>JAUIMM010000614.1:0-4837500 GCA_031769625.1 Taudactylus pleione
GTCCCTAATATTAAGGGGCTCACATCCGAGAAGTAAGGCACCCCAAAAAAATTCCAACCAAGGGCAATCCCCAGGGCATCACACGAAATAGGGAAAAAGGTGATAGTGAAGTATGTAGAAAAGATGTGCAAAGATAAATCAACAAGTGTTAATGAAATGATAAAGAATTAAAATGACATTTAGTGTACAAACAAATAGAGAAGTGATAAAAGTATTCTATGTGAATTAAGTGGTGATGCCATGAGAAAGGCCCAGTCAGAACGCCCCCAGGGGCCCCAATCCCAAACGCTCACCCCAAAATAATTATTGTTACATAATGGTAGCACCCACTCTGGGTCATATAATTACAATTGATGTACTGCATGATAACAGTACATATGTAAGCTGAGAGCTAACTTGCCTTGGAGGTACCCCAAAAAACCTCCACATTGCACTATAAGCATCAGCACCTCCTCCTAATGCTGACTGCCTTCATGCCTCTCCAAATTTACAAAGAAAAATGGTAGTTGCTCAGATCAGCTTAATTGCATAACACATGTGCTTGTAAAGAGCGGGGTTTACTCTGAACACAGAAAAAAAGAGAGATTTGCCCTCCAGCACACTGCTGCAAAAAATACTTAAATCCTACCTAATAATAGAGATTTAGAGATATTGGTTACACATATTTGCAAATATATGAATAAGTGCCAGGCCAATCGTCAAGGCTCCTCTATACTGGCATCCATAATATTAAGGGGCTCACGTCCAAGAAGTAAGGCACCCGAAAAAAATTCCAACCAAGGGCCATCCCCAGGGCATCACACGAAAAAGGGAAAAAGGTGATAGGGAAGTATGTAGAAAAGATGTGTAAAGATAAATCAATAAGTGTTAATGAAATGATAAAGAATTAAAATGACATATATAATGTACAAACAAATAGAGAAGTGAGAAAAGTATTCTATGTGAATTAAGTGGTGATGCCATGAGATAGGCCCAGTCAGAACCCCCTCGCGGGCCCCACTCCCAAACGCTCACCCCAAAATAATTATTGCTACATAATGGTAGCACCCACTCTGGGTCATATAATTACAATTGATGTTCTGCATGATAACAGTACTTATGTAAGCTGAGAGCTAACTTACCTTGGAGGTACCCCAAAAAACCTCCAAATTGCACTGTAAGCATCAGCACCTCCTCCTAAAGCTGACTGCCTTCATGCCTCTCCTAATTTACAAAGAAAAATGGTAGTTGCTCAGAACAGCTTAACTGCAAAACAGGTGCTTGTAAAGGGCGTGGTTTACTCTGAACACAGAAAAAAAGAGAGATTTGCCCTCCAGCACACTGCAGCAAAAACAATACTTAAATCCTACATAATAATAGAGATTTAGAGGTATTGGTTTCACATATTTGCAAATATATGAATAAGCGCCAGGCAAATCATCAAGGCTCCTCTATACTGGCATCCCTAATATTAAGGGGCTCACGTCCGAGAAGTAAGGCACCCCAAAAAAATTCCAACCAAGGGCCATCCCCAGGGCATCACACGAAAAAGGGAAAAAGGTGATAGTGAAGTATGTAGAAAAGATGTGTAAAGATAAATCAATAAGTGTTAATGAAATGATAAAGAATTAAAATGACATATATAATGTACAAACAAATATAGAAGTGAGAAAAGTATTCTATGTGAATTAAGTGGTGATGCCATGAGAAAGGCCCAGTCAGAGCCCCCCCGAGTGCCCCACTCCCAAACATTCACCCCAAAATAATTATTGCTAGATAATGGTAGCACCCACTCTGGGTCATATAATTACAATTGATGTACTGCATGATAACAGTACATAAGTAAGTTGAGAGCTAACTTACCTTGGAGGTACCCCCAAAAACCTCCACATGGCACTATAAGCATCAGCACCTCCTCCTAATGCTGACTGCCTTCATGCCTCTCCAAATTTACAAAGAAAAATGGTAGTTGCTCAGATCATCTTAATTGCATAACAGAGGTGCTTGTAAAGAGCAGGGTTTACCCAGAACACAGAAAAAAAGAGAGATTTGAACTCCAGCACACTGCAGCAAAAAATACTTAAATCCTACATAATAATAGAGATTTAGAGGTATTGGTTACACATATTTGCAAATATATGAATAAGCGCCAGACAAATCGTCAAGGCTCCTCTATACTGGCGTCTCTAATATTAAGGGGCTCTCGTCCGAGAAGTAAGGCACCTGAAAAAAATTCCAACCAAGGGCCTTCCCCAGGGCATCACACGAAAAAGGGAAAAAGGTGATAGTGAAGTATGTAGAAAAGATGTGTAAAGATAAATCAATAAGTGTTAATGAAATGATAAAGAATTAAAATGACATATATAATGTATAAACAAATAGAGAAGTGAGAAAAGTATTCTATGTGAATTAAGTGGTGATGCCATGAGAAAGGATAAGTCAGAACCCCCCCGGGGGCCCCACTCCCAAACGCTCACCCCAAAATAATTATTGCTACATAATGGTAGCACCCACTCTGGGTCAAATAATTACATTTGATATACTGTATGATAACAAAACATATGTAAGCTGAGAGCTAACTTACATTGGAGGTACTCCAAAAAACCTCCACATGGCACTATAAGCATCAGCTCGTCCTCCTAATGTTGACTGCCTTCATACCTCTCCAAATTTACATAGAAAAATGGAAGTTGCTCAGATCAGCTTAATTGCATAACACAGGTGCTTGTAAAGAGCAGGGTTTACTCTGAACACAGAAAAAAAGAGAGATTTGAACTCCAGCACACTGCAGCAAAAAATACTTAAATCCTTCATAATAATAGAGATTTTGAAGTATTGGTTACACATATTTGCAAATATATGAATAAGCGCCAGACCAATCATCAAGGCTCCTCTATACTGGCGTCTCTAATATTAAGGGGCTCACGTCCGAGAAGTAAGGCACCCGAAAAAAATTCCAACCAAGGGCCTTCCCCAGGGCATCACACGAAAAAGGGAAAAAGGTGATAGTGAAGTATGTAGAAAAGATGTGTAAAGATAAATCAATAAGTGTTAATGAAATGATAAAGAATTAAAATGACATATCTAATGTACAAACAAATAGAGAAGTGAGAAAAGTATTCTATGTGAATTAAGTGGTGATGCCACGAGAAAGGCCCAGTCAGAACCCCCTCGGGGGCCCCACTCCCAAACGCTCACCCCAAAATAATTATTGCTACATAATGGTAGCACCCACTCTGGGTCATATAATTACAATTAATGTACTGCATGATAACAGTACATATGTAAGCTGAGAGCTAACTTACCTTGGAGGTACCCCTAAAAACCTCCACATTGCACTATAAGCATCCGCACCTCCTCCTAATGCTGACTGCCTTCATGCCTCTCCAAATTTACAAAGAAAAATGGTAGTTGCTCAGATCAGCTTAACTGCAAAACAGAGGTGCTTGTAAAGGGCGTGGTTTACTCTGAACACAGAAAAAAAGAGAGATTTGCCCTCCAGCACACTGCAGCAAAAACAATACTTAAATCCTACATAATAATAGAGATTTAGAGGTATTGGTTACACATATTTGCAAATATATGAATAAGCACCAGGCCAGTCGACAAGGCTCCTCTTTACTGGCGTCCCTAATATTAAGGGGCTCACATCCGAGAAGTAAGGCACCCCAAAAAAATTCCAACCAAGGGCAATCCCCAGGGCATCACACGAAATAGGGAAAAAGGTGATAGTGAAGTATGTAGAAAAGATGTGCAAAGATAAATCAACAAGTGTTAATGAAATGATAAAGAATTAAAATGACATTTAGTGTACAAACAAATAGAGAAGTGATAAAAGTATTCTATGTGAATTAAGTGGTGATGCCATGAGAAAGGCCCAGTCAGAACGCCCCCAGGGGCCCCAATCCCAAACGCTCACCCCAAAATAATTATTGTTACATAATGGTAGCACCCACTCTGGGTCATATAATTACAATTGATGTACTGCATGATAACAGTACATATGTAAGCTGAGAGCTAACTTGCCTTGGAGGTACCCCAAAAAACCTCCACATTGCACTATAAGCATCAGCACCTCCTCCTAATGCTGACTGCCTTCATGCCTCTCCAAATTTACAAAGAAAAATGGTAGTTGCTCAGATCAGCTTAATTGCATAACACATGTGCTTGTAAAGAGCGGGGTTTACTCTGAACACAGAAAAAAAGAGAGATTTGCCCTCCAGCACACTGCTGCAAAAAATACTTAAATCCTACCTAATAATAGAGATTTAGAGATATTGGTTACACATATTTGCAAATATATGAATAAGTGCCAGGCCAATCGTCAAGGCTCCTCTATACTGGCATCCATAATATTAAGGGGCTCACGTCCAAGAAGTAAGGCACCCGAAAAAAATTCCAACCAAGGGCCATCCCCAGGGCATCACACGAAAAAGGGAAAAAGGTGATAGGGAAGTATGTAGAAAAGATGTGTAAAGATAAATCAATAAGTGTTAATGAAATGATAAAGAATTAAAATGACATATATAATGTACAAACAAATAGAGAAGTGAGAAAAGTATTCTATGTGAATTAAGTGGTGATGCCATGAGATAGGCCCAGTCAGAACCCCCTCGCGGGCCCCACTCCCAAACGCTCACCCCAAAATAATTATTGCTACATAATGGTAGCACCCACTCTGGGTCATATAATTACAATTGATGTTCTGCATGATAACAGTACTTATGTAAGCTGAGAGCTAACTTACCTTGGAGGTACCCCAAAAAACCTCCAAATTGCACTGTAAGCATCAGCACCTCCTCCTAAAGCTGACTGCCTTCATGCCTCTCCTAATTTACAAAGAAAAATGGTAGTTGCTCAGAACAGCTTAACTGCAAAACAGGTGCTTGTAAAGGGCGTGGTTTACTCTGAACACAGAAAAAAAGAGAGATTTGCCCTCCAGCACACTGCAGCAAAAACAATACTTAAATCCTACATAATAATAGAGATTTAGAGGTATTGGTTTCACATATTTGCAAATATATGAATAAGCGCCAGGCAAATCATCAAGGCTCCTCTATACTGGCATCCCTAATATTAAGGGGCTCACGTCCGAGAAGTAAGGCACCCCAAAAAAATTCCAACCAAGGGCCATCCCCAGGGCATCACACGAAAAAGGGAAAAAGGTGATAGTGAAGTATGTAGAAAAGATGTGTAAAGATAAATCAATAAGTGTTAATGAAATGATAAAGAATTAAAATGACATATATAATGTACAAACAAATAGAGAAGTGAGAAAAGTATTCTATGTGAATTAAGTGGTGATGCCATGAGAAAGGCCCAGTCAGAGCCCCCCCGAGTGCCCCACTCCCAAACATTCACCCCAAAATAATTATTGCTAGATAATGGTAGCACCCACTCTGGGTCATATAATTACAATTGATGTACTGCATGATAACAGTACATAAGTAAGTTGAGAGCTAACTTACCTTGGAGGTACCCCCAAAAACCTCCACATGGCACTATAAGCATCAGCACCTCCTCCTAATGCTGACTGCCTTCATGCCTCTCCAAATTTACAAAGAAAAATGGTAGTTGCTCAGATCATCTTAATTGCATAACAGAGGTGCTTGTAAAGAGCAGGGTTTACCCAGAACACAGAAAAAAAGAGAGATTTGAACTCCAGCACACTGCAGCAAAAAATACTTAAATCCTACATAATAATAGAGATTTAGAGGTATTGGTTACACATATTTGCAAATATATGAATAAGCGCCAGACAAATCGTCAAGGCTCCTCTATACTGGCGTCTCTAATATTAAGGGGCTCTCGTCCGAGAAGTAAGGCACCTGAAAAAAATTCCAACCAAGGGCCTTCCCCAGGGCATCACACGAAAAAGGGAAAAAGGTGATAGTGAAGTATGTAGAAAAGATGTGTAAAGATAAATCAATAAGTGTTAATGAAATGATAAAGAATTAAAATGACATATATAATGTATAAACAAATAGAGAAGTGAGAAAAGTATTCTATGTGAATTAAGTGGTGATGCCATGAGAAAGGATAAGTCAGAACCCCCCCGGGGGCCCCACTCCCAAACGCTCACCCCAAAATAATTATTGCTACATAATGGTAGCACCCACTCTGGGTCAAATAATTACATTTGATATACTGTATGATAACAAAACATATGTAAGCTGAGAGCTAACTTACATTGGAGGTACTCCAAAAAACCTCCACATGGCACTATAAGCATCAGCTCGTCCTCCTAATGTTGACTGCCTTCATACCTCTCCAAATTTACATAGAAAAATGGAAGTTGCTCAGATCAGCTTAATTGCATAACACAGGTGCTTGTAAAGAGCAGGGTTTACTCTGAACACAGAAAAAAAGAGAGATTTGAACTCCAGCACACTGCAGCAAAAAATACTTAAATCCTTCATAATAATAGAGATTTTGAAGTATTGGTTACACATATTTGCAAATATATGAATAAGCGCCAGACCAATCATCAAGGCTCCTCTATACTGGCGTCTCTAATATTAAGGGGCTCACGTCCGAGAAGTAAGGCACCCGAAAAAAATTCCAACCAAGGGCCTTCCCCAGGGCATCACACGAAAAAGGGAAAAAGGTGATAGTGAAGTATGTAGAAAAGATGTGTAAAGATAAATCAATAAGTGTTAATGAAATGATAAAGAATTAAAATGACATATCTAATGTACAAACAAATAGAGAAGTGAGAAAAGTATTCTATGTGAATTAAGTGGTGATGCCACGAGAAAGGCCCAGTCAGAACCCCCTCGGGGGCCCCACTCCCAAACGCTCACCCCAAAATAATTATTGCTACATAATGGTAGCACCCACTCTGGGTCATATAATTACAATTAATGTACTGCATGATAACAGTACATATGTAAGCTGAGAGCTAACTTACCTTGGAGGTACCCCTAAAAACCTCCACATTGCACTATAAGCATCCGCACCTCCTCCTAATGCTGACTGCCTTCATGCCTCTCCAAATTTACAAAGAAAAATGGTAGTTGCTCAGATCAGCTTAACTGCAAAACAGAGGTGCTTGTAAAGGGCGTGGTTTACTCTGAACACAGAAAAAAAGAGAGATTTGCCCTCCAGCACACTGCAGCAAAAACAATACTTAAATCCTACATAATAATAGAGATTTAGAGGTATTGGTTACACATATTTGCAAATATATGAATAAGCACCAGGCCAGTCGACAAGGCTCCTCTTTACTGGCGTCCCTAATATTAAGGGGCTCACATCCGAGAAGTAAGGCACCCCAAAAAAATTCCAACCAAGGGCAATCCCCAGGGCATCACACGAAATAGGGAAAAAGGTGATAGTGAAGTATGTAGAAAAGATGTGCAAAGATAAATCAACAAGTGTTAATGAAATGATAAAGAATTAAAATGACATTTAGTGTACAAACAAATAGAGAAGTGATAAAAGTATTCTATGTGAATTAAGTGGTGATGCCATGAGAAAGGCCCAGTCAGAACGCCCCCAGGGGCCCCAATCCCAAACGCTCACCCCAAAATAATTATTGTTACATAATGGTAGCACCCACTCTGGGTCATATAATTACAATTGATGTACTGCATGATAACAGTACATATGTAAGCTGAGAGCTAACTTGCCTTGGAGGTACCCCAAAAAACCTCCACATTGCACTATAAGCATCAGCACCTCCTCCTAATGCTGACTGCCTTCATGCCTCTCCAAATTTACAAAGAAAAATGGTAGTTGCTCAGATCAGCTTAATTGCATAACACATGTGCTTGTAAAGAGCGGGGTTTACTCTGAACACAGAAAAAAAGAGAGATTTGCCCTCCAGCACACTGCTGCAAAAAATACTTAAATCCTACCTAATAATAGAGATTTAGAGATATTGGTTACACATATTTGCAAATATATGAATAAGTGCCAGGCCAATCGTCAAGGCTCCTCTATACTGGCATCCATAATATTAAGGGGCTCACGTCCAAGAAGTAAGGCACCCGAAAAAAATTCCAACCAAGGGCCATCCCCAGGGCATCACACGAAAAAGGGAAAAAGGTGATAGGGAAGTATGTAGAAAAGATGTGTAAAGATAAATCAATAAGTGTTAATGAAATGATAAAGAATTAAAATGACATATATAATGTACAAACAAATAGAGAAGTGAGAAAAGTATTCTATGTGAATTAAGTGGTGATGCCATGAGATAGGCCCAGTCAGAACCCCCTCGCGGGCCCCACTCCCAAACGCTCACCCCAAAATAATTATTGCTACATAATGGTAGCACCCACTCTGGGTCATATAATTACAATTGATGTTCTGCATGATAACAGTACTTATGTAAGCTGAGAGCTAACTTACCTTGGAGGTACCCCAAAAAACCTCCAAATTGCACTGTAAGCATCAGCACCTCCTCCTAAAGCTGACTGCCTTCATGCCTCTCCTAATTTACAAAGAAAAATGGTAGTTGCTCAGAACAGCTTAACTGCAAAACAGGTGCTTGTAAAGGGCGTGGTTTACTCTGAACACAGAAAAAAAGAGAGATTTGCCCTCCAGCACACTGCAGCAAAAACAATACTTAAATCCTACATAATAATAGAGATTTAGAGGTATTGGTTTCACATATTTGCAAATATATGAATAAGCGCCAGGCAAATCATCAAGGCTCCTCTATACTGGCATCCCTAATATTAAGGGGCTCACGTCCGAGAAGTAAGGCACCCCAAAAAAATTCCAACCAAGGGCCATCCCCAGGGCATCACACGAAAAAGGGAAAAAGGTGATAGTGAAGTATGTAGAAAAGATGTGTAAAGATAAATCAATAAGTGTTAATGAAATGATAAAGAATTAAAATGTCATTTAGTGTACAAACAAATAGAGAAGTGATAAAAGTATTCTATGTGAATTAGGTGGTGATGCCATGAGAAAGGCCCAGTCAGAACGCCCCCAGGGGCCCCAATCCCAAACGCTCACCCCAAAATAATTATTGCTACATAATGGTAGCACCCACTCTGGGTCATATAATTACAATTGATGTACTGCATGATAACAGTACATATGTAAGCTGAGAGATAACTTACCTTGGAGGTACCCCAAAAAACCTCCACATGGCACTATAAGCATCAGCACCTCCTCCTAATGCTGACTGCCTTCATGCCTCTCCAAATTTACATAGAAAAATGGTAGTTGCTCAGATCAGCTTAATTGCATAACACAGGTGCTTGTAAAGAGCGGGGTTTACTCTGAACACAGAAAAAAAGAGAGATTTGCCCTCCAGCACACTGCAGCAAAAACAATACTTAAATCCAACATAATAATAGAGATTTAGAGGGATTGGTTACACATATTTGCAAATATATGAATAAGCGCCAGGCCAATCGTCAAGGCTCCTCTATACTGGCATCCCTAATATTAAGGGGCTCTCGTCCGAGAAGAAAGGCACCCCAAAACAATTCCAACCAAGGGCCATCCCCAGGGCATCACACGAAAAAGGGAAAAAGGTCATAGTGAAGTATGTAGAAAAGATGTGTAAAGATAAATCAATAAGTGTTAATGAAATGATAAAGAATTAAAATGACATATATAATGTACAAACAAATAGAGAAGTGAGAAAAGTATTCTATGTGAATTAAGTGGTGATGCCATGAGAAAGGATAAGTCAGAACCCCCCCGGGGACCCCACTCCCAAACGCTGACCCCAAAATAATTATTGCTACATAATGATAGCACCCACTCTGGGACATATAATTACAATTGATGTACTGCATGATAACAGCACATATGCAAGCTGAGAGCTAACTTACCTTGGAGGTACCCCAAAAAACCTCCACATTGCACTATAAGCATCAGCACCTCCTCCTAATGCTGACTGCCTTCATGCCTCTCCAAATTTACAAAGAAAAATGGTAGTTGCTCAGAACAGCTTAACTGCAAAACAGAGGTGCTTGTAAAGGGCGTGGTTTACTCTGAACACAGAAAAAAAGAGAGATTTGCCCTCCAGCACACTGCAGCAAAAACAATACTTAAATCCTACATAATAATAGAGATTTAGAGGTATTGGTTTCACATATTTGCAAATATATGAATAAGCGCCAGGCAAATCATCAAGGCTCCTCTATACTGGCATCCATAATATTAAGGGGCTCACGTCCAAGAAGTAAGGCACCCCAAAAAAATTCCAACCAAAGGCCATCCCCAGGGCATCACACGAAAAATGGAAAAAGGTGATAGTGAAGTATGTAGAAAAGATGTGTAAAGATAAATCAATAAGTGTTAATGAAATGATAAAGAATTAAAATGACATATATAATGTACAAACAAATAGAGAAGTGAGAAAAGTATTCTATGTGAATTAAGTGGTGATGCCATGAGAAAGGCCCAGTCAGAACCCCGCCGGGGGCCCCACTCCCAAACGCTCACCCCAAAATAATTATTGCTACATAATGGTAGCACCCACTCTGGGTCATATAATTACAATTGAAGTACTGCATGATAACAGTACATATGTAAGTTGAGAGCTAACTTACCTTGGAGGTACCCCAAAAAACCTCCACATGGCACTATAAGCATCAGCACCTCCTCCTAATGCTGACTGCCTTCATGCCTCTCCAAATTTACAAAGAAAAATGGTAGTTGCTCAGATCAGCTTAATTGCATAACACAGGTGCTTGTAAAGGGCGGGGTTTACTCTGAACACAGAAAAAAAGAGAGATTTGCCCTCCAGCACACTGCAGCAAAAACAATACTTAAATTCTACATAATAATAGAGATTTAGAGGTATTGGTTACACATATTTGCAAATATATGAATAAGCACCAGGCCAGTCGACAAGGCTCCTCTTTACTGGCATCCCTAATATTAAGGGGCTCACGTCCGAGAAGTAAGGCACCCCAAAAAAATTCCAACCAAGGGCCATCCCCAGGGCATCACACGAAAAAGGGAAAAAGGTGATAGTGAAGTATGTAGAAAAGATGTGTAAAGATAAATCAATAAGTGTTAATGAAATGATAAAGAATTAAAATGTCATTTAGTGTACAAACAAATAGAGAAGTGATAAAAGTATTCTATGTGAATTAGGTGGTGATGCCATGAGAAAGGCCCAGTCAGAACGTCCCCAGGGGCCCCAATCCCAAACGCTCACCCCAAAATAATTATTGCTACATAATGGTAGCACCCACTCTGGGTCATATAATTACAATTGATGTACTGCATGATAACAGTACATATGTAAGCTGAGAGATAACTTACCTTGGAGGTACCCCAAAAAACCTCCACATGGCACTATAAGCATCAGCACCTCCTCCTAATGCTGACTGCCTTCATGCCTCTCCAAATTTACATAGAAAAATGGTAGTTGCTCAGATCAGCTTAATTGCATAACACAGGTGCTTGTAAAGAGCGGGGTTTACTCTGAACACAGAAAAAAAGAGAGATTTGCCCTCCAGCACACTGCAGCAAAAACAATACTTAAATCCAACATAATAATAGAGATTTAGAGGGATTGGTTACACATATTTGCAAATATATGAATAAGCGCCAGGCCAATCGTCAAGGCTCCTCTATACCGGCATCCCTAATATTAAGGGGCTCTCGTCCGAGAAGAAAGGCACCCCAAAACAATTCCAACCAAGGGCCATCCCCAGGGCATCACACGAAAAAGGGAAAAAGGTCATAGTGAAGTATGTAGAAAAGATGTGTAAAGATAAATCAATAAGTGTTAATGAAATGATAAAGAATTAAAATGACATATATAATGTACAAACAAATAGAGAAGTGAGAAAAGTATTCTATGTGAATTAAGTGGTGATGCCATGAGAAAGGATAAGTCAGAACCCCCCCGGGGGCCCCACTCCCAAACGCTGACCCCAAAATAATTATTGCTACATAATGATAGCACCCACTCTGGGACATATAATTACAATTGATGTACTGCACGATAACAGCACATATGCAAGCTGAGAGCTAACTTACCTTGGAGGTACCCCAAAAAACCTCCACATTGCACTATAAGCATCAGCACCTCCTCCTAATGCTGACTGCCTTCATGCCTCTCCAAATTTACAAAGAAAAATGGTAGTTGCTCAGATCAGCTTAATTGCATAACACATGTGCTTGTAAAGAGCGGGGTTTACTCTGAACACAGAAAAAAAGAGAGATTTGCCCTCCAGCACACTGCTGCAAAAAATACTTAAATCCTACCTAATAATAGAGATTTAGAGATATTGGTTACACATATTTGCAAATATATGAATAAGTGCCAGGCCAATCGTCAAGGCTCCTCTATACTGGCATCCCTAATATTAAGGGGCTCACGTCCAAGAAGTAAGGCACCCGAAAAAATTCCAACCAAGGGCCATCCCCAGGGCTTCACACGAAAAATGGAAAAAGGTGATAGTGAAGTATGTAGAAAAGATGTGTAAAGATAAATCAATAAGTGTTAATGAAATGATAAAGAATTAAAATGACATATATAATGTACAAACAAATAGAGAAGTGATAAAAGTATTCTATGTGAATTAAGTGGTGATGCCATGAGAAAGGCCCAGTCAGAACCCCCCCCGGGGGCCCCACTCCCAAACGATCACCCCAAAATAATTATTGCTAGATAATGGTAGCACCCACTCTGGCTCATATAATTACAATTGATGAACTGCATGATAACAGTACATATGTAAGCTGAGAGCAAACTTACCTTGGAGGTACCCCAAAAAACCTCCACATTGCACTATAAGCATCAGCACCTCCTCCTAATGCTGACTGCCTTCATGCCTCTCCAAATTTACAAAGAAAAATGGTAGTTGCTCAGATCAGCTTAATTGCATAACACATGTGCTTGTAAAGAGCGGGGTTTACTCTGAACACAGAAAAAAAGAGAGATTTGCCCTCCAGCACACTGCTGCAAAAAATACTTAAATCCTACCTAATAATAGAGATTTAGAGATATTGGTTACACATATTTGCAAATATATGAATAAGTGCCAGGCCAATCGTCAAGGCTCCTCTATACTGGCATCCCTAATATTAAGGGGCTCACGTCCAAGAAGTAAGGCACCCGAAAAAAATTCCAACCAAGGGCCATCCCCAGGGCATCACACGAAAAAGGGAAAAAGGTGATAGGGAAGTATGTAGAAAAGATGTGTAAAGATAAATCAATAAGTGTTAATGAAATGATAAAGAATTAAAATGACATATATAATGTACAAACAAATAGAGAAGTGATAAAAGTATTCTATGTGAATTAAGTGGTGATGCCATGAGAAAGGCCCAGTCAGAACCCCCTCGAGGGCCCCACTCCCAAACGCTCACCCCAAAATAATTATTGCTACATAATGGTAGCACCCACTCTGGGTCATATAATTACAATTGATGTTCTGCATGATAACAGTACATATGTAAGCTGAGAGCTAACTTACCTTGGAGGTACCCCAAAAAACCTCCACATGGCACTATAAGCATCAGCACCTCCTCCTAATGCTGACTGCCTTCATGCCTCTCCAAATTTACAAAGAAAAATGGTAGTTGCTCAGATCAGCTTAATTGCATAACACATGTGCTTGTAAAGGGCGGGGTTTACTCTGAACACAGAAAAAAAGAGAGATTTGCCCTCCAGCACACTGCAGCAAAAACAATACTTAAATTCTACATAATAATAGAGATTTAGATGTATTGGTTACACATATTTGCAAATATATGAATAAGCACCAGGCCAGTCGACAAGGCTCCTTTTTACTGGCATCTTTAATATTAAGGGGCTCACGTCCGAGAAGTAAGGCACCCCAAAAAAATTCCAACCAAGGGCCATCCCCAGGGCATCACACGAAAAAGGGAAAAAGGTGATAGTGAAGTATGTAGAAAAGATGTGTAAAGATAAATCAATAAGTGTTAATGAAATGATAAAGAATTAAAATGACTTTTAGTGTACAAACAAATAGAGAAGTGATAAAAGTATTCTATGTGAATTAAGTGGTGATGCCATGAGAAAGGCCCAGTCAGAACGCCCCCAGGGGCCCCAATCCCAAACGCTCACCCCAAAATAATTATTGCTACATAATGGTAGCACCCACTCTGGGTCATATAATTACAATTGATGTACTGCATGATAACAGTACATATGTAAGCTGAGAGCTAACTTACCTTGGAGGCACCCCAAAAATCCTCCACATTGCACTATAAGCATCAGCACCTCCTCCTAATGCTGACTGCCTTCATGCCTCTCCAAATTTACATAGAAAAATGGTAGTTGCTCAGATCAGCTTAATTGCATAACACAGGTGCTTGTAAAGAGCAGGGTTTACTCTGAACACAGAAAAAAAGAAAGATTTGCACTCCAGCACACTGCAGCAAAAACAATACTTAAATCCAACATAATAATAGAGATTTAGAGGGATTGGTTACACATATTTGCAAATATATGAATAAGCGCCAGGCCAATCGTCAAGGCTCCTCTATACTGGCATCCCTAATATTAAGGGGCTCACGTCCGAGAAGAAAGGCACCACAAAACAATTCCAACCAAGGGCCATCCCCAGGGCATCACACGAAAAAGGGAAAAAGGTGATAGTGAAGCATGTAGAAAAGATGTGTAAAGATAAATCAATAAGTGTTAATGAAATGATAAAGAATTAAAATGACATATATAATGTACAAACAAATAGAGAAGTGATATAAGTATTCTATGTGAATTAAGTGGTGATGCCATGTGAAAGGATAAGTCAGAACCCCCCCCGGGGGCCCTACTCCCAAACGCTGACCCCAAAATAATTATTGCTACATAATGATAGCACCCACTCTGGGTCATATAATTACAATTGATGTACTGCATGATAACAGTACATATGTAAGCTGAGAGCAAACTTACCTTGGAGGTACCCCCAAAAAACTCCACATTGCACTATAAGCATCAACACCTCCTCCTAATGCTGACTGCCTTCATGCCTCTCCAAATTTACAAAGAAAAATGGTAGTTGCTCAGATCAGCTTAATTGCATAACACATGTGCTTGTAAAGGGCGAGGTTTACTCTGAACACAGAAAAAAAGAGAGATTTGCCCTCCAGCACACTGCAGCAAAAACAATACTTAAATTCTACATAATAATAGAGATTCAGAGGTATTGGTTACACATATTTGCAAATATATGAATAAGTGCCAGGCCAATCGTCAAGGCTCCTCTATAATGGCATCCCTAATATTAAGGGGCTCACGTCCAAGAAGTAAGGCACCCGGAAAAAATTCCAACCAAGGGCCATCCCCAGGGCATCACACGAAAAAGGGAAAAAGGTGATAGGGAAGTATGTAGAAAAGATGTGTAAAGATAAATCAATAAGTGTTAATGAAATGATAAAGAATTAAAATGACATTTAGTGTACAAACAAATAGAGAAGTGAGAAAAGTATTCTATGTGAATTAAGTGGTGATGCCATGAGAAAGTCCCAGTCAGAACCCCCTCGGGGGCCCCTCTCCTAAACGCTCAACCCAAAATAATTATTGCTACATAATGGTAGCACCCACTCTGGGTCCTATAATTACAATTGATGTACTGCATGATAACAGTACATATGTAAGGTGAGAGCTAACTTACCTTGGAGGTACCCCCAAAAAACCTCCACATTGCACTATAAGCATCAGCACCTCCTCCTAATGCTGACTGCCTTCATGCCTCTCCTAATTTACAAAGAAAAATGGTAGTTGCTCAGATCAGCTTAATTGCATAACACAGGTGCTTGTAAAGAGCAGGGTTTACTCTGAACACAGAAAAAAAGAAAGATTTGCCCTCCAGCACACTGCAGCAAAAACAATACTTAAATCCAACATAATAATAGAGATTTAGAGGGATTGGTTACACATATTTGCAAATATATGAATAAGCGCCAGGCCAATCGTCAAGGCTCCTCTATACTGTCATCCCTAATATTAAGGGGCTCACGTCCGAGAAGAAATGCACCCCAAAACAATTCCAACCAAGGGCCATCCCCAGGGCATCACACGAAAAAGGGAAAAAGGTGATAGTGAAGCATGTAGAAAAGATGTGTAAAGATAAATCAATAAGTGTTAATGAAATGATAAAGAATTAAAATGACATATATAATGTACAAACAAATAGAGAAGTGATAAAAGTATTCTATGTGAATTAAGTGGTGATGCCATGTGAAAGGATAAGTCAGAACCCCCCCGGGGGCCCTACTCCCAAACGCTGACCCCAAAAAAATTATTTCTACATAATGATAGCACCCACTCTGGGTCATATAATTACAATTGATGTACTGCATGATAACAGTACATATGTAAGCTGAGAGCAAACTTACCTTGGAGGTACCCCAAAAAACCTCCACATTGCACTATAAGCATCAGCACCTCCTCCTAATGCTGACTGCCTTCATGCCTCTCCAAATTTACAAAGAAAAATGGTAGTTGCTCAGATCAGCTTAATTGCATAACACATGTGCTTGTAAAGAGCGGGGTTTACTCTGAACACAGAAAAAAAGAGAGATTTGCCCTCCAGCACACTGCTGCAAAAAATACTTAAATCCTACCTAATAATAGAGATTTAGAGATATTGGTTACACATATTTGCAAATATATGAATAAGTGCCAGGCCAATCGTCAAGGCTCCTCTATACTGGCATCCCTAATATTAAGGGGCTCACGTCCAAGAAGTAAGGCACCCGAAAAAAATTCCAACCAAGGGCCATCCCCAGGGCATCACACGAAAAAGGGAAAAAGGTTATAGGGAAGTATGTAGAAAAGATGTGTAAAGATAAATCAATAAGTGTTAATGAAATGATAAAGAATTAAAATGACATATATAATGTACAAACAAATAGAGAAGTGAGAAAAGTATTCTATGTGAATTAAGTGGTGATGCCATGAGAAAGGCCCAGTCAGAACCCCCTCGAGGGCCCCACTCCCAAACGCTCACCCCAAAATAATTATTGCTACATAATGGTAGCACCCACTCTGGGTCATATAATTACAATTGATGTTCTGCATGATAACAGTACATATGTAAGCTGAGAGCTAACTTACCTTGGAGGTACCCCAAAAAACCTTCACATTGCACTGTAAGCATCAGCACCTCCTCCTAAAGCTGACTGCCTTCATGCCTCTCCTAATTTACAAAGAAAAATGGTAGTTGCTCAGATCAGCTTAATTGCATAACACAGGTGCTTGTAAAGAGCAGGGTTTACTCTGAACACAGAAAAAAAGAGAGACTTGCCCTCCAGCACACTGCAGCAAAAAATACTTAAATCCTACATAATAATAGAGATTTAGAGGTATTGGTTACACATATTTGCAAATATATGAATAAACGCCAGGCCAATCATCAAGGCTCCTCTATATTGGCATCTCTAATATTAAGGGGCTCATGTCCGAGAAGTAAGGCACCCGGAAAAAATTCCAACCTAGGCCTTCCCCGGGGCATCACACGAAAAAGGGAAAAAGGTGATAGTGAAGTATGTAGAAAAGATGTGTAAAGATAAATCAATAAGTGTTAATGAAATGATAAAGAATTAAAATGACATTTAGTGTACAAACAAATAGAGAAGTGAGAAAAGTATTCTATGTGAATTAAGTGGTGATGCCATGAGAAAGGATAAGTCAGAACCCCCCCGGGGGCCCTACTCCCAAACGCTGACCCCAAAATAATTATTGCTACATAATGATAGCACCCACTCTGGGTCATATAATTACAATTGATGTACTGCATGATAACAGTACATATGTAAGTTGAGAGCTAACTTACCTTGGAGGTACCCCCAAAAAACTCCACATTGCACTATAAGCATCAACACCTCCTCCTAATGCTGACTGCCTTCATGCCTCTCCAAATTTACAAAGAAAAATGGTAGTTGCTCAGATCAGCTTAATTGCATAACACATGTGCTTGTAAAGGGCGAGGTTTACTCTGAACACAGAAAAAAAGAGAGATTTGCCCTCCAGCACACTGCAGCAAAAACAATACTTAAATTCTACATAATAATAGAGATTTAGAGGGATTGGTTACACATATTTGCAAATATATGAATAAGTGCCAGGCCAATCGTCAAGGCTCCTCTATACTGGCATCCCTAATATTAAGGGGCTCACGTCCAAGAAGTAAGGCACCCGAAAAAAATTCCAACCAAGGGCCATCCCCAGGGCATCACACGAAAAAGGGAAAAAGGTGATAGGGAAGTATGTAGAAAAGATGTGTAAAGATAAATCAATAAGTGTTAATGAAATGATAAAGAATTAAAATGACATATATAATGTACAAACAAATAGAGAAGTGAGAAAAGTATTCTATGTGAATTAAGTGGTGATGCCATGAGAAAGGCCCAGTCAGAACCCCCTCGAGGGCCCCACTCCCAAACGCTCACCCCAAAATAATTATTGCTACATAATGGTAGCACCCACTCTGGGTCATATAATTACAATTGATGTTCTGCATGATAACAGTACATATGTAAGCTGAGAGCTAACTTACCTTGGAGGTACCCCAAAAAACCTCCACATGGCACTATAAGCATCAGCACCTCCTCCTAATGCTGACTGCCTTCATGCCTCTCCAAATTTACAAAGAAAAATGGTAGTTGCTCAGATCAGCTTAATTGCATAACAGAGGTGCTTGTAAAGGGCGTGGTTTACTCTGAACACAGAAAAAAAGAGATATTTGCCCGCCAGCACACTGCAGCAAAAACAATACTTAAATCCTACATAATAATAGAGATTTAAAGGTATTGGTTTCACATATTTGCAAATATATGAATAAGTGCCAGGCCAATCGTCAAGGCTCCTCTAAACTGGCATCCCTAATATTAAGGGGCTCACGTCCGAGAAGTAAGGCACCCCAAAAAAATTCCAACCAAGGGCCATCCCCAGGGCATCACACGAAAAAGGGAAAAAGGTGATAGTGAATTATGTAGAAAAGATGTGTAAAGATAAATCAATAAGTGCTAATGAAATGATAAAGAATTAAAATGACATATATAATGTACAAACAAATAGAGAAGTGAGAAAAGTATTCTATGTGAATTAAGTGGTGATGCCATGAGAAAGTCCCAGTCAGAACCCCCTCGGGGGCCCCTCTCCTAAACGCTCACCCCAAAATAATTATTGCTACATAATGGTAGCACCCACTCTGGGTCCTATAATTACAATTGATGTACTGCATGATAACAGTACATATGTAAGGTGAGAGCTAACTTACCTTGGAGGTACCCCAAAAAACCTCCACATTGAACTATAAGCATCAGCACCTCCTCCTAATGCTGACTGCCTTCATGCCTCTCCTAATTTACAAAGAAAAATGGTAGTTGCTCAGATCAGCTTAATTGCATAACACAGGTGCTTGTAAAGAGCAGGGTTTACTCTGAACACAGAAAAAAAGAGAGATTTGAACTCCAGCACACTGAATCAAAAAATACTTAAATCCTACATAATAATAGAGATTTAGAGGTATTGGTTACACATATTTGCAAATATATGAATAAGAGCCAGACCAATCGTCAAGGCTCCTCTATACTGGCGTCTCTAATATTAAGGGGCTCACGTCCGAGAAGTAAGACACCCGAAAAAAATTCCAACCAAGGGCCTTCCCCAGGTCATCACACGAAAAAGGGAAAAAGGTGATAGTGAAGTATGTAGAAAAGATGTGTAAAGATAAATCAATAAGTGTTAATGAAATGATAAAGAATTAAAATGACATATATAATGTACAAACAAATAGAGAAGTGAGAAAAGTATTCTATGTGAATTAAGTGGTGATGCCATGAGAAAGGCCCATTCAGAACCCCCCCGAGTGCCCCACTCCCAAACATTCACCCCAAAATAATTATTGCTAGATAATGGTAGCATCCACTCTGGGTCATATAATTACAATTGATGTACTGCATGATAACAGTACATAAGTAAGTTGAGAGCTAACTTACCTTGGAGGTACCCCCAAAAACCTCCACATGGCACTATAAGCATCAGCACCTCCTCCTAATGCTGACTGCCTTCATGCCTCTCCAAATTTACAAAGAAAAATGGTAGTTGCTCAGATCATCTTAATTGCATAACAGAGGTGCTTGTAAAGAGCAGGGTTTACCCTGAACACAGAAAAAAAGAGAGATTTGAACTCCAGCACACTGCAGCAAAAAATACTTAAATCCTACATAATAATAGAGATTTAGAGGTATTGGTTCCACATATTTGCAAATATATGAATAAGCGCGAGACCAATCGTCAAGGCTCCTCTATACTGGCGTCTCTAATATTAAGGGGCTCACGTCCGAGAAGTAAGACACCCGAAAAAAATTCCAACCAAGGGCCTTCCCCAGGTCATCACACGAAAAAGGGAAAAAGGTGATAGTGAAGTATGTAGAAAAGATGTGTAAAGATAAATCAATAAGTGTTAATGAAATGATAAAGAATTAAAATGACATATATAATGTACAAACAAATAGAGAAGTGAGAAAATTATTTTATGTGAATTAAGTGGTGATGCCATGAGAAAGGCCCAGTCAGAACCCCCCCGGGGGCCCCACTCCCAAACGTTCACCCCAAAATAATTATTGCTAGATAATGGTAGCACCCACTCTGGGTCATATAATTACAATTGATGTACTGCATGATAACAGTACATATGTAAGCTGAGAGCTAACTTACCTTGGAGGTACTCCAAAAAACCTCCACATGGCACTATAAGCATCAGATCCTCCTCCTAATGTTGACTGCTTCATGCCTCTCCAAATTTACAAAGAAAAATGGTATTTGCTCAGATCAGCTTAATTGCATAACACAGGTGCTTGTAAAGAGCAGGGTTTACTCTGAACACAGAAAAAAAGAGAGATTTGAACTCCAGCACACTGCAGCAAAAAATACTTAAATCCTACATAATAATAGAGATTTAGAAGTATTGGTTACACATATTTGCAAATATATGAATAAGCGCCAGACCAATCGTCAAGGCTCCTCTATACTGGCTTCTCTTATATTAAGGGGCTCACGTCCGAGAAGTAAGGCACCCAAAAAAAATTCCAACCAAGGGCCTTCCCCAGGGCATCACACGAAAAAGGGAAACAGGTGATAGTGAAGTATGTAGAAAAGATGTGTAAAGATAAATCAATAAGTGTTAATGAAATGATAAAGAATTAAAATGACATATATAATGTACAAACAAATAGAGAAGTGATAAAAGTATTCTATGTGAATTAAGTGGTGATGCCATGAGAAAGGCCCAGTCAGAACGCCCCCAGGGGCCCCACTCCTAAACGCTCACCCCAAAATAATTATTGTTACATAATGGTAGCACCCACTCTGGGTCATATAATTACAATTGATGTACTGCATGATAACAGTACATATGTAAGCTGAGAGCTAACTTGCCTTGGAGGTACCCCAAAAAACCTCCACATTGCACTATAAGCATCAGCACCTCCTCCTAATGCTGACTGCCTTCATGCCTCTCCAAATTTACATAGAAAATTGGTAGTTGCTCAGATCAGCTTAATTGCAAAACACAGGTGCTTGTAAAGAGCGGGGTTTACTCTGAACACAGAAAAAAAGAGAGATTTGCCCTCCAGCACACTGCAGCAAAAACAATACTTAAATTCTACATAATAATAGAGATTTAGAGGTATTGGTTACACATATTTGCAAATATATGAATAAGTGCCAGGCCAATCGTCAAGGCTCCTCTATACTGGCATCCCTAATATTAAGGGGCTCACGTCCAAGAAGTAAGGCACCCGAAAAAAATTCCAACCAAGGGCCATCCCCAGGGCATCACACGAAAAAGGGAAAAAGGTGATAGGGAAGTATGTAGAAAAGATGTGTAAAGATAAATCAATAAGTGTTAATGAAATGATAAAGAATTAAAATGACATATATAATGTACAAACAAATAGAGAAGTGAGAAAAGTATTCTATGTGAATTAAGAGGTGATGCCATGAGAAAGGCCCAGTCAGAACCCCCTCGAGGGCCCCACTCCCAAACGCTCACCCCAAAATAATTATTGCTACATAATGGTAGCACCCACTCTGGGTCATATAATTACAATTGATGTTCTGCATGATAACAGTACATATGTAAGCTGAGAGCTAACTTACCTTGGAGGTACCCCAAAAAACCTCCACATGGCACTATAAGCATCAGCACCTCCTCCTAATGCTGACTGCCTTCATGCCTCTCCAAATTTACAAAGAAAAATGGTAGTTGCTCAGATCAGCTTAATTGCATAACAGAGGTGCTTGTAAAGGGCGTGGTTTACTCTGAACACAGAAAAAAAGAGATATTTGCCCGCCAGCACACTGCAGCAAAAACAATACTTAAATCCTACATAATAATAGAGATTTAAAGGTATTGGTTTCACATATTTGCAAATATATGAATAAGTGCCAGGCCAATCGTCAAGGCTCCTCTAAACTGGCATCCCTAATATTAAGGGGCTCACGTCCGAGAAGTAAGGCACCCCAAAAAAATTCCAACCAAGGGCCATCCCCAGGGCATCACACGAAAAAGGGAAAAAGGTGATAGTGAATTATGTAGAAAAGATGTGTAAAGATAAATCAATAAGTGCTAATGAAATGATAAAGAATTAAAATGACATATATAATGTACAAACAAATAGAGAAGTGAGAAAAGTATTCTATGTGAATTAAGTGGTGATGCCATGAGAAAGTCCCAGTCAGAACCCCCTCGGGGGCCCCTCTCCTAAACGCTCACCCCAAAATAATTATTGCTACATAATGGTAGCACCCACTCTGGGTCCTATAATTACAATTGATGTACTGCATGATAACAGTACATATGTAAGGTGAGAGCTAACTTACCTTGGAGGTACCCCAAAAAACCTACACATTGCACTATAAGCATCAGCACCTCCTCCTAATGCTGACTGCCTTCATGCCTCTCCTAATTTACAAAGAAAAATGGTAGTTGCTCAGATCAGCTTAATTGCATAACACAGGTGCTTGTAAAGAGCAGGGTTTACTCTGAACACAGAAAAAAAGAGAGATTTGAACTCCAGCACACTGCAGCAAAAAATACTTAAATCCTACATAATAATAGAGATTTAGAGGTATTGGTTACACATATATGCAAATATATGAATAAGAGCCAGACCAATCGTCAAGGCTCCTCTATACTGGCGTCTCTAATATTAAGGGGCTCACGTCCGAGAAGTAAGGCACCCGAAAAAAATTCCAACCAAGGGCCTTCCCCAGGGCATCACACGAAAAAGGGAAAAAGGTGATAGTGAAGTATGTAGAAAAGATGTGTAAAGATAAATCAATAAGTGTTAATGAAATGATAAAGAATTAAAATGACATATATAATGTACAAACAAATAGAGAAGTGAGAAAAGTATTCTATGTGAATTAAGTGGTGATGCCATGAGAAAGGCCCAGTCAGAGCCCCCTCGGGGGTCCCACTCCCAAACGCTCACCCCAAAATAATTATTGCTACATAATGGTAGCACCCACTCTTGGTCATATAATTACAATTGATGTACTGCATAATAACAGTACATATGTAAGCTGAGAGCTAACTTCCCTTGGAGGTACCCCCAAAAACCTCCACATGGCACTATAAGCATCAGCACCTCCTCCTAATGCTGACTGCCTTCATGCCTCTCCAAATTTACAAAGAAAAATGGTAGTTGCTCAGATCAGCTTGATTGCAAAACACAAGTGCTTGTAAAGGGCGTGGTTTACTCTGAACACAGAAAAAAAGAGAGATTTGCCCTCCAGCACACTGCAGCAAAAACAATACTTAAATCCTACATAATAATAGAGATTTAGAGGTATTGGTTTCACATATTTGCAAATATATGAATAAGCGCCAGGCCAATCGTCAAGGCTCCTCTATACTGGCATCCCTAATATTAAGGGGCTCACGTCCGAGAAGAAAGGCACCACAAAACAATTCCAACCAAGGGCCATCCCCAGGGCATCACACGAAAAATGGAAAAAGGTGATAGTGAAGTATGTAGAAAAGATGTGTAAAGATAAATCAATAAGTGCTAATGAAATGATAAAGAATTAAAATGACATATATAATGTACAAACAAATAGAGAAGTGAGAAAAGTATTCTATGTGAATTAAGTGGTGATGCCATGAGAAAGGCCCATTCAGAACCCCCCCGAGTGCCCCACTCCCAAATATTCACCCCAAAATAATTATTGCTAGATAATGGTCGCATCCACTCTGGGTCATATAATTACAATTGATGTACTGCATGATAACAGTACATAAGTAAGTTGAGAGCTAACTTACCTTGGAGGTACCCCCAAAAACCTCCACATGGCACTATAAGCATCAGCACCTCCTCCTAATGCTGACTGCCTTCATGCCTCTCCAAATTTACAAAGAAAAATGGTAGTTGCTCAGATCATCTTAATTGCATAACAGAGGTGCTTGTAAAGAGCAGGGTTTACCCTGAACACAGAAAAAAAGAGAGATTTGAACTCCAGCACACTGCAGCAAAAAATACTTAAATCCTACATAATAATAGAGATTTAGAGGTATTGGTTCCACATATTTGCAAATATATGAATAAGCGCCAGACCAATCGTCAAGGCTCCTCTATACTGGCGTCTCTAATATTAAGGGGCTCACGTCCGAGAAGTAAGGCACCCGAAAAAAATTCCAACCAAGGGCCTTCCCCAGGGCATCACACGAAAAAGGGAAAAAGGTGATAGTGAAGTATGTAGAAAAGATGTGTAAAGATAAATCAATAAGTGTTAATGAAATGATAAAGAATTAAAATGACATATATAATGTACAAACAAATAGAGAAGTGAGAAAATTATTTTATGTGAATTAAGTGGTGATGCCATGAGAAAGGCCCAGTCAGAACCCCCCCAGGGGCCCCACTCCCAAACGTTCACCCCAAAATAATTATTGCTAGATAATGGTAGCACCCACTCTGGGTCATATAATTACAATTGATGTACTGCATGATAACAGTACATATGTAAGCTGAGAGCTAACTTACCTTGGAGGTACTCCAAAAAACCTCCACATGGCACTATAAGCATCAGCACCTCCTCCTAATGCTGACTGCCTTCATGCCTCTCCAAATTTACATAGAAAAATGGTAGTTGCTCAGATCAGCTTAATTGCAAAACACAGGTGCTTGTAAAGAGCGGGGTTTACTCTGAACACAGAAAAAAAGAGAGATTTGCCCTCCAGCACACTGCAGCAAAAACAATACTTAAAACCTACATAATAATAGAGATTTAGAGGTATTGGTTTCACATATTTGCAAATATATGAATAAGCGCCAGGCCAATCGTCAAGGCTCCTCTATACTGGCATCCCTAATATTAAGGGGCTCACGTCCAAGAAGTAAGGCACCCCAAAAAAATTCCAACCAAGGGCCATCCCCAGGGCATCACACTAAAAATGGAAAAAGGTGATAGTGAAGTATGTAGAAAAGATGTGTAAAGATAAATCAATAAGTGTTAATGAAATGATAAAGAATTAAAATGACATATATAATGTACAAACAAATAGAGAAGTGAGAAAAGTATTCTATGTGAATTAAGTGGTGATGCCATGAGAAAGGCCCAGTCAGAACCCCCCCAGGGGCCCCACTCCCAAACGTTCACCACAAAATAATTATTGCTAGATAATGGTAGCACCCACTCAGGGTCATATAATTACAATTGATGTACTGCATGATAACAGTACATATGTAAGTTGAGAGCTAACTTACCTTGGAGGTACCCCAAAAAACCTCCACATGGCACTATAAGCATCAGCACCTCCTCCTAATGCTGACTGCCTTCATGCCTCTCCAAATTTACAAAGAAAAATGGTAGTTGCTCAGATCAGCTTAATTGCATAACACAGGTGCTTGTAAAGGGCGGGGTTTACTCTGAACACAGAAAAAAAGAGAGATTTGCCCTCCAGCACACTGCAGCAAAAACAATACTTAAATCCTACATAGTAATAGAGATTTAGAGGTATTGGTTTCACATATTTGCAAATATATGAATAAGTGCCAGGCCAATCGTCAAGGCTCCTCTAAACTGGCATCCCTAATATTAAGGGGCTCACGTCCGAGAAGTAAGGCACCCCAAAAAAATTCCAACCAAGGGCCATCCCCAGGGCATCACACGAAAAAGGGAAAAAGGTGATAGTGAATTATGTAGAAAAGATGTGTAAAGATAAATCAATAAGTGCTAATGAAATGATAAAGAATTAAAATGACATATATAATGTACAAACAAATAGAGAAGTGAGAAAAGTATTCTATGTGAATTAAGTGGTGATGCCATGAGAAAGTCCCAGTCAGAACCCCCTCGGGGGCCCCTCTCCTAAACGCTCACCCCAAAATAATTATTGCTACATAATGGTAGCACCCACTCTGGGTCCTATAATTACAATTGATGTACTGCATGATAACAGTACATATGTAAGGTGAGAGCTAACTTACCTTGGAGGTACCCCAAAAAACCTCCACATTGCACTATAAGCATCAGCACCTCCTCCTAATGCTGACTGCCTTCATGCCTCTCCTAATTTACAAAAGAAAAATGGTAGTTGCTCAGATCAGCTTAATTGCATAACACAGGTGCTTGTAAAGAGCAGGGTTTACTCTGAACACAGAAAAAAAGAGAGATTTGAACTCCAGCACACTGCAGCAAAAAATACTTAAAACCTACATAATAATAGAGATTTAGAGGTATTGGTTACACATATTTGCAAATATATGAATAAGAGCCAGACCAATCGTCAAGGCTCCTCTATACTGGCGTCTCTAATATTAAGGGGCTCACGTCCGTGAAGTAAGGCACCCGAAAAAAATTCCAACCAAGGGCCTTCCCCAGGGCATCACACGAAAAAGGGAAAAAGGTGATAGTGAAGTATGTAGAAAAGATGTGTAAAGATAAATCAATAAGTGTTAATGAAATGATAAAGAATTAAAATGACATATATAATGTACAAACAAATAGAGAAGTGAGAAAAGTATTCTATGTGAATTAAGTGGTGATGCCATGAGAAAGGCCCAGTCAGAGCCCCCTCGGGGGTCCCACTCCCAAACGCTCACCCCAAAATAATTATTGCTACATAATGGTAGCACCCACTCTTGGTCATATAATTACAATTGATGTACTGCATAATAACAGTACATATGTAAGCTGAGAGCTAACTTCCCTTGGAGGTACCCCCAAAAACCTCCACATGGCACTATAAGCATCAGCACCTCCTCCTAATGCTGACTGCCTTCATGCCTCTCCAAATTTACAAAGAAAAATGGTAGTTGCTCAGATCAGCTTGATTGCAAAACACAAGTGCTTGTAAAGGGCGTGGTTTACTCTGAACACAGAAAAAAAGAGAGATTTGCCCTCCAGCACACTGCAGCAAAAAACAATACTTAAATCCTACATAATAATAGAGATTTAGAGGTATTGGTTTCACATATTTGCAAATATATGAATAAGCGCCAGGCCAATCGTCAAGGCTCCTCTATACTGGCATCCCTAATATTAAGGGGCTCACGTCCGAGAAGAAAGGCACCACAAAACAATTCCAACCAAGGGCCATCCCCAGGGCATCACACGAAAAATGGAAAAAGGTGATAGTGAAGTATGTAGAAAAGATGTGTAAAGATAAATCAATAAGTGCTAATGAAATGATAAAGAATTAAAATGACATATATAATGTACAAACAAATAGAGAAGTGAGAAAAGTATTCTATGTGAATTAAGTGGTGATGCCATGAGAAAGGCCCATTCAGAACCCCCCCGAGTGCCCCACTCCCAAACATTCACCCCAAAATAATTATTGCTAGATAATGGTAGCATCCACTCTGGGTCATATAATTACAATTGATGTACTGCATGATAACAGTACATAAGTAAGTTGAGAGCTAACTTACCTTGGAGGTACCCCCAAAAACCTCCACATGGCACTATAAGCATCAGCACCTCCTCCTAATGCTGACTGCCTTCATGCCTCTCCAAATTTACAAAGAAAAATGGTAGTTGCTCAGATCATCTTATTTGCATAACAGAGGTGCTTGTAAAGAGCAGGGTTTACCCTGAACACAGAAAAAAAGAGAGATTTGAAC
Organism: Taudactylus pleione; assembly: GCA_031769625.1. Classification (NCBI taxonomy): domain Eukaryota; kingdom Metazoa; phylum Chordata; class Amphibia; order Anura; family Myobatrachidae; genus Taudactylus; species Taudactylus pleione. The sequence goes on from JAUIMM010000614.1 coordinate 28,015, forward strand.
TCCAGCACACTGCAGCAAAAAATACTTAAATCCTACATAATAATAGAGATTTAGAGGTATTGGTTCCACATATTTGCAAATATATGAATAAGCGCCAGACCAATCGTCAAGGCTCCTCTATACTGGCGTCTCTAATATTAAGGGGCTCACGTCCGAGAAGTAAGGCACCCGAAAAAAATTCCAACCAAGGGCCTTCCCCAGGGCATCACACGAAAAAGGGAAAAAGGTGATAGTGAAGTATGTAGAAAAGATGTGTAAAGATAAATCAATAAGTGTTAATGAAATGATAAAGAATTAAAATGACATATATAATGTACAAACAAATAGAGAAGTGAGAAAATTATTTTATGTGAATTAAGTGGTGATGCCATGAGAAAGGCCCAGTCAGAACCCCCCCGGGGGCCCCACTCCCAAACGTTCACCCCAAAATAATTATTGCTAGATAATGGTAGCACCCACTCTGGGTCATATAATTACAATTGATGTACTGCATGATAACAGTACATATGTAAGCTGAGAGCTAACTTACCTTGGAGGTACTCCAAAAAACCTCCACATGGCACTATAAGCATCAGCACCTCCTCCTAATGCTGACTGCCTTCATGCCTCTCCAAATTTACATAGAAAAATGGTAGTTGCTCAGATCAGCTTAATTGCAAAACACAGGTGCTTGTAAAGAGCGGGGTTTACTCTGAACACAGAAAAAAAGAGAGATTTGCCCTCCAGCACACTGCAGCAAAAACAATACTTAAAACCTACATAATAATAGAGATTTAGAGGTATTGGTTTCACATATTTGCAAATATATGAATAAGCGCCAGGCCAATCGTCAAGGCTCCTCTATACTGGCATCCCTAATATTAAGGGGCTCACGTCCAAGAAGTAAGGCACCCCAAAAAAATTCCAACCAAGGGCCATCCCCAGGGCATCACACGAAAAAGGGAAAAAGGTGATAGGGAAGTATGTAGAAAAGATGTGTAAAGATAAATCAATAAGTGTTAATGAAATGATAAAGAATTAAAATGACATATATAATGTACAAACAAATAGAGAAGTGAGAAAAGTATTCTATGTGAATTAAGTGGTGATGCCATGAGAAAGGCCCAGTCAGAACCCCCCTAGGGGCCCCACTCCCAAACGTTCACCACAAAATAATTATTGCTAGATAATGGTAGCACCCACTCAGGGTCATATAATTACAATTGATGTACTGCATGATAACAGTACATATGTAAGTTGAGAGCTAACTTACCTTGGAGGTACCCCAAAAAACCTCCACATGGCACTATAAGCATCAGCACCTCCTCCTAATGCTGACTGCCTTCATGCCTCTCCAAATTTACAAAGAAAAATGGTAGTTGCTCAGATCAGCTTAATTGCATAACACAGGTGCTTGTAAAGGGCGGGGTTTACTCTGAACACAGAAAAAAAGAGAGATTTGCCCTCCAGCACACTGCAGCAAAAACAATACTTAAATCCTACATAGTAATAGAGATTTAGAGGTATTGGTTACACATATTTGCAAATATATGAATAAGCACCAGGCCAGTTGACAAGGCTCCTCTTTACTGGCATCCCTAATATTAAGGGGCTCACGTCCGAGAAGAAAGGCACCCCAAAAAAATTCCAACCAAGGGCCATCCCCAGGGCATCACACGAAAAAGGGAAAAAGGAGATAGTGAAGTATGTAGAAAAGATGTGTAAAGATAAATCAATAAGTGTTAATGAAATGATAAAGAATTAAAATGACATTTAGTGTACAAACAAAAAGAGAAGTGATAAAAGTATTCTATGTGAATTAAGTGGTGATGCCATGAGAAAGGATAAGTCAGAACCCCCCCGGGGGCCCTACTCCCAAACGCTGACCCCAAAATAATTATTGCTACATAATGATAGCACCCACTCAGGGTCATATAATTACAATTGATGTACTGCATGATAACAGTACATATGCAAGCTGAGAGCAAACTTACCTTGGAGGTACCCCAAAAAACCTCCACATTGCACTATAAGCATCAGCACCTCCTCCTAATGCTGACTGCCTTCATGCCTCTCCAAATTTACAAAGAAAAATGGTAGTTGCTCAGATCAGCTTAATTGCATAACAGAGGTGCTTGTAAAGGGCGGGGTTTACTCTGAACACAGAAAAAAAGAGAGATTTGCCCTCCAGCACACTGCAGCAAAAACAATACTTAAATCCTACATAATAATAGAGATTTAGAGGTATTGGTTACACATATTTGCAAATATATGAATAAGCACCAGGCCAGTTGACAAGGCTCCTCTTTACTGGCATCCCTAATATTAAGGGGCTCACGTCCGAGAAGAAAGGCACCCCAAAAAAATTTCAACCAAGGGCCATCCCCAGGGCATCACACGAAAAAGGGAAAAAGGTGATAGTGAAGTATGTAGAAAAGATGTGTAAAGATAAATCAATAAGTGTTAATGAAATGATAAAGAATTAAAATGACATTTAGTGTACAAACAAATAGAGAAGTGATAAAAGTATTCTATGTGAATTAAGTGGTGATGCCATGAGAAAGGATAAGTCAGAACCCCCCCGGGGGCCCTACTCCCAAACGCTGACCCCAAAATAATTATTGCTACATAATGATAGCACCCACTCAGGGTCATATAATTACAATTGATGTACTGCATGATAACAGTACATATGCAAGCTGAGAGCTAACTTACCTTGGAGGTACCCCAAAAAACCTCCACATTGCACTATAAGCATCAGCACCTCCTCCTAATGCTGACTGCCTTCATGCCTCTCCAAATTTACAAAGAAAAATGGTAGTTGCTCAGATCAGCTTAATTGCATAACACATGTGCTTGTAAAGAGCGGGGTTTACTCTGAACACAGAAAAAAAGAGAGATTTGCCCTCCAGCACACTGCTGCAAAAAATACTTAAATCCTACCTAATAATAGAGATTTAGAGATATTGGTTACACATATTTGCAAATATATGAATAAGTGCCAGGCCAATCGTCAAGGCTCCTCTATACTGGCATCCCTAATATTAAGGGGCTCACGTCCAAGAAGGAAGGCACCCGAAAAAAATTCCAACCAAGGGCCATCCCCAGGGCATCACACGAAAAAGGGAAAAAGGTGATAGGGAAGTATGTAGAAAAGATGTGTAAAGATAAATCAATAAGTGTTAATGAAATGATAAAGAATTAAAATGACATATATAATGTACAAACAAATAGAGAAGTGAGAAAAGTATTCTATGTGAATTAAGTGGTGATGCCATGAGAAAGGCCCAGTCAGAACCCCCTCGAGGGCCCCACTCCCAAACGCTCACCCCAAACTAATTATTGCTACATAATGGTAGCACCCACTCTGGGTCATATAATTACAATTGATGTTCTGCATGATAACAGTACATATGTAAGCTGAGAGCTAACTTACCTTGGAGGTACCCCAAAAAACCTCCACATTGCACTGTAAGCATCAGCACCTCCTCCTAAAGCTGACTGCCTTCATGCCTCTCCTAATTTACAAAGAAAAATGGTAGTTGCTCAGATCAGCTTAATTGCATAACACAGGTGCTTGTAGAGAGCGGGGTTTACTCTGAACACAGAAAAAAAGAGAGACTTGCCCTCCAGCACACTGCAGCAAAAAATACTTAAATCCTACATAATAATAGAGATTTAGAGGTATTGGTTACACATATTTGCAAATATATGAATAAACGCCAGGTCAATCATCAAGGCTCCTCTATATTGGCATCTCTAATATTAAGGGGCTTATGTCCGAGAAGTAAGGCACCCGAAAAAATTCCAACCTAGGCCTTCCCCGGGGCATCACACGAAAAAGGGAAAAAGGTGATAGTGAAGTATGTAGAAAAGATGTGTAAAGATAAATCAATAAGTGTTTATGAAATGATAAAGAATTAAAATGACATATATAACGTACAAACAAATAGAGAAGTGATAAAGGTATTCTATGTGAATTAAGTGGTGATGCCATGAGAAAGCATAAGTCAGAACCCCCCCGTGGGCCCCACTCCCAAACGCTCATCCCAAAATAATTATTGCTAGATAATGGTAGCACCCACTCTGGGTCATATAATTACAATTGATGTACTGCATGATAACAGTACAAATGAAAGTTGAGAGCTAACTTACCTTGGAGGTACCCCAAAAGCCTCCACATGGCACTATAAGCATCAGCACCTCCTCCTAATGCTGACTGCCTTCATGCCTCTCCAAATTTACAAAGAAAAATGGTAGTTGCTCAGATCAGCTTAATTTCATAACACAGGTGCTTGTAAAGGGCGGGGTTTACTCTGAACACAGAAAAAAAGAGAGATTTGCCCTCCAGCACACTGCAGCAAAAAATACTTAAATCCTACATAATAATAGAGATTTAGAGGTATTGGTTACACATATTTGCAAATATATGAATAAGCACCAGGCCAATCGTCAAAGCTCCTCTATACTGGCATCCCTAATATTAAGGGGCTCATGTCAGAGAAGTAAGGCACCCCTAAAAAATTCCAACCAAGGGCCATCCCCAGGGCATCACATGAAAAAGGGAAAAAGGTGATAGTGAAGTATGTAGAAAAGATGTGTAAAAATAAATCAATAAGTGTTAATGAAATGATAAAGAATTAAAATGACATATATAATGTACAAACAAATAGAGAAGTGATAAAAGTATTCTATGTGAATTAAGTGGTGATGCCATGAGAAAGGCCCAGTCAGAATCCCCCAGGGGCCCCACTCCCAAAAACTCACCCATGTACTGCATGATAACAGTACATATGTAAGCTGAGAGCTTACTTACCTTGGAGGTAACTAATTCACCTAATGGAAACATTTTTATTATATTGGATACCAGTTGTGGATTTTGTAAATCACCTTAGATAAGGAATCAACCATGCTGATCACATTCATGACTCAAGTGGTAGATATGATTTCCTTATGATGCCCTATCACCTTTGTACTGACAGTGATGTTTTTCAATGGTGCATGGAACACCTCTTTGAAGGCTACCTTTGCAAAATTATAATGGATGATGCACTGGTTTGGGGTCACACCCTGGAGGAAGGTTTGGGACTGCACCATCAAGGAACATGATAAACATTAGCTGAAAGTGTTGCACATAATCTGCTTTCTGAAATGATGCCAAACACCAACAAGTGCCGGTTACAGGTAGCAGAGATTATTTACATTGGGCCTTTACTCACCTCATAGGGTATAAGGAGAGTACTGTATGTGGGATTCTGCATAGGATGCAAAAACAATTCTCGCTGAAGCAGAAGCATGTGCTTTCTCCTGCTGATCCTTACCTAGCTGCCTCCTTCTCATTCTGCAATCCACTGCCATGCACATTAGGCAGTAAAATAAGAGATCAGACTAAAGATTTGCAACTAAATGCATTACTTAACTCTACCTTCATTTATGATTGACACTACATCACTGATATTTAATGTCTATGTGTTTCAACATGATGTTAATCGTATCTAACCTTATTCATATGTGTAATTTCACAGTGTTCATTTGATGTATATGGACACACTCAGGATCCCAGAAGGATTTCTGTTTTTTTTAACATATAGAAACATATATGAATGGTATTTGTTACCTGATTATTACTGTTATCTGAGGAGTTGCAAACTCTTTCACAACAGAGAGGAAAGCTGTTCAATAGTGTGTGCAACTTACATTGGTTTCTATTTACTGTATTTAAATGCTTCCATTGATATACATAAACAACTACATAAACTATATCATATGTATACATTTGAAAACAAGTTTATATGATGCCAATACGTTATGACTTGTACCTTATATAAATTGGGATAGACTCTGTATTAACCTTATTTACTGCTCAAGCATAACAATATTTTGCAACTTCTCCCAAACCAGATGTTTCATTTAGGAGAATTTTGCAATATATATACGACATATATTTAATACCTGTTTTAATCCTAGGAACACGTCTTGTTACCTAGCACGGAAGTTGCTATTTTACTTTTTTTTCCCCTTTCTTATCTAATGATATAATTAAAAGTTATGTTTTAAATAATCATTTTTTCACCTTATTGGCTGTCAAATTTGAACCAGCTAATGCTTGGCAACAAAAGCTGATGCCTGTCCCCACTGAAAAGGTCAGACTCCATAATTTTATGAGTCTGACCAATTACCGCTCCAAGTTCTTGCCCAATAACAGTGATGTTATTTCTATATATCTTTATGAAAACACTACAGCAAAAAGGTTTATTTTTTCAATTGAATTTCTACCATGGCAGACAGAAAAAATAAATTATCTGGAGCACAATTTCGTAAATGTCGCGCTGAAAAGGAAAAGGAACTAGCTAAACAGGAAGGATCCTTTCTCAAGTATCTTTGGTCACAACATGAGGATGATGACAGTAGCTCTACTTCAAAGATTCAACCTGATACTGAGGCAGAGACAACAGTTTTGCCTACAGTCTCAGAAGCTGACTAAAAGTATGAGGAACATACTCAAGATGTTGAATAGGAACCATATGAAGAGCAGCAGGAAGAAGAGGTGATAGAAAGTGAAAGTAGTTCTAGCTTCAACTATAGTTTACCATCTACTTGGATAAAATGTGATAATAATATGCAACAAATTTTGGTGGAACATGGGCCAGAACAGGTTCAACAGTTTACATTTCCTAAAGATGCCAGTCACAGAAGATTGCTAACTAATCATTACAAAAGAAGACACCTAATGGAGAAGTAATGCATCATCAGTGGCTACTATATTCTATAACAAATGACTCTGTATTTTGCTTTTGTTGCAAGTTGTTTGGTAATTACATCATCCCGTCATCATCTCTTTGTGATAAAGGTTCAAAAGATTGGAAAAACATCACTTTCACTGCATGAGAGAAGTAATGCACATTTGGTCAATTTTCAAAACTGGAAGGAGCTTGAATTAAGATTGAAAACAAAAAAACAATTGATGAAGAAAATATGCACCTAGGTAAACAAAAGGAAAAGTACTGGCAGCAAATTCTTGAATGAGTAATTGCTTTATTGAGAGTTCTCGGTATGCAAAATCTGGCCTTACGTGGAACCAATGAAATAGTTGCACACAACTGGAAATGGGAACTTCCTGAAATGTATTGAATTCCTTGCTTTTTGACACTTTAATGGATGAATATATTCACAAAATAAGAGATAAAGAGACCCATGTGCACTAGGTAAAGAAATACAGAATAAACTTATCCAATTATTATCCAACACCATTAATGAAGAAATTCTTAAATCTGCTCAGGTTGCCAAGTATTTTTCAATAATTTTTGATTGTACACCTGATATAAGCCACATTAAACAAATGACCATGATCCTTCTCTTTGTGAACATAGCTTCATTAACTGATTATTGCAAACCTGTACACTTAAAAGAACATTTCTTAGGATTTCTGCCACTAAAGGAAACAAGTGGTGCTGGTATGACAGACATCATCCTTCACCAGTTATAAGAAATGTCATTACCTCTTGTAAATTTATGTGGTCAAGGCTATGATACCGTAAGCAACATGAAAGGTAAGAAAAATGGTGTGCAACAAAGAATCTTGGATCTTAACCCAACAGTATTGTTTAATCCTTGCATTGCACAATCTTTGAATTTAGTTGTGAATGATGCTGCCAAGTGTTATTTGGAGGCCAAATCTTTCTTTGATGTTGTACAACATGCTTATGTGTACTTCTCAGCATCCACATGTCCATGGGAAGTTCTAATGCACCATGTGCCTAGTCTTATGGTTAAGCAATTGAGTGAAACAAGATTAGAAAGTTGAATTAATGCCTTGAAACATCTTTGGTTTCAGCTCAGTGATATTTCTGATGCCCTAATTGAAATCGATATAGACAATACAGTAACGGGAGCATCTGGCAACACCTCAAGAATAGAAGCACAAGGTCTTGCAAAAAGAATTTCTACTTTCAAGTTTGTGGTTTCTATAATGGTTTGGTATGATATATTGTTTGAGATCAATATGACTAGCAAACTGCTTCAGGTGAAGGAATTTGACATACACAATGCCATTAAACAACTAAACACAACAAGGAAGTTTCTTGTAGATTGCAGGAGTGATGAAGGGTTTGGGAAAGTGCTGGAAGAGGCCGGTGAACTTGCTGATTTATTTGGGATAGCAGCACAGTTTGAAGCAGATCCTGCTCCTATTAGTAGAAAGAGGAAGCAGCTCATATATGAAGCAGAGGATGAGCCCATTCAAAATCCGAAGGCAAAATTCAAAGTAAACGTTTATTTTAGTGCTTGATACAGCTATTCAATCATTTGAAGAAAGATTCACACAGATGAATCAAATTAGTTCTGTGTTTGGCTTTCTCTATGATGTTTTCAGTTTAGAGAATAGAACAATGCAAATAATGGAAGATTATTGCAAGTTGTAGCAAACTTTAATACATAGGGACTCCAAAGACATTAATGCTTCTGATTTATGTTGTGAATTACAAAGTATTGCAAGGTGAGTTCCAGAGTGTACATCTCCACAAGACGTATTCAAATTTCTGTGTAAAAAAAAGCTGACATATCTTGTCCCCAACACATTTATTGCTCTTCACATCATTTTGACCTTCCCTGTGTCTGTGGCCAGTGATGAGTGAAGCTTTTCCAAGTTAGAGCCATATTCAGTTTGAGCCGAGCCACGATACTTTTTCATGGCCCAGACTTTTTGCCTACTTCGCCTGTTTTGTAGGTGGAAAAGTATCACGCGCGTGCCTCCTTTACTCCGTATTCAATTTGAAAGAATGTTAAAAGAGGACCCGGCAAAACTTGAACAGGGGGAAAGTTCTGTCAAATTTGGGGAAATCAGCCTGACCCAAAAGATGCTCTGACATGGGGGTTCCCTATAGTACCCCCCGATTTGGCTTGCTGAAGGTATTTTGTGTTTTTAAATGGGCTCAATAGCTGTTAAATAGTGTTTTCTACAAGTGGTGAAGAATAGTATTCAGGGGTAATTTTTGCAGAAAATAAGTTATCCCAGCAAATTTGGGGTACTTGAAAATGGGGGTCAGCATATTTAAAAGTTGCTAAAGTGAAGTTGACATTTTTTTTTAAAAATCCACCTTCCGCAAGCACCTGCAATAAAAAAAAAAACATGGGGCATACTTGGGGACCCCCCGAGATTCAAGTTCACTAGTTTTTAACTTTGTACACAAACTTTTTTTTACCATCCCCTTTTTTAAAGTAATTTTTGGGGTGTCCTTGAGTGTTTTATTTGTTTAAATGACACAGTTTACCTTTTGGGGACTGTCTGAAGGCTGCAGGGGGGTTCCCACAATGTTGCACCCCAAGACCCCAATTCTGCTCTTTTTTCAGCCTGCTATTCATAGGTGAAACTTTTTCACCTATTACATTGCATTGACTTTTCACCTAGGCGGAAAGTCTTTCAAATTGAATACGGGGTAAAAGCAAAACAGGAGAAAATTACATCATCAGCGAAAAAGTATCGCGGATGCGGACTTTTCGCCTCAAATTGAATACGTGCCTTAAAGTTAATTAAAACTTACATTCAATCTTCAATGATGCAAGAAAGACTTGTTGGTCTTTCTCTCTTGTCAACAGAACATGAGATCACAAAAAAATGATCTGAAAGAGCTTGTCTCTAAATTTGCTAAAGTAAAAGTGCAGAAAGTAAAAATCTAATTTATTACTGCACTTTTTTATGAATATTTCATGTACAAAGTGTTGATGTTATTGCTGCTACTGTTATTTATTGTTGCACTTCCTTCAGTACATTTCCTGTACAAAGTGTTGATGTTATTGCTGCACTGCTACTGTTATAGTGTTATTTATTGTTGCACTTCCTTCAGTACATTTCCTGTATGAAGTGTTGATGTTTTTGCTGCTACTATTATATTTATTGTTGCTATAATTTTCATTGTTAATAAATCTAAAAATAAACCTATTAATTTGAAGTCAAGTTTGTATTTGAGCAGCTGGAGGGAGGGGATTGGGGAAGGTAGGGGTGCTATTGTGCAGCTTTGCCTAGGGCACCTAGAAACCTTGCCCTGGCAATCGGTTAAAATAATGTAGCACATTTATGTAATAGTGGCACAGCAGTGGCAAACAATGTGGCAGTCTAATAAACTTTGATCCTTTAGAATGTTTTTCATTTCATTAATTAAGAACTAAAAGCTTCAAAGTAAATGCCTTGTAGAGAAAAATATAGTATACTACCAACACACTTCTCCAACTAGCAAATGGGAATTACAGGCCTTAGGCCAATACAGGCAATACTAGCCAGCGTAACAGCAGCATAGCATATCTGTGAATCATAGTGGTGCAGCAGTGTCAGTCAGAACAAATAACCTACAGTAAATGTAAAAGGACTGAATGGGGAAGCGTTGATTGGCTGAGAGCAGACACTGCTATAGTAAATGTCCCATGCTTTCAGCCAATCAGCATTTTCCCCATTTACCTAGATCAATGTGAGTGACCACGAGTGACCACTCATTCAGGTTAGGCACTGTACATAGGTACAGTTCATGTCTGGCTGAGCTCATTTGCATTTTTTTTACCAAGATGATTGGATACCTACATGGAACAAAAAGGAGGTCACTCTAGGGTTTGATAAGTATGTAAGTTGTTTTTTTTTTCCTTAATAAAATACTACCACAGTCAGTGTATGAGTTCTGTGTTTAATTTAATATTGTCTTTACAGGAGAACTAAAGGTGTCCATGGGCACTTAATGTCTGTGAATGCTGGCAATTTTTGTTCCACAAATGCAGGCATGCAAGGGCAGGATTTTTGGGACATGTAGTCCACATGTATAGAAAAATATTAACCCTAAAAATACCATTAACCTTGCACCCACCACCACCATAGGTGCAGAAAATAACACCCTGCTGCTAGTTCTTCAAGGTGGACACACAATTTTATTTTCAGGGTCCCCATTCTCTGAGGAATACCAGCCTTCAGCTGACCAGTTTGGTACTGGTTACCATTATGGCAGGGGGACCCAACATGGTAGCAGCTGCAATAGAACTATTATGGTAATGCAGCTGGAGGCATCACATCTCCTGTATGTTTTACTGATTCAAGCTGCATCCGTGGACACAGCAGCATTGGATCATCTGCATGATCTTTGGCCATCTGGGTGACCATAGAGTCACTCTAGCCGACCGCTGCATATACACAAAAGAGACTAGGAAATCTCCATCAGCCGATGGAGAACCTGGCCTCTTCCCTCCCCACCAATGGTGGCAACATGCCTATGTTGTGAGATGGAGGCCATCGCCGCCCCCTCCCCACCCAGTAATGGCAGCAGACTGTCAATCACTGGCAGTGTGCTGCCAGACTGTGTGCAGAATCATAGATCTGTACTGAATATGCACAGTATGGGTTATGCGCCAGCACATAGTAATCACAATCTGAGATATGCATTAACTAATGGGTTAGCATAAATCTCTGAATCAGCCAGCCCCAATGTTGTATTACTGCAGTTAACAAGGTACTGTTGATGCACTTGGATTAAAAGGACCCAATAAGCATAGTCTCTGTTGATGCAGTCCAAAATAATTTTAACGGTACCACAAAGGGGGATATATGTAGTATATTAAGGTTTAAGGAAAAATGCCAAACAATGGGTCTCATGGTACATCAGACAAGATCCTTAAATTGGGATTTTCACAAGCATTTTAAGAATTATGTAACTCATGGACTAATTCAGAGGTGGCTGGTAATGCTGCTGCAACTGTGTCTTTTTTTTGTAGTGCCACTGCATCTTAATGCTAATACCGCAGCCAATGGGATTCATACAGTGACACCCACTGGTGTGCCACTTTGTGTAGTAAGTTACACCATTGGGCACACATCAGTAGCACCATCAGACATTAGAACATAACTGCCGGTTTTCCAGTGCAAATACAAAAATAAACATGTGGCACAGCCGTGTCTGGCTAGCTACCTCCTGCTACCACCCTGGAATGCATACTGAAATTGTCCCTCTATGTGTCCAAATACCTTCAGCCTACCCAGCAGTAGCCATCGGGATGTAAGCATAGTACGACAGGTACTCATTTGCAGACTGAAAACATTGGCTGTTTGGAAATTCAAAATACAGTATACTGGTAGTTTAATTGTCCAACAAAAATTAACCATAGTATGTACATGTGTGAGCATGTGGTAGGGAATATAGAATGTAAGCTCCACTGGGGCAGGGACTGATGTGAATGGCCAAATATTCTTTGTAAAGCACTGTGGAATATGTGTGCACTATATAAATAACTGATAATAATTAATAAAATCAACACTTGTCCCTCTCTGAATCACGTCCTCAGTCTTGAAAACTTGCTGAAATAACATGTGTTTTGACAGGTACTGTACACTTATCTCATATAAGTATCTTGCTACTGTTTTTCACCTATAGTCCCTGTTCAGCAGTTACTATCTGTGCTCCAGGTTTGGTGTTTGGATTCCTTTTTTATACTTTGGGTTTTCCTCTGACTGTGATCCTGTTCAGTCTGCCACAACCTTTTTTTTTACTATTCTTCAGCCTTTAATATTAGATATGTTTTTGTTTTTTGTTAACCATTTATTATTTCTATTATTCTACAGTTGGCATGACTGTGTTTGCCACCTTATGGCAGAGGATGGTTACATACTGAACACAGCAAAAGTATTATTATTATTATTATTATTATTATTATTATTATTATTATTATTATTAGTATTATTATTAGTATTATCATTGTTTATTTATATGTCACCACCAGTGTTCAACAGCACCTTACAAGCTAAATAACAAAAAAAGTGACTTACAGTACAATACAATGCAGGAGAAGAACATGGATTATATACATTGATACATTGGTGGCCGTAAAACCCAAATAAGCAACAGAGCATAAGCAACCATGTATTAGGTGTCCTAGTGGTGAGTAAGAAGTACATAAAAATAAAGTAAGGAGAAGCACAAGAGGGTAGAGGTCCCTTCTTGCAAGAGCTTACAATCTCAAGGGGAGGAGCAGACAGACAGGCATGATGCAGATGGGGAAGACAAGGAGGAGGAAGCATGTGGCAGCAAGTTAGGATGAGAGCTGAAAAGGATTTATGAAGTAATGCATCTTGAGAGCCCGTTTGAAGGTTTGTAGAGAGGTGGAGAGTCTGATGGGGAGAGGTAGAGAGTTTCAAAGGTGGGGAGCAGGCAAAATCTTGGAGGCGGGTGTGGGTGGAAGTAATTAGTTGGCATGAGAGGCAGCGTGCATTTTTTGAATGAAGAGGGCTGATAGGAGAGTGAAAAGAGATGAGGTCAGAGAGAGATTTGTAAGCAAGTGTGAAAACCTTGAATTGGGTTCTGATGGGGAAGGGGATCCAGTGGAGGGCTTGTAAGAGAGGGGAGGCAGATGTAGAGCATTTGGAGAGAAAGATGAGCTGAGCAGCAGCATTGAGGACAGATTGGAGAGGAGAGAGATAGGAGTTTGGGAGGCCAGATAGGAGGAGGTTGCAGTAATCCAATCTGGAGATGACCAGTGAGTGGTGAAAAAGGGTCTGATCCTGGAAATATTTTTGAGATGGAAACGTCAGGACTGTGAGAGGTTCTGGATATGTTTTTTGAAGGCGAGGGAGGAGTCCAGGGTAACTCCAAGACAGTGCACTTTGGGGCTAGAGGAGATAGTCATGCAATCACTTGATAAATTATTAGTGGGAAGTGAGGTTACGTGAGAGGGTGGGAAGATGATCATCTCAGTCTTAGATATATTAAGTTTAAGAAATCACTGGGACATCCTGGAAGGTATAGCAGAGAGACAGTTGGAGATATTAGTGAGAAAAGAGGGAGAGTGGTCAGGGGAGGAAAGGAAGATCTGAGCGTCATCAGCATAGAGATGATAATGGAAGTCAAAAGAGCTGATGAGTTCACCAAGAGAGAACGTATAGAGGGAAAAAAGGAGTGGTCCAAGAAAAGAACCTTGGGGAACACCTACTGTGAGAGGATGTGGGGGGGAGATACGCCATGAGAGGAGATAGAGAAGGATTGGTCAGAGAGGTAGGAGGATAGCCAGGAGAGGGCAGTGTTATGTAGACCAAGGGAGTGAAGGATTTGCAGCAGGAGTGTGGTCCACAATGTCAAAAGCAGCAGATAGGTCAAGGAGAATGAGCAGAGAGTAGTGGGCTTTGGATTTGGCAGCAAGGAGGTCACTGCTCACTTTAGTGAGAGCAGTGTCAGTGGATTGGAGAGAATTGAAGCCAGATTGAAAAGAGCCAAGGAGGAAGTGGGAGAAAAGAAAGGTGGTAAGGCGGTTATAAACAATACGCTCAAGGAGTTTGGATGCAAAAGGGAGGAGAGAGATGGGTCGGTAGTTGGCAAGAGTGTTAGGATCAAAGGTAGGTTTTTTTAAGAATTGGGAGACAAGGGCATGTTTGAATGCAGAAGGGACAGTGCCAGATGAGAAGGAGAGATTTAGGAGTTAGGCAAGATTAAAACAGGCACAAGGAGAGAGGTAGCAGAGGAGACATGAAGGGATAGGGTCAAGGGGGGAGGTGGAAGGGGTGGAGGTCTGGATAAGAGCCATGACTTCCTCTCCAGATACAGGGGATTAGGATGGCAGTGTAGGTAAAATAGAAGGGGAGGGATAATCCAGTAAAAGGAGTAGGTAAAGTGCTAGGGGACTGGTAGGATATAATATCCTGACATATGGAGTAAATTTTAGATGTTAGTAGGTAGCAATATTAATGGCAGAGAGCAAGGAGGGAAGGTGCAGAGGGGGATGTGCAGATGAGGGAGTTCAGGGTGGTGAAGAGATGCTGGGGATTTGAGGACTTGGAGGAGATGAGGTGCTTGAAATATGACTATTTAGTGAGGGAAAAGGCAGCACTGTAGGAATAGAGCATAAATTTGAAATGGAGAAAATCTGCTTTAGAGGGTGACCTTCCCCACTGTCGCTTGGTAGTTCGTAGTATTGCAGATATCTGGTTTATTTTGGTAGTTCAGTAGTTTTGCAGATATCTGGTTTATTTGGAATGCCAGGGTTGAAGTGTGGATCTGCGAGGGTGAGTAGTGATTGCTGGTGAAAAATAGTCCAGAGCAGAAGTAAGAGAGGCACTGTATAGGGAAGCAGCTTGTTCAGGGCAGGAGAGAGAGAGAGAGTTAAGGGGAGAGAAGCAAGTCAAGTAGGGAATAAAAATAAACTGTCAATAGCCTCAATGTTATGCCTAGTGATAATGGCCTTAGGAGGTATAGGAGTGGAAGGATAAGTAAGTTAAAAGAGAGAAGGTGAAGGTCAGAGAGGGGGAATGGGGAATTTGAAATAATCAGGAATATCACAACAGTGATTGAAGAACAGATCAAGCGAATGCCCACTCACATGGTAGCTGAGGATTCAGTGGGGATATCAATTGGAACATTGAAGTCACCTAGGATAATGGAGGGAAGGTCTGAGGAGATAAAGTGAGGGAACCAGGAAGCAAAGTTGTCAAGGAATTTAGAGAGAGGGCCAGGGGGATGGTAAATGATAGCTACTCATAGGTGTACTGGTTGGAAGAGGCTTATAGCATGAACCTCAAATGTAGAGAATGTAAGGGATGGTTCAAGGGGTATAAATTGGTAGGTGTAACCAGGGGATAGAAGGACCCCAACACTACCACAATGGCAACCCCCGGGCTGAAGGGTATGAGAGAAGGTGAGGACCCCAGAGGAGAGAGCTGCAGCAGAAGTGTTGTCAGAAGGTGAAATCCAGGTATCAGTAATGGCTATGAGATGCAAGTTGTTGGAGATGAAAAGGCCATGGGTGGGAACCAGTTTATTACAGACCAATCTGGCATTCCAGAGGGCACAGGATAAAGGGACAGTATTTGGGGGAGAGATGTGAATGAGATTTTTAGGATCACTGTAACGAGTATGTGAGATTCATTTTGGGGACTGAGATGAATAGAGTGGAGAGATTGTGTGGGCAGTAGTGCTGGGAAGGGAACCTTTAGGCAGTGAGTAGGAAGGACATTTATTGAGATGTTAATGCAAATGGGATGAGGTGGCATGGACAGGAGGGTTGTAGATGGGATTAGCAGTGGGGTAGTAGGACCATGGTTGGGTAGAATAGAATGCAAGTGTAGTAGTGGGAGATGAGAGGGAGGAAGGCAAACAGAGGAGGGAAGATAAGGGAAGTAGAAGGTGAAGGAAGCAAGGGGGAAACGATAAAGGTTAAAGAAGGCAGCAAAGCAGAGGATTAGGTAGACACTGAGTAAGGGGGGAAATGGAAGAAAACATGGTCATGGTGTGACAGAGGTGAATAGCGGGATGAAATCTGGGAGAAGGAATAAAGTATGAATGTGAGTGATAGTGCAGGAGATTTGCAGAAAACAAGTAAGAATACAGTGGAGAAAAGGTGTCTGCACTATAGCAATAGCTTATTATTGAGGGGAATAAAAGTGGAGATTTAATAGGTGGAGAAAATGAATGTTAAAGTAGACTATGTTAGAAGCTAGATTACATGTGGCAAGGCATAGGATTTAGGTAACAAAACAATATTTCTAAGAGGAAAACTGAAATTGGCACAGAATACAGTAAGCTTTGATGTTTTTGTGTAATCAGAGAGCTAGCACAAAGTTTAGCAAGTTATGGGCACGATTCAATTCAGTGCAATGTAAATAGCGCCGGGAGATAGCTCCCGGAGCTATTCAATTCATTGCGCTGTTAGGTCGGGGAAGGCTCATTATCGCGCCTTAAACAGGGTGTTTAGGCGTGATAACGGGCATTCCCCGACCTAACTTCCCAACGCGAGGCTGTTTTCCCGGCACTAAGGGCAGAAAACAGCCTCGCGCCGGGACTTTAGTCAGATTTCTTCTCTCATCCCCGGAGGGATGAGAGAAGAATTCATTAGTCGGACTTGTCAGCACGGTGTATTGAATATCTTCGGGAGCTCACTCCCGGAGCTATTTACATCGCGCTGAATAGAATAGAGCCCATAGTGTTAAGTTCTTACATTGAGCAGAGTCCAGTGAATAATGTTCTGGTAATGCTGACATCCAGTGCTTGTATTAAATAAGTAGTTTTTGAATTCACATTTCTTGATGATACAGTACTGTGTCCAAATGTTGTTTAGATTTCTGGTGGAGTTTGAGTGTTATCCTTCTTTTTGACTTTGGTTTAATGGCATTATAATGGCAAAAATATGTTTAAATGGCACTTTTAATTTTGCACTTCTATATCTATATTAGCACTACAGCCAGGCTCTACAGCCTATAGAGGCTCTTAAATAATGAGACCTAGCATGTGAATGCAATGATTACAAACAACCCCCAATCCCCTCCCAAATTTAATTAAACAAACAAGCAAGAAATACCACAAAGCTAACAACTGGATCTATACATCTACAAACTAAAGAAACAAAACAAAAACAAAAAAGAGATATTTGACAGCAATGCCTGGTATGGATTTACCTAATAATCAATAGGTTATTGCAAACATCAAAATAAAGTTGCAGTAATGCCTGGTATGGATTTACTGTACCTAATAATCAATAGGTTATTGCAAATATCAAAATAAAGTTGTGGCAATGCCTGGTATGGATTTACCTAATAATCAATAGGTTATTGTAAACATCAAAATAAAGTTGCAGTAATGCCTGGTATGGATTTACTGTACCTAATAATCAATAGGTTATTGCAAATATCAAAATAAAGTTTCAGCAGTGCCTGGTATGGATTTACCTAATAATCAATAGGTTATTGTAAACATCAAAATAAAGTTGCAGTAATGCCTGGTATGGATTTACTGTACCTAATAAGCAATAGGTTATTGCAAATATCAAAATAAAGTTTCAGCAATGCCTGGTATAGATTTACCTGCAGGATAAAGAAGAAAAGTTGAGGTCACTTCACAATCGATATCAGCAGAAGATAAAAACTAATAACAGCGGTATAACAGCAAAATTATGTTTAAATTGCACTTTTAATTTTGCACTTCTTTATTAGCACTACAGCCAGGCTCTATAACCTATAGAGGCTCTTAAATAATTATACCTAGCATGTTAATGCAATTATTACAAACAACCGCCAATCCCCTCTCACTTGGATGTCTAGCAATAAATTAAATTGAACAAAAAAGCAAGAAATACCACAAAGCTAACAACTGGATCTATACATCTACAAACTAAAGACACAACACAAAAAAAAAACATATGCTTGAGATATTTGACATCAATGCCTGGTATGGATTTACCTAATAATCAATAGGTTATTGCAAACATCCATATAAAGTTGTAGCAATGCCTGGTATGGATTTACCTGCAGGATAAAGAAGAAAAGTGGAGGTCACTTCACAATCGATTTCAGTAGAAGATAAAAACTAATAATGGTGGTATAATGGCAAAATTATGTTTAAATTGCACTTTTAATTTTGCACTTCTATATTTGCACTATAGCCTATAGAGGCTCTTAAATAAATTGTTAACATTATTATTGTGGGTGTTGTACTGCTGTAGAACATTTTGTCAGAGGTTCTTATATAATTTCTCAGTTACTCAATTTGCAGCATTAATATTAAGCCTTGCTGTGTGTGAGGATGTGAGGTTCACAGATTACAGAGGCATAGAAAAAGACAAAAACAGAAAAATGTTTTATTCTGTAGAAAAGGGATGAACACAGCTTGGCACACTTGACAATAAAACAAATATCAACAAATGAAGCTATTTTGTGGTAAACCAGTTTCAGGGACAGGTAGGCCATGGAGTGTTACGTGGCACAATTCAAATTTTACAAATCAAAGCATCAGTTTGTACAATAAAACGCCATTGGAATTCAGGAGTGGATAACACTGAGGACTCTGAAAGAATGTTTCTTAATTGAAAGAATGCTTGCTCACCCTCTGATGTCCAATCGATCTGTTAAAAATACTTCTTAGTCGTCAGCTCAATGGTACTGTACTGGGGCACAAACTTGCTGTCCTGAAGAAAACTCATAGTTGACTCTGTTAAATGGGTTGAGGCCAATTCTGGATGGTGTCAATTTTACCAATTCTGGTGAATTATTTCCCCCAACAACTCAATGCCCGAGATACAGTAGCTCTGCAATTTCCATCTGACACTTTTATGGTCTAATGGTCACCCTGCTGTACTAATGAGTGCCAGCACCTGTGCCATATGTTGGAAATGCTCCTCTCATGTCTCGCTGAATATGGCTTTAGGTAATGTAATTTAGGTATGCCTGGGCAAACAATTGACACCCTGACATAACCCGATTCACTGTATGCTGAAAGGAGTAAACTCAAACAGCCCAGATGGAGTGGCAAATGCCGAACACTCCTGTACCTCCCTGGTAAGGGGTATCTACAAATATTAAGATCCAGAGTGGACACATTGTAAGCCACCTCTAACCTGCCTAATGGAGATGTGTCTACACAAACTCTTAACACCCTGTTATCAGGAGATCCACTGTATGCTAAAAAGTGGCCTGGGCATTCGTCATTCTATAGGGCATGACATTAAACCCAAACAGCTCAAATGGAGTGATGAATGTAGAATACTTATGTGTCTCCTTAGTAAGTGGTATCTACCAATACCTCTTACTAAGCTCCGGAGTTGACACATAGTGAGCCATCTCTAACCTGTCTGATACAAAAGTGTACTCATACACTATTACTGCAGTCACACCAAACAGTACTTTTCTGTGCACATAATTTTCATCTAAAAATGCATCTTAATTGCAATCCAATACAACCAAGATACACCTGGAGACTGCACAAATTAATTTGATATGTGACACTTGTATATCTTCTATAATAGACAAAGTATTATGATCAGTAGTATATCACAAATATAAAATAAAATGTGTACAGTATATATTTCAGAATACTTATTCTGACACATTCTAATGTCCAAAATTCCTTACTGATCACATTTTGATGTCCAGTTACAATTCAGAAACAAGTTTTGATGAGAAATGTATATTGCAAATGCCCATTGCTATAACCAGTTTAGAAAAACAGAGCAGATTGTTTTTTGATTATTATTACTACAGTAATCCCCATGCAGCAACCCACAGCAGCAATTTCTTCTGTTCTCCAACAGTTATTCCCCCTTCCCTGTTACAGTAAAAGCAAGCAGTGTTGTCATTAATTGATCCCTTTTTTGTTAACTCCAAGCAATTAATCATTGTAAAGTTACATGAGCTTTGATTGGCATCGTCATCTTCCTGACAGCAGCACAGCATCAACTGGAAGGAACATAAAATACTTGCTGGAGCTTAAGACTGGTTAAAAGGGTTTAAAACTGGTAGATTCCCGATCTTTACAGGGAAGCTCTGCTTATACTGAATTAAATTGTATTAATAAGTCTCTTAATATTACAAATACAAAGATAGCTTCAATGTGTCCTACAACTAACTAATTAACTAACTAATTAACTAACTAACTAACTAACTAAAACTAGCTAGCTAACCAGATAACATAATTTACAATGAAATTTGAGGAAAATCTGCTCTATAAATCCTTAAGCATGATTTCAGAGCAAATAGAGGACACACTTATGCAGGCCTCAGGTATGGAATAATAATATCTGACAATTAAATGGAAGCATAATCAGCATTATACTATGATATTCTAAGAAAGAGAAAGATGTGAATATAGATAATGTTGCCTCAAGATTGAAATTCCACCCTCTGGAACTTACTCTGAGCACTGGAACAATAATTCCAACAGAATGATAATACATTTTTTTGTAGTTGGAAAAAAAGCCTCAATTTCCAAGTCTATCAATCTTTTCATCTGTATGAAAGAAATAATTGTAAAATAATAGAAGTGACTGAAAAGAAATAGGTATACGTATTAAATGTTTTATTTCTTCTTGAAAAGTATGATGTAAAATTAAATAATCTATTTAGGCACTCTATATTGCTTTAGTATATACAATTGTACATGTAACATTTAAATAGCAATAGATACCTGAAATGGTAAGAAAACATTCTTGTATTCATTATTTGTGTTATCGTCATCCCTGTTATCTGCATGCAAAGCCCTTATGACTAACTACTGTAATTAACTAATGAGACATTTTATCATATAATTAACTAAATGTGCTAATTAGTGAGTTACATGTTAACCAAGGGCAATTTACTTGCATTGATTTTTTATGATCTGTACAGCAATAATACCCATCATTTGGAATATTTTATTACATGATGACCCAAGCAATACAGTGGCTTACATTTTGAAAAGCAATCAGAGCTATATTGTGGCCAGTGTACTTACAGTTTGGGTAGACAGAATTGCTGTATAATTACTGTAATTATTGGTAATATTATTGTTACTTTATAAGATGTCAACTTCTGCAGAGGTACAATATAGAGGAAAGAGCACATGCATGATATTAAAACAGTAACATTTTTACATTTTACATAATAATGCAGTTTCAGTCTGCTATGCTATAATAGCAAACTTCCCAACTGTCCATTCTTCCCAACTCCACTCCCTATCCACAGAGATTCCCTCCTTATTGCAGGTGCCCCATTTGGCAAATACCCTCTACCTAGGTGCTTGTGTATAGCAGATTTGGTAACAGGTTGAATATGAATATATTTTTCTAGCACAGGTAATCAGCAGTTGTAGCAGCCTCATCATATGTATACAATTATTGATTGGGCATTTTTACAAATTTGAAGTACCGTATCTAGCCACTTGAAAGAACTTGAATCCCTCATTGCTCCACTAACATTATCCTGAAATAGCCACACATTCTTCCAAACCATTATTCTGCTAACTAAGGGCCTGATTCAGACCCAGTCGCTAGCAGCTGTCCTCTCGCTATTGCCGATGTTTGCTAATCTGCGCATGCATATGCATCGCAGTGCGCGTGCGCGAACTACTCATACCAATCGGGAAGCATTCGCTCGCTTGCCTGGCAAAGACAGCCCAGTATAATGAGTGACAGGAGAGGCTATTTGTGGGTGTTAACAGGGGCAGTCCAGTAAAAATGGGGGAGTGGAGGTGCAAACGCAGGCGTGCCTGAGTGTTTCAACTCCGTTTCAGAGGCATGCATAATTAACAGGCAGCGTCATTGTACACGTCACCAGCAGTTTTTTTTACACTGAACTGCTCGCTGTGCTATCAGTAGCCCAGGGTCTACCTCAAGTTCTGCGAATGCAGCCAATGGTTTCTGCTTGTGCTGATGTATGCAGTCAATTAATAGAGTAGCATGTGCTACTCTTTGTATTGTATAATAGCAAAGTGGATGCGTAAATTAGCAACTTTTTTTGGAATTGTTTTATCTTTTTTTTTGTAATTTGGATATTGTGAAAGACACAAATGCCAAAAAACTTTGATTTAACTAACAATAGTCCATATATTTGTAAAGTTATCCTTTTTTTATTTAAGTGATAGTGTTTTTTTGTTGTGGAACTGCACATCCCAGCATGCCATTCAAGATTTAGCAATACTATTGCAGGCCAGGGCCAGATTTGTTGTTTCATATATTTTTTTTTATTTAATGTTGGAAGAAGGAACAACACACATATTTCCAATGAAAATTAGATTTATTTTTCTTTACTTTTTTTTTTACTTAACATTCAAAAATCATATTACTAAAAAAAACATTTTTCATACAGTAAATGCTTCATTTTGTTTATTTTGTTTTACAAATAACAAAAGAAAACAATTAAAATAATTAAAAATACATGATTTTCTGGACAAATTTGGTTTAGGATTACCATCAGAAAATGAAGATGTGGCTACACTTGCCGATGTGGGTGAGAAAAGTGGGCCTGTGCCACCACCAGATGTGCCTCCTACACCTCCTACAAATACATCACCTCAAAATGTGTCAGGCCCATCACATGGAATGATACAATATCAAGAAAAACCTTGTGGTCCTTCCAGGGGCACTAACCAGATTTAAATTTTGGACATACATAAGGTGAAATAAGTAAAAAATCATCAATCAGATTTTGTTCTCTTTGCAGCCAACTCTGGAAAGCTGAATTTATGGATCTGGGGGGATTGTCACGTACCCTGCTGGGAGCTCGGTCCAGCCATAGCAGGGCACTGGTCCTCCTCACCTTCTAATGGGCCAGTCAGTTCTGTCATCTGCTTGACATCTTGGCTTATGGACCTTAGAAAGGAGGTTTTCTCCAACATGTTGGCCTGGACAGCCTCCATGGCTGTTGCTTGCCTTAACACTGCCACCCTAAGCCCATCCAGGACTTGGGTAAGGGTGGCAGTGGAGGATGGGGAAGGCACAATTGATGGAGGTTGATGGAGGTTGTGCCATCACCCCATCCATCTGAAGGCTTTCAACCATGTCACTTCCTATAAAATGGAGGAATATTTCATTATTTTTTTATTCAAAGATGAAAAAAACAGAGAGACAGGTTTATGAAAATTATTACTAGACTCAGAATGTGGGTTATCTTGTGGAGGGTCTTGATGGTTGATATTTGCATCTTCCACTAACCTCCAATCTAAGGCCCCCAAAAGTCAAAAGCCAAGATGTCACGGAGGTGACCTCCTGGCCCATTAAAGTGTTTTTTTTCTTTAAATCCAGCTTTTTAAAGTCAGCTGCAAAGGTTACTTCACCTTTTGAAAAATTTAGCATCATGAATTTGTATTAAAATAAATCTTGGTATTAGTTATATAGATATTTTGACCATTTGGCTAACAATGTTTAAATTTTCAAATTTTTTATTTGGTAAACAAGAGTAAATCTAAAACAATTTTGCTACAGTATACAAAATAAAGTGACATTTAAAATGAACTTACTTTTTATGCAAAAAAAGATGGTGGCAATTTAGTGGAGTGCTTCCGATTGAAGATCTTTGCTAATTTCACCAAGATTCTTTCCTTAAAACAGGAGGTATGTTATGTCCAAAATTGAATTTGGTTAGTGCCACCTGGATGAGAGTATCTGTTAACAGACAAGGTTTATCTTGATCTTGTATCGTTCCATCTGATGGTCCAGCCACATTTGGAGTTGATGTGTTGCTGGTGGAGGATCATCAGGTGTGGCCTCAGGCCCAATTTTCTCAAACACATCTAGAAGTGTGTCCAATACTTCAAGTTCTGTTGCTATTCCCAAACCAAATTCATCCAGAAAATCATGTATATCATTCAAGCAGTCCTCTACATTGGCCATCTCCGAATCCATGACAGCAAATTGTAACCAATATTGTGTTGCTATTATAGCAAAATGCATATGTGCCTGCTAATATGTGCTATGCCCACGCAGTGCACTACGCAATGCACATGCGACCAACGCACCCTTTAAAAGCTCCCCTCAGAATTCAAAACACTTCCACAAGGAGAAGCGTACTGTGCCCTACTGGCCGCATAGGCAGATCCCAGAATGAGGTGAGTCACATGATGTATGATAGCTGTTGTGTTATTCTAGATGTATTAAAACAACAAATGTCCTGTGTTTATCCTCCATTTTGGAATGGCCAACCAATCAGGCTGCACCCTAGTTGATATAAAGTTTGCAAACTTTAATATTTGTCATTGCCATCATGAGATCTTCTAGTTTCAGTAGACATGAGCTCCACGTCCTTACTGATGTGGTGGACCGGTGCTTGGGGACCGTGGGCTCGCATGTGCCCAATCGCATCAAAATGCGGGTGGGCGCGGAGTTGAGGAGGAGGCACCGCCACATAGGCTTCCGCAGGATGGTCGTTAAATTGGAGAGGAGATGGTTGGATCTCCGGAGGCAGACCCCGACCCTCCTAGAGCAACTGCAGGTGGATAACCGCCAGAGTAAGTTATGTGTTTTATATGCATTGCATCATGTATGCTTTGTGTTGTGTATGCATTTCTGCATGTGTTTGTAAAATATTTACTGATTTGGTTGGTCTGTTTGTTTGTTTTATTTTAAGGTCTGCATCCATTTTGTTTTTTTTAAATTGGCTGCCAACAAGTTTAAAGTCCTATTTTCAATAATGTGTTGGTAAAATTAGCACAACAGTTGTAGTCATTAGGTGTGTGTGTTGGTGTGTGAGTTTGTGTTTGTGTGGGATTAATTGTAAATCAACATGGGTTCTGACATATCTTTTTAAATGTAGAAGATGTCTGACAATTTGAGTGTCAGGCTACAGTTTACGCAGTGTTTTGGGATAATTGGAACATGGCTGACACAGGTGTCTGTATGTAATCCTCTGGTTCTGTAATTTTGAATAAAAACAAAAAAATGCCTCATCCATTTGCTCTGCTAAACCAGGGATATCTAGATATGATGTTTTAAGAAATGTGTAATTCTGCACACCCTGAGTCTGGTTTTGATTGGATTAACTTGTAAAAAAACACTGTTGTACTTTTCTAAATCAACAACATTCATACATGTTGGCCATTTTTTTATTTTTAATGTAATTTTTGACATATTTTACAAAAAAATTTAAAAACTTTTTCTAAAAATGTATGATTATGCCAAAGAAGACCAAGGCCTTGCCAGGCGGAATCACCACCTACCCCTGAAGCCCACTCCCCCCAACCATCCACACCACCCATCCCAGAACCTGCCTCCCCCACCCACTCCTTGTCAAAATGTGTGCTTTTACACTAATTGCAATTACATCATAAGCAATTAAAGGACACATCAAAACCTCTGATGAGAACGCATGCCTCACAAGCGCTGTGATCGCTGTTTATTGTCCTCAATGTACCAATGATTTTCAGCACTTCCTGGAGATGATGTGCCCTACTAGGCGGATCACCATACTCTGGGCATCTGCATACACAAATTGATCACTTGCTAAGACATGGTGGGATTGCTTATGCCTTGGCGAGCGATCGCTTCCCGTGGTGTCACTTAGAATTGCATACACAACTAGCAAGCGTACACAGATAGCAACTTGGTCTGAATCAGGCCCTAAGCCCTCACCCCCTATTTTAACAATGATACCTCTTATACACCAAAGTGCCAGGTCTGATCCGGGAGTTGGAACACTGTTCCAATCTGGATCAGACTCGGCACAGAACCCTTTAATATTGCATATAGTCCTGAGTCGGCGCCGTTCACACTGGAGCTGGGTCTGCAGTTACCCTGCTTTTTTGGCTTTGCAGTGGATGCTTGTAGATCACATCAAGCCACTGAAGCAAGCCAGTCAGATGGCATGTGGCATGATCAGGGTCATCATGACCCAGATCGCACCGTTTACACTGCAGGGTGCCACGGGAACAACCCATGGGCAACCCTGCAAAGTATCCGAGTTGGATCTCCAGGTCCCTGGAATTGGGTGGATCTATTTTCTTTGACAAAAATCCAGGGTTGATGGGCATCAACCTGGGATTTCTTTGTTGT
The DNA here is from genome assembly GCA_031769625.1 of Taudactylus pleione. Lineage (NCBI taxonomy): Eukaryota > Metazoa > Chordata > Amphibia > Anura > Myobatrachidae > Taudactylus > Taudactylus pleione. The sequence goes on from JAUIMM010000614.1 coordinate 54,232, forward strand.
GTAAAAGGGGTTTAACTTGCTACCAGGTCAGAACAACTGGAGGATCAAGTTTGTGAGCAAAACAAGCAGGATAGTGTGATAGTCAACATGATAAGGGCTTGCAATTGTATTTACAAAGCATTCTTTTTGTGTTGAAACATATTTGCTCTGTACCTTCTTTTAACTAATGAGCCATTTTGAGTTAACAAGAGAAATTACTCATGAGTATTAATCCACATATGGCTAATGAGATATCTAGGTGATATCATGACCAGGGGTTCCTCACCGGTAAGCCCGCGGTCTTTGCCTATTAGGGTGCTCTGGCATGGGCCATCTGATGGTGGTGCTGGAGTATGGAGACTGGCATTGGGTGCATCTGGTGGTTCCTTGTTGGTATTGAGAACAAAAATAAAAATGTATATGCATTTATTACACAATTAGATAAAAGGGCATTAAAAAATTATAAGTAAATATATAAAACAGCTACTACTAGTAGACAACATATAAAGACAAACCACATAAAACAAAAATTATGAGTTGCAGCCCTCAGGTGTGTTGGAGTTTTAACCCTTCCTGTGCTCCAGTGATTATTCCAGCTGGGTCTGTGTAAATGCGAAAACCTGGAAATCCATACGTCCTATTGAAGGTGCAGAATGTGCCAATCTTGTTTTCCTCTCCCTTGGAGGGCGCTGATCCAAACAGAATGTGGGAGATTCTGGTGAGAGACCACCCCACTCACCACACATCCCCCCTTTCACTTTTCCAAGCTTGATAAAGTGCACTTTTCCTTTCACAACAGCCAAGACAATATAGCCTTCTGAACCACCTTTCCAGGCATGTCTTCTTCATACCCAATTAACATGGTGTGTTCTGACAGAGGAGCAACCATCCTTCTTTTCTTGTGGACATTGGGATCTGCTTTTTTCCACTGCCCCACAGACAAAGTATACCTCGAAGAGCCAGTGCAACATCCGAGCATTCTAGCAAGAAGTACAGGGACTAGACTTTCTTCTTGCCGGATAGCTTGTCGCCATGCCTCAGGAATACGATACGGTTGCTGCTTTATGCCCACTCCTTCAGGTGTATTTATCTCATACTCAATTTAGGCAGTGTGCCCCGGCAGGGAAGAAAACATATCCTGATTTTTGCAAATTAAGGCTTTTGCGTCCTTTTACCATTTTGCTGACAAGGTGTCCACCAGTGAAACTTCTGTAGGACCAGGCAAACAAGAGCAGCCCCCAGGAACCTGAGGGGCATCAGTTTCCAGCACATCCATGGCAAACTCTTGGCCTGTATTTTTGTCTGGCCGTAACATAGAAAAGAGTTGTGGATTTCTTTCCTCAGACATTAATTGCGCAGAGGTTCCCTCTCCAAAGAGGACTGGCCATACTTTTTCACTCTTCTCACTTTTTGGTGGTAGAGTATTGGAGACTATACATTGGCGTTGTCTCTGTGGTCTCTTTAAGAGCTCAACAAATCCTTGGAAATTGTGTCCCAATATGAAAGGATAGGGGAGGTTAGGACCAACAGCAGTGACCACCTCATAAATGTGCCCCTTTATGGTGAGGCTCACTCGCACTCAGGAAAACTTTTCTGTGGATCCATGAATGCAGAGTACTTCAACTAACCCGGACACCTTTTCTACTGCCCTGGGCAGGACAACCTCTGAGATCAGGGCTAGCTCACTCCCTGAGTCTTTAATAGCTGGAAGTTCTTGGCCATTCAGCAACACAGTTTTCCACATTAATGGGGTCTAGAATCCCGGGTACCATTGTGCAAAAAGCAGGGTACATAGCAAGCATACTAGCAACCCCAAACTCCATATGCTCTGTTTTTCTGGGACAATACCACCTTATATTACCTGGCTCTCTGCACTCATAGCAAATGACCCTGGCATCTCCAACGGTGTTTCCATGAGGAGGGCTGATAGTCAGGGTCACAGGCCAATGAGGTGCCATCTTAACAGATTGCTCATTCTCTGGTTAATTTTCTGGCATCTATGTCATTTCCTGCGGTTTCATACCACTCCAACACTATACTTAATTCCTCTAGATTTAGAGGATCAGTGTGTATGACCCAGCGCTGCATATTCCACCCTAGGCTTCTTCTGCACTCATCAACAACCACTGTCTCTACAAATTGAGCAACAGTGCAGTCTACTTATTGGAACCAACTACACCCCTGTCTGGTGAGTTCTGCATTCTGCTTCCGGATTGGGACCCCTGGTAATATAGTCTATTCATGGAAGCGCTGCACTTTCCCAGAAGGAGTGAGACCTGACCAGAATACCACTTTTGACTAAGTCATATTTCTCTGCAACAGCAGAGGAAAAATCAGCATAGGCTTTCTGAGCATCACCTGTTAGATAGGGGGCAAGTCTATCACCCAAAATATCTGATAGCCATTTTAAATGCTGTGCCACCCTCTCAAATATCAGCAAATACACCACTGGGCATTCTGTGCACATTTTCTTCAGATGCCCAGCACTTGTCATGCCCGCTGACTGGGTCAGCTACTGCAACATTTGTTCCTCTGTCTTTTGGTGAGAAGCCAACAAATTTACTATAGTGCGAAAAACTTCCTCCATTTTTATAGTAGGGGATGTATGAAAGTACTTAGCAGCTTTCATATAAGAGCAATGACAAGCCAGTTTACACAACTAAATATATTTTAGTAAAGCAATTGCAATTCACGTTTAACACAGAAAAAGAAAACACTTTTTTTTTCTCCAGCAATGCAGGAGTTAAACAGAAGACAAGGAAATAATGGCTTTTTCTCTTCCAGCACTACAGTGCTTCATTAGACCTCAGTAATATGTGTGTCTTGCTCTTGTTCAGTCAACAGGGGAACTTAATTAGACAGCATACTAGCTGGTGAAGATATTAATCAGCATTTGTTATATCTCAAGCAAAGTAACTTTTTTTCCAGTAAACATAAACAGCTTTTGCACAATGCATAGCACGTTACAGTGTTCTTAATATAACTGCATTTTTTCTGGTTCACCAACCATACTCAAGTATACCAAACATTTTGCCTTGTCAGTTCCTTCACTATGCCATAGGCATCTAGCAATTGCACAATGACACAGCAGTGTAGAGGTCCCCATATGGGCCACCACATGTAACATGGGGTATTGAAATGAGGACTCCAGACAGGCCAGTACTTGGTAAAGCAGTGTCTTTTTAATGCTAATAACAGAAAATAAGCAAACAACATACAAGTACTCCTCAGCACTCCTTGTGCTAATGTCTGTAGACCCTCCAGGTCCTAGCACCCTAATGCTAACCACCACCCCCAGCCTATCACCTGGCTAGCTTATCCAGCATCAGAAACAAGGAGCATCAGGAGTGTAGGAGTTTTAAACCCTTCCTGTGCTCCAGTGATTATTCCAGCTGGGTCTGTGTAAATTTGAAAACCTGAATTCCACACCTCCTATTGTAGGTGCAGAATAGGCCAATCTTATTTTTCTCTCCCTTGGAGGGAGCTGATCCCACCAGAATGTGGGAGATTCAGGTGAGAGACCACCCCTCTTACCACACTGGGTAAATACTGGCTGCTTTAACATGTACTATACCCACAAATGCTGGAAAACTTTATTTTTACACTGCAATTTTGATTGCAGTCTGGACACACCCTTCCCAAATCTAAATCTCTCTGCACATTTTAAATCTGCCCCAATTGCATTTCAGCATGGTTTTGACCAAGATACACAGTTATTTGATCTTTCTTAGTCTATTCCAAACTCTGAATCAGGCCCACAGTGCCAAAACATTATTGTGCACTTTCTAAAGAATGTTTAATCATTCAGTCTTTTCCCGGTCCAGTGGATCTTACGGGGTGAGGGTTCTATCAAGCCAAAAACCATGCATAAACATTTGTTTCTGCATAGTTTAGGCGGTATCCGATCTTTAGGTCTATATTGTCTAGATAGACAGTGTTTAGGTAGACAATGGAAGATAGACAGGCAATAAATAGGGACTAAAGGTTGACAGGGTCTGAAGGTTGAAACACTAAAGGTCGACTGGTGACAAGGTCGACATGTACTAAAGGTCAACAGGCAATATGTCAACAGGGACTGAAGGTTTACAGGTACAGAAAGTCGACAGGCAATAGGTCGACAGTGACTGAAGGTCGACAGGCAATAGGTCAACAGGGTCTGAAGGTCGACAGAGTCAGAAGGTCAACAGGGAATGAAGGTCAACAGGGTCATTAGGTCGACACTCATATAGTCAACATGCAACTGGTCAACACAGGTTGACATTCATATAGTCAACATGCAAATGACTGACACAGGTCAACACTTATATATTCGACATGCAAATGGTTGACACACGTCAACACTCATATAGCTGACATGAAAATGGTTGACACATGTAGACACTCATATAGTTGACATACAAGTGGTCGACACATGTCAACACTCATATAGTCAACATGCAAATGGCCGACACATGCCGACACACACATAGTTGACATACAAATGGTCGACATGGGTCGACACTCATATAGCCACCATTGGAATGGTTGACATATGTCGACACTCATATAGTCACCATGCAAATGGTCGACACAGGTCAACATGCATATAGTCAACATGCAAATGGTTGACACATGTTTTTTTGCCCTAATCTTTATTCCTAACCCTCCACTTGGTGCCTAACCCGAAGTGCCTAAACCTAACCGTCGGGGTAAGTGCCTAACCCTAACCATTGGGGTAAGTGCCTAAACCTAACCATCTGTGTAAGTGCCTAACCCTAACAGTTGCAGTAAGTGCCTAACCCTAACCATTTGGGTAAGTGCCTATTGGAGTAAGTGCCTAACCATAACCATCAGTGTAAGTGCCTAACCCTAACCATCGGAGTAAGTGCCTAACCCTAACCGTTGGGGTAAGTGCCTAACCCTAACCATTGGTGTAAGTGCCTAACCATCGGGGAAAGTGCTTGACCCTAACCATCGGGGTAAGTGCCTAACCCTAACCTTTGGGGTAAGTGCTGAACCCTAACCATCGGGGTAAGTGCCTATCCCTAACCATCGGGATAAGTGCCTAACCCCAACCATTGGGGTAGGTGCCTAACCCTAACCCTGACACTGACCCTAAAAAAAAAGTGTTGACCATTTCACTATATGGCTGCAAACCTACTGCCTGTCAACCTTCATACCTGTCGACCTTTTTACTAGTCGACCTGTTGGAGTAATTTCCTAACCCTGACACTAACCCTAGAAAAATAAAAAATGTGTCGACCATTTAACTATATGAGTGTTGACCTACTGCCTGTCGACCTTCATACCTGTCGACCTTGTTACTAGTTGACCCCGCGGAGTTAGTGCCTAACCCTGACACCAACCTTAAAAAAAATGTGTTGACCATTTGACTATATGAGTGTCGACCTACTGCCTGGTGACCTTCATAACTGTCCACCTTGTTACCAGTCGACCTTTAGTGTGTCATCATTTAGTGTGTTGACTTTCTGACCCTGTCAACCTTCAGTCCCTGTTGACCTACTGCCTGTCGACCCTCATACCTGTCGACCTTCTTACCAATCAACCTTTAATGTGTCGGCCTTATGACCCTGTCGACCTTCAGCCCCTTTTGACCTACTGCCTGCCGACCCTTAGTACCTGTCGACATATTGCCTGTCGACATTCAGTACCTGTCGACCTTGTTTCCAGTCGATCTTTAGTGGGTCGACCTTCAGACCCTGTCGACCTTCAGTCCCTGTCTATCTATTGCCTATCTAAACACTGTCTATCTAGACAATGTAGACCCATTGAACCATACCCAGTTTAGGCAAGTTCAGGTAATTTAATGAACATCTAATGCAGAAAACAGAGATATTCCCTGCATTAGGCAAACTAAATTTGAAAACCACAGTCCCCCACCCACAGAACACAGGGCCTGATTCAGAGCTGGACGCTATTTGCATTCGCTCGTTCAGAAAAAGGGGCCGGCTATTTAAATTGAGCGCTCGCTCTTTGCGGTCTGTTGACGCCTCTATGTCTGAGTGAGCAAACGAAACATGCGCTCTCTATTTTGTAAAGATGCCCCCTGGCTGCTCGCATCCTACGTCATCTCCGCTATTTATTAGATTAATCGAGTACATCAAAAGGCTTCTAAACTGCTCGCAGTGCTTGTGGTTGGATTTTCCTACCGCAATCATGCGAACAGTTCAGACTAAGATACAACCAAGTGACGTGGATTGATGACGCTGCTTTGTTAATTATGCACACCCTTAAAATGCCCATTTTGACCGTTTGGCATGCCTGTGTTCGGATCTCCATTCCCCATTTTCAAGTACCTTCCCCTGTTACCACCCACAAATGCCTCATCCTGTCACTCAAATTAGCAGGCACTCGCTGTTTTGCGAGCGCTCGATTTCTGACTGCACTGACTGGTTGGCACATGCGCATTACGACCCATACACATGCGCAGTTGTGCGAATATCGCTCTGAGCGAATGAGCGGCTGCTTACGAGTGGCTCTGAATCAGGCCCACAGTCCCAATAATTTACTTTTTTTTTATTCTGAAAGCCTTAGGGAACTCCACCCTGTACTTAATAGGCTAAGGCTAGTGGACATTATGGCAGACGGACCCCACACTTTGGTTTCACTGCTATTGTGTCCATGGTCAGGTGTGTCAAAGTCTAGTGCTGATAGCAGTTTATTTGAGGTGGCACTAGGTTACTTTATTTGCCTCATTGATTTTGCTGCTACCAACCTAGGCTGTGAGTGCTTTTGCTGATTATAGTTTAAGAGTGGAGGGCATAGCTTTCTTCTTCAATTTTTTTTGCAAATACACAGATATTTGCACCATCCTCAGGCAGTCACATAGGCCAATTAAAATACATATCATTGGGATTATGTGAGTGTGCATCAAGAATTTGTGCCTACTTGTACTACTATACATTGCCTATATGGGATCACCACTTCTCACTCTCACTCCTCTTCTCATAAGCTTAGATATACAGTAAGCATTTACATGCACTTATTTTCTGAGAATGAGCAATGCACAATTACACAAAATATGCACCACAAAAAAGCATACAATCAACTATCAGCCCAACTATTTATTTAACAGCTATTTATATATGGCACACATATAATGCAGTGCTTTATAGAGAATATTTCAGCCATTCACATCAGACCATTCCCAGTGGAGCTTACAGTCTGTAATTTCTATATAATAGACACACACACTATGGTTCATTTTTTTGCAAGCAGCCAATTAACCTACCAGTATGTTATTTGGATATATAGGAGGAAACCTATGCAAACATGGGGAGTTTATACAAACTCAACACAAATCGGACATGACCAAGAATTAAACTCATAGGGGATGGTTTACTAAGGCTTGTGTTTGGTCAATTTTGCTTTTTTCCATGATAACGGTCTGATTTTGTGAATCGGGAACCTACTAATGATCAAATTGCATGTATACCACATGTCAAACATGACTTCTTGCATCAAATCACCATCGAAAGCATCATCAAAATAACATTGGTACAATGTAAATCACAAATTTACTAAGAATCAAATTGACCAAATCAATGATACTCACACCCAATTCACACCTCAATGCACATAATCAATGCACTTGTTTTTAAAATCATGTTGACATGTGTAAACAATTTTACGAAGCAGCAACTCAGTCAAGATGCTTATAAAAATGATTTGCAAGACTCTCTGCTGACAAGCATGGCTGAGGTAGGGTACTCAATTCTCTGTGGACAGGTACTTATTTCATGCAGTCTGCACCAGATGACTAAAAAAGACCAGGAGCAAGAAACAGAACAGATGAACCAGCAGGTAGGGGTTCCGCAGAGCCTTTGTAGGCCTAGGTTCTGCCACGGGCAGTTGAACCTCAATGCAGTGTCTGATGACGATGTCATGCAGATGTTCCACCTCATCCACAATAAATTAATGAACCTGTATGACCTCATCAAAGCTCAGCTTTTGCCAGACACTACACAGTCATGAGCATTATAAGGCCTACACAAACTGCTGGCTTTTCTGCACTTCTTTGCTACTAAGAGCTTTCAGTCAGTGATGGGGAATCTCCCTTTTTTTCTGTGGAGCGTGGTAGGCATATCAAAAGCCACCTTCTCCCGCTACCTAGGCCAAGTCCTTGCCACACTCAAGACCCTTTCCTACACCTATATAAGCTTCCCTATCCAAGAGTCATAGAGGTATGATATCAGGTTAGCTTTTTATAGGATTCCAGGCATGCCGTGTGTTCTGGATGCTATAGACTGCATAGACATTGAGCTCAGACCACCTAGGGTCCCAGCCCATGTTTATTTAAACAGGCACCAGAGCCATTCCACAATGTCCAGGTGGTTTGTGATGCAAACCAATGATTCAAAGGTATCGTGGTTGGCTGACCTGACTCATGCCATGATTCCTAAATACTCAGTCAGTCATCCCTGTGTGATAAGTTTGAAGTGGTCAAAATACCTGATGGATGGTTGATTGGCAAAGTACTTATTCCTCTTGTTACTTCCTCACTACACACCTATAAATGTTGGCATGCTAACCTTCAAATACATTTATTTTTTTGCTTCACAGATGATTCAGGATACAGATATCTCTCCTGGGTTCTGACTTCATGGTCACTTCCTGATAAACCAGCTGAGTGCAAGTATAATGAAGCACATAAATCTACTAGATCTGTGATAGAATTTACTGTACATTTGACCTATTAAAATCTAAAGAGGCTAAATTGTATTCTGTTGATAAAATGTCATACATTGTGCTCTGCTGCTGTGTGTTGTATAAGCTGTGCCTTAATCAACCTTCCCAACCGCATTATGCAATGCTCAGTCAGCAGGCAGGGCTACTGATTTCATCTGGTGATTCTGTGACCACAGAAAGTGGGAGGCAGGTTAGGGCTTTGGAGATTTCCAACTATTGCAGTGTATTACACAACATTATTATTTTTACCTTCAATAAAAATATTTTGTTAAAAAATAATAAATTAATGCGTCCTGTTGCCTGTTCTAAAAGAGTGTTTAACTTCTGCATATGTAACCATAGTAGACTAAAAGCAAGTATTAAGTAATGTCAATGTCCTTTGATAAATAACACATTGCTAGCCTCTGTCACTTTACATTTCAAAGACACATCAGCATACAATGTATTTGATTTAAAACATCTCTGTTTTCTTCAGCATATAATTGGCATGCTAATTAGTTACATCATTAAAAATGTCACTTTGAGGTTAAGTATTTGACTTTATTTGGCACAAACACTTTCAATAAGATGTCAGTGTGTTAACATATTTTTGCCATAAAAGATGTTCCTAATCATTTTGCCATTATTTTAAGGTGTGTTATAGAAAAATTACAAATTAGTACATGTTAACAGGTTTTATAGTCTAACAGACAAGTAATAAAACAATGAATTATTAGTTAAAATGTTGTATTATGCTAACATCTGCATATAATGTTGTTAAAGGCTTTTTGTGAAAGTTGTCTTGTTATAAAGAAAAATTGCCTTAAAAATAGAACAAACAAATATATAAAGCTCTGGGGGGTTTTTTAGCATGCAAATATATTAGAAATGTGCCATTTTTGCTGGTTTTGGTTCTGTATCTCATTCATGTTTTACATCTGGATTTGGTTTTGCAGCTGAATACAAGCATTTTATTATGAGTGGACATTTTTAGTTAGGTTGCTGAGGTCTTTATAAAGCGATCCTGTGGACCTGCAAGCATCTGTACGGCACATGAAGCATTGTGTGAGCGCACTGCACAAAATGATGCTCAGCACCTGTAGGACTATGTGTAATAACATTGGGTTTGCAGTGTTAAAAATACTGTACTAAAGAGCACAGTGCATATTTCATTGGAGAACTCACGCATGTGCAGTGGTGATTTTCAAAAGTGACATCTGGTGGATGAAAACTAGTACTAAATTTGCTGGCAGCTCCATACGCCACAATAAACCTCATTGCACCACCCTGCGACATCCTATGACAGAATGTGCTGCCCTGCGACCAGGCACAGTGTGACTAGGTTTTCACACTATGGAGTCTATTTAGTAAGCTGTTATAGGAGATAAAGTGAACGGTGATAAGGTACCAGCCAATCAGCTCACAACTGTCAAGTCACAGGCTGGGATTGAGAAATGGCAGTTAGGAGCTGATTGGCTGGTACCTTAACTGCCATTTTTCAATCACAGCCTGTGACTTGACAGTTAGGAGCTGATTGGCTGGTAACTTATCACCGTTCACTTTATCTCCTAACACAGCTTAGTACATACACCACTACATGCTGTAACAAGGATAGATGAGTATGGCTACATCTGTATGAAACATTACCATACAGCAGTGGCAGACAGGATGGCAGTTTAATAAACTATAAAAATGTCAGTCGGCAATGCCCCAAATTGTGCAAAATTAAAGAATAGTGGTGCAAGATGCAAGAATTGTACTTGGGCCCTCCCACCCTCTCTTATTTAGGATATTAAAATAAAACATGCATAGTTTAACAAACCAAGCACTTTAGCGACAAAGACTGATAATTTTGTGGATGAAGTACTTCATTTGTTTGGGCTCCCACTAAACAATTTTTTGGAAGAATTATGTCCATTCATTAAGGAGGAGGTTGTGGATGAGGGTGTTGGTGGTAGAGATTTCATGTGCTGGTCCAAATTGCTTGTAGCTAAAACTGGACTGCTTGTTAATAATTTACAAATTATCATAATTATGGTAAAAATTGCATGAACTGACTGCAAATGAAGTAACAGGGAGGAGGTGCCTATATTTTTAACATACCTCTACTAACTTTGGCTTCACAAATGGCACAGATGCTTTCACAACTGTTGTCAGGACTTGGGTTAAACTGATTTCATAATTAGATGTGGTTTTTCTGGTTTTACGCCCAGGCATGGCAATAGCATGGCAATTGGCATGGCAATTGTGTAAATCAGCCACTATTGGCTGATTTACACAAACAATATCCTCATCATCAACATCCTCATTAGCATCAGATATGATACAAATATCCCCCTTATCCTCCTTTTGCACTTTCTCCACACTATCATCTTCAATTTCTATTATTTCACCATCTAATACAAGCACAATCATTATGGCATTAGTGATCCGCTGTGAAACTGGGTGACAGCTGTCATACTTGGTTCTTCTATCAAAGGATTGTTTAACATTCAATTGTTTTTTTTAAACTACTATTAGTAGTTTAAAAATACTACTTGGTCCCTTTATGGGATGAAGATCCACCCCCAGGAGCAGCAGCAGGCCTAGCACTCAATTATTCTTCTAAGGAATCCTGGATAAGGGTAGAGTCAATTACCTCTGATCATTAGTGGGGATATTGATTATGAAGGTGTTGTTAGTGGAGATTGCATTTTATAGGATCTAGCTGAGGGAAAGAAGTTAACAGATGCTAGACTGTGTGTTGTTAATTATTTAGCACCAGTTTCTGATTTTCCCCTAAGATTTCCATGAACTTGCTGCAAATGACATAACAGGGAAGAGGTTCCTAGAGGTTAAGGTCCCTACCTCTGCTTACTGTAGCTTTGCAAATGCTATAGATGGCTTGAAAATTGTTGTCCAGATTTGGGTAAAAATAATTCCACATATAAGAGGTGGATTTTTTTGTTTATGCCCAGGCATGACAATGAGCTTTTCATTATCATGGTCAAAAACTGTTTCCACTGGTGCCTGATTTACACAAACAACATCCTCATCAACAACATCCTCATCATCAACTTTCTTATTAGCTCCAGCATTAGCTACACAAATATCCTCCTCATCCTGGTGTTCTTTAAAAGCAGCATTCTCAATTTCAATGTCAGCATGTTGACTTGTGCTGCTTATCCCCACATTTGCAGAGGGCTCACAAATGGTGGAAGGATGCTCCTCTTTGAGTATAGTACTGATAAGGTCAGGCTCACACACTGCATCGGAGAACACACTTGTGTAGTTTCTAAGCACATAGTTGGTTCCTATGCCTTAGTGGTTTTCATTTTTTTTACAACTCTTTGACAACTATTTTAGAGTGAGAAGGGCTTACATCATCATAAAAGGCAAAAAAGCATGCCTCATTGACAGTTGCAGACCCACCACTCATAAATAAAGGCCAAGGCCTTAATATTTCCTTGCCACTATGTGTGTTGAATGACATGTTAGCAATTTTATGTTTTTCTGTGGCCAAATTTCCCTTTGATGTTTTATTTTTTACCACTATGAAATATTGGTTGTTTGATTTTAGATGCCCTGACTTAAACCCTCTATGCCCTTGGGCACTGGCTTTAGATGACGTTGATAGAATAGTATCATCATGACTGCTGGCAGCATCTGCTAAAAAGTATTTGGTTGTTGCTCCTGCTCTTCTCTTCTAAACTGATCTTTATCCATTTTTCAATTCACACCTCAGCTCAACTGTGATGATTTAAAGGGCTTTGTATGTGAACAAACTTACTGTGGTACAGCACACAGAAAAGTACACATAACAATAGCACCAAGTATATTTTTTAAACTTTATTATATATATTTTTTTACCTGACACTGCTTGGGTTCACAGTGCTTATGTGAAGTAAATAAACACAGTGGGCTATGGCCTTTAGAGTCACTGAAGCACCACTCTATGACAGGACAGGGATTGGTTGGACACAGCTACTGGATTAAAGACACAACACAGCCACTAAATGGAACAGTACAACAACAAATATATATTTTTATAATTAACTTTTTTTTAAACTTTGTGTTGCCAAATGACACTGCGGTTTCACACCACTTATTTGAATGCAGTGGGATACAGCCTGTAGCATCACAGTGCTTCTATGTATACACTGGGGTGTACGGCCTGCAGCATCACAGTGATTATATGGATACACTTGGGTATGGAAGCATAAACTGGGGTATGGCCTGCAGCTTCACAGTACATATATGGTTACACTGTGGTATGGAAGCATACACTGGGGTATGGCCTGCAGTGTCACAGTGCTTTTATGTATACACTGGGGGTACAGCCTGCAGTGTCACAGTGCTTTTATGGATAAACTGGGGTAGGGAAGCATACACTGTGGTATAACCTGCAGTGTCACAGTACTTATATGGATACTCTGGGGTACATCACAAAAAAATACTTTTTAACTTTTTTTAACTTATTTTTTTCATTTTTTAAAAACTTTTTTATACTTTTATTACTGCCCCTTGGCACACCCCTGCATGGACAGCACATCACACCCCTGGATGGACAGCACACTGGATGGACAATACACTCCTGCATGCATGGGCAGCACATCACACCCCTGGATGGACAGCACTCTGGATGGACAGCACAGGTTCAGTCTCCTTCATCAGCAGCCTAACACTGCTGGAAAATGGACAAAGTAAAATAGCAATACATGGCACATTTTTTGAATCAGCCTTGATCAAAGACTTTCTGGCTTCACAGGTCCACATTTTCAGATAGAGGGTAACACCAGATATAGGGTAATGCGATGCATTTAATCAACTAATGAAGTGTCTTACATCTCTGTCATCATAGAAATATATGCAGATGGATGTAACAATGCTAAATAGGTGAGCACAAGCAAATCACTGATTTATCTGATGTTAACTTTTTGATAAATTGAGAATAGCACTTTCGCTGGTGAAGACATTGCAGAAAGGGCTTTTTCATAAATAGATGCTTAATATGTTTGGAGAGAAGGGGTTCTATACAGATATCTCTCACACCAATCCAATTCTATAGCTTGAAAGTGGATGAGATGGCACAAGTTCTTTAATCAGCTTTTTGTCCTCATTCATTATTTCATTAATCTCTTCTTCACTGTTAATAGCATACTTTATGGAACAACACTATTGTACTATGGTACTTGATGTGATAGGCAGTGTAGGTAACCTAATACTTCTAGCATGATGCTGACATCTAAGAAGTTGCCAGCAAGAACATAATATGTAATTGCTGGCTGACAGAAATAACCAGGCCGACTTTAGCTCTGAGACTTATTGTGCTCTCACCCACTGCATTGTCAGCAGTTCTGCCACTGGTTCCTGGAGATACAAATGTAAAATAAACTGTCCAGAAACCCCACACAGAAGTGGCTTAGTCAGAGCTGTGCCATAGAACCACTCGGGGCTTCAAACAGTCACCTTAAAAGCCCCATTATACTCAACCACTGTAGAGTGGGCCTGATTCAGAGATGTATGCTATTCCAATACTATGTAGAGTTGAAATTATTGGTTGAATATGAATGCACATGGGCGCACTGTGCCCGCTCCAAGGTACCTTTGTGATACAGCTCACAGAGAAGATTTCTTTTCAAAGTGATCGACAGTCAGAGACCATCTGCAAAGCTGTCGGTGGGCGTCTCAATATATTTCAAGCCGGCTACAGCATTAGCAGATTTTTCTAAAGCAGCTGTGTGCAGGATTGCAGCTGCGAATGTATTAGAGTACATCTCCAAATCTGGTACAGTTGCTTTAAAATAGTTTTAGAAGGCTACATAACTTACATGTTGTATTACACAATCTTTGTTGATTGTGCATAAAAACAAGAAGACCAGTGTTTGACCTCATTCTGGCAGGGGATGCAAAATTTGGATGAATTATATGTTAATCCTTGAATAGTTGAAATTCATTGAAATTTTCAGGATCAGTCAAATCGATCTGCAAATCCCTAGTAATGTATTGTATACTTAGGTGTACTTATCAAGTGTCAACTATTATGCTCCTACATTGCAGCATCTTGCTTTTGTTATGAGCAACATAATTCATGCATCTTGAATGGGTACTCTGCATTTAATATTGAGGGTTGGCAAATCTGCATTGCTTATTATTGTTTTCATTTAAATGTGAAAATATTGATGCCCTGAACATACATACATTAGGAAAAAAGCACATAAAAAAGCATTACAATACATTTTGGAGTTTGGTACATCCAATTCATAAACTGTAGCATTTGTGCCTGGTGTAATAAAAATGTAACAAATGTATACTTAAGCCCAAACATATCATTAAGAATGTGGAGCTATGTGTTAGTAGTAAATACAGAAGTCACATTGCCCGTAATTGTAAAGAGTAACAGAATTTGCAGGAGCTATATAAAAAACTGCTGATAAAGAAAACACTAATGCAAACTTGTGGCCGCCACTTGATGTAATTTAGTTGCACTGTAAATTATTGATATCTTTCCAATCAATGAATTCTTTTAAAATAGACCCCCAAATATTTTGACTGAAGTTAGACTTTTACATTACTTCTGGAAATTTGTTTACCAGTACTCATGAAATGTTTAAAAAATATAAATAAATAAAATAAAATCTATGCGCCTGTTGTACGCATTTCCAAAAATGGACATATCTTATGCTTATCAGCAGACTGCCAATGCACTGAAGGCAATCATATTGCAAAGCAGGGAATAGCGGATAGCGCATGACCCAAAGAAAGCAATCACACCAAGCATGCACACATTTTGATGTAGGATATGAGATCAGATGGTTCGGTTCATCTATGAAATGCACATGACCGGGAGGCAACTGGATGGTTACAATGCAACAATTTGCCTTGTAAAGGTCACTCCATGGGGCATTGTGGTAACATCAAAGTAACCAAAAAAGATGTTCACTCACTATATAGAAAACCTACCTTCTGAGGCTCCAAACATTTGTGTAGTATCACTTATCCCATATACATTAATCCACACAAGTTATAAATTCATGTTGGGTATAAATGGGACACACTAGTATGCAAGGATTTTTTTATAAAGTGCTGCTTAATAATGTGTAATATTTGAGATCATAATGCAACAGTGAGAAAAAAGGACCTACGTGGCTCATATTAAAATGATAGAAATTCAGAACTGCAATTCTGGCAAGTAGTTTTTAATGATTTCCTGCTGATAATCCCTGAGTCTGATGCACTTTGCTGCTTTTTACATATTCTGGCATAACATTTAGAGGTAACATATTACTTTACTTATGTTTCAGATTACTGGAATGGGAGCACAAAGCAGTGTATGCTTGAAAACCTAATATGTGTATGTACATTGATATATTTATACAATTTATTTCGAAGACTATTTATAAATAAATGAGCAAACCATAAAGCTGACATATCTCAAAAAATTAAAGGGCTATTGCTGTAACAAGTGTATTTCATATATTTTTCATTTTAAAATGTGTGGTTTGTACAGCTCAAGAAAAGCATTTTCTTTGAAAAGGAATCACAATGTACTTAGCTTTTTTTCTACAATTATTGGGCTATATACAGTAGTCGCTATACAGATGGTCCTTCTAAGACAACCCACATGCAAGTGTTTTTATATAAGGGTAGTGCAGCTATACTTTGTCTGACATCACTTCAACACATCATTAAAATAACTCTTTTTTTGTTTTTTCATTTTTCACTATGATTAAAATGTACATGAAAAAAAGTTTTGCAATATATAATTTAATATCTACAATAATTAAATGTTTTTATTAAACCAAAAAACCCTAGGGAATTTATTTATTCATTATTGTATAGTACAACAATTTTTTTTTGGAGGTGCACCACCAGTTAACTAAACACATTTGATATTCATTAGAGAATATAAAGATTGGTACTGCATTTAAATTTGAGTGTTTTTTGTGTGGTTATATATTGGGATGTGTGCCGACCCCCGTGTTTTGTTTTTATTTTCGGTTTTGGATCTGTATCTCCTTCGTGTTTTGGATCTGTTTCTGGTTTTGCAAAACCACCCTTGCATGTTCTGGTTTTGGTTTTGGCTCTGGATCTTTTTTTAAAAAAATGATAAAAACAGAAAAAACCATATAACTTGGGCCTGTTTTTGTTCCTACAGTATTACTAACCTTAATAAGATTTATTCCCAGTCATTTGCAGTCAATTTTGAGCACCTCACAGCTAACAATATTGATTATTTCATCTAGGTTAGGCCTAGGGCAGTGTGCGGCACTAGCATGTGGCCATTTATAAAAAATTAAAAGGGCATACGGTGGATGCTGAGTGTGGCCATTACAATTACCGGACATTCATAAATAATCAAATTTAAAATGTCAGGCAGCAATGCCCCAAACAGCACATAATGCAGAGAAAAGAGGTGCAAGATTGAATAGTCCTTGGATCCTCCCACGCACCCATATGTTGTATATGAAACAGGGCATTCACAGTTAACAAACCAATTATTTCAGTGACAGGGACTGCCAATTGTGGCTGAAATTATTAGTTTGTTTGGACCACCATAAAACAAGCTGCCAATGTGCATTGGACATGAAAATGATTCCTTACACGAACTGGCTTTACATTACCACATCAGGTGTCATCATCTTCATTGTCCTCATCATCCCCATCAGTGTGTACATCCTCTTCTTCACACAATATTAATTAGTTCCCATCTGTAATTGTTGGTAGAGGTCTTCCTCGTGGAGTTTGTAATTCATTTTAATAAACATCATCTTTTCCACATTTTGAGGAAGTAACCTCATACACCGATCACAGAGAATGTTGCCAGCTGCACAGAAAACACTTTCAGAGTACACACTGGAGGCTGGGCAACTTAAGTAATGCAAAGCCAGTTTGTGTATGGGCCTCCAAATTGTCTCTTTTTCCTACCAGTACTGAAAGGGACTGTCTGACATGCCTATTTGGATGTTATCCCTAAAATAGTCATCCACCAGTCTGTGAATGGTGACCATATCAGACATTGTCACGGTAGACATGTTACTATTAGTAGGAAGTTCTCTCAGGCCCGACCAGATGTAATTTTTTGGTGACTGATCTGTATGACCAGCAGGGATTCTGTAGGGAAAATGTAATTTTTTCCTGGCAGCCACAGAAACTGAAGGAGAATATGATCGCATGTCACGTGCCACTTCAGCTGACAAATTTTTTACCAACAGCTCTTTGCATATTTTCAGATTTATGTACATTGGAAAAAAGACGCAAGGTATGACTTAAACCTAGGATCAAGTGTGGTCGCCAAAATATATTGATCTAATTTCAAGAGATTGACAACCCTTGGATCCTTGCAAAGTGAATCAAGGGCTTGATCCACCAGTCCAACATACTTAGCAGACTCGCTCCATTTCAGCTCCTCTTCAGTTTCTCCTGCTGTTTTTACAAAAGTCTGATGAAGGGAATGACCTGACTCAAGCTGGCAGTGTCTGAACTAACTTCATGTGTGGCAAGTTCAAAGGGTATGAGAGCCTTGCACAACATGGATATTATTCTCCACTGTGCTTGAGTAAGGTGCATTCCCACTGCATGGCCTTTGTCATAGGCTGCTGTGTAGCCCTGGATGGCCTTTTGCTGCTCCTCCATCTGCTGAAGCATATAGAGGGTAGAATTCTACTTAGTTACTACATCTTGCTTCAGCTGATGGCAAGGCAAATTCAACAGTATCTGCTGGTCATGCAATCTTCGACAAGCAGTTGCCGAATGTCTAAAATGTCTGGATATCTTGCGGGCCCCTGTCATTTTTAAAAAAATTGTTGCACCATCATATTAATTGGTGAGCAAAACATAGGATGTGTTGGAATTCACCCAGATGTAATGCTCTGACGATATTACTGGCATTGTCAGAAATCACAAATCTCGAGGATAGTCCAAGGGGGGTAAGCCATTTTGCAATGATTTCCCTGAGTTTTTCTAAGAGGTTCTCAGTGGTATACATCTTAGTGAAACCAGTTATACAAAGAGTAGCCTGCCTCTGAATCAGCTTGCATTTGGTAGATGCTGCTGCTGTTGCTGTTGTAGGAAATACACCTGTCACAGTCATGCAATCTTTAGTTTGCCCTGTCCCACTTGTCCACATATCAGAGGTCAAGTAGACAGTGGGTACAAAGGCATTTCGGAGAACATTAATAAGGTTTTCTAAATGTCCTTGTGCAGACTGGCAATTGCTGTTCTATCAAAGTGGAATCTAGAAGGGACCTGTTAGCGGGGATGCAGGACCTCAATTCTTCCTAAAACCCACTGCATTAATGGCAGATACTGGACGTACATCTAATACAAGCATAGCTGTTATGGCATCAGTAATCCACTGTGCAACTATGTGATTGCCATCATATTTGTTTGCCCTTGCAAAGGATTGGTTATAGTACTACAAGTAGTTTTCCTCCTGGTCCACTTCTGGGATGTAGGTCCACTCACAGCAACAGCAGTAGCAGTAACAGGCGTAGTCATCAAGGATCCTTCATAGGAATCACAGATAGGAGAGGAGTCAATCATGCTTATAACATTGGATGTAGCAGGACTACTTCTGATGACAGGATGTTGATGATGCAGGTGTTGATGGTGGAGATTGAAGGCACTTGGATCCCACAGAGAGGGAACAGGTAGGTGACACTGGACTGATTGTTACATTTTTAGTTTTGGAACTTTGCAGCATACACTTTGGAATTTGATGAATGCGCTCCAAGTGATGTAACAAGGAGGAGGTTCCTAGATGGTTAAGGTCCTTACCTCTACTCACTCTTGCTTGTCATCAGTTACAGATGGCTTGACAACTGTTGTTAGCCAAACTGTCTACATTTTGCAAACACTTTTGATGAATGTGCTGCAAGGGAAGCAAGATGGATGAGGTTCCTAGATGGTTAAGGTCCTTACTTCTACTTACTCTTGCTTTGCAAAGGGTACAGATGGCTTGACAGTTGTTGTCCGGATTTGTGTCAAAAATTCCACACATAAAAGGTGGATTTTTTTGTCTTTTGCCCCAGCATCACATAATCAATGGGCTTTTTCATACCATGGGCAGCAACTGTTGCCTGACTTACACAGAAATGACATCCTCAGCATCAACATCCTCATCATCAACATCCTCATCATCAACATTCTCATCATCCTTAGCGGCAACTACCGAAATATTTTCCTCATTCTCCATGTGCAATTCCATAGAAGCATCCTCGATGACTACGTCAGCAATTTGTTGACTGCCCTTCCCCACATTTACAGTGGGCACACAAGTGTTGGAGGGAGGATCCTCAAGTACATTGTTTGAAAGGTCTGACTCACACATGGCAACCGCAGATACACTTGCACTCTCCTCGGGGATTTGTGATTTTGATTTCTCGGAGCACACAGTTGGTCTCTACCGGAGCTGTCTTACTTGTCTTCTTCTTAACAACTTTAACTTTTTATAGTACCACCAATACTACAACAAGCAGAAGCTATCATCACCAGAACCACCAGTCATAAATAAATGCCAAGGCATTAACCTTTCCTTGCCACTTCGTGTAGTGAATGGCATATTGCCAATTCATTGTTTATCTAAAGTCAACTTGGCTATAGTTTTTTTTTCTTTAATAAAGTAAGAAAATGTATCTTCCATGTCCATGGCCTGACAAGCCCAGGGGCATTGGCCTTCATAGAGGATGAGGACGTTGACGGCCTTGCATCATCATGACTGCTGCTGGCAGCTACAACATGTGGTTCTTGATTTCTTGTCATGTGACTGCCCTCCATATTCACTGCGGTCTTGCAGCAGAGTCACCAAGCAAGCAGCAATAGTGTTGCCAAGTTGCAGCTAATGCACAGAAAGAAAAAAATTAATTTTTATTATATTTTTTTTTGTCCAGAACTTGGGGCCCAGAGCACCCCTGACCAAGGCAGCAGCGATTGATGACACAGGCAGCACTAGGTTGCTGTCTGATAATATGTGCGGCTAATGCACACACAGAAAAAAAAACACTTTTTATTTTATATATATATATATATATATATATATATTTGTACAGAACTTGGGGTGCGGAGCACCACTGACCAGAGCAGCAGCGATTGACAACACAGGCAGGATGCTACCAGCCCAGATGGACACAGCACAGTAGCCCAGATGGACACAGCAGACAGCACCAGCCCAGATGGACACAGCAGACAGCACCAGCCCTACACTATGCACCCTCTCTGTTCACTCTCCACAGCCAGAGTGAAATGGCACTGCCACAGGGACTTCTTATACAGCAGAGATGAAAGCTCGTGAGCTGCAAGATTTAGTCTCTGAAGTTTTGCTTCGGTTTAAAATCTGGGGCCGGTGGGGGAACCAAACGCACGTTTGGTTCTTGCCCCAGATCTCTAAATTCAGGTGGATTCAGATCTCTGAGATCCGAAACCGCTAATCTCTAGTTATATAATGCATATGGGTATGAAATCTATCTTCTGCTTTGTGCAGCTGCAGTATAGATATTCCAGGCTATTTGCATTTAGACCTGGGCAAAATTGCTTTAGAAGCAATTCAAAGAGTGTCTACCTCAGGAATCATTGCTGAATAAGATATGTAAAACCAGATAAAATCAGACCACAGGAAGCCCCCCCAGAAAAATTTCAAAATGGCTGTCTAGCTGTTTCCTACTAAAGGCAAAAATAAATTCATTTACAAATGTTACTTTTAAGAGAGAGATAATGCATTTATTTTCACTTAACAATATTTTGAAAAACAATCTTTCAACAATATACTACAACACAACCATATCTCATATACATTTTATGTGAGACATTATTTGCAGAATTAAAAAAACAAGGAAATAACAATTACTTCAGTTCAAGTTATGTTAATTACAGAACTTAGGGGCCTATCCATCAACACTAAAATAAAATTTTTAAGGAAATTTTCCTTAAATACCATTATTTTAGTATTCAGGAAGTATCTGAATACAGGAGATGTCACTGATATCTCCTGGTTAAGTCCCCCTGCATTAATTTCCACACTCCCCATACATTAGTATGGGATATGAAAATTATGGTATTCATCAAATTCCGAAAATTATGTATTTTCGGAATTTGATAGAGTTACTATCCACCACTGTGAGGTTGCGAATAGCAGGTGAGACTTATCTGCTTCCAGCTAGTGAGGTCCCCCGGCATCTTCCTCTGGTGCTTTGGTCCGTCCTCTGGCTCTGGTGGCTGCTCGGACACTGTGTTCTCCCAGCAGAACAAAATAAAGCTTTGAAAAAAAAAACTTTTTTTTCTAAACTGTACTATGGTCTGCTGGGAGAACACGTATCAGAGCAGAAACAGGATCCAGAAGTGCTGCAGTGGCCAGATAATTGTGGGACAGGGGGGGAGGTTTTCAGAGGGCAGAGGGGGATTGTGGGAGACTCACAAAATGACCGCAGCTGTAGGTAGTGCTGCGCATGCACTGGTTTTACGAATATAACAGTGCAAGCACAGCACAGATTCCATTCAGTACACGAAGTGGCAAGGAAAGGATAAAGCCTTGGCCTTTATTTATGACTGGTGGTTCTAGTTGTGATGATTTAAACCCTTCTGCATGTTGTAGCTGTATAAAAAAAAAATTAATTGCAAAGACAAGTAAGCCACCAGAACCAACTGTGTGCACTGAAAAATTACAAATCCTTGATGAGAGTGCAAGTGTGTCCGCAGTTGCCATGTGTGAGCCTGACCTTTCAAATAATGTACTTAAAGAGGAACCTCCTTCCAACATTTGTGTTCCCTCTGTAAATGTGGGGAAGGGCAGTCAACATATTGCTTACTTAGAAATCGAGGATGTTTCTATGGAATTGCACCAGAAGATGAGGATGATATTCCTGTTGTACTGTAACTGGTGCTGCTGCTAATAAGGATTATGAGGATGTTGCTGATGAGGATGTTGATGCTGAGGAGGATGTTGTTTGTTCAAATCAGGCAACAGTTGGTGCCCATGGTATGAAAAAGCCCATTGTTATGCCAGGGCAAAAGACAAAAAAATCCACCGTTTATGTGTGGAATTTTTGTCACAAATCTGGACAACAACTGTCAAGCCATCTGTACCCTTTGCAAAGCAAGAGTGAGTAGAAGTAAGGACCTTAACCATCTAGGAACCTCATCCATCTTGCGTCCCTTGCAGCGCATTTATCAAAAGTGTTTGCAAAATGTAGACAGTTTGGCTAACAAAAATGTAACAATGAGCAGTCCAGTATCACCTAACTGCTCCCTACTCTCTGTTACATCCAAGCGCCTGTGATCTCCACCACCACCTGCTTAAACATCCTCAATCTTCATCAGAAGTAGTCCTGCATCCAATTTATGAATAAGAATGATTGACTCATCTCCTATTCATGATTCCTTAGAAGGATCCTTGACTGCTATGCCTGTTGCTGCTGCTGTTGCTGTGAATGGTTCTTTATCCTAGAAGGGGACCACGAGGAAGACTACTTGTAGTACTTTAACAAAACAATTGACTGTCAAACAATCCTTTGCAAGGGGGAGCAAGTATGACAGCAGTCACCCAGTTGCACAGTGAATTACTGACACCATAACAGCTATGCTGGTATTTGATGTGCGTCCAATATCTGTAATTAATGCAGTGGGTTTTAGACAGTTAATTGAGGTCCTGTGTCCCCACTACCAGGTCCCTTCTAGATTCCACTTCAATAGAACAGCAATTCCCAGTCTGTACATGGACATTAAAAAAAAAACATTTTTAATGTCCCCAAAATGCCATTGTTACCACTGTTCACTTGACCACTGGTATGAGGACAAGCAGGACAGGGCAGACTAAGGATTACATGACTGACATCCCACTGGATAGGTGTATTGCCTACAATGGTGCAAACAGCAGCAGCATCTAACAAATGTCAGCTCATTCAGATGCAGGCTACTCTGGGCATAACCAGTTTCACTAAGAGGCATACCATGGAAAACTTAAGAAAACTCAATGATATCATTGCAAAATGGCTTACCCAGCTTGCACTTTCCTCAGGATTTGTGATTTCTGACAATGCCACCAATATTGTAAGAGCATTACATCTGGGTGAATTCCAGCATGTCCCATGTTTTGCTTATACAATTCATTTGGTTGTGCAACATTTGAAAAAATAATAATAGGGGTGTACAGGATATGCTCTCAGTGGCCCAAAATATTTTGGGACATTTTTGACATTCAGCGACTGCATGTCGAAGATTGCTGCACTAGAATGTACTGTTGAATTTACCCTGCCATCAGCTGAAGCAAGAGGTAGTAACTAGGTGGAATTCTACCCTCTATATGCTTCAGCAGATGGAGGAGCAGCAAAAGGCCATCCAGGGCTACACAATGGTCAATGACATAGGGAAAGGAGCAGGAATGCACCTTAGTCAAGTGCAGTGGAGAATAACTTCAATGTTGTGCAAGGTTCTCAAACCATTTGAACTTGTAACAAGTGAAGTTAGTTCAGACACTGCAAGCTTGAATGAGGTCATTCCCCTCATCATACTTTTGAAAAAACAGCTGGAGAAACTGAAGGAGGAGCTGAAACAGAGAAATTCCGCTAAGTATGTCAGACTTGTGGATTAAGCCCTTGATTAATTTTGCCAGGATCCAAAGGTCCTGAATCTGTTGAATTTAGATCACTATATTTTGGCAACAATACTTGATCCTAGGTTTAAGTCATACATTGTGTCTTTTAATCCAACAGACATAAATCTGAAAAGATGCAAAGAGCTGTTGGTGAAAAAATTGGCAGCTGAAGCAGCACACGACATGGCATCATTTCCTCCTTCAGTTTTTGAGGCTGCCAGGAAAAAACTACATTTTAGTAAGAGACCCACTGCTGGTGGTGATGCAGATCATTCAGCAAAACAAGATGATGACATCTGGTCAGGTCTAAAAGAACTGCCTGCAATTGCTGAAATGTCTACCTTGACTTCCTTTGATACGGTCACCATTCAGAGAATGGTTGATGACTATTTTAGGGATAACATCTAAATAGGCATGTCAGAATGTCCATTTCACTACTGGCGGGAAAAAGAGGAAATTTGGAGGCCATTACACAAACTGGCTTTGCTTTATTTAAGTTGCCCACCCTCCAGTGTGTACTGCGAAAATAGTTTTCAGCATAGCCAAGAACCTTGTCAGCGATCAGCGTAGGAGTTTACTTACCCAAAATGTGGAAAAGATGGTGTTCATTAACATTAACTACAAGTTCCATGAGGAAGACATTGTAGCAATTCACTCAACAAAATACAGAGGTGCCTGTAATGGTGTATTCCAGCAGGGACAAATTAATATTGCGTGGAGAAGAGTATGTACAAACTGATGGGGATGATGATGATGATGATGACATCTGATCCATCTTACCTATATTGTAAAGCCAGTTTGTGTTTGGAGATCTTTGCCGCCAATGCCCTCTGTGTATTGGCATCTTGGATCATTTCCGCCAGTGTCCACTGCACATTGGCAGCATGTTTTGTGGGGGCCCAAACAAACCAATCATTTCAGCAACAAGTGGCAGTTCCTGTCACTGAACTGATTGTTTTATTAAATTGTGCATGTCCTATATGCTTAAGGATGGCTGGGAGGGCCCAAAAAATAATTCCAACTTGTAACTATTTTCTTTGCATTATGTGTTGTTTGGTGCATTGCTGCATGATATTTTTATAGTTTTTATAGTTTCTGAAACTGCCGTCCTGTCTACCACTGCAGTGCCACTTTGTGACATGTTGAAAGCTGAACTGCCACATGTTAGTGCTGTTCACTTCTGTCACTTAGCTTAGTCAACCAGCTAGTTGGATGCAACCTTTTGGCCTAAACTGGATGAAATCAATATTGTGAGCTATAAGGTTGTCAAACTTGACTAGAAATTAATGTAGCTATATGTTATTGAGGTTAACATTACTGTAGGAACAAAAAAAGCCCAAATCTTGTGATTTTAGCTGTTTTTATGTTTTTTAGAAAAAAATCCAAAACCAAAACCAAAATATGCAAGGGTAGTTTTGCCAAAACCAAATCCAGATCCAAAACACGAGGTAGATACAGATCTCAAACCAAAAAACGGGGGTCCGCAGCACATCTCTAGTTAAAATATGCGAATGCATCAGCCAGCAGAATTTTTATTGAGATGCCCAAGAGAGCCCTTGCAACTGTGTACAATTGGCAGCATTGGATGCAGATCCTGAAAACATCTGCTCCTCGAGTGAGTCTATGGTCATTCAGAATGGCTGCAGTAACTGAAATGCTGGAGCTGCATGCGTAATCACAGATACTGACTAGTACATGCCAAGGAAATGGCCCAATATGCCAATGTTTTGGCCGGAACTCCCCATAACCACCCTCAAAATGTTCACTTCCTGTCAATCAATTGTGAGTGAATCCTTACAGTGAGCTCGATCGTAATTTATTTACAGTGCATGTGCAATGCAGCTGTGATGCATAGAAAGACCGCCAATAATAACTCAACTGCGTGAAAATCTGCAGAGCGCTCAACTCTGAATCAGGCCCACTGAGTAGGCCTACCATAACCCAGCTGAATGGATTAAATGTTTACCCACATACACTAGGTGGTAGTGCAGCTACAAAATGATCATAGAGGGACTGATTTAGAGTTGTGAGCAAATAAAAAAGCAGCAGCTCCTGAACAAATTAAGTTGCAATAAAAGGGATGAAAATACATTTTATATATATAGTATATAAATATATATATACTGTATATACACAAGGGCTGATTGAAAAATAATGAGAATGTCTCTGTTTTTCTGTCCCATGGGTAGACATGGCAATGTTATGGGGGTTATTGTGAAGCTCCTACATCAATGTGTCTGAACCTGTGGGAGGACTGCTGTAGTCTTTGTTTGGTCACAGCGAGTGGAAGATCTTCATATGTTTTGTCATGGTGGATGTGGAAGACGTGTCTGTGAGATTACATCACAGATTTGTAATCGATTTTTATGTTAAAATTGGAAAAAGCGGAAATGAAACTCATGGAATGTTACGGCAAGCATACGGTGGAGAAATAATTATCCATTCTGCAGTATTTCAGTTGTGGAAGCACTTCAAAGAGGCTAATATTCAAGTGACTGTTGAAGCGCATTCTTGTAGACCATCCACTGTAGTTATAGATGTCAACATTGCAAAAGCTGTGAAGGTGTTGCAAAATTACAGAAGGATAACTTTATGTGAACATTTGGCTTAATTTGGCATCTCATTCAGCATATTGCGACAAAGGAACTGAAAATGCATTGCATGTGTGCTAGGTGGGTACCCAGAAAACTCACAGAAAAGCAGATGCAACAACTAGTTAAATTGTGTAAGGACACTGTTCAAATGTCAGAGAGGTTACCTGATTTCCAGACATAGATTGTGATTTGTGAGGAATCGTGGAGCCGTCATTATGATCTGGAATCCAAGCAACAGTCCAGTGTATGGAAACATGCAAATTAGCCTTCGCCCAAAAAAATTTGTGTGATTCCTTTGACGTGTAAAGTCATGCTTCTACTGTTCTTTGATGTGCACAGTATGATTCTACAGCACTGGGTTTCCCGTGGACAGACAATTAATGGTGACTACTATGCAAACATCCTGAAAACCCATTTGTGTGGAGCCATGAGGAAGAAGCATCCACATTTACTGAAGAAACAGTTGTTTTTGCTCCAAGACAATACCCAGCCACATGTTGCTGCTGTTGTATTGGCAGCACTGACTGAAATTAATGGGACAGCACTGGAACACCCTCCATACACCCCAGACTATGATTTCTGGGCATTCCCAACCCTAAAAAACAACTGCGTGGAAATAAGTTCTCAACAGATGATGAAGTGAAAAATGCCACAGCTGCAACACTAAAAGTGTTGTCACAAAACGGTCTACTGCACGTCTTTGAATTGTTGTTGAAACACTTCAAAAAATGTATTGAATGTGAAGGACTCTACTTTGAAAAAGAAAAATGTTCAGATTCTGTGGAGCATATAGGCCACAAATACATTATAGTTTAATTTTTACACTGCATTTTAGATTTCAGCTAGGGCACTCCCCTCTCAACTATACAACTTCCTGCACATTCTAAATAAGTCCCACTTGCAGCACAATATGGTTTTGCCAAGGTGCACATTTGTAATTCTGAATCAACCCCAGATTGTTTATATTGTAAGTAGAGATGTGCAACGACCCCCGTGTTTTGGTTCTGGATCTGTATCTCCTCATGTTTTGGATCTGGATTTGGTTTTGCCAAAACTGCCTTAACATGTTTTGGTTTTGGATCTTAATTTATTTCTAAAAAAAATCATAAAAACAGCTAAAATCACATAATTTGGTCCTGTTGTTGTTCCTACAGTATTATTGACTGCAATAACATTAACGTCCAGTCAGTTTTCACCACCTCACAACTCACAATATTAATTTCATCCAGTTTAGGCCAAAAGGTTGTACCAAGCTAGTTGGCTGACTAAGCTAAGTGACAGCAGTGGGCATCACAAACATGTGGCAGTTCAGCTTTCAACATGGCACATCAAGGAAAAAGATTGTCACTACAGCAGCAGACAGTATTGCAGTTTAATAAACTACTAAAACACACTAAGGGTACGGCCTGAGGCATCACAGTATTTGTGTAACGGATACACACTGGGGTATGGCCTGTGGCATCACAGTACTTGTAATAAGGATACACACTGGCACACTGGGGTACAGCCTGAGCAGTCGCATTACTTCTGTTAAGGCCTAAGTGTCATGACCCTGTCTAGTTGTCACCTTTTTCCCTTGAGACTTACCCCTGTCAGCTCCACCATGGATCTGTGTGTGTAATTTGCCTGAAGGATTTGCTCTGATTATTGCACCTGGCCTCTCCTCTGTCTGTGGGCACTGCTAGCCCTGATTGGAATCACAGGTGTGGTTCTGATTCTCAGAGCTGCAGAGATGAATACTCCCTCTGCATGTTGTGCCTTCCACCACTCAGAATGCTACTACCAGACCACCTGTCTGTATCCACCAATTGCTGCCAGACCCATGGTATATATATCCTGTCCTGATAGCATTCTGGGCCTGAACATCTTGACTTCCCGTGGTGTATGGTTCATGCTGTTTCTGCATTCAAGTGTTTCCCTGAAGCCCCCGGTGCTTCCAGAAAATCTGCTACAGCAAAACCTGGCAATCCAGTAAGCCTGCTGACAGCAACCCCTGGTGCATCCCGAAAACCTGCTATAGTAATACCTGGCATCCAGACGTCCTGTTACAGCAATATCTGGCCTGTGCTCTGCTGCTAGTCCTACTCCTGGTTGGTCCCTGGCACTCTGTAAACCTGCATCATGTCACCCTGCCTTGCTTCCTGCTGTGGATCAACTCCTGCCCCTTTTACCTACCTACTCCCTCCCTGAACCTAAAATTCCCAAACCTACCCATTCCTTCCTGCAACCTGTTATTCCAAATTATCCAATCCAGCCAGCACCTGAGTTCCAGCCTTTGTCATAGAAATTCCAGATTACCCTGTTTAGCCCTCGTTTCAGCATTACCTGACTTCCCTTCAGCCATTGTCACATTATTCCAGTCCAGAATCAAGTTCCAAGCTCATCAGTTCTATCCACGTTGTTCCAGTCCGGAGTCAAGTTCCAAGCTCAGCAGTTCAGTCCACGTTGTTCCAGTTCAGAGTCAAGTTCTTAGTTCATCAATTCAATTCAACATGTCTTCCTGCTGGTCCCAGTCCGGTCCCTCCAGTTCCTGTCATTTATCATCAACGGCAGTTTTCACTGCTACACAAGTCTTGTAAATAGAGCTATCTACATCATCTGTGGTTCCAGTCATGCCGGCCTCCGTTGAAACCCAATCATCACCTAAGACAGGTAACTCGCAGACACCAATTGTGACAGAATGTTCAGGCCCAATGATGGTGGCGGATCAAGTACCTATTAAGGGACTAGATGCTTTCCGTAACCTTGTCACCCGCTTGTATTCACAGGAGGCCGTACAGCATCAACTGCTACAGCTTTTGCAAATCCTGAATAACCAGCTAGATGTTACCCAAAACTTACCTGAACCCCTAACTACCTTCTTACTGCTGGAACAGCTTCAGGCTCTACTCAGCAAAATTTTTCTGATCATTCCTGAATTTCTTAGAGCTGCCTCTGTCTCAACTAAAACCTCTGCCTTGGAATCCCTAAGAAACAAGGATTCTTCCGAACCAAGTAATGTCAGACATCGTAGTTACCCACGCCCCAAGCTCTCTGTGGCTGAATGCCAGCGGCGCAAAGATTTACAGCTGTGCCTTTATTGTGGGAGTTCTGACCACTTCATTAAAGACTGTTTCCTTTGCAACTCCAGCAGTGGTTCCAAGTGTCAACGTCTCAGTGCCCGTTCCGGTTCCAGCCCGGATTTTGCCCGTTCCGGTCCCAGCCCGGATTTTTCCCGTTCCGGTTCCAGCACGGATTTTGCCCGTTCCGGTCCCAGCCCGGATTTTGCCCTTTCCGGTCCCTGCCCGGATTTTACCCGTTCCGGTCCCAGCCCGGATTCTGCCCGTTCCGGTCCCAGCCCGGATTCTGCCCGTTCCGGTCCCAGCCCGGATTCTGCCCGTTCCGGTCCCAGCCCGGATTCTGCTTGTCCCAGCAGGGGACTCCAGTCAGCAGCCCCAGGAGGGGGTCTCAAGTCTCGTACCCCAGGAGGGGGTCTCAAGTCTCGTACCCCAGGAGGGGATCTCAAGTCTAGCACCCCAGCAAGGGGTCTCAAGTCTCGCACCCAAGGAGGGGGTCTCAAATCTTGCACCCCAGGAGGGGGTCTCAAGTCTCATGCCTCAGGAGGGGGTTTCAAGTTCCTGTTATCAGGGAGAAGTGTCTTGTATTACAAAATCTGATCATGATTCCTGTTCAGCGTCTCCTGCAAATATCATTTCAGAAGATAATCTCTGTAGCCTGTTCTCAGCTTTGATTGTTGATGCTAAAGTCTCTAGCTCCCCAGGACTCCTTCCAGTTCCATCAATTGGTCCGAATTCCAAACATCTGTCAGCTTCAGTTATTTTGACTCCTCATCAGTTGGAGCATCCTCAAGTTTAATCCTGCCAGGCACCTGAAAGTGCTCCACAATCCTTGAACACACAGGATTCGTCGGATACTCCACCATGCATTTATTTTGATGGGGACTTAACTCAATACTATGCTTTATTGAAACAATTCTTTGGTATGATGAATTCTTCTTTGTCATGTGGAGTCAAGTCTACTAATATGGTAGAGTTTATTATCTCATCTTTTCAGGGTAAAGCTTGGGACTGGGTTGCCCCTATTTACAACTCCAATGATCCAATGCTTCAAAATATAAAGACTTTCAGTGAAGCTGTTGTCAAAGAATTTGGTCCTTACCCTGTAAACCAAAATTCTACCAAAGTTCTCAGTTCCAAAATATTATCCAAGCACTCTGTTTGTGCTACCAATAATTCATCCTCCACTCCTCTGAAATCCGAACAAGGTCAAGTTTTCAAGGGCCAGCATGCTAAATTCCAGGCATCCCAAGAGAGCAGCACTTTTGAATCTGTAATCCAGAACATGACTTGTGCACACACCTCCTTGTCCCCTTTCTGCTACTGTTCCTCCCAAAATTCTGATCCTGTCCTTCCCAGCCACATATTTCCACAGGAGTTACCAAAGATTCCTGGTCCGTTGGTTGGCACAAAATGTTCTCGCAGCAAAAAGAAGAATCGGCAAAGGTCTTGAACTATCTCCTTTGTAGACTTTCCACTCCAAGTATCCCAAGAAATTGAGAATTGGGAAGATGTCTGAAGAAAGTTTTTGTTTTGGTGTCCGGAGTCCACCCATACAGAGGGGGGTACTGTCACGACCCTGTCTAGTTGTCACCTTTTTGCCTTGAGACTTACCCCTGTCAGCTCCCCCATGGATCTGTGTGTGTAATTTGCCTGGAGGATTTGCTCTGATTATTGCACCTGGCCTCTCCTCTGTCTGTGAGCACTGCTAGCCCTGATTGGAATCACAGGTGTGGTTCTGATTCTCAGAGCTGCAGAGATGAATACTCCCTCTGCATGTTGTGCCTTCCACCACTCAGAATGCTACTACCAGAAAACATGTCCGTATCCACCAATTGCTGCCAGACCCATGGTATATATAATCTCTCCTGATAGCATTCTGGGCCTGAACATCTTGACTTCCCATAGTGTATGGTTCATGCTATTTCTGCATTCAAGTGTATCCCTGAAACCTGCTATAGCAACCCCTGGTGCAATCCAGAAAACCTTTTACAGCTATACCTGACAATTCAGTAAGCCTGCTGACAGCAACCCCTGGTGCATCCAGAAAACCTGCTACAGTAATACCTGGCATCCAGATGTCCGGTTACAGCAATACCAGGCCTGTGCTCTGCTGCTAGTCCTACTCCTGGTTGGTCCCTGGCACTCTGTAAACCTTCATTGTGTCACCCTGCCTGCTGTGGATCAACTCCTGCCCCTTTTTACCTACCTACTCCCTCCCTGAACCTAAAATTCCCAAACCTACCCATTCCTTCCTGCAACCTGTTATTCCCAATTATCCAATCCAGCCAGCACCTGAGTTCCAGCCTTTGTCATAGAAATTCCAGATTACTCTGTTTAGCCCTCGTCTCAGCATTACCTGACTTCCCTTCAGCCATTGTCACATTATTCCAGTCCAGAGTCAAGTTCCAAGCTCATCAGTTCAGTCCACGTTGTTCCAGTCCAGAGTCAAGTTATTAGTTCATCAATTCAATTCAACAAGCCTTCCTGCCGGTCCCAGTCCGGTCCCTCCAGTTCCTGTCATTTATCATCAAAGGCAGTTTTCACTGCTACACAAGTCTTGTAAATAGAGCTATCTACATCATCTGTGGTTCCAGTCATGCTGGCCTCTTGAAACCCGATCACCACCATAGACAGATAACTCGCAGACACCAATTGTGACACTAAGGTATCATAGTATTTGCATCATGGATACACACTGGGGTACAGCATGAGCCATCATAGTACTTGTGTTATGGATACACACTAAGGGTACAGCCTGTGGCACCACAGTACTTGTGTTATGGATATACACATTAAGGGTATGGCCTGAAGCATCACAGTACTTGTGTCATGGATACACACTAAGGATATGGTCTGAGGCATCACAGTACTTGTGTTATGGATACACACTAAAGGTACTGCATGAGGTATCACATTATATGTGTTATGGATACACACTAAGGGTACGGCCTGAAGCATCACAGTACTTGTGTCATGGATACACACTAAGGATATGGTCTGAGGCATCACACTACTTGTGTTATGGATACATACTAAAGGTACTGCCTGAGGCATCACAGTATTTGTCTTATGGATACACACTAAGGGTATGGCCTGAGGCATCACAGTACTTGTGTTATGGATACACACTAAGGGTATGTTGTGAGGTGTCACAGTACATGTGTTATGGATACATACTGAGGGTATATTGACTAAGTGAGAGTTTTTAGAAGTGGAGATGTTCCCCATAGCAGCCAATCAGACTCTACTTAACATGTATCTAGCACATTCTAGAAGATACTAGCTAGAATCTGATTGGTTGCTATGGGCAACATCTCAACTTTAGTAAATATACCCCTAAGGGTAAGGCCTGAGGCATCACAGTACTTGTGTTATGGATACACACTAAGGGTACAACCTGAAGCCTTACAGTACCTGTGTTATGGATCCACATTATGGGTACTGCCTGAAGCTTCACAGTACCTGTGTGTTAGGGTTACACACTGGGGTATGGCCTGCAGTGTCACAGTACTTGTATGAATACACTGGGTTATGGCTTGCAGTGTCACAGTACTTTTGTGTTAGGGATACAAACTGGTGTATGGGCTGCAGCATCACAGTACTTGTATGGATACACTGGGGTATGGCCTGCAGTGTCACAGTACTTGTGTGTTAGGGATAGGCACTGGGGTAGCACTTGAGTGCTTTAGCAGCACTGTAGCAGATGGACAGTGGACAGGTGCATTGGCAAAACTGGAGTGGATGGATAATGGGCAGGTGCATTGGCTGCCCTAGAGCAGATGGACACCGGAAAGATGCGTTGGAATCACTGAAGCAGATGGACACCAGACAGGTGTGTTGGCAGCACTGGAGCAGATGGACACTGGACTGATGCAAATGAAGCACAGGAGTGGATGGACACAGCACAGCACTGAGCACAGAAGTAGTCACTTGAGTGTATGAACAGAGCACAGTACCCAAGATGGACACAGAACAGCCCCTGGACAGACACAGCACAGCCACTGGACAGACTCAGCACATCCCCTGAACCGACTCAGCACAGCTTCTGGACCGACTCAGCACAGCCCCTGGACCAACTCAGCACAGCCCCTGGACGGACTCTGCACAGCCCCTGGACGGACTTGGCACAGCCCCTGGATGGACTCGGCACAGCCCCTGGATGGACTTGGCACAGCACAGTCCCTGGATGGACTCAGCACAGCACAGTCCCTGGATGGCACAGACCCTGGATGGACTATGCACAACCCACAGCTCAGCCACACAGCAGAGTACAGCACATCCGGAGTAAAGCAAGTGGCGTTGATCACCGCAGAAAGAGACTTGTATGCAATCCAAAACCCACGAGAATACAACTCTGTGATTGATGACATTTTACCTTGTTTTGGGGACCAAGTCTGGCAGTAAACCCCTAGCCAGACTCGGACCTCCCTCAGATCAGGTATGCTCAGGTGGTTCCGGTTCTCTCTAAATGTAAGTAATGAAAAGTTAACAAGGCTTCATTTTTGGAGTACTCACTGCCCCTAAAAGTGTGCCCATTACTTTGAGAAACTATTGCTAAACAGAGATACAAAGGAGATGCAATATTTAAAACATGGTTCAAATTGGAAAAAAAGCATCAGAATTCAAGTACAGTACAGCATATGAAATCAAGCAATCCATCTTCCTTTCTCAAAGTTCTCCTGCAGATCAGAGATAACAGAGGCAATTGCCATTTCCAAAATAAAATAAATATTTCACATCTTTTTTTTTTATTGAAGTACTGTATGACATGCATATAAAATAAAAGCATGACAAACAATTCAACCTTTTACAGGGATTAACAAATGCTGATTGCATTGATTCTGTATTCAACATGAGCAGCATAAAAAAAGAGATTTCAAAAGATGTTTTGCAGAGTGAGATTATTGTAATAAGAAGTGTTCCTTGCCATTCACTGCCGTAAACTTCTTAACAATTGAATGCTCATGGCAACTTCTTAACATAATACAATGACATTAAATATAACTACAGTATATACAATACCATTCAAAAGTTTGGGGTCACCCAGACAATTTTTTGTTTTACATGAAAACTGACTTTTATTTATCAAATGAGTTGCAAAATAAATAGAACATATAGTCAAAACATTGGCAAGGTTAGAAATAATGATTTGTATTTGAAATAATAATTTTGTCCTTCAAACTTTGCTTTCATCAAAGAATGCTCCTTTTGCAGCAATTACAGCATTGCAGACCTTTGGCATTCTAGCTGTTATTTTATTGAGGTAATCTGAAGAAATTTCACCCCGCGCCTCCTAAACCACTGCCCACAAGTTGTATTGGCTTGATACAGTCAAGCTGCTCCCACAACAGCTCAATGGGGTTGAGATCTGGTGACTTTGCTGGCCATTCCATTACAGACAGAATACCAGCTGCCTGTTCTTCCCTAAATAGTTCTTGCATAATTTGGAGGTGTGCTATTGGTCATTTTCCTGTTGGAGGAGGAAATTGGCTCCAATCAAGTGCTGCCCAATGGGTATTGCATATTCAAAATCCCTTTTACCTTGAACAAATATCCCACTTTACCAGCACCAAAGCAGCCCCAGACCATCACATTACCTCCACCATGCTTGACAGATGACATCAGGCACTCTTACAGCATCTTTTCACTTGTTCTGTGTCTCACAAATGTTCATCTGTGTGATCCAAACACCTCAAACTTCGATTCGTCTGTCCACAACAATTTTTCCAATCTTCCTCTATCCAATGTCTGTGTTCTTTTGCCCATATTAATCATTTTCTTTTATTGGCCAGTCTCAGTTATGGCTTTTTCTTGGCCACTCTGCCTAGAAGGCCAGCATCCCGGAGTCGCCTCTTCACTGTAGAAGTTGACACTGGTGTTTTTAATTTAATGAAGCTGCCTTGTGAGGCGTCTATTTCTCAAACTAGAGACTCTAATGTATTTGTCTTCTTGCACAGTTGTGCATTGGGGTCTCCCACTTCTCTTTCTACTCTGGTTAGAGCCTGTTTGTGCTGTTCTCTAAAAGGAGTAGTACACACCATTGCAGTTAATGTTCAGTTTCTGGGCAATTTCCAGCATGGAATAGCCATAATTTCTAAGAACAAGAATAGACTGTCAAGTTTCACATGAAAGTGCTCTTTTTCTGGCCAGTTGGAGAGTATAATTAAACCCACAAATGTGATGCTCCAGATACTCAACTAGCTCAAAGGAAGGCCAGTTTTATAGATTATCTAATGAGCAAAACCATTTTCAGCTGTGCTAACATAATTGCACAATGGTTTTCAAGGGTTTTATAATCATCCATTAGTCTTCTAATGCGCTTAGCAAACACAATATACCATTAAAACACTGGAGTGATGATTGCCGGAAATGGGCCTCTATACACCTATGTAGATATTCCTTTAAAAAACAGACATTTGCAGCTTTTATAGTCACTTACCAAATTAATAATGTATAAAGTGTATTTCAGATTTTTTTAATGTTATCTTCATTGATAGAAATGTCCTTATTTTTTAAATAAAGTTTTTAAGTGACCCCCAACTTTTGAATGGTAGTGTAACTAATATATAAAACATGTAAAAACAGCAGTTGACATTTCCAATTAGTATAAATTATGTTGAGAATAAAATATTTATTGGTGTCTTACTAAAGCAGAGGTTCCCAAATGTGGTCCTCAAGGCACCCCAACAGCTCAGGTTTTAGAGATATCCATGGTTAAGCACAGGTGGCTAAATCAAATTGACTAAGGTACTAATTAAGGCCTGCTTCAGCAAGGAAGGCAGTTGTGTATACACACGCACTCGGTTTATTAATTTGCACTGCTCATGCATATGCATTGCAGTTTGCAAGCCAGTTGCTGCGGTCAGAGCTGCATAAGCAGAGTCTATGCAGATGAATGACAGAGTGATTGACAGAAAGTGCCATTTGTAGAAGGTGATAGGGGGGTGGCCGCGTGAACACAGGTGTGACAGTGCATTTCAACTAGGGATGAGCAGGCTCGGTTCCCTGAGAACTGAACCCACCTGAACTTAGGGGACCTGTCAGATCTGAGCGGCTCCAGTTTTCCCGTATGACTCAGATCTGAAAACAAGGCAAAACATCATCATCCCGCTGTCAGATTCTTGTGGGTTTTTGATTCTATAAAGGTCCCGTGGTTGCCACCATTTTTCATTCCAGCAGTGGAGAATGAAGAGGGAGGGAGCTGGGAGATGAGCTGTGCTGCTGTGCATAGGAGCTGGCTACAGTTGTGTTGCTTAAGGGCTGGGTGTTGTCCATATAGGGGCTGGCTGGCTGTTGTTGTGACTGAGGTTGTCTTTGAGGTTGTCTGTCTGTTGTCCATTTATAGGGGCTGGCTGACTATTGTCCTGTCCATAGGGGATGGCTGCCTGTAGTCCATAGGGGCTGGATGTTCTGCTGCATTGTCCAGGGGGTGTTCTGTCCATAAGGGGTGGTCTTCACTCCCAGTGTGAAAAAAATACATTTTTCTGTGCATGTTAGCCACACTTGCCAGCAATGTAGGTGTGCAGGGGTTGCTGTGTTGCTGTCTGTCAAGGAGCTGCTGCTGAAAAAAAAGTGCTGCAGATTTAGCTGGCACAAATAGTTCACTCCCCTGAAAAGCACCATGAAAGGCAATAGCAAGCCTAAACAGAACAGCTTGATAAAGAAAATAGCAAACACCCTCAGCGGCTATCAATAGGTTTGGTATGAAATTAATGTGAAAAGACCAATGCCTGAATTCTAAGACTGGCATCCCCTTGCCCAACCCTTAAGCACTCCAGAAATAAAGAAGCCCTTAGTCATGCCCTAACATCCATACAAAGAAGAAAAATAAGATATCCCCAGCAACTTTTTAACCGCTGAAAGAAAGCAAACCTCAAATGCTCTGACCATGTACCTCGCTAGTTCTTCCAAACTGGCCTGATGACCTGCCAATATAGTTACATAGTATATAACACTAAAGTAAAAAAAGAGGAGAGAAAACCTAAGCACCTGAACACAATGTCAAGGGAAGGGGGAGCCTGCAGCGATCTAAACAAGGGGAAACAGCAACCCCACTCAAACACTAGGAGCAAAAATATTTATAAATCGCACTGGCAAAAATGGATAAAGTTAAAAATAAATAATTATTTAATGATAGATTGGAACAGATAATTGATAATTATGTTGGGTAAAAAATCTAATGAAATAAAAAAATGCATCACATGAAATTAAATACATCAATTAGCACAATAAAATTAAACATAGGTAAGAAAAATAAAAAATCACAAGAATGAAGCTCACAAAAAATAAATAGAAGAAAAAATGAATTAAGAAAAATTAAATGATAATCGAATAGTGCTATATCCAAATAGTTGATGAAATCCAAAATAGGTAGAGTCAATTGCAACATGTAGTGACACTTGTCACAGATTATGAATAATACTTTGGAACAGCAGTGGATTAGCCTTATTTAAAACATAGTAGCCGTTGTGTGTCCGAACTCCCAGGTGAGTGGAGCTAAGGGGAGAGTTAACATATGCCGTAATAGTACCTTAATGTGGTTAAATATACCTCGTCGGGCACCACAGTAGATTAACGGGATCAGCGGAGGTAATATCAAAGATCTCTGGCCTCCAGTCCACTCTGGTGGCAGTAGCTCTCCTTCCAGTCCACGCGCTCAGACAGCATCCCAAATAGGAGTGTGCTTGGTTGATGGTGTGTTTTTTTGTGTCAATTTCTAAGTGTGGTTATATATACCCTGACGGGCACCACGGTGGATTAGCGGGATCAGCGGAGGTAGTGTCAGCCAGTACAAAGGTCTCTGGACACCAGTCCACTCCAGTGGCAGTAGCTCTCCTCCCAGTCCACACGCTAGGACAGCGTCCCAAATAAAAATGTGCTGAGTTGATGAATATTGGACTATGTAAATACAGTGCGGCCGTGTCTTAGGATCAATTCCTCACACGAGCAGATGGACTAGCGGACACTGGCGAGGAGGCAATTGTAAGCCAGATACTAAAATTGCCCCCATATCTTAGTAAGGTTGCTTTTTAAACTTACAAACCTGCTGGGAATGATTGCCAATTAGGACTGATTTGATTAGCAAGGCTCTCTATTTAAGGAGACTACTTCTACCATGGGCAATCATCTTGAAAAAATCCCAGGGCTGGGATGAAACGCATTGCTGCCCATTACCTCCATGCCTTATCTACTATTTTGCAACATGTTTATCCATGTCCGCTAGTCCATCTGCTGGTGTGAGGAATTGATCCTAAGATGCGGCCGCGCTGTATTTACATACGTCTAATATTCATCAACTCAGCACATTTTTATTTGGGACGCTGTCCTAGCGTGTGGACTGGGAGGAGTGCTACTGCCGCCAGAGTGGACTGGTGTCCAGAGACCTTTGTACTGGCTGACACTATTACTGCTGATCCCGCTAATCCACTGTGGTGCCCGATGGGGTATAAATAACCACACTAAGGAATTGATACTACTAAACACACCATCAACCCAGCACACTCCTGTTTGGGATGCTGTCCATGCGTGTGGACTGGGAGAAGAGCTACTGCCACCAGAGTGGACTGGAGGCCAGAGATCTTTGTCCCGGCTGATACTACCTCTGCTGATCCCGTTAATCTACTGTGGTTGCCGACGGGGTATATTTAACCACACTAAGGTACTATTACAGCATATGTTAACTATCCCCTTAGCTCCACTCACCTGGAAGTTCGGACACACATTGGATACTATGTTTTAAATACAGCTAATCCACTGCTGTTCCAAAGGATTATTCATAATCTGTGACAAGTGTCACTACGTGTTGCAATTGATTCTACCTATTTTGGATTTCATCAACTATTTGGATATACTGTAGCACTATTCGATTATCATTTCATTTTTCTTAATTCATTTATTCTTCTATTTATTTTTTGTGAGCTTCATTCTTGATTTTTTATTTTTCTTACCTATGTTTAATTGTATTGTGCTATTTGATGTATTTAATTTCATGTGATGCTTTTTTTATTTCATTAGATTTTTTACTCAAAATAATTATCAATTATCAGTTCCAATCTATCATTAAATAATTATTTATTTTTAACTTTATCCATTTTTGCCAGCACAATTTATAAATATTTTTTCTCCTACAGTAGTATATAAGTCACCAACCAATGTGGTCTAAGGTTAAACCTGTAAATTTGATCCCAGTTAAACATAGAATGCACTTCTGATATTAAATCCCCGCCCTGATTGTGCTTTTCCTGAACATGGACATTGGAAACTAAACAATGTAACAGCAGCCTAATAAGCAAAGAAACCACAAACAGCGAAGAAGCATGCTGGTGTTTTATCAACTGAGCAGCCCAAGGTTGTCACAGCATAACCTATGATAGCATTATGCAAATTTTCATCTCAAAGCTCCAGTGCCATGACAATCAGAAAAAAATCAAGCAGACTCATAGAAGACTCGTAGTAAAACCTTCAAGATTCAGGGCCTGATGCAGATCCGCTCATGAGCGCACAGCGCTCGCAAGTGGGTCGATGGTCCCATACTGTGCATGAGCACACCGGTGCCAGCTCCAGCATGTGCATGCATGAGACCTGGCCAGAGATGGGTGCTCAGTCGCTATGGGTCTTGCACCAAAACAGGGCAGCTGTCAATTGTGATTGACTGCTTGCCCCATTTTGGAGGTGGACAGGGGGGTGGCTAGCCAAATGGAGGCATTCCTGAAGGAATGCCTGCCATTTGGGGGTGGCCTCAGTAGTGATCTTCTGGCTCTATTAGAGCTAGAACCTCACTGGGGCTTGCAATGGACAAGACCCTACCACAAGGATCTTGGCGCAAGCCCATTGGTCGTGATGGTCACGACCATCACCTGGCTAATTGCAAATGCTGTGGATGGTGATCCACAGCTTTGTGAGTGGCCAGGAGGCCAACACAAAAAATAATGCTGCCCTGATTCAGAGCGAGCACTCTGAAAGATCGTCTGGCTCTGAATCAGGGCCTCAATTCACAGGCCATAATGTGACACACCAAACCAGTAGATCAAGCTGCATTCATGAAGAGTTACAGTTCAACATTGTTACATGCATGGGAAGTATATATAAAAACTCCATAAAAACTGGAACAGAGAGCAGATCAGATACAAAGGTCTCACTTGATCTCTGCAGACAGATACAGAAAATAATAAGACCACAAGACACCTACCATAGTGGTCTCCAATTTTCTGCAAAAATCTCTACCCATAGGAATAACACTACAGGCAAAATAAAAAAATCCCAAAAGAGACTAAGCATGATGCAGAGACCACAAGACATCTGTCATAGACATCACTACTTTTTTTGCAAAAATTCCTACACATAGGGATAACCTTACAGGCAAAATTAATGATCTCTGAAACAGAGTTATACCCCTTTTCCACAGTAATTCTGGGTCTGACCCGGAGTTGGAACAAAGTTCCTATCCGGATCAGACCCGGAATTTTGGCGGCACCGACTCAGGATATTCTAGAGTCAACGACACTCACACCGCAGTCGGGTCTGCCAGCTTTTGTGTAGTTAAAGTGGTCACTTGGAGATGACGTCATCTCCAAGCGCCACTGAAGCCGGACCAATCGGCCGGCTAGCAGCGCACTCCAGGTCATCGTGACCCAGAGTGCGCTTTTCTCACAGCAGGGTTTCACGGGCTATGCCCGTGTTAAACCCTGCTAGTTACCTGGGTTGGATTGCCGGGTCATTCGACCCGGCGATCCAACTCTCTCCCCTTTTACACCAGGGAGCTGCCTGGGTTAACCCTTCAAAAACCCGGGTTTTAGCTCCGGTGTAAAAGGGGTATAAGTCTCAATTTCTAACCTCAGTTTTCTGACTTTATCTTGTGAAAGACAACCTGCCAAGTATTGATTTTAATAACTAAAAAGAAAACCATATTATCCCATACAAACAAAACTCCCAGATCCAAACAAACACCTATATTTAAAGTAGCAAAACTGCTCAGTGGAACAAATCAATAAAGAGAAAATCATCAATACAGTTATTAAAATGACAGTGAGAGGCCAGGAAACTGTTGTGACAATGGCATGGGGCCAGACACCAAATATGACTTTCCAGACATCCTTACTACCAAAATAAAGATCTGCAACACAAAAATTCCTTTGAAAATCAACAGCATCTTTTCAAAAATCCACACTTACAATTTGCCATCTCCAAGTCACAGTGGACAAACACTCCCCCTGGGAACAACTGCAGAACCAGGGGTACACTCTCTAGAGTAATAATTAATATTGTCCTTTACAGTGGGACTACAGGTCCAAGTAAGGCTGCCCTGGCATGCAAGGCACTTGGAGAACCACAAGAACCAGCATGCCAAGAACGTAAATAAAATATTAAAATAGCAACTGGACTCACATACCGAATGTTTTATACCTTATAACATACAAATGCATGCTCACACACTCCATATTCATCTAGTCCTTGCCAGTGATTGGTCACCTTGTCTAAGTAAAAATCTAGTATTAGTAAAATAAAAAATGCATTGTCAAGAGCCAAGGACACGCTATACTGTCTATACACAAAACAGCTCCCGAATGACAGCTACCACATGGTTCTTTGCACTATATTGTTGATTGGCTAAGAGCTGAACTACTCAAACAATCAATTGATGTCAGCACAACATGACCCAGATGCAGTACAATGTAACAGCTACTGGAATACTGCAGCTTAATGTATAAGAAATAATAATACAAAAATATGCTACATGCTTAGAGAATAAGTCGCAAATCAATGCAAAACTTGTCGCAGGTGCAGTATATGTATATAACCGCTGTATAGCATACTGTATGTACTGTAAGAAATAACAATGCTATCTGCTTAGAGAACAATTCAGAAATCCATGCGTAATTTGATGTAGATGCAGTATATTTACTGTATTTAGCTGCTATACAGAGTATATAAGAAAAAAATAAATGCATTTATTTTAGGAGCCTGCAGGAATGCATTGCATTTTGTTTTGTGGGTATATGGAGGTGATGTCATATACAATACAATAATGTTTGTTATTCTGTAATAAACAGCAGTGTATTAAGACAGAGATATGTACTTAAACCTGATGGCTTACATTAGAGATGTTCAGTTTGATTTCCATGGAAACTGAATACACCAAAACTTAAGGGTTCTGAGTCATACCAATCTGGTGCTTTGGTCTTCCTGCCATGTTCAGATCCCAAAATGAGGCAAAATGTAATGTTCCTGGCATCAGCTCTTGCATGATTTGGTTTGCAAATTAACTTCCTCCCTCATGATTAGGTTATATTTCACACAGGAGACCAGAGGGAGAGGGTGTGGGTCTGGGCTGCATCACTGAGAGATACACTAAACATGGGAGTGTAATGGTGTTCTGTGTAAAAAACCTTACAGGGACACTTTGTCATAATAAAACAATGATTAGAAGCAGTGTGTTAAGGGGCACTGAATGTCTACAGGCACTGAGGACTGTGGACTGCAGCACTTTAAGGCACTAAAAAATGCCATTGGGGAAGTGGACAGGAGCACTGTGTTAAAGCCTACAGGTGCACTTTGTCAATAGAACTTGAGCATTGTGCATAACATAATGGGTCACTATACTAAAAAAAACTGTAAGAGTTCTGTGAGGCAGTGTGTTGTGTGATCAGGCACTGTTAAAATTAAAATGATAAAACTTGTGTGTTAAAAATATAATGTCATTAGGGTAACATCCTTATACTAGGAGAAATGTAAGTCAATATGGATCAGTCAATAGAAGAACAGAAGAAGTAACTCAGTACTAGTACTGTGGCTGCTGCCAGCAGTCATTATTGTACTTCAACATCTACTAAAGGTGGTCCAGTGGAAATCATTTTTAGAAACAGGGCATCTGATATCTAAACACTCTTTCACAATGTTAAAAAAACTCATCAACTCTAAAGTAAAATGTACTGCCAAAAAGTATAAAATTTCCAACATTCCATACACCACATGCAGTGATAAGAAAATGTACAGACCATGACCTTCTTTTGCAAGTGGTAGTCCTGCTACTACTGTTTATTCACTAGAATGCCTATTGCAGAAGTTGGGGCCAAAAGCATTCAGGCATCTTCTGAAACTTTACTTATAACACCTTATTACTTTATGTCTACATGAGTCAACTTTAAAAAAGACAAATCAGTTCACCAAAACTAAGACTGAAGAACAAACTATGTGTTTACAAACTTCTCAAATCCCTGTGGAGAATTCTAAGTATGTCCTGGAGTGCTGTGTGAATTTGACATTTCTGATACTGTACTCCTAGAGAAGCCTCCTTCCACCATTTCTGCAGTCTTTGAAAATGAGGTGATGGGTAGCAGTAAAAATAAAGATGGTGACTTAGAAATTGAGAATGCTATAGTGGAAGTGCAAAAGGAAGAGGGAAATATTTGTGTATTTGAGATCAATGAGGATATTGATGATGAATATGCTTTTTGTGTAAAAGTAAGTCAGCCATCCATGGTAGCAGTCCTTTCCCATGATAAGAAGGCTATTATCATGCATTGGCATAAGACCAAAAAAGCCACCTCTTGTGTAATTATTTTTATCAA
Source organism: Taudactylus pleione (assembly GCA_031769625.1). NCBI lineage: Eukaryota > Metazoa > Chordata > Amphibia > Anura > Myobatrachidae > Taudactylus > Taudactylus pleione. Next base: position 98,663 of record JAUIMM010000614.1, read on the forward strand.
AATCCTGACAACATTTGTCAAGCCATTTGTACAATTTGATAAGCTAAAGTAAGTAGGGGTAGGAATGCTAAACATCAATAAATCTCCTTGTTGCAGCATTTGCAATGAGTTCATGCAAATTATTTTAAAAATAAAAAAATCCTGTAAAATAATAACAAGCAGTCCAGCATCAGCTAGCAACAGCATGGATAGATCCTACGATCTCCACCACCAACACCTTCATCACAAATTCCCTCAATAATGATCTGAGGAAGTCCTCTTGAATTCAATTTGCTATGGCTAACTGATTCATTAGCTATCCAGATTCCCCAGAAAATCCTTGCAAGCTAAGACTGCTGATGTTGGGGGGTAAATCTTCATCCCAGAAAGGGACCAAGTAGTTTCAAATAATAATTGACTGTGAAACAATCCTTTGCAAGAGGAAGCAGGTAGGAAAGCTGCCATCCAGTTACATAGCACCGAAGCAATGATGGCTATGCTAGCATTAGATCTTTGGGAAATGTCAACTATCAATGCATCTGGTTTAATGCAGCTATAGTAAATGCGGTCCTTTGTCCCTGCTACAAAATTCCATCTCTACTCAATTTTACAAGAACAACAATTCCTTGCCTGTATCGGGATGTAAAAATAAACAAATTTTTAGCCTACAAAATGCCATTGTACTCACTATCCACTTAACCACAGAAATGTGGGCAAGTGGAACTGGTCAATCTAAAGATTACATGACAGCCCACTGGGTGAATGTATCACCATCAGCAGCAGCAGCATCTAATTTTGTAATAGCTTAATGTGCATATATTCATTTATAAAGCATACCAGGAGACAAAAAATATTCTATTTAAATTGTGATAAGCATTAGGTATTATTTTAACTTTTTATAGTTGGAGTGTGGCCATCATTTATCATTAAGTTCTTTGTTAATGAGAAGAAAGTATCATCACTGGTCTCACTAATGTAAAAGTACCATTTTTTCTTTTTCACTCTCTTGCAACACTGTGTAGCCTAGATTGCAGGTTTTGGCAGAGCTCTGAAATTATGGCCCTCATTCAGAGCCACTCGCTAGCGGCGGTACGCTCGTGCCGAGCGATGTTCGCACATCTGCGCATGCGTACGGTTTTTAGTACGCATGCGCGAACCAGTCAGTGCGGCCGAAAATCGTTGGTACGCAATATAGCGAGGGCCTGCTATTTTGAGTGACAGAATGAGGCATATGTGGGTGGTAACAGGGGAAGGTGCTTGAAAACGGGGAGTGGAGATCCGAACGCAGGCGTGCTTAAAGGTCAAAACGGGCGTTTTAAGGGAGTGCATAATTAATACAGCAGCGTCATTGACCACGTCACTTGGTTTTTTTTAACTCAGAACTGCTCGCAAAATAGCGGTTGAAAACACCAACCACAAGAATAGCGAGCAGTTCATACGCTGTACGATGTACTCGATTAATCTAATAAATAGCGGACATGACGTATGGTGCGTGCGGCCAGGGGGCGTTTTTATCAAAAAAACGAGCGTATGTTTTGCTCGCTCGTTCAGACTTAGAGGTGGGAACAGACTGCAATTTGCGAACGGATCATTTGAATAGCCACCCCTTGTTTTTGAACGAACGACCACAAATAGCGAACGGCTCTGAATCAGGCCCTATGTTTTTAACAGGATTTGATTTTTTGGATAATGGTACAGATGTCCTTCTTCTCTGACAACCATTTTTCTCTGCCAGTTGAATGGCTGAAGTATCAATCATTCAGTCAATCAATAATTCAATCAATGCTTTGCCTGGCTTCCATTAAATTATGCTCCAGCTCAACTTACCTCTGTGGGCCTTGGGCCCCTGATGTAGTTCCTTTTTAATGCAAAAATTCTATAGCATTGTATTGTTTATATTAAACTGCCATCCTATCTGCCACTTCAGTACCACTATGTTTCCAACATGTGTTTGTGCCACTGTTCTGTTTCATAGTTTAGCCAGTCAGCTTACTGCAGCCTTGGCCAATATGGATGATATCTGAAAATAATATTTTGAGCTGTAAGGTGGTCACAATTGACTGAAATTTTTTGTAAATTAATGTTATTAAGGTTATTAATACTGTAGGAACAAAAACAAGCCCAAAAAACATAATTGTAGCTGTTTTTATATATTTTTAAAACAATCCAGATTTAAAACCAAAACACTTGAGGGAGGTTTTGGCAAAACCAAAGCCAAAACATGACAATGCATTAGAACCAAAGTCAAAACCAAAGTCAAAACATGGGGGTCTGCGCATTTCTCTAGTTTATGTACATATACGATGATGGGGAATTTTATACAACCTGGCCAAAACAACAAAAGTGTAGGAGGTGTCTATTTCCTACAGACACCTCCTACTGCATTATCATACTAGATTAGTTGTTTTTACTTGCGAGTGTGCAATACCATCTACATCTGAATCAGGCTCACAGTACTGTAGTTTCACTACATTGGCTATTTAATGCACGTGCAGTGGAGTTTAGGTAAAGCACCATCTGGTTGGCAGAAAGTAGTATTACAATCTAAGGCACCTAAGTGCATTATTTTGCGACTGAATATACAAGTATGTGATTGAATATGCCATGCTGCATTCAGAAAGCAGGAATATAAGATGCAGCTAGCATGCCTCACTATATGGTGTGTGGATGCTAGATGTGTGAGGACACATCTGTACACACACACCTGCACTTAGTAAATTGCTTTTCTTTTCTTTCATTAACAAATATATGAGAAATTAAATAAAAATATTCTGTTTTTTAAAAAAATAAGAGAAATTCACCCTATTGAGCCTTATTCAATAGAAACAGTTTAGATCTTATCAAATAACATTAACCATAGATGCCAGAATTTAATTTTTTTCTATTAAAATAAGTTATATTATATGCAAACTTTACTGGTTACCGGTGTTTTTTGTTTATTCTGAAGCAAGGTATATGATAATAGTTAATTTGTTTATGTTTGCCCTGTTTCATTATACTTTATAATTTCAGCCATTCTTCCATTTTGCCAAACAGTTTTCTAAACAAATGAAAACAGTCAAGGAAAGCACATGGAAGGGAAAATAAGCAATAAAGAATATGTTTCATAAAATTTTTATGCTTTGATATAGGCTAGGGGGAAATTGTGCTTTCATAGAAAACAATACAAGGTTAGACCACAGGAAACACTAAGGAAGTGCATGTAATATTTATAAGCACTACACAAAAACATGTTTATATATAAAAAATGTGCAACACTTAGGAATATTAGAGTGGAAAGTGCAGAGATTGAAATGCACCCATGTATTAATAAAAAGTAGATAGCAACATGAGTCTGTTTCTATTTACATAGACTTTGGGACAAAAATGTGCAAAATAATATTAATCAAGCCCTTAAAATTGAAACCGGGACATGTAATTTACATAATTTATATATTTAGAATGTTATTTTTATCCCATCACTAACTCTTTAAAGGTCTTTTAAAAAAACACTTTATTTAACATGAGCACATAGACAGGCGAGCATAGGCATGGGAACATGCATATTTCTTTATGCATCTGCTTTGTGAAATAGAAAATTAGGATGTCTGGCATGTACTATTCTATATGATTGTCGATGGCCAAGGGGGGTTTGGTACATAAATACAGTAAAAACATTGACGGTCAAAACATGGACACAAAAAATTGTGAAAACATCGGCAATCAAAATGTCAACATGGTCAATATGTCTGTATTCAATATGTCAACAGTCAAAACACCACCGTTACATTGATATGTATGTATATATATATATATATATATTGTGATAGAAGCACTGGTAAAGTGGTCAATGGCAGGTACATTTGCCCTAGGTTTTTGGCCTTTGTGTTCTAAAAAACCCCAGGAGAAGTCTGTTTTGTAAGCAGACCAGAGTATTGGCTTTTGGAAAAGCTGGTTTGGGTCCTGGGGGGGATGTGAGGAGAGGGAGGGCTCCATTCACAGGCCACTCCAGGTTTTGGGCCTTTCATCCTGTTAACAGGCTCAATAGGGCTTGCAGCTGGAAATGGCTAATATAAGCATGGTTTGTTTGTGGCTGAGTGTCTCACACCGGGGAGAGCAGGCAGACTAGCTTGTTCAGAGACACTTGGTGATAATCCTTGTAAGTACTGTGCATGTGTTTTTTTGATGGTGAGGGCAATAGGCCCTATGACTATTATAGAGAGGGAATCTGCTGTGTAGCTAGTGCCAAGCCGGGCTAGGACTTATGTTTATGTTTTGTTTATGTTTATATTCATTTGGCACTATAAAGACTGGCACCGACCAGTTTGTATGAGAATCTCAGACTTCTATCCTGTTTTCTAAGGCTGCTGTGTGTGTAAAAGAGGGAGTCCATCTACCCCAGGAAAGGGACCCCTATACCGACTGTGTCACAATATATTTAGCCAACCATCAATCATTGTTAATTGAAATCATGAAATCAGATTATCGATTATTGATTTTGATCAATTATAAAATAAAAATTGTGTGTTTAGCTCTTGGCTTCCTGATTATCAACACAGGACAGACTTATTGATACAGTATATGAAAATAGATCATTGTCAGAAAAACTTTACTGGTTCTAAGCCTCTAATGATCAAACTGTTCTGTGTCGATAATCAATGTCAAGAAAACAAGATCTAAGCAAACAATTTTTTTGATAATTGATCTAAATAGATCATCAGTGTTCTAATTTCATGATTTCCTTGACCATTGTTTGATCAATGATCAAATGATGATGATGATAATGATCAATGATGATTGTTTGATCAATGGTTGACTATTGATATATCAATGGTGTAACGCTGGTAGATCTGCCGACATGCCTAATAAAATTATATATATCTGTTGACATTATGACCTGTCTATAATTTGGATAATGACATTTTAACCTGTCTAAGTTTTGTAATGTTGATATTATGAATGTCAACATTTTAACATATTACAAGGGTGAATGAACACAACAAAATAACACTGATGGACAATATAAAGAAGATTAAAAATACCTAATATTTATTACATAAAAGTTAATATACCGCTCTGAGTGAGCATAAAGGGTGCTCAAAGATAATAAAAGGGCTGTTTGTATTTAAATAACAAAGTTGTCAACTTGAATCTGCTCCTATTGAAAAGGTATTATATGCCTCTGAAAATAGGACACTCCTGATGAAGCTGAGCAACCATTGCTCAGGGAAACGCATTGAGGTTACCTTAATCCAGACTCCAATGACCTATTGGATTTATATTGGACTTTTTTTCTCAGCCTTGGAACTTCTATGCAGCTTTAAGGATACCTTCCTACTTGTGCTTCAACACATCTACCTTTGTGTGCTGGATGCCAGAAGATTCCCCCAGGACTACATTTCCATCATTGGTAAAGTTCTGCTGCTATTATTAACTTTGATAACGAGAGCAAGTCCTATTTCCAGAGGCATATAATACCGTTTCACTAGTAGCGGATTCAAGTTGACAACTTTGTTATTTAAATACAAACAGCCCTTTTATTATCTTTGAGCACCCTTTATGCTCACTCAGAGGGGTATATTAACTTTTATGTGATAAATATTATGTATTTTTAATCTTCTTTATATTGTCCATCAGTGTTACTTTTATGTATTCATTCACACTAGCGCAGGTGTTACATCCATTTGTCATTTTCCATTGCATTTAGTGGGCCTAACAACCCCACACACCTCCAGTATCAGGTCAGAGCGTTATATTTGTCTATATTCTAACATTTTAACATGGTAAACATTTTGACTGTCGACCTTTCTAATTGTTTAAATTTTTTTCAATGCCAACCTTTTGACTATGTCGACTGCTTGCCTGTCTAAGATAAGGGTGTTAGACTCGTGGCCCTCCAGCTGCAGTGGAACTACACATCTCAGCATGCACTACCATCATTTTGCTTTTAGGTCATGCTAAAACTGTAACAGTGCATGTTGGGATATGTAGTCCCACAACAGCTGGAGAATCGTGGGTTTGACACCCCTCATCTAAGATATTACCCTGTCAACTAAATGTCCACATTGACATTTTGGTTGCCGACCATTGGACTATGTAGACCTTTTGACTGTGGACCTTTTGGTGTTAATCTTTTAACTGTTGACCTTTTGACTTTACATCTTGTAAAGAGAAGGAAAAACATCATTGCATAATGTATAGTCTATAGGTTAAATGCACTAAGCAAAACTTTTCAAGTCTAAAGAGGACAAGGGGCACTGGATTTGAAAGGGTACACAAAACTCATGGTTTTTTATTTATTTTTATTTCCCCATTACATCATGAAGCGGAAACTACTGAAGACGTGGCGGCTTTCGAAAGATGAAGTTTAGCAAAGTTAGCAATACTACTATTAAGCCTTTGCCAAGTTTCTGACAAAATGCTGCATATTTAAAAGTAAATTAATATAACTTAATAAAACTGAGGGAATATCAAGGGAACAAAAGAATTGCCTTTATTTTACATGAGACATATATACATGTCAAGTATTTTTATGTGTTAGGTATCTAGCCTGGACATTATTTACACATAAGAATTCGGAAGTGATCATGTATAGCTACTGTAGATTACTAATTATTAGGTAACATAGACTAGAGCGGGAAAGTAATAGGTTATGAGGTTGTAAAATTGAAATGAGTTTTAATGCACTGATATTTTTAAGTCAAAATCAACTTAGTTCTGCCTTTAAATTTCATGGTAATAATGCAAAAAAAACCCTCACAGTGCATGTTTTACAGATCTGCTAGTTGATGATCACCGATGTATTAATTACTTTCTAACACTTTGAAAAAAATTCAGGTGAAGATACGTTTTTAAATTGTGATTTTGAAGAATCAGTATCTATAAAACAAGCACTGTTAGGGTTCCCTGAGGACTGGAGTTGGAAAACACTGCTCTTGATGTTCTTTAATCTTCTGTTTTTAATCCAATGCTTTGATTTTTTCCTACTCCGACTGTCAGCAAACGCCCTCCGGGGTCGCTGATAAAGCCCCAACATTGTGGAGCGAAATTGGTCAGAGGTATCCTTACAGGACACATTGGGACTCATTTAAACACATTGGTGGCGTTCAGCAGCTGGGATGTGGATTTCAGCAACACCGGAGGACGTTTCCTGGCAGTCAGAGTAGAGGCTGGGATTGAGACGCGGCTGAAGCACCTTTATAGTACTATCAGGTGATCTGCTCATACACTGTCTCTCCATGGATGCAGCCTCCTCTGGCAATTACCTGGCTTTAATTACCTGGAAATAGACATTATTTCATCTACTTAAACAGAGCTGTACCTTAGATGCCTCCCAGGATTCCTAATAATATGGAGCCGGCTGTATGATATTACATAGGATCAGCGCTTTGGTGAGAGCATTGCTGCAGGATCACACGTTTAGTGTGAAACATTCCAATATTTTCCCTGTGAACTGGATCATTGATTTTTGCTTTTTGTTTTTTAACTCTTATATTGAGACTATCTATGAGAGACATTTAATATAAGACACCTATTGCATATTATATGTTTTTTTATGTTTTGGATTCACCTCTCTCAGCAATACATTTTTATGATAGTGTATCTAAGAATTGTATCACTATTATATGGTGACTTTTTACATTGTATATTGACCGGTCAATTTGATATTGCTATATTATATTTTATTATAAGTAAAGATTTATAAATAATTATAGCAGTGTGGTGATTGTCAGTTCATCAATATCAACCCTTAAGTATATTAATTAGCACAGGGGTTCCTTCACATATTTTGTCTATCCAAAACACCCGATTCACAGGTGTGTAACTGTTACCACTAGCACATTTTTTATCTCTGCTGCTTTATACAACAATTTTTGCAACGCACATGTAATTTGAGATTATATTTTTAAATTTAGTCCTATTAGCGCTGGATGGTTGTTTTTAGTTTGATTTATTCGTGGACCCTGAGAAGATATGGTGCTATATTACAAAATCTAAGTTGACTAACACAGAAGTTGTAACTCTAACTAGCAACAGGTAGAAAAGACAGTGGGCCTGATTTAGCATGGATTACAATTGCAACAGCATGTGCAGGTTCGTCGAATAATGCGTACTGTGCATGCAAATGTACCACACTGTGTTTGCACAGAAATCGCACTGCGATTACAGATGCAGTGTGGAATGTATCGCAGAGTTAGTGACAGGCCCGGAGCATTTAGAGATGGTTACATACTAAGCCAAATATTATCTTGTATAGCAGGATAATAAAGAAATTAATTTGTGGGGGTACTATTTACCTTCAAATAACTATGAGTATTGAAAATGTATTTAAAACATAACTTTTAATAAATCTGAACCTAAAAGAAGAAAAAATATAACTTTATACACAAAAAAGACTCACATAATATAATAACTGTGAAAGACTTAAAGTCACCACAGATACTATATATATAATCAATTAGTAAAACTTGTATTTATTCACATAATCTACTGATTTTCTGGGCTACCCCCTGCTCATAATCATGGGGAAGACAAAAGGTGTAATATTGGATATGCTTGCATAGATTTTTGTAAAACATACACATTTACTTAGCAGAAATGTTATCGACAAATATTTTTTAAGCTATATCAATTTCACAACATGGTGTCAATTTCATTTTGAATCATTATAAAATATCTACCAGAATATATTATTTATTTCAGATGCACAACTTCAATTACTAATTTTATATATATATATATATATATATATATATATATATATATATATTTTTTTTTTTTTTAAATAAAATTTTGCAATAAATAGAGTTTTATAGAATAATCAGCCAAGGTTATGGGCCTACCTACTATATCCAGGTAACCTCTGTAGGGTAGGTCCTTAACATACAGGGGTTCAAATCCATGGAGCAGGACACCCCCAAACCAGCTCAGCCAAGCCACCCCAGGGCATCACTCTAATAAGAAAGGTGAAGTGAAAAGTAAGATAGATAACAGCAGCTACAGCTGCATGTATAGAGTAGAAAGGGGACATTTTTTTGTGTCTGCATTAACAGTCTCAACAGGTAGCACCTCCCATTACATATATTCAGGGTGTGCAGTCTAGGACCCCTTTCCCAAATATTTATTTGAAAGAAGCTTAGAGGAGACCTTTAATCCTCCAGATATAATTCTGTGCAAGATAATACCTCAAACATTTATAGGAATTTCCATCCATAAAATAACAGGTCAGCCAATGTTATCCATATATTCAGCAATAGCGATATGCACCCCCACATTAATACAATGTTTCATAGATATAAATCAATGGGTAACAGTTATTTGAAGACTGTAACCTTGCAGTCCCTTTGCCATAATTAGCATTCAACAGCCTGCTTTGGTTAACAATGGAAAAAAATGTTTTTATGGCAGAATGGAAGGGGTGTCTCTGCTGCAGTCACGTACTGTGCCTGGCCCACTGGCTATTGCTAAGTAGCATTTATCTATGCACTTCTCCAATGTTGTGACCAAGCAGAGAGTAGATGGACAGTATACAATACAAAGGAACATAAACATCTGCACACTTATCATAATACTTGAGATATTAACCCCGTATTCCTTATTCCTTAATTCATATAGATATAGATCAGGGGTGCTGCCAACAGATAAAAAAAAAATTGAGATATCACAAAGAGAAAAAGGCAAAGATTTGTCCTCCTATGTGGCGCACTTGTAGATAATTAAATAAAATATAACGTCTTTATTAGATATGCATTAAAACATTCCAAACGGAATAAAATTACAGCAAAATAAAATAAAAAGAAGATATGTGAAACTATTGGTAAGAAAAATGTGATATTAAAATGAAGAAAAAAATTTACAAAAAAATCCTGCCGTGTGAATTTTATTTCATGTTCATATTATCATTGATTTCCATGCTATGTAGACATAGATGATTTATTTGCAGAGCAAATGTGTTAATTGATGTAAAATGCATTTTATTACATTTATAAGAATGTTACTTAAGAAAGTCTTCACCTCCAATCAATATTCATACTGATAAGAGGTAACAGTATATACCAACGTGATAAATAGTTCCAATATAGCTCTATCTGAACGCTGTTGTATGTTTATAGTTTATTTATTTAAATGTGTATCTATTAAAGACATGTTATTTTAATACAGCTTTATATTGCTGCAACCTTAATTCAATCATTTAAGATATTAATTGCCAATATCAGTTATTTCAAGATATTTTGCTTATAATGATAGTTCTCAATTATAGAGAGCCAGAAATTGATCTATATTTATATATAAATTTCTCACTGTATCATTGCTGCTTAAATTAAAATAAACATGTTGCTAGATGCCATTAGAATTCACATATATAAAGAATACACATTGTCCTGTAACTGGACATTTACCACATATACACAGATGTCCTGTAAATGGACATATAACACAGAAATATTGTAGCGCCCCGTTAACTGAATGGATAGTATATTTGTTACCTATGTTTCATTGTAATGGTGACTTGTTTCTAACATGTGAGAGCGCCATACCGCTGCTCAGGTATATTATGCAACAATGTTGCCAATCACCATCAGCTCAAATAACATGAGGCACACAGAATTTTACTATTAAGTTGTCCTGTAAATGGACAAGGCTACAATGCTGCAATGCTGCAATATTATTAATGCACGGAGTACACACGGCGGGTATACCGCCGATGCGCGTTACGCTGATTAGCTTTGTCAAGGCAAGATGATTGCATCTACCACCCCAAACTATATTCACATAGGGAGACCAATGAAATCGTCTCCCATGATCACGTGGTCTGTTTGACCAATCCAACATCTGATTATGTAGTCACTCCAGGTTCTGAGTCTCAGCCAGTAGGGAACATTATTTCATATATCTCATAACGAGGGAGGTGTGTCTCCGACCTCCAATCAAGTTGCAGGTATCTCCGGTATTGATAATAGATCCACCGTATTTGTATTTACATGATGGAGTTATGGGGGTGTGTTTATCTCCTCCAATCAGAGGTCCTGTATGGTGTCTCTGATGTTATCTGTGAATTCATCATGTTTATATTTACATGGCGGAATAACGGAGGTATATTTATCTCCTCCAATTGGAAGTCCCTTAGTATTAAAGATATAATTACCTGTACATCATTTATTAATGATTGGACATTATTTTCTCATCATTATCCTAATTAAATTTTAGTGAAAAATATATTAGAGTCAAAATGACAAATATAGAAAAGCTATGAATCTATCCGGACTTAGAAAATTTAACCTTATAGTATAGTGGTTTCCTATATAGGTTGTGAATTAGTGAGTTGATAGTGAAAAATAAGGGGGAAGTAAATAAAGAGATTAATGCATATAGTGAGATTTATTATTACACATAAAAACCTATAAAATTAGTGAAAAATAATATTCTTTTAATTATTTCATCAACATAGTCAATGTTAGTGAACCACAATTCTATATATTAGTATACTAACTAATATCCATAATTGATCATATATTGATATAATTAGAAATTGCACAGAAAAGCCTATGAAATTAGTGAAAAATAATATTCTTTTAATTATTTCATCAACATACTCAATGTTAGTGAGCCACAATTCTATGTATTAGTATATTAACTTATATCCATAGTTAATAATATATTGATATAAATAAAAATAATAATGTAAATACAGATATTTATAAGAAGTCCTATAAATCTTAATATAATCTACATGTCAATAACATAATAGATTAAAAAAGGAAAAAGAAAGTGTAAGAAAAAAATAGGGAGTGATAAACCATTAAAAGTGGTGAGCAATAAAATTACAAAAAAATTGTTTAGGAAAAAATAAAACAAAAATATAAGTGAAAAATGTGTATCATGCAAATAGTGTAATAGGTTACCAGAAGATAAATGCATGTACATACATACACACAAATATATACATATGAATATACATACATCACATAACTCCGGTAATTATGTTTGTGAAATCTAGTGTTTAGAAAATGTGTTTATAAAATTAAATTGTGATTAGTATTAAAAAAGAATTGATATTTAATAAATGAATTTGTATAATAATGAATTAACGAGAAAAAAGTCCAAAATTAATCAATAATGTACAAAATGAAGACAATATCCAATTCGATACTAAAAGAAGGGGGTGTGTATGATATAGTATCTATGTCCATATTGGATTCTATTTATCTTAGTTCCCCTACTTTCATGATCTCATTGAGGAGAGTATTAATTAATCTCTTCATTGTCTAATTCTTCATTGATATAAATGTATTGCCTTCAAGATCAACATATTAATTAAAGGGTATATACATGTTAATATATGATTATTAACAATAATGCCTTAATGTATATGTATAATGTCCCTAAATTCCATTACAAATTCCTTCTATGGCCTCCACAGATTGTTTGATTGTCTCCTCCATTTAAATAATTGAATTGGACATTTTGATATTTAGGATGATCTATAGTTCTTTAAAGAAATGGTACATAGCTATTATTTTCATTTAGACCACGTGGGTGAATACTGTTCATTAAAAAGATGAGTTTAGTCTCTTCTTTCAAGAGTTCTTCATCAAGGTTACCTCCTCGAATTCCCTATTTGACATGTTTCATTCCAAATGCCTTTAAATCATTGGGATTACTATTGTGGTATTTGTGGAAGTGTCTAGCCACTGTTGTGAGAGGTTTACATTTTGCTAAATCTTGGTTAGCATTTCGAATTGTTCCGATATGTTCTAATATCCTCACTTTGAGGGGCCTTGATGTTTTGCCTACATATGACTTTCCGCAGGGACACTCTAGATGATATATCGTCCCTACTGTGGTGCATGTAATATAATTTTGGATTGTCCATTTTCTATTATATCTATCAAAAAACCACTTCCTAGGAACCATAGTTTTGCAGGCTTTGCATTGTCCACATTTGTATGAACCTTGTTTGTTAAAAAATGGTTTTTTACTTGAAGTCAAATGGCTATGTACCAATTTATCTTTTATGTTGTGTGATCTCCTCCAACTAATTTGAATCGTTGGAGGTAAAATTGATGCTAGATCAATATCCGTCTGAAGTATTGGCCAATGTTTTTGGAGGATGTTCTTAATTTCCCTCCACTGGGCATTGAAGGTACCTACAAATCGAATTGGTTCTTCTCTATATTGTTTAACTTTTGGTTTCAGTAATGTTTCTCTTGGTATTTTCTCAGTCTCTTTGATTGTTCTTTTAATTAATCTATTACTGTATCCCCGATTTTTTAATCTATCACTTAGCTGTTTTTTCCGGAAATTAAACACATATGGGGTAGAGCAGTTTCTTTTTGTCCGCAGCATTTCTCCTTTCGGAATTGCACCGATAGTTGCTGGCAAATGGGAACTGGTTGAGTGTAAAATACTGTTGGTAGCAGTATCCTTCCTGAATATATCTGTAGTAATAAGGCCTACTTCATTGATCTTTATTTTGAGGTCTAAGAAGCTAATTTCTTTTTGGCTCATGGTATAGGTTAGCCTCAAGTTGAGGTTGTTATTATTCAAAATCATAATGAATTCTTCTAATTTTGTCTGATCACCTTCCCATAGAATCAGAATATTATCAATGTAACGAAGATATAATAGGATGTTCTCAGTGTAGTCATCATTTTGTTCATGAAAGACTATCTCCTTCTCCTACCACCCCAGGTAGAGGTTGGCATATGTGGGGGCACACGCTGTCCCCATTGCCGTCCCTCTAAACTGGAGGTAGTGGCACTCGTTATTGATGAAATAGTTCCTGGTCAGTACAAAATTGAGTAATGTAGTTATGAATTCATTGAAATCATTTAATACTCTCATGTTCAGGAAATATTTTACTGCTAGAATGCCATTCTCATGCTCTATACTCGTGTACAAGCTTTCTACATCGCAGGAAACTAACCATACTCCAGAATTGACACTCAAATCTTGCAATTTATTAAGGACATCCATCGTGTCTCTCACATAAGATGGTAATGTCAATACATGCATACATAAATGTTGGTCTACAAAAATGCTCGCCTTCTCAGTGAGATTGCCTACTCCTGATACTATAGGTCTTCCGGGGGGAATTTTTTCATTTTTATGGACTTTGGGGAGAAGATATAGTGTAGAAGTTTTAGGTTTGTCAGTTTTTAAAAATTCAAAATCACATCTCTTAATAACCCCATTGTTGAAGGCTGTGGTAATTAAGCTTGTGTATTGTCTGAGGAAATTTGAAGTTGGGTTGAAAATAAGTTGTTGGTAGCAACTTCTATCATTTAATTGCTTATTTAATTCCTCAACATACATCTGCTTAGGCCACAAAACAATGTTACCCCCCTTGTCTGAAGGCTTTATCAAAACATTTTGCCATTTAGAGATTTGGGCCAGTGCTTTTCTTTCCCCCTTAGTGATGTTATCCCTATATGGTTTATTCCAGATGAATAGTTGGTCTAAATCTTTGGAGACCTGAGCTGCTGGACAGATTTTACTGTCAGGAAAAAATGTTGATTTTTTTCTTTAATTTTGAACCATCGAAAGGTATTTGAGGATTATAATATATAGAATCATTACCCTCCTCCAAATCTTCCAGAATCTCCATTATAGGTTGATCTTCTGTTTGTAATATATCCTTCCTATAGTTGGATACTGTTTATTGATCTTTTTGTTGACTCTGGACAAGAAAAAAATTTTTAAGGAGTATTTTTCTGGAAAAAAGAAAGATGTAAATCTTTTTCAATGTCAAACTTGTCAAATCTTTGAATAGGGGAAAATGAGAGCACTTTACTTAATATAGAGATCTAGTCATTGTCTAGAGCTATCTCTGTTAAATTTATGACCCTTAATAGATCATTGGGAGTAGTGATTGCCTCTATTTCCAATGTCGCCACTGTTTTTAGATTTCACAAACATAATTACTGGAGTTATGTGATGTATGTATATTCATATGTATATATTTGTGTGTATGTATGTACATACATTTATCTTCTGGTAACCTATTACACTATTTGCATGATACACATTTTTCACTTATATTTTTGTTTTATTTTTTCCTAAACAATTTTTTTGTATTTTTATTGCTCACCACTTTTAATGGTTTATCACTCCCTATTTTTTTCTTACACTTTCTTTTTCCTTTTTTAATCTATTATGTTATTGACATATAGATTATATTAAGATTTATAGGACTTCTTATAAATATCTGTATTTACATTATTATTTTTATTTATATCAATATATTATTAACTATGGATATAAGTTAATATACTAATACATAGAATTGTGGCTCACTAACATTGAGTATGTTGATGAAATAATTAAAAGAATATAATTTTTCACTAATTTCATAGGCATTTCTGTGCAATTTCTATTTATATCAATATATGATCAATTATGGATATTAGTTAGTATACTAACATATAGAATTGTGGTTCACTAACATTGACTATGTTGATGAAATAATTAAAAGAATATTATTTTTCACTAATTTTATAGGTTTTTATGTGTAATAATAAATCTCACTATATGCATTAATCTCTTTATTTACTTCCCCCTTATTTGTCACTATCAACTCACTAATTCACAACCTATATAGGAAACCACTATACTATAAGATTGAAGGGTTAAATTTTCTAAGTCCGGATAGATTCATATCTTTTCTATATTTGTCATTTTGACTCTAATATATTTTTCACTAAAATTTAATTAGGATAATGATGAGAAAATAATGTCCAATCATTAATAAATGATGTACAGGTAATTATATGTTTAATACTAAGGGACTTCCAATTGGAGGAGATAAATATACCTCCGTTATTCCATCATGTAAATATAAACATGATGAATTCACAGATAACATCAGAGACACCATACAGGACCTCTGATTGGAGGAGATAAAAACACACCCGTAACTCCATCATGTAAATACAAAAACGGTGGATCTATTATCAATACCGGAGATACTTGCAACTTGATTGGAGGTTGGAGACACACCTCCCTCGTTATGAGATATATGAAATTATGTTCCCTACTGAGCTGCAAATTGTTTATACTATGTCTGTGCACTGTTCTCCAGTGTGTGTTTGTTCATGTACATATAAGTGCTGTGACTGCACGCAGTGTCAGCTGAGCTACGAATTTAAAAAAGTGGGAAAAAATAATTTCTTCTATTGTTTGTATTATGTCTGTGCACTGTTCTTCAGTGTAGTTTTGTTTATGTACATATAAGCACTGTGACTGCACAGTGTCAGCTGAGCTACAAATTTAAAAAAGTGGAAAAAAAATAATATATTGTTGTTTGTACTACAGTACTGTGTACAAGTTTTAGGCAGGTGTGGAAAACATGCTTCAAAGTAAGAATGCTTTCAAAAATAGAAGTGTTAATAGTTTATATTTATCAATTAACAAAATGCAAAGTGAATGAACAGAAGAGAAATCTAAATCAAATATTTGTTGTGACCACCCTTTGCCTTCAATAATTTTTTAGGTATACTTGCTCACAGTTTTTCAAGGAACTTGGCAGGCAGGTTGTTCCAAACATCTTGGATAACTAATCACATCTTTTGTGGATGTAGGCTTGCTCAAATAGTTCTGTGTATTCTTTGATAACTCAATATGGATAATGATAATTTGAGAGAAGAGCAGAAGCAGCAACCAAATACTAGCACTGCAGCTGCTGCCACCAATCATGATATATCTGATACTAGTCCTTCAATGTCATCAACTAAAGCATCAGGGCATCTGAAATAAAAAAAACATTATGTTACAGTGGTAAAGAAAAACACCTCTTACAAAGAGAGTTTATTGCAGAAAATATTAAATTGCCAACATGCCATTCACCACATGCAGTGGCAAGGAAAGGCTCAGGACTTGGCCTTTATTTATGAGTGGTGGTTCTGCAACTGCTGCCAGTGAGACATATTCTTCTGTCTGTCATGATGACACAAGCCCTTCTCACTCAAAGAGTAGAAAAGGTGTAAAAAATGAAAAACAGAAAATTAGTCTAAAAAAACAAAACACTAAGCCAGTAGAATAAACTGTGTTTTCAGAAACATCACAAATCCCTGAGGAGAGTCTAATTGTTTCCACATGTGCTATGTGTAAGCCTGACTTTTCTGAACTCATAGAAAATACTTTTTCCTCTATTTCTGCACCCTCTGCCAATGAGGGGATGAGCAGCACAAGTCAAAAAGTTGCTGACCTAGACATTGAGGATGCTATGGTAGAAGTGCAACAGGAGGTTATTTGTGTAGTTGGTGCAAGCACTAATGAGGATATTGATGATTATGATTTTGATGATGAGGATGTACTTTGTGTAAATGAGGCACCAGTTGATGCAGTTCTTGGCCATGATAAGAGGAAGTCAGAAGATAAAAAAATCCACCTCTTATGTGTGGAATTATTTTTACCCAAATCCAGACAACAATTGTCTTACCATCTGTAGCATTTGTAAAGCAACAGTAAATAGAGGTAGGGAAATAAACCATCTACAAATGTCCTCCTTGTTATGTAATTTGTAGCGCATGCATGGAAGTTTGTTAAATTTGAAACTTATGCTAAAAAAGTAACAACAAGCAGTCAAGCATCAGCTAACTCCCTTCTCTATGCTAGATCCAAGCACCTGCAATCTCCACCACATTAACACCTTCAGCATCAATATCCTCAGTCATGATCGGAACTAGTCCTGCATCCAATTTGATATGGGTAACTGAGTCTTCCATAATCCAGGATTCATATATAAAGTGAAAGAGGGAAAATAGGGTAATGGGAGAGAAACAATTGCACAGGAGAATCCACTAATTTTAAATGGTGTTATAGTTGCTTATGAAGAGGTGCACCCTCAGAGTATAAATAGCATGTAGAAAAAAGAAGAAGAAAGAAGCACTCCTATAGCGGGGCACACTCTACTTGTATATATGGGATCACATAAATAAAATATACCTTTTATTAATTAATCATTAAAAATATTACTGCCAGGCCAAAAAAACACATACAAAATAAAAAGGTGCAAAAAAAGGTAGAAAAAACATATAAATTACAAAATATGTAATACACAAAAGGACATCACCTATATTTGGGCTCAGATAGTATTAATAATCTCTGAGAATAATATACAATATAGATTGATGATATTGGTCAACACAGATAATTCTTACAGGTGGAATATGTCCCTCCTATTAATATTGGGTTTACCAATTCATAAAGAATACATACCTTCTATGCATACATACCAAACCAAAAAAATACATATATACATGTGTGAAGTAAAGATCTTCACGTGTTTAAGTGAGGTGAAATATGTGAGACATAACATAAACAGTGAACATGTTAAAAAGCTGATCACCATGTTTAATATATATATAATATTAAACACAATTGGTCAATAATTGGAGGCGTCCATCCCTTGTGCCTGGGAGAAAAATTTAGAAAAAAATCCTGACTGGTTAGTCATAAACAATAGGAGATGGGTGAACTTATAAGTCAGATGCTGCTTTTCCACGTCATACAAGTATCAGATGAGGAATGAGTGTCACTGACATATGGCACCTATAAGAAAGTACAGATTGCCTCTGCTGTTAGTGTCTTCATAATCCAGGGTCCCTGTTGCCAATGGCAGTGCAAGGAGTCTGGTTAGTGAGAGAACAATGAGAAGTAGATAAAGGCAAGATACCTGTCACTTAAAATCCCAAGGCAGGAACGTGGTGTGAGGATCCTACAGTGCGCACTGGGTCCCCTCCAGGATTCCTCAGAAGAATCCTTGAGTGCTAGGCCTGCTGCTGATGGGGATGGATCTTCATCTCAGATGGAGACCAAGAACACTACAGCTAGTAATAACTTAAAAAACAATTCCCTGTAAAGTAGTCATTTGACAGAGGAAGCAAGTATGACAGCTGTCACCCAGTTGCACAGAGGATCAATGATGCCATGATGAATATGCTAGTTTTAGGTAGTGAAATAATAGAAATTGAGGATGATAGTATGGAGGAAGTGCAACAGGAAGATATCGGCTATATTTGTGTACTATCTGACTCTAATGAGGATTTTAATGATGAGGATGTTGTTTGTGTAAATCAGCAACCAGTGGCAACAGTTCTTGCTCATGATAAAAAGAAAGCCATAGTCACGTCTGGGCATAAGACCAGAAAAGCCACCTCTTGGGTGTGGAATTATTTTAACCTATATCCTGACATTTGTGAATTTATCTGTAAGAATTGTGTAAGAATTGTGATGCCAATGTTTGTAGATGTAGGGGGCACCTTCTCACTGTTAAGTAATTTGCAATGAGTTCATGCAATTTATTTGTCAAAATTTATGAAAATTATGATAATTTGTAAAATAATAACAAGCAGTCCAGTATCAGCTACCAGCAGTTTGGACCAGCACAAGTAATATCTACCACCAACACCCTCATCATCAAACTCCTTTTCAATGATTGGAGGTAGTCTTTCTAAAAAATTGTTTTGTCAGGACCCAAAATCCAAGGACTTTAGTCGCAAAATGTCAGTCTTTGTCGTTTAGGTGCCTGGTTTGTTAAACTGTGCATCTCCTTTTTAATATCCAACATATCCCAAGTACAATTCCATCTTGCACCTCTTTTCTTTGCATTATGTACTTTTTGGGGCATTGCTGAATTACATTTTTATAGTTTATTAAACTGCCATCATGTTTGCCACTGCTGTGTGGTAATGTTTCATAGATGTCCTATATTTCTTTATACTGCCATGTGTTTGTGCAGCTGCACTGTCCCTTCCTTTATCTAGCCAGCTTTTGGCCTATATTGGTGAAAAGTAGTGAAAACAATATTGTGAGTTGTGAGGTGGTCAAAACTGGAAATTAATGGAAATGGATGTTATTAAGGTGAATAATACTGTACGAACAAAAATAGGCCCAAATTACATAATTTTAGCTGTTTCTATCCTTTAAAAAGATAATACAGATCCAAAACCTAAACATGTGAGGGTGGTTTTGCAAAACCAAAACACAAAAGTTAACCCAGATCCAAAACCCGGGGGTCAGTGAACATCTCTAATGTGTACCCCTTGCATTGCAACATGGTTTCTCCAGGTGCAAAGTTATTTGTTTTTCATTATTTGCTCTCAACTTAGAATCAACACCTATGTAAAGGTAAAGGCTATTGAAGGCCAAGTCAAATGTACAGATAAGCATGCTGACATTGCATATTAATTTATAGAATATTCCTAAATAAGCTTTCTAGATAATCACAGTTATTAAAATTATTTCTATAAAATCTTATATAATAGTTTTAAGAATATAGTGTTAATAATTGTATTGGTTAAATAACAAATAATAATAATAATAATAATAATAATAATAATAATAATAATAATAATAATAATAATAATAATAATATTAATAATAAGACAGGTACTCTTAAATCAAGGCCCATTTAAGATTTCTAATATATATCTGTTCTATAACATGTAATACATGTTACTTCTACTTAGGAACATTAAAGTTCAATATAAATGGTAATATCCCCATAGATAGAAAAGCACTGACAATGTATAAATGTAACACAACACATCAATTTAAAGCAGAGAAAGACTAGTTCTGTGGTAGCTAAAATCAAGCTAACAGCCTCCAGAACATTCCATTGTCATCTGATTTCTAAGGAAAATAATCTCAAATTGAAAAATCCTGCTAAGGGATCACTATCAAATCTGAGCAATTTCAGAGCTCTGTATTAGCATGCATGTGTAGTATATCATCAGGAGTATTTATAATGGGCAATTTTTTCAAAACATGAAGCGTGTTTATGCATACAATATGTTTATAGTTTACACAGATATAAGTACCATGAGCTCTTTGCGCTATTCTATTTTGGAGCTTCTATATGATGATACCCACAAAGTTTATTAGCTACTCAACTGCAAACTGTCTGTTCACTGCAACACTCAGATACTGTCCTACTGTCCTTTATTCCTATAGTATAGTTCACTTCTGTCAATGCATCAAATCAATAAATGTATCTGTAAATTGGTGATAATCAAAATGCAATTTCATTAGAGATTTAAGATAATTATTCATGGAAGGAAGTATTCAGTTATGTTTCCCTCTGTTATTAATGAACATGCATCTTACATTATATAAAATAGCAGCTCAAGGAAAAGAGAATTGATACAAGTAACAGTAGTTCCCTCTTAAAAATCCATTGTATATTGCTAACATATATAAAAATACACTGAAGATAAACACTCAGTCACTGGCAATATAGAATGGTAGGCAAATAAAGTCCTTGTGCCTTGAGATAATGAATTGCTGTTGGCAGAAAAAAAACACTTATACATGTGTGGAGGCAATCCTTTCAATTAGTACCATTAGTGGGGAATTAAAAGTTATTATTATTATTATTATTATTATCATTTATTTATATGGTGAGACAAGTGTTCCGCAGCGCCTTACAAGGTACATATCCAAAAAGTGACTTACAGTAAAATACAATACAATGAAGGACAAGGACATGGATAATATACATTGATACATAATTGGTCATAACACCCACATAAGCAGCAAAGCATAGGCACCAAGTGTTAGGTGTCCTAGTGGTGAGTAAGAAGTAGATAAACATATAGTAAGGAGAAGCACAAGAGGAAAGAGGGCCCTGCTCACAAGAGCTTACATTCTCAAGGGGAGGGGCAGACAAACTGGGGTGACACAGATGGGATAAACAGGGAGGAGGGAGCATGTAGTAGCAAGTTAGGATGAGAGCTGGAAAGTGTTGATGAAGTAGTGGGTCTTGAGAGCCCGTTTGAAGGATTGTAGAGAAGTGGAGAGTCTGATGGGGAGAGGGAGAGAGTTCCAGAGGTGGGGAGCGGCACGGGCAAAGTCTTGGAGGCGGGAGTGGGAGGAAGTAATCAGCTGGCATGAGAGGAGGTGTGCATTTGTTGAACGAAGAGGGTGGACAGGAAAGTGAAGGGAGATGAGGTCAGAGATGTAAATGGGAGAGGAGTGTGTGAGGGCTTTGTAAGTGAGTGTGAGAACCTTGAATTGGGCTCTGAAGGGGAAGGGGAGCCAGTGGAGGGCTTGTAGGAGAGGGGAGGCAGATGTAGAGCATTTGGAGAGGAAGATAAGCTGTGCAGCAGCATTAAGGATAGACTGGAGAGGATCGAGATGGGATTTGGGGAGTCCAGATAGGAGAAGGTTACAGTAATCCAATCTTGAGATGACCAGTGAGTGTATTAACGTCTTGGTTGCATCCTGGGTGAGAAAGGGTCTGACCCTGGAAATATTTTTAAGATGGAAATGACAGGACTGTGAGAGGTTCTGGATATGTGGTTTAAATGAGAGGGAGGAGTCCAGGATAACTCCAAGACAGCGCACTTTGAGGCTAGAGTAGATAGTTGTGCCATCAATTGATAAAGAAATAGTGGGATGTGAGGTTATGTGGGAGGGTGGGAAGATGATCATCTCAGTATTAGACATATTAAATTTAAGAAATCGCTGGGACATCCAGGAAGATATAGCAGAAAGACAGTTGGAGATCCGAGTGAGGAGAGAGGGAGAGATGTGAGGGGAGGAAAGGTAGATCTGAGTGTCATCAGCATAGAGATTATAATGGAGGTCAAAAGAGCTGATGAGTTCACCTAGAGAGGGTATAGAGGGAGAAATGGAGTGGTCCAAGAACAGAACCTTGGGGGACACCTACTGTGAGAGGATGTGGGGGGGATGATAGGCCATGAGAGGAGACAGAGAAAGATCGATCGGAAAGGTAGGAGGATAGCCAGGAGAGTGCAGTGTCATGTAGACCAAGGAAGTGAAGGATTTGCAGCAGGAGAGGGTGGTCCACAGTGTCAAAAGCAGCAGAAAGGTCAAGGAGAATGAGTAGAGAGTAGTGGCCTTTGTATTTGGCAGCAAGGAGGTCATTGCTGACTTTAGTGAGGACAGTTTCTGTGGAGTGGAGAGAACAGAAGCCAGACTGAAAAGGGTCAAGGAGGGAGTGGGAGGAAAGAAAGCTGGTAAGGCGGTTGTAAACAATACGCTCAAGGAGTTTGGATGCAGAAGGGAGGAGAGAGATGGGTCGGTAGTTGGCGAGAGTGTTAGGATCAAGAGTAGGTATTTTAAGAATGGGGGAGACAAGGGCATGTTTGAATGCAGAAGGGACAGTGCTAGATGAGAGGGAGAGATTGAGGAGGTGGGCAAGATGGGAACAGGCACAGGGAGAGAGGTAGCAGAGGAGACATGAAGGGATAGGGTCAAGGGGGGAGGTGGAAGGGGGGGAGGACTGGATAAGGGCCATGACTTCCTCTCCAGATATTGGGGAGAAGGATGTTAGTGTAGGTAAAATGGAAGGGGAGGGATGACCCGGGAAAGGAGGAGGTGTAGTGCTGGGGGACAGGTGGGATATGATATCCTGACATATGGAGTCAATTTTAGATGTGAAGTAGGAAGCAAAGTCAATGGCAGAGAGCAAGGAGGGAAGGCAAGGAGGGGGTGGGCAGAGGAGGGAGTTCAGGGTGGTGAAGAGACGCTGCAGATTTGAGGATTGGGAGGAGATGAGGTGCTTGAAGTATGACTGTTTAGAAAGGGAAAGGGCAGCACTGTAGGATGAGAGCATAAATTTGAAATGGAGAAAATCTGCCTTAGAGCGTGACCTTCTCCACTGTCGCTCGGTGGTTCGGTAACACTTTTGCAGATATCTGGTGCATTTGGAATGCCAGGGTTGAAGTGTGGATCTGCGAGGGTGAGTAGTGATCGCCGGAGCAACAGAGTCCAGAGCAGAAGTAAGGGAGGTATTGTATAGGGAAGCAGCTTGTTCAGGGCAGGAGAGAGAGAGCAAAGGAGAAAGAAGCGAGTCAAGTAGGAAAGAAAAGGATACGGTGTCGATAGCCTCAATGTTACGCCTAGTGATAGTGGCCTTGGGAGGTAGAGGGGGGGAAGGGGAGAGGGATAGGTTAAAAGAGAGAAGGTGATGGTCAGAGAGGGGGAATTGGGAATTGGAATAATCAGAAATATCACAACGGTGAGTAAAGACCAGATCAAGCGAATGCCCACTCACATGGGAGGGTGAGGAGGTCCATTGGGAAAGACCAGATGAGGATGTGAGGGTGAGAAGTTTGGAAGCAGAGAGCTCAGTGGGGATATCAATTGGAATATTGAAGTCACCTAAGATAATGGAGGGAAGGTCTGAGGAGAGAAAGTGAGGGAGCCAGGAAGCAAAGTTGTCAAGGAATTTGGAGGGATTGCCAGGGGGACGGTAAATGATAGCTACTCGCAGGTGTGCTGGTTGGAAAAGACATATAATATGAACCTCAAATGTAGAGAATGTAAGGGATGGTTCAGGGGGTATAAGTTGGTAGGTGTAACCAGGGGATAGAAGGACGCCAACACCACCACCATGGCGACCCCCAGGCCGAGGGGTGTGAGAGAAGGTGAGGCCCCCAGAGGAGAGAGCTGCAGCAGAAGTGGTGTCAGAAGGTGAAATCCAGGTTTCAGTAATGGCTAGGAGATGCAAGTTGTTGGAGATGAAAAGGTCATTGGTGGGAACCAGTTTATTACAGACTGATCTGGCATTCCAGAGGACACAGGATAAAGTGACAGTGTTTGTGGGAGAGATGTGAATGAGATTTTCAGGATTACTGTAATGAGTATGTGAGATTGATTTTGGGGACTGAGATGAATAGAGTGGAGAGTGTGCGGTCACCAATGCTGGGAAGGGAACCTTTAGGTGGTGAGTAGGGAGGGGGCTTAATGAGATGTGTATGGAGGTGGGATGAGGTGGCATGGAGAGGAGGGATTAGCAGTGGGGTAGTAGGACAATGGTGGGCTAGAAGAGAATGCAAGTGTATTAGTGGGAGAGTAGAGGGAGTATTCTGTAACAATACTTGTGTTACAGTCCCATTATGATGTCCTTTACACAGCAGGTGCACATTAGAGTGCCGAATCCTGTGGACTGTCTGTTTAGCTCAACCAATGCCAGGGAGTGTAGCATGAGCTATAGATACACTGCCTGGTGGTTCCTAGTGGCTGGTGCAGTAATTGCTGGAAATTGTCTATGAGTGGTGTTTAGATCAATCCACTGACAGGACAGCTTTTGTTGCCCCTAAAGTGGAGACTCTGCCAAGTTGTTCTGTGTTGAAAAGCCAGGGGCAAGCTGCAGTTACGCTGATATAATAGGCACAAGGAGATGTGATCCCGAATAAGCTGCAGCAGTGCCCGGTAGGTGTTTGATTGAATATAGAGCCAGTTATCTACATGTTTCAATCCCTCACCGTCATCTTTGTCAAGGTGTAAATTAATTCAAACATTTAAATAGCAGAGTTTATCAAGCTGTAATTGGTTAAGTGAAATCAAACACCTGTAAGTTGACATTGCTGGTATTTTACTTGTCATAAAGAGTATATTAAAACATTATATACTATGACCATTAATAAAAAGCAAATTATACATAATATATAAAATAAAAAAAATCAGTGCGAGATATACACAATGAGATAGAATATATAAGCAGCAATAATTAAACCAGGGAAAATACTATCAATAGTTACAGCAATAGCACATATACAGATCAATTGTCCTTCAAATTTAATATGGCTAACTATATAGAGTTTTTTCTCTCTTCGCATACTGAATAGAACACAATCCCTAATGGTTTTTATTAAGGAAAGGTCAGAAAGAATAATAAGTTGTCAGAGATGTCAGAAATCAAAATTTATATTTTATAGCTAGATTATAATAAAAATGATGATGGGTTCTACATAAAACAGTGGCTTGTTGCTGGATAAGGGGGAGGTGTGCAGGGTGAAAAGGGCACAACTAGAAAACAGTGTTCAGTTCTATTTGTTGATTTAGGCCATCAGGAAATAAACAATTCATATAGAAAATGCAAAATATTTCCTGATGGTATATAGTCCTAAATCTGTCACATTTTCTTACATTTGGAGAAATATACTCTAAACATACAACCCTCAGAGAGCTATCATCACTGCCATGTTTCTCTGCAAAGTGTCTCAACATGCTATGCATCATGTTTCTCTTTTTAATGTTTCTTCTATGCTCTAAGAAGTGTTCTCGTAAGCATCTGATAGTTCTCCCTACATATCTTACATTTTCCCAGCTACAGGTTAACATATAAAGCACAAGTTTAGTATCACAATAATAAATTGTTTTAGAATTTTAATAACATTGATGTTATTGAGGATATACTGTACTTACATGTAATGCATCTATCCTTCCATATTTAAAACAACCCATTGGTTCATCAGGAAACCATGTATATAATGTATTACGTTTAGAGATTTGTATGGGTTTTAAACAGCTGGGGATAGTATATTTTTTAGGACTTATATTTCCTATAAATTATTATTAGCAGGCTGAATATCTTTCAGGACTGTGTCCTGTTTTAGAATGTGGTAATTCATTTAAATTAAATCTTTAATAGCAATAGAAGAGCTATTATAAGTAGAGACAAAAGCTAAATTGCCATCAGGCTTTCTATTTTTTTAAAGTTTCTCTGATGGACCTTTGGGCTTTAAAAGGTTGTCTCTTTCCATACTTTGTACTTTAGTTTCTGCATTCTTTTATAAAAGTTGTCACGTAGTGACCTGACTTGTGTTTGAAAGGTCTCCAGATCTGCACAGTTTCATCTTAAATGCATTATCTGCCCTTTAGGATTATTTATTTCCCATGTCAGCTGATGCAAACTTTTAATGTGTAAGTAATTGTTGTAAATAATTCTTTACAATTCTTTACAATAATTAGTTGTGATAATATGATTATCTCTGATTGTCAGTGTCAAATCCAAGAAATTTACTAGACCTTTATTATACAGTATGTGCAAGTAAAACTAAGAATATAAGAACTAGAATTAAGTGTGGAAACAAAAGACTATGCACTGGATAGGTCTCCAATCCCAAATAATAAAAATATTATATATGTAACAGCCATAGAGGACCAGATTCCCACCAAGTACCTAATCCCACACATGGGTGGATTTGAAATCCCCCATGTATAGGTTCGCATAGCTTGGGGAGAATTTGATCCCCATGGCTGTCCCCAGCACCGGTAAGTAAATAATGGCAGTAAAAAGAAAATAAATGTGAACAAGAATAAACCAAATACTTTGTAGAAGACAGTTATTATGTTGGTCAGTTAAAGGAATCAACTTTGGACAAATAGTTTTCAACCACATTAATCTCCAACTCATGGTGGTTATGAATGTATAGTGCTTTCACATCTAGAGTGAGAAAGGCATACATTTTTTTCCACTCCACTTCTAATATCCAATTAAGAAAGTGAGTTATGTTCTTAAGATGAGACTTTAACTGCGCAACAAAGGGTTGAAGAAAAAAAATCAACATAATAAGAAAGGTTTGAAGTTAAAAAAGGAATACCAGAAATATTAGGGCACCCAGGAGGTGATGTGAGGGATTTCTTTATTTTAATGTACAGGTACATTGATCTTCACACTGCCTCTGCTGGGTTGCCTTCTTCCTATAGAGCAATTTGATGGAATCTGTTCCCCAGGTAAATCATGCACAAAAACCTGGCCATCTACATGATGCAAAAGAAAATGTGATTCATCTGACCAGGCCACCTTCTTCCATTGCTCCATGGCTCAGTTCTGATGCTAATGTGCTCATTATAGGCATTTTGGATGGTTGACAGATGTCAGCATGGGCATTATGACTGGTATGTAGCTACATAGTCCCATATACAGCAAGTTATGATGCACTGTGTGTTCTGGCACCTATCTATCATAGCCAGCATTAACTTTTTTAATAATTTGTGCTACTTGGGCACCCATGATCCTGGTGCTGGTTTACCAGTTTTCCTTCATTAGACCATTTTTGGTAGGAACAAACCACTACATAACCACAATTATATATTGTGAAGTCAAAATATATGGAAGGTGACAGAGCGAGTGCAGAATGGATGTGCTAAAGGTTCTAGAAAAAGCGTGTACTGTCAGCCACCAGAGGCATGCCATAATATGCAGATTACATAAGATATTTACCAGTGACCATTAGTTAAATTCTGCATGAGGTGTTCATGGAGAAGTGACACATCAACACAGACTGAGAGTGGCAAGCGGTGGACAGTTATTGGGAGATGGAGGCGCACATTATCATCCTTAAAAGAAAAAGTATTTGCAGATGCATTGGCAGGGAGTACAAGTGTTGGATACTCTAAACTACAATATATAATTCAGGTGAATCAGAGAGGAAGGAAGAATTGGAACAGACATCTTTTGCTTAGTGACAGGCACCTGGAAATCATTCATTCGGGAGTAAGTCACATCACATGTAATAGCTTTGAACTATTTCAAAACAAACTGCATTAATTTTTCCTTAATAGAAATTAAGCACCAGAGGAGAAAAAAATTACCCTTTGCTGTTTAGTTAGTGAAAGTATAAATCTCTCTGACTGTTGAAATCACTTATTTGCAAACTACTGTACTCACATTTATTTCAAACAGAAGTGAATGTTGCTTGTACTTGCTAATGTTCTGAAGGGAGTATGTTTACAAGACTAGGGGGCTAATTCTGAGTCACACACAGTGGCAATATCGGATGCAGTAGAGCAATGATTTTTTGTATTTGACTGTCTACCATCATTTATTGATAAACTATTTTACACCATTATTTACAAAGGAGGCTTGGAAACTAGTGAAGTAGATGACCAATGTATTAGACAACTGCTCAGAGTGGCATTGGATTCAGACTCAGTTGCCCAAGCATTGTTTTACAGTTGCTGGATGCAGATTGCTGTTATTTCAGCAATTAATGATAGAAGTAAAAAAAGAGGAAGGTCTAGTAGGGTTTCGGTACTAGATGCCGGCACTAGGGATCCTGGTGGTCAGGATCCTGATGCTGGCATCCCAACCAGGCTAGAATGCTGATGCCCCCAGGTAAGTAAGCCTAACATAAGCCCTAACTCTAACCCTAACCCTCCCTCCTATGCACCTAAACTTAAACTTCTCCCCTTAGTGGCTAAACTTAACCCTCTCTCCCCACAGCCTAAACCTAAACCTCCCCCCCACAGCCTAACCATAACCCTCCCTCTAGTGCCAAACTCTAGCCCCTTACCCTAACCCTTCCCCTAACCCCAGTACTTACCTTCAGGATTTTGGTGGTCG
Organism: Taudactylus pleione; assembly: GCA_031769625.1. Taxonomy (NCBI): domain Eukaryota; kingdom Metazoa; phylum Chordata; class Amphibia; order Anura; family Myobatrachidae; genus Taudactylus; species Taudactylus pleione. The sequence goes on from JAUIMM010000614.1 coordinate 127,722, forward strand.
GGATGCCAACATTGGTATTCTGACAAGTGTCGGGATTCCACCATCATCATTCTGACCGCTGGAATCCCAGCAGTCGGCATCTTGACTGCATCCCTCTAGTAGAGTCCATGATTAAAGATTAAAGAAGGCAATTATTGCCTTGCTTCCAATGCTGACATTCCTGCCTCTATAGAATAATTGACCAAAATAATAGGAGTCTTGAGTAAGAGATTGAAGCAGCTGTAGGTTCAATATGATGAGGAACAAAGGAAACTAGCAGCTGTAAAATATCTCTCTATTCCATAGGGATGAGGGCAAGTTAGAAATGTTGAGATATTTTTGATTTTGCTGTGGGAGACCGTATAATAGAGAATTTGAATGCAGGCAGCTGTTGAATGCTCCATATGTCAACTCTAGTATGACACCTAGAAATTCTGAGAGATTTTAAAATGGACTGGGAGACCAGTGAATCCTGTTCTGGTTCCCTAAATAAATATATGTGTCTAATGGGCAGTGCCCAGTGGATCCATGATATACTAATGACGAGCCACATTAGTGTCAGTTTCTATTGGCAGTCAAATGAACAGTCATGTACTGTTTGTCTTGCTAGCGGATCAAACCTGTATTTTCACTCCATGAGTGGGATTTAAGTTTGGTTTATGTGTACCACAAAATCCACTTGAAGGATAAAGGGAAAGGTCTTGGCAGCATGTCCCCATTCTTAGACAATCAGTGCTTCGTCCTGTTGTTAGTGCATAAAATTTTATTACTGCTATTTGTTTGATCAGCAACAGAGCTGCCAATAGCATTTACTGCTTATAGATGTGCAAAGGGGGTACCTTTATATGTTAGGAAGCCTTTGAGCCAGCAGTTCCCCATTCATCCCCATGACAGTGGCTCCGAGTGATCTACACTGTACACTGCATGCCCGTGGGGCTCATGTTTTCAATTAATTTGAAAAGCCCATTGGATACTGTACATTCTTGCAATGAAGAGGAGGCCATATATGGATTTGTTAAATATGAAATTAACAAATTTAGGATGTGTAGTTTATTTTCTTTTCTTAAATACTACAACATATGGTGGGGAAGTACTGTGTTTATTTTAATATTTTTTTTACAGGCAGACCACAGGTGACTGCAACTAGCAGTGAAATAAAGTCTGTGTAACCATATTTTAGGTATCACTTCTCTCCAGTGGCATAACTAGGGTATTCGGAACCCAGGGCAAATTTAAGATTGGCGCCACTCCCACCACCACATAGCAACACATATTTAAACATGCCGAAGGCGCGGGCAAAAAAATGGGCATGGTCAAATACCTGAAGGGGCATGTCTACTGAAAATAGGGAATGCCGATATGACACTCCACCCATTTCTTGTCAGTCTGGGAACATTCCTTTCCATTCCTCATGCACCTTACCAATATGGTGGTTTCTGAAGAAATACATCCTCACGGCGTCTTCAGTCAGTATTCAATATTCATTTAGGTCACATTGTCCGGAAGATGCCTATTTGTGTTGGAATATCAAGGTCATCATCATACGACAGCGGTTCAACCAGACTCGTTACCCCTGTGTAACTTCCTCCCCCCTGCATCTCTCAGCCATACCATCATCTCACTGCATCATCTCTTTGCCTCTTCACCATCACCTCCCCCCTGTGTTGTCTATAAGCACACCATCACCTCCCCCCTGCGTCAATTCTCAGCACTCCATCATCTCCCCTCTGAGTCATCTATCAGCACAGCATCACCACCCCCTGCATCAATTCTCAGCACAACATCACCACCCCCCTGCATCAACTCTCAGCCACACCATCACCCCCCCGCATCATCTCTCAGCACACAGTCACCTCCCCCCTGTCTTGTCCCAGCCACACCATCACACCCCCTGTGTCATCTCATAGCACACTGTCACTCCCCCCGTATCGTCTCTATCACATGATCAGCTCCAACCCTGCATTGTCTCTCAGCACACCATCACCTCCCCCCTGTGTCACCTCTCAACACACCATCACCTCCCCCCGCATTGTCTCTCAACACACAGACATACACTGACACAGATACACAGACATATTTACACACATTACACATACAAACACTGACACAAATACACACACACTGAAAGCGTATACATACACACAGACACATATATACACAAACACTCACAGCCTATACATAAACACACACTGACACATATACACACACTGACAGCCTATACAGACATACACTTATTTGCCCCCCCTCCCCCCTCCACCAGCACCACACATAAAAAATTAACACCCTCCCCTCCCGCCTCCCACAGCAGCTTAGTCATCCACCCCTGACCCCCCTCCTCCCCCCACCAATAACTTACCTGCAGAGAGCGGAGATGGAGAGCACTGGGGAGGAAGAAGCACTCCTCACCCAGTGCATATGACAGCTGTAGTCCAGGTCAGGAGGAGAACAGAGCTATTAGGAAGGCTGCCTAGGAGAGGATGCACTCTGCCCCTACAGGCAGCCCAGCCAACACCAGCTAGCAGGCAGTAGCACACTTGCCTGCTCAGTAAAGTGCAGACAGGACACAATGGTGGTGGGAGTCGGGCGTGTGGGTACGATGCCATGGCCATCAGCACCCCCCTCTGCAGAGCTTGCCAGGGCACCCAGGGTATGTGCCTCTCTCGACCCCCCATAGTTACGCCACTGCTTCTCCCTTCCTTTTTTAACTGCCCTCATGCTGCAATTATGCAATAAACAGGCATTTAATTTTGCATCTTTGGTATTTTTCCTTTATTTAGTTTATTTGCTAAGAATATTGCCATAACACCATAAAAAGAATATTGAAGGATCTACATTAGTTTTTAGAGTTTTGCGGATATTATTGCCATTTTATATATTTTTTTCTAAGACTGCCAAGCTTATAACTGATTTGACTAAAGGATATCCCCGACCAAAAGGCATGACACCTTGAAAGAGAACCAACCAAGGTCCTTATGTTACACGTAATGAAGATTTTGGAGAACAATAGTCGACCGATAAAGAAAGTGCTTTTCTTGAAATTTAAAGAGAATTTTATTAAACGTCCAGCTGCCAATTATTAAATATCCTATATACTCCATGTGGATACCTCTTTTGAAAGGCTGGGTTGTGTGCTCTACAGCAGCATCATGGTAAGATTTTTTTTCTTGTCTGTATTAGCCCATTTCTTAGTACACATAATTGATCATGAAATTGATTTGAGTAACTACCATACTGTGTATTACTAATAGGAGAGGCAGGTATGGGATCAGCAGTTGAAGAATTTGCTGTTCCTTGTAGTGCCATACTGGAGGCTTGTGGGGTGCCTCCAGGTGAGCTAGCTCTCAATTTAGAAATATGTACAGGTATGTGCTATCATCATGTAGCTTAAGAAATACTTAAATGTATGACCAAAAGTGGGTGCTATTATCATGTAGCATTAAGACTACAATAAAAGAGGCCAGGGGGGTGGTTTCCAAAATGGAGGCATTCTCTAAGGAACGCCTACCAATTTGTGGGCGGCCGCACTGACATCATAAGTGATGTCAGTGGGGAGTTTCCTGCTCCATCAGAGCAGGAAGCTCCCTGGAGCTTGCGGTTGCCGAGACCCAACCTTAGGGTCTCGTCACAAGCCCCGATGGTCACAATGGTGTTCACCATCGCAACCATCAACCTGGTCAGTCGCGACCATCAACCTGGTTAGCTAGTGACTAGGAGGCCGCACTAAAAAAAAGGAAGCAGCCACCCTCATTCAGAACGAGTGCTCGCTTCTTGCGACTACCTCTGAATGAGGGCCATAATCCTTACATTACAGATGCATGTTGAAATATGAAAAGTGATATGATTTTGAACTCAAGCCACTTTAAAAAATGTAATACTAAACCTCTTTTAAAACAGTGTCACTGGTTAAGGATGGATAATGGCCAGTTACGCTGGAAAAACAATTATTCTCCCTAAGAATTATAGCTCTGTTATTAAAAACTCTCCATAATCATCATGGGCATTTGCGTTTGGCTAAAACTGCAGGATTGATATCTTACAGATTTTTTTGACCTTTAATGGAGAGATATTTCAGAATATTGTAGATCATGTGAAAACTGAATTATGAGGAAAACTATTCGTACTAATTCAGCATCTATGTTCCACATATCTAGTACTGGACAATTAGAGTTAGTTTGTTAAAATGTCTTGACTCTAAGAGGACTGATTAACAATATTTAATTGGTCACCAATAAGTTTACATGTTATGCTCAAGTTTGCCCATTCATAAACATTCTGACCAGGGTATAGATTTTGAAAGTCAGAATAATAAAACAATTATGTAACCTTTATGATAGAAGGAAATCAAGGACCACCACATATCATTATCATGGAGATCCTCAGCAGAAATTGTTTATTAGGACTCCTCTGAATATGCTGGGCACCTTAGATCCACGCAAGAAATTAAAATGGAGCTGATATATTTGTCATCTAATTCATACATACAATTGTACTAGAAATGTGTCCACAGGGTGCTCTCTCTATTCCCTAATGTTTTGATGCAAAGCTCATCTCCTCAATTATCTGTTTGGGTTTATCCAATGAAAGTTCTCCTAGATCCCATACAAAATATGTGGAACAACTTAGAAAAGAGTTGAATAATGCATATATTCTATTTGAGAAAACTGTTGAGAAGCAATTAGGGGTTCCTTGAAAGAAATCTGAACCATATGTAATTATTGAACAGCTCCCAGGAGATTTATCATAAGAAGTGAGACTGGAGGGGCAGATGAGTCTAGCAAGACCTACCATTGGCAACATTTTCTCCATTTGCTTCATCCAGTGAGACTACTTTCAAGAGAATAAGATAAAAAACTATTGAGAAAGTTTTTCACTAAACTTTCCAAGCCCTGACTTATTGTCCAATTTTCAATGGGGAACTTTTGGTCCTCAATACTTCCATGAGTCTAAGGATACATCTGAATATTTCTTTATGGCCCAGCTATAGCTCAATAAAATAAATGATCAGAAACTACTGTATGCGAATGGTTAAAGATTTTCAGATAGAGCAGGAAAAGGAATCAATTATTTAGTCAAGTGCAGCTGAAGTAGCTGTTCCTCCCAGTTTAGAAGATATGATGACACTCTAAAAGAGTGAGGAAATGCATGTAAGCTCTGATTCTGGAACAGATTCACTGGAATATAGTGAAGAATAAACAATAATATATAATAGGCCTAAATGGAATGTGTGACACCCTTTTAAATTTATGTATGGTAATTTGGGGCATTCCAGTGCCATGCCACATTTTGTGCATCCTAGTGTTGTATACTGTTTGACCTATTTTAGTTATGATTCTTTTTATGGATGTGGTGTGGATATTTTTGTTTTGTGCTCAGTCACCTTTGAAAAAACTTATGGTGATACACACGGTCAGATTTTCTTTCAGATTTGAATGATAACAATTTTAAAAACCATTCAGTCATTCATATCTGAAAGAAAAATCTGAAATGTGGGCCTTCAACGATGAACGATGCACATGCCCGCATGTCAGATAACGATATCTGACATCTGATGTGATTGCAGTCAGATTTGTCAGATTTCATTCATCGTTTAAATCATTGAATGTGAACGATTAAACGATTTATCAATGAATAATTTTTTGCCAAGGTAGCCACTCCCCGGCATCCATTTTGTAAAGGACGCAACGCTGATAGGAGCAAGGAGTTGCAGCACAGTAGGCACCTGTTTTCACTTCCCAAAAGGTAAGTTTTTTTGCTTTTTCCCAGCCACCGCTGGCCACCAATGCTGGGGGCTAAGTGGGTGGGTGTAAAGCAAACATGACATGTGTAGCTGGTATTTGGGCCACAAGTGGTGGGGGCCCAGCAGGGAGGTGGTGTGCAGCAAACATGATATGTAGCTGGTGTTGGGGCCACCAGCAGTGGGGGCCCAGCAGGGGGGGTGCAGCAAACATGACATGTGTAGCTGGTGTTGGGGCCACCAGCGGTATGGTGGATGAGGCTGAGGAAACCATGAAGCTAACCCCTTACATACCCATGCAAAGTGCTCCCACAGATTGCAGTACTTGTCACCACCATGCGCCATATCCCCTAAATCCTCCTTAGCAATGTTATCCACCTACTGCATTGAGAACCCCTGCACCACCAACCAACCTCCCTGGACCATCCTCAAGTGGCATGCACTCAGCTTGGCAGAGTGCAATGCCCATCCTTGCCAATAAAATGTTTCTTGAGACATAATTTTTTAGGCTCTTTTTTAGGTGCATGTTTTCAATATTGTTTCTGTTCAATTTCTCCAGTTCTTACTTCAGGATGTGAATCAGTTGTGAATAGTATCATAAAGTTGGACTTTCTTCACCTTATTTACCCTTGTTTTGGAATGTTTGGCATTCCATATTTTGTAGGGACTTCCGCAGCCACTGTTCGGAATTCTGTTGGATCTTCTGCTTTACCCCCATTAGGTCTGCATTTTTCTATTGGCCCCTGCAATACTTCATCAGAAGCTGATGTACCTTGATTATCTGATCTGAGTACTCTATTTTTAAGACACTCAGTGGCTTGGCACAAAACAGGAGATCCTGTCCAGTATTCCCCCGGTTTTTCAAAAACTTTATTTATATAAAAATTCAAATCAAACAAAAATGGTTGTCTGTCTTTATTTACTACATATATTATGTATATTTTTTTTACAAAACTATTTTATTGCTATTTTTTATAATTTACAATTTTTATCCAACAAAGGTAAACAAGGTCACACGTATCCCCTTGGCGATATTAATGAGCAATTGAAACATATAGCAACATCATTATCATTCAATTGCTCAATAAAATCAAACATTATTTACAGAATTTATTGTGTGAAAATGCTGTCCGGTGCTCTACACTACCCGCTACTCATTTCCCACATCATTCATCACCACAACATGACGCTCAATCTGAACAAAAGCTCCCTGGCTTTTAAAAAATTGTTGGCCTATTCCACCCTTTTTCCTGTCCTCAAAAATGTATGGCCCACTGCCTGTGGATTGTACTAATACATGTTTTAACACATATTTTGAACAGACAATTAAACAGGGAGAAAGGCACAGGGGTTAGAGGGGAGTGTACACAGGGGAGTAGAAGGGCTACAGAGATGGAGAGATGGTAAGAGGGTGCACAGGAGAGGCAAACTGGACCAAACATGGGGAGAGGGGAAGGGAGCACAGAGGTAGAAAGGAAGACTACACAGGAGAGCTGATGTTTTATTAGCATTAGTGTTTGTGCAGTAAACCATACTTTTACACTAAAAATTACCTCACTTTTTCAATTAAAGGTACAGTCTAAAACTAAATATAAAGTGTTTTTTTTTTCCATCTGTTATTTGCTTGATGTTTAGCTATCCCATCCCCAGTAATAACACCCGGTGAAAAATTTTGAGTTGTTATGGCCCATTGTTAACAGGACATTGCTGTGTACTTGAATACCCAGACACAAATTACCTGCAAGTGCCCTGTGCACCTGTCTCTCTCCCGCTGAGGATTCACGGAGTACATTGGAAGATGGGATACATCTTCCAGTGTATTCCATGGAATATACCTCTCTCAGGACACCCCAAGATTCACTAACTCCATGGAGCAGATCTTAATTGAGCGCAACTAATGTGGAACCCGCAGGCAGTGGTATTTGGTAGTGTGCACGGCAGCAGTGATTGGCTGTTGCAGCCACTATGTGTGCGCTGCAGCAGTCAGTTACTGCTGGCAGTATCTTCCCTGCTGTTTGCTGTGCACCTATTAAACTGCACTGTTTTTTTGTTCTCTGCAGCATGGTGACACACTGTGCTGTGGCTAATCCCTCACAGTTTGTAATGATTTGTACACAGCACAGCACATCCCCAGGGCCACAGCCCCTTTTTAAAAGTGAGTCTGCAAACCTTGGTACAAAACACACTATAGTGTATTTTAGCAATCACTGTGTATTTGTCATTAGATACTCAATATAGTGGCCCACAATAACCAGCGTACATTATGGTTAAAGAAAGTATTTGTTGGGGGGAGGGGTGACAAATCACAAACCTACATGTACTTTATTGAAAAAGGAAACACTGAGTTGGTATTTGGTCAACAGTGAAGTAGGCTTTGTTGTGTGCTAGGAAGAGGGGTGGTTTGGGGGTACCTACCACTTGAAGTCAGATTCTGCAATGTTCCAGTTTTGTTTGTGTGCCTACAGTAGGGGTGACCAGTAAGCTTGCCCACAGCTGTTATGGAACTTCACATCCCAACATGCCCTGCCACAGTCTTGTAATTTGGACATGGTAAAGCTGTTGCACGGCATGCTGGAATATGTAGTTTAACAGCAGGTTGAGGTCTGAGTAGTGGCCATATATATATATATATATATATATTTAAATGTTTAAACAGTTATTTACTATATTCAATCAGTTACAACAAAATACCTACAGAGACTTATTAAAGGCCGAGCAAGAAAACATGTTCCAAAGATGTGTTTAATTAAGAAGTCCTTGTAAATTTAGGAACTGTACAGTTTAGTTTTTAAAAACTTGAAACATTAGGAATGCTCTGCCTGCCAGGGAACGTCACCAGAGTTGAAATATGTGAAATACCGTTCCCTGATTTCCTTTGCCCCTGCTGTACCACCTTCTGGAAGTAAAGGGCGACTCATTGAGGGCCAGTTGTGAACCCCAGGTTATGTGGAATTTCCAGAGGACAAACTCAATTGTCTTTTGGTGTTGCTCAGCAATAAATTATGTAGGATACATGATGCCAGGACCACCAAAATGATCTTATCGATTCTCAGGTTGATTGGCATGTGGAACACTCTAAACCAATTGCTGAAAATCCCAAGCGCATTCTCCAATGTCCTTCATGCTCAGGACAGCCGATAATTAAATACATGCCTTTCTGGCATCAGTGTCCATTGAGCGTATGGTTTTAGTATATGTTCAAGTAAGGCAAATGCCTCATCCGCAACAAAGACATATGACAAACCATGAGCACAATCATGTGCTGTTGGAAGATTTAAGGTCTTCTTCACCATCCTGTCATAAACTGTGGTATTTTTAAAATAACCTCCATCAGAGGCGCAACCATTCTTTCCATTCAGCATAGTTGCCCCTGCTGTGAAGAGATGGCCTTGCCAGGCTGTAGCTGCCCATAGCAGCAGCTACAGCGAGACGAATGGACAATACATAGAACAGACTATTGCCATTTCTATCTTGTAGGAAGCAGCGCCGATAATGCCATGCGCATAGTGCCTCTATAATTTACTAGCCAGACCACCATTAATACACAGGGGAGAAGCGTTGTTAGTGCACTTAATGTACACTGATAATGCTTCTGCCATTCATACATCTGAACAATTATCACAAACAGGGACATAGTGAATTAGCTCTGAAAAGTCCTGTCCTTTTCATCTACATCACTGGTTTTCCATGTGAAAAAGTATTGCACTCATCCCCACTTACAGCGAAAACAGGACCTGGCGAATTCAGAACTTGCCAAAAATACTATAGGATTAGGTGGAAACATGCTGACCCCCCCAAAAGATGTACTGACATGGGGGGTCAGTATGGATAACCCGAAGTAGCCCTGCTGAAGGTATTTGGGGTACTTAAATGCTGTCAATAGCTACTAATTAACATCTTTGCATAAGTGGTGGATAATATCATTTTGCAGGTTTTTTGGGTTAAAAAGAAGTACTCCAAGGAAATTTGGTTTACACAAAAATGGGTGGTAGCATAATTTTTAAGTTGATAAAGTGACGTTTTACAAAACATGAAAAATAAACCTGCTGCAAACACATGCAAAGCATAATAACACCTGATGCATACTTGGGTGCCCCCTTGGAGTCAATTTTGCAAGCTTTTAAGTTTGACCCCCAACTATACTTTTGTACCCCCTTTTTCAAAGTTTTTATGGGTCTTCTTATCTTTTTTAAAAAACTTTTATTAACACAGTTTACCTTTGGGGGACTATCCTAAGGCTGCATGGGAGTTCCCACTACTTTCACCCCAAAACCTCAAATATGCACTTTTTACCACCTCCACTTTGGGGCAAATCTTTTTGGACAATTCAAATGCATTGAATTTTCACACCAGCAAAAAGTCTTTAGAATTGAGTACGGGGATAAGTTTTCGCTGGGTGAAATGACATCACCAGGGAAACTTTTCCACAAAAATTGACTTTTCAGAGCTGATTGGATATGCCCCACAGTGTGTCAATGCATGCATTTTTCTGAATGCTTAATGTCTAAATTTACTTACCTTTAAGTACTCAGACTTGAGGGCCTTGTGTATTGCCTTACATGTCTTGGGTATGATGATGCACAAAGCCTGTGGTGAAATCAGGGAACTTAACTTAAGGTCTGCCAAAGATCTTCCAGTAGCTTAAAACCACAAGGTAGCACCAGCCTCTCCTCTGCCGATAGCAACCTCCTTATGTTGGTATACTGTCTCTGATAAAAAGGGGTCACAAACAGCAGCAACTCCTGAAACTTCACCTCGTCCATCTGCAAGAAATTCTGGTAGTCGTCCAGATTACTCTCACAAATTTCCATCAACAAAGGCATGTGGGACATGGTATCCCTCTGCAGCAGCCACTCCTTTGTCCAACAAGAGTGAGGCCTTCTCCTTCTCTCGACCCTCTCCCTCTCAGACAAGATTGTGACTCCTACGTATGCCAACATGATAAACTGATAAATGGGTTCCATGTCAAAATAGCACTGTGGCGTTTATCTCAAGAATAATCACCAGGAATTATGTAATGTGAATGTGTAATATAATATATATATATATATATATATATATATATATGTGTGTGTATCAAAACGGTTTCTAGGCAGTGTCCTGTATGTAACCCTTGGGAATACAAGGATTGGGAGAGATTTGTCTCCCTGGAACCAGGCATCCAGATAACCATCTCTTATCTCTATAGGCCATAAAGTTTGGGGTGAGATACATCCTTAATGCAGATGGTCAGACCTGGTCAACCCAGGTCCTGGGATATAAAATCCTTTAGGAGGGAGATGACAGAAATGTATGTATGTTACCTGCTTACTGGTTTCTAAGACCCTATTCACTCTGTTTCAAGCCCACTTACTTCCTATAGACAAAATGGAAGGGTTGGACCAATTTCTTAATGCCCAGTGTACAGCAATGAAAGAGTGAAAAACCCAAAGGTGGGGGCTAGTGCAGTTGTGGGGGTATAACTGTTCTTCTCCCTCCCTTCACAACAGTGTCTAAGAAGTGTAAAGACTCTGGGTTTTCTTTCATTTTAATTCCATTTATTTTCTGAAACTTATTTGTGATATATTTGTATTGTCCATATTTGTATTATCTTTTTCTGTAACCAACAACCTTGGAAATATTTTTTGGATTAAACATTCTTAATCCAGTGTATTCTCCATGTTCTTGTTGAGTTCACAAGCCTGTGAGGTCAAAGCTACATGCCTATATGTAAGTGAGTGTGCAAATTGATACTTGAGGGGAGAATCGAACGACTCCTGTGAACTTCGTTGGTGGTGGCAGTACTGTGTTAGACATGCTAAGGTAACCATAAGTCACTGGTGGTGATTCTCAGATTGAGGTATCTGGAGAATCGGCCGGCTGGTCGTGACAAATTGGTAGCAAGCAGTGGGATGTTGATAATTTTTGTTTTTATCACAAGAACTTAAGTGAATTAATGGTGTGTGATTCTTGAGAGATACTACATCATAAATTCACCAGAGAATTATGCTCATGGTTTATATTTTAAGTGGACGTACAAAGGAAATAGTTTCTGTTCCCTTCCCCCCTTGTTTTTCTTTTCTATTTTATTTGGCAATTAGTTTGAGGTCCAGAATGACCACAGAGTACCTGCAACATAAAAGGGATGACCTTGTGGCCATGTGTATGGAGAGAAACATTGCCTGGAAGGGCCAGAACAAGGATTGACTGGCCCAATTACTCCAAGTGGCGGATCAGAATCTTGCTGCTGAAGGTAGCCAGACAATGGACAACCCTGCTACAGAGGCACAGTCTATACTGGACCTTACAACAGATGCCCAGCGGGAGTCGGACACTTCTGCTGGGTTAAGTGCGTCTGCACTAGAGAGTTACTTTCAAACTTCTGCCAGGCATATGAAGGACATGGACCGCATCACAACTCTGCAGCTGCTGCAGCACTATCAAGCATCTGTGGACAGGAAAGCTGCAGCACACTGAGCTGACCAGGAAGCTGAAGCTGCTGAGCGAAGGGCAGACCCAGAGGCTGTGGAGCACCAGGCTTAGTGTGTGTTCCAGCTGCAGCTGGCCAGACTCAGTGGCCAGAACACCTCCTGTGAACCGGGTAGGAAAAAGTGTTGGCACGATCAATTCCCTGTATTGGAGAAGGACGGTAACCTCGATACATTCCTGAGGGTGTTTGAAAAGACTTGCCAACAGTTTGCACTGGACCCCAGTGAATGGGTGAGTTATTTAACCTCTGGGCTGAGTGGAAAAGCTTTGGAAGCATTTGAAGATCTTCCTCAGGAACTGAAAGGTGATTATGCTGTGATTCAAAAAGCCTTGTTACAGCATTTCAACATCACCTCTGAGGCTTATCAACAAAAGTTCAGAGACTCAAAGCGCAGTCCCTCTGATACCTATCTAGGACTGTTAGCACAATTATTAACCCTGTTGCATCAGTGGGTTACTTGCATTGTGTGGATTCCTTGCATTGTGTCCAGCTGAGGTCAAAGAGTGGGTCCTGGGTCGGGATCCCAAAACGTCTCAGGAGGCTGCCCATCTGGCACACAAGTATACCAGCACTTGGTCTTCTGTGGTAAAGAAGAGCTGGGGGACTCCAGGACAAACAGCATGGAGAGAGAGATGACCCAGAGGATCACCCCCGCAGTACCCTGCAAAACCAGCTGTTGCTGCACCTTTTGGGGGGGTGGGGGGAAAACTTGTTTTGGCAACTGGCCGCAGGTGTTTTATGTGCAATGAGATGGGGCACATCAGTGTCGATTGCCCCAAGAAGAAAAGATCAGCACCCTCTCCTGTAAGTGGCCCAGCAGGGAAGCCTGTGTCAGCCATCCTGTGTGTGGAAGGGCCCCAAGGACACCCCCGGGACAATCTACAAGCACTCCTGGAAGGACACCAAGTTGCATTTGGGCTATTAGACTCTGGCTCAGGCCTGACTCTCATCCACCCAGCCTTAGTGGGCCCCGAGGATATTATTCCAGGGAAGACTATTACTTTGCGGGGAGTGGGTGGGGTACACCCAGAGGTGCCTATGGCTCATGTGTATCTTTACTGGGGAGTTGGGAGAGGTATCCGGGATGTTGAGGTGCTGGACAATTTACCTGCTACAGTACTGTTGGGGTGTGATTTGGGGAAAATGCAAACTAAATATGTAACTGAGAATTATGTTGTAAGTGATGCAAAGGTACAATCTAACCGAGTTTTACCCCAGTTGACCCCTGCGGACCAACCCAGCATGAGTACAAATTAATTTGATTGTATTGGTGATGTACAAAGTTCTGTTCTAGCAGATAACCCTTTGCAATTCCACAGGCCGGAAATGGACCTAACAGTGTACCCTAATGAAAAACTGTGTAATGTACTGTTAACAGATGATATTGCAAATTTTTCCAACAGGGGTTGGAGTGAATACTGTAGGTGACAATGACATCCCTGCATTAGCAGTAATGACCAGGAGAGCCACAGCCCAGAGTAACTGTGAGTTAATCCCTGCACCTGAGGAGAGTGTGTCACTAGAGATTCATCCCCCTCAGCCCCCATCCTCATCTCCTGCTGAAGCTGTCAGCACAGAGTCTGGGATAGCGGAGGACAGGAATCACATTTTGACTCCTCACCATGATCAGCTAATGACAAGTGCTGCCTTCAAAGCAGAACAGCAGACAGACACCAGCTTGGAAACTGTGAGGGGGAGAATCAGTGAGGCAGGTCTGGAGGGTGAATCAGAAAGATTTTTTTATGGAAAAGTGACTCATATAGAGAAAGGGTCACAACTGAGGGTGCTAAAAGGCAGCTTGTAATCCCTCAGATCATCAGAACTGGGCTCCTGAAAATAGCACATGAGATCCACTTAACAGGGCATTTGGGGATGAAATGAACCAGAGCTCAGTTGACACATAATTTCTACTGGCCCAGCATGGGGAGGGAGGCAAATGATTACTGTTGCTTGTGCCATGCGTGCCAGGTAGTGGGGAAGTCTGGTGATGTGTGCCGGGCTCCACTCATTTCCTTTCCCATCATATCTGAGCACTTTGAAAGGGTTGCAGATGATATTGTGGGCCCCTAACCATACCCTGCAGCTCAGGAAAACAGTACATTCTGACTGTAGTGGATTATGCTACCAGGTACCCAGAAGCGGTAGCTCTTTCTTCCATTTGCATAGACAAGGTAGCAGATGCGCTTATCACCATTTTTTCTCGGGTGGGGTTTCCCAAGGAGATGTTAACTGATCAGGGTACCCAGTTCATGTCCCGCCTCATGCAGAGTCTCTGTCAGAGGATGCAGGTGAATCATCTAATGACATCCCCGTATCATCCGGTCACCAATAGATTGGTCAGACGTTTTAATAGCACCCTGAAACAAATGTTGAGGACTTTTGTGGAGTCCCTGGAAAGAGATTGGGAGAGGTTCCTGCCACACCTCCTCTTTGCATACCACGGGGTGCCACAGGAATCAACCGGATTCTCACCCTTTGAACTCCTAAATGGGTGCCGCATGCGTGGCCCTTTAGATTTGATCAAGGAAGAGTGGGAAGGTAAGCTGGTCACTCCTAAACAATCTATGGTACACTATATAGTACAGTTCAGGGAGAAGATGCAGTCTTTTATGGGAATGGCACAGAGTAACCTGAAAGCTGTGCAAGCAAAACAAAAACTCGGGTATGACTGCAGCGCTAGGGAACACATATTTGAGGTGGGGGGAAATGTCCTGGTTCAGATCCATATGAGGCAGAACAAGATACAGGCTGCCTGAGAAGGTCACTACACCTAATTACAGTGCCTCCATGATGTTGATTATGTAGCGGAAAAGGATACAGAAGATGTGCCACATCAATATGCTCAAAAAGTACCATGACAGAGGGACATGTGTGTTAGCTGTGTGTAGCTTGCCTGAGAGTGATCAGAAACCTGACCCCTTACTTGATCTGGCAGCTGCTGCAAAAGAGGGGGGGGGGTCACTGGCAAATGCCCACTACAGTACTGAGCTGTCTGAGATGCGGCTAGAACAGCTAGCTAAGGCCCTCATTCAGAGCCGTATGCTCTGAGCAGAGCGCACGCTCTGAATGAGGGCCGGCCTCCATAACTATGGAGCGTCCTCCTGGACGCTCGTATAGCTGTGGGTCACCACCCACAGCCTATACGAGCATGCAGTTTGATGGCTGCGATGGTCTTGACCATCGTGACCATCGAAACTGCATGCTGGAGCCTGCGGTTGAGGTTTTCAACCGCAAGGCCCGGAGTGATTTTGGCTCTATCAGAGCCAAAATCACTCCCACTGACATCACTAGTGATGTCAGTGGGCCGGCTTCTGATGGGAGGCGTTCCCTTAGGAACGCCCCCGGCAGGGAGGGACGCCCCCGGCACGCCCACCAAAGGGGGCGTGCTGTCAATCAACATCGACAGCACGCCCCCTTTGATCAGACACAACGAGCGAAGGAAAGTCCTTCGCTCGTCGCGTCTGGCGCATGCGCACGACGGAGCTCCCTCCGTCGTGCACATGCTCATTGCAGAACATCGACCCACTTGCGAGCGGACAGCCGCTCGCGAGTGGGTCTGAATCAGGGCCTAAGACCGTACAGCCCTTTCAGTCACATTTCACAGGAAAGCTGGGAAAGACACACTTGGTTACACATCATGTAAACACATCTAATCAGACCCCCCTCAGACAGACAGCATATCCTACTTCCCAAGAAGTGCTGGAGGCAGTGAAAAGAGAAATTGATGAGATGCTGCAGCTAGGGGTGATACAAAGATATCACAGTTCATGGGCTGCCCCAGTGGTACTGGTCCCAAAGAAGTGTGGAGGTACAAGATTTTGTGTGAATTACAGGAGGTTAAATGATGCCACTGTATTTGATGCCTATCCCAAGCCCAGGATAGATGAACTACTAGATAAGCTTGCCCTGGCATGTTACATCAGTATCATGGATCTCAGTAGGGGGTACTGGCAGGTCCCGCTGTCACCCAAGACCCGTGAGCGGTCTGCATTCATCACCCCATTTGGGCTGTTCAAATATCTTTTCATGCCCTTTGGGATGAAGAATGCCCCTGCATTATTTCAGCACCTGGTTAATGACCTGCTGGAAGGCCAGCAGGGATACGCAGTTGCCTACCTGGATGACATCACAGTGTTCAGCCAGACCTGGGACGAACACCTGATCTATATAAATAGTGTGTTAGGCCAAATCACTGGGGCAAGTTTGACAATCAAACCCGAGAAGTGCCAGCTTGGCATGGGAGAGGTGCAATACCTGGGCACCATGTAGGGGGAAGTACTCTCTGCCCAGAACCAGACAAAGTGGAGGCTATTGCTTCATGGCCTACCCCTAAGAATAAAAACATGTAATGTCCATTCTAGGAACTGCAGGGTACTATCAAAAATTTTTACCCCACTACAGCACCCTAGCCAAGCCCTTTACAGACTTGACTAAAAATAAGTTGCCACAGGTGGTCAATTGGACCGAGGACTGTGAGAGGGCCTTCCTAGCCCCAAAGTCTGCTTTAGCTCAGTCCCCAGTGCTGCAGGCCCCAGATTTCAAAAAGAGGTTCATTGTACAGACTGATGCCTCTAATTATGGGTTAGGTGCTGTGCACAGTCATGTCAATGAGCAAGGGGAAGAGCATCCTGTCATTTTTCTAAGTAAAAAACTGCTGCCCCAGGAAGTGGACTATGCCACCATTGAAAAAGAGTGTTTGGCGATTGTATGGTCTCTCCAAAAATTACAGCCATATCTGTATGGGAGAGACTTTACCATAATAACAGACCACAACCCACTCGTATGGCTTAATAGAGTCTCTGGGCATAATGGTAAACTTCTCCAATGGAGTCTTACCCTGCAGCAATACACCTTCACCATCCAGCACAGAAAGGGTGCAGAGCACAGCAATGCTGATGGACTCTCCCGGCAAAGTGAGGAGACAGTCAGTGGTGCACAGGTAAGGCTGTGATGTGTGTCTCAGTCCCTCCTGTGCCCAACTTCAGGGGGAGGTGTGGTATTTATCTCAAGAATAATCACCAGGAATGATGTAATGTGATTGTATATATATATATATATATATATATATATATATGTGTGTGTGTATCAAAATTGTTTCTATGCAGTGTCCTGTATTTGACCTGTAGGAATACAAGGCTTGGAGGAGATTTGTCTTCCTGGAACCAGGCATCTAGATAACCATCTCTTATCTCTATAGGCCATAAAGTTTGGGGAGAGATACATCCTTACTGTAGATGGTCAGACCTGGTCAAGCCAGGTCCTGGGATATAAAATCCTTTAGGCAGGAGATGACAGGGATGTATGTATGTTACCTGCTTACTGGTTTCTAAGACCCTATTCACTCTGTTTCAAGTCCTCCTACTTCCTATAGACAATATGGAAGGGTGTGACCAATTTCTTAATGCCCAGTGTACAGCAATGAAAGAGTGAAAAACCCAAAGGTGGTGGCTAGTGCAGCTGTGGGGGTATAACTGTTCTTCTCCCTCAATGATAAGGGTTCTTGTGCCCAAGGAGAGTTCTGACGACTGGCCTGAATCCAATACTCCTGTGTCTCCCTCACAACAGGGTCTAAGAAGTGTAAAGACTCTGGGTTTTCTTTCATTTTAATTCCATTTATTTTCCAAAACTTATTTGTGATATATTTGTATTGTCCATACTTGTATTGCCTTTTCTGTAACCAACAACCTTGGAAATATTTTTTGGATTAAACATTCTTAATCCAGTGTATTCTCCATGTTCTTGTCGAGTTCACGAGCCTGTGAGGTCAAAGCTACGTACCTATATGTAAGTGAGTGTGCAAATTGATACTTGAGGGGAGAACCGAACGACTCCCGTGAACTTCGTTGGTGGTAGCTGTACCGTGTTAGACTAACCACACGACTGAGGTAACCATAAGTCACTGGTGGCGATTCTCAGATTGAGGTAACTGGAGAATCGGCTGGCTGGTCGTGACAAGCACAATAGACCATCTTTGTAAAAGGCAAGCCAAAAACAAAGTGGAGCAAATTAGCAAAGCAATGACGTTTAGCAGGTATAAACCAACCCAAACTAGCCACAGAGCAAGAAATGCAAAGTTTTAAAATGGCCCCCACCTTTTTATTCCCTCATGGTAGCCCCTCCCACCATATCACACACATCTACGCAGTATACACTACTCAAGAATAGTTGGACTAGTCATTGTCATTGTAATTCTTCATTTAAATACTGTCACATCTGTCAGATATTGTTCATTGTTCATGAAAAATCATTCAAATCATTGGCCAAATCTTTCAAATCATTACACAAATCATTCAAATCATCCAATGAATCGTTGATCTGACAAATTTGACCGTGTGTTTGCATCATTAGACTATAGGTGCCAGTGTGCCAGGGGAGAATGTAACCTTCCATTAATGATGGTACTTATATTGTGGCAAGGAATGGTTAAAATTGTGGACAATCTAATAACAGCTGGCAAATTATATATTTTGGAGGCATAAGATATGGAAGGTGACAGCAAGCATATGGACAGTATGCTCTACCAAATTGTGTGAAACCAGCATGTGCTTTTGGTGCAAAGAGCAGAGGCACAAGACACAGCTTATATAAGGTAACTTCCACTGACCATTAGTCTAATTATACCAGGATGGAGAAGTGGCACATCACGGCAGATTAAGAGCATGAAGTGGTGTACAGCTTAGCTGCAGAAAGATGCACTGGATCATTCAGTTTTGAGAAAGTTTCTGCCATGCCAGTGAGGATCAGTGTTGGATACTTTAAATTACGCAATGAGGGCAGACTGGAGAGTGAGGGGGAGCTGGAACTGACATTTCCTCCTGGGTGACAGTACCAGGGAACTGTGGGCCTGATTCATAGCAGAACGCTCTGACCAGAGCGCTCGCTCTGAATCAGGGCCCTCCTCCATGAAAATGGAGCGTCCTCCAGGGCGCTCGCATAGCTGTGGGTGACCACCCACAGCTTATGCGAGCGTCCATGATGATGGTCGCAATGGTCAAGACCATCGTGACCATCGGGCTTGCGACAGAGACCTTGTGGTAGGGTCTCCCTGCCGCAAGCCCTGGAGTGATTTTGGCTCTATCAGAGCCAAAATCACTCCCACTGACATCACTAGTGATGTCAGTGGGGCCGGCTTCAGACGGTAGGTGTTCCCATGGGAACGTCTCCGTCTGGCAGCCATGCCCCTGGCACACCCACCAAAGGGGGTGTGCTGTCAATCAACATCGACAGCACGCCCCCTTTGGTGCGAGACCCGGAGCGACGGAGAGCCCGTCGCTATCCGGGTCTTGAGCATGCGCACAATGGAGCTCCCTCCGTCATGTACATGAGCAGTGGGGCAACATCGAACCGCTTGCAAGCGTCCTGTGCTCGCGAGTGGGTCTGAATGACCCCATGTGTTGCTGCAGAATCATTCAATTAGGATAAAGCCACATCAAGTATAATACCTCTGAACTTAATAGCACAAACTGCAGTACTTCTTCCCTGTTGGAAATTAAGCACCTAAGGCAGTGGTTTCCAAACTTTTTTGAATGACAGCGCCCTAGAGTTATCAGCAGTTTTCATGGCAACCCTAAGTTTAACTCTGTTCTGGAAAAATTCTGAAAAAATTCTAGTTAAATAGTTAAGAGTAGTAAATTGTGCTGACCTGTCATCCATAGGTTCAATTATGTGGTGGGGGACAGGTCTGTGCTTCTGTTTGTCCACATATTTATATTACAGGGACCATAAATAATTTGATTTGATGCTGGACCACCAACTTGAGGCACCCCTGTAAGTCTCCCCAGGGAATGGGTATGAAATACCGCCGGCCGCATGGCCGGCAGTTCGATTCCCGTCAGCGGCAGCCCGACATGAGCAGAGTTCGAAGCAGTGGAAGCCCGACAGCGCTGGAAATCCCGATCGTGGATAGGTGAGTATCTACTAACCTAACCTAACCCCCCTAACCCTAACAATCCTTAGGGGTGCCTAACCCTAACTTCCTCCCAAAGTGCCTAACCCTAATCGCCCCTCTAAGTGCCTAACCCTAACCACCGCCGTCCCCGCTGCCTAAACCTAAGTCCCCCGGGGGGGTGCCTAACCCTAAGTCCCCCCGGGAGCCCTAAACCTAACCCTCCCCCCCCCGCGGCTGTCCGCTGGCGGCGCCCGGCATCACTACGATCGGGATGCCGGGCGCCGGTCTCCCGTCATCGGGGAAATGCAGGCGTCTACATCTAGTCAGTGAATGTATATATATATTTTTGGCTCTGGCAAAATAGCTTAATCTGCCAAGATGGTGAAAGCTAAATGCCCACAGTACTCTACAGACAGAAGCAGGATATGTTATGTATTTGTTAATTAAATAGGATATGCTATGTCTTTGTTAATTATATGCCCAAGGAGGAGTAATGATATAACCTAATTAGATTTATTTTCAAAGAGCAGTGAATGTTGCTTGGACTTGATACAGTTATGAAGGGAGAAGGTTTGCTAGACTAGGAGTATTAATTGTTTTCAGCAACCCATTACATCTTTCTACAGTAAGACTACACTGCTTGTCATTTTGTTTTTAAAATAGCTACCATGTGTTCCATGACATTGTGTGGAGATTATTTAACCATCAAATAGTAGATACAATATTGATGACTGAAATACAAAAAGACATTACTGGTGTACTGTAATATATGTGAAACTAAAAAAGTTTGATATCCTCCAAAAGATGCACCTTCATGTTTCCAGCTACCCTTAATTCTGAATATGCTAAAATGCTGGCATGAAAGTGTCATTGGAGGACCACAGCAGGGTTAATGAAATAACAGGAGTCGATATTGGTGAGTTTTTATGAGCAAACTGAGGTGTTGGTGAATCCTGCATGCTTAGGAAATAAAATAATTATACTTACTATTCATGTAGCCTACTTGAAAAACTCCATGGCATCCCTTACAAAGGTTTAATATCCTTATTCACTGTGTAGATGCAAGACAATAGCCCTGGATAGAATATAAGATATTTATTCTTTCTCCTCATGTCAATGAGAACATTTTTAAGCTGTCCTGTGAAACATAAAATTCCATAGAACATGGTATTTTAAGCCACCATGGGATATTTCTCAGAAATTAAATTAATCGTAAGTATAATTCTCTTATTTACTTTTTACATTCAAAGGAGGCATCTAAAATGAAATACTCAAAAATAATATAATTATTAGGGTGGGTTTCACAGAAATAACTGAAAGTGCAAAATTTTACTTTTTACTGAACAATTTTTGAAATGTGTACATGCTTTAATATGCCCCTGCTACAAAGACTGGCAAGTACAGATCCTTTTCAGAATAATACTTGTATCAATTAAGTGGAAGGCTTGCTTTCAAACATTTACGCAGCCAGTGGTGGGATTGAAAGAGAAACTCTACTACTGCTCTAAATCTATTATAAAAATACTCTGCTTTTGCTGCCTGAAGTAACAAGTGATCCTGAAAAGCTTAGGAACCTTCCAATAACCTAGGAAATAGGAAAGATCTCAATAAAATTATAAAATACTATCTTCTCTTTAGTCAGTTGGGAGCCCCAATAAAAAACACCAGTAGGAGGGAGAATCTTTCTTATATACACCAATGGAGTGTTTCTTTTTGTGTCTCTACCATTACTGAATAAGGAGGATAAGACAATGTAAATGCTGCCAGAGGGTATGGAAATGAGAGGTATATAGCATATGTTCCATCTTTCAACATTGCATGCTAAATCCTGGTATCTATGAGCAATTCAAATGAGTAGAGTAGTGCACATTTAAAATGGTTTAACTGGTTTCCCTGGTGGTAAAATAATGGAAGAAGTAAAAATAGCGAATGTTCTTTCTTGATTTTGTCCCTGTTATATTTTATTAATTAAAATAGCACAATGAATGACATCCAGTAAAATTAATGCCCATATGTTTCTGCAAAAATATGGAGTTATTGCCTATTTCCAGAGAAAGGTTTAGACTTTGTCATTTATGGCATAACATGTCCAACTTGCTATTGTGCAATTAACATTGCAGACAATTCCTCTCAAGATGAGTGAAGAGTTATAATTGGTCAACACAGGGATAATAACTTATATTGCTATGAACAATTCAAGGATATAGCTCTACAAAAGTACCTCTTATCACTAAGGGTGGGTTAACTGTAGTTAGTTGCTCTGAGTTTGAGAAGGCCAGGATTGCAAACAGATTAGATATACTGAAGGGTATTGTAGTTAAATTAGAGTGGTTAGAGGGATTACCTGCTTGTTAACTAGAGTCAAACATAAAAAATAATTGTACTCAGGAACAATTAAAAAAATATATATAAGAAGGAAGTTAGAAGCACTTCAGGTATATAAACACCCAAACAAGAATTAACATACAATAATTTAGAACCTAATGTAGTTGAAGACAGGCAACTACTGTATGCTGTACTGATCTTAATGTTTGAGAAGTATGCAGGGCATGTAATAATTCAATGCAAGGAGAAGGACCTCAGGGTAGGTCCAACTGAAGACAACTGCCTATTTGGTGCACTATTTTGTTCAATTATAATTATTAAAACTTAACATTTATTACATATTATAGAATGATATACAGTGATATGACATCATACAACACATTAATATAACATTATTTTCGTGTTGGTCTGAGGCAAATTCCCCAAAACAAACACAAAAATGATAAAAAAGTATAATACAGAATCCAGAGGTATGTATCCTCAATAATCACAAGAATGCTCAATCACATACATACTAGGCTGTCCAATTAACACAAGTATGTATGTGTATTTTCTCATAAGGGGTGAAATTCCCCAATTTGTATTCTCTTAATGGTTACCCATATTTGGGAAAAAAGTGAAATCAAAGTAAATACACCTGTTTTAAGAAATACCTGGAGAAATGCAATGTGATAGATCATATAAAGTCATTAAATATAATTGGTTTGCCTCCTTCAGAGATGTATAATCTAGAGATGTAGCTGAATTGTATGATGCACCAATGGACAGTTCAATTACACACAGTAAATAAATGATTTTATATATATATCATAATCATTGCTTATTTGAATAACAGATCACAGGTATAACATACCATGCAAAAACCACTATACAGCAGTTGTATTTATACAATAAGGGCCACAAAATAAGAGGGAGAAAAAAAAAATTAAAATAAGTAAAATAAATAATAATATCTCACTAAAGGGGAGATGTACTAAGCCTTGAAAAGTGATAAAGTGGAGAGTGATAAAGTACCAACCAATCAGCCTCTAACTGCCATTTTTCAAACACAGCCTGTAAAGTGACAGTTAGGAGCTGTTTGGTTGGTGCTTTATCTCTCTCCACTTTATCACTTTTGTAAAGATTAGTACTTCTCCCCCTCAGACTGTTTGGGCTCACATAAAAATGACTGATTCACCAATGTCATTTCCATTTCAAACCTCCACAATATTATGTGTTATAGGAGAAAAGAAGTAAAAGAAACAGGTAATACTGTGTGCTCCAGTAGAAACCCTTCTACTTTTATTACATGTGTTGAGGGCAGTGAATGGGTTAATTAGAGTGGATGACTCCCAAAACAGGATTAGAAAGCAGTGCAGTAGCACAGTCTTCTGCTTTTCCACAAGGTAACCATATCTCCCCTGATATGTAATCACATTGCAGATAGAGGTAACTGTTACATAAGCTCAGGGTTGAGAAAGCCTGCTGAAATACATTTCAGTAGTTGCAGGGATGATGGCAGGCAGAGTTTGTGAAGTTGTGCTAATGCTGGTAAATCCAAGGCTGCATATCACCGGCCTCCGGGTCACATGAGCGCAGCTCAGGACCTGGAAATATTGCCCCCACATAGAGTTTGTTCACATTGGAGCCAAGTAATTGAACACATGCTTCGTGCGATTTTGTTTGTTTGAAGCAAGGCCCAATTAAGGGCCACATTGGTCTGGTACTGATAAGAGAAATGGAGGAGGTGTGACCTGTGCTGTGTGTGTTTGGCCAGTGCCATGTGAACAAGTACAACAATGTTTCTCAACTGCTCTCCTCTGGACTCCTAACAGTGCACATTTTCCAGACCATCTAGCAGGTACACAGGTGTATTACCAAATGTCACATTTTAAAGATTTACAAATGAACTGTTCAAAGTCTCGAGGACCCAACTTGAGAACCACTGATGTACACTAACTACACTTTCAGCCCCAATCTCTCCCCAAATATGTACAAATAGAAAAATTGCCTAATTGGTGTCATGATTATGGATATATTTTTATGTGGAGGTATGGAGCTGTTGTCCCAACCATCTCATTGCAAATAAGGCCCTTGATTTGAGCTTTTGTATACGATAGTACCAAAGTTGACACACAACCCAATAAAAGGGTGCTCTGCAGTCATAAAATACAAATGTCTTAAGTAAAGCAAGCAAGATCAACAGGCTCATTGAGTAAAACACACCAGACTTCCAAAATTTACAGTGGTAATCAATAATGTGCCTCCCAGGGGCAAGACAAGACGATAAAGTATTCAATAATGTTGCTTAAAATTAGAAACATTGGGCCTGATTCAGACCCACTCGCAAGCGGCTGTCCGCTCGCAAGTGGGTCGATGTTGTGCACTACGCATGCGCACGACGGTGGGAGCGTACGGCTCTGAATGAGGGCCATTATCTGTTGCACCATATAAAAAAAAATAATGAAAAAAAGAAATAAATATATATATATATATATATATATATATATATATATATATATATGTGTATATACTGTACATTCTGCAAATGTCTTAAACTTCATATTGGTCAAAGTTGTACATTATTTTTGTTTAGTGGATCACTAAAATTTCTATTTGTAATGAAAACTTTGGCCATGTAAGGTACTAAGTTATATCCAAGTGTAAAAAATAGTATAAATAAGTAGGATAAATTAGTAAAACTTTAAAGTGCAGCTTTTCATTTTGTATGTACTCAAAGTGCTACAAACAAAAATAAATTTACCTTTTTTAAAGTATAATTTACAGATTTAAAATCTGATCTCCTTATGCTCACTTCCTCAAATAAACTGAAACATGAAAAACTTTATAAACATTTAGCAGATCCATACTTTAATTCCTCTTTTTGAAAATGAGTATCTTTTAGCAACAACTGTGTTCTTTTATTAAAGCTAAACTTTTGATTTTTGCAACCTATTGAAATGCTAAACACCGTTTACAAACTTCCATGATTAATACACAATTTAAGTCTGTGCAGACATCTATTCTTTGTTCATAGAACTGGGTCTTAATTTAAATAAATGAACAGATGAATATAATAAGCTAATTTCGCGCTCTCAGCATTATGTGAAGGCAGCAAATAACAACAAATAATTTTGCTTACTATTCTCTTCTTAAAACATACTTTTCAGTCACAGATGTTTCATCCAAAAGCCATCTGCAAGTAGAAGAATTATTTATATTATATGTTTTCTATGGCTCTGAAGTCAGGAGGGGTATCAACATGATAGAGACATCAATAAACATTGATGTAACATTAATAGTTACATAAAACTAAAACAAGGTAACAACAAAATGCAAACATCAATGAAAATCTCTTGAGATACTGTTCAATCATTTCCTAAAAATGCAAAAGTTGTTACAATGTTACAAATAAATATAGTGCCTGTATCACTGGGCACAGTACCTTAGAGAAGGGGTGTTTAATGTCAAAAATAGATTAGTCTCATATCTCAAATGAAGTGTATCTACCTAAGCCATTTCCTCACTTTAGGATTTCAAATCTTGGCAAGGACTACTAGGGGTTGACTCAGGAAACTTCAGCCCAAATCATAATAAATGATGTCTGATGATTCTCACACACCAGGTAAAAAATGGACAAATGCTTTGGTATGTTTATAAAATGGCCTTGTAACTGGCAGGCCAGTCATTTAGTAAATGAGGAGTACTGTATGACAGAGGTCTCTGATACTAATATAGCGTTGGAGACAGTTTACATAAACATAAAATACAGTTGACAGAAAAATAAATAATTCTCAAGATGCTTTCAGACTTGAAATGGACACATATAAATCAGATTGCCATCTGGCAATCAAATGTAATGCATTCATCTCTGCATATGCAGCCAGTGTCAGATAAAACTGTGCTTTCAGTTTGAAATATTGAAATATTGCAGTACCCAAAAAAACAAAAAATGAGGTTCACCTTTGTAGTTGTTTCTTGAGTATCTTTAACAAATGTTTTATAGTGTATGCTTGCAGTGTGACTAATTGAATGCAGCTTATTGGTTCAAGCAAGCAAATAGTGATTACTGAAATTAGAAACACCTCCAAAGTGGTTACATAACTACTTATCTATGCAATGGAAAAGTTTTGCCACTTTGGCACAATAGTCGTAAGATTAAAAAGTAAGCAATGCAAACCGACACATATCTTATTGCCACAAAGCAAATTAACTAAGTACAATCATCTGGAAAATATCATCCACAATGCACCAATCATTAGGCAACCATTGAGAATCATCCAGCTAATGTTGCTGATTGCATCATCATCAATCTTTTTTCTGTTTCTTGGGGATGAGCACCCGCAAGAGATATGCCTGCTGACAGGTGCATATGCATCTGTTTCAGTCAATCTTACTGTACTTGGCCTACACTTGCACGTTCATGTTCTCTAAGAGTAGGGAGTCACAAGTGTAAGATGCAACTGGATCTCCATAAGGGTACAGAAATGAGATTTGTACCCAAAAAATATACACTGGTGACAATGGGATAATTAGCACTGACAATAATTTCAATGACATATAAACATCAGTGACAATTATGACTATTTAATAAACCTCACTGTATGGTTGTTTACTATACCATGTTATATCTTTCATTAATCTCATATTATCACTCAGCTTATGGTGTGGGCTTAATTGGAGGCAGTAATCAAGGCCAACAGATACACACCATAAACTGGTGAAAGCTTTTTAAGGATACATAATTAAATGAAAAAGTGCAAGAAACAGAAGAATTAAACTCTGGACATTAACCCATTTTTGGGTTAAAAAGATTTGAGATACTGTAATAGAATGTAATCATGAGTATTACTACAACAGCTTAATCTGAAAACAATAAAAACAAGAGTTACAATGAGTCTGTAGAAAATAAGAGCAATGAAGAAATGTTAGGTTATCTCTTAAAGAAGATGATGGGATTTTAGTCACAACAATAGTGTTTAATGTTAATACAAATAATAAGAATGATAATGATGAGGGTAGTAGTCCCAGCAATAGTGTGTATTATCAATGGTAAGGGGATACATTGTTAGAGTAGTCCCAATAACAATAAGGCATGTAAATGTGTAGAAGATGAGGAGATGATTAGTCATTTAGTGTTATACAGTTCAAGGCCACATCTCTTGCCAAGGTGGCAGGGCCGGATTAAGGGGGGGGCTCTGGGGGCAAGTACCCCCGGGCCCCCCTCTCTGAGAGGGCCCCCTGCCACAGATCGGATCTTTTTTACCAATCCCATCTGAAGCGCTGCCTGTAGCAGAGTGTACACCAGTAGCGGCAGCTGTACTGATAGCCGTCATACAGACGGCGCGGCGACGCAGAGCACTGCTGCTGGGATGCCGGTAGCCGCATTCAATGAAAAGGGCTGTGCAGGCAGCAGGCTTTCAGGGACTGGCTGGCCGGCGTGCAGGCTGCAGGGAAGGAGGGGGCATCACAGGCACAGCTGCACATGGAGGATCACCCGAGGAGGAGAAAGAAGAACGCGCTGTGCAGTTCTTCTGTGTCACTGTCTGCCAGCAAAAGGGATCATCATCTCAAGAGAGCAGATACAGTAAGACAGAGAGTAGTGACTTTTTTTAGTTATCAATTAAAATTTAATAAATTAAGGCTCCAGGTAGCATTACTTTGAATGTGTGGTTGTGTGTGTGTATATGTGTGTATATACATACATATATATATATATATATATATATACTGTATATATATATATATATATATACTGTATATACACATATGTATAGTATAGTATATATATACACACACACACAGCAAGGAATGTTTGGCGGTACTCACGGCATATATAAAAAAACAACCTATTTAGTTTAACATTTCAGTTCCAGAAAAAAAGTCTATAAAGACTGAAATGTTTAACTATATAGGTCGGTTGGACCTTATTTTTATATATGTTGTAAGTGCCACCAACCATTCCCTGCTGTGTATTGCTTAATACTATGGACGGAACCTGGGGTATTATATATATATATATATATATATATATATAATCAATATACAGTGTATATATATATATATATATATATACACTGTATATACATACGTATAGAGGTAATGGGCACTTCAGTGTCCAAAGTTTTGTCAAGGGTGCCAGGTACAGTAGATGCAGCGTAAGGGATGGAAAACGGCACTCGGTGTTTATTTACAGAATTTGAAATATACAACTTGCTATACGACCCCGGCTCGCTGTATATTTCAAATTCTGTAAATAAACACCGAGTGCCGTTTTCCATCCCTTAGGAATTTAATTTTAGACTTTAGGGCCCCCCTGGCTTAAGTGCCCCGGGCCCCCCAAAGCCTTAATCCAGCTCTGCAAGGTGGGCTGCAGTACTAATAATCAGCACTGTGTATGGTGTAGTTTGCAGCCCCCTCTACTAACCTGGCAGATCTGCTTGTTAAATTAGCAGCTATCTAAGACTGGGATATATTTCTAAAGATTTACAGTCTTTGTCATTGCCTTTTGTCTATCAGTAATGTAATTGATCTCTCTGACATCACTTCTTTCTGCAGCGACTTTCTCCACACAACTCACTGCCCCACTAACTGTTATGCTACATAAGTTCATCAAGCTTAGCTTCAGTGTGTCTTCACCACAATTGGTTTTGGTTAGTAAGGCTGTGGTCCCAGCAATGGTTGTGCCTCTCTTCTCACCTGCTGCACTCTCTTCTTTTGCTCATGGTGTAAAATTCCTTGATACTGATTTGCTTTGATATCACATCCCACTTCTCCTCTCCTCAGGCAGGCTGAAAAGTACAGTATAGTCCCGGGATTTAACCAGGGTTAAAAAAAAACATTTTTTTAAGTGTTATAATGGTGGTTATTTTAGAAAATTAACCAATTTGTATAAATATTATAGATATAAGAGTGAAAGCTACCATCATGATTGATATGTTGAGGTGAGATTAATTCATTTATATTACAAAAAATGCTGTACTTTTTTTTAAGTCTTATTCCATGTAGGGAACATACTTCTAACTTCAATGAATAATTTATTTTTGGCTTTTTCCCATATTGACATGCCAATAAAGCAATCAATCATTCAATCAATCAATCAATCAATCAATAAATGTTTATATATAACAATATATGAAAGCAGAGTAACGTGCTTTACAAAACATTATAAACAGGAAAACAACAATAGCTCTCATCATAAAACAAAACCCATCAACTGTAAAAAATAGTAATCATATAAAAGCAGCAGTCAACCTTTGAGGTCATGCCATGACAATCACTAACTTCAATCTAACATTACAAAAATCAAAAAATTACAATGAAAAACATTGTTTTATTCCGCATGAAACAATCTATAAAACATGTAATTTACAGAAGTGCAAAAATGTACTGTACAAATGTATTTAATTTTATGGAATGAAGTACAGGTTTTACATGTGAAAATAGTAGTCTCCATGAGATATCAAAATCTAGCATCTTCTGGTGGGAGCTTCTGAACTGTCTTTTCTAATTACAGGATAAAAATTAGGTTTTACAGTATTTTGTGGGATGTTATTACTGTGAAGTGCCAAAAGTCATGGGATAGCAGAATATTAAGGTAATGGTACTGTAGTTGGTGTCACTGTACTGTGATATCTTGGATATACCTAGACCTATGTTAGCTGTAATTTGACATCATACAAGTCAGTTTGGACACCACCTAGGCTGCTCATGGCAAGGTGTCGTGATTTATCGGATTTTTAACAGGTCATGATAGTGGCTGCCCGATGGATGGGACATTCCATTTCCAAAGTTGGGTGGACATTTAACATTCCACAATCTATGATTCCACAATCTGTGATGTCACTATGCTGAGAATACTTCATGGAAGGCATTACCACCCACCATGGACAGAATAGTGGTAAACCGTGGGTACTTAATGATTGTTTGTTACCAGCAGTGTCTGGCCAGAATTGCCCGTGGAAACAGACAAGTGACACTGGCTCAAATCACATCCACATTCAATGCAAGAGGTATCAGATGTAAATCCAACAGGTCAGTGCAGTGTTCTTTAGCTTCAATTGGATATAAGTGCAGAAGACCCATCAGAGTGCCCCTGTTAAAACTATGACACTGGACACATCTCACCTGGGCCCATGACAACACTAATGGACCCTGTAGGACTGGCAACATGTGGCGTGATTGGGTGAGTCATGGTTTCATTTTATCTAAGGCTAATGGTAGGGCTTGGGTGTGCCACAGACCCCATGAGGCCATGGACCCCAGCTGCCATTAAGACACCATGCAGACTGGTGGTGGTTCCATAATTGTGTGTGGCATGGGTTGGGTCTGCTGGTTCACCTGAACATGCCATTGACCAGTAACCACTATGTTGCATTGCTTGATGACATTTGCAGCCCTGCGTGGACTTCATGTACCCTCACAACAATGGAATATCCTAGCATGATAATTAAACCTTGCCATCAGTTCCAAGTTGTCTAGAAATTATGTGTGCATGTGGATCATTGCATGCAGTGCCCACTAAGCTGCAGCCTGATTGACAGGCTGTGACTGTTTGGGGGCTGCCATAAGTCTGCAGGTAGGTTGGCAATGTCTTCTGGCACAGATTTCCAGGCCCTGGCAGAGGAGTTCCAGTGGCCAATCTGAGTAAGCTTAGGTTTACTTAGTTGGCAAATGGTTGCAACCATCACCACTTATGATTGTGATGGTGATCTAATGCTGTGTCTTTGGATGCAGCACTCAAATCTGCCATGCTGGCAGGAGGCATCTTTTTCAGATGCATCCAGTGTCATTACCATATTTAAGCATCACTGCTGAGTCCAAAGATGCAGCAGCAATGCGATCAGCATAAAACACTGAATCACCCCAGAGATAGAATATGAATCATTAGCAAAGAAAATAATTAACATTGTGAAAATGTTAGTAAAAGGAGATAACTCAGAACAGCTGAGTTAGAAATAAAAGAAAAGATAGATAAAGACAGAAACCATAAAAGTGACCTTAGAAAATGCAAAAAAGCTGCAACTGCATGAAAGTTACAAATCACACTGCAAGGTGGCAGCTTGCTCAACCTTTTGTGCATGTTCTGTATAGTACATTTTTCCAAAAGTTGGAAACACCAAGGGAACTAGTTGCTGTTCTTTGATCATAATTGTTAATATTTCACTGTGAACTTTTATCCACAATTGTTTTTCTTTATAAATAAAAGAATAACCTATTGTTTCCCAGAGATGTTTGCTTTGATCAGAGTGAATAAATGCATGATTACTCACTCAAGTTCCAATAGTAGGAGTCTGAGGGAGAAAGCTAGGATTTTAGAGAAAATCAAGAAGGAAAGAAGTAGCACTGATTAGCTACTGCAGTGATTTAAGTGTATTTATATGCATTGTTCAGCTTAGTCTAATTCATTTTTGTTGTTACTTGTGTTATTCTAGAAATATGAGGTCAGCCTTACTGTTCCCTATATACTGTGACAACTAGAAATGGGGAGAAAATAGTTTTCCAAATGGAAAAAGTCACTATACATAGTAGCACTGAACAGTAGATTATCATTTCATGTCTTGGTTGCATTCCCTCAAGAGCCAGCCATTTCATCACTCATAACAGAAATGTTTTTTGCACCAACCACATCTGCAGACAAGTGCCCAGTGTTTCAAGTGACTCCAGAATGTTCTACTAGGTATATTGGGAGTGATTCAGAGATGGACGCTAATAGCATCACTGTTGCGTCTTTAGAATATGCTAAAATATGCTAATGCAGCAGAAGCTATCTGAGGACAAAAGATGACTGCCAGCATTGCAGTTCTGAGTGCTGCATTCGAAGACTTCCTTTTTTGCTACAAAATGTTTACAGGCACATCACAAGTTTATGTTTATAGCTACAATAAACTTGGTTCAGAAATGTATACAGTGCCAAAATTTTAATGTTTTGCTACTGTGAATGTGCAAGAAGTCCAGGAAACCCTTGTTGCACATACTGTACATGAACCCAAGAGTTCTATGCAGTTCACAATTGTATGGAACTGCTAACAATTCAGAAGTGGTTGGTGATATCTAGGAAAATCAGGGTGGAGACTGGGAAGTGATCTAAAGTGATCACAAAGAGGGGCCATTTCACAGGCTTGTTAGGGGAGTGTTACAGCCGTGTCTGGGAAAGCTACTGCATTCCCAATCACAAATCCACAGCTTTAGAGGCCATGTTTAGTTGGATTAGAGGTGAGTAACTAGACTTGACCCTAGGCTACCACAAATGTTGA
This sequence comes from Taudactylus pleione, assembly GCA_031769625.1. Classification (NCBI taxonomy): domain Eukaryota; kingdom Metazoa; phylum Chordata; class Amphibia; order Anura; family Myobatrachidae; genus Taudactylus; species Taudactylus pleione. Next base: position 160,352 of record JAUIMM010000614.1, read on the forward strand.
TAGTTTGACTAATGTTGCATCATTGTTGGAGTGTTTTTTTTAAACTACATTGCAAATACATATATCACACAGCCTGAAAGTAGGTGCTTACCTCTTATACACTCCATAACACAGTGGAGCACAATAGGAAAGCTGTGTGAGGTAGCTGACTGGATTTGCTGTGGGGAGGTGGATAGGGAGCTAGCTGTGGCTGCTGTGGGGAGGGAGAAGGAGCTGTCTAGAGCTGCTGTGGGGAGGTGGGTAGGGAGCTGACTGAGACTGCTGTGGAGAGGGGAAAAAGCTGACGGGCTGCTGTGGGGAGAGAGAGCTGACTGGGGCTGCTGTGGTTAGAGGGGTGGTAGCTGACTGGGGCTGCAGTGATTAGAGAGGAAGGAGGTGTATGGGGCTGCAGTTGGGAAGGGATCTGTCTAGGACACTATTGGGGGGTCTGGGCTGGATTGAGGCACCAGTAGGTGGGGAGGGATGAGTTTACCAGAGGCAACGAGACATGTGCTTCCTGGCAGCAGCAGGATCAGTCTCTGCCAGGGCAGTCACACAAGCAGAGGATGAAGAAGTAGAAAGTAACTGCACTCACCAGGTCAGTCCCTTGTTCATTTCTACATATGCTGGTTACAATAATAAGAGAGGGGAGGATGGATCTGAGCATGAGGGGAGCAGATCAATGCAACAAAGGGAGAAAGAGCTCATCATTTAACAAGCAGGGAAGACAGCTGATCAGGGCAGCTGAGATTGGGGATAGGTGGTGGGGTCAGTTGATCCGGACAGATATTGGGAGGGTGGGATCTGACCAAGGTTGCTGCAGGGATGAAGGGAGTTGATCATGGATGCTGTGGCTAGGGTAGCTACAGGATGATGACATCATTTATTAAAGAGTGACATTCTTGTTATCACTCATTACTAATCTTAATGGTGCTCCAACCAGTCAGCTCCTAACTGTCATGTGTTTGAAAAATGGCATGTAGGAGCTGATTTTTGGAGCACCATTTAAGATTAGTAACAAGTGATAACAATAATATCACTCTTTGGTAAATTTGGCCTGATTGCGGCACTGGGGGTTGCCAATAAGGGCAGCAGCAGAGGCTGTGGATTGAGATACCTATGGGGGTGGTGGAGAGTGTATTGTGCCTAGCATGGCAGAGGGAGCTGAGTGGGGCACTGAGGGTATCTGCCTTGGGCACCAGGGCGTGTAGATATTCAGTGCACCAGTAGGTCAGTGGATTGAAGCACCTGTGGGGGTGGTGGAAAGTGGATTGTGCCTGGTATGGCAGGGTGAGCTGACTGAGGCACCTTGGGGAGTAGGTCTTCGAGCACCAACAGGTGCAGTGAATCGGGGCACCTGCAGGTTTGGGTGACAGTGGAGAGGTGCACCAGCAGGGGTGCTAGTGGGAGCATATCAGGGCACCAGGGAGGATAGCTCATTGGGGAACCAGCAAAGAGAAACTGCTTATCACAGCAGCTGCTAAGAGGGAGCTGGTTGGACTGCTGAATGGTGATGCTGTGGTCAGGGCAGGGGGGAGGTGATCAGAAGAAACAGTGAAGGGGAGCTCATTGAGGTACATTATTGGGGCACCAACAGTGATGAGAAGGTGATCAGTGCAGGGGTGTTGGCCACTTGGCATTTTCAGTCAGTCTATAATACATGACTGGCAGCCCCCACTGTGACCAAAAGCTCATAGACAGCTGCCAACCTGGTAGGTGCACAGCACTGGTATAACAGAGGCAGACACCCATCTGAGGCAGTGAGGAATCAGGGATTACCACAGCAGAGCACTTTTGTATACCTCGTTGTCTTTCCTCCAATGAATAAATTAGTGACGTCACAGCTCATGCTGTAACAGCCACCTCTGGTACCGCTCAAACCAAATTATTACTTTTGTTAATGAGACTAGTGCCAAGGCTAATTACATTGACAGTGTGCCCCCACCAACTCCAAAACACCCTCCAGCCCACTTTATCACCCAAGCAATTATCCTCCAGTTTACAGTATAGAAACAGGTAGCTGGCAAAAGTCAACCAAATGTGTGCACTCAAAAAAAAAGCCACTCTGAGTACACCAGCTACAGGCGGCAACTTGACATGCTCAACAAATTGGAATTCCCTATCTTTAAAATGGGACATATATTTCCTAATTTACAAAAAAAAATACTTTCTCAAAAAACTTAACCCCAAATGGCCCTAAACTGGAACAAGATCTATCTAACAAAACAAGCCTCTAGTGGTATATTACTAAAGTGAGAGTTTTTAGAAATGAAGATGTTGCCCATAGCAACCAATCAGACTCTACTTTACATTTAACTAGCACCTTCAGAAGATAATAGCTAGAATCAGATTGGTTGCTATGGGCAACATATCCACTTCTAAAAACTCTCACTTTAGTAAATGTATCCCCTAGTCTTAAATTGCCTCTACCCTGAGCTGTGCCTTCCCAAAAATACTGCAAAAAAGCTGAAAACTTACACTTTTGTCAAACAGGAAGTAGAAGAAAAACACTGACATTTTCAAATTTAGATTATTCCAAAGCTCTAATTTTATTTGCCCTGAAGTATGGCATGCAGTATCGAGCAATGGTTCTGCATGTCCATGTCAAATTTCATATACAGTATATATATATATATATATATATATATATATATAGTAATAATAGTGGAATGTACTTTCATGTTTTGATGTTGCTGAAGCTAGTAAAAAATAATTTTATGGGCAGAATGACAGTCTTTACCAGCACATTTGGCCTCACACCCCAGTTCTTACCTTCAGATGTATGCACACCAGGTGACCAATTATAACCTCATACTCATTCGGTAACCACTTCATGCATATTAATAAGAAAGAAAGATAGACACAAAATAAACACAGAGTGTACTCACTGGTGTTATTCTTGTCACTTTGATGGGATTGCTAGTGCAGAGCCCTCCAAGAAAAAAGACAACACCACCCACACCACTTTCTAACTAGAAGTACAACAATACTGGGCCCTACCTACTACCGGACAAAAAAAACAACAACAACAACCTACTTATAACTCTACACTGTAATGCACTTACTGGTTCTTTCACTTTAAGAAATAACAGCAATATAACATGGAGTCACAATGTGGAAAATGCAGTAAACACATTTTTAAACATGGACAATACATCATTTATTACACTTTTGCACCCTAAGCTTATTTCTACCCTTCTAACCAGCTGGCTTCTCTCTCTCTATCTCTCTGGGGGAGATGTACAATGCCTGGGAGAGTGATAAATTGAAGAGTGATAAAGCACCAACCAATCAGCTCCTAAATGTCACTTTATAGGCTGTGTTTGAAAAATGACAGTTAGGAGCTGATAGGTTGATCCTTTATCAATCTCCACTTTGTCACTCTCCAATGCTTAGTACATCTCCCCATCTATCCAGTTTCTTTATGATGGAAAAAAAATTGTCAGGAATTTGTGGTATTATTGGCTGCATGTTGTACAGTATTTATATAGGTAAATGTGTGAGTTTTCTTATTGTTCATTCTTTTACTGCCACAAGTCTGACTTGTGACTATGGATGACTAGGGGGCCAGGAGAAGGACAATAGCAGGTGTGTGTGCTAGAAGTTGGGTGGTGGGTGTTGGGGTGCACAAGGGAGCTATTACATAGTTTTTCCTAGGGTACTTCAAAAACTTTGCACCATCCCTGCCTACTCAGAGTGTTCAAAAATATGGTCACAGTGAGTGGGCAGGCTGTGAGTGTACCACTTATGATTGAGAACTGAGTGACTCAACTTGGCTTCATCCCATTGCACCATTTTGATCTCTTCATGTTCAATTGGTCCAACTCCAGGAATCACTACAGAGCACCAGACCTAAACATGGAGCAGGTGATTCCATCTGCTTGTTTTCACACAGCATCCTGAAGTCATACATATTCACACACAAATAAGGCACTGAATAATGCAAGACAAATCGACAATAATCATTAAAGGCAAGATAGACCAAAAAATTACTATATAATACATAGCCACAGATAACAATTAACATTCAACAATTGATCAATGCACAAGACTCCAAAATAACCTACAGTATACTCTTCAAGATTCTTCCATTAACTCCTGCAACCCTTATCAACTAATAATGAAACATTGTTGGGCATAGAGGTAGACTTTGCATAATTTCAGTGTTTCAATGGTAGATTACACTTTTTTTTGACAGTTTGGAAACCACCACACATCTCCAGCCATTGCTGGCAATTAGCATTTCAAGAGGACAAAATCTCTGTCAATTTGCAGCAGCTTTGAACTCAATGCATATCCTGCACTCTACCCTTGTGTTCTTTTAAATTTGTTTTTTTTTACCCATTATTTTTACTGTTTGTACATAACAATTCTGTGACCTACTGTACATGATCATTATTCCCATCTATGGCAGTTTCAAAAGTACATATTATAATCAATTCTTTTCATTGCCAGCTAATTTGCAGATTCCTTATCAAATCTTATTGTTTTATTAGTTTATCAGTTTATCAGATTGATGCAACAATATATGAAAAATTTACTACTTGTCAACTGTAGTATATATAGAGAATTCACTGCACATTACAGAAGCCTATGGAGATTAAAAATCATTAAAAATAATGATGAAAACAGTTGTAGAGCTCTAATAAAAAAAAATCTGTATTTTCAATCTACCTTAGTATTATACAGTATTTATTTTCGCTTTATAATCCACTTAATGTTCAACAAAATATATCAGCATTTACACATTTTTATGTGTCAGTTACCATATTGCTTTCTTTTTCATAAAGTGAAAAAATTGTCTGGAGACAAAAATAAAAAAGCCGCACCCAGTGGATAAATTAAAATGTCCTTTCCAAACAATAACTTGATTGAAACATCTGTCTTACATCCAAATAGCTTTATTATATCCAGCAATTAAAGACAGCTAACATAATTTATCTGCTGCTGTAAGTGTATCTACATTATTTCAGCTATTGAAAAATTAGTTAAATTGATAAAATTAAGTGGTATATTTACTAAGGCGCAGGTTTTTAAAAGTGGAGATGTTGCCTATAGCAACCAATCAGATTCTACATTACAATTATCTAGCACCTTTTAGAAGATAATAGCTGGAATCTGATTGGTTGCTGTGGGTAACACCTCCATTTCTAAAATAACCCGCTCTTTAGTAAATATACCCCTAAGAGTACTGTAGATTTAATAACTGTCGGGTTTGCAAAGTTGGCGATGATCTGAGACTTTGACTGATGTCTTTTAAACAGAACTAATAATTAATACTAAACCAAGCTGATTGAGCATTAATTACTATTGCCCTTTAGTAAACATTGGTGAAAGCTGCTGATCATCGGCAGCTTTGTTATTCAAAAATCTAATAAATCTGCCCGTAAGTGTAAGTGTGCGTATGCACTAGCAGACTGTGAAACGATTGAACGATTACGACATTGTAATCATTCAGTCATTTCACAGTCTGTGCTGTGCCTACACTGAATGATCAGTCGTTCAGTGTAGGCACCCTCCCTCTTCCCCAAACATGGACAATCTGTCATTATCGACAGATTGACCAGCATCTTCGGGCGATGATAGATGTCAAAAATGACCAGAGGGAGTGCGTATCACTGGTCGTTTTCGACATTAAACTGCTCGATTTGTGCCCAATTAACAAACGATTGAATGATAACAATGTCATTATAGTTCAATTGCTCGGTTTAATCAGGTAGTGGATACCTGCCTTAAGTTTTCCATTGTTCTGCAAACAGGTAATGGTATTGTGCAAATGGAAACAAGGTTATTTGTGTTGTTTAGTGTTAGACAGGTGCCATTTTGATATTGCAAATACTGTTCTCAGTTGTGTTCATTTTACATACTTATGTCATCAGTATTCAGTTGCTGATAAAGTTAATTTAAAAAAAATGGTAGCCAGAAAGGTGTGTTTATCCAAACTATGTTATTGAAGAAGTTGTTTCTTCTTTTCATTTCCTCTATGTTAAAAGGAGCATGTTAAAGTTTGCAACATGTGTTTGATCCTGTTTAAACAGAAATAAAGACTTCCTATTTGATTATACTTTCTGCTACTCTTATATGATAGATATGCCAGTAATTTACTGGGGAGAAGCAATCACAAAAGTTTGCTATCCTTAAAATTGTTTATCGGAAGTTAATGTGTTGCTACAAGTGTGAGTGAGGGATTGTATTTCTACACAGGTGAGGGAGGGGAATGTCAAATGTGTGACAACATGGGCAAGGGAGGGAAATGTGTGTTACTGCAGAGGTGAGGGAGTGGATTGTGTTAGTACACAGGTGAGGGAGGGTAATGACTTAATATCATAGTGGGGTAGGGGATGCATTACTATTGTGGTGAAGGTTTAAGGTGTTACTGGAGTGTTGAGATGGAAATAAAAACAGTAATATCTAAGGTTTATCTTGGTGAAACTGGGTACATCAGCTAGTTTCCAATAAAGAAGTAGAAGAGATCATAAAACTAAGTGAAGCTCCAGACTCAACTTTGATAGAGAAGACCTTTGAAAGATGACATACTGTACTACCTAGGAAGCCCAATACAGTGAGATGAAGATGGAATTTTTCTATTCAATCAGTTTGCTAAAATTTGCACAATACTCAATTTCAATCTGAATTTCTATTATCATGTAATACTCAAATTTTATTGCTGGACTTTTGCAGTGTGCTGGAGGAACATTTTTTTTCTAGTCTAGAGCAAACCCTTCACTTTTTAAGCACCTGTGAAAGACTATTTAGTTGATTTTAGCAGTCACTATTTTGTATTACTGTTCTGAAAGGCAACAATGGGACCAGCATTTGGAGAGTATACTGGTTCCTGTAGTACTATTTGGAAGTCTCTGGGGTACCTTGAGTTCAGATGGCCCTCAACTTCAATATATTAATGTATGTGCTATTATCATGTGGCATAACAGTATGTAATTATATGACCAAAAGTTGGTGCTATTATAATGTAGCATTAGGGACACTGGTTCAGAGATGCCTTGATGTGGCCTGGTGCTTAAACATATAATTGCAAATATATGCAACAAAGGTCTCTTCATTTTATTATCATGTAGTATTCAAAACTTATTGCTGGACTTTTGCAGTGTGCTGGGGGAACATTTATATGTCTACTCTACAGTAAACCCATCTCTTTTCAAGTACCTGTGAAAGACTATTAAGTTGATCTGAGCAACCACTATTTTGTATTACTGTTCTGAGAGGCATGGATAGGACCAGCATTTGCAGGGTGTGCTGGTTCATGTAGTGTTATTAGGAGGTCTCTGGGGTACCTCCAAGTGAGTTGGATCTCAACTTAGATATGTTAATGTATGTGGTATGATCATGTGGCATAACAGTATTCAATTATATGACCCAAAGTGGGTGCTATTTACATGTAGGGACACCAGTACAGAAATGCCTTGACATGGCCCTATGCCAGTGGTATAATTTCAGTGTTATGGAGCTGGTCAATACGTCAATCATGATCTACCTGTAGCTTGCTGAGCTCCTGCAGGTAGATCGTGACCTACTTTCTGTAGTAACTGGGAATGCTGGTTTCTGAAGTGATCAGAGAATAAAGAAGCCTCTGATAATTTCAGAGGTCAGCATTCCCAGTAATGCAGTGTGTGCGTGAGTTGGTGACATTATGACATCACCCGATTCTCCTGCGATGTGAAGAGCCTGCACCTGCTGGATCTAATTAGATCCAGTCAGTGGCAGGCAGCAGACATCTACGTGAATAAATGTAAGTGCTGAACAGGGGAGGGGGCACAGCATAAAGGGTATTCCTGGGGGAATAGCATAACAGGCCCTACTATGGGCATTACTGGATGAACAGCATAAGGGGCACTACTGGGACCACTGCATAAGGGGCACTACTGGGATACTGTATAAGGGGCACTACTTGGGGCATTACTGGGGAAACTGCATTAGGGGCACTGCATAAAGGGCACTACTGGGGGCACAGCATAACAGGCACTACTGGGGTACTGTATAAGAAGCACTACTGGGGGAAATACATAAAGGACACTACTGAGGGAACTTCATAAAGGGCCCTACAGGGGGTACTGTATAAAAGGGACTACTGGGGCACTGTACAAGGGGCACTACTGGAGGCACTGTATAAAGGGCACTACTGGGGGCACTGCATAAGGGGCACTATTGGGGGCATTGTATAATGAGAAATATATAAAGGACACTACTGGGGGCACTGTATAAGAAGCAATACATAAAGGACACAACTGGTGGACTGCATAATGGGCACTACTAGGGGTACTGTATAAGGGGCACTACTGGGTGTCATAACGAAAAATAAATAGCAGAGGGAGAAAAGACAGAGTGGGAAGTGAAAGATGGAATGAGAAGGGAAAAGTGGAGGGGAGAAACGTGGGTGGAAGAGAGAGAGAAGAAAAAGAGCGAGTTTAAAATTTTAAAAAGAAAACCAGGCAACGCTGGACATTAAATCTAGTGTGTATATACAGTATGTTTATAAATGTTCATTTTTGTGTGGATATTGTTTTTGCTGTAATTTTGTGTGTTTTGGGAAGAGGGTAATAGCCAAATCCATTCTAAGTATACTGAATGCCGACACGCGCAAGATCAATTCTAGGGGTCTGTGTACCAAGGGCCTGATTCAGAGCCGCTCGCTGCTGGTGAGTGCTTGCTCTGAATCAGGGCATGTTTTTTTTTTTTTCCAGCCCGCTCGCAAAGCTGTCTGTCACGATTATCGTGTCCATCAGGCTTGCAGCGAGACCATGTGGTAGGGTCTCAGCTCCCACAAGCCTGGTGGACTTCCTGCTCTAACAGTGATGTCAGTAGGGCCGCCCACAAATGCCAGGCATTCCTTAGGGAATGCCTGCATTTGAGCAGCTACCCCTCCTCAGTGATCATCGACAGCCGTCCTGTCTTGTAACGAGACCAGTAGCATCGGAGCTGCCGTCGCTGGACGGGTCTCACGCATGCGCACGCCAGAGGTGGCAGATGCGCAGTGGGGGACCATCGACCCGCTTTCGAGCACTGTGCACTTGCGAGCAGGTCTGAATTAGGCTCTAAACCTTAGAGAGAGAGAAGGTGGATAGAGATATAGTACCAGCCAATCAGCTCCTGTCATTCTATAGGCTGTGTTTGAAAAATGACAGAAGCTGATTGGTTGTTACAATATCTTCATTCACTTTATTAACTCTCTCCACTGTGCATTGTAATCTGCAGTGACTTAGGGGTCTATTTACTAAGCTTTGTTAGGAGATAAAGGGAACGGAGATAAGGTACCAGCCAATCAGCTCCTAACTTTAATTTTTCAAACACAGCCTGTGAAATGACAGTTAGGAGCTGATTGGTTGGTACCTTACCTCCGTTCAACTTTATCTCCTAACAAAGCTTAGTAAATAGACCCCTAAGTCACTGATGCTTCTGTGTGCCTGTGCTGCCAGTGGCTGAGGGCAAGGGAGAGCATGGGAGCTCCTCTCTTTATTCCACTCTTCAGCACCTGCAAGTTGAAGTGGAAGCAACTAGTATTTTTGCTGTATGAATCTGACAGGTCAGGTCACACTTTTTTAGGGCGGCATGAGCAATGAATATGTGTTTTATTAATTTTCCTGTGAGGGCCATTGCGTTTGCTTTGTTTTTCCTGTAGGGAACAATGTGTTTTATTTTTTTCCTGTGAGAGCTATTGTGTTTTACGTGCAACCTCTAGTCAGGGTTAACAACATCAGGGCCACTTGTTTGTGTTGCCCCCCCAGGCTGAAAGTTGCCATCCAGCCCCTGCCCTATGCTTAAACATATCTTTACAAATATATGCAAAAAAAGAACTTTGAATTTCTATTATCATGTAGTATTCAAATTTTATTGCTGGACTTTTGCAGTGTGTTGGGGGGGACATTTTTTTATTTCTTTCTTGTTTCGAGTAAACCCCTCCCTTAGACATGTGAAAGACTATTAAGTTGATTTGAGTAACTACTATTTTGTATTTCAACCAATTTGGAATGTTAGAAGCAAAAAGGGTGACACCACCAATGGATGCATCATATCTGACATTTCGAGAAGATGATCTCTTATTAAATAATGAACAGTACAGACAAGCAGTGGGGACACTTTTATATGTGGCATGTACTACTACAAGGCTTGATATTTCAGTATCTACAGTACAGTATGTCTCATTTTTATAGACATGTGAGTAAACCTCGTGAAAGAGATTGGAATGTAATTAAGGGAGTGATGCAGTACCTTGCACACAAGCAGAGCTATAGCCTGATATTGTTAGCAGAAGGTAAACTTGAATTTCCAGGATATGTAGTTGCATATTGGACAGGTTATTTAGTGGCTACTTATTCAAACTTGGGAACAGTCCAATCTCTTGGTCCAGTTAATAAGCAAATGTCAGTTGCTTTATCATCAATAGAAGACAAATACATTTCAGTGGCCTATGTCAGTCAAGAAGTTGTTTGGTTATGTCAGTTACTGCAGTAGATCAACCAACAGTATTAACAGCAATCAATGATTTAAAAACCTTGCAAGCACTGAAAATATAAATGCTACAACCAAACATTTTGATGTGATACTGTTACATACTGTGAGACTATAAGTTGGCAGATGTTGTAATAAAAGTCAATCCAAGGCCAGAGTTTGAGGACATTAGATCCAAGACTAGTTTGATAATCAGTTGTCATTTTAATATTGCAACATCTGTTCTCAAACTGTGTTTTTTGTACATTCAGATGTCATCCGTATTCAGCTGCTGATATTGATAAAGTTAGTAAAAAAGAAGGTAGCCAGGAGGTGTGCTTATTCAGATGAAGGTTTCCCTACTTTCCTTTCCTCCATGTTGTCAGCGCATGTTAAAGTTTGCAGCATGTGTGTCATCCTGTTTATACATAAATAATGAGTACCTGTTTGATTATACTTTCTGCTGCTCCTATATAGTGTATCTGCTACAACTTGTCACCCTGATAAGTAGAGATTCTCTGTAACAACATGAAACAATCTCTATCAAGTATGTATACCAAATGCAATGCAGATGTAAATTATTGGACTGTTTGCAATAGTAGGCCACATAGCTGATTATGTAATCTGGTTACTGTATCTACAAAGCTGAAGTATTGTTACTTCTAAAATAATTACTCTGTTAGTTTCAATTCAAAGTAGAGGGCTCTGTTAGAATATGAATGGGGCACTGATTTCAGTTACAAGCTATAGCTCTTAGTGCCTGATTCAGCAATGTGCACTGCCGATAGATTCCTGATGTTCGGGAATATGCGCAGGCACCAGACCAATTCGGCTTATGTGCAGAACGGGTCTGCGAGGCCGCACGCAAACTGGCAGCAGACTGGCAGTGATTGACAGTCTGCTACCATTTGGGGGTGGGAAAGAGGCGGCAATGCTTCATTAGTAGTAAACCCTGTTTGGCTTTAAGCACAGTTAGGAAAGCAACAATGTACAGTAACAGATTTGTGTACCATTAGAACACACATTCTAGGTGATACAGATATTAAATAAGTAACTGTATGATACCGACATATGCATCATCCTTTGCTCTTTAGAATAAAAAAGATAAAAACCCTACAATATATTCAGATTAAAGAAATTAACATACTATACTTTAACTTTGTAATATTAGTCTGCAATCTTATCTTCTGCAGACTAATGACCACATTGCTCTACACAACTTGAATTATCCCCTATGGCATATGGTAATTCCTCAATCCTGTAGACTTCAAATTTACTACTACACAATCACAGTTTATAACCACTACTTATTTACACATTTCAATTATTTAGAACAGAGCCCTGTATTTCCCTCCCCATGGTCATTCTGTCAGAGGTGCACATGGTACTTTAAATCCTGTCTTAACATCCAGGGGTAAATTTAATAAGATTAGAGTTTGGTAGAGTTTTGTTTTTTTTATCTCGATATGCATCTACGAATCTCGGGTGATTTTCCTGTTTTTCATCTTGCAAATTTACTAAGAAGTGAGTTTAGCTGAAAGTGAGTTTTCTGATGGTGATGCAGATCGAGATATCTCCCCCGAGTTGCAAGTTTAGATGAGATTACTCACCCGAGATTGCAGTGTTTTCTCTCTGCAAATCTCTCCTCAGCTAGTTTCACATGGGTCCCTGCCTTTTTCCAGGTACATCCATGGAATCTACATTCCTGCTGGTACAGGTAAGTATGTGTGAGTAGGTTAGGTGTATGTATTAAAGTTTTACTAGATATTGTGTGTGTACTGTGGTTATTTAACTATTTATTTTACAGTGGGGTACAGGTGCTGGCCGACTGCTGGCACTTGTAGTGTCACAAGTGCTCAAGGGCAGGCATGCTGGCACCTGTAGTTCCACTGTAAAATACAATAGTTTTCTACTATTTTACACTTTATTACCTCCATACCCACTGATCCAGGAGTGAGGGAAAGAGCTCTGGGCTTCAGACCAAGTCTGGGGTTTCAGGAGAGGGGATACCCCTGTTTTGGGGGGGTCCCCACCTCCCCTGATATCCCTGGCTTGGCCTGACCAGCTTGGGGTGAGAATGCTTTTGCCACAGAGACCCGGTAATAGGGTCTCATGGCTGTGGCCTTACACCATAGTCAGTTTGGGTCTGGTGCTGGTTCTAAATATTAGGGGGACCCCTGAGCAATTTTTTACCCCCCACCTGCAGCCAGGTAATGGTTCCGAAATTACAGTGGAACCCTACTTGTTTTGTCCCCCGTAATTTTTGGAACCAGGACTGGCTGACCAGTCCAGGGCTGGTTATGGCTTTTGGGGGGGAACCCTAAGTAATTTTTTTTAAATCACAAAATTAACTACACATGCAGAAAAATACAGAAATCACACTGATCTGTGTGATCTATGTTTCTGGCAAACTCGTAGCTCTGGAGGGTGAGTGTTTGAAGCTTCAATTTCTCTGCGAGTTTGCTCTAATCTCACCGGAGATTTAATTCTTTGTAAATTTGCAAACAGCATCATTTTCATGAAAAGTAAATGTGAGTTTGCCCGATGGTGAGAACATTCAACCCGAGTTTTATGAGTGAAATTAAATAACTCTCTCCCAAACTCACCAGAGTTTGTCTTTAGTAAATTTGCTAGATGAAAAACATGCCTAAACTCACATGAGATTGCAATCTCGACCAAACTCGAATCTTAGTAAATTTACCCCCTAGAGTTCAATGTGTAATCAGGTAATTTTAATGGATTTCATTCTCTACTTAAGATGTATTCCAATATTGGCAACATTTTATCATTTGGTGGCTTTACGTTCTGTTAATTTAATCAGCCTAATTTCTAAATGGACATTGCCTATTTCGCTGGTATTAGAATGGTACTTAGGGCCCGATTCAGACCCATTTGCTAAACCGTGGACGCATGCTATGGGTGATTGTCACCCATCTGCGCATGTGTATGCGGCAAATTACGCATGCATGAACCAGTTACTGCATCCGGTGTCAAATTCAAATAATTGGTTATGATAGTTTGTAATTGTTATCTGATGATCTTGTCACTTATGGGCTGATAAAGAGTAAAATCAGATGCTACTCTGCGTTGGAAGCAAGCCGATGCGCACAAATGCGTATATATATATATATATAATATATATATATATATATATATATATCATTCAAGGTTTAGCCAAGTGTGTGAGAAGCAGGAGTATGTCTGAGAAAAGTAATTAAAAATACACAAAGATACTGTGAGAGTTTTGCATATAAACTTCATTTTATATGACCTTTTGTAATTATCTTCAGATGGATATAATATAAAAAAAACATTTACTGGATGAAGCTATATATGTGTATATTAAAAAAAAAAATATATATATATATATTAATCATGACACATATTCAGACACACAAACGAATAAAATACATACAGCACATACTTGCATGATACACAACACATGCACGCAGCGCAGCATTTGCGCTGCGTTCAGACACACAACACACACTGCTGAATTACTGTAAATATCTTACTATTACTTATGGAAGCACATATAGAAAAGGTTCCCTAACTTTAAGAAAAGGTTTTGTTAGACAATCATTATGGTATAAAGTGTGCATATATGATATTTAAGGTATACACCATGGTAGACATGGCATGTTTGGTACTATACTGACACCCATGTTTATTTCCAGATATTCGAGTCTATCAGTGAGGGAGTTGCATCTTGCGTTCGATGGTTATGGTTCATTGGAAATTATTGGTTAGAATGTATTCTCTGAATGTAGTGTCTTAATCTAGTTAAAGAAAGACAATGTAATCTCAAGACATTGTTGGAGAATTGGGACATACCCCTAGTGACAACATAAGAACTGTCCTATGAACTACAACGTACTACAAAGACAAAGAGCAAGAACTAATGGAATTATGTTTGTCTGTCTACATTGTTGTTATCTGTGATTTGTAAAGTATATAGCCTGCTTGCTGATCCCAACTTAAAGCCATTCTCCTTAGATGACCACAGGCTTCTGGACTGATGACTATGAGGGACCACTGCGCACGTGTATGTATTGGGCTGTATCTTATTTTCTGTATTTAATTGTCTTTGTGCTAATTGTGCTAGATCAAAGCGTATACCTTTTTGAATGCAATAAAAATGTTGTGCTTTGGAACCACAATTATTGTCTGGACAGCGATTATTTCTCTCTAGCAATTTAGGGGTATTCATAGTTGGGGGCTCACAGTAAATTGGAGGTCACGCTACCAGGAATTGGCTGAATAGCACGGTCAAACGGTCTCTCAACAAAAGGTGGAAATGAAACCTGCACCATCTGGTGTTGTGAAACCGAGAACCGTTGTTGTGTGATTTAAAGGAGCACTGACTAGAACCTGGGAACGGGAGAGAAAAGGCTGTATCTTTCATAATCTGTCCCAACGCTAAAGTGCGATTTGCACAATAGCGTATACATGTTTCTGGTATTGTTGCCATGTGTTCAAACAAATTTTTGAAAATTGCATTTTTATATTGATAGCGTGATTACAATGTTTTGAGTCTCTTAATCATACTGCCATATCTGAGAAAAAGTTTAGCTTCTTTTCTGTGCAGAAAAGTTGCATGATAGATGTGTATTTGTGATGAGAAAAGGGATACTGTGTGTCCCCTATTACTAGGGGTACTGTGTGTTCCCTAGGGCTAGGTTATTGTGTCTTTCCTAGGGTACACATAGCAGGTGTATTGCAGAATAGGGGTACTGTGTGTTCCCTATTACTAGGGGTACTGTGTGTTTCCTAGAGTTAAAATCATCTCTCAGTGTGATTGCTAAATCAATTGATCAGTTAGGCACTTTGTTAGTTAGGCATTGTGATTGAACCGCACGGTTGGGGCAGACCATGATTGTGAACTTAGTTGTGGTGGAGGAAATCTCTGAAAAGGTTATTTAAACTCTTAAATTCTAGCAGTGGAAAGTACTCGAAAAGGGATTTGGTTAGGGGTACTGTGTGTTCCCTATCCGGAAGGCAGGATATTGTATAGGTGGCATTCTGTTGCTTGTTGTGTAGGTTGACTGTAATGATTAGTGAGTTGGTTGTACACAACGGGTGAAGGTGAGTGGACGCAGCCTGTGAATTCCTCCACCGGTCTAAATCTCTATTGAAAAGTTCAGAAGTTTGGCCCAAGATGGGTGCTAAACAAATAGTGGAAATGTTAGATGATGTGATGCTTTTGGAAGGACCGACAGGTTCGACATGGCATATAATGCATACAAAGTATGGAGCGTATGCAGCTATGCACTGTGATGTATGGGTTAAGATGATGAGGAAGTGTGTGAAACCTCTTCCGAAGATTGGCAGTTTTGATGTGGAAATATTGAACAATGTTAGAGATAGCATCTGTGTGGTGAAATCTCTGAAGAAAATAGTAAAATATAATGATTGCTTGAAGCTGTGGCAGCAAGAGAGGAACATGTGGCTTAGTGGTGTGCACGCGGTGCAAAATAGCGGCATGCGCACGACGCATTCAGGCAATACACTAAATAGCAATGTGTGCATGCCACAAGAGAGCACGTACACATGGCAAGGTAGCATTGCTGAAAGTACAGTTAGTAGTGCAGATGCACCTCCACCACCCTACACGGTGGAAAGTGAAGATACAGCCTATGCCAAAAATGATTAAAATGCAACCTGTACCCTCTCCAGAGTAATTATAATGAAAATGTTTAAGAAGCAGATGATGAACCTGTTGTAATGTTAACCATCTCTCATGCAGTACCAATGTTAGATGTACCTCCACAGCAGGTACAGGAAGTGGCCTCACCAATGGTAGTAGCAGAAGTGCTACCACCTGCAGAAGCCATAGAAGCTGGTGGAAATAATATTATACGTTGTAGTAATCGACTGAACCCCCCAAGTACCAAGGCCAAAGGTAACGGTGTAGTAGGCATGCATCCAGTCCAGACAATAACAGTTCCCAATGGGAATCCGGACACAGGTGGTGTGGTGCCTACAAGGGAGGCAGCAATGCATTGTCCGTGGATGAGAGATGAGCTACAGTCCATAATGACAGATTTCCCTGACCCTAGAAAAGAGTTAGCAAAGTATCAGATATTTATAAAAGATTTAGGTAATGCTCATGAGCCAACCAACAAGATTGTGAGTGGTATTACGTGCATGTCTTCCACACAATATCGACATGAAAAAGCTTATCATGGCTTGTGTATTGGATGGAGATAGTCCCTTAACTGACGAAAGTAATCTGAACAACATAACCCGCATAATCACCCAATTCGCCGTATATTTTCCAGTGGTAGTTAACGGGAGTATTTTTTTTACAATTAAGTAGAAGGAGAGTGAGTCTGCAGAAGATTATTTTACCAGAGTGCTGCAGACTATTACCCAGTACTGGGATAGAGGACATAAAAGATAGCATGCACCACAGGGAAATGGTCATCATGGTACTTATGGATGGTCTTAAAGACAATCTAAAGACCAGGGTTCATACCTCACATCCTGGGTGGAGGGGAATTATGGTAGACAACCTCAGGGAAACTGCTATTGAACATGACAAAAACATCCTCAGGAAGCATGAAACACAGAGTGAGAAGCTAATGGCTGTTATCAATCAAGCTCTTGAAACAATGCATCCACAGCCACCAGACACCTACTCACCTGCACAGCTAAAAGTTCTCAATACACATCATCCTGCACAGTCACAAATTACACAGCCATACCACACATATCACACTCAGCAACAAAACACAAATCAACATACCTTGCCTCAGAACACATTCCACACACAACGACAACCCCCATATACATATCCTCAGCCATTATCTTCCAACACTCCCCAAACCACACAACAACAACCTGTCAAACCAAACCCTCCATGAAGGTGTTATAACTGCAACCAGAAGGGACACCTAATTAGGGACTGTAAAGTAAGGAAACAGTGACCACCTAACCAGGGAGCTCCAAAACATCCCCAGAATGCTGGAAACTTCCAACAATCACCTGCTTGCAAAGTGACAATAAATGCTTTATTGGAGCAGGACAGTCAGCTCTAGCGGTCAGGTCACACCTGTAGTCTACAGCCAGTCAGGTTAACTGGAAGTACTAGGGAAGAACCGGTGATGATGGTTGATGTAGCTGGTACTAAACATCCTTTTCTTGTAGACACAGGGGCAATCAGATCAGTGTTAAAATCTCCATCCAATTTACAGGTGACCTGCAAGACAGTATCAGCAATGGGTGTAACAGGTAAAGTTCAGGATTATACTTTAACCAAATCTGCAGAGGTTACTATCGGGCCATTGCATACCAGGAATTAATTTCTCCTGGCAGTGGCGGCTCCTACTAACCTACTGGGAAGGGATTTGTTGTGTAAAATGGGATGTGTCATTTATGGTACACCTGATGGTATTTTTTTAGATATCTCAGAGAGAGTTGCGCATGAGGTAAGGGATATATTGGACACTCCACAAAAGTTAATGCTTCACTCTGCCATCCTAGAGCAAAGTCCATCACAGGTAAAGGAGATGTTATCTCAAATACTGGGTTCCCTTTGGACCAAAGATGGACAGGACACTTGAGTAATTCAAATATAGCTCCTGTAATGATCAAATTAAAGGTGGGAAGACAGGCTCCAAAAATCCCTCATTACCCTTTATATCCAGAGGTGGAGCTAGGGGTGTATCCCATAATTGAGAGATTGCTCCAGCAGGGGATTTTAGGCAATACAGCTGGTGTAGCCAACAGAACCATCCACCTGTGAAGAAGAGTGGTGGGAAGGGTTATAGGCTAGTACTGGACCTTAGAGGAATTAAAAATGTAGTTGAGAGCCAATACCCTGTAGTGCCAAATCCAGCTGTCATTATCATGCAGATCCCACCAAATGCAACCCATTTTACTGTTATTGACCTCTATTCTGCCTTCTCTGTCCCTCTTCATCCTGAGTGTCAGTATTTATTTGCCTTCACATACAAGGGGGTACAATACACATGGACACAGTTGCCCCAGGGCTTCATAGACAGCCCCAGTATCTTCTCCCAGGCCTTACACAACTGTTTACAATCTTTTCAACCTGCCAATGGATCTGTTATAATACAATATATAGATGATTTGTTGTTGTGTTCTGATTCATTTGTCATGTTTAAATGATATTAAACTTTTGTTGCTTCATCTCTCGCAAACAGGGCACAAGGTTGCAAAGGACAAATTACAGCCATGCCAGACCAGGGTTGAATACTTGGGACACTGCCTATCCAGGGGTTACAACATCTGACTACTGACCACTTCCAGACAATACAGACCATGACACTGCCGCAAAATCAACGGCAAATCTGTACCTTCTTGGGAATGTGTGGATACTGCAGAATGTGGATCCCAGGTTTTTCTATTTTGGCTTTACCATTGTAGGATTTTCTTCCTCAAAACTAGATTGTGTCATATACACTGATGAAACAGAGCAGGCTTTCCTTAACCTTAAGGATAGTCTGACAAGAGCACCTGCAATGGGAATACCTGATTATGAAAAACCTTTTGATTTGTATTGTACGGAAGCTGATGGTTGCACAGCACGTGTCCTCACACAAGAACATGGTGATGCCAGTGGATCAGCAGCATACTAGAGTGCCCAATTGGATGCTCTGCAAGATCACTCCCAATGTGTTTAAGAAGTGTTGCTGCAACCACTCTTCTAATAAATATGAGCGAGGACGTAGTGTTAGGGCATGATACGACTGTCTATACACCCCATGCAGTATCTGCTTTGTTAAATTCAGCCCAAACCAGACATGTCTCCTCAGCTAGGTTCACAAAATTGGAACTATCCCTGATAGCACCTGCAAACATCACCATAAAGCGGTGCAATACATTAAATCCAGCAACGTACCTACCATATGTGCCTCGGGATGCACAAAGGGTGGAAGGTGAGTCGCTGTCTCTGGTGGAAAGTGAGTTTTGCAGGGATACTGATATACATGACTGTATGGATTATTTGAATCAAAACTTTACAGCTAGGCCTGACATACGTGACATACCATTAGAAAATGCAGAGTTGATGTTTTACACAGATGAGAGTTGTCAAAGACAAACTGACACTGGATAGTTATGTACAGGTTATGCTGTTGTAAATGACGAGGACATTATAGAAGCTGAACCCCTTGGTCCACCTCACTCAGCCCAAGTGGCAGAGCTAGTGGCACTAAGAAGAGCTTGTGAGATGGCAGAAGGCAAATCAGCCAACATATACATTGACTCTAGGTACGCCTTTGGGATCGTACATGATTTTGGAGCTCTATAGCATCTTAGAAATGTTATGACAGCAGCAGGCCCACCAGTAGCACACTCAAAACATAAAAAAGGACTATTGACAGCAATTCAAATTCCAAA
This sequence comes from Taudactylus pleione, assembly GCA_031769625.1. NCBI lineage: Eukaryota > Metazoa > Chordata > Amphibia > Anura > Myobatrachidae > Taudactylus > Taudactylus pleione. Next base: position 180,140 of record JAUIMM010000614.1, read on the forward strand.
GACAGTGGTCATCATTAAGTGTAAAGCCCATACATGTGAGGATGATCTGGTGTCACTGGGCAATAATAAAGCAGACAAAGCTGCCAAATGGGCAACAGGGTTCAGAATGAATACACAAATTGATCAAATGATGATGTTTCAGGCAATTGACATGCAGAAGTTAATTGAGATGCAAAATTTGTGATCCATTCAGGAAAAGGCAGTCTGGAGATCAAAGGGATGTGGACAGGGGTCCTCTGGAATCTTGAGAGATGGACAAGGTAAGCCGGTGGCACCCAGACTTGGCTGAAGCAGCGCATGGTCTGAATCACCTGGGAAAGCAAGGTATGTACAAGTTTGTCAGGGTGTATTGGTGTGCATCAGGATTCTCTTTCCAAGCCAAAAAGAGGGCAACGTCCTGCTTGACATGCTTGAGGAAGAACATCGGAAAAACAATACCAACCAAGCCATCCCACATCCCTCTGACAGAGGGACCTTTTCAGGTAATACAAATTTACTTCATCCAATTACCACCCTGCAGGAACCTCAAATATGTATTAGTTATACAGATGTGTTTTCTAATTGGGTAGAGGCATATCCAGCTGCCTCTAATACTGCTGCATTTACTGCTAAAAAGATTTTTCAGGAATTTGTATGCAGGTACGGTATCCTTAGTATCATAGAAAGTGATAGGGGTACTCATTTCACTGGTGATGTCTTCCAGAACATGTGTAAGTTGATGGGTATTAATAGTAGACTTCACACCCCCTATCGACCGCAAGCCAGTGCCAAGGTGGAGAGGGTAAATGGTACTGTTAAGAACAAACTGAGTAACACCATGGCTGAAACTGGATTAGGTTGGCCAGAAGCCTTACCGCTAGTCTTTCATAGCATCAGGACAACTCCTAAACCCCCTCTTAATTTGTCCCCCTTTGAGATACTGTTCAGGAGACAACCTCATCTGATTGTAAGTCCATAGGAAGTCTTGAAGAGTAACAACAAGGTTACTGTAAAGTATCTTATAACAATGAGTAAATATTCTGCAGCAGCAGAAACTGAAATTGCTATCACCTGATATGCCAGAAACAAACTGTCATTTTGAACCTGGATAATTTGTTATGATCAGTAATTTCCTACATTCAGGTTGTCTGACAGATTGGTGGGAAGGTCCATATTAAGTGTTGCTGACAAGTACAACATCCTTGAAAGTGGCAGAAAGAGATACCTGGGTCCATTCCACTCACAGCAGAAAAGTCAATCAACCGGTGGAGATACAAGGCGGAGTTGAGGCAGATAACGTAGACCTGTCAATTGCGAGCTTGTTCCATGAGAGTTACAGACTGCAGTGAGATACCCAAGCTACAGAAATTTGAAGTCCACTATTCCAGCAATGGAATGGCGGGCTGAGTTTGCCTTCCCATTTTCTTCCAGAATTCTCATCATCCTTTTTGGGTTCAGGATGTCCTGTTTCTATAACAGTGGGCAGATGATGGAGGGAGAGGTTGATGGTGATATCGATGGAGTGGAGTCGAGAGAAGGAGCCATACATTCACAAGGGTGGTATCTGGCCAAACTCAGGGCCTGATTCAGACCTGCTCGTGAGCGCTATGCGCTCACAAGTGGGTCGATGGTGGCCCAGTGCGCATGCACATGATGGAGCCGGCTCCATCATGCACATGCGCGAGACCCGGATAGCGACAGGCAAACCGTCGCTCCGGGTCTCGTACCAAAGGGGGCATGCTGTCGATGTTGAGTGACAGCATTTCCCCTTTGGTGGGCATGCCGGGGGAGTGGCTGCCCAAGCGGAGGCATTCCCATGTGAATGCCTCCATTTGGGGACAGCCCCATTGACATCATGAGTGATGTCAGTGGGAGAGATTTCGGCTCTGGTTGAGCCGCATTCTTTCTTGGGCTTGTGGCAACAAGACCCTACCACAAGGGTCTCGTCGCAAGCCCGATAGTTACGATGGTCTTGACCTTGAAAAATGGGCACTCTCCAACCTAGGGGTCTGAACATCGATTTTGATTTAGGCGCTTTTTTGAACAAGTAAATTTTACATATTATTTTATACAACTTTTTAACATCCAATTTTAATGAAATAACATATTTGAGAACCTGGAAATCACCTAAGTAACATTGATGTACTGAATTAGTACCATTAACAGAGGAATATATGTAGCCCCTTTTTTTTATATATAAAAAAAAAAAATAATAATATATATATATTTTTTTTTTATATAATTATTTTTTTTGTATATTTTTGATATAATAATTTTTAAACATTCTAACCCCCACATATTTTAATCATTAAAGATTGTTGCATTTATCATGTTTATTCACATATTTATTACAAACAGCAAGGCCACATAGCAATAAGAGAATCCAGCCGCTAATTAAGAAAGGACCAATGAGAACACTCCAATGGGTATTTAAGAAGGCTGGAATCCTTTTGACAGACACCTTGAAAAAGTCATTGAATGACGAAACGCGTTGGTGTTAGGAAAGGCGGCAGTAAGAGCACGGAGAGACAACAGGAGCTCAAGCGGCAGCAAGAACCCCGAACTTCGACTCGCTCCATAGAGCCCGAAACAACACAGCCTGGGAAGACTCCAGCAAGACGGCAACAGCATAGAGCTTATAGCCGACACTACCCATTCCCATAAGTCATCAGCGGACTCCAGTCTGCGCCATCAATAGGGTAAGATAGGGTAAGCTTTCAACCGCTGCTCCACTCTCAGCGTGCAAGACACGGGACTGCCACAACAGATTCACTTTCTTCCAGCACACACACATTTTTTCCATGAAAGAGCTACGAACATCCTTTTGTCTTTATGTGTCTATTTTTAGTCCTCTGTTTACTTAGCAATTGCCGGTCTCATTAACTATTGATCATTGTAACATCTGCACATATCTGTTTTGTTCATTACAATACCCTTTTTCCCACCCCACCTGTAATCACTAGCGAGTCCAAACCCCATTTGTATTTCCAGTTATAGAGTGTCAATCAGGTGTCTGATTACACTCAATAGGACAGCTGCTAATTCTCTGATTAAGCGCGCAGGATACTTTTTGTACAAATCCTAGTAATTCGCTTATGTGTCAGGTGTGTTCCTAATATCTTGAAGTGTGGAATATGTACAAGAGCAAACAGAGAAACAGAGATGATGGTGGTAAGCAATGATATTATGGATACCAAGGTCATGGAAGAACTATATTACAACCCCGAATTAGAGTGTATCATCAGATGATGAAATATAAAATCATGCATGCATGTATTATTAAAGTTATTTTCAAACATCCTAGATAATGTAGTCTCAATCCCTCTTCCTTTATAGGTTTGATGAGATCCCAGATCCCACCAATGATCCCTATAGATCTGCAGATGGCATATAAGGCTTGTACTGCCCTCTTGAAATGTATTATTTAATGGTTCAGTGACCTACTTGTGTCACACCATTTATAACCTTGAATAATACATTGCAAACTTTAAGCTTAGAATGTGATAGCGTATTGTTTGCTATCAAAGGGTGGACTGTCAAAGTCAAATAATTGGTTATGAATGTTTGTAATTATTATCTGATGATCTTGTCGCTTATGGGCTGATAAAGAGTAAAATCGGATGCTACTCTGCGTTGGAAGCAAGATGATGCGCACAATATATATATATATATATATATAATTCATGGTTTAGCTAAGTGTGTGAGAAGCAGGAGTATGTCTGAGAAAAGTAATTAAAAATTCACAAAGATACTGTGAGAGTTTTGCATATAAACTGAGAAGCTCTGCATACAGATACAGTATGTCTGTGGCAATTGAAATATAACACAGACACTGATATGCACAATTGAAGTGCTCTGAATGTAGAGCTAGAGACAATTGTCAGAGGTTTGAATATTGTTAGCAATTGTTTGCCTTGTGTATAATGCTGATGTGGTTTAGAAAGAACTAACAATTGTATTCTAAATAAGCATAGGAAAGCCATTGTTAAAATTATCAGACTTCTTGCCAAGGCTTGCTCCACCTGTGAGCAGGGCAAACTTCATTTTATATGACCTTCTGCTATTATCTTCAGACAGATATAATATAAAAAACAGTTACTGGATGAAGCTATATATATGTATGTATATATACTGTATATAATTATATATATATATATATATATATATATATTTATTAATCCAAGACACATATTCAGACTTACATTAACAAATAAAATACATACAGCACATGTTTACATGATACACAACACATGCACGCAACGCAGCATTTGCACTGCGTTCAGACACACAACTCACACTGCTGAATTACTGTAAATATATAACTTTTACTTATGCAATCACATATAGAAAAGGTTCCCTAGCATTAAGAAAACATTTTGTTAGACAATCATTATGGTATAAAAGTGTGCATATATGATATTTAAGGTATACACCATGGTAGACATGGCATATTTGGTACTATACTAACACCTTGTTTATTTCCAGATATTCGAGTCTATCAGCGAGGGAGTCGCATCTTGCGTTCGATGGTTATGGATCATAGAAAATTATTGGTTAGAATGTATACTCTGAATGTAGTGTCTTAATCCAGTTAAAGTAAGACAATGTAATCTCAAGACATTGTTTGAGAATTGGGACATACCCCTAGTGACAACATATGAACTGTCCTATGAACTACAATGTACTACAAAGACCAAGAGCAAGAACCAATGGAATTATGTTTGTCTGTCTACATTGTTGTTATCTGTGATCTGTAAAGTATATAGCCTGCTTGCTGATCCCAACATAAAGCCAATCTCCTTGGATGACCACAGGCTTCTGGACTGATGACTGTATGCTGGGACCAGTGTGCATGCATATGTATTAGGCTGTATCTTATTTTCTGTAATTAATTGTCTTTGCGCAAATTGTGCTAGATCAAAGTGTGTACCTTTCTTTTTGAATGCAATAAGAATTTTTGTGCTTTGGAACCACAATTATTGTCTGGACAGCGATTATTTCTCTCTAGCAATTTAGGGTTATTCATACCGGCAATCGTGTGCTCGTAGTACACAGACTGGATGTTACCTTGAGTGACAAAATATGCCATTTGTAGGTGGTAACAGGGGAAGGTGCTTGTGAACGGGAGAGTGGTGCTTCGAACGCAGGCATGTCTGGGCATCAAAACAGAGTTTTATGGCTGTGCATTTTTAGCATGGAGGCATCATTGTACATGTCTCTTGGTTGTATTTCAGCCTGCAGTGATCGCAGTGCTTGCAGTGGGGTAGGGTCAACCTCAAGGGCTGAGAGCAGCACCGATGGCTCTGATTAGTCATACACTTGCTGGAGATGATGTATGTTAAGAAAGAAAAGTGGGTGTATTTAGACCGGCGTGCGTTCGCTCTTCCATCGCTCTCTAATACATATAGGGCATCCTATCACCAGACAGTGCAATCACAGAATTGCATACCTGGCCCCTATTGGCTGTGAGAAAATGCAGCTTAGCATCCGGGTCTGAATCGACCCCTTAATCCTCTACTTTGCACCCTTATGATTTACCTCAGTACTAAGAATACTTTAGTCAGTTGCTGAAAGTATTACTGGCTATTGTATATGTCTTATGCTACATTATTGTGATGAACTGACAGCCTTACTTCCGAAAAGTAATCTGTGTGACAAACATAAGTGTACTTTCTAGACAGATGTTCTCTTGCAAATTGCTATAAACTGCAACCTGCATGAATCTGTGTGCTTGATGGCACAGAGCCTGGCAATATTTTACTCTCTCTTTCCTCAGATGTCAATGTGGTCCTGTGGTTATTAGAATAGCTCTATCCAGCTTGTGGAAGTGAGATATGCCATTTCAGATAGTTTCTTAGTTACCTCAAGTAAGCCTATCTGTGTATTGGGAGTAAGTACTGCAGTGCACTGATAGTAATATCAGGCCTCAGGGACGAATAAAGGTTTGTGGGGCCCCAAGGCTACTAAATTGTGGGGGTTTCATCAATAACATTGCCACCACCTCATGCAGAGATTACTATGCCGCCCAGGAGAAAATCATACTAATGCCCCTGATTGAGTGCACATGCGTTCTGGGCCACCATCGACCCGGTTGCGAGTGTTCAGCGCTTGCGACTGGGTCTGAATCATTCCCAATGTTCCTATGTCAGGTGTGGACATATATGTATGGACACTAATTCTCTATGTATTTGAGTAAGCTGCACACTGACTATGAATATTGTTTTATATATATATATATATATTTACATATATATATATATATATATATATATATATATATACTGTATATATTTTAGGGATGTGCAGGCTCAGATAGGTTCGAGTTTGCACGCCGAGTTTGGATTTTTCCCTCCAAAAAAACGGAACTCAGAAAAAGGCTAAATGTCATCTTGCATGGACAAACATCATTGTTCCTGGACTTTGCGTTTTTCCTGTGCATCATAAAAATAGAGCAACATTTAAAATTTTAGTTACATTTTAAGTTTAATTGATCAAAACGCCCACCGAATCTTTCAGTATGCTATGGGCTTACGGGCAGATTGTATGTCACGTGCATGTGTGTTGAGTGGCACAAAAGATTTAGTGATGGTCATGAGGATATCGAATGTTCAGCTAATGCATTTCTATGGGAAATGCAGTGGCTGAGCCATCTTTCGCAAAGTACCATCCTTAGAGGACAGTACTTATGTCCTTAGGTCTGCGTTTTTTCCTTTTTTATTTTAAGAAGACCAAGTATGCCTATATGGAGCGAAAAGGTCTGGAACCAAGATGTAGGTGAGTCTGTTTTTTTTACAGGTCCCAATCAGGATTCTACTGGCCAAGTGTATAGACAGGCACTTGGGACAAGGTAAGTATGTTGTGAGAGTGCAGGTGAGTGTTAGTAAATGAGTGAGTGCACATGTAATAAAATAAAAAAAACCTTCAGGGTGTGTGCCCTGTCATTTTTTAAATATTTATTTTGCAGGTGAACTAGAGGTTCACCTGCAAGCCCTTAATGCCCCACATACTTGTACTTGTATTTCTCCAAGTGCCAGTACATAGGGGAGGATTGCTGGGACCTCTATTTCTCCTGTAAAGGACAATATTATTTATTCTATTTTTCACACAATCAACCCGGCACCCACCATCCATGGGTGCTGGGTATAGATCTGGGCTATCAGACCAAGCCTAGGGTGCCCTTAAGAGGGTAAACCCCTTTATTGGGGGTCCCCATCTCCCAAAGGTACCCTGACCTTGGCTCACTAGTGTTGGGTAATAATACTGGCCAAGGGATCCTGTGAAGTGGGTCCCATGGCTTTGGCATTACACCCAAGCTAGAAAGAGTCAGATGCTCTCTGTGGCAAATATGGGGGAGCCCTACATCTCTTTTCCCCCATATTTTCACAACCAGATCCTGGTTGTGCTTTTATGGGGGAACCCACATCATTTTAGTTTTATTTTTACACTTTTATAGCCTATTTTCACACAGACGTATGCACGGATCACACTGATCTGTGAATGCCTCTGTGTAACTTGCACCTTGTAATTAAAGTCGCATTACAAGGTGCGAGTTTACATGCAGTTTAACACTCATGCACTTGCATGCAAGTCAAACTGGGACCCTTAAACTCGCACCCTATAACATTTGTGAGTTTAGGGACACACTAGCACCTTCAAAATGTGTGAGAAAGTACGAGTTTGTCCAACACTAAAAACTCAGACCCTATTACATTTAGCCCATAACCTGTGATAAAACATGAATCTTTTTGTACAACTCTGGGACAAAACACCAGTCCGTGCACTGGAAAACTCCATCATCACCAAGAATGAAGAATGCATGTCAGAGCCAATCCAAATTTAAAGCCATTAAATGGTATCATCCTCCATCCGGAAAACGCACCAGCCCACAGCTCTCTCTGTGAAGCAGTTTTTGGCTGAGAAACAGATTGCAGTGCTAGAATGCTCCCAAAACTTACCAGATCTTGGAACATGTGACTACTTTATTTTCTTTAAAGTCAAATCTATACTCAATGGAACCCATTTTGCATAAGTTACTAAGGTAAAGAATAAAATGATAAGAAAGCTGACAGATAACGAGCTACAGCATGGCCTTGACCAATGGAAAATATGAATGCTGTTTTGTATGGATGCAGAAGAGTAGTACATAGGAGGGGAATGGAGTTAATATACACTTAATACTGTAAAATTGAACATAAATGATAGCATCAGTCTCTTTATTTAAAAGTCACACTTCATATTTCTTCTAAGATATAACTAAAAAAATGTTTTCAACATTTGAAGACTTTTTTTCTGACTGATAATAAATATCCCTTGTTTTCTTGAAAGGAAATTTAGCCCATGTCTTTTCTTACAGCACACTACTGTACAAACTACTTATATTTAAGAAGTAAAGCAAATATTCAATACATTGGCATAATTGTATTGTACTGCTTGTACAACAGCTCCAAAAAATAACATAATACACTTCATGCCTCTGAATATTTTAGAGAACTAGATCTATGGGGTAGAACAATATGCTGAGTATCAGACACAACCAAGATATTGGGGCCTATTCATCAACACTAAAATAACGTTTGTAAGGACATTTTCCTTAAATAACGTTATATTGGTATTCATGAACAGACTTAGCACAGGAGATATCACAGATATCTCCTTGCTAAGTTCCCCTGCGTTAATTTCCACACTGCCCATACATTTGTATGGGGATGTGGAAATTGTGGTATTCATCAAATTCCGAAAATTATGAATTTGCAGAATTTGATGCAGTTACTATTCGCCACTGTGAGGTGGCGAATAGCAGAATCAACTTACCTGTATCCGCGTGTGCAGGTCCCCTGACTAGTCCCTCCAGCAGTCTGCTCCATCCTCAGGCTCCGGAGGCAGGTTGGACATGTGTGCTCCCCAGCAGAGCACAAGAAAGTTTAGAAAAAAAAAAAAGTTTTTTTTTCTAATCTGTCATGTGTTCTGCTGGGAAACCACATGACAGACCAGCAGGAAGGAGCCGGAGGCTGCTGCGCGGACAGGTAAGTCGGGGGGGAGGTGAGCGGAGGGGGGAGGGGGTTGGGGGGGTACACAAACTTAACGCATCTGCAGGCAGTGCTGCGCATGCGCTGGTTTTACAGATGTAACAGCGCATGCGCAGCACTATTTCCAGATGCGATAAGGTAGTGTAGGCAGGGAAAAGTATCTATTTACCGAAAAACTGTCATCGCAAAAATGACAGCTTTTCGGAATAGATACTTATGGAGAGGTGGAATGATGAATTCCACCTATAATTAGGTAGAACTCCATGCGAGTTCTAAACCTAATTATCTCTAGAGAATTTTTAGGTTTAATGAATTGGCCCCATAGATAGTAAATCAGTTCAGAGGCACAAGTAAAAGTATGACTATTAAAAGCACACTCTAGAGGACACAATAATTACACGAATATACTGTATATTTTATTGATTTATATGCAAAGTAAAAAAATAAGGAGTTTAGGTTTTTTTTAACTAATTAGTCCTGAAATGCACGATGCACCTTTGGAGTTTAGTTTATGGCAATTGCTTAGAGGAAAATAAGAGGATACATGAAAAAAGTGTTATGTAGATGACAAGAAATGTAATGATGATAATGATAATGATGTGTATTAAGACTAGGGATGAGCGGGTGCGGATTTCTAAGACCCGGACCCCCCCCCCCCCCCCCGAGCCGGATCCGAGACAGGTTTGAGTCTTCCCACCTGGCTCGGATCTGAAATCGAGTCAAAATGTCATCATCCTGCTGTCGGATTCTCGTGGGTTTTGAATTCTATACCCCACGTCTGCACCATTTTTCACTCCGGCTGTGGACAGTGAAGAGGGAGGGTGGGGGTTTGCTATGCTGGTGCTGCTGTTGTCCATAGGGGCTGTGTCCAAACTACAAAGTCTGCAGTGTCCCTTAAAGGCTGTAGTCCTAAAGGGGTGCTGTAGTGTTGTTCAGGGGGTGCTCTGTCCATCAGGGGTGCTCCCCCCAAGTGCAAAAAAAAACAATTTTTTTTATGTTTGTGTGCGCTGTAGCCGCCCGTGCATTAACATAACAGTGCCAAGCTTGCTCCTGTGTCATAGGTCAAGGGCCAGCTGGCTCATCTGTTGAAAAGTGGTGTAACCGCCAAAGTGCCAGAAATTTTTTTTTATATATTTTTGTGTTTGTGACTTGTGTGCACTGTAGCCCCATGTGCATCAACAAAGTAGCAGGTGCCAAGCGTGCTGTGTCATAAGTCAAGGGCTGGCTGGCTCATCTGTTGAAGAGTGGTGTCACCCCCAAAGTGCCGGAAAAAAATAAAAATATATATTTTTCTGTGTTTGTGTGCTCCTTAGCTGTACATATATCAATATCAAATGGAGGACAAAAATTTGTCCGATAAAAATAAAATAGGGAAAGTTCAAGAACCACTTCCTCCTAGTGCTGAAGCTGCTGCCACTAGCCATGACATAGATGATTAAATGCCATCAACGTTGTCTGCCAAGGCCGATGCCCAATGTCACAGTAGAGGGCATGCAAAATCCCAAATGACAAAGTTCAGGAAAATGACCTTAAAAAAATAAACTTAAATCATCTGAGGGGAAAAGTAAACTTGCCAATATGCCATTTACAACACGGAGTGGCAAGGAATGGCTAAGGTCCTTCCCTATGTTCATGACTAGTGGTTCAGCTTCACATGATGATGGAAGCCCTCCTCCCGCTAGTAAAATGAAACAAGTTAAGCTGGCAAAAGCACAGCAAAGAACTGTGCATTCTAATTCTAAGAAGACATCACAAATCCCTATGGAGAGTCCAAGTGTGGAGACGGTTGCAATGCCTGACCTTACCAACACTGGATAGGAAGAGGTGGCTCCTTCCACCATTTGCACACCCTCTGCAAGTGGTTGAAGGAGCACCCACAGTCCATTTGCTGATATTCAAATTGAAGATGTCACTGTTGAAGTACAACAGGATGAGGATTTGGTGTAACTGGCGCTGAAGAGGAAGATGACAAGGAGGATTCTGATAGTGAGGTGGTTTGTTTAAATCAGGCACCGGGGGAGACAGTTGTCCATGGGATGAAAAAGCCCATCATGGTCATGCCTGGGCAAAAGACCAAACATTCCACCTCTTTGGTCTTGAAATACTTCTATCCAATTCTGGACAACAACTGTCTTGCCATATGTACCATATGTAAAGGTGCAATAAGTAGGGGTAGGGAAGTTAACCAACTAGGAACATCCTCCCTTATACATCACCTGCAGCGCATTCATAAAAAGTTACTGTCAAGTTCAGAAACTGTGGCTAAGACCGTAAGCAGTCCAGGGACACCTAAATCCCTGTGTTCTGTTGTATCCAATCGCCCGCAAACCACACAATCAACTTCCTCCTCATCAATTTCCCCTCTTAGTCAGGATCGGAAGTAGTCCTGCAGGCCATGTCACTGGCATGACTGACTCTCCTATCTGGGTTTCCTCAAGAGGACTCGGCATTGCTACACCTACTGCTGCTGCTGCTTTTGCTCATCATCCCAGAGAGGAAGTAGGAACACCACTACTTCTTTTACTAAGCAATTGACCATCCAACAGTCCTTAGCGAGGAGGATGAAGTACGACAGCAGTCATCCTGTTGCAAAGCGGTTAACTGAGGCCTTGTCAGCTATGTTTGTGATAGACGTGCATCTGGTATCCACCATTAGTTCAGTTGGATTTAGACAATTGATGGAGGTAGTGTGTCCCTTATACCAAATCCTGTCTAGATTCCACTTCACTAGGCAGGCGATACCGAGAATGTACAGAGACGTCAGAAAAAGTGTCCTCATTGTCCTAAAAAATGCAGTTGTACCCAATATCCACTTAACCATGGACATGTGGACAAGTGGAACAGGGCAGACGAAGGACTACATGACTGTGAAAGCCCACTGCGTAGATGTATCGCCTTACGCAGCAACAACAGCAGCGTCACCAGTAGCAGCATCTCTGAAATGCCTGCTCGTTCCAAGGAAGGCTACACTGTTTATCACTGGTTTCAGTAAGAGGCACACCGCCGACCTCTTCGAGAAACTGAGGGAAATCATCGCCCAATGGCTTACCCCACTTAGACTCTCCTGGGGATTTGTGATATCTGACAATGCCACCAATATTGTGCGGACATTACATCTGGGCAAATTCCAGCACATCTCAAGTTTTGCTCACACAATAAATTTGGTGGTGCTTTTTCTGAAAAATGACAAGGGCATGCAGGAGACTCTTATAGTGGCCCGCAAAATTTCTGTCCACTTTCGCCATTCAGCGACTGCATGCCAAAGACTGCAGCACCAGCAAACACTCTTGAACCTGCCCTGCCATCACCTGAAGCAAGAGGTTGTGACTCGGTGGAACTCAACCCTCTGTATGCTTCAGTGTATGGAGGAGCAGCTAAAGGCCATTCAAGCCTATACATCCACCTATGACCTAGACAAAGAAAGGGGTATACACCTGACTCAAGCGCAGTGGAGAATGACTTCCATGTTGTGCAAAGTTCTCCAGCCCTTCGAACTCGCCACGTGAAGTCAGTTCAGACACTGCCAGTTTGAGTTAGGTCATTCCCCTCATCAGGCTTTTGCAGAAGCAGCTGGAGAAAGTGACGGAGGAGCAATTTTGCTTGGTATGTGGGACTTGTGGATGAAGCCCTTCATTTGTTTTGCCAAGATCCAAGGGTGGTACATTTTTGAAATCAGTCCACTACATTTTGGCCACCGTGCTTGATCCTAGGTTTAAAGCCTACGTGGTGATTGTTTTTCTGGCAGACACAAGCCTGCAGACATACAAAGTCCTGCTGGTGAAAACACTGTCAGCTGAAGCAGAATGTGACACATCAACAGCTAATTCTTCATTTTCTCCTGCAACTGGGGCTGCCAGGAAACAACTAGGTATCCTAAGCAACCCGCTGGTGGTGATGTAGGGCAGACAGGAACAAATTTGGACATCTGGTCCGGACTGAGGGACCTGCCAACAATTTCTGACATGTCTACTGTCACTGCAAATGATACTGTCACCATTGACAGAATGGTGGAGGATTACATCGGTGACAGCATCCAAGTAGGCATGTCAGAAAGTCTGTACCTGTACAGGCAGGAAAAAGAGGCAATATGGAGGCCTCTGTACAAACTGGCTCTATTTTTCCTAAGTTCCCACCTCCAGTGTTTAATCTGTAGCCGGTCAGTGAAAGACATAGTAGGTTGCTTCGACAAAATGTGGAGAAGATGATGTTCATCAAAATGAATTATCAATTCTTCCAGGAGTCTAGCCTCCAGAAAGTACAGAGGGACCTGTGGTGGTGGATTCCAGTGGGGACGAATGAATACTCTGTGAGGATGAGGATGTACACAACACTGAAGAGGGTGAGGAATCGGTGGATGTGAAGGATAAGGATGACATCTTGCCTCTGTAGAGCCAGTTTGCGCAGGGACAGATTAATTGCCAGCTTGTTTTGCGGGGGCCCAAACGAACCAATCATTTCAGCCACAGTCATGTGGCAGAGCCTGGCGCTGAAATACAACATAAGGGTGGGTGGGAGGGCCCAAGGACAATTCCATCTTTTTTTTCGTTCAATTAAGTACTGTTTGGAGCCTAGTTTTTCAAACTGCCATCCTGTCTACCACTGCAGTGTCACTCCTAGAGGGGCCACGTGTTTGTGCCGCCCACTTGTGTTGCTTAGCATATTCATCCAGCTACCTCGGTGCAACCTTTTGGCCTAAAAACAATATTGTGAGGTGTTCAGAATAGATTGGAAATGAGTGCAAATTAATGTTATTGAGGTTAATACTAGCATAGGGACAAAAAAAATCAAAACATGGAAGGATGGTTTTGGCAAAACCAATCCAGATCCAAAACACGAAGAAAGATCCAGGTCCAAAACCAAAACACGAAAAGTGGCGGATGCACACCAATAATTATGACAGAGGTCATTGATGTTAGACACTTTCCTCAAGCAGAGTAAAAAGTAAGTTACATCACACATATATCAGTAAACAGAAAGAAAATGGATAAATAAGCATCATACAGTACATTCCAGATTAAAGTACATACACAGAGAATGAAGAGAGGCAATGCCAAGGAAAATAGAGCAACCAATGTGTGTCTACAAAGATTGATGATTTCATTAACAATGGGCAATTAAATTGTCACAGAATCCTTGAGCATCTTAAATACAGCATTAGTGATGATATTTTTATATCTATATATTTATATATAACAAAATTTGAGCAATTATGCATAATAATTATGGGAATTACAGAAGATCAGTGCACAGAACCCTGTGTTTTGGTTTTGCCAAAATCAGCCACAATGGTTTTGGATTTTGCAAACTACCATCAAGTGTTTTGGATATCCTTAAATTTGATAAAACAGCTAAAATGATGTAATGTGGGCCTGTTTTTGTTCCTACAGTATTAATAACCTCAATAACAATACTTTCCAGCTTTTTGACCACCTTACAGCTCACAATATTGTGCACAACAATATTGGCCAAAGGCTGCAGCGAGCTGACTGGTTAAAGTGACAGAGCAGAGCACAAACACATGGCAGTTTTAAAAAGATTATAACAGTGACATACAGTTTAATATAAACTATATGATGCTATAGAATGTTTTCATTAATCAAGATCATGATTGGTTTTATTTTTGACACCAAGACAGGAGTAAAGTTACTGTTGTCTAACTTAACTGCCACCACACCAAGTAAATGTACAATGAGATAGGTAAAGGAGGAAATGTTACCTTTAACTTGTAGTTTTATTAAAAGAATAGAGTTTTTATTTACACCATCTAATTTTTTTTTTTTTTAATTCCACTTGAGAATTGATTTGGGAATGAGGCTGGGATACCACCATACACAGTCATGACACTGCAATATTTTAAAAATAATTCCTTTATTTACACAAAAACTAGCAATTGTTTCACACACCAGGAACAGGTCTCCTCTGCGAGAATTGCTCTGGGGTGCAGATGATAGGGTCATACCACTGCACACAGAAAAAAGGTGCAAGTTCACTTTAACAATCAAGAGCACCACACACAGTAGCCTGTTTGCCTCCCACACCCACTCCATCTACCTACTCCAACAACTACAACTCTTTCTGCCCTGATGTCCTCTTAATGGTCTTTTGACTTAGTAGAAGTTAGTAATGTCCATATTGCAATGAGCAGTCTACAATCCCACAACCTCTCCCTCCACTGAAATTGGTGTGCTCCTAATAGCATTGTAGTCCACAGTCTTATACCCTCTTCCTCTGCTATCATGTTTGAATTAGGGGTGTGCACCGGCCACTTTTCGTGTTTTGTGTTTTGGTTTTGGATCTGGATCTTTCTTCGTGTTTTGGATCTGGATTGGTTTTGCCAAAACCACCCTTCCGTGTTTTGGGTTCTGGGTTTTGTGTTTTGGATCTTTTTTTTTTTTAAAAAAAGCATAAAAACAGCTAAAATCACAGAATTTGTTGGTTTCTCTGCTCCTATGCTATTATTAACCTCAATAACCTTAATTTCCACTCATTTCCAGTCTATTCTGAACACCTCACACCTCACAATAGTGTTTTTATGTCCAAAAGGTTGCACCGAGGTAGCTGGATGACTATGCTAAGCGACACGAGTGGGCGGCACAAACACGTGACCCATCTAGGAGTGACACTGCAGTGGCAGACAGGATGGCAGTTAGAAAAACTAGGCCCCAAACTGTACATAATGCAAAGAAAAAAAAGAAGTGCAAGATGGAATTGTCCTTGGGCCCTCCCACCCACCCTTATGTTGTATAAACAGGACATGCACACTTTAACAAATCAATCATTTCAGCGCCAGGGTCTGCCACACAACTGTGGCTGAAATGATTGGTTCGTTTGGGCCCCCACAAAACAAGCTGGCAATTAATGTGTCCCTGCACAAACTGGCTCTACGGAGGCAAGATGTCATCCTCATCCTCCTCATCCACCGATTCCTCACCCTCTTCAGTGTGTACATCCTCATCCTCACAAAGTATTAACTCGTCCCCACTTGAATCCACCACCACAGGTCCCTCTGTACCTTCTGGAGGCTGGTCTCCCTGGAAGAGCTGATAATTCATTTTGATGAACATCATCTTCTCCACATTCTGTGGAAGCAACCTCCTACGCCTTTCGCTGACAAGGTTCCCGGCTGCACTAAACACTCTTTCGGAGTACACACTTGAGGGGGGGCAACTCAGGTAAAATAGAGCCAGCTTGTACAGGGGCCTCCAAATTGCCTCTTTTTCCTGCCAGTACAGGTATGGACTGTCTGACATGCCTACTTGGAAGCTGTCACCGATGTAATCCTCCACCATTCTGTCAATGGTGACAGTATCATATGCAGTGACAGTAGACATGTCAGAAATTGTTGCCAGGTCCTTCAGTCCGGACCAGATGTCCAAACTTGGTCCTGCCTGCCCTGCATCACCGCCAGCGGGTTGCTTAGGATACCTAAGTTTTTTCCTGGCAGCCCCAGTTGCGGGAGAAAATGAAGAAGGAGCCGTTGACGTGTCACGTTCCGCTTCAGCTGACAGTGTGTTCACCAGCAGGTCTTTGCACCTCTGCAGGCTTGTGTCGGCCGGAAAGAGAGACACCACATAGGCTTTAAACCTAGGATCAAGCACGGTGGCCAAAATGTAGTGGTCTGATTTCAACAGATTGACCACCCTGGAATCCTGGCAAAGCGAATGAAGGGCTTCATCCACAAGTCCCACATGCCGAGCGGAATCGCTCCGTCTTAGCTCCTCCTTCACTTTCTCCAGCTGCTTCTGCAAAAGCCTGATGAGGGGAATGACCTGACTCAAGCTGGCTGTGTCTGAACTGACTTCACGTGTGGCAAGTTCGAAGGGCTGGAGAACCTTGCACAACACGGAAATCATTCTCCACTGCGCTTGAGTCAGGTGCATACCCCCTCCTTTGCCTATGTCATAGGTGGATGTATAGGCTTGTATGGCCTTTTGCTGCTCCTCCATCCTCTGAAGCATACAGAGGGTTGAGTTCCACCGCGTCACTACCTCTTGCTTCAGGTGATGGCGGGGCAGGTTCAAGAGTGTTTGCTGGTGCTCCAGTCTTCGGCACGCAGTCGCTGAATGGCGAAAGTGGCCAGAAATATTTCGGGCCACCCAAAGCGTCTCCTGCACGCCCCTGTCGCTTTTCAGAAAATTCTGCACCACCAAGTTTATTGTGTGAGCAAAACATGGGACGTGCTGGAATTTGCCCAGATGTAATGCCCGCACAATATTGGTGGCGTTGTCAGATATCACAAATCCCCAGGAGAGTCTAAGTGGGGTAAGCCACTGGGCGATGATTTCCCTCAGTTTCTCTAAGAGGATGTCGGCGGTGTGCCTCTTACTGAAACCGGTGAAACACAGCGTAGCCTGCCTTGTAACGAGCTGGCGTTTCTGAGATGCTGCTACTGGTGACGCTGCTGCTGTTGCTGCATAAGGTGATACATCTACCCAGTGGGCTGTCACAGTCATATAGTCCTTAGTCTGCCCTGTTCCACTTGTCCACATGTCCGTGGTTAAGTGGACATTGTGTACAACGGCATTTTTCAGGACATTGAGGACACTTTTTCTGACGTTTCTGTACAGTCTCGGTATCGCCTGCCTAGTGAAGTGGAATCTAGATGGGATTTGGAACCGGGAACACACTACCTCCATCAATTGTCTAAATCCCACTGCACTAATGGCGGATACCGGACGCACGTCTAACACCAACATAGCAGTCAAGGCCTCAGTTATACGTTTTGCTTCAGGATGACTGCTGTCGTACTTCATCCTCCTCGCTAAGGACTGTTGGAGGGTCAATTGTTTAGTAAAAGTAGTGGTGTTCCTACTTCCTCTCTGGGATGATGAACGACTCCCAGCAGCAGCAACAGCAGCAGCAGCAGCAGTAGGCGTAGCAATGCAGGATCCTCCAGAGGAATCCCGGATAGGAGAGTCAGTCATGCCAGTGACATGGCCTGCAGGACTACTTCCGATCCTGACTAAGGAGGAAATTGACGAGGAGGGAGTTGACGGTGTGGTTTGCAGGCGCTTGGATACAACAGGACAACGGGATTTAGGTGTCCCTGGACTGCTTACGGTCTTAGCCAAAGTTTCTGAACTTGACAGTAACTTTTTATGAACGCGCTGCAGGTGCCGTATAAGGGAGGATGTTCCTAGGTGGTTGACGTCCCTACCCCTACTTATTTCACCTTTACATATGGTACATATGGCAAGACAGTTGTTGTCCGGATTTGGATAGAAATATTGCCAGACCAAAGAGGAGGAATGTTTGGTCTTCTGCCCAGGCATGACCGTGATGGGCTTTTTCATCCCACGGACAACAACTGTCTCCCCCGGAGCCTGATTTAAACAAACCACATCACCATCAGAATCCTCCTCGCCAACTTCCTCCTCAGCGCCAGCTACACCAGTATCCTCATCCTGTTGTACTTCAACAGTGACATCTTCAATTTGCATATCAGCAAATGGACTGTGGGTGCTCCTTTCAGCACTTGCAGGGGGCGTGCAAATGGTGGAAAGAGCCACCTCTTCCCATCCAGTGCTGGGAAGGTCAGGCATCGCAACCACCACCACACTTGGACTCTCCTTGGGGATTTGTGATATCTTCTTAGAAAGCACAGTTCTTCGCTGTGCTTTTGCCAGCTTAACTCTTTTGATTTTTTTAGTGGGAGGAGGGCTTCCATCGTCATGTGAAGCTGAACCACTAGTCATGAACATACTAGGGATCGACCTTAGCCGTTCCTTGCCACTCCGTGTCGTAAATGGCATATTGGCAAGTTTACGTTTCTCTTCAGCTGATTTAAATGTCTTTTTCAAGGTCATTTTCCTGAACATTGCCATTTGGGATTGTATGTGCCCTCTACTATGACATTGGGCATCGGCCTTGGCAGACGACGTTGATGGCATGTTATCGTCTATGTCATGACTAGTGGCAGCAGCTTCAGCACTAGGAGGAAGTGGTTCTTGATCTTTCTCTATTTTATTTTTATCGGAGAAAGTTTGGTCCTCCATTTATGTTATATCGATTTGATATATACGTGCGGCTAAACACAGAAAATAATTTTTTTTTTGGTTTGGACTGGAGTGTACTTTCGGGGGTTACAGCACCCTTTAACGGTCAAGCCAGCCGGCCCTTTACTTATGACACAGGCGCACGCTTGGCACTACTTTGTTGATGCACGTGCGGCTACTGCGCAGACAATTCACAAACACAGAAAATAATTTTTTTTTTGGTTTGGACTGGAGTGTACTTTCGGGGGTTACAGCACCCTTAACGGTCAAGCCAGCCGGCCCTTTACTTATGACACAGGCGCACGCTTGGCACTACTTTGTTGATGCACGTGCGGCTACTGCGCACACAATTCACAAACACAGAAAATAATTTTTTTTTGGTTTGGACTGGAGTGTACTTTCGGGGGTTACAGCACCCTTAACGGTCAAGCCAGCCGGCCCTTTACTTATGACACAGGCGCACGCTTGGCACTACTTTGTTGATGCACGTGCGGCTACTGCGCACACAATTCACAAACACAGAAAATAATTTTTTTTTTGGTTTGGACTGGAGTGTACTTTCGGGGGTTACAGCACCCTTAACGGTCAAGCCAGCCGGCCCTTTACTTATGACACAGGCGCACGCTTGGCACTACTTTGTTGATGCACGTGCGGCTACTGCGCACACAATTCACAAACACAGAAAATAATTTTTTTTTTGGTTTGGACTGGAGTGTACTTTCAGGGGTTACAGCACCCTTAACAGTCAAGCCAGCCGGCCCTTTACTTATGACACAGGCACACGCTTGGCACTACTTTGTTGATGCACGTGCGGCTACTGCGCACACAATTCACAAACACAGAAAATAATTTTTTTTTGGTTTGGATTGGAGTGTACTTTCGGGGGTTACAGCACCCTTAACGGTCAAGCCAGCCGGCCCTTTACTTATGACACAGGCGCACGCTTGGCACTACTTTGTTGATGCACGTGCGGCTACTGCGCACACAATTCACAAACACAGAAAATATTTTTTTTTTTGGATTGGACTGGAGTGTACTTTGGGGGTTACAGCACCCTTTAACGGTCAAGCCAGCTGGCCCTTTACTTATGACACAGGCGCACTCTTGGCACTACTTTGTTGATGCACGTGCGGCTACTGCGCACACAATTCACAAACACAGAAAATAATTTTTTTTTGGTTTGGACTGGAGTGTACTTTCGGGGGTTACAGCACCCTTTAACGGTCAAGCCAGCTGGCCCTTTACTTATGACACAGGCGCACGCTTGGCACTACTTTGTTGATGCACGTGCGGCTACTGCGCACACAATTCACAAACACAGAAAATAATTTTTTTTTGGTTTGGACTGGAGTGTACTTTCGGGGGTTACAGCACCCTTTAACGGTCAAGCCAGCCGGCCCTTTACTTATGACACAGGCGCACGCTTGGCACTACTTTGTTGATGCACGTGCGGCTACTGCGCACACAATTCACAAACACAGAAAATATATTATTTTTTTAGCACTTGGGGGGAGCACCCCTGATGGACAGAGCACCCCCTGGACAACACTACAGCACCCCTTTAGGACTGGGACACTGCACAGGACTTTGGAGTGGACACAGCCCCTATGGAGAACTGACTGCACAACACAGTCTAGCCAGCCCCTATGGACTTTGAAGTAGTGGACACAGCCCCTATTAACAACAGCAGCACAGCACAACACAGCCAGCCCCTATGGACTTTGAAGTAGTGGACAACAGCAGCACTACACTACACTACACTACACAGCCCTAACTCCCACTCTCCCACTTCACGGTCCACAGCCGAGTGAGAAAATGGCGCCGACGCGGGTACCTTATATAGGATCCAAAACCCGCGAGACTCGGAAGGCGGGATGATGACGTTTTGCCTCGATTTCAGATCCGAGTCAGGCGGGAAAAGTCGAGCCTGACTCGGATCGGACTCGGATCGGGGGGGCTCGGGGGGGTTCGGATTTCAGAAATCCGAACCCGCTCACCCCTAGTTTGAATAGGAACCTGACCATGAGGTTAGGGACTTTTATATGTAATCCAAAACACACGAGATCCAATGCCACGAAGATAACCTTTTGCCTCATTCTGGGATCCAAACTTGGTGGGAAAACCTGAATCGGGACTTGGAATTACTTGGATCCCCTAAGTCCAGGTGTGTTTGGTTTCTAGGAAAACTTAACCACTCATCTCTTATTTAAATATCATGATCCTGCTTCCATTTCCTTGGCTCTTGAAACTAAAAGAACTGTATGTGATATGCAGATTCTTTCATTGATAGGGTTGGGAGGCAGGTGAAACAAGATGACTCTAACTGGGAATTCCTGTTGCTCAAGAAAGTTAAAAAAGTCAGTTTTATGACTTCTGTAAATGCAGTAGTCAAAGTGAAAATAAAATTGTCGATCCACAAAAATGGCAAATTAAATTAAACTTGTGATAAGATGAAACAAACAGTTAAAAAAAAGTTAATAGTTTGTGAGAAGACAGGTCATGTGAGAAGGCAGTGTAAGAAGTGTTATTCCTTGACATACAGAAGAGAGAAGTAAGGAATGAAAATGGTTTCATTGCTGCTGTGCCATCTGCTCCTACATGTCCAACTCAATCAACATCTCCATATGCTTCTTTAATGAAACAGATTAGGAAACTCACTAGTAGTTTTACAGTTTTAGAACACAAGAGATGTGGCATAATTGCTGACTGGGAAAGTTTGGTACTGTTGCCATAACTAGAGGGGGATCTGTCCTTAAGCATCAATATATTTGGATGAAAGTGGTATCTATTAGATTATAGGGGGTAAATTTACTAAGATGGGAGTTCTATTTAAGAAGTGATGTTGCCCATAGCAACCAATTAGATTACAGGTATTATCTTCTAGAAGGTACTAGATAAATGAGAAGTAGAATCTGATTGGTTGCTATGGGCAACATCACTTCTTAAATAGAACTCCCATCTTAGTAAATTTGCCTCTATGTCTTTTGCAAAGCAAAGGCACATCATTACTCATTACCACGGGTTCTCAATTTACTGTGACTTATCAGCAGTTACCCTTACGATCCCGTTTTTACAGCTGTGCATTTAAATGTCAACATTATATTTTGATGTTTGATTACAATGTTACTTGAAAATATCATTGGTACAGATTTGGGTAAAAAGGCTATCTGGAAAGATGCAAATGATTTGAAGCCAAAACTTCTTCTGAATATTTTCAAAATGTGTATTTGTCTAACTGAAGTATATCTCACAATGCCAGGTACACACTAGATTAAATGTGCCATGGGACCCACTTCATAGTGTACCCACTATGTGTACCCCTGCTGCCTGACATTGGGGTCATCATGTTATCTGTGCATGTACAGAAGATACAGCGGTCCAGCTGCTAATAACAGCAAGTTCAATAGTACCGCTGAACGACATATCGGGTGGTCAGTCGCTGGATTGTGCAGTGTGTACCACCCACCCGATATGTCATTCATTGGCACCATTGGGCATCACATCAGGGGTCACCTAATGTATACCCATTTTAAGACTTTGAGGATGTAATACTGTCAGCTTGAATTAGCACCACCTGAATAGGATGAATAAAGTAAAGCTTCTAAAATGACAATTGGAGATTTTTCCATAGCAACCAATCAGATTATGTCTATAATTTCTCTATTGCTTTCTAGCCAATTATATACAGAATTGTGTTGGTTGTTATGGGCAACACCTCCATTCATCTGTTTTAAAATATTTAGTGAAGTTACCCCATGGAGTCTAATGTGCCATTGATTCTCACCAGGTATCTTACAAGAAAGTATCTGGGATTTGGGCTCAACATGTGACAATACCAACCCTCCAATCTTAAGTGTGGACTCTGAGTACCTAAAAATGGTTTCACATAACAAATGTTGGTGGATACACCCAATAAATTAAAGAGCATATATTTAGGAGCTTTCATTCAATGATGTCTTTCTAAATGCTATACCTTCCAATCCCCAAGAAACTGCACTCCATCCCTGGAAATGTGGTCTTGGGAAATTTAGTTGATTAATTTGAGATTTTTTTTAATATAGCCTGGATGAAAACCAAGTTAAAATCAATTTATTTTATTAAGGAATGGTCAGAGGTGATCCCTTATCCCTTCCAAGCTTCCAATGTGTGTATGTCCTCCTCATGTATGTGTGCCTCTGCCAGTCTGTCATTGTCTTTCTCCTCTATTGTGTATATAGTTCCATTAGTCCCTTTACCCCAAATGTCACCCCATACAATCTGTTTCCTCTCCTTCTCCCAACTGCCCTCATAAAAAACACAAGGTAGTCCATGAATCACAAAAATAATATGCAAAGAATAGAGCAGGTACATCTATATTATAATCAAAAGTGATCTTTCCCTTCTCCATTGTGTACAGTCAAACAGTAGATAACCAGGCTGGCATGTGCCCTGCAAACCCCAATGGCTCCTACCACAGTGATAGACATGGTAATGACCCAGAGAGCCAGACACAGGGTATCTATACTTATAATAAAGTTGTAATGGTTGTGACTGTATTTTTGGGAGAAATATACTCCTTTGGATTGTGTATTAACTATGGAGACAAAAATTGTTTTTCTGGAATTTTTGTTTTTCTGTCTTCTCAATCCAACATCACACAAAATGTACAGGATAAATTTGGATTGCATTTTTAAAATTGTATAGCTTAGTCACCTAGAAAGAAACTGAGGTATGTATTATCTCAATGTGACATCAGAGAGAGGAGCAATAGAGGAAAAAAAAGACACATCACACTTGGCGCGTACAGTGTGCAGGCTCCTAAAGCCAAAAATGACTATGGGACAGATATACTTTTAGGGATTGTTTATGAACTATGGAGATAAAAATTATTTTGCACTGGCTCATAAAGTCCAAAATTTCTGTATATATATAAATATATATATATGTATATATATATATATATATATATATATACCGTATATACTCGAGAATAAGTCGACCAGAATATAAGCCGAGGTACCTACTTTTACCCCAAAAAACTGGGAAAACTTACTGACTCGAGTATAAGCCTAGTGTGGGAAATGGCAGCAGCTGGTAGTGCCCCCAGTAGTAATTCCCCCTGGTTGTGCCCCCAGTAGTAATCCCTCCTGGTAGTGCCCCCAGTGGTAATCCCCCCTTTCAGTGCCTCCAGTAGTAATCCCCCCCTGGTAGTACCCCCAGTAGTAATCCCCCCTTTAGTGCCCCCTGTAGTAATCCCCCACTGGTAGTGCCCCCTGTAGTAATCCTCCCCGGGTAGTTCCCCCAGTGGTAATCCCCCTTTTAATGCCCCCTGTAGTAATCCCCCCTGTAGTAATCTCCCCCTTGTAGTTCCCCCAGTGGTAATCCCCCCTTTTAGTGCCCCCTGTAGTAATCGCCCCCTGATAATGCCCCTTGGTAGTGCCCCCTGTAGTAATCACCCCCTGGTAGTGCCCCCTGATAATGCCCCCTGGTAGTGCCCCCTGTAGTCATCGCCCCCTGGTAGTGCCCCCTGTAGTCCCCCCCCCTAGTAGAGAGAGATGTGAAAAGAATAAAAAAAAAATAAACACTTACCTTAAACTCCCGCTCCTGGTCCCGCCGCTGTCCGCTCCTCCGGCCGCTTTGCACGGGAGAGACGTCGTCATGACGACGTGTCTCCCATCACCCACTGCGGGAGCCAGAAGATGGCTCCCGCAGTGGGAGCAGCAGCAGCCGCTGAGAGTCTGACAGACTCTCAGCGGCTGCTGATTACACCAAACACGCAGCTGCCGGCTCCGGCAGCTGTGTGTTTGGCAGTGTGTAGCGCTGACCGAACTCCGTCCGGTCAGCTCTACACTTGACTCGAGTATAAGCCGAGGGGGTACTTTTTCAGCACATTTTTTGTGCTGAAAAACTCGGCTTATACTCGAGTATATACGGTATATATATATATATATATATATATATATATACAAAATATCCCCACATATATACCCACAGTGTATTTCAGACCCCAAATGTAATCAGTTATATATGTATGCATATATATATATATATATATATATATATATATATATACATGGATACTGTATATATATCTCAAGATCTATTTCGCAAGGAAGTCAACTTTAAAGTAAGCACTAATCAGGCAGTTTATCTTGACTCATGAAGTTGCAGTATGCATGTCAATTCAGTAGATGGCACACCAAGACAAATACTACATGTTAATTGCAACAACCCTTCAGTGTTACTGTAGGTTCAGTAGCAATGGGTTTGGGATCTACAGTCCAAGATAGTGCAGCTGGACTTCCAGCACACAGCATTGCACTGAAAGCTTCTGTGGAACATGATTTCACCCAAGTTATGCAATGGAACCCAACTTAAAGTCACTGGTCTACAGAGGAACCTAATTGAGGCACAGATTATAATAGGATCTGGCACAGCTGGGACTGTGTTTATACCATGTATACCCCTTATCCCCATCAATTCTCTTTGCAATTCTAGCACCTGCAGTTTCCTGCAAGCGTCTTCTTCGCTATGATGATCATCAAGTCACAGGGACAAAAACTCAAGTCTGCAGGCATGGATCTCAGGACAAGCTGCTTCTCACATGGGCAACTTTAAGTGTCTTGCTCATGAGTTAACAGCCCCAAGCATCTTTTTGTGTTAATCCCTGAAGGAAAAACTGAAAATATTGTTTACAAAGACATTTTGTGATAAATATCTACAATATAAAATGTATATAACAATATTAGACAGCACTACTGTCTTTGTAAAATAAGTTCAGTTGAGCAATAACAGACATCCACATGAGCAAAGCTGCGGGCAAATGCTAGTGTATTATATAGCATATACTGATCCATATTACTACTATAACATATAGGACAGTTATGGTTTCCAGCAGATATCCACAGATTTCCACAGTGTCTAGTAAATCTTTCATATATCCACCTTCCACTGTCTCTCCTAAATTCACCTGCAACACAAGGGCCAGCGCTAGGCTTCTCTGTGCCCAGTGCCATCCTGTCCTCCACTGTCACATGCCTCCCTCCCTCTTAGTGTATACACCAATAACATCAGCGGGTGGGTAGACGGCGGGATTTTCCAGAGCCAGTTGGTGGTGAGTACCTCTGTCCAGGCAGGGCACAGGCTATGGCACTCCAGGTGATGGCCCTGCTAGCCTGTGCCTTGGGCCGCCACTGTTCACCACACCTTTGGTAATTTCACATAAATACCATTTTACAATATTAGTGATATTAGGTATACTTAATATTTAATTAATTACAGTATAGTGAATTGTTTTTGACAGCATCTAAAATATACTTTTCTGCATGTCTACAAATGTACAATAATACGTTTATCAACCCAGGATCAGGTTATTTATCATTCTAGTGTTAACTGTTGAAGGCAGATACATGTATATTACAAGGTTACTTCTGACACTGCAAACAAAGTAAATATTACTAGTTTGAATTACTGTATTTAGCAATTAAATACAAATACAATTGTAAAATACCCTACTTTATTTGCAAGGACATCTGTCAGTTTCAAAATGTTTAATCAAGCATATGTACAATAGCAGTCTTCTTCCTGTAGATAAACAATTATAATTTATTATATATTAATCTCTGCCACAGAGCCAGACAGTTTGTCTTTGCTTTATTCTCAGGGACCATGTTTCTAGTGTAAGAAAACAGCATGCGGAACATTGCTACTGTATATTGTTACATTAATTCTTTTATTTCCCCAAATTTTTCCATCATTAGCCATCCAGTCTTGAATAACATTGTTAGCGTTAGGTTGCTCTTATAGGATGTGTGTATAGAGATTGGGGTCTGCAGTGGCAGAAAAGTCCTACAGTATATGTTCCTCTGCTGGTGTATGCAAAAGTTGATCATATCCATGGGATTTACTTTCATAGGTGCAATGGGTGCAGCTGCTATAGGGCCCAGAGCTTAGGGAGAGCCATCTTTCTTGTCAAAGTTACATGTATTATATACATTTTTCACCACTGGGTGGTACATAGGAGCCCTTACTAAGTTTTGCTATGGAGCTTTCAAATACTCATATCTATTAAGGTGGAGATGTTTTATAGACTCATTCACATAAACAAAAAAATATGATCTATGAAGGTCACACATTGCACATTTACTGTTTCAAACAGCCAACTTGATGGCCGGTTGGAAAGATAATAATTTAATGTGTGGCAGCAAATGATAATCATCTGTTAGTAATGGAAAGTTAAAAAAATGTCACAACCAACTTCTTTGTTAGATCGAATATGACAACCAGCCTTTCATTATTCCAGTGTATAGTTGTACGCTGTCCACCTAATTCTGTATGTTAATATAATGTTTCTGGTTATCCTGAATCAGGGGGACCCCACATAAGTTTTGCCCTAACTTGGAGATAACCAGCAATTGGCTAAAAAGTGTGGAGATTTTTAAAATGATTTATTTTTATCTATTTCATTAACATGCATACATAGCCAGATAGTGTCTGTCTACTTCTGTGACAGATAATCATTCAGGTGAATAGAAAAGTTGTTCAGTTGGCGGGTGTGATGTAACATTTGCGTATTGTATGGAGTCACACTTCATGATTGTTTAGCTGATCAGATAATCATTCTGTTGGATAGTTGGATCAAAATGTTGGATTAAAAGTAGGATAGTGTATGGCCAACTGTTCAAATCCAGAAGAAGCACAGTTCAGCAGCTCCTGGTGAGGTTAGCTATAGTGGCTATCAGTCTTCTGGCAACCAGTCAGGTGTGCAGATCAGAAGTCTTCATGCAGGGCTCTGTTCTGAATCTTGATTTCTGCAGCTGAGTTCAGAGTCATTCTGGTTTCTGGACCTGTGATTACTGGCTGCTCAGCTATTTTTGGGATTTCCATCTGACACTCCTTTGTGTGCTTTAATAAGTCTGATTCTGTCAGTCTTGGTGTTTACTTGGAGACCTAAAGTATTCTGTGCTGCTTTGTGGAGTTTATTTATTCATGCTATTTGGAAGATCTATCAGCATTTCCCCACAGTACAATTAATCTTGGTTATACAGAAGATCTGCTCAGCATCTCTTTACTGTTTAAATCAACTGTGGTATTTGCAAGATCTGGCCAATATTTTTCTACAATGCGATTATCTGTGCTATGCAGAAAACCACCTACCTGTCTGCATTTTCTCTACTATGCAAATTAGTTTGCTGCTTGGAAGATCTGTTCATCATTTCTCTACTGTGTAAATTATCTGTTCTATTTGGAAGATATGGCCAACATTTCTCCACAATGCATAGAAAACCTGTAACATTTCTCCACTGTGTAAATGACATGCTATTTGGAAACATCTGCTATTTGCAAAAACTAGTGCTATTCATCAAAACCTGCTAGCATATTCTTAATTGTAATTACCAGAACTATTCTGAAGATTTGATTAGCTGTTTTCTATATATATGCTAGTGCATTAAGTTCCTGTGCCATCTTGTTAAATGGTACATTCTGCTACTGATTTTAGTTTAATATGTAATTAAGTCATATTTTAAGTGTCCTGGTCCCTTTAAATATATGTGTCTGCGATCTTGAGTCTGCACTACTTTGAGTTAAAGTCTTGACCTCAGCAGAGCACCAATGAATGTTAGTAGTTTTGGGAAAGGGGTTATTATAGTACTCAGCAAGTTGGTTCTGCAGGCTCACGATCACTGTAGGCATTCATAACACCAGCTTTAGCTTACCAATGTTTCCCTCACTGCAAACAGAACCATACAAGTCCCCATTTGTAAGTGCATTATAACATGATTCTGCAATCATAGAGAGCATTTTTATAAAATGGTTTCAGGAATTTTATCAAAACCTTTTGCAAGGACTGCATTTGAATTTCCTGTTCTATACTCTCCGTGACATAGAATATAGCATGTACCCTAAATAAAATGGAAGTTAGTCATCTGGGACAATAGGGATTTGCATTCATGATCTGCCAGAATCCATAATTATATTATGTATAGCAGCCATTGTCAATCTGCCTGCCTTTTAAATGCAGAAATAAAGAGGCCTAAACAAAGGTGCTCAAAGTCTATAAAGCCTAGTTCTGCTATTCTTCTGCATTGAGAACTATCAGAATGCACCTACTGTGAACCATACAAATCTAAGGAATAAGGTTCCATTCATTACTACAGCACTTGGGATATATGCTGGTTGTCAGTTTCCAAGAATAAGAGGTCCAAGTCATGGTGATAAATTATTGAGGCAACCATTATAAAACTGTTCCCAGTGAATGACAGAGCCACTGTATGCTATCAGGGATTACAAATGTTTTCTTTAATGTTACTAAGAGCAATTAGAAGAAGCAAGTGTTAGGGGGTACATCTTGCTAACAAACAAAGCAAAGGCACATATTGCTAACAAACAAGGCAAGGACTATATATATATATATATATATATATATATATATATATACTGTATATATATATATATATATATATATATATATATATATATATAATCAATTGAGTATAAATATATTAAATACACATTTTATTCAAATAAAATTTCTTCATGTTAATACATTTTCAGCGTGCAGCAGTCTTCTGAATTCTAATTCCCATCTGCACAGCTGGTCTATTTTCAACTGGAAGCCAGTTGAAACTCTCTTTATTTTATATGTTATAAAAACATTAAGCAATGATTAATTTTATATGCAAACAGTTGGGTACTCCTTGTCAAATTGCGTTCATATCTCCAGATATATCATTGACTGTAGCTAAAAAGTTCCATTTTTGTTTCATCTATCCACAACACTTTGTTCCAAAATGTTTGCATTTAATCTATTGTTTAGCAATCTTAGGTGATTGACTTTTATAAGAAAAGTGTATAAGAAAAGTTTCCTTGCGACAAAACATCTATGCAGGTAATTTCTGAGTAAATAATGTATAGCGGATCTGTTTACCATCAATTACAATGCTCCACCTCTTAGAAGAAAACATTTGCTCGACTGATATGGCAGCATCATGTCTTAACCACACCCTTTCAAAAGCCATTTATTAGATGGATATAGCTGCTCCTCCTACTCCACATCAACCTCACAAATGTGACATCTCTAAAAACATTTCAGTTCTGTGCTTTGTCCCCAACATTCAACTGCCACTCCAATTGAAATGCTCTGTACATTGTTAAATAAGCATACTTCCAATCTCTCATCTCTGCTAAGGCTTTTAACCCCCAAATCCTTTTAATACATTTAGATCTCTTCAAAACCCTCAAACACCAATTCCTCATCATCTATTTTCAACATTCAAATGAACAATCCCCAACAGAATGTACCACTTTTTGAACTCTCACAAATCAGTCAAACTCCATGCTTATTCCAATCTTAACTAAAATGTGTAATTTTTTTTTTCTATGAGTGTCTTTCCATCCTCATTCTAAAATGCAGTGATTGTATTTGTCTGATATTCTGACACAAATTCTTCCTTAAATTTGCATCCCATCTCTCAGTTCTATTGCTCTTTCAAGCTTATTAAGACTACCTACTTGATTCTCTTCAGCCAGGATTTTATTCCCGACACTCTACTGAGACCGACCTAACTAATTTGGTCATTTATTTGATTACAGCTAAATCAAAAGGCCATTACTCTTCTAATACTCCTGGGTCCTTCTGCTGCTGCATTTAACATCAAGAATCACTCACTTCTCGTACAAACACTATAATCCACAAGTATCCCATCCTGGTTTTCCTTCTACATATGAAATTACACATTCAGTGTTTATTTCTGTGGATGAGCCTCATCTGTTATACCTCTATAAGTTAGAGTACCATAAGTCTCAGTCCTAGGTTCTCTGGTCTTCACTATCTATTCCATGTCATTTTGAAAATTTGTAAACTAATTTATATTTCATTATCATCTCTATGTGGATGATACACAAATTTACTTATCCTCTCTGTATCTTTCACACTTTGTATTGGACAGTGTTACTTACTGTCTTTCTGCCATTTCATTTTGGATGTCCTCTCACCAACTCAAAGCAGTCTTTCAAAAACAGAGATTATAATATTCCCACCAGTGAACAGAAATGATCAACTTGACACCTCTATCTCTGACAATGCAACAATGAAACCTAACCCTGATGCCTACTGTAGATATTATGCTTGGTTAGATACTGCCCTTTGTTCCCCACATTAAATAAGTTGCTAAATCATGTTACATGTACTGTATCTAAGAAATATATAAAGAATATATTTAATATCTCACACAAGAAATAATTCATGCACTCATTATTTCCAACATTAACTATTGCCATAGACTCCTTACTAGTCTTCCACAGCAGACTCTCTACTCAACAATCAATAATTAATGCAGTTGATACACTCAATAAATGTTGCTCTACCACTGCTATGCTCTGCTTATCATTACATTGGCTGTATTTTACTGAATTCAGTTTAAAAATTGCATCTACTAATATATAAGGCTATAAACAAGACTACGCCAACATGCATCACTTCTCTTGTCTTAAACTTTTTCTAACACAAACCATTCACTCTGTACAAAATGTGCATCTCTCTTCCACACTTCCTCACACATCAAGACTTTCCTGTAGCCTCCAAACCTTCAAGCTTTCTCTAAAAATGTACCTTTTCAGACAAGAAAACCAAGTACAAAACCACCTACTTTACCTCTCTAAGCTATTCTACCTAAATACTTCCACTCTACAAAGCTCAAACAAAATTCCCATGTGTTCTTTCCATACTCAAATAACCTGCTGACCCCAGGCCAAAAATGCTGGCAACAGTGCTGTGTGACTAGATCATACAACCAACTAAGCACTTTTTGTCCTTGCAATCAGGCTAAATCAGTATGCAATATTAGCACCTAACATAATGTATCAAATTCCTAATTCACCATGGATTGTAAGTTTATGAACAAGGTCATCTTACCTCTCTATTTCTTAATGCCCATTCCTGTTTAATTTATGTATTTGCAAAGTGTAAAGGAGTAGAGTACTATATGCTGGCACTATATAAATACATTTTAATTTCAATTAAAATGTTTTCATCCAACTCCTTTCTCTTTCTCATTCTAAATTAAGAAAGCATGAGGTGGATTTTATTGATAGATGATATGAACATACCAACATTTCCTTTTTAGAATTTTGGTAGCCCTGCACAGATGTATCCTCAGTATCTATCCTTAGATAGAGCATCTCTGAATGATATGCTTATGAAGGAAAAACATATTGTGATAAGGTATCACAACTCATTATAATATGTCACAAGTTAGCATTCTGAAAAGTTCTAAAATACAAGCTTGTGATGCCTTATTAAAAGTTGTGATACATTTTGATGAGATTGCATTATTCTGTGACTTTCAGTGATTTTCAGCATCATACTGTAGCATAATCTCTGCATGATGCAGTGATTTGTGGACTTATACAGTGAGTGGGGTGGGGGTCTTAATTTGCACTGCACCAACTCCCACTGTGGCCTCCTGCAGCTCCACTCTAGAATTATGGGTGTCATTCATAAGCCTATATGTTAGCCTCTGTGTCTGGAAGGTGAGTAGATTTTAACTTCAATTTAAAGATATTAGAAGCATACTGTACTTGGTAGTGTAAGAATTTGCAGGAAATTAGGAACCCTTGATGCTGGGCTGCAAGCTTAAAGTTTTGATAAAAATATCAACAAATTCCTCATGTATTCATCCTAATATATAAAATCAAATGTCCTGACTCGCTGACTCATCAACATCCAGCCCAAAACCCTGGACCTAGAAACAGGAAATTCAGGGAGTATAGTCCTTCCATGACCTAAGCATCAACTAAGCAGATATTTTTTTAAAGTTCAACTCCTAAATTGGGTGAAAAGGGGTACAATATTTTATCCCCCTATGCAATGTCCTGACTGACTGTGAGTCATCAACACCCAGCCCAAACACTTGGACTAAGAAACATGAAATTTGAGGTGTACATTCCATCCATGACCTAAGCATCCACTAAGCAGGGATTTTTCCTAAGGGGCTGAAAAGGGGTAAAATATTTTCTCTCAACTGAGATGATTAGGTGACAAAGAAACATGGACCAAGTGCTGTGGAACTGTAAGCTCATTGTCTGGGACAAGATAGCCATAGTGTACAAGGGAGTTTTTGAGGCATTAGGCAGATTCCTCAAAGATATCAGGGGCAGTGATGGAGTGATGGGGGCATCACCATGCTGCTAGATGCAGACTTCTGTCAGACTCTGACATTATTACTAAGGGGAACTCAAGCTGGCAAAGTTAAGGCGTGCTTCAAGGCATCATATCTTTGGCACCTCATCTGGAAACTCTCTCTTAGGGAAAACATAAGGATCCACTTAAGGGGTGATATCTGCACTGGGCCATTCTCTGTCCACAACCCCATGAAGTTCGTCAACACTCTCATCCCTTCTGGCCTCTCAGCCTTCAAGCTTCTCCTCAAATGGGGGGTTCCAGTGATGTTGCTGTGGAACCTCAACCCACACAAACTCTGCAATGGCACCGTATTGAAAGTACAGGCCCTCCACAGGAACATCATGGATGCCACATTGTTCACTTGCTGTGCTCAGGGGAAGTGGGTGTTCATACCATGTATTCCACTCATAGCATCACACTATGAGGTCAAGAGGCCTCAGCTCCCCTTTAAGTTCTGCTTTACAATGACCATCAACAAGTCCCTGGGGCATTCGCTAGGATCACCAGCAGTCTTGTGATCCTAGCAGAACCATCAATGTGGTTTACAAAGAAATCCTTAAGCAGAGGAAACAAAAGTTTACATATGTCTTAAATGCATACACCTTAAATTCATTCATATTAAAAAACTCAATGTATTTGAATGGATACTACCATGCTCTTTTACCCCAGAGGCATAAAATTAACTAAGCATATAAGTTAAGTAAAAATGGGATAAAGCAAATGGAAATAGTAAATATCTAAGGTCTACTCTGGTGTAATTTGGCACATCAGCTAATTTATTTATATAGACATACATTTGCACTGCTGGTGACAGGCTTAGGCAACAATTGTTTTGTATTAATTTATTGCATTAATATTGCTATGCAGGTGGTACCATGTACACTACTGGTGAAACCAATTATTTATTTTTAACTTATGTCCAGTAGTTAACTTAAACATGTTTTTATTTCTGGAGATATTTGACACTAATGCTTAGGATAAAACAGAAATATAACTTTTAGTATGATAACGCATGTTTCAGTAAAATCAATTTGTGAAAAAGAAAACTGTAAATTATAATGATTCCATTATATTAAATAATTTCCTAATTTTAATTTAAAGAGTTAATAATGAAAGAGGTAGATAAAAAGCTTGCATCCATACAACCAAGTTTTTCACCTTTCTTGTAACTGAAACTTCTCCAAAAGAGATGTGTTTGGCCTTTTGGAGTAAATAAATAACAGTCACTCTGTGTTTGTAATCATATAGTGAAATTAGTTGGGTAGAATTCACTTTGTAGACAAACTTAGATGTTGACTACAAAGAGGTCTATTTTGTTTCCTCTTCCCTGGCTGCACACATGTT
This sequence comes from Taudactylus pleione, assembly GCA_031769625.1. Classification (NCBI taxonomy): domain Eukaryota; kingdom Metazoa; phylum Chordata; class Amphibia; order Anura; family Myobatrachidae; genus Taudactylus; species Taudactylus pleione. Next base: position 214,645 of record JAUIMM010000614.1, read on the forward strand.
GATATAATTCACCTCAAAGGAGCACTGACCTCTAGCATATGCTTAGAAAGCATCCCACTGTGTCCAAAAATGAGAGATATAGAGAGATTATCTTAAAGCATTGAGTAAATAATCATATTGATGGCAAAAGTCACCAGTACTAACCAAGTTGTGCTTCAGCTGTGCTTGTAGCTCAGCAGAGACTGATGTAACATCAGACAAGTTACAAAAGTAGCAGAAACCAAAACTGTCTGGTTGTCACATCTTCCAAATCCCCTGGAAAGATTCCCTGGCACAGCAATTTTGGTGGGAAAATAAACTGACATTTCCGAGAATGTAACCTAAAAGACAAAGGGGCATATTTATCACTGTGCGTACACCAAAACGTTGAATCAGCACTACAATAACCAGGGGTACCCCTGAGTTGGCATTGCGATTCACTAGGGTTTCATCAGGATAAGTTTCCCTTGTAAAGCATGAAGAATACTACTTAATAATAAATGTAGTGGTGCATATTCTCTTGCAATACATCCTCTATCACCATCATATCTCAGGAAGGTAAAAAAGGAAGAAAATGCAAACCCCCCTTATTTTACATTTTATTCTTTTTTTTCAATTATATATATATATATATATATATAGCAATCCTGTGAGGTGTGTGTGAAATGAACACACCATGCCCGGCACTGCAGGAAACTTTGTATTCGAAGTTAGAACATCGTATGTATCACAGTCAGCAACGTTTCTGGACCGCGCAGGGTCCTGTCCTCAGGCTGTCAAATACAAAAATAGTATGAAGAAGAAAGTGAAAGACATATTACCTTATATCCCCACCTCCGTGCAGAAGCGCGCCATCCCGGAGGTCAGCGTGGTCCTGGTGCACATCGGGACGTCTGTCGATGACGTCACTCTGCGGCATAGACTACCCGCGTCACACGGTTGCTGAGCAACCTGATGCCGTCTGACACTCCGGGATGCGGCTGAGGAAAAAACATAAACAACTGTTAACTGTCTCCCCATGCCATGTCGGCGCTGTATGTGCCGCGCCTCCATGAAATGTCTAGAGACAAAAAACTCCAGTGTTGGTCAAAACAAGGCTACAAACTGACACACAAAACGATAATAGTAAAACACATATTACAAAAAACACAGTCTAAAACGTATGTTATACTAATATACTGTGCGCACTGACTGCGCACTGGAGTATGCAAAAGTGACACGACCACAATAGTATAAAAAGAATAAATATGTCATGAAGCTGGATAATGCTCCATGCAAACTAAAGGAATGAGTGGCCCTCCTTCTAAAGATTCAATGTTCAAAACCTATTCTGTTAACGAAAAGCACTCCAATTGATGCGTTCATTGAGCCCCTTCGGATGGACTGTGTCAAGTTTAAAGATCCACCGGGATTCTAATCTGAGTAGTGCTGCATTCCGGTCCCCACCTCGGGGAGATTCAGGCACGTGATCTATTATCTGATATTTAAGCGATGCCAATGAATGTTGTTTAAGTTTGAAATGATGTGCTACCGGCTGGTCAGAATCCTTCCCTGTAAGCGCTGATCTAATTGCAGACCTATGCAACGCCATGCGTTCTTTAAACATGCGACTAGTCATCCCAATATAATACAATCCAGAAGGACAGATGATGCAGTAAATAACGAATCTGGTGGAGCAAGATAATGTATGCCTAATGTGAAACTTAAGGTCTCTATGAGGATGTCTAAATTCTGCTCCCGTTATGAGATAATTGCATGTGGTACATGAGGGGCATCGATAGCAGCCCGGTTTCTTCTTTTGTCCAAAGATGCCTTTTGGAACCTTGTAATCCGTAACATCTGCTCTCACTAGATGATCGCATAAATTTCTCCCTCGTTTATAGCAGGTCATAGGCTTGACTTCTTTAAAAGATGTCAAGCTCTGGTCAGTAGATATAATGGGCCATAGCGCCTTAGTAGCCCGTGGGATGATTGGACTAGATGTGGAGAATTTTGTGGACCAAATGAATCTGTCCTCTTTTTTGATTTTTCCTCCTAGATGTTAATAAATTGGTCCTGTCAAGACTCAGGACTCGATTCTTAGTCTCCATCAAGTGGCGGTACCTGTATCCCCTGTGTACAAACTTGTTAGCTACCTCATCTAGAGCTGCTGGGAGTGTATCGCGCTCGCTGATGATTCATGCAGCACGTAACATTTGTGAGTATGGTAATGCTTCCTTCAATGATTTCGGATGATGGCTGCTGGCTTCCAGTAGGGAATTGCGGTCTGTATGCTTATAAAACATCGATGTGGTGAGACATCCTCCTTTCAAATGTACTGTAATGTCAAGATAGTTAATAGTCTCTTTATGGCAATTGTATGTAAATTTTATGGGTGTGGGTCGTTGGTTAATTTCCTCTACCATGGCTACAAATGACTCTCTCCCACCCTTCCAAATCATAAAGAGATCGTCGATATATCGAATGTACCAAATGATATGTTTGTTATATTGGTCATTATCCAAGAAGAAATTTTTTTCTCTTTCAAACATGTAAATATTGGCGTACGCCGGAGCTACACTAGAGCCCATGGCGCAGCCACTCGTCTGTCTATAATATTTACCGTCGTACCAAAAGTAGTTGTTATTAAGTATGATCTCTAGTAGCTGGAGGAAGAGATTTTCGTCAAATTCAAACGGATGCTCAAGACCACCTAAAAAATTTCTTACTGCAGATAAACCTTCCCCATGGGCTATGGAGGTGTATAACGAGCTGACATCTAAGGTACAAAGCATGGTATCCTCTGTAAGATTTTGGAATCTGGTGAGATGGTTAAGGAAAGTTGTAGTATCCTTTAAGTATGTAGATCGACTGATGACATGTGGTTGAAGTAATGCGTCTAGAAATTCGGCCACGGGTTGATATAAAGACCCCCTGGCAGATATGATTGATACAGGAGAGTGCCGGATCTTTTTGGACAGTATATATATATATATATATTAAACAAATAGTGATAAAGGCACTTAACTTTAGTGATCCAAATAAAAAATAAGTGTTCTTTATGGAAGAGTTCTCTCTATGTGCACTCCCCGGAAATTCCAGTGGCAGACAAAGGCCAATCTCTTTATCTCAATAGGTGAAGTTTCTGTGATAAAATAAAGACAAAAGGTGCCTCCTAGTGCATACATTTAGACTTTCCTAGTGTCATATAAATTCTATAGACTGCACTTCTTGTGAAAGTCCCTGGGAAGACCGGTGGATCTGGGATTTATTGCCAGGATTAATGACTATTGGAGTCTATAGAATTTATATCAGGATATGAGATAGAATGTGAGTTGTGCACTGGACTTAGTACTATTGGTCCCATTGAGCGCGGGGAGCTGCACTTGCAGAAATAAGGGTGTCTGGCCATCAAGTGTTATAAATACAAAAATGGGTAGTAACTGCGCTCTGAATCCCCCTTATTGTTGTACAATGGTGTTCAAAAGAGATGTAAGCAGTTATGGTATTTGTGCAAAAGAAACTTTTACTTGTAAACTTGTCACAAAATTAGTAGAAGTATGTGCATTAAAATATGCACAATTTGCATGTAGGCAGGTCATATAATATATAATAGAAAATAATTGTATAAGGTTTCTGTAGCACTAAGAATTTGACAATGCAGAAAAAATCAAAAATATATCACAAGCATATGAAGTCCACTAATGATAAGAGGTTTCAAATGATAAAGTATTTGTACCATGGTGTACAGTACCCTATGGGGTATGGTGATGGGCACACTAGAGAGTACTGCTGCTGTTGATTCTAGGGATGGCATGGGTTAAAACCAGGGGTCTGGGTTTAATGATGATTGATGGATGTAGGTAAAGTAAATAACTGACTGCAGCATCCTGCTGGTCAGTGTAAAGCTGTTAGGAGATGGTACATGGATGAGATGTCCGGGGGTTGATCTTCTTGAGGCAACAGTACGGGAGCAGAGGAGTTGGGGGATGGGAGTCTCTCATCTATGGTGATCACTGCCTGGTGCATGTAGCGGTGCTCATCTGAATGAACAGGCGAGCACCACCGGCACACGTAGGTGGACCACACTAGCCTGGGGAGGGGGTGTAGCAGTTACGGCTCTTAGAAACAGAGACCGTACTCCCCCTCCGGTGTGAGACTTACCTTCCTTTGACTCACTTGGTCCCGCTCCTGCCTCCTGCCGGCTGATGTTGTTTGTAGTGTATCCTTCTGATGACTTGCTTCTGGGTCCCATGGTCCATCCATATCTGATTGGATAGCTGAGTAGCTAGATGGTGGTTAAAAAATTTCCAGTTGGTAGTAAGTCTTTTAAGCAGGGTCAGGATCATGGAGATGGGTGCTGCAATGCATTTTGATACTTTTGGGGTCGTTTTCTAGGCAGAATTGCATGTAAATGCTTTCTGTTTGAAGCGGCGGTAAGAGGTCGGACAGGTCCCTCCCTCTCAGTTGATTGGCTCTAGTATTAGTGCTTTGATTGGTGGCTGCTTTTCATGTTTCCTAACTGGCTGAGAGGATTGTCAGTCATGTATATCCGTCAGTCTTCAATTTGATTTGTTGTGACACTGTGCTTTAATCCCACAATGCGTTTATGTACAAAACCCATGTATGCTGTACTTAGATACAGTGTATGCTTTGCAGAAAGCAAACTGCAATATATAATTTATGTTCTGTGAAAAAATGGCATAGTGAACTGAATGTATTTATCACTTGTATATGGGACAAGATAATTGTGTAGAAAATTCATTGAGTAATTGCTGGTAGACAATGGGTATGGTATAGTTATGTTCGTCCAAATGGGATGACAGTCACATCTTAAGTGTAAATGAATTGAACTTATAGTAGAACCATGAAGTGACATTAAGACAAACTGATGTGACTGAACTGCTATAACAGTGTTGATAATAGGTGAATCTGGATGTTGTTAATTACAAACGATTGATCTTATTTCATTGTCTCGGTTGAGACCCCGAGGGTGAAGGGTCACCATATTGATCATAACATGTAATTCTTCTATGTTGATATGTTTAATGTAGTTACCCCCTCTCCAGTTGGGTTTTACTAGTTTGAGGGCAGTGAAATCAAGGACTTTGGGGTCTGATTTATGATAAGCTTTGAAATATATAGAAATTGGGTGTTCCTCACAGCCTTTCCTGATATTCCGTATATGTTCACTGATTCTGGATTTGAGCGGGTGGATGGTTCTCCCTTTATACTGTTTCTGACAAAGGCATTGTAATAAATATATCACCCCTTTAGAGATGCATGTTAGATGGTCACATATCTTAAATGTTATACTGTTAGCTGTTGATTGTATTGATTTTTGGGGGCTGGTGCTTCTTTTGGTTCATGGTTGCGCCAGCCTGACAATTTCTACAATGGAAGAAATCATTGTTGTATGTTTCCAGACATTGGTGAGTGTGTTTAACTTCAAGGTTGTGGGTGCTAAATGATTTTTAACTAGTTTGGTTCTAAGGTCCGGAGCCTTGCGGAACACTATTTGAGGTTTGGGGGGTAGGGACTCACTCAAAATCTCATCCCCTAAAAGTATTGGCCAATGTTTGTTTATTATTTTTTTGATTTGTTATGCTTGGCTGTTGTACTGGGTGATAAAGAAAATTTTAGTATCGGTGTTAGTATTGGGGGTTCTGTTTTTGTATTGCAGAAGGGGGCCTCTGTCTGTTTCTTTAATAGTCTGAAATGCTGTTTGTACATTGTCAGCATTGCATTTTTTGTCTGTCAGTTGTAGTTTAAGCATGTTACCCTGTGTTTCATACCCAGTAAGTCTAGAACAATTACGCCTAACTCTAACTGTCCTGTGGGTATCCCGTTAAGCCAACTGGGGTGGCAACTGCTGGTCAGGGGTGTATCTGGGGATCCGAGTGCCCCTGGCAAGGTAATGGACTGGTGCCCCCCTCCCCCCTATAATTTCAGGAAATACCCCCCAGTAGTAATCCCCCTATACAGTGCCCCCACTACCAGCCACACCCCCATAATGTGCCCCCAGTAGTGGCCTCCACAATACAGTGCCACCAGTAGCGTCCATCCCCCCACATAACATGCCCTCAGTAGCGGCCACCCCCTATACAGTGCCCTCTAGAAGCCACACTCCTCCACTTTGCTGTGCCAGAAAAAAAGCAACTTACCTGATACCCACTCCTGCCCCGACCGCTGCTGTCCACTCCTTTGGGCCAGCTCTTGCTCTGCACTATGGGATGGGAGAGATGTCATGACATCTCTCACATCACCCGCTGTGGGGAGGAGCAGGAAGGTGGAGCTCATGAGTGAGATGCAACAGCCAATGAGAGTCTGTCTAACTCTCATTGGCTGGCTGCTATAACAAACAAACAGCTGCCACTGTTGGCTGTGTGTTTGTAAACTGTGTAGGGCAGACCGCTCTCACTGTGGTCTACCATACACTTAGGGCCCAGGGGACTAGCTGGGTAGTCCACCCATTGGCTGCTTCTGGCACTGCCGGATGGCGCCCCCCTTTGGCCAGTGCCCCTGGTGAGTGCCATACTGGCCAATAGGTAGATACACCCCTGCTGCTGGTGGCTAAAATAAAGCTGTTTACATCCACTTGTTTACGGTATGTGTAAGTGTGGACTTGGCTACCATTGATGAAAATGTTTAGATCAATAAATTCTATATTGGTTTTGCTGTACTTGGTTGTGAAGGATAAATTGTGATTGTTTTTGTTGACGTATAGAATGAAGGATTTGAGTGATACCTCATCCCCTCTCCAGATAAAGTAGATATCAAAGCACTAATCCTAGAGCCAATCAACTGAGATGCAGGGACCTGTCCGGCCTCTTACAGCCTTCTCAAACAGAAAGCATTTACATGCAATTCTGCCTAGAAGAAGACCCCAAGAGGGTTGAAAACGTGTTGCAGCACCCATCTCCACGATTCTGACCCTGCTTACAGACTTACTACCAACCAGAACTTTTCTAACCACCATCTAGATACCCAGCTATCCAATCAGATACGGATAGACCACAGGACCCGGAAGCAAGTCATCAGAAGAATACACTGCAAACAACAGCAGGAGGCAAGAGTGGGACCACACCAAATCAAAGGGAGGTAAGTCTCACACCGGAGGGGAAGTGCAGTCTCTGGTTCTAGGAGCAATAACCACTATTCCCCCTCCCCAGGCTAGTGTGGTCCACCTACATGTGCCGGTGGTGCTCGTCTGTTCACTCAGATGGGCGCAGCTATACACAATAGGCAGTGATCGCTGTAGCTGAGAGACTCCCATCCCCCAACTCCTCTGCTCCTGTACTGTTGCCTCAAGAAGATCAACCCCCCAGGTATCTCATCCATGTACCATCTCCTAACAGCTATACACTGACCAGCAGGACACCGCAGTCAGTTATTTACTTTACCTACATCCACCAATAATCATTAAACCCAGACCCCTGGTTTTAACCCATACCATCCCTAGAATCAACAGCAGTGGTACTCTCTAGTGTGCCCTTCACCAAACCCCATAGGGCACTGTACACCATGGTACAAACACTTTATCATTTGAAACCTCTTATCATGTGTGGACTTCATATGCTTGTGATATATTTTAGATTTTTTTCTTCATTGTAAAATTCTCAGTGCTGCAGAAACCTTATATAATTATTTTCTACTGTATATTATATTACCTGCCTACATGCAAATTGTGCCTATTTTAATGGACACACTTATACTAATTTTGTGACAAGTTTACAAGAAAAAGTTTATTTTGCACAAATACCATAACTGCTTACATCTCTTTTGAAAACCATTATACAACAATAAGGGGGATTCAGAGCGCAGTTACTACCCATTTTGTATTTATAGAATTTATATGACACTAGGAAAGTCTAAATATAATGCACTAGGAGGCTATATATATATATATAGAACTGTTCACCTTGTTCTTCACTTAAATCTCCTAGATTGGACGGAAAGTTGCTATAAAAGCAAAACTAAGTTGATTCTATTAAGTAAAGACCTAGACTAGAAAGGCACTTCAAATAGAGAAATAATTGAATTTTATAATGTTTCATTAGTTTGAAAACTGGAGCCAATTCAGCTATATTGAAGATCTAATGCGAAAATAGGATCTGCGAGTACTCTCAAACCGATCTTAAATCCTTGGCAAGAAAAAAAAATAGTTTTTGTTCCCCAGTGTTATTTATCCCGTGAGTGCTACCCCACACATTTGGCTATATGGATCCTAATGGATTATGAGGACACTGGGTAATATACTGTTGTTTACAGGAGTGCCGGTCCCTGACAAGATTTATATTATATATATATATATATATATATATATATATATATATATATATACATATATATATATAATTATTTTTTTTATATATATAAATATATCAGCCATTACATTTTTGGCAGAGGTGGAGACTAGTTTGGATCCATACGAAAAGCACAATTTGCTGTCTAATATGTGTGCCATCTTGTACAGCAATGTGGTCATTAAGTTGTAAAGACTATAAATGAGCAATAAACACTAATAGTTCCTACAATATATTGCACAATGCCTTTTTTCAGCTGCAATACTAAGACCCCCAGATATGAGCCAGCACTCTAATCTATTCCCCAGCTCTTCTCTCTTGAATCCAACACAATCAACAATCTACAGAAATCAAGAAGAGGGCAGGGTGGTAAAGCAAGTTCATCCTATCACATCATGTTTAACCCAAAATGAAACAATCTCAATTTCAAGCTACAACCACAAGCATTTCTAAGTTAAAAAAAAACGTTTTAAATCGGAGTTTCCATTAAACACAATAATATAGACAAACAAGTATAATATTTTCTAATTCACAATTTGTTTTCCAGTATATTGCATGTTTGCTTTCCAGTTGCCGCTAATTTGTTACTCTATTATATAGTACTGTTCAATATGTTGACACATTAAATTACATAAATTATACACAAATTACAATGTAAGAGTATACAGTTACACTGTTATTTTATCAGTTCTATATCTTGAGTGAAACTTTTCCCAGTACTCCAGATTGTATTGTTGATGGATGTATATTAAGGAATTTATATGACTTAAAAAGCACCACTTCTTCTTAACACAATTACTTTAGTACTTCTGTGCCAAAAACAATTCAATCAATGAAGCCATTAACATTGCAAGAGATAATTCTGCAGCATATGGAGTCAAATAGCACTGCAGTCATCCATCTTTTAGCAGATTATTACTGCCAATGAAAAGATTATACCTGCTTGTGGTTATGTCCATTAGTCTTTTGTAAGAGTATGTGCCGTGTTTTCTTATCACATCCTCATCAGCTAACATTATGATAAAGTTCACAGTGTTGACATTTTACACACAAATAGTTGTGTGCCCAATCTGTTGGTACAAGAGTACAATAGAGATGACTGAAATGACACAGATTCTGGTCAAAATTTGCATGCCCAAAGTATCTTAGAGTTATAGCCATCTGCCTTAACTAAAACCAAAACCCTACACAGAAAATTCTTTGTTGAAGAAACTTTTTTTCTCAATATATTATTTTAGGTTATTAATATTGTGTTTATTTTATTTATTAGTTTTCAATTAATCATATAGTTTGTCATGCATGCATACTTGCATTCATTCAGCTTTAGTTCATTATTTAGTCCCTCAACAACTGTGTCACTATTATGAACCGTGTGTCACTTATGTGACGTCTTGCATTGTGTGCTTTAATTTGTCCTTAATTTTCTAATTAGATCATTTTTATATTGATAAACATGACAATCAAGCACCTGTAACATGGCAGGTGTGTCTTTTATCTGCAGCTGCAGTAAACTGTCATTGGATGGATTGGAGTGTGTCTCCCATATCGCCCTCTGCAGTCCAGAAATGAGGGATTAGGCTTAAACTATGCATGCTCCAATAGTATATCACTGTGCCCTGAGCTAATGATATGGTGTTTGTCACTATTCTTCATGCAGAATAGACTTTAACCTAAATGTACAATGTGATCCTCTATTTCTTTGGGCTACAGCAAGTCCTCTTCTGGTACATGTAATCTCTAGCAACACATTCATCTGTTAACTGACCAACTATGTGACAATGATTAGCAGAGTAATATGCTGGAACACTCAGAGGGCCTGATTAATAATTGGATGTAATTGCAGAGACACACACAAGCGGCTACATGCCCCCATTTCCTTGAATAGTGGCCAGTCATGCCCCTGCTCCACCCCCAAATGCCACAGCATGTCAACCATGCTGTGGCTGGGGGGGGGGTCTGGAAGCAAGATAGCAGGACCCATTCTGCACATGTGCAAAATATGTCCTGTGCATGCGCAGACCCCAAAACATTGCAGAAGTGCAATAACCATCAGGTTAGCGTACATCTCTGAATCAGGCCCTGAGTCCATAAACTATTAGCAGAGCAATGACAACAGGTAGCATACAGTATTATACAGGGAATTTCATAGGTGTAACAGCAGTAGGTATAACATATGGATTGTGGCAGCCTGGAGCTCAGCTCAGGATATTACTGTGTGTTATACTGCATCGGGTGTGATCGTGGTATTGGCACTGGTGGATGGCAGCAATGGTGGTCTAGTGTACAATGGTGGTTGTATAGTGTACTTGCAGGCAGTGGTGTAACTAGGGTATTTGGAGCCCAGGGCAAATTTTAAAATGGAGCCCACCCCCTATATGCACGCGCCAAAGGCGTGCGCAACAAAAAAAATGGGCATAGTCACAAGGGGCGGGGTCACTTGACAATGGGGTGTGTCAACAGGACACATATACCCTTTCTCATCACTCTTAACATTCCTTTCCATATGCACCTTAACCCCTGTAGTGCTCCTTATACAGTCCACCCTATGCAGTGCCCCCAGTAATAGTCCCTCTTATGCAGGCCCCCAGTAGTGCCCCTTGTACAGTACCCCCAGTAGTGGTGCCCCTTGTGCAGCTCCCCATTAGTTCCCCTTAAACAGTACCCCCAGTAGTGGTCCCCCTTGTGCAGCTCCCCATTAGTTCCCCTTATACAGTGCCCCCAGTATTAGTCCCCCTTATGCAGGCCCCCAGTTGTGCCCCTTGTACAGTGCCCCCAGTAGTAATCCCCCTTATGCAGCCCCCAGTAGCTGTCCCCACTATCCAGTGCCCCTCCCTATTTAGTGCCCCCAGTGCAGTGTCCCTTGTACCTCCAGTAGTAAGCCCCTTATATAGTGCCCCCAGTCATAGACCCCCCCTTATGCAGTGCCCATTATATAGTCCCTCAAGTAGCAGTCCCCCCCATGCAGTTCCCCCAGTAGTAGTCTCCCCCTATGCAGTGCCCATTATATAGTCCCTCCAGTAGCAGTCCCCCCATGCAGTGCCCCCAGTAGTAGTCTCCCCCTATGCAGTGCCCTTTATATAGTGCCCCAAGTAGTAGTCTCCCCAGTAGTGGTCCCTGATGGAGTGCCCCAGTAGTAGTCCCCCCAATTAGTGCCCCCAGTAGTAGTCCCCCCAAGTGGTGCCCCCAATTACTGCCCCCAGTAGTAGTCCCCCCGATTAGTGCCCCCCATGAGAGGTCCCCACAATTACTGCCCCCAGAAGAGGTCCCCCCAATTACTGCCCCCAGTAGTAGTCCCCCGAATTACTGCTCCCAGTAGTTGTCCCACCAATTACTGCCCCCATTGGAGGTTCCCCCCAGTGGTGCCCCCAATAAGTGTCCCCAGTAGAGGTTCCCCCCAGTGGTGCCCTCAAGTACTGCCCCCAGTACAGGGTGCACCCAATTTCTGCCCGCAGTAGTGATACCCCCCTTCCAATACATAGCAAAAAAATAAAAAAATTATAAAAAACTTACCTGCATCCACACTCCTGCTCCTGCTGCAGCTCCCGATGCCGCAACGTCCGCATGTCAGCCCTCCCTGGCTGGTGCGCTCTGCATTATGGGAGAGACGTCATGACATCATGATGTCTCTCCTATTACCCACTGCAGGAGCTGGATGGAAGCCTGGCTCTTGCAGTGGGTGCTGCAGCAGCCAATGAGAGTCTATCTGACTCTCATTGGCTGCTTTTTAACACACACATCGCTGCCAGCACTGGCGGAGATATGTGTGCAGCAGCAGCAGCAAATGAGAGTCTGTCTGACTTTCTTTGGCTGCTGAATAACACACATATCGCTGCCATTCTGGTGGTGATGTGTGTGTTAGCTCAGTCTGAGCCCGCCTGCCCCCCTCCTCCTGACGCTATTGGGCAAGTGCTCAGGGGGAGGGAAGGGGCTCAGCTGTGCAGCACAGGACCAGCACTGGAAGCCTAGCGCCGGTCCTGTGTAAAAGTGTAGCGCAGACTGCACTCACTGCTGTCAGCACTACACGGGCTAACTAGGGCGGGCCGGTACCATGGCCAGGAGCGCCCCCCCCGTGCCACTGGTCCCACGGTGCACAGGGCATGCACCCTGCTTGCCCTGCCCTAGTTATGCCACTGCTTGTAGGTAGTACAGCATCAAAGTGGTGAGAGTCTCCTGAATTAAGACACACATCACAGTACAGGTACTGTAGCTCATGTAAGAAGTCTGAACTCTAGCTGAGCTCTGGCTCAGTCCTACCAGTTGTTGCAGGGGCAGGCTGCCTGAGACTTGTATTCCACTTATAATGAATACTAATATTAACTATGTTATTACTATTAACCTGTGCCCACCTCCACTAGGGATGTGGAGAACAGCCCCTAGGCTGTTCTTCACATCCCTGGTGGTGGTGGATATAGGTTAATAGTAATAACATAGTTTTTATTTTTATTTCATTTTGGGTGGCTAGGTCAGCTGCAGATTCAGATAAGTCTGTTTCCTGGGTCAGCAAAGATTTGTGGGTTAGGTTTCAGGGGCCTTGCTGAGTGTCTTTCCAAACTAGGTTGCTGGAAACAATAGGGAACATCTGGTATGCTCAAGGTGTTGTTTTTTCATCTCAGAGGAAAATTAATGACTTAGTTATATGTACTGTACATATGTGGATTTGAAGTGTGTCATCAGCTTAGATCTATATATTGTTTGGTTTCTAGGCCTTTCCATACAATTTTCTACTTTTGCATAGGGCCTAAACTATTTTGGTATAGTTATTGCATTTGGTGCTTTTGGATAAAGCTATTATAAATTTTTATCATGCAGTATATAAATGTGGGAGCATTGTAGTAAATTCCAATTTATCCTGTATAGTTATGCATTTTTCTACCAGCCAAATGTGGTGCATTTAATGAAGGTGGTCTTTTGTATTATTGTGAAAAGTTTGTTTTGGAGCATAGGTCAGGTAGACTATGTCTGGTGGTGTTGTACTGGTTTTGTATCCAAAAGCTTGCTGTGGGGGAAAGTATGACTAATTAATAGCCCAGATGCAGATGGATTGTTGGGTGCACTCATATTCATGGAGATTGTTTGGGAACTATTGACCACCCCAACAGGTGCAGTAAATCCACCTTTACAGATGGAATAGTTATAGAAGGTTCAGTTGGACACTTTAAATTTTCTTTTAAATTGCACCAATAGGGTTTACACCACACACAATCCAATTGTTGTTTTTTTAGTTTGAATTGTTAGGCAACACTGATTAAGTGCTGACCTTTTTATTTGGAGATGAACACAAACAATATAGATATGTCCAGCTACATTTTTGCCGATCACGCTACAAATGTGCACATGCATAGTGCCATGTGATTACCCGCAGCAGCATACGCTACTGTATACTATGGCGTGCACTGCAATCGCACCATGCAATCCTATGGAAGTTCGGGCGCAATCGCACTGCACGTATCCACTCGCAGGTGCACACCTCGTGCCATGTGTGGTGCAATTTGCTGCATATGCAGCAACGATGTAGCTGGACACTTCTGCACACACCGCAGCTGTTAGTAGGTTTATACTGTACATTTATATAAAATTGGAATCATACTGTTTATGCTATTTTCTTTCCAGCCATTAGTAGTAGTCTCTAAAACAGGGACTCACTGCATAATATACTATATCATTGTTTTATTGAGCAACCACGTTAATCAAATATAAGCCTACTACAGTCATATAATGTATGCATATATATATATATATATATATATATATATACATTTATATACATTGTGCAGTTTTCTTTGGCACTATCTATTTGTGCCTGCATCAATTTGTATACATTATGCTGTTTTTCCTTTTTTTCTCTTTTTTCTTGATTGTTTATTTTGTTTCCATGGTGCAGGGGAGCACACTGCTGACTCATCAATTGATGATGTCATCTATTATGTGTGGGCCGGGCGGTTACACCATCCCGTTTCCGGCTCCAGGTGTCACTCGTGGTGCTATAGATGGAATTTAAGGTAAGATTATTTTCATTTACCCTTTGAGCCTGCTGAAAGTGCCGCAATAAAGAATAATGAAACGTTGCCATGTTACATGCTGCCCTAAGTCTGTTATTCTAACAAGTCGCAAGAAGTGCTGCACCATTGCTGTCTATATATATAAATACACGATAACCAAGGTGGCACTCGGAGTCTTCAGTAACAGTGAAACAGACTGTGTTTAATCAACATTTCGAGGAATGAGTCCCTGTCTTCAGGTTACACACATGATAACATTCAATGTGACAAACTTAAATAATCTTACTTCCCTCCTACCCCGCGGTCGCCGCAGCCATCACCCTCAGGACTCCGTCTCTCTCCACTTCTGGGATTGACATCTCCACATCTACCGGAAGTGATGTCATGGTGACCCAGCAGGGGTGGCCATGGGAACGCTGTAAACAAACAAAACAGCGAAGATCATCACAAACAAACTATCTCTCAATGGATTATATGTTAAATAAATTCCTAGTCAGAGGGTACCCCCTGAGAGAATTAAAGAAAGCTAGAGACAAAGCTCTCCCTCAAAATAGGGAAGAGTTATTGAGAAATGTCCATAGTAAAGTAAAAAACAAGAAATTCCCATGGGTCAATCAATTTAACACTGTCAGTAAAAACACCAAACATAGGGCAAAACAATTATGGCCGTTGGTGTAGACTGACACATAGTTACCATTATTGCTCGACACAAAAATTATGCCAAGTTATACCAGAGCCAGCAGTATTAGAGACAGGGTGGTCAAGACAGATATCATGGCTTTTAAGAAGCCCATCAATTAGCATTTTTTGAGTAGGAAAAATGGTAACTTCAAATGTCTGGGGTGCACGATATATAAATATTTAATTCCAGGCGAGGAGATTAGACATCCGTACTCTGGCAAAAAATTCAACATTGCATTTCTAAGTTTGTAATTTAGGTGCTGACATGCCCATGTGATCTCTTCTATGTTGGGAAAACTGAGCATCAGTTTAAGGAACGGATGGCCCAACATAGAAGTGCCATAAGGGCAGCACTGTTATCTGGGAACAGTGATCAACTGGTAGCTCATCATTTTGCCTTTTTAAAACATGGGATGGCTACATTAAGGTACAGAATGGTGTACTATGTGCCTCTTTCAATAAGAGGAGGCAATAGGTTCAAAATATTGATGCAGTTGGAATCCAGGTGCATTTTTCGGTTGGACACACTTGCTCAAAAGGGCTTAATGATAGTCTTGGATTATTATTTGGAACAAGCTGGTTATTTAACATAGCATCATTCATTTTTTTTTATTTAGTATTTTGGATATGCAGTAGTAGTTATTTCAGACTGTGTAGGGACTTACACAATGATAGCTTATAGGCTTAGTAAGCCAATTTTTTAATAGTCTTTTTATTTTTTTATAGTCTTTTGTTGGTTTTAATGCTTTCTCTTGTTTTTGGTTAGTTATTGGTGTTTATTAGCCATGGGGTTAATCCCCACACTTTCTTATTACCATGCAGGTGTTGTTCTGAAAGTCTTAAATCAAATGGTTTTATATATGCAGAAAATTAAATTTTGCTACTTTTTTGCACATCTCACTCCTGTTATGAACATGGGTTCTATATATTTTTGTCACATATCTTTTAATGTTGTTTAAGTAATGTCACCATTAATGCATTTTCTTTATTTTTATCAGTATGTATTTTTCACTTATAAATAACATGGTTACACTTGGACTTGTTACACATGTTGACACATGATGGCATCAATATTTTAGTATATCCACATTGAGAGATAGTTTGTGTCACGGATGTGGCTTCTTTAGACTGTGTTCCCAGGCTGGGGTTAGGGTTAGCTTTATTCAACTCAGATGCCCTCTGGAGGAGACTAAGTCTAATGAAGTTCCTATGCATGAAAGAGGATACAAGGTCAAAAGTAACTAATGGGTGAGTGAAGGAATAAGGAAGAGACTACGCCAGCACTGGGTGGTGCCGAGGTTGTAGTGTGGGTGCTGGTGTAGCTGAGGCAGAGTCAGCAGTTCAGGAGCTACTAAGTGCGGCCAGGAATCCGTAAGGTGAGCAGTGGTAGTTCAGGCTACTTGGTGCTGCTGATTAGCCGGGAGATGAATGGTGGTAGCACAGGCTACTTGGTGTGGCTGGTTAGCCCTGAGGTGAATGGTGGTAGCACAGGCTACTTGGTGCGGCTGGTTAGCCATGAAATGATTGGTGGTAGCATGGAAGCTACTTGTCATGGCTAGGAGCCATAAGATGATTGATGGTAACGTGGAAGCTACTTGTTGCGGCTAGGAGCCGTAAGATGGTTGGTGGTATCGTGAAATCTACTTGTCGTGGCTAGGAGCCATAAGATGATCGATGGTAGCGTGGAAGCTACTTGTCATGGCTAGGAGCTGTAAGATGGTCGGTGGTAGCATGGAAGCTATTTGTCGCAGCTAGGAACCGTAAGATGGTTGATGGTAACATGGAAGCTACTTGTCTTGGATAGAAGCCGTACGATGGTTGGTGGTAGCGTGGAATCTACTTGTCATGGCTAGGAGCCATAAGATGGTCGATGGTAGCGTGAAAGCTACTTGTCGCGGCTAGGAGCCGTATGGTGACTGATAGCAGAGAAGTCAGCAAGTACTTCATCGTGCAGTGTGGAGGTTTTCTTAGACAAGCTAAGGGGAATTGTTGCACTGGCAACTAGTTGTGAGATGTAGGGATGCTTTTATAGGAAGTGCAGGATGCTGACTGGCTGGAAGAGAAGGAGAAGCAAGTTCATTGGAGGAGATCGCATCACATGGGCAATCCAAGATGGCCATGCCCATGGACCGAAGACCCGCAGCAGACCCACGTGTGAGACGCCGGACCAGAGACTGAGAACAGAATGCAGAATCTGCCGGGGACCTGAGGGAGAGACCGCCCGCAGGAACAGACTGGGGGAGAAGCAGAGAGCCGTGTCGCAGCGTCCTGAGAGGTAAGTGCCGGAGTCTATTTCTGGGGTCTCTATGGTGGGTTGTGACAGTTTGTTAGTGATGATTTACGCTGTTTTGTTTGTTTACAGCATTCCCATGGCCACTCATGCTGGGTCCCCATGACCTCATTTCTGGTAGATGCGGAGATACCAGTCTGGGAAGTGGGAGAGACCGGAGTCCTGAGGGAGGTAAGATTATTTAAGTTTGACACATTGAATGTTATCACTTGTCTGTATCCTGAAGACAGGTACTCGTTCTCCGAAACATTAATTAAACACAGTAAATTTCACTGTTGCTGAAGACTCCGAGTGTTGCCCCGGTTATCGTGTATTATATGTTGGGGCTCCAGTCCTCCAAAGGAAGGCAAAGGAGTAAGTGACCCCATGGTGGGTTTTGAGTGCCTGGTTGTGGAGTTTATATATATATATATATATATATATATATATATATCTGTGGAATATGATACGTACTATATGTCTTGCCATGTGCTTCAATGTTTCTGCAATGAACATATTTATCGACACATATTCATTAAATAATTGTCTTATCTCTGCATGTCTCATTTGCCATATATATTATGATATCTTTGGAAAAGTTAGCTCTTACATATTGTTTCTTATGCTTTCATAATTTAATGTGTTCAGTTTTATTCATATTGATAATACTGTATATCTTGTCAGAATAAAATATTAGTCAAGTGCTTCATAAACTGATAGAAAAATCTTGTTAACCTTATAGATAAATTAGATAAACTGATGGGCTTTTGTTAGGTGAAAATTATAATTCTAATATTAAAAGCATCCGATGGATGTTAAATGATAATTCAGACACAAATAGAAAAATACAATTTTGGGTGGATTATCAAAAATAAAACTCAAGGCCAAAATATTTCTTACAGTAGCTGTGATATGGCATATAGGATGAAATAATTGTCCAAACAACTTACCGTACTTCCAGCGCTGGCATACATTGAACATTAGAGATAGTCAGATCAAAATGTTTTTTCTTTCACAAATTGCTTGAAATAGTTATTTACATGTTTGTAATAATCTATGAGGATTAATTGTTTTGTAGGTGTAATAGTTATCATAATGGAAGCAAGATAAAATGTATAAGGTAAAAAGCTATCTATATGAGAAATTAAAACTTCAGCACATCAGTCATAAAATAATCATCTGGTATAAATAGCCAGGGGAGAATTGACAAAGTTGTCAACAAAGGAGAATCTATGGAAACATGCTGCAAAGTACAATACTTAATAAATTAAAAACATCAAACTGCATTGACTTCTAACTGGGAGATATGTTTAAAGTGTAAAAATTACCAAGGTCTGGGAGCTGTATTTAATTTTCAGGCAATTGTCTGAAAAGCGTATTTGTTTTGCTAAATGAATAAAGTAAAAATATATTTTTTTTGTCAATTTTCTCTAAAAGGTTGTGGCTTGTTCTTGTACTCCATTCATTTTTTTTTGTAATCTATTTTGAAAAAACACCTTTGTTAATTGTAATTAGAAAAAGTTTCCAACAATACTGATTTAATTCCCTGTAGTGTTATACTCATTTTGAATTAATGTCACAAGCTGGCGCTATAGGTTTCCAGTCCGAAGACTGGGCGCCAGAGGGAATAGGCAGGGATGCAGCAGTTGATGAGGAGGAAGTATATTAGATCTCCTCCTTGGCTAATTCCGGGTGTTGGCGAGACCTGACTAGGGGCGTGGAATCTAACTGGCTGGTGGTTTTTACCAGTGACCCCTCTAAGCGGGATATGGTCTTAGCTGCACCCAACCAGCAGGTCACGGCACCCTAGTCAGGGACACAGGAATTAGCAACTGGCAGAGAAACAGAGTGGCTTGAATAACACTATGATTATATTGCAGGAGAACGGTACTGATGGAAATCACTGTTGAATGTCTCTGGGGATATCACTGAAGAGTAAAAAAGGAGAATACAGTACACAAGAAATTGCATGTAGAGAATACACTGGAGAACAACACAAAGTAAATGCACTGGAGAATAACACGTGGATGATACACTGGAAGGGTCACATGAAGTGAATGCACTGGAAGTAACAAGTAGAGAATTCACTAGATAATTTCATAAGAGACTAGCATTTGGATTAAGAATTGCAGCATAAGTGATGGATGCAATCGTAGGATAAGTACCGGAGTAGAATACTTAAAGGCGGTACTCAGATTACGTACAGAGTATACACACTGAGGATCCAGATGCAGATGAAGCACTGTAGAAGAATACCTGAAATCAGTACAACGATGATGTACTGGATACCACTCTGGTGATCCAGATGTAGGTGAAGACTGTAGAAGAATACTTGAATTCAGTACACATGTGATGCACTAAATACACACTCTGGTGATCCAGATGCAGGTGAATAGCACAGAAGGAAAAACACTAGAAGTCAGCACATGCAAACAAGTGCTAAAGTTAATCACTGGAAATCAGCACACTGATTAGTGCTGATGTATGTCACTGGAGTTTGGAACACAGGATAACACTGAAGAAAATCACTGGAGGTTGTCCATGGAAACAGTACAGCATGGAGCAGTAATAGCACACTAGAGATCCATACACTGGAGAAGCACCGAAGAGTAACACAGAATGGAGCGTGGAGATTTGGAATAGCCACGGTCTCTAGGAGTACTGAAACAAAGTTGAACAGGCAACTTCCTGTTACCTGGAGTCCTGCTTTATACCCTTAGGTAGCTGTCCATTGGAGGAGAGAGTCAGCTGACAGCTGGCAAGGCTACCATTGGATAAGGGTCTAGTCAGGTGATACAGACCAACATTGCTGTGCCCATGACTGCAGCCAAGGAACACTCCACAATGGAGCATCACATAGAAGTTATAGCAGACCCTGGGGAGAATACTCAGCGCGCCACCCACTGCTAAACCTGGCATCTGACCATATAGAAGAGCAGGGGAAGCCGGCGCAAATGTGAGTAGTGGCTGACTTCAGGCTGCATCCTGACAATTAATTTGTCCTAGCTAATAATCAATGATTTATCTTTAGTGTAAACAATGTTGTTGATACATCTGCTGAACCCCGTTATGCACTCAGTGACCCCAAAGCGGCAGTGGAGTGTGCTTAGAGTGCATGATTGCAGCATCTTGGGAGGGGGTTTATGCTTCTCAACTGTACTCCTGGGTCCCTGCAACACTCTCTGTGCCCCTGAGTCTAAATACCCTCATATAGATGTGAATATTCCAAAATAGCTATACTGCTTTTAGTATATTTACCATGATTGATAAGGTCACAGAACTAATGGTGATTCTCTAGTTAGTGGTGATCAGGGGTGCTGAGAGGGTGTGCACAAGTACTTATTACTTTAAAGGAGGATAAATGGAGATTCTCCCCATAGCAACCAATCAGATTCAAGCATTTTATAGAATGTAGCAGATAAATTATTGCAAGAATCTGGTTGCTATTGGCAACACTTCCATTAGTCCTTTTACCCTTAGTGTTCTAATTAGAACAAAGATATCACACAATATTTATCTCAATTACTCTTATAATGCATCAACATACAATTATTGTAAATATAACAATACAATCTATGCTACTAAACATTTAAAAGTGAGTTTCCTTATTCCGTTAGATAAATTATCTGGCCAGGGATTTTACCATTCCTAAATTTTATGCTATCATGCTATCATACACTATAAATCTAGCTGATGTGAACAATTGAATATGACATTCAATTGCAGATGTTGGATGTAATTTGATTTCTTACAATCAGTGGCTATTCCTTCTTATTAGTACTGAAGTAGCAGTCTTGTGTCTGATGATTTATTTTACTTTTGTTTTATAGATAAGCAGTTTTTGCTTTCATCATTTTTATGCTGTATAATGACCATTTCACTCAGATTTATTTTTTCTGCAACTTAATTTTTATATCTATACTGTATTGTCCCAAGAAACCATTTCTTTTGATGGCATTTTCTTTTTATGGCTTTCTTACCCACAAAGTTTACTTTTAATGTCAGAGGTAAAATGCTGTCAAGTTGAGACTCAGTTGTATTTAAACTAACTCCACTGGCATTCTTCACACATGAGATAGATGGTTGGTGGAGTTGTCTGTTTGAGGTAAGTCTTGTATCAGCCCTGATGTCCCAGCAGGAGCTTCCTTTTGTTCCAATATCTGGTACATTTTAACTGCAAGCGTATTCATTCAATTCCTTAATGTAACCATCTGCATTAACTATACATGGCAATGGTACACTAAAATTTGATACTGTGCATATGTATATTAGTACTTCCTTGTCTACAGCATTAAACTGCAAGTGAACATTTGCCAAGGAAAATGTAAGCCCTTACAAGCAGAGCCCTCTTCCCTCATGTGTTTCTCCTTCCCTTACTCATACTATCATCTTCTCCTAACACCCCACAATGGCACCTAACACTTGGTTGCTTACACCCTGCTGCTTGTTAAGTGTTTTGATAGCTAACACAGCAATGGTTTTAAACCATGTCCTTGTCCTGCATTGTTTTTCTACTGTAAGTCACTGTTTTCTTGTTCGCTCACTTGTTCATGTACTTTGTAAGGTGCTGTGGAACCCTTGAGGTGCCATATAAATAAAGGATAATAATAATAATAATAATAATAATAATAATAATAATAATAATAATAATAATAATAATAATGTGGGGTGATGTCACCAGGGCACTGCATCTTACTTCTCACTGGCCCACTACAAGCAATGAGAAATAGGCACATTAATTTGAAGACGATTCGCAAAATAAATCTAATCCCAAAAAGTTTTTTCAAGCTTATTAACAGTAATATAAACTGCAACCTAATATACTAGGTCACTAAATGATCAAGCTGGATCAGTCATTTACTATTTGTCAGAAAATTGGTTGTGTACAAAACAATATGCAGACTATCATGGCTTGATGCTGAGTTATGCTTATGCCAGTATGCTTAGTGTTTCTTGCATGGAAACATTTTTTTATTTTTTACAGGTGTGTCAATTTAGCATTAACATATGAAATATAATAAATTATAAAATGTATACAGATTAAACTGTTCAAGCTAAATTCAAGTAATGCCAGTTCAAACATGTTTGAGTTTGTTCAAGCTTAAATGACTACATGCCGTAACATAGTATTTTTTTCCATGAAAGGTATATTAACTTTGAACTCAAAAACAGTTGTTTGTTGAAAAAATTAAAAACATTTTTAAAATAGTAAAGAGCAGACAAAGTAACATTACAATTAAAGGACCGTGGCCTGCACTGTGGGAAAGTGAACAGCCTTTCTGTCACCATAAAAATATCTTTTACCACCTCCGAGGTACCATAGTTACACTTTCAGCAATGTAATTAAAAATCTTCAGACACAGAAAGTAAAACATGATTAAAACAGCTGCAAAGTTCCCTCATGCTTACTTTAAAACATAAATATAAGCTTCTGAAAAAGCCAAATAGATCTAGACCTATGACAGGGTGACACTAATTTTTATAATTTGTTTTTAATTCATTTTAGTTAAATTCTGTAGTTACATATTTAATTGAAGGTTTATTTTGCATATTTATATGAATCTATTTACATTATACGAGGGTTGTTCAAAAAGTACTGCCTAAATGCTCATAACTGAAATAATATGCAACATTTATTTGAAACTTTGTCAGTTTGTATTTTAGTATGTCTGCTAACTACAGTATATATATATTTTTGTTTAGGTAGTACAAGAAATACCATGGAATCAAAGATGAAACAAAGAGCAGTCATTGAATTTCTGGAAAAAGAAGGCTGCAGTGCTACAGAAATCCACAGAAGACTGAAAAAAGTGTATGGTGAGCGTACAATTGACTATAGCAATGTCAGAAGGTGGATGAAGCATTTTTTAATTGGGAGAATTGTCCGTGTGCGACAAACCTTGTGGTGGCAGACCATTAACTGCAGTGACAGCAGAGAACCGACACAAAGTCGATGCCATGATTCAGAAAGACCATTGTGTGACCATCAGAGATATCAATGATGAACTTGAATGTAGCCATGGCACTGTAGAAACACTAATCAATGATTTGGGATATCTTAAAGTGTGTGCTAAATGGGTTCCAAACCAATTAACCGGGGATCATGAGGCCCAGAGGGTGGAAGTGTGCAATGACCTTTAGACCAACTTTGAAGCCAACCCTGAGACGTTTTTGGAAAATGTCATTACAGGAGATGAGACCTGGGTATTCCTTTATGACCCAGAAACAAAGGCCCAATCAAAGCAATGGAAACACCTAAGATCACCTAGGCCAAAAAAGTTTAAATCACAGCGATCCATTAACAAAGTCATGGCCACATTCTTCTGGGATTGCCGAGGTGTTATTCTCATCGATTGCTTGGAACAAAAACAATCAATCAACAGTGATCGATACATTATTACACTTAAGAAGCTAAAAGAAGCCATCCGCAAAAAAGGTCAACAATTCGACTGTCAGATGTCATCTTACACCACGACAATGCCAGACCTCACAGTTCGATGGCAACATCTGCAGCCGTTGCCAAAATGGGGTGGCCAATAATGCTACATCCACCATACAGTCCTAATTTGGCCCCTTCTAACTTTCATCTGTTTGGCCCTCTCAAAAACTGTTACCGTGGTCAATATTTTGAAGACATAGAGGTTGTTAAAAACGTCATACGTTCCTGGGTCAAACACCAACCACTGGAATTTTTCCAAAGTGGATTCACAGCTTGGGTTGAGAGGTGAAGAAAATGTTTGAAGGCAGATGGTGAATTTTTTAAGTAGTTATTCTGTTACTAAGACTTCAAAGTATTTTACTGCAAATTTTCAAATCTGTATCAATAATAAAAGTTATGAGCATTTAGGCATTACTTTTTGAACAACCCTCATATTATATAAATAAACTTATAGAAAATATATTTGCATATGTTTTTAAAGATGGAGAGCTCTATGGGTTTGGAACCATTGGGTGTGGTGGTGGGAAGAGTGGTTTAGAATAAAATGACAAATGACAGGAAAATAATTTCTAGCCCTGAATAAATAAGGCTAAACTGAGCAGTAGTTTGAGAGAAACATTTTAATGTTTACTAATATGATATAATGAAAGACATTGAATTAAGATGCCAGTAGATTGGACTTTGATGTGATGTTTATTTTTTATTTATTACCAGTTAATTATATAGTACACACATATTTTGCAGTACATTATAGAGAATATTTGGCCATTTACATCAGTCCCTGCCCAAGAGTGGAGTTTACAGTCTATATTCCCTATCACATGCACACACTAGGCTTAATTTTATTGGGGACCAATTAACCTACCAGTATATTTTTGGAGTGTGGGAGGAAACCGGAATACCTGGAGGAAACCCATGGAAGCACAGGGAGAATATGCAAACTCCAGTGCTGTGAGGCAGTAATGCTAACCAGTATACCATCTGTGCTTCCCTGTTTATGTTTACACTATTTCCACCATGCACATGTGTCCAGAGCACACAACATTCTGTAAATGTAGTTCACAGACTACAGATTGTGTATACACTATGGGGTGCTCTTGCATACTTAAAAAATATAATGAGTCCACATAATTTTGTAAAGAAGCCATTCAGCCTGTGACTTCATCATTTCCTCTATACTTCTCCTCATATTAAGACAGTGAATCTGTTTCCTATTATAAACATATGTCCATTGCCATACTGGGACTAAAAATAGGCCCTGACATTTAAAGGACACAGACCTACCTCACGTCAGCATCTGGCTGCTGGCATAGACTCCTCCCCTTGCTATTCCTAGCCCCTCCCACTTTTTAGTCTATGCTCTTACAAATATAATTGATATCAGAACAACAACATCACTCTCTATATTAAAATTCACACAACAGAACACATCCTGCAGGGGATTCAAACATGTGCCATAGTCAGACATCTGGTATTTGGTTGTTTCTCTTAGCTAAAGCTGGTACTCCATTGGTGTAGGTCACACTCAAAGAAATTGGAAGGCATTTTCCTAATTGACCAAGCCCTAGCTTAGCAGTTGTAGAGGATTGGATAGTGTTCACTGTAGGATTTTTTTAGGGCAGAGTTGCTGAACACAGAGGATGACATCTGTGCACACCAAGGCAGAGCCGTAACTACACATTTTGCTGCCCTGTGAACATAAAGAGCATTGGTGCCACCATCCACAACTGATGCAGGGAGAGCATGCGCCAAATGTGCACACCTAAAAAAAACAGGTGTGGTCTCACTTATTCATGTTATGTAACACATTAGTGCCCCTATTTCAATTTGCTTAACATACTAGTGCCCCTTATTAACATTACATCACACAGTGGTGCCCCTTATTCACGTTATGCCACACAGAAGAGTCCATTCATGTTATGCCACACAGTAGTCCATTTATGTTATACCACAAAGAGAACATCCACACAGTAGTACTCCTTATACCACATTATGCCATGCTGTAGTTGTGCCCCTTACACATTGTATCACACACTTTAATGCCCCTTATAACTCTTTATGCCACACAGTAATGTCCCCCCGTGTATGTCCAAAAGCAGCCTCTGTCCTCCCCCTTCATCAGACAAAAAGATGTCGGGCTGCCAGCGCACCTCCATGTAGCTGCAGACATTGAGACACAGCACCGTGGCCACCAGCATTTGGATATGGTGCAGGTCGTGAGCCAATTGGAGCTTGCAGACCAGCAGACTGTTGGTCTGCAAGTTCCGATTGGCTCAAAACCAGCACCAGATTAAAAATTACATTGGTGCTGTCTCTTGAGAGCTCATTGCATGCAGGGTGCACAACATCTCTGACACCTAGGCCACCTCCCTCAGCGATACTAGCTGGACTGGCCCATTTGTCCATTTGCCAGATGGGCAATCCAGCCCTGCACACATCCATAAGACACTTCCTCCCACTGGATTGGTAGTGTACATTCAATGGTACACTCTGACAATGATAATATACTGATTGTCTTTTTGATTGACTGTAAGTTGTACTATCTTGCCCACTTCAAAAATTAAGACATCCTACTCCGTGACTATATTATTAATAACGGAGGTCAAGAGGAAATGGGTCTGGAAGTGTATGTAGGAGCTACTGCAGACCATTAAAGTTGCACTAATGCAATCCTAGGACATATGGAACACAAAACTCACCAGTGGCCTGTCCCAGACAGTCCACTGCATTACAGTTGCAGTGTTGCACAGCATGGCACATTTAGAGTTAAAAAACATTATTGTAATTGTAAAGTTTTAAATATTTTTTTTGTGTGTTGTATTATCACTTTCCTGTTACTGAAAAAAATAGTTTAAAGCTACAAGAGCCTTCTTTCACATGGAGTAAAGAACACAATGTTACAAATATATCACCTCTAAAATGTTGCTTTCCTTAATATAATGCATTCAAAATACTCTAACTTGTCTTTTAACTTCATTCATTGTGGTTAGAGCATATTTACCACAAATGTGCCTTCACTGTTTACTTCCTTCACTTTTAGATAATGTCTTCCATATCTCTTTAATATATTTAGAAACTTATCTTTACAGTTTAGCTGAGCAACAAAAGATATTTACTTTATAATGGTTTATTTCCATATCTTAAGAGCTCAGTACAACAATCTGTTAGAAACCACATTCTTGTTGAAGAGCTTGAAGCCTGTCCAATAGATATAGGAAAGCCAGTACTGTCTGTAAGATCTCTATTATGTCAAGATTTATTTCAACAGCAATACCTTCTTTTCCTGTTTGTGTCTCTTTATCGCTTGGCAGAAATTCAACCAAGAAGAATCCATCCTAATATCAAGTTGTTTGAAATTTTAAATGGTCTTTAAAGTAAAGATTCAGGAAATCTGATCCTCCGTTAATCTACAAAATACATACTGTATTTCTTATGTTCTTCAGTAATTCAAGTTTGCAATATAAAATGTTAAATATTTACAATTTTGTTAAACTGTATTACAAATTTATAAAAACATAAATATTATTTATATTATTTCTATACTTTATTTGTTTTTTGTTAATTGGTCTAACATAGTAATTTTTTGGGGAAAAAAAGTCAAATTCTAAGGGGTGATTCAATTAGGGGAGATCTGCTGCTTTCCATCCAACAACTTTGCCCATTTCAATACTCTGAGCATTGCAAGTTTACCATTGTACCCATATGGTGAGTGATGCAAAACTGGTGATGTTGCTTGCTGCATTGTGCCACTGCGACACATCATGCAGCAACCCAACTGCTTGTTGAATTGCTCCCTTCAGATATTGGACATTTTTAATCCAGTTGAGCATCCATTCACACCATTTCATAGGTATCAAACATGTTTGTGGAACAATCTTCTATAGACCCAAAACCAATATTGCGTTTTTATTGCACATGCCAGGTTCAAGTGTAGAAATGTACAGTACTTTGGTATTTAACAAATGGCATTCACTGCCCATATCGAGTGTAATAATTGTGTAGGTATGAAACAATTTCTTTGATTCAAAGAGCCTCTGTTAGACCTCCCAATGTAACCATTAGAACAGTAAATTAAGCTGCGGTGCATGGAAGAATGAATAGATAGTAGATTTGTTTGTGGCTACCAAAACGGCAGTAAAAATCAGCGATATACAGTAGTGTTGTATTCAACCCTGCCCACTCCAGTCTTGTCCAAAAAGAACCTGTGAGTAGTGTTCTAAAGTGTATTTACTTACAGTAACATTTATTTATAAACATTTACATATACTATATACTGTAGTACCAGCAAATTATGCAGAAATAAAGCTAAGGTGAAACTTAGGTACAGGAACCAATATGTGTTGGTGCACTCACCTATTTACACACCAATACATATTGGTGTGTAAATAGGTGAGTGCATACCATGTATGTTTTTTATTTAAATGGTCTAGTCACAAGCCTGAGGCACTGCAGATGATTGAGTGGCATAGATTAAAACCTATCATTTATATAAAATTCTGTGGTAATACTTTCTCTTGCATCCCATGTTCCCATATGTAAGCCAATTATTGCCAGCTAATTCCCCAGGTTTTTATTAATTTATATGCTTGGGTGAGGTTCTGTCTCTTTAAGCCGATGAGCTAGCAGAACTAAACCCATGAAAATAGCAGTTTGTTTATAAAATTTATGTGATACCTGATGGCAAATGGTACAGAGCAATTTTCATGTTTTTGTGAGTTAGTGTAGGGACTGGCTAGAAGGAGAGACTTTGGTGCAGTTGTCTGGCTTGACAAATTACTGTATAGCATTATCAGTATTCCCTGAATTTACATGAAATACAGTTTGGATGTAAATTGGTGAGTGCAGAGCATGTATGATTTTGTTGAATTTAAATGATGTGGTCACATGGCTCAGAGATTGCAGGATTGGATATAATAAACATTTACACAACCATGAAGATGTCCTAGAAGAATTGTGTAGGATATATCACACTCCGTGGCTTCTACAGTTAGAAATTATTTGGAACAGAGAAGGCAGTGACATGTAGAGCTCCCTTGTAGCATTGTATGTTACAGTAACTGATTTAAAACTCTCTATTGAGACTGCATTTTCTGGATAAGTAAACTGATTGTATATGACTGTACAGGTTATAAAGTGTTTGGTCTTGGCCAAGATTAAATGGATGTAGGGCATGATTTTGATTTGGGTATAAAGTAGGAAAGAGCAAGTAACTGTGCACCTTGGTAAAACCATGTTGCACTGCAGGTGGGGCAGAGAGATTTAAATTTGAGAAGGGTGTATCCTAGCTCAACTCTAAATTGCAGTGTAAAAATAAATCTGTCCAGCATTTGTGGGCTACATGCAAAAGCAGCCAGTATTTACCCCACATGCAAAGAAATGTATGTATTTACACCCCCGGCATTGCAACGTGGTTTGTCCAGGTACATAGTCACTTGCACTTTCTTTATTCCCAAATCAGAATCAGGTTCTTAGTACACATGATTAGCATCTAATCTGTTTTTTGGTGTTTAGCTAGTGTGTTGGCAGGGTTGGTCTGGCCAGGCAGAGAGTTGGAGTATTCCCTGATGTACCTGATGCCTAAGGACTCCCCGCCCCTAACCTATGTGGTTGGGGACTTCCTGTAATGCTGAGTCTATGACACTGAGCAGTGTGCTGTGTAGCTACATGTCTTAGTCATCCTGCAGAGTGCAGTATTCTCACCATAGAGAGAGGATGGGGAGGAGCTACTGTAGTGCAAGACCCGTCACCTAAAGTAAAATAGTGTAAGGGATCAAATAGGGAAGGAGTTGAGGTTGGGATCACTACACTACCAAAATTGATGAATTTTATTTTAATAAAGATGGCAATGTCTAAAAATATTGTACTAGTGCCTGCTATTAGTGGACTGCAGGGTGCCAGTAAACCATATACGGTTCATTTATTTGAAGACACCTGGCTTATTTGAAGATCTTGGGATGGCATACATCTCCCGATAGTTTCACAAGCTGCCATTTACATGGCAGCTTGTGCAGCAGAGGGATCTTCTTAGATCCCTCCAGCTGTGTCACCTTGCCACCGGTATCTCTGGGCTGCAACTGGCTGTCACTCCCCCAAGCAGGTCACTCACATGCAGCCACTCTTAATGTGCTCAACATACACTTGCCCATCTGATAACCAGTACCTGTGTGGATTTCATTTGTTTCAGCATCTCAGTATGTGTTTTTAAAGCTTGGAGGCAGGCAACACATGGTGACTTATATTTTTTGGACCATATATATATACTAGCAAGAGGTGCGGCACTGCAGACAAACTTCAATAGAGATGAATAGTGTCATCAACGTTTCAATGTTTAATCTACATTTTCTTCAGGGCATAAAACATAGCTTATCTTTTATTCACCTCAGTGCACACATGTACTGTCGCGGGGTGGGACTGCTCACCCCGCAGTTGGCATACTCTATTGACGTCATCCCAGTCAGGAACACCTGACCAAGGAAACGGCAATACCATCACCATAACAACATAACACCACCATGGTGACACCCTGGAACAAAGATGTAATATATATCCACGCGAAGTAGATCATGACATATGGAACTACATTGCTATTATGGAATAGAGAGTTCATACTAAAAGTACATCAGTACTATGCAGATTTCGAATAACAGTACAAACTGAAAAAAACCCAATATGAAGAGCATATCTTAGAAAGGGCATATGATGATACACATATATACCAAAATACACATCAAAAATAAAGAAGGACATAATGCTTACAATAATCATAATAGGACATAAACTAAACAAGACATTGAAGGCCATGGTGCTCATTAAGCCCCCTGGGCACAAGGGTCCCTAACCTATGTATCCACCTGGCCTCACATTGTATAAGTTTTAAAGCACGATTGCCACCCCGAATAGAGACTGGGATGTGGTCAATCATCCGATAGCATAAAGCTGCCAGAGGATGTGGAATAGTAGCAAAGTGTCTAGTGACCAGCTGTTCACTGGTGCCTTTAATAAGAGCATCACGAATTGAAGAGTGGTGAACTGCCATCCTTTCTTTAAAAGGTCTTTCGGTTTTCCTGATTTAGGATAGTCCACAAGGACACACTATTATTATTATTATTTTTATTATATAACAAAAGGAGTATTACAGGTTAGAGTATGTCTAATGGTATATTTTTTACCAGATAGCGGATGGCAAAAAATATTGCCTGGTATCAAATAGCAGCAAGTTACGCATGTACTTCTCACACAGTCCCTATTCACAGAGCCTCCGGCAAACTTATATCTATCAGGTGATGTAATATCTGTCCTAACTAGAATGTCCCTCAAATTCTTTCCTCGTGTATAACATGGCATTAGTTTACTGTTTGTTAAATCCAAATCAACATCAGATTGTATCAAAGGCCACAGTTTTTTAGAAACCACGTTAATTCTATTGCTGGCTTGATTATAATGGTTAACCCATGTCAAAGTTTTCACGGGCTTCTTATTCTGCCTATTCTGCAGTAAATCCTCTCTAGATATACTCATAACTCTCGATTTGATAGCTTCCAAATCACGCAAGGGATAGCCTCTCTCTAGAAATTTAACAATCATCCCATCCATTTGTGTCTCAGCCATCTTCTCATCTGTTGTAATTCGTCTGACACGCAACAACTGAGAGTATGGCAAACCTCTGATCAGGCTACGCAGATGACAACTCGTAGCATGTAGTAAGTTATTATGATCCGACTCTTTTGAAAAAAGGCTATTGCTGATCACCCCATTACGAATGGAAATGGCAACATCTAAATAATTAATTATAGTGTTACTCATATTGTACATTAATTTTACCGGACTGAGACCAGAATTATGTTTATCAATCAATGACATAAGATCTTCTTTAGGGCCCCTCCAAAAAATCAGGAGGTCATCGATATATTGCATATAAAAAGCTATGGGCCTGATTCAGAGCCACTCATAAGCAGCCGCTCGTTCACTCCGAGCGATGTTTGCCCAACTGCGCATGCGTACGGATCGTAATACGCATGCGTGAACCAGTCAGTGCGGCCAGAAATCGTTTGTTCGCTAAATAGCGAATGCCTGCTATTTTGAGTGACAGAATGAGGCATATGTGGGTGTTTACAGGGGAAGGTGTTTGAAAACGGGGAGTGGAGTTCCGATCGCAGGCGTGCTTAAAGGTCAAAATGGGCGTTTTATGGGTGTGCATAATTAAAACAGCAGCGTCATTGATCACGTCACTGGGTTATTTTATAGCCAGAACTGCTCGCAAAATTGTTGTAGCAAAAATCAAACACAAGAATAGCGAGCAGCTCATACCCTGGTCGATGTACTCGATTAATCTAATAAATAGCGGACATGACGTAGGATGCGAGTGGCCAGGGGGCATAGTTTCCCAAAAAATGACCGCAAGTTTTGTTCGCTCATTCAGACCTAGAGGCGTGAACAGATCGCAAAGAGCGAACGGTTCATTTGAATAGCCAGCCCTATTTTCTGGACGAGCGAGCGCTAATTGCGTCCGGCTCTGAATCAGGCCCAATATGCTGTGCCACATCGATATTGGTAAAAAACAACTCCTCTTCCAGAAAAAACATAAATATATTAGCGTACGATGGGGCCACACTGGACCCCATCGCACACCCCAAAAGTTGCAATTAGAATCGACCATCGTACAGGAAAAAGTTCTTTGTGAGAATAAGCTCCAAAAGTAAAATAATCAAATCTAACTCCGGACCAGTATACAGAGGATGTCCTGATAAGAATTTCCTCACTGCAGATAGACCAAGTTCATGCGGAATAATGGTATATAAACTGGCCACGTCTAAACTGCATAGCTAAATTTCCTCATCCAAGGTTGGAAGATCCTTCAGTTTCCTTAGTAAGGTAGAAGTGTCCAACAAGTATCGTGGATGATTATGTATACTGGGTTGAAACAAGGTATCTAAATAAACCGATGTTGGTTGAAAAAGTGAGTTTTGCGCTGAGATTATCGGGTGGCCTGGAGGGTCTACCATCGATTTGTGCACCTTGGGTATGGTGTACAGCACCGGGACCATCAGATGAAGTGGAAGTAAAACATCACTTAATTTAGCTGAAATGATACCTTTATTAACAGCTACCTCAAGGACTCCTTTAAAGTCCACCCTGAACAAATGGGTAGGGTCCTGTGATAGTTCCCTATAAGTCTTGGTATCATTAAGATGTTTAGCCACTTGTATTTTGTATTTGGCAAGGTCTTGTATCACCAGGGCACCCCCCTTATCGGCTGGTCTGAAGATCAATTCTTTATTGTTGGCCAACTGTTCCAAAGCATCTCGTTCCACTCGTGAGATTTTGTTTCTCATACGAGGGAGTTGATAGAATCCCTTAGAGGTTTCTTCATTTAATAACCTCATAAAGGTTTTTATGGAGGAGTTTGTAGATTGAGGCTCAAACGTAGACTTAGACACAAATTTAGACAATTGAGGAGGCAAGTCCGACAAATTAGTCCTTATACTAGGAGGAGTTCTGGCAAAAAATTCTTTTAACTTCAATTGGTGTTGCAGCCTAAACTGTTCAATTTGCCATTCCAAAGGGTCCAGCCAAACAGACGGTACAAAAGATAATCCCTTTCTCAGGACTTGTAACTCCGTAACCGTTAACGTATAGGAGGACAAGTTTATAACTAAATCCTCCGTTGGACAGGTGGTTTTTTGCCACAACCTTTGCCTTTTATTTTGGCCCCCCCGGTGGGTATAATATCTCCAGTCTCGGGGTTTTGTGCTCTTGTGGCCATTCCTAAAGGGATATTATGGCCTTGGGTTAGAGATCTAGAAGAAGTAATATCTGTATCACTGGCAGATGATTGAAAATCAATAGATGATTCTGATTCAATATTCCGTTGTTTGTTCCTCCTAAAGAATGGTCTCCAATGTTCCAAACGTATATTGGGATTAGTAAACTGATACACAGTATTGGTCTCATAGTCGGCATCCACCTTGGCTCTCTTTTCTTTTTTAGATTTAGTTAATTCAGTTTTATAAATCTGTAGCTGCTGATTGAGTTTATCATACCATTTGGTGTTTAAGTCAGATTCTAAAGTAGTTTTATGGGCTGCTTCAAACACACCAATCTTTTCTTTAATTATGTTTACTTCCTTACTGGATTGCTCAATGATAAGCAGAGTTAAATCAAACGAACATTTATTAAGGATGGAGACCCAGCGTCTACAAAAGGCTGGGTCATTTCTGCCTATTGTTGGACTATTTTTCACATGCAGTCCACGAGGGATCTTTTTTGAGCAATAATAGTCGCTAAGGGTTAGACCATGGTAGAAAAAATCTCTCTATTTTTTCTTAAGCCTCAGGAGGTCACGGTATAAGGATTCTACTGGTAGCGTCTCCATTTGTTCAGAGAGCTCCAGGTTATAAAGAATGGTTTCTGC
This sequence comes from Taudactylus pleione, assembly GCA_031769625.1. Taxonomy (NCBI): domain Eukaryota; kingdom Metazoa; phylum Chordata; class Amphibia; order Anura; family Myobatrachidae; genus Taudactylus; species Taudactylus pleione. The sequence goes on from JAUIMM010000614.1 coordinate 248,708, forward strand.
TTCAGACTCGGAGTAACTATATGTATCTCCAATATTATATACCACATTTTGGAAACCAATTTCAGTATTACCTCCTTCAGCCATTTTTAGACAGTAGGTCTAGTCAACAAGATATAAATTTGCTGTACAATGACAACCCTTAGGCGCAAAAATAATATTTAAAGAAAAGGTAGGGATAACATATAGATAGCAGCATATATGGTTAAAGCAGCAACATCAAAGAAATAAGATTATGAACTTATTAAAAACCAATAGATACAAAGTGACTAAAGAGCAGTACAATACTAGCTTCTACTCATCAAAGGCTGACAATTGTAGTCAGAGTTCTATAACACAATTGTTAGAAAGTTGTAGCAGCAATGTTTCAGATATAAAACCAACCGAGTAAAAAAATACTTTCATCCAAAAATCTTTATCATAGTATCCTAATGCAATATGCAAAAATAGTCCATATAGTAAAAAGATGATCTTTGAATCAAAATGATATCATAATGGCCAATTAAAATGTGTAGCAATGATCCGTAATTTCCAAACAGCAGCAACAATTCATATGAATAATGTTAATACATTCCAGGGTGAATTAAAACAATATCAAAATTTATACGATCCACACCAAAAAAAGGAGATTTAGGAATCAAAATGGTAGACAGTCCACTGATAGAAAAATAAAATATACTTGATTGAAAAGAGGGGGTGCCCTGACTGTGAGTCCTAAGATGCATGGCATGGTCTCACCACATAGTCGAACAGGGGGTCCGGCACTCCTCCTAGAATACAATACTGGGCTGTGTGCCTTCGCAAAACGGAATACAAACTAGATAGTGGTGCCGCACTGCAGACAAACTTCAATAGAGATGCATAGTGTCGTCAACGTTTCAATGTTTAATCTACATTTTCTTCAGGACATAAAACATAGTAAACATAGCTTACCTTTTATTCACCTCAGTGCACACGTGTACTGTCGCGGGGCAGGACCGCACACCCAGCCGTCGGCACACTCTACTGACGTCATCCCAGTCAGGAACACCTGACCAAGGAAATGGCAATAACATCACCATAACAACATAACACCACCATGGCGACACCCTGGAACAAAGATGTAATATATATCCACGCGAAATAGATCACGACATATGGAACTACATTGCTAACTCTACTCTAACCTGTAATACTCCTTTTGTTATATACCAAATTGTGTGTCCTTGTGGACTATTCTACATCGGGAAAACCAAAAGACCTTTTAAAGAAAGGATGGCAGTACACCGCTCTTCAATTCGTGGTGCTCTTATTAAAGGTACCAGTGAACAGCCGGTCGCTAGACACTTTGCTACTATTCCACATCCTCTGGCAGCTTTATGCTATCGGATGATTGACCACATCCCAGTCTCTATTCGGGGTGGCAATCGTGCTTTAAAACTTATACAATGTGAGGCCAGGTGGATACATAGGTTAGGGACCCTTGTGCCCAGCGGGCTTAATGAGCACCATGGCCTTCAATGTCTTGTTTAGTTTATGTCCTATCATGATTATTGTAAGCATTATGTCCTTCTTTATTTTTGATGTGTATTTTGGTATATATGTGTATCATCATATGCCCTTTCTAAAGCAATCGTGCTTTAAAACTTATACAATGTGAGGCCAGGTGGATACATAGGTTAGGGACCCTTGTGCCCAGGGGGCTTAATGAGCACCATGGCCTTCAATGTCTTGTTTAGTTTATGTCCTATCATGATTATTGTAAGCACTATGTCCTTCTTTATTTTTGATGTGTATTTTGGTATATATGTGTATCATCATATGCCCTTTCTAAGATATGCTCTTCATATTAGTTTTTTTTTCAGTTTGTACTGTTATTTGAAATCTGCATAGTACTGATGTACTTTTAGTATGAACTCTCTATTCCATAATAGCAATGTAGTTCCATATGTCGTGATCTACTTCATGTGGATATATATTACATCTTTGTTCCAGGGTGTCACCATGGTGGTGTTATGTTGTTATGGTGATGGTATTGCCATTTCCTTGGTCAGGTGTTCCTGACTGGGATGACGTCAATAGAGTGTGCCGATGGCCGGGTGTGCGGTCCCGCCCTGCGACAGTACAGGTGTGCACTGAGGTGAATAAAAGGTAAGCTATGTTTACTATGTTTAATGTCCTGAAGAAAATGTAGATTAAACATTGAAACATTGACAAGACTATTCATCTCTATTGAAGTTTGTCTGCAGTGCCACACCTCTTGCTAGTGCGTATTCCGTTTTGTGAAGGCACGCAGCACAGTATTGAATTCTAGGAGGAATGCCGGACCCCCTGTTTGACTATATATATATATATATATATATATATAGGGGATGGGGGGATTTAAGTTATGCCACAGTTGTACTCCTTATAAACATTATACCACACAGTTGTAGTGCCCTTTATTTCACATTAGACCACACAGTAGTAGTACCCCTTATACTTTATGTCCCTTACACATTATGCCCCACAGTAATGCCACACACAGTATTACCCCTTACCTAGGCTATTCTGCCACCCCTACCCAGTGGCAGACTGGTACATGAGGGGACCACAGGGGGAAAACAATACTTGTGGCCCACCACTTAAGGGTGTGGTCAGTCATCAGAACTACCACAGCGAATTTGCCAGCTTATCCTCTCTCTCTTTTTCTAGTAGGATTCAAAAGGAGCAGGGGGAGCAAGGAGCAGGGGGAGATAGATTTCCACACCACCAGCTAAGTGGTGAGCAGATTGATAGGTGTGGGCTAAAAAGATGACAGCAGGAAATATGATGTTGAATATTGAGCCAGTAAGAGCAAGGAGGGAGCAGGAGAGGAGAGAAGGAGTAGGGACAAGAGTGGTGGAGGAGACAGATATATGGTGATGCAAGGCAACTTGAAAATTGAGAAAGAGAAGGAGGCAAAAGAGAGTGAAGAATATCAGTTGTATGAGTTGGGTGGTAACTGCAATGTGAGGAAGCAGGGCATGGACTATTATAACAAGGAAATGGAGGGGAATGATGAATGGGAAGAAGAGGGCAGCTATCCCTGGTAACATGGTGGTGTTAACAAAACAGAGTAAGTGGTGGGGAAGTTTTAATTACAATAACAGTAAATCAAAATATTGTAGGTACTTAACTTAAGTGGATGGCAAAGTGCATTCATAACAGGAAGCAGAGGATTAAGTGGGACAAAAGAAGAAGGAATGTATGATAAGATCAAGTAAGATGTACTCTAACACTAAACAGAGGGTGCAGGAAAATAATTGGATATACAGTAGGTGCAGAAAAACAAAATAATGATAGAATGCAGAAACATGTCTAGGGCCAATGGGAAGTGAAACTCTATATACGGTGAGCACTATATTTGTATATCAGATTCTGACTGCTTGAAGTGTCAGTGGGTGACAAGGAGAAGCACAGGGTGATGTGGAGAGGAAAGGGTGATGTCTTTGAGAGGCAGAAGTTGACAGGAGAGGGACCATGATGGGGAGATAGTGATGCAGGGGAGAGACAGTTGGTGACAGGGAGAGGGTGATTGGGAGAGGCAGTTGATGATGCTAGGGAGAGGCAGTGTGTGATGCCAGGGAGAGGGTTAAAGGCAGGGGGTTAGATGGAGAGAGTAACAGATAGAGGGTGACAAGGAGAGGCAGTGGGTGATGCAAGGTAAAAGGGTGAAAGGTAGTGGAAGACAGGGGGAGTGTGACAGGTTGAGGCAGTGTGTGAAATATAGTGGGGTACTGGGCTGAATGCGAATGGGGCAGTTGGATGGTGGTGGGAGGGGGGAACACTAGGCTGGAGGAGGGGTTACACTGGGCTGAATGAGGGGAGAACACTGTGCCTGGACTAGTTGGGGGGTTCTTGCTGAGTGGAAGCTAGATGGGGCAGTGTGCTGGTTGGGGGAAAATAGAGGTGGACACTGGACTGGCAGGGTGGGAGACACTGAGATGGGGGGTCATTGATATAGTGGGGGACACTGTGAATGGGGGGCACTGGGCAGGTTAGGAAGGGGGCAGAGATAAAGGGGTGGAAGGGAGGATCACTGTGATTGGACTGTTTGCATAGTACCTGTGCCAAATAAGTTTTTGAAATTGTAGAAAGAGAACAGAGCAATGAGCTGCAACACAAAAAATGTCATCTGTGGAATTGCTTTCATACATCTTTTGTTTTTCAGCTCATTTGACTCTCTGCAATTCCAAAACCCCAACATACGGTATGTAATATGTGCAATTCTAATATATTTGGCAAAGGCACAGTGTGTGTGTACTAAATTAAAAAACACCAGACCTATATGGTGGTTTCTCTGTGATCAGTAAACTCTGAAGAAATGTATCCTCCCTGGACAGACAGTGTCTTCAGTCAGTATTCACTATTCATTTAGGAGATCACATTGTCCAGAAGATGCCTATTTGTGTAGGAACATAACCAATGTCATTATCATGCAACAGAGGTTTAACCAGACTTGTGCCTCCTGTGTCCTCTCAAGCCTTTTGTCCCTGTGTCACTCTGGCCTCATACTCCCTGTCAGGGCCGCCATCAGGGGGGGACAGCCAGTACTCCTGTACCGGGCCCGGACAGCTGAGGGGCCCTGACGCCGGCAACCAGAGTTAATTGCTAATTTATTACCCTCATACAGGACAGCTGAGGCTGCTAAGTGCTGGCCGGAGAGTTCCATGAATGAGTCATCACTCACTGCTCAGCAGTGTGTGATGACTCAATCATTAATGAACTCTCCGGGCAGCACTGCATGATCATCATACACACACGCAGCACCAGTGTCCTGCTTCTGTTACTGTGTGAATCAGGAGCAACTGCAGGAGGGCCAGCTTATATAATAAAGGTAGGAGCACTGGGCCCCATCACAGACAGGTTCCCCTCTCAGGACCCTATCAAATTAGTTACTTCAATCACCTCTGCCTCCATAGTTGCTCCACCCTCAGCTCTCCTCCTCTCCTCCCCCTGCTCTCATTGGCCAGATATTGTGTGCACTGCACTGAGGAATTAAATGTGAGAGAGCAACTGCGGTGCACACACAGAGGTACCTCTGCCCCATCCCTCCCTCCTATACAATCTGCCCCCTGTACTATGCCTATCTGCCCTCCCCTCCTATACAATCTATTCCCTATACTATTTTTGAATCCTGCTCTGTCCCCCTCCCCCTCCTATACAATCTGCCCCACTGTCCCCTGTGATATACATGAATCCTGCTTCTGTCTCCCCCTTCCCCAAAATTTCTATCTCTGTACTCTCCCCATATGTGTCCATATATGTGCCCCAGTTCCCTCATAGCTGTGCCTTTGCCCCCTCTCAATCTCTGCCTCTGCCCGCTTCCCATTTTTGACTCTGCTCCTATCCCATCTGTGCCCTTTATTAAGTGTGCCTCTCTCTATTTGCACCTCTGCCCCCTTGCCATGTCCGTGCTGGGCCTGATTCAGACCCGGTCGCTAAGGAGCGATCACTCGCTGCCGGGCGATTGTTGCTCAATGCACATGCATCTAATTCGCAGTGCGCGTGCGCAAGCCTGTCTCTGCGATGGGAAATTGTGCACTCATAGCACACAGACAGGCCACTACTTTGAGTGACAGATAGTGTCGTTTGTGGGTGGGTAACAGGGGAAGGTGCTTGTAACAGGGGAGTGTTGTTGCAAACGCAGGCATGTCAGGACAACAAAACGCCGTTTAAAGGCCGTGCATAATTAGCAAAGTAGCGTCATTGTACACGTCACCTCCATGTATTTCAGCCAGCACTGATCGCAGTGCTTGCGGCAGGGTAAGACTACCTCAAGGGCTGCGATCAGCTCCGATGGCTCTCGATGTTACCTCCAACAATCCCAGGAGATGACTTGTGTTGCGAGTGGAAAGGGGGCGTCTTAACACAATTGCGAGCGCTCAGTGCCGTAGCTCGCTGAGACATAGAGGGCATCCTTACACGACGCAGTGCGATCACATAATTGAAATATCCGGTCCTTTTTTTGCAGCGAGCGAGCGCATCTTGAGAGCGGGTCTGAATGAGGTCCAGTGTTCCATACCACATACAATAATTGAACCTCCGGATGGCAGGTTAGTACAGTTCATTAGGCTTTTTTCAATTTAAGAAACAAAAAATCTGTTTATTCATTTTTAATATTTAAAGGAAAAAAAAATAAAAATATATATATATATATATATACTCCAGATACCAGAGCTCAACCCCACCCCTTTGCGTCCACCAGACCTTTGGGGGGAAGAACAAAGGGGGTGGGGGGGCCCAGCCTTTTTCATTTGTACCGGGCCCCACGATTTCTGCCCTGCTCCCTGTCACTCCAGCCTCCTGCTTAATGTCCCATCCATCCCCATGTCTTTCCAGCTACATACCTCCTTTGTCACTCAAGCCTTGTGCCACCTCCAGCCTAATGCTCTCTGTGTCACCTCCAGATCCATGTGCCATTCCAGCTTCCTGCCCCATGTTCCTTCAGCCTCCTGCTCTGTGTCACTTCCTGCCTAATGTCCCCTCTAACCTCTTGTGTCTTTCCAGGCTCCTGCCACATCTCACCTCCTGCTCACTGTTTTTTTTGCCAGTTTGATGTGTAATTTATAGCCTCTTACTCTGTGTCATATCTGTCATCTGCTCTCTGTGTCACATCCTGACCCATGTCACTTGAGCTTCCTACTATGTCACTTCAGCCTCCTTCCCCCTGTCTTTCCAGCCTCCTGTTCCTTTCTCTTTCCAGCCTCCTGCACCCTTGTCTTTCCAGCTTTCTGCCCCCTGTCTTTCCAGCATCCTGCCCCGTCTATCAAGTCTCTGCCCTCATATTTCCAACCTCCTGCCTCCCCATACTGTTTTTCTAGCCTCCTAGCCCTTGTCTTTCCAACCTCCTGTATTACCCACTGCATGGTTCTCTTTGTGCACTGCTCACATCTCCTCTTTGTGGCAGGGAGGATGATGTCATGAGGTCAGCATCATGCTCCCAGCAGTCCTGAATCCTGGAACAAGGAGGAACTGTCACGCCGTCCAGAACCCATGGTCTTGCTTGGCAGCACAGTTCCAGGATTATAAAAGTGGCAGCCAGTGGGTGATATGCAGGTGGGTGATACAGATACAATTTTAACAGTACATTGTACTAAACAGTACCACCATACTTGCACCGCTCTACTGTGTTGCTGCACTGAATAAAATAAAAATTATCCTAAACAACAAGAAGGGGGGGCATGTGCCTTGTTGCCCCCCTCTGGATACACCCACTGCACATACATACACATATTGACACACACAGACACACTGAAACACACACCCTCACTGACACACACTGACACACACACAGCCTCACTGACAGACACACAGGCACCGCCCCTGACCTTGTGCTCCCCCTTGAATCCACATACTGTATGCACATGCACAGACACAATGACACAGATACTCACGCACACCCTCACTAACAAAACACAAACCCTCATTGGCACACACATTGACAGACCCCCCTGCCAACACTCCCACTTGCACTCCACCTCCCACATGCTAGACACACACCTGCAGCTCTGGAATACAGCACAAACACTGGAAATACAGTGAGTTATCATCCATGGGTAGCTCTCAGTCTCTCACTCAGTGCCCCATGGAAACTGCCAGGTAGGGGTTCTCCTGCATTCAGCAAGCCTGTCTCCTGAGCCTCTGTGTGTAGATAAGTGGCAGAGCAGGCAGCTGCCATGCAGAGTTACTCCTATTAAAAATAAAAGTCAACTATGCCAGTGATTGATCAGCCGGCAGGGGGGTATGATAGCATAGTGTCGTTTGTGGGTGGGTAACAGGGGAAGGTGCTTGTAACGGGGGCGTGTTGTTGCGAACGCAGGAGTGTCAGGACAACAAAATGCCGTTTAAAGGGCGTGCATAATTAGCAAAGTAGCGTCATTGTACACGTCACTTCCATGTATTTCAGCCTGCACTGATCGCAGTGCTTGCAGCAGGGTAAGACTACCTCAATGGCTGCGATCAGCTCCGATGGCTCTCGATGTTACCTCCAACAATCCCAGAAGATGACTTGTGTTGCGAGGGGAAAGGGGGCGTCTTAACACACTTGCGAGCGCTCAGTGCCGTAGCTCCTTAAGATATAGAGGGCGTCCTTACACGACGCAGTGCGATCACATAATTTAAATATCCGGTCCTTTTTTTTGCAGTGAGCGAGCGCATCTTGAGTGCGGGTCTGAATGAGGTCCAGTGTTCCATACCACATACAGTAATTGAACCTCTGGATGGCAGGTTAGTACAGTTCCGTTGTAAGTCATTAGGCTTTTCTCAATTTAAGAAACAAAAAAACTGTTTATTCATTTTTAATATTTAAAGAAAAAAAATAAAAATAAATAAATAAATATATATATATATATATATATATATATATATATACTCCAGATACCAGAGCTCAACCCCAGCCCTTTGCATCCACCAGACCTTTGGGGGGAAGAACAAAGGGGGAGGGTGGCCCTGCCTTTTTCATTTGTACCGGGCCCCACGATTTCTGATGGCAGCCCTGCTCCCTGTCACTCCGGCCTCCTGCTTAATGTCCCATCCATCCCCATGTCTTTCCAGCTACATACCTCCTTTGTCACTCAAGCCTTGTGCCACCTCCAGCCTCATGCTCTCTGTGTCACCTCCAGATCCATGTGCCATTCCAGCTTCGTGCCCCATGTTTCTTCAGCCTCCTGCTCTGTGTCACTTCCTGCCTAATGTCCCCTCTCACCTCTTGTGTCTTTCCAGGCTCCTGCCACATCTCACCTCCTGCTCACTGTTTTTTTGCCAGTTTGATGTGTAATTTATAGCCTCTTACTCTGTGTCATATCAGTCTTCAGCTCTCTGTGTCACATCCTGACCCATGTCACTTTAGCTTCCTACTATGTCACTTCAGCCTCCTTCCCCCTGTCTTTCCAGCCTCCTGCTCCTTTCTCTTTCCAGCCTCCTGCATCCTTGTCTTTCCAGCCTTCTGCCCCCTGTCTTTCCAGCATCCTGCCCCGTCTTTCCAGTCTCTGCCCTCATATTTCCAACCTCCTGCCTCCCCATACTGTTTTTCTAGCCTCCTAGCCCTTGTCTTTCCAACCTCCTGTATTACCCACTGCATGGTTCTCTTTGTGCACTGCTCACATCTCCTCTTTGTGGCAGGGAGGATGATGTCATGAGGTCAGCATCATGCTCCCAGCAGTCCTGAATCCTGGAACAAGGAGGAGCTGTCATGCCATCCAGAACCATGGTCTTGCTTGGCAGCACAGTTCCAAGATTATAAAAGTGGCAGCCAGTGGGTGATATGCAGGTGGGTGATACAGATACATTTTTAACAGTACATTGTACTAAACAGTACCGCCATACTTGCACCGCTCTACTGTGTTGCTGCACTGAATAAAATAAAAATTATCCTAAACAACAAGAAGGGGGGGCATGTGCCTTGTTGCCCCCCTCTGGATACACCCACTGCACATACATACACATATTGACACACACAGACACACTGAAACACACACCCTCACTGACACACACTGACACACACACAGCCTCACTGACAGACACACAGGCACTGCCCCTGACCTTGTGCTCCCCCCTGAATCCACATACTGTATGCACATGCACAGACACAATGACACAGATACTCACACACACCCTCACTAACAAAACACAAACCCTCATTGGCACACACAATGACAGACCCCCCCTGCCAACACTCCCCCTTGCGCTCCACCCCCCACATGCTAGACACACACCAGCAGCTCTGGAATACAGCACAAACACTGGGAATACAGTGAGTTATCATCCATGGGTTGCTCTCAGTCTCTCACTCAGTGCCCCATGGAAACTGCCTGGTAGGGGTTCTCCTGCATTCAGCAAGCCTGACTCCTGAGCCTCTGTGTGTAGATAAGTGGCAGAGCAGGCAGCTGCCATGCAGAGTTACTCCTATTAAAAATAAAAGTCAACTATGCCAGTGATTGATCAGCCGGCAGGGGGGTATGATAGCATCATAAGCCCTGCCCTCCCATGTTAGAGCAAGGGGCTTAGTGAGACCCACCGTGGAAAGCTTAAAAAAGTAAAAAAAAAAACTTGGCAGGGTGCAGGGGGGTTGTTTGTTGGGCCAGCAGGCCCCAATGCAAGTGGACCCCTTGCACCCTCAATAGTTATGCCACTAAAGGAGCAACATTCTCCTTCCTCCCAGTTTACCCCATCTGTGTCATCTGTTTGTCTGCCCCTCCCCTTTAGAATGTAAGCTCTTACGAGCAGGGTCTTTACCCTCTTGTGCTTCTCCTTACTTTACTTTCATCTACTTCTTACCCCCCACCAGGGCACCTTACACTTAGTTGCTTATGCCCTGTTGCATATCTAGGTGTCATGGTCACTAATGTAGCATTGTATATTATCCATGTCCTTGTCCTATATTGTACTGTAAGTCACTTGTCAAATTATTTGTTTATGTACTTTGTAAGGCGCTGCAGAACACTTGTGGCACCATATAAATAAAGGATAATAATAATAATAATAATAATAATATATATATATATATATATATATATATACATATATATATATATATATATATAGAGAGAGAGAGAGAGAGAGAGAGAGAGAGACAGAGAGAGTAAGACTAAAAGAATATTGCATTTATTATGATATTGATAGGGAGGCACATTGGGTCTGATTCAAAGGTGTATGTTGCGGCATCTGCTCTAGAATCTTTCATCAGAGTGAAAGCAGCATCGGTAATATGCAAATGCTAGTTTAAGCCTCCCCTTCTGCACTAGTGTGTGCCAGATTTTGCAATACCTGAGAAGCCCACTTTCAATGTGACTGGACACTGTTACTCTGCCTGTGCTTTTCAACACTCCAATATCAGCAAACTATCACATCCACCATTGACACATGCATATAGGCAATGTATGTGGTTGGTGTGCACCTCTGAATAAGGCCCATTATGTTTAAAAATTAAAAGGGGGCACATATGATTACTATTCTAAAGCTGGCCACACACTAGACCAACTTACATCCAACCAACCAACTTGTTGATTGGTTGGAATGAAAATCTGGTAATGTATGGGAGTAAATAATGATCAGCAATTTGCTCCTAAATGCCAGAAAACAGATGAAAATGGTAATTCAAACAAGTTTGTTAAATGTTTGATCTAAACTATTTGTTCAAACAACAGTTTTGGTCCAAAACTGTTGTTTGAACAAATAGTGTTTGGGAGCAAATTGCTGATTGTATTCCTTACCAGTGTTTGGGAGCAAATTGCTGATTGTATTCCTTACCAGATTTTCATTCCAGCCAATCAACTAGTTGGCTGAGCCAATCAACTAGTTGGCTGGTTGGACAGATAATCTTTAGATGTGTGGCCAGCTTTATAAAGAGGGCACATATGATTACTATTCTAATAAAGGGGGCACATATGATGACTGTTCTAATGAAGGGGACAAATATTAAAAGACTAAAAGAGGCACCGATTATTATAAAATTATGCCATGTCCTTTGGTGGGCCCTTCATATTTATTTATTTATTGTTTATATGATACAATCCAGCAACAAATGGAACAACATGATACACTCTACTGATAATGTAATGTAAATGTTTGTCTGCTAGCATTCTGTGATTTTACATTCGCATTAATTGGCTTATTATTAAACCAATTATAACTGCACACTACTTTTAAACAGATTTTATTAATAAAATTCATTTATCATTTTTATTGTATACACATATTAAAGAAAAGCACACTTTTAGATTGCCCAGCTTTTTATCCCGTTATCCGGCTAAATATGCGGGATTGAGACATGTCTAATTGACATAATTAACCAGCCAATTACCAGGCTAGCACAAGGATAAAAGGTGAACAAGGTGAACACCTTGATAAAGTCCTACCGGATGAAACGCGTTGGTGTTTAGACTACCCCTGACGTCACTATTCCAGTGAGCACGAATTCCTCTCCATGAGAACGGCAGATTTCCACCAGGCAGAAGAGTGCAGAAAGACGCTGCTCCGGCGAGCCACTGATATTACAAGCGGCAGACGGAATTGTCATACAGCTGATTATACTGCAGCTGCCTGGACACACCCAGCCCCCGCACAGAGAAGATCTTATACAGGGAAAGGTAGGGTCAGTTTATCCCACTTACCCTGGTATCCAGCGCCCACGTCTTAATGGGGAAACCTTTTCAGGACACTTCATTTTTCACTGAAAGCGCTTAAACATTTATCTACGTTATATGTATTGAGTGTTATTGTGTGTATGTTTCACTATTGCTGGTATTACATTTAAGCACTATCCACTATACAAGCGCTTCTTTAGCATACATTAACCCTTACCTGGCCAGTGATCTGGCCATTTAAAAGAAAGCTGCTTATCACTGGGAGCGCATGATTCATTATTATACAGAACCATCATTACATGGAATAAGTGATTATGTAACATTATGATACAATTTGATGAAGAGATCATAGTACTGCAAAATCAGATAATGTTGCCTTCATAAAATTAAAAGTTTCCATTTTACCTAAGTACTGTACTTGTTCCTTCAGATCTACTACTGAACATGTGGGCTCTCACTGTTGTTGATTTATGTTTAGTAATTAGGCACATTGGTAACTATGGACCTTGTGGGAGAAGCAGCAGACTGTTTTGTGACTGTTATTATTGTTTGCAAATAATTTTATATATGAAAATTGTAGCACCTAATTTAGGGCTAATTACTGTTTTATTTAGCTATATGAACTACTCCTGCTGTTTTTCCAAATAGAGCTGCAGAGCCTAGCATAAAAGCTGATCCAAAGTTTGAAAATGAGGTAAGTGAAAAAATACTGTACCAGCCACTAAGAAAATGTTATAAGAGCAAATTGTCAACATTTTTTAGCATATTTTCTAACCATTAAATATAACCATTAAATATACGGAAACATGGTATCAAAGACGGGATGCAATCAATATACCGGCAGACGGGATGCCGGCCTTCAATATACCGACACTGGAATCCCACCACCCAGCAGAATGCAGATGCTGCTATCCAGAATGGGAATGGGATACTGGCGTCAGCATCCCAACTGCTGGAATACCAAACAAGGATCCAGGTAAGTATGTGTGGTTTGCCTGGGGAAGAGGGGGTTAGGTTTAGGCACCCTTGGGGGGAGGTTAGGGTTAGGTACCCACCTGGAAGGGTTAGGTTTAGTGAGCGGAAAGAGGGGGTGAGGGTTGGGCACCCCCATGGGGAAGGTTAGTGTTAGGCACCTCTAAGGGAGGGTTAGTGTTTGGGTGGGGGTGAAGTGGTAGGGATAGTATACTGACTGCTGTTGTCAGGATTCTGCATGTTCAAGCTTTCAGCATCAGGATTTGAACTGGCGGCTAGCCAGCTGCCGGTATTTCATACCCAACCCCCAAAGACATATATTCTATCATTTTCAGCTCTTTAAGTAACTTAAATTTGTTTTTCTGCTAAAATACTGCTAATTGTAATCTTCTTTACAGTATATGAAAAATGACAGTCAGTGGATACATCTTTATCTTTTTACTGTGAGTTTCTGTTAAAAGTATAAATTGATACAGTATTTGAGTTACATCACTTTGAGGGAGGATCAAGGTCATTTGGCAAGGATAAAAGTGCACTGTGGCCGACCTCTTACCTGGTAATACCTCCATGAATGCAAACTTTCCAATATTAGCTGTATCCTACCCTTACATGGGTTTAACTTGCAATTAGCAAGGAATGGGCTGTCACATTTTTCCATCTATCTGTATTTACTGCTATCTTGATGCGACAGTCCATGTACTTTCATATGAAAGTTACATAGTTGATTAAAAATCAGGACATCATCATATCATACATGCCCAGTTTTCGCGGGAGGCTCCTAATTTTTTCGGGTAACTCTCCACTCTTCCTAGTGAAGTGAGCAGAATGGGGAGAATTTCCACAGCAATCAAAGGGTCCCCGTGTAGGGGTGGGGCTTAATGATGCAAATCTCCATGAATTGCGTCATTTAGCCATACCCACTATTTAAATATAAGCCAATTTGCCATGAAGTGGGTGGGGTTTAATGACACAAACCGTCAGTTCCTGCCCCATCACAGCCCACCTGCTTCTTCTCCCCAGGGAGGAGAAGCAAAATTTAGGCAAGTATGCATCATATTACAGATCTTGCAATAGTATATAAAATTCTTGACAAAAATGTAGCTGTAGTATACTGATGTGTGACTACTTTATTCTCTATGTCAGTGCTTAAATGATTTGTATATACAGAGAATAATTAATCAAGTTCTGTTAAGTGCTTGCTGTTCACTCAAGACAAAAAGACTCACTATGGATTTGCAATTGAACTAAAAGAGACGGATTTATTATTCCAACAAAGTTTTGGTACTTGGCCAATTGTTCAGTGGTTGCTGCCTGATGGAAAATATTCATGACAAATTAGAGAGTTTCAACCAATAATATCCATGCTCCACAAATGCACAGTTAGGTTCTGACACAAACTTGAATAAATCATATTGTACATCTGTTTAAATATAGCCCATGAACTGACAAAAATCACAGGTACTTATTTATATAGGATTAAAAAAACAACACTGGAAACCTTGAATTATGCATGTATTCACACTAGAGCAAAGGTGCTGATGAAAGCTAAGATATGATGATTGTACAGAGAATGTAAATGCTTAATCCTCAACCTTGTGTATGTATAAAATACTAATTTTGCACTGAACTGAGTGAATAATTCACTGAGACAGACATTTTTAAATGAACAATATTTGCACATCTGATAAAAGTGGAGGAGGTCATTTTCATAGCACAAAACATTCCCTGTCTTGTGCAAAATCAGCTTTACCTAGCCTTGTTGTCTAGATTTCTACTAAGGGAGTTTTAATGAGAAAGATCGCAAAAGATATTATGTTTTTTTCACAGTATAAATGGAGGAGTTGGATGGAGTGAAAGTATGTAGTAGGCATAGTGGGGATCCTAATTATATGAAGAGGTTTGGTATATTATGTTGACATTCAGCATGGTCATAATATTGTAATTTGATTGTATTTGTAATGTATCCCTAACCCTAACCCAGATGCTAAGTATAACCCTAACCCAGATGCTAAGTATAAACCTAACCTCTAAATGAAAACATAACCCTAAACAGATTAATATAGTTGTCAACATTTTGACAATGCTGATATTTCATATGTTGAAATTCTGACCATGACAACATTTTCTAAGTGTCAACATTTATGATGTTGTCATTTTAAACATGTCAACATAACTGTCAACATTCTGGTGTCGACATATTGACTGCATTTCATGTGGAGTAGTGCTGCAATTGCCTTAAATGTGAAAACAGCTATTTTCCACGTAAAAGAATATATTAGTATCAAGGCCATTTTAGCAATAGGTTAAAAAAGATACTGTATCTCTTGCTTTATTCAAACAAGTGCTTGGAATTGCTGTCTCCATAATATTTATGGCTATAGCAAACTGTAGTCATTTATCAAGCTAAATAAATATTACATTTTCAGACTTTGACCCTGATAGTTAACACCCTGCTAACTTTATGTGAGAGAACGATCTTCTCAGCCATTTCTAGTAGCCTACACTATGCTCATATGCAGCGTGTTGGTCACACATAAGCAGCTTAGAGAAGTAAACAATGGGCCTGATTCAGTATGGATCTCTATTGCAATCATGGCTGCGATTATTCTCGCAGGTCTGCTGCAAAAATATGCTATTGAATGCAATCGCAAAGCCATCGCTCAGCCACTATAGACGCGCCCACTACCACTATCTCACATTCGTAATACCTTGCAGTCCTGTGTATACATTGGGAACATCGAGTAACATTGGCCCCTGATGCATAATTTCAACAGGTCTGACCTTACTCAGAAATTGCTAACCTCATCATATGCAGTAAGTACTCAAGCTGCATATGCCGTTGTAGTGGCTAATATATGCATGTCCATGCAATGGTGTTTAAACAGACAGGCACATCTGCATTTCTCCAAACACACACCCCCGTCACCACCTCCAAATGCTCAGTCTGTGATGGATATATATCAGCATAAGTGCTTGCAGTGTGATTGCAATGCTAACTCACGCGCACTGCGGTGCATACACACGTGCAGTATGCACGATCGGCCGATCTGCGTATGCTGTTGCAGTTATTATCCATAAAGAAAAAGGCCCAATATCCTGTAAAGATGAGTGGGTTAAGTTTCCTCGAAACAGAACCCATTTGGGTTATGAGTTGATCCGAGTCCCGGCTTGGGTCTTCCCGCCAGATCTCAAAACAAAGTAAAATTAAATCTTCCTAGCATTGGATCTTGCAAGTTTTGGATTGCATATAAAAGTCCCTACCTCATGTTCAGGTGCCATTTCAAACAGGAGATCTGAGAGAAAGGGTGTGGGAAGCACTATGCTGTGTGTTTATTCATTGTTCACTTAGGGCCACTAGGGGCTGCAGCACTCAGAGGCACTAAAAACCATTAATAGGAGTGGAGTAGCCAGACTAGAGCCACAGCATTGTGTTGTTTGTCAAGCCAGTAGAAGCACACTTGTGTGTGTTCAGGTTCAGGCACCGTGTTAAAAAATATTTGAGCAATATGAATCAGTCAATAGAAGAGCAGGAGCAGCAACCAAGTACTGGTGCTGTGGCTGCTGCCAGTCATGATAGTACTCAACATGTCATACACCACACACAGTGGCAAGGAAAGGCTTTGGCCATGGCTTTATTTTGTGAGTGGTGGTCCTGTAAGTGCTACTACTGTTTCATTCACTGGAATGCCTGTTTCAGAAGCCAGGGTCAAACACAGTCAGTCATCTTTTTCTGTTCTCACATGGTAATGCAACACCTTCTCACTCTGATTCTACAAGATGTTTCAAATGTAAAACAGGCAAATAAGTGCAGAAAAAAACACTAATGTTGAAGAACAAATTGTGTGTTCACAAATCCCTGAGGAGAGTCTAAAGGTGTTCACTAGTGGTATGTGCCGAGTCTTTCATTTCTGACACTGTACTCGTAGAGAAGACTCCTTCCACCATTTCTGCACTATGTGCAAATGTGGGGATGAGCAGCACAAATAAAGATGATGACATATAAATTGAGGATGCTACTGTGGATGTGCAACAGGATGAGAGGGATATTTGTGTATCTAACACTGATGATGTTGATGATGAAGATGTTGTTTGTGTCAAAGTTAGCTACCAAAAGCAAATTTCTTGTCCATGATAAGAAGAAGGCCATTGTCATGCCTGGGTATAAGACCGAAAAGCCACCTCTTTTGTGTGGAATTATTTTTACCCAAATCCTGACATATGTCATGCATATGTACCATTTGTGAAGCCAAAGTAAGTAGTGGTAGGGACGTTAACCATCAAGGAACTACCTCCCTATGACATCATTTGCAGCGAGTTCATGCAAAGTTTTTCAAAAATATCTGAAAACTCCACACCCTGCTCACAGTTAGATCCCAGCACATGCAATCTCCACTGCCAACATCTTCATCATCAATCTCCTCATTAATTATCAGAGGTAGTCCTCATGCATTCAATTTGCAAAGGCTACCAGGTTCCTCCTCTATCCAGGATTCCCCTGAAGATTCCTGGTGCACTAGGGCTGCTGCTGGGGGTGAATCTTCATCCCAGAAGGGGACCTAGAAGAAGATTATATATTTGAGTTTCAAACAACAATTGACTGTCAAACAATCCTTTGAAAGAGAAAGCAAGTGTGAAAGCTGCCATCAAGTTGCAGAGCAGATCACTGAAGCCATGATGGCTATTCTACTATTAGATCTGCATCCAATATCCAGCATCAATGCATCTGTTGTTAGAGAGTTATTTGAGGTCCTGGGCTGCCAAATTCCATTTTAATTCCATTTTACAAGAACAGAAATTCCTCAACTATACCAGGAGGTTAAAAAAATTAATTCTTAGCTTACAAAATGCCATTGTACCCACTATCCACTTAACCACAGATATGTAGACAAGTGTTACTGGTCAAAATAAAAATGATATGACTGTGACAGGCCACTGGATGAGTATATCACCTTTAGCAATAGTGAAATCTAATACAATATGCCAGCTCATTCAAAGGCAGGCTCTTCTCTGTATCACCAGCTTCACTAAGAGGCATACCAGTGTCAACCTGTTAGAAAAACTCATTGGTATCACAGAAAAATGGCTTACCCCACTAGGACTCCCCTAAGGATTTGTCATTTCTGATAACACAAGTAATATTGCGAGAGCATTACAACTGTCCAATGTTTTGCACACACAATAAACTTAGTGGTACAGAATTGTATTTAAAATGACAGGTGCATGCAGGAGATGCTGTTTGTGGCTTGAAAAATTTCTGGACATTTTGGCATTCAGCAACCACATGCAGAAGATTGCTGTGGCTGCAAGATCAGTTCATGTTGCCATGCCACCAACTGAATCAATAAGAAGTAACCAGGTGGAATTCTACCCTTTATGTGCTTAAGTGAATAGAGGAACACAGACAAGCCATTCAAACCTACACAACAACCTATGACATAGGGAGAGGAGATGGAATGTTCCTTAGTCTAGCACAGTGAATAATACTTTCCATGTTATGCAAGCTACTAAATCCAAACAATAAAGTTAGTCCAAACACTGCCAGTCTAGGGGCCTGATTCAGCTTGGGTTGCAGGTCTGCATTCGCATGCACCTAGTTGATGTTTGCATTCTGTGGGGGGGGGTCATAGTAACACAGGCATGCCTTTGCATTTGAATGCCACTACAGGGACAAGCATAATTAAGCCCCAGCAACAGCATATGCACCCAGAGCTCTACATGGTGTCAGGAAGCTTCACAGGTTGTGAAGCATGTCAAGCTCAACCACAACTCTGTGTATTGGTCCGATGTTACCGATGTTTTTGCAGACTTGCGGATGTATGTAATGGGAAGTGGGCAGCTTTATAAGCTGGGAGGCATCTTGGTATAGTGCTGCAATTGCATCACGATCATATTCATTTGCATATTGTGGCAGAGAGTGGATGCATGCAATTGATCTCTTGCGATCTGTGCTAAAACAGGCTCTAAGTCAGGTGAATTCCTTAATTCAACTACTGGAAGTGTAGCTAAAGAAACTGAAAGAGGAGATATAATTAAGTGATTCCGCTGATATTGTTGGACTTATAGATCTAGAGATGTGTCCTGCTACATCTTTGCTCCACACGTAGCATGCCCTGCTAATCACACTGTGCAATGGCTTATTGAGTCACATCATAATGTACTGAAGTGCTGGAAAAGCAGGAGAGTGTAATACAACTTTCTGTCCATCAGATGTTGCTATTCCTAAACTGCACTGTGCATGTGTAAAAAAAAGACAATTCAATGTCTGTAGGACCACCCGCTGATTGGCTGACTGAACTTGTCATTAGGCACGCTATAGTTGTCATGGATCAAGAGCTTTAATTGAGTGTGTAATAAAGAATTAAATCATTTGGTGTGGGAGTCCTGTGTCTACTTTTAAAAAACGATTTCTAAATGTGTTCTGCCATCATTATTACAGTATATTATGGTTGATACAGGTATCAGCAAAATAAGCCCTCATTTTAGAAAAGTCAATGCCATTCTGTGCAACACAAAATGAACAGGTGGGTTTGAAGGGCACTGTACAACACCATCACTGAACTACAAGTCTCAGTCCAATGTCGGCACTGTTGTACCACTAGGATCTTGTACAACATGGCCTGCACATGCATATGCTCCAATGCATTAATATCCAGTGCTTTGTGTCCTGCATGCTGCTTTGTTTGTACTCTGTTAAAATGACTGCGATGCAGCTTCCTTATTCACGGAGGGAGCTACAAAATACTCCTTTAGTGGCAGGATCAGCCACTACTGAATAATATTAAGAAATGCCAGGATAGCTCAATTTGCTCACTTCAGTGCCACTGGAGTGATTTGGAGAGATGCCCCATGGCTGCAGAGGCTCAGGCAATGCCTTACATGTAGTTAGTACAGTATTACTGTACAGTTACATTAGTTAATTATTGCCAATCAGGATCCTCCATAGCACCATTACTGTGTGATATATCGTGAATGAGCTTTGTTTTACATACACTTTATATCTACATAACTAAGGGTCACTACTGTGTGACATAATATGACATCAATGGTTAACCACCGATGGTTGATGATTTTGCAATGCTAAGTGGTAGACCAATTTTTCACCGCCATCAATGGCACAGAGCCAAATGAAGTAGGGATGGCCATTGACCATCGATGACTTCAAAACATTGATGGTTGACAGCTGATGTTAACTAGTTTTTGTACATCCAGTATTAAAACAGGGATGACCATTGGTGGATGAAACCATTGATGGGTAACCTACTGATGGTCACTACTAGGGGTTTAACTAGGCATTTGAAGACCCAATAGCAAAGGTTTGTAAGGGTCCCTATGTACCAACCAATAGTGAAACATTTTTATATCACATTTAACGCTGACAAGGACAATGGGCCCCTCTATGCTCTGGGGGCATTATTCAGACCCACTCGTGAGTGCTGAGCACTCGCAAGTGGGTCGATGGTGGCCCAGTGTGCATGCGCATGATGGAGCCAGCTGTCTTGCGCATGCGCGAGACCAGGATAGTGATGGGCAAACCGTCACTCCTGGTCTTGTACCAAAGGGGACATGCTGTCGATGTTGAGTGATGTCAGTGGGAGTGCTTTCAGCTCTGTTTGAGCTGAAAGCACTCTAGGGCTTGCGGCAATGAAACCCTACCACAAAGGTCTCATCACAAGCCCGATGGTCGCGATGGTCTTGACCATCGCAACCATCTTCCTGGCAACTCGCTATAGCTGTGGGTGGTCACCCACAGCTATACAAGCAGCCAGAATGCCGCTCTAAAAATCAAGAAGGACGACGCTGATTCAGAGCAAGTGCTCTGTCAGAGCGTCTGGCTCTGAATCAGGGCATGGGTCCCATAGCAGCTGCACCCCTTGCACCTATGGTAGTTTTGCCCATGGCCACTACTGCATGACATGACATGATTAAAAAGCACTATTACAGTATGTGAGGGGGTAGATGTATTATAGATGTAGTTTATGCTATAAATCTTCCTGCTTCTCCTTTTTACTAAGGTGAAGCAGGAAGCACTACCAATGAGATCCCTGAGTACACACCCAAGTGCTGATGTGCTGTGTCTCACCTCCCAGCTGGCTCTATTGGGTATGCACTGGATGTTGAAAGCATTGCAAGATCCTGCGTGCCCCCAGCAGCCACTGCAGCAGAGACAGTGCTGTCCCTGCTGTGGTGATAGGGCAAAGACATTTGCAGCTGTCAATATTGAAAGCTGCAGCTGTCATAACCATTGCCTGAGTCCTCATAGCATGTGTTGAAGTAAGCAATTGCTGAGTGAGGTCTGACCTGCCTTAAATGTGCATATGGGCCCGATGTTACTTAATGTTACTGATTATTTTGCTATGTTGCAAAAGTATATGGATGTGAGTAAGAGGAAGTGGGTGGCCTTATGTTAGGCTGCGATCACAATGCGAATGCAAACATTTGCATATCACCACTGATATTAGCAACTGCATTTCATGCATATATGCAGAATAGCTATCCTTGCTGAATCAGGCCCACAGTCTATAATATCACAGGGTCTGATTCAGCAAGGAACATAGGACCTGATTCAGAGCCGGGCGATCTTTAAGAGCGCTCGCTCTGAATCAGGGCGTTATTTTTTTTTTGTTGCGGCTTCCTGGTCACCAACAGCTTTTGCAAGCGGCCAGGTGATGGTCACGATGGTCGCGACCATCGGGGCTTGCGACAAGATCCTTGTGGTAGGGTCTCATCCATCACAAGCCCCAGTGAGCTTCCTGCTCTAATAGAGCAGGAAGCTCTCCACTGACATCACTGGTGATGTCAGTGCTGCCTCCCACAAATGGCAGGTGTTTCTTCGGGAATGCCTCCATTTGTGTAGCCACCCCCCCTCCCCGCCTACAAAATGGGGCGAGCTGTCAATCAACATCAACAGCCACCCCTTTTGTAGTGAGTCCCGGAGTGAAAGAATTTCTCTCTCACTCTGGGGCTTGCACATGCATGCGGCGCGCATTTGCAGTACCCCAACATCGACCCGCTTGCGAGCGCTATGCACTCTCGAGCAGGTCTGAATCAGGCCCGTAGCAGCTTATATGCATGCAATCAGCTGTTTGTTGCGTACTGCTCATGCTTGTGCATTGCAGTGCGCTTGTGCGAGTAAGGGGAAATGGGCGTCTTAATGTTAGGCTGCGATCGCAATGCAAATGCTAACATTTACATATCCCTGCTGATATAAGCATCTGAGTTGTGTGTGTATAAGCAGAATAGCAATCCATAGTGAATCAGCCCCACAGTTAGGAGCTGAGTGGCCGTTAGTTTTTCACTTTCCAATATTATTCACTTTCCAGAGCTTAGTACATCTACCCTTAATTGTTAATTGTTCTCTTTTTATGTTTTAGTTATAGTAATGCACACTTTTGGCACCTTAGAATGTAAATAAAGTGTAATAATATTATTAGTACAGTCAGGGTTTTTTTATATACTTACGTTTTCACATTTTTTTTAAAACAAAATATTGTTTTTTTTAGTTTTCACAGGCCCAGAACCACACCACCACCATGAGGCTGAGGAGGCCGATTCAGAGCAGGGGACAGCTGAGTGTCTCCCCAACCAAGTAAGTACTGCACAGTTTAAAACTGTATATTGTGTTTTAGTACTCTACTGGACTTTCCTTCCTTTTAAAAATGTTTCTGTTCCTCCTGTACTGTGCCTCCTGTACTCCAAGACTAGACTGCATTCTACATGTCCAACCTCGTCTCCTAACACACTGCCTCCCAATCTTTCTGGTTGGCCAATGACAAGAGATTTGCCTCTCCTTAAGGGTGCCCTGAAAACCCACTTGTGCATCAAAGTGTACCCTTCCAACACATATTGTAGTAAAGTATTATTATACTAGTAATTGTACCGTCAGGATTAATTTACTTTTTATACAGTATATACATGTTCAAATATTTTTTTAGACAAAATTAGATATTTTTTATTTACACAGAACCAGAACCATGCCACTGCAATGAGGTGAGGAGGTGGAGGTGTATCCATTAGACAGGGCAGCTGACCCCCAAAAGTCCTCCTCAACCAAGTAAGTGCTGTACAATACATTGTGTTTTACTACTGTACTTCTCTTCCTTTTAAGAATGTCTCTCTCCCTCCTGTACTGTACCTCCTGTACTCTAAAGATAGTTTGCCGATTACTCCCTTGCACACCTTGCTTCCCAGCTGTATTGTGTCCTAAGAATTTTGGTGGTAGTTGTTACTTCTGCTCTTTTTATGTTTTGGTTACTGTAATGTAGTGTATAGTAATGTTATGTTTACCCTGTACTTTCCCACTGAGTACATTACTGTGTTTTTCTTTTCTTTACAAAGAACACCTCCATATCTTTGTGGTGGAGGCAGATAGTGAGGAGGAGAGAAGTGATTCTAGTAAGCCTTAACTTTGCTTTTTTTATATCAGTGCCTCCACTCAAGTATTGATTCAGTGCAGTGGGGGATATGTATGAAGCAGAGTTAAAGGGAAAAGTGGCAAAAGCATACATTATGGGGGAGACGTATTATAATGGCACAGATTGTGCCACTTTAACTCTTCTTGCTTTGCTTCTTTACCGAGGTGAAGCAGGAATCACTAATGATGAGATGGAAGAGCATCTCATCTGCTGGAGTGTGGAAGCATATTACCCCTGTCATTTACTGCCCAGCCCATCAATAATACATGGTGAAGAAGTGGTATCTGCGCACATAATGTGCACTGATAATACTTCTTACCCAAATCACCATTTAATACATCTACCCCTATATGCAATGATACTGCTTCTCCCCCATGTTGTAATGTGAAGACAATAAAAGTACTTGCTTTTACAATAAAGCATTTTTCTTTTACAAACAGGCCGGCTAATCATTGATGAGTTGGCTGTTGATTCGGGGAGTTCTACAGCCAATGAATTTGAGTGGTCACATTTAGGTAATGTACTGTAGGTTATTATGCTGCTTCCCCAGACTCTCAGAGTTGGTCCAATGCTCCACAGAGCATTCTAAAAGGGTATACTTCATCATCATATATTTTTTTTAAAACGCGATAATTCCACTGCCATGGTCCAGCCACCAGGACCAAAAGGGCCCATGCGGATCATGAGACCCACAACCACAATTTCCACTGGGATACACCTAAGGTGAAGTACATCAATTCTTACTACTATAGTATAGAGTAGTGTACTAATTACAGTACAGTACATTGTGTATGTCAAGATTTTACAATATACTGTACTGTACAGTACTGAATATTAGTGTTGTAGTACTGTACCTTTTTCTTTTTTTCCACAGAGCAAGTTCTTCAGATGTTAGGGCTCTTTAACTTGATTGCCCAAGAGTTAGAGGTGTACCTCTCCCAAGTACCCCAGGCTTAGGATGAAGCCCGGGGCTCTTCCCTGCACACCTGGCCGATAGGTACAGAGGTAATAGTGGAATTTACTTGTGTTTACTATTGTTTTTTACAGAGAGACTACAGGTGCCAGTGTGCCTTCCCTTTGGCACTTGTGGAACTACAAGTGCGAGCAGGTGGCTGGCATCCACACAACCCACTCCAAAGTGATCAGCGCTTACTGATGTGCACTGATAGCGACATGTTGTACAAGCTCCTAGTGGCTCAGCAGTGTCAACATTGCCGCAAGAATGCAGCATAAAATGCACAGTCAGTTTAAAATCCAGAGACACCTATTTCTGGGCTAAGAAGTGTAGATCAGTGATGATTTTATACATCACTATTCAGACCCCACTACTTGTTTCAAAGACATGCCTTCACTGTGTGAGTGCCACACACCACTTTCTACAGTGGGCAGTGACCGGCACTTACTGATGTGTAACGATTAGTGTAAAGCTCCTAGCGGCATAACAGTGCTGACATTGGTGCAAGTGTGCTACATAAAAAACACAGTCAGTTTGTAATTCAAAGATTCCTCTTTCTAGGCTAAGATTTGTATTTCAAGTATTGTATCATAAACCGCTGCTAAAGTACCAGTACTGTGTGAATGCTACACAGCTGTCAAAAGCCACCACTGCATCTTGTTGGACAATGGTGCTTCTGGAGGCTCGCTCAGGCCTGTTGACTGTTGCTGGGAAATGTGGATACCAAGCTGCCAATCCATGAAGTCCTCCCATCTGGCTGCTCCATCATCTCTGCCTGGACTGGATAGGTTCCTCTTTTTTTTCCACTTGTGCTTTGCTCAGATGCCAGTGATAGCATCTTACATGTGTTTCGGATTCCATAGTGTTGGTTTCTCTCCTTGTGTTACTCCAGCATATACTGTCTTGACAGTGTTGTTGTTCCAGGACACTCTGCAGCATCTGAGCATAACTCTGCAGCTATCTTTTTTGCACTGTGTCTCCAGTCATCTAAGCTGCTGTACTACATCCTGGCAGAATCAGCCACATTACAGCATCTGAGTACCCTCAGCCATAAGATTCTGGATCACTCTGCTGCTCTGCATCTCCCGTAATCTCAACTGCTGTAATATATTCCAGTGGCATCAGCCACATTGCAGTGTCCGAGTATCCACAGCCATAAGATCCTGGCTATCTCCGCTGCTCTGCATCTCCCATCATCTCAGCTGCTTTACTACATCCCGGCAGCATCAGCAGCATTGCAGCGTCTGAGTGCCCTTTGCCATATACCTCATCTACCTCTTCTGCTCTGCATCTACAGACATCCCGCCAAGCATCACCAGCCCTCAAGGCTGCAAATTGGCTGCAGGGCCACATCCCTGCCAAGCATCTCCAGCCGTCAAGGCTGCAACTTGTCCACAAGGCTACATCCCTGCCAAGCATCTTCAGCTCTCAAGGATGCAACTTGGCAACAAGGCTACTTCTCTGCCAAGCATTTCCAGCCCTCAAGGCTGAAACTTGGCCACAAGGCCACATCTCCATCAAGCATTTCCAGCCCTCAGTGCTGCAACTGGACAATCTTTTTTGTTGACCCCATCACTTCATATAATCCTTAGAACTATTACCCTCATCAAAGGTGAATCTTATCCAGGATAAATAACAACAGCACTTTCTACAGTGCTGCAGTGATGGCACTTTCTTATGTCTACCAATTAGCAAAATGTTTTACAAACTTCAAGCAGCACAGCAGTGCCAATATTGCCCAAATGTGCAGCGTAAAATGCACAGTCAGTTTGCAATTTAAAGACACCTCCTTATGGGCTGAGATTTGTGGTTCATTGATGATTTCATACAGTGCTGCTAAACTTCTACTTTAAATTTTTAAGCCATCTTTATGTGAGTGCCAAACACATCACTGCCAAAAATAGCCTGCCATGCAGAATTACTATAGGTCTGTATACTGTATTGAAGACACTGTTTACACTCTGCAATACTGTACAGTATGCAATTGGTCCACCAATCAGGGCTTACTGTTATATTGTATTCTGTAGTTCCACACTGTATCCATCAACTGCTGTATTATTCACCACTTATTCACACATATTCAGTGAAGCATTGGCCTCCCAGTGGTGAAACTGTATATTGCATGCCATTGATATTGTCAAGTCTCACTGCGCCTTACCGCACCATGCTGTGCTATTCTCATGCCACGACTTAGAAGCCTGTGTGGTGCACTATAAGCAATGCTGTAGCAGGACACATCTGTAGTTCTTATTTGCTTCATCATGACCAAACATCTTGCAAATGGTTTACCACAATTTGGCAACTATACTTGATCCTAGGTTTAAGTTGTATGTTTCTCTCCAGCTAAAACAGATCTTAAGAAATGCAAAGAGCTTATTTTTACCAAGCTGTCAGCTCAAGTGGCACATAACACAGAAACATCTTCTGCTTCAGGTGATCCTGCTGCTAGAAAAAAACTGACCTTTTCCAAAAGATCCACTGGTGATGAGGATGAGTCAACTCAGTGAACCAAAGTGAAACAATATTATGACATCTGGACAGGCAAAATAATTGCCCAAAATTATTGACACCTCTACCATGACTCAATCTGATACAGTAACTATCAATAAAATGGTGGATGATTAATTTAATAACAATGTACAAATAAGTATGTCAGACAGTCCCTTTGAACACTGGAAGTAAATTTGGAGCCCTTTTTACAAGCTAGCTTTGTTTTACTTAAGCTGGCCATCCTCCAGTGTGTACTCAGAAAGAATGTAAGGCTACTTCCTAAAAAATGTTGAAAATATGTTGCTCATACTAATACACTACAAATTCCATGAGGATGACCTTTGTCGCCAATAACGCCAAAGTACGGAGACATCTGTAATTGTGGTTTTCAGTGGGGATGAGTTAATATTGTGTAATAATGATAATAACACTGCAGAGATAATTAACAACACTGTTAGCTGAATAAAAAAATAAAAATAAAATGACATAATTACATTATGGAACATATTTAATATTATTCAGTAATATGAACAAGATAAATTACATTATTTTATTACCATTTCTCAGTTGCTGCAAAACAAGGCCATTAAATTTTTTTAATTCTATTACATATATACTCCACTTCCATTTTCATGTACTGTCCTGAGGCCTCTGATATAGTTCTTGATAATTAAAACTTTCTTTCTATGGGGTTGTATAGTTTTTTAAGCACCCATCCTGTCCGCTACTGCCGTGCCACATAATTTCACATATGTGCTATATTCTTTTAAACTGCCATGTGTTTGTGGCGCTGCTCTTTTGCTTAGTTAAGCCAGCCAGCTTTTGACCAATATTGGTTAAAAATTTTGTGAGGTGTGAGGTGGTCACAATTGACTGGAAATGAATGTTATTGAGGCAATAATAATACCATAGGAACAAAACAGTCCCACATTCAATGATTTTATCTGTTTTTATAAATAAAAATTTTAAAGTCCCAGATCTAAAACCAAAACACATGAGTGTGGTTAAAACAAATCCAAAACACAATGATGAATTAGAACCAAAACCCAAACTTGGGGGTCCACACACTTCTCTAATATCTTGTGTGGTCGGCTGTTTAACTGTGATTCACATCTGCTGGACAAAGGTGATGAAAATTGCTGCTGTCTGTATCCTCTGATCACTGCCTTATTCCATTACTGCCCTTTACTAAAGTAATAGTGAAAGCTATAATTTTTTTAACCTTGTCTGGAAACAGGTCTTATTGGACCCACTATCCCAGTAAAATTATTTTTATAAATAGCCCCAAAAAGTCATACTTATCACTGCAATATGCAGCAACAAACAGTAACACTTTTAAGAGCTAAAGTGTGAAGGGTCTTAACGTGACCCCAAAAAGATAAAAACAAAAAAAATTGCTACAAATAAAAAAGATGCACCCCACATGCTCACAAATCTATGATACATTTAACCATAAATGAGAGAAAATGTATCAATATTTAAGGAGAAACATTAAAGTTTTTTTTATCTTTTAAAGGAGTGGTATAAGATTGAAATTTAATATGACATTTACACTTTTTTCACAACTAGTGATTGTTCTGCCTTTCCATGCAGTAAGGCATACATCTTCCTTGCAGAGGCATCTCTTGAGAGTAAGGGGTAAATTTACTAAGAATTGTGTCTGGTCAAAATTGCCTGAGTAAAAAAACTCAATTTGCTTTGCTGAAACTCAGGTATTTTTTGCCTACTTATACTTTCAAATTTACCATGATTCAGGATTTGCTGAAATTGGTGTATGTGATTAAGATTTCTCTACCGAGTTCCCTGAGTCTGACTGCAGGCAAACTCACCCGAACAAGCACCCTGCACATATCAGTGAGAGATGTGCAGGCTGTTTGTGTGTTTAAAAATAAATAAAGGGTTAATGTTTAAAAAAAATGATGTAGCCACCCCCCTCTCCAAAAACATAACCAACCCTGGGTTCCTGATCCAGTCCTGGTTCCAAAAATATGGGGACCAATTGAGTAGGGTTCTTCGGTATTTTAGGAACCAGCACTGGGCTCCCAGAGCCAGTCTTGGTTTTATAAATAGGGGAAAATGGCATAGGGTGTTATTTGACAGCCACATGGGTCATAGCCAATTACCAGCTGCTAACTGTAGAGTAGCCTCTGATTGGCTTGCGGGTCCTGCAAATGACAAAGACCATGGGGTCTCTATCATTCAACGGGGTAGAGATGCATGTGTTAACACAAGCATCGCTACATGTCTGAAATGGTCTGCATACCTCTTTTTTTGTTTTGACTCTGATATCCAAATGCATGGGACCAGGGGTATTTTGGATAACAGACTATTCTGTATTTTGGAATATTTGCAAATCATGAAATATCTTGGGAATGGGACCCAAATATACACACAGAATGCATGTATGCATTGTATACACCTTATACACACAGACTGCAGGTAATATTATACAATATTTTCAATAATTTTGTAGCTCAAACAAAGTTTGTGTACATACATGACATTTATTTATGTTTCATATACACCTTATACATAGAGCCTGAAGGTAATTTTCTACAATATTTGTAATAATTTGTGCCTTAGACAAAGTTTGTGTACATTGAACATTCAAAAATCAAAGGTTTCATTATCTCAGTCAAGCCAAAAAAATTCATTTTTTAGAATATTCTGTATTTTGGAATATTTGGATTTGGGAGACTCAACATGTTTATAATTTTTCACCAAATTTATATTTTATTTGACAACAATATTTTTCTGCTAGTAACATTGCTGTCTACATTGATTTCTATTTCAGGCTGTCTTTTCTCTTTAATGGTCAAAGTCGACTTTACTGGGCAATATTTTCAACAGCTTTCTCTGTTCTACAAATGTATTTAAACATCTTCTTTTGGTGAGTCAAGATACAGTAATTGTTTAATATGGAAAGGAGGAAATTAAGCTGTGTTGTTATGAATTGGAAAAGGTAAGATAAGCTACATTTGCATACCGTGTAATTAATTAATTTTTAATTATTTACAAATTAATGGCTAGACATAATTCAGCAAAAATTTTGCATATATAATATTATATATTTACTTAGTTTATTTAATTATACAGTTAGTGTGATGACAATCAAGTTTAAAGTCTCTTAAATTCTAGTGAGATGCAGAACAAATCCTCAAGGAAGGCAGTTCAGCCTCATATGGGTTAAAAAAAAGTAATTTCTAGTTACATAAATTGCAGTTGAGTATAGTATCTGGATCAATTACATCTATAAAATCTCTGCTATAAATTATTATAGCTTGAAAAAACATTTATTGCAATAAAATAATCCAGTCTATTTAAACCATATTTCACTTACATCAGAACATCTTATTATTATCAGTCTTTATGTCGGATACCAGACTATAGATAGTTAAAATGTCGACAGGGAGAAAGGTTGACATGCTAAAAATTGACATAGAAAGGGTTGGCAGTTACAAATGGTTGACATGGTCAAAAGTTCAACACTAAAATGGTCGATATACAAATGGTTGACATTTTTTTAGAATTAGGTTTAGAGTTAGGCACTTACCCTAATGGTTAGGGTTAGGCACCTACCCCAATGGTTAGAGTTAGACACCAGGAGGGAGGGTTAGGCACTTACCTGAGGGTTAGGGTTAGACATTAGAAGGGATGGTTCAGGTCAGGCACCTATACCAACAGTTTGGATTAGGCACCAGGAGGGAGGGCTAGGGTTAGAATACAGGGCCAGTGAAGATTAGGGTTAGCAAAAAAACATGTTGTCCATTTGTGTGTCAACCATTTTCATGTCAACCTATTGGACATGTTGACCATTTGTACCTATCAACCTTCTTCATGTCAACCTTTGGTGTGTGACAACATCATGTCCCTGTTGACAATTAGTGCATCAGCCCTTTGTCCCTGTCAACCTTTTGTCCCCATCAACCTATTGCTTGTCTAACATCTGGTGTCTATCTAGACATAGTCAATATTATAACTGTCTATCTTTTATACCACACCCATTATACTGCTATTTAAATAATATCTCATTTATCTTGTTAAATTCAATTAGAGACTTTGTTCATCACCCACTCCCATCATAAGGAATTCTAGAGTTTGACTACTCTAACACTGAAAAACCATTTCTATGATGATAATAGTAATATTATATTTCTATCAGTCACATTGGGTAGACAAGTTTGTTAGACAACAGTTTTCAGGGGGCTTAGATATATTTATGCATAATAACTAGGTCACACTCTAATAGCAATATAATTTGTCAAACATTTTTTTTGGACCAGCTGTCTTATTTTGCTAAAAGGCTACTTAAAGTTTTGAATTACAGTGCTTTCTTTTTGCTTTCCTGATGCCTTGTTTTTTTTCTCCTGTTTTGCCTGTGGATTCTTCTGTGTTGGAACTGGAGGCTATATTTGGTTTCTATTTTAGTTACAGGTTTGATAACAGTTATGGAGCAAGACAATGTTGCAAGTCATGTTGCCTCTCTACTTACTCTCAGGGATCTGCCTGGCAAATATTGTGAGTTGCTTAGTCTTCCTTTGGGTTGTATTTATAAAATTAATTTCTCCTTCTCTGGTAGATCCTCATTATGGCAGCCAGTGTGGCAGCTGCATTGCCATTAGTCATTGATTCTCCTCTTCCAGCTCTCTAATATCCTCTGGTTCAATGGTGTGGTTTACAGGTGCTCTGCACAGAAATGTTTTTATGACCACCAAAAATCTATGGTTTCCAGTGTTCAGATAGCAATGCAGCAGAGCAGAGCCATGAGTAGGTGGTTTACTCTGGCCTGACTGTTTGGTGCCATCACCATTATTAGGATGTTCATCTTGTTTTATTAGCAAAATAAATTTGACCACATTTCAAACACCATTTTGGTACCTGTCTAGTTATTCATATATATTTAAGTAAGGCCCACAAGCAACTAAGGTATTAAAACCATCAAAAAAAATGATACAGCACAATTTACAATCTTTTTGCAGACTCACGATTTAACATTTATAATAAACTTTTTCTTCATCTGTTTTTGCCCATATTGCATTGTAAGGGGATGTAAGTGAATCAGATCACTAGGTTCAGATACATTTAGGAAAAATCTACTTGTAAAAGATTTTGTTAAGCTCTTCATTCTCCTCATTTGCCAGAAGACAATGTAATATAGTACTGTATTTGCAAATATTTCTTGCAAATAAAACATTTCATACAGGCTCATTTTGGTAATTATTTTACAAGATATACCTATATAATTGCCAGGGCAAATGCCACAGAAACTATTATAAATAAAAGCATAAATATAATGACAAGTTTTTTTTATGAAGAACAATTTAATAAAAAAAGAAATACTGCACATATTATTATTTTTTTATTTTGACCTTGCATTGTTTTCCTTCATGTGGAACTAAAATAAGAGAGATTTATCAATGCCTGCTTGCTATGCAGAATGCATACCTTAAGATTAATGTTTGGGAAAGACCGCCCTAGGGCTTAGTTTAACTCAATGAAGATGTTTTCAATGAAAAAACTTGCAAAAAAAATAAATATAAATATATATATATATATATATATATATATATATGTGTGTAAACCAAAAACTGCTTGATAAAAGTTGTGTAGACTGAAATGCTGAATGATGATACAGTACTGCCTGGAGTATTCATTTAAAGGACATTAAGCTTTGCATATGTTTTGGTATTTGATAATTCCCCACTTAGGACACCTGGGCATTTATTGATTATTTCTGTGCTTTACATCTGTATATATATATTAGGGATGTGCACTTACCCCGTGTTTTGGTTTTGTATCTGGATCTTCCCTGGTTTTAGATCTGGATTGGTTTTGCAAAAACCTCACCTCCGTGTTTTGTTTTTTTGTTTTGGTTTTGGATCTGAATTTTTTTTTTTTTAAATCATAAAAAAAGCTAAAATCACATAAAATTGGTCTGTTTTTGTTCCTACAGTATTGCTAACCTCAATAAAAAATGTTTTTCACTCGTTTCCAGGCAATTTTGACCACCTCATAGCTCACTATATTTTTTTTCATCCAGTTTAGGCCCAAAATTTGCACCAAGCTAGCTGGCTGATTAAGTTAAGCGGCAGCAGTGGGTGGCACATACACATGGCAGTTCAACTTCAAACATTGCACATCAGGAAACACTTTTATTATTCAATAAAGGCCTGAGGGAGTTAGAGTATGTATGTAGTTGAAGGCAGTGCAGGGACAGGAAGGGTTGATTGGTAGTAAATTTAATAAAAAATTTTGATTCCGAAGAAAATTTATGTTGGAGAAGGAGAGGGGAAGAGACATTTTCAATTAAAAAAAAAAATTCACATCAGTCCTTGCCACATAATAATCCTTGAGCACGGCTGCTGCTGCTGCTGGGAGATTTTCTCATCCCAGAAGGGGACCTGGAAGAATTCTAGTAGTGCTTTCCACATGAAAAAGCATTTCCCAACCTGCACAGGGACATTAAAAAAAACATAGTTAGTTAGTGGCCTCAAGCTTAAGATTTATGATTTAAGGCAGGGTTAACCAACCTTGGTCCTCGAGAGCTAACAACAGTGCATGTTTTCCAGGTAAACAACTGTAATAATTAACTCCACCTGTGGATCTTTCCAAATGTGTTGGTGAATAATAAATACACCTGTGCACCAGCTAGGTGGCTTGGTAAACATGGACTGTTAGTAACTCTCGAGAACCGAGGTTGGCTACCCCTGATTTAGGCCTTACGTGTGTCTTTCTTGAGAATCCTGTGCCTGCTTCTGCTAGGAGTGGATTTTCATCCCAGAAAGGTACCAGGAAGAGTGCTTCCTAAAGCAATTGACTTAAATAATGCTTTGCAAACCTTCTGTAAAGACATCTCCCAACCTGTACAGGGACATAAAAAAAACAGAGTTAGTCAGTGGCCTTCAAACTGCCGTTGTTGCCACTGTCCACTTAATAATATTACTTAGATATGTAAACAAGCGGAACAGACCATTAAATGCAACATTTCAGTTTAAGGTTTAAGTTTTATGTTATGTCTTTCTTGGGAATTCTTGAGCACCATGCCTGCTTGTTAGAATTAGATTTTCATCCCAGAAGGGATGAAGACATTGTTTTTTCTTCCCAATGGACACAGATCTGAAGAGAAAGAGATACATGTAAATAACTACTGGCAGGAAAAATAGGCAATTTGGGGGTATATTTACTAAAGTTTCTAAAAATGAGTGTTCATGTTGCCCATAGCAACCAATCAGATTGTAGTTATAATTTCTCAATTGCATTGTAG
This sequence comes from Taudactylus pleione, assembly GCA_031769625.1. Taxonomy (NCBI): domain Eukaryota; kingdom Metazoa; phylum Chordata; class Amphibia; order Anura; family Myobatrachidae; genus Taudactylus; species Taudactylus pleione. The sequence goes on from JAUIMM010000614.1 coordinate 282,884, forward strand.
AAAATGATAGACAGGATATGATTGGGTGCTATGGGCAACATGAACACTTTTCATATTTAGAAACTTTATTAAATAAATATACCCCTTGGAGGCCCTTACACAAAAAAATTCCCTTTGCTTTAGTTTAGTTGACCACCATCAGTGTGTACTTAGAAAGAGTTTTCAGCAACCTTGTCAGTGATCGGCCACAACTTCCCCAAAATGTGGAAAAGATGATGTCCATCAAAATGAACTACAAATTCTATGAAAAATACCTTTACCGTCAATTACCTGCAAAAATTACAGAGGCACCTGTAATGGTGAATTCCAGCAGAGTCAAATTATTATTTTATGAAGAAGATGATGTATAAATCACGACAGATTATACAATCATCCAAGCCTATGTGATCATCCCATCCTGTGTTGTGTATAAATTACAGATGCACTCCCTGTTACATTGGGGATTCATTGTCCACTTCTAGTGGATGTGAGCTCCATTTTACTCCATATCATCACACCCCCTACACATTTTTTGACCTGTGCTACAGGAGGAGCAGCTGCATTCTGGAATACGGTTGCATGGAGTTGCCCCTCTGACTCACTGAAAGTCAGTTAGAGGAGCCATGGGTAGGGAGTAGGGACACTATAATCAGAGAACACAGTTTTAGCTGTTTTATTAAATTTTTTAAACCATATTCTCTGTTTTTTTCACCTTTGAAAATGTTTATGCAACTCTTAGTAGAGGCGTTTGTGATGCCATGGCTAGTGCACACACACACACACACATACAGAAAAAAAACCACGTTGATTGATTCAATTAATATTTGAGGGGCACTTGGGAGGGAAAGTACCTGAACAAGGCAGCAGCCTGTTTATAAACAACACAAGCAGCACCCCTGTGCGCCTACATTGCTGATAAGCATGGCTAACAGGCATGCACACACACAGAAAAAGTTGGTTTTATTTTTTTAACACTGGTGGTGTGGCAGGCTAACATGCACTCACCAAAAAATTGTTTTAATTTTCACACTGGTACTGTACACACAAAAAATAAGTTTTTATTTTTTCACTGGTGGTGTGGCAGGCTAACACGCACACACTAAAAAAGTGTTTGTTTTTTGACACTGTGGGTGAACCCCTGAAAGAGGCAGCAGTCCTTGACAGACAGCAGCACAGCACCCCTGCGCACCTACGCTGATGACAAGTGTGGCTAACATGCACACACAAAAAATGTTTTTATTTTTTCACTGGTGGTGTGGCAGGCTAACACACACACATCAATTTTTTTTCACACTGAGGTTGAACCCCTAAAAGAGGCAGCAGCCCCTTGACAGATAGCAGCACAGCACCCCTGTGCACCTATGCTGATGACAAGTGTGGCTAACACACACACAGAATGGGGAGCACCCCATATGGACTGAGCACCACCTGGACAACACAGCAGAACAGCCAGCCCCTATGGAGTGGACAACAGCCAGCCAGCCCCTATGGACTACAGCCAACCAGCCCCTATATATGGACAACAGCCAGCCCCTATATAATGGACAACAGACAGCCAGCCCCTATGGATGGACAGGACAACCTCAGTGACTCAGTCACAACAGTTAGCCAGCCCCTATATGGACAACCGTAAGCCCCTATATGGACAACAGATAGCCCCTATGGACATTAAAAGCAACAACTGTAGCATGCATAGCAGTGCAGTACAGCTCCCAGCTCCCTCCCTCTTTACTCTCCACAGCCAGAATGAAAAATGGCTATGATCGCAGGACCTTTATAGAATCCAAAACCCGTGAGAATCCAACATCAGAACTAAGACATTTTGCCTCATTTTCAGAACCGAGTCAGATGGGAAAATCTGAGCCGACTCGGATCTGACTTGGATCCCCTTTGTTTGGGTGGGTTTGGATCTCTGAGATCCGAACCTGCTTATCTCTAATATACATAGAGCCTTCACAGGGGTTTATCTAGACAATAATAGAAAAGACAAAAGTTCATGTAGCACTCTGCAATGGTCCAACAAAAGAAACATGCATCCTAAATAATAACATGCAGAAGACTCAGTTGCATATACTTGCAAATATAAGAGCATCTCTACTCAGGTGGTCCTAGACTACATATTAATAGCCCCACTTTGGGTCATTTATTCAAGTGTTTCTCAATTGAGAGCCAACTCACCTGGAGGCATCCCAATATCCTCTAAGATCAGCATTCCCTCCAGTTACTGAAACCTGACATGTTGAAAATAACAATGTTGACATTGACATAATTTTGATAGTTCCAAATATTATGACTGTCAACAGTAAGAATGTTGACAGTCCTTTTTAAGCCTGAACATAAACCTAACTGTAGCCCTAAGTGCAGCCTAACTCTAAACCTAATTTCAGCTTAACCCTAACCATATTTGCAGCCTAACTGTATCCCTAAGCCTCACCTTAATTACATGTTTTGACAATTAATAATGTTGACATTTTGGACATGTTATCATCCTGATTACATATCAGTAAATGTTACACTTACTTATTATTTGGCTGCCATTTTAAGGTGATATCTGGACCAACTTCCTTTTCATTGGATATAACTTCAGTGTAGATAATGTGTGCACTCTAAACATACATGTGACATAAATGTCACCTCCATTTCCATAAAAGTAATCTGGAATGCATACTTTCTTACCTATACTTTTTTTTGCAATGTAGCACTGATTTATGTCAATTCTATTTCCATGATTTTGAATGTGGTTGCAACCTCTGTATAAGTCATCCAGAACAAAAAGATTTCTTGCCTATACTGTTGCTCAGAAGAGGTGTCTATTACTATATGTTGCTTCCAGTTCCATGATTTGGAATACATTTGAGTATACTAGTGACCTCACTATGTACAAATAGAGGTAATAAATCCTTGATGCCAATCCTGTTCAAGATGTTAACTTCTTTTCCAGTAATGCTTTAATAATCTCCAGATGTAAAAAACATGAAAATAATCCTCATTGTGCAGATTTAATAAAATAATGGACTTTTAATATACATATGAATACAAAAAAAGGGAAGATAACTTCTGTACCAAAAGATGTGTGTATCGAGATCAACCGGTGCAGTAGTTTTTGTTGGTGTTTAGACTAGTATTTCTTTACAAACTGAAGTCTTCAGTTCCTCTAACAAGCACGGTTTCCAAACTAGAATACCTAATAAAGGTTAATTTTTAATTATATTCTTCTCTTGAGAAGTGCACCATCAAACTGCCTTTCTTCCTTTTCCTTTTAATATAACTCTGTTTATTGGCAGTAGGTAGCACACCCCTTATACTAAATTAAAATATATATACATACTAGAAGGGGTATATCGAGATCAACCGGTGCAGTAGTTTTTGTTGGTGTTTAGACCAAAAGATGTGATAACAGGATCAATATGAACAGAATCAGCAAAGGAGCCTGGGTACTTCTGTAGCTGTGTCGCTTCTGGGTCAGATGGTTATGGAAGGTATAAATTTTGCCGGACCGAAAGTCCAAAAACTGGAAGTATACTGTATGTCCGTTGACTAGGTCCAGATAAACTTAAAATACTGCACTGTTATAGTCATGTGGCATTAAGTGCACTTGTGTAGTCAGGCATGACACGAATGTGCAGCGATCTGGGTTATAAATACTGCAATATATTAAATAAATATGTATATATAGTAAAGTATAGGAAATCCGGCACTCAAACTAAATGAAACAATTTCCCCGTCCCTTCTGTGATAGTGTGCATCAAAGCACACTGGATGCAATGGAAAGAATATCAGCGGGACTCGAGGAGTAATAAAAGATGACAACCACAATGCTTCGGCCAAGTTGATGTTTCAATGTGACAGCATTTTCATCAGGACACACATAACACAAAAACATAAGTGCTCCCCATCACCATGTTTCCGTGTGCTTCAACTCGGCTTCCGGCAGCAGAAACGCCGGTATGCGCATGATGATTACGTCTTCAAAGTGCACCCATCACCATGACAACACCTAGTACAAATAACAACAGAGCGGACATAGCACTTGGATCAGAAAATTTACAAACATAATAAGGATCTAAGACACATATATAATACTCATACAATGTTATTAGAAATAATATGGTCTAGGCCGCAATCAGGCTCATCAAAAGCAAACTAATGCTGGACTGCATATCACAGCAGATGCAGCACAATACTGCTATTGCAATATATAAAGAACGTTCCAAGGATAAGTATATGCTTCAAAATATGTTACATACAGTATAACATTAAAAAAAACACTGAAGTCCCATTGTTTCATTGAGACCCCTAGGATTCAGACTGTCCAAAAGGAAGATCCACAAAGCCTCTTTCTGAAGTAACATTTTAGATCTATTCCCCCCTCTAATAAGTGCAGGAACATGGTCAATGATCATGTGCCTCATAGATGTCAGAGAATATCCTGCACTGGCAAAGTGTCTTGCCATGGGTTGTTCACCAGTCCTGGAGAAAATGGCTTCATGGATCACAGATCTATGCAATGCCATTCTCTCCTTGAACTGTCGGTCGGTCTTCCTGACATAATACTTGCAGCAGGGACAGACCAATATGTACACTACATATCTTGACATGCAACTCAAGTGGTGGCAAATTATGAATGGTTTAGCTGAATAAGGGTGTTTAATAGTGTCACCGGTAAGCATGTATCCACATGTAATACAGCCTGCACATTTAAAACAACCCTTTATAAGGGGACCCAGAAAGTTCTTTGAAACATGTTTCCCCAAGTGAGTCACATCAGTATGAACAATAAAATCTCTAATGATTTCTGGTAATCATATACTGAGCCTGATTTTTTTTTTTACTAGAGTTGGTCTAAAATAGAAACTTCTTCTGGTATGATGTGTGGCATTATCTACAAACCTCTGCATGCACGATGGGGTCTTCAGTGGCCCCATCGAATGCTAATGCATTCATGTTTGACATTGAAGAAGACCTATTATTTAGTGATTCCTATATATCCAGTAATATACTGTATTATTCTCGATATGTAGACAACATCCTCTTATTGTGGGCTGGCAAAAAAGTTGTACTTTGTTCAGTTCTTGATGAACACAATAAGAAACAGGACCCTGTTCAATTGTCTTACAGAACTGAAACTACCAGCATTGATTTTTTGGATGTTACAATTTATATTGTTAATAACAAAATTCATACGTCCCTGATTGTCAAACCCATGGACCATAACATGCTGCTTTCCCCTCATAGTTTCCATCCTAAGGCAGTACAAAAGGGGCTGCCATTCTCACAATTACTGTGTATTTGCAGAATTTGCAGTGAGGATAATGATACAAATGAGAAAATGTCTACAATGATCAATACATTTGTTGTGAGAGGGTATAAACTAAATCCCTGTTGATAACTAAGGCAATTCCACAGGCAAATACACTATTACCTAAACATTCCAAAAGTCTATCTAATAAAATCACGTGGCCAAATAGATATAACACAGCCAGTCTCAAAACTCAGAAAGCCATTAAAGGTACTGGCCTATTATTAGTAGTGATAAAGATGTTTAGGTTTTACATGATAAATGCATTTTGATGTGCTATTCTCGTGGTAAAAACATTCAAGATTTTATTGTTCAAACTTCATACTGATGTGACTCACTTGGGGAAACCTATTTCTAAGAACTTTCTGGGTCCCCTTAAAAAGGGTTGTTTTAAATATGCAGGCTGTGTTACATGTGGATACATGCTTACCGGTGACACTATTAAACACCCTTATTTAGCTAAACCATTCAGAATTCACCACCACTTGAGTTGCACATCAAGATAAATATTTGTAAGTATTGGTCCGTCCCTGCTGCAAGTATTATGTTGGGAAGACCGACCGACAGTTCAAGGAGAGAATGGCGTTGCATAGATCTGCAATCCATGCAGACATTCTCTCAGGGACCGGTGAACAACCCATGGCAAGAAACTTTGACAGTGCAGGACATTCTCTGACAGCTATGAGACACATGATCATTGACCATGTTCCTCCACTTATTAAAGGGGGGAATACATCTAAAATGTTACTTCAGATAGAGGCTTTATGGATCTTCATTTTGGACAGTCTGAATCCTAGGGGTCTCAATGAAACAATGGGACTTCAGTGTTTTTTTTTTATGTTATATGTAATATATTTTGATGCTTATACTTATCCTTAGAATGTTCTTTATATATTGCAATAGCAGTATTGTGCTGCATCTGCTGTGACATGCAGTCCAGCGTTAGTTTGCTTTTGATAAGCCAGATTGTGGCATAGACCATATTATTTCTAATAACATTGTATGAGTATTATATATGTGTCTTAGATCCCTATTATGTTTGCACATTTTCTGATCCAAGTGCTATGTCCGGATTAGTGTACACTGGATTTTGCAGTTTTATACATGTGCGCCGCTCTGTTGTTATTTGTACTAGGTGTTGTCATGGTGACGGGTGCACTTTGGTGATAAAATCCTGATGCACATACTGGCGTTTCTGCTGCATGTGGAAACATGGTAATGGGCAGCACTTATTTAAGGTCAGTGTCTTTTGTATTATGTGTGTCCTGATGAAAATGCTGTCGCATTGAAACATCAACCTGGCTGAAGCTTTGTAGTTGTCGTCCCTTATTTACTCCTCGAGTGCCTCTGTTATTCTTTCCATTACATATATATATATATATATATATATACACACACACACACACATGGATGTAGAAAAAGTCATATATGAATTAAAAAAATTCAATAGCATAATTATAAATATTATATGATGCTAAAAAATCATATGTTATTGTTTTATTGTTATGAATCCCTGGTGGTATTCATACAGAAGAGGTAGCTGAACCCCATGACATTGGATGAGAGCTGGCCAATTGTGCGACTTTGGCTGCATGGTAGCTTTGAGGGCTGATGTATACATGGTTGGAAGCAACTTTGCGGGCTGATGTGTACTTGGCTGGTAGTAGCCTTGAGGGCTGATGTGTATTAGGATGGTTGCAGCCTTGAGGGCTGATGCATACTTTGCTGGTTGTAGCTTTGAGGGCTGATGTGTAAAGACCATTTAACTTAAAATTCATGGTTAAGCCCCATAGGTTTTAAAGTATTCAAATCATATATGCATTGCATCTCCTTTTGGGCTAAGCAAACATCTCTATAATTGGTTCTCAAGTTTTCTTTTACTAGGGATATGCCTTGGAAATTTTTAATCCCTTTTAATGACTTATTATGCTTTTCTTTAAAATGAGCCAAAAAAGGTGTCTTTCTGAATCATTTACAATATTTCTTGCGTGTTCGCTCCATCTTCTTTTGAGTTGTCTTTTTGTCTTCCCAACATATACTTTATTGCCCTTTGGGCTAAGCAAACATCTCTATTATTGGTTCTCCAGTTTTCCTTTACTAGGGATATACCACAAAAACTTTTAATCTATTTTAATCACATATATAGCATACATTGTATTGCATGTATTGATATCAGTAATTTAAAAGTTCTTATTATGAGTTTTGAATTCTATAATTTTTAAAATCTCACTAGGGCATGCTTTACAAAGTTTACAGTCTCCATATTGATAGAAACCCTTGTTTCTTGGTAATAACCTATTAACTTCCATTGGTAGATCACTTGAAACTAAAGTTATCTTTAATGGTGGGGGCTCGCCTACAGATGAATTTAGGTTTTTTCTGTAAAATCTCACCTAAAACTTCATCTTAATAATAATTTCCAATTTTTCTTACTTACCGTTTCAACCTTTTTGTAATGTGTATTAAATCTGGTACAGAAAGCTAGACTAAAATCCTTGTTGGATGATCCTTTTTCTTATCTTCTAATAACACAGTTCTATCTATTTTTTCTACTTCCACCATAGTATGTTTTAAAGAATCACCACTCTCATAACATCTAATTACAATAAACCTACAGACTCCAATACTTATATTCAGAGAGAAAGTAATCACTTACCACAGTGGTTGAATGGGGTACCAAAAGGACAACTATTATGAGTATATCAAAATTTTTAGAAAAAAACAACTTTTACAAACCTAGCTAAACAAATGGTGGATAAATTTATAGATAATGGACATAGTGGTGATAATTTAAAACATATGGTGGAAGTAGAAAAAAATAGATAGAACTGTGTTATTAGAATATAAGAAAAAAGGATCATCCAACAAGGATTTTAGTCTAGCATTCTGTACCAGATTTAATTCACATTACAAAAAGGTTAAAACAGTAATTAAGAAAAATTGGAAATTATTATTAAAAGATGAAGTTTTAGGTGAGATTTTACAGAAAAAACCTAAATTAATCTGTAGACAAGCCCCCACCATTAAAGATACCTTGGTTTCAAGTGATCTACCAATGGAAGTTAATAGGTTATTACCAAGAAGGAAAGGTTTCTATCAATGGGGAGACTGTAAGCTTTGTAAAGCTTGCCCTAGTGAGAGTTCAAAAATTATAGAATTCAAAACTCCTAATAAGAACTTTCAAATTACTGATTTCGTTACATGCAATACAAGGTATGCTATATATGGGATAGAATGTAAATGCAATAAAGTATATGTTGGGAAGACCAAAAGACAACTCAAAATAGGATGGAGTGAACACACAAAAAATTTTGCAAATGGTTTAGAAAGCCACCCCTTTTTGGCTCATTATAAAGAAAAGCATAGTAAGTCTTTAAAAGGGATTAAAAGTTTCTGTGGCATATCCCTAGTAAAGGAAAACTGGAGAACCAATAATAGAGATGTTTGCTTAGCACAAAGGGAAATGTGATGCATATATGATTTGAATATTGTAAAACCTATGGGGCTTAACCATGAATTTGAAGTTAAATTATATTTATAACAGTCACAAGCTGTCATAGTGTCTTGTTGGACTTCAGTGCACCTGGCAGCTCTTGTGCGCTTGTTGTTAGGAGACAAGGATGCTGTGCTCCTACTCCATTGGTCCTTCCTTCAGATTTCTCCATAATCTCTGCTCTACTCTGATTGGATCCTTTTCCTTTTTCTCCACTGCTGCTTCTCTGGTTTGATGCTGGCTATAGTGTCTAGAGCTTGACTTCCAGTTCCTTTGTGTGGAAATCACCCTTGTGTGTTTTTCTTTGACCCAGCGTGTGTTCCAGCAGTGTCAGTCACTCTTCCCTGTCTTAGTGTATCATCTGTTCACAGAAATAGCAGCAGCTCAGCCATAATACAGCATCTGAGCAGTAGCTGTTACCAACATCATGACAGTCTCAGCCACGTTACAGCATCAGAGTGGACAGTTGCTCCTAACCTTCTCCAGTCTAACAATATCAAGAATTGGTGGAGGCTGCACTAGTTCTATCACATATGGGGAGTGTGTTGAAATGCAGTTGCTGCTATTGGAATATATTAAACTGGGGACATTACAAACCCCAAAGTATACACATCATAACAAAGAAAATATTCCCAGCGCACTCCTGCTCACACATCAACCATGAGAATTATGGAAAATAATTGAATGTCAAATTAATGAAGATCCTTTGATATAAAATAAATAAATATAATGAATTAAAAATTCTATTTCACTTGATTAGGATCCTGTAATTGAATTATATGAAATAATGATACCAATATATTTATATAACCATAATTTATTTTCAAAGCACTGAATTAATACTACAATTTATAAAAACATATGTATGCAATAAAAATTAGTGATTAGGCTATAGATACTGCCTAGTTTGAAAATATTGGAATGTAATATACATAAAATTAAAAAGTGATTAGTAAGGCAATGGATACTGTCTTATATACAAGTAAAAAGTATATTGTATAATATATGTATAATCTATTGCATAAGCAATAGGTAGATGGATGCTGGTCATGCCTAATAACGGTATACACAACAGATATACAAATACAAACAAACAAAACATGTGGACCTTAAGGTCTCATTGTTGGAGTCAGAGTATTGAGAAAGTGGTAATATATATACTTGAATAGATCTAATGGCCTAATCATCCTCCAGAAGAGAGGGAAGTATGATCTTAGCGTTTTACTTTCTCCCGTTAAATCAAACAGGCATGGGACGGCTGTATTTTGTCTTATTGCAAGTTCTAGTGGTGACTGGAAGTACAGTCTAGGCTGCTTACTGTGTTCTAGTAGCCATCAGAGTTAACCTAAACCTAAACCTAACAACCTAAACCCAGCACTAGATATTACCTTATGCTTGTAAATGGATCAATGTGGTTATTTAAATAAAGAGATAAGAAAAAAAGAGAGAATAGGTACCCTATAAATGATTGTAAATAGCAGACGGTATATAAAAATGGGAAGACTGACTGGTGTATGCCACTACCAGTCCACTATAGGGGGCTCATTCATTATCTCCATCCACAGCAGCAGCAGTATCCTATATGCTCAGGCTCATCTTTTCCTCACTCAGGGCCTGATTCAGACCCGCTCACGAGTGCTGAGCGCTCGCAAGTGGGTCGATGGTGCCCAAGTGTGCATGCGCATGATGGAGGTGTCTCCATCGTGTGCATGCGCGAGACCCAAATAACGATGGCCAAGCCGTCGTTATTGGTTTTTCACCAAAGGGGACGAGCTGTCGATGGTGATTGACAGCACGCCTCCTTTGGTTGGCATGCCGGGGGCGTGGCTGCCCAGATGGAGGCATTCCCATGGGAATGCCTACCCATGGGAGGTCCCCCTGATAAATTGAAGTTTCAAACACTCCACCTCCTGAGCTGCGAGTTTGGCTGAAACATAGACAGATAAGTGTGATTTGTGTATGTTTCTGCATGTAAACCCTATCTAAAGGGTTAAAGTAAAATAAAAATGATGTAGGGTCCCCCCCAAAGACATAACCATCCCCGGACTGCTCTGTCATTCCTGGTTCCTAGCATTATGGGGAAAAAAATGTTTAGGGTTCCCCCGTAATTTAGGAACCAGCACCTGGCTGCAGGACCAGTCCTGGTTTTAAATATAGGGGGAATAAATGTGTAGAGGTCCCCTATATTTAAAACCAGCATCAGACCCAAATTGACCGGTGTGAAATGCCACAGCCAAGAGACCCTATCACCGGGTTTCTCTGGCCAAAGCATTAACACCCCAAGCCAGTCAGCCCAAGCCAGGGATCTCAAGGGATGTGGTGACCCCAAAGAAGGGGTCCCCCTCTTCCAAAACCCAAGGCTAAGGCTGGAGCCCAGGGATCTTCCCCGCACCACTGGACTGTGGTTACAGGGGTAATAATGTGGGAAATAGTTCTAAACTATTGTATTTTACAGTAGAACTACAGTTTCCAGCATGCCTGCCCTTTGGCACTTGTGGAACTAATGTTATTGCCTGGTCTGGTTTGCAGTGTGTTTTTCTTACCAAGACCCGGGGATGCTATGGAGACTGGCTGCCAGGATGTAGGTGAGTATTCTTATTTTTTTCAGACACTCCCAGTGGATTCTACAGGACAAGGAGCAGAGCATTGGGCAACAGGTAAGTATGTGTGATTTAGGTAGGTAGTTATGTAATAAAGTTGACCTTTCAGATACAGGGCCTAATTCAGACCTGCTCGCGAGCACTGAGTGATCACAAGTGGGTAGATGTTGGCCAAGTGCCCATGTGCATGACGGAGGCAACTCCATTGTGCGCATGCGCGAGACCCGGATAGCGATGGGCAAGCCGTTGCTCTGGGTCTTGCTACAAAGGGGGTGTGCTGTCAATGCTGAGTGACAGCATGCCCCCTTTGGTGGGCGTGCTGGGGGCATGGCTGCCCAGATGGAGGCATGGGAATGCCTACCATCTGGGGCCGGCCCCACTGACATCACATGTGATGTCAGTGGGAGTGCTCTCGGCTCTGATAGAGCTGAAGCCCTCCAGGGCTTGCGGCAACAAGACCCTACCAGAAGGGTCTCATTGCAAGCCCGATGGTTGTGATGGTCTTGACCATCGCGACCATCTTCTTTGCAGCTTGCTATAGCTGTGGGTGGTCACACACAGCTATACGAGCAGCCAGGAGGCTGCTTTAAAAATGAAGAAGGACAGCCCTGATTCAGAGCGAGCGGTCTGTCAGAGCATCTGGCTCTGAATCAGGGCCACTGTTCTATTCACAGAGTAGCCTTCTTCCACCATTCTGCTCCCTCTGCAAATGTGGGGATGAGCAGCACTAGTATGGCTGCTGAACATACAAATTGAGGATGCCATCAAGAAAGTGAGGGAATATTTGTGTAGCTGATGCCTGTACTAATGAGGATTTTGGGGATGAGGATGTTGTTTGTGTAAGTCAGGTAGTGGTAGCAGCTCTTGGCCATGATAAGCAAAATGCCAAAATGCCATGATAAGCAAAATGCCATTGTCCTGCCAGGGCATAGGACCAACAAATCCATCTCTTGAGTGGAATTTTTTTTACTCAAATACTGACAACATTTGTCAAGCCATCTATAGCCTTTGTGGAATCACAGTTTGTATAGGTAAGGACTTTAAGCATTTAGGAACCTCCACCCTGTTACATTATTTGCAGTGAGCGCATGACAAGTTTTTGATAACATCAGAAACTGGTGCTTTAAAAATAACAGCAAGCAGTCAAGCATCAGCTAGCTCCTATTTCTCATCTAGATACCAGCAACTGAAATCTTCACTGCCAACACCTTTATTCTCAATATCCTCAGTAATGATCAGAGGTAATTCTGTATCCACATTGTTAATGCTAGGAAACTCCTCTACTTGCTTGGATACCTCAGAATAAACCTTGAGTGTTAGGCTTGATGCTGCTGGTGGGGATTGATCTTCATCCCAGTGTACTAGCTTAACAAAATAATTGACTGTTAAACAATCCTTTGATATAAAAAACAAGTATGATAGCTCTCTCCCAGTTGCACAGCAGATCACTGACACCATGGCAGCTATGCTAGTATTAGATCTGCATCCAATATCCACCAGTAATGCAGTGGGGTTTACACAGATAATTGAGGTCATGTTCCCTGATTTTAAATTCCATCTCGGTTCCATTAAAATCTAAAAGCCATAATTCAGCTTTACCAGGATGTTAAAAAACACTTATTATTGGCCTACAAAATGCCATTGTATGCACTGTCCACTTAACCACAGATATGTGGACAAGCAGTATTGGGCAAACTAAATATTATGTCATGCAGACTGTGACATCCCATTGGGTGGGTGAATCACTTTCAGCAGCATAAGCAGTATCTAACAAACAATGCCATGTCATTCAGAGGCAGGCTACTCTGTGTATCACTGTCTTCACTAAGAGGCATAACACTGCAAACCTCTTAGATAAATGGAGGGATGTCATAGCAACATGGCTTACCCCACTTGGACTCTCCTCAGGATTTGTGATATCCACAAATAAGGCACAAATATTGAGAAAGCATTACAGCTAGTTAATTCAAAGACATCTCCTTCTTTGCTCACATGATCAACTTGGTGGTACAGGCTTTTTTTTAAATGACAGGGTCATGCAGGAGATGCTGTCTGTGGCCCGAAAAATATTGGGACATTTTCACCATTCAGCAATGAGATTAAAGCAGTGGCAAGAACAGTTGAATTTCAATGCCACCAACTGAAGCAAGAGGTGGTAACCAGGTGGAATTGCACCTTTATATGCTTCAGCGGATGAATGAACAGCTAAAAGCTATCCACAGATATACAACAAGCCATGACATTGGGAGAGTAGGGGGAGTGTTCCTTAGTCCAGCACAGTGGAGAATGCTTTCCATCTTGTGCAAAGTGCTTAAAGCTTTCGAAGTAGCCACCTGTGAAGTGAATTCAGACACTGCTAGCTTGAGCCAGGTGATTCCTCTAATTAGGATTTTGGAAAATCAGCTAGAGAAATTGAAGAAGGAGATTAAACTAAACAATTCTACTAAATATGTCCTATGTTTGCTTTGCCAGGATATAAGGGTTGCTAATATCTTGAAATTTTATGAGCTGAGAGGTGGTCAAAATTGACTGGAAATTGCTGTAAATTAATGTTATTGAAGTTAATAATACCCTAGGAACATAAAATGCCCAAATTATGTGATTTTAGCTATTTTGTAAATTAAAAAAAATTCAAATACAAATACAAAACCAGGCATGGCAGTTTGGCAAATCCAAATCTGGACAGCAAATCAGAGCCAAATCCAACAAAAATGGTCCAGCACACATGTCTAGTTTAATATAGAGGTACTCAAACTCTACCTGTCAGATGATCACCTCCCTTTAGATAGGAAAGTAAAGAACCACAATGGGTGGGATCTTTGTCTAATTTCTAATAACAGTTGTCTCATCTAAAATGTTCTTATTCTTCTCTAATTAACATTGCTGGTGTTTTGCAACCATTCCTCCATTTGTCTGCATTTTAAAATACTAATAACTCATCATTAGCTAACTGTTTCAATACTTATTTATCCTGAGTAACCAAATTTATGAAGGGTCATTTAATTTAAAATAACAGCTTTCTGGATATGACATACTGTATGGCTAATTGGTGCTTTCTTGATATAACATATAGTTAAATAGATATAAAATATAGCAAGATGGATATGACATATAGTTAAATGGATATAACATATAGTGAGATGGATATGACTTATAGCGAGTTGGAAATGACATATAGGAAGATAGATATAGCATTGAGTGCTCTATTCATCATTACTTAATTTCTACAAAAGCCGATGAAAATTTAAAATTTCAACTGCATTTGTAGAAATGACGTTTTTGGGCCATTCATCAAGAATATAAAGCAGGAGATATGACCAATACCTCCTGCTTATTTTGCTCTCCTGAAATGGCTCGCTGTCACCACACACTAGTATGGGAACAGGCATTCAATACAATATTTTCGGAGCTTGATCTTCAGATGGTGAGTGATCCCTTTTTCCTGGGTCACAAAAAGGGTTCCTTTCAGATCCCTCCACCCCTGCCTGGTTCCTACCACTGGATGTCAGGCCTTTTCTGCGCATGTGTGACCTGTAGATCAAGCATGTGCACTAGTTACACTGCTCTGAAAGGAGCAGTGAAAAGATTCACTGCTCTGAAAGGAACAGTGAGATTGATACAACATATAGCGAGATGGATATAACATATAGCAAGATGAAAACATGGCATGAAGCAAAATGGATATAACGCATAGTGACATGGATATGAAATATAGCAAGATGGATATAACATATAGTGAAATGGATATAACATATAAAAAGATGGATGTAACATAGTTTAATGGATATAACATAGTGAGATGGATCTGACATATAGTGTAAAGGATATACTGTAACATATGGTGAGATGGATATGTCATATAGTGAAATGGATATGACATACTGTATAGCAAGATGGATATAACATAGTTTAATGGATATAACATAGTGAGATGGATATGACATTTAGTGAAATGGATATAACATATAGTTAGATGGATATGTCATATAGTGAAATGGATATGACATATAGCAAGATGGATATAACATATAGTTTAATGGATATAACAAATAGTGAGATGGATATGACATATAGTGAAATTAATATAACATAAAGTGAGATGGATATGTCAAATAGTGAAATCAAAAATGCCTACAGTGAGATGGATTTAACATATAGTTAAATTAATATGTCAGCTTTCTTATGAGTATATTATGTACCAAGGAGCACGTGACAGAGTCAGCCAAACACAGTTCTCCTACATAAGAAGAAGCAGGGGCGGATTGGGATGGAAAACCTACCTGGGAAATTTTTGTAGCCCTATTTGGGGCGGGTCTGTAGAGGAGGTGCGGTATGTGGAGGAGGCGTGACACTCCTCATCAGGCCCAATTGTGCGTCAAAGCATTTGTGGCTTTCATTGTGCTTATTGCTACAAAGCCATTCCCTGGTGTACAGTTGTGCACCTGAAGGTGTGAGGACTGAGGCCCACTTTCAATGTCTACAGATGCTGCAATGATGCTTTGTGTATCTTTATACTCCATCATCGGTCAGTAAATCTTGCATAAGCCCATTGCTAGAAAAGTTAGAAACTGGCATACATGTCAAGCGCAAACAAGCCTGTTAATAGAAAGCTCGTCCAGATGATATCGGAAGCTATTTCCTGGTTTCAAAACAGAACCACGGTACTTTCTACTGACAGGTTTGTACAGAGCCGTAACTAGATTTTTTTGGTGCCCTGTGCCAGAAAGAGCATTGGTGACCCTCTACATTTTTTAAATAGGGACATATAAAGGGGGAAGGGCCAGGGAAGAGATAGGGGAGGCCAGGAGATGGTAGGAATGAAAGAAGAGGAAGCTACAAGTGAACATGATAATAAACAGGAAAATTGACAGGCCTAAACAGCACCCCCTGCCATGCAGTGCCCTGTGCAATGGCACAGGATGCACACCACCCTTGTTACGGCCCTGGGTTTGTATGCACCTGATATGGGAGTTTTTAACTTTTCTGATGTACGTTTGATGATCCCTAGATAAACCATTGTACACTATCTGTGCCTAGTTTATTTTTTTTCTTTGAGATATATAGATATATCCATATATGTTAAATATTATTACAATCTACTAGATTGTAAGTTTAACTGCCTTTGGGCCTGCTTCAGAGATGTACACTAATGCATTTGCAGCTGCAAATTTGTAAGCAACTTCTGTGCAAAATATGCAAATTGTGCTGCCGCCTGGATTTGTATTGAGACATCCACCGAAGGCTTTGCTAATCCCAGGAGCTAAATGGCCAAGGGGGATGTACGAAGATGCAGCATCTGTCGCAGATTAGTCGATGATCAAAGTTCTGAATAGCTCTATAGTTGCGCAGCATGGCCACTGTATCCAAGATGCAGGTGCCAAATGCATTGTGTATGGAATTACAGGTTAAAACATGCCCCAAAAACAGCTGTGACATGCAAGTATTTTTGGTTCCACTACCCGTTAATTCCACCAAAAGGTATCTGCCTGTCAATTACTTTATGATTAAGTCTTCACTGCGGCTGTTGTCGCTAACTAATCGCTTTATATGCAGCAGATCTGTCACAGCAGTGGGGATTTGTATTGAGATGCCTACTGACAGCATCTCTAAGATGCTGGGGTCTTTGCAGCTGCATATTAATTTGCAGTCTGAGACACATCCCCTGCAGTTTGCTCGCCACCCCCATTATGTGGTCAGACTAGCTGATGTTGTATGAAACCATCTAATTTTGCCCTCTTATAGCCTCTTCTCCTAATTATATACATCACGGCCATAGTACCCCTTAGTATGCACAGCACCCTCCATAATACCACTCAGTATACACAATACCCTATTAATACAACTGAGTATACACACACCTCCCATATAATACCACTCAGTCTAAACAATGCACTGCACCATAATACCTTACAGGGCACACAGTGCCCTGACTTTAAACTCCAGTAAACACAACCCACCCTCCATCCCCATAATACTCCTAAGTACACACAGCACTCTCATATTCCAGAAACACAGCCCACCCCACTCCCACATTACCACCAGTACAAACAGTGCCCCATATTACATTCCAGTATCCACATCACTCACATATTACAATCAAGTATACACAGCACCCCATATCACCCCTCAGTATACACAGTACTCACATATTACAGTCCAGTATACACAGCCCCACTCCCCCATATTACCCTCAGTTCATGCATCACCCACATATGACAGTTCAGTATATACATCCCCCTCCCCCATATCAACCCAGTACACACAGACCCCAATATTACAGTCCAATATACACAGCCCCCATATCACCCCCAAGTACACACATCACCCCAATGGTACCTGATTTTCTTGTTTCTTACTGTAAAAAGTAAGTAACTGCAGCGAGCCAGGACATTGTAGTGAGGGGACGCAGCACAGGCACCTGGCAGGCTGTCACTATCACTCAGACGAGGAGCAGGAAGAGGAGGGGCCAGCCACTGTGAATGTGAAGGTGCCATGGCTGCAGTGCAGTCAGTGTGCTGTCATTTGCTTAAGAGTATAGTTGGAAGTGCAGCACAGCTGTCAGCAGCTAAGCTGCACCACTGATTATTCTGCCTCTGCCTGCATTGAGCTTCTTCTGCACATGCTGCTGATAGCAGCTGTGTTCTAATAGCAGTAAGTGTGAATCAGCCACAGAGCGGCAAGGGGGAGAAGAGGGGTGAGGATGGGATCAGACCAGCCCAGTCCTGACTGGCCCGGCGGGAAATTTCCCTACTTCCCGGTGGCGCAATCTGCCCCTGAGCACCATTAAAAACACAGCATTTTCTGCCATTGTACAGCAAGGTTGCAATCCAATATTAGGGATGTGCACCGACCCCCATGTTATGGTTTTGGATCTGTATCTCCTTTGTGTTTTGGATCTGAATTTTTTTTTGGCAAAACAGCTCTTGCATGTTTTGGTTTGGTTTTGGATCTGTATTTTTTCTAAAAAAATCATAAAAACAGCTAAAATCACATAATTTTGGCCTGTTTTTGTTCCTACAGTATTATTAACCTCAATAACATTTGTTTCCAGTCATTTCCAGTCATTTGACTACCTCACAGCTCACAATATTGATTTAATTCAGCTTAGGCCAAAAGGTTGCATCCAGCTAGCTGGCTGACTAAGCTAAGTGACAGCAGTGGGCGGCACTAACATGTGGCAGTTCAGCTTCCAACATGGCACTGCAGTGGTAGACAGGATGGAAGTTTAATAAGCTATATGAACTCATAGGCAGTTTAAAAACCAAGAATGTAGACTTCCGGTTCTGGCGTCATGCTATGAGGATGTACCATGCCAGAGCTCAGGCACTGACCACCAGGGTAAACCTTTTAAAGGCATTATTTGCCTCCACATCTTGCCACACACCTCCGCTGCTCCCCCTACTGTGACAGCATTACATAGAAAGGTCAACAACCGCATCCACACAGCCCTGCCAGCACTCAGTGCGCCAAGAGAAATGCCACGGGGAAGGCAACATGGTGCCGATCGGGAGCTGTGATCCTACCTCTCCAACTCTCAAAAAACCTGCCGCTGAGATGGACGTCATGCCGCTTACTCAGGTTTGCCATCCACCAGACTCCCCTGTCAGCTATGGGGAAATAGTGGAGGTGATTAAGTCTACCATGAGACCTCTCCTCACACAGGCTGTGCATGACATCACGTTGCAGATACAGCAGCTCTCACAGAGAGTTTCTCACACTGAAAA
Organism: Taudactylus pleione; assembly: GCA_031769625.1. Taxonomy (NCBI): domain Eukaryota; kingdom Metazoa; phylum Chordata; class Amphibia; order Anura; family Myobatrachidae; genus Taudactylus; species Taudactylus pleione. The sequence goes on from JAUIMM010000614.1 coordinate 301,979, forward strand.
TCAAATTGGTGCAGCATTTCATGAGGTAACAGATCTTAAACAAGTTGTTAAGAAACTCACCTCTGAAAAATTACCATATCCAGAACAAACTAGACGACATGGAAAACTGGTCCCGTAGGAACAACATAAGGCTAGTAGGTCTCCCTGAATCTAAAAATGGCACCTCTCTTGCCCACTTTGTCTGAAATACCTTACCTGCCATCCTAAGTATAGAGCAAGAATGTGGTGACTTGGTAATTGAGAGGGTACATAGAGTGTGACCACCACCTTCACCAAGCAAGCCATGCCCCCAAGTCATTCTTTTCAAATGTCTTAATTATCTCCATAAGATGGCATTCTGGTCAGCATCCCGGCACAAGAAATATTTGACCTGGGAGGGTCATATACTCTTTATTTTTCAAGACTACTCCATAGAGCTAACTAAGGCCCCTAAAGCATTCTCGCCTATTTGCTCACAATTAATTTTGGAAGGCCGCAAATTTAGTCTATTGTACCTGGCTCATCTCTGTATTTATGAGGAATCCTCCCACAAAGATTTTACCACCACTGCTGATGCTAAAGCATACGTGGAAGAATTGTCTCTTGCTGCAAATGCCGATATCAGTGACTTTCCCACTGGCTGAAATTCACTAATGTATCCAATTACAGGCTGGCCATTTCTATATTTCTACATTAAAATCCTCCTAAATTCCTTTTTGAACATTTGAATGTACAACTCTGCTATTTTTCACTATGACCTTTAATGCTCATATTCCAATGATGATAGACCATATTGGGTCTATTTGTTTGTATACTAATACATATGGTTCTTCTTAGCTGCATAAAGATTCACCTAGATGATTCTCTCATTTGTTTCGAAATTATTAAGCATTTTCATGATGATTAATGCAGTCTAACACCAGTTCATTATTTATTTTGACCGACTGTTAAATAGCTGTTTGCACCCAGTTACATACAGATATTCACCATTTCCTGATACCCTGGTAATTTGGTCAGAGCCGAATCCCACACATGTTGCCTGATATTAATGTTTGCTTTCAAATACTTACATTGTTATTTAGATTAATCTCCTGTTAGTATGGTTCCTTAACAGTAACCCGACTAGAATATCCTTTTCATTTATTTTCTTTTTTTATTCTGAACTGCATTTATTGTGCCCTTTTTCTTGTTATGTCTATATCCTCCCCAACCTTCCATCCCTTCTCCTCCATCCCCCTTCCTTTTATGACTGATAATAACAAATTCATATCAACGTCTGTCTGCCAACTTTCCAAACTTTATATTGAAATATGGCTCATTTAAAAATAGGATCACTAAATGTGGGTGGATTCAATTCTCCTGCCAAAAGGCGGAACATTCTTATTTACCTAAACAAACAAAATGTAGACATATCATTCCTCCAAGAGACACACTTGACCCCAAAAAACTCAACATGCTAAACTTGGTTGTAATGGGTTCTAGTGCTTACAACTCCAAAGCACGAGGGGTAGCTATATTGATCAAACACCACATTCCAATGGAAGTTTTAAATACATACAGTATGTGAATAAGGAGGGCAGATATGTGATAACTTCCCTAAAAATCAGAGGATGTGTCTACTTACCGGCCAATATTTATGCACCAAATAAATATTCAAAATTGTTTTTCCGTAAAATACTAGCTGTTATTACCCCCCTCCTACCAACCTCCTTGATTATGTGTGGAGATTTTAATCTGATTTCTTTGGGGATTCTAGATAAGTATCAACAACCATGCCGACCACTCTCTTTACCAAAATTAGGTGTTCCATCGATAGCTAAACTCCTTCAATCTGTAGATGTATGGTGAGCCTTGCACCAGACGGAAAGGGAATACACTTGCTTGTCAGCAGCACACCATACTCTCTCCCGCTTAGATTACATATTAGTCTCACATACATTATTTCCTAATATAAAAGGGTTACGAATAGAATCAATTTCACTATCAGATCACACCCTAGTTACAGCTACCTTACATATTCCTGAACTCTCTGGTATATCTAAAACCTGGAAATTTCCTCCTATCTCTCTCGAAGTCAATAAAATTTCTAAACAAATTAGAGGTGGCCTGGGAGGAATACAAGAGTAACAACATGTCCCACCTGGAGTCTGATCCAATACTGTTCTGGATGACAGCTAAGTCAGTCATTAGGGGCATTATCATATCCTATGTCTCAGCTACTAACAAATGTTATGCCACACAATATCCAGTCATCTTTGACAATGGCTTTCCAGCAATACAAAATAGACCCCAACCCTTGCACTAAACACCTCTATGTCTTGGCTAAGACACACTTTGAGGAATTTATGGAGGGGTTGGGTAAGAGATATCTTTTCTCAGTAAGTCATCACTTTTATAGATTTGGCAATAAGACTGGTAAACTCTCACAAACCTCCTCAACAACTCTCACACTCCCAAGATAATTCACCCTCTCAAAACCCCTCAGGGCCCTCTTACTACTTCTAATGCTGAAATTGCTGAAACAATGAACTCATTCTATGCAGGCCTCTATTCCAATAGTTGCCCTCCCTCAAATACAAGTTTGGAAATCCCTACCCCTCCTCTCTTCTGGGAGACCCTGTCTTGTCCCAAACTCACAGATGAGATGGCACAGACGCAGCTCCTACAACTTTGGAAGAGATGTAAAAATACCATTTGCCATCTTAAAAGTGATAAAGCCCCGGGACCTGATGGTTATAGCAGAGACTTATACATATTACTCCTCCCGCATATTGGAGACTCCTTAGTTTTGGTACTTAACTCAATACTAGGTGTAGAAACCTTACCCCCACATTTTAATTCTGCGGTTTTAAAAATTCTCCAAAAACAAGGTAGAGATCTTACACTCCCAGGGTCATACCGACCTATCTCTTTATTAAACTTAAACTACAAACTACTCACAAAAATCCTGGCTGACCAAGTAAAACACCTGCTCCCCAACATAGTACATGCTGGGCCTGATTCAGACCCGGTCGCAAGCGCTGTGCGCTCGCAACCAGGTCGATGGTGGCCCAGAGCGCATGTGCACGACAGAGCCAGCTCTGTTGTGCACATGGGTGAGACCAGGATAGCGACGGGCAATCTGTTGCTCCGGGTCTCGTACCAAAGGGGGTGTGCTGTCAATGTTGAGTGATAGCATACCCCTTTTGGTGACCGGGCCGGGGGGGTGGGGTGGCTGCCCAGATGGAGGCGTTCCCGTGAGAACACCTACTGTCTGGGGCTGGCTCCACTGACATCACAAATAATCTCAGTGGAGAGATTCTAGCTCTGTTAGAGCGAAATCTCTCTGGGGCTTGTGGCAGCAAGACCCTTCCTCAAGAGTTTCGTCCCAAGCCCTATGGTCGCAATGGTCTTGACCATTGCGACCATCTTCCTGGCCACTCACTATAGCTGTGGGTGGTCACCCACAGCTATGCGACTGGCCAGGAGGCCGTTCGAAAAAAAAAAAAAAGACCGGCCCTGATTCAGAGCAAGCGGATTCATTATGGGCTGACACTCCGCAGTAAATATGAGAAGGGTCATCTCAGCCATCCATGCATCTACCTCCTCTACTGACTCACAAACAAAAGATATTCTCTCCCTAGATGCCAAAAAGTCATTTGATTTAAAAGAATGGGACCATCTCTTTTAGACTCTGGCTCACTTTGGTTTCCCGTTATCATTTATTGACCTCATCAAAAAATTGTATCTGAACTCTAAGACACAAATAGCATGCAATGGGATTTTTTTCCACCCCTATCACCGTCGCCTTGGAGCCCTTGGCAATAGCACTACGGGCTCCAAGTCTTTTTCAAGGTATTAAAATTAGGGACTTTGAACTAAAACTAAGTCTATTTGCCAACGACATGCTTTTATTCGTTACAAATCCGAATACTTCTAACCCAGAGACTTTACATTTAATCACTTCCTTTAGTATGAAAGCTGGATATCGTATTAACGTCACAAAATCTGAATTACTGCAACTCCCTACATCACTACCTTCATTTAAAATGGCTTCTACTAAAATTACTTATCTAGGGATTCAGGTATTGGCATGTCTGTCTAGACTCTATGAGGAGAACATCACTACTTTGATTGCCAAGGTTGTAAAACTCTTAGATGACTGGAAATCACTCCCATTCTCCATATTGGGTGAGTGGCAGTGCTCAAAAGCATTGTCTTCCCAAAAATATTGGATTTAATACAAATGCTCACAATATCCTTATCTAAGAAAGACATTGCTCTTTTACGCAAGAAAATGACACAATTTATATGGAACTCAAAAAAAAAATCACCTTTAATAAACTAATAGCTGAAAGAAAAATGGGAGTCACAGGAGTTCCTGATATTGCCTCCTACTCACTCTCCATCTTTTTTAGATACGTTTTAGACTGGCTGCTGGACAGGGCTGTGTACACAGACTCTAGGTTGGACAGAGCCCTCTTTTTCCCATTCTCCCTGGGAGCCTTACTACACTCGAAGGCCTCTGATATTCCTGCAGATATACTCTGCAACCCCCTATTCCATAACATTTATTACTCGTGGCTATCAATAAACAAAAAATTCCAGAGCAACCCGTTATCATCATCTTCCCACACTCCCTTATGGGGCAATCCAGCCTTTCCCCCATCCTTTACCAACACTAATTTTATTGTCTGGAGACAGAAAGGCCTCACCGATCTTCCAAGGTATTCGATCCTGTAGGGAAACTTTATCAGTTTGCGGATATCAGGAAAAAATACAATCTACCTTAATCCCACTGCTACATGTATGTACAAGGAAGACACTACTTCTCCTCACTTCAAACCACACATATCAAATCAGCCCCATCCTCCCCTGATATAATCCTATTGATCATCAGTCTATGCGAAAAGGTTGACTTCCGTCTCAAATACTGTACATCTATTTACTTCTTATTGGAATTCTCACTGATACCAATGGAACTAAAATGATTCTGCAATGGCAGAAGGATATCCCCTCTCTTACTTCGCCTAACCAACTATTATCACACTATGATTCCGCGATGAGAATTCTTAGCTCCTCATATCTCCAGGAGGTACAGTTATGTACGATACATAGCGTGTATATATCACCTTCGCAATATGCTCATTTTAATCCTGATGTAACAGGAGAGTTTCCTAAATGTCACTGCATGTCCACTTCCTTTGTCCACAGCATTTGGGAATGCAGGAAGGTTAAACATTTTTGGAACAAAGTTATAATGTATATAAATGATATCAATATCTCCCCTGACTCATTAGCATGTTTATGCGCAAATTTTTCTAACTGGGATTTGAAATCTTCCTTCCCAATCTCAATTGATCCCAATCCTCACTATGTTTATGACAACATAAAAAAAATTACATTAACACATTGGGTCTTTAAATCCTCCCCTTCCCTCACAGAGGTTAAGGAGAAATTTTCCAACTTCTGTATTACGACAGGAAATCCACACAACCGCACATAGAAACAAAAGAAGTGGCATTTTACAGAAAGTGGGGAAAATATATTGAAAAATATAATCAACACACTCAAACTCAGATATTTTAAATTTTTGAAACAACAGAATGGTTCTTGCACAGACAAATGTTGATGAATGCTTAAATTATTTACGGTCACCCAGTTACCTCTAATTATTGCTATTTCTTCTTATGATATAGAAGCTGCCTTTCTACTATGGACATAACTGTAATGTTTACAGATTATCTCTATGCCCCTCTCACCCTCTGTGTTTTTTCCCTCCTACCCCTCTGTCTCCATTTATGTTTTAGCGTTCTCCCCCCCCTTCGCCACTTGCATATTTTTCTGTTAGTATCACTTATATTTACGGTTGTTAGACATTTCTATCTACTCTCGTTGCTATGCCTTTTTTAGATTTATGTCTACTAGACAAGATGTACTTGTTTACATTTACCACGGGAGGAACTTCAATACCCTGTAACCTGATAAAAAACATATAACTGTATAAAATAGATATCTGGTCGAAGGGTAGACATACTGCTTATAGTCTTGTAATGAATATGCACACTGGTATTAGGCACAATTCTAGGTAATTCCTACAAGTTTTATATACTGTAGTGCAACTTTGGTTAATTTTTGGGGCAAGGGGCCCCCTGGATTGTCTTTGTTGATCTGTTTCAGGGCACCGCATTATAACACATTTTTCTTTTTTGACACATTTTAACCCTTCACTGTTTGTTTATTTTATATGTACCTCACTTTTTTTTTCATTCTTTATATGCAGCAGTAGCTGCTCCTAACTATCTTTCACACTGCACTTTTCTTACTATGGCGGTGCCCTGGGGCAGCTTAGCTTGGCTAGTTTGGGTTGTCCTGCACTCTGGATTTGAATCGTAGCATGCTAGGGACCTAGCCTATAGAGGTTACCTGGATATGGTGGGTAGGCCCATAACCTTGGCCAAGATTATGCTAAAAACCTCTGTTGATTGCAAAATTGTATTGCATTTATATATTATTAATAATTTGGAGTTGTGCACCTGAGATCTGTCTGTTTTTGTGCCTACAATTAGTCTCATCAGGAAGCACCTCCCATTATATATATTCAGGGTGTGCAGTCCAGGAACCTTCTCATATACTCCATTTAATGTGCTTTATTGCACACCTGAGGGAAAGGAGACGCCCTCAGTCTGGATTAGTACCCCTACCTTATTGGTTTAAAAGCATGGAGTCTTGTAATGAATATGCACACTGGTATTAGGCACAATTCTAGGTAAGTCCTACAAGTTTTATATACTGTAGTGCAACTTTGGTTCATTTTTGGGGCATGGGGCCCCCTGGATTGCCATTGCTGATCTGTTTCAGGGCACCGCATTATAACACATTTTTCTTTTATGACACATTTTAACCCTTCACTGTTTGATTATTATATATGTACCTCATTTTTTTTTCATTCTTTATATGCAGCAAAAGAAAAAAGAAGACCAGGCGCCGTCTTACTAGCCAATTATACCACAATTATTAAAATTAATTTAACCTTTGTTCAGCTGCTGTCAAAGAATGTGTAAATGCCACTACCCACAAAAAAGATCCCAAGGAAAATGTAATTTATAAAGACAGCGCTTTTTGACAAAAGATTTAATACATAAAAATGACCTTACATACAGATACTAAGACATTACTTTACAATACACAAAAAATGGTGTTTTACACAAAACCGGCTGGTATATACACTCATCAATCAGCTAATAGCACCTTAAAATTTTTTTGGTCTTATGGTATTGAGAATACACCTTATTTGGTGTTATATGGAGACCATTTTTTCCGGAAGCATGAAAAAAATGAATAACATAAGACTTTATCTGTTTAGAAAAAACAGATTGTTTTTTTCCAGAGATAGGGGTATTAGTCAATATTCATTGCAGATAATTCCGTGCACTAGCTTGTTTAATGATTAGTACATGCATGCATCCAAGTTTTCAGCTCTATGAATGTTAGTTGTTATGACCCAGTTGTTAGTAAACACTTATGCCAAGAGGGATAATAGGCAAGAGGACATTCAGAGCAAGCAATGAAGACAGTTTTTAAATCAATTATTCATGCAGGATGGAGTTTAAGACAAATTAACTCCTTTTGGGAACTCAGGAGCGTAACTAGGTCAGTTTATTGCTCCCGTACTCACAGTTCACCCGGGTGATGTGACGATGTGACAAGTTTTATAGCGCCAGCTGGTTTGGATAAGCAGATCCTTAACGCATTTCTCCGCCTCCGTCTATGCTCGGCGGCTTCCTCAGAAGTTCTTCTGAGGGAGCCGCCGAGCATAGACGGAGGCAGAGAAAAGCGTTAAGGATCTGCTTATCCAAACCAGCTGGCGCTATAACACTTGTCACATCGTCACATCACACCGGGTGAACTGTGAGTACGGGAGCAATAAACTGACCTAGTTACGCTCCTGAGTTCCCAAATGGAGTTAATTTGTCTTAAACTCCATCCTGCATGAATAAGGGATTTAAAAACTGTCTTCATTGCTTGCTCTGAATGTCCTCTTGCCTATTAACCCTCTTGGCATAAGTGTTTACTAACAACTGGGGCATAACAACTAACATTCATAGAGCTGAAAACTTGGATGCATGCATGTACTAATCACTAAATAAGCTAGTGCACGGAATTATCTGCAATGAATATTGGCTAATACCCCTATCTCTGGAACAAACCAATCTGGTTTTTCTAAGCAGATAAAGTCTTATGTTATTCATTTTTTTCATGCTTCCGGAAAAAATGGTCTCCATATAACACCAAATAAGGTGTATTCTCAATACCATATGACCCAAAAAATTTTAAGGTGCTATTAGCTGATTGATGAGTGTATATACCGGCTGGTTTTGTGTAAAACACCATTTTTTGTGTATTGTAATGTAATGTCTTAGTATCTGTAAGTAAGGTCATTTTTATGTATTAAATCTTTTGTCCAAAAGCGCTGTCTTTATAAATTACATTTATATGCAGCAGTAGCTGCTCCTAACTATGTTTCACACTGCACTTTTTTTTACTATGGCGGTGCCCTGGGGCAGCTTAGCTGGGCTAGTTTGGGGTGTCCTGCACTCTAGATTTGAATCATAGTATGTTAGGGAACTACCCTACAGAGGTTACCTGGATATGGTGGGTAGGCCCATAACCTTGGCCAAGATTATGCTAAAAACCTCTATTGATTGCAAAATTGTATTGCATTTATATGTTATTAATAATTTGGAGTTGTGCACCTGAGATCTGTCTGTTTTTGTGCCTACAATTAGTCTCATCAGGTAGCACCTCCCATTATATATATTCAGGGTGTGCAGTCCAGAAGCCTTCCCATAAACTCCATTTAATGTGCTTTATTGCACACCTGAGGGAAAGGAGACGCCCTCAGTCTGGATTAGCACCCCTACCTTATTGGTTTAAAAGCATGGAGTCTTTTAATGAATATGCACACTGGTATTAGGCACAATTCTAGGTAAGTCCTACAAGTTTTATATACTGTAGTGCAACTTTGGTTCATTTTTGGGGCATGGGGCCCCCTGGATTGCCTTTGTTGATCTGTTTCAGGGCACCGCATTATAACACATTTTTCTTTTATGACACATTTTAACCCTTCACTGTTTGTTTATTATATATGTACCTCACTTTTTTTTCATTCTTTATATGCAGCAGTAGCTGCTCCTAACTATCTTTCACACTGCACTTTTCTTACTATGGCGGTACCCTTGGGCAGCTTAGCTGGGCTAGTTTGGGGTGTCCTGCACTCTGGATTTGAATCGTAGTATGTTAGGGACCTACCCTACAGAGGTTACCTGGATATGGTGGGTAGGCCCATAACCTTGGCCAAGATTATACTAAAAACCTCTATTGATTGCAAAATTGTATTGCATTTATATATTATTAATAATTTTGAGTTGTGCACCTGAGATTTGTCTGTTTTTGTGCCTACAATTACTCTCATCAGGTAGCACCTCCCATAATATATATTCAGAGTGTGCAGTCCAGAAACCTTCCCATATACTTCTTATATTATAATACAAAAATGTCTACTCCTTCTTTTCTTTGTATATTGCATTGACAAACTTTTTATTTGAAAATCCAATAAAAAGAATTTGAAAAAAAAGAATGTTTTCATTAATCAAGAACTAGGTCAGAGGCCCGAGGGAGTTGGAATATGTTTAAGGACTAAAGTCATGAAATGGACAGAAGGATTGATTAGTTTTTAATTTATTTATTTTAATGTTTTGATTCTTAAAAAAATACAAGGGAAGATCAATGTAGGAACAAGTTTTCAGTTCATGAAGAAATAGAAATAGAAATATGGTGGCCTCACTTGTGGAGGTGCTGATAGTACACACTGTAAACAGATGATTACTTTGTGCTCAGGGATAGCAGCCTGAAGCTCTCCAGATGAAATAGATCTCCCAGCATCTGTGATGTTTGCCAGGCCTCCTGGAAGTTATTTGTCAACAATATGTGGCATGCCTCAGTTTACTTCAGCTTGCTTTATGTACTTTTTGTGATTTCTGGACATATTTGGCATTCAGAAACCACATGTAGATTTTAGTGGCTGTAGCAGATCAACTTCCAACAATGCACATCAGGAAACAAATGTTTTTATTATTCAAGAGGCCTGAGGGAGTTGGAGTATGTATGTAGTTGAAGGCAGGCAAAGGAAGGATTGATTAGCAGTAAATGTAATTAATTTTTTTGATTCTGAAGCAAAATTATGAGGGAGGAAAGGAGGGGACGAGGCATTTACAAAAAATATAAAATCATTATCATCAGTCATTACCCTAGAAGAATCCTTGAGTGCTATGCCTGCTGATGCTCTTGGGAGTGGATATTCATCCCATTAGTAGTTTTTTTTTAAATGACTGTTAAACAATCTTCTGTAACGGGGAGCCAGTATGACAGCAGTCACCTAGTTGCACAGCGGATTGCTGACACCATAACATCTATGCTGGTATTAGATGTGTGTCCAATATCCACCAATAATGCAGTGGTTTTAGTTTTAGACAGTTAATTAAGGACTGGTGTTCCTGCTATCAAATCCATTCTAGATTCCACTTCACTAGAAAAACAATTCCAGGATGGATGTTAAATAATTCCCCAGGAATGTTAAATAAAATTAATTAGTGTCCTCCAAAATGCCATTGTACCCACTGTCTGCTTCACCCCAGATATGTAGACAAGAAGAATAGAACAAACGCAAGATTACTTGACTCTAACAGCCCACTGGGTGGGTGTATTGCCTTCAGTGACACCAACAGCAGCAGCATCTAAGAAACAGCAGCTCATTCTGAGGAAGGCTACTCTGTGTATCACTGATTTCACTAAGAGGCATACCACTGACAACCTTTTATAAAAACTCAGGGAAGTCATTGCAAAATGGCTTACCCTGCTTGGACTCTTCTCAGTATTTGTAATTTCTGACAATGCCACCAACAGCTGGGTGGATTCCAAAATGTCCTATGTTTATCTCATGCAATCAAATTGTGGTGCATTTTTGTAAAAAAATGACAGGCCATGCTGGAGATACTCTCCCTGACCCAAAAAAAAGTCTGGACATTTTCACCATTCAGCAGGTGCATGTAGAAGTTTGCAGCACCTGCAAGAAATTTTGAATTTCCCCTGCCACCAGCTTAAGTGAGAGGTAGTTACAAGGTAGAACTCCACCCTTTATATGCTTCAGTGGATGGAGGAACAGCAAAAAGCCATCCAAAGCTACACAGTGAACTATGACATAGGAAGAGGAGGGGGAATGCACCTCACTCAAGCTAAGTGGAAACTATTTTCCATAATGTGCAAAGTGATGAAACCCTTCAAAGTAGTCACTTGTGAGTTTAGATGCTGCCAGCTTGAGTCAGGTAATACCCCTAATTAGACTGTTGGTAAAGCAACTTGAGAAACTGAAGGTGGAGCTAAAATGAAGTGGTTCTGTTGGACTTGTAGATCAAGTCCTTCAGTCACTTCACCAGGAACCAAGGATTGTCAGGACCTTCCAATCAGATCAATACATTTTGGTAACTGTGCTCGATCCTAGGATTAAGTCATATGTTGTGTCTTTCTTCCCAACAGACACAGATTTCAAGAGATGCAAAGACCTGTTGGTAAGCAAATTGTCAGTTCAAGTGGCACGTGATGCAGCAATGGCTCCTCCTTCAGTTTTTCAAGCAAGTGTGGCAGCCAAGAGAAAACTAAGCTTTCCCAAAAGACCAACTGGTGATGCAGGTGAGTCAACACAATCAAGTTTTGATATCTGGTCAGGTCCAAAAGAATTACCTACAATTAAATTAATTAGACCTCTAACATTACTTCATCTGATATGACATTCAAATAATGGTTGAGGACTATTTTTAATGATAGCATCCAAATAGGCATGTCATACAGTCTGTTTGACTACTAGCGGAAAAAAAAAGCAATTTGTAGGCCCTTGCACAAACTGGCTTTGCATTACTAGAGCTGCCCACCCTCCAGTGTGTACTCTAAAAGAGTTTTCAGCACAGCCAGGAACCTTGTCAGTGAAAGGCATAGGAGGCTACTTCCTCAAAATGTGGAAAATATGATGCTCATTAAAATGAACTACAAATTCCACAAGGAAGACCTTTACTGCCAATTACATCCTAAAATTTCAGAGGCTCCTGTAGTGGTGGATTCCAGCAGGGACAAATTAATATTGTGTGAAGAAAGATGATGTAGACACTGATGAGGTTGAGGAAAAGGATGTTAATGGCAACAACATCTTGCCTCTGTAAAGCCAGTTTATGCACATAGAGATCATTGCCAGCAATGTCAGCTGCCCGTTGGTAGCTTGTCTTTTCGGAGCCCAAACAAACCAATTACTTAATGATTGAGGATATTGTTGACGAAGGTATTGGTGGTGAAGATGGCAGGTGCTTGGATCTAGCAGAGAGAAGGGAGCTAGTTGTCATTGGACTGTTGGTACTTTTTTAGTCAAATTTTCTGAAATTTGAATAAACTGTTTTGATGGATGTGCTGTAGATGACTTTTCATGGAGGAGGTTCCTAGATGGTTAGGGTTCCCACCTCTACTTGTTCTGGCTTTATGAAGGGTACAGATGGCTTGACAATTGTTGTCCGGATTTGGGTAGAAATAATTCCACACATAAGAAGATGTGGATACTTTTATCTTATGACCAGACATGACAATGGGCTTTTCCTTATCATGGGCAACAACTGTATTTCAACTGGTGACTGATTTACACAAACAACATCCTCATCATCAACATCATCATCATCATCTTCATACTTATCATCAACATCCTTAATAGCATCAGCTACACAAATAACCTCCTCATCCTGGTGCACTTCCACATAAGCATTCTCAATTTATATCTCAGCATGTACACTTGTGCTTAAATCATCATAAAAGGCAGAACCTCCAGTTAAAAATAAAGGCCAAGGCCTTAAGCCTTTTCTTGCCACTTTGTGTGGTGAAAGGCATATTGGCAATTTATATCTTTCTGCAGCTAACTTTCCCTGTGATGTTTTTTCTTTAGTACTGTAAAATATTGTTTTTTTATTTTAGATGCCCTGACTTAAGTCTTATACGCCCTTGGGCATTGGCTTTAGTAGATTATGTAAACAAACTAGTATCATCATGACTGGTGGCACTGACAGCAGCTCCAGCACTAGTCTGAGGTTCCTGATCATACTCCATATCAACAAACACGAATTAAGTGGGGTAAGCACACATGTCAATTTGTACCATTTTTAAATATTACACTGTGTATCAATGACCTACAGTGTCACAATATTTTTTATGAATTAGAAAAGAATAACACACTGCACTACCACTTAGTGTCACAATATTTTTTCTAAAAAGAAGAAAAGAGTAACAAACTTTGCTACCACTTAGTGTCACAAGTTTTTTATGAATAACAATAACACACTTCCCTATTACTTATAGTGTCACAATATGTGGATGATAAATTGCGGTCTAGCCGGCAATGTCACCAAACAATATATTTTTACACTGGGGAGGAGCTCCCCTGGACGAAGCTGCAACCTCTTGATGAACAACACAGCACCCCTTTATGGACAACAAAGCACTCCTGCAGAGTGCATATGGACCACCTGCAGAGTTACAAATACGTTGATGATAAATTGCGGTCTAGCCAGCAGTGTCAACAATAATAGCGTAGCTAGCAAACACAAAAGAAAATAAAAAAATATATATATTTTTTATTTTTTTTGGAATGATAATTATTAATCTTAGCTTTTAATTTTTTACACTGAAAAAGAGCACCCCTGGATTGACAGAGCACCCCTGGACCACACAGCACCTCTTTATGAACTGCAGCCCTATCCCCTTGATTGATAGGACAACAGTGACACTGCAGAACCCCCTACATTATGTACTGCAGCCCCAGCCTGACAACACTGCACCCTAGAACAACAGTGAAAAACAGAGCATGTCTGTTCTGTACACTCTCCACAGCCGGAGTGAAAATAATGCAGATCATCGGGACCTTTATAGAATAGAGAACCCGCGAGAATCTGACAACATGATGATGATGTTTTGCTCATTTTGGAATCTGAATTAGTTGGGAAAACCCGAGCCAGACTCGTATCCTACTTGGATCCCTTATGTTCAGGTGGGTCCAGTTCTTGGAGAACTGGACCTGCTCATCTCTATGCAATATATAGTTGAAATATTGATTTGAATAAAAAAATAAAATAAAACAAAGTAATGCTAGTAAGCACCATAAAATAACGCACTGGGCTAAGTGTATATATATATATATATATATATATATATTTTATATGTTATATCCATCTCACTACAATGTTTGTTATATCCATCTTGCTTTATATTTTATCCATTTCACAATATGTTATATCCATCTTGCTATGTGTCATATCCATCTTGCTATGTATTATATACATTTCACAATATGGTATATCAATCTTGTTATGTGTCATATCCACCTTGCTATATGTTATATCCCTCTCACTAAATCTTATAGCCATCTCCAGGGCCACCATCAGGGGGGGACTGTCGGGACTACTGTCCTGGGCCCGGATATTCCAACAGTAGAGGGGGGCCCGGGCCACTCCGACCACCTGCCCGTTACCGCTACTGTGGATGAATGTGAATGGGGAGAGAGTCCGCCCCCTTACCCACCCATTCTTCCGCGTGCCCAAGGTGAAAGAAGCCTGCCGCCCACTGCAAAAAAGGTGCCTGTCCGCTCCTTCTGCCGATGTATCTTTATTGTACAGCCTAGGCAAAAGGGGTGGACGGCAGGCTCCAGTCCTTAGCCGGCACGTGTTACGTCATTACTTCACCGCGCTAAAAAAGAAGAGAGGAGCCGCGCCATGACCAGCCTGGAGCAAAAGGGTAGGTTTGATATGCTGCCTGCCTTGGGGAGAAGGGGGCTGCAAGAACACTGTGCAGGGCTGGAGAGACAAAGCATAATACACAAACTGACTCTCTATATATGTAATGTGTGTACCAGGCACATATGCTGCATGTGCATAAGTAGTTGTTTACTGATATACAGGACTGTAAGCAGAGGTATGCGGGGGGTGTTGCTACACAGGGTGGGTTCGCCTGGGGGCGGTACTAAGTTTCCATGTTGTGGGTCTGGCGGGGGGCCCTGCCTAGTTTGTCAGTCCCGGGCCCCACAATTTCTAATGGCAGCCATGACCATCTCACTGTATGTTATATCCATCTTGCTATATAATTTATTACCATTTTGCTGTATATCATAACCATCTTGCTTTATGTTATATCCATTTCACTATAAGTCATAGCCATCTTCCATTTTTTTGCTGCCAAATTATTGTATATCCCTCCCTGTTTTATACTAACTTTATTATAAGGTACATTCTCTGCTGTTAATTTTATACATACAGTACATTATTGAAATATCACAAATGGAACTACCAGGCAACAGGCATCTTGATCATGATTCAAGATTAAAATTAAATGATGTTATAAATCAGTACAATGCATCCTTTTCCAACGATTTTCGGAAAACAAAAAATCTTGCTTGGATCATAATAATGATATATTATAATTTTTTTACTTTTTTAGAGATATTATTAAAAAAATATATTCTTTTGTCAAACCTTATAATCATTGGAACCGCACTTTTGTTACCATGTAAGTTTAAGGCACAGATTTATCAACAACTGATATTCATGTTATCACTCATTACTAATCTTATATCATGCTTCAACCAATCAGCTCATAACTGTAATTTATCAAACACATGACAGTTAGGAGATAATTGGTTGGAGCACAATTTAAGATTTATAACAAGTAATAACAAGAATATCACTCATTGATAAATCTAGGCCTAAGTAGCATAACTTTGTGAAGCATGCTGTCAAATTAGCTATACCCCCTCCCCCCCAAAAAAAATAAAATAAATAAAGCTAAGAAATAAAAAATATATTTATACTATTACATAAATCATAAACAGCAAAAATAGCATATTTCCTAAAAGCCTGGACATTAAAGTAATGGTTGTTAGGGGATTAATCTTTCTGCCAATGGAAAATGTTGTGCAGTCAGTAATTATAGAATGTATGAATATATACCATGCTAATATAATGAAAATGTAACTGTATTTTTGAATGGACAATTATTTATGTCCAAAGCTTATTAATGGCTTCATGGTGGTCTTCGCTTATGTTTGATCCACTTAATGCACTATTATTTAAATACAACCATAAATATTTTGTAATAGATTATTGTTTAAGGTTACACAATGATAACAGGAAGCTAAACAATAAATGGAATGTGTGTAATACCTTAATTTAGATCTTCTAACTATTGCACTTAATTGTGAAAATTATTACAATTTACAGTAATTTTCTTATTGGACAAGTATTTTCAATGCTCTTTTGCATAACAAATACATAAACATGAATTTACATTGTGGCTGATCGCGCCACAAACATGTGCACGCATCGCACCATGCGATTCCCCATGCCTGCATATGCTACGGTACACTATGGCATGTACTGCGATCGCTCCATGCATTCCTATGGAGATATGGGTGGGAATACGGGGCACCAGTCCACTCGCAGGTGTGCATCTATCGTGCTATGTATGGCGCGATTTGCTGTGCCTGCGTCAAGGATATAGCTGGGCATATCTGTATGGTATATAACAACCAATTATATTTGAACTTATTGAGGTGAAGCAGACCTTGTAGAGAGAGTGCTTTGTCAGGTTCTTTGTAGTTTACACCCCCTCTTTATTGTAGTATAGGTCATAAGATGTTATTTTACATTCAATATAAACATAGTTTCCATACCAGATGCTTACAAGTGACATCATATAGTAATTACTATAGAAGGAGATGTACAGCAAATTTAAAAACAGAAAATGTTGATGCCTAAATAGGCATCTTAATATAGAACTAAGGGGGAGATTTATCCAAACTTGTAAAGAGATAAAGTGGAGAGAGATAAAGGACCAACCAATCAGCTTCTAACTAGGGGTGTGCACCGGCCACTTTTCGTGTTTTGTGTTTTGGTTTTGGATCTGGATCTTTCTTCGTGTTTTGGATCTGGATTGGTTTTGCCAAAACCACCCTTCCGTGTTTTGGGTTCTGGGTTTTGTGTTTTGGATCTGTATTTTTTTGAAAAAAAGCATAAAAACAGCTAAAATCACAGAATTTGTAGCTTTTTCTGCTCCTATGCTATTATTAACCTCAATAACCTTAATTTCCACTCATTTCCAGTCTATTCTGAATACCTCACACCTCACAATAGTGTTTTTATGTCCAAAAGGTTGCACCGAGGTAGCTGGATGACTATGCTAAGCGACACGAGTGGGCGGCACAACCACGTGACCCATCTAGGCGTGAAACTGCAGTGGCAGACAGGATGGCATTGAAAAACTAGGCCCCAAACTGTACATAATGCAAAGAAAAAAAAGAGGTGCAAGATGGAATTGTCCTTGGGCCCTCCCACCCACCCTTGTGTTGTATAAACAGGACATGCACACTTTAACAAACCAATCATTTCAGCGCCAGGGTCTGCCACACAACTGTGGCTGAAATGATTGGTTCGTTTGGGCCCCCACAAAACAAGCTGGCAATTAATCTGTCCCTGCACAAACTGGCTCTACGGAGGAAAGATGTCATCCTCATCCTCCTCATCCACCGATTCCTCACCCTCTTCAGTGTGTACATCCTCATCCTCACAGAGTATTAATTTGTCCCTGCTGGAACCACAGGTCCCTCTGTACATTCTGGAGGCTGGTCTCCCTGGAAGAGTTGATAATTCATTTTATGAACATCATCTTCTCCACATTTTGTGGAAGCAACCTCCTACGCCTTTCGCTGACAAGGTTCCCGGCTGCACTAAACACTCTTTCGGAGTACACACTGGAGGGGGGGCAACTCAGGTAAAATAGAGCCAGTTTGTACAGGGACCTCCAAATTGCTTCTTTTTCCTGCCAGTACAGGTACGGACTGTCTGACATGCCTACTTGGATGCTGTCACCGATGTAATCCTTTAACAGACAGACGCACGCTTGTCGCTGCTGCTTTGAGGATTCAAGTGCGGCTACAGCCCACACATTTCACAAAGACAGAAAAAAAAGAAGAATATTTTTATTGTTTGTGTAGCACACTTTGAGGGTGTCACCACCCTTTAACAGACAGATGCACGCTTGTCGCTGCTGCTTTAAGGATGCAGGTGCGGCTACAGCCCACACAATTCACAAAGACAGAAAAAAGAAGAAGAATATTTTTATTGTTTGTGTAGCACACTTTGAGGGTGTCACCACCCTTTAACAGACAGACGCACGCTTGTCGCTGCTGCTTTGAGGATGCAAGTGCGGCTACAGCCCACACAATTCACAAAGACAGAAAAAAGAAGAATATTTTTATTGTTTGTGTAGCACACTTTGAGGGTGTCACCACCCTTTAACAGACAGACGCACGCTTGTCGCTGCTGCTTTAAGGATGCAGGTGCGGCTACAGCCCACACATTTCACAAAGACCGAAAACAAAAGAACAATATTTTAATTGTTTGTGTAGCACACTTTGAGGGTGTCACCACCCTTTAACAGACAGACGAACGCTTGTCGCTGCTGCTTTAAGGATGCAGGTGCGGCTACAGCCCACACAATTCACAAAGACAGAAAAAAGAAGAAGAATATTTTTATTGTTTGTGTAGCACACTTTGAGGGTGTCACCACCCTTTAACAGACAGACGCACGCTTGTCGCTGCTGCTTTGAGGATGCAAGTGTGGCTACATCGCACACAAGTCACAAACACATTAAAAAAAAAAATTTGATTTTTTGGAGCACTTTGAGAGTTACAACACCTTTTAACAGACAGACGCACGCTTGTCGCTGCTGCTTTGAGGATGCAAGTGCGGCTACAGCCCACACAATTCACAAAGACAGAAAAAAAAAGAACAATATTTTAATTGTTTGTGTAGCACACTTTGAGGGTGTCACCACCCTTTAACAGACAGACGCACGCTTGTCGCTGCTGCTTTAAGGATGCAGGTGCGGCTACAGCCCACACAATTCACAAAGACAGAAAAAAGAAGAAGAATATTTTTATTGTTTGTGTAGCACACTTTGAGGGTGTCACCACCCTTTAACAGACAGACGCACGCTTGTCGCTGCTGCTTTGAGGATGCAAGTGCGGCTACATCGCACACAAGTCACAAACACATTACAAAAATAGTTTTTTATTTTTTGGAGCACTTTGAGAGTTACATCACCCTTTAACAGACAGACGCACGCTTGTCGCTGCTGCTTTAAGGATGCAGGTGCGGCTACAGCCCACACATTTCACAAAGACCGAAAAAAAAAGAACAATATTTTAATTGTTTGTGTAGCACACTGTGAGGGTGTCACCACCCTTTAACAGACAGACGCACGCTTGTCGCTGCTGCTTTAAGGATGCAGGTGCGGCTACAGCCCACACAATTCACAAAGACAGAAAAAAGAAGAAGAATATTTTTATTGTTTGTGTAGCACACTTTGAGGGTGTCACCACCCTTTAACAGACAGACGCACGCTTGTCGCTGCTGCTTTGAGGATGCAAGTGTGGCTACATCGCACACAAGTCACAAACACATTAAAAAAAAAAATTTGATTTTTTGGAGCACTTTGAGAGTTACAACACCTTTTAACAGTCAGACGCACGCTTGTCGCTGCTGCTTTGAGGATGCAAGTGCGGCTACAGCCCACACAATTCACAAAGACAGAAAAAAAAAGAACAATATTTTAATTGTTTGTGTAGCACACTTTGAGGGTGTCACCACCCTTTAACAGACAGACGCACGCTTGTCGCTGCTGCTTTGAGGATGCAGGTGGAATCTAGACGGGATTTGGAACCGAGGACACACTACCTCCATCAATTGTCTAAATCCCACTGCACTAATGTCGGATACCGGACGCACGTCTAACACCAACATAGCAGTCAAGGCCTCAGTTATACGTTTTGCTTCAGGATGACTGCTGTCGTACTTCATCCTCATCGCTAGGGACTGTTGGAGGGTCAATTGTTTAGTAAAAGTAGTGATGTTCCTACTTCCTCTCTGGGATGATGAACAACTCCCAGCAGCAGCAACAGCACTAGGAGGAAGTGGTTCTTGATCTTTCCCTATTTTATTTTTATCGGAGAAAGTTTGGTCCTCCATTTATGTTATATTGATATATATACGTGCGGCTAAAGCGCACACAAACACAGAAAATATTTTTTTATTTTTGCTGGAGAGTAGTGCACTTTGTGGGTTACACCACCCTTTAAGAAATGAGCTAGCCGGCTCTTTACTTATGGGACACAGGCGCACGCTTGGCGCTGCTCCTTTGTTGATGCACGTGCAGCCACAGTGCACACAAGTCACAAACACAGAAAATATATATTTTATTGGTTTGGAGTGTACTTTGGGGGTTACAGAACCCTTTAACGGTCAAGCCAGCCGGCCCTTTACTTAAGACACAGGCGCACGCTTGGCACTACTTTGTTGATGCACGTGCAGCTGCTGCGCACACAATTCACAAACACAGAAAATAATTTTTTTTTTGGTTTGGACTGGAGTGTACTTTCGGGGGTTACAGCACCCTTTAACGGTCTAGCCAGCCGGCCCTTTACTTATGACACAGGCGCACGCTTGGCACTACTTTGTTGATGCACGTGCGGCTACTGCGCACACAATTCACAAACACAGAAAATAATTTTTTATTTGGTTTGGACTGGAGTGTACTTTGGGGGTTACAGCACCCTTTAATGGTCAAGCCAGCCGGCCCTTTACTTATGACACAGGCGCACGCTTGGCACTACTTTGTTGATGCACGTGCAGCTGCTGCTCACACAATTCACAAACACAGAAAATAATTTTTTTTTTGGTTTGGACTGGAGTGTACTTTCGGGGGTTACAGCACCCTTTAACGGTCTAGCCAGCCGGCCCTTTACTTATGACACAGGCGCACGCTTGGCACTACTTTGTTGATGCACGTGCGGCTACTGCGCACACAATTCACAAACACAGAAAATAATTTTTTTTTGGTTTGGACTGGAGTGTACTTTGGGGGTTACAGCACCCTTTAATGGTCAAGCCAGCCGGCCCTTTACTTATGACACAGGCGCACGCTTGGCACTACTTTGTTGATGCACGTGCGGCTACTGCGCACACAATTCACAAACACAGAAAATAATTTTTTTTTTGGTTTGGACTGGAGTGTAATTTCGGGGGTTACAGCACCCTTTAACGGTCTAGCCAGCCGGCCCTTTACTTATGACACAGGCGCACGCTTGGCACTACTTTGTTGATGCACGTGCGGCTACTGCGCACACAATTCACAAACACAGAAAATAATTTTTTTTTTGGTTTGGACTGGAGTGTACTTTGGGGGTTACAGCACCCTTTAATGGTCAAGCCAGCCGGCCCTTTACTTATGACACAGGCGCACGCTTGGCACTACTTTGTTGATGCACGTGCGGCTACTGCGCACACAATTCACAAACACAGAAAATAATTTTTTTTTTGGTTTGGACTGGAGTGTACTTTGGGGGTTACAGCACCCTTTAACGGTCAAGCCAGCCAGCCCTTTACTTGTGACACAGGCGCACGCTTGCACTACTTTGTTGATGCACGTGCGGCTACTGCGCACACAATTCACAAACACAGAAAATAATTTTTTTTTTGGTTTGGACTGGACTGTACTTTTGGGGGTTACAGCACCCTTTAACGGTCAAGCCAGCCGGCCCTTTACTTATGACACAGGCGCACACTTGGCACTACTTTGTTGATGCACTTGCGGCTACTGCGCACACAATTCACAAACACAGAAAATATTTTTTTTTTTGGTTTGGACTGGAGTGTACTTTGGGGGTTACAGCACCCATTAACGGTCAAGCCAGCCGGCCCTTTACTTATGACACAGGCGCACGCTTGGCACTACTTTGTTGATGCACATGCGGCTACTGCGCACACAATTCACAAACACAGAAAATAATTTTTTTTTTGGTTTGGACTGGAGTGTACTTTGGGGGTTACAGCACCCTTTAACGGTCAAGCCAGCCAGCCCTTTACTTATGACACAGGCGCACGCTTGGCACTACTTTGTTGATGCACGTGCGGCTACTGCGCACACAATTCACAAACACAGAAAATAATTTTTTTTTTGGTTTGGACTGGAGTGTACTTTGGGGGTTACAGCACCCTTTAACGGTCAAGCCAGCCAGCCCTTTACTTGTGACACAGGCGCACGCTTGCACTACTTTGTTGATGCACGTGCGGCTACTGCGCACACAATTCACAAACACAGAAAATAATTTTTTTTTTGGTTTGGACTGGACTGTACTTTTGGGGGTTACAGCACCCTTTAACGGTCAAGCCAGCCGGCCCTTTACTTATGACACAGGCGCACACTTGGCACTACTTTGTTGATGCACTTGCGGCTACTGCGCACACAATTCACAAACACAGAAAATATTTTTTTTTTTGGTTTGGACTGGAGTGTACTTTGGGGGTTACAGCACCCATTAACGGTCAAGCCAGCCGGCCCTTTACTTATGACACAGGCGCACGCTTGGCACTACTTTGTTGATGCACATGCGGCTACTGCGCACACAATTCACAAACACAGAAAATAATTTTTTTTTTGGTTTGGACTGGAGTGTACTTTGGGGGTTACAGCACCCTTTAACGGTCAAGCCAGCCAGCCCTTTACTTATGACACAGGCGCACGCTTGGCACTACTTTGTTGATGCACGTGCGGCTACTGCGCACACAATTCACAAACACAGAAAATAATTTTTTTTTTGGTTTGGACTGGAGTGTACTTTCGGGGGTTACAGCACCCTTAACGGTCAAGCCAGCCGGCCCTTTACTTATGACACAGGCGCACGCTTGGCACTACTTTGTTGATGCACGTGCGGCTACTGCGCACACAATTCACAAACACAGAAAATAATTTTTTTTTTGGTTTGGACTGGAGTGTACTTTCGGGGGTTACAGCACCCTTAACGGTCAAGCCAGCCGGCCCTTTACTTATGACACAGGCGCACGCTTGGCACTACTTTGTTGATGCACGTGCGGCTACTGCGCACACAATTCACAAACACAGAAAATATATTATTTTTTTAGCACTTGGGGGGAGCACCCCTGATGGACAGAGCACCCCCTGGACAACACTACAGCACTCCTTTAGGACTGGGACACTGCACAGGACTTTGGAGTGGACACAGCCCCTATGGAGAACTGACTGCACAACACAGTCCAGCCAGCCCCTATGGACTTTGAAGTAGTGGACACAGCCCCTATTAACAACAGCAGCACAGCACAACACAGCCAGCCCCTATGGACTTTGAAGTAGTGGACAACAGCAGCACTACACTACACTACACTACACTACACTACACAGCCCTAACTCCCACCCTCCCTCTTCACTGTCCACAGCCAAGTGAGAAAATGGCGCCGACGTGTGTACCTTATATAGGATCCAAAACCCGCGAGACTCGGAAGGCGGGAAGATGACGTTTTGCCTCGATTTCAGATCCGAGTCAGGCGGGAAAAGTCGAGCCTGACTCGGATCGGACTCGGATCGGGGGGGCTCGGGGGGGTTCGGATTTCAGAAATCCGAACCCGCTCACCCCTACTTCTAACTGTTATGTTATAGACTGTGCTTAAAAATTGACAGTTAGGAGATTAGTCAGCACTTTATCTCTCTTCACTTTATCTCTCTTCAAGCTTTCATTCCATAAAAATTCCTATCTTGTCACGTTCCACCAAAAGGAGGACAATGGAGATTTACTGCATAATGTTTTTAATTTATGCCATATTGTCTTAACTATTCATTTTTTGGAGAAATGTGTACTGTGTCCTTCATGTCATTCAATTACTCCTTTTCATTGTTTTACATCTAGAAAAAAACAATGGATATGGTAAATGAGGTTTTCCAAATTAACTCTTAGCTTTAACTAATGTTACAATGCATAAATTTATGCATAGGCAAATATTCATTTTATTTTCCAATCTGAGTTATAATCTTGAGTAATAATCCTCCTATTTTAATGTATCTTGTTGTTCATTTGAAGCATGTAATCACAGTTAATTATTTAAATCTTTTTTCTTCTTCCAATAAATGCCACTATGTGGTTGATTAGTTTAATACAAACCAGGTTTATATTAAATGTAATTCTGCTCACTTTCACAATATGCACAGCAGGAGTAAAAAGATGTAAAGTCATTTTGCTGCTTATTTTATTATTCAATAACCTAGCAGGAATATGTAAAATATTATCAGGAGGGAAAATAACAATCTAAAGCACACAGAATGTAACAGCTTCAACTTCACTGCAGTTAAAGGTTTTAAAAACAGTTTTGTGTATTTATGGTTTTGATATCAGATTGTCTGTTTATATTATGTGTTTTAATCAAGAGAAAGTTCATGATATATTCGTGATATTCTTTACTGTACTGTCTAACTAATAGCTTTGAATTGCAATAGTGTGAGGCTACTTAGTTTAGTTCATATACTGTATACAGGTTTGATGTTAGGACCTTTTGATGATGACAGAGTCATTTGAAGCATTAATGAGCCTTTAATCATTAAATGTTTAGAGGGTAGTAGGTCTCTGTTTGGTCACTTTTCAGGTTGGAAGCTATCAATATGCTCCAAGAAGATATTTGTAGGTCACTTTCTGGAGACTGTTTTATTTTTACAGCATAGATTGTAGTCCTTTCATAATTTTGCATAGAACCTAAGATGTATGTTGTTTATCACCACTAGATGTACAAAAAATAGTAGTTTTTATTGACACTGACTCATTGAAACATCAACACATAAACTGAAATGAGTTAAAACATCTTTTATGAAATATTCATGTAGGATAGGTGCTCCTTCTTCAGTAAGACAAACTATATACAACAAGATAGAAGAAGGAAGGATCCAAACTCTGGAGGGGCATTCTGGTGTCAACAATAATCAAGGTTGTAAATAAAAATTAACTTTTATTGATATATTCTAAAATATCTATATACAGTATGATACAAATAAATATTGTAGAAAGTTCAAGTTTAAAGTATGTAGGTGTTGTAGTTCCAGATAATGATTGTTTTGGTAGAAACAGCAAAAAGTCGAATGGGTGTGCAAAGTAAATAGAATAAACTAGAGATGTGCAGGTCTGGCTTTCTGAAATGCAAACACAACCAAATTTGGGTATTCTGAGTAGAACCAGGTCAAGTTTTGGATTCACTTTTGTGACCCGGTTCGAACCAAGTCCCAGTTCATATCTGTTGCCCGTTCAGTTTTGGATTCTGTCCTTTTAGCTGTTTTTATCTATTTTTATCATTTTCTGATGATTTTTTTAATCAATTTTTATCCAATTCCAAAACACTAAAGGGTGGTTTTGCAAAACCAAAACACGAAGATAAAACTAGTTTCAAAACCATAATCAAAATACGGGTGTCCGCACACATCTCTAGAAAGTAAAGAAGTGAAAAGATAACACAAAAGTAAGTGTGAAGATATGATGTACATTACAATTAATCATGTCAATAAATATTAGCAGTAATTACAGTGGAATCGGTATGAAATACCGCTGGCCGCATGGCTGGCGGTTCGATTCCCGGCAGCACCTGATCAACCACAGCAGAGTTCCTGGCAGCAGAAGCCCGACAGCACTGGAAATCCTGATCGTCGATAGGTAAGTATTGACTAACCTAACCTAAGCCCCTAACCCTAACCCTCCTTAGGGGTTCCTAACCCTAACCTCCCCCCAAAGTGCCTAACCCTAATCCCCTCTCTAAGTGCATAACCCTAACCCCACCTTCCCCACTGCCTAAACCTAAGTCCCTCAGGGGGTGCCTAACCCTAAGTTCCCCGGGGGTGCCTAACCCTAACCCTCCCTCCCCCTAGCCTTACCCTAACCCTCCTGGGTGGGTGCCTAAGCCTAAGTTCCCCCTGGGTGCCCTAAACCTAACCCTTCCCTCCCACAGCTGTCTGCTTGCAGCGCCCGGCAACCCTTCGATCGGGATATTGTTATGCATTTATAGTAATATTCAATTGGGAACAATCTAAAGATTCAATTTGGTTGATGCATTTTGAGAAGATGGTACATCTTTCTAGTTTTAAAAGTAAATTGTATACATAGAAGCCTCTTAGTTTTTGTATTTTTTTTGCCCATTTTGGGCCAATTGTCATTGTCTTGTGAGGAAAAATAAGCAAACAAATGTTTTACAGGGTGGTTCATAAGTGAGGAAACACCCTTATAAAAAAGGAAATTAGTAAGGAAATATTAATCCAGTGTCTACACATATGATATGAGAGTTAGTGAAAACTTTTAGGTTATGTCACCAGTATGGTGTCCATTTTTAAGTCAGCCATCTTGGATTTTACTCTAATTTTTAATTGGGAAGGCAGTCATGTGACATATCAAACAGATGCAGAATCTCATAAGAAAAACAATGGTGTTCTTCATTTTAATGTATCTTTATTAATTCTCGAGTTTTAACATAAAGTTTATAGATTATGTTTGAAGTGCTGTCCACTATGTTGCAGTGTTAAGGCTATTCTCTTTTCCCATTTCTGATGAATCTTGACCAGAATGTCTGGCAGAATCTGAGCACAAGCATCAACAATTCGTTGTTGCAGCCGATAATGAAAGACATCCAACTGAGTTAAATCTGGGAATCTTTGTAGCCACTAGACTAGTTCTCTATGGCCAATCCACCTTTCGTAAAAGTGCACATCAATATATTCTCTGGCAATCAGTCCATAATGAGGGGGGACACCTTCTTGCTGGAAGAAATTAGGATATGACATATCTTCTGATAACAATGAGGGAAAAATCTTTTCATCTAACAACCTCTTGTAATGTGATGCTGGTAATGTTCCATCAGTGAAGAATGGTCCCACAATATGGGTACTGCACAAACCACACCATACCAACTGTTTTGTCAAGGCTACAACCTTACAGGAATCCACCCAGTGACAGTTTGTTTCTGACCAGTACCTGTAGTTCAGGTTTTTGACTTCACCATTAATAAAATAATTTGCCTCGACACAAAAAAAATACCTGGTTCAGAAAATGAGGGTTCAGTTGAAGTTGCAGTGTTACCCAGTGTAAAAACTCATCCCAACAGTCTAGGTCATCCTCAGTCAGGTGTTGCAACATCTGAATCTTGTAGGAGTGCCATTTATGTGTAGACAAAATTCTCAAAAAAGGCAGTGTGACTAACCCCCCATTCATGAGACAGATGACAAGTAGTACATTGTGGGCTCTTTGAAAATTATGCCATCACAGCAGTTGTTGTTGCTTCATCTGTAAAAGTTTTTGGCCATCCACTTTTTGGTTTATCTGCAACTGATCTGGTTTCTTTATTAAAAAAATTACTTGGCAAGGACTTTGTCAACTGCACTGTGAGTAATGGGTGGCCTATTTGGGTGACGATGGTTGAAATAATTTGCAATAGCAAGTGTGCTTCATTCTCCAGATATCAAGACAATCTCAACATGTTCTGTTTGTTAGTGCCATTGTCATTAATTTCACTACCTGCAAAAGAAAACACAGCTAAAACTCAGTTAAAGCTTGAGCATGAATAAAGATGTGTTAAAACTAAGAACACCATTGTTTTTCTTATGTGGTATGTCACATGACTACCTTCCCAATGAAAAAATTAGAGTTGCGTCCAAGATGGCCAACTTCAAGATGACCACCATACTGGTGACATACCCTAAAAAGTTTTCCCCACTTTCACATTATATGTGTAGACACTGGATTGATATTTACTTACTCATTTCCTTTTTATAAGGGTGTTCCACCATGTATTTTGGAAATTCAAAGTCTTCTAAAATAAAACAAGGAATAATTTGTGTGGGTACTGCAAAAATAATCTCTGACTTGGATGTTTGAATGTGACCAAAACGTGCCAAACAGTTTAACAGTTACAGTTAGCTCATAATTTTGTCCATTTTGTAGAATGCATTTTAAAGCATTGTGAAATGTGGGAAACCATACTGTATAATATTTATTCGTATCTGTAGCGGGTAAGCTAAAATAACCAATGGGAGACTGAAGTTTTGCAACCAAGTAAGCATTTTATTCCAGGCTTGAGAAGACAAAGCCAGTGCAACGGCTTTCTTACATAAGGCAAACACAGTTCAGGAGCAATCATTTTAGCTTACATGAGACAGCAGTTCAAATGAGCAGAGTATTCAAAGCACAGTCATGCTTCAGATTGTCCAGATGCTGAAGGTGCAACATCTCCCTCACATTTCCACTAACTAACTCAACTTACCAGGTTTGTATAATTTAGCTGGTCTTAATTGAGGTACAGGTGTGGTTCCTCCCTGGCTATAGGAGGTTAACCCTTTCCTCATTATGTGGGAGAGACTCACTATGTCACAGCATCAGTATGAATACATTCTGTGAATTGCAAATTTTGTGTCTCTAACCTTATCCATTGACACAATCCAGCACAAGTAAATTTAGATTTAATTTTGTGTAAAGTAGTGGAAATAGATATATATGACTAACTGAGAGGGTCTGAAGTAAATATAGCATTCTGGTTTAGACAATCATTTTTATTGGATTCCACTTTACTTAACAAAGGATTGATTTTAACTGGGGTTGATTGCCATTTAAATTTACAATTTTCTTTTCTTCTTAACATGAGAAGTTATATTTAGATCTGGTACCTCTATATTACATGGATTCAACTTATATCCATATTGCAAGCTGTGCATCTGATTTCATGGTATAAGCTTAGGAGAAAGGATTTTGAAATCTTAGATTAATTTTGACCAACATGAATAACTACTATGTCTACAGTGGCTCTAATTTCTTTCTACATCAAAGGCAAAGATCAGTGGTGAAATGGGGTATGCCTTTCTTTTGCCCTTTAATATTTAAAAATGTTCTGAGTTGTCAAGAAGCCAATAAAAAAGATAGATGCAGAAGGACTTTTTTAGAGTGATAAAATGTCATGGAGGAAAATTACTATAATGAAGGTCCAACTCCATGTGAAATTCTAGTTCCTAAAGTTTTTTTATTATTTTTTTCTGCAAAATTAATCAGTTTACAGGAGATGACAGCTTTGTGTATCTATAGCTTGTCTAAGATGAACATTGTTATTTGTAAAGTAGGTATATACAATACTGATACTCTGCAGGAAGGTTTCTGATATGTTTTCTTACTTCAAATAGTAGAGTCATAGAAATCAAATGTGTTAATTCAAAGCTTGATGTGTGTTTTATTGTAATGTGGAAAATATTGTGCCTCCTGTGAGGGTATCAATAGAACCTTGAAGTGAGTGGTTCCATATAATATATATATATATATATATATAGCAGCAGGAAGTGGACAGCACTCACAGAGACTCTATCAATAATCACACAACTACAGTCATGTAGTCAGTGTTTCGAAGGGGAAACCTTCTTTATCAAGCATGAGCCAAAAAACACTGAGAGACATAATGGAGCACCCTGGAGAGGTAAGTTTTAATATAATATGGGTGCAGGGTGTGCACCGCACACCCTGCACCCATTATAGATACGCCCCTGGTACTAACACATTCCATTCCCTCACCTCTGCAGCAACACATTTCCCTCCCTTTCCTGTGTTATAACATATTTGACACTCCCCTCCATCACCTGTGTAGATATAGAATCTCTTTCTCACACTTGTAGTAACACTTTACCCACACTCACACCTGTAGTAATGTATTCCCTTCCCTCACTTCTGGAGTAACACATTACCCTTGCTCACCCCTGTAGTAACACATTCTCCTCCCTTTTTAGTGGGCACCTACATTATGGAAGGAATATAGTCCCCGATTTTCATGTTTCTAGGTTCAGAGTCCTGGCATTGATGAGTCAGTGAGTCAGGACATTTGGTTTTATATATATATAAATATATATTTATATATATATATATATATATATATATATATATTCAGAGAGAATCCGGCACTCAGGTATATTCACAACACAGTCAGGTGCCTTTCCTAGAGAAAATGTATCCAAAGCAAAGTGGATGGCACTCTGGCATAAATCAACCAAATAAAAAAGCTAGTGAAACAGCCCTTGTGGTCGATGTTTCAGAGTTCTACTCCTTTATCAAGACATACAAAAAGACAATACAAACACAAACCTTACATTACTTCACCCCGTCTCTCTCAGTTCAGCCCACGTCAGAGACCGGAACACGTCACCAAGTGCGCATAGCGCCGACGTCCCGATCATCTCACAGGGGCATGGTTAAAAAAGTGTATACCTTCACCATGACAACATGGTAAACGGACCAAGTATTCGATGACAACCTGAAAAAAACAATACTGGATGTAATACATCCAAACTTACAAATCAAATATCATATTGGAGACATAATGGGTCATAGTCAGAACAAGAGGAAAGATTATAGTACTTAGAAAATTTACATACTGCAGCAATAAATATCTCTATAAAAATATTATAGAGGAACCCCACTGGAACTAATACAGAATGGAGGAGAATATCAGTCACATAATAGCAACAGAACTCAAAAATAACTATAAAACACTACTAAACTTAAATTAAAGCATAACCAACATTCATAAGAAACAGCTATAGAACATAATTTCATTAAGTCCATATGGATGTACTGTGTTTAATATATGCATTCATTTTGTTTCAAGTTGCAGCAGTTTGCGACCCCTGTATACTTCTCTGGGTTTGGGGGGGACCCAATCAATCATCTTATATCTAATAGTGGAGAGTCCATGCTTGAAATCCCTGAAGTGTTGAGCTACTGGTAATTTTTCCATCGATGGCTGCCCTAATACTAGACCGATGTAAAGCCATCCTTTCTTTTAATTGCCTTGTGGTTTTCCCAATATACAATAAACCACATGGGCATCTGATATAATAAATCACAAAGTGGCTTGTACAAGTTAAAGCATACTTTATCTGGAATTTCTTTCCAGTATGGGGATGTACAAATGTATCCCCCTTCTCTAGGCTACTACAGGTAATGCAGCCCATGCATCTGAAGTTGTTAGGTTTACAAGAAAGGAAATGTTCTATTTTAGGCTCGCAGTGCGCGGAGATATCATTATGCACTATGATATTTTTCATATTCTTGCCTCGTCTGAATGATGGTAGTAAAGTTGTATTCCGCAATGCTGGCAATTTCTCATCACCGGACACAATGGGCCACAATTCTCTTACTTTTTTCGTAATTACTGGACTGATAAAAGAATAGTCTTGGGTCCAGATTACATGATGATCCACTTTTTTTGTCTGTTTCTGTTTCAATATAGCATCTCTCGATAATCTCAATACTTTTTCTTTGGCCAGCTTTAGGGTTTTATACTTGCATCCCCGTGTTAAGAATTTTTTTGACATCTCATCAATTTGTTTAATAGCATCAAGTCTGTTGCTAAAGATACAATAAATTCTGAGGAATTGGGAAAAGGGGAGAGCTCACTTCAGCACTGGCGGATGATCACTCCCAGCTTGTAAAAGCATATTCCTGTCCGTGCTTTTAAAGTATATAGATTTTGTGAATCCAGTCTCATCAATACTTACAGCCACATCCAAATAGTGTACCGAATGGAAACTGTAATCATAGGTGAATTTAATGGCAGGATCCCCTTGGTTGACAGTTAACTTCATCTGCTTGAAGCTTTCCTCACCCCCGGCCCAGACCAAAAATATGTCATCTATGTAACGACAATATGTAATAATATTCTTTGCTACATCGGGGTCTGTGAAAAACAAATCTTTTTCAATTTGAAACATAAAACAATTAGCAAAGCTTGGGGCTATGCCAGAGCCCATTGCGCAGCCAGAGCGTTGAATGTAAAACTTATTGTCGAAAAGAAAATAGTTACGAGATAATGTTAATTCTAGATGTTGCAGAAAAATCTGTAAATCAGGTCCTTGATATGTCAGGTTGTTAGACAATAACCTCCTTACCGCTTCAATACCCCTATCAAGGGGGATGCTGGTGTACAGACTTACCACATCGATGGTACACAACAGATGTTGATCTTTCACAGGTGTTAAATTCTGTAATTTTAGAATAAATGCCGTAGTATTCTTTAAAAAGGTAGATTGACTTTGTACCACTGGCCGTAGTAAATAATCCAGATATTGCGATATTGTGTAATACAGGGAATCATGAGCTGATATTATAGGCCTTCCAGGAGGAGTAACAGGATTTTTGTGCAATTTTGGGATGGTATATAATAGAGGGACTTTAGGCCATTCGTGTCTCAGCACATCTTTGGTTGACTTAGAAATAATCATCTACTCTAGTGCTTCATGTTTATACTAGGGGTGAGCGGGTTCGGATTTCTGAAATCCAAACCCCCCGATCCGAGGCCGATCCGAGTCAGGCTCGACTTTTCCCACATGACTCAGATCTGAAATCGAGGCAAAATATCATCATCCCACCTTCCGGGTCTCGCGGGTTTTGGATTCTATATAAGGTACCCGCGTCGATGACATTTTCTCACTTGGCGGTGGACAGTGAAGAGGGAGGGTGGGAGTTAGGGCTGGCTGGGCTGTGTAGTGTAGTGTTGTGCTGTGCTGTGCTGCGCTGTGCTGCTGTTGTCCATAGGGACTGTGTCCACTCCTCCAAAGTCCATAGGGGCTGGCTGTGTTGTGCTGTGCTGCTGTTGTCCATAGGGGCTGTGTCCACTCCTCCAAAGTCCATAGGGGCTGGCTGTGTTGTGCTGCTGTTGTCCACAGGGAATGTATCCACTCCTCCAAAGTCCATAGGGGCTGGCTGGACAGTGTTGTGCAGTCAGTTGTCCATAGGGGCTGTGTCCACTCCAAAGTCCTGTGCAGTGTCCCAGTCCTAAAGGGGTGCTGTAATGTTGTCCAGGGGGTGTTCTGTCCATCAGGGGTGCTCCCCCCAAGTGCAAAAAAAATAAATATTTTTTCTGTGTTTGTGAATTGTGTGCACAGTAGCCGCACGTGCATTAACAAAGTAGTGCCAAGTGTGCGCCTGTGTCATAAGTAAAGGGCCAGCTGGATTGACCGTTAAAGGGTGCTGTAACCCCCAAAGTGCACTCCAAACAAAATAAAAAAAATATTTTCTGTGTTTGTGAATTGTCTGCACTGTGGCAGCAAGTGCATCAACAAGGGAGTAGTGCCAAGTGTGCGCCTGTGTCCCATAAGTAAAGGGCCAGCTGGCTTGTACGTTAAAGGGTGCTGTTACCCCCAAAAGGCACTCCAAACAAAATAAAAAAATATATTTTTTTGTGTTTGTGAATTGTGTGTGTAGTAGACGCACGTGCATCAACAAAGTAGCGCCAAGCGTGCGCCTGTGTCATAGGTAACAGGCCAGCTGGCTTGACCGTTAAAGGGTGCTGTAACCCCCAAAGTGCAATCCAAAAAAAAATAAAAAAAATTTGTGTTTGTGAATTGTGTGCGCAGTAGCTGCACGTGCATCAACAAAGTAGTGCCAAGCATGCGCCTGTGTCATAAGTAAAGGGCCAGCTGGCTTGTCTGTTAAAGGGTGCTGTAACTCCCAAAGGGCACTCCAAACAAAATAAAAAAATATTTTCTGTGTTTGTGAATTGTGTGCACTGTGGCTGCATGTGCATCAACAAAGGAGCAGCGCCAAGCATGCGCCTGTGTCCCATAAGTAAATGGCCAGCTGGCTTGTCTGTTAAAGGGTGGTGTAACCCCCAAAGGGCACTCCAAAGAAAATAGAAAAACATATTTTTTTGTGTCTGTGAATTGTGTGCGCAGTAGTTGCACGTGCATCAACAAAGTAGTGCCAAGCATCCACCTGTGTCATAAGTAAAGGGCTGGCTTGACCATTAAAGGGTGCTGTAACCCCCAAAGTGCACTCCAAACAAAATTAAAAAATATTTTCTGTGTTTGTGAATTGTGTGCACTGTGGCTGCACGTGCATCAACAAAGGAGCAGTGCCAAGCGTGCATCTGTCTGTTAAAGGGTGGTGTAACCCCCAAAGTGCACTCCAACAAAAATAAAACATTTTCTTCTGTGTTTATGAATTGTCTGCACTGTACATGCATCCTCAAAGCAGCAGTGCCAAGCGTGCGTCTGTCTGTTAAAGGGTGGTGTAACCCCCAAATTGCACTCCACAAAGAATAAAAAAATCTTTTTTTTCTGTCTTTGTGAATTGTGTGGGCTGTAGCTGCACATGCATCAACAAAGGAGCAGCACCAAGCGTGCGCCTGTGTCCCATAAGTAAAGGGCAGACTGGCTCATTTCTTAAAAGGGTGGTGTAACCCACAAAGTACACTAGTCTCCAACAAAAATAAATAATAATTTTCTGTGTTTGTGTGCGCTTTAGCCACACGTATATTTCAATATAACATAAATGGAGGACCAAACTTTCTCCAATAAAAATAAAATAGGGAAAGATCATGAACCACTTCCTCTAAGTGCTGAAGCTGCTGCCAGTAGTCATGTCATAGACGATAACATGCCATCAACGTCGTCTGCCAAGGCCAATGCCCAATGTCATAGTAGAGGGCACATACAATCCCTAATGATAAAGTTCAGGAAAATGACCTTGAACAAACATTTAACTCATCTGAAGAGAAACGTAAACTTGCCAATATGCCATTTACGACACGGAGTGGCAAGGGATGGTTAAGGTCTTTCCCTATGTTCATGACCAGTGGTTCAGCTTCACATGACGATGGAAACCATCCTCCTGCTAAAAAAATCAAAAGAGTTAAGCTGGCAAAAGCACAGTGAAGA
Organism: Taudactylus pleione; assembly: GCA_031769625.1. Classification (NCBI taxonomy): domain Eukaryota; kingdom Metazoa; phylum Chordata; class Amphibia; order Anura; family Myobatrachidae; genus Taudactylus; species Taudactylus pleione. The sequence continues at coordinate 336,633 of JAUIMM010000614.1, forward strand.
ACTGTGCATTCTAAGAAGATATCACAAATCCCCAAGGACAGTCCAAGTGTGGTGGCGGTTGCGATGCCTGACCTTCCCAGCACTGGATGGGAAGAGGTGGCTTTTTCCACCATTTGCACGCCCCCTGCAAGTGCTGAATGGAGCACCCACAGTCCACTTGCTGATATGCAAATTGAAGATGTCACTGTTGAAGTACATCAGGATGAGGATACTGGTGAAGCTGGTGCTGAGGAGGAAGTTGACGAGGAGGATTCTGATGGTGATGTGGTTTGTTTAAATCAGGCTCCCAGGGAGACAGTTTTTGTCCATGGGATGAAAAAGCCCATCACGGTCATGCCTGGGAAGAAGACCAAACATTCCACCTCTTTGGTCTGGCAATATTTCTATCCAAATCCGAACAACAACTGTCTTGCCATATGTACCATACGTAAAAAGTGAAATAAGTAGGGGTAGGACGTTAACCACCTAGGAACATCCTCCCTTATACGGCACCTGCAGCACGTTCATTAAAAGTTACTGTCAAGTTCAGAAACTTTGGCTAAGGGCTTAAGCAGTCCAGGGACACCTAAATCCCGTTGTCCTGTTGTATCCAAGCACTTGCAAACCACACCGTCAACTCCCTCCTCGTCAATTCCTCCTTAGTCAGGATCGGAAGTAGTCCTGCAGGCCATGTCACTGGTATGACTGACTCTCTAATCTGGGATTTCTCCGGAGGATCCTGCATTGCTACACCTCCTGCTGCCGCTGCTGCTGTTGCTGCTGCTTGGAGTCATTCATCATCCCAGAGAGGAAGTAGGAACAATACTACTTTTACTAAACAATTGACCCTCCAACAGTCCTTAGCGAGGAGGAAGAAGTATGACAGCAGTTATCCTGAAGCAAAACTGAGGCCTTGACTGCTATGTTGGTGTTAGACGTGCATCCGGTATCCGCCATTAGTGCAGTGGGATTTAGACAATTGATGGAGGTAGTGTGTCCCTGGTTCCAAATCCCATCTAGATTCCACTTCACTAGGCAGGCAATACCGAGACTGTACAGAAATGTCAGAAAAAGTGTCCTCAGTGTCCTGAAAAATGCAGTTGTACCTAATGTCCACTTAACCATGGACATGTGGACAAGTGGAACAGGGCAGACTAAGGACTATATGACTGTGACAGCCCACTGGGTTGATGTATCACCTTACGCAGCAACAACAGCAGCGTCACCAGTAGCAGCATCTCAGAAATGCCAGCTCGTTCCAAGGCAGGCTATGCTGTGTATCACCGGTTTCAGTAAGAGGCACACCGCCGACAACCTATTAGAGAAACTGAGGGAAATCATTGCCCAGTGCTTACCCCACTTAGACATTCCTGGGGATTTGTGATATCTGACAACGCCACCAATATTGTGCGGGCATTACATCTGGGCAAATTCCAGCACATCCCATGTTTTGCTCACATGATAAACTTGGTGGTGCAGAATTTTCTGAAAAGCGACAGGGGCGTGCAGGAGACGTTTTGGGTGGCCCAAAAAATTTCTGGCAACTTTCGCCATTCAGCGACTGCGTGCCGAAGACTGGAGTGCCAGCAAACACTCTTGAACCTGCCCCGCCATCACCTGAAGCAAGAGGTTGTGTCGCGGTGGAACTCAACTCTCTATATGCTTCAGAGGATGGAGGAGCATCAAAAGTCCATTCAAGCCTATACATCCACCTATGACATAGGCAAAGGAGGGGGTATGCACCTGACTCAAGTGCAGTGGAGAATGATTTCTGTGTTGTGCAAGGTTCTCCAGCCCTTCGAACTTGCCACACGTGAAGTCAGTTCAGACACTGCCAGCTTGAGTCAGGTCATTCCCCTCATCAGGGTTTTGTAGAAGCAGCTGGAGAAAGTGAAGGAGGAGCTTAGACGGAGCGATTCTGCTCGGCATGTGGGACTTGTGGATGAAGCCCTTCATTCACTTTGCCAGGATTCCAGGGTGGTCAATCTGTTGAAAGCAGACCACTACATTTTGGCCACCGTGCTCAAACCTAGGTTTAAAGCCTATGTGGTGTCTCTATTTTCAGCCGACACAAGTCTGCAGAGGTGCAAAGACCTGCTGGTAAAAACACTGTCAGCTGAAGCGGAACGTGACATGTCAACAGCTCCTTCTTCATTTTCTCCCGCAACTGGGGCTGCCAGGAAAAAACTTAGGTATCCTAAGCAACCCACTGGCAGTGATTCAGGGCAGGCAGGACCAAGTTTGGACATCTGGTCCGGACTGAAGGACCTTGCAACAATTTCTGACATGTCTACTGTCACTGCATATGATACTGTCACCATTGACAGAATGATGGAGGATTACATCGGTGACAGCATCGAAGTAGCCATGTCAGACAGTCCGTACCTGTACTGGCAGAAAAAAGAGGCAATTTTGAGGCCCCTGTACAAACTGGCTCTATTTTACCTGAGTTGCCCCCCCTACAGTGTGTACTCCGAAAGAGTGTTTAGTGCAGCCGGGAACCTTGTCAGCAAAAGGCGTAGGAGGTTGCTTCCACAAAATGTGGAGAAGATGGTGTTCATAAAAATGAATTATCAACTCTTCCAGGGAGACCAGCCTCCAGAACGTACATAGGGACCTGTGGTGGTGGATTCCAGTGGGGACGAGTTAATACTCTGTGAGGATGAGGATGTACACATCACTGAAGAGGGTGAGGAATTGGTGGATAAGGAGGGTGAGGATGACATCTTGCCTCCGTAGAGCCAGTTTGTGCAGGGACAGATTAATTGCCAGCTTGTTTTGTGGGGACCCAAACGAACCAATCATTTCAGCCATGGTCATGTGGCAGACCCTGGCACTGAAATGATTGGTTTGTTAAAGTGTGCATGTCCTGTTTAAACAACATTTCCCAAGGACAATTCCATCTTGCACCTCTTTTTTTTCTTTGCATTATGTACCATTTGGGGCCTAGTTTTTCAAACTGCCATCCTGTCTGCCACTGCAGTGTCACTCCTAGATGGGCCACGTGTTTGTGCCACCCACTCGTATCTCTTAGCATAGTCATCCAGCTACCTCGGTGCAACCTTTTGGACATAAAAACACTATTGTCAGGTATTCAGAATAGACTGGAAATGAGTGGAAATTAAGGTTATTGATGTTAATAATAGCATAGGAGCAGAAAAACCCACAAATTCTGTGATTTTAGCTGTTTTTATGCTTTTTTTTAAAAAAGTACAGATCCAAAACACAAAACCCAGAACCCAAAACACGGAAGGGTGGTTTTGGCAAAACCAATCCAGATCCAAAACACGAAGAAAGATCCAGATCCAAAACCAAAACATAAAACACGAAAAGTAACCGGTGCACACCCCTAGTTATATACAGCAATGTCCTGGACAACAATCCCCCCGCCTTTAACGGCAGGACGAATGACCACATCTTTATAGTTACCCAAATCTTTTAAATCTTTCTTTTCATTTGCAGAAAGGTTTGGTATGGGCATGTTCACAGTTGTTAAATAGTCATTCAGGATTCTATCCATTCTGCTGGTAAAATATTTAATAGCTGCATTTTTGGATGCAGGTTCAAATGTGGAACTGCGTGTAAATGGAAAAGACTTTTCCAGATTACTTGTTACTTCACCAAATTGTTCCTTCAATCTCAGACGGCGATTAAGTTTATATAAATCAACCTTGCTATGGAATAAGTTAGGCTTCATGGAAGGCACAAAAGAAAGCCCTTTATTGAGCACTTTAATTTCATCAAGGGTCAGATTTTTGGAGGATAGATTAATTACTAAATCCTCTGTTTGTAGACCTTTCTAGTACATCCGCGCCCACTGGCTGCCCCTCTGGGTGTATGATCTGGTGGAGCTTTGTCCTGTCCTCCTATTGCTACCCCTAAAGGGGGTTTCTGAGTGAGGGTGTTCTCTGTTCCCTTTGCACATTCCAACTTACTGGAAGATATACCTCCACTGGATGTGTCTGTATCTAAACCAAACCTCCTTGGTTGTCTGTATCTCGGTCGTCTATCCGGGACCTGAGTCCGATTATTGACCCAACTATAGATTTTATGTTCTGTGTAATCACGTTCAACTGTTTGTAGTTTAGACTTTTCAAATTTAATTAAAACTGCTTTATACTTGTCAACCTGTGAGCTCAATTTATTCAGCCAGTCTCCTGAAATATCTACTTTAAGTGTATCTTTATGCAGAGACTCAAATGTTTTAAATTTTGTCTCTTACCACGGACAGTTCCCTTGCGGATTCTTCCACGACTAATAATATTATGTCAAAAGATCATTTATTTAAAATGGCAGCCCATTTCCTGCAAAATTATGGGTTATGTCATCCTATAGTGGGTATGTTCTTCACACGAAATCCTCTGGGGATCTTTTTGATCCTAAAATAGTCCAATAATGTCACACCATGCAGATGGTAGTCAATTTCTCGTTTTCTCAAATGTAACCACTGTACAAACAGTTGTTCCCCAGTTTCTTTACCTGCAGTATCTTGTAAATTATCCTTAAATAATATTGTATCAGCATCCGATTCTGAAAAGCTTAATACATCTCCAATCGGTAAATCAATATTATGAAATTGACTCACTTCCGTTAAAGCCACAGTTGACATTACTTAAAACAAATCTGCTAACCAAATATAAGCAGAAAGATTCCCAATAAACACAGAAATAATCCAAATAAATCTTACAGGTGCCCTGATTGATGTCCTTAGACTGAGCTATAGTCCAGGACTAGTATACAGTCAGAGAGAATCCAGCACTCAGGTATATCCACAACACAGTCAGGTGCCTTTCCAAGAGAAAATGTATCCAAAGCAAAGTGGATGGCACTCTGGCATAAATCAACCAAATAAAAAAGCTAGTGAAACAGCCTTTGTGGTCGACATTTCAGAGTTCTACTCCTTTATCAAGACATACAAAAAGACAATACAAACACAAACCTTATATTACTTCACCCCATGTTCACGCGTCTCTCTCAGTTCAGCCCACTTCAGATGCATGCAGCCAATGCATCTGAAGTTGTGAGGTTTACGTGAAAGGAAATGTTCTATTTTAGGCTCGCAGTGCGTGGAGATATCATTATGCACTACGATATTTTTTATATCAAGCATGGACTCTCCACCATTAGATATAAGATGATCGATTGGGTCCCCCCAGTCCCAGAGGAGGAGACCGAGGTTGTAAACTGCTGCAACTTGAAACAAAATGAGTGCATATATTAAACACAGTACATCCATATGGACTTAATGAAATGATGTCCTATAGCTGTTTCTTATGAATGTTGGTTATGCTTTAATTTAAGTTTAGCAGTGTTTTATAGTTATTTTTGAGTTCTGTTGCTATTATGTGACTGATATTCTCCTCCATTCCGTATTAGTTCCAGTGGGTTTAATATTATCGGTTCCTCTATAATATTTTTATAGAGATATTTATTGCTGCAGTATGTAAATTTACTAAGTACTATAATCTTTCCTCTTGTTCTGACTATGACCCGTTATGTCTCCAATATGATATTTGATTTGTAAGTTTGGATGTATTACGTCCAGTATTGTTTTTTTCAGGTTGTCATCCAATACTTGGTCCATTTACCCTGTTGTCATGGTGAAGGTATACACTTTTTTAACCATGCCCCTGTGAGATGGTCAGGATGTCGGTGCTATGCGCACTTGGTGACGTCATCCGGTCTCCGACGTGGGCTGAACTGAGAGAGATGCGTGAACATGGGGTGAAGTAATATAAGGTTTGTGTTTGTATTGTCTTTTTGTATGTCTTGATAAAGGAGTAGAACTCCGAAACGTTTACCACAAGGGCTGATTCACTAGCATTTTTATTTGGTTGATTTATGCCAGAGTGCCATCCACTTTGCTTTGGATATATATATATATATATATATATATATATATTCATTTAATTGCCCGAAATGTATAATAGACTCACGTCTAACTAAACTAATCTGATTATGAAAAAGTATTAGCTCTTTGAGTAAAATATTTTCTGTGTATAAAGGTAGTGGTGTTAGGGACTGGTGTCACACTGCTTTACAAACCTAATGAGGGATGTAGGTGTTTTAAGATTCCGTATCCACAGTTAACAAAATGAATCCTTCATGTACTGGACCTCAAATAAGTTGTGTCCTGTGGTTATCAACATTTATATAGATAAGATCTAATTTTACATGACATATTGTTTCACCAATTTTTTAAAATCAATACATCTATTGTACTCTTAATTCTTGAAAATGCTGTCCAGAAGTAGATATGCTTTACTGAAAAACAAACACACCTGAAAGTAGGGGTTCCAATTCAAATTGAGTTCCAGCTCTGATCACTTTTGGGGGCCCAAATACAACTGAGTACCAACTCGGGTCTGCTGTAAATTCTGAACTCTAATTATAAACATAATCTCAGTTTTAGATTGCATGTAAACAGGTTCTAATCACATTATTTTAGCTGTTTTTATCAATTTTATAAAAATTAGAAAGCAAAACCAAATTTAAACCAAAACATTTGAGGGTAGTTTTGCCAAAACCAAAACATGGGGGTCCGTGCACATCTCTATTCAGAAACCTGTCAAAGCAATAGTAATATGATAAAAAAATATTGATATGACAATAGGAAGTAATAAGTAATAAAAATAATATGTGAAGTGCAAGGAGAACCACTTCTCAGCTATGCAGAAGGTCCCAAAAATCCATTCACATGATAAATTAGGGTCGAGAATTCCTTGACACAAAATAATTAGAAAGGAATTTGAAAAAGGATAGTAGTCCATGATACAAGGAGGTAATTCATTCACCAAATATTTAGGGGTTTATCTATCAAGAACTTAAAAGCATGGAGAAGTGGACCAGTGAAGAAGTTGCCCATAGCAACCAATCAGCTCCTACCTATTATTTTATAGCCTGTACTTTAAAAATGCTACTTCAAAGCTTATTGGTTGCTATAGGCAACTTCTCCACTGGTCCACTTATCCATGCTTATCATTGCTTGATACTGTACATAAACCCATTAGTCCAATTTCAAACTGCATCATCATGCAGTAGTCTATGATCAAAATATTACTCATTTTTCCCCAAGTGTTCATAAAATACTGTAAACACTAGTAATGTATTACAGGAGATGCTGCCCCTTCATGAGACCTAAGGAGAGTCTATTTTATGGTACCTGGTGAGTGTCTCTATCTATGGAGCTGTTTTATTACTAGTGACAGTAAGATTGCAAATGATTTTTCAATTATTTGATTATTTTTCGATTCTCTTGTATAGGATTTTAAACAATCATATATATTATTACCAAAACTCTTGTCTGGCCTGAACTGTACTATGTGTGCACTATAAAGCTGCTGCGGCAGTAACAATAAAAAATTAGTTTAAAGTCTGATGTCTGACATCTTGATTGAAGTTGTGATAATTGTGAAGTGATGTCAGGCTAAGGGGTCTATGTATTGATAATTGCAGCACTGCTGCAATTATTAACAGTCTTTAGCACGATTAAAAATAAAATATCCCCACTATGTACTAAAGTTAACCCACAGGGACAGCAGTAGCGATAACCTCTGTACCTGCAAGTTCTTTTCCGGGCATATTTAAGGAGGTTTATACATTTTGGTACAAATAGTTAAGCATACAGATAAGCTTGCTTAGATCATGCCCTCATCGGAGAGTGGCTCCAAAACTATATTCTATAATTAATAATACATTAAACACATTTTCTAATAAGTACTTTTAAAACATTTCAATTCTCACTCATGAACTAAGCTTATATGAGTTCCTAGGACTTACCTCTACATTATTCTTACAGTATATTTATTTAGTAATAGGCATTTGGAAATAGCCAATCCACATTTATAGATTATGTAGATAATTATAATCGTACCCATAACTATTGAATCTAAGAAAGCCTCAAAGATGCTTGAAAACGAACAACCTACTCCTAAGAACTGACTTACTGAATTAAGATCTTCCAAAACACTGTCTTTTTTTGGACCTTTTGTATAATTTACCTACTTTTTGCAGAGGTTTCCCTGTTTAATCTTTATAATCTAATACGTACAGTAGGTACAGCATTCCTTAAGGTATTTCTTTCTTTAACATAAAGTCTAATGCTATTCTATTTTATAGGGTTTCTTTCCTAATCTGAGCTATTTCCTCATTTATCAGCCTTACAGTATATCCATCTCTGTTATATTCAAGATCTTATATCAATTTTTGAAATACTCCCTCCTGGGGAAACATGGAATAAAAAGTGAGTTTCTTCTTATTTATTTAGTTTTTTAGGGACTTTCCCTCCAGTGTTTATGTGTTTCCTGGATAAAACTACTCTACTTATCATTGTAGCAAGGATGACTCTCCCTAAAAAGCATGTAATTTATTATCCTGTAGGCAGCCAAGAATAAGCCTTCTTCTTGCAAATGTTATGCACACATTGTGGCAACTGATTACATTTTCCTTCCCATAAAATAGTACAGTGATTTTTCAAAAACATATTTTTTGTGTGCTTCTAGCATGTGTCTAATGTAACATTAATAAACACAATTCTTCGGATTGAGAAATATGAATACACACCCAAAAAAGGTTTTTCAAAAGTCTCAGGTACTGTCTTATTTAATTGATGAAGGGTATTGTTTTGCCATGTCCATTTATTTTGGGCTCTACCACCTTTTAATGTGCTTTCATTCTTAGCTTCTTTTATCCATTGAAAACTGGAGTTATTTAAATATTCTGTTCTCTTATCTACTGTATGAATCTAGCTTCACAGTTTTCAGTTACTTCCTGGGTAGGAACCAAACTCCTTTCCTGTCTTAAGCTAGGTACACACTTTGCTGATCACTCGGCAGATCAGATAAATGGTATTTCTAGCACAGGGTTAACATTCTTGAATGGATTTGGAGGTTGGGCATCTTAAATATTAAACTGCTCATAAGATGCAACCTCTCAAGCCAACCATATCCAAGAGCATTTTAAGCTGTTTATCGGCTAACGCTCCAGCATACACACATATACAATTATTAGCCGATCAACCAATGGCGGGTAATCAGGCCAATAATTGTATAGGTGTGTATAAGGCTTTAGCCATATATTTTTCCCACATTGCACACTTATAAGTAAAATCCTATACAGAGCATGCTACATTAGTTGGTGAGATGTATGGTTTAGCTGTACCATGAGTAGAAGAAGTTCACGCTGTTATTAAAGCTTGAAAAATGGGAGTTGTCTGAACCTATTTCAGTGCCTAATATTTGTGTTGTGTATAGTGTTTGAATTAAGCTTGGAATGATGGCAGTGATGGTGGGATTGTTTGTGACATTCTATAATATCTGCCCTATTTGTGTATAAAGTTGTAATTTGCATTTGGAAATTACATATTCTCACCCACAAACTAAAAGAGCTGTCTAGTGTCAGCTGACATTGTTTTATAAATAGGAAAGTATAACAGTAGGTCAAATAAATATTGAATAAGTACTGAGTTATGTTGTTGGCTGTTAAATGTAAGGTTGTTATCATGGGCCTGGTTAAAGATGGTTGGGCTATCTACAAAGCCATGAGAGAACCCAGCCAGATGTATTGCTGACCCCTATAGGTGAATGCAAACAGATATTGATTATATTAGTGTATTGGTATTGAGTAGAAGGTAAAACAGAGATTAATTACCAAAAAATATGTGCTGGATTAGAGACCACCAGAAAAAGTGACTGGACAATGATGTTTACAGTGATTAAGTCCTGAACAAGTAACCATCCTCTTCCATATAATTTCTTCAAGGTGTAAATACAGTATAGATGTGTCCTCATACACCTTGCCACAATATGCCATGTGGCGCGTCAAGCCTAGCATGAGTTATCAGCCAAGTCCCTTGTGACTCTGCTTGCACCAAGCATCTCTATTTGCATTTTTTTCAGGAAATAATAGATCTTTCCTACAACAGGAGATGGTACTGATTAAACTGATATTGATATTTTCGCACAGCAGCTGCGTTTGGGATCACCGCTGCAATTACTGGTTATTAGCATACATCTCTGAATCAGGCACATGTAAATTTCATAGAGCAATAAATTGAAAACAATTAAGATACTACCAAAGAAGGAAGGCTGGAATGGGGCATAAATTGCTAGCCATAATCCAGCTCTGTATTTTAATTCCAGCTCTGGATCCAAATATTGCATCTAGACAGTTTCTTTGAAACACAGGAAAAAGAGGAAGATAATGGTGCGCGGATGATCAGTTACTGCCCGGTATAGAAACTTGTTGCTGACACTTGAGGGGTTCTTACAAAAAGCCTCAAAAAAATCACGTGAACAGAAAAAATGGTGTCTGCGCTAGTGACTACACAGAATTCCCAAGGCTGTATATGTTCAAGTATAAAATTTGTTGTACAAATAATGAACTGCAGTTCAATCTTAAAAACATGTAAATACATTATGCATTGATTAACATAATTGATATGCCTCAAACCTAGTTTGCATATGGCAACAATATAAGTTCAATGTTACTAATCCCTCAAAGAATTATAGAAGGATATTCAGGCACAATGTATCTAAATCACAATGTGATTGCAAAGTGATACAATTAATCCATGAATAAAACCCACCTCTATGTGCAAAGGAGGGAAAAAACAGATAATCAAGTAAAATATACAGTACAAAAGAGAAATGTCAGCCTGATATATTGAACGATCAACTGTTGTATAGTTACCATATATGGCCCTGTATGGAACTCAACTCCTGTGGGGCTGTGTGTGTCCGCACAAATGCCGCTGTGCTGTAGGGCTATTTGCTCTCCCAATGAGTGCCACTGTTATGTGTCCCGTGCTGTACCGGTTGGTGTAGCTGACCAGCTCCCAATGTATCCACGCTCCAGCATCTCACTGCCGCTTTGCCGCACCAGCGGCCCTCGGTCACTAGCACAGCGGCAGTGAGATGCTGGAGCATGGATACATTGGGAGCTGGTCAGCTACACCAGCCGGTACAACATGGGACATGAAACAGTGGCACTCATTGGGAGAGCAAATTGCCCTACAGCACAGTGGTATTTGTGTGTGGACACACACAGCCCCACAGGAGTTACACAATTGGGGAATGCAGCCAGGTGTGCTTCAGCTGATAAGGTGCAAACTTATATTGTTGCCATATGCAAACTAGATTTAAGGCATATCAATTATGTCAATCAATACTTAATGTATTTACATGTTTTTAAGATTGAACTGCAGTTCATTGTTTGTATAATAAATGTTATATTTGAACATATACAGCCTTGGGAATTTCTGTGTAGTCACTAATGCAGACACCATTTTTTTCTGTTTTTTGATACACAGCTTGTTGTAGTGATCACCTCCATGAGATTTTGATTTAATGTACTCAACACAGAGATTTCAAACACACAAGGGGCAATTCAATTGTTTTTTGGGTGGCTATTTGTTTTGGACACCCAACAGAGCAATTCAATTGTTGCTCCATTTGGGCACAATAGCCACCAGCACTGGCATTTCTGCTCACACGCTCAGGAGGGTGCGAGCAAATATGTGCACTAAACCTGTGGTTTTGGTGTTTAAACAGCAGTTTGGGTGCAAAAACCAGGACTTTACACAGGTTTAGCCATTTTACATGGCTAAACCTTGTCTAATAGGGCACAATGACCGTGATAATTAATGGGCACCCAGAACAATTCAATTGCAACACTGGGCACCCAATAATTATTGCCACCCACAAAATAATTGTATCGCTCAGACAGAATGTACTTGAGAAAAATACTGTGGTCTTCTACCTTATTTAACATTTTGATACAGAGCTTTAATAATCAGGATTTTAATGATCTTTTAGTGCACCCTATATATTGCATTTCACAAGAAAATTATAAAAGATTGATTATATAATTGCATTCACAACTCATAAAAGTTTTAATTAGGAATATATACCATGTGATATCAAAACACATGATGTTTTTATATGAGTATTAGGTTTGCATGTTATATATCTCTCTTAGGCACACATCAAGCATCCTTACTGTGGCTATGATTTAACCATTTAGATGACTGTGTTTCTTTCTGCGTACCCTTAAAACAGCTTGGAGACAAAATATTGTACAGAATGACCACTTTCTTGAAAATTATATTAGGAAATGGGTTCAGTTCTGTTTTGGGTACAGTATCCAAACATAAAAAAATATATTATGTTTTGATTATGTTCTTAACTTTTTGAGAAGCATTATAGTTTTTTGATTTAACCAATTAACTGACGTTTTTTCCAGCAAAACCGGTTAGAAATTGCCGGCCCATAGGAAAGTCCTGGAAGTCAGAGGAGATCCATTCTGCACATGTTTAGAACAAATTTCCTCTACAAAATCACAGTGGGGTGGTGCAGTCACACCTTATCAGCTGAAGCACAGCTAGCTGCATTCGCATCCCATACAACCAAATCAATTGAGTGGTTAAATACTAGAGTTCCATCAAAAGCAGTTGTTTATTTTTTACTTTTCTTGTTTTTATCAAACTTTCTATTTAATATATTTTCATATGTATAATATATATATATATATATATATATTGTAAATATCAATTATTTATGTATACTATATACAGTATAACATAGTATATGTTCATTAAAGATGAGCGGGTCCAGTTCTAAGAGAACCGGACCCACACGGATTTCACAATCTGAGCTCGGATTCGAGTCTGGCTAAAGTTTTCCCTCCTGACTTGGATACGAAACTGAAGCAAAACATGTCACCCTCCTGCTGTCAGATTCTCACGAGTTTTGGATTCTATTAAGGTTTCGGTGATTGGCACCATTTTCACTCCGGCTGAAGAGAGTGTGCAGAACAGACATGCTCTATCTGTGCTGCTGTTGTTCAAGGGTGCAGTGTTGTCGGGTTGTGGGTCTGTGCTGCTGTTGTTCAAAGGTGCAGTGTTGTCAGGCTGGGGATGCAGTACATAAAGGGGCACTGCAGTACATTATGGGGTGCTGCTGTGTTATCCATAAAAGGGGGCTGCAGTACATAAAGGGGTGTTGCTGTGTAGTCCTGTCCATCAAGGGGCCAGGGTTGTAGTGCATAAAAGGGTGCTGTGTTGTCCAGGGGTGATCTGTCAATCCAGGGGTGCTCTTCTCCAGTGTTAAAGATAAAAAAGTTAAATAAAATTATTGTTATACAAAAAAAAGATCTGATTTAATTTTTTTGTGTGTGTTACTGTAGCTACAATATTATTGTTTGGTGACACTGCCGGCCAGACAGATGTTTATTACAGATGTTTATCATACTCATATTTGTGACTCTGCAGGTGGTCCATCTGCACTCTGTAGGGGTGCTTTGTTGTACATAAAGGGGTGCTGTGTTGTTTTCCATCATGGGGCTGCTGCCTTGTCCTGGGGTGCTTTTCACCAGTGTAAAAAAAATAAAAGGGAAATAAAATTATCATTCCTCAAAAAATAAAGAAAAAATATTTTTTTTTTGTGTTTGTGTTTGTTAGCAACTTAGATACGCTGTTATTGTTCGGTGACACTGCCAGCCAGACCGCAGTTTATCATCTATGTATTGTGACACTATAAGTCTTAGAATAGTGTTTTATTCTTATTCATAAAAAATATTGTGACATTATAAGTCTTAGAACAGTGTATTATTCTCATTCATAAAAAATATTGTGACACTATAAGTGGAAGCACAGTGTAATATTCAACTTTTTCATTCTTTCATCAATTGTGAATAAATTATTAGTCTGCACACCGACTTCAACAAAGTGCTAAATAACATGTGTAATATATAAAACATAATGATATCACTCTAAGTGGCAGTACAGTGTGTTATTCTTTTCTTATTCATAAAAAAATTTGTAACACTGTAAGTGGTAGTGTAGTGTATTATTATTTTCTAATTCATAAAAGATCTTGTGACACTGTAAGTGGTAGTGCAGTGTGTTATTCTTTTCTTATTCATAAAAAATATAGTGACACTGTAGGTCATTGATACCGCAGTGTATTATTTAAAATTGTTACAAATTGATGTTTGTGCTGTACCCCACTTCATTCTTGTTTGTTGCTATAGAGAACGAACAGTTGAGAGGAGAGCAGGAACAACATACTAGTGCTGGAGCTGCTGCCAGTGCCACCAGTCATGACAATACTAGTCTGTCTACATCATCTACTGAAGCCGATGCATCTAAAATTAATGAACCAATCTTTTACAGTGGTAAAGAAAAAAATATCAAAAGGAATGTTAACTGCAGAAAGACATAAAATTGGCAATATGCCTTTCACCTAATAAATTGGCAAGGAAATGCTATGGCCTTGGCCTTTATTTATGACTAGTGGTTCTGCCTCTTATGATGATGTAAGCACAAGTGAACATGCTGACAAATAAATCGAGGTTGCTTCTGTGAAAGTGCACCAGGATGAACAGGATATTTGTGTAGCTGAAGTTAATAAAGATGTTGATGATGAGTGTGTTGATGATTATGTACAGTAGGAAAGCTATCAAACTAGCCTTCAATCAAGCCAAAAGTAGAAATAGAGAAACACAATTTTTTCCTACAAATAGATATAAGAAAAAAGAAGACACAGGTGTGAGATTCATTTGAACATTCTACAATGAATGGAAGCAGATAAAATAAATATTACAAAGACATTGGAGAGTATGCACCTTAGATAAAGATCTGGAGAGGATACTGGGCAACAACATTAATGTCAGTTGGCGTAGATCGGACAACCTGAAAAAGAAGTTCTTACACAGTCACTTTAGTAGACAGGAAAATAAAACGACATAAAAAATAAGTGGATGTTACAAATGTGATGATTGTACTACTTGTAAATATATACATCCACACAGATAATAGACAGATATGGTAAGGATATAATTATTAAGGATTACATCAATTTCAAGACCACTGGAGTTATCTATTGCATTTTTTGCACATGCGGTATGAGCTACATAGGAATGACAAAAAGACAACTTAGGTTGAGAATTTCTAAACATGTCAGAAATGGAAAAAATGCAAGAACAGATCTTCTGAGATTCAAACCCATTACAAGTGTTGCAAGGCACTTTTTGAGAAAACATAATGGTGATCCAAATCACATAAGAGCATATGGAATGGAAAAAATCAAACTAGGAATTAGAGGAGGTGATATGAACAGAGAATTACTGAAGAGAGAATCAAAAATGATTTTTTTGTATGGACAGTGTAGATCCATATGGGATGAATGAAAACAATCAATATGGAGCCATTTTTAATTCCAATCAACCTCAGAATTTCCTGATGAATTTTAATAACAATAAAAACATATTTTCATTGAGATGAAAAGATATTTGAAAACCTTTTTGCAGACAACTGTCTGAGTATAATAAATATTTCTGTTAAACTAATATGTTATGAATATATACATTGAATAAGTTATTCACAATAATAGCAATATATGTTGAAGTATATGATATGGAACATAAGAGAATTCTCCATATCAGGTATCATAACAAAACTTTAATAAAATATACATACTAGATATACCATTACCCTCCATATAGTTAGGTGAGAAAATGAAGATCAAATGGTAGGAACTCTGATGTTATAATGTAAACATATATGAAACTAATTGAAAATAGAATAGAATGGAAAGCACCTAGATTGAAATTAGAAGTCACTTTCAATGGTTTAGAGATGACACAATGATACACTGCACATTTTTCACAGTCATACAGTATTTAGAGTGTCACTAGTAGATGGAAATATATTTATTACTTGATAATTTGGGCACAGACACTAATAATTTAACACATAGATTAAAGAAATCATGTTTGCTGTGATTATATGAATACGGTTTAGTCTTTCATTTTAGTTTTATTAATGGAGGTAGGTATTGTAATTTATGATAATAGATAAACTATTAGCTTTTTGGGTAATAGGGACCTATGAAGAACTCACTAATCAGACACGATATGAAGCAATTTATGAAATATTTTATCACATTGAGGTTATAATATATTGATTATTAGATAACAAATACACTACTCCATAGATAATGTATATATTAGTATTGGTAGTATAAGAAGATCACTAATGTACACATGAATTTAATGTATGGAATTAGGAGATAGACGACATTAGTTTCATCATAAATCTAGTCAGAGGACTTTAAATGAATGAAAAATTGAAAACAACACACAAGAGGAGGGAATAAGGTTTAATATTTAATATAAAATAGTTTACAAACCAATTAATAATTTATTTAGGTTAAACAGAGAACAGTATGTGATAAGAGAGTATTGAACATTAATCTATGTTATAAATAACATTACTTACATGCTCTACAGATTAAAAGATAACTGATTAAGTTACACATTTGATTCTGAACAAAATTTTAGAGATAAAGAATTAATCAGAATTGCTAAATTATGATTGCCGGAAGGAATCTTAGAAGGTTAAAGCACAAATTAGAAAATACCAAATATATAATTTATAATAACATAGGGGAACTGATGTATAATATCTTTGTCTGAAGAAGTAATCATGGATAATAATTAATCTATTTAGATGATTTTCAAATAAATAAAATGATCTCGATGGCTTCCACATAAATAGTAAATACAAACAAGATAAATGGGTTCATTTACTGAGAAGAGATGTGAATATAGAGATATTCTTTAATCACAATAGGATATTATAAATAATAGTTATACTAATTGACACTAATTATGTAGTCATGATGGACAATGGTCCGTGAAATGTGTAACCCTGTGACGTTAGTCAGTCAGTATTACGAGGCCACGGAGACAACATCAACCTACCAAAAATGGAAGTGATAGATGAAAAATTTTAACTGATGAATAGAAATTATCAGGGGGATAGACAAACAGACATGACAGGTAATCGGGTTGCACTGCCTTGACAAAGCAGCCCCTGGCAAAAAAGTGCTTCAGTGTTCCATATGCTGCCATTGGTCACTGCATTACCATTTTCTATTCTTGTGGAAATATAAACACGCTGATATATTTAATTGAGATGATATAAACCTGTCTAATAGTGTTACAGAAGGGTTAAATGAGAGTGAAGAGGTATCGGTAACAGTGAGAGATGTGGATGGTATACTATATACAGATAACTATCTTATGTGTGTATAGCAGCAAATACCAGGAATATTAAAGTACTGAAATATATTAGATGCCATTGACATGTTAGATTAGAGGCATATCAATAGCTGGTGATAAAAACTACTGAGTTAACCATACGCCACATATCGATTTCTAACAGCAATTAATAAAGCAACACACTAGCCAATAGTTACATGTGAGAGTATCTGATTAATAAGAAAATGATACTAAATTGCAGATACTCACAACAACATTACAGGTTACTCTATATAGATACAGTAACCCCTTTTTGGTGAGAATATATTAATATTCACCATAGGGTAAAGCTCGTTGCCATACAGATAGAGATCACACTGTATAAATTATTGAAGATTATTTTTACTTATCAAGAATAATTTTATTTAAATGTGTACTATCATGAAACAGTGACATGACCAACGGCAGTAGGAAATATTTTAAACAGTTTTTCTATTTTTCGGCACACTTACTTTTTTACTACTTTAACTTGTTTTATATAATATTCTACCTTTTTTAGAACACTATATTTTAATGAATTATGAATAAAGATTAAATAATTAATTTTTTTTCCAGAGAACAATTTCTAAAATAGAATTCATCGACTCAATAAGTGCACCTGAACAGAGCCTAACTTTTTCTTTTGTTGTAACACATATAACATTGAGGTTATCAGACAGCACCTCCAGGAAATAAATATTGGTATTAAAAATATGGAAAAAAGCCGTTATCATTACGAATGGAGTTTTGAGATCAATATCTATTCTCTGGATAGGAGATATAAATTTAGTTATTTACCAGTGCGGGATCATAATAATTTGTGTGTTATTGATGATTAGGATGTTGATGATGAGCATTTTGTTGAAGAAGATGTTGTTTGTGTAAATCAGGCACCAGTTGAAGAAACAGTTGTTGCCCATGATAAGGAAAAGCCCATTGTCAAGTCTGGGCACAAGACAGAACAATTTACTTCTTATGTGTGGAATTATTTCTACCCAAAATCTGGACAACAATTGTCAAGCCATCTGTACCCTTTGTAAATCCAGACTAAGTAGAGGTAGCAACCTTCACCATCTAGGAACCTCCTCCTTGTTATGCCATCTGCAGAGCATCCATCCAAAAACTTTTTTCAAAATTCAGAAACTTTGGCTAAAAAATACCAACAAGCAGTCCAGCGTCGGCTTGCTCCCTTGTCTCTGCTATATCCAAGCACCTGCCATATTCACCACCAACACCTTCATCAACAATATTAATCATGAAGAGATTGGTTTATTTGGGCCACCACAAAACAAGCTATCAATTGGCAGATGACATAGCTGGCAATGTTCTCCACATGCACAAAATGGCTTTAGACAGGCAAGATTTTGTCACCATCATCATCTAATTCCTCACCCTCATCAGTGTGTACATCATCTTCATACAATATTAATTTGTCCCTGCTGGAATCCACCATTTTAGGTCTCTGTAATTTTTGGATTTAATTGGCATAGAATTTTTAGTTCATTTTGATGGACATCATTTTCTTCCACATTTTCAGGAAGTAGCCTCCTACGCCGATTGCTCACAAGGTTCCTTGGCTGTGCTGAAAACTCTTTCTGAGTACACACTGGAGGATGGACAGCTCAAGTAAAGCAAAGCCAGTTTGTGCAAGTGCCTCCAAATTGCCATTTTTTTCCTGCCTGTAGTCAAACTGACTGTCTTACATAATAAAATACATAAATGAATATAAAAAATTTGCAATATATCAGATTTATCTGAGCATTTAGTTTAGCATCAAAGAACACAGTCAGGACCTACTAAAAGGTTTCTGTATATTCTTATTATACTCCATTCTTCTTTGTACATATATCTGAATATAACCCCTCTGTTGCCTTAATGATCCTTTCTTCCAGATCGCAAAAAAATTAAGAAAAAATAACAACCTTATTGATTATATGGACAGTTAGCTGTATTGCATCTGATCCAAATTTGGAAAATCACAGTCAGTTTTTATCCATGACCATTTTGTTTGGTTAGTAAAGGACAGTGCTTTCAGTTCCTTGATAAATAAGGGAACTTGTCCAGGGTGTATCTGAATTCGCAAGATATTGTATATCAGTCTTAAATAACAATCACCTTCAATAGGGGAGTCTCTCCTATAAAGGTATGAATCCTCCCTTGTTGTTTTAAATGGGATATAGATAGCCAGCCAGATTCTAATTTCACTGCTGTCCTTATACCAGTCTTTGTTTTATGGGATACCTTGCAATGATCACGTGATGGTACTCATGAAAAGTTCTTAATGTGATTTCTCACAATAGGCAATTCAGCAGCGGATCTTCTTATGGCACAGATGTGTGGAGAAAAGGGAGCTTGTAATGCATCTCCCCACCTTGTAATGTATCTCAGCAGCTTCCTCAGACAGAGTGACTCCATAGCTATTTGTGAGGTTGTTTATACCTCCTTAATTGACTGTTTAATTCCTTCATATTGAACTGCTGTGTCCACTTACACAGAACGCATGCTTAAGCCCCGCCCCTTCCGGTTATGCATTCCACATGACGTTATTAGGCATTCCAGCAGCCATTTTGCTCAGCCACTTCCTGTATTTCACAATGTTTGCGTTTCAGCTGGTGTTTATTATGCATTCCAGTGATCCTGTCACAGTGGTGCAATAGTAATTTCCTACTTTTGGCTTTAATATTCCAGCAGCTGGCAATGTAATCCAGCAGTCATTACATCAAGCAATAGGAAAAAATATAAAATATATCATATATCTTTCTATAGATATGAATTTATGCTGGATTCTCACTATCTAAGAATGTTTTTTCCTATTACTTTAATGTTCTGTATATGTAATGTCTGCTGGAATACATTGCCGGCTGCTGGAATACTAAAGTAAAAAGTAGGAAATTACTATTGCACCACTGTGACAGGATCGCTGGAATGCATAATAAACACCAGATGAAATGCAAACATCATGAAATACAGGAAGTGGCCGAGCAAAATGGCTCCTAAAATGCATAATGATGTCAAGTGGAACGTACAACCAGAAGGGGCGGGGATTAAGCACGCGTTCTGTGTAAGTGGACACAGCAGTTCAATATGATGGAATTAAACAGTCAATTAAGGAGGTATAAACTACTTCACAAATAGCTATGGAGTCACTCTGTCTGAGGAAGCTGCTGAGATATATTACAAGGCAGGGAAATGTGTTACAAGCTCCCTTTTCTCCACACATCTGTGCAATAAGAAGATCCGCTGCTGAATTGCCTATTGTGAGAAATCACATTAAGACCTGTTAGTGAGTACCATCACGTGATCATTACAAAGGCTGGTATAAGGGCAGCTGTGAAATTACAATCTGGCTGGCCATCTATATCCCATTTAAAACAACAAGGGAGAATTCATAACATTATATGAGAGAATCCCCTATTGAAGGCGATTGTTATATAAGACTAATATACAAGATCTTGTGAATTTAGATATGCCAAGAACAAGTTCCCTCAATTATCAAGGAACTGCAAGCATTGTCCTTTACTAACCAAACAAAGTGGTTATGGATAAAAACTGACTGTGATTTTCCAAATTTGGATCAGATGTAATACAACTAACTGTCCATATAATCATTAAGGTGGTTATATTTTCTTAATTTTTTTGCGATCTGGAAGAAAGGATCATTAAGGCAACAGAGGGGTTATATTCAGATATATGTACAAAGAAGCATGGAGTATAATAAGAATATACAGAAACCTTTGTGAAGGTCCTGACTGTGTTCTTTGATGCTAAATTAAATGCTTAGCTATACTTGATATATTACAATTTTTTAATATATTGTTATTGATGTATTTTATTATGTTTCATTGTGTCTATGATATGGCCATATTATTATGCATTAATAAAATGTATTTAAATTTAAAATGATTGATGTGATTGATGTATTTAAAATTATTGATGTTTACAAATTGGCAGTGCTTCCTATACCTTTATTCTTTCTTTTTTCAGTTTTTAAGGTGTGGCAATTACCTTTATTGGGAAGCTGCAGCATGGATTGGTTAGAAAGACATTTGTCCCTACTTGATTAGGCACCAGGTTGTTTATTTTGTTTATTTTCTGGACTGTCTTACATGCCTATTTGGATGCTATCATTAAAATTTTTTAAATAGTCCTCAACCATTCTTTGAATGGTGAACGTGTCACATGGAGTCATGGTAGAGGTCTCATTAATTGTAGGCAATTATTTAAACCCGACCAGATGTCAAAACTTGGTTGTGTTGACTCATCTGCATCAGCAGTGGGTCTTTTGGGAAAGCTAAGTTTTTTCTCGGCAGATGCACTTGCTGGAGAAACTGAAGGAGAAGCCATCACTGCATCACGTACCACTTGAGCTAACAATTTGCTTACCAACAGCTCTTTGCATCTCTTCTGGTCTGTGTCCATTGTGAAGAAAGATACAACGTATGACTTAAACCTTCAATCCTAAATCTTGCGTTTGCTCTGTTCAGCTTGTCCACATATCTGTGGTTAAGTGGACAGTGGGTATAAAGGCATTTTGGAGGCCACTAGTTAAGTTTTTTTTACATCCCTGTAAAGGTGGGAACTGCTTTTCTAGTGAAATGGAGTCTAAACCATTATTGGCGGATATTGGACTCACATCTAATACCAGCATAGATGTTATGGCGTCAGTGATCCGCTGTGCAACTGAGTGACTGCTGTCATACTTGATACCCCTTGCAAAGGATTATTTAACAGTCAATTGATTTTTTAAAGTACTACTAGTAGTCTCCCTGGTCCCCTACTGGTATGAAAATCTACTCCAGGAGCAGCAGTAGCAGCAAGGATTATTCTGGGTCAAGGACTAATGTGAGTGATTTAAATATTTTTTTGCAAATGCCTCCCCTCTTTCCTCATAAATTTACTTCAGAATAAAAAATTTAAACTAAATGTAATACTAATAAAATCTACATTTCCCTGCCTTCAACGTCATACATACAACAACTCCCTCAGACCTCTTGAATAATAAAAACATTAGTTTCCTGATGTACCATGTTGGAAGTTGAACTGCCACAGCTGCTGCAATCTTTGACATGCAGTTGCTGAATGCCAAAAATGTCCAGAAATGTTTACGGCCACAGGCAGCATCTCCTGCATGCCCCATTAATTTTAAAAAATATTCTGAGCCACCATGTTGGTTTTGTGGGCAAAACAGGGACATATTGTTCACCCATGTTCTCCTATCCAACCTCATAAATTTGCTTCAGAATCAAATAATTTAATTCAATTTACTACCAATCAACCCTTCATGTCCCGGCATTCATCTACATACATACTCCATCTTCCTTAAGCATCTTGAGTAATGGAAACATACAGTATGTTTCCTTACGTGCCATGTTGGAAGTTGAAATGCCACCTGTCTGTGTTGCCCACTGCTGCCGCTTAGCTTAGTCAGCCAGCTAGCATGGTGCAAATTTTGGACCTAAACTGGAAGAAAACAATATTGTGAGCTGTGAGGTGGTCAAAATTTACTGGAAACAAGTGGAAATTAATGTTATTGAGGTTAGTAATACTGTAGGAACAAAAAAGCAAAAATTATGTGATTTTAGCAGTTTTTATAAATTTTTGAAAACAAATACAGATCCAAAACCAAAACACGCAAGGGCGGTCTTGGCAAAACCAAATCTAGATCCAAGACACAAAGGAGATACTGATCCAAAACCAAAACAAAGGGGTCAGAGCACATCCCTAATGTACATATATTTTCTTGTTATTATTTATGACATCTCTCTCCAAACAGATCTTTCAATATTCCTTTCATAATTATAACTGTTGTTTCTTTGCCATCATCTTAATTTATGAACATGTGGGAATATAATAAAGAACAGATTTAAAAAAACTGGTGAGATTTTCCATCGAGTTTCAAGTTGTATGTAATAGAATGAGACTGCAAGCAAAGTCATCTGAAATCCACCAGTATTTCTCTCAACTGGCTGCAGGTTGCCTTCCCAATTGTATTAATATCTGTGACTTACTGGGGTAATTTTAGCTAGTTAGAGGGGTCACAGGTGCAGTGTCTAGGTGTATAATATAATATAGATCCACAGTCAGCTTACATAGTAAAAATTAACTAAATTAAGCTTTGCATTGAGCAATTAGCATACAATGGAAAACAAAACCATCCTAATGCTCACTCAGGGCACTAGCTCACTGCTTGACCCCTATCTATAATGGGTAGCTAGTCTGCATGCAATCTCTCAAAAGTGTCAGCCCTGTCTTTCACAGGTTTAGCCACAGGCCTTTTGGACTGGATTGGCTGCCAAAACTTCCCACGTACAGTCTTAGAGTTTTTGTTGTCCTTCCTGCCCTGCAGGTCTGGACACTGGCTTTATAGTCCCCACTGGCCTCCAGGCACACTGGCCTATTTATTGTACACTCCCACCTGGACTGTCTCCACTTGGCAGCCATTAAGTGTGGCCACACCTCCTTTTTGTTCCCTGTGTGTGCTATCCCTCCAGACCCACACAGTATCTATGGCTCACTAATGCCACATTGCTTGATTTTGACAAATGTCAAACACAAAACTTGTCATATATAACAGGCTGCAACTTGTAAATTCATCCGATATATTCTAGAAGAGCTTGCATGCTTGTTTTGATATCTGTCCCGACAGAACATAATGTTTGCTCAGGGACCCAATAAAAATAATAAATTAATAATGAATTTAATTAAATCTGTAAATAATTATATAGGTGCTTAATTAAGTATGAATGTTACAAAGTAATACATATGTTTAATGTGAGTCTTTATTAAGTTCTGTCCAGACTAATCGCTAAAATACATGCAATTTGATCCATCTCTCTGGCCTGGGCCATTTTTTTGTGAGTTTCTGGTGTCAATATGATGAGCGCCCAAGTTGATGAACGTATAGGTGATAGAAAAGATGGTCTTGTGGGTTTCTAAAGCCTTTTGCACCTTCTGCAGTTAATACATGGACAGCTGAGTTTCAATTGATTTCCTTTGCTCCATATCTCTATTTAGTCGTGGCTAGTGAGTCTGGTGTCATGATCTAACTGTTGACGTCTTTCACAAAAATTGACAGCTACTCCAGCAGAGGAACTTAAGGTTCCTAAAGTATCCTCTCCCCTGAAATGTCCCCTCCCCTGAAATGTCCCCTCCATTTTTCCAAGATCTGGTTAAGTGGCCCTCATACCCTCCTTCACTACTCAATAGGATAGAATCTGGTGGAGTATGGCAGCACTTTATAAAACAAAAACAACAGCTCCTGCACTGAATTCTCAGTCTGATCAATATACACTTCCAGCAATCACTTAAGTATCCTGTTGAATTGGTCACAAAGTATATTGATCTGGGGATGGTATGGAGTAATGAGAACCAGACAATCCTTGTCCCACACAATATACTGAAACTTGGTGCCCTGGTTGATTAAAATCTCCTGTAGAAATTATGCATTGTAAAAATATCTGTTAGTGCTTGTGCTACATATTTGGCTTCTATGGATGCTGAATAGCCTCAGATATCTAATCTTGTAGTCCACCACAGTGAGCTTGAACCTCTTCCTAGTCCTGATGGGTTTATTCAGTGGACAAATGATGTCCATGGCATACCATTGGCAATGATTGTTGATGATGGGCATTAGCTATAGTAGAATTCAACCAGGAGGACCCCAAGTAATTGACACATCCTGCATGAGGCTAGGTAAATGGTAACATCCTGCTTGATTCCTGGGGAATATATATTTTCAAAACCTAGGTACAAGTATTGCTGACTCCTAAGTGCCCTGCTGTGGGATGTCATGAGCAAACTCTAACAATTCTGCATCTCAGTCCCCCAACATGAACTTATCTCCAGTGGAGTCCAAAAAAATAAATAGCTGTCTAGTGCTAAGTCATTACCCAGTAATATCTGGGTGTGCAACCCTTCATTTAACCTTGCTTTACTTCAACCTTACACCCCAAACTCCCAATTTAAATAAATCGGGATACATTTTTGGTAGGAGGGAGACGGATGATCCTGAATCCTGTAGTCTCTGGCAGGCTTGCCAATGTAATGTGATATTCTGCAAGTGTCCCCTCATGTTTTAAGTGTGTGCTTTCCATGTCAGCCACTATCTCCACTTGGTAAACCATACATTTCTACACCTTTATCTAAGTGTCAGAGTATTTACCAATATCCCCCAAGTCAGGTTCCTTGTGAAAAATTAACCAGGACTCAACCATGGTCTTTTGGACAATCACAGTGCAGATGTCTCTTTTGAAGGCACTTAAAGCAGCAGCATGTCTTAAGAGTTTCGGACCTTTACTGTCTTTATGGGGAGATGGGAAAATTATTATTAGAGCAGTTGCAATAAGGTGAAGTGAAAACAAGCCAGCAAAAAACATCCATATACTCCAGAAGAAGGACTTTTATCCCTTTGATAAATTGAGTCCCTGTGTTCTATACCTAAAGTCACTTTCTTAAGGATCTACTTCTGTTCAGGGCTAATTTACTGTCCTTTGAAAGTCAGCCCCTGCCATTAACTTAGACAAAAATCATATGTATAATTTGCAAATTACTATGTAAAATACTTAAATTGGGCCAATATATATATATATATATATATATATATATATATATATATATATATACACACACAATATGTATCTGTAACACTTTAGTACTAAGCTGCCCAGGTTATATTGCCCTGGCATAGTTGTGTGCAGGTTTATGCTTTCAATTCCACTTACTGTGTGCAAGTTAAGTTTAGTTTTTAAATTATTCATTGATTTAAAAAAAACATTTGAGTTTCCAAGCTTATGTTCCTCTCACAAGATACAGAGAAATCCCTTGATAAGCTGCATATTCACAATTTTTTAACTCTTTTTGACATTCTTGGCCCCATCCTCAACTCCATATTAGTTCTGTCCCTTCTGCTAAAATGTTTAGTAACAACTTTTTGTCCAGTGCATTATTGCTAATGGCACTAGGTAGAGGTGTCTCCTATCCCCATTGATCTTTGCCCTTACTATAGAACCCCTTGCTCCAAAAATTTGTGTTTCTGCAGAATTCCTCGACTTCTCAATGTGGCTGGAGCCCAATAGCTATGTTTTTTTGTGGATGACGTATTACTTACTATCTGTTATTAAGACCTCATTGCCAGTTTTGCATCATATTTTTAATAAATTCAGTGAGGCTTCCTTTTGCAAGTTAAATATCACAAAATATGAAGCCCTATCGAAAAAATGTCCCTAAAAATTGGATCTTTACTATCAAACAGAAATTCAGGTTTGTCTGGAGAGATGCTTCCCTAACTTTTCTGGGCATACAGATACAGGCCTTGATTAAACATGTGTTTGAAATAATATAGCCCTGATGCTATTTCAATTGAATGTCATTATTAAAAAATTGATTAACTTTGAAGTTTTCTGGCTAGGCAGCATAGTCATTTTCAAAATTATGTAACTCCCAATTGTAATGTACTTGTTTTGAACCATCAGTTTTATTTTTCTGTTAATTACCTAACCACATTTAAAAAACTTATGATGACTTATGTGTGGAAAAATAAGCCCCCACGATTAGCATTCCCCCCCTGTTATTCAAATATTCTATTGATCTAGACGGATCTGTTTGGCTGGAGTTCACTAGTAAAAATTTGCTGTGGACTTCAAAAGAGTCTTTGTAATCCACAATGAATTCACATTACTGCAATATCCAATGTCATTCAGGTCTAGGGTTATAAACTGGGTTCAACCCACTGGGAACCTAGCCATCACAGCATTAATTTGATGGATACCTGATCTAAATTTGGCAGGATGGAAGGTCTATTCTAAATAATAATTTTGTTGTCATGATCCCTACAAAGCAACTTTGTTCTACCCTTCTCTGAACATTATAAATATTTACAGATATCTCTTAGGGTATTGGAAATGATCAGAGTGCCTTAAACCCTCTGTCTTTCATCAGCGTTGCTTTTAAATAGGTTGGCCAGTACATCCTCCAAGGGTTAGATTACATTTTGATTCCAGTGCCTCCAACAAGAGTTCTAGACAAATCCATGTTTCAAACTTGTTGAGAGTTAGATCTACATTGTTCTTTTACCCCTGCAAAATGGGAATTGAATTATCTTAACTCATTCTGCTGTTTCAAAATGTATGAGATGCATAGAGATGCACGTAAAACTATTCCACCTGTAATACCTACTCCTGTTAAAATACATACAATGTGGCCTTATTTTGTTGATGTAGCTGTACTGCTGTTGGAGACATTTTTCATATATATTTGGGATACGTCCATTTTTGTCTGAAGTGTTCACTTTATTTTCTATAGTGTCCCCAGACCCTGCATTCAATCTACTGCATTGGTATCTATCAAATATCCCTAAGTCTGAGTGGTACAGTATATTCTGGGTCAAATTTAACTTGCTGCAAGAGCTACTTTGGCACAAAATCCTCCCAGTCCTTGTCTAAGGTTATTTCTACCACAAGGGTCTCGTCGCAAGCCCGATGGTCACAATGGTCTTGACCATGATGACCATCAACCTGGCCGCTCGCAATAGCTGTGGGTGGTCACCCACAGCTATGCGATTGGCCAGGAGGCCGACCCCCCAAAAAAATGCCCTGATTCTGAGAGAGCGTCTGTCTCTGAATCAGGCCCAGAATGCATTTATGATTGATTTACACCTTATACCCACAGCCTGCAGGTAATATTGTACAATATTTTTAATAATTCTGTGTATCAAACAAAGTTTGTGTACAATCATGAAATTCATTTACTCTATGTTTTATATACATCTTATACACACAGCCTGAATGTAATTGTTTACAGTATTATTAAAAATGTTGTGCCTTAAGCAAAGTTTGTGTACATTGAACCATGAGAAAACAAAGGTTTCACTATCTCAGTCATGCTAAATAAAATCTGTATTTCAGAATATACTGTATTTAGGACTATTTGAATATGGGAGACTCAACCTGTATTTCTGAAAAAGTCATTTCTGAAAAAGAACAATTGGGTACATTACCACCAGCATTTAGATTTACAATGAATAATCTAATTAAATATTAAAGATGGTACCACTAAAAGTATTTCAGCTAATTACATGCAAATCATAACTTGTAAATAATGCTGCATAAACAGTCACATTCAACACACATTTTGCCTGCTTCCACTGTGCTAGGAAATGTCAGGATCTGTTACATAGCTAAATATCAATGCTGATGACCTGCAGTAATATGAATAAAACAAACAAGCATGTTAAAAATATAACTAAACAAGCATTCGGTATGAACACAGTAAATAAACACATTACATACATATGAAACAATGTAGAAAATATTTGTTTATGATTTTAAAGTAAACAATAAAAATTAAATCAAAGTGCATAAACAACATAACATTACAGGCCTCCTCGTATTAGTAGTGGATAGCGGCTTTTTAATTTAAAATAGATCTATTCTTCTTAAACATGTTCCATTTAAGTAGTTATACCTTGCCATCTGCAACAAGATTATAATTAATTGTGTACATACAGGATATACAAAATTATCTATATATAATTACTTCTACTGCATTCCATGTTGCCATTACCATTTGAGTGATTGCACTCCATTCTTTCTGTCTAAACCAACACAATTGATATCACACATATATGAATATATTCACTCTATGAGGCTATTTATTTGAAACAGCACAAATCAAAATGGTTTGTATTTTATACACACACCTAGATAAACATGAAATGTATAAATTGAAATTGTATTTTTAAATATTAGATTAATATAGAAGAAGCACAGTACTCTAAGTGCCAAATGATGATAGAAAAGCACCTTTATGATATCTTGCAAAACAACTTACATACTTACAAGTGATACTTGACATGGAATAAAATGTTATAATGTTTTAATGTTACATCATTATTTGAATATTAAAGAAACCGCATATAATATTATAGCCTTGTGTTTATTTTGTCCAATCTCCACTTCACTTACTACCTAGGGTAATCCACTCATGTCCACCATTGAAGTCTATGGGAAAAGTGATTATTAGCTGAGAGAGCTGGGGGCTCGGCTCTCTCAGCCAATGAACATCCAACACATAGATTTCTATAGACAATACTGACTCCGCCTTCATTAAGGAAGTACTGTACTTAGCATAAAGTACTAACGTCCGTGGGCATGAGCACCTTGTTTTTTTATTTTGCAAAGTATCGGGATGCCTACATGGAGAAGAAGACAGACCAGCACCATGGAGAAGGTGAATATGTAGTGTTAGTGTATGAGTGCGGGTGAATTTGTAATAAAGTAATACAATAATCAGTTTGTGTGTTATGTATCTTGTTTAATATTTCCTTTACAAGGGCCCAGCAGGCCCTTAGGAACCAGAATGTTGGCACTTGTGGATCTCCAAGGGCCGACATGCTGGCAGCACCTAGCTGGGACTAGTAGTCCTACTGCAAAGGACAATATTACTCTTCTGTGTTTTACACAATCAAATCTGCACCCACTGGCAAGGGGTCAAGAGGATAACCCCGACATTGTGTACTAAAGGAGAGGGGGATCCCATTTCTGGGGGGTCTTCACCTCCCCAGGGTTCTCTGGCCTGGGCTGACTAGTGTGGAGTGCTGAATGCTTTGGCCGGGGGAGCCTGTGAAGCATGCCCCCCAGCTGCAACACTACACCCCCGCTAGTTAGAGCCCAGTGCTGCTTGAGGATAATACAGGGGACCCCTACTAATTTTATCCCCTGTATTTCCATAACCAGGATTGGCTCACAGAGCATGGTGCAGGTTGATGAAAATACAGGGGTCCCCTACATTTTTTTCCCCTTTTATTTTTAAAACCAGGTCCAGCTCACCTAGTTAAACAAAATGTATTTGGTGGGTGGGTATATTTCCCACCTCTGTTTATTAGGCAGCAGTCAGAATTATTCTGTTTATCTAATTCACCTGGGAGGTGTAGCGCTAGATTGTTTAGGTGTTTATAGCAGCTCACATAGCCTGATGCTGGTTACAGTTTTTTGGGGACCCCATATCATTTTTATTTTAACACTATAATTCCTTTTTACATACAGAAGCCTACACAGATCTCACTGAGATATATACAGGGCCGCCTACAGCTGCACCGGGCCCAGGTGACATGGGGTGTGACCTAATCACAGGAGGTGTGGCCACATCTCCTTTGGAAAAAAAATGAAAAAAAATCATTTTTGCAGTGCCACGAAGGGAGTGGGGTGCTGTGTGCCCCTTAGCCCAGGGCACAGCCTTTAGGGGACACAATCAGTGTGATTGCTCCCCCCATAGGCATAGCAGACTGCTCTGGCTGCTGCTTTAGCAGCCGCGAGCAGTCTCCCAGTGCAGCCCAGCACACAGCAGCATGTGCTGGGCTGCTGTGATGTAAGAGGGAGGGAGGGGGAGCAGTGCCAGACTCGAGCCCCCACCGGGCCACTCCAGCAAGCCTGGGCCTGGGCAATTAGTACCCACTCCCTCCCACTCTCGGCACGCCTGGAAATATACACGTATACATGCTGCTGCTCAGGTTAAACTCACTAGCCTGATGCAGGTCTATTATTGTGCAAGATTTTTTTTACTAGTATTGTGTGAGTTCTATGTTTTGCAAACATCTGGATGCAACTTTGTACAGGACAAAATCACATGATGCAAGTTTCATGCAAATTTACAACTTCCAGCACTCTATTACATTCAGTGAGTGCAAACTCACATGTTTTTTGCCTCAAACTGGCAATTTTTTTAACTCAGACTCTATTACATTCCCCCTATGAGCTTATTACATTTACTTGTATTGCCTTTTGTGTGCCACTGCCAGAAGTGCTTGTAAAGCGGTGGCTTTGAAAAGTTGCCATTAAAATTATCCCTATGACTTGTGACACAACTGCCAAAACTGGAATCTGTTGAAGTTACTCCAAAGATTGAAAATCATTATCTGAAATTATCCTTTTCCAGATTTACTCAGAAATTGTAACATTTATTTGTATGGCAATCAAATTTTTCTTATTACATTTTTAAAATCTAATGCCTATAATAAGCTCTTCACACGTTGTACAGATGTGAGATTTGTTTTTCCTGAAAACAGTACACACCAGAAAATTGGGGTTCCAAGTTCAATCAAGTCCTGGCTCAGATATTTTTTGAGGTTCCATTTAGAAACAAGTCGCAGCTCTGGTTTGCTGTTAGTTCGGAACTCTGATTCAAAAAAATAATCTTGGACTTTGTATTGCATGTATACAAATTACATTATTTTATAATAATTTTATAAATTTTAAGGAAATCCTATACCAAACCTGAAGCCAAACCAAAACACTTGAGGGTGATTTTACTAAAACCATAACCAAAACACGGGGCTCCACTTATATACCGAACAAATTATCACCACTCTCACATTACTATTATTGTTATAGGTTAATTCCTAGAATGTGACTTGTTTTTGATAATATTACTGTGATATAACATTCTGACCTTTTGACTAAAAACATGATATTTACTTGGTGTAAGCAAAACATTTTGGACAATTTAAGGTAGATAGAGTCCATTACACAATTTTCAGCCACTTTCTGTGAGCTTCTTAAAGGATTTTTTCCACAGTTATTTTTTCATAACTCCATTTCCTTTCCTGGGACTATAAAATTGACAATAAATGCTAAAAGACAATGGGATAGCTTTATTTATTGTATAATTTACAGATGTGCCCAGCTAGTTTGTTTTTCATGGCGTGCCATTCAGGGCTCTGTATCGCGCCATTGGAAAGTTACGTGATGGCTGGACTTGTGGCGTACCATGGTATTCTTCAATGAAGGATATGCTACAGCATACAGCATGTAATACAGCGCTTATCCGCTGGGTGGCTAGTGCTCCACTGTTGCAATTTGTGCTGAATACCATACTGTTAAATTGGATGGATATCACATTGACGCACTGTATAGTATTTGTATGTTCGCACAACCAATATTTTTAATATCACATACATACTGTACAGTAAGCTCTTAGAATGGGACGCAAATCAGTACACGTACTGTAAATACAATAACTGTACAGTAGTGAAGTTGCCCAATTTTTTATCACGGTATAACCAATACTGTAGATTAATGAGATGCATGCACAGCTTTCAATGAGATGGGATGAATTAATATTTAATGGTGGGGTACTATGTATATACAGTACAGTGTGTACTAGTACAGTATAATATTGGAAAGGAAGACCATTTTTTATTATTAAAAATAGCAGCGGGTAGGTGGCATGCACAAGGATGAGCCCGCTATGTGCGTTTCTTAATATAGCTGGCTTGTGGGCTAGTGGTTAGGTGATCGCTTTGCAACAATGCTGGTCCCAGGTTTGAACCCTGGAAAAGAATAAAACTTATTTGGCACTGTTGGCTCTGGACACTATAGTGAAATTACTGTGGTAGTGGGCTGTTTAAAAGTAAGGCAAAACAAATGCAAAATTGCGGCACTGTCTCAGACTTTTACACTATGGAGATTTGTCATGACTTCAGTAAACAGTAGTGGTCTCAGAGCCTGATTCAGACCCAGTCGCAAGTGCTGAGCATTCGCAACTGGGTCGATGGTGGCCCAGAGCGCATGCGCACGACAGAGCCGGCTCTGTTGTGTGCATGCGCGAGACCCGGATAGCGACGGGCAATCCTTCGCTCCGGGTCTCGCACCAAAGGGGGTCGATGTTGAGTGACAGCATGCCCCCTTTGGTGGGCGGGCCAGGGGGGTGGCTGCCCAGATGGAGGGGTTGCCATGAGAATGCCTACCATCTGGGGGCGGCACCACTGATATCACAAGTGATGTCAGTTGGAGAGCTTTCGCCTCTGTTTGAGCCGAAAGCTCTATGGGGCTTGGGGCCACGAGACCCTACCACAGGGGTCTCATCGCAAGCCTGATGGTCGCGATGGTTTTGACCATTGCGACCATCAACCTGTCCGCTCGCACTAGCTGTGGGTGGCAACCCACAGCAATGTGAGCGGCCAGGAGGCCGCTCCATAAAACAACAAAATGTCGTGATTCAGAGCGAGTGCTCTGTCAGAGCATGCAGCTCTGAATCAGGGCCTCTGTTTGAGAGAGGTCTCTGTATTACAAACTGACTGTTCATTTAAAGTGAAAACTTCCAGCACTGAGAGACTATGACGCGTGTGCGCGCGTGCGCGCAACCAGGAAGCGCACGCAGCACATAGAGAAGCCACAGACAGCCACAGCCTATATAAGGAGACTAAACAGGAGGTTGGGCACCCTTGAAAAAGTCCGCGAAAAACGGATGAAACGCGTTGGAACACGCCCCCTATTGACAAGGACTTTTTATGAGAGATTTTTTCTGTATATTCTCATATTGGTTATGCTCTCAGCCATATGTTTCCTATGTCAGGAAGCTTTTTTTTAGATATTATGACCTACTGGATTTTATATTCAGTTTAAATAAAGTAGTTCAATTCAGACCGGAGTCTGTAGTTGTTTTCAGCTTATAACAGTGCACATCAGCATTCCTTACCCACCATATCCCCTCATATATATCCATATAAGCACCGGGACGAGCATACGGGGTAAGTACGATTCCTTCTTACCTACCTGCATGATAGCATTTTCCAAGATCCCTGATACTGTACCACTATTATATTTGAGGTGGAGAGGAGTTAAAGGCGGTTCTGGTACCTCGAAGCACACTGTAAGAACACCCACCCTACAGATACCTCGAAGCACACTGTAAGAACACCCACCCTACAGATAATATTACAGCTGTATCGATGGGACCATCCAAGGACATTTTTTAGATGAGAGATAGCATTACTTCTCCACAGACGTAATCCCGGATAAGGATAAACATCGCAACACCATCCAGTCAATTATTTATAACAACATTTTTTTAAGAACACCCTGCCTACAGTTTGACAGATTCTCAGCCGTTAAATTGGGACTTTGGTATCTATCTACATGACATTGGTCAAATCATAATCACTAATGCATTGACACTTTCATTAAGTTACATCTACTTATTGTCCCACTATAATTTACTTTATTTAAACTTCCATCAATGTCTGCACGGTTGGCACTGCGGTGGCTGTCAGCCAACTCTGAGGGGTTACAAATTGGATTTTTGGTGCATTCCCAGTGGAGGGGTTGCAATGGGATTTCTGGTGCATGCCCAGTGGAGCCAAGCCATACAGTATGCCAAGTAGTGTTACAGTATGCCATGGTGTATAGAAGATTACAGCACTGCACATACCCAGTGGGTCAGGAGTCAAACACAGCGAAAGTGGGATGTCTGTATTACAGTACATACTTTAAAGTGCAAACTTGCGTCATTATCGGCGCTGTACCAGACTTGGACACTATAGTGATTTCTCATGACCAGTAACTGGTAGTGGGCTCTATTTTAGAGAGAGGTCTCTGTATTACAAACTGACTGTGCATTTAAAGTGCAAACTTCCATCAATGTCTGCACAGTTGGCACTACGGTGGCTGTCAGCCAGCTCAGAGGGGTTACAAATGGGATCTCTGGCGCATGCCGAGTGGAGGGGTTGCAATGGGATTTCTGGTGCATGCCCAGTGGAGCAAAGCCATACAGTATGCCATGCAGCACTACAGTATTCCATGGCGTATTGAAGATCACAGCACTGTGCATGCCCAGTTGGTCAGGTGTCAAACACAGCGAAAGTGGGAAGTCTGTATTACACTATATACTTTAAACACTTAACTGACAAATTCTTTTTCCAAAAACTGCTCCAAAATTGTCGGTTTCTTTTATGATTGAATTAGGTCAAGAACAACTTTTTTAAACTTATTCAACTCAATTTTTAAAAAAAATTTTTTTTTTTCTATATGCTGTATACCATAAAAAACAATTTTTATGGTAGATAGTAGTGATGGCCATTGATATAAACATTGATTGTGACCACAGCTGACGATGTTTCCTTAACATCAGTTGGGGGCTGCCATCTATATATGTGTGAGTATATATATATTATATATTTATATATATATATATATATATATTCATACATACATATATATCTATACATACATACATACATACACACACATATACATATATATATATATAGTATATACACACACATATATATATAGCAGGGCTGCCGCTAGGCTATGCTGCACCCAGCGCCATCCTGTGTTAGCGCCCCTTCCCTCCTCCGCTCCCTCCCCCTGAGCTTACGTATTCACTATAGCGCCGGGAGGGATGGTGGGCATTTCTTGCGCCCGCTAGACACAGTGGCACTCCGGGCTATGGCCCGGCTTGCCCATGCCTAGAGCCACTTCTGATATATATATATATATACACATATATATATATATATATATGTATATATATATATATATATATATCAGATATGACCATGTCAGGGAAAGCCCAGTCTGGTATGGTCGTATCTGATACGACTGTGCCAGGCTAGTGGTTAAAGCGCAAACTTGTGTCAATGTCAGCGCTGTCCCAGACTTGAACACTACAGTGATTTCTCTTGACTAGTAACTAGTAGTGGGCTCTGTTTGAGAGAGAGGTCTCTGCATTACAAACTGACTGTGCATTTAAAGCACAAACTTACATCAATGTCTGCACAATTGGCATTGTGGTGGCTGTCAACTAACTCAGAGGGGTTACAAATGGGATCTTTGGCACATGCCATGTGAAGGGATTGCAATGGATTTTCTGGCACATACCCAGTGGAGCCACCCTGTAGCTGTGGTGTAAGGAGGCTCATACAGTAATAATGCACATGCCCAGTGGGTTTGGAGTCACACACAGTGCATCAGGTCCCTTCGGCCCCAAAGCAAACAAGAGTCTTTCAATACTGTAATTAAGGATACTCTGTCAACCATTTATTGTAAGCAGTCAGCTCTGGCCTTGTGTCCTGAAAAGGCTATGAATGGTGACTATTGCCAAGGACACCATCCCTCATCTGCTTGGATAACTAATGTGCTGCTATGAATGTGTATGTACTGTATATTAAAAACTGACTGTGTAGTTGAAGTTGCACACTTGCACCACTGTCAGCGCTGTCCCAGACTTGAACTCTATAGTGATTTATCATGACCATTAACTGGTAGTGGGCTCTGTTTGAGAGAGAGGACTCTGTATTACAAACTTATTATGCATTTAAAGTGCAATCTTGCATCAATGTCGGTGCTGTAGTGGCTTTCAGCTCCGAGGGGTTACAATGGGATCTCTGGCGCATGCCCAGTGGAGTGGTTGCAATGGGATTTCTGGTGCACGCTCAGTAGAGCTGCACCATAGCTGTGATGTAGGAGGCTCATACAGTAGTATGCATTGCCACCGTAGCCATCTGCAACAGCATCCTCACATGTTGTGCTGCAGCCACCAGTTTCTGCTTCTGTGCTTGATTGTGCTGTTTGTAATGCAGATGTTTCAAGTTTTCAGGTTCCTTTGGTTCATACAGTAGCGGCTGCTTCAACATCCATATCCATAGTCACAGACATAGTGGGCACACTGTGCATTGAGGGACAGGCTTCTACTGTACATCTGCGGTCGGGGAAGCGGTCCCTTTGACATCAGAATCAGGTGAGAAGAGCATTTTAGCTAATGTTAGCACTCCATTATCCCATTCAGAGGAATCTTTTGATTATTCTAGCTCCCTGACAGTTTGTTCTTTGGGAAACCCAAGGCCTTATGCCACACACTGCTAGGGGGGATTTGGTTCTTTTCAATTTTGCCCAAAAAAAGAAAGGTGGTGTTCACCTACATCTGGGTCACCCAAATTCTGTCTTGTTTTATTTATTTTTTTGTAACTAAATCGTTATACTGGTGTTTGAGCACCTACAGTATAGGTGAAACTCTGGATCTGAGGCCAAAAGTGCAAGTGATGACTTTCACTTAAAACCCTAATCTTTTTGTGTAGTCCTCGGTCTGGTAGGGCGTATCGGTCACCATAGAGGAAGGACTGTTCTCATGTCATCTCCTTCCTCCTAGGTACTGTACAGTAGTCATGTCCATGTCTAGCTTGAAATTCCAGAACCATATGAGGAACATACAGGCTAAAGGTGAGATGGTGCGACGCAAGCTACGAAAGTACACCTGCACGGCAACAGGCACTGCACCCCTCTTAGAAATGCATGCTAATGTCATAGTGTAATACAGTTGTTGAGTAAAGACCTAAAGGTGCTCATCCACTAGACGATTTATGTGAGCGAATGAACATAAATTGCTCACAGTGTTGTGTTGTGTTTGCTCAGCTGCCATCTTGTTTTTAGTAGCAATATTACTGTGTTTAATGTCCCGCTGCTACAGTATGCCCTGTCCTTTGCCCATAGCGGCTCATTTGTGTATAGTTTCTATCACACACCGTATACCGCTGATCGTTTCCTAGCCTCCCGCTGCCCCCTTTAGTCTCCCATGAACGTCTTGTCCTCGCGGCCATCTTGTGTTTGCTCAGTAGCCATCTTGTTTTTAGCTGCAATATTGCTGTGTTTGATGTCCTGCTGCCACAATATGTCCCATCCTTTGCCCGTACCCATAGACGCTTTGTTGCTTATCGAGTTTTTATCACACACCATATACCGCTGATTGTTTCCTAATCTCCTGCTGCCCCTTTTATTAGACTCCCGTGACTGTCTTGTCCTAGCAGCCATCTTGTGTTTGCTCAGTGGCCATCTTGTTTTTATTCGCAATATTGCTGTGTTTAATGGCCCGCTGCTGCAGTATGTCCCATCCTTTGCCCATACCCGTAGGTGCTTATTTGTGTATCAAGTTTCTAACACACACCATTTACTGCTGATAATTTCTTAGCCTCCAGCTGCCCCTTTTAGTCTCCCATGACCATCTTGTCCTAGCAGCCATCTTGTGTTTGCTCTCCGGTCATCTTGATTTTAGTTGCAATATTGCTGTGTTTAATGTCCCGCTGCCACAGTATGTCCCATCCTTTGCCCGTACGCATAGACACTTAAATGCATATCGATTTTTTATCACACCATATACCGCTGATCATTTCCTAGCCTTCCACTGCCCCTTTTAGTCTCCCATTACCATCTTCTCTTCGTGGCCATCTTGTGTATGCACAGCAGCCATCTTGTTTTAATCACAATACTGCTGTGTCTAATGTGCTGGTATAATGTCTCCTTCATAGATGCATCTTTACGTATTAAGGGGCATATGTAGCAAAGCTTGATGTGAGATAAAATTGTGAAATATATATCACCAACCAAAAAAGATCCAAACTATAATTTATTAAACACAGCCTGCAAAATGTAAGTTACAAGCTGATTGGTTGGTGATATATATTTCTCAATTTTATCTCACATCAAGCTTTGATACATACTGTATGCCCATTAGTTTCCAATGAGCAGGCCACATTTCACATTATCTGCTTTTATAAATGTGAGGAAATTTAATGTGTAATATTTTTTTAGCCTTTACTGTACAGTAAGTTTAGTCCTGGTCTATACAGGATGCCTGGTTTAAATATATATATAGCAGACAGAAAAATGAGCGGCACTCACAGGACTGAAAATATCTAATTCACCAACTGGTCATAGGTTTATTCCAATGTTTCAATCACAAATCTAGTGATTTTCCTCAGGGACCATAACAAACATAACAAATAAACACAGACAGTAAATACTCACCCATGTGCCATACACCGGGACTCTGCTGGGAGGGAGAGATAGCATCACAAGTTTGTGACTCTGCATTAGCGGCCTTCCCACCTCAAGCCGCTTCCTGTTGCTAAGTGACAACCCTGCACCAATAAACATAAAAATATACAATATTAAAATACACTCATCTGTTTGAGCCATATATAATCTCGCAACTGGATCATAAGATTCATCACTCATGGGCAACATCTTAACTTCATCGGTCTGCCCATACATTAACTTATACATAACAGATAATGCATCAAAAACAACAAATTCATTATAGTGGCAAAAAGCAAATGTAAAAGGAAAACAATGGGATGACAAAGTGTACTCTCATATGGCAATACATCTACATAGTACCACAAGTACACTATATAGGTCCCTGTCATCCAATCTATTTTCAAAGTTGATGGATCATAATATTTTTTAAAGGCATCAAGTTTCCACCCAGTGGCCCTAAAGAAAGGTTTACCTTTCTCACAATTACTGAGGATTAGAAGATAAGTGATGAGGCTGAAGCTAGGAAACAGATGGAGATAATGTGCCAAAAATTTCGACAAAGAGGGTATGCAAAAAAAGATTTAGCAATTGCCATGTCTAAAGCACTATCTATTTCTAGAGAGGGACAAGTTTACAACAATCTGCTAAATCTCAGGATAATCTCCAGAAACATGATTTTTGTCAATAATTACACCACTGAAAGTAATACCATTAATAGTGCAGTTATAAAATATTGGCCTATTGTTACCTCAAATTCACAATTACGTGTGCTGAAGGAGTCTAAAGTAATGTATGGATAAAGAAGAGGACGTAATCTTAAAGACAGATTGGTCCATAATGACATCACTGGCTATAATCCCCTAAAATCAATAGTCATTTTCTGAGTAAGAAAGCAGGTTGCTACAAATGTTTAGGATCCACTACGTGTAGATATATGGAACCTAGACCATATATTTTGCATTCCCATTCAGGTTGTACAATTCCGATAATACAGGTATTGAGCTGTACAAGTACATATGTGGTGTTTGCCATTAGATGCACGTATAGTCTATTGTATATAGGCAAAACGACATGCCAATTTCGGGAAAGAATTGCACAGCACCAGTCCGTGATCAGACTTGCTCTGAATGGACGTGACTGTGACCAGCCTGTCGCTAGACACTTTAAGGAGCTAAAACATTCTTTAGCTACCTTAAGTTATAAAATAAAAGATCAGGTGCCTTTGTCATATAGAGGGGGAGATAGAGAGAGATCCCTGTTAAAACTAGAGGAAAGATGGATACACCATATGAATTGTGTGTCTCCATCAGGCCTAAATGAAAATATATCAGTTTCTTGTTTTTTATAAATAATTGTTGATATCTTCTTGTTGCAACTATAGTCGTATATGTTTTTATTATGTATTCTATATATAGTGTACTTGTGGTACTATGGATATGTATTGCCATATGAGAGTACACTTTGTCATCTCGTTGTTTTCCTTGAAAATTTACTGGTTGCTTCTATAATGCATTTGTTGTTTTTGATGCATTATCTGTTATGTATATGTTAATGTATGGGCAGACCGATGAAGTTAAGATGTTGCCCATGAGTGATGAAGCTTATGATCCAGTTGCGAGATTATATATGGCTCAAACAGATGAGCGGATTTTAATATTGTATATTTCTATGTTTATTGGTGCAGGGTTGTCACTTAGCAACAGGACACAGTTGAGGTGGGAGGGCCGCTGATGCAGCATCGCAAAGTTGTGACATCATCTCTCCCTCCCGACAGCATCCCGCGATGTATGGCACATGGGTGAGTATTTAATGTCTGGGTTCATTTGTTATGGTCTCTGAGAAAAATCACTAGATTTGTGTTTGAAACATTGGAATAAACCTATGACCTGTTGGTGATTTAGATATTTTCAGTCCTGTGAGTGAAGCTAATTTTTCTGTCTGCTATTACACAGTGATTCGTGTTTACCGGGGGAAAGTACCCAGACCAGTACATTTATTTTCCATTGTGGAATGCCGGTCTACAATCAATATATATTAACTATATATATATATATATATATATATATATATACATACACACAAACACATACTGTAGCGGTGTTAGGAGACAGTAAAAAGAGATAAGGTACTGTACCAACCAATCAGCTCCCAACTGTAATTTTTCAAACACAACCTTTAAAACTTACAGTTGGGAGCTGATTGGTTGGTACAGTACCTTATCTCTTTTCACTGTCTCCTAACACTGCTTAGTATGTACAGTATATATACTGTATTTGATTGAATACTGTGTTTATTTACTGTAGAAAAAAAACACTCAAAACAACCTTTAAACTAAAAATGAAAGTACTGTGTCTTATAAAAATTAAATTTTGCCCTGTCATACTGTAGTTAATGAGTGGTACAGGAACTGAGATCTTGATCTAAAATAGCCCCGCTCTTTTCACAAAGAAAAGACTGTATCAAAAAACCCTGTCTTTATCTGGCATTTGAAGCACAGGTTTATTTGATGGTACCGCTTTGTGCCCCTTTTGGCACAGACAATCAAATTACTGGGCATACAGTACAGTAGCACTTTTACCCAGTGATTTGCAGATGGACATGAGCATTTATTCTGTGTGAAAGGGTCAACCCATGTCGAAATTACCAGGTCTCCGACCCAGGTAAAATGTAAGGTCAAAGTGACCCTTTCACACAGTAAAAATCTCTGTTCATCAGCAAAATACTGCACCAGGTACAGTAAAGTGCTTTATTGTACCTGCTACAGTAATTTGCTTTTCTGTGTGAAAGGATTACAGTATTACTGGAGTTGTATAGAGTACAGTAACAGCACATGTTTGAAAGTACAGTACATACAGTCTGCATACTGTAATTGTTTATAGTGCTGTAATGTGAAACATTTAAATTTCTAATATTTTGCTTAATATTGTATTTAATGTCTTTGTACTTGAGTATTTCAGAGTGCACTGAACAGTGATCATGGTGAAAAGTAAAGGTTTTTACTCCGGTGCCTCATCTTGCCCACTTCCACTTAGCAAGAGGCTGAACTCAGTGGTGCCAGAACGATCTACAACAAAGCCTTCCAAGAAAAAAGCAGGGAAGGAAAATGTACCTGTACCTATCAAGGCGTGGAAAAAAGCAACAGCCAAGAGCGTGTCTTTGGATCTGCACTTAGGAGATAATGGCCCATGGAAAGCGGAGCAAACAGTGAACGTGGAGACCCAGGAGGAAACACCAGTGATTGATGCACCAAATACACTGATTGAAGAACTGGACACCTTGGAGCCTCTGGTTTGTACACCTGTGAAAGATGCATCCCACTCACTAACCCATCTAAAACTGTCCTTTCAAGAAGAGAATGCATGAATATGTAGCTGTGCTAAGATGGTGAGATACCTTGTGGGAAAAGTGTGTCACCTGGAGGCAAAAATTTACAATTTGAAAGAATGGCTGAAGGACACCATTGCAAAAGCAATGAGAGAAGGAATCCAGCAAACTAAAGAGGTAGGGCAAGAGGCCGCTGCCCAGCATACCAGGAACTGACATGACCAGGCAGTACAGTATGAAATGGTCACACCTGAAGAATTTGAACCTGAGGATTACAATGACCATGAGAATTACAAATTGGAGACTGACCCATCATTCCACTTGCTAGATATGAACACTACAGTGGCATCAGAGCATTTGGACATGACACCAGTGCCATCATACAGCCTGCCTCAGTGGGAGAGAGCACCAGTTGCATCGTATCACCAGCCTGAACTGTCAGCTGAAGAATCGAGTATGAACAATGCAAGTTTACCTGTACTTTCACCAGGAATGCCTGTCATGTAAAGCAACCCAGCACCACAGACTGTATTTGGTACACCCTTGCCAGATATACAACTGGCTGTAATCACCGCTGAGAAGGACAATGAACTTTACAGAGCTGGCAATGGTGAGATGCATTGATATGCCCAAGCAATATTTCAAGAACATGTGCCCTATGACCTTTATTGCAATTGGACCAAGTGTGTGAACTTTGATGGGAGTCTGAAGAAAGTACCAATCCCCAACAATGTAAAAGAAGATATCCTCTCCAGATGTCGGACAAGATTCAGGATTGGAAAAGAGGAACTGAATCAGATAAAGGACAAATTGAATGGAGTGCTGCGCTTGACAAATAAACAAGCACGGAGGACAGTTAAACAGCCACCAAGTACAGATCTTCAATCAACAAACATGACTTGAGACTTGAAGAGACTTGTCTGAAAAAAGGAAGACCCAGCGCCGCTGGCCAGGATGTGCCAGTGGCAGAAGAAAGAAGCTGAGGACAGGAGAGGACTACAGGGGTGGAAAGCAAAAGAGCTAAAGAAGTTCCCCCCCAAAAAAAGCCTCTTCCACCATAACAGCTTTGCCCTTTGTGAGGCCAACTGTACATTAATACTGTAGTTTGTTAGGTCGGTGAGTTACAGTAGAGCTGATATTAATGTAGATTAGTTGACACATTGTTAGAGCAGGAAGGTCCCTGCATGGCATATTCTCTCTCCTACAGGGACCTGTGTGTGGGATCAAGCGGGATGAAGAACAAGAGTATCTGTGGTGAGAACATGTGTGTCTGTCTTTTACTGTCCGTTCGTCTCTGCCTATCCTCCTTTCTTCAGGGCATACAGTGCGGGGTTGAGTCTGCACCTGGTCCACGATAGGTGAAACTCTGGATCTGAGGCCAAAAGTGCCAGTGATGATTCTCACTTAAAACCCTAATCTTTTTGTGTAGTCCTCGGTCCAGCAGGGCATATCAATTGGCATTGAGGAAGGACTGTTCTCACGTCATCTCCCTCCCAGGTACTGTACAGTAGTCATGTCTGTGTCCAGGACCATCTGAGCAACATACGGGCTGAAGGTGAGACAGTGCAACGCAAGCTATGGAAGTACACCTGCACAGCAGCAGGCACCACAATTCACCACTCTTAGAAATGAATGCTAATGTCATAGTGTATTACAGTTGTTGAGTAAAGACTTAAAGGTGCCCATCCACTAGACGATTTATGTGAGCAATTGAACAATATTGTTTAATCGTTCATAAATTGTTTGCAAATTGTTTACAAAATGTCTAAAATGACCAGCAATGTGCATGCCCGCTGGTCGTTTAGACATCTATCATTGTGCAAACAAGCTGGTCAACCTGACAATAACATCAGGTGGAGCTATGTTTGCAGATGATTGATGAGCCTGCACTGAATGACTGCTCATCAGACTGACAAACGACTGCACGATTGCAATGTTGTAATCATGCACTTTTCAGCTCATCTAGTGGATGGGCAGCATAACTGGAAGAAAACTGCAGTAATGTATATACAGTACAGTCCTGTAGTAGATTCATACTGTATAATGTTAAACTACTGTGTTACAGAATATATTTTTAATTTACTGTACACTGCTGTGTTTGACTGTACAGTACTTACAATCATTTTTGTTTACTTTTTCTAGTTGGCATCATGCAGTGACCATTGACAAATCAATTTTGTTTTCATCTTATCTAAAAACATGTATTAAAAAGGTGTGATTAACTGCATACAGTTCAGTATATTACATTAAGTTAGGTTAAGTAAAAATTGTCATTAATTTATAAAATTGGTGTTTGTGTTTAATTCAGTCTTTAAGTGCATCTGAGACCCAACACATGCATCTGTCATTCCAAGGTACAGTTGGGGTTGTTGTGAATAATGCAGTGCATTTGACACAGTTCCCAAACAGTACTGAACATGAATTAATCTTACTGTACATCAGTATGTGACATACAGTAAAAACTATCCAGCACGGTTTAACTATTTTTATATTAGATAGCAAAATATG
Organism: Taudactylus pleione; assembly: GCA_031769625.1. Classification (NCBI taxonomy): domain Eukaryota; kingdom Metazoa; phylum Chordata; class Amphibia; order Anura; family Myobatrachidae; genus Taudactylus; species Taudactylus pleione. The sequence continues at coordinate 381,107 of JAUIMM010000614.1, forward strand.
CTTGCAGCATGGATCAGGGATCAGATTACAGATGCATGCACGGATCAGTGCATGCATCTGTGAATAAGACACAGATGCATGGGTGTATCTTCCTAATGGCCAGGATTGCCCTCACCAAGGGCGCCGGCCAATGGGGGTTGCCGCCCATAGTCAGGTATATCCCTGTTGCCCATCCCAGTACTTTCCTGGCTGCCTGCCACTTAGTATACAAATACACACTGAGTCTGTCACAGTCAATACAGAGTGACAGACTAAGTCTGGATCTTGCAGCGCTGGTTGACCGCGTGACCCCTTAGTGAAGTGTGACATCACAGACCATGTGTGCTTTTTATAGAGAGGACACATGCCTAATGGCAGCATCTACTGTAGATGCCCTTCACAGCAGGGGCAGGAAGCGGTCAGGGCATGTGCTGCACTGGTGAGTCTGTTGTCTGGGACCTGCAGGGGTGAGGACTGAGAAGGCAGGAGGAGTGTAGCAGCATGAGGACTTGGCCTGGGGAAGTGGGGATCTGTCTGTGATAGGGGGGGCCTGGCTGAGGAAGGTGATGGGGGCTGTGGACTGAAGAAGGCAATGGGGCTGTGGACTGAGGAAGGCGATGGGGGCTGTGGACTAAGGAAGGCGATGGGGGCTGTGGACCGAGGAAGGGAGTGTGACCAAGTTCAAACCCACTGGCCTAGTCTGGACTCTCTGGAGGTAAAAACTCACTGGTCTGGACTTTTTGAAGCGACTGGCGACTGGTCCCCTGCAATTACAGTAGCTCTGCAGCTACAGTATCTGTGACAGCCCAGCAGGTGAGGTTACTCAGTCTTTTGTAGGGGGCTGAAGGGAATTAATGTTTGTTTTTATTTATCTTCTTGCTGTGGAGGCAATGAATCAGTAGGGCAGATGTACTGTATTAAGCTCTAGAAAGTGATACAGTGCAGAGTAATAAATGACCAACCAATCAGCTCTCAATTGTAATTTTTCAAACACAGCCTGTAACATGAAAGTTGGGAGCTGATTGGTTGGTCGATTATCACTATGATCTTTATCACTTTCCAAAGATTCATAGTGTACATCTGCCTCGGTATGTGTTATTATATTTCTGACTCTACTGGGCATGCACATACTATGAGACTAAATACGTCACAGCATAGCGATACATGGCGCAACAAACTACAGTAGCTGGGCACATCTAGTATATATAATGTATTGAGTTTAGTAAGGGTTGGATAACAATACTGAACTACGTGTACTGTGAGCCTCCTTGTACAGTTGCTCGAATGGCATATGGAGTGGCTCCATTGTGTGTGATCTCGATCCACTGGGCATGTGCAGTGCTGTGATCTTCCATTCACCATGGCATAGCCCTACATGGCATATGGCATGGTGCAACCCCTCCTCTAGGCATGTGCCAGAGATCCAATTTGTAACCCCTCAGAGCTGAGTCAACCATGCAGACATTGATGCAAGTTTGCACTTTAAATGCAGTCAGTTTGTAATGCAGAGACCTCTCTCAAACAGAGCCCACTACCAGTTACTGTTCATGAGAAATCTCTATAGTGTCCAAGACTGTGACAGCGCCAACATTGACTCAAGTTTACAATGTAAAGTATGTACTGTAATACAGACATCCCACTTTCGCTGTGTTTGTCTCCTGCATGCGCTGTGCTGTGATCTTCCATATGCCATGGCATACTGTGGCACTGCATGGCATACAGTATGGCTGGGCTCCACTGGGCATGTGCCAGAAATCCCATTGCAACCCCTCTACTGGGCATGCACAAGAGATCCCATTTGTAACCCCTCGGTGCTGGCTGACACCACAGCGCCAACCATGCAGACATTTACACAAATTTGTGCTTTAAAAGCACAATAAGGTTGTAATACAGAGACCTCTCTCTCAAACAGAGCCCACTACCAGCTACTGGTCATGAGAAATCACTATGGTGTCCTGGTCTGTGACAGCACCAACATTGATGCAAGTTTCCACTTTAAAGTATGTACTGTAATACAGACATCCCACTTTCACTGTGTTTGATTCCCGACCCACTGAGCATGCGCAGTGCTGTGATCTTCCATATGCCATGGCATACTGTAGCACTACATGGTGTACTGTATGGCTTGGCTCTACTGGGCATGTGCCAGAAATCCCATTGAAACCCCTCTACTGGGCATGCACTAGAGATCCAATTGTAAGCCCTCAGAGCTGGCTGACACCCACCACAGCACCAACCATGCAGACATTGATGCAAGTTTGCACTTTAAATGCACAGTCAGTTTGTAATACAGAGACCTCTCTCTCAAACAGAGCCCACTACCAGTTACTGGTCATGAAAAATCACTATAGTGTCCAAGTCTTGGACAGCGCCGACATTGATGCAATTTTGCGCTTTAAATGCACAGTCAGTATGTAATGTAATACAGACATCCCACTTTCTCTGTGTTTGACTCCCGACCACACTGGGCATGCGCAGTAGAAATAGACTTGAAATGACATACTGTAACACAACTAGCTTTGTGCTATGTGGATACTATATTGGAGTGCCATACACCCCTTTCTTGAGCACAAAGTGGCATAAAGTAAAGTAGCATAGAATTTCCAGGTGGTGGGAAGTTGTGGATAATGTATTGAATACTGAAGAAGTGAAGATTTAAAAACTATATATATATTTCCAAGGTCTCGATGGAAGATGGTAGAAGCAGTGAGACTAGGCATTAGCCCCCTAGGCCACATGCCTGATCCCATTACTACAGTAGTTCCAAAACTAATGAAATCACTACAATGTCTAAGACTGGGACAGTGCTGACAGTACTTACATTGGCGCAAGTGTGCAATTTCAACCACACAGTCAGTGTGTAATACAGAGCTTAATGATTTCAAACTCTTAGACATTCTTCTACAGCTTTATTATACATTCCTGATTTCATATGGAAAACGCTGTACTACTGTGTAGTGTACCAAATCACCGCTTCTGTCAGCCAATCATCAGGCGGTGATACAGAACATGAATTGGAAATCAGATGCATGCACTGTGTAGTTTAGGAAAGGTGACACCTGGTTGACAAAAAGTTTTATTACACGTTATGACTTTTTTCCACTGCTACGCTATGCTACATTATGAAACTTTCAATGTGGCGTGACTCATGACTTGGTGTGTGGCGCGCCTTGTGTGGTGTGCTACATAGCATATGGAGCAACAAACTAGCTGGGCACATCTGTATGTGTGAAGTTTTGTATTGCATTGTTTGCTGTACACCTACTGAAGATATGTATTTTCCCAAGTGTGACATGAAGAAAATGCATACCATTAAAAGTTTAGGAAGAGTCCAGAAAACCACCAGGTTTTTGGAAAAGTGAAATGCTTATATAGAGTGATAAAAGTCAACTACACCTTTGGATAGCATAGGATATGCATAAACATGCACACACTACCACCTAAATCTTGCATCAATAATCACACTAGAATTTTTTTTTATAAATCTTGTTTTGCAACAGTGCTTCTAGTAGGAACTTATAGATAGATCACACTCACTCCTTTCAACTCCTTCCCTTGCCCTGTACAGATTCTGAGGATTTAGGACTATGCACAACATGTTGTGACCCTTCATTGTCTATCAATAAGCAAACTCCCAGAAAAAGGATTCACTACTCATCTTAAATATTACAGTTGTAGTCTAATCCATTACTGTACTAAGATCAAAACCTGTGCCCCTGCCATCCCCCATCCCAAAGTAGTGAATAAAGGTAATAGAATAAAATAAATGCTCTGTATTCAGCAAATAAGTATATACCAAAGGAGGTGATTTTACAATCAGTGAACTTCCCAAATGGATCTACAGTGCATCATGAAAGTATTCACAATGCTTCACTTTTTACAGATTTTGTTATGTTACAGCCTTATTCCAAAATGGAATAAATCAATTTTTTCCTCAAAATTCTACACACAATACCCCATAATGACAATGTGTAAAAAGTTTTTGGAGATTTTTGCAAATTTAATTTAAATAAACCACTAAGAAATCACATGTACATAAGTATTCACGGCCTTTGCCATGAAGCTCAAAATTGAGCTCAGGTGCATCCTATTTACACTGATCCTCCTTGAGATGTTCCTACAGCTTAATTGGAGTCCACTTGTGGTAAATTCAGTTGATTGGACATGATTTTGAATGGCATACACCTGTCTATATAAGGTCCCACATTTGACAGTGCATGTCAGAGCACAAACCAAGCATGAAGTCCAAGGAATTGTCTGTAGACCTCCAAGACAGGATTGTCTCAAGGCACAAATATGGGGAAGGGTACAGAAAAATATCTGCTGCTTTGAAGGTCCCAATGAGCACAGTGGCCTCCATTATCTGTAAATGGAAAAAGTTCGGAATCACCAGGACTCTTCCTTAAGTTGGCTGGCCATCTAAACTGAGGAATCAGAGGAAAAGGGCCCTAGTCAGGGAGGTGACCAAGAACCTGATGGTCACTCTGTCAGACCTACAGCATTCCTCTGTGGAGAGAGGAAAACCTTCCAGAAGGACAACCATCTCTGCAGCAATCCACCAATCAGACTTCTGTGGTAGTGGCCAGATGGAAGCCACTCCTTAGCAAAAAGCACATGGCAGCCCACCTGGAGTTTGCCAAAATGCATCTGAAGGACTCTCAGACCATGAGAGGCAAAGATTGAACTCTGAATGCCAGGTGTGGGGATTTTTTTCAGTGGCAGGAACTGGAAGACTAGTCAGAATAGAGGGAAAGATTAATGCAGCAATGTACAGAGACATCCTGGATGAAAACCTGCTCTAGAGTGCTCTTGACCTCAGACTGGGGTGATGGTATATCTTTCTGCAGGACAATGGCCGTAAGCACACAGCCAAGATATCAAAGGAGTGGCTTTAGGATGTCTCTGTGAATGTCTTTGAGTGGCCCAGCCAGAGCCCCAACTTGAATCCGATTGAACATCTCTACAGAGTTCTGAAAATGGCTGTGCACCGATGCTTCCCATCCAACCTGATGGAGCTTTCTGCAAAGAGGAATGGGCAAAACTGGTCAAAGATAGGTGTACCAAGCTTGTGGCATCATATTCAAAATGATGTGAGGCTGTAATTGCTGCCAAAGGTGCATCAACAATGTATTGAGCAAAGATTGTGAATACTTATGTGCATGTGATTTCTTAATTTTTTTTAATTAAATTTGCAAAAATCGCAAAAAAAATCTTTTTACACGTTGTCATTATTGGGTATTGTGTGTAGAATTTTGAGGACAAAAATGAATTTATTCCGTTTTGAAATAAGGGCTATAACATAACAAAATGTGGAAAAAGTGAAGCATTGTAAATACTATCCGGATGCACTGTACATCGACAGTGCATTAATGAATTGCAATAGAACCAAACTAAAGGTTGATTCACTAAATTGAATCCATGAAACAATATGGATCATTTGAATCAGAAAAAATCTAAGGGCCTGATTCAAATTTGGGAATAGAGAGAGATATCTCTCTCAACTGATCATCTTGAAACCATGCAGTACGTGGGGCAGATTTAAAATTTGCAGAGATTTAGATTTGGGAGGAGTGTTTCCAAACTGACATCTAAATTGTAGAGTAATAATAAAGATGTGCAATATTTGTGGGCTACATGTAAAAGCAGTCAGTATTTACCCCACATGTAAAAAAAATTATATATTTACACCCCTTGCATTGCAATATGGTTTGTTCAGGTTCACAGTTGAGAGAGATATCTCACTCTATTCCCGACTCTGAATCAAGCCTTAAGTGAGTCCAGATATAAAGCAAATTGTCCATCCACCTACATACATATTTAAGCCTAACTAATGGTTCTCTGCAAGAGCTTTGTCATTCCTTGCTTTAGTGGAATTTTCAGATTATCATTTGCTGTAAGAAAAGATCAATCTCAATTATTTAACAACATGTGTTTATAAAGCTTCAGCTGGTGAATTGCCATTTATGTTTCCTAGCAATTAAAACTGCTGTACACTGATTTTAAAAATTTCTTGTGTAGCAAAAAGTATGGTCTAATTGTTCTGTATAGTGTGGAAGGGCTTACTATTGTATAAGTAACTTTAACTTAACAGTTGTTATATTGCAGACTAGATTTTATATCTTCATTAATTGTTATAAAATATTTTTTAAGCAAAAGGAGGGTACAGAAAAAAGGGGAGGGTATAGGAGAAGTATTACTAAAAAAAAAAATTCTCAGAATATACATACACATGAATACAAAACAAGGTTCAAATGTATAAAATTCTTGAAAAAGTACAAATCATCATGGATGCTAATGAAAAATGCAGAGTGAGATAAATGGACTGGAGGATCCAGATTGGGCAACCCACTATTCTCACAATAGCTGTTCAGAAGGGCATTGGTCTGAAACAGTAGAGATATGAATGTGTTTGAGTACACTAAATCTGTCCTCCTCAGTGACATAAAGGTGCCATGAAAATAATTCACAAAAGGGGAGTAAGGTAAAGTAGAATAAGGGACTTCAACATTTTTCATTTAAAAATTAAGCTGAACTTTGCAATTTACATTAGATAAAGTAGGAGGAAGAATTACACAATTACACTAGGCTAAAGTGGTTCTAGTCGCAACTAAAATCTGGCCTGTAAATTTCAGATATGCGCAGACCCCCAAGTTTTGGTTGTGGTTCTAAATCATCAAAATGTGTTGGCTTTGACAAAACTACCCTCAAGTGTTTTGGTCCAGTTTCAGTTTTGCTTTTGGTTGTGTAACTTTGAACTTTTTGTTCCTATTTTATTAGTAACATCCCTAATAGGCATTTCCAGTCAAATTTGACCACCTCACAGCACCTGAAATCAAGAGGAAGGAACTTAATTAAAAATATGCAAGATCTAGTATTTAGATTTGCGTTCTGAACTTGGCGAGTAGACCTGAGTCAGGACTTGGTTCTATTCAGCATCCCAAAGTGATCAGAAATGCGACTCGATGCTGGAGCCCAAAGTGATTGGATCCAGGACTTGGTTGGACTTGGAATCCCAAAGTCCAGGTATGTTTGGTTTTTGAGCAAAACCAAACCGCTCATCTCTTCTGTAAAGTAACATTCATGTTTAGGGATAGAAGCTGAGTGCCAATGTAACAAAGCAAGAGCTGGATCCAGAGACATGGTAGTATTAATAACATTAGACACTAAGTTAAAAACCTAAATCTATTAAATATAAATTAAAGTGTAGTCCCAAAATATGTGGAAAAAGGGTGCCTCCTTCAAAGCAGTAATAATTTGAGCAAGAATGACCACATTTCATGTAATTTAAAAAGTGTAAGGTACAATCTGTGAAGCAATATGACATGCATCTCAGTGTGGTTATTACATTTATAAATATGAAATAAGTTACTAGAAATATGTTCCCATGGTAGAGAGGTGAATTTGAGAGTAGATTTATCAGAAAATCACCGATTGCATTTACTAGTACCAGAAGGTAACTTCAAGGAACTAAAGATTAGTCTGTTTAAAAATTGCTCGGGGTAAACAAAGAACATTAGGCAATTTACACTTATCTCACAACCAATGAGAAATTTGGAAATACTTATAGTAGTCAATAGATGGGGGACCATAGTTTGTTTCAAGTTGAGAGAAGACAATTGTATTGCCAGAAAGGATATAATTGTAGAGATACCACTTGATTTCCACATTCTGAGGTGTAAGTGAGATATTAAATAACAAAATGCCCTGAGGAATAAGTTTTGGTAAATTAGTCCCCAATCAGCCCTCGGAAGGATATGATTATATTATATCTGAAGAGCATCAGAGATTGGTAATAGACAAAACTTAGGAAGGTGACAAACCTTTTTAGAGATCCAGAGCAAATCTGCAGTAGGAAATCCCAATAAAACATTCATTTCTAGGTCTGTGCAAGTTGGAGTCCATGGGATAGGAACCAAGTTTTAAATTGTGCAAGAATATATCCTGCCTTGTACAGTATAGTGAGAGATCAGAGACCTGGAGCAAACCAAACCTCTTTGAAAGAGTAATTTCCTGGGCAGTTAAGTGAGGTGGTTTGTCTTTCCAATCATAAAACACCATAATTGATCGGGTATAGTTCAAAATATGTACATCAGCTTTGGGATCAAGTCACTTTAAAGGCAGCTATATGGATTTGCCATTAAATCTCAGAAGTAACCTAGGTATTGACGAGAGCAAAGAAATGGGAGAGCAACAGGGTTAAATTAACTTTTAAGACATTCCTAAGTGAAGCTAGGATTTGTATACCCAAATAAGTAAGGGAAGTTGCCTTCCCGGTATATTTAAAACTCCATTTTAGAAGGAACAATGTAAAAGAAGGAACATTAAAGGCAAGACCTAAGATTTAGAGAAATTAAGTTTGCAATAAGAAGCCTTAATAAAGTTGTCTAAAATTTTATGTAAAGTAGACATGGAGGTTTCAGGTTTAATAGCAAAAAGTAGAACATCATCAATGAAAATACCTAAATTATGAGCACCACTTTGTGTTAAGAAACCGTGGAACTCTGCAGAGGATTTAAGTTTTTGGGCAAGAGGTTCCATGGCTAGCACAAAATTTAAAGGGGAAAGAGGGCATTCCTGTCTGGTGCCACTGCCACTATAATGAGTCAAATATAACTTCATGGAAGCCAAAGAGAGTCAAAATTTAAAGCATATAATCCCAATTAATCTTGTCAAAGGTGTTCTCAGCATCTAAAGAAAGCAAAACACTTTAGTTGTGGGAGTGCAACGCCAATTCAATTATATCAAATACTCTGTAGGTATTTTTAAAAGTTTGCCAGTTTAGCACAAACCACACCTTGTCAAGGCAAACAAGCTGTTGGAGAAGTGTAGGGGGTTTCTACCTGTCTTAGGGGTTTCAACTATTTGGGCTTCCAGAAATTCAGTTTGTAGCAAAATTTGACATAGAAGATATCAATAAAACCATCAGGTCCCAGAGATTTATCACTAGGAATGAGTTTAATAACTGCTTTAACTTCCTCAAAGGACCACAGAGCATTAATTAAAGTTAAATCATTTACACTTACAGTAGAGATGGCAATAGGAGGCCAGATAGGAAGTAAGTAAGAGCTTAACTGGTAGTTTGAGGGATTGAGCTGTCAGATGGTAAATTGTAAAGATTAGCAAATTTCTCAACAAAGGGATAAGACATGTCACTGGGATTAATAACTTACCTGTCCTGGGCATTTAAAAGGCAGTTAATTCGATTACTAGGCTGCTGACTCTGTGATTTATAGGTGAAGAGTCAACTGGCTTTCTTACCACTGTATAAAACTTATGACAACATCTAGTAAGGCTCATTTGCATCTAAGCCATAAACAGTTTTTGGAGTTGAGAACAATTAAAGTGTAAATGTTTTTTAATATTTTGGAAGGGCACTATTGGTTCTGAGATACAACAGTGGAGAGCTGACATTCCAAATCTCTTCACAATTTTAGATATTGTTTATGAGTCCCCTGTTGAATAGCTGTCCTTTGCAAAACAGTCTTCAAAGTACACCAATAGTTGAACACATATCCTCAAAGGAATTGGGGGTGGCATATTGAGACAGAGCAGACCACAATGCTTGTACTTACTCTGGAAACTGAAGGAGATGCTTAGAGGAATGACAAATCCTTATTTGGGGTCCAAAAGGAGAAGGGTTACAAACCCATATTAACAGGGCATGATCAGACCATGTCATGGGAAGAATCTTCACAGCATGAGTAAATTGGAGAGCCCATTTGTGTGAAAAAAGGAGGAGTAGGTATTATGAACATTAGAAAAAAAGATTTAGTCACCTCCGGAAATGTGGCATGCCACAAATTGTATAGGTCAAATTCACAAAGCAACTTTCTAAAAACAGTGGCTGGGCCAAGTACTTACTAGAATAAGTTATCTCCCATTTTTATTGGCCACTTTGTGGGAAAGGGTAAAAGGGAAATAAGCATGGAACTTAAAAGGACCATTAGCTGTACAGCAAACCAGGAGGTAACTATGATATTTGAAGAGAGGTTGACCAGCAACTGAAAATGTGTTTTCTGAAGGGTCATGATATCTGCCTTATGGGCTTGAGAGGTTCTTAAAGCTAACTGTTATTTGTTAGGGGAGTTTAGTCCGTTTACATTAAGGGAAAAAATTGAACCATATATAAAGAACAAACAGCTAAATGAATAATTCATTATTTGCAGAATAGATGAAAGTATTAGTTTATGAAGAGGAACAAGTAAAAAAAAGCCAAAAATAGAAGTACCAAGGACAAAAAAAACAAACTGGCCCACAGGGAACAAAATGTGGCAAAATAGAAAATACGGGTACAGGCTAGAGTCACCCCAACCTTTTTGACAAAAAATGTACCATCTAACTGTAAACGAGTAAACAATTGCAACCTATCAAAGCAAACATGCAGACATTACATACACAATAAACAGGACTAATTGTAAGAGTCTGAAATTGTATAAATCAGTATGGCAGCTATAATAGTGACATTAATCTAAAAAAAAAAAAAAAAAATCAAAAACACCAAAGGATGCTTGGTAAAATGGTATAGGTAATTAAATGTCACAAAAAACTCTAGTTTGAAAAGGCCAGACAGGGAAAACTACAAAAAGTAAAAACCAGGAAAGTATGAACATAGAAATGGAGTATGTATCTAGAAACAGTGATATTATCATGATCTTACCCCACCTGCGTCTGCTCAGAGACAACAAGAGAACAATGCTTGGGGATCTTCACAGGCACCTGAAAGTTACACTACTCAAAAAGTTTGGAACCTACTTCCAGGGAAGATTCCCCATAAGAGGAGATTGACAGGAAATCCCATGAAATAAAGGATATCATTGATTTACCAGGCTGTTGTAATTAAACATATGTGCAGACCCCTATTTTCTGTTTTTTTTTTTTGGTTATAAATCATTGTCGTGTTTTAGTTTTGATTTTGGCAAAACCACTCTCAAGTGTTTTGGTCTGGTTTTGGTTTTTAATTTTTTTTTTAAATTGATACAAATAGCTAAAATCATGTAACTTGGACCTGTTTTTGCTACTATTATTTTTCTCAATAAAATTAATTTCAGTAATTTTCAGTAAATTTTGACCAATTTTGTCACCTGAAATCATGAGAAAGGGACTTACATGCAATCAGAAGCACAATCAATCAATGCACAATCAATCAATGCAATCAGAATTTTTTTAGATCCAAGATCCAACTTGTGGGAAGACACAAGCCGGGACTTGATTCCACTCAAAATCCCAAAAGTGTTACTGGGTCATGACTCAGTTCGACTCAAAACCCCCAAAGTTTGTGTTTGTTCAGTTTTCAGCAATCATCAAAGGATGTCAAGAGCTTCCTGAATAGCAACACTGCAAACTCTTGTAGTTCGGAATTAGCCACTGTATCAGGGATCACCCTAATTTTGATGTTGTTGCATTGTGAATGATCTTTTAGATCAGTCAATTTATCTTTGAGAGTGGAGACATCTGCTAAAGTAGAAAATTGGCCATGATGAAATCATCATGGGAGGCCAATAGTGCCTGCATTTTGGTCTCAACTTGGTCGGTACAGTCCCCCAGCGCTATTCAGATCTTGTTTAATATCTTGCAATGTGGATAGCATATCAGCCGTAAAGACCTAAGACCTATGGTTCCAGCCTCGTAAAAGACTTGATAACAATATGATGAGATGTTTTAGATGTGGTTATTTGCATCTAATTGTCCACTTACCTCTTAACCTATACTATGTCATTCTGCTTATGTGAATCACAGTGTATCTTTCTTTGAAAATCTGGCAATGCAGACTGACAGGCTGAGACAGATAATGAAATGTTTATAATAACTGTAGGAGGCAATGGGTAGAGGCTCTGTTAAATTCTGGTAGCCTGGGTACCCTTGTAAAAGCCAAGTTGTTGAACTTCTCAAAATGTCAGGTAATAATTGTTGGTATAAAATGTATACATGGGGATACTCAGTATTGTGTTACTGCTGAAGTGAACATAGAAATACAGTGTGTTAGTTACTATGGGATTTTTTCCTTCTTTGAAATATGATGTTATATTGATGAGAGATATTTCACATTTCTATAACCTGTGGGAAACCCAATTTATTACAGAAGTAAATAACCCAGACAATAATAATGTTACTGAAACAGTAGCAGTGCGAGTGTTCCCCAAATCTGAAGTGTTCATTTTTCAAAGCATGATTGATCAGAAAATGACAAGAGCAGCAATGAAGTGCAGGATGATGTCCCCCCTACTGATGTAAAAAATGTTGTTGAATCAGTTGACTGTATGTCTGATCTTGAAGTGAAGATATATGCTGCAAAACAGTTGAAAGATTCTTCTCTGATAAAGGCTAGAGAGAATGTGAAAGTGGTTGATGGAAACCCAGTAGACCCTGAATGACAGTATATCAAGATTTGTGGTATTAAATGTCCAAAAAGGGAAAATATATTGTTGAACAATTGATAGTTACTGAGTCATATGGACCTACTTCATGGCCACATAATTGTGAGACATCTGGGGTAGAGAAACCCTCTGGTAGAATTTTGCAGTTTGCAGCCCAGGTGTAAAAGAAGATGTTTCATTCTACTGTGCATCCTGCCCTTTGTGTTAGTACCATGAAAACAGGCCACATTACAGAAGTCCACATGTCCCAATGAATATAATTAAGGTCCCAATTGAAAGAATAACTATGGACTTGGTTGGAGCTCTAATAAAGTCTACCTAGGGTCATCAATATATTTTGGTGATAATGAATTATGCTGCCAGATATCTGGAAGTGATAATATTGTGCAATATGTAAAAAAAGACAATTTCTAGGAAACTAGTAAATGTTTTTAGAAGAGTGTGAATACCTAAGGAAATCCTAACTGATCAGGGTACCCAATTTATGTTAAGAAACATGAAAGAGTTGTGCCACCTGTTTATGTTTACTGAGTGAAGGACTGCTATGTAACACCCTTAGTCTGATGGTTTAGTGGAGAGGTTTAACAAAACCTTAAAGAATATGCTAAATAAAGTGGTGGATAAAAATGGGAATTATTGGGATTATTTGTTGCCCTATTTATTTCTGGCCTTTAGAAAGGTTCTACAATCTTCAATTGGATTCTTAACTTTGATTTGATGTATGGGAGACACCCAAGGATATTGCTGGATATTGCAATTGAGACATGGGAGGGTCAACCCAGTCCTTATAAGATGGTTAATGAGCATGTATAATTCTACTGCCCAATTACACACCTTTGCTCCTGGGGACAGAACACTTATTTTATTTCCCATGGTAGAAAGTCTATTCTTGGCCAAGTGGCAAGGGCCATTTGAGATGATAGAAAAGAGTGGAAGGTTATTTATAAGGTGTACCAGCCTTGAAGAAGAAAGCCAGAACATATATACCATGTAAATCTTATAAAGCAATAGCCAAAACCCTTTCAACTATTCAAAAGCATGAGTTTAAAGATTTTCTCATAAGAAATAGAGTTTTCTTTTCTGAAATACCTGGTAAACAGTCATTAAACATGACACAATCACTGAACCTAAATCCCTATAGAATACCAGAAGCCCAATGGGAATCTGTGTCTAAAGAAAATAAAAAAATGTTGGAATTATATATGTAATAGAAGATCACATAGTGAATGGTCAAGTCCCATTTTACTCATTCCCATGCGAGCTTACACTTCTGCAATGATTTCCATAAATTGAATAGTACTGTATGGGGGTATTCAATCAGGCTCCGAAAAGCCATTTTCTGTAATAATTTATCGCCGATGAAGTAATTTTTGGCATTTTCATTAATTCCCGTATTCAATTACAAAGACTTTTTGCCGGTGCGAAAAGTCTTTGTAAAAAAATGGGGATAAGTTTTCACCAATGCAGAGGTGGTGAAAAAAAGTGCAGCATTGGGGTTTAGGGGTGCAGGCTTAAAAAAATAGCCTGCACCCCTGGGAATGGCCCCTAACAGTAATCTGTGTAAAAAAAATAGGGACACCCCAAAAAATTTACTTGATTTTTGGGGTAAAAAATAAATAAATAGGGGAACAAAGTTTTAGAGTAGCACAATTGATTCAGGGGGGAGCCCATGTATGCAGCAGGTGTTTTGCAGAATGCGGGTAGTAGCAGCAGGTGCATTTTTGAAGAATTTTAAAAATGCACTTTAGGGACTTAAAAATATGCTTGCACCAATTTTTATGTACCCCAAATTTGATGGGCATATTTATGTGCTATTCTTCATCACTTCTTCATAACCACAAAATAGCACCTGCTGCAGCTATTTAAAAACCTAATTACCTTCAACAGAGAAAAACAGGGGTACCCACAGTGATCCCCTATGTATGGACATCATTAGGGGGGTCCCAGGATGAATTCCTGAAAATTCCCCAATTTATTTCAATACTTACCTGTCCACCAGGTCCCATTTTCGGTGATTCCTAATTAAATGCAGAGATAAAGCGGGCACGCGCCCAATGCTTTATCCCTGTAAAACCTCTGATGTGGAGTGAAAAGTCCAGCATTGACTTTTCACTCCCAAATTGAATATGGCCCCTAATCTAAGTTTGACACCTACCTAATGCATTATATTTATGAACTGAGTGAAAGGCTGGGAACAGCATGGTACTTAATAACTCTACACTTAACCAAAGTGTACTGGCAAGTCCTGTTGACAGACAATGCAAAAGAAAAGACATATTTTCATACACTGAAGGTCTGTTCCAATATAAGATGTTGCCATATGGGGCACACCTTTCAGAGCATTATTGATAAAATTCTAAAGCCTCATAAACAGTATTCTGCTGCTTATCTTTATGAGGTAGTCATATAAAGTCCTGAATGGTAGTTTTATTTATCTAGGGTACAAGCAGTGTAGGACTCCATTATTAGACAGGATTGACATTCAATCCAAAAAAGTGTTGTTTAGCAATGAAAGAGGTGAAGTGTCTCGGATACACCATAGGCAGATGTTTGATGAAGCCGCAACTTGATAAGATTTAAGCAATACAATACTTGCCATGTCCCCTAAATAACTAGCAGGTGAGAGCTTTCTTAGGAAGCACAGGATAATTTTGAAGATTTATACCCAATTTTGCCATCATTGCTGTCCTTTTGACTGAGATTACTAAGGGTAAACAGATAGTTATGGTTAAAAGGAACCCTGAGGCAACCGCCGCCCGATGCTGCAGCGCCCAGGAGTTAAGAGCAGCAGCATTAGCTGCATCGAAAGGTAAGTGTAACCTGCTCAGGCAGGTAGGCACTGTGGGCAGAGAGGGGGGCTGAGCAGCTGTGTCATGTGTATATATATTTTATAGATATATATATATATATCTATAATATATATATCTCAAATGCAGAAGAGGGGCAGCAGTCCGTGTACTTCAAGGAACTAATCACAGCACAAGGCTTAATGTTGGTAATATTATGCATTGTGGTTTGGTCATCTCCTTGAAGTCCATGGAGTGCTGCGCTTATGTAAAGGGGAAAGCTTTGGTCTCTGGATGTGCATCCGTGTATGTATGTGTATATAATATATATATATATATATATATATATATATATGTATGTGTGTGTCTATATATATATGGGTGTGTGTGTATATATATATGTATATATGTGTGTGTGTATTTATGTATATAAGTTTATATATATATATATATATATATATGTGTGTATATATATATATATATATATATATATATATGTATATATGTGTGTGTGTATTTATGTATATAAGTATATATATATATATATATATATATATATATTTTTTTATATATATATATATGCCAGAGTGATATTTTTGCCATCCATATATAAACACTTTGGCCCCCATTTATCAATGATGGTAAACTCCAGTGCAATTTTTTCACTGTGATACAAACTAAAAATTTACTGGTATTTACCAATACTTAACCCTCCAGCGAGGTCCCGTGAAGTCCTCCTCCGCTGGGCTGCTGACTGCCTAATGCTGCCAGTGTCAGGGCTCTGGTGTTATGCGCCTGTGCAAAGGTCCATCTGTGCATGTGCATAACACGTTGACCCGGCAGTGCCTGAAAGGCTTCGCCGAAGCCATAAAGGCACCACTGGGTCTCATTGCAGGCAATGGGGACCGCATTACACTTGCCATCTAAAGGATAGCAAGAGTGATGCTTGACAAACAGCGGTAATCTTTGATTACTGCTGTTTGTTAAATCCAGAATAGAAGTTATAATTCATTTAACGATCGCTAAAGGGGTAATGCTTCGTTGATAAATGGGGGCCTTAGATTGGTGGTGGGATTATCTGCTAGGGGGCACCAATCAAAATTTTGCCTAGGGCATCAAAATGGCTAGGGCTGGCTCTGGCCATATTCAATTTGAGGGGAAAAGTTAAATGTCAGACTTTTCGCCATCATCGCCATTTTTGGAGGGGATAAACTATCGGGCGCATGCCTGCTTATCCCCGTATTCAATTAGGAATCAGCAAAAACGGGACCCAGCGTAAAGGTAAGTGTCAAAAAGTCCTGTCACTTTTGGGGAAATTAGCCTGTCACCCCCTAGAAGATGTTCTGACATGGTGGATCACTATGGGTACCCCCGATTTGGTCATCTGAAGGTAAATGGAGTTTTTAAACAGCCGCAAATGCGGCTTTGAAGAAGTAGTGAAGAATAGCACTTAGATTTTTTTGCGGTGAAAATAACTAGCCTCATCAAATTTGGGGTACTTGAAAATTGGTGGAAGCATATTTTTAATTTCCTAAAATGATTTTTTTAAATTCTTCAAAAATCCACCTGCTGCAACAACCCATATTCTAGAAAACACCTGCCGCATATTTTGGGACCTCCCTGAGTCAATTTCACTAGTTTTTAAGTTTGTCCCCCAATTTTTTTTTTTTGCCCCCAAAATAAAACCACTTTTTTTGGGGTGTCCAATGCTTTTTTTTTATTTTTACACAGATTACTCTAAGGGGACATTCCAAAGGCTGCAGGCTACTTTTCTTTATTCTGCACCCCAAAACCAAAATTCTGCACTTTTTTTTTCCACCTAAACAAACTTGGATATGGGGATAAGTGAAAATAGCAAAACTTATGTCATCGGCGATAAATTATATGCACATATTGGACTTTTTTCGCTCCAAATTGAAAAAGGCCCTAAGTGTGCATTAGTATTACCTTTTGGGGAGAAAATTTAGATTGATTACAGATGATGCTCCTTTGAAGTATATGGCTGAGAATAAAAATACCAATGGGAGAATAACTAGATGGTTTTCGGCATTGCTAAATTTTAAGTTTCAGGCCAGGAAGCCAACAAGCCAATGCAGATGCCAATGTTTTTTGCTCAAGGGCTAAAGGTGCTCCAGCCCATAGATAGAAACAGGAGGAGGGAATATGTGACAAAAACACTAAAAAAAAGGAGCTGTATATGTCCCGGGTTTTATTTATTCACAGTGCTTCACTTTTTTCACAATTTGTTTTGTTACAGCCTTATTCCAAAATGGAATAAATTCAATTTTGTCCTCAAAATTCTACACACAATACCCCATAATGACAACATGTAAAAAGTAATTTTGAGATTTTTGAAAATTTTTGAAAATTTTATAAAAAAAACTAAGAAATCACATGTACATAAGTATTCACAGCCTTTGCCATGAAGCTCAAAATTTAGCTCAGGTGCATATTTTTTGATTTTGAAAGGCATACACTTGTCTATATAAGGTCCCACACTTGACAGTGCATGTCAGAGCACAAACCAAGTATAAAGGAATTGTCTGTAGACCTCCGAGACAAGATTGTCTCGAGGCACAAATCTGGAGAAGGTTACATAAAAATATCTGCTGCTTTGAAGGTTCCAATGAGCACAGTGGCCTCCTCCTTCATCCATAAATGGAAGAAGTTTGGAACCACCAGGACTGTTCCTAGAGTTGGCAGGCCATCTAAACTGAGCAATCGTGGGAGAAGGTCCCTAGTCAGGGAGGTGACCAAGAACCCAATGGACAAACTGTCAAAGCTACAGCATTCCTCTGTGGAGAGAGGAGAGCCTTCCAGAAGGACAACCATCTCTGCAGCAATCCACCAATCAGGCCTGTATGGTAGAGTGGCCAGACAGAAGCCACTCCTTAGTAAAAAGCACATGGCAGCCCGCCTGGAGTTTGCCAAAATGCACCTGAAGACTCTCAGAACATGAAAATCAAAATTATCTGGTCTGATGAGACAAAAATTTAACTCTTTGGCATCAATGCCAGGTGTTATGTTTGGAGGAAACCAGGCACCGCTCATAACCAGCCAATATCATCCCTACAGTGAAGCATGGCGGTGGCAGCATCATGCGGGGATGTTTTTCAGCAGCTGGAACTGGGAGACTAGTCAGGATAGAGGGAAAGATGAATGCAGCAATGTACAGAGACATTCTGGATGAAAACCTGCTCCACAGCTCTCTTGACCTCAGACTGGGGCGATGTTTCATCTTTTAGCAGGATAATGTCCATAAGCGCACAGCCAAGATATCAAAGGAGTGGCTACAGGACAACTCTGTGAATGTCCTTGAGTGGCCCAGCCAGAGCAGAGACTTTAATCCGATTGAACATCTCTGGAGAGATTGAAAATGGTTGTGCACCAACACTTCCCATCCAACCTAATGGAGCTTGAGAGGTGCTGCAAAGAGGAATGGGCAAAACTGGTCAAAGATAGGTGTACCAAGCTTGTGGCATCATATTCAAAAAGACTTGAGGCTGTAATTGCTGCCAAACGTGCTTCAACAAGGTATTGAGCAAAGGCTGTGAATACTTATGTACATGTGATTTCTTATTTTTTTTTAAATAAAATTTGCAAAAATCTCAAAAAAACTTTTTACATTTTGTCATTATGGGGTATTGTGTGTAGAATTTTGAGGACAAAAATGAATTAATTCCATTTTGGAATAAGGCTGTAACATAACAAAATGTGGAAAAAGTGAAGCGCTGTGTATTCTTTTCGGATGTACTGTATATTTTTGTTTATTTTTATGCTGCTAGCAAAACTAGCTGTGAATACTTGTACCAAGGCACTAGACTGGGGGTCAAAACAGCATCTTTATGTATAATCTAGTAGATAGATAGATAGATAGATAGATGACACTGGGTAGTGTACTATACACATCCATTGATTTTCTTGCACCAGCATTAGCTTTGTATGTATCTATCTATCTATCTATCTACAGAATTTATGCAATAACTCACCATTTGTGTCCATACACAGAGATCTATCTAACTCAGAATCAGCCCCACAAAACAGAGACCACATACAGTATGCAGTACAGAATTGCAATTTTACATGCCGTAAATAATCTGTTTCACTGAAATCCAGTAAGATAACTCTGTTCAGGATATTTAGTTTCTAATCTGTATTTACTCAAAGATTGTATACACCTCATTCATATGTTTTGTTTTTACATTTCTCATCATTATGCTGTTTTCTATACAAACATAATCAGACTGTTATAGTCTTTGTTTAACCTTGCTTTGATGTTTAAAAATACTTTTGTCAATCTCGATATGATTGCTGGTAAACAGTGGAATGTTTTTTATTGTAGAACAGTTTTCAAAAGGGTTTTTTGTCTTGCGATGTAATTGTGCCTGAATAATAAGAAGTGCTCACTGTTCCTCGTGATGCTTTCATCTGCAGCTCGCCTACTCTATGCATTAATATGCATTTGATAATGAGACTCTGTGGTGTGTCCATAGAAACCTTCACTAAAACACTCATACTAATTAGATTTGCGATTTGGATGTTTCCTCGCACTGTGCATCCCTACTTTCCACCCGTTTTTTAACCTATTCATATCTATTGGGGTATTGCGAAGGAGATTCAAAGATTTAGCCAATAGCAATGGTTGTGGTTATTCTTAACTATAGTTTCATCAAAAAGTAATGATATTATACTGCTAGATATAACATGTCAAATGAAATAACAGGTAAAATAAGAAAAACTTTGGCAAATTTAGCTTTCTAGTTTATATTTGAAATATCTATTCATTGAAAATGTTTATTACTGTATATTTCAAGTACCGGCCAGAACCAGATTAATAATGTTGGCGGTTGGGACCACAGACCCAGGCATTCACATAAAAGTAGGCTCATCATCATGACAGCATGACCAGCAGACCAGCTGGCTACACGGTTTTTCACTCACTGCTCAAGTTGGGGCACAACTGAGGCTGACAGAGGCTGATAAAGATAAATAACTATATAATTTCTGTATTCCACAAGGCACAGTTTGCTGGGTGCACTTGCAGGATCACTACCTTTCTGCTATGAATTGGCTGCATGCTTTCTATGCCCAAATAGTGCCACCGTGCAACCACTGTGTTTGCATAAGGAGCACCTACTACATTACAGTGTTGCAGGCATTGACACTGTAAAGTAGCATTTCACATGCAGACACACCCGCAGTCACACACAGAATATAGGCAGGCCACATATCATTCTAATCAACAGAAGCTGCTTATGCATCCTATTTGTATCGCTTTGGGAATAAGATGCATTTGAAGGTAAAAAGTCGCACAAAAACATACTCAACGCTAAAATCATAAATCTTCCCATTTCATGTTTCAATTTGTGATGTTTTATTGTACTATGCCATTTGTACTGGATGTTATCACTAAGATATCATTATACTGTATCCACACACTGGCCTGGTGCTCCTTTTTCTGGTTGAGGACAGTTCAATCCTTCATAATTGTGATATGCACATTTATATTTTAATCATGTAAGATATTTGAATTTTATTATTTTTATAACACACCTGAAATACTACACCTGGTGCTTTTGGTGCTGGGTCTGATTTCAGATATACCAAATTCATATAAGGTCAATTTAACATCTGGTTCATCTTCTGAGTGACAGTAAAATAAAACATTTAAAGTGTCAATGACAAATGGATAAACTTTATTATTTTCAAAATGTGTACATTACTTAGCTTTGCATAAGATTTTAATTATTTCAATTAATACACCTTGGGCCTGATTCAAAGATGTACACAAACTCAATATTTTACATACAACTCCGATGTTTGCTAATCGGTGAATGCACAGGATCTGTATTGCACATGTGCTGATCTGTCTGTAATTGACATGCTGCAGTTGTTTGGGGATGGGGAAGGGGCAGCAATGGCCAGTGTGACAGAAAATGGGGGCATTCTTCCAACACAGATTCACTGGTCCCAGCAGTATGCAAACTTTGCCCATTCTTAGTAACCTGAGCAGGGCCAGATTAACAATGGGGCAGATGGAGCTCCAGCTCCAGGCCTCCACATAAAAATAGGCCCATCAACATGCCAGCATGATTACCAGATGCCTAACTGGCCATAAATTTAAAGAATTTAAGTAGTTTTTCTAGTCACCCCCCAAAAAAAAAGAGTTTTTAGAAGTGGAGTTGTTTCCTATAGCAACCAATCAGATTGTGGCTATTATCTTCTAGACGGTGCATTTTAAATGTTAAGTAGAATCCGATTGGTTGCTATGGGTAACATCCCCACTTCTAAAAACTCTCACTTTTATTAAATAATCCCCATAGTGTTCATAGTGTAGAGGGTGTACACACCAAGGTGAACACACTCACACAGCACTGATCACAGCTCTTCACCTTCTCAGTATAGGCCTTTGAACATTTTCAGCTCCAGGCCCATGTGGGCCTTAATCTGGCCCTGAACCTGAGGGTTACTCAGATGACCAAGGTTCACACAGATCAATACCATGCTGCTTATTTGTAGGCAGCCCTTGAGTCTGTGATAGTAGATGTATTTTTACTTTGGATGCCTCTTGTGGCAGTAACATATTATTGACTCTAAGCCAATAACAAAACAGCTTTGTCATGACACTAGGAGGTGTGAGGTTCTGGTCATGGTCCCTTGTAGTAGTAGTAGTGGGAATGGGGAAGTGGCATAGGAATAATCTGTATAAAGGGGGGCATCCACTACATGATTTTAGCAGGCGATTGAACAATAATGACATAGTTATCATTCAATCATTTAAAAATCGTTTATAAATTGTGCAGTGCTTAGTCTTAATGATCAACGATGCGTGCTCCCGCTGGTCATTTGATCGTCTCGTCAGTCAACTGAACATGCAGGTCAATTTCATTTGATCTCTTAAAGATAGTTTGCAAATCGTTCAGACTGAAAGATAAAATTTCAAGGGAAAAAATCAAGGCAAAATTGTTTAGAGATTGGACAGGGATTAGATCGTCTAGTGGATGTGCCCCATTAGACTGATGCTTCACTGAAGTAATAGACTGGAACAGAAATGATGAGACCTGCACAGGACAGCATTGGTTAATTGAACAGGCTTTGCAGGCTGGAGCTGGAGATTATTAGCAGTCTGAAAACTTCACAGGCTTTGTAGACTGCAGCTGGAGATGATCAGCAGTCTGAAAACTTCACAGGCTTTGTAGACTGCAGCTGGAGATGATCAGCAGTCTGAAAATTGCACGGGCCTGCAGTGGTTAACTGCACAGGCTTTGCAGGCTGAAGCAGATTAGCAGTCTGAAAACTGCACAGGACAGCAGTAGTAAATAAACTAGGTTTTCAGGCTGGTACTGAAAAGGATTATCTGTCTAAAGACTGTACAGGAGAACAGCTGTAGCTGCACAGGGTATGCAGGCTGGAACTGCAGAAGATTAGCAGTCTTGAAAGTGCACAGGAAACATGATCCAAGTATTCCATCCACTAGGAAAATAAGTTTTACTAGAAACTATCTGCCAGCACTTGCAGATCCATTTAAGATGCCTTCACAGATGATTGGTGAATTAACTTATGTGACAGGGAGGTGCCTGTTGCTGGTTTGCCGTATGACTGGATGATGTCATAGCAGGATAGTGGCGCCCATGGAGGGGAGCAGTGGGAATATCTGGGGGAGATACCAGGCATGTAGAAGAAAGCACTGATAAGCATTGGGGAGATGCTCCTGCCAGCATAATTTACCCCCAAGACCTGATTAGTGGGTCCTTGGATCCAGGATCGGTGGTCTCGGGATCCGGTGCATGACAAGATGTTGAACTCTGGAAAAATATAGATTTTATAAACTATTATGGATAGCACCTCATACACTTATGTTAAGCTGGGTACACACGTACACACATAAAGATTTTCTGTCCAACCATCCAACTAGTTGATTGGTTGGAATGAAAATCTGGTAAGGTATGAAAGCAAATGACATTCAGCAATTTGCTCCCAAATGCCAGAAAATGGACAAAAACTGTTGTTTGAACAAATTGTTTAGCTCAAACATTTAACAAACTTGTCTCAACATCCATTTTCATCTGTTTTCTGGCATTTAGGAGCAAATTGCTGATCATCAGTTACTCCCATACGTTACCAGATTTTATTCCAAACAATCAACTAGTTGGATGGTTGGATACAAAATCTTTATGTCTGTACTCAGCTTTAAAGTCGCACAAACAGCGACTGAGTCTGCATCTGTATACAAAGTATTGCAGTGCAGCCAAGTTCTATTGTTTGCACATCACTGGTAACACCTCTTACACTTCTCACAATAGGCCTAAAAAATCTACAGCTTCAGGCTCATGTGGTAATTAATCTGGCTGTAAGTAGTGCCTGCAATAAACACATATGCAACTAACTGGCATGCATGTAGGTAGCTACAGTAAATTTAATTTATAACATTTACTTCAAAATAAATTACCAACTTTATTTTCTAAATGTTGGCTTGTCAAAGCTCCAATTATCTGGGTTTTTGCCTGCAGCATTTAAAACAGCAAATGCAAACCATGGTGGTTTCACAATTTGCTCTGAATGCATGTTTTCCTGGCACTGTATCTCCCTAATTTCCACCCATCTTTAACCTATTAATACAGTTGCTTTTAGGATATTACAACAGATATTAATACAGTAGATGAAGTTGACAAGATGTAACGGATGTGATAATTTTATAACAAAGTAATAACTATATACTCTTAGCCAAAGGTGTAGCATGTGGCCAGGGAGCCAGGAGCACAAGTGTGCTACGGTGCTCCCCCCAAAAAAAATGTGTGCTATATAATATAGCCGCTATATATACAGTACCACTCAAAAGTTTGGACACACCTTCTCATTCAATGGTTTTTGTTTATTTAAATTATTTTCAACATAGTAGATTAATACTGAAGACATCAAAACTATAAAGGAACACATACTGAATTATGTTGTAAACAAAAAAGTGTTAAACAAATCAAAATATGTTTTATATTTTAGATTCCTCAAAGTAGCCCCCTTTTGCTTTGATGACAGCTTTGCACACTCTTGGCATTCTCTCAATCAGCTTCATGAGGTAGTCTCCTGGAATGGTTTTGAATTAACATGTGTGCCTTGTCAAAAGTAAATCTGTGGAATTTCTTACCTTCTTAATGTGTTTGAGACCATCATTTGTGTTGTGAAGAGGTAGGGTTAGTACACAGTGGACACCACTATTTGATTACTGTTGTAATCCATATTATGGCACCAACCACTCAACTCAGTATAGAGAAATGACAGTATGCCCAAGGTTTTTTTTATTGCTGGTGGTTGCGGCAGGTGGATTTTTGATTATTTAAAAAAAGCACATTAACCATTTTAAAATATACTAGTACCCATTTTCATGTTACCCAAATTTGATAGGACTACTTATTCTTCACCACTTTACCAAAGATGCTGAATAGCACGTATTGAGACCATTTAAAGACCCCAAATAGCTTTAGCAGGGGTATTCGGGGGTACCCATAGTTAACCCTCATGTCAGAGCATCTTTGGGGGTTTGTCAGGCTGATTTCCCCAAAAATGACAGGACTTTTCACTGATTTCCTTTTCGCTTGGTCTCGTTTTTGGCAATTTGAAAATGAATATGGGGAAACGCGGGGATGAGCGCAATACTTTATCGCAGCCAAAACCTCCGATGATGGCGAAAAGTCTGACAACTGACTTTTCACTCCAAATTGAATATGCCCCTCAGTATATCTTTGGAAATAAATGAAGAAAAATTAATCATATATGTAAATATTTTAAAGGTCTTAATATGTTTAATGATACTCCTAAATAAATAAAAAAACAGGTGCGATTTAATTGCTTTCCCCAGCGGGATGCCCGATGGAGCAATTTAATTGTTTGGCACGAGAATCACCAATGCTGACATTTTTGCTTGCAGCCTCCTGAGGGGGCAAGCAGAAATGAGTGAAAGCCACTAACCACAGACTTTAGACAGGTTGTAAAAAATACAAAGGGGGGGTAAAATGCTAGTCAGTAATAAAAAATCTTTAATAACATACATTCTGCATACAGAAGAGATTATATTAAGTCTGATATATTTTTCTACCTTTCCCATAATTAAAAATTATCCATGACTTGCTTTCCACAACTCTAAACTTATTTGAAGATTGGGTATGATTGCAAGCTACTGTATACTAAAATGTCTTCCTAAAGTGCTCCTGAATACAGAACCATTGAATATATTAAGTAACATTCAGACAAATTATATTGACTAAAAGTGTAAAACAATGCTTATATTATTTTATAATTGAGAAAACTGTCAGAAAAGAAAAGAATCAAGAAACATAACAACCATAAATAAGTAACTGGAACACAAAGGTGGATGATCACTACATGCACACATTTTAAATTTGTTACATGCAATCATTTTCTGGGTTATAATATTAAGCATAATTTAGCCTGGTGATAGAATTTATTTTGCCAGTTTATTAGAATTTTTTAAAACAATAATTTTATTAGGGTAAACGAGAGGATAAACAAGTAGCAGAACTGTGAAACATAACATATATAAGTAAATAATCAGTAACACAACATATTATTTTACAAAAACAAATATGGAAAAGTAACAAAAATATAGGTAAAAGCCAACTAGCAATTTGGCATAATACAATCATAATAGACAGAACAAAAAATAAACCAAATATATTAAACCAAAGGTCACCTCAGGATATTTGCAATATTCAAAATAAAAATAAATATAAGAATAAGTGCCAACATAAGAAGAACACAAATAAAAAGAAAAAGAAAGGGGAGAAGGAAAAGACAAGAAAAAGGAGATCAGCAGAGTCAAGGTATAGAGATAGACTGAGAATGGAACCATGGGGACCAAATGGAATGGAATTTAGTAGTAAAATGATTTTGTAAACTGGTAATGTATTCCATGGAAACTATGTAGTTGACTATAGCCACAAGGGAAGGCATGGATGGAGGGTGGTGATCTTTCCAATGTTTGGCTATTTATAAGAGTTTTGGTGGCATTGAAAATATGGGTAATCAGTTTGTCTTTGGTTTTGGAGATATTTTTAGGTGGGACATTCAGTCGGGCTGTCCCAGATTCCAAAATGAATCCAGTTCCAAGGGCCTGATAGATAACTTGACAGATGTGATTCCAGAAAAGGCAGATAGATGGACATGTCCACCAAAATATAATAAAATGTACCTTCTTCGTGGCAGAATCTCCAGCACATATTGGAAGTGGTTGGAAAAATGACATGAAGTTTGTTGGAACCAGATAACAATGAGTATATACTTTGAAGCAAGTTTCCTAAATATGAACACTAATAGAGGCTTTAGCTATATGTAATCTGATTTTGTCCCACTGACTATCACCTAAGGGCACGGCAAGGTCTGATTCCCAGAGCAGTTCATGAGATTCCCACAGGAGATAGGTGGGGGCCAAGACAGAGTTATAGATAGCCAAGATATTCCCCTTCCTTCCAAATGAATAAAACCATAAATGTTCAGAGATTTAATTAAATGTTGAAAACTGATGATTTGAAGGTACTGGGACATGAGAAAAGAAGACCAAGGCATTCCTGAAATTCCTTCAACAAAAATGGGGCTAATTCTCCTCTGATATGAGGAAATATATCAATGCCATGATCATGCCACGGTGCCGTCAACTTGTTAACACAGCCCGGGGGGAAAAGAGGATGATCCCATATTGGAGTAAACGGATAAGGAAATAGGTCATGAGTGGTACGAGGTTTGTCCCAGAGCTGGAGTGAGAAATTAATAGTGGGTACTGAATATGCTGAGGCTGGTCTACAGTTTTTGGGAAGCCAAACCAAGTTACTAAAACAAAGAGTTCTTGATATTGACCCATTTTTTTATTCCTGGGGTTGAATGCCATGCTATAATATGATTAAGATAACAAGCTGCATAGTAGGAATACAAAATTGGGAGCCCCAAACCCCCTGAGACTGTATCTTTGCTAAGAATTGAATGTCTGACACATGGCTTATGACCCGCCCAAATAAATTGGTTACATGTTGTTTGCAAAGAGGCAATGGTCATGCGAGATACTGAGACTGGGAGCATCTGGAACAGATAAAGTAAATGGGGAAGAAGGTTCATTTTAAGAGAGTTAATTCTGCCAATCCAGGAGATATACATGCAATCTCAGGTGTCAAGATCTCGTGTGAGGGATCTAATCCTAGGGACAAAATTAGCTTGATAGAGGGAGAAGTCCGTTTTGGTGATATAGACCCCGAGATACTTGATAGCAGAAGGTCTCCAAAGAAAAGGAAACTTGGAAGATAGTGTGGATTGTAACTGGGGGAGATATGCAAAGCAAGGGCTTATGATTTAGAATAATTAATAATCTAATTTCCTGAAAAGGAGCCATACAAGGAGAATTCCTTGAGTAGCTAGGATAAGGATACCAGTGGATTGGAAAGTGTAAGAAGAACATCGTCCACAAAAATGGACAATGTATATATTAAATGCATCCTACCGTAATTCCCTGAATGTTCCCATTAGTGTCATGGCTGCTGACACTTGAGACTCCTGGGAGAAGGCAGGCCCACTAGGCACAATAAACTGGGGTGGCTTTAGGAATGACCTTTTCATGAAATCTCGGTAGCACGGAATAAAAGTAAATAGAATTTTTTCACAGGAGAAATATAATAGCAATGTCTCACATAAAGTCTCAACAACACAGAGGTTCACATAAGCAATAATGAGTATAGGCGAAAACCCCCATATATAGTCTTTAACACAGATGAGCCAATATGGTAGGGAACCCCTTGTCCAGTATGAGGCTAACACCTCAGGAAGGCATAGAGGAGCTTCACCGGGGTGGAACCCTGTAGTGATGGTGATCCGGAGCAGAGTGATCACTGTGATGTGGTGAAAGACGGAGCAGGGTTGAGCCCTGTGATGCGGTGAGATTGGAGCAGGGATGAGCCCTGTGATGTGGTGAGGTCAGAGCAGGGTTGAGCACTGTGATGCGGTGAGGTTCCGGAACAGGGTTGAGCCCTGTGATGCCGTGAGGTTCCGGAACAGGGTTGAGCCCTGTGATGCGGTGAGGTTCAGGAACAGGGTTGAGTCCTGCGGTGTAACTAGAATCCAGAGCAGGGTTAAGCCCCATGATGCAATGAAGGTTTAAGCAGGGTTGAGCCCTGTGAAGCGGTGTGGTTCCGGAATGGGGTTGAGCCCTGTGGTGTGACTAGAATCCGGAATGGGGTTGAGCCCCGCAATGTGGTGATGATAACTGTAATGATGCAGTTGACAACTCTAATGAAGATGGGTTAGATGTCCACAGGAGTAAGAGACAACAGGCAAGGTAAATAGTGAAGCAAAAGTTGAAACCACAGCAATGGAGCAGAAAGCAATACTTAAGCAATGGCTATGTTGAGCTCTATAGTGCAGCTGGTAACTGGCATCAGAAGTTTAGCTGGAACATGAGCGGAGATATACAAATTACACAGCAACCCACAGGCACTGCAGGGATCTGGCAGGAGTCCAAGAAAGACCTGAAAGTAATGTTGCACAGACACTGAGACACAGTTAGTAACAGGCTTTATACTAGAGATCTGTGATCCATAGGAAGTTCAGAACATGTGACCCAAATGGAATCAGGTTTGAAATAATGAGCAATCTAGTAATTCCACAACTTGACAACACCTTGGAAACAGATGATCACTTTAACTCTCTATCCCCTGTATGTGAAGAACGCCAGCAAGCAGGATAGCTCCACCAATGACCACAAAGGAACTTTGGAAAAAGTAATTTATCTTGATCTACTGAAATAGTCGCAGTCCTGACAGTACCCCCCCCCCCTTTTTGGGTGGTCTCCGAACACCCACCAGGTTTTAAAGGGAATTTAGCATGAAAATTACGTATCAACTTAGGAGCATGGACATTAGAGTGTTTAATCCAAGATCTCTCCTCTGGACTGTAACACTTCCAGTCTACAAGGTATTGTAATTGATTTTGATGCTTATGTGAATACAGAATCTTATTGATCTCAAACTCCACACCTCGAGCAGCTGTTGTGGGAGGTACTTTAGGCAAGCTGTCATGAAATCAATTAAGAATTAATGGTCTAAGCAAGGAGACATGAAAGGAGTTAGGTACACACATAGTTGGAGGTAACTGTAACTTACATGCCACTGGGTTGATAATTTGTATAATACAAAAAGGACCAATATACCGGGGAGCAAACTTCATAGTAGGTACTTTAAGTCGAAGATTTCTAGAAGACAACCAGACACAATCCCCAACAGAATATTTAGGAACAGCCAAACATTTTCTATCAGCAAAGACCTTATAATTATGAGAGGCTTTCCTAAGACACTTATGTACCTGTCTCCAAATTCCAGAAAAAAATGTTGGAGGGTAGCTTTGGCTGCTGGAACGTCCACTGTAGGAATTGATTGAAGCTCAGGAACTTGAGGAAGCTGACCAGAATTGGCGAGAAAAGGACTTACACCTGTAGCAGATGAATAATGAAAGTTATGAGCAAACTCAGCCCAAGGCAAAAAATCCATCCAATCATCTTGTGAAGAAGAAATATACATTCTCAAGAAGGCTTCCAACTCCTGGATCACTCTTTCGGTTTGTCCATTTGACTGAGGGTGATATGCAGAAGAAAACTATATTTTAATTTGCAATGATGAACATAAAGCCCTCCAAAACCGAGCAACAAACTGGACACCCCAATCAGACACTATCTCCGAAGGAAGTCCATGAAGATGAAATATCTCTTTGAAAAATATTAGTGCTAATTTGGGGGCTGATGGAATTCGAGCCAAAGGACAAAAATTAGCTATCTTGTTAAAACGATCCACCACTACCCAAATAACTGTACACCCCTTAGACTCAGGAAGATCTGTAATAAAATCCATGGAAATATGGGTCCATGGTTGGGTGGGAATGGGTAGTGGATGGAGAGGACCAACTGGAGACTGCTGGGAGGACTTATGTTGTACACACTTAAACAAGAACGTATCAACTCTTGAACATCTTTTTTCATGGAAGACCACCAATATAAACGTTGCAAAAATTAGTACATTTTATGAACCCCTGGATGTCCAGAGAAATGAGAATTATGTGCCCAGGAATGATTTTTACCTCTTAATTCTGGTTCCACAAATATCTTCCCAAGAGGAGGATCAGGAGAGATGGAAATTGAAGAAAAAGCCAGAGGGTTTATTATACCTTTGATCCTTATTTTGTTCTTTCTCTTCCAACATTGAGCGTGAAAGTGCATCTGCCTTTTTATTCAATGAACCTGGATGATACCTGAGGACAAAATCAAAACAAGAAAAACAAAGTGCCAAACGAGCCGTGGGTTCAGAGAATGGGCAGTTTTCAAATAAAAAAAATTTTTATGGTCTGTAAAAATAGTAACAGGATGCTTTGTGCCTTCAAATAAATATCTCCATTCCTCCAGAGCTAACTTAATAGCTAACAACTCTTGGTCCCCGATGGAGTATTTACTCTCAGCACTAGAAAACTTTTGTGAAAAGATTCCACAAGACACTGTTCTCCCATCTGCAGCCACTTGAGACAAAATAGCCCCAACTCCATAAGTGGAGGCATCCACTTCTAGCATAAATGGCTTCTCAACATCAGGTTGAACTAGAATGGGGGCCACGGAAAATGCATCTTTGAGAGTCTGAAAGGCATCCAATGCCTCTGGGGACCACACTTTGGATTAGCCCCTTTTTTGTCATAGCAGTAATTGGAGCTACAATCGCTGAAAATGCTTTAATATACTTTCTGTAATAATTGGCAAAGCCTAAAAATCTCTGAATAGACCCAAATGAAGTGGGCAAAACCCAATCTTGAATAGCCTTTAAACTTCTCAGGGTCCATCTGAAGTTTGGAACTGGAAATGATATACCCCAAAAAGGGTTTCACTGGGACTTCAAAAACACACTTGGAGATCTTACCACAAAGCTTATTAGCTCGAAGACAACTTTATATCTCTTAACATGGGTATGATGGTTAGAAAGATTCCTGGAAAAAATCAAAATATCATCAAGATAAACAATAACAAACTGATAAAGTATATCTTGGAAATTTTCATTCACAAACTCCTGGAACACCACAGGAGCATTACATAAACCAGAAGGCATGACAAGGTTCATATAATAGCCATCTCGCATATTAAATGCAGTTTTCCACTCATCACCCTTTTTAACTCTGATCAAGTTGTAAGCTCGCTTTAGATCAAGTTTGGTAAACAGTCGAGAACCCTTAACTCTGTCAAACAATTCTGTAATGAGAGGCAAAAGATATTTATTTTTTACTGTGATCTCATTTAGACCTCTAAAGTAGTTACATGGATGAAGACCACCATCTTTTTTCTTTACAAAAAAGAAGCCCGCTCCAGCTCAGAAAACACGTCAGCAAATTCATGATAAGGCTGTGGAAGAGAAGGTGGAACATCTACTTTCACTTCAGCCAATTGTACCACAGGAATCAAAAAAATTAATCTGCATTTAGGACTCCATGAAAGAATTTGAGAACAAGTCCAATCAATATGAGGGTTATGAAGTGTTAACCATGGTAAACCAAGATCTATATCATACATAGAAATTGGTAATACCAAAAACTCTAAATTTTCTTCATGCAAAGCTCCTACCCTCAACTTCATAGACCTTGTTTGATACATAACATATCCATTAGAAATTCTAGTCCCATTAACTGCAGAAAGGGAAAAAGAATGGGTTAATTTGACAACAGGAATTTTTAATTTCTGAACCAAAGACAATGAAATAAAATTGCCAGCTGCTTCAGAATCTAGCAATGCAGAAAACTCTTGACACGAAGAACCAAAATCAGGAATGCTCACAGAAATTAAACAATCCTTTTTGGGGGAAACTTTAGAAAGTACCCCTAGTTTGACCTCCACTCCATCAACTAGGGACGACCGTTTCCCGGCCTTATTGGACATTTAGCCAAGAAATGTTCTGAGGATGCACAATACAAGCACAAATTAGAACGCCTCCTACGTTGCTTCTCAACTTCAGACAATTTAGCTTTATTAATTTGCATAGGCTCATCAGATATACTATGAAAAGAGTGAGACTGGGGAAGAGAACTTTTAGAACAATCAGAGCGACTCCTCGTTCTCGCATACGCAGATCAATTTTAATGGTCAATGAAATTAACTTATCCAAATTCTCAGGAAGATCCCGAGTCACCAACTCATCTTTAAGTCTCTCAGAGAGACCATTCCAATATGCTGCTCTTAATGCCTCATTATTCCATTTAAGTTCTGTGGCTATGGTCTGAAAACGAAGCACATACTGACCAACTGGAGCTGTTCCTTGCTTTACTCACAAAATATCCACAGACCTTTTCATGAAATCTCGGTAGCACTGAATAAAAGTAAATAGAGTTTATTCACAGGAGAAATATAATAGCAACATCTCAAATAAAGTCTCAACACCACAGAGGTTCACATAAGCAATAATGAGTAAAAGAGAAAAAACCCCATATAAAGTCTTTAACACAGAAGAGCCAATATGGTAGGGAACCCCGAGTCCAGAATGAGGCTAACACTTCCAGATGGTATAGAGGAGCTTCACCAGGGTGGAACCCTGTAGTGATGGAGATCCGGAGGAGAGTGAGCCCTGTGATGTGGTGAAAGACAGAGCAGGGTTGAGCCCTGTGATGCTGTCAGGTTGAAGCAGGGTTGAGCCCTGTGATGCAGTGAGGTCAGAGCAGGGTTGAGCCGTGTGATGCGATGAAGTTGGAGCAGGGTTGAGCCCTGTGATGCGATGAGGTTGGAGCAGGGTTGAGCCCTGTGATGTGGTGAGATCGGAGCTGGGTTGAGCCCTGTGATGCGGTGAGGTCAGAGTAGGGTTGAACCCTGTGATGCGGTGAGGTCAGAGCAGGGTTGAGCCCTGTGATGCAGTGAGGTTCCAGAACAGGGTTGAGCCCTGCGGTGTAACTAGAATCTGGATCGGGGTTGAGCCCCATGATGCAATCAATGTTGAAGCAGGGTTGAGCCCTGTGAAGCGGTGTGGTTCCGGAACAGGGTTGAGCCCTGCGGTGTGACTAGAATCCAGAATGGGGTTGAGCCCCGCAATGTGGTGATGATAACTGTAATGGTGCAGTTGACAACTGTAATGAAGATGGGTTCGATGTCCACAGAATTAAGAGACAACAGGCAAAGTAAATTGTGCAGAAAAAGCTGAAACCACAGCAGTGAAGCAGAAAGCAATACTTAGGCAATGGCTATACTGAGCATTGTAGTGTGGCTGGTAACTGGCATCAGAAGTTTAGCTGGAACATGAGCGGAGATATAGAAAAGTCCACAGCAATCCACAGGCACAGCAGGGATCTGGCAGGAGTCCAAGAAAGACCTGAAAGTAATGTTGCACAGACACTGAGACAGAGGGCCTGATTCAGGGCCGGACGCTCTGACCAGAGCGCTCGCTCTGAATCAGTGCCCTCCTACCTAAAAATGATGCAGCCTCCTGGCCGCTTGCATAGCTGTTGGTGACCACCCACAGCTTATGCGAGCGGCCAAAAAGATGGTCACGATGGTCAAGACCATCGCGACCATCAGGCTTGCGATGAGACCCTGCGGTAGGGTATCGCTGCTGCAAGCCCAGGAGTGCTTTTGGCTCTATCAGAGCCAAAAGCACTCCCACTGACATCACTAGTGATGTCAGTGGGGCCGGCCCCAGATGGTAGACATTCCCATGAGAACGCCTCCGTCTGGGTAGCAACGCCCCCGGCAACCCCACCAAAGGGGGCGTGCTGTCACTCACCAACAACAGCATGCCCCCTTTGGTGCGAGACCCATAGCGACAGCTTGGCTGTTGCTATGCGGGTCTCGCGCATGCGCATGATGGAGCTCCCTCCGTCGTGCTCATGCACATTAGGGCACCATTGACCCACTTGCGAGCGTTCAGTGCTCGCGATCGGGTCTGAATTAGGCCCAGAGTTAGTAGCAGGCTTTATACTAGAGGTCTGTGATCCATAGGAAGTTCAGAACATGTGACCCAAATGGAATCAGGTTTGAAATAATGAGCAATCTAGGAATCCCACAACCTGACAACACCTTGGAAACTGATGATCACATTAACTCTCTATCCCCTGTATGTGAAGAACACCAGCAAGCAGGATAGCTCCACCAACGACCACAAAGGAACTTTGGAAAATGTAATCTATCTTTATGTACTGAAATAGTCGCAGTCTTGACAATTAGATAGTAAATTGGCTGCTAATGGTTCTATGCATAAAGCAAAGAGTAAGGGCAATAACAGGCATCCCTGTTGAGTACCGTTCAACATTGTTAAACGGGGGAGCAGATGCCATTAGTCAGGATCGTAGAAGAGGGGCGAGAATAAAGAGCCCTGACCACTAAGAGAAAATAGCCTCAGAACCCAAATGAGGATAATGTAGCAAATAGGAAGGGCCATGAGATGTGATCAAATGCTATTACGGCATCAAGCACCAAAACATCCGAGAGAGTTTTAAGAGTGTTAATATGATGGATCAGATTAATGATGCATCTCATGTTGTCCAAGGCTTGACAATTTGGTATGAAACCCATATAATTAGACTTGATCAAAGAGGCCAGTACGGTATTTAATCTAGTAACTGAAAGTGTAGCAAATAGTTTGAGGTCTTTGTATATTAATGAAATGGGCCTATAGTTGGTACAGAGAGATGGGTCTTTACCAGGTTTGAGGATTACAATAATATGAGAGGCTGTAGAATCTGTGTGAAACAGGGTTCCATACATAATCTCATAAAAGAGGTGAACCATATGGGGTATCAATTGAAGGGCAAGGGTTTTATAATAGGCCATCGGGTATCCATTGGGTCCTGGTGCCTTAGATGATATTAAAAATGTAAGCGTTGCTTCAAGTTCCTCGGTCAATATCTCTTTGTTTAAGAGCCATGGGGCAGAGGCGTCGAGTTGGGGTAATGCACAGGAATTTAAGTACAGTTGAGTCTCTATGTATGGGTAGTTGAGTAAGCAGGCAAATTGAGATTATACAGGGCCCAGTAAAAATCTGAAAATATCTTATTAACGTGTTTAGGGTCATATATTGGGCGACCAGATGAGTCCATAATTGAATAGATATCCTGAGCAGCTTTTTTAACCAGTTAACTGATGATTTTTCCATCTAAACCAGTTAGAAATTGCCTGGTCCGCAGGAAAGTCCGGGTAGTCTTAAAAGATCTGTTCTGGACATGTGTATAACTAATTTTCTCTTCAAAAACACAGCCGGGGTGCGGTCGCACCTTGTCAGCTGAAGTACTGCTGACTGCATTTGCATCAAAACCGACAACATCAGTTAATTTAACACATAATTTATTATATCTTGTCATAAAACTTTTGGTTGACCCAGTGCAAAGACCGTTCAACCTTTTCAGCCTAAATAGATTGCAGTTCAGCTCTAGCCTTTGGAAGATGGGCAAGGATCTTTTTAGAATGGGTAAGTTTATGTTCCCTATCCAGAGCAGCAATGGAATAGGTTAAGGAAATTATTTGCTGTTCTTCTTCTTTTTTCCTACGAGAGGCATTCTGGATAATGGACCCCCATATAACTGCTTTGTCAGCGTCCCGAAATGTTGATACGTTACAGCCCAAATTTGCATTGAGGGTAAAGTAGTCTTGAATTTTGGATTTGATTAACTTTTGAAACTGGGGGAATATTAAAAGAGTTTTGTTAAGTCTCCACGGCCTGCCTCCTTTGAATTCAAACAGTTCAAATGTTGATGATAAAATGGAATGGTCTGACCGAGGGTTAGAAATTATCTAAGACTGCGGCGCAGTCTGGGAGTGAGAGGCACAGCACAGGAACAAATCAATTTGGGAATACACATCATAAGGTATAGAGTAAAAGGGAATCAGTAGGATTTACTTCCAACAGCGGAAGCCGGCAGGGGTGAAAATCCTGATAGTCAAAAGGTAAGTATTCACTGACCTAATTCTACCCCCTAACCCTAACCCTCACTTAGGGGTGCCTAACCCTAACCTCCCCCCAAGTGCCTAACCCTAATCTCCCCCTTAGTGCCTAAACCTAACCCCCCCTTCCCCACAGCCTAAACCTACAGGAAGTTCCCCGGTGGGGTGCCTAACCCTAACCTCCCCCCGGGGTGCCTATACCTAACCACCCTTCCCCTAGCCTAAACCTAACCTCCTGGGGGGGTGCCTAACCTTAAGTCCCCACCAGGAGCCCCTAACCTAACCCTCCCCTCTGCGGCTGTCCGTACCTTGCGCCCAGCTTACCTTGGATTGGTAAGCCAGGTGTTGGGCTCCCGGCGTAGGTCTAATGACAGATGGCAGGATTTTGATGCCTGTCATTAGTGCCTTGCCAGGATTAGACAGTTGTGAAGCTGGCAGCCAGGATTACGTTCATTGGCTTCCCGACTGCTTCCCGAGTAAAAGGCATAGTCTCAGGTGGTAGTATTGAGAAAGTGCCAAACATCAAAGAGGCCAGCCTCGGCAATACATTTCTGTAATGCTGTTGAGAGAAGGACACTCCTCTGGAGAAGAACCAGATTTATCCAGAAGAGGAGAGAGAATCATATTGTATTAAATCTCCTCCCACCAGAGTTTTGCCTTAACAGTAGAGGCGGAGCTCTTGAAAAATCTTTGAAAAGAACAGGATTTGCCTGTATTAGAAGCATATAGGTTGGTTAAAGTAACCTCCATTTGTCCGATCCTACCCCATATCATCATAAATCTTCCCTCAGTATCACATTTAGAGCCTAAAAATTGGAATGGAATTCCTAAGACGAATAGCCACTCCATTACGTTTTGAGACATGGTTGTGTACCATGCTGTAGGGAAGGTTTTAGAGGACAGTGATGGGTGTATGTCTTTTTACAGATGAGTCTCTTGTAGAAGGATTATGGACCTCATTCAGGCCTGCTCGCAAGTGCCTATGTGCTCGCAAGCAAGTCGATGGTGAGGCCCTATGAACGTGCAGTGGCCGCAGTGCGTGTGGACTAGCGTCAGAGCAAGTGACAAATGAACTCGCTCCGGGGCTCGCTACAAAAGTTGCGGCTGTCGATGTTGATCGAGAGCTTGCCCCATTTTGTAGGCGGGGAAGGGGGGTGGCCGTACAAATGGCAGGCATTCCTGAAGGAATGCCTGCCATTTGTAGGCAGCCCTACTAACATCAGCAGTGATGTCAGTAGGTAGCTTCCTGCTCTGTTAGAGCAGGAAGCTACCTGGGGCTTGCAGGAGATGAGACCCAACCCCAAGGGTCTCGTTGCAAGCCCCGATGGTTGCGATGGTCTCTGCCATCACGACCATCACCTGGTCACTCGATAAAGCTGTGGGTGGTCACCCACAGCTTAGCAAGTGGCCAGGGGGCAGGATTTTATAGAGGAAGCGGCCACCCTCATTCAGAGCGAGCGCTCACATTTTGTGAGCAGCTCTGAATGAGGTCCTATACCTCCTTGCAGTTTACAGAGGGTTGCATGAAGGTGTGAGTGGTTTTAAGGGGTGTTAAGGCCCTTTGCATTGATAGACATATAAGAGGCATTGTAGAAGGGTTAAATAGGGGGAGCCCAAGTAACTATGAGAGATTCATAGACTTCTCTGAAGATGGGGGTTAGGAGAAAAAGGGATAGGGGAGGAGTAAAAGGAAAAGTTAGATGGGGAAGGGCAGAGATAAAAATAAATAAATAAAAGGCCAGAAGTACCCCAAAAGTCCGGGTATATGGCCACTAAGGTAGTGTTCTACAAAAATGGGAGCTCCGTTCCTCCCTCTTTACATACATCATAATTTCAACGATAATTCTTATCATGATTTTTTGGTTGTAGGTGCACTCAAGAAAGATGGAGATCTAGATAAATTAACTTATACTGTTTAAGAAAGTAAAAAATGATGGAGACCTCGTCACAAACCTTATTATGAGCAATATTTCAAAGAATAATTCTAATGTTTAGCAAACTTTTATTTGCAGATATTTGGTTGATTTTAAGAGAGCAAGCACATTGAAGAACTTTCCGGTGTAGATATGAAAATGTTGACATGGTCATGCTTAGCATTTTAGCACTGAACACATTGACAAGTATCATGTTGGCACTGATTAAATGTTGACATGATTAGAATGTTGTCAAAATGTCCCTGGTAGTCTAGTTGTAACTTAAATGGTACGATGGGTTTGGTGACTCCAGCATAGTTTCCGGGTCTGGTGGGGACATCATGGTGTCTTCTGGTGGAACCAGTTTCTGGTGGTGAATATTGCTAATCCTAACCCCTTACCCCAAACCTCCTCCAAGTGCCTAATCATTACCGTCCCCGTCCTGTTTGTGCGGAATGTCAAAATTCACAATGTCACATGTTCAATGATGACATTTTAACAATGTCAACATGATAACAGTCAACATTTTAATGTCAACTTTATGACTCCATCCCATCTAAGACCCAGTTATGACATGCTTTATTTCATGGTTGAACAATCAAAGACTGTTTTAAGTGTGGATTCAACATGTGCCTCGCTTGTGATCATACTGATAGCAAGCTGACAATATTTACTTACAATGCAAGTTGCAACACTAAATTTGTTGTCTACATTATGAGTTGTGTTTGTGGCATGCAGTATGTAGGTCACCCTATCAGAAGCCTGAAATATATTGTTTGGATCATCGTATCATTGTCCTGAAGCACAGTGTATTTAGGCACTTTTACAATTGACACTCAAAGGATCCTTTTGATTTTTGGCATTGAACATATAACACAGCAAATATACAGTTATTCTTGATTAAGAAAAAAATACCATAGGAGAGTATTACTGGATCTTCAAACTAGAAACAATGTCACCAGAGGGTCTAAATGAAGCATTAAATAGTAATAGTATTGCTTAGTTTCTGGACTTCCAATCTGTGCTCATATCAAATTTATATATCTAGCATATGATTTAATGATTATTTTGCTTAATACAATACAAAATGAATGAGAACTGACAGAAATATGACAATTATACGCATTTATATGGCATTTGCTTGTGTAAGATGCTTTCAAATGTGTGCAATTGTACATTTTGCAACATGTTTTTGTTAAATTACAGTACATCAGCTGGGAGTTTTATGTCCTGCACAACATTTTTTCTTCAAGTAATGCCTTGCAGTCTAAAATACTATCTTGTGATTATACTTACATTTGTGTATTTACGATATATGGATTTGTGTTTTCCACAATTAGGACTTATAAAATGTTGGTTTTGTATAGAAAAGTGAAAAGCACATTATTTACTGGCATTGCACATTGTTATATGACAGCTTGTTTTCACTAATGTTTCCATCTTGTTAGGGAAAAAAATACATTTCTGATCAAGTTAAACCAACAATTTCCTCCAGTGTGATATTACCAGGAGACAGTCTACACTGTGTTTTAAATTCTGACATGTGTACTTCTGTACTCACAATAAGAAAACCCATTAAATAATGGCTTGATGTCTAATGCTGGGCATACCCCAAGTTAAAATGCCTGTCAGACCAACAGACATTGTATCTAAAAGCTGAAACCCATCAGAAAACTGAGATATTTTACAGGATTGTGAGACTCTGTATATGTTGTCAGGCCTGATCAGATGATCTATGGCTAAATGGGTCCATAATTGACCAGTTTATGCCCAGCATAATCAATTTCCAAGCAGGGTAGAAGTCATGGGCTAAAGTGGTCCTGGAAGGGTGGCGGAAAAAATTTCCCTTGTCACCCTACTCCCCACCCATTAGGCGGAGCTACTCTGAAATGGTCCTTGCCACTGCCAGAGGCAAAACTAGAGTTGATGGTGTCCAAAGCAAATAAACAAAATGTTTTCCCTTGAAACTGTTCTTTAAAATTCTGGCTGTATATTTATTATTTATTTATTACCAGTATTTTATATAGCGCACACATATTCTGCAGCACTTTACAGAGAATAGTAGAGTATTCACATCAGTTCCTTCCCCAGTGGAGCTTACAATCTATATTCCCTATCACATGCTCACACACATACACACTAGGGTTAATTTAGCTGGGAGCCAATTAACCTACAAGTATATTTTTTTTAAGTGTTGGGAGGAAATGAGTTCCAGGAGGAAACCCAAGCAAGCACAGGGAGAATATACTAACTCCACACAGTTAAGGCCAGGATGGGAATTGAACTCAGTGCTGTGATGCAGTAATGCTAACCATTACGCCATCTGTGTACATTGGTACACAATTAAGGCATGTGAAGGCAAGGTAAAAACCTCAATATTACTGGGTAAATGTCACATGTACACACACCAATACTGTTGTGTATAGTAAATTGTCAAGTGAATGGCCAGGGTCTGGGGGCTTAGCCCCCTAAAAACTTAAGGGTATATGATAGTGTGATACATTTTAGAAGGCTTTCAAGCACTCCTGCCAACAACTGAAACTACAATGTTAGGTCATTTGAGCTGGTATACAGTACGCATATACAGATATGTCCTCTTGCATATTTGGCGCTTGTGCGGCAAATCACGCCACACATGGTGCAAGACATGCACCTGCAAATGGGTGCTGCATTCGAATCAGTGACTCCATGGAATTGCATGGTGTAAATGTAGCATGTGGCATGGCATACCGTTGCGCATGCAGCCATGGCTAATTTCATGGCGTGATGCGTGTGCACGTTTGTAGCACAAGCAGCAAGGATGCAAGAGGACACATCTGTAGGAAATCATGTGGTACGGAAGCTATCTGTATGTGTAGGAATAATATGTCCTCTTCAGAAAACAGTGGTTCAATCAGATAATACATATTAATAGAAGTTTTGGGGAAGGAGAAAATATGAACCTCTGTGATCAAACAACACCATCCTCTTACATCTCTCCAGCACCACCCACCTGAATCTTTACAGACTCATCCCCCCTGCATCTCTTAAGTATCACACTCCCTGCTAATCACCAGCACTACCCACCCTCTGTGACTCTCCAACACCAACCTCCCTGCATTTCTTAAGCACCATCTTATTGTGTCTCACTGGTGACTTCCCCCCTAATTCACCAGCATCATCTCCCATGTATCACCAGCATAACACCACCTGTATCTCAGTGTCATCCTCCCTTGCATCTCGCCAGCATCACTGCATCACCATATTCCTGCTTCTCACCCCACCTGTGTACAACCAGTCACTCACCCCACCAATGTGCCTCCAGCAGCTCATCCCCATCTGTTACTTTATGCCAGCCCCCTTTCAATTTCTTCTTCGTCTTCTCTTCTGCACACAGTGATTGCTCCTTTCCACTGCAGCAGTGTGACATCATGACACTATGTATGCCATGCTGCACAAAGCAGCTGCTGGGACCTGAGATGGGGTAGGCAGGTCAACAAACAGGTCAACAAACACAGCACTGCCCAGTGACATACCTAACATGTTTGCCACCCAGAGTGGGTCCTTCATTTGGCACCGCCTCAGAATGCCCACAGTGCCCTCAATATGATCCACAGTGTCCCCCCATTTGCCACACAGTTCCTCCCAGTTTACCCCACAGTGCCTCCCTTGCATGACACACATTTCCTCCCAATAGGCACTAAAGTGCATCTATTGTATGCTACACAATTCCCTCCTGGATGCTCATTTCCCATTTTACAGCTCCTCTCTTGCATCCTTCCAGGCCTTTCTCTGTGTTTTGCATGCACATTTCATAACTCCCAAGTCGCTTCCTCAACATTATGGATGTGATGTACTGTAGCATGTGATGTTGGGGAGGGTATTGGGAGCTGCTCTACACTGCATGCACTGTGGATGCAGAACACAGAGCCGCAGAAGCTGGGCAGCCTCCATCCAGGGACAGGTGCCGTTGGGCACCTGTTCATGCACTTGCATGGTCAGTGCCATGGCAAAGGAGGAACTAGCTCAACCTATCAATTCAGGTAGCAGAATGCAGTTCTGCCCTGTTTCAGACCACTTTAACTCCTGATAGATGGGTCCTATTAAATGCATGGGAGACCTGAATAAGGTT
Organism: Taudactylus pleione; assembly: GCA_031769625.1. Classification (NCBI taxonomy): domain Eukaryota; kingdom Metazoa; phylum Chordata; class Amphibia; order Anura; family Myobatrachidae; genus Taudactylus; species Taudactylus pleione. The sequence goes on from JAUIMM010000614.1 coordinate 423,202, forward strand.
CTGAAACTAGATATAAAAATATGAGTCTTAAGTAACTTTAGCAGGTGAAAAAAAATATTCCATTCCTTCTAATTACCTCAAAGTTTAACAAAAGTTTGCTTATCTATTATATCCATACTCTGGAGAGCTGGGAAAGTCACAAAATATATCAAAGAAATACACAAAGTAGAAATTCTTTGAAAGTATACTTTTTGTAATTTTTTTTCCCCATTAAATTTCTATAAAATAAAGTAATATATAATCAAGTATGCAACATAAAACCAACATTCGCAACACAGCACAAAAATAGCACAGTTTTCCTGTTATTAAGGTGTAAACTATGGGCCTGCTTCATTAAGGATTGCTATTGCTATAGCGTACGCAGACAGCTGATTTTTGCATACTGCACATGCGTATTCATTGCAGTGCATCTGCGAGAAGGCACCACTGCGGTCACATTGTGATCACATTGACCACGGAGAGCCATCGCAGATTGATTGACAAACAGTGAGCATTTGTGGGTGGTGACAGGTGAGTGGTCGGATGAATGGAGATTTGTCTGTCCGATTGAGCGCTATTACATGGGCGTGCATAAATTAGCCAGCATGATTGCATATGCAGTTTCAGTACTTACTGTGTGCAGCGAGGTGAGCAATTTCTAAGTAAGGTCGTGGCTGCTGTAATTCTGCATGAGGGGCCGATGGTACTCGATGTTACCAATAGTTCATGGAGGCTTGCAAGGTATTATGGATGTGAGATAGTGGTAATGGGAGGCAGTGGGTGTCTCTATGCTGGCAGTGTGATGGCATTGTGATAGCATTCACTAGCATATTCTCGCAGCAGACCTGCGTGCGATTATGCAACTGCGATCGCAATAGCGATCTTTAATGAATCAGGCCCTATGTATGTATAGTCAGGTGGAACTAAAGACAAATTAATATACAGTAGAAATAGCTGTTTCTGCCTTTAGATCTGCTCTCAGGTGTTCCCCTCCTTTAATCACATAAGGAAGTGTATAAAATGAGACCATACTCATTTTTCATTTTTACACATGATATTTTTAAAAAAAATAATAATATTATATTTTATAGAATTCCTTTGAAATTAATGGAAAAGTCTTTCAGGTATACAGTACATGTGAAATGTAAAAGAGCATCATATAACCTAATAGAACATATCTATATGGTTGTACTGTAGCTTCAGTAGGCTAATCAGTTGGTATAGTAATATATTGTGCTGATCTGAAAACATACATTTATTATAAAATGTATAACTATATAATTTACTTATAAAATCTCTTTTGATTTTATAAAATAGAGCAAGGGTGGTTAGGATGACATAATGAAATTCAGTACATTCATCCCTGAAATCCTCCATCAAATGTTTTGCATTGTGATGTACTTTTAAAGCCAAGTTTACACCTACCTGAGCAAAACCTGTGCTGATGGCCACATCTGTGATGGACTTTTAGATGAGGGTCAGCTATGGTTTATTAAGCCTATGAGTAAATGTCTAAGATTGGCAGTAACAATAAACAAGGGCTTATAAACACATTCACATACAGACACTTTAGCTCATGGAATTTGCTATGTAAACATTAACCCAATTCCCATCACTTTCACCTCAAGAAAATTGCATCTGCTGCTTCTCTAGTCTTCTGTGTTGGTTGGTGAGCTGAATTATACACCCCTGCAGGCAACATGTTAATTCAAGTTACTCACTGGAGAGCCTTCATTACATTTGAATATTTCAGAATACCTACAAAAGCTTGCTTTCACAGCAAGAACCCTTGAATACCAGTAGGATAATCATTTATCTTGTTTCCACCTTGCTATGATAATGTAATCAGAGTCGTGTACATGCTCTCCCTGTCATGAATTATTTTTCTTTAATACATCTGATACTGTTTGCTTACACACCAGCTGTGTCTAATCTTTGCAGGTGCAAATTTAGATACAGATACAAATACTGCAAAATGATAATGATGCAGTTGTTTTGCACTGATGTCACAATTGAAATAAAACAGCAATGTATTGTACAAACCTTATAATGACAGCTGCTTATGGATATACTGAAAAAAAGTAATAGAATGAAGCAATAGTTTATTATAGATATTTTATGCAGCAAGAATAATACAAATTATTTTCCTTTTTTACATAAATACATATATTTGTTTGCACAAGACATGCATTTCTGTACAGCATATGCACACCAGATACAGTATGCCTGTACATATGCTGTACATGATATGTTGCATAACTTTGACTTACATTTCACTACACCAGCAGAGGTGAAACATGGACGGGTAGGGGTGGACAAGCATGTACTGCATAGAGTAAGGATTTTACTGCCATGGGCTTACCTGTAATGGGTGCAGGGTGTGCTAACCGCCACCCATAGACTACTATACTTACCTTTTCACTGGGACCGTTTCTGTTACCGATATCTTCAGAAGGTGCCATTTTCCTGAAGATCTACACATGCGCAGAAGAAAAATCACCTGGATAATGGCACATAATTTCATCAATATAATGCGTATGAGTAGGTTAATGTGACTTTAGCATTTACAACAACACTGCTAAACCACCATACTTGCTGACTCTCCCTCAATGTCAGGGAGACTCTCTGATATAGCGATGAACTCCATGACTCCCTGGAAAGTCTAGCAATCTCCCTGAGGCCAGACTGGATGGGTCCAACATAGTAATGATGTTATCACTCTCCGACCACCATGGAGGAAACACTGCACAAAAGACTAATGAGTATGTGTGCTATGGGGCTAATTCAGAGATGTACGCTAAACTGATGGTTAGCGCACATCTCTCATTGTAGCCATTCTGCCCTGGCACAAAACCAGTACTGCACATATGCAGTATGGGCCTGTGATCCTGCACACAGAGCGGCAGCAGACTGTCAGTGATTGACAGTCTGCTGCTGTTTCTGAGTGTGGAGGGGGCAGCAACGGCCTCTGTTTTCCAAAACATAGTTGTGGTAGCAGCTGTGATAGCAACAGTGTCTGAGGGAAATGCTTTAAATAGTCATGTCTTGCATGTAAAAGCATTGTCCTTTTAAGTATCAGGCATAAACAAGATCAGAAGCACCAAGTTTTACAATCCAACACCTTGTTAATAAACTCCTAGAAATTAGTAGAGTGCACCATTGTTTTAATGTACAGTCATGCCTATGGTAAAACCTCTCAAGTTAGTGGGTTAGTGGGCTAAAGAACAAACATATAGATAGATAGATAGATAAATAGAATATATATGTTTATATGTACCAAACAATATAAAAGCTTGGGGGGTCATTTATGGTTGGGCATGAGTCAAGTAGACATTGTGAAATTCTGGGGAAATTTAGCTTGATAGAGGGGACAATGGTGCACTGTCTAGGTGCAAAATAAAGATCCACAGCTTTTCAGGTTAAATGAAAACAAATGGAGCTTCAGGAACAAAATAATAAACAACCTATCCAACATGCAGGGCACTACCTCACTTTCTATCATGGGCAGTTATTCTGCAAACATAATACAGTCACAGTCTTTAGTACTGTCTTTCACAGGCATAGACATGGCCGCCTGGCCTGGCTTGTCTATGACAAAGTCACATAAAGTCTCTCTTGTGGTCCTCCCTGCACCACATGTAAGTATGGACACTGGCCTGTAGCTTGGCTGCTACAACTTCACATACATGGTTAGAGATTTGTAGTCCTTCCTGCCTGACTGCAGGTCTGAACATGGCCTCCCACTGGCCAGGCTTGGCACACTGGGCTCTATAGCTATCATAGTCCCATGTGGACTCTCCACAGGCAGACCGGAAGGCTTCCAAAACCCCACCTGGGGTGTATATATACTTGTCTGCCTTAGTCCAACATTGGACTGAATACCCTGAGCAGTCATTAGGTGTGTTCACACTTCCTGTTTCTTCCATGTGTGGGCAGGTCCCTCCAGCTGAACACACAATCCATGGCTCACTATCACCACCTAGCTTGGTATTGCCACAGGCATTTACTATATTTTATTTGTTTAGTGCAAGTTAGATAATAACTTCAAATGCTTATCGATTGTTTAGCTTTAATGCAGATTTGCTCTTTTAGAAATCTTAGTAAATAACTATCAATTCATAAGGCTAACAAAAGGTTTAAAGTGGATCAGGGATCATCTGAGTAAGTATAAATTTTTTCTGTGTGATATGTTATTTCCTTAGCAACCTTCCTCCAGGCTACATTGCAGTATTTATGAGGAGCAAATAACTAACGCTGGCAAACCTAATGACAGATCTGCTTTAAGCAAAATTTCTTTAAGGAAATTGTAATGTACAAGCTACAATTTTATTTAGAATAACTTCCTCCCAAATAACAAAAGTTTGGAGGTTGCATGCACATGACCCTATGAAAAAAACATTTATATGAAGTGCTAACAGTTTGTTTTTACCTTCAGTTTCCTTCATAATTCTCTTCAAATTATGACAATTTTTTTCAGCTCTTTAAGGCTATTTCAGCAATTTTTGGCATGGTCACGTTATAAGATAAAGTAGTCATTTCACAAACCATAACTGATTTTTCAAAGACTTGGGGTAAAATGTGTATTTTAAATAACAATATAAATCAATGGATGTTTAGTAGGGCATTTGTGGATGCTATCATTTATTGTGGAGACTGAATTTTAGTATTGTAACACACAAGAAACATTTTGGTTACTGTTACCAAATGCATAAACAAAAGAATACTAAAGGTGCATACACACGGGGCGATCAGGAAAGACAGTACGATTACAACATTGTAATCGTGCCGTCACTCCTGATCCCCTGTAGTGCCTACACTGAATGATCAGTCATTCAGTGTAGGCTCCCACCGTCATCACTGAACATGCACAATCTGTCATTATTGACAGATTGTTCTGCATGTTCAGGCAATGGACAATTTCTGAAATGACTAGCAGGAGCGCGCATCGATTTGTGCATGATTACTGAGCAATTGCATGATTATGATGTCGTACTCGTACAATCGCTCATTAATATACACACCATAACACTGTATCTGTTTGCATGCTTATCCTGATATTAAGGACTGTACACTTAAATTTTATAGCCCGATGGTACATATTTTACAATATTTCTTAATTAATTTTTGTGGGTTTGTACTGAAATATGAAAAGCAGCATAAGTAATAACATCTACATTGGTGAACTCCTAAGCCTTTTGATAGACACTCAGGGGCATATTGTTAAACAGAATTTGCAGGAAATACTTACATTAATTATGTCCATATTCCAGGGGAATATGGATGTTTTCTGTGGATACCAGCAACATGTAAGTATCCCCTAGATATAGTACCGGCGTTCCCCTGTTTTTGATTGCAATAGCAGAACTCATAGGTTCCTATGAGGGCTGCTGTATTGTGTACAGTAATTTAATAAGCTCCAGAATGTGAAGCATTCTAGATCTTGGCCCCAATAACTAACACAACCTTAAGATGGCATTAGCCAATGTATCACAGAAGTTACCATGAGAGGTATCAGTAGGATGCCTCCCCACCATTGGCCACTCGCACATGCATGGTTTGATGACAGCATATGCAAAGTAAGATGCAGGAGCTAATGCAGCACAAATTATAGTGATTACAGGGACGGGCTCCTATCAGTGCCCCAGTTCCTGCTTGTGAATATTAATGCATCTGTACCAAGTAGACCTTAAATATAATATTACTTTTGCACTTTAATTAAACTTTTATATGTGCATATGTACCCACTCTAAATACCCCATACTATGCGCCATCCAATGCTGCCATCCTCCAGCATCCTCCAGATGGGATGGCCATGGGTGATGGACTTTCAGGTTCCTCTGAGACCCACGTTGCATAACAACACTTGTCTCCAGGGACCCAGAAGTGCATCACCCTGGAAGTGCATCACCCACGGACATCCATTCTGTAGGATGTTGGCAGTGGACAGTGCATGGTTTGGGGTATTTACAGAGGGTAAGTGTGCACTCTCCGTGAGGAAGGCAATAGCCGACACGCGTTGGAGCACATCCACTGACCTAAAACTACCACAGATCACCCTAAGTTTCCTTGCCACAAGGCACCCGGCAAGTCGAGCATGCAGTGTAGCCTCCAGAACCTGCCCCCAACAGACTGCATCCAAGTGACTCCAGGATGGCTAATCGTGGGCACCCGGAAGCGAAGTTTCACTGCGGAGACTCAGCCAGCCAAGCTAACAGCAAGTCCGGGCAGCAGTCAAAATACATTCAGGTAACCCAAAGATAGGAGGAAGAAGACGGAACATGGAACAACAGGTGAGGCCTCACCAAGTTCACTTCAGATACGAGACTTTCACATTGTACTTTAATTAGTCCTATTTCAACATGACGCCACTCCGTGGTCCACACACTCTTTAGTAGAGGTGCGGGATGCCCACCTACCATTTACATTCAGACTAAGGAAGACCCAGATTGTTCCAAACCCCCCCCACATCCTTCCCCCCTGCTCGTCTGTGACCCTTAAGGGGAACAAGTGAGCATATCCTGATACCATCCCCCATTTTACGGGAATAGAGCATCTGTGCTCCACATTACCCCACATTCCTACACACAATTAGCCAGACATTTTGAGCATTGTGACTACCAAACCAAATAAAAGATTTACGCACCATACTATTTATTTGCCTATTTCTTTCCCACCATTCAGAACATAAGCAACAACATTACTCTCCATTTCAGGTGCAAATCCTGCTGTTGTCTGTTTATCATTTGAAAGAGGTGGGGACCTCAATGCTAGGTTTTTTGCTGCCACCTGGCAGTGTGCGCTAAGTACCCTATTAATTTATCAAGTGTGCACTGGTATTTTTTATTGCATATTAGTGTGTGTCCTGACAAAAGGGCTTTTGCCCTGAAATGTTGATTTGAATACAATATATATCATATATATACAGTATATTTAATAACAATGATACTAACAATATAAGGTGGCAGTAAAATTAATTAAAATATATTTTATTACATTTTTACTATACTGGGGACACACATTTTATTTGAATACAGTAATACAGTAGAGGAACAATGTGAAGGAGAGGTGGGAGTTTTAAACTTGTATTTATAGTAGCCTAAAGTGTCTGCAGTTTGAGCTATCCCACATTCTAAAACCATTTGCATTTTCTTCTCTTTTCAGTGGGTATTCATGCAGTTTCTGTAGCTCTGTATAAATATATCTAGCAGTTCATAATTTTCCATGAAATAAATAACAGGATGGTGATTTGTAGCATGTCAGTTAGAAAATTATATTTTGCTGTGATTTCCCGGTGGTGTTGCTTTATAAAAATCTGAATCTAAATCCAATAACACGCCAAAATGTGTTGATTTAACCAAATTGTTGCCTGATAAATGTATCCTTTAATTGGTGGTTTTCTAATCCATGATTTTCATACACTTTATGTGTAAATGAAAAGTCAAAGAAGAGGATAAAAAGGGGCAAATAAGTATAACCAGGGAAAAAAGGAGAATAAAAGGAGACATGCAAAAAACAGTACTGTAAAAACTATGGAAAAAAGAAAGAGAGAAAAAGGGTAAGAGGGAGACAAAGGAATCAAAACCATATGGACCATATGGTAAGGAACTTGTCTAATGTGTTATTCTGCAGACTAGCAATATATTCCATAGACAAAACATAATTCATTTTAGGTACAATGGTGACATCAGGGGGGATTGAACACTTCCAATTTTTTGCTATATGGGATTTAGCTGCATTAAAGATATGAATAAACAGCTTTTCTTGATATTTACTACTGTTTTGAAAAGGGAGCATTTATAAAGGCCACTGATGGGTCCAAGGGCATGTCAGATCCAAGTGTATGGCCAATCAGAGACCAGATGTTGCCCTAGAAAGGTTGAAAAATGGGGAACACCATGTATTTAGAAACCTACCATACTACTCACAAAGCCTCCAACAGGAATTGGATACCACAGGGAAAATAGCATGAAGCATGTTTGTAACAATGGGTATACAACTTGCACCAGATTTCTCTGATTGCCATGTGAACTGATGCTTCAGCTACACATAGTCTAATGGCATCCCAATATTCATTGTCCAGGACCAATGAATGATTGGCTTCCCATGCTAAGTCATGGTGTTCATGGAGGGGATAGTTTGCAGACAAATTCATCTTGTATATGACAGTGATATTGCCTTTCCTGCTTACAGAGCCATTCAAGCAGGGATAGCTGACACAAAGTAGAAGATTTACCCTGCAATTGGAGGAATCTGACAAACTGAAGATATTGATATGAGGAGGGGAGGCAAAAAAAACTCTTAACCCTGCATCATGTGCACCTGGCCTGACAGGTGCCACAAAGCTATTCTCACTCACCTCTCTACCGCAAGGGGGCACAGGGGCCTACCCCTCATAGTACCTTCCTATCTCTAGGTGCTGTTTGAAACCCCCCTAGTCAATTTTCCCGACAACCGTGTGGAGTGCAGTAGTAACCTTCCTGGCCACTCAGGCTCACTTCACCTAAACTTGTCTGACTTTTGAAGTGTGGAAGCTTAGTTTATATAAAACATTATATTTTACATAATTCCATACTTACATATGCTTTATAGTGAATACAGCTCATGCAAGTCAATATGGGCTTTGTACAGTCATGCTGCTTAGTAAAATTTAGCAATACTGTGTAAGTAAAAAGAGTTGAGATATCTTCAAAGACTGCTCCCTGTGAAAGTGTTTATCTGAAGAAGTGTACAAGAACTTGTCCATTTATGTTTAATTCTGGGCTAGTGTAAGATACGCACCAAATATAGTGATGAGCATCTCATGAAGGAATCTATTTCTATTTCATTGCCAGCAAGAACAAACATTGTTTAACCTGATGAATGTTATATTTGAATATGCTTGCATAATGTGGAATAAGGAAGAATGTTATGATGTAAGTAAGGGGGCATATCAAATGAAGATTGTAATAGAAGGTATAAAAGTTCTGTACTGAAATCAATCATTGGTATTTCTGCATTATAATCCTGGGGGATATGCACTTCCAGTTAAGGGCTAGATCTATTTATTTATTTAATTAATTAATAAATGACAAATTCTTCAGTGTACTGGATTGGAGTCTATTACTTTATGCAACAATGAAACACCTGGTAAAATTTAGAATTAAACAGCTGGTGGCACTTGCTTTTCTTTACAACTCCAACACCTGTCGTTTTCTTCACTACCTCAAAAAGTGGAGAGAAGTGGCTGTACCTGCTGTCTGGCTAGCAGCTGGGACATCCTATATCTCATATCTCGGTGAGTATAGAAATTATTGTATTCATACAGTATGCATATTTCTGTAGTCTGAGATGTTATGTGAGAGTGAGAGGAAACAGATGACCAGTGGGTGTAGCTAAAGTTGAACTCAGAGATGATTTTACATTGTTTGTTGTTGCATTTAAGTAATATTGCTAAAAATAGAGTGTATTGAGATACTGTAATAATTGTAGCCTGTGGTCTGATCACCCACAGCTCAGGTGAGAAGAATAATTAATTTAGAGGTAATATTTGTGTAGTGAAGAATATATGCAGTTATTGTGGAGATGGTGCCTGTGTTTTGTAAGGCAGACATGTCCCAAGTAGAAATACAGACTCTAAATCAGGAGTGCTGATATTTGCTTGGAGAAAAAAGGCAACAATAGAATATTTTATCCTGATTTTGTGCAGTTCTATGAGTGTTAAATGACAAGAGATGGTAAAATGTGTTTTCCAGTGTATGGAACGTGTAGTAGTAATAGTTTAACATGGGTAGAATAAATAATAATAAAATTAAAAAAAGAAAAATGCATCTCTTTTAAAAGCGCAGTGTAAAGTGTGAATTTGGAATGTTTGCATAATTGGTTTGAGTAATCTAAATTGAATGCAGAGAACAGCCTACGCACATGCGTAGTTCTAGTCCTTAAAGCCTACACTTTCTTAAACAAATACATGATACATGATGCTGGGATAAGTACAGCAGGCTGTCCTTGGTTGTTCCTGTAATTTAAATAAAAAAGAAATAAAAGAAAGTGCAAGCTGATTTTATTGTTTGCCAAAAGAGAAGTGCTTAGAAGTTCAGAATTTCTCAGACTAAAAGAAATTGCAAAAGAGCTGTAGATACGTAGATATTTGTTTCATTGTAATTGTTAAATGAACTTATAGGGAAAGATTGGAAATGTGATTCATGAGATAAATAGTGTTGATACTATTACTGACCTAAGACCAAATGTTTAATGCTACGTTATACTGGACTAAATAAGAAATGTTTGAACCAGTTGCTAATAATCATAAGAGATTATTGGAAAATCTTAAAGATTACATAGGTTGCTTATATGATTAAGATACTTTTTATGGATAGGTTGAATGATGCATTACATAATAGGGTAACAATTCAATATCTAGAGTGGGAAGAACAATCCTTTAACATAATTGTTAACTTCACAACAACATTAGAGAAACAACCTGCAGAGAAAAACAAACTTCTGAATTTTCAAATAAAGAGTTTAGAAATAATTCAGTTGAAAGTGAACTAAAAGTAGATTAGGGACAGAAAATGTGATCCTATATACTTCCTATATATAGAGCAGTATTGTAAACTTTTTCATCCAGTTAAATGTAACTGTAATGGTAATTGTTTTAGTTGTTTGAATATTTTCAGAGTGAGAAAACTGTCCATCTGTGTACTTAGGCCCTGATTCAGAGCCGGACGCTCTGACAGAGCGCTCGCTCTGAATCAGGGCATCATTTTTTTTATGGAGCGGCCTCCTGGCCTATCGCATTGCTGTGGGTTGCCACCCACAGCTAATGCGAGTGGCTAGGATGATGGTTGCGATGGTCAAGACCATCATGACCATCGGGCTTGTGACGAGACCCTTGTGGTAGGGTCTCGTGGCTGCAAGCCCCAGAGAGCCGAAAGCTCTCCCACTGACATCACTTGTGATTTCAGTGGGACCGCCCCCAAACGGTAGGCGTTCTCATGGGAACGCCTCCATTTGGGCAGCCACCCCCCCAGCCCACCCATCAAAGGGGGCGTGCTGTCACTCAACATTGACAGCACCCCCCCTTTGGTGTGAGACCCGGAGCGACGGATTGCCCGCTGCTATCGAGGTCTCGCACATGCGCATGTGCTCTGGGCCACCATCGACCCAGATGCGAGCGTTCAGCACTTGTGACCAGGTCTGAATCAGGCCCTTAATACATCAGTGTATGTAACCACTCTCTTTGTGTACCCCTCCCAGATATTAGAGCTGCACTGAAGAAAAAAAAAGTTTTGTTTCAAGTGGATAAAATGCTTTAACTCTCTCATAGCATGAAGAATGCATTGTTTTCTTCCATCATTAATTTCCATTTGTACTTGAGCCCAGGGTACTGAGGAAAGTAGGTTATGAGACATACTCTTTTTATTAGATACACAGTATCTATTTAGTGTTTTAAAAAGACCAAGGTAATATTCCAAATATGTCACAAACAGTTTACAATATTTGAGGAATAATCTGCAATCTTTTTTGTTCTTACAGATGACTTGAGGTGCATACACACGTAACGATTTTTGAAAGATTTAACTATAACAATGTTGTTATTGTTCAATCGTTGAAAAAATCATTCAGTTTCTGAGTTATAACGATGAACGATAATCGTTCATGCGCATTTCTGTTTATAGGTCATTTTGACTGACCAACTGAACAATTTTCATTAAGGGAAGTTACAAAAATCGTTTGTAGTTCAAAAAAATAGCTCATTACACTTTAAAACATTTGACAGATAATCTGACAGATAATCTGACAGAAAATCGTTGGTAAAGTTGTTGTGTGTGTATGCAGCTTTAGTCCTAATCAAACAGTGATCTGCTGTTTTATTCTAAGTTGTTTCAGACTTCAGTAAGAGATACTAAACAATTGTGTTTCTTTTGCAGAAACAGGTTACAAAGTATAATAAGACAAAATCCAACTTTATTTTGATAAGTTTAAATATACAGGACATTGTTTACCACCAGGTTGAAGACATTTATATCCTTAAATAGTGACATTAATTGTTAAGTTGAATTGTATCTATTTGTTTTACATACTGTTGTTTAGATATTTAATAATGCTCATCTTAAACATGTTCCTACATCCAGATTTTCTCGATGGGAGAACACAGATGTAATATTTTGAATCATGCTAAATTGATCTTCTTTATCCTCAACAGGGGGGATTATGGTTGAATATGGTTGACGGTGAGGTAAAAGGAAGACAATGAACATGTTTGCAATAATGAAATATAAAAATATCAGCAATGTCTGTTCTAGCTGAAGTTCAATTAGATTCAAAGGTGGCGGTATAGACAACCAGAGCTGCCACATCAGATTTAAGTTCTCCAGTTGCCTTCTAGAGGGCAGTAGTAAAGGAATTCCTAAGGTCAGTAATCATGACATGAAATTGTGGATATCAAACTTGGTGGCAGGAGTGGTCATTTGGTCCTTCTCCGGTGCTGGCATGAGTGAAAGTGGTTAGAGAGGTGAGTGCATAGTAAATAATTACAATAGAACATTGTAGCAGAATAAGTCAGTCAAAAATCCCCACTGTTCAGGCTAGTAGCTCTGGGTTAGGAGTAATGAAGGTTAGAGAAACATATCCCAAAGCTTATAGGCAGTATAAATAGTCCAACCAGATCACCTGAACTGTGGCTGGGAGAGATGTCACTAGACAGGTCAAGAAATGGTAAAATATGCAATCATGATCTCCTGCAGCTCACAGAAAACATTATAACGCAGAGAAAAGTGACACCCTATCTTGGGTGTGAAGCCCAGATACCACTGTCTCCACAGGCAGACTGTGAGTCCAGGCAAGTAATTAGGGTACAGAAGTCCCAGTGTTTGGCCCAGGCAATAATGCCAGATAGCAGCATTATACAGGGGTATTCTCCCCAAAGGTCTGGATGCTAGGAAGATAGCCTGAGTCACCCAGCAGAATGGGTTCCATAGGCCTGTACTGTGCCGGAGGAGATATTCCCTCATCCCTGTGTGGCCCCCATGCTGCAAGGAAGCAGTTTCTTCACAAGTTGCCTGTTGTGGAGGTGAACTGGGAGCCTCTTCAGGCAATCCAAGGCAATGAGGCAGACCAAGAACTCCTGCAAGATTATGGACCAGCCAGCTGGAAGCAGGGAACCGCTATACAAGGCCACAGTTTCGGAGGTGTGGAAGGCTGGGAGCCATGGTAAGACTGGCTGCTGTGGATGGAACTGCAAAAAGAAGCCTGGGGGTGTCAGTTACTGATCCTGGTGCAAGAGAGCTGCTCCCTGAACTTAGCACTACAAGCAGGTCAGTATCAGAGCTGTAAAAAATGGCTTCCTCCTAAATTAGCATCCAAGCCATGCCCCATGCATGTTTTATCTTTATGTTTTACATCATAAATATCTATTTTTGCACATGCTGGTGCTGATTCTGAATCAGATGGATCTCTCTGCATGGATAAAAATAGCAAATTTAAGAATACAGCACATGCAGAGATGCAATTTTATCATTTTTGACTATCACTGCCCTATTCTTAGTGAGACTGATCTTGTTCCATAAATTAGGTTTTTCTCTATGTGCATTGGGTGGAGACAATTTGTTCAGATGGAACTGTTCTGTCTTATGGGAGAATAATTGGAGAATAGCGTGAGATCCCTGCTATTCTGAGTCGTGAGAAGAGCAGCCTGTTTTGGATCTTTTGCACCAAACATGGGCTGCTGCAAATGCTGTCATTAATGGTGGTTACGGCTGTGGTTGGAAAACAGTGGGTAGAGCAGCTTCCCACTTGAAGCTTCAAGATTCCTTGCATTAGTCCTAAAGAAATTCACATTAGCCTTAGGTAGTAAATCAGGTCTAACATGCAAAAATGGCAGCTGCTCAATCAATCTAGCAGTACTAATCAGGTGCATGAAAGGGAGGGGTCATACTAAGTAGAAAAATGAGGGGGGTTTAACCCACTATTATTCCTCAGCACACTGAATAATAATTGCAACAATATATGAGGACTACATGGTCATAGAAATTCAGAGATATTGGTTGCATGCATTTGCAAATACATGGGAAGCTGCTAGGCCACGTCACGGCTTCTCTGTCACTAACAGTCCATAACATTAAGGGGTTCACGTCCGGGGTGCAGTGCACCCCAAAAAATGTCCAGCCCAGGACCCCCCCAGGGCATCACACAAAAAATGGAAAAAGAGTGACAGTGAAGTGTAAAGTATAGATGTGTAAGACTAATTATTTATTTAATTATTTTATTTTATTTATAACAGTTTCTTATATAGCGCAGCATATTCCGTTGCACTTTACAATTGGAAACATTTATAGAACAAAACAGGGTAATAACAGACAGACATAGAGGTAAGAGGGCCCTGCTTGCAAGGTTACAATCTATAGTACTAATCAGGTGCATGAAAGGGAGGGATCATACTAAGTAGAAAAAGGAGGGGGGTTTCTCTGCACACAAAATATTGGTTGCATGCTTTTGCAAATACATGGGAAGCTGCTAGGCCACATCACGGCTTCTCTGTAAATCAGGCCTATTTGTGTCCTACTTAGAATCACCACCGCTATCCTCACTTACTAATTTCTCTATTCTATTTGTAATGAAAAGGATCTTAGGTATCCCTGTCTTCGGAGCTGTACCTCGCATTTGTTACATTGTGACAAGTTGATATTAGTTTTAACATAGATATTAGATTATTTTTATTTTTATTTTAATAGCTAGTCTGTGTGCCTCTGTTTATTATTTAAACACACACATTTTATTCTTACTATTATTATTACAGGTTGAGTCTCCCATATCAAAAATGTTTGGGACCAAGAGTATTTTGGTAATCGGATTATTCCGTATCTAGGAATATTTGCATACCATATTGAAATGTTTTAGGAATAAGGCCCAAATCTAAACACAGAATGTATTTATGATTCATATACACCTTATACACGCAGCCTGCATGAAATTTTATACAATATTTTCAATAATTTTGTGGCTCAAGCAAAGTTTGTGTACGTACATAAAATTAATTTATATCTCCTATACACCTTTTACACACAGCCTATAGGTCATTTTATACTTTATTTTTAATAATTTTTTGCATTAAACAAAGTTTGTGTACATTGTACCATCAAAAAGCAAAAGTTTCACTATCTCAGTTATGCTAAAAATATTCCATATTTTGGAATATTTGGATATGGGAAACTGAACCTGTAATAAGGAAAGGACATTTGACCATGGACTTTGTTCATGTCCTTAAATTACATTTCTAAAACATGCAGTCAATGAATTGTTTATTGATTGCTAAAGAATCAATCTACCCTTAAGCTGGGTACACACCTAACAGATATATTGGCAAATCGAGTGATCTACTGATATATCTGCAGATTATGGTTGTTCATAAACACCATCATCTGTCATCTGGCCACGGGTCCCACTGGCCGGGGGAATGTCGCGCCCCCTCTTCATGGCCTCTGCTCCAAGTGTACAGGTGGTCAGCTAATCACCTATACACACAGCACGATGGACAGATACATCTGCAGATTTATTAGGCATCGGCTGTGCAGCACAGCCGACCCGTTATGTCTGTGAATGATGTTATTCACAGACATTTCACTGGTACACACTGGCTAATGGGCACATTATATATTGGCCAATCAATTGATCGCCAATAAATCTCCTAGTGTGTACCCAGCATTACTCTGTTTTGAAATTTTGAACACAGCTTGATCAAAGGCCCTTTATTTCAACTGATCCACTTAAATCTTATAAATAAGAGGCAGCACTAAATCTCAGTATCCAACTAACTGCTTATATGTACAGTATACAGTACAATTCAGGCAGAAACAAATATATTATATAATTTTTAGGAGATTGCTTAGAATAGTTACTTATAATGGTCGAGGGACAAATGTCACTGAATGGCTCACAAAATATTATGTTAATCTAAAGTAGGAGGTGCATTTCCATTGGAGGGAATACATGAAGGAGGGAGTACAGTACATAAGGGAGTTACTGATTGAGTAAAATATTAGCAAGGTAAACAGGAATGTGTATATCTTCACTGTGGTTTTCCAGCTAGCAGATTATTTGGATTGGAAGTTGCTATGATATTTTCATGGACAAAGAATTTGGACAAATGAGGCCACATCTCTTCTAACAATTTCAAAATTTACCAGTAGATTCCCCCAACCTGTACCCATTTCACATACTGCCACCCCTCTTTTCTATTTGCTCACACCCATTTGGCTAAGGAAAATTGATTTGATTCAAACTAGATAGGCCCTGTTGTCTAGTAATTTACAAGGTTACATGGTAATATACTAGGTTTTAAGTGTTGGAAAAAGAATGATGCATTTAGCCGTGCCACAAAAATTATAATTAGTTTAAATATCCACATGTACTGATTTAGCTTCTCCTTTGAATAGCTTATTAGTATTAAAGTAACTATAGAAAAAGAAAACCTAACAAAACAACTTTAGACTTTAGATTCTAAGGGGTCTATTTTGGAAGGAGATAAAGTGAATGGAGATAAGTTACCAGCCAACCAGCTCGTAACTGTCATTTTTCAAACACAGCCTGTGATATGGCAGTTAGGAGCTGATTGGCGATTGGCTGGTACCTTATCTTTGTTCACTTTATCTCCTTCCAAGGCTTAGTAAATAGACCCCTGAGTTGGTAACAGAAACCACATTGGCTGCATCTACTGGAGGTTGGCCATATGTGACTTTATGCAAATACCACTAAAAAGTTCTTCCCTGGTGTACATCCATGCATCCTAATGTGTAAGTACTGAGATGCCCACTTTGAGTATCTATACATGCTGTAATACCTTAAGATGCACCATCAAAACTTGCACCAGCCCTATGGCAGGTGCAGTTTCTCCTTCCAAGTACGGCCTCCTAAGTGGTTGAGCATCTCTGTACTTTCCCCTACATGTCCGCAACACTTCCTTAATTTGGCCAAGACACATTCATGTCACCGCTCAGGATTGCCCATTACATTTTCAATATACTTCTCTGTGCAATCGGAACACATGTGTGGTGTGTCTTAGACACATACTGTACACAGTAGCAAAAAAATCACGCTACTATGTCTAACATTGACAGAGTGTCCACATCTGAATCAGCCCCAATAGCTTGTAAAAAAATATCTTCTCTGTGGATGTTGGAACCAACTGTCAGTAACTGTAATGTAGCAGTTCATTTAAGGTGTTTTTTTGGTTACTCCTTTCTTTATCACCACTCATTGGGAACATCCAACAATTGGGAACATCCAGGAGACATTTTCTGAAATATTTTGTGAAATCATATGACCACCTAATAGCCTGAAACAACTGACCTGAAAATGATTGCGCTGATCACATATTACTTCTCACACAATAAAAATATATGTATCATCACTGTGTGCTAGCTTAGCCAGGCCACCCATCCTCCTTCCACACCAGTTTATACCTAATCATTTGCTAACAAACCGCAATATGGACATTTTATCCCCAGATGCAAGGACACAGTCAATTGGACACACTCATAAGAAACAACTACAGTACAACTTCAATGCAACTGAAAGAGTCTAAATAAACACAGAAAAAACTGTGCAAATAAAAATATAAAAACATTATGAAGCTGAAGCGGAGACAGTAAGGGAAAGATAAGTAAATAACATATAAGATGGGAGAGGGGAGAGGAATTTAAAAAAAAACATACAAAAAAAGACAAAATTCAGACAGCTGAGTAGAAAAAAAGACTGCAATGGGTAAATTTACTAAGAATCATGTCTGGTCGAGATTGCATTCTCAGGTGTGCTTGTCCATGTTTTAAAACTCTCAAATTCACTAAAGGAAAACTTGGTGAAAACATTGTTACGGTATTACACTATATTTTTTTTTTCTTTTTCATATATTTTTGGGAGAAAAATACCAAAAAGAAAAGATTTTCATTAGATCACAGGAAGTGCCGGAACCACTTCACAATACAATTTTCCTGAAAACCAAACACACTCTAACTTGAGGGTTCAGAGTCCCCCCAGCCAAATTCGGGTCTCCAATGGAGGCAAAATGTGATAATCCCAGAAATGTCAGATCTCACATGTTTTGGATTGCATATAAAATTAATAAATCCCTCCCTGTCTACTTTCTACCTCCCTATTCCTTCCTGAAGTAGCTCCGACTTTGTGGCTGGGCTGAAAGTACTGCACAGTTCAGTGTAATATGTGCAATCTTTGTTATGTGTAAAAAAACAGAATTAATGGTCAATTTAAAAAAATGTATGGGGTCCCCCCAAATCAATAACCAGCCCTGGAACTCTGATCCTTAGCTGATATTGTAAATAGGGGGAAAAAATAATAACCAGCACTAGGCTTATCCAGCTGGATGGCTAATGCTATAGAAAGAATACACACAGCGTGGGGCCCCCCTGCCATAATGGCAACCAGCCCCAAAATGGTCAACCCAGGGATGGAATTCCTTGTAAAGCAGGGCCCCCCAAAATTAAATGGGGCACATTCTTCTGAGCAACTACCAGCCCTGGGCTATTCTCCACACCGCTGGTGGTGGTGGATGTGGGGTTAATGGTATTGAATGAGTTATTGTTCTTTACAGGTAGACTATAGGTCCCAGCAATCCTGCATGCCAACAAACCAGTTTCTCTTTAAACCTTAATATTTTTATCCAGTAAAAGGGGATCCTGCTAAACTATCCAATTATGTTTTCGGATGCAGGAACAAACAAAAAGCCCTTAGTATTATATTAATCTAGTTGCTATTTTACACACAACATTTTTGTTCGTCTGGACAGATTTTTACCGTTAATTAAGTTCAGTGGATATTATTGTGTTATAGCCATGATAACCATGGACTATGACGGCTGCCACCCATGGTTTCAGTTTTTAAGATAAAAAGAGATTTTTTTAAACATGGCAAAATATCACACACAACGCAAAACCATTGTGTGTGAAAGGGATTTATCCACAGAAAAAAAACATTAGTTTTTTTCTTACCGACAAAGAAAATTACTCTGATGCTTAATATAAAATGAATATATAAAAACTTAAATTTAAATAAATCTCAGCTGCAGAGAGTTTGGATGGGTCTGTGAAAAAACTCACCCTAAATAGAAAAACAGAAAAGGAAATAAATATATATATATAGAGAAAAAAAATCTATATATATAAAACCTCTGCGCTAATAAAAATCAACCATAAAGATGTGAATTGGCAGATAAATCACAGCAACCATTGCTTGTGCAGAAATTGTCCAGGACTCGATCAATAAAGCAAAATATATTTAATCATACACATAGTAAATAGAAAAATAAAACTAAAAAATTTAACATATATCACATAGTACATCTAATAACATACCTACTAAGATAGCTTAAAAATGGATAGCAATTGCTTAAAGTCACTCTCGTGCAAAGCACCTTATATATTAATAATGGTATTATCTCAATATATTGAATACCACTATCCCTTACTTAAAATGTCCTGCTGCCATCCGTGTTTAGGCATATAAGGCAATATAGATGAGGATTTGTCCTGCTTTTGAAATAGGTAATAAATTATCCTCATATGTGCATAAGGGTAGAAAACTGCAAATGTCCCATATGGATATTTAGTTCGTGAACTGGCCAGTTCTAAACAGCAGCTAAAGTTAATGCTCACCCCGCTGGTGTGCTCAATAGACACAGGGCTTCCTGTATGAGCTCCGGCTGAAAACAAGCCTTGGATCCAGTATCAGCGACAGCCTGCCTTCCACTGAGGAGATGTCTTGCAAAGTAGCAGCGGCCGCACTGTATAGATACACTGTAGCAGTGGCATTAGCACGTGATTGGCACACCAACATCCTGGGCGATTGAGTCAATTGCTGCTGGATGTCCTGGACTACAACGATGTGGCTGGGGATCCCTCTGATGCATTTCGCCCCTATATGCAGTGGGGGCTTTCTCAAAGAGTGTTGATCCCCTCCACCAGCCATCCTTTAAAGTGGTTGAACTTACATCTAATTGGTCATTCAATTAAGTAAGTCATTTTCAGGTGTGTGGTATCAGCTGTGTTTCTTCCACACCTATTTTGTGCTTATCAATTGTTTCAATGCTTAGATCTAGCTATATATACACAAACAAGCTTGTAGCAGCTTACAACAAAATAGTCACATTCATATGAACAAGTGCTTATGCACATTATAATTTTCACCAAAAGATATACATACACATCCATAGAACAATTTGATCAAGTCCCTACAAATACACTTCAATATGTTATTAATACCAAAACAAAACAAATAATAAATGATTAAATACATAAAATATATAAAACATGAATACACATTTTCAATATATAAGGCAATAAATAATTTTATTACTATTATTGTGTGATCCTAGGATTGAACTCCTGACCATCTGCTCCTTAAGCAAGTGACCTAACCACTACTCTATAGCAATGACCGCTGAAAAATATTGATATAATGGTATTCATTATTTAGAAATCCTCATATGTTTGTTTTAAGATGTTTTCAGATCAAATCAGCATCAAATGTACGATTATAAGAATATAAATAAATAACCATTTGTGCTGGATGATCTTAGGATTGAACCCCTGACCATCTGTTCCTTGAGTGATTGCCCTAACTACTACTCTATGTCTTTTCTCCTTAGAACTTGAATAAAATGTATTGGTAACCATTATACATGAATCTACACTGTGTGCATATTCTAATGTAGCTAAACTACATAAATATTTTAAAAGATAAGAGAGAGAAGTCTGAAATGTCATACAATTATGACGAATTGATGGAAACTTGAAAACTCAAATACCAAAGTATCATCACTTATAAATATTACCACGGATGTATTTATCCTATGAATCCACAGAATATACATGTTTACTAATATAATGTATTCTATATTGGTCATAAGAATGACCTGTCCCTAATAATCCCCTCTACAAATGTACAAAATACTTTGCCCACTTCACCCCAAAAGGACTAAATGATAATGGCCGACTATACTGCATGAACCCCAAAGGGACTGAAATGTAGTGGGCCATGTATAATATAATATTAAGCAAACGACTCAAAATCAATGGTTTCATTGAGTCCATTCGGAAATAGGGTCCATAACCTAAAGATCCAAAAGGCCTCTTGGGAACATAACCTTTTGAATCTGTCCCCTCCTCTATAAGTTGGCTTGATATGTTGAATCCCCAAAAAAGACATACCTTTAGTATGTATGTTATTAGATGTACTATGTGATATATGTTCAAATTTTTAGTTTTATTTTTCTATTTACTATGTGTATGATTAAATATATTTTGTTTTATTGATCGAGTCTGAACAATTATTGCACAAGCAATGGTTGCTGTGATTTATCTGCGAATTCACATCTTTATGGTTGATTTTTATTAGCACAGAGGTTTTATATATATAGAGTTTTTTTCTCTCTATATATATATTTATTTCCTTTTCTGTTTTTTTTCTGCCCGGACATAAAAAGTGTGTGTGAAAAGAGCCTAAGTTAGTGAGAAGGGCCAGGTGCCAAGTTAAGTGTTTCTTCAACAGACAGTTTTAATTTTGTAATAATAGAGGAGATTGCAAAGCAGCTGGTGTTGGCAAACGTTAATCAGTAGCACACAAATACCCTTCTCTGCAAGGCTCATGAGTATAGATGAGCAGTGTAATTTAAGGAACTTTTCAGATTCTACACATTTTTCAAGAATTCTGAAGTTCTGAATTAATTAACAAGCTACAAAATGTTTTATTTTTTTCAAAAAATATAACTATAATTCATGGTGCTACCAATTTGTATCAGATTAAAAAAAAGTCATCATTTTCCATTTAGCATGTAATGCACTGAGCTCCAGTTTTTTTTGCTACAGATTAATAACATTTTAAAATGAGTAGCTTGGGAAAATATGTTGTTGATATTGATAGTTTGCATGGCTGAGTTCAAAAGGAGAAATCAAAATAAATTTCAACTAGAGATGTGCACTAACCCCATGTTCTGGCTTTGGACCTGGTTTCATCTTCGTGTTTTGGTATTAGCTTTGCAAAACCACCCTCATGTGTTTTGGTTTTGGATTTTAATTTTTTTTTTAAATGATGAAAAGTTTTTAAAAACAGCTAAAATCATATTATATTTGCAATCAAAAACCTGAATTTTGTATTTAAAATCCGCATTCTGGGCCTGAGTTAGAGCCGAACGCTCTGACCAGAGCGCTCGCTCTGAATCAGGGCCCTCCTCCATGAAAATGGAGCATCCTCCTGGATGCTCGCATAGCTGTGGGTGACCACCCACAGCTTATGCGAGCCTGCATGATGATGGTCGCGATGGTCAAGACCATCGCGACCATCGGGCTTGCAACTGAGACCCTGCGGTAGGGTCTCGCTGCCGCAAGCCCTGGAGTGATTTTGGCTCTATCAGAGCCAAAATCACTCCCACTGACATCACTAGTCCCGGAGCGACGGAGAGCCCGTCTCTAGCCAGGTCTCACGCATGCGCACGATGGAGCTCCCTCCGTCGTGCGCATGTGCAGTGGGGCAACATCGACCCACTTGCGAGCATCCTGTGCTCGCGAGCGGGACTGAATGACCCCCTCTGAACTGCTGGAAGATCAGAACTTTTACTCGGATTTATCCAAATCTTGTCAGGAGATTAGAACCATGACTTGGATCTGTCCGGATTCATGAAATTTGAGTGGATTCAAATTTCTGGAGAACCAAACTGCATGTCTCTAATATGAACATATTTCTAAAGAGTTCTAGAGTCACTGTACCTGATTCAGAAGAGGATGGAGATGTGGCGGAGGCTGCATATGTTGGTGGCCACTCATATGTGACTTTATGCAAATGCCACTATAAAGCCCTTCCCTGGTGTACATCCATATGTATGAATGTGCAAGGATTGAGGTGCCCACTTTGAGCGTCTACAAATGCATACAGTAAATACTGCCTTGTTTTTCTTTAGGCGCCACCATTGGTTGCACCATTGAAAATTCCACCAGCCCAATGTCAGGTGTAGATTTTCCATCTGAGTATGACCTCAACTGTGAATGGTTGAGTATCTGTGTAAACAAACACATTAACAAGAGACCCGTGACACAACATGCCCATTAGATGCACCATCTCCGTGCATCTCTTTGGGCAGCTCCCAATAACTGTCCAGAAACACCTGGCACTTTTATAAGACAATTCTAATACCGTGAGTCTCAATCACAGCAGCACCTTTGTGCATACACACTGTGTAACACACGCAGCGTAGGCACTTTTAGGGATTTTTGTGCATGCAGCAAAGTAGCACAAACTTGCTCAACTCTGTGAACATTGGCATTGCATGCAATTCTGACTCAGGCCCATAAACTAACTTGGTAGCACTATCACATTCCTGTAGTTATCTAACTATTCTAAATAATTTCACAAATAAATTATACATAGGTACTATTTAAGTGTGTCACACTTACAGTAGAATTCAATACAAATTATATAGAAATAATTAAATTTCTTTGTATTTGTATGTCATTACAGATAGAATTATATGACTCTATGCAATTCAGCTTTCATCAATTGTGATTTAATGGTAAAGTCTATTTACGGGCAGGGGCATATTAAGAGAGGAGGGGGCCTGTGTGCAGTCTCCCACTGGGCCCCACCTTTCTAGCCAGTGGCACAATTTGTCTACTAGTCATGTGAAAATCACTTGGAATATTGCCCCCATGCCTGTTTTCCTATGATTTATGTAGCATTACCACTGCGGAACTATGGAGAGGTACATATTTAAGAACATGGTTGCCGGGTTAACAGAGTGCGCATGGCAAACCCTGTACACATTATACACTGCATACAGGCCTAATAGGTTGAAAGCAGGTGTTATGTGTGTTGCTGATTATAAAGATTATATTTTTTAATCTTACACTAAGATAGTCACCAAGGTCGTAACTAGGGGAGTGTGGCTTGTCAATTTTCCTGTTTATTACCATTCTCACTTGTAGCTTCCTCTTCTTTTATTCCCTGCATCTCCTGGCCTCTACTATCTCTTCCCTGGCCCTTCCCCATGAAGCCATGGCCCTTTTTCAGGTGCACTATCTTATGTCCATATTTAAAAAAATGAAGGGGGGGGGCACCAATGATCTCTCTGGAACAGGGCACCAAAAAGTCTAGTTACAGCTCTTATAGTCACTATACACAATTCCAACTCAGATTAATTTTGTATCTCCGTAACAACCATAGTTATTAACAACCATCAAACTTAAATATACACATTTATTCCACCTGACATTCCCTTAATATGTCCAAAATAGCATATACACAGAACAATTGCTCAGATATATATGTCTCATAATAATATCATTAAATAAACTGTTAGTATTAAATTGTAGTATTATTTATAGAAATGGAAAAAGTGAATACCCATTAATAAGTAGTGGACTGTCCTTTAGGTTAGGTCTAATGGACAAATAGAATGGTTATCCCTATCTAACTATCTTGTTTATGATCTCTAAATATGAAAAAGAGTTAAGACGATGATAACTGTCCCAATAGCAGTAATATTGAACAGAGTCACAGATGTAGTTAATCTCACTGCATTAAACTGATGTCCATAGCTCTTTGGTAGTGTGGTAGTTGGCTAAGAATCCAACCTGACTCGGTATGGAGCACTAAGAGACAAAGGGCCTGATTCAGACCCTCTCGCGAGCGGCTGTCCGCTCGCAAGTGGGTCGATGGTGTGCACTGAGCATGCGCACGACGGAGGGAGCTCCATCGTGCGCATGCGCCAGATGCAACGAGCGAAGGACTTTCCTTCACTCATTGTGTCTGATCAAAGGGGGTGTGCTGTCGATGTTGATTGACAGCATGCCCCCTTTGGTGGGCGTGCCAAGGGCGTGCCTCCCAGACGGGGGCGTTCCCAAGGGAACGCCTACCGTCAGAAGCCGGCCCACTGACATCACTAGTGATGTCAGTGGGAGTGATTTTGGCTCTGATAGAGGCAAAATCACTCCGGGCCTTGCGGTTGAAAAACTCAACCGCAGGCTCCGGCTCGCAGTGGCGATGGTCGCGATGGTCAAGACCATCGCGGCCATCAACCTGCACGCTCGTATAGGCTGTGGGTGGTGACCCACAGCTATACGAGCGTCCAGGAGGACGCTCCATAATTATGGAGGAAGGCCCTCATTCAAAGCGTGCGCTCTGCTCAGAGCGTCCGGCTCTGAATGAGGGCCAAGGATCACTAGGGAGTAAGGATAAATACTCTTTTGTGTACTTATTCTGATGTGGACTAAAAGGGGCTGATGAAAAGTTGCACAGACTCCTCTTTATAAATGCAAACAACAAGTCTTTGCATACAGCGCAAGTGCAGAAGCATTTTTGCCTATACCTGTCCTATTCTGAGTTGGAATTGAGAATGTTTCAGGGTGGAAACATGGCGGTGGCAAAGCAATCACTTGAATCAAAAGCTCCATACGAGTCATGTGCATGGACAAGAGAAGCCTGCTTCTGATACAGTAGATCTCTTGCAACTAGCATGAGGCTGGTGCAACTGCAGATACTAATAATCACGGCTGTGGTGGACAGTGTAAAATCAATGGGTAGCAGGGGGTTTCTGCTTCCACATGCATGATCACCCATATTTGTTGAATGGATACTAGCATTCGCATAATGCTCCTGATTTGCTTCTGCGGCTGCCTGCAACTACAGCCCCTTTGTGTGCGACTCAAAATCAGACACATAGGGCCAAATGTAATAGGGTGTCAGTTTTGGTAAATTGAGAGTTTGGTGCTAAACCATTTCACAACTCTCCAATGTAATAGGGCGTCAGTTCACTTAAACTTGCATTTTTCAGACTTACTAAAACTCTCCATTCTCAAACTCACATCCAGATGTTTTCACTTTGAAAACAATCAACTCAACCAATGTAATAGGGTGTTTGTTTTAGACTCACAAAAAAAGATTACCAAAAGTCCCCAAATATTAGACCTGCTTCAGGATAGCGAGTATATCCTGAGCAGGTCAGATTAACACAGAAACATGCACATATCCATGAGATACGTGCATGTTTCTGTGTGTACTATGTAAAAGGTTGTAAATATTAAAAAAAAATTACGTGCCCCTCCCCTAAAATATAACCAGCCGGGGGTTCATAAAGCCTGTTCTTGTTCTAAAAATACAGGGGCCAAAATGCGTAGGGGGCCCCTGTATATTAAGAACCAGCACAGGGCATTGTAGAGTTGGTCCTGGTTCTGGAAAATCAGGGGACAGAATGAGTAGGGGTCCCCTGAAAATTCCAAAATTAGCACCAAACCCTTTCTAGCGGGGGGATAATGCCACAGCCAGGGAAAACCTCTCACCAGTTTCCCTGGCCAAAGCATTATCCCTGACCGCTAGTCAGTCCAGGCCAGGGATCCCTGGGGAGTTGGGTACCTCCCAATAAAGGTGTACCCCTCTCCAGGGCACCCCATGCCTAGTCTGATAGCCCGGGCTATCCCCGGCACCATAGGGCGGTGGGTGCCTGGTTGATAGTTTAAAGTATAAAATAAAGTTTTCCATATTGTCTTTAGTTGTAGAACCACAAGTACCAGTAAGCCTAACCCGCATGCTGGTATTTGGAGAACCACAAATACCAGCATGTGGGGCATTATGGGCCCACTGGCACTTGTAGTTCTACAACTAAAGAAATACATAAATAAACAAACATACATCGTGAAAGCAAAATTTGACTAAAACATACATTCACACTCACACTCACACATACTCACCCAGTATTCGAAGCAATCCATAGGGGTACTTGAAAAAAAAAATCCATGCTCACCTATCCTATGTGTAGATCATGTCCACTTGTCCAAATAGGCATTCCAGGATTTAAAAAAAAAAAACATTGCAAAAAAAAGATCCATGCTGGACACAGCAAAGGTATATGTGTACACATACCTTTGCTCCGCGTAAATGACCGAGGCACACGTGTGCCCTGTCATTGAAGAGGCCGCCAGCCAATCAGGGAGCACCTCCGTCGGAGCAGCTCCCTGTTTGGGAGGTAGCACCTCCCATCATATATATAGTCAGGTTGTGCATTCCAGAAATCTTTCCCATATACTCCATTTAATGTGCTTTATTGCACTTCTGAGGGAAAGGAGACAACCTCATTCTGGATTAGCACCCTTCCTTATTGGTTTAAAAGCATGCAGTCTGGTAATGTATATGCACACTGTATTAGGCACAATTCTAGGTAAGTCCAACTAGTTATATACTATAGTGCAACTTTGGTTCATTTTTGGGGCGTGGGTCTCCCAGGATTGCATTGGTTGATCTGTCTGAGGGCACCGCATTACAACACATTTTCCTTTATAACACATTTTAACCCTTCACTGTGTGTTTAATATATATGTACTTCACTTTTTTATTTTCATTCTTTATATGCAGCTGTTCATAACTATCTCTTTACACTGCACTTTTCTTACTATGGTGGTGCCCTGGGGCAGCTTGGCTGGGCCAGTTTTTGGGGGGTCCTGTGCTCTGGATTTGAACCCTAGTATGTTAGGGACCTACCCAAAAGAGGTTACCTGGATATGGTGGGTAGGCCCATAACCTTGGCCATGATTATGCTAAAAACCTGTATTGATTGCAAAATTGTATTGCATTTATATATATATTAATAATTTGGAGTTGTGCACCTGAG
This sequence comes from Taudactylus pleione, assembly GCA_031769625.1. NCBI lineage: Eukaryota > Metazoa > Chordata > Amphibia > Anura > Myobatrachidae > Taudactylus > Taudactylus pleione. The sequence continues at coordinate 450,821 of JAUIMM010000614.1, forward strand.
ATTTGTCTGTTTCTGTGCCGACTATTCTATCTCTAATGAGCTCATTTGAGAGCACACCATAATGACATTTCTATGCCAGTAGTGTAAATACTCCAGCATAAGGCTATGTATTCTAAGTAAGGGTCCTGCGCTGCTGCACTGAATGTGTTTCAATCAATAATAAAAATTTTGACTGGGAGACCTATTTCCTCAAATTTTTTAATCAGGAGCTCAGGATCTTCTTTTTCTTTCCCCTCCAAATACTGTATACAAAAGTGTCAACTATGTCCACAGCCTCAGCATGAGAAAGATATTTAAGTCATGTATGCATGTACCTTTGTGTACTTATGAGCAAATTTGGCATAGCAATATATATGTAACACTCCCTTAATGGTTGTGTAGTGTACAGGTGCGGGTGTGCTTATGTTACCTGTCTCTTCAGTGACTGTCATTGTTTCCAGCCTCCTTGGTGACTTCCAATCACTCTGGCTTCTTGACCCTTTCTATGTTTCGGCAGAAAGATGAGGACCCCAGAGAACACCTAAAACAAGTCCCTACACATGTGGACAGTGACTGGAATTTTATTAACAGGAACAAGGTGTCACTGTTCTAGAGTTATCAAAAAGGTACATTTGTCAGCAATATTACAAAATTACATTCATTTGCAATAGATGTTCGCCCAGCATTTATAACTAAATATGAATGGGATACAATATACTATACAATTTAAAATTTGTAATTTTCTAATAAAAATCATCTCTATATTAATACATCATACTTGCAAAAGGTTCAATAATACTCTCATCATAACAATAAATTATGACATTGAAATAAAAGAACTCTGACTTCCTCAGTTTTAAACTTTTGCGGAACTCAAAGGTCCTTGAATGCGGCTGAATGTACAGCAGGGGGAAGCTATGTGTGAGGTTATGCGGCTTCACTATTGCCTACTGTTTGTCTGTAGGAGGAGCCATGAAGCCCCCTTTTGCTATCTGCAAGGTGTAGTAAATAGTACACTCTCCTTTTGATTGACTGCATCACAAAGCAAACAACACACTCTCCAGTGGAGGACTGCAGAAAATAATAAAGCTGTATGAATACAAGGTTTTCCTGACTGGGCTTGAGTACTACAACAGGCAGGAATTAGCTGGTTGTTGTGAGTCCTGGAGTGGAACTGAACTGCACAGTATAGACTAACAGATTCCTTTGGATAAAGCTGTGATATATTACCATCTATAATTGACTTGTCCGGGTCTTTCCACTAGGCTGACTTTCCTTTCAGTGAGAATCTGTTACCTCAGCAGACATTCTCTGGACACCAGGTGCATTGCTTACCACACCCTCCGCTGTAGTCACACCATATGTAGTCTGCTTCACCTGACTCACCCAGCTCAATCTGCCTGGCCACTGACTGGATCTAGCAGCCCACCTTGTGACTCTCTCCTAGGCATTCATCCTTCAGCGCAATCTACGCAGTCACTCTCAGGCTCTCCTCACACCATGGAGCACAAGAACAAGCTGCCAGCCCCCTCAGAAAGCTCTCCCCCATTTGACCACTAGGGAGCAGCCAATCATCTGACTATTTCCTTTGTGCTCTCCCAGCACTGTCACTTGCATCCTCTGCATCCTAATGCCTCCTGAGTTCTCCCCACTGACATCACCAAATAACAGGGAATCATTAACCCCTGTAGCTCCAGGACTTGAAAAGGCAGGGTTGTCACTGTCGATCACCCTAGGAGTCCAGGAAGCCATAAGTGAACCAAAGTTCTAGTGGTGTACCACATTCAGCAGGTAAAATAAGTATTGAACACATCAACATTTTTCCCAGTAAATATATTTGCAATGGGGCTATTATAATGAATTTTTCACCAAATGTCAACAACTACTCATGCAATCCACACATGCAAGCAAATCAAACCATAGATGTCCTTAAATTAGGTTATGTGTAATAATGTGAAATACATAGGTAAAGAGTATTGAACACATGAAGAAAGGGAAGTGCAAAAAGGCATGGAAAGCCAAGACACTAGCGGAAATCTATCAGTAATTAGAATGCAATCCTGCCCCTTTTCAGTGCAAATTAATATAAGCTGGTTCAGTCCCAACTAATGGCCTATAAGAAGGTGTCTCATTACCAAGGTGTCACACAAGAAACATCTCATGATGGGTAAAAGCAAAGAGCTCTCTCAAGACCTTTGCAACCTTATTGTTGCAAAACATACTGATGGCATTGGTTACAGAAGAATTTCTAAATTTCTGCATGTTCCAGTGAGCACTTTTGGGGCCATAATCCGGAAATGGAAAGAACATAATTTCATTATGAACTGGCAACGACCAGGTGCTCCTTGCAAGATTTCTGATAGTGGAGTGAAAAGAATTATCAGAAAAGTTGTCCTAGAGCCAAAGACCACTTGCGGAGAGCTTCAGAAAGACCTGGACTTAACAGGTACATTTGTTTTAAAGAAAACAATAAGTAATGCACTCAACCACCATGGCCTTTATGCATGCTCACCACGCAAGACTCCATTGCTGAAGAAAAAGCATGTTGAAGCTTGTTTAAAGTTTGCTGCACAACATTTGGACAAGCCAGTAAAATACTTGTAGAATATACTCTGGTCAGATTTAACATTGAACTCTTTGGATGCCATAATACACACTATGTTTGGAGGAGAAATGGCACTGCACATCACCCCAAAAACACCATACCAACAATGAAGTTTGAAAGTAGGAACATCATGGTGGTTGGCTGTTTTTTAGCATATGGTAATGGCATACTTCATATAATTGAAGGAAGGATAAATGGAAAAATGTACCAAGACATTCTTGAAACAAATCTGCTGCCATCTACCAGGATGCTGAAGATGAAATGAGGGTGGACATTTTAGCAAGACAATGATCCCAAACACACAGTCAAGGACACTCTCAATTGGTTTCAGAGAAAGAAAATAAAGCTGCTAGAATGGCATAACCTTCAGTGTCAGAGGTATCATGTTCTGAATTAGGGGTACAATGTGGCAAATAAGTTGGGGTCCCACATAGAGAAGGATCTCAGGGAGCTCCAAACAGGAGACTCAGTTGGTAAAAGGTTCATCCAAGGATAATCCTTGCCTAAACCCTTTACATGCTCACCAATATGTGGAAGGGTAATTGTATCCAATCACCAGGGAACTAATTAAGCTTGCTTGAAGACAGTGGATCGTGATATTTTTTCTGCAACTGAACAGTTAGATTCTCACTTAAATTTGTCTGGGTGGGATAGTACTTTCTCATGTAACTCTTAAGTAGAGCTAAGGGCCTGATCAATGGGAAAGGCTCAAATGAATGGTACTCTAGACTTAACCCTGTGCTTACTTGGGAGGATAATTTGTATCAGAATGTAGGAATACTGTCTACCATGGAGGATTTCCACAAACTAAGACAAGTGGAAAGGATGGTGTTCTCTCAGACCGTAACAGAAGATGTTGCCTGTAGTAGATTCAAGAGGTGTACAGGGGATGATCTCAGCCTAAACCCTTTACATGCCAAAGAGTGCATGGGATGAGTATTTTTATCACAATTTGAGAGGACAGTCCGAGAGGCAGATCAGTGATACGGTATGGAATTTTCAATCTCTGAAGTAACAGTTCAGTATTACAGGTTTGAAAATATGTGTTGCCAAGTGAACACATAAACTGACTTGCATTTGACAGTTTATTTGTAATTGGTTAATTAAGTGCAGTGTTATATTACTTTAGTCACTCCTGACTGAGCCAAAATTTCATAAGAAAATCATTGTTGATGGCAATTTTGGAGATTCATGAGTGTGAGATGCCATTTTGGGGTAATTAATCATTTTTAGACAAGCCAAGTGATTTGTTGTGATTAACCCTTTGTGTCACACTACACAGATTAAAATGAATGATGCATGTGATAAGTATGTAAAAAAAATTGAGGGTAACTGAACACTGTTACCCTATGTACTCCCGCACAGAATGCAAGTTGGCTCAGTAATTACTTTGTGGTAATGTATCATTGAGAAATGAGGTTGTTGTTTTTATAAATAAATTGGTAACTGTAATTAGCACATACTCTTGACTTTGACAGCATTGTTCCTGCATACATTTAAAATGCAATCAGTTGTAAAAAGAAAGACAAGTGCCTGCTGTACTATGGGCAAAGCTAAATTTCAGGAATTGCAACCTGGGCAGGAGGTTACCTGACAAAACAGAAACTGATATGACAGACAAGGCATCAATATATTATATACATACAGTATATTGGGGTTTAACTGGGATTAGGGCATTATTGCAAATTTACATAGGGGGCACCCCAATTCTTCTAATAACATTTTGCCTGTACACCTAGTAGCATCTTACATCAGGTGGGATTACTGTCTCAGAAACAGTTTATCATAAATCTTCCTCATAAATAGAAAAAAAACAAGAGGAGCTTGTTACAAGGAGGCTTAATTACACAACATATATCATAGTCATAAACATCTGATATGCCATAATAGCTGAAAGCACCCATGAAAATAGAAAAGATAGAACAAATATTCAGACTCCGACAGAAGTGACTTGTTTTAATACCCATTAGTGCTGTAGCTGGAGAATCAGAAATTAAATGCTAATGGAATGAAAGGCTGAATTCTGTTCACTTGGCATGTCCATACACATGACTCTTTAGTAAACATGCATATAGATTGTCCCCACAAATTCAAGTACATGGCTGGCTCATTATGTCACTCTCAGCATTATAAATAGTTGTCAGATGAGGGTTAGAATTAAATATTGATTAGGATGTCAGGGTTTCAGTATAGATAAGCAGATTCCTGGAGGTAAGGGTAAATGGAAGAGTTGTATTTTAGAAAGTGAGAAACAAATGCAAAGAGGCTAGATTTTCTGGCAGAGAATCATGACCAAATATGAGACAACCATTTTCTTCAGACATTACTTGATCCTGTCAATATACTCTCTACCTTCTGAAAATGCTTTCATTTTTTATTTTGAGGGAAAAACTTGAAACAACTTTAAAAATGTGAACCATCTATATCACTATCTGATATAAGACTTAGATTTAAATTTACAAAGAGTTGTTTGTTGTGGTTTTAACACCCATGCCCGCTGCTGGCATATTGAATCACCAAACCACTATATTTACTACAGTGTAGGTTTGGTGGGGTTTTGTAAGCTACCATCAATGTCCATCTGTTTTATGTGTTTAGTAGTAATTTTTTAATGGTATTTTGAGCAAACCAAAAAATCCATCGCAAAAACAATGTAACACTGATGTATTTATCTGGCCAATCAGAAGCAGAGAAATCACAACACACTTATAATGAAGGCAATCACTATGTATAGATTAAGATCATCGTGATAATTCTCTTATGGGGCAAATGTTATTTTATTACTGTATTATGGGGAAAGTTATTCTTTAATTTTATTAAAGGAGCATAATAATTTAATATTAAAGTGGTAATAATTTTAATTGCTGTTTAAAATGTTTTTGTTTATGAGAAGGGAAGCATTTATTTTTTAATGATGTGGAAACTATTTATATAGCCATAAAAGTAAATGCTTTCCCCATCATTAAAAACATTTTTAAATGCCAATTAACAATTAATTAATAACAATAGCCCCTGTAACATAAATAATAAATAATATTGATGTTTATACTATTAAACAATCATTTTCCCGTTAACATAGTAATGAAATAATATTTCCCAAGATAATTATAAATGTCACACTACCTATCTCCTTATTCAATATGTAATGATTGCCTTTATTACAAGTGTAATGGGATTTCTCTGCTTCTGACTGACCAGATAGCTCCAACAACATGATTTTGCTTTTATTTCATCTGTCACAATCACCGCTTTTATTTGGGCAGGTTTGTCTGCATTTTTTCATCAGTTTCTAAAGCCGGTGCTAATTAAATATGCAGTTTCTAAACATGTGTTGTTGAAATCATTGATTGTCAACAGATGTTCTATTATATTCTAAAGTGTGGTTTATCTGTGGTTTCACATCAGATTGGGCTTTAGTAAATGTGCAATGGCAATACCAACTGAAAAACGCAGAAAAGTAGTATCTGACATCTGCAGCAATATCTTACATCATTCTGCTGCAGGTATCCCCACAGTTGCACCTTTATTACAACATTATCAATCTGGCAGGCACATCAATACTGGCCAGGCACTACAGGACTGAGTGATGTCCATATATGAGTTGTGAGAATTATCAGCAGTAAGCTGTGCTCCAGTAGCCAGACCCTCTAGTTGGCGGATCCCAAAGTTGCAAGTGCCCGCACACATACTGAGGATTAATGTGGCTGCAAATATGACAGACTCTGTGAGTACAGCATTGAAATCCAGACTCAGTGCAGTATGTGACTAGTGCTGATCTTTATACAGGTTGCAGATATTGATCCCATGTGTTCAACTACTTTGTGACAAAAAAGCAGGTAAAAGTAAAACCCTCTTTTGTTGGAACTGCCGCTCATTAAATAATACCCCTTCTACACCAGATCTAAAACCCGGGTTATTGAAGGGTTAACCCGGGCAGCTCCCTGGTGTAAAAGGGGAGAGGGCTGGATTGTCGGGTCGAGTGACCCGGCAATCCAACCCAGGTAACTAGCAGGGTTTAACACGGGCGTAGCCTGTCAAACCCTGCTATGAGAACAGTGCACTCTGGGTCACAATGACCTGGAGTGCGCTGCTAGCTGGCTGATTGGTCTGGCTTCAGTGGTGCTTGGAGATGACATCATCTCCAAGCGACCACTTACACACCGGAATAGCCGGGTATATGCAGACCCAACTCCGTGTGAGGGGCGCCGACTGGGGAATATCCCGAGTCGGCGCCGGCAAAATTCCGGGTCTGATCCAGATAGGAACCCTGTTCCAACTCCAGGTCAGACAATGAATTTTGGTGGAAAAATGGTTTAAGTTACTAAAGTTTTTTTCTGGATCAAACTACATCTGCAGCTGGATGTTGCATTTTGGACACAGTATTTCTTTTTCATAAAGGACTTTTATCTGGATGAATATACAGTCCCTAAAAATACTACTGCAGTAGATATTTGTCCTTTTTTAGTTTTTTATTATATTTGTAATATATTACTCATATTTACTTCATTGTTTGATATTAAATTGACTATTTTCTTATGATATTTCATACCAGTGCAATTTATATTTTCCTTGCAGTGCCTACGTGGGGTTTGCAATTTACCCCTTCTAAAACTGCTACAGTTTATCTTGTATCCACAGTTGTAATTTTAGAGCTAAGGTTTATGTTATAATTCAAAAGGTAGACATATACCGCAATAACAATACCACTGTAATTGAATAGTGTAAGACTGTATATTTAGAAATGGATTTTACCACTACTGTAGCTCACTATCTCATTTAAAGGGGCATATGTATCAAAGCTTGATGTGAGATAAATTGTGAGATATATATCACCAACCATTCAGCTTCTAACTTACATTTTGCAGGCTGTGTTTAAGAAATGATAGTTTGGAGCTGATTGGTTGGTGATATATATTTCACAATTTTATCTCACATCAAGCTTTGATACATATGCCCCAAAGGTGTTAGGTATTTTTGCATTATTATCATGCATAAGACACATTCTAATTCCCAAACACTGTTCTCACGTGTATTAAAAATAACCATAGAACTGCAAATACAGTATATGCATTGTGATTAAATAAAGGTAAAATCTTTTAGAAGCTTTTTTAATAACAAAAAGGAAGAGGGAATGAGAGGACGAAGAAATATGTAACCTAAGTTGTGGCCTTTCCATGTTTTCTATTTTTATTAACATAAATGGATGTGACTGCTAACATTTTGAGATGTTTACAATCTAGTTTTGCCCTTCACATTTTACTTTTTATGATCCACAATTTAAGACTTATAGTTTAGGTCTTATGTTCTCATCTATGTGAACTTGGGATACTTTATTTACTGATTTTCTCTGATTATTGCATTGCTTTTTTCTGTCCTTTTCTTTTTTGTTTTGTTGCTTTGTTTTGTCTATCAAGTATGTATATGGTCATACCTATACTGTATGTATATTTCTTTTGTCTATTGAAAAACAATAAAAATTGTATTAAAAAAATATAAAATCATTCATCAAATGTACAGTATAGCCTTCATTTAAACAATGAGAAACTGCTTTTAAGCCTAAATTAGAATGGACCCACTCACAATTAATTATTCAACATGTACCCACTGATAAAAAAATATTTTGGACATGAAGGTATTACTTTGTATTTGGAACAATTTTACAAAAACTTAAGTTACTTGATCACATTCATCTATGCAACATTTACTGGTAAGACATTTTAAACTAATTTTGTTTACACATTAGCCTCCAACTTAATGATAGAATGTGAGAACAATATTTATATATATTGCATTTTACGATTAAAGACAAATATCTAATCCCCTGAAATTTTAAGCATCTGAATCAACTTTTTACATATACTGTAAGTAGTTCACTCTCTTTTACCAGTATGCCCCAAGATGAAGTCATTGTTATAATGAAATCTGCTGAGGGACACATTTTTGTTGTTCACTAGTACACAATAATCACCACAAATCAATATGTAAATTGACTTTAGGCAATATCACCTTTTAGAAATTAGAAATTTATAGAGCAATGGTTCTTTTCTTCAATCCTCAAGTACACCTATGTTTCCTGTAATTCTTTTATCATTCACAAGTGAGCTGCTTTTTTTTACTGGGTCAGTAATTATTCCACCTATTAGAAATCCTAATTTTGGCTACAGTAAAATAATAACAAATGATAGTAAGTTGTTAGGAATAGTAACCTCTTCAGCATTGATTGTATTTCTGCATCAGAGTTAAGTATAGAAAGCACAACTAGACAGTGGTTAGTATTGCAGACTCTCACCACTGAGACAATAGGTTCCTCTCTAACAAAATTATATTTTCCTCCCAAAATCCAAACATATATTGGATAGTTAATGCATAGTAGAATATTTAGAATGGAAGCTTCACTGGACCAAGCAATGATGTAAATGGTCAATCTGCACTAAAGACTTAAGGCCTGATTCAGCTTAAAACAGAATTGCAAAGTTGCACGTAAGCAACTTTGCAATTCTGTCCTTGCAATTATGCTACTGCAACAGGAGGCATCACGCCTTCTGCATGCGTTATTTACCCGAGCTGCGTTGTACAATGCAGCATAGGACAATCTGTGGGAACATCGACCGGCTAAGTAACCATGGGGTCACGCAAGCTGGCCACCGCAGATGAGAGAAAGAGGCCAGGAAATCAGCCGACAAAGATCCTGGCCTCTGCCTCCCCCCAATGGCGGCAACACGCCTCAGTTTCAGGAAACAGAGGCCCTCGCCATCCCCTCCTGCTCACAAATGGTAGCAGACTACCAATCACTGAAAGTCTACTACCACTCTGTGGGTGAACTTGCAGAACCCATATTGCACATGCGCAGTATGGGTCAGGCACCTGCACAGATTCCCGACCATTGGAATCTTCATTCAGCAGTGCACTAGCATGCACTGCTGAATCAGGCTCTTAGTCTACTAATTAATAACATTTATAGATATTCCTATTCACTAAGTGCATGGTTAGTTTTAGATTTAGCTTGACATTTGACAATTTGGATGATTATTTCTTAAATTCTATCCCCTAGTGTATGATTATAGCTTGTGTATCCCCTTTTCTGCGTCTAGGGTACCCTTGCATAATGCTGCCAGTCACATAATTAGATTTGAAAGTTATAGTGCCAACAGTTTTCATGCTGGATTTTGAAACCCAGTTACATTGGTGAACCATTTCATTAGGATCCCTGGGGATTGTTATCTATATACTTTTCAAACATTTATTCCTGGATATCATAAGTAACTTTTAATATTTTGGAGGCATCAACCTCATAATACATTTTCTGGAATTCATAAATCATCACCTTGCAGTCAAAATAAGTACTGTAGCATAACTTTAAAAAAAATTATTGTGAGTGTGGATGTCTGAATTTGGCCCTTGGCAATCACTTTCCTTGCCAGCACACATTTCCTAGCATTGCATCATGAATTGTAGTGCCAATATACAGTACAATATTGTAAAAAAAATACAACAATACAATCAATAAGAAAAGAGGGAAGAGAAAGGGGAGGTCATGAGATGCTGGGTATATAAGAAGAGGAAGCTACAAGTGAGAATAATAATAAACAAAAAATTTACAGGACCGAACAGCGCTTCCTGCCCTGCGGTGCCCTGTGTCATGGCACAGGTTGCACCACCCTAGTTACGGCCCTGTATAAGACACAATGCTAACACAAGTTAATAAAGTTATGCTGGGCACAAACTTGGCAATATATTGCCTGTTCTATCGACGAGTGATATATCGCAAGTGCATTGGCAGGTGTGCACACCCAATATGTCTGTAAATGATGCTGCTCACAGACCTATCAGTATAGTCCTGCAGCACAGCCGATGCCCATATATCTTAAAGATATATCTATTCATCTTGCTGTGAGCACTTAAGGTGTACTGTCGACACTGACACCTCAATTGGGCAGACAAATTTCAATGCCCGCCCAGTTGTTTTATCAGCCCAAACTCATGGAGTGGCCGATTGGCAAGTGTGTATAGCTTAAAATTAGCCACTCTTACTGAGAATAAGTCTGCTGACCGATCAATCGTCAAAGTGTGTACCAAGCTTCAGTTTGCAGCTGTTACACTATGACTATGACTTTGTATAGACATTAATTTTTAAGGAAAATATATTTTTCTCTGTTTCTTTAAGTCTGTTGGAAATAGCAAGATAGATACACATTTTGAAAATATTTTATTACAAAGGTTGATCCCTGTCTCCAATATATTCCAATTATATGTAATGTTGTTAGATACTTATTTGTTTAAGCAAAATGTAGACATTGATTTATTGCTTTTATCACAGAACGTTTGATTAAGGAGATTGAAATTTTGGGAAGAAGTTACAATACATTTCATTCCTTGATTTGGAACCAACATTTTGTAACTCTTGTAATTCAATTTGCTTTGATGTTTTGTTTTTTCCTTTGATCAAAACCACTTATCCAATTAAATTTTCATACAGGTTGCTGATTCCAGCTCATTTGGTCACAGGTTCACAAACAGTGCTCCTCTCATCAGTTCACCCTAAACTCACAATGCTCATGTACTTTTCACCTTCAAATTTACTTTGTTTTTAAGGTCTCTTTCACAGGATGTTTTTTCCTTGTTTCCTCTCTAGCTCATCTTGTATTTCTAAGACTTCATTGGCATTCTGAAACATGTTCTGTAAGGTTATGTCTTCAAGGTTAAAATTCTGATGGTAAGCGAGATTCTAAATCGAAAAAATTCCTTTGAAGTCTCTTTCTATCTTTTTTTTTACAACTCATTGGGGAAGTAAGCAGGCAATGAGCTAGTGCCTGGAATATTGACATTACAACTTGGTTCATGAACTGGTGTCAAGTATAATTTTTGCATAAGATTGTTAGAACAAGTGCAAATTTTTTAATGGAATTTAAAAAGGAAAGTTCTCAATAGAGTATAAGTATTCTGTATCTTCTAAATCTTTCTATCGTTTGCGTTATATGACATCTTCTAATGCTAAATCAGTCTCTCATGTTTGGTGAAATTATTTAACCTTCAGCTTGTTAGATTGTGCTTTTTAAAGTGATAATAACCTACCAAGTTGAGCACAAGAAATGTAAGTATGATTTTGCACTGACTGGCTAGTACTCATGAATACATAAATGATAATGTTCAAAACTTTTTTATCTTGCTTTGAAAATAGACCAATTTAATGTAATCCCACAAGAAAGAATAGTTACATTATTTGGCTGACCTACCATTGATAATATTTTATGAATGTGTTTAGCAAAATAAAAAAGTATAATCTGCAGATTATAGAGTTTGCATGGCCTGTATTCAAGCAATGACATATAATAATCTGTTTTCAAGCAAAATACTCATTTAAAAAAAATGAAAACACCATTAATTCCAAAAATACCTCCTCCAGTTTTATTATGATTTTTTATTTTAATGACACTGAAGAACTATTAGCAAAATGTGCATGAAATAGCTCATGTTTGTGCATTTATGTAATTACACAATACAGCCACATGTTACATTTATCCATACTTATTTTTAACTTTTTAAACTTTTACCTGAAATACTCCTCATTTACCCCATTTTTTATTATGACTGCTGCATCCCATGAAACCTTTAAGTATACATAACCTACCATTTGTGGCACTCTATTATATTTTGTTCCATAAAACAAAAATCCTATTTTTGCAGATCTGGAATACAATTGTCCCTTCTTGTGCCTAACTCAGAGGTTACCAAACTCGATCCTCAAAGCACCCTAACAGTCCAGTTTTTAAGGATATCCATGCTTGACCACAGGTGACTTAATTAGAACCTTAGTCAATTTGATTTCACCAACTGTACTCAAACATGGATATCTCTAAAACCTAAAATGTTGGGGTACCTTGAGGACAACATTTGGGAACCTCTGGCCTAGCCTGTAAAAGCAAAGAATCCATCTCACTCTGCACATGTGCTCCCATAAGTATTGAACATATCTTAAGGGAACCCATGTCTATGCAGAGAGTCCAGGGAGCATGGCTAGGACATATTATAATGCCATGTGTAAGCTGGCATTTTAAAACCCTCTCTGAAGAATCAGAATATTACCTAACTTGTGTACAGGATCTGAAAAGCTTAAAAAACCCACAATCATATGCATTACTGTATATGTGTGAATATGCACATGCTATATATAAACATTAAGCTTTGTATGATTTCTGGTTATGCAAAAACTGCCAGGACACAAGCATACTTTTGTGCAAGTTTCTCTGAATTTGTGGAAATCCACATGTACTGTATATGTGGGCAAAAACATAGGCACCTAATGGAGGACAAATGTTTGTACTTTAAATGAAACACATCACACTTTTATGGGGGAGATACTTATTGAAAGTTGGAGGCCAGGTAATAGCACATTTGTGCTGTAACTTCAAACAATCAGATAAATGTAATTATTTTTGTAGTTTAGCAATGACAGGGTGAATGATTGGTTGATATAGGGTTAAGCTCATTTTTACAAAGATACTGGTGCGTCAGTTTTCAGAAATGATTCCATTGTATTTAGCTGTTTTATTCATTTATGACTTTGAAGAAAAATGTTTTTCAAACTAGCTGTAGAATGATCTCAACAGAAGAGGTGACATTATAGTAGGAGAAGCAATTAATGAGAGATGTGAGAATTACTTCAAAAGTTTATGTAAATTAAATTTCATTGTTGAATATGCCATTTCAAGATGTGCACATTATCAGGAAATCAATCTTTACGCTCCACTTTTACTTCATCATTCCATTGAATGCCATTTAGGGGTATATTTACTAAAGTGAGAGTTTTTAGAAATGGAGATGTTGCCCATAGCAACCAATCAGATTCTACTTAACATTTAAATAGCACATTCTAGAAAATAATAGCTAGAATCTGATTGGTTGCTATGGACAACATCTCCACTTCTAAAATCTCTCCATTTAGTAAATATACCCATATGAACTAATCTGGGGTGATGGGGACCATCATGCTGTTTTGTGGCGTGGTTGTGGTAGGACCGGAAAAAGTGAAATCCATCAAAAAGATTGCAAATAGCCAAAGCTAAACAATATACATACAGTATTCATGAAACAGTTTAGGAAAATTCTCTACTATTAAATATATGAGAAGTGAGAAAATATATGTAAAAATTGCCTTGTTTTATTGCCTTGAATGGTAAATAATTTAATAACTAGAGAAGTAAATTAATTAAGCAGATCAGTATCTTCTACAGCAATGTCAAAGTTCACATGCTGTTTACTATTTTCTCTACTGTATATCTAGGGAAACAAGATCAGTAGTATTAAAGAAACCAAACAATTCACAGAGCAGAATAATTTCCCTTTTATTTTGGACTTTATCATTTATATAACTCATAAGCCTATCCCCAGCCGGAAATGGCCATTAATGTAGAATATTATTTTGCTCTTAGCTACATAACAGATGTCAACATAATATGAAATATCTCAAGTTCAATGAAGGTATGGGAACATTTACATATGTACTGTATCTGTGGGCAGTATTAATAGCTTCTTTATGTCGAGTTACTTGTAGTTTAGTTTTAGTGGTCCTATAATGAAATAAATATTTCTGGTCTATCACTCTTAACTGTGCACATTTTTGAAAGTCAAAATAAAAAGCATAAGCTACGGTACAGTAGCTAATGACTGTCAGCAAAAGTACATTTGGTTATGGAACAGGGTGTTACTAGAGTACGCTTTATGAATTCTTGGTCATCATCTCACAATGACTACAAAATACTCTGCCTCTTCATCATTTAAGCTCATCATTATAACTGTACAAAGTTTGATAAATCATATATATTCCAATAACTATAATGCATTTTACCATTTGTTTCTTGGAAAAGAATAGCATTATATATAAACGTATATATACACATATAAAAAGATGAACAAACTCTGAGTTCAATAACTCTCACAAATGCTGTTCAAATATGATTAGATGGATCTAAAATAATCACTCCTAAGTAACGTCTTTCAGACCAAGACTCCTTCAATTTCTGTCCTGTCACTTAGATGGTAACATTTCTTTGCAGTAATATAGTAGCTGCTTAGAATCGTTTTTATTAAAATCAAATTTAGAGAAATGGTGCTTTGGATAAAGCAGGGGCTCCAATATGCAAACATTTGTCATAAAAATGAATTTCATATGTATGACATTGAATAAAGGGCATTTCATTCATTTTTAGGGGTTTGAGTAGCACTTGGCACTTCTGTACGGTTCTTTCGGGAAAAAAATGCAATTTAATTGTGTGTCAGTAAATCTGTTTTCAGTATGACTTCTTATTGTTTTGATAAAAGAGAAAATGTATGTTCACAAACATGCAGGTAGTGTAGTTTTTTATAGTTATTAAATGCATCGACATATAAATGACTAACAATTTTATACTTTATGCTCTTTACTCCCATTAATAACTTGGAAGTAAATTCCCTACAGAAATGTTATTTCACTGACAGAATGCCTATGTATATATACGCAGTCCTATAAAGGTTTGTACTTTGTATCTTTTCTGTGTTCTTGATAAAAGTCCTCACCGACTGAAATGTCGAATCACATACACCACTTGTGTACCTGAGTCTTTTTTATCCAGCCCCCTGAGTGCCGCTGTTTTGCATTTCTACACATCAGGTCTCCCCTACCTCGGATGGCACCTGGGCAAGTAATTTTTGGTTATTGTGGAGTGCCGGCTCCAGTGACTTTGTTTTTCCAGTCTTGTTTTTGCATTTGACAAATAAGATTGGCTTGCATGGCACCCCTTTATATTGAATCTGACTTTATCTGGGCTGTTTTTGTGGAAAACACTAGAGGATTTTGAGTCATCTTCTATTAGTTTTTTTTGGTTTCTTTGTTTTTTTCTATTTACTGCAATCCAGTTTTTTTTGGACGTTAGAGTACATTACTATTTTTGTGGCAAGTTTTTTTGATGCACCTAAGGAGAATCATCTAATATCTCTTTTACATACTGTCTCTCTTCACACATCTATGTGCATATTGATTGTATAATGACACAAGCAAACAGTAGCAATCTTAGTACTCCTGCTGATGGTAGTGGATTCCTTGATCTTCAACACCCCATAGGCGATATTCTCAGCTTTAGTGAGTCTGACGCAGAACATCTTTATTTTAAAGAATCTTTTCTAAAAAAACTCAAAAAGAAGGAGATTGACTACTACCTTCACAATGTCACACTATCTGACTACCATAGGGAAAGGAAAATACCCAGGGGCTTTCGTATTAAAAATGTCCCCACAATAGGGAGGAATAACGTCAAATTTTGTAGGAAATGGGTGGCAGTCTTAAACAAATGTTCCCTTGACCTGATTCTTCTTGTTATTGAGGAATCAGGCAGGGAACTCAATTGCATTAAAGAAAAAATGAAGTCATTTGAAACTGTGCATTTGTCATCAATAACCAGTGAGACATCAACTGATTGGATCACAAAACTAAACACCCAGATTAATGATTACAAATGAGATCTCATCAAATACAAAAAAGAAAAACTACCAATAGTCAACATTGACTACCAGTAGCAACATGAATACACTTGGGCGACTGAAAGAGCTCCACCTACTCGAGTATATAAAACCAGATTCAACAAACGTAGACCCCTTGCTGACACTGATCAGTCCAGTGTTGCTAATTCTTCCCAAAGTGACACAGACAGTTTCCCCACTCCAGTGTCCCAGAAACCCCCTTTAGGGGTATCCACGCGTGCACAAAGAGGAGGAGGGCCCGCACGCGACATGGAGGGCAAGGAGGTAGGTTGAGGATAAAGACCCTACAAAAAGAGAACATAGTTGTCAATCTTTCGAGTAGAACCATTATGAATACAGAAATGAGTCTTTTAAACAAGGGATTATCATTTGCGCCCACATGCAATTTTGACAATTTCCTTTGGAAACAGGATTTGTGGAAATTTCACCGCAATCTTAAGCTTAAAGAATTCTATGCAACCAAGGATCCTGACATTTCCACCTATTCTAAAGGTCTGGTAGAGAGTAAATCTACCTTTGAACCACAATCTTTCAATGCTTCTATAAAAAGTTTCATTAGATTGGTAGACCACCATGTTGCCTTGGAAACTAAAACCAGACCTAAATTACACCATAATCTAACTAAGGACGAATACAATGCTTTACACTCATTAAGTAATGACAAAAGCATCGTGATTCGTTCTGCGGACAAGGGTGGAGCAGTTGTCCTTCAGGACACTGTTTCCTACAAAAATTAGATCTATAGACAACTATCTGATCAACATGTTTACATGAAACTAGAAAGCGACCCCACCAATCTCTATAAATTAGAACTTGATGGAATACTTGATCAGGCTGTTGCCAATAATTGGCTTGACCATAATATGGTTAATAATCTCAAAGCTGCTAAACCGATTGCACCCCTGATTTATACCTTATCCAAAATCCACAAGTCCCTAATATCACCTCCAGGATGACCAATCATTTCCACAAGGGGATCTTTATTCAGTGTAGTATCCAAATTCTTGGATTTTTACATACAGCCTCTCATGATTAGTGAACCCACATTTCTTAAGGACACGAATTCCCTTATTTACAAATTACAACTTATTCATAATTTACCATCACAACTTTTTCTTTGCAAGATTGATGTAGTGTCATTGTACACTAGTATCCCTCACTCGCAGGGATTGGATTATATGAAAACCTTCCTTGAGTCCAAACAGGAGTACAATGAACTCAAGATTGACTTGATCATTTTACTTCTAGAGAAATCTCTCACCAGGAATTATTTTTTATTTGACGATTGTTTTTATCTACAGAAGAAAGGATGTGCTATGGGGTCTCATGTGGCACCTTCATTTGCTAATGTCTACATGTTCAAGGTTGAACAAATGTTATTTCTTCTAAACCCTGAATTTAACAAACATCTTGTATACTTTATTAGATACATAGATGACATTTTTGTCATGTGGTCTGGAACATCTTTACAATTTTCAACAGCAATGCAACACCTTAATCAAATGCATCATCATATAAAGTTCACATATGAATGCAGCCCACAGAATGTCCACTATTTGGATGTAAACATCAGCTGGACTGGTTCTGCATTCATTACTAATTTATATACTAAACCAACTGACTGCAACACTTTTCTGCATGCTGATAGTCATCATCCATTACCTCTGAAGAAGAGTCTACCATATTCCCAATTTCTGCGCATTAAGCGGATCACCAGTGACATCAAGATGGCGGAAGATGAAATGGATTGTATGATGACTACATTTTTGAATCGTGGCTACGATGAAACTGAACTCCTTAAAGCTAAATCCAGAGCTCTCAAGACATGCAATGTTGGCAACAACAAACGCCTTTCCAATAGACTCTCCAAACCACCGACTATGTTCATCACTCAGTACAACACCTCGAGTAACTTTATAAATTCTACTGTCAAAAGACTCTGGCCGGTGATCAACACAGACAGCAACTTGAAACCACTATTTTCTTCCAGGATTATGATGGGCTACAGGAGGGGCAAAAACTTAAATGAATGGCCGGTACTCCATGACATCTCCACTGTTGAAAATCCGCAAGGAACAAGTTTTCTCATTTGCAAGCCCGGATGTTACAAATGCATAGGCTATACCACATGCAGACATATGGAAACTGGTCCTGATGTTGTTCATCCACACTCAGGGAAACGTATTCCCATAAGACATTCTCAACTGCATGAGCAAGTTTGTTATCTACATCATCTGGTGTCCGTGCGGCCTCGCTTACATAGGCAAAACTTCTTGCACAATGAGGATAAGGATGGCGCAGCATTGCACCGCCATAAGACAAGCACTTGAAGAAAAAGACAATGACCAGCCCGTGGCATGACACTTCAAAGAATTCAAGCATCCTTTGGCTACTTTGAGACACAAGATTATCGATCACGTGCTGATAATGAAAAGAGTTGAAGACAGAGATAAATGTTTATTACAGCTAGAGGCACGTTGGATCCACGATATGAATACTGTTGCACCTTTGGGTCTTAATGAAACAATATAATTTGCCTGTTTCCTCTAAAATAGACTCTTCACCCTGACCTTTCAGTCAGTTGTTTGTTGATTTATTTATTTATAATTTTTTCCACAGGACCAGCCTCATGGACATTTTCCACACCTTGTTTCATGTGCATGTTGATCTTTGTCTCCCAGTTTGGTGCTTAATTATTATAGTTAGCACCTTATAATTTTGTGTCTTTTTCTCTTTTTTAAGTGGATATATATTTTTCTGGTTCATGCCTTTCTTGTTTCTGGATCAAGTTACCACCAAGAGGTAGCGATCCGTGACCTACTTAAGAGGTTATGTCTACGGGAGAGTTTATGGATTATTCTTCCTTCTCTAGATTTACTAACATACTCACACTGAATAAGCCCGATCTCGTCTGATCTTGGAAGCTAATCAGTGTTTGGCCTGGTTAGTACTAGGGTGGGTGACTCCCTTGGAATATCAGGTTTTGTAAATCAAATACAGTGTTGGACTTCCCCCATCTCTCTCCTTTTCTGACCTGGTATGGTTACTGTGATCTTGTATACCCTTTACGTGGTCTTGCCTGCATTACATCTTATGCAATTTTTCCAGATTTTTCCTGTTTATTCTAGTTTGGCTTTTCCTAAATCTAGGTATATCCATTACCTTGCCTTGGGCTCTCCTCCTTCAGCAGAGAGTAATATGTGTATATATATTTTCATGATTTATTAGCTGTATACACATTGCATAGTTATATTTACTTCAACATATGTCTTATTACACATGTCCATTTGTTTATTGGTTGCTAGCTTATTGCATTATCTTATCCCATAATATGCCGCATAATAACTTTTTTATTACTATATTCTGACGATTGCAGTTTATATTTTATATTTATGTATGTTTTTTATTGTACACATGTAGCTACGTACTCATTCATGTTTGTTATTTTTCACTATTGTTGGCATCCTGTTCACTCATTTGGATGCTTTTATTTCATTGTTACTCACTATGATATTCATCACAGCATCTTTCAGCTTACATTGATGTTATACATTGTGTCCATGGATCTCATTTACATAATCCCCCCCATTGACTTGAAGCTGATGCCTGGATGTGTTTGTCATTGTATACTGCGTCACACGCCGAACTTCACCATGTGCACTGTGACTGTTCGGCCGCACGCTGATGTCATCCACCCGGCGACTGGCAAGATGGGCGCGTGCAGCACTTCACCACACCAACGCAGTCCTATAAAGGTTTGTACTTTGTATCTTTTCTGTGTTCTTGATAAAAGTCCTCACTGACTGAAACATCGAATCACATACACCACTTGTGTACCTGTCTTTTTTATTCAGCCCCGTGAGTGCCGCTGTTTTGCATATATATATATATATATATATATATATATATATGGAATGTTTCTTAGTAAAGAACAGAGGCACTCTCCAGATTTCTCCAGATTACTTCAAAATAGCAAAATTAATCATCTTTATTTTAGCACACCAATATAATTTGAGCCCTGCCTGGTCAGGTTGTGTCTCCTAAGAGCCATAGGTAAACTGTGTAGTTCTTATAATCATTAGTTACCGTTATTAGCTTTTGTTGTTTAAAAGGTATCAGGTCTTGTTTGTAGTTGTCCACTTGTGTATTGGTTGTTTTATCTTCTTTCAGTGCACTGAGGCTGCTAGCTGAGACTTGTTCAAACTAATTTTTTACCTTTTTGAGCTCTTGTCCTACTTCAACCACTACTATGACTATGAGGTCAAGTGAACATTTGTTCAATATGCTACACCATCATCTGCAGAATTGAGGGTTGTTTCTGCCAATTGGTATGTTGGCATGTTGGTAATCCTGAAGCCTCAAGGTATTTGCTTATTTCTATAGTATTCTGATAAGAATTGTCCGTGGAGTGTTAGGTCTCTCCTTTTCATCCTGAGAAGTTGGTGGAATATGTCAACTGATGTTTCAGCAGGGAGGGTAGAGAAGTCCAGTTTCTGGAACAGGACACAGTCTATCTCCTCATCTGTGAATGACAGTGTGCCCTGCTCTGCCTGTGAGAAGAGTGCTTCATCAAAGAGTGCTGTTCCTGCGGTCGCCATAATTTCTTTGTTTTTCAGCTAAATGTGTATGTTGTTCCAAACTTTATTGCTGTGCTGTATATATACTCCAGTACATGTGTTTTAGGTAGTGTGGTGGGTGTCCGGAACAGAGTATGGGTGTTGAGGTACCTGTACTCTATACATGTATAAGTGTCAGGGGGTCCAGCACTTGCAGCCTTCAGTGTTGTATCACTAGGGTGCTGTTCAGGGAGACTTTAAACAGTACCCCATACATATGTGGAATGTTTCTTGTTAAAGAACAGAGGCCCTCTCCAGATTACCTGAAAATAGCAAAATTAATCAACTTTATTTTAGCACACCAATACAAATTGCCAATGTTTCAGTTCTAAATGAACCTTTGTCAAGGCATCATTTTCCAGACATCATTGAGTTACTACAGTGAGGTACATATAACAACATAAGCATTATGATCTGTCAGGCCCTTCTAATATACAATACATAATGGATGTGTGAGTTTTCTCCAGACATGGCTGTTCACATGCTAGGCATAATAATAGTGATCATATGTGCAGGCCACTGCATTTATATACTTGATGGTGTCGTATTGTGGCACCATCTGGAATCAACATTAATCTACTGTAAGTACTGCCTGTCAATTGTTAAGTGTTGCAGTGCTGGAGTTGTCTTACCTATTATTGGTCTAAGTGTTCCATTCCATTTGGACAGAGCTTGTCCAGTGTTACCTGCATGAAGTACCAGTATGTTGTTGTGTGCTGCTATACATATACTTGCATGACTGGGCTCCCAGTTTAAATACCCAGCAACCGCAAGTGCGTCATAATTCCGCTACTAGAGGCGGGAGTGCACTAGTGCTGTTTATAAGTTAGTATTCATGGGCTAAAGTGCGGTAGATGCTGGGTAACTAGTCAACAACTGAGGTGTCTGTGGTATGCAGGCATGTCCTGTTGTATAGGTTACATTGTAGGTAAGTCCAGCCAGTCACGCCACCGCTAGAAGTGTGGCACCTGGTCTGCTACCACGGGAAGTGGGACAGTGATGTGCATAGTGTGTGTTAGACATCGCTAGTAGAGTGCACATGTTTACTAGTACATTGTGCCTGATATAGGATTTACATTAAGTCATTCAAATGCATAATCATTACATGTTTCTAGTCAATTTGCATGGTATAGCATTCATAGAAAAATGTTCAATGAACAATTTTCATTGAGTCCACAGGGGCCAACAGTGTCCAGTTTACATACCCATCAGCTCTCACATCTTTTCAGTTGGGTTAGTCTATCATCTGCTTATTAAGGAGGGGGTACCCAATCTTTAAGTCTGCATTTTAGGCTTGCCACCTGGTGTCCTCTTTGTGCAAAATGTCTAGCCACAGGTTTGTCAGAGTGTACACTAGATATTGCAGCTCTGATCAACACCCTATGGTTGGCCATTCATTCCCGGAAGTTCCTCGATGTCAATCCTTTGTAATATAAACCACAGGGGCATATTAATACATATATCAAATGGTCCATTTTGCAGTGGAGCTTCCACTGGATCTTAATTGGTCTACCCATGTGGGGATGGGCCAGGGTGGGGCCTGGGATCATTGAGCTGCATGTTATGCCAATATAATCCAGCTAGTACAGGCATTAATAATATATCTAAGAACCTTTGGCATATTATTCTGTCTGACCCAGATCTTAGTTTGAGTGATACTAGATTGATGTCTTGCTATACTCGTGGTAAAAATCTCAAAGACATCATTGTTAAATCTGATGTCACATGGAAGGATGACCCTAATAAGAATTTCTTAGGGACTAAGAAAGGCTGCATAACATGCTTATGTACCACTTGTCAAAATATGATCCCGGGGGACACTTTCGAACATCCTCAGACAGGATGTACTATGTATATATACCATCGATTAACCTGTAATTCAAGGTTTCTCGCATATCAGCTGATCTGCCCCTGTGGACTGTCATACATCGGTAAGATGGAACGTATGTTTAAGTAGCATAAGGCAGTCCACAGGTCCACTATTAGAGTGGCTATATTGAATGGTAACAGCGAACAACTTGTAGCTCACCATATCTGCCAGGCCCATCACTATATGGCCTCTTTAAAATATCGAATGATAGATCAAGTTCCTATATCTATCAAAGGAAGTAATAGATCAGTGAAATTGCTACAAATGGAGACTCACTGGATATTTCAGCTGGGAATCCTTGCTCCCAAGGGGCTCAATGAACACTTGGGTATCAATAGTTATCTATGATTATAGGTTAATATTATATCATTTCAATTAGTTAGCAACATTGTATTATTTAGGCCATATTTCCTAGTGTAGTCTATCCTCTGTTGTATTATTTTTGCTGCATCTCCCATTGAAGTTGATTTTCTAAAACGTATATCATTCTTGATACTATGCATACTCCGCTCTGGAGTTTGTTAGCTACTCCTTGTTTTTGTAACCTATTATTCTGTAATATATTACTTTGTTTTGCTTATATATCATATATTGTCCCATACTTGTGAACTATACAGTATTTGTCTACGGATATTTAGATATCTATAATAATGTGTTTTATATTATATATATATATATATATATATATATATATAAGGAAAAAAGGCAGCACTCTCATCAAATGCAGATCCATATAATGCTGGGGTGTCCACCACAGTAATGGAGTCCTGAATGGTACTCCACCAATTTATAAAATAGAAAAAGAGGGGAACTCACCAGGCTTGAAAAAAGTTAATCCAATTTTAATTCACATATAACTCACTCAACGTTTCGGTCACAATCTGTGACCTTCTTCAGGAGTAACAGCTCAGATTATAGACAAATCAGCATCTACAGCAATGGATACAAGGGTATAGCTTACCTTGACACAACTGCCTCTTTTATCCCAGTGTTGATTGAAAAAGTGCTCAAGGGGTGTGTGCAATCACCTCCCATCAATCATGGTGCATCTCAGCGTCACTTCCGGTGACGGAGAATAGCTCACTTACTATCTATACCAGCTAACAAATTTCACAGAATTACTAAAGCAGTATGCTGAATATATGGCGTCTTATCAAATCACATAAAAGGCTGACTATAAAGAATCACGTTTGGTCAGATAGGAGCGTGCTAATGCTCCATGTCCAATATCCGATCAGGACAGCAGTACATCCGCTTTCTGATCAGCGTTACCAAAGCAACTGAAAACACCAACCATAGATGTGCTGGTCAAATCACAGAGTAGGAGGCAGTGCTGTTGACATAGCAACAATGTACACAAAAAACGACTGGGGATAAACACTGACAATATACTCATCAAGAAACATAAATATAGATGGCAATAAAGCCATTGTGCAGCGATCTCTAAGTGTGAATAAGTACAAATAACCACACACGCTGCAACAAGGCGCGCAATACTGTAGTGACTTAAACAGTCACTCTATACAATCAGGGTCTAAGCGTACAGATCAACAAAGTATAAAGCATCATGCTCAGTCAGAGCAGAGTGTGTTAACATTCCATGTCAGTAACAGATCTATGCAATAATACATTCGCTACCTGATCGGCATCCCCAAAGCATCTGTACACGCGGTCTCACTGGTGGTATAAGGTAAGCGGCTTGTATGTTTGTTTTTATTTCCTGAGGAAAATGTGATTAAAACATTGAAACGTTGACTTCTATTACGCTGCTGTATCCTGGAATCATTGTCTTGAGTGCCACACCTGCTGTTTTTTGTACCCTACATTTGTGGAGGCACCCAGCTAAGTTTGGAGGTGACGAGGAGTGCCATACCCTGATGTGTGTGCTATATATATATATATATATATATATATATATGTATATATGTTTTTATTTGGAGGCGTGAGCTTGTCCGCCTTCATCCATGGCAAAATGTATAGGTTCTCTTTTAAGAAATGTTTACATAGAACTTTGCCTTCAATCACATAAACAAAACATTTACTTTACAATGTATGGTGTTCTACTTGTGAATGGTAACTTAACAGTGTAGAGGATAAGAAATATAGCCTATCAATATATGTTACACATTATCTCACACCTAAAAAAACAGCTGTAGAGATAATTGTAGAAAAGAAGGCCATGGTACCTAATTGTGAGCGATAAAATGAATGCGCTTTCTGCCCATTCGGCATGGCGCAAGTAGGCAAAAAAAGCAAATGATCAAACGCCGCCTCCCCTTTGGTTACCCGATCATCAGGTTCTATGCTGCACATTGTATTAATGACATTATGATGTCATTATGCATGATGCTGCCCCTGCTCTGGCCCTTCCCTTTTTATGTCCTTGCTGCTGCAGCCACCTTAGAAGAGAAGGAACAGGCAGCCTGGCATTCAAGAACAGAACTGAATTTAAAGCAACAGCAACACTGTCCACTCTCTATAGAAATCCTCCCCAGTCCCAGTCATGAGGAAGCTGCTGCACTCAGAGTGTCACTGACAGACAGCAGCCTGCACCAGAGGCTGTGTGATGTGTGAGGACCACAACTAGGGTGGTGCAACATGTGCCATGGGGCAGGGCACCACAGCACAGGAGTGCTGTTCAGGCCTGTCAATTTTTTGTTGATAATAATTCTCACTTGAAGCTTCCTCTTCTTTTATCTCTGGCATTTTCTGGCCACCCCTATCTCTTCCCTGGCCAACTCACCCTTTATGTGGCCACCTCCCCACTTTCATCTTCAGTCACATCTTCTGTTATTTAACACACACAGCTATCTGCCCAACAATTTCAGCCCTAAACGGAATTGGTATGAAATTCTGGCAGTAGGGATGCCTGCTGTCAGAGCTGGCCCTAGCCAAATTAGTGCCCTAGGCAAGATGTAGGGTCGTGCCCCTCCATAGGATCCTGAAAAAGTGTGTAGCCTCCAGAAGGGGTGTGGTCTCACTGTGCTGTGTCCCCGTCCCCCATTGTGCTGTGCACCCAGCACAAATCACCCAGCGCACATCACAGCACAGCATCACCCAGCACCCTTGTCCCAGCACAGCACCCCTCTCCCAGCACAGCACCCATCACCCCTCTCCCAGCACAGTACCCCCGCTAACCACTAGCCATCAAACCAGGTGCCCTGATTCCGCAAACCGCCACTGCCCGCTCACTGTTTGCTGCTGCTAGACCCGATATGTGCTGTTAGCTGAGCTCCAATCATGGACATTGCACAGTGAAAGTAGCAGCTGCCATAGTCTCTGCCAAGAAACAGCAGGTGCACTGGCTGTGCCTGCCACAAACCTCTGCCGGCCCTTGGTGGGCTTGGGTGACCTTAGTCATATGCTTAGTTAGTCTATGCCTAGGGCTGGCTCTGCCTGCTGTCAATAAACCAACAGTGGCATCCTGATATTCAGGATCCTAACAAGGGCCCAGTAAGTATGGTAACCCTCCCCCTTCTACCACTAACCCTAACCCTCTGTTCCTGCATCCTATCACAAGCCCTCTCCCCACCCTAACTATAACCCTCCATTTTAGTGCCTAAACCTAAACCTCCCCCCTTTGTACCTAAACCTAACCCTCTACCCTTAGTGCCTAACTGCCCCCAGTGGTACCTAATCCTAACCCACCCCTTGGGGTACCTAAACCTAACCTCCCCCTCCCCTAAAGTAACCCTATCTGCCCCATTTTGCCTAAACCTACCCTTCCCTAAGACCTAACCAGCCCCTCTATTCTTATGATCAGCATCCCGAATGTCGGGATTCCGGCATTGGCATCTCCACTACTGATGGTGTTCCGGCATGGGTCTTCTAGCCGGGTTGTGGCATTCCAGCACCATGATTTCATTAGCCGGGATACTGGCTGTAGAAAAATAACTGCATCCCACCCTAAACACAGCTACCTATTCCACACATAGGTGTTACCAGCACACCCCAAGTACCCTTGCCAGTGAATTCAGCTGCTGACGCATGGTACTGTACATACATGGATCTTCACTGCTGCTAATATTTGCTGCATAACATAACATGTAGCACAGTTTCTATACCTTCAGTTGATGATCTAAACTGACGGCTCCATGCTTGTGCATGGCTGCTCTGATTGACAAATCCTGCCGAAGGTGCAGCTTCACCAGAGTTTTCCTACATCTAGAGCTGGTTAGTTATCCTGCATAATTATTGTATATCATTACAGCCATTGTGTACGTGTTTGACAGTGACACTTGGATAACAGTGATCGGGATCAGTACCCCTTCAAAATTATATGGGACAAATCAGATTTATCATGGCCCTTACTCAAGAGGCCACACCCATTTTGTGTGTGCATATCTTATGTCCCTATTTGAAATATATGGGGGGGACACCAATGCTTTTTCTGTCTCAGGGCACAAAAATTTTTTGTTACGACTCTATGGTGTGGTAAGTATGACAGTGTATTTTTATGTTATTTAAAGTTAAGAGGTAATTATGAGCCTCTTTTTCTATATTGCCACATGCAGGGAAAGGATGTGTTAGTGCGGGAGGTTGAAGGGTGATGTGTGGGTGGGGGAGGTCAAAGGGGTATCAGTGTATCAGGCCCCAAGATTTCTGTTGCCAGCCCTGTATCTACCTTGTTTCCCCAAACACCATGAGCTTTCTTACCAATATAAACAGGTGCAGAAATAGGTACATATGCTAAAAAACAGTTTTTCTATTTTTATGTCTCATTTGTTTGATTTGGTTCTCTTTATCTACTTTTAGGACTTGTGTGAAAATCTGAGGTAGTTTTTATGCCAAATTTCAGCAGAAATATAGAAAATTCTGAAGGGTTCATAAACTTTCAAGCACCACTTTACTTGATCTGCCCTATTCTAAGAGCAAAATATATAATTCCTAACAGGTGTATTTTGGTTTACATGACCTGCATGGATACATTTGCATAAACATGCCCTCATTGAACTTTGCCTGTGCAAGTGTCACATCTTCAGGACACAGATGCTACCCAGAATGTTCAAGGAATGACAATAACAGAAGTACTGTATTATATAGGAGCTTAGTAAAGTCCTGTTCTTGGGTCTGGCAGAAAATATGGCAAGGTGGCCCCAGCAAGAGTCAAGCAACAGAGTGGTCCACAAATCATAGCAAAAGCATGGTCTGCAATAATATCAGCAGTAAAGAGAGCATACAGTACACATGAATCACAGACACAATCAGTCCACAGAAGAGCCAACTGGAGTGTGATGTGTAGTAGCAAAACAAAGCAAGTACTAGCAATGCAAGCCCATGAAATAATGCTTGCAACTCGCACATTCAGTTTGACTCCAACAATGCTGGGGACTCACACTAGTAAATTTTCTTTCTTAGTCTGCAGGAAATTTTATTAAATACATTATAGCCATAGTTGTAATAGCATATAAGAATAAAAAGCACTAGGCAATTAATGCTGAAAACTATTTTCCCTTCAGTGAAAATGTCACTTTAACCATTTTAGTCATTACGGTTGATGCCACCAAATAGTATATGCTTTGCTGTGTTTGCATATCTATGAATTCATGAAAGACATGCTATGCAAATTGGCAAATGTTTAACTTTGCAGTACATAATCCAGGCAAATGGACAAGGCAGGTTCAATCTAGAGAATGTTCAGAGTACAAGCAAAAGTTCAGTGCTAATGCAATCCAAACAATGGTCAGAGTCCAGGAAAAGGAATCTGGGTGGTAGATACAGTATCCAAGGTATGGTCATTGTCCATGCAATGTTAGAACCAGAAATAGCTAGGAATAAGGCAGCTAAATAGACTTACAGTTTAATGAAACTTAACCTATCACAGCCAATCAGAATGCTCTCAAGGAGCCAGGCACCTGCACTCTATACAGCTGTCCCTACATTAGTTACAGAATGACCAGTGGGGAGTAGCTAATGTACTTGTAGTAGTGTCATGTAATTGTGCCCACCACTATATTGTACTCAACCCATGTTAGACCAACCCCTATGCCACTAGTAGGGAGTGATAAGGAACAGATGAATGCACATGTCATTTCTTGTATATGTGCGCATTTGCTTTCTGGGCATGCACCGAGTGAAATCATGCAATATACTCTAGGCAAACTGGTATTGTACTCACTCTGCATCAGCCCCATAATGTACATCTTATCCATTGACAAGATGAAAATAACATCCTTTATAGATTTACAATATAAAAGTTATCAACTACACACCTTGAGGTAACTAAGTAGTAAAAGACCTCACCAGGATGATGGTATCTATGTCTTCATCTGATGCTTATAAATTAATGAATATGAACATATAATACATAATATGTATCTGCTAATTAACTCAATTAAACTTTAATCAAACTTCCAATAATATTTATGGATGCACAATTGCATTACACTATACAAACATAGCAATAATTTATCTTACTAGTGTTGCAGTATACTGTACAAGTAATACTGGCAAGGGGATTATTGGCTATTGAGCCACATATGTGTATACATGTTTTTGAAAATAGGTTCATAGAAAAAATGAATCAATTAGTTTCTGTCATTTTGATGAAGAAAAACAGAAAAATAATCCAAGCACTTCAATTATAGATTAAAGAAACTAAAGTGCATGAATAAAGTGAACATGTGATATAAAAGTGCAGCTGCTTAATCACTGAAATAGTCGCCTATTGGTTAATGGGCTCATTAAAACTATGAAACTTTGGTAAATCATAATGCTTTACCTTTCAAACTTAACCCTAACATAAGGAGAAGGACATGATAATAAGTGAAAGGAGGTCACAGCTTTATTGACCAAGAATTTTAAAATCTCCCTATTTGTTTTCTTGCTCACCCTTTTTTCTCCTCTTTTCCCTTTCAAACTATTTTGAAATTCTGTTTACATATGGGATGATCTCAGAGTATAAGATAAACTACATTAAAACTGAAGCTTTCCCCCTTCATATTTCTGCAGGGCCATAGCTAGGGTAGTGCGGCCGGTGCCATCGCACAGGGCACCACAGGTCAGGGGGCGCTGTTTGGGCCTGTCAAATTTTTGTTTATTATCACTCTTGCTTGTAGCTTCCTCTTATTTCATCCCCAGCATCTCCTGGCCTCTCCTATCTCTTCCCTGACCCTTCCCCATGAAGCCATTGCCCTTTTTTGGGTGCATTATTTCCCTTTGAAAAATGAGGGGGGTGCCAATGCTCTTTCTGGCACAGGGCACCAAAAAGTCTAGTTATGGCTCTGTATTTCTGCCCCATCTAGCTCAGCTAAAACTCAAAAATAGCTTTGCATTACCTTGGTGTCTTTTGAACCTGCAGTTATGATTTTCTGTATAAGGAAAATTATCCCAATGTCCTTTTGTCAATTAAAAATATATTTATTTGTCCATTAAAATAGATTTATTGTGGAGTTGGGATCACATTATGGTTCAGTGGGATTGCAGTCCTCAAAATGAATCTCCTGCCAAATCTTCTATACCTGTTTCAGATGCTGCCAGTTAAGGTTCCCAAAATCATCCTTACACAGACCCATACTTTTTGGGGTAGTTTGTCTGGAGAGATAAAATTCCCAGAATTATCTTCAGCAACTTTCTACAAGTCACAGCAAATGGATATTGAGGTTTCCTGGATTTTAAGCTTTATTTTTTAGCTTCCCACCTCAGACAGGCTGTCACATGATTTGCTTCTGGTGGGTGCCTGTGCTAGATAGATATGGAGGTGTTGCAGTGTAAAGTAGCATCTCTACTTTCACTGTTGGTATCTCCACTTGTCTGCTGCCTCTGGTCTGCTCTACCTACCCGAATATTAACTTCTTCTGGAAAATGTGAGATTATTGAATCAGATGTTTTAAATTAGCAAATTGTCCTTCCCTCCTTACTCTTCTATGGGATATCCCCCCTTCTTTCGCTGGGCTCATCTTTCTCTTGTTCTACTCAGGTGTCCGGCTTGGGTGGAGTGTGCAGTCTGCATTTCCTTAGGTGACTTACAGTCAAAATTCTAATTCATATACCTCCAAATGCATAATTTTGTTAACTCCTTGAACCGCACAGTGCTACCTTACCCTCTAAGTTATTTTAATTCTCTTTGTAAACACAGACCTCTTCTCTTCTTTATAACAACCTCCTTGTCTCAATTACTCCCTCTGTACCTTACTGTGAATTCCAGTAGGAGAAGCACTTGGGCATCCAGCAAGAGGAGGATTCCTGATCTACTATAAAGGAGCAGATAGCCAAATCTTCAATATCTACCTTGGACATGGAGAACACATATAAAATCTATTAGAACTAGTAACTGGTTCCCATTTAAATACTGTACATAAGATTTATTATCTTTCACCTACTATTGTTGGAGAAGCTATGGGAACCCGTGTACCTTTATTGACATCTGGTGGTCCTACCCAAATATCATTTCATTTTCAGAGAATGTTGTGGGCCTTTTGTGTACAGTATTAAATTCCCCTATTAATAAAAACCCATGGTCCTTCATTGTGGGACTTCCCCTTGATCCCTTAGACAAATAAATTGCCTAATTACTTCTCACTGAGAAAAACCAGGACCTTCCCCCTCTTTTCTGGCCATGATTCACTTTAACTGTTCTTTGATTTTGATTCAATTCTATAAAATATTTTATATCAAAACCATAGTCAGTCTTTTGACCAATCTCTGATGAAACTGTTACAGCAAAGACATGTATTAGAAGCAAACTGGGTACACATAGGGTTATCCCTTGATTGTTATGTTCTAATATCATATTGCACTTCCAGTCAACCAATCCTTTGATCTACACTGACTGCACAGCTTTTTGGCGACCTCTTCCCCTGGATTGGCCAACCATCTGTGCTGCCATTGATACACCTGCGGCTCCTGGTATGTGGAGAACATGCTTTATGTTGGAGCTGTAGCATTTCCAGTCAGCTGCACATTACCTTAGTGAGCCTCCTTTGGGCACTACTTGTGCTGCTATCTTCTCACAGGATATGTTTTAGGCATTGTCGGGAAAATTGCCATCGTCTCCATAGCTGTAGCACTTCAGGATTTCGAAATCCACAGCAGTCCCTCTGGTGAATATTTATCTGCAGAAAGATCTTTCCATTTCCATTGCAGATATAAAGACCTCTCATCTCCCCTTGGGCTATCACATATCAAGAAATATTTAGAGCAAATATACTGATGTGGAAATTCATTATAAAGCAGCTGATTTGGCTTAAAGGATCAGTTTCACTAGTGGAAACATTGTGACCGAGTCCTCTCATGTATTACACTGGCAGATGACAACTAAACTGTGGTTTATAATTACTGCTATTGCTACAGTACCTATGCTAAGGTAGAGCTTATAGTTCCAATGTACATTTACTCTGTTTACATTACACTACTGGTTACATTTGTTGCAATAGAGTGTATCAGTATTTGTTACAATTTTGATTTAATACCTTTTAGCCATTAATGTTATGACAATTAAGATCTGCAATTGGCTAAAGTAATATCTTGTTATTTTTGAGTCTGGTACCAGCACTATTTATAGTAATTTGTAATAGGTTTTAAGATTGTATGTACATTGAATGTATAAATTAGTTTGATTTATTTTAAACTCCTGACTATTATATTATATTATATTTAGCTCTTGTATGCTCTAATGCTGCTATATCTTTTTATATATTTATTATTTGCTACAAATATTTATAGTGCATTTCAATTTTTTGTTTTTCATTTCCTCTTTTTTCTTTATTTTCATTTTGATATTCATTTTTGTTATTCAGAAGGGGTTGTTTGCATCTACTGTAAATTATAGATTTAATTGCTATTGGTTATACCCTTTCCAGAATAGCTTTTGTTTTGCTATATATATATTTCTCATTAAATTGTTATATGTTTTACCTTCATTGGTTCTCACCTTCATTGGTTCATATTTGCAATTTATTTACATTACCTTTGGCGCCGGTACTTTTGTGTGGTTTCTATAACTGAATAAACTACAAAAAAAGATATGCCTAGCAATGATAAGGGGAGAGATGACCAAAATAAAAGATAAAAGCCCTGGCCACAAGTCATTTAGGTATACCTGAAGAGGATAGATTCAGCCTCATTCAAAAGTGCAAGCGGCATATTTCTAGTGCTAGCTCATGCAGGGAATGCTTTTTAACTTCAGTACATTTGAAACACTGCATAAATGGATTGCGAGCATGTTATTAAAAACTGTTTATCCCTGACTACAGTATGGAATGAGACCACAAGCTCATGCTACAGACCAGATAAAAAACAATTGACAGGCCACGTATCCACTAGACGATATGCTCCATGAGCAATATCGTCTAGTGTTTCCCTGGCAGTGATGTGTTCAATGTTGTTAACAACATTGAGCACCCACACTGAAAGATATAATTCATGATATAATTCAGTGACGTTACCCTCCCTCATCCCCGTACTTGCAGAACCTGACGATATCGTCAGGATGCCCTGCAAGTACGGGCAATGAAAGATGTTATCAACTGACCAGACGGAGCGTGCATTGCTGGTCATTGATGACATATCCACTAGACGATATTGTGGACAATGAATGATAACAATATCGCTATCATTCAAAATGTCTCATTTATCATCTAGTGGATATGCAGCTCTTCTGTGCATTATCTGCAGCCTGAGGTGAAAGGGGTCTGATATTGAGCCAAAGTAAACTTAACAGCCAATGACTTAACTGATAGCTGATAGTGGGTTTCGTAGCTCATGATATCGTAGGTTAAAATCCTGACAGTAGAAGCCTGGCAGGGGTGAAGATCCCAATCACTAATTAAGGTAAGTATCGCTAACCTAATTCCCTACCCTAACCCTCCTTTAGGGGTGCTTAACCCTAACCTCCCCCCCTAGTGCCTAACCCTAACCTCCTCTAAGTGCCCCCCTTCACAGAAGCCTAAACCGTAGTCTCCCGGGGGGGTGCCTAACCCTAACCTCCAACATCCTTCTCGCTCCATACATCTGTCTAATTCATTATACACATTCAGCTTCCCAATTGCTAAAACTATCATACTCTGTCTATACATGTACACTTTGCCTCCATGCTGCTATAACTTCCCCAACCCCTACAGCTCTGTGTTCTCCCTACTGTGCTAGTCTGCATACCC
Source organism: Taudactylus pleione (assembly GCA_031769625.1). NCBI lineage: Eukaryota > Metazoa > Chordata > Amphibia > Anura > Myobatrachidae > Taudactylus > Taudactylus pleione. The sequence continues at coordinate 484,499 of JAUIMM010000614.1, forward strand.
TGATCCACACCAATATATATTTCCCCATGTGCACCGCCCTGTCTTCCTGCATCCATGCCACTGTGTTTCTTTCCATCTGCACCACTGCCTTGCCCCCAGCCACATCACTCTGTCTTCCCCTCATCTCTGCCACTCTTTATTCCTCCATTTGTACCACTCTGTCCCCCACAACAGTGCCTCTCTGTCTTTCCCCTCCCATCTGCACCAATCTGTATTTCCCAATCCCTATTGTTGTGTGTTCTCCTATTGTGCTAGTCTGTATTCCTCATCCACACCAATCTGTCTTTACCCATCTGCCCTGCTCTATCTTCCCACATCCATGCTACTCTGTATTCCCCTTTCATGTTGCTCTGTTCCCCCAAACCATGTCACTCTGTCTCCCCCCATGTGCACTACTGTTTTCAACCCATCTGCATCACTTTGGCTCACCTCCAATCTGTACTGCTTATTCTTCCCCTCTGCATGCCTTTCTGTCTACCCCATCCACAACTCCCTGTCTTCTCCCCCATCCACCATACTCTGATCTCATCTGCGCAGCTTTATATTCTGCTCAGACCTCAGTTGCATAGATTGCATGTGTGTATTCCAATGAGCACACAATTCTGTGAATTAGCAGCTCCACCATTTTGTGAGTGACAGCAATCTCACTCTGTGAGAATCTGCAGTTAACCACATGGTGTCATGGCATACCATATCTGTATTATGCAAGGAACACATCCATTAAGGCTTCAGCTTTAATGATGGTAACTTCATTGTTTTTTGAAGTTTGTGTGGCCCAAATTCAGTAGGTTTTGTAAATTTTCAGATCATGTCTAAGAAGCCTTAATGGGACATGTAAAACCATAAGGCTTTTTGTCTATGGAATTTCATAGCTTTTTTATAATTTATTAACCATCAGGGTTTTGATGAGAAAACCGGGCCACCTGCATGGCAGTAGGACTACAAATAGGTACAATAACATGGGTGTAGGTGCAGACAGCACACATAAGGTTTTTTAAGGGTGCAGAGGGAGAGACGGATGTGGGGGCAGGCTTCAGGTGTGTGGAGCAGTGGCAGCAATAGGGCCATGCACAGAAGCATCAGCAGGTGACAGAGGGACTCACTGGTGCTAGGCATGCACCTGAGAAATTCAAATCAATAAGACACAGATGCATGGACTTATCAGTGAGATCCATCCATGCATTATTTTAAAAAATGAATGTGTAATTTAAAAAAAAAATGACTTCCTCCACAGCACAACCAGCATTGCGCTTTGGAGCCCCAGTGCTGGTTGTGCTAAACACAGGGGACAAATGACGTAGGGGATCCCTGTATAAAGCACAACCAGCATCAGGCTAATCAGAGCCAGTCCTGGTTACCAAAATACAGGGGAAAAACAATGTAGGGGTCCCCTAAAAAAAAACCTGAATTCTCCCATAGAGAATTCTGGAGTGAGGGGGCATGGTGTTTAAGGGGCTGTTGGAGGTATGGAGCTGAAATTTTGAATGGGCTGGTAGAATTGTTGCTCATTGCTGCATGCCAAATTTCCGGGCAAAAACATAAAAAATGAGGACTTGGGAGTAATCTAAATTTCCAACTGTCAGTTTTTTTTGACACTCAATTAGGACCACTTTTCTGCTGTTCTTCTATGGTGGATTGTTTGGGAAGGCATAACTCAGGGTAGGGGGAGAATTTAGACTAGGGGTCTGTTTTATTAGGTAACTATTTTTCAACGGTAGGTGTTTTTGTGGTTTAGGTAATTGAGAAAGTTACAGTTTTTAAACTATTACCTCATGAATCTGCCATTATAGAGATAGGAAGTTTCAACTTGATGCACAGCCTCAGTAGGAGTGTCTGTCAGGAGTACTTACTGTGGCTTCACTTGGGTGCACCAAGATGGCAGTTCAGTGCGGACAGTAGTGGCGGATGGGCTCAGGGGGAGGAAACAGCCATAAGTTTCAGCAGGAACTCAGGGGGGCAGCAGGCGTTACCTGTGGCCGGGACCCTGGGGCATTAGTGGCGCAGGCGGAAGGACCTGGGGGAGGTAGCCAGAGACAGATGCAGGCTCAAATTTGCAAGATCCGTGATACCTACATCTGTGTATAGAGAAACACAAGCACAGATGGGATCAGTGAGACCCATGTATGCTTCTGTGATTAAAAAAAACTCTGTGTAAAAACAATAAATATGGCATGGACCTACCCCCCAACTGACAACCAGCACCAGGCTATGGAGACCCAGTGCTGGTTGTGCTAAATACAGGGGACAATGTAAGGGTCCCCCGTATTAAGCACAACCAACACCAGGCTTTTGAGAACCAGTCCTGGTTGCCAAAATACAGGGGACAAATGATATAGAGGTCCCCGGTATTCAGTTCAACCAGCACTGGGCTCTGATCCAGTCCTGGTGCTTGAAATACAGGGGAAAAATGAGTAGGGTTCCCCTATATATACCAGAACCAGCACTGGACTATTTATAGTGGGAGGCTCATGCCACAGCACGTGGAGCCCTTTCATCAGCCCCCACAGACACAGCATCAACTCTGACTGCTAGTCAGCCCAGGCCAGGGATCCCTGGGGAGCTCGGGTCCCCCCAGTAAAGGGGTCCCCCTCTCCAGGTCACCCCAGGCCTAGACTGATAGTCCGGAGCTATCCCCAGCACCCCTGGGCAGTGGGTGCCAGGTTGATTGTGTGATGTGGTACATTTTAAAGAATATTTTCTTTTGCAGGTGAAGTATAGGTCCCAGCAGGCTTCCCTGCATGCTGGTACTTGGAAAACTACAAGTACTAGCATGCTTGGCATTAGGGCCCACTGCCACCTATAGTCCACTTGTAAAAACAATATTAAAATAACACAACACACTTTAATATTGTAATATTTTAATTTACAGGTCTTCACCTGGGGACCGTAACAGGGCTTCAGCAACTTCACCTGGTGGGCACCAACCCACCGGGGCTTTGGCAACTTTGCCTGGTGGGCACCAACCCATCAAGGATTCAGCATCTTCACCTAGTGGACAGCAGCCTGTTTTAACTCTTTTTCATGGCCACCACCCACTACGACTTCTGGCATCTTTTCCTGGTGGGTGCCAAATGGCCGGGGCTTTGGCATCTTTGCCTGCTGGGAACCAACCTGCCAGGGCTTCAGCATTTTCACCTAGTGGACGGCACCCTGTGTCAGCTCTTTTTCATGGCCACCACCCACTAGGACTTCCGGCAGGCACCAAACGGCCAAGGCTTTGGCATCTTCACCTAGTGGGTGGCAGCCTTTGTCAGCTCTTTTTCATGGCCACCACCCACTAGGACTTCCGGCATCTTTGCTACCTAATAAAAAAATCCCATGTCTAAACTCTCCCCCTACATTGAGTTATGCCTTCCCCAAAAAAACAAAGACAATGGACCTGATTCAGACCTGCTCGCTAGATGTGATCGCTTGCCCCCAGCATATGCAAATTTGGCTAAGTGATGGCATGGCAGGCTCTCGCTCAGAAAGGCATAAGCACACCCACTTTGTTTCGGTGAGCAATCACTTTGTATCTATAGATGCCCATTAGCTTACAGTATGTAGAGATGCCCACTAGCGCACATCATTTCCAGGAAGTGTATTAAAACATTGGTACATCCTGGACAATCGGAAGTGATTGCAGCGCTTGTGGTTGCCTTACCCTACTGCAAGCACTGCAAGGACTTCAGTGTAAAAAACAGGCATGTGACATGTACTATGACGCTGGCTGTTAATTATGCATGCCTCTGAGACAGCATTGAAACACTCAGGCACAACTGCCTTCGCACCTCCACTCCCCTATTATTAGAGTCATGCCCCTTTTACCACACACAAACGGCCTTTCCTGTCACTCATTACACTGGGCTGTCTTTGCTTGGTGAACGAGCAGATTCTGATCGCTCTGTGTAGTTCGCACACACGCAGATCGAAGCATAAGCATGCGTGGTCGCTTAACATTGGCCATGTATAAGCGAGCAGCCGCTTGCGAACAGGTCTGAATAAGCTCCTATAGCAGAAAAGTGGTCCTAATTGAGAATGTCAGAAAAATGTGACATTTATAACTTTAGTTACTCCTAAATCCTAATTTTTTATGTTTTTGCCCTGAAATTTGGCAAGCGCACCGAGCTACAGTTCTACCCGCCTGTGCCAAATTTCAGCCCATTACCTCCAAAAACTGTTGAGGTGTAGCCCCATAAACACCCTGCCGGCCCCCCTTTGGAATTCTCTATGGGAGAATTGCAGTTTTTTACATGCAGCCTTAATATAAGGGCACGACTGTGTGCCTTATAATATATAAAACACAAAACTTATCCACCACTCCACATGTGCAAAGTCATTTTCACCTGAGGGGCTAAATGAGTATGAAGAGGGGGGCGCAGGTAGAAGTATATATATATATATATATATATATATATATATACACACACACAAATATATACACAATAGTTATATATATATAAATTTATACTAGCTGGAGTACCCGATGTTGCCCAGGATTTTAAGAATGTTTGTTAACACATCATCTTTCAACAAACCTCTCCTTAGGCAGGCCTCAACAAAAGTGTGACAAACTTCCCCATCAACAGTCGTAAGGTCTTCAAAGGAAGTAGGACCTGTAAGGTGTTAAGCAAACATCGGAGATTGAAGCATTCAAAATGTATCGGATGTACATTGTAAACACGGCAAAGAGCTTCTGTTGCTCTGATACCAGGATGACCATCTATAGTGACTCCCTGTTTCCTGTGCATAAAAAACTTTTCGAGAAGCATTCCATGTGTAATATTTTGGCAGCTCACAGTACAGCAGGGTCCATGCAAAGTCATCATTTTGACACAGTTCGAAGAAAGAAGTCAATGTTGTTGCATAATTTGGTATAGTCAGAGAGCTGAGAATGCTGGGAGAGCCTGCTAAACCTCTATTCGATAATAAACATTAAGATCATGACAAAGCATGACAATACAAAATGCAGGCTCCGAGGCCCTACCCATATGCCGTGAGGCCCCACAATGAGCATCCAACAAAAATTGTGGGTTTTATTAATTAAAAATGAACAGTAATTAATTCAATTTCAAAAAAATTTAGTTGCCTCGGCCGTGTTTAATACGCTCATATGTAAAATGTCATGATCTTGGCTCATAAATTGTGGATTTGTATAGAAAGACAGTAGGACAGAAGATAAAATTTCGGCTTTAATATAGTAAAATAGTAGAGATAAGAAAGTTCGTAAATATCACCACTGGAGGCAGCAGGCAGCAGTACTGAGTGCAAGGTACCACAATGGGCGTACAGTAAAATATGTTTTTTAATTAATTAAAAATGAATAGTAATGAATTTCAATTTAAAACTTGTTTGATTGCCTTGGCCGTGTTTTAATATGCTCGTATGTAAAATTTCACGACGTGGCTTGTAAACCGTGGATTTGTATAGAAAGACAGAAGGACAAATTTTTGCCTTTATACAGTGTGTATATATATATATATATATATATATATATATATTAGCAGATAGCACGTTCTGTTGCGAACCTTCATGCTTTGCCTGGCATGAACATCCATTGGCACATAATTAGCAACAAATCCATGTTCAAACAATTGCACTTCAGCAGGATTCAATCACCAGGGCTTCTCTTTATCATAATCTTACTTTATTAGTGTCACATCAAATTGCGTCATAGTCGACGTTTCGACCATCCAAACGCAGCCTTTCTCACGACTCCACCCATGCAGAGGACAAAACAAACACACAACTCTAGCCCCCTTAGAGCACCCTGATATACCACTGTCAATTATCAAACAGTAAGGCATCAATCAGTAGGGTAACTCCTCCCATCAGTTCCCTCCAAGTACAGGAACACAATCATCTGTTATATACTGTATATCAGATCCCATCAGTACACTACTTCAACACCCACCAGTAGCAGTTCCATCGCTATCTCAACTAATGTTTTCGGGCAACCTTATCTACTTCATTGCGGTGCTTATCTTTTCCTCTGGCATGCATGTCACGCACCCGGAAGTCATGCTACTTGCAATTAAACGACGATTCACTCCTCGTCACTTCCGGGGCAGTACAGCGTTCCTGAACAGTAGGCTCCATAGTACCTCCGGTGTGCATACCAAGCTCCCGGAAGACACGCAGCCTACGTTCCAATGGTACATCACAATATGTTATCCCCGGCGGCACCACACAACGTTCCCAGTGTTAGCATGGTCTTAGCTAATAAGTTCCTAGACAAACTACAGTCTGTCTATTCTGTGTAGTCATAAAAGCTTACTTCTAAAGAGTGAAACATAAATCCACCAATACACAATAAACTGGATCCTAGATGACCAACCTATAAATATATATATATATATATATATATATATATCAATCACAGGGGTATTGCAAAATGCTCAGGGGGACAGAGCTAAGCATAAACCATATACTAATTAACACAAATTGTATAAATAAACACCATCACCAACACTTAACAAGAAAAATAATGTTAAAAACAATATACTATTATAATAATGAGATTCTGGGAAAAATATATCATCAGAAAAAAACCTAAAAAAATATATGACATTTTTTTTTTTAATGGACATTAAAGAACACCATCCCAAAAAGTTTGTAAATGATCGTACTCATTCAGTCCTCGTGGAGCCACCGAATCCAGCTGGTGTATCCATTTGGATTCCTTTACAGCATATGATCTCTATCACCACCCATTTTGAAGGGGGGACCCAATCTATCATCATATACTTTATCATAGAGACTTGATGCCCCTGCTGTAGAAAGTGTGCCGCCACGGGCTTATCTGTAAAGCCTCTTTTGTAGGTGAGCCTGAGATCCGTACATGGAGGGAACCGATGGGAGGAGTTACCCTACTGATTGATGCCTTACTGATTGATAATTGACAGTGGTATATCAGGGTGAGCTAAGGGGGCTAGAGTTGTGTGTTTGTTTTGTCCTCTGCATGGGTGGAGTCTTGAGAAAGGCCGGTTTTGGACGGTTGAAACGTCAACTATGATACCATTTGATGTGACACTAATAAAGAAAGATTATGCTAAAGAGAAGCCCTGTTGAGTGAATATATATATATATATATATATATATAGATATATATTTATATATATATATATATATATATATATACAGTATCAGGGGCGTAACTAGAACTTTTAGGGCCCCATAGCAACATTTTCAAGGTGTCCCCCTAACTTTAAAATCAAAGTTGCTGTGAGCTTTAAACCTTGATAGCATACTCTGAGTTTAATACTAAAGTGATGGCTAGTTCCATGTTATAATTCTGAGCAATAGAGTAGGGACTTGCAGTAAAGTGTGGTCCCGTGACAGGGGATGCAAGCTTGAATGCATTGATCAATTAATGAACCAAATCCCGACTGTTTATTATGTGTATTATTATTATTGTTAGTTATTAGGGTGAGTGCAGTGCCCCTCTGATTTCTATTTAAGCAATGTTATCACAAACCATGTTGCACCCCAAATCTAGGAATGGTGAGTGCTGTGGATTAGTGCTTTTTGTTTATTTGATACATTTTTATAAGTAATCATTTTGTGATCACATTTTCTCATGCACCCCTTTTAACCTGTTTAATATAACTTGTGTCAGCTGTTTTCCTTGGTGCTTTGCAACAGGTGTGCTTGGTAACTGTCTCACGTTTAAAAGCAAAGTTGCTGTGAGCTTTAAACCTTGATAGCATACCCTGAGTTTAACACTAATGTGATGGCTAGTTCCATGTTAGAATTCTGAGAAATAGAGTAGGGACTCGCAGTAAAGTGGGGTCCCGTGAATGGAGCGCAAGCTTAAATGCAATGATCAATTCATGAACCAAAACCCCACTGTATTATTATTATTGATAGTTACTATGGTGAGTGCAGAGCCCCTGTGATATCTCTCTCTTTCTCTCTCTCTCTCTCTCTCTGTATATATATATATATATATATATATATTATATATATATATATATATATAATGAAGATGTGTAAACAAACAAACAGTGGCACTCCGGGACTTGTAGCAAAACTATAAATGGTGTATTGCAGTCAACACATAATCCCTATATATATATATATATATATATATATATATATATATAGGACCGGCACTGGTAAAGTATGGTTTAAATGCTGTGTGCCTTCAGTGCAGTAATGTGCACAGAAGAAAAGTATACTGTTGCACTCCAAGTTGTAGTGAATAAATACTGAATGTACTGGCATATGCAGCTGACATTTCAGGGCCCTCACAGCCCTTTCCTCAAGGCAGCCAAATACAGCAAAGAGAATGCAATAACAAACAGACATACAAGTGAAAAGTTTCTTACCTTATAGAAGCGGTCTTGATCATTGGGCCGTGGCAGTCGAGGGCGGCGAGGGAGATCGCAGAAGCATGTCCGGTCGCAATGATGTCTGTGTCCGGCAATATGGTTGCTAAGCAACCTGGCCAACGGTGACCGCTTATCTCCGGTCCACAACACGGAACAAGCTGTCAAGTAGTTACACATACTGATGTTCTTAGTGTGTGTGTAGAGCGCTAATGGTAACATTAAATGTTCTGTGACAACAGTGTATACACAGCTAATCATGGTGGTAAAACAGGGTCATAAAAGGACTGGATCTGTAGAATGCAGGGGATGCTAAGGGGCACAGAACAGAGCCCGGATGAAACAAAGGCTGTAGGCAAGGAAATCCAGAGCACCTGGCTCAGGCAAAACAGGCTGGCAAAGCTAGTCTGTTACCATATGGTACACTATGGTAGATGAATGAAATTGATAGGCTAAACTGAATGGAAAGGATGGGAACAAAGTGTGTGTGTATCTGGAGAATAAGGCTATAGGTCACTACACTATAACCAGATGTAAACTACTGTTTTAATCATCAAAGTGGAACAACCAGGTTACACAATATTATGTGGATAAATGCTAACTGTAAACCATGCAGAAGCAAATTAAGAAGAGGAAAAAAATGAAAATAAATTGATTGACAGTAAAGAATAGAAAAAAACAATAAAAAATGTATGAAAAAATGAAGTCAAAACGAGTATCATGGTAAGAATTGTCAATACTAAATGGTATTCCAATTGATCTTCTCATTGAGGCCAAGAGGAAAGATGGTATTGAGCTGGGATATCCACCTGGTCTCCAATTTCAATATTTTATTCTCTATCGCCCCCACACAGAGATGTTGGCATGTGGTCAATAGCCATGTGGCTAAGGGTATACACACTGTGGCCTAGTTCCAAGAAGTGGCATGCTACCGGTTGTTCCAATGATTTTCGAGTTTAGGCCAATTTGATGGCTGAATGGTGTAAAGCCATTCTTTCTCTCATGGTACGGATGGTTTTACCCACGTAGTAATATCTGCATGGGCAGATGACAACATAGATGATATAGATAGAGAGATAATTTAGAAAATTTTTGATACAATATTGTTTGTCCTTATGTGGATGTTTTATACTAGAGCCTGTGATGTGGTGCAGTGGAGATATTTGTAGCAACCAGATTGTCTTTGTAGGAATGACTCCCTGTTAGCACTGGGTTTAGTTAATGTTGTAATGTTCGTGTGTACGATTAGATCTCTGATGTTGTGGCCTTGTGTAAAACAAGCCATTGGTCTCTTAGATTTTAGATTTAGATTATATAAATCCTTATCAGATGTCAAAATTGGCCATAATGCCTTGCTGGCCCGTTGTACTACTGGACATGAGGTTTGGAATTTAAGTTATTCCTGTGTTGTTTAGGTACAGGATGTAATAATTGCTCTCTCGGAATCTGAAGGACTTCTTCTTTATTGCGTCTCAACAATGCCAGTTCGTATCCCCTGGCCGCAAATCGATCAATGATTTTATCAATTGCTATTTTAGATTCTGCTAAGTCACTAGAAATGCTGGCTACCCTTAACATCTGTGACTTGGGGAGCCCCAGTTTGAGGGGCTTGGGATGATGGCTGGTGGCATGCAACAGGGTATTGCGGCCCATGGGTTTGCTGTACACTCCTGTGCAGATTTACCCCTCCTTTCCTTGGTGGGGTATGGATGTGCATAGGCTACTGACATCCATCACACATATAAGGGTTCCTTCCGGAATGTTGGTAATGGTACCCAGGGCAAGTAGGAAACTGGTTGTATCTTTAATGAAGGTTGTCTGTTTCATTACTAGAGGCTGCAGAACTGCATCTGAGAACATGGATATTGGCTGGTACAAGATTGATATGATATGATTGGACATCCTGGAGGTTGCTCAAGGCTTTTGTGTTTTTTTGGCACAAGATAAAATACCGGAACTACGGGGTGGTCCAGGCTGAGTGCCTGGAAAAGCTTGTCAGTGATGGTGTTATTCATTTTAACCTGTCTTAAGAGGGTATCTCAGTCTAATTTGTATTCAACCGTGGGGTCCTTTGGTAATCTGCAATACGTGGCTGTGTCCAGGAGTTGACGATCACACTCAGCCTGATATTGTGTCAAGTCCTGGATCACTATGGCTCCCCCTTTATCCACGGGGTGGATGATTACATCTTTGTAATTACTCAAGTTGTTCAGAGCTGTTCTTTCTGTTCTAGATAGATTAGGATGTTGTTTAAATGGTGTGTGGGTATATTTAATGACCGCTTTGTCTAGAAGATGCATGAAGGTGTTTATAGAGGCGTCGTTGTTTGATGGTGGATCGAATTTTGATTGACGCCTGGCCGCTAGGAATTTATCAAACTGCCCCATACTAGGTAACTCTGGGCTCTCTTGGAAATATTCCTGCAGTCATAATTATCTGACAAAACGATGATGGTCAGTTTTCCAAGTGAAATCATGGTGGTAATTAGTAGGTACAAATGTTAGTCCCTAGTTGAGAACCTTAACTTCATCGGGAGTTAAGTCCTGGGATGACAAATTGTAGATTAGGCTTTTTTATTGAAGGACTGTCCTCTTCTGCCTCTGGTTTTGGTGCCTCCTGCAGGTGGGCACCCTCTTACCACTGGTTCTTCGGAATGATCATCTGGAACCCCTAAAGGGGTCTCCTGTGTCTCGGGTACATCTGATTCTCTAAACGAGAAGTCGCTGTCACTGTTGGAAGATTGGACTTCTCTCACTTTGTTCTCCCATCTTGTTCTCCAGCTGGCCTTTTGTCTCCTGGGGCCAAATGAACTAGCATATGGTTTGGATCCCATTAACCATCTACATACATGATTATCTTCGTAGTCATTCATCATCATTGATAATTTACTTTTTTTGAACTTGATGAGTTCACTGCAATAATGATCGCAATGTGATTGTGATTTTAGGAGACAGTCTCTGCTTGAGTCCTGTTCTAAATTTATTTTATGTGTGGACTCTAACGTCACTATTTTCTCCCGTGTGGCTTTAAGCTCTCATCCGGCTTCATCAATAACCAAGAGCATTAGGTCCATGCTACACTTATTCAGAGTACCAATCCATTTGTGACAAAAATCTGGATTGTATCATCCGATCGTCGGGATGTTACGGACTCTGAATCCCTATGGTATCAAACTTTCACGGTAAGGAAATACCGTGGAGCAAGTAGTCGATTTAGTATTTTTTAAGTTTCAATAGCTGATTATATGCGCCTTCCAATCCATAGGCCTTATCTACAGTAGGCCATTGTTCCTTGAAAAGTATTTGTTGAGCTTCAGTGTCAGTGAAGCTATGCATCAATCCTTTGGAAAGGAATATGCCCCGACATCCTGCTGGGTCTCCAAAGTTAGCAGAGACCATTGTGTGATCCATACCATTATGACTGCTTTGTCTGGACCAGACGGTCACTTGTAGCTGACAAAGTAGCTCTGTATGTTACCGTGTCTTGTCCTGGGCAGAGTCATCAGACTCCAATGGTAATAGTTTAGCCTATAGATTTTATTTGTCTACCATAGTGTATCATATGGTAACAGACTAGCTTTGCCTGCCTGTTTGCCTGAGCTAGGTTCTCTGGATTTCCTTGCCTACAGCCCTTGTTTCACCCGGGCTCTGTTCTGCACCCCTTAAGATCCCCTGGTGACCTGCATGCTACAGATCCAGTCCTTTTATGACCCTGTTTTACCACCATGATTAGCTGTGTTTACATTGTTGTCACAGAACATTTAATATTACCATTAGCGCTATACACACACACTAAGAACATCAGTATGTGTAACTACTTGACAACTTGGTCCATGTTGCGGACCGGGGAGATGTGGTCAGCATCAGCCAGGTTGCTTAACAACCATGTTGCCGGACACTGACGTCATCACAATGGGACATGCTTCGGTGATCTCCCACACCACCCTGGTCTGCCATGGTACATTGATCCAGACAGCTTCTATAAGGTAAGAAGCTTTACACTTGTATGTCTGTTTGTTATTGCATTCCCTTTGCTGTATTTGGCTGCCTTGAGGAAAGGGCTGTGAGGGCCCTGAAATGTCATCTGCATATGCCAATACATTCAGTATTTATTCACTACAACTTGGAGTGCTGCAGTTTTCTTTTCTTCTGTATATATATATATATATATATATATACACAATATAAGGGGTGTAACTAGAATTTTTTGGGCCCCATGGCAACATTTTTAAAGCCCCCGCTAGCTTAGGTCTTACACAATACCCACAGTAGTAGTTCCCCATAAACACTAAATGCCACCTGTATTGATACCCCTTATACAATGCCCACTGTAATTGTGCCCCTTATGCAGTAGTAATAATGCCCCCTGTAGTAATGCCTCTGGTAACAATGCCCCTACAAGTAATTCCCCCTGTAGTCATGCCCCCAGTATTAAGGGCCCTGTAGTGTCCCCGGTTGTAATGCCCCCAGTAGTAATGCTCCCTGCAGTGCCCCAGTAGTAATGTCCCTTGAAGCTCCCCAGTAGTAAGGGCTCTTGTAGTGCCCCCAGTTGTAATGTTCCCAATGGTGCCCCCAGTGGTAAGGCCCCTGTAGTGCCCCATATGATGCCACCAGTAGTAAGGCCGCTGTTATGCCCCCATATGATGCCCCCTGTAGTAAGGCCCCTGTAGTGCCCCAATATGATGCCCCCAGTAGTAAGGCCCATGTAGTAAGTCCTCTGTAGTGCCCCCAGTAGTAAGGCCCCTATAGTGCCCCCAGTAGTAAGGCCCCTGTAGTGCCCCCAGTAGTAAGGCCCCTGTAGGGCCCCATATGATGCCCCAGTAGTAAGGCCACTGTAGTTCCCCCAGTAGTAAGGCCCCTGTAGTGCCCCCAATAGTAAGGCCCCTGCAGTGCCCCTAGTAGTAAGGCACATGTAGTGCCCCCAGTACTGCCCCCAGTAGTAAGGCCCCTGTAATGCCCCCTGTAATGCCCCCAATAGTAAGCACCCCCACGCACACACATACACACACACACAAAAAATATTTACCTTAAACCCCGCTCCAGTGCCTGCTGTCATCGGTCCCCAGTGCCCGCTCCTCGGAACTATAGGTGTGACTTCATAATGTCACTCCCATACTGCACTGCTGGACCCAAAAACCGGAGCTCAGGAGTGATCTCCATCCTCCTGTTGCTGCATCCGCCAGGTGGTGAGGTGGGGTGTGGAGGACAGAAGGAGTCGGGTGCCCGTTGGTAACACAATCTCAATGGGAACCTGGCAAATGGGGGGGTGCGATCGCTGGGCTGGAGTGTCGGGCAGACTCATAAGCACCCTCTAGTGGTCGGTGCCCCTAGGAATCTGCCTAAGCTTGCCTAGTGGAAGCAGCGGCCCTGCTTGCTGGGATTAGACAGTCGGGAAGCCAGTGGTCAGCATTTAGACCATTGGCTTCCTGACTACATCCCCAGATAGCAAGATGTTATAACTGCAAGACAAGATACCCTTAATAAGACAAGATACCCTTGTGAGCAGAAGAAACACATGTGCACTGGAACAGCAAAAGCCACATATTACCATTGGAAACTGGCAGACAGTGAATGCAATCACTTGAGCATAGCTCATCTAATAGATGCAATTCATATTGTGGGTTACTTTATTGCTGGCAATCTGAAGTAATTAACTAACAGGAAATTTTACACCCAAATATTACAGGTCTGTTAGAGTGCATGTGGAAATTAATATAGATGGAAATTACAAAGCCAGTGAATAACCAAATCTTCAATTATATTAGTTGCTGGATTAGGGGATTTAAGGGCTAATGGATAACTTGATCACATCAGCAGAATACTGTAGCTCTCAGCCTCAATATCACTACCAAGAATACCTGGATATTATGCTTTGTTAAGGTATCGTTGACACTATCACAAATTCTGATTTGTAGCTAGGAAGCACAAGCATAAAATAAGAGAAAATATGTATATATCCCAAACTTTATGTGGAATGAAGTGCCAGAATCATCATAAAAACTCAAAGCATAAAACCATGGCCAAAAGGTAGGGGTAACTCAGTGACTGTTATATATGATCCATCAAAATTCCCTCTTCTGAAATCACAATGATTGAAAATGTATTGTTCAGTGCATATCAGATACAAGTGCAACCATTAATACTGGAACAGATGGCAATTGTGCAAAAGTCACACATTGAGCTACCCTTTATCATTTATTACCTTAATGTTAGAGATGAGCAGTTTGGTTTTACTTGGATATTTTCAAATCTGAAAAACAGCAGCATATTGGCTTTTCGGCTTTTGGATAGCCAATAAGATAAATCTAAACTAATCCGAACCTGTGCTATTTGCTGAAAAGAACTGAATACAACTTATCCCGCATGTATCTACTTAATGTGAACACATTGTTACATCATACAGTGCATCCGGAAAGTATTTACAGTGCTTCACTTTTTCCACATTTTGTTATGTTACAGCCTTATTCCAAAATGGAATAAATTCATTTTTGTCCTCAAAATTCTACACACAATACCCCATAATGACATCTAAACAGTTTTTTGAGATTTTTGCAAATTTAATAAACAAAAAAAAAAATGAAGAAATCACATGTACATAAGTATTCACAACCTTTGCCATGAAGCTCCAAATTTAGCTCAGGTGCATTCTGTTTCCACTGATCATCCTTGAGATGTCCCTACAGCGTAACTGGAGTCTACCTGTGGTAAATTCAGTTATTTAGACATGATATTGAAAGCCATACACCTGTCTATATAAGGTCCCACACTTGACAGTGCATGTCAGAGCAGAAACAAAGCATGAAGTCTAAGGAATTGTCTGTAGACCTCCTAGACAGGATTGTCTTGAGGTACAAATCTGGGGAAGGGTACAGAAAAATAATATCTGCTTTGAAGGTCCCAATGAACACAGTGGCTTTCATCATCCATAAATGGAAGAAGTAGGGAACCACAAGGACTCTTCCTAGAGTTGGCCGGCCGTCTAAACTAAGCAATCGTGGGAGATGGGCCCTAGTCAGGGTGGTGACCAGTAACCTGATGGTCACTCTGTCAGAGCTACAGTATTCCTCTTTGGAGAGGAAAGAACCTTCCAGAATTGCACCTGAAGGACTCTCAGGCAATGAGAAACAAAATTCTCTGGTCTGATGAGACAAAGATTGAACTCTTTGGTGTCAATGCAAGGCGTTATATTTGGAAGAAACTAGGTAATGCTCATCATTAGGCCAATACCATCCCTACAGTGAAGCATGGTGGTGGCAGCATCATGTTGTGGGGATGTTTTTCAGCGGCAGGAACTGGGAGACTAGTCAGAATAGAGGGAAAGATGAATGCAGCAATGTTCAGAGCATCCTGAATGAAAACCTTCTCAAGAGAGCTCTTGCTCTCAGACTGGGGCAATGCTTCATCTTTCAGCAGGACAACGACCCTAAGCACACAGCCAAGATATCAAAGGAGTGGCTTCAGGACAACTCTGTGAATGTCCTTGGGTTGCCCAGCCAGAGCCCAGACTTGAATCCGACTGAACATCTCTGGAGAGATTTGAAAATGGCTGTGCACTGACGCTTCCCATTAAACCTGATGGAGCTTGAGAGGTGCTGCAAAGAGGAATGGATGAAACTGCCCAAATATAGGTGTGCCAAGCTTGTGGCATCATATTCAAATAGACTTGCGGCTGTAATTGCTGCCAAAGGTGCATCAACAAAGTATTGAGCAAAGGCTGTGAATACTTATACACATGTGATTTCTTAGGTTTTCTTTAATTCAATTTGCAAAAATCTTAAAACAAGTTTTTACATGTTGTCATTATGGGGTATTGTGTGTACAAGTTTGAGGACAAATTGAATTTATTCCATTTTGGAATAAGGCGGTAACATAACAAAATGGGGAAAAAGTGAAGCGCTGTGAATACTTTCCAGATGCACTGTAAATGGAAGCTTCAGCTATACCAGAAACCCCCTCTACCATGACACTCTCTCTAAAACATGTATTTCTTATCACATATACATATAAATAATTATGTTATTGTTTTGTGTGCTGCCTGCTCCCAGCTTCTCAATGTTGACTCAACTGTAAGGGGAAATATAGCAACCCGACTGGGTAGCCAAGGCATTATGCACAAGCAGCGGTGTGACAGCAAATCCATGATCCACATTCTGGCTATAAAAAGGGGAGAATAGTGTAGTAAAGTGCCAGAAAGCTTCTACAAGGAGGTTGGAAAAGCACCATGGATTGGGCATGACAGATGAAGAGATGAAGAAAAATTAAAGTGAATGAGAGAGAGCAAAGGAGAAGATACCATGTGAAAGGAAGAAATGGAAAGAAGGAGACAGTGAGGACTAATAAAGTGAGATAAAAGAACATAGAAAAAGCAGAGACCGGCAAGGTATGCAAATTACAAGCCATGTGATACAAAACTATTGAGTAGGGATTATCTGGAGAAATCCAACTGCAAAAGTCGTAGTTGTAAAGTATATGTTTATATATACACAGTGCTAGCAAAACCTGAATATCCAATATACAGTAACTACTGAATTATCTACTTGCAGCTGTTCTCATATAAGGGAACTATTGCAAATCCCACACAAAATACCAAATAAATCAACAATTAGAATGTGCTGGTGAAAAACTGCAAATGGAGTGCAAATCCAATCTATTGGCAATTTACAATACACATAATCTATTTAATATATATATATATATGTACTGTTTATATATATATATATATATATATATATATAGTATATATCTAAAAAATCAACTACATTAAATGAAATTATATTCCAATAGGATATCTGAGGTATAGAGATTATAAAGAAAACATACAATTCCAAAACTTAATATGTAGCACCAATGAAAATAGTTTATAGCACCAGTAAAAATAGTTTCAATTATATTGCGACACTTCACTTTCAAATAGCAACATTTGTAAACAGTGGCAATAATAAGTAAATGTTCCTTGTAAAAGAGCACCGTCTGGAGTCTTGTAATCTTAGAAAGCACTTAGAAATTCAATTCTGCAGCCTATAATCAGAATGTACATCCAAAGTAAATCCGTATTAAGTTAGTATAAAGCATTTTTCTTCACATGTATTGTATATGCAGAATAGTGATGATTCTAGCAGAGATGCTGGCCACAATGTATTGATGATGGTGTTGATATTAAAGTATAATAGACAGCATATTTCTATTAGCACCATATCCAGCTTTATTTTAAGTCCAACGTCTTAGCGCTGGGGCCACCAATGAGGCCAAGATTCTGAGACAACATCCTTGCTAGTATACAGTGAGCACTTTACAGCTAGCTGCATAAACACTGAAGTGCCAAAAGTCATGGGATAGCAGTATGCAAAGGTAATGGTAGGTGGTATCACTGTACTGTGACATCTCAGAGTAGGTGGACACATTTGTATGCAACTTTGAGGTTGAAAGTATGTACCACTTTGGCCCCACAAGTTATAACCACAACACATTTTCAAATCTTCATCTTCAAATGGACTACTTAAAAAATATATCATAATCTGACCATCATCTCCTTCTCCTCAAGGATTATTTTATGGAGGTGACTCTTGCTCAGAAAGAGATGCTCCCAATCTGCTCCCCGCTAGTTGCAATTGGTTGTCTCTCTGACTTTCCTTCCTCTTTAACTGACTGTTACTCCCCTTACTCTTCTCCACCATGCTCTGTGATGACTGCTGCCAGGACCTAATCAGTACTTCACCTCCCTCCAGTGCAGCTCCGGATGTCTCCTCAGGTAAGTGTGGGCACTCTCCTATTAGGACAGATAAGGGTGTTTTCTTTCTCTTTGACATTCTGGGACAGCTGTCTCTGCCATTAATTGTATCTTCATACAGCACAATGTCTCACTCTTCACTTTTACCTTAGGAGCCCTCAGCTCTAACCAACCCCTCTCTCCAACTGTCACTTTTTTATCAGTGTCTGTGTGCACAGTCTTCAGGACTGGCTCTAACCCATTGTAGGCAATCAGAACCCTCTGACAGAATCTGGCCCACTCCACCAAAAATACATGAATCCATTTATCTAATACATTTTCTGGGCTATAGGGTATAACAACACTGTGCCCAACCTATTCTCAGTATGACCAATAGCCTCTCATTTCCACACATATACTATATACATACAGATGTGTCCACATATGCCTTTCTGAAAATTGAGCCATGGCTCTCAATTTGATATGACAGCAATTTTCATATGTTGCTGTGCCATGCTGTCTGCGGTGCACCAAAGGTGCAAGTCATACTTTCACCACTAGGTGGCCAATGTATCATGTAATGTAGCACTTTATAGTGTTCCACCGAAGTAGCAAAGATACAGAAGTGGTCTGCTTTGGATTTTAATAGACGGCAAACGAGGGGTGTTGGGGAGTGTTTATTTTTTAAAGGTGCAATATGCATTTGTGGCTAAATTACTGTACTATCTGCTGAAACACTGTACTAGTGCCAAAAAAACTGTCACTAGGAATATATCATCAGTTCCTGATAATACAGATTCTGTACTTCCCATCCTCCGATATTGTAGCGTAGTGGTAAAGTCACTGCACATCACAACAGACAATCAGATACTGTAGGGTTTCAGTTTCTGTGTCATTTTTTTTGGGCTAAAAAAATACATTTATATAATTCAATAATATTATATTATCAGTAACACAATTTTAATAATAAAACTTACTAGAATAAATTCATATTTCATCTAAAGGGTGTGAATAGCGTGTTCAGTATGAGGGGATCAGAGTCAGTGAGGATGGTGTGTGTGTGTGTAGGTATTTCATAGAGACATAGGGCCATATTCAATTTGAGGCAAAAAATCAGTTATTGGCGATAATTTATCGCTGATGACATCATTTTTGCCTGTTCCACTTATCCCCATATTCAATTTCAAAGACTTTTTGCAGGTGCGAAAAGACTTTGTTAAAAAACGGGGATAAGTTTTCAACATGTAATACATGGCTTGCACCCATTTTCATGTACCCCAAATATGATGGGCATAGTTTAAAAAAATGCTATTCTTCACCCCTTCTTCACAGCTGGCTATTTAAAAACCTGACTTACCTTGGCAGTGTGTCTGTGCGCTGTCCCGATTTCTCCGTCTGGGGTTAGAATGGTTGACATAAGGCTGTATTGTATACAAAATTTATGCAATAAATTTTGTATACATACAGCCTTATGTTAACCATACCTACTGTGTTACCCTCACCATTCTATCCACTCATGTCCAGTTACTCAAACCACACCCTCCTGATAAGGACAACCAATGACCTGGAGGAAACAATTAAACATTTAAGGATTTATAGGATATCACGAAGAACAAGATGACACACCTTGACAAAGGCAAAATGGAGCCGAAACGCATTGGTGTACTGACACCATCTACAGCAGCATAAGAAACCAAGCATCACTTCTATAGGACTGCAGCTTAACCCCAGACAGAGAGATTGGGGCAGCAGCAGCTCACTGACAGCCAGGTATTCCACTGGGATCCCGGATCACGCGGCCGACACAGCAGGCTATCACCGGGAACCTCCAGAGAATCTCCAGCAGGAACATGCCGCATAGCGAGAGACCGGCATCTAAGGAAGCCAGCAAGGGTAAGTCACCCACGGGGCTACAGTGGCCAGATGCCAGCGGCTATCAGTATATTCCACAACACACAGAGAAAGAGACCGGCATCTCAGCGATGCCTACAAGGGTAAGTCACCCACGGGCACTTAGTGGCCGGATCACAGCGGCTATCACCTAAATGCAATAAGCTGCCACAATACACATTACCATCAGTGGGCTTCCCGAGTCATTTCTGCAGGACAGGATTTGGACATATCAATTGGACTACATCGGGACATTATCCATCACCTGATCCCCTTCCTGCTATCCTTAAACCCTGCAAATAGCACTATTGTATTTGTCTAAACCACACATTCCCACACACTCACCCCCTTACTATGTCAGTTTGTGATTTAAACGTACTGTTGTTTTATGTGGACGTCCTATATTTACATACTGGCAGGTGGATGTTTCTCAGCACACAAGTATAATTGTTTCTGAAATTATTTAGTTACATTTATTATTAATTTATTTACATTCCTAAGAATTGGCTCAATTATCCGATTCTTATTGTATTTTTGTAACAACATTTGAATCTAAGCTATTAATATAGTAATCATTGGATCAAACCTGCTATTATAAACTTATCAATCACGTTTATATCATGAATTGGATAAATAAATGGTCTTAATGAGATATACAGACTTAATTTGTTTACGACATTACATCACATAAAGGTTCAATAAGAAACAAACTTTTTAATTTATTTTCAATGTTGTACTACAAAAGGTTGAGCGCTAAGGTATTACTACAAATTACAAATCCAAATAAAATGTAACTGTCTACAGTGTGTGTGTTCTGTGGTTTTTTAATATTGCTTTTGCTGTGGAACTACAGGTATCAGCAATCCCGTAATGTACCAGCATGCGGGGGAGGCTTGCTGGGACCTGCAGTTCCACAGCAAAAGACAATATTTTTAACTATTTGAAATGAGCTACACTACACTATCAATATGGCACCCACAGCCCTATGGGTGCCGGGGCTAGACCTGGGCTATCAGCCTAAGCCTGGGGTGCCCTGGAGAGGGGGACCCCTTTATTGGGACACGGCCTGTGCTGGATAGGTAAAATGCACCTTGTAATGTCAGCCTGGGGGTGAGTCTAGCACTTCATCACTAGCTGGGCTTCCCTCAGCCCTCTCCTAGAACTGAATGGATATTGCCCACAAGCAGCCAGCATCCATTCAGCTTATCTGGGGTCCGGCACCATCATACAGCTGCAGCGGTGGGGTTGCCCAACCTGACCACCCGTGGAACACTTCAGCCCGTGGGTGGAACAGCAGGACAGTGCTGTCCTGCTGAAAGCAGGATATTGGGAGGAGTGCACCCTCTATGGGTCGGCACCTCTGTTTGACTGAACTGGTCGAAAACCCCAAGAGTCGGCCCTGATCAGGGGGGTCCCTAGTTCCCCAGAGATCTCTGGCCTAGGCTGAATAGTGGCCAGGGTTGACACTTTGACTGGGAGGCCCAGTGGAAGGGCTCCCCTGGCTGTTGCATTAGCCCCCTAGCTAGAAAAAGTCAGATGCTGGTTCTGAATAATACAGGGGGAACCTACTAATTTTCCCCCCTGTATTTCCAGAATCAGGATCGGATCAGTGCCCAGTGCTGTTTGCGCACTTCCCCTATGTTATTTGTCCCCTGTATTTTGGCAACCAGGGCTGGTTCTGAATAGCCCAGTGCTTGTTGTGTTCATGTCCAGGGGACCCCTAAGTTGTTTGTCCCCTGTATTTAAGCAAAACCAGGACTGGGTCACTAAAATCCCAGGGCTCTTTTGTGGAGGGGGGGTATGCCATTTTTCTCTCACAGTTTTTTTTTTACCGCAGCATCACAGACGGGTCTCTCTGTTCCCATCCATGCTCTGTGTCAATGACACAGATGCATGTAGCATGGATCTCCTGGTCTGTGCAAGTATCTGTGTCATTTAAATACATAGCAGCAAAGAGGGGTCACACTGATCCCATCAATGCTTCTGTGTCAATGACACAGATGCATGTAGCACAGATTTCCCTGGTCCATGCTACATGCATCTGTGTCATAACTCACTCGATCTAATGACTATGCAAATCATTAGAGTGTGCACCATAGATTGGGTGAACATTGTGAAGCTTTTGCTGCACATCATTCACTTCCGCTGGCGGAGAGAGTTCAAGGGTGACTACTGTGTGTAATCTACTGTAATAACAAAGTGGAAAGCAAAACATTGTGCAGCCAGCAATATTACTGGTCAATGTATGTACAATGTAACCATGGAAAATTGGTGCTATTTTTGGAGGAAGGGAGGGACCAAATGTATAAAAGTGTCTCCATACACAAAGGGCAACATTAATGAGTAGTAACAAAACACTTGGGGAGGGCTAATGAAAATGTGATTTGTTGTCTGTCTGTGGAAAATATGCTTCTTTTACAAATGAATTCCTTGTTGCTCCACCTCTGTGTTAAGAAAAGCAAAGGGTTAACCCGGAAAAGGACATGAACATACTATAAAAAACTGATGGTCAGTTTTTGAATTATACTATATAACTAGCACCACAATATGAAATATGGAGCCATATTTCTAATGATTATTTTATATATAAATGTGTTTTTATGGCTCAGTATATGAAATTTGGAGCCATATTTTCAAGGGGATATTTCTACATTATATCACTAAGAAATTGCTTCACACACGCCATCCTTACTGACTCTGATCCCCACATACTGTACACACTATTTATACCCTCTAGATGAAATATGATTTTATTCTAAAATGTTTTATTGTAATTAAAATTAACTTATTGATAATATTAAATTATTGAATCATAAAATTTTATTTTTGGAGAAATAAAAGGCTTACACTGAGATTCAAACTCCAATTTCCTGGTGTGATGTGCAGTCACCTTACCCCTACGCTATAACACCTACAGGTAAATACTGAAGTCTTTTACCTCTTATATAGTAAAAATGAACTAAAACTGACAGCTTCTGTTGTAGAGTTCTAGTTTCCAGCTAGAAATATAGCAAGTTTTTTTTTCAGTATATGAAATATGGTGCTATATTTCCAAGTGCTATTTTCTATTGTATGTCATTTATCTAAGAATGTTATTTATGGCTCCAGTATATGAAATTTAAATCCATATTTCCAAGCACTATTTTCTATTCTATAGGACCTTTTACTGTATATGTAGCCTTTTGTAAGCCTATCTGTCACTGCAATGGGAGGGAGCTTACTGTACAGGATTCCTCTCCAGCTTTAAACTTACACAACTTACACTTTTCTAAAAATGCAACCTGCTGTCTGAAAAGTGGTACTGCACTATATTTCAGCCTCCTTACACATGTCCCGACAGTTATATCTTGGCCGGGCTGAATATCTCATGCCATGAATTGCAGGCAATGGCACAATTTTCAGAAAGGTGTATGTGGACACATCTGTATATATAATTTAACATTATTGGTTAGAAAATAAACTATAAATAGCACCTTTTAGTAATAGGAGTTACACTCTGTATGAGTTCCTGTATACTGTACATTCATGTTAATTTATAATTCTGGTTTTAACAAAATCTGTTGTTAATTCTGCTTCAGGCCTTTTATCCAGGATGTTAATCAATGCACTGGTAGACAGCACACAGGTATGGCTACTGATTGAATAAATGAGTTAACCATCAGCAAGCCTGACTGCCTACTGTACCTTAAAGACCGACAGCCAATAAGGAACTGCTATATATATCAGCAAAAAAAAAGTTATGTGAGTGAGCTAAAGGGCTAAGAAAAGATATTCCAAAAAGGAGAGCATGGTTCCCGAGACATATCGGCCCTGGTTCATTGTCCTCCTTGCCTTTTTTAAACATCACCCCTAGAGGTAGATGTTTTAAGACTTGGCATATTTACTAAAGGTTGATTTTTGGTCGATTTTGTGTTTCAGGGTCTAAATCACACATTCATTTAGAGAATATTTTTGACAGTTTAAAAAAAAAAGATGTAAAAAAATCATCAGTTAGTAAATGCATGATTTAGTCCCTGAAACACAAAATCGACCAAAAATTTACCCAACATCGACCAAAACTTGACCAGAATCAACTTTTAGTAAATATACCCCCAGGAGAGAGATAGAGTGGAGTAAAGTGGATAGAGCTAAAGGGAGAAATAAAAGGAGCATATTTACTAAACTCCATATTTAAAATGTGGATGTAGTTTCATATTTTCACCTAAATTCACATTGCAAATTTAGGAAATATTACTTGAATTTATAAAAAAATCACTCACAGGGACAGAGCTTATGGAAAAACTGTCCCTGTGAATCCCCTCTGCACAATTCTCAGGGGTTGGGAGAGTTTGCAAACTCTGGAGAGTTTAGGCATTTTTTCCCACTCACAAATTTACTAATGTCAAACTCGGGAGAGAGATCTCCTTTGTTATGGGAAAATACTGGAGAGTTAGCAAACTCTATTCAATTCATCATCGGCAAAATTTGAGAACCTTTTCACTGGTGAAGACAGGATTCTGGAATTTACCAAGCAGAGAGTTTTGAAACTCTCATGAGATGGGAAAACTCTCCTATAAAAACTTGTAAAAAAAAACACCTGCCTGTGATCTTAGAGTTTGGCAGAAACATACACAGATCGCTATGATCCATGTATGTTTCTGCCTGTAAATATAGAAAATAAATTTAAATATCAGAAAAAAAATTACATAGGGTCCCCCCCCTGAAGCTTAACCAGCCCCAGGCTTGCCAGCCTGTCCTGGTTTCAAAGATGACAGGGAACCAAATGTGTAGGGTTCTCACGTAATTTAGAAGCCAACACCAGGCTGCAGGGCCAGTCCTGATTTTAAATATAGGAGGGAAAAAATTGCATAGGGTCCCCCCTATATTTTAAACCAGCACCAGACCCAAATGCTACAATGCTAATGCTACAGCCCAGAGACCCTTTCACCGGGGCTCCGGGTCCAAAGCATTATCATCCCAAGCCGGACAGGCCAAGCTGGGGATCTCAGGGGAGGTAGGGACCCCCTAAAAAAGGGGTCCCCCCTCTCACTTAACCCCAGGCTTGGTCTGAAGTCTGGGGCTCTTCCCAACACCCCTGGAGCATTAGGTATGGGGGTAATAAAGTGGGGCAATTTTAGTAAACTATTGAATTTTACAGTGGGACTACAGGTGCCAGCATGCCTGCCCTTTGGCACTTGTGGAGCTACAAGTGCCAGCAGATGGGCGGCACTTGTACCCACACTGTAAAATAAATAGTTAACTAAAGACAAAACACACACACACCGTGCAAAGTATAACTTTATTACACACACCTACCCATACCAGATGCTTCTGTCCCCTTCTCCAGTAGAATCCATATTGACTGGCCCTGCAAAAAAAATTTCATACTCACCTATATCTTGGCGCTGGTCTCCGCAGTAATCCATGGCCTTTGTAAAACAAAAAAACAAACTTACTGATCCACGCACCGGGTATCAGTATGTGTGTTGCCACACATACTGATACCTCCTGAATGCCAGCTGATGGGACTGCACAGGGTTTGCAAGTCCCACCAGCGAATCAGCGGCCATGCTGACTGTAGAGCGGCTGCTTGTTGGCTCCAACTACTGACAGTTCCCACCTCCCCTGAGATCCTCAGCTTGGCCTGACCAGCTTGGCCTGATAATGCTTTGGACCCAGAGCCCCGGTGAAAGGGTCTTCAGGCTGTAGCATTAAAGCCTGGCCGTTTTAGGTCTGGTGCTGGCTTTAAATATAGGGAGTACCATACGCAATTTTTCCCCCCTATATTTAAAATCAGGACTGGCCCTGCAGTCTGGTGTTGGTTTCTACATTACAGGGGAACCCTACACATTTTGTTCCCCATAATCTTAGAAACCAGGACAGGCTGGCAAGCCTGGGGCTGGTTAAGTTTAAGGGGGGGGGGCTATGTCAATTATTTTTAACCACTTTTAACCCATTTTTTACTGGTACAACACAAGCAGCTTACATATATCGAGAAGACACTGCAATCTCAAGTGAGTCATCTACTGCAAAACCTGCTACTCGGGGCAAAAATCTCCTGCAAACCCTTCTACTTGGCAGAGAATTCTCATTTTACTTCACCATCGGCCATCTCACTCTCAGCTAAACTCCCTTCTTTGTAAATTTGAGAGTCTTAGGAGCTTCAAATCACCTGAGTTTGGGTGAAGCTGATCGAGTTGAAAAAAAAGCAAACTCTCCCAGACTTGATTCTTAGTAAATTTACCCCTCACTGTATGTTTTGGAAAAAATATTGTGAGAATGTGTCTGTGCATGCATACCATCTGCTGTAGCCCGGCTTCCTGTCTTCTCTCCTGTCCTTGCAGAACACCCAATCCCCTTTACCGGCCGGCACTTTACTGTATATCAGCTGACTGCACACATCAGCTGATCGTGTCACACAGAGAGGAGATCACAGATAAGCTGTGTGGTGCAAGTAAGTTTAACATTACTTCTTTTCTACACCAGGTGCAGGGGGCAGCCGGGGGATCAACAGGGACAGGATAGATGCAGGTAGACAGGCTGCAGCAGGGGCCATGGACCACCATTACCAGCATGGCTGATCGGTGATCTCCTGGAGATCGGTGATCTCCTGTGTGCAGACAGCTGAAATGCAGTGAAAGTACCGGTCGGTCAGCAGTTTCGGGACCACCAATCAGCCGTCCAGTGCAGGTAAGTTTTATTTTATTTATTTTGTACATCTACACCTCTATGAGCAGCCTGTTGTCTGTTTAGACACACTGGCTGTTGACAGGCACTGGCTCCGTCATCTGTCAGATGTCAGACAGAGCTGAGAAAAAATTGGTGAGCCGGAAAGAATCCTACATAACACCACCTGAAGATAGTGTTATTGTCGCTGGGCTTTCTCCAGTATTTAATTTGAATAAGATCGCATTTCCCATTACAAGTATAGGAAATGTGATTTGCTTTCTAAAATATGCAAATGTAAGGGCTTGGAATTGTTTATTTTAACAAAAACTCCACCAAAAGCCCTCTATTACATTTAAGTGATACTAAAATAATGTGAAAAGGGTGTGAAAACACCAGTTTTTACATTATTTTTTAAAAATACTATTGATAAATATGCCCAAAAGTACCAATCAATCCGCTCCTAACTGTCCTTTTTCAAACACTGGGCCTGATTCAGTAAGAATTGCTATTGCTTACGCATCTGCAAATTTGCATGGAACGTAACTGTGAACGTAACTGTGAAAGTATGCTAAGCCTGCCACAGCTCAGCCGGCATAGAGGCGCCCACTGCTGCTTTCTCACATCTGTAATACCTTTCACTCCTGTGTATATATCAGTACCATCGACGCACATCGGCCTATTACACAACATTTACACCAGGTGTGACCAGCCGCAGAAACCGCAAGTCAACTCAAGCTGTGTATGCAATCGGCTAATTTATGCAAGCCCATGAAACAGCGTTTAAAGGGACAGACACTCCTGCATTTTTCAAATCACTCTGCCATCACCAGCCCCAAATGCTCATAGCCTGTCATTCACTCTGTGATGGACTCCTCAGTGCGTCCGTAATCGCAGTGCGATCGCAGAACACGTGCATTGTGGTGCATACACACATGCACAGTGGTTACAATAGCTTGATCTGCGTACACAATTGCAATTGTGTACACTGCTGAATCAGGCCCACAGTCTGTGAATAACAGTTAGAAACTGGTTGCTACTGTATCTCTCTCTAAGGCTTAGTACATCTCCCCTAATACATTTATACAATTGTTGCTTATTTTATGAATTTTTTCATTAATTAGCAAACTATTTTATACAGTATTATGGGTTAACCTCTGGTATTGAAATGCTACTGTACATCTTATACTGTACCTGAGCCATGCAGTCCTTAAAGTTTATGAACCCTTCATTATAATATTGCATTAATTTCAAAGGTGTTTCAATATGAAATAGCTACTTTGAAATAAATAAACTATTGGAATGAAGAGGCTAATTAAATCAATATGAACAATGCAGCCTAATTAAACTGGTTGTTAACATGTGCATGCAAGCATTGCACTTGCTCTAAAATACAGTAATTGCTATTTCACCACATCTCTAGAAATGTAAATAATCCCTTCCAGTGCAAGCCAATCACATTGCTACTCGTGTGGAAAAACTGCTTGTGGTTAGCTGAACAGCTAATTCGAGTCCTGATTAATTCAGTTTTTCACATTTGATAGTGGGGATCTGTGAAAACCTACATTTTTGCTAGAATTGCCTTTTGTTTAGGGGGAAAAGTAGAAACAAAATTGTTTCATTTCATTTACTTTTATTTTTACACATAGTAGTGTTTTATTTACTTTATACTATATTTTTTATAACAGGCAGGGTGATTGGGCACTCCTAATGCTAAACTAGGACCACTGAGGTGGCAAAGTTAGCACCATGGGTCCTAAAAATTTTCTTTACCCTGTTATGAATGACTCAGGAGCCAGAAGAGGGTCCAGCTCTTGTCTCTGCAGGAGGATGCACAGGGTTTGTCATGCAAACACACACTGATTGCCCTACAAAGGCTCTAGTCATGTATTTACAAGACAACTATGCCTCTGGGACTACATGCCTTGAATTAAACTTTATAAGTCAATTCTGGTTTCCACTTATACATGAGAACTTTATGACTGTGTTTGCCTTGCTTTAGTGGGAACAAATCCAGGCTCTCTAGTACTGGAGCTGTTTGGTAATCTGGGGGACACACTGCCCAATTTTTTAATTTATGATTTATTTACTAGCAGTGCTTGGGTCATCCTGTTTGATTGCCCATTCATTCCAGTGTGGTTTTTACATGCTGAAAAAACCACTGAAATGAGTTGTGTAATGAAATGCATGGTAAAAGCTCTGTTTATTTGCAAATACATGTGAATGCATTAAGCCAGAGATTCCTAAACTCCGCCATTGAAGTCCAGGTTTTAACGATATCCAGTCTTGAACATAGGTGACTTAATTAGTACCTCAGTCAGTTTGATTTAACCATCTGGACTCAAGCTTGGATATCTTTAAAACTTGGACTGTAATGGTGGAGTTTGGAAAACTGCATTAAATTCATATCAACCATTTTTATTCCACATGTGAACTGCATTTCACTTTAATAAGCATTTTATCTTGCATTTGCCACAAATACAGTGCAATTTCATATCCAGCCTAATATATACAATTCATTTGGTGTGTAGGAAATAAATTAGAGCCTCTTATGGCAGGTCAATGAATGCTGGAAGTATTTTGAATACTATCTACAATATTTCTAAAATATTCATCTACTGTAAGTCCATTTTGGTGATCTCTTTTTTTTTCTCTGTCTCTTGAAGAATGTCTTTCTTATTTGGGTGCTCCATCATGCTGACAGTCCTGGGAAAATATGCTCTTGCCAGCTGCCTTATATTATAGTTGAGTACTCAAGCTCCAAATAGTTGCATCAATCCAGGTTTGTCAGGGTCTGTTGTCCAGAGATCAGTGCCAGCCAAGACTCAAGCCTCCTTTATATCTGTAAGAAAACTCTGACTTTTCTATACAATTAACTAGTGTTTGGAATCAGACAGCAGTGTAGAAAGTCAGTCTGCTGACCCCAGAAATAACAAGTCCTGACATTTTAAAAACCTGATATAAATGCAGCTTCCCTGGAACATATATAGGCCAGCACTCTTTCACACAGAGCTGAAAACTCAGGCTCAATCAAGGCATTAGGTACATTAATGGCATGTCCATATTGATACATACTTTTAAGGAGTGAATTCTCAGGTTGGGTCTAGCTTCACATATATTACATTGTTTCAATAGCTACTTGAAAAAAGCAGTTACAAAGTTATTTCTCAGTGACAGATGAACTGTGTGAATGCAATGATGAAGTCACAATGATGTAAAGAAAGAATGTACTAAACAAAAGAGAATTTGCAATAGAGCGTGTATAGTTGGTGAGTATTGGATATAGTCTCTTTAACAGACTTTCAGAAAAATAAATCAAGTTATCATTAAGCTCTTAGATATGAACTAGAAAAATTCCATATTTCAATGAATGAACCAATTTCTATTGTATACTGTCCACTAAGGGAACTCTCATCGGTGCCCTATTGCCCGCACTGTGATCGCACCATGCAATGTTATGGAGACGCGGGTGTGAACGCAGCATGCATAACAATTCGCGAGTACACGCCTCGTGCCATGCGTCAAAGATGTAGCTGGGCATATCTGTAGGTGCAAATTTATGCCGAAGACACAGATTACATGCCAGAAATTATACTATTATTATTATGTACATTTTATTGTATAATTACATTGTGTTCATTCAGTTGTGTGTATTTATAAATGTCCTGTAAATTAAAACAGCTGTTTGTTGGCATGTGGCAGCACAATGGATAAGCATTGCTGTTAGCATTGCTGTCTCTGAACATTGAGGATGTGGGTGAGATTCCAATCATGACCATCATCCATGTGTGGGATCTGAGTATACTGTACCCATGTTTGTGTTTGTGGGTTTACTCTGGTTTTCTCCCTCAATCTAAAGACAAACTGATAGGTTAATTGTCTTCTGACTAAAATTAACCCTAGTGTGCATGTGTGTGGTCGTATGGTAGGCAACATAGATTACAAGCTTCACTGTGATCGGGACTAAGGCCCTCATTCAGAGCCGCTCGCTAGCGGCAGTATGCTCGTTCCGAGCGATGTTCGCACATCTGCGCATGCGTACGGTTTTTAGTACACATGCGCGAACCAGTCAGTGCAGCCGAAAATCGTTTGTACGCTATATAGCGAGTGCCTGCTATTTTGAGTGACAGAATGAGGCGTATGTGGGTGGTAACAGGGGAAGGTGCTTGAAAACGGGGGAGAGGAATTCGAACGCAGGCGTGCTTAAAGGTCAAAACGGGCGTTTTAAGGGAGTGCATAATTATTACAGCAGCGTCATTGACCACGTCACTTGTTTTTTTTTAACTCAGAACTGCTCGCAAAATAGCGGTTGAAAAAACCAACCACAAGAATAGCGAGCAGTTCATACGCTGTACGATGTACTTGATTAATCTAATAAATAGCGGACATGATGTATGGTGCGAGCGGCCAGGGGGCGTTTTTATCAAATAAACGAGCGTATGTTTTGCTCGCTCATTCAGACTTAGAGGTGTGAACAGACTGCAATGTGCGAACGGATCATTTGAATAGCCACCCCTTGTTTTTGAACGAACGACCGCAAATAGCGAACGGCTCTGAATGAGGGCCTAAGTTTATTGGCTAAATAATATCTATAAATTGTTGAGTAATGTAATAAGTATATAAATAAATGAAGACATGTAGAGGATTCTCTGGTTTGTCTCCTTACATATAATGATTGCCTTGGTTGCCCTGACAACTATAAAATAATAACTTTTTCCCTTATGTGAACCTTTCCACACACCTTACCTTTCCACATAGCTATTTTTTTTGGGCATATAAGCTGTTAATATTTAAATGTTGGCTTCTGTGTTTTTATCTTTCATATTGTGTCTTTTTTGTCTCTCATCACCACTTTTACTGCCCTAGGCTGCAGCATTGTCATGTCAATCCTTTGTAAGTTGTCTATTTAAATTAGCTGGATGGGCAGAAAGGAGACAGGCCTACTTCTAATCAACTATCACTATGAGGGGGCAGAGTGAAGTTTCTTCTTTGTGACTGCTTTCAAAGTGTCCTGTCCCTGGAGCTGTAAATAATGAACTAAACATAATGAACCATCTACAGATGTTAGAATAGGCAGTTTCTGTACAAATTTTGCTTTATGTCTGAGACTGTTACAGTACTCATTTACCCTCTAAGTACTTCAAAGATATAGGATTTTTGACAACAAACTGTGTATTCCAACATAGCAATGACATTTAATGCATTCCTAGGATGACTGCACAATCTACTGAATATATACATAGATCTAATAATATTACAATTAAATATATATTTTACCTAGTGTGTACCCAATATGTACCTGTCTCGTTTATTGACTTCTCTTAGTGAAATGATTAACTGAGGGTTTATTTAATCAATGGGGAAGCAGAAGTTAATGGGAAAACAACACATCCTAATAGTGTTAAATTCTTAACACATATCTCAATATTTTAGCAAAAATATGGAAGTTAAAATGGATGAAATGTTTTCACATGTGTGAACATTTGTGTAGTTAAAAAACATGCTGACCATATGTTTCAAACTTTATTAAATTTAGTTAAGTGTATTAATCCATAAGCTTGAGGCAAAGTTATATTTTTGTTTTGAGTTCAGAGGTATTTAGAATGTAAATGAGTAAGTTAAGTAAATAGCATGTAATATTATCTTCCTTTAAATGCTTCTATTTTCTGGATTTGTTCTTGCCATGAAAGAATGGGAATATATTTACTATCCCAAGGGTCGAGAAGCTCAGAATACGGGTGGCAGAATCCTGGCAGCAGTCGGATTCCCGGTGCCAGAATCCGGACCACTGGCATGGTATTAGGGTTAGGGAGAGGGTTAGGTTCATGGTTAGGGGTTAGGCACTAGGGAGAGGGTTAGGGATAGGCTTTGGGGGGGAGGGTTAGGGTTAGACTTTGGGTGGAGGGTTAGAGTTAGCCTGTGGGAGAGAAGGGTGAGGGGAAGAGTTAGGGTTGGGCTGCTTACCTTTAGGCATCAGGATTGTGATTGTCGGGATGCCTCTGTTAGTATTGTGACTGCTGGCATCCAGACAGCTGAGATCCCGTACTTAACCCAAAGAATGCAGTCTTTTAGAAGGTGTGTGGGGACTCATCAACTGTTAGAGGATAATGCAATGGGGGTGCAGGTCAGAAGCATCTCAGCTCAATCATTGTGCCCTTTACACAGTGAGGTCATTGTGGTCAATGTGTAGCATAATACTTTAGCATTGGTTGCAGTTTTGGGACAGGAGCAAGGACCCACCAACTGGGCTCTGCTGTCTACACAGTACATGGGGCATGCCAGGCCTGGTTGTTATGCAACTGAGTTTTGCTGCATCAATAGGGTAAACCCTGTTGCATATCTTTGTGTCATCTCCAAAAATGCATACTTTCCCTTCAAAACCATTTGCAAAGTAACCAATAAAGATATTAAATGCACTGGTTCAAGTACAGATCGCTGGGGTACTCCACTGGAAACCTTTCCTTCATATGAATGCACTCTATTTACTACAACTCTGTTTTCTATCCTGTAACCAATATCTTATCCATTCAACTATCTTAGATTCCAAACCCAAGTTTTGAGTTTATTTATTGATTACTTTAATAACAGAGTCAAAAAAGGCACTAAGATTTGTTTGGCCTGATCTCCCCCCAGGAATGCATGCTGTTTGGAATTCTGTAAATTGCTGGATTTTAGATATTCTGCAACTCTCTCTTTTAAAAGTGCTTCAATCAATTTCCCTACTACTTATGTAAGGCTCACTGTTTGTTAGTTGCTTGCCTCTACCTTCCACTTTTGTGAAGTGGGACTACATTTGCTCTTATCCAGTCCTTTGTAAATACTCCTGTAGCTAGTGAATGCTTGAAAAATTCAGTTAATGGTTTTACCAGCAGCTCTTTTAGTATCCTTAGGTGTATCCCATATGACCCTACTGATTTATCCACTTTCAGTTTTGAGAGTTCTGTTAGGCTCTTCTCTTCTGTAAATGTATTTGCCTATTTTTTGAATACTTGCAACTTCACTGCAGTCACTTCCCTTTCTTTCTGTAGTGAATATTAAGCAAAAATAATAATTAAGATGATCAACTATAACCTTCTCAACCTGAACAAGAATCTAATTTTCTCTTCAGCTTTTTACTTTGTACATCTGATTACCTTCTTGTTGCCTTCTATATGATATACCTCTTTAGCTTCATTATTCTGAGTCTACTTATATTTACTAGATGCCATCTTTTTTGCTTTCACAATACTTGCAATTTCTTTTGCCAACCACGCTGGCTTTCTTTTCGTTGTGCTTGAAAATGTGATAAAGGAGGTGAGTTTGAGATCGGCTGACCCCTTTGATTCCCCTCCTTTGGTGGTCCCAGTGATTTTTCTAGTGGGCTTGGTACAAAATGTAAGGAAAATATAGACTAATTCAACATATCTCTTATCCCATGGGTAAATCAGTCAATGATGCAATCCATGCAGAATTGTGTCAAGTGGTTTATCAGTCAATTGACAGTGAACTGGATTTTGTCAGCTCATGTTGCTGTGCTTTGTTCAAGATTAATGTTGTATCTGCCTATTGCCTGATACCCCTGCATCCAGATTATTTCCATTTTATGGGGGTTTGTCTGCGTAATGGTTATTTCATGAACAAATGTATGCTATGGGATGTTCCATTTCTTGTGCCTTTATTGAGTGCTTCTGAACTTTTCTCCATTAGTACATGACAGCTAGTACAGGGGATGCGGGAGTAGATTACTACCTTGATGACTTTCTCTGTATCAGACCGGCAGATTCTTCTGTTGTAGTATTGTGCTGTCATTCTTTTTTCTATTTGTGCACTATTTTCAGAGTAATGTTTGTGCATGACAAGATGGAGGACCTGTATTGTTTTTAGGTATCAAGAGACACCTTAGATGTGTTGCACTTCCTTATAGTTTTCCGTGCCTGTCTACAGAAATGAAATGTGATTCAGCTTTATTGGCAAGCTCTTATGGCCATATCTACTTAAGGACAGTGCAAAATTGCAACAAAATTGCAACAATTTACTTATGCCGCAGGGCTATGGACTTTGGAGCTTACAGTAAATAGGTGGTTCCTGGTGTTCCGAGCCTTGGCCTGATGATTGGGTAAGCAAAGGTTTAACCAGGAATCTCCTTCTGCTTGAATTTTTCCTAATCATTGATTCTCTTGAAATATGGGGGGAGTGCCTGTGTAACACTAGTATAGTATTTACAGTGATTACCCATCATGGCATGTCATCAGTAATACTAGTCTGTTAACTCACTCTACTAGTTTTGTGATTTTTATGTGATATGCATTTTAAGGCCAAAACATGTACCTAGGATCAAAATGCCATTTCAATATTTATCTTGGTTAGATTTTGTCAGCTGGTGCCTCAGGCTGCTCCTGTTGGTGACGTTAATCTCCTTACTGTAATTTGACAGATCATTCAACCTAACTCGAGGGAATAATCAGGTGGTCAATTTATCCAGGGATGTTAAACTCCTACAGTGTGGCTAAGGAAGAATGGGAACAATATTATATATCCATATCCAATAGATTTGAGTCCTCATCAGTTGATGCATTCTTTTCTCTAATTCTGTTATATTGTGGGTTGCTCACTCAAATCTATTAAAAATTATTAGCATGTGTTGAGTATTTTTATTGGGTTATGTTTGAGGATAGGAATCATCTTATTGACATCCATATGTTGCCAAATGGGTTTTCATGGTGACAAGAAATTATCTTATATGCTGTGTAAAAAATCCTGGTAGGTTTTTCTTGCCTCTGGACCATTTCTTTTTTGTTGTTAACATCACACCGTCTTTGTTGTTGTTTAATTGTGGCCTGTGGTTGAATGAGTATTATTTGTGTTGTAGTATTGTTTTATGTTATTGATTATTTTTATACATTTTTGTTTTACATGATTTTATAATAAGTCCATATGTCTTTTTTTTCCCATAGGCTAAGAATGTACATTGGTTGTGTTTTCAGGGAACGTTGTGGGACTCTCTTAAAGATCAAATGATGGTTACTGTAAGAACTCTTAGTTCCCAGAGTTGTGGTTTGCACTGGGCAATCATTCATGATTTCAAATTGATGTTTATATCCTGGCTTTTCTAATCATTTATATGATCAACCATTGTGTTGTTCCCATATGTGGAATCCAAGAAACTCGTTGCTGTTATTGATGAACCTCTGAGGAGTTCCCCGATTTCTTGTTACATTGTGTCACATCATGGTGTGGTTTTTGAACACAGGATGAGTAGTTTTAAAGACATACAGTTATACAGGCCAGATGGAGTACATTTGTTTATTAAATGAATATTTATAGCTATTTCTGAGTTGGTGTAGTAGTTTTAGGTATATAGCTATACTGTGGTTTTAGTGGCCTGGAAACTTGCAGTATGAATGGCTGTTTATTTGAGTTGTCATTTATTCCTTAGTTGTCAGTGATATAAAGTTTAATATGCTTATTACACTATAAGGGCATTTTACACAACTTATTAGGGTGTATCTAATTTTGGCTAGTTGAACACTAAAAATTCAGTTTGGAATGTATGACTGTTTTGTTTTATGTTACCTGTTTTTGTTGTCCAACACCATATTACAGTAACTTTAATCAATTAAAATAAAATGTTATTATTATATCAAATAAAGTTTTACCAAATTTCCAGCCAACTCCTGTTTGTTGCACATTGGGGTGTAGGTCCCAGATACCATGTCAAGTGGTGTCACCTTACTGCCAGTTGTGCCCCTATTGGACACCTGTGGCATTCCTGAGACCTGTGGTCACTTATCTGTAAGTGTGTCTGTCTTTCCACATCCAACATTTTGGACTGTATCACATGATCCATTCTTTCTAACCTGCTCCCAGAACTCTGATCATATGTCTCACCCAGCCTATCAGAACTCAGGCTGCCCTAATTAAACCAGGAACTACTGATAGTACATCCCCTATGATGGTAAGTACCTTGTCTCTTGGTTCAGTACATGCTCCAATATTGCAATATTGCTTCATAGCATGCTGCTCCAGTGCTATCCAGAAAACCTGGAAAGCACTGGAGTAATAATTGTGCATGACAAGATGGAGGACCTGTATTGCATTAACATGAGATTCTGTTCAGTGCTATCTGAAAAAAACTGCTCTTGTACAGTATTTGCATCACACACATTCTGCCTCAGTGTGTTCCAGCACACCTACTCTAGTAATTACTTCACAGGCATTCTGCCTCAGTATGTTTAAACACACCTGATCCAGTCATTTTTTCTCAGCATTTCTTTCCAGTATAATCCAGTAAACCTATTCCAGCATTGCTTCATAGCATTTTCTGCAGCCTACTTCAAGTTCCAACATAATTGCAGTCTGGTCCCAGATATCCTGCTTACTACTAAATGGGCTATCTTGCTAGGCTGTACCTGTTTTCAATACCTGTTCTACTAATTGCTCTGCAGCTCTGGGTCTATATAAGAAAAGGAAGTCTCTTTTTTTGGGGGGGCACACTTTTTGATTCTAATTGAAAATTGTTATATATTTTAACTTTTATTATATTTTTTAAAACAAAGTCACAATGGGTGCAACAAACAAAACAGTACAATACATAAAACACATAAAATAGGGTGAAAATATCTAAGTAGGATAAACTCTGTATCTAAATCTTGCCTAAATAGGACCAAATGTAGTTTTCCAAATGATATTGAAATTAGCCAAATAGACTTCAAAAATACACTTAATAGCTTTCTTGAATCAAATGAGGCCGTTTTGTGGCAAAAAAAGTATATTATATTGTAATTTAATATTGCACATATATTTTTTCACAAAGTAGTCTGTAATGAGACAAGACAGTGTGGCAACAAACCTTTTTTGGGGTGTACAAAAAATCACAAACAGTGAATATTATATGTCTCTATCAGACAATATAACTGTATGGATCTGAGAGCCAGGCATGTCGCAACAATTTTGGGGGAGTGTCACACCCTGTGTCTGTGATCCCATAGAAAATGAAAGGGGTTCCGGCATCTCAGTGCACACAGCCATTCTGCTCATCCATAAGTCTACATAGAACTGTGATAATCAAATTATCTGTGAGCGATGCTGCGTCGTTATACACAGATGGTTGTAATTGCAATTATGTGCATTATTTGTGCTCCAGCATTCACATTAAGACCTCCTTTAGTAATCTGGATTAAACCATAGTTAACTGAGACATTAGCATTTACTGATATGAATTCAATGTAAATGAGATTCTGATTGATAATAAAAAAAAATGTTACAGACTGGGAGGTGTTCATATAAATGCAGTGTACTAAATGTTACAGTAAGTGTATGTAGGAATCGGCATCAATTGATTATATTGTTGATTGAGTAACCTGAACTTTTAAGCTAAAATTGAGTTACTTATATATTGAGTTATATACAGTCAGGTCCATAAATATTGGGACATTGACAGAATTTTAATATTTTGTCCTCTATTCACCACCACAATGGCTTTGAAATGAAACAAACAAGATGTGATTTAACTGCAGACTTTCAGATTTAATTTGAGGGTAATTACATCCAAATCAGGTGAACGGTGTAGGAATTACAACAGTTTCTATATGTGCCTCCCACTTTTTAAGGGGCCAAAAGTAATGGGACAAACTAAACAATCCTAAATCTAACTTTCACTTTTTAATACTTTGTTGCAAATCCTTTGCAGGCAATTACAGCCTGAAGTCTGGAACGCATAGACATCACCAGACGTTGGGTTTCATCCCTGGTGATGCTCTGCCAGGCCTCTACTGCAAATGTCTTCAGTTCCTGCTTGTTCTTGGGGTATTTTCCCTTCAGTTTTGTCTTCATCAAGTGAAATGCATGCTCAATCGGATTCAGGTCAGGGGATTGACTTGGCCATTGCATAACATTCCACTTTTTAGCCTTAAAAAAACTCTTTGGTTGCTTTTGCAGTATGCTTCGGGTCATTGTCCATCTGCACTGTGAAGCGCTGTCCAATGAATTCTGAAGCATTTGACTGAATATGAGCATATAATATTGCCTGAAACACTTCAGAATTCATTCTGCTGCTTTTGTCAGCAGTCACATCATCAATAAATACAAGGGAACCAGTTCCATTGGCAGCCATACATGCCCACGCCAAGACACTACCACCACCATGCTTCACTGATGAGGTGGTATGTTTTGGATCATGACCAGTTCCTTTCCTTCTCTTCTCTTCCCATCACTCTGGTACAAGTTGATCTTTGTCTGATCTGTCAATAGGATGTTGTTCCAGAACTGGAATGGCTTTTTTAGATGTTGTTTGGCAAACTCTAATCTGGTCTTCCTGTTATTGTGGCTCACCAATGGTTTGCATCTTGTGGTGAAACCTCTATATTCACTCTTGTGAAGTCTTCTCTTGATTGTTGACTTTGACACATATACATCTACCTCCTGGAGAGTGTTCTTGATTTGGCCAACTGTTGTGAAGGGGTTTTTCTTCACCAGGGAAATAATTCTTTTGTCATCCACCACAGTTGTTTTCCATGGTCTTCCGTGTCTTTTGGTGTTGCTGAGCTCTCCGGTGCATTCTTTCTTTTTAAGAATGTTCCAAACAGTTGATTTGGCCACACCTAATGTTTTTGCTATCTCTCTGATGGGTTTGTTTTGATATTTCAGCCTAATGATGGCTTGCTTCACTGATAGTGACAACTCTTTGGATCTCATATTGAGAGTCAACAGCAACTGATTCCAAATGCAAACGTCACACCTAGAATCAACTCCAGACCTTTTACCTGCTTAATTGATAATGAAATAACGAGGGAGTAGCCCACACCTGTCCATGAAATAGCTTTTGAGTTGATAGTCCCATTACTTTTGGCCCCTTAAAAAGTGGGAGGCACATATTGAAACTGTTGTAATTCCTACACTGTTCACCCGATTTGGATGTAATTACCCTCAAATTAAATCTGAAAGTCTGCAGTTAAAGCACATCTTGTTTGTTTCATTTCAAAACCATTGTGGTGGTGA
Source organism: Taudactylus pleione (assembly GCA_031769625.1). Lineage (NCBI taxonomy): Eukaryota > Metazoa > Chordata > Amphibia > Anura > Myobatrachidae > Taudactylus > Taudactylus pleione. The sequence continues at coordinate 524,023 of JAUIMM010000614.1, forward strand.
ATAGAGGCCAAAATCTGAAAATTCTGTCAATGTCCCAATATTTATGGACCTGACTGTATGTGTGATGAAATTAGATTGCATATAGCATCTGTGATTTAATTAGTCTGTATGTTTAAGTCACATGAATCCATTTTTTCCCTTACTTACCATAACCAATTCTTATTTTGGTTTACAGAGGAAACCTTTTTATTCTTTAGCAGCCCCTGCCCTCTTACCTGAGGGGGGCTGCCACTGCTGCTGTTCGGGCTGTAGCCAGATGGGTCCTGTTGCTTGCACAATGCGCATGAGCGGCGGTGGCACCACGCATGCATATGACACCGGCTTCTTGGGGTTGCATTCACTGCAGCCCCAAGAAGCCATGTAGGGCTGCCCAAAGGGTAGTGCAGTGGTGTCCATTGGAAGCCGCTCTCTGCTAATCGCAGACCGGACTGGCAGTCCCAGGGGGAGGAGACACCTACCCCTGGGTCTGCCTGTCATGTGCGTGACTGGCAGGTGGCATGTTCAATGGGAAGCCACCTCTAGTCACAGTGTAGCTAGTGCAGTCACAGACTGCACTGGCTCACTGAAGTGGAGGAATTTATTGGGGGTTGCAGCTCCTAGGTAAAATCTACCACTGTTCTTTAGAGAAAAGCTTTACCTGCCTGCTTTGTGTCTGTCTGGAGAATACTTGCCTCCAGTATGGGACATGATATATTGAAGAGCTGCTGCAGAAGTAAGAACCCCCATAAAGTTAACTCTAACCTGTACCTGCAGCACACTAATTACATTCTTACCACATGGAAGTATTACAGGGGAGAGACTTAGGGGTAAATTTAGTAAGAATCATATCTGGTTTGAGTTGAAACACTCACAGCATTGCTGAGACACAGGATACTTTTGACAGCTGAAACACTCAAATTTACAGTACCAAGAATAATGTCTTGCCTAATCATGTTTTTCAATTGGGTATATATTCGTGTTTCTCCCCAAGTTCCCTGTGTCTAACCAGTCCTAGTTTTTAAAAATACAGGGAAAAAATGGTGTGATGTTCCCCGCATTTTTGAAACCAGCACTAGACTCAATCTAGTCAGAGTGTAATGCCACGGCCAGGGGATCCTTTCACTGGGTCCCATGGCCAAAGCATTAACACTCCAAACTAGTCAGTCAATAAGGGGATCACCCCTTTCCTGACCACCCCAGGCCTAGGCTAAAGCCCAGGACTCTTCCCTGATCCCCTGGCTGGTGAGTGCAGGGATAATAGGGATAATAATGAATGTATACTATTATTTTTTACAGTGGGACTACAGGTGCCAATGTGCCTGCCCTTTGGCACTTGTAGAACTACAAGTGCCAGTAGGCATCCTCCCCTAAGATCCATGGCTTGGGCTGACTATTTCAGGGTGATAATGTTTTGCCCAGGGGAACCCCACGCCATTTTTCCCCATATTTTTAAAACAAGCATTGGCTCACAGATCCCAGTGCTGGTTCATAAAATACAGTGAACACCTACACATTTTATCCCTCATATTTTTAGAACCAGGACTGGCTCTTGGAGCTCAGGGCTGGTTATGGTTTTGTGGGAAACCCCAAGTCATTTTTTTAAAACATTTAACCCTTTTTGGATTATTTAGAGGCAGAAACATACACGGATCACACTGATCTGTACATGTTTCTGCAAAACAGGCAGCTCAGGAGGTAGTCTATTTAAAACATCTATTTAGGACAGAGTTTGCTAAAATGACACCTGTGATTATAATCAAGATTCTTGTTGTATTCCTGTCATTGGAAAGTGCCTACGAGTTTGGCTAATGGCATATTAATTTATATTTGTGTTTTCACCCATGTTTTATGATTTCTCACCCTAGATTTCCTTTAGTAAATTTGCAACTCATAAAAAAATGGCCAAACCCACACATGGTTGACTTCATGACCAAATTTGATTCTTAGTAAATTTACCCCTTACCCTGTGCATCTTAGTAGCTCCTGTGCTAATTGCCAGGTCTGAATGTACAGTATTTCCTGTAAAAGAAAGGCAGAATCAGTTGATTGCTGACCTTTACAATACACAGGGGTGCCGAGAGAGGCAGGGGGAGTGGGTACTAATTACCCTGGCTTGCCAGAGTGGCCTGGTGGGACCCAAGTCTAACACTGCTCCCCCCTTCCTCCTCCCTGTCAGCAGCCCAGCACATGCTGCTGTGTGCTGGACTGCAGTGGGAAACTGCTCACTGCTGCTGAGCAGCAACAGTCTCCACTGTCTGTGGGGGGGAGCGAACAACTGATCGCGCCCCCCTCGATTTGCAGTGGGCTGTATTTTCCTAAGGGGGTGTGGCCACACCCACCACTACCCCTTCACCCGGGTCAGTTTTAAACTGCCATGACAATACAGCTTACAGAGGCAGATGGAATTAATAATGTAATCTGACATGGTCCTTTAAGATGCCTCATCTAGGAGGAGAGTAGGTGGGAGCTGTGTTTTTCATGTCTCTTTATCAGGTTTTTCAACATACTGTACAATAGCCTAATTTATGAAGCACTGTACAAAATAGTTGAAGGACAGTGCAAAATCTTTAATGTACTGAGCTATTTAGTCTTTAGGTGTGAAAAAGACAGCGACATTAGTTTTCTATAGCAATCAAAAACAGTTTTTCTGTGTGCAGGGAAAAATATTAAAATGAAATAAATGAGGTTAATAATTTTTTTAGGGGTGTAAATTGATGTGTGGTAAGGTATCTATCTATCTATGCAGATACATTTAGTATATACAGTATGATGATATTGTACCTAGGATGACTTGTAACTGTAAATCTGTAATATTGGGTCTAAAACTTTGAGTACTCAAGTGGTTCAATCCCTAAGTAATACTATACCTAAGTAAGATAACACTCACTATAGACTATTATAAAGCATTTAAAATGTGCTTGCAGGGCAATGGATTCCAGGCCGTTTGGGCAGCAAAGGGTCAACATTTCTCCCCTTCTAATCGTTAGTTCCTTATCATATTTTCATTACCCAGTATTCTAATGCAACAGATAATGATATAATTTACAGGGTGTAATGGGCTTGTCTGATTATTAGACTTAACTGCTCATATCGCACCTAATGAACAACTGTTCCTGATGTGGAGGAAATAAAGACAATTTTTATCATTACATAAGGAAGAATATAGCTATTATGCATTTTTTTACTGCAGATATATTTACTTGCCCATTTTGTATTAAGTTATCCAGAAATTGCAAGCACTACTTTATGCTGATTAAAATAGTGCATTTATAGGATTTTTAACACAAAAAAATTTAAGCAATGCAAAGCTTAGTAAAACAGCTTAAAAAAACAAAAATCAAATATAAAATAAAAGTATTTTCTTAAGAAGATAACTTTGTCATATATATTATTTCCTGATATCACTCCCTCTACTTCCTTAACAAACTTTTTTAATCTAGTTAAGCATATACAGTATAATAACTGTGGTCCCTTGTGCTTAGAGAGCTATATCAGTGTTACACTATATGACTGTTAGTAGCTGTAATATCACAAAGGCCTTGTATACTTTTCCATGAATATGATGATGATGATGATAGCTGCATTTTTATGATGGTTATCTTTAACTATGTGCAACTCAATTATAGCCTAAAAAATATAGGATTACAGACATATTTTTTAATGTATGCAGCTGACACATTTTATGTCCAGCTCTTAAACAGGTCATATAATTGTAAATTTGTGGTTTGTAGAAGTTATAAGGCCTGATGATGTGTTGAATGCAAATCAGCCATAGATGCTCAGATACTGTTCGGCCCCATCCATGCACAAGTAGGTTGTATGTCACCCTGGGCAAGGCAGTAATTTGCCACCCTCCCCCTCCAAAAAAACAAATCAAAAACAAAGAGGTTATTCTGAAATGGGAGTGTGGGTTTGTGACACAGTAATGAACCTTAAACATTATGCCGCACAGTAATGCCTCTTACACATTATGTCACAGAGTAAGGCCCTATATAACATTATGCCACACAGTATCTTCCCTCACTAGATACTTGATCCAGGTTATTGTAAAGTTTATTGGAAATACACTACTGACCTAGCAGGTATAGCAAGGTATATAAAAGGGCAAAGATGATTTAAATGAAAACACTGTCAGTCTCCAGGAGACTGTGATTTAAGCTCCACCAGCACCAGAGTAAGCCACACAGGCCTGCAATTATTTGGCATTCAGCCTGGTGCCCTGTGTGGTTTATTTAGCATTACCTAGCAAGGCAGCATTATGTATAAAGTTCAATCCCTCTCTAATTGTATGCAATAATGAATGACAGTCACAGTCAGTGACAGTGCTGAGAGTTGTGACTTATGTAGTTAGGGCAGAGTCACGGTGAGGCTATGCTGTTACTGGTCACAGTGTGTCAAATGTAGCATTTGAGGTGGTGGAGGCGGCGGCTGCACAGACTTTGTTCTATTGCTTCCCCAGTAGCAGTGGCAGATGGAGGACAGCTGTGGTGCCACAGAGAGGGAGGCCCAAGATTTAAGGCAGCAGCCAGGCAGCAATGACAGATGGAAAGTAGCAGCCATGCACACAAACATAGCGAACGCAGCTCACTCACCTTGCATGCGGCAGAGGAGACCTGAGGATACATGTCCCATGTGACTCCACTTAATCCGGCCCTGGTCACTTGCTTCTCTGGCCCCCCCTTAGTTGTAACCCTGTAATGTAAAGAAATGCATATCTAAGTAGATTTGGGTAATCTTTTTCCGTAAACCTGCATCACCCATTTGCTTGGTTTGATAGCCATCATTATAATCAGGGCACATATTTAAGTTTCCATCCAACTCTGCATAGTCTACTGTTACATTAACATCCTCGCTATGTCCCATTATAGCTAAATTATGCTTCTATAGTAGATGCAACTGAAGTATGTATGACTCCGTATTGCCCATAATTGCATATTCTTGGATCTGGAGCATGCACAGTGCAAAAACACTGAGATACTATCTGCAAACTGGTGTACATTAATCTCCATATTAGGCCCATAGTCTATAAATAGAGTTGGAATGACAATGGTCAATGAATAAAGCATTTTTAAGTGATGAAATTATTTACATTTTTTAACAGAAAATGCCACGCAGTAATGCCCTGGATTTGAACCATTTAGCCAATAGAACTGCTGCACAGCTTCCAGGCACATCCAAGTGATGCTCTGGGCATGCACCCTGCAGCCTGTAGAGCTGTGCTCTTCTTCCTGGTCATGGTGGCCCTGCCCCCTCAGTGTGATGTCATGACATCACATTTTGAAGGTGGTGGGGCTAGCACAGGTGGAAAATCACCCTGCTCCTGCACTGCATACAAATTTGAAAAGTCTGATTACATTTTAAAAACTACTTGTAGGTGAGTGCCCCAACCAAGAGAGTACGTTTTCTTGTTTTCTATATTGTATTATTTGTGAATAGTCACATTTTATCTTGGACTTGCTATGTTAATCTGAAACTCAGGGGCAAATGTAATAGAGTGAGAGTTTGGAAAATGTGAGGGAAAACTCTCACATTTTCAAACTCAGCCAATGTAAATAGGTTACAGAACAGGCAAACTTGCATGTTTTTCAGACTAAAAAATCTCTCAAGATTTAAATACAACTCGATCAATGTATTAGTGTGAGAGTTTTACTGCTAAACTCTCACATTTTCTAAACTCTCACCCTATTATATTTGGCCCTAAGTTTATCCACAAATATTTTTGGTAACCATATTATGTGCTTTTGGTAGACAAAGGAAAGTTGTCATATATGTAAAATTTGAGATATCGGAAATAAAAAGGGTATGGGGCTTATGTATCAAAGCTTGATTAGAGATAAAATTGTGAGATTTAAACCACCAACCAATCAGCTTCTAACTTTGGTGTTTGAAAAATGACAGGTAGGAGCTGATTGGTTAATACTTTTTGAGTTTACAGAAGACTATAATGAATTTGGAAACAACAACATTTATTAGTGTTGCATAATACTTCAACAAGGTATTAATAAATACCAGACATTTTATTTAACAATTCTTTGAAGAAAAGGCATTAAGATATGTATTAAAGGCTTAGAAAGTAGTAAAGCTAATTGGTTATGTATACTGCAGTTACAAGTGAACTGATGAATTGGTTTACTGTATGCTACAAACACAATATGGTCCTCAACCTATGAAACCTAGAAAAAAAGTTATAGTAACTGTTTATAGTTGTGCAGGGTTGCTTGTAAGTGATGAATCTTGATGGTCTGTGTAGTGTTGTAGATAAGTCAATGTCCATAGGTACTGAGTTAGGGAATGGAGTAGAGGTGAGATGGCAAAGGTTGTGAGAAAAAATAGATGAGTGGTGAATGGAAAGTCTGTAAATAAATTAATTATATGTGTGATATCGAACTTAATATATAATACAGGTTATGATTGAGAGTCATAATCTGATAAGCAATTTTGCTAAAATCGAATGCTGTTTGAGCTATCTTGCCTATTAGAGCTTAAGAAAAAGTAATCAATTAAAGCAATTAAATAAAAAAAGAATTGGACCCCTTCAATGTTATGCCCCTACAATATCTTTCATAAGTAATGCCCCATTATATTTTTCATAACTCATGTACCTGTTGTACAGTATGTGTAATAATTCATAGCATTGTAATATATGGCTTATCATAAAAACCTGTAATATAACTCATTTCATCTGCAATATTTCATTCCATTGTTATTTCTTAGTTTTTATCACTAATACTCTGTGCATAATAAATAGTACTTATTAAATATCTAGTTGCATCTTGATCTGGGGTTATCAATTGGATGATCCATATGGACAAAAAACCTATTGAAATGCTAATCAATACATGATATACAGTAAGAAGATTTAATCTACTTTAATAATTAGTAACTAACCTTGAATGTGGTCTGGAAAGCTCTTATGATATCAGATGGCCAAATATTAGATGGCTGAATCTACATTCCAGTGCTATAGTAGCCACCAATCAGCATCCTGGCAGTGATGCAGTGATGGGAGCTTGGGAGCTGTTTTTTCCAACATTTCAATAGCCATCATGGGACTACAGTTGGGGTAAATATATATATATATATATATATATATATATATATATATATATATATATATGAGAGAGAGATTTTTTGGAAAATGTATTTAGTATAGTCATAAAGATTATGTTAGATCTGAATTGTAAAACAACCAGAGGTTTAATATACAGGTTGTATTGCATAATTATCTGGGCAAAAGATGAATGGAATATCTAAATTTGGGTAAGATTGGAATATAAATTATGTGTGATATTTAATGTGTACCTTATGAGAATGCATCATCTTCCTCTATGTCGCAGAGTAACTTCACTTAGGGTGGGATTAAATTAGCCCCGTTAACTTTTCCAGTCTCCTGAGACACAAAAGGAAATCCTGTTTATTGTGCAGCTGTTGGGTTATAAGAGCCAGTTAACACACTAGCCCTTGAATTTATCACAGATCCTGTGCATATATGTCCAATAACAGTTGTTAACACACATGTTTAATTTGCATTAACAAGGCTATCGGGCAAATTCGGGAGGCTAATTAAATATCCCCGGTCGTTAAAGCCAGAGACCACCTCCTCTTATTGCCTGCAGTAATTTACAGTGGGTAATTGAATTCCCCCCTAGTCATGATTTGTATGAGTTGGGTGAGTGGTTTACATTATTTTATTGTATTTCTATTTTTCACTTTGTTTTACAGTTTATTTCAAAGCATATATACTTGTTTACAGTAGTGGTGCAGTAGGGAGATTCCTGTGAACTATTGCTACTGAAAGACAATATTGACATAGTTTGTTCTACAGAATGTGTGGCTCAAAAAATGTTATGCTGTAACTAGTACCAGCATACCCTGCCAGCCAGAGGATGGCAAGACATGCAGGCATTTGTTCTTCCACAACAGCTGGGGATCTACAGGCTTCCAAATTGATGTTATGTTGTGTTTACTTGGAAGAAAACCTTTCACAGCAACAACAAAATATTATGAAGAATGTTTACATGGAATGTGGTCCACCACAGTGTTTCAGTGTGACTCATTCATTTGTGCCTATAGACTGCCAGGTGCATGTTCTATTCTGTGGCTGCAGCAATGATGTGTATTACAGTATTTGGACATTATATGTCACTCTGTAGAGTGGAGAAAGCTTCAAATTAAAAATTAGTCACCATAATAAACAAATTGTAGTTTATGACAAGAAAAAAAAACCCTTTATATTCTTTTAATGACTTTGGGGGAGACGTATCAAACCTTGGAGAGAGATAAAGTGAAGAGTGATAAAGTACCAATCAATAAGCTTCTGTCATTTGTTAAATAAAGCTCGTAAAATGTCAGTTAGAAGCTAATTGGCTAATTCTTTATCTCTCACCACTTTATATCTCTCCAAGGTGTGCTACATCTCTCCTTTTGAGAGCATACCCCCCCCCTTTGTTGAGTAATTTTTTTTTTTTTACACTGATCAGTCATTTCAGTCATAACTGTTTTTTCTATGTAGGCAATGTTCACTAATGATCTGTCAATGAAATTGCTATATATGCAGAGTTGCCAAGAGGCATGAATATGATTTTTTAGACATATATTTTAACCAGGTATAGGGATAATCAAGGTTGGACTAGCCCACAGGTGTACAGGGTAAATCCCTGGTGGGCCCCACTGCCTGATGGCCCCATCCCCTCATCAAGAGGTCAGGTACTTGGTAGAACAGGATCATGGTTAAACTGGATACTTAATTGTCTCTATGGAAACTACACCAATATTAGCCCTCCAGCCTATCAAAGAGGGTGGTCCTGAAAGCCCCTATCCCCACCTTTAAAAAAGGTTCCTGTTCTTTGCATGTTGTCTCTAATGGTTGGCGAACTCCATCTGTGTTGGCTGGCCACACCCTCTCTGGTTGATGGCAATGCCCCCTCTGCTGGATGGCCAGCCTTAAACTTGGGCCCCTACCACTGCATTCCCTGGTGGGTTCTTCATGTCCCAGTCTGACACTGAGGATAATGCAAGCACACACTGTTGATAATGACATGTCAAACAAAGCATATACATAAGGGCATTCTAATCTGACAGATGTGTAGAACTATGAATATAGGGCCTTATTCAGCATTGCATGTAAGTGCAGGACCCATTCTGCACATGTGCAGAATGGGTCCTGCATGATTGCACGCAGAGTGGAAGCAGGCTGTCAGTGATTGACAGTCTGCAGCCATTTGATGGTGGGGATGGGGGCAGTGACAACCTCTGTTTTTCAAAAATGAGGAGTGTAGTTGCCATTGGGGGTGAGAGAAGAGGGCAGGATCTCCTTCATCCTCTTTTGGACATCTGCGATGGCCGGCCTACATGACCTCATGGTCATTCAGGAAGCCAAGGATCATGCAGATAATCAAATGCTGCGTTTGTGGGTTCAACTCAGATCCTTAATGCATGCAACAGGCATGATGTCTCCTGCTGCATTAACATAATTGCAAAGACGGAATTGCAAAGCTGCTCACATGTAGCTTTGCAATGCCGTCCACTGCTGAATCAGGCCCATAGTTCCCTGCATCATGTAATCTAGTAGCAATTATGGCCAACTTGTGCTCATCTCTATATCAGCTCCTATATGTGGCAACAGGGGTGTAGGGAGGATGGAGAAACTGGAGCATGTGCTCTGTGTGTGAGCAGGGGAGGAAGGTGCCATTTGGCAGCAACAGGTCATATTATCCCCGAACAAGGCAGACATTATATTCCACTGGGGTGACAATCAGAGGGTGCAACACACTGTGCAGTGACATGTGAGCACTACTCTAGAACCTGTCTACCTGTCGTTTCCATCTCAAAAATACTTCAGAGATCAGACCCTATCTCACCCAGGATGCTACTAAAACCCTCGACACTCACTGGTCATCTCCAGATTGGACTACTGTAACCTCCTCCTATCTGACTTCCCCAAATCCCATCTCTCTCTTCTCCAGTCTGTCCTCAATGCTGCAGCTCAGCTCATCTCCCTCTCCAAATGCTCTAAATCTGCCCCCCCCCCTCTCCTACAAGTCCCCCACTGGCTCATTTTCCCTTTCAGAACCCAATTCAAGATTCTCATGCTCGCTTACAAAGCCCTCACCCAATCTTCTCCCATTTACATTTATGATCATCTCCCTTCACTCTCCTGTCCACCCTCTCCACCTCTCTACAGTCATTCAAATGGACTCTCCAGATCTACTACTTCATTAAAGCCCTCCAGCTCTCCTCCTATCTTGCAGCTACATGTTACCTGTCTTCACCATCTGTGTCCCACCTGTTTGTCTGCCCCTCCCTTTTGGAATGTAAGCTCTTATGAGCAGGACCCTCTACCCTCCTGTGCTTCTCCCTACTTTACTTTCATCTACTTCTTACTCCACACTCGGGCACCTAACACTTGGTCGCGTATGCTCTGCTGCTTATGTGGGTGTTATGGTCGATAATGTAGCAATGTATATTATCCATGTACTTGTCCTGCATTATATTGTTATATTGTATTGTACTGTCAGTCACTGGTCACCTATTTGTTTATGTACTTTGTAAGACGCTGCAGAACACTTGTGGTGCCATATAAATAAATGATAGTAATAATAATAATAATAATAATAATAATAGGAGGGGGAGGGTGTGGGTGGTTAGAGCTGCAGACAACAATAGCGTCAGTGTGTAGGAGGTAAGCTGCCTGCCGGTCCACGGTGAGGGTGGTGTGTGGAAACGCTTCTGGTGCTGAAATGCATGCTGACCTGACCCGAGCCATGTTCAAAGGGAAAAAGGAAAAAAGTAACTCCTTAATTTGAGGCACACTTTGTCACATATATATTAAAAATGTACTTTTATTTAAATTAGTTAAAACAGTATAAAGCAGAAATAAATCATATAATCATCATATTTAAATCAACAGACATGGAATAATAACCAATAATCACACCTAGTGAAAAAATGGAATAGTGTATTCAAACACAATTGGATGATACCATTGTCTTCAGAATTAGCAGCAAAAAGATACCAAAGTGCTAGTGCAGTTGAGAATGTCCTATAGAGAATGTCAAATTAATCTAAAGCAATCATCAATTCAATAAATTTATTGTATGCATAAGCAATAACTGTTGTCATGACATAAGGTAATAGTTCTGCTGGTGAATAAATACAGAGTGTGAAGTGCAAACATACATAAGTTTGAATACACTCTTCCATTTTTTCACTAGGTGTGATCATTGGTTATTATTCCATGTCTGTTGATTTAAATATGATGATTATATGATTTATTTCTGCCTTATACTGTTTTAACTAATTTAAATAAAAGTACATTTTTTAATATATATGTGACAAAGTGTGCCTCAAATTAAGGACTTTTTTTCTCTTCCCCTTTGAACTTAGCTTTATAACTCTTTGGGAACACCTTTGTCAGACACGGTTAACCCATTATGGGATTTTTCTTACACTATATTTCCTAAATTGGAGAACATATTTTTCCCATATACTTGTGCTGCGTTCCCCCCTTCCCATTATCCCCTTTACGTACATATTCTGACCCGAGCCATGCAGAGGGGGAGGAATGAGGCACTGACTGGCCAAAGATCAGTAATGGGATACCCTGCATGTGCTACCAATGCATTACAGATCAGGGCAGGGGACATTGAACAGCCAGAGGCTGCTGCTGCAATACTACAGGTAAGCACGGCAAAGTTAAGGGAAAGGTGATATAGAGAACATAAAGTGGGTGAAATAAAGATAAGCTTAGGGGGGCACAGAGAGGTATTAGGCAGTACAAATAGAGGCATAGAGAGGCAGAAGAGTACAGAGAGCCATTAGAGGGGGTAAATATAGAGACATAGAGAAGCAGAAGGGTGTACAAATAGAGCCACAGAGAGGCAGTAGGGGGTACAGATAGAGGCACAATGGGTACAGATAGAGACCTAAAGAGGCAGAAGAGGGTAGAGAGGCAGTCGATGGTACAGTTAGAGACACAAGGGGGTACAGATCAAAGCAGAAAGAAAACATGTAGAGGCATAGAGAAGCAGAAGGGGGCACATATATAAACACAAATAGACAGTAGAGGGTGCATATAGAAGGAAATGTGTATTAAGTTGGTTTAATTAACACAAACACGTACTTCAAAGTTGTAGACCAGTCACTTGACGTAGTAGAGGTATGTTGGCCTTGATTCAGAGCATGTGGTTGGACGTATTCCGAATGTACTGGCAGGCCAACATAAATAGGGTTAATATCTGTAAAAGCACACATGCCAATCTATATTGACAGTGCACAGGTGGATCAAAGGTGGAGAGACCCCAAATCAGTAACTTGCCTAGGGCACCAAGAAATGGCTCTGGTGTTCGGACTGTCCAAGTGGCCTTGGCCACACATACACACACTGATTGTCAGTGTGTGTCACTTAAAAGTCATACAACACGCGCTGTGGTGATTCCTGCATCACAGCTCGAGTCACATGACTTTTGAATGACACACACTGATAATAGTGTTTGTGAGACAGAGACTAGGTGGCTGAGTGTTCTGTGAGTGAACTGCTGGCATTGCTCTTCTCAACAGGCAGGGGCACCGTGAAGCAGGCAGTGTGCCCTCCAACCTGTTTGGTAGCTAGTGAGTAAAGGTAAGCTCTGGGTGAAATACAACAGTGTGCCCTGGGTGGAAAGGATTGGGTTAAAAAAAAGTCACAAGGAGGAGAGGGGTGAGTTAAAGGCGGCACATAGAGGACAGGGGAGAGGTGAGGGCGGTACAGTGTGCATTTATTATCCAGTTAAACATGGTAACTTTGATTTTCTTTTCAATTCAACTTAGCCTCAAATACTAGAAATTAAGGCCCAATTTATCAACATTCAGTTTGGGGAGGGGGAAGCACTGTAGTGTAGACATGTTCTGGGCACCATGAGTCCATGTTACTCCTTTGTGGCAGACCCATATACACTGTATCTTATTTTAAACTTTTTTCTTTCAATGGGGTGGTTGAGCTAGCAGTAAATTGGTCTTGCACCATATTTCTCAAACTGGAAGCCCTATAACATATGGAAGTATAATCAGACTGCGTCTCACAGTTTTCTATCACAGTTATACCTTGTAGAAGATGTCTCTGATTGATTCAGTCAAGTCTCCACCATTAAAGTCCCCAATAATGTATGTTTAACACTTCTGTTTCCTGCAAGCTGCTTGATTTCATCTTCTTATTTAAAATACAAAGGCACATCATGTAATCCCTCTTTTTCCGCTCTTTTAAACCAACAATAAAATGAACCTTTTATTTAATATGAAACTTCCAAAATGCAAAACAGAAGTCTACACTGTGCATGAGCTTAATAAAATAGTGCTTCCATACAATATTAAATACCCCACAATTAATATAACACATTCCAAATGAATATGAAGCTTCCTAAATTACAACAATGAACTAATATTTATGTAAAACTCTCCTAATATGAAGCAAATAAATATTACACTCCACAAGTTATGCCCTTATTGTTATTCCTTTACACTAAATCTTCTAAATAAATGTAAAATCATATCATATACTGTACTGAATAAAATCTTTATAAATACTATATGTAGCTATTAAGACCAACAAATACATTTGAAAAGCTCAAAATAATTTGAATATTTCAACAGTAAAGCTTCAAATTTTAACTGTTCATGTTTAGAGGTTAAAAATAAGAGGTTCCACAATTTATGAACCATTTGGGAGTGTGAGCAAGATTAGAAATTATGCTCATTTAGACTAGGAAATTGAGAATAATACTTTGAAAGTTTCTAATGTTCAAAATACAGTATTGATGGGGAAATGATGGCTCTAATAAAAATAAAGATAACAATGATAAATGTGTTGCAGTTGAAGAAGATAATGATTGCAATAAAGTGAGATAGCCACCTGTGCCTCTTGCCCATAATAAGCATTTGGAAAAATATTTACCAAACCTCAGACAACATTTGTCAAGGCCTTTGTGATGCCAACATAAGTAGATATGGTGGCATTAACCATCTATGTGTCTCATCCCTCTCCTGTAATTTGGATTGCAGTTCAAAGGGAGGAAAATCATGTATAGACAGAAGTAGACCAGCAACAACTACCAGTGTCTTGAATAGATATCTCAATTTCAAAAAGCAAGCTTTGCTGCCAACACTTTCATCATCAACCTCCTCATTAGGATGTAGTCCTGCATCCAAAGTTACTGTAAAGTGCAAGCTGGCTGCCATAATACATGTGTCATCCTATACCTATCCTATGATCATGCCAAATAGCCCCATGTAGCATACTACAGACTATGCTACATAGTCATGCCAAAACACTTATCCTAAGTACAGGGCATTTTAGGAGAGGAGGGGGCCCATGTACAACATCTGTGCTGGGCTTTGTGCCAGAGTTTACTGTGAATGAGCAGGTCTGTGGGAACATGGTGCCCATGCTATGTTCCCAGATACTTGGGAGAGGTAAGTTTGTTATAATATGGGTGCAGGTGTATGGAATGGGCCCCCTGTGCACCACGGACCCATTATAGATACCCCAATGCCTAAGTACCCACAGTAGAACACTATAAATGAACTAAGTTCAAAATTTAAAAAAAATCTGAGAATTGAGGAAAAAGTAGCAAAGGTTAGGAAAAAAATAAAGTTTAAAAAATGTTATGCATTTTGATATGAATGACCTACCCCATAAAAAATTATGATTTCCCCCCCTGTGCAATGTCCTGCCTGATTGACTAAATGTGGCTGCAGAACAGTTTAGAATTCAAATACCAACTCTCATCTCAAGTTCTGCCAAACATCACTGGGAGTTGGTGTGGCTCCCCTATTTGAATAGTGAGGGAAAGGAATGTGTTACTAATGAGGTGAGTGAGAAACATGTGTTACAACAGCAGCAGGAGGGAAATATGTTACTATAAAGGTGAGGGAGGGTCATGTGTTAAAACACACATGAGGGAATGGAATGTGTTACTATAGAGTTGAGGGAAGGGAATGTGTTACTACACAGATGAGGGATGGTAATGTGTTACTACACAGGTGAAGCAGGGGAATGTTAAATGTGTTACTACACAGGGCAAGGGAGTGGAATGTGTTATTACAGTGGTTAGTGGGGAAAATGTGTTACTCCAGAGGTGAGGGATGGGAATTTGTTACTCGAGAGTTGAGGTAGGGGAATAAGTTACTACAGAAGTGAGCAAGGACAACTTGTTTCTACAGAGCTGAGGCAGTGGAATGTGTTTATACACAGGTGAGGGAGGGTACGTCTTACTATAGCAGTGATGCATTACAATAGAGATGAAGGATTAATGTGCTACTGGAGTGGTGAGATGGCAATGGAAACAGTAATTATCTAAGGTCTACCTGGTGAAACCAGGTACATCAGCTAGTATTTAATAAATTTTATTCAGTATTACACAAAACTGTTTTTCTCCACATTACAGTATACCCTCTTGAGAAGAGATTGAGAAACCAAACTATACTTGATTTGCTTTGCTGTATATGGTGCAGTATAACAGATGATTTAGATGAAGTGTTACTTATCATCCATATTTTAATAAGGGTACACCTAAAAGGGATCGCTGATGGGCTGGTTCTAACCTAAAATTGTAAAAGATATATACATGTCTCCTACTTCTATGCACCTTAAGGGTAGAATGTTTTTAAATGGACTATTCTATGTTTACATTTTTTTTATTTACATGATTAATCACTCATAAGACCACTTGTTATTAGAAGAGCCAAATGAGATATATAATAATCCATTTTCACAAGAAGGAATTTGCGCAAACACTTAGACAACATAAACAATATAAATTTGCAAAAAAACAGCAGTTACAATAGAAATTGTGAACAAAACCTAGCGCTATTAAAAATAAATCAACCTTGCCATGAATTTTATCTCATGATACAGATGTGTCCTCACACAACTTTCCTTTTTTGCTTCATATGGCACAATATGCTTTGTAAGGCTAAGATGCTCCACCATGAATAGTGTTTGGATAAGTTTTACAATTTTTTTTAGCAGATTAAAGTAGCAAATTTTAAAGTGTGGCTCAGAAGTCTCAGAATCTATGGCATTGGGCCATATGGCTAGATTTTAGGAAAGATGCATATAGACACATCACATGAAGAAAAGGACAAAGAAAAAAATCAACAGTTTAGAAGTCTACTTTTGTATTAAACTAACACTCTTTTATGTATAAGAAAATAATAAAATTTTTATAAAACTCCAAATGTAGGTGCTGAATTCCTTCTCCATAGATACACTCCCCTTTGTGTGTTTCCTTACTGAATAATAGCTAAATTAAGACTCATCATAGATTTCTTTCAAGGTTCACCTTGGGGTATTCTGTATCTTCCTCAATTCACAATAAATCTGATGTGTTACTCAATACACAAGGAGAAAATGTGGAAATAAACATAGGGCCTGATTTAGAGCTATTCATTCATCTGATGATGAACGTACATCTCTGATGTTTCTTGGTTTGCACCTGCGAAGGACCCATTCTGTACATGTGCAGAATGGGTCCTGCAATTAAGCTCGCAGACCCCCCAAGCTGCAGCAAGATTGACATACTGATGCATTTGGGGGGGGGTGGAGCAGGGGTGTGGCTGGTCACCATTCCCATAAATAGGGGCATGCTTTCCAGGAGGGATGAGAGAAGTATCTGCATTGGCAGATGCAGATTCCTGGCCTCTTTTGTGAGCAGCACACAGTCAGGCTATGGGAAGCTTCAGCTCTGACAGCCTGACCAAATGAGCAACCATCCTGACTATTGGTTGTGATGGTTGTGATGGTTGTGATGGTTATCCCAGCCTGCAACATCATTCGCATTGCTGGGATTGCAAATGCAGCAAATTAGTGTCTGATGCCTCCTTCTGCATTTGCATCAGAGATAGATGGATTTGCACAGTTGTTTGTGTACAGCTCTGCAAATGTATCCATCTCCAAATCAGTCCCATACTGCATCTCCATTCTGTAAAGAGAAACAAATGACTGTCTGAAAATACTCACATAATAATAACCAATAAAAACCTTAGTGATAAACATGCACAGATGATCTCACACAAATAACACCAGAGCACTTACCAAAAATAAACAAAGGTAGGAATCAATATAAGTTCAAAGCTGATACAGAATGTACTGAGTAAAAAAAATCATGATGCAATTCAGACTACCACTCTCCTAGATGATCATCTGCTCTAACATGTGGGTGATAGTATGAGTCCCTGACCATTCAATGCTTTTCAAAAAAAGAATTCTTTAGAAGTAAGTATGTCTGGGAGCATGGATCATTCTAATATTGAACAGTCAAACAAATCCTGGAGAGTATATCATTATGTTCACTGTGGATACAGGTGATTCTCTCAAATTAAAATGTATAGAATAAAATCAATCTGTTATTAACTGTATGAGTGCTCATAGCAAATGCTGATATAAGTACATTGTATACTGTCCTTGATTATAAACATGGTTTACTTGCAGTGATTATTTTTTTTAATAAACAGAGTTGTGCCAACATTTAAAAGATTTTATATTGGATGGAATATATTTTGTTTTAGTGAACAGGTATTTTTATTTCAATAGAATATACTATATTCAGCAAATAGGGACAGCAACGGGTATCATATGTGCCCCTAACTAAACAAATGTATTCATGGCATATCGGGTAGAACAAAAAATGTTGGTCATGTGGCAAACCAACCCAGAGAGGGCAAACCACGGATGCTAGTATAGTTATTTGGACAGCTTATGTTTATCTGGAATGACTAAGATAGTATTTTAGCAAGTTTTAATATGCCTATAAATGATAATGATGTAACTTGAAGGCACAGAGAGCTCTAAATCAAGAACAGGGTCGCCCCTCTTTACTTTACTGAGCAACAGCTCAAGTAGACTGATAAAATGACATTTAGATTTAGGTTGGTTTATCTATCTATCTATCTATCTATCTATCTATCTATCTATCTATCTATCTATCTATACAGTATATACATATGCAAATACCTATATTGTGCTAATGAACAATATTCAGTGGACAGAATGAGGTGTGTGAATAGTATTACCAGACTTCTTTAAGTTTTTATATGGCTGCTCTTTCCTAAAGATGGCCTTTTGTCAGAAATGACCAAATCATTTTTATGGTGGTGGTCTTGGAGAGCGCCAAGCTGAAATGGAGATTCTATGCCCCTTTCTCTTTAAATATAAACCTTTAGTCTTGACTGTTTAAGGTGACATAAATTAAAAGAATCCCTCCTATTTGATCTGTAATGAGACCGTCATATCTGAGATCTCCCAAATAGATCAAAATAATTAATTTTCTTAATATATAGTTGTATTCTAAAAACACATTCAAAACTTTTCTTCTTGTACATACACATATACATTGTTACAATTGTGTGACAGCTAGTTCATTCCACTTTGGATTGCGATAAGATATCACCCAACCAACGAAACGTGGTGGGTGATATCTTATTGTCAACCAAAGTTGGCCGAACTAGCTGTCAAGAGCTCACCATTTCTAAGGGTGACATAAGTGTAATTAACATCTGTCACACAATGGTCACAATGTATATGTGCATGTAATATTTGAAAAGTTTTGAATGTGTTTTTAGAATAAACTGTATATTAAAGAAAAAATAAAATGTTAGTTTTAACTATTTGGGTGATATAAGATATGAAGGTCTCATTGTAGATCAAATAGGAGGAAGTATATATGTATATGTATATATATAATATATATTTATCAGTGGTGGTATAGGCAGTACTGAAGGTCTTATATACAAAGAATTAATTTATTCCGTTCCAACATTTCAGGGCATGTACAGCCCTTTTGTCAATGTTACATACAGTGTACATAATAAGGTCTTACCTTAGATACCTTCACCTGATTGTGTATGTGCTGGCTGAGGGAGTAACGCATGTCTGCACGTTACAGGGTGCATCTCCCAATGATAATTTGTGTAGCTGTCAGCTTCTCTGGTTACCCAGGTAACCAAACGCTATCTGTATAGTGACAGATGAGTGGAAAGAAATGTAAAAGAGCACCGCCACCAAAAGTAAAAAGGAACATGTACATGATATAGTAATAAGTAGTTAATTCACACATATGAAAGCAAGTTCATGCGTGAGCATGGGTTTATCAGGACAGTATGATCAGGGTAAATTGGGGTAAAAAGAGTAATGGCAGGAACATAAGGCTGATTCACGCTGATTGAAGATTCTGCAGGTACTATGTTACACTAGAGAGTATTCCAACAGATTGTATCATTGAGTCCAAGGGGCGCAATGGTGTTAAGATTCATGATCTATTTGGCTTTAAAACATAACAGTTGACTGGCCCTGTCATCCCCTCAGGGATGTATGGGGACATGGTCTATGATTTTGTGTTTGAAAGTCACTAAATTGTGTCCTTTTTCCATGTAGTGGCGTGTGACAGGTTGGTCATTCTTTTTACCTGTAATGGCTGATCTTATGGCTGTACGATGAAATGCCATCCTTTCACACATAGTTCCTGTGGTTTACCCACATAGTACCGTCCACATGGGCATATTATGATATAAACAATGTGTGGGGATGTACAGGTTAAGATGTGATTTATTTTGAAACTTTTGTTGTTATGCGGATGTTTAAACTCACTACCAAGCAGCATTTTGTGACCTGTGGTACACTTAAGACATTTGTAGTAGCCATTCACTTTTTGTAAAATGTAGGGCCCTTTTCTTTATTTTTAAATTCACTGATGTTTGTGTGTACAATAAGGTCACTGATGTCACATCCTCTTACGAAACAAGTCATAAGTTTAACCCCTCGAAAACACGGTATTTCACTATCTGTGACTAATATAGGTCAGAAAGCTTTACTGGCATGCTGTAAGACTGGACTAGATGTTGAATGATGTTGCATCCAAGTGATCACAGATTAATTATTTTTGACAGTGGGTTGTAGGAGGGTTGTTCTGTCAATATTTATCACCTCTCTCTCTTGCTGTTCAAGTTGTTTGATGTACAGTACAGTAAATTCTACCCCTACATGTTTAACTTTTTCCCCAAAATTATTTTTCTTCCTCCCCCAAAATGAAAGTGAATTTTTGGGGTGTTCTGACTGTTTTTTATTTTAAAAAAATTACGCAGTTTACAGTACCTTTAGGGGACTGTCTTAATGCTGCATGTTCAAGGCTTCCAAAAACATTGCACCCCAATTCACCAATTTTTTCCGCCTTCTATTCATACAGTAGGTGAAACTTTTTCACATACTGTCTTACTGTACATTGCATTGACTTCCCGCCTACGGTAGGCAGAAAAGCTTTCAAATTGAATAAAGTGATAATTTTACGCCAGGCGAAATGACGTAATCGGCAAAACTTTTTTTTTCCGATCACGTCTTTTTGCTCCAATGGGTGAAAAAGTGCCAACCAATCTGCTCCCAACTGTCATCTCACAGGCTGTGTTTGAAAAATGACAGTTGGGAGCTGATTGACTGACACCTTATCACTTTTGTATCACTTTTCACTCTGTCTCCTAACACTGCTTAGTACAGTAAATAGACCCCTTGGAGTGAAAAGACGAGACAACAGGGATACTGTACAGTATATGACTGTGGGAGGCAACCCCCATTGGCCGGCGCGCCCCTGGTGAGTGAAATCCTGGTCAATAGGAAGATACGCCCCTGCATCTGTGTGTTATTGACTTTTTGTACCTTTTTAATGACAGATGCACATGTTGGGTCTCAGGCGCACTTAAAGACTGAATTACATACAGTACAAACACCAATTTTATAAATTAATGACAATTTTTATTTAACCTACAGTAACATGCTGTAAAGAGAGGGGGGAACTTCTTTAGCTTTCCACCCCCGTAGTCCTCTGCTGTCCCCCGCTTCTTTCTTCTGCCGCTGGCACGTCCTGGAGTTCCAAGCTGGACACGGACATGACTACTGTACAGTACCTAGGAGGAAGGAGATGACGTGAGAACAGTCCTTTCTCAATGCCAACCGATACGCCCTACTGGACCGAGGACTACACAAAAAGATTAGGCTTTTAAGCTTTTGGCCTCAGATCCAGAGTTTCACCTATACCAGGTGCAGACTCTACCTTGCATCGGAGTGCAAGGTCCACTGTACGCCCTGAAGAAAGGAGGATAGGCAGAGATGAACAGACAGCAAAAGACAGACACACAGGTATGGTACATACAGTACTCACCGGAGATACTCTTTTTCTTCGTCCCACTCAATCCCACACACAGGTCCCTGTAGGAGAGAGAATATGCCATGCAAGGCCCTTTCCTGCTCTAATAGTGTGTCACACTAATCTACTGTAACAATAATATCAGCCCTACTGTATCTCACCAGCCTAACAAACTACAATATTAATGTACAGTACAGTTGGCCTCACAGAAGGCCTACCGGTACCTGTTATGGTGGAAGAGGCTTTGAGGGGGGGAACTTATTTAGCTCTTTTGCTTTCCACCCATGTAGTCCTCTCCTGTCCTACACTTCTCTCTTCACATGGGTCTTCCTCTCTTCAGACCTGTTGGTCTACTGTAAGTGTTTAATGTTCCGTTGGCCTCACCTAGGGCCTATCTGTTATGGTGGAAGAGGCTTTGAGGGGTGGAACTTCTTTAGCTCTTTTGCTTTCCACCCCTGTAGTCCTCTCCTGTCCTCCGCTTCTCTCTTCAGACCTGTTGGTCTACTGTAGGTTGGGTTTAATGCTCCGTTGGCCTCACATAGGGCCTATCTGTTATGGTGGAAGAGGCTTTTGGGGGGAACTTCTTTAGCTCTTTTGCTTTCCACCACTTTAGTCCTCTCCTGTCCTCAGCTTCTTTCTTCTGCCGCTGCCACGTCCTGGCCAGCAGCGGCGCCGGGTCTTCATGTCTTCTGACAAGTCCCTTCAAGTCGTGTTTGTTGATTGAAGATCTGTATGCGTGACTGTCCTCCATGCATGTTTCCTTGGCATGCGCAGCACCCCATTCAACATGTCCTTTATCCAGGTAAGTTCTTCTTTCCCAATCCTGAATCTTGTCCGGCATCTTGAGAGAATATCTTCTCTTAAATTGTTGGGGATTGACACTTTCTTCCAACTTCCATCAAAGTTCACCCGCTTGGTCCAATTGCAATAGAGGTCGTAGGACACGTGTTCTTGAAATATTGCTTGCGCATATCGATGCATCTCACAATTGACAGCTCTGTAAATTTCATTGTCCTTGTCAACGTTGATTACAGCCAGTGTTATATCCGGTAAGGGTGTTCCAAATACAGTCGGTGGTACTGGGGTGCTCGACATGACAGGCGTTCCTGGTGAAAGTACAGGCATGCTTGCATTGTTGATCCTTGATTCTTCAACTGTCTGTTCAGGCAGGCGATATGATGCCACTGGTGTACTCTCCCACTGAGGCAAGCTGCATGATGGCACTGGTGTCATGTCCAAGTGCTCTGATGCCACTGTATTGTCCATATCTAGCAAGTGGAAGGATGGGTCAGTCTCCAAGTTGAAATCGTTGTCGTTATCCTCAGGCTCACATTCATCCGGTGTGATCATTTCATACTGGATTGCCTGGTCATGTCTCTTCCTGGTACTCTGGGCAGCAGCCTCTTGCCATTCTTCTTTACTTTGCTGGATTGCTTCTTTCATTGCTTCTGCAATGGTGTCCTTTAGCCCTTCCTTCAGCTCTTCTTTCAAGTTGTCAATTTTCGCTTCCAGATGACAAACTTTTCCCACGAGGTCTCTCACCATCCTAGCACAGCTACATGTGCATGCATTTTCTTCTTGGAATGACAGTTTTCAACGAGTTGGTGAGTGGGATACATCTTCAACCAGAGGCTCAAAGGTGTCCAATTCTTCGGGTCCATAAATCACTGGTGTTTCCTCCTGGTTCTGGACGTTCATGGGTTGCTCCACGTTCCCTGGTCCATTTTCTCCAATGTCCACTTGCAAAGAGTTGTTCTTGGGTTTTGCATTCTTACTTGCCTTGACTAGAAGAGGCACCTGTAAATTGTCCTTAATGTTTTCTGATTGGAAGGTTTGCTTGTAGACCATTGTGGGACTAGTGCACTCAGCCTTTTGGTCATAGGAAGTGGGCAAGATTCGTTTCCGTTGTAAAAACCTTTGCTCTTCACCATTTTGACAGTTCGGTGCACTCTGAAATACACAAGTATAAAGACACTAAATACAATGTTAAGTAAAATAGTGGAAATACATGTACTGTATACAGTAAATGTTTCACATTACAACACTCTAAACAATTACAGTATTCATACTGCACTTTCAAGAATGTGCTGCGATTGTACTCTATACAACTCCAGTAATAACCCTATCACACAGAAAAGCAAATTACAGTACAGTAGCATTTACAGTAAAACACTTTACTGTACTTAGGGCCTGATTCAGACCCACTCGCGAGCAGCTGTCCGCTCGCAAGTGGGTCGATGGTCTGCACTGAGCATGTGCACGATGGAGGGAGCTCCGTCGTGCGCATGTGCCAGATGTGACGAGCGAAGGACTTTCCTTCGCTCATTGTGTCTGATCAAAGGGGGCGTGCTGTCGATGTTGATTGACAGCACACCCCCTTTGGTGGGCGTGCCGGGGGCGTGCCTCCCTGATGGGGGCATTCCCAAGGGAACGCCTACCATCAGAAGCCAGCCCATTGACATCACTAGTGATGTCAGTGGGAGTGATTTTGGCTCTGATAGAGCCAAAATCACTCCGGGGCTTGCGGTTGAAAACCTCAACCGCAGGCTCTGGCTCGCAGTGGCGATGGTCGCGATGGTCACGACCATCGCGGCCATCAAACTGCATGCTCGTATAGGCTGTGGGTGGTGACCCACAGCTATACGAGCGCACAGGAGGAGCGCTCCATAATTATGGAGGACGGCCCTCATTCAGAGCGTGCACTCTGCTCAGAGCGTACGGCTCTGAATGAGGGCCTTAGTGCAGTAATTTGCTGATGAACAGATTTTTACTGTGTGAAAGGGTCACTTTGACCTTACATTTAACCTGGGTCAGAGACCTGGTAATTTCGATGTACAGCACTATACAGTATGTTGACCCTTTCACACAGAATAAATGCTCATCTCCATCTGCAAATCAATGGCTAAAAGTGATACTGTACTGTATGCCCAGTCATTTGTTTGTCTGTGCCAAAAAGGGTACAGGTAAGGTACTGTACAGTATTGCACCAACCAATCAGTTCCCAACTGTAATTTTTCAGCGTTGCATTTGAATAATTACATTTGGGAGCTGATTGGTTGGTAAACTACCTTACAGTATCTCTTTTCACTGTATCCTAACACTGCGCGTGTGATATACAGGTAAATATAGGAGATTACATCGCCAACTTTTAAAGTACTAACCAATATTGTGAGATTGTATAGAGGCACAAGATAATAAATATGATAAATAATACAGGTGTCTAAATCCACTCCCTTTTTATATACTGTACAGTACTGTACAGTAGGTGTCAGCTCATCAGTAATAAAATGTGTGAATATCTGAACTGTTATACAGTACTGTAAAGTAGAGCACCAAATGTGCTATTTTTATAACATAAATCAAAGCTCAGTGTGTACAGTACCATTAGAACCATTAGTGTAAAAGTTAAATATGCAAAGTGGTGCAATAATGCAATGATACAGTACTGTAGGTATAATATGTGCAAATAAGCGACCATGGGGACGGGGCATACCGAGGCAGGGGGATATTAAACACAGCAATTTTGCGACTGAAACTAAAATGGCCGCTGAGCAAAACAACATGGCGGCGGGGACAGGACGGTCACTCACAGGAGACTATGAGGGGCAGCACGAGGCTAGGAAGCAATCGGTGTGTGTGATAGTTACTCGATACACAAATAAGCATCTTCGGGGATGGGTGAAGGACGGGGCATACTGAGGCAGGGGGATATTAAACACAGCAATTTCGCGACTGAAACTAAAATGGCCGCTGAGCAAAACAACATGGCGGCGGGGACAGGACGGTCACTCACAAGAGACTATGAGGGGCAGCGGGAGGCTAGGAAACGATCGGTGTGTGTGATAGTTACTCAATACGCAAATAAGCATCTACGGGGATGGGTGAAGGACGGGTCATACCGAGGCAGCAGGATATTAAGCACAGCAATTTTGCGACTGAACAAAAATGGCGGCTGGGACAGGACACAGCAATATTGTGACTGAAACTAAGATGGCCGCTAAGCAAAACAAAATGGTACCATGAGCATTGAAACTCGCTAATGCTAATCAGCGTCTAACACAGCAAACAGCAAAATGACCGTGAACCATAACATAGCAAGCTACCGTACTTACAGTACCAGCGGGTTGATACTGTAGGAAACAGCTGTAGAAGCTCAGGGTACAGCAACAAAGGTGACTCAGAAGTCAGGCAGAGTTGCAGAGGTAGATCACAGTAATGAGCAGCAACAACAGCGACTTAGAAGTCAGGCAGCGTTGCAGATAGTAGTAGTATCTCAAGGGTTCGTACTGTTGATACATGCCGATGAGACAATCCGAGCAGCAAGTCCATACAGTTAAGGAGCAGATTCACAGTGTGGATAGCTAGTCTGGTCTGAGATGCTCTTTTATGCTACCAGAGACAAAGAAAACCTTGCCGCCAAAACTCTGCCATGCCATTGGACCACAAATAAGTGCATTTTTCAAATACACCAATTAGCGGCCAGATTTTCAGCGGGAAGGAATTCTTTTGTCTCTGGTAGTATAATATAGCGTCTCAGAACGGTCTCCTGATCCACACTGTGAATCTGTTACTTAACCGTACGGACTTGCTGCTCGTATCATCAGTACGAACCTTTGAGATACAACTATCTGCAACGCGGCCTGACTTCCGAGTCGCTGTTGTTGCTGCTCATTACCGTGATCTACTGTAACTCTGCCTGACTACCGAGTCACCTTTGTTGCTGTACCCTGAACTTCTACAGCTGTTTCATACAGTGTATCAACCCGCTGGTACTGTAAGTAGCTTACTACAGAACGGTACTGTATGTATGATTCACGGTCATTTTACTGTGTTTAGTCTCCCGTGAGTGACCGTCCTGTCCCCGCATTATCTTGTTTTGCTCAGCGGCCATTTTAGTTTCAGTTGCAATATTGCTGTGTTTAATATCCCACTGCCTTGGCATGCCCCATCCCCGTAGTCACTTATTTGCATATCGAGCTTCAATCAAACACACCGTATACCATTGATCGATTCCTAGCTGCCCGTTTTCCTTATGATCAGAATGCCAGTTGCTAGGATTCTGAAGTCCAGGTGGAATAAAATTAGTAAAGGAATTCCAATTTTAACACCTAAATCCTAATTCTTCTGGAGTAATAAAGAATAATCACATATTCTGTGGACCAATAACATTATTTGAATGGAACACCGAAATTGACTTAGCTCCCATATAATATATATATATATATCACTCATCATAATCATTATCCAATTTCCTATAAAAAAAATCAGAAAAACCATCTTCAATATGACATTATTGCTGAGATTCATTATCATAACTGATCATCAATTTAGATATTTCTCATGTGAGTCAATGAAAAGGACAATTAAAGGAAAAGGGTTTCCCACACAGCCTGCTGAACATATTTATACAGTATGTCATAATATATTCTTCATTAATCTCTGACAAGTGCAGCAACTGCTCTTCGGTTAGATTTTACAAGCACTAGTGCAGAGACAGATTGTTGAATTCATAGTCCAAACAGTTTTCCTTAAAGCTACCATGTATGCAGGACCTATGTTTGTCATAGCAATCATTCTTTAGACAAATGCTGATGCTGCGATCAATACTCAGTGCAGGGTAATGGACCACAAGTATGTATTAAACCACCAATAAGTAAAACTGTCCCATCAAGATAGAGAAGCAATCATGATTCCGACATGGTGACAATATATACCTGTCAGTGACAAGAGTTGATGTTGTAATCTTAGTAAGTACTCGCTAATTTTACACTTGAAACTAAGAATTTAGGATGTTAAAACAAACAATGGCTTTGTCTTAACAAATGAAAAAATCATCTTCAAATCCATGAGTGCGGTAGTCACTAACTGACTAGACAGTGAAATGACCACATAATTTATATATTTATAGAGTGCCCATGTGCTCTACAGCTCAATGAACATCTTAATAACAAAGATAACAGCCTCATGAAATGCAGGACGTATAACTGCCAGTAAACACAAGACAAGCAGTAAAATACATTATTAACAAAATAAATAAGGTGGACAGTGACAGCTGCCATAATGTTTGCACTCTTTTGGCATATAATGAACTGTGGTACAGCATTTTAGTAACTGAAACTAGCCTCAAGCTGTATGGATTCTTATAAGAAATGATCAACTGAAATTATACAACTGAGCTGCCAATCCTTAAAATCTAATAAAGCACATCATTCTTATAGCAAGATGAAAGCAAGACAAATTTCAGAACAAAAGCCAGTGAAGAATGCTTTGAACCCTCCCTGAGTTATATTAAGCAAAGCCAGATTAAGATCCCATGGAATACTTGACAAGGTACTGGTTTTTGTCCTGTAATATGGTCTTTCATGCTAAGTTGCCTTTCCCATGGCATTTCCATGCATCTTTCCAAAATCCCCTGTATAGATTAACCTTCTAGTATTCTAAAAGTTATAGTAGCCACAATAATGCTGAGCCTTTAGTATTCCACATTCTTTTTTAACTGGTTGTTTTACTGTTATTGGTAGCTCAGAATCAGCAAGTAGCTGTACTGCCAGTCACATCACAAGCAATTTAAGGCTATACATGTTGTGTGCCTGCACCTCTCTCATCACCAGTGCTGGTGTCAATAGCAACTATTAGATGCAGGCCTGAGATTTCTTGCTAATTTTACTTGGACATTAACTCCTTTGCTGCTCAGCCTATTTTGGTGCTTTTGGGTCTGGTCACATTCCAAAATTAAAGGGGAGATCTAGTAAGCTTCGGAGAGCAATAAAGTGCAGAGAGATAAAGTACCAATAAATTTGCTCTTACCTGTCATTTTGCAGACTGTTTGGAAATTGGCATTTAGAAGCTGATTGGTTTGTATGTAATCTCAAACAATATTATTTTTTAAAATAAAACTTTGATCTTCTTGAAAAGGGCATTTATTTGCTTATTTCTCCACACATGATAAAACAATGTACCCCAAATGTCCAAAAAGTGCTTTTTATTAATATTTTAAAAGGTGTATTGTTATCTATAAACACCTCCAAAAAATACTATGCATTCATCCACCTTTCCAAAATAGCAAATACCAAGATTCTAAACATACTGCACTTGAAAATGATCTAAGAGGCATGAGTACATGAAAAAGGAGGTGGAGTATGAATGTAGTGTAAGGCAGGTAAAAAAAGAATGATTACTTTATTACAAAAATTAAAATTGAGATGCGGCCTTTTATATTGTTGTTCATATTACTAAATAATACTAAATATGCTCCATAGTACTGTTATTTTTTATATTTTGTGAGGCACCACATTATTTCTGATTAAAAATATGTTGCAAATTAGTAATGTGTTAGAACAATAACCAATAAAATTGTTTGTCTATGCAATAAAGACCATCAACAATGTCTCCCAAAAAACACAGTCCATAATTAATAGAAAAGTGGACCACATTGGAATTGTCCTTGTGTCCTCCCACCTACCCTTATGTTGTATATTAAAAAGGACACACACAGATTAACAAACCAAGCAGCTCACCAACAGGGACAACTACTTTTGTGAATATAGTGCTTGGTTTGTTTAGGTAACCACAAAAAAAGCTATCAATGGGCTTAAGGTAACTAACAGAATTGTAATCATCACTACACTGGGAATATGTCTTTATCATCCTCATCCTCCTCACCCTCATCATTGTTAACATCATTACACAATATTAGCTCATCCCTACTGGAATCATATTTATGTTTAATGTACCTAATTGAATCAAAGTAGAGGTCACAATAATTATGGGCAATTCTTTTAAGCCTGACCAGATGTCATGATAGAGTTTCACTTTGGTGTGCTGAGTTGACTCATCATCCACACCCCAGTGGATCTCTTGGAAAAGGTCAGTCTTTCCCTGGCAGCAGCATATTCAGTAGAAACTGAAGCAGGAGACTTTGTCTGGTTATGTGCCATTTGAGCTGAAAACTTGCTGACAAGGAGCTCTTTACATTTCTTAAAATATGTATCAGTAGGCATGAAAGACATTCCATACAACTTAAACCTAGGATCAAGTTTGGTATCCAAAATGGCATGACCCAATTGCAAGATCTGGACAACCCTTTGCTCCTGGCAAAGTGAATAAAGAAGTTAATCTATAAGTCTAACATACATAGCAGAATAATTTTCATTTCATCTCTTCCTTCAGTTTTTCCACCTGCTTTTCCAGCACTTTTATTAAAAATATCACCTTCCCCTTAATAAAACCCCACTGTCTAAACTCACTTTATTAGTTACTATTTCAAATGAATTCAGTAGCTTGCATGAAACAGAGAGTATTCTCCAGTGTGCTGGAATATGGTACATTCCCTCTTTTTGTCATGGCTTGTTGTGTAGGTTTGGATGGATTTTTGCAGTTCCTCAATTCACTGAAACATATAATGGGTGGAATTCCACCTGGTCACAAACCTCTTACTTTTGTTGGTAGCATGGTAAATCAAACTATTCTTGCAGAAATTATGATCTTCTGCATGCAGTTGCTGAATTCCAAGAATACCCAGATTTTTTTCAGGCTACATACAGTATCTCCTGCATGCCCCTTTGAAAAAAAAAATGATCCACCATGTTTAATGTTTGGCCAAAACATGGGACTTGTTTACATTTACCCATTGGTAAGACATTTACAATGTACATGCATTATCAGAAATTACAAATCCTGTAGAGAGTTCTAGCAGGGTAAGTCATTTTGCTATGACATCTCTGAGTTTTTCTAATAGAATGATAGCTGCATGCTTCTTAGTAAAGCCAGTGATACAAAGAGTAGCCTGTCTGCGAATGAGCTGGAATTGTGTGTTAAATGCTCTTGCTGCTAAAGATAATACTTCCACCCAGTGGGCTGTGGCAGTCATGTAATCTTTTGTTTCACCTGTACCACTTATCCACATATCTGTGGTTAAGTGGATAGTGGGTACAATGGCATTTTGTAGGTCAAGATCTAGTTTACTTTTAATGTCCAGGCACAGGCAAGGCATTGCTGTTCTTGGAAAATTGAACAGAGATGGAATTTGATAGTGGTAACACCTCATTTAAATGTCTAAAACCACATGCATTGATGGAAGATATTGGATGCAGATCTAATGCTAGCATAGCCATCATTGCTTTAGTGATCCACAGTGCAACTGGATGGCTGCTTTCATGCTTGCTTCCTGTTGCAAAGGATTGTTACACCGTCAATTGATGCTTGAAACTAGTCTTCTTGGTCACCTTCTGGGATGAAGATCCTCCCCCCAGCAGCAACAGCAGCCCTAGCATGCAAGGATTCTTCTGAGGAAACCTGGATAGGGGAGGAGTCAGATAACTTTTGCAAACTGGATACAGGAGAACTACCTCCAATCAATAATGAGGAGATTGATGATGTTGGTGTTGGAGATTGCATGGTCTGGGATCTAGCTGGCAGCTGGACTGCTTGTTATTATTTTACCAGATATTTCAGCTTTTTGACAAAAACTTTGCATGAACTCACTGCAAATGACGTAACAGGGTGCAAGTTCCTAGATGGTTAACATTCCTATCTCTTTTTACTTTGGCTTCACAAATGGTAGAGATGGCTTGACAAAAGTTGTAAGGATTTGGGTAAAAATAATTCCACACAAAAGATTAGGCTTTTTTGGTCTTTTGCCCAGGCATGACAATGGACTTTTTATTATCGGGCAAAAACTGCTGCCTTATCATCAACATCCTCATCAGCATCAGATACACAAATATCTCCCTCATCCTGTTGCATTGCCAGAAGCATTGCCAGTTTCAATGTTACCATCTTTATTTGTGCTGCTGATCCCCACATTTGCAGAGGGTGCATAATTTGTGGAAGGAGGCTTCTTTAAGAGTAGAGTGTCAGAAAAGTCAGACTCACACATAGCTCTTGTGGACACACTTAGACTCTCCTAAGTGATTTGTTACGCTTGTGATCAAACAGTTTGTTCTTCGGCCTTAGTTTTGTTTTGGTAAAATGATTTGCCTGTTTAAAGGTGATACATGTAGACTTTGAGTAAGAAGGTGTTGCATGTGAAATTCAGAATATGCCTCACTATGTTTGGCTCTAACTTCCACAATAGGGATTCTAGTGCATGAGACCACCACTCACAAAGGAAGGCCATGGTCTGAGCCTTTCCATGCCAATGTGTGTGGTGTATGAAATGTTGGCAATTTTAACTTTATCTGGAGTAATTTTTCTTTTTCTTATTAGAGGTGATGTTTTCCTTAACATTGTGAAATATTGTTTAGATTTAAGGTTCCTTTTCTTAAAATGTCTTTCCCTTGGGCCATCTTTAGTAGATGTTGAAGTACTTCCATGATTGCTGGCTGCAGCCATAGCACTAGTATTGGTTTGCTGCATCTGAGACATATCTACTTAAAGTGCTCTTCGTATAAATGAGGCACCCTAATTATTATTGAAAAAAGTGCCTGAATACACAACACAGTGCCTCAGAGTGCCCCTATTATTGGAGGCACCCTTTTGATGTTATATTTTTAGCACACAAGTTTTATCATTTTAGCTTTTGATAATAGTGCCTGAACACACAACTGTGATTCACAGTGTCCATAGTATAAGGTTGACACCCTAATGACATTATATTTTTAGCACAAAAGTTTTATAATTAAAAAATTTGATAACAGTGGCTCAACACACAACAGAATTCCTCACAACACCCCTAGTAATTGTGGTGCCCTAACCCTTTTATATTTTTTAACAAAAAAGTTTTTAGAATTTTTATAACAATGCCTGAACACACAACAGTGATTCACAGCATCCCAAGTAATGGTGGCACACTAATGACATTATATTTTTTTAGCACACAAGGTTTATAATTAAATTTTTTAATGCATTTTTCATAAGTGCCTGAACACACAACATAGTGCCTAACAGCGCCAATAAAATAAAATAGTCACTCTAATGACATTATATTTTTAGCACACAAGTTTTATCATTTTCATTTTTTAAAACAGTGCATGAACACACAACACAGCACCTGACAGTGCCCCTAGTAATGGTGGCAGCCTACTGATGTTATATTTTTTAACACAAAAGTTTGATATTATTAAAAGTTTTAACAATGCCTGAATACCCGAGACACACAAAAATCTTCTTTACAGTGCCCCTAGTATATGCTGGTTAGCACCCTATTAATGATGTTATATTTTTTAACACACAGGTTTTATATTTTTACAATTTTTTAGCAGTGCCTAAACACACAACAAACTGCCTCACAGTGCCCCAAGTAAAAGCTGAGTGGCACCCTCATAGTAATGATGATTTTTTTTGTCTTAGAAGAAAGTGCCCCAGTAGGCTTTTTAAGTAACACAGTGCTGCAGTCCACTCCTACAGTATGGCATTTTTTGTGCCTCACAGTGCAGCAGTAGCCCACAGTGCCTCTACAGTGCCCATCAAACACAGTGTTACTAATATTTTATTTATTTATTTTTTAGAAAAAAAGTACCCAGTAGGCTTTTTTATTAACAAGCAACAACACAGTGCTGCAGTCCAATCCTATGGTATTTATTTACAGAGTGCTGTAGCAAGCCTAGAGTACACAGAGCCCCTGCCTTCAGTGCTCCTAAACATTTTTTATTTAGTACAAATAAAATAAGTGCCCCTATACTACCCACATCCTTTCCCTCCAGTCTCCTGTGTGAAATGGCACCCAATCATGAGAGAGGGTTTTTAATATGCAATCCAAAACATGTGAGATCCAACACCAAGAAAATTAAATTTTGGCTCATTTCGAGATCCGAAGATGGTGGGAAGACCCAAGACCTGCGTTGGTTTAACTCGTAACCCCTAAGTTCGGGTCTGTTTGGATTCCAGGAATCCGAACCGCAAATCTCTAGAAACAATGAATCTACACATAAACAGGGTCATATTCCTGTTTGTAATTTGAATAATCTAATTATAACACATGTATTGTTTCAAATGGGTTGGGTATTATGCAACATTATATTTCTCCCACTTTGCAATAGGCCACACTGTAATGCTGCCATACACAATAAGCCACACAGTGCTTCCAGTTCACATTATGACACACACAGAACCAGCCAGCTCCTACCTGAGGGGATATTTCCTAAAGCAGAAAATTCCACTTTGAGTTGAGATCTTCATAATTTAGGCACAAAGGGGCCTATTCATTATTACTTAAATTTCTTAGGAGATAATTAGGTTTAGAACTCGCATGGAGTTCTACCTAATTATCAGAGGAATTCAGCATTCCTTCTCTCCATAAGTATCTATTCCGAAAAGCTGTCATTTTTGCGATGACAGCTTTTTGGAGAATAGATACTTTTCCTGTCGAAATTGGATTATTGGTTGAGACAAGATCAGTTTAAAATTGAATCATAGTGACGCCATCTTGCTACAGGCAGCAAGACGCCATCATGAAAATGAGATCGCAAGACGCCATTTTGCGAATGGCCGCCCAAGCGCCATTTTAGATAAATTCACATTTAAGTACAAATGGCTATATTACTATTAGCACCATGCGATTGCATCTTTCACCATTTCTCATATACACATTAATACGCACAATTGCGCTGTTAACTAGTCGCATATTAGTGAATGCATAAGATCTTATATGAAAACGCTGTTTATTAGCTTTATGCGCACGCATCTGCTCCAAGTTAACTAGCTTTTTATATCAAACCCCGCATACTCACACATTACATATCCACATACAAGGTTCCATAATCTTTAAGGTATAAGATTTAAGTTTGTTCATTTAGTATAAATGCTGTGAAATAAAGATTATTTGGTAACTAAAGTTTTATACATGATAAGTAAGCCATGTTTGGTTTTGTACTGATGCATACTGTTTCCACAGTATTCCCGTATCATCGGTGTGGAGATCGCATCATGCATTCTCAACTTATGGACCGCAGAGACTTCAAGCAACAAAATGTATATGGTATGAACAACTGTTAGGATGTTGCATGAGGCGGGAAACCAGAGACCCCCAGTTGTTGGAGGCTGGGTTGGGTCTATTTGAATCAGCCTCTTATACGCTCTGTAACAGATGCATCCCCCTTGGGAACCAATGGCATCAGCAACAAACTTCTCTATTGTTTTGTCTATTCCTGGGGGGTATAAATATGTGTGCTCCAACACTGGGTCTTAGTCTTCGTGCTGAATGCTGATTGACGAGGGGTTTCTTGCTGATGCCTAACATCTGGTCCGGAAGTGCTGCATATGTATACTGTACTTGGGTCTTTATAATTCCTTTGCGCCGAATTGTGTCTGGATCAATAGCGTGTAACTGACTGTACTTGAATAATACTTTGTGCTTTGGAACCACAGATTCTAGGTCTTAAGTCTTTATTTACTGTTTGACTGCATACACAAATTATTTTTAGAAGGTATAGGCAGGATATTAGAAGGTATAGGAAGGAGTGTATCGAGGTTCTAATTCAGTATCATTAGTTGGGGGCTCATAGTGAAGTCACTTACCTACTCACACATACAGTTATCGATATATCAGCAAAGGGTGGAGTGGCCACATGCAGGGTTTACCTGCAACCACCTTGTGCTGAGAGATCGCTATCTGCTTCCATGTGAGCCAAGGAAGCTGACTAGAATCCAGCGACAAGAGAGGAAAAAGTTTGTTTTCCTTTGTTGATAGAACCTAACATTTAAAGGGGTGCCGCAGTATTGAGTACGCAGCTGAGTCACAGTTTTGCGCACAGTAAAGACGCATTTTTGCGTACGCATCTAAAAAGTTGTCATACAGTTGTGTGGTAGTCGCATTATGGTGTATGCGACTGGTCGCACAATAGCGTATACGTACTTCCGGTTGTGCTGCCACATGTTTAAATAAAGCCGTTGAGGTTTACATTTTTCAATTGTTATCAATATCTGGGTTAACGTGTATTTTTCTGTGCAGGAAAAAGTGTGTAACAGTGAGTATTTGTTGTGAGTATTTGTTGGTAGGGGTAACTTGTTCCCTACAGTTAGAGGTACCATATGACCTTTAAGGGCTAGGTGCTAGCCGCTCGCTAAGCAGCTTACCATTCAGTACACAGAGCAGGTGTATGGTTTGTTATTTTTGTTAGGGACCGGCTCTCAGTGTGACAGCAGTGTTCAATAATTAGGTTGGGTTGTTTGAGCACTGTAGTTGAGCCGCACTAGGAAACTTGTGATTGTGAGATGAGAGATAATAGGTGAGTGGGGGCATCTAGAAATTTCTTCCGTAGGTGAGCGGGGGCATCTAGAAATTTATTCCGTAGGTGAGCGGGGGCATCTGGAAATTTCTTCCGTAGGTAAGTGAGAGTATCTAGATTGTCTTTCACCAATTTAAATCTTTACTGAAAAACTTAGGGTTCTCCCAGGATGAGGGCCAAGTGATTGGTAGAGATGTTAAATGATTTGCTGCTGTTGGAAGTGCCACTTGGGTCGACGTGGCATATTATGTATATTAAGTACGGTGCCAATGCAACCAGGTATTGTGATTTATGGTTTAATATGATGAGGAAGAGTGTTAGACCATTTTCCAGAATTGGTAGTTTTGATAAAAATGTACTAGATAATGTCCTGGATCACATCAGTCTGATGCGCTCCTGATAGAAAAAAGTAAAATATTATGAATGTTTAAAGTTGTGGCAGCATGAAGGGGATGCGTGTCTTAAAAATATGCAAGCAATGCAAACTAGCGTTGTGAGTGCATTGCCAGAGAATACATCCGCAACGCTGAATTGCAATACGGACGAGCCGCAAAATGGCGCACACGTGCAGCAAGGTAGAGTTGTGGAGAGTATTGCCAGCAGTTCACACTCACCTCCCCCACCTTATGTGGATGGAGGTGCAAGTACAGTTACCAAAAATACCCATAAAAATGTAACAAGCAATTTGTACCCTCTCTTAAGCAACCATAAGGAAAATGTTTATGATGTGGATGATGAGCCTATTGTAATGTCTGCTATTTCCCATGCTGTGCAAATGATAGATGCTGCATCACCACAATCACGAGTGGTGCCGCCTTCTTCATAGGTAACAGCAAGGGAAGTGCTAACACCCTCTGCACCCATAGAGGAAGTTGTTAATACCATACATAGCAGCAGCAGATTAAACCCCCAGCCAGGTAACCATGTCAAAGGTAGCAGCGCTAACGGTCTGCATCCCTTTCGGATTATAACTGTTCCAAATGGAAATGCAGATGCGAATGGTGTAGTGCCCACGAGGAAAGTGGTAATGCATTGTCCTTGGACAAGAGCAGAACTAAATTCCATCATAAATGATTTCCCCGATCCCAAAAAGGAACTAGCCAAATGTCAAAGATTTTTGAGGAATTTAGGTAGTTCTCATGAGCCAACTAATAAAGATTGGCGTGTGGTGTTAAGGTCCTGTCTACCACGCAATACCGACCTGACAATATTTATCACGGATTGTGTATTGCAGCTTCACAGAGGCTGTAAACACAGAATAGCCTACTCTCTGACAATGCTGGGTTTACGAATTCACTCAGCTGTGTATGTGAATGTGAAACAATGTGTGGGAAATGTATCATATCAGTGTGAAGCTTTACTGAGAGGGAGAGACAGAGATTGTCACTGAAAAGTCCCCTTTTTCAAGCACGGGCAATGGGCCAGACACAATTTGAGCTGGGTCTAGGGTCCCCTAACTCTCTTGGCCCCATAGCAATGGCACCCCTTGCACCCATTATAGCTGCACCCATGGTTATGGTTTAGACTGCACATTGCTTGAGAGTATAATTATATCATAAACTGACTTGCCTTTTTAAGGTTTAAGTATGATAAATTAAATGTAGTATCAATATTAACTAAACCCTGTAGAAGCCTTGCCTACTAAGCTCCCTGTGCTGCCCAATATCCCAAAATGTCTGTCCTTGACAGGCACCATGAGAGCCAAATAAAGGAGGATGTCACCCCCCTACCTGTCCCCAGCTCATAGCTCCCAATGGATCAAGGTACTACACAGACTGGTGCAACTGTTGCTTGCACAACCAGTCTTGCTGTGAAGACCCCACAGCATCAGTCCTCTGGGAGTAAGCCAAACCCACTAACCTGGTTTACTGACCTACCTTCTTCTTTCAATTACAGGCAGATCTTTTTACATCACTGCTGCTTGTTACCTTTTATCAGCCAGTCCAAACTATAAGCCTTCTGCTCACCACTGCAGCGCTCCACCTGCCTCCTGTGGCTCTGCTTATCATTGGTGAGATATCTGAGCTAAAGAAATGTGTTGATCCATGCTTCCGGCAATGGAGTGGTCTGCTTTGGTCATCCTAGTTCTTTCTTCCAGAGTTTCTGTCGTGATGATCTGTTTGGGGATACCCAGTTTCTGTGATGGGTGACCGATAAAGGAAATGGAGTGGAGTCAGGAGGAGGAGTGCTATACCAAATCAGGGGAGTGTCTGACCAATCTTAGTATTGTAATTGTAATGTTATTTGGGAAGAATACTTCCTGAAATTATGACCCTCACACATGTTGAAATGCTTGGTATACATAAGAAAACACCATCATCATATCTTCACACACAATATGAACACAGAGGCAATAGAAATATGATACCTGGTGATGTACATAAAGCCACTCAGGTAATTAGTGCATCATAATAATTGGCATATATGTTCGGTGTGTTCCTATTGCGTTGAAGTGTGGATAATGTAAAAATAGAGCAAAATGCAAGAACGAAACTATGATGGTGGCCAGTAATGACAATATGAATACCGAGGTAAATATAGAACTGCATTACAAACCTGAACTAGGAATTACCATCATTTAATGAATTATATTTAGACATGCATAGAATGTATTATTTAAATGTTATTTTAAAATACCTCAGATAATGTAAAGTCTCCTTTCCCCTGCAAGACTGCATTTATAAGACTGGTGCATCCCCACACCTTTCACATGATCTTCCAAGATCTGCGGTGTGCTGATAATAGTAGTTTTATGTCCACACCCAGAGACACATTATTGATGAATTAAGAACCACCTTGTGCCATCCCATAATAACACTAAATAGTATGTAAATGTAAACCTAAATTATATTTTAAAATCAGATTGTGATAGCATGTTGTTCGCTATCAATAGGTGGACTGTCGAAGCTGGATTATTGGCTGAGACAAGATCAGTTTAAAATTGAATCATAGCAATACCATCTTGCGACTGGCCGCAAGACGCCATCTTGGAAATTAGATTGCAAGATGCCATTTTGCGAATGGCCGCCCAAGCGCCATTTTAGATAAATTCACATTTAAGTACATATGGCTATATTACTATTAGCACCATGCAATTGCATCTTTCACCATTTCTCATATACACATTAATATGCACAATTGTGCTGTTAACTAGTTGCATATTAGCGAATGCATAAGATCTTATATGAAAACGCTGTTTATTAGCTTTATGCGTACACATCTGCTCCAAGTTAACTAGCATTGTTATATCAAACCCCGCATACTCACACATTTCATATCCACATACAAGGTTCCATAATCTTTAAGGTATAAGATTTAAGTTTGTTCATTTAGTATAATTGCTGTGAAATAAAGATTATTTGGTAACTAAAGTTTTATACATGATAAGTAAGCCGTGTTTGGTTTTGTACTGATGCGTACTCTTTCCACAGTATTCCCGTATCATCGGTGTGGAGATCACATCATGCATTCTCAACTTATCGACCACAGAGACTTCAAGCAACAAAATGTATATGATATGAACAACTGTTAGGATGTTGCATGAGGCGGGAAACCAGAGACCCCCAGTTGTTGGAGGCTGGGTTGGGTCTATTTGAATCAGCCTGTTAAACGCTCTATAACAGATGCATCCCCCTTGGGAACCAATGGCATCAGCAACAAACTTCTCTATTGTTTTGTCTATTGCTGGGGGGTATAAATATGTGTGCTCCAACACTGGGTCTTAGTCTTTGTGCTGAATGCTGATTGACGAGGGGTGCCTACCCTTCCAGAGGTGCGGGAGGGTACCCAAAAAATTGGGAGCCTCCGGCGAAAACCAGGAGGGTAGGCATGTATGTACTAAAGTATGGAGAGTGTGGAAATTATCGTGGCAGGACTGTAACCAGGAGATATCAGTGATATCTCCTGCATTACAAGATTGATGAATGAGGATAATTACATATTTATGTAAAAATTTTGTTAAAATCGTTACTTATAGGACGATAAATAAGCCCCAAAGTCTTTTTCTGGGAGCTCAATTCCACAGTCCCTATCGAAGATCAGTTCCCACCCCCCAGCTTCACAGAGGCTGTAAACACAGAATAGCCTACTCTCTGACAATGCTGGGTTTACGAATTCACTCAGCTGTGTATGTGAATGTGAAACAATGTGTGGGAAATGTATCATATCAGTGTGAAGCTTTACTGAGAGGGAGAGACAGAGATTGTCACTGAAAAGTCCCCTTTTTCAAGCACGGGCAATGGGCCAGACACAATTTGAGCTGGGTCTAGGGTCCCCTAACTCTCTTGGCCCCATAGCAATGGCACCCCTTGCACCCATTATAGCTGCACCCATGGTTATGGTTTAGACTGCACATTGCTTGAGAGTATAATTATATCATAAACTGACTTGCCTTTTTAAGGTTTAAGTATGATAAATTAAATGTAGTATCAATATTAACTAAACCCTGTAGAAGCCTTGCCTACTAAGCTCCCTGTGCTGCCCAATATCCCAAAATGTCTGTCCTTGACAGGCACCATGAGAGCCAAATAAAGGAGGATGTCACCCCCCTACCTGTCCCCAGCTCATAGCTCCCAATGTATCAAGGTACTACACAGACTGGTGCAACTGTTGCTTGCACAACCAGTCTTGCTGTGAAGACCCCACAGCATCAGTCCTCTGGGAGTAAGCCAAACCCACTAACCTGGTTTACTGACCTACCTTCTTCTTTCAATTACAGGCAGATCTTTTTACATCACTGCTGCTTGTTACCTTTTATCAGCCAGTCCAAACTATAAGCCTTCTGCTCACCACTGCAGCGCTCCACCTGCCTCCTGTGGCTCTGCTTATCATTGGTCTCCTCCTTCACTGCAACTACCACCTGACTAGTAGATGTCAGTTGCCACACCTTATTGCTGCATAGTCCCCCATCAGGGTCACATTAGCAGATCCCATACTCTCACCAATCCACTTATTTCTGTGCTTCATCTGCTTAGAACCCAACCAGATCCACCGGAGGTGAAAGAAAGTCATATACTGATTTATTTTGGTCCCTGTTTACATGGTCTGTAACTGCTGATACCCAGTCATCATCCTCCAACCCACATCACTCAAATAACCAAAGCTGCGACTGATATATCTGTTTATACAGCTCTTGCATGGGACATAACTGGACATTTCAGCATGCAAATGTTGCTACATAATACTTCCATGGTTTATATTCATATGTCAGAATGTGAAAGACATGAGATGCCCACATTCAGCATCCGTAAATGCTGAAAAACAGATTGATGCATTTTTAGACACACGATCGGTCTCACCATTGAAACTTGAACCAGCTCTATGGCAGGTGCAGTTTCTCCATTCAAATATGGCTTCCAATGTGCATGGTTGAGCAGCTGTATATGCAACCACTTTCACCGACAGACCCTCAACACTCCCATAACATGTCCATAAAATGGACCATCTCCATGCATGCGCTAAGCCACCTCC
Organism: Taudactylus pleione; assembly: GCA_031769625.1. Classification (NCBI taxonomy): domain Eukaryota; kingdom Metazoa; phylum Chordata; class Amphibia; order Anura; family Myobatrachidae; genus Taudactylus; species Taudactylus pleione. The sequence goes on from JAUIMM010000614.1 coordinate 564,800, forward strand.
CAGTTACCCCCAGGAACACTCACTTCATTTTAAACACATTTCTGACACCATGCATCTCCTGTGCACCTCAATCATAACTCCAACTCTGTGCACATGCTACCTGGATGCATGCTCAGTGCAAAATAGGCACATGTGCAGAAGAAAAAAATCATTCCACTGCGTCTAGGGATGCCAATCGTGGTATCGAGATTGGTGGAATACCGAGATAGAGATTGTCAAAATCTCAGGATTTTGGCCTAAAACTGGCAGGATTTGAATCCGAGGATTGGAGGTTCCAATCCCGGGATTTGGGGGCAGTGATTGCTTGCACTTTTTAGTTTTTTTTTGTGCGAGGCAGTGCTGAGCACCTACAGCACTTGCTCAGATGCTGACTGGTTACCTCGGACCCTGGCTGCGAGGTTTGGCGCAGCGTAACGTGATGTTCGAGGTCAAGCTGTGCAGCCCCATCCTGGCCCACCCAGCTCACTGACTAATGGTGCATACACACGATCAGATTTTTTCTTCAGATATGGACGATAACGATTTAAAAATCGTTCAGTCGTTCATATCTGAAGGAAAATCGTTCATATCTGACATGCCTGAACGATGGACGATCAACGATGCGCGTTCCCGTTTGTCAGATAACGATATCTGACATCTGATGGGTTTGCAGTCAGACTTGGACGATTCCATTCATTTTAATGCAGTCAAAAATCGTTCAAATCGTTCAAATCGTTCAAAACTTTGGTCAAATCGTCCAAATCGTTCAAATCGTTTAATCGTTCAGTCGTTCATCTGACAAATCTGACAAGTCTGACAAATCTGACCGTGTGTACGCTCCATAACTCAATCACGGGTATCCCAGGAATCTCGGGATTGAGCATATTTTCATAGCTATTGTGTTCAAAGACACAGTCATTCCCTCCACCCCTAAGAGAAGACTGTGTAACCTAATGGGAAAGCTATTTGCACCACAGTAAATGGTCTCTAATATAAACTTCTATGTTTTATACAATTATATTTTCTCTGTTGAATTAGAACAAATATCAAATTACAAAGCAGCTAATAAATATGGCAAATAAAGATCAAGCGACATTGCAAACGAGTGAGTAAAGCATGTTTCCTTATCATTCATGTTTTTGTAGTTCTGTTATAAAAGGAAAGACCTTGCAGCTGTCACATTCTTCCTGGCATAAAGAGCATGTACTTTTCATATAATTCTTTATAATTGCTTTGCTTGGTATTTTATTGATGTTGTTTGACCTTAAAACATATATTTGTTTCTCAAAGAGAATTGAATTATGATCCCTATCTAGTTCATGTCTTCTGTAAATGTCACTGCCATGGAATACTTTTACTTACCTAATTAAAAGGGCTCAATTTTGATGGTCTGCATACCCATAGTTACTAAATTGCTGTTTCCTTGTCACCTAGTGTTAGCAGTGTGGCTTATGTGTCTCACATACCATCCTATATATCATATTGTGTAGATAGTAGACTATGGGCCTGATTCAGAGATGTATAGTATGCCTATGCCATTGCAGCTGCGATCCCTAATGCAGCTGCTGTGCAAAAATATGCAAATGTCACAGATGCTGAGGAATGTATAGAGACGCCCACCTTCAGCTTTACAAAAGTAAGCATCTGCATACAAAGATGCAGCATCACAGACCATTCGATTATCGCAGCTCTGAGTAACCCTATGGTTTTGCAGATTGGCCATATGTACTGAGACGCCGGAGCCTCTTTCACTGCATATAGGATCGCAGATGCAGGCTGTGATGCATCCTGAAAATGGTTGTGGCACTATTTACCACCACTCTCCATTACCTCCCCCAAACACTCCCTGCCTGTCAATTACCCTGCATGTAAATAGTGGCTGTGTGCGACTACAGTGGATGCATGCACAGTACAACACAGAAGCTTAACTGCAAAAACATTGGCAAAGTGTACAACTCTGAATCAGACCCTCTGTTGTATTTATAACTAGACATGAGCAGTTTGATCTTGCAGAAAACTGAACACACTCAAACTTGATGTTTCAGAGAAGAACAGAGTTTTGGCCCTTTCAAGTTCTGATCTCAAAATGAGGTAAAACATAATTTTTCTAGAGATCTCAGATCTTGCTTAATTTGGATTGCATAAAAAAGTCCATTACTTGTGATCAGGCAAAATTTCAGAAAGGAGAGTGTATGGAGAAGGTATGGGCTGTAGTTGTGCTTCAAATATATTAAGATGTCATTAGAAAGAGTTGTTGGTAATTGGAGGGGTGTATCTAGGGGTCTGAGTGCCCCTGGGAAAAAAATGAACTGGCACCCCCTGTAATTTCTGAATAATATTACACTCTGTCTCCCCAGCAGCCCCCCTTATGTCTCCCCAGCCAGCCCCTATGTTTCATCAGCCAGCCCCCCTTCTGTCTCTCCAGTCATCCCCCTTCTGTCTCTCCAGCCAGCCCCCTTCTTTCTCCACAGCCATCCCCCTTCTGTCTCCCCAGTCATCCTCTTTCTTCTCACCAGCTTCTTCCTTTTTGCATCACCCCTTCTGCATACGCAGCCAGCCCTTCTTCTGTATCCCCAGCCATCCTAGCCACCCCCCTTCTGTCTCCCCAACCATCCTAGCCATCCACCTTCTGTCTCCCAATTACCCCCCTTTCTGTCTCTCCAGCCCTTGGCCATGAGTGCTCAGCCCATACACATATGTACCATATCTTCTGGCTGTGGCTGGCTCCTCCTCAGTGCAGCAATGGGGCACACACAATGTCATGACATCACATGCGCCTTTTGTAAAAAAAAAAAACTTTATTAATTAATTGTGTCTACCAGACAGCTGCCGTCAAGCGGCAGTGGCTACCTGCCCCTGGACATCTGCCCCTGTAGTAGGCAGAGGCATACTTGGGACTCCAGTCCTGGCAGTCTTATACTGATTCTACCCACTGGCCGTGGATGGCACCATCGAATGACGCCCCTGGCAAATGTCATCCTGGCCAATGAGTAGATATGCCCCTGTTGGTGGGGGTGGGGGAGTGTAAAAGACTGCAAGCATCTTTGTCACTGCATATGTTGTCTGACACAAGCTAGCAGCAACTGCAATCTGCGTGCAAATAGGCAACTGTTACAGTCACTGTGTGTTTTTTGTCAGATACTAGTAGCACCTGCAATCTAGTGCATACAGGCTCTTGTGTTTTTGTTAGAATTGATCCTGAAGTGAGCTGCAATTACTTACAGCACAATTTTATTTCACAATGATATCTATCTACATTGCAGTATATATTATCACTTCTGTATGATGCAGAGACAGTGTGATTTGAAGCAAAGCTATCCAAAAAATACTGTGCTGTGTTTGAGTGTGCTGCACCCAAAAGATGTAATCTTTCCTGTTTTAAAAATTTTAAAACAGGTTTCAAGGAAATATTGTGTATCTTGAGAGGCAACATATATAACTATACTTGCTAATTGTGATTTTGTCCCCGTAAACTGCACTACAGATTCATAAAAGTGCAAAAAGACATTTTGTTCTATTCTCAAAAAATCTAAAGCCTTTTATAATTTGATTGAAATCATATTTCAAGATAATATTGGTTTTTTTTAGAGGCAGCATATATTACTGTATTTACTGGGTTTGTGTTCTTGTCTCCTGCCCCCCAAAAATAATAAGTGCAAAAATCTATTGTTTTTTTCTGGGGTCTAAAACAATCTCAAGTCTTTTAATAAGACTATATAAAACTGTAATCTGAAAGAGTTGGATCTCAGAAATTTCTATAATTAATATACAATTTAAAACAATGTAACACCATCCAAAGTAGATACTAAAACATCATATAAAATGAGATAATAACCATTTATCATTTAAAAAATATTAAAATATTAAAATAAAGAGTATTTAGTCCATACACTGGCAAGTTGTGGGAATCGTAATTTATTTCTTGTTGGTGAATCAATATCCCCATATATTGATCCTAATGTTAGTAGATTAGTTGGAAAGGGTTGTTTACTTATATTTTGCTTTTCATCACACATAGGACCTATAGATATTGTGATGGATTTATAAGTGTTCTCCTAGTTGATGGTCAATTCCTTTATAATGCAGCTATTTATAAGGGAATGGGTATGAAATCCTGGCAGTCGGGATGCCTGTTGTCAATATACCAACAGCAGCATCCCGATGCTCAGGATCCCAACAAGGGTCAGGTAGGCATAAAACTCTCCTCCCTTGTCCCCCTAACCCTTTATATCTACATCCTAACACCAACCCCCACCCCATCGTAAACCTAACCCTCCCTGTTAGTGCCTAAACACAACCCTCCCCCCTTGGTACCTAAACCTAACCCTCCCCCCTTACTGCCTAAACCTAACCCCCGATTGTGCCTAACCCTAACCTCCCCCACCCCTAGCCTAACCTTAACCATCCCTGTGATGCCTAAACCTAACCCTCCCCCATGGCTAAGTCCTAACCAGCCCTGATATGATCACATTTGGCATCCTGGCTATTGGGATTCTGGTATCAGGATATCACCTAATATTGGTATTCCAGTGCTAGTCTTGTAGCTGTGTAGTGGAATTCCAGCACCAGGATTTCTTCAGCTGGGATGCCGCATGTCATTGTAGTAACTACATCCCATGTAGAAGGTCAAGTAGTTACTAACATCACCTCCATACAGGACTAAGCTGTTCAAGCTGCTTACATACAGTATGCTGCCATCCCCTCCAATCAGTACAAAGTAACCAGCTGGTGAATTTAGAAAATGGCTTTTGGGAGACCCTTTGACAAGTTTCCCTACCTCCACAATTGGCTCTGCGGCTTCCTCAGAAGATGATTTAACTCTCCAAGAATGTGTCTTTTATACCCAATAGAGTTTGTCTCCATGCTGTGGCCATAATCCAAGCCTTAATGTAATTTTGAGCTGCACTTGCATGAGCACTGAAGTGCTCTGCATTCCACTTGCAATCCATAGTGCATTACTGGCATTTCCACACTTCCTTGTATAGAAATGTGAGCCAGATATTGATGTAAGGTCTGTCAGAGAGTAGGCTGAGTGTTTTAACCCATTCAGAACATTTTATCCTACAGTTTATATGTGTCATAAGCAACAAAACTTATTTAATATAGGAAAGAATTTCCAAAATTCTTCCTCACACACATAATAGGAACACATTTTTAAATAGTAATTTGCAATAATATAATATTAATCTCAATATTAATAAACAGGATTTTTTTCTTAAGAGCACATACTTATATATTATAACATAGATCAGATATTATCACATGGTGTGCACATATGGAAATTTGATAATACATGTGTTTATATTAAAGCTAATCAGAAACACTTTATGAGGGATATGCAAGAGTATGGACAAATGAAGGAAGACATTCAAAGGAAAAGAGAAATAGGTGGGGGTGAGCAAAAAAGGGAGAAACAAAGAATAAAATAAGATACCTAACCAAATGTTGGGCATAAAATCATACATTATTGAGCTCTATAGTGTCATTAAGCTCATAAGGTAATAGCAAGTCCAATATAACTAATATTGAGCATCCTAGTTGTGCATCCCACATATTGTCTAGCACAACCACATTCTATCAGATAGATTATGATAGTAGATCTGCAGTTTAAGAGGTCTTCAATGCAGAATTTTCTTTAACAAATTATTCAAATTCTAAAAAATGTTTAAGATTGTTATACATGTTTTACAGGTAGTTATTCAACATTTGTGGAAACCCATAGCTTTCTGTGATTACCATGAATTTGTTACTATATTTTCTGGCTCCACATAGTTCTTAAAATGGCTATACACCAATTTATATTGTAAGTTCCTTGATTTTCGAAAAATTACTTTTTCTTGTAAATTTAATCCTGGTTTTAAAATATCATCCAACCTTAGCAGTGATGTATTAAATTTAATAAATTTCCTGATTTTTTTGGCACAATTAATATAGTGCATTGAGAACATTACTAAACATTCCTCATCACTATTTAATTTTCCATATTCATGTTTTGTAATTGCTCATAGGCTTTGTGCAAAATTTTAGTTGGACAACCTTGATATAAGAATAACATACACTATTTCTACAGTACCTGTCAGTGAAATGCTGATTCTGTTGAGCAGTTTTGTTTGATTTGAATGAACTGCCCTTTCAGTATGTTATCTCTCCATCCTCTGAAATGAGAGCTTTTTGAATTGAGATATCAATTTTGATCGACAATTTTCACAAATGTATCAGTCACCAATTTACCATTCTTGACTTATAGTGTGACGTCAACAAAATAAAATTTGGACAAATCATAGGTTCACAGAAACCTCAAACCATAAGTGTTCTTTAAATTAGCCAAAAAGTTGTAAACTAAAGAGAGATCCCTATTCCAAATGAAGATCAAATCATCAATGTATCTGCCATATAGGACCAAGTTTGCCCTAAACTGCTCATCCCACACATGTTCCTCTTCAAAACTCGTGGCAAACCTGATCACCATAGCTATAATCCATATTTATAAATAATGTTGTGCATTAAGCTCAAAATTAAATTGAATGGATCTAAAAACAAATTCACATAAGGCCTTAGACAAATTAATATATTGCTGAAGATAATATTCTACTGCTTTGGGTAGATGACTTTAAATCACACATGATCAAAAATAATCTTTTTTTCAATCCATTGTATTTATCAAATTCAAAAAATGTTAGGTGTATTTTATATTACATCTAAGGGTCCTTTGGGATTTCTTTGTGTGGTTGATTTTGATATCTGTGCCTGTGTCCTAAAAATGTATTATGGCTATGAGGTGAGGAATGAATGAGTTTATCTTTAAATTTGCCTCTTAATTTTTAGTGTAGTGTATCTATTTGGAGAATCATAGTCATACAATGCTTCACATTTATTTTATGTACTGTAAAAAAATGTACCCTGATTAACTTGGATCAGCGAAAAAACCCCATATATTTTGGGAACTAATCCTAGGACCCCCTAAAGATGTCCAGACATGGGGGATCACTATGGGTTCCCCGTTTTTGCCTGCAGAAGAAAGTCAGGTTTTTAAATAGCCGCAGCAGGTGCATAAATGTGGCTTTGAAGAAGGTGATGCAGAAGAGCATTTAAAAGTTTTTTTGGGGGGAAAAATAACTGTGGCCTTCAAATTTGAGGTATTTGAAAATGGGTGCAAGCATTTTAAGTCCCTGAAATGATTTTTTAAAATTATGCAAAAATGCACCTGCCACTACTCCTGTAATGAATAAAACACCTGCCACATATAAGGGAACCTCTTTGGACTCTAATCCACTAATTTAGAAGTGTGTTCCCTATTTTTTTTAAACCCCAAAATTGAAATAAATTTTTTTGTGGTGTCCCTATTTTTTTGTTTCCTTTTTTCTTACACAGATAATTTTAATGGGGCATTCCCAAGGGTGCAGGTTATTTTTTTTAAGCCTGCAACCCTAAACCACAATTCTGTACTTTTTTTCAACAGAAAAGGCTGGCAAAAAATTATCCCCGTTTTTTAACATTGACTTTTCGCACCAGCGAAAAGTCAATGTAATTGAATACAAGAATATTGGAAATAGGCTAAAATGACTTAATCAGCGATAAATTATCACCGATAACAGACTTTTTGCCAATATTGCATATGGCCCTTATTGTCCTTACAGTCGTATCTCTTTGAAGTAGTGGGTTGATACTTCCCTCTTGATATTGTATATTTCACCTCTTGAATAATCTTCCATGTCCTTTTTAATTTGCCATCCTTATGGGTTATAAAACCTAATAAACAGTCTGCGCATCCACTACTGCTTAACCCTCTCAAAGTGCAATGATAAATGCAGAAATAAATTGGCATAAAAAGTATATTTAACATGTACCGTTGTAACTGTATGAAGGTGTTACAGTATGAATCTATAAGAATAAACAGTATATGTGTTAAATTATGTAGTGTGCTCACAACATAAACATAGGATGTCAAGATATCACAAAGTTTTGGTTACTCTCAGAACCTCCTGCAGTCCGGAACAATAGTGACCTTTTGCATAAATATACTCACAGTCCCAATGGCTCTAATCCTTAAATAAGACAATTGATGGCTGGATATTGAGGCTGGTTATATGTTGCAATAACTTTGCCAGTGGCAACACTTGGGAGTATAGTATGTTTGTGTTTTATGAGTAACCACACACCTTCAATATATGAATATAAGTTTATGCTGGATATTTTTAAACTTGCAAGCAAGGCATTTATGTACCTGTGACAAGTTACATTCACCGTCTTGCTGATCTGACTTAAACTTGTATAGCCAGAGAGTTCTCTTTGATACATCTTCACAGAAAGGTATTCACATTAATGGGACTTTTTAATCCAGAGAGTGATCTTTATTGTATCCATGAGGTCTGCAACAATTTTACTATTGATATTTACCAGAGGTCTTTTTGGGCATATGTTCAATAATATGTGATACTACATGTGATTATTTTCATTTCTATTTTATTCATCTTATATTTATATATTATTTTTATGGTATATTAAATTTATATAATTTTTTGATATCTTGACATCCTATGTTTATGTTGTGAGCACACTTAGGGCCTCATTTATCAATGAGTTTATAACTCAAAACTAGTGATAAATATCACTTTTTATGATAAATGGTGCTCAGCCAATCAGCTCCCAACTGTCAACTGTTAGAAAAATGAAAGTTGGGAGCTGATTGGCTGGAGCACCATTTATCATAAAAAGTGATATTTATCACTAGTTTTGAGTGATACACTCGTTGATAAATAAGGCCCCGTAATTATATTCTTATAGATTCATACTGTGACACCTTCATACAGTTGCGAAGATGTTATATATATTTTTTATGCCAATTTAATTCTACATTTATCATGGCACTTTGAGAGGGTTAAGCAGTAGTGGATGCACAGACTGTTTATTAGTATTTATAAGGTTGTGATTTTTTCAAATTTACACAGAATTTGTTTGTAGTCTTTGCTGCAACCTTACTGATCATTTGGGTGCATACAGCGCTGGGAGTACTTTTTTATTTATCCTTACGGGCAGAGCCGGCCCTAGCCAATTTGGTGCCCTAGGCAAGATTTGGGCTGATGCCCCAGCAGATAATCCTAGCCTGTCCCAGCACAGCACCCCTCGCCCCTCACAGCACACTGCTGTAACTAAAGAAAAAAAGGGCAGAGTTTAGGGGAGAGTCCTTTATACCCCCACCTCAGAATGCATTCTATGGGGCACATTCTCCATGCACAGCCCCACAGGCTCTTCCTTCACAGTGCCCCTCTCCCAGCACAGTATCTTTCACCCAGGACCCCTCTCCTAACACAGCACCCCTCACCCAGCATATCACCCCTCAACTAACACACCACATAGCACAGATTACAGCACTCTCCCAGCACAGCACCATGCTCATAGCAGTGTCAAATACCCCTGGGCTCCCACTACTAATATGTCTTCCTCTCCCCCCAATAGCAGTGTCATTAGCACCCTGAGCCACCACTCCCATTGTTGGCCCTAGCCAAATTTTTTTGGTAAGCAAATATATTAACTGGCATCACTAGGTGTATTGTTGTGCACACATAAGGTGCACACCCAAAAAAATGTAGGGGGCATGATCTCATGAGTAATGCTGGACCCACAAGCCATTTGTCATGCTTGATGCATGCCCAGCACTCCGGGAGCTGCTGGCCATGTTCCTAGTCCCTCTATCCAGTGAATAGATGCAGCGCAGCATTTATTCACCCTTTGCTCAAAGCAGCTATCTGACTTTTTTCTTTTTACTGAGGATATGGCTACTATGCAGGTGTATGGAAGTCACCCATTGTCACACACACACATGTCATTAATTGTCTTGCATACCAACAGCAGTCAACCATTCTTGCTCTCTCTCACACAGCAGTCACCCATTCTCTCTGTCTCACACACACCAGTCACCCATTCTCTCTCACATGCGCATACAGCAGTCACCCATTCTCTCTCTCTCACACACAGCAGTCACCCATTCTCTCTCACATGCGCATACAGCAGTCACCCATTCTCTCTCTCTCATACACAGCAGTCAACCATTCTCTCTCACACACACCGCAGTCACCCATTCTCTCTCACACACACAGCAGTCACCCATTCTCTCTGTCTCACACACACCAGTCACCCATTCTCTCTCACATGCGCAAACAGCAGTCAACCATTCTCTCTCTCACACAGCAGTCCCCCATTCTCTCTCACACACACAGCAGTCACCCATTCTCTCTGTCTCACACACACCAGTCACCCATTCTCTCTCACATGCGCATATAGCAGTCACCCATTCTCTCACTCTCACACACAGCAGTCACCCATTCTCTCTCACACACACAGCAGTCACCCATTCTCTCTCACACACACAGCAGTCACCCATTATCTCTGTCTCACACACACCAGTCACCCATTCTCTCTCACATGCGCATACAGCAGTCAACCATTCTCTCTCTCACACAGCTGTCACCCATTCTCTCTCACACACACAGCAGTCACCCATTCTCTCTGTCTCACACACACCAGTCACCCATTCTCTCTCACATGCGCATACAGCAGTCACCCATTCTCTCTCTCTCTCACACACAGCAGTCACCCATTCTCTCTCACATGTGCATACAGCAGTCACCCATTCTCTCTCTCTCACACACAGCAGTCACCCATTCTCTCTCACACACAGCAGTCACCCATTCTCTCTCACACACAGCAGTCACCCATTCTCTCTCACACACAGCAGTCACCCATTCTCTCTCACACACAGCAGTCACCCATTCTCTCTCACACACACAGCTGTCACCCATTCTCTTTCACATGCGCATACAGCAGTCACCCATTCTCTCTGTCTCACACACACCAGTCACCCATTCTCTCTCACATGCGCATACAGCAGTCAACCATTCTCTCTCTCACACAGCAGTCACCCATTCTCTCTCACACACACAGCAGTCACCCATTCTCTCTGTCTCACACACACCAGTCACCCATTCTCTCTCCCATGTGCATACAGCAGTCACCCATTCTCTCACTCTCACACACAGCAGTCACCCATTCTCTCTCACACACACAGCAGTCACCCATTCTCTCTCACACACACAGCAGTCACCCATTCTCTCTGTCTCACACACACCAGTCACCCATTCTCTCTCACATGCGCATACAGCAGTCACTCATTCTCTCTCTCACACACAGCAGTCACCCATTCTCTCACTCACACACAGCAGTCACCCATTCTCTCTCACACACACAGCAGTCACCCATTCTCTCTCACACACACAGCAGTCACCCATTCTCTCTGTCTCACACACACCAGTCACCCATTCTCTCTCACATGCGCATACAGCAGTCACTCATTCTCTCTCTCACACACAGCAGTCACCCATTCTCTCTCACACACACAGCAGTCACCCATTCTCTCTGTCTCACACACACCAGTCACCCATTCTCTCTCACATGCGCATACAGCAGTCAACCATTCTCTCTCTCACACAGCAGTCACCCATTCTCTCTCACACACACAGCAGTCACCCATTCTCTCTGTCTCACACACATCAGTCACCCATTCTCTCTCCCATGTGCATACTGCAGTCACCCATTCTCTCACTCTCACACACAGCAGTCACCCATTGTCTCTCACACACACAGCAGTCACCCATTCTCTCTCACACACACAGCAGTCACCCATTCTCTCTGTCTCACACACACCAGTCACCCATTCTCTCTCACATGCGCATACAGCAGTCACTCATTCTCTCTCTCACACACAGCAGTCACCCATTCTCTCTCACACACACAGCAGTCACCCATTCTCTCACTCTCACACACAGCAGTCACCCATTCTCTCTCACACACACAGCAGTCACCCATTCTCTCTCACACACACAGCAGTCACCCATTCTCTCTGTCTCACACACACCAGTCACCCATTCTCTCTCACATGCGCATACAGCAGTCACTCATTCTCTCTCTCACACACAGCAGTCACCCATTCTCTCTCTCACACACAGCAGTCACCCATTCTCTCTCACACACACAGCAGTCACCCATTCTCTCTGTCTCACACACACCAGTCACCCATTCTCTCTCACATGCGCATACAGCAGTCACTCATTCTCTCTCTCACACACAGCAGTCACCCATTCTCTCTCTCACACACAGCAGTCACCCATTCTCTCTCACACACACAGCAGTCACCCATTCTCTCTCACATGCGCATACAGCAGTCACTCATTCTCTCTCTCACACACAGCAGTCACCCATTCTCTCTCACACACACACCAGTCACCCATTCTCTTTCACATGCGCATACAGCAGTCACCCATTCTCTCTCTCTCACACACAGCAGTCACCCACTCTCTCACATGCACACGGCAGTCACCAATTCTCTCTCACATGCACACAGCATCACCTATTCTCTCTCACACACAGCAGTCACCCATTCTCTCTCACACACAGCAGTCACCCATTCTCTCTCACACACAGCAGTCACAGATTGCCTAACACACAGCAGTCCCCCATTCTCTCTCACACACACAGCAGTCACCCATTCTCTCTGTCTCACACACACCAGTCACCCATTCTCTCTCACATGCGCATATAGCAGTCACCCATTCTCTCACTCTCACACACAGCAGTCACCCATTCTCTCTCACACACACAGCAGTCACCCATTCTCTCTCACACACACAGCAGTCACCCATTATCTCTGTCTCACACACACCAGTCACCCATTCTCTCTCACATGCGCATACAGCAGTCAACCATTCTCTCTCTCACACAGCTGTCACCCATTCTCTCTCACACACACAGCAGTCACCCATTCTCTCTGTCTCACACACACCAGTCACCCATTCTCTCTCACATGCGCATACAGCAGTCACCCATTCTCTCTCTCTCTCACACACAGCAGTCACCCATTCTCTCTCACATGTGCATACAGCAGTCACCCATTCTCTCTCTCTCACACACAGCAGTCACCCATTCTCTCTCACACACAGCAGTCACCCATTCTCTCTCACACACAGCAGTCACCCATTCTCTCTCACACACAGCAGTCACCCATTCTCTCTCACACACAGCAGTCACCCATTCTCTCTCACACACACAGCTGTCACCCATTCTCTTTCACATGCGCATACAGCAGTCACCCATTCTCTCTGTCTCACACACACCAGTCACCCATTCTCTCTCACATGCGCATACAGCAGTCAACCATTCTCTCTCTCACACAGCAGTCACCCATTCTCTCTCACACACACAGCAGTCACCCATTCTCTCTGTCTCACACACACCAGTCACCCATTCTCTCTCCCATGTGCATACAGCAGTCACCCATTCTCTCACTCTCACACACAGCAGTCACCCATTCTCTCTCACACACACAGCAGTCACCCATTCTCTCTCACACACACAGCAGTCACCCATTCTCTCTGTCTCACACACACCAGTCACCCATTCTCTCTCACATGCGCATACAGCAGTCACTCATTCTCTCTCTCACACACAGCAGTCACCCATTCTCTCACTCTCACACACAGCAGTCACCCATTCTCTCTCACACACACAGCAGTCACCCATTCTCTCTCACACACACAGCAGTCACCCATTCTCTCTGTCTCACACACACCAGTCACCCATTCTCTCTCACATGCGCATACAGCAGTCACATTCTCTCTCTCACACACAGCAGTCACCCATTCTCTCTCACACACACAGCAGTCACCCATTCTCTCTGTCTCACACACACCAGTCACCCATTCTCTCTCACATGCGCATACAGCAGTCAACCATTCTCTCTCTCACACAGCAATCACCCATTCTCTCTCACACACACAGCAGTCACCCATTCTCTCTGTCTCACACACATCAGTCACCCATTCTCTCTCCCATGTGCATACAGCAGTCACCCATTCTCTCACTCTCACACACAGCAGTCACCCATTCTCTCTCACACACACAGCAGTCACCCATTCTCTCTCACACACACAGCAGTCACCCATTCTCTCTGTCTCACACACACCAGTCACCCATTCTCTCTCACATGCGCATACAGCAGTCACTCATTCTCTCTCTCACACACAGCAGTCACCCATTCTCTCTCACACACAGAGCAGTCACCCATTCTCTCTGTCTCACACACACCAGTCACCCATTCTCTTTCACATGCGCATACAGCAGTCACCCATTCTCTCACTCTCACACACAGCAGTCACCCATTCTCTCTCACACACACAGCAGTCACCCATTCTCTCTCACACACACAGCAGTCACCCATTCTCTCTGTCTCACACACACCAGTCACCCATTCTCTCTCACATGCGCATACAGCAGTCACTCATTCTCTCTCTCACACACAGCAGTCACCCATTCTCTCTCTCACACACAGCAGTCACCCATTCTCTCTCACACACACAGCAGTCACCCATTCTCTCTGTCTCACACACACCAGTCACCCATTCTCTCTCACATGCGCATACAGCAGTCACTCATTCTCTCTCTCACACACAGCAGTCACCCATTCTCTCTCTCACACACAGCAGTCACCCATTCTCTCTCACACACACAGCAGTCACCCATTCTCTCTCACATGCGCATACAGCAGTCACTCATTCTCTCTCTCACACACAGCAGTCACCCATTCTCTCTCACACACACACCAGTCACCCATTCTCTTTCACATGCGCATACAGCAGTCACCCATTCTCTCTCTCTCACACACAGCAGTCACCCACTCTCTCACATGCACACGGCAGTCACCAATTCTCTCTCACATGCACACAGCATCACCTATTCTCTCTCACACACAGCAGTCACCCATTCTCTCTCACACACAGCAGTCACCCATTCTCTCTCACACACAGCAGTCACAGATTGCCTAACACACAGCAGTCAGACATTGTCATAGAGGGGTAATATATAAAAGTAAAACCACACCATTATAAGCCCAGTGCCTCTATGTCAGACTCAGACACATATATTACTGCAACACACTGTCAGTCTGTCATTGACACACTGACTGTTAACAACTTATCAGCAGGCCAACCATCCCAGGGCCAGGAGGGACTTGATTAACGATGGTGACAGATGGCCCAGCAGGAACATTAAGATGGCGCCAGCACCAATGATCCTTCCCCAAAAATGGGTGGTGGCTCTTGCCGTCCTTTCGCCCTCTGCAGTATCCAGCCCAGGCACTGTCTGCTGCCATGTGGTGGCATGTTGTCATGTCGCTCCCTACAAGCAAGGGGCCCATTACAAGTGCTTTACAAGTGTGGTGCAGCTGTGTCACAGTGACAGTCTGCCTGGCACACCTCAGCTACTAGCTGCCTTGTTGTGGCTTACATAATAATTAGCATGGTCGCAGCCAGCGCTCCCTCCTTGGCTGCGTACCATGCATAATTGTAGAACCGGCCCTGGTCACTCCCCATGTGTCTCTGCCTCATGTCCCCCCCCCAAGAGCACTGTCATCAACCCTGAGCCCCCACACCCCCATCTCTCTGCCTCCTCCTTCTTCCCATAACAATGTCATCAGCCCTTTGAGCCTCCACTCCCCATATGTATCTGCCTCCCCCTCATCCAGCTCTTACCTTAATCCTAAGTGGCTGGAGCAGGGCAGTGTCTTGCAGCTCCACAAACGTTGCCTGGCTTTCACTTATGAAAGTGAAGTAAAACACTCTCTGCCTGTTTGAGTCACCGCTCTGTGTCATCCTGCTGCAGCCTCCTGACATTTCCTGCTGCCTGGCTCGGATTGCTGAGATAGCGATCAGTGCCAGAGCCAGCTGAAAGGAAAATATTTTTTACCACCCTAGGCTTGGGATGCTACTAGGCACTCCAGGTGCGCCTAGGCATTTGCCTATTATGCCTATGCCTGAGGCCGGCCCCGCTTATGGGTTATAAAGAACTGTTCAAATTCCTCACTATTTCTATTGCCCTTCATATCTTTATCTTTAAATTCAGAATTATTTTTCAAAAGTCTTAAAAATTATGTGTCTCTTCAATTTCTACTTGTACTGTAGGTGTCTGACCTTTTCCTCTCTATACCTAATAAGCAGTCTCATTAGA
Source organism: Taudactylus pleione (assembly GCA_031769625.1). NCBI lineage: Eukaryota > Metazoa > Chordata > Amphibia > Anura > Myobatrachidae > Taudactylus > Taudactylus pleione. Next base: position 580,832 of record JAUIMM010000614.1, read on the forward strand.
TTTTTAGAACAAGCATCTAAAACAGAATTCCAGTCCTCTGTAAACTTCACATCATAACTCAAAGTACAGCAGAGGATTCAAAAAGTCTAAGTCCTCTAGGGATCAGGTCCCTATCCATATATTTTTGGAGAGTAACCTGATCACACCAGTGTCTAGTTTTTGCCATACTTAAAAATACTAACTTATTAAACAATCTTTGCATAACAGAAATACCATTTATCTTCTCTGTATGTGCCTTTAAGATATAAATTAATTCTTTCCATTCAATTTGTAACACATTTAAACAATGACATTATGGATAATGGTTGGAGTTTAATGCTTTTGGTTTTCATAAGACTGCATGGTAAAGGTAACAGTTTTTATGTCGCTATCTCATTATATGTTTCCTTAGTGTGGTGGCAGTTAAGTTCAAATGCAGTAACTTTACTCCTGTCTTGGTCTAAAAATCAATCATGGATCAGATGATAGAAGAGCAGGAGCAACCCAGTACTAGTGTTAGCACTCATAATACTTCTTCAACATTATACTTTTAAAAAGGTCAAGGGGTAAGAAGTAGGTTTAAAAAAAGGCAATCCAAATGTATACAAATTTTGACAATCATTGAGAAAACGTCATCTCTAACTATGAAGAAAAAAGTTACTGCCAAAAAACAGACAACTGCCAACATGCCATACACCACACGTAGTGGCAAGGAAAGCTCAGGCTACGGCCTTTCTTTGCAAGTTGTAGTCTTGCTACTTCTGTTTGATGCACTAAAATGCCTATTGCAAAAATCAGGGCCAAAAACAGTCAGGCATTTTCAATAACCTTTCATGTACCAAATTCTTTATTTGAATCTAGATGCATCACCTTTAAAACAGGCAAATCAGGGCATGATTCAGAATTGTATGCTTTTACCGTGCAGCTGTGCCTTTGAACACAGCTGCTGTGCAAAAATATATTAATGTCTGCAGGTGGCATCTGAAGGAAATAGAAGCCACCTGCCGAAATCTCAGACCCAATGCTTGTGTCTGAAGATGAAGGATCAGATCAATATTATGACAGCTGGTTGCAATGTTTGCGGCATCAGTCCTCTAAGTAAGCCAAAACTTACTCAGAATGGTCAACTCCTGTCCACTTGCAAGGCCAGTAAATCTGCACTAGAAGATGTATACACTGGCTACAGCACTGCCAGAAAACATGGCCAACATGCCCCCGTTATCTGGAAATGTAGGCAGCACCACCCCATCCACGCCCCCAAATGGTTTGGTGTCACTGCATGCAAGCTTACAGGACCCATTGTGCACATATGCAGTTCATGTGCATTCCTCCCATCATTAGAGGTGTACATAAACCATTGGGTTTGCAAACATCTCTAAATCAGGCCCTAAGTGCACAAACAACACTAAATCTGAAAAAAAACTGTGCATTCACAAACTTAACAGACCCCTGAGGAGAGTCTGTAGGTGTTCACAAATGCTATGTCTGAGCCTGATTATGACACTGTAATTCCTTCTCCCACCAATTCTGAACCCTCTGCAATGTGAGGATGAGTAGTAGTAAAAGTACAGTAGATGATGTTGGTTTAGAAGTACCACAGGATGAGGCGGATATTTGTGCATCTGACGCTAATGAGGATGCTGATAATAAATGTGTTGGGAAAAGAAGAAATTGATAACATTCAGGAGGAAGATGTTGTTTGTGTCAAAGTAAGTCAACCAACAGTAGCAGCAGTTTTTGCCAGTAATAAGAAGAAGGATATGGGCATGATCAAAATAATCCACCTCTTTTATGTAGAATCATTTTTACTATTTGTAGTGCCAAAGTAAACAGTGGACATTAACCATATAGTCACCTCCTCCATGTTACGTCATTTGCAACAAGTGCATGCAAATTATTTATCAAAATCTGAAAAATCCTATAAAATAATAACAAGCAGTCAAATTTCAGCTAAAAGCAGCATGGAAAGATCCCAGCACATGTAGTCTCCACTGCCAACACCTTCATCATCTACCTCCTCATTAATGATCAGAAGTACTGTAGTCCTGTATCCAGTTTACAAAGGCAAACTAACTTTGCTACAATCCAGGATTTCCTAGAGGGATCCATGTGTGCTGGGCTGCTGCTGGGGGTGAATCTTCATCAAATAAGGGGACTAAAAAGACGACCAATAGTTTCACACAACAATTGACTGTGAAATTATAATTTGCAAGAGAAAACAAGTATGACAGTCTCCATCCATTAGCACAGCAGATCACTGCCATGATGGATATGTTAGCATTAGATCTGTGCCCAATATTTGCAATGCCACCAACTGAATCAAGAGGTAGTTACCAGGTGGAATTCCACTATTTATATGCTTTAGCAGCTGGAGAAACAGCAACAAGCCAGCCAAACATACGCATCAAGATATTACATAGGGAGAGGGGAGTTATGTTACCTTACTGCAGCACACTGGATAGTACATTTGTTTTGTTGCAAGCTACTGAAACCATTTTCAAAATGCAACCAATGAAGTAAGTTTAGAAACTGCATGAAGAGACAGGTCATGCCTTTAATTAAACTACTGGAAAAACAGCTAGAGAAGCTGAAGGAAGAGATGAAACAAAGCAATTCTACTAAGCTTGTTGGACTTGTAAATCAGGTTCTGTTTTAGCTTCATCAAGACCCAAGAGTTTGCAACATCTTAATGTTGAATCAGTACATTTTGGCAACCATGTTTGATCCTAACTACATAATGTATTTTTTTTACAACTGACATAGATCTTAAGAGATGCAAAGAACTTCTTGCAAACAAGTTGTCAGTTCAAGTGTCGCATGATGCAATGTCTCCTGCTTCAGTCTCTCCTGCAAGTGCTGTTGCCAGGAAAAAACTTACCCATTCCAAGAGACCCACTGGTGATGATGATGTCAATAAAGTGTGCCACAGTGAAGCAATATTATGACATTTGTTTAAGCTTAAAATAATTGCCAAACACCATAATTATCACTCAGTTTGATACAGTAAGCATCAATAGAATGGTGAAGATTACTAAATTAGCATCTCACACAGGGCCTGATTCAGACTGAGCACTCGCAAGTGGGTCGATGTTGGCCAAGTGCGCATGCGCACGATGGACCCGGCTCCGTCATGTGCATGCATGAGACCCGGATAGCGACGAGCAAGCTGTCACTATGGGTCTCTCTACAAAGGGGGCGTGCTGTCGATGGTGAGTGACAGCATGCCCCTTTGGTGGGCGTGCTGGGGGCATGGCTTGCCAGATGGAGGCGTTCCCATGGGAACGCCTACCGTCTGGGGCCAGTCCCACTGACATCACAAGTACCACAAGGGTCTCGTCGCAAGCCCAATGGCTGGCTGCTCGCTATAGCTGTGGGAGGTCACCCAGAGCTATGTGAGCAGCCAGGAGGCCGCTCTAAAAAAAGAGAAGGATGGCCCTGATTCATAGTGAGCACTCTGTCAGAGAGTCCGGCTCTGAATCAGGGCCACAGTCCCTTTGAATTTTGGGAGGAAAAAAATGCAATTTGAAATCCCTTTTCAAACTAGCTATAGTTTACTTATGCTGCCTACCATCTAGATAAATTGTATAGCACAGCCGGTAACCTTGTGGGCGATTGGCATAGGAGACTACTTCAAAAAACTGTGGAAAAACTGAAGTTCATCAACATGAACTACAAATTCTATGCTACACCTTACTGAGCGCTGTTCACAACCTCTCTTTTTATACAAATTCTATGAGGAAGACCTTCGCCACCAACTACAACAAACATAGATTCTGTAACAGTTGTTTCCAGTGAGAATGAGCTAATATTATATGATGATATTAATAGTGATGAGGGTGAATTGATGAGGATGATGAGAACTTCCAAATTTGAGGATGATTAATACTGTTAGCCTTAAGCCCATAGGTAGCTTGGTTTAATTAAACCACTACAATGTTTTCTTTTATGGAGGGCCAAACAAACCAAACACTTCAGCGACAAAAAAGTCGCAGTCCCTATTGCTAAAATGCTTTGTTTGTTAAACTGTACATGTCACTAATACAACATAAGGAAGGGTGGAAGGGTCCAAGGACAATTCCATTGAGCATTACTTTTCATTATAAACTTTGCCAAGATTGTGTGTGTTTGACAGGCAGCATATATTATTATTATTACTTTACTGTACTGGGAGTTTTGGCACCAAATCAAAATTAAATTAAGACAAAGCAAACTTCTGACTGCATAAAGACAAGGCTACTAGTCTCTACGCAACTTTTACAACTAAGCTGCTGTATAATACACATGAATAGTGATGGTGACAGTTTGGGTACATGTAAACTATTATGGAAATTTAAGAAGTCAGTGGATTATCTCAGCCAAATTGAATTTATAAGTTATAACACTGTTTGTTTTGTATTGTCGCCTTCCAATATGATTCCCTACTACTAGTGGTCGCCAGGCCTCTGGTTATGTGAGCTGCAATACTGGTCCCTAGCAAAGATGCTGCTCTTTGAACTGTTTTCTGTGCACAGATGTCAGATAACAAATTACTCAATTACCAGCATGGACTACACCTGTCAGCTTACTGTTAAGACTGGGTCAATAATGTTTCAGGTTTGGTTTCTGCATCTCCCTGTTTTGTGGTCTGCAAGAACTTTGGATTCCATGCCTGTTTTGTATCTGCAAGCTCCTGTTTCAGCTTCACAACGGAACTTCTGCCATTAATCAGCTTAAAACTCTGCTGTATGTTTCTAGATTATGTTTGCTATTTCCATTCACCACATTATCATCCTGTTATTCTTTCTATACTCTGTTTGCTTTTGTCATTTATTGCAAGACTCCTGTGTACCAACTTTCAATAGTACTGCTGTTATAAGCAGCTGTGCTGGACGCAACTGCTCACAGCTGTTGCTAGGTGATCAGGATGTTGCGTCATGCCATATGACTTCAGGCATGCCAGACCTACCCTGCTTTGGAACTGGTATCCAGACCTTCCAGCATTGTCTCAGTTATTCAGAACTGCCCTGCATTTGCTAATGGTATCCAGACCTCCCTGCATTACTTACTTATTCAAAACTGCCTTGCAATTGCTTCTGATATCCAGACCTTTCTTCATTGTCTTAGTTATACAAACCTGCTCTACCAATTCTACTGATACAGTATCCAGATGCATTGTTTCACTTATTGAGACCTGACCTGCAATTACTACTGGCATCCAGACCTTCCAATATTATTTCCTGCCTTAGGTTACCTTTCTACCATCCATTATGCCAGCTGCACTCTCTGTAGTCACTTCGCTTCTTACATAAGCTCATCTTGACTGTAAGTCCTGGGGGTACCCAAGTACCTGAGAGTACATAAATATCTACAGGAAATGTTGCGACTATTGGTAAAGACCCCTCTAGCTGGATTCTAGTAGTTCATGTGGTTTCTGTGTGAATCATAGCACCTGCATTATCAAGCTGGCATGCATTCCCCTACTATTATATCATCCATCAATAAATATCTTCATATTTTTCACCATACTCTGTGACTTGTGATTTAACTTCACCCATGGGGTTCCTAACATTATGTAAATACTTACAAGCAGCCTCTGCTAATAAGAATCTATTTTATACTTCACCTAATAGACTATGATGAGTAAATCTCATCCAAGTTGCTCATTTCAGCTTTTTCTCCTTCAGTAGATTTTAAAGTATCAACCCTAGCTTCTTAACGCTCTTTTAGAAGTCATGGCAGCAGCATATATTTTGTTCTGGACAGCCACTTGTCATAGACATTGATATTCTGTATCTTGTATCTCTATAATTTAATTTGATTGGACCTGTGATATGCTGGTTGGAGAATTTTGTTTTTCATTTATTAATAAATGATCACTTTCTACTTTCTACAATTACCTGTGATAATATATATTTTGTATTGTACTAGAATTTTACTATTAGTTCTTGATTAATGAAACCATTCTAAAGGTTTCATAGATGTGCTATAATCTATTAAATTGTTTGTCCACTGTTCTGCACTTAGTTTAGCCAGCCAGCTCACTGCAGCCTTTGGTCAAATCCATATACTGTACAAAACACTTGAGGGAATTTTGTCAAAACCAAAACCAAAGCATGATGATAATTTAGAGCCAAAACCAAAACACAGGGGTCTGTGCACATTTCTATCTATAACACAGTATTAAAATGATAAGAACCCGCCTTTATATAAAGGGCTTAATATTCCCTTTAAACTGGTCAGTCATACTTATCTCTTGGTGTGATTTGCAAAGTGCACAATTACCAAATAAAAATACAAAACCTCTTTTGGTGGTGCTTCATTTGCACAAGTGCACCTAGATTTCCAGCAGCCATATGAGTTTGCAGAGAAGGATTGCAGCATTTGTGGATGTAAGCAGGTCACATCATCCAATGGGGAGAGTTCAGTGAAGTGAGGACATTCCTTGCATAAAATGGAGTTAGTCACAATGGTGCACTTACTTAAGAGCAGCAGGGCAGGAACAAAATTTTAATTTGCAGAGCAAGATTATTGAAATCAGATAAAGCAATGGAGAGGTGTTCCATGTTTTGTGGCACTGAATTCAGCAATTTAAGCTCAGTAACTGCACTTCTAGGTACATAAGAGTAAAGCAGCAACATTCCCACCCTTCCTATTTTTTATTGGGGATCTTGGAGTCAATGCATTTGATCATTGTCACATACTGTATGGTATGCGAACCAGTAAGTTCATGCTACCTCCTGGAGTAGATCCTATCAGTGCTTCTCTGTGTGGATGGCTAGACTCTGCAAAACAGGATTATTTTGTTGATGTGACTTGGCAACACTGCTGTGTCGTGAAATGTTCTAATAACATTCATTATTTGTCATTGTTCCTTTTGTTAAGCTAATAATACATTTTATTTCTGTTTATACAATGTTATGTTAGGGGGGTGGTCTATAGTTTAACTTGTGAAAAATTCTTCCAAGTTAAAAACACTATTTTGCACATTTTGAGCAATAATATACAGTAGCACATTTATGATTAATTTCCTATGGTTTGGTGCCCCAACCCAAACCTTATGCAAGAGGCACATGTCTCTGTTTGTTTCAGAACAGGCACAATATTTGTTTTTATATTATTTTTAAGACATATACAATTTTTGTACAAATATATGTATACTGCCAGATACAAAGCTTGTGTGCATGATTGTTGAGCTCCAAGTTACCAGCAAGGGTTCATAGCAGCATGTTATGCCATTCTGGGATGTGCTGATTAAGGTACGCTCATTCATTAGTAATGCATAAGTGTTGCATACAGTTGTGTCCTCATACACCCACCTTAATACACCATGTGGTGTGAGACGCATGGTGTAACTGAGTGGTGTAGCATAGCTTCTTTTCTTAAAATTGTACAACTTACAGTATTCACATTGCAGATATAGGAAAATACTGGGATGTAGTTAAGTGATTGGCAGACACAAGGCCTCTGGTTACAATCCCGAAGCCAGAATACCAGCTAGGGATGCATGATAGGCATTGAGATATTAATGTGTATCATAATCCCGATGCCGGAACACAGAACGGTGCGAGTCCGAATGAGATAAGCCCGGGGCACACGTCGTCTTAGCCACAAGGGGGTGGATCAGGTTAGGGGACTCCTGGGGGGGACAGGGTTAGGCATCCTCCCAGGAGGATTAGGGTTAGGCTAGGGGAAGGGGGTTTAGGGTTAGGCACTCCCGGGGGGAGGTTAGGGTGTGGCACCCTCCCGGGAGGGTTAGGTTTAAGGAGCGAGGAGGGGGTTAGGTTTAGGCACCACTGGGGGGAGGTTAGGGTTAGGCACTAAGGGGGTGGTTAGGGTTAGGCACTCCTAAGGAAGGATTAGGGATAGGGGGAGAGAGGGAAGGATTAGCCCTACTTACCTCCGCTGTCGGCATTTCATCCATTCAGGCTCACGTTGTCAGGAATTGAACTGGCGGTATTACAATCCCATTCCAAAATACCAATCAGTGTACTGAAGATGCTGGACTGCAATTTAACCACACAGGAATGCATTTTAAACACATACAAAGTTGCAGATGAAGCACAATGGAATTTTTCATGAGAAAAAGGCACAGCCACTGCACTTCTTATATGGATTCAGACTAATTCGCACACAGATCTACAAATGTCACAAATCAAATTGATCAGTACAGCCTATCTAAGTCATTTTGTCAATTTCAGTTGTTTTATTTAAGCAAATAAGATGCACATTTTAAGTGAATAAGATGCTTGGCACAGTCAAGTCACCCAGGATCTGAGAAGCTGGGGGCTATTTGATGCAACTTAAGCTACAGTGTACGTGGATAAATCTGTAACTGCTGGGTACACACTGGAGTGATGGGCATTCATTTGGACATTGGACCAAATGCCCCTGAATGGGGATTGCCTGTTCTGTTCTGTCCTTCATTAATTTACTATAGGTTGCTAGCGATGTCATCAGGTTTGATGTGCAGCACATCAAACCGAGCGACTGACGCTAGGGACTGTGGGACCGTGCAATCACTGGTACATGCTGAGCGATGTAGGTGTTTTATCATTACAAAACATCCAATACTTGAGCCTCTGATAGGAATTGTTTGAGTTCTTTGTGTACTTTCTTCTGCAGGTCCCTGATGTATTTTTTTTAACCATGTCTGACTGCTGATCTTGTCTGTTATCGGCCTGGATCAAAATTGTGACTATTCTCATGGATACTAAGGGCTCTATTTTTTAACATTATTGTTTACTATAACAAAGTGAAAAAGGGTGTTTCCATAGCCTTTTCTAATTATTTTCGTTTCACATAAATGAAGTAAATGGCAATTGGAGTAGAATTCATAAAATTCTACTCCAAACCCTAATTATCACATAATTTTAGTAAGCAGATTGCATTTCCCATAATTGTAATAGGAAATGTGATCTGCCCATATTTACTAAATATATATGTGAAAAATACTGGGGGAAGCCCTGTGATAATAATGCCACCTGTAGATGGCATTATCCAGGGATTCCCCTGGTTCCCCAACTCCTGCTCTGCTCTAACAGGCAGAGCAGAGTAGACAGCTGGGCTCCAGTGATCAGCTGTGTAGTCTAAACCACAAGCTGAACACTTAAAAAAAAAAGTAGTTAAAGAAAAAACACTTACCTGAACTGGTTTCTTGGCTCCTGCACTGTGACCCTGGTCAGCAGCTGCATAGAACATCTGACCAGGATCACACTGCAGGAGATGGGAGACCAGCTGACTGGAGCCCCAGAAGACTACAACTGCATTTTAAATGTGGATTGTAATAAATAGGGCCCTAAATCAGTGTTACATCTATCAGACCGATGCTGGACCTGAACATTATTTATTCACCTTTCCTTCTTTGTCTCTGCATTTGGATTACAGTATGTTTAAAGCCTCTTGTTTTCTAATTACACTATAATCCTTTTCATTTGCTACTGGCTGGTTTCAACCTGCTTTCTAATTTGAAGAAAGACCTGATGCTGACACATGAATGTCAGTTTGTAATCTGCTTACTTGGTTGACATCTTGTTACATTTTTTTTTTAAATATATATTTATTAAGGATCAACACAATACACTTTTTTCAAAATAAAGGTTAAACAACAGAACATAAATACAGAGAGAAACAATCAAACAGTTAGGTTATATGTAGTTCAACTCAAGTGATACTGTGAGATCCATTTTAATAAAACATAAATGGAGAAAAGAACATAAGAGGAAGGTAAATAGGAGAGGCCAAGTGGCTAGTTCAGCCAAATAGAAAAAGAAAAAAAAGCAACACAGAAAGAGAAGAGAGGTAGCGGTAGAGTTAAATGAAAGGGGAGCAAGCATTATAAATGGGCAACCATGGGCCCCAGACCTTGTCAAATGACTTAGAAGAGTAATTAAAAACACTGGTCATGAACTCCATATGTTGGTCTAGCCAGACTCTATTTATTACTGACTGAAGGGTGGAGGGGACACTTGTTTCCAGTCAGCAGCCAGTTGCCTGATTAATTTATATTGATGATAGGTGGCTGCAAGGATGGCAAGGGGTAAGAGAAATAATTTAGATTTCAGAGGTACTGAGATTTGAAGAATTGTAAATATCAAATTCTTAACTCCTGACCAGAAACTGGCAAGTTTAATCAACTCCACCAGATTTGAATGAATGTGCCTTCAAAAATGCAGCCACGCCAACATCTGTCAAATGCATCAGGGAGCATCTTTTTCAGCCCGAGAGTGGACCAAGTTCCATCCAACGATGATTTTATAGACATTTTATTTTATCTTAATGCAGATCGAGCTAGAGGCAGCACCATGCATAATATCAACCCAGTCATCAGGATTGACGGTTTCACCCAGGTCTCGCTCCCAAGCCAGCTCTTGAGAATCACGAGTAGGCGCTGATGGTAAGGAAAGTTCTGAATTTAATTTCGAGATCAAACTGGCAGTGGAAGACTGATGGAGACACAGCAATTCAATAGGAGTCAGGGGTGAAGAGCAAGGCGGTGTTTAACATTGCCATGAAAATTTTGGAAATGCAAGTACTGGAAAAAGTTTTTAGAGGTGATGCCAAATTTAGATTGAATGTCAGAAAATAAGGGAAAGTAGGTGTCTGTAGTCATATAATTAAAGCCGGATACACACTAGCCGATATTAAGAGAGATTGAGTGATAAAGATATACATTATTGTATGTATACCATCAACGACCAGCGATGCACGCTCCCGCTGGTCATTGATGACATTGTTCATCGCCCGACCCTGCAGTCCAACCTTACAATATAGTCAGGTTGTGCAGGTTTGGGGATGAGGGAGAGTGATGTCACTGAACGATATCATTAACGATATCATTCAGTGTGTGTGCTCCATGTTGTTAACGACATAGAGCACACCACTGCCAGGAACACACTAAATGATATTGCTCCGTGAAGATATAGTTTAGTGTGTACGAGCCTAGGCTGAATGAATGCTTTTAAAATACATATTTTACCTAGACTGCTATACCTCTTCCAGACCCTTCCTATCCATATCCCCCTCATGTCTTCAAATTTCTTCAATTCCACACCTCACAATTTATCTGGGCAGGTAAGTGACCTAGTTTGCACTTTCAATTTCCCAAAAATCTACTCTGGGGAGTGTTCTGGGCATCTCTGATTTTAAATGTTATTATCATTCTGCACAGCTTACATATAAGGCCATTAACCAAACCACACCAACATACATCTCTTCGCTCATCTCAAAATATCTCCCAACCCGACCTCTCAGCTCAGCACAAGATCTGGGTCTCTCATCCACACGCATTACTTGCTCCCATTCACGGTTACAGGACTTTCTTCAGGCAGCACCCACTCTATGGAATGCCTTACCATGCACAATAAGACTTACATCTAGTCTCCCATCCTTCAAGTGTTCTCTGAAAACCCACCTCTTCAGGCAAGCTTATCAGATTCCAGAACTGCCCACATAACCTTCATAGCTTCCATGTCTAATTACATCCCCTTTCACAGTCCACACATAACCTCACACACTGTCTTTCTTTACATCCCCCTGACATTTGGCTGACATTCCTGTGTGACTGGATCATGCAGCTCACCAAGAAACTCTGCAGTGTGGCTGGACCAAATTGCAATATATAGCACCTATCCTTGTGTATCAATGCCTATTTCCTTATAGATTGTAAGCTTGCGAGCAGGGCCTTCTTACCTATATATCTGTCTGTTATTACCCAGTTTTGTTCTATTAATGTTCCAATTGTAAAGCGCAACAGAATATGCTGTGCTATATAAGAAACTGTTAATAAATAAATAAATAATAATGTGTCTTATGGAATAGCTCTGGTCTTCTAGAGTGTGGGTTCAGCTAGAGGCAGAGGCTCTCAAGCTGATTTCTCCCTCTTCCCTCAGGCTCATTTCCTGAAAAAGGTGTGACCATCTCCCATTTCCTATCACCAAGGGACTCCTCTGTTTTTTCATTCGGCCTCTCGCCACCTTCCACTCCAGTTATTCCTCTGACTGACTCCCTGGATTACCCCCCTGGACTGCTCCATCTAGTTTTATCTCCTTGACTAAAATGTGGTATTAGACAGGATATAAAGTGGTGGGAACATGAAGAAAGATCTGACTTAATTTGGGAGAGTAAGCATGGGAGGTTAGCCTGAAAGAACTGGTGGTAACATTTGGTTTTGAAGACTCCTAGGTGCTTAATCTTCTGAAGGCACCAATTGAAAGGAAAATAACATTCTAATGAAGCCTTGTCTACTTGAGAAATATAAAAGTCAAGGACTTCTGTCTTATCAAGATTCATTTTATATCCTGAGAAGTGACCATAAATTTCGAGTTCAGTTACAGTAGAAGGAAGTGAGATGAGTGGGTTTGTAAAGAACAATAGAAAATCATCGACATATAATGCCAACTTATGCTCTGTGGACCCAACATGAACCCTAGATATCACTAGATTAGCCCAATTTCTAGCAACCATAACTTCTATAATAAGGACAAAAATAAGCAGTGAGAGGGCGCATCCCTTACATGTACCATTAGAGATTCCAAAAGGAGCCAAGGTCAAACCATTAGTAGAGACAGTAGCTGAGGGGAATGATATAGAGCCGAGATACCCTGAAGGAATTTGCCAGGGAAACCCATCAACCCAAGTACTGCATACATGAATGGCCATGAAATTCGATCAAATGCCTTTTTGGAACTAAATACTTAATCATAAAGTAATTTTGCCATCATGAATGGAGTGTATCAGGTTGATAGTCCTCCTAGTGTTGTCAAGGGCTTCATGCCCAGGTTTAAAACCCATCTGTTCAGGATGAATTAAGGATGAAAGGAAGGGATTCAATCTATTGGCTAAAATTTGGGCATATAGCTTTAAATCTACATTCAGTAGAGAAATTGGCCTACAGCTAAAGCAAAGCAAGTGGTCTTTCCTGGGCTTCAGTATTATGGTAATGTTTGCATTTGTTGTGGCACAATTAAAGGACGCCCGTTTCAACACCCTATTAAAGAAGTTGGTTAAATGAGAAACTGTGCTCTATGCAAACTTTTTATAATATTTGGTGGAAAAACCATTGGGCCAGGTGCAGAAGAACCTTTAATAGATTTAACAGCTGCTCAGGTTTTGTCCTGTGTAATATCCTCATTTAGTGAGCAAAGTTGGGAAAGAGTAAGTTTGGGGAGATGGCTATTAACCAAATATGATTCCAGATTGCCAAAATGAGGGGAGGCCTGATGATTAGAGGTTGGGAGAGTATATAATGAGTAGAATTCTCTAAATTCATGAACAATGTTAGCAGGATCAAATGTGAGAGAGTTAGTATGTTGTGAATTGATTATATCGATCAATTTGAAAGCACGTTTCTGCCTCAGCTTTCTGGTCAACATGGAATCTGCCTTGTCAGCTATGTCATAAAAGGGCTGCTGGATTTTCTGCAGAATGTATGCTGCAGAAAGCAAAGTGTTAAGCTGTCCCTGGATTGATTCAATCTGAGCTAACAAATCAGAGGTTGGGATGTGCTTATCATGATATAGGAACACAGACCTTTGTTGTTCAAGAAGTCATGTGCTTTCCAGCAGCAGATGCTGAATTAATGAATTGGCCATGAATGGTGGCCTTATGGGACTCCCACATGACACCAGGCGCAACATCTGATGAAGTATTCTAAAAAAATAATCAGAGATTGTCTGTTTGATATTAGAAAAAGTTGTTGGACTGGCTAAAAGTGAGTCACCTAGATGCCACCTATGATGGTGAGGGTACTGTTGGAGTGAGTCAAGGAGGATGAAAACACTGGCATGATCTGTCCATGAAAAGGAATAGATCACTGCTTGCTTAGGTATAGAAGTCAGCAAGTGAGAAACAAAAAATCATGTTGATATGCTTAAAATTTTGGTGGGGGGCAGAGTAGTGTATATTATCTATAGCCGTGGAATTTCTGAGGTGCCATGAGTCATATAGGTTATGCTGTTTGAGCAGGGAAGTAAAAACCAGGGTCTGAGGATCAGTCAAGATCTGAATTAAGGGTGATATTAAAGCCCCCTGTTATAATAAGATGTCCTTGTGCCAATTGCTCAATGCACCTAAATAATTTAGTAAAAATGCAACCCTGTCCCTGATTCGGGGTGCATACAGAGAATAAGATGACCGTAAAAGAGTACAGGGAGCCAACCACTATAAGAAAACGACCCTCTGGATGACAGTAGGTGATCTAATGCAGGAAAGGGGTTTTATTGTTAATTAATATTGCAACAGCACGTTTCTTGCAATCTGCCAAGGCAAAAACGGTCTGGGAAAATTCTTTCCACTGTAATTGAGAAGGGTACCTGTAAGATGAGTTTCCTGAAGAAGCACAATACTGTTTCTGCTTTTTCCCTCCTGCAGGCTCCCATGACCACATTATGCTTAAGCTGTGAGTTGAGGCCATTCACATTGATAGATAGTAGCTTCAGGGACATGGCACTAGGTGCATAGTTGCTTCTAAAGAGAAAACTGAATGATAATTAAGAAAATACAGAGACTCAGGACCTCATTCAGAGTTTGTCGTAGTGGCCGCACGGTCGTACGCATCCGATGTTTTTCTTTCTGTGCCTGTGCATGGCTAGCTGTGCGCATGTGCGTACGAGCTCTACCGATGAAAAATACTGTCAGTCGTAGGGCTTCTGACACAGAAGTGGATTGCTAAAGTTGGTTGATAGGAAGGTCCATTTGTGGGAGTATACGGGGGTGGTGGTCTGCAAACGGAGGCGTTCTTCAGCGTTTCCAGGCATTTTAGGGGAGTGCATAAATTATCTGCTTCGTACGACTAAGAATTGCAGATGCATGACAATGTCACTCTACGAACAGGATGATCATCCATGCTAAGGTAGGCAAGAAGCATCCGTAAGCCACAACAGTACAATCGTAAATCTGATGTTACTTGCAATGTTTCTAATTGGAACCACACAAACCAAGCAGCTAAGAATGGTGCATTGTAACTATTAACACTGCTAATTACCTTGTAACTGATTTCACTTGCGTGTGCATTAGGGAATTCATAACACAAATGTTTATTTGTGCTTTTTAAACTTATTTTTTTTAAAACAGTTTTTAAAACATCTAGCATTGTGTTTTGCGTAGCAGCCTTTTCAGATACCATACTTTTTAAACCTTGTATACATTGATATAGTTAAATATAGACATTTTGGATTATTTTTTTAAATTTTTTGGAAATTCACCTTTCAGCACAATTTAACTAACAATTGTTAGGGCAACATTTGCATGTGAGGGAGGAGATATCCAGGGCTACTTTAGTCATTTGGGCCAGCTCGGAGGAAGAGGTAAGCTACGGACAGCCGACTGGCATGTAACACGCCGACTGGCCTGGCCAGAGGTAGATGGGATTTCCTCAGGCCTAGGCAATAGCGCTCTCCATACATGCGGGGGTGGCTGTTGGGCTGCAAGAGGTGGTGGTCCTGGGAGGAAGGGAGTCTCTCTCCATCATGGCAGGTGGGTTTGCCTGCTCCTGGGTATTGGTCCAACGATCAAAGGCCCCAGCAATGGTCTCCAGGGCCACCGCCACCCTCACCAGTGGTCTCCATCCTCATAAGAACACATCTGTTCTCCTGAGTTTGGGAGACCAACCTGGTGAGGAGAGGCACTGCTCGGTCTGATGGTTGCCCTGGAGTAGACTCCACAGGGTCCCCAGATGGAGATCTTGGATCCTCCCCTACAGAATCTCCATCTGTGCTGGACCCAGACATGACCTCAGGAGCAGGCACTACCTCCTCTGAGTCTGGAAAAAAAAGAAAAAAAACATTTGTATTTTTTGAAACAAAAAACGCATACATGTTTTAGCTTTAAACTTTTTGGAGCCTTAAAAATATTTACATTCTTGCACATGTGGAGCGTTGAAGTCGGCCATGTCAGTGTCCATAGTGGACACGCCGACTATCTCCTCTTCCATCACACATCCCTGAGCCAATGTCTCCAACCTCGTCAAGGTCAGCTCCTCAGGGATGTTCCACCCTAATCTGTAGCTTCCTCTTTAACTGGTATTTGAAATCGGTCCAGCTGTCAATTTGATTTGGCATTTTTTCAGGGTTAGTTTTTTTAAAATAAGATCTCGCTTTTGACTTCAGTACACTCACAATTTCATTTTCTTACCGTTTTTTAACGACTTTCATGGTTCTGTTGGTTGTCCCCACAGCATTAACAGCCCTGAAAATCTCCTCCCAAATCCTGTCTTTGACTCCAGCCCCCATATTTCTTTGGGCATGGACAAGGTTATCCATTGTCATGGTCACCAATGTCTCAAGCTTGATCCGTGAAAATGGAGGGTTTCTTGGCCTTGGCCTGCTAGGGCCCGCCTCCTCCTCCTCTAGTGGTGGAATTGGATTCCCAGCACCTACAACATTTTTAAAATTAGATAAAATAAAAAAAGTATATTTTTGGAAATATGAACTGTTCTTGTGTTTTTTCAAAATGTGATTCACACTTACCTGCCTCAGTTGGCCTCTGCTCACCATGCTCCTCGCTTGACATTTTACAAACATGTGAGAGAGCATGAAGAATACTGCTTGTGCAGACTTTTTTATAGATGTGAGCGCATCCCTGGATTGGTTACCCGTGCATCCCTATTTGCCTAAGTATACTGCACACCTTGCCTGCATTCCGTAATCACTGTGTGGGTTGGGCTAGATGTGAGCGCATCCCTGGATTGGTTACCCATGCATCCCTATTTGCCTAGGTACAATGCACACCTTTCCTGCATGATTCAATAATTGTGTTTTTTTTCATTATTTAAGGCAAAGCCAAATGTTCTCTTACTTGTGGGTTGTAGTTGGAGTGATTTGTGGTGCAGGAAGGGATTGCTAGTGTTTATATTGTTTGGAGTTGTTTGAGTGGTGCTTGTGTGTGTTGTTTGAGTGGTGCTTGTGTGTGTTGTTTGAGTGGTGCTTGTGTTTTATTTTTCATTTTTTTGGGTTGTTTTTTGTTTGTTTGTTTTTTTGTTTGGGTGGTGGCTTATTCTTTTTAATTTTATTTTGGGTGTTGGTTTTTGATTTTGTTTTTTTGGGTGGTGGTTTTTTCTTTCTTATTTTTTGGGTGTTTATTTTTTTATTATTTTTTTGTTTGGTTGGTGTTTATTTATTATTAAATGTATTTTGGGTGGTGGTTTTTACTTTCTTTTTTTTGGGTGGTGGTTTTTTCTTTCTTATTTTTTGGTTGTTTATGTTTTTATTATTTTTTTGTTTGGTTGGTGGTTTTTTATTATTAAATTAATTTTGGGTGGTGATTTTTGTTTTCTTTTTTTTGGGTGGTAGTTTTTGTTTTCTTTTTTTTTGGGTGGAGGTTTTTTATTTCTAATTTTGTTTGGTGCATACATCTCCCAAACCCAGTTACTTTGTGTGTTTGGGTGGCCATACTTTTGGAGGATCAAAAATCCAACATTATTTGAAGACTCCAGTAATTGTGCCAGCCTACTGCAAAGTTTTTTTTTATTTTTTTGTTATAGAATCCCAAAAAAAGGACATTATTCAAAAATGTATTAACATGTTTTTTTTTAAGGTGTTTAACAGTCCAGTTTGTACTTGATTCAGGTAAGTTTGTTTATTTTAAATATGAAGTGTTTTTTGCTGTTTTTTTTAACATTTAATAATGCATTTTTTTATATTTTTGAAAAAAATATAATTAAGTTTACAAAATTAAATTTTGGCCAATTAAAAAGTTAAGGTTTGTTTTAACAATAATAGAAGTAATAGTGTTTTTTTTTAAATATAATATTATTTTCTTTTTCTTCCAAAAAAAAAACACCTGTACACAAAATACACCTTTAGGGGTTCCCGAAGATGGCACTGCCCGACCCTGTAAGAATATGCACCATTATTACTAAGCTAAGTATTTTTGGAAAAATATTCAAAAATCATTCTCAAAAACACTTTTTTTTTTAAAATTTACAGAGCGATGTTGGCCAGCTAATAGTGGCCATGTTGCCCCCCACCAACCTACCTCAGCCTCCTCCTGGGCGTAGGCATAGGAGGCGTGCAAGGGCCAAGATATATAGAACATATGTCACCCTTTTTGGAATGCCTGATGATGTGGATGTAACCACTTATCGCCTGCCTCCAAATATTAACCTAGACACTCAATAATAAAAAATGATCTAGAAAGTCAGATTCACATTCCAACAGCAATCTCACCACTTACACAGTTGTTGGTGGTGTTACATTTCTGCGCATCAGGGTCCTTCCAAACCACTGTGGGGCTGGTGGGTGGCCTCTCCCAGCCCTCATTTTCACGGATCCTGAGGCGTGTGCTAGATGCATTATTCAATCATATAGCACATTTTATTAGTATGCCTTTGGATACGGAAGCCCTTGATGTGGTAAAGCAGAAGTTTTTTGAGATTGCAGGCTTTCCACACGTCATAGGGGTAGTGGATGGCACTCACATAGCACTTCAGCCCCCTGCATGCAGGGAACAAATATATAGGAACCGTAAACATTTCCATTCAGTAAATGTAATGGTGCTATGTGATGCCTTCCTCCAGATCCTCTCCCTGAATGCCAAATTTCCAGGTTGCAGCCATGATGCGTACGTGATCCAGCATTCAGGGATTTGGCCAAAATTAAGCACACTGCAAGCTGGTGACGCGTGGCTTCTTGGTAAGTACAAATCCAGGATGTAACTATAGTAATAATGTAAACATGTTTTCATGGTCAATTTATGTATCTTTTGGTGTCCCATTTCCATCAGGTAATAGTGGATATCCTTGCACACCCTGGCTGCTGACTCCTTATTTGACTCCCACACCAGGGCCACAAACTCAATATAATACCGTGTTTACTGCCACCAGGCAGGTGGTGGAGCGCTGTATCAGCTTTTTAAAGGGCCGGTTCCGGTGTATCCATCACTCTGGTGGTGCACTTATGTACTCGCGGATATGGTTTCTCACATTGTGGTCCTGTGTGGGATTTTACACAACATTGCAATAAGGAGTCAAGTACCCATGCAGCCAGAGGATGCCTTGCAAGAGGATGGCCCCCCAGAGGAAGGTGTTGTGATGCTGTCGGGGGGGGGGAAATGCGATTCTGTTTTTCAAGATTTTTGAGGTAATGTTTTTTACATTTAATTTGATTTTTACACTTAGAGCAAATGTATTTTAAGGTGTACCTAATTATTGTTTTTTTTTTTTCCACCAAAATCACAACAGTTTCCAAAACTGCTAAACTAATGGAACCTGTTGGCAATGCCCTGTACTGTTTTTGGACAACTAACAAATTTTGCCTGGATATACCACAACATGTTTAGTTAATTTGCCTTTTCTTTTATTAATTTGTCTGTTTAAAAAAAAATATATGTTTGTTTTTTACTATTGTTGTTTATGTCTGACTAAGATATTTTGTAATAGAAATTTTGTAATAGAAATTAAATAGCGATCATATAACCAGCGCTCCTAAATGACCAAATGGCAATAGGTAATCTGGGACTGCAGATCAAGATGAAGTCTGGAGTTGTGAACTCACAAGGCTAATCACAGTGTACCCAGAAAAAAAATTATAATATGCATATAGTGAAGTACAGTTTAATATGGCATATACATAAAAACAAGTGAATAAATAAATAAATCACACAGGGATCCCCAAGGAGGCAGCAAAGATAACGTTTACTGGATCCGTGCAAAAAGGAGCATGTGGTGTTTAAACATCAGGAAAAGTCCCGGTCACTTCACTGATACAGCTCCCAAGCCTGGGTCCGTGTCAATCGTGATCCCCGTCAGCCGCCAAGGTCTCCGTTCTACCGACGCGTTTCGACCCCCGTTCTGGAGTCTTTTTCAAGGTAAGATCAAATGGTAAGTGTGCTTCTCCAGTTCCCTATCCCTTAAAAACCCCCCTTATCCTATTGGATTGGTGCCGGCACAGCTGATCTCTATACAGGAATCGACTACAATGTCCATGATCCTTTGCTGCGCCAGCGCCGTCCGCATTCCTATCCCACATCACTTCCGGTATTTCCTTGGCAATCGGATCTTCTCCTCGTCACCTTGTGTCAAGTGATCTTCCAGTGAAAACCTCTCGATACGTCACATCCGGGATATTTGTATGGCAAATAGTAAAATCCTCATTCGTTGTCATGACAATGGCAAACAGCAAGCTCCTCGCATCATAATTAACTCCATCATTGTTATATTCAAAAATGGATGTCAAGAAGTCCAGTGGATGTATAAATAAAAGAATAAAAAGTCACAATTAATGCTCGTTATTTTGTGCATGCATATAACATTGAAATATCGCATGAGGGCTTAATTCAAAAGTGTAACATGCAGAAAGGTATGAGAAGTGCAAATCAACATTAAAACACTATAGAAACCACTTAATTTCGAAGTCAAGGTTTAGGCCTCCCGGGGTCAAAGTACCACAATCAAAGATGCTTTTCATTTCAGCTTTGGCTAGTTGCTTAGCTATATCATTTCTTCGCCAATGACCCACTATATGTCTCAGACCTACAAAATGTTTGATCTCCATGGTATCACAATTATGTATTTGTTTAAAGTGATTAGAAAGTGCATGCGTTTCAAGCCCTTTGCGGATATTTCGTAGGTGTTCACCTATCCGGATTTTTAGGGGCCTAGATGTTCTACCTATGTAGAACAAATTACAGCTACATTCAATTGTATATATAACACTCTTAGTGTTACACGTGATGAAATCACCAATGGCACAACACTTCCCATTTATTATAACTTCAGTTGTCTTGTTCTGTCCATCTCCCTTAATGCCCTTACACCCCAGACAGAGTCCACAACGATAGAACCCCTTTGAGGTGATACCCCTCTTTTCGAAATATTCGGTAGGGCACTCTTAACTAAATGAGAGCCTATGTTTGGGGCCCTTCTGTAAATACATTTAGGTTTCATTGGGAGTTGGGGACCTAAAACAGCGTCTTTCTGTAAAATACCCCAATGTTTGTTTAATATTTTTTCTATATATTTGTGTTGGCTGCTGTAGGAAGTTATGAATGACCATTCCACAGCAGAAGGTTTCTCATTTATTTTCCTGTTGTTTGTCAATAACTCCTCCCTTGGTATTCTCCCTACCTCTTCCTTCACTTTAGTCATAAGATTTGAAGGGATAGCCTGATGCTGCGAAGTTGGCCTGCATATCGTCTGACTGTTTTTCATACACTTCTGGTTTGCTGCAATTGCGTTTCAATCTCCTCAATTGACTACCTGGGATAGAGTGTAACCAGTTTGAGTGGTGACAACTGTCTATTCCAATATAGGTGTGGGAGTCCATCGGTTTCGAATAATTTTTGGTATGTAGTGAATTATCCACCACGTCTATCATGATATCTAAAAAATTGATAGATGTGGTGCTTTCATTAAAAGTGAATTCTATATTTAAAATATTCTTATTAAGATACCTTTAAAAATCTTTTAAAAGTGCACTACCTCCTCTCCATATAAAAAACACGTAGTCTATATACCTGGACCAGGACACCAGGTTCGCTCCGAAGGAGTTGGCATTCCATATCATATCATTCTCCCATTGCCCCATAAACAAATTTGCATAACTCGGAGCGAACCTGGTGCCCATCGCAGTCCCTACCGTCTGTAGATAAAAGACGTAATTAAAAACAAAGTAATTATTATGTAAAATAAACTGGACTCCATCAATTATAAAATTCTGTAGTTCTGAATCCAAAGTACTTCCTCTAAAACTAGTCCTTATAGCTTTAATTCCGTCCTGGTGATCAATGATAGTATAAAGGGACTTGACGTCACCTGTAACCATAACAAAACCCTCTTCCCATTCAATGGTTTTAAGTTGATTTAAGAAATCCTTTGTATCTTTGAGATGTGACCGATTCTGTGTCACTAATTGCTGAAGGTAGTAATCGATAAATTCTGTTAAATTTGCTGTTATTGAGTCAATTCCTGACACTATCGGTTGACCTGGGGGATGGACAGGATCTTTATGTACTTTAGGGAGTACATAAATCGCTGGAATGACTGGTTCTATATTGTGAAGAAAAGCAAACTCTCTATCTGTTTAACACTTTAACATCTCTATATTTATCCAGTAATAATTTAAGTTTCTCCAAAACATTTTGGGTGGGATCTGCCCTGAGTTTATAATATGTACTTCTATCTTCTACTTGTCGTAGTACTTCTTCCTCATATGCATCCCTATGTAAAACTACCATTACCACTACCACTATTTTATGTATATGCCATATTAAACTGTACTTCACTATATGCATATTATAATTTTTTTCTGGGTACACTGTGATTGGCCTTGTGAGTTCACAACTCCAGACTTCATCTTGATTTGCAGTCCAAGATTACCTATTGCCATTTGGTCATTTAGGAGCGCAGGTTATATGATCACTATTTAATTTCTATTACATAACTTTCCATTTGTGGTGGAGGTGTGGGAACCACCTTTTATAGAGATCACCAACTTGCTGCTTTTTTGTGCGCATCACACTTGCTCCTATATTTGTTATATATTTGTGTGTTAAGCCAGATATTTTATTTTGAAAAACCATGAGGACATTTTGTATGTGTGATTCTGTGATGAAATGCTTTTTACGATTAAAAGCATGTTGGCAACATGTTTGTTAGTTAATAAATGATTTTCCTAAATAAAAATGTTTGTTGTAAATTTTTTTGGGAAGCCATTTTGAGGTGGATAATGTAGGGCAACCCCAAACAAAACTTTTATAAAACATTACTGCAAATGTTATTAAGGTTTACAAAAACATTTTTTAATTTGTTACACTATGGAAAGGCACCCAGCTTTGTTAACAAAGTATTTGAAATGGATTACACCATTTAATTTTTAAAGTAAAAGAGGACAAATGTTTTTCCAACAATAACTTTACTGTAATAAAGTACATTTTTAAATGGACAAAGAGGACAAAAAAAACTAAAATCTCTCCAGACTCCCCACAATACGCTGTAGGCAGCAGTTAGGCCTCCAACAAATGGCCACTTGTTCTTCTCAGCCCCTCCCGAATTTCAACCATGATGTTGGTTAGATCTGTGGACAGAAAAATGTATTTGTAGGTTAAAAACATCTAAAAAATATCAACATTTGAACATTAAACATTAGTCAGTGTCCCAAAAAGTGGGAAAACACAATGATGTTAGGGTGTGTTCGAAAGTTTCATCCACACAACATAATATGTAGAAACTTTTATATTGTAAAAACAATTGGAAACCTTAACTATGTGGCATAACCAAAAAACCCCTAAGATGTTAAAAAAACAACTGGGAGGTGTATTCTTAAGTCATGATGGCCATATCCTTAAAACACACTGCACGTATTCACTTCTAGAATGTTCTTGATAATGCAAAAATACAATGTGTTTGTTTGCTATGGCAAACATCACTTTTCCTAATGAAGTTACATCTTAGGGCCTGATTCAGACCCACTCGCGAGCGGCTGTACGCTCGCAAGTGGGTCGATGGTCTGCACTGAGCATGCGCACGACGGAGGGAGCTCCGTCGTGCGCATGCGCCAGACACGACGAGCGAAGGACTTTCCTTCGCTCGTTGTGTCCGATCAAAGGGGGCGTGCTGTCAATGTTGATTGACAGCACGCCCCCTTTGGTGGGCGTGCCGGGGGCGTGCCTCCCTGACGGGGGCGTGCCCACGGGAACGCCTCCCGTCAGAAGCCGGCCCACTGACATCACTAGTGATGTCAGTGGGAGTGATTTTGGCTCTGATAGAGCCAAAATCACTCCGGAGCTTGCGGTTGAAAACCTCAACCGCAGGCTCCGGCTCGCAATTTCGATGGTCGCGATGGTCACGACCATCGCGGCCATCAAAATGCACGCTCGTATAGCCTGTGGGTGGTGACCCACAGCTATACGAGCGTCCAGGAGGACGCTCCATGAAAAAGGAGCCCGGCCCTCATGCAGAGCGTGCGCTCTGCTCAGAGCGTACGGCTCTGAATGAGGGCCTTAGTACATTTTCAACACAGTTTACACAACATTAACAAGGTTAGTCTGGCTCCTATCACCTTCCCAAGTTCTGTGACATGTTTTATTTAAATCTAAAGAATACTAATCCAAATGTAATCAATTTTTACACCAAATAAAAAGCATTTTTGAAACCCCAAAAGGCATAAATTTTTGGGCTCCCCCCCAAAAAAAGGGCCCAGGCACAAAACATAAGCACAAAATATTGAATAACAGCATTACTGCGCAATGATTACCCTTACTATAAAAAAGAAAACAAACACACAGCCAAAAATTAAAAAAAAAACATGGATAACAAAAGCACTCCAAAAAAAAAAATAAGATTAAAAAACACATACCATCAGAGCGTTGGACCAAACCACCTGATGGAGATGGTGTGGGAGATGGTGCTGGAGATGGGGAGTAAGTTGGAGTTGGGGGAATGGTGGGAGGGGAAATGGAGTGGCATAAATCAAAGGGAGGGGATATTTGTGTTGTGGACTAAGCCACGGGAGTGGAAATTTGGGATGAGTGGGCATGGGAGGGAGGAAAAATAGGGGAGTTTTGGAAGAGGGAGGGTTACTGGGGGAGTATGGTGGTGGGGAGTGAGGGCTGGGTTGAGCGGATGGGGAAGGTAAGGGGGAGGGCTGCAGGTTGGGACCTGTATTGGCTCCAAATCTGCGGGCCCTTCTCTGTCTCCGCTGTGTTTCTAAAATTTAAAGATATTAAATAAATCTAAGTTTAGTTTTCACTTTCGGCTACACAATACAAGTACACTTTACACATTCAGGACAATAGGGACAACATACAGGAGGGTTTGTTTACATTTAATAAAAGAATTGGAAAAGGAACAGACATTTTCAAAAGTCCACTAGTTATAACATTTATACAAACGCATACTTACGTCTGCATAATCACACCCGCAAATTTCGCAAAAGGATTGGCGACCGGCAGCGCAGATCCGACCACCGCCTCTCTATATTGCGCCTATTTCCCGCACTACGAAGGGCTCACCTCCGCATAGGCCGCCCTCTTTATGCGGTTTGAAATTGGAGGCTGTGCGGTCGTAATCCGCCTGTCCATTATCTGAACGAGAATCAATAATTCTCTATGGGTAAAGGCCGCGGCTCTCATGATGGCAATGGCCGATTTTTCAGAAAACATGAAATATACATGGGGTTAAATAAAGATGATTGGCTAAAATATTTACTCAGTTTCCTAAAAAAAACACTATTGGCCAATCCTTTAATCATGTGACCCGAAAAATAAGGTCAGATTTGATTGGATTAAACACGCAGTGTGCAATTGCAAACAAAAGAGTGCAAATGATCCCAAACCAAAATGCACATGCATTTTTAAAGTTACCACAATTAGCAGTAGTACATTCACAGATACTAAACATTACGTTGTTTTGGAAATTTAGGAAAAAAAAGAGAACGGAGAAAACACCAACGAAAAAAACAATAAAGTTTATTGACACATAAAAAAAATGAATAAAAAGAACAGCAAGAGTTAAACACTCTTAATTAGATAATTGACAACAAGCTAATAACAAGCTGACCATCAATACAACACATACAGGCACAAACATCAGAACATAATTAGCATACGGCGACTGACAACGCCTGACTACGACTGTCTCGTTCGTTCGATCAGATCAGTCGGTAGCTAGAGGAGGTGCAGTGCTAACGAATGGGTGTCACTTTGTTTATGATCGACCAGCCGTACAATTGGATTTTGCGGTCGTAGCCTGTACGACCGTGCGGCCGCTACGACCGACTCTGATTGAGGTCCTCAGTTCCACCAAACACAGAGCTGAGAGGGAAGAGAGAAAGAGAAAGAAAATAGCCATAAAAGAAAAGGGAAAGGGAAAAGAGAGACAGGAGCCCAAGTGGGCGAGAACCCTGAAACACAGGAACCCTTATAAAATTCAAAATAGTGACAAAAATAGCAAGTGAATAATGTAAATAAGTACAGGGAGCATGGGGGTGGGCCATTAGTAAGTTGAAGGGAGAAACCCCTTATGGGGACCTAGGGCCTTAGCAAAATGATACATAAATAAAAGGAGTTGTTGTAAGAGCAAACACATGTCAAACAACAAACACAAAAATGAGAACAAATTATCAAAATAATGATAGCATATCAATAATAACCAGACATAGTCTTGAATAGACAGGGAAAAACAGAACTAAATCACATTGGTAATTAAGAGCCATGAAAAACTAGGGGAAGGGGCCACTGGCCAGGGTGTGAGCAAGTGCATAGGGAGGGAGATTGGGTGAATTAAAAAAAAACAAGCAAAAGTATAATAAACCTCAATGCTGTAAGACCAACTTCAAATGGATGTACAAGGTGCCGCATTGAGCATCATCCAAGGGGAATGCTCATATGGAAACAATCAGGAAGTAGCATAATCAATGGTGGAGCGGCATCACGATCATCTTGATGGGTGACAGTAGACCACTCTGGTGCTGGAGGATGAGAACACTGGGGTTTGGGTTATGTGGTTGGTGGGAGTGATGGCACAGGAAGTAGGTCTAATGTTGCTAGAAGATTTTAGCCTTATTGTAGAGACTTAATAATGATATCTGATATTGTGTTGACAAAGGATTCAAGTGATAGGTTGAAGGTCTCATCGCTTCTGGTGGAGAGGCCCAAATCCTGGAAAAGTTGGATATCCATATCCCAAAAGGTGATAACAGGTGTGTCTCTGGTAGCCTGAAGTAATTGGTCCTTGGTTTGGTAATAATGCAGCCTGACAATGATATCATAGGGAGGTTGGGCTGAGGATGGTCTAGCCCTAAAGTCCTGATGAGTTATGTCCATTAAGCAATCAGCCACTGAGAGATTTGGGATGATATTCTGAAAGAGGCTGCACAGGAAAGACTGCAAGTCTGAAGCAAAGAGTATTTCTAATACATTACAGATTCTGAGGTTGTTACGACGGGATCGATTCTCGGAGTCCTCTTTTCTGACTTCACTTTGACTTTGGTACAGTATGTAAATGTGAGAGCTTCTTATTGAGGATTGCACGGGAGCAACAGAGATCATCTGTCCTCAATTTCAAAATGTCTGTTCTAGCATGAAGGCAGGAAATTTCTGATTTAAAGTCATTTGGCAAGCTCCTGTTGATAAGCGACTTTGACACCCTGCTGGAGATTTGTCATTACTGTCTGTATTTGAGGATCAATTTCAATATCCGATAATGAATGGGGGCTGGAGGTATCAAGGTGATCTGCTGACAGCGGAGTTGGTTTACTTTTGGCGCCAAGGAAATTGGGTGATGGCGTCTGAGCCAATTATTTTGGTTTTCTGAGGCATTGTCAAGGTGGGAGGGATGTAGGGCAGTTCTTTAAGTTTCCTCAATACTTCAGCACTTCCTGGGTCTCTGAATTTTGTTTTGTTTTGTAGCCATATCCCTGACTTAGATAATCAACTAGAGTGGTGGTTATTTAGTATTTGTTGTTCATATAGGTTGTCATGAAAGTATGGAGGAGGCCACCAGGTTCCAGGAGTCCAAAGGATGACTCACATTAGACAGGCATGTTAAGCTGGCTAGAGGAGAACAGGAAAAACAGTCTGGGAGAGTAATTCACTGGACAACCAACAATGACAGCAGTAAAATGCAGAAAGGTCACAGAATCCAAATGCAATGGAGGTATTGTGGTGGAGAGGATAAAGTGAGGGGACTTGGTCAGGACCAACAAAATGGCTATATAGCAACCCACTATATCCCAAACAGTAGCTACTCCAGGGATGAATAGACAGGGCTACATAGAATGGGAAGAACCAGGATGAATAGTCCCTTAATGTTACAGCACAGTGAGAACCACTAACAGGCAAAGTAGCATGAACATAGAGCAGCAACTCCACCAGGTACAGCAGGAGCTGGTGCCTCAGTAACAGACCTGAAGGGTGAGAGCACTGCAGACTGGAAACCTGTCAGAATAGTGGTAACAGCAGATCAGCTATGCTCCACAGTACAGGGAACCCAACTGCTGGCCTTTTGGATAGCCAGTCATTAGCTGATCTGCAGGAGTGAATCCCTGACTGCAGCTGTACTGCCAAGCAGAGCCATTCTGGGGGACTTGTGGAGACAGCAGTGAACTCCTACCACTAACAGGGAGGCCAGACTTCCCCTGTAAGATGGTGTTGGTGTCTCCTGGGCACTGCACATGGCTCTGACCCGAGAGGCTGTATACTGCCTTGGTTCTCCTGGGGACTGCACAAGGCTGCACACCAAAGCAGCTCAGGGCATGCAGGAGTAGCAGGAACAGGGTGGCCATGCTGTCTTTACAAGATGGCACCAGTGTCTCCTGGCACCATATGGGGCTCTGATCCTGGAGTCTGTACAACATCTCAGGCAGGAGCAGTGGGCTCAAAGTATGGCTGGAGCACTAAGGTATCCGGTACCTACATTAATATTTTATTAGAGTGGGGTAAGATGGGCTGATGCGACCATTTTATCAGGATTTCCCGAAGCAAGTAGAAACTGTGTCCACCATGCTAGGCAGCCAGGCCACCCACCCATCTTGTTTCATTTTTATGCTCCACTCTTTTTCACATTATCATTATTTGATCTTAAAAGATGCCCAGTTGATGACAGGCTTTCTCTTTTATAACCATAAAGTACCAATTGAGGTATGTTGATTACACAGATTTTCTTCAGTAAATGTTTGCAGGAAAATTGGTTTTACAATGGTCCTATTATTGATTCAGAATTTAATGTGTAGAAACATGCCCTTGGGAGTAGACAATCTTCCACTGTTGCAGGTTTATTCTTTGACCCTTTCTATTCCTGTATAGTTTATGGAGCATTAAGATTTGTTGGCAATCAAGTTGATTTGGTCATTTATGAAATTAATCTTGTGGTATAAAGTACATTGAGTTTTGCACCCGTGTACTTGGAGGATCCTCACAGAGCACATTTAGTTGCATGCAAACCCTCACTGACATTTCCACAGCAGCCTAGAAATCAAAACTTATACACATATTACCACCCGTATCTAGAAAATCACTTTCCATTTTTACCTAAACTTCTGCTTGGTTTAGCTTTATTTGTAGCTTAATTTAATTACAAGAGTGAGGTGATATCAGAATCAGGACTGTATGTGCCAAGTTCATGTGAATGTGAAACATTTTATTAAAAATGAGCATCCTGCTGCAAGGCTATATTGTAGTAAAAATCATTTTTATAAAAAATTAGGACAATACCAGAAGACTACCAGCTCTCAGTTGGTAATAAACTATCGAGCAGAGATTGTCATGATCAGCTACAAATACCCCTTAAATATAACTTCTCCATACTTTAACAATAATTGTAATCTTAGTCTCAAGCTGTTAAAAAAATTGGTTTGCACTGATACTTCCAATTTGTAAATGTATTTGGTGTAAATACAGGTGGACTTATGGAACTCAAGGTGCACAGTGGGTCCATGGATGATTTTGCTGTAAACAACTCTACAAAAATGACCTTCACTGAATTCCATGGGAAAGGAGAAGCTTAAATATGAAATCCATGGGTACCCTAACTGTCATGAATATGTCCCAATTAGATATTAGGAAATAACATATAAATGTGGTCATGATTGCTCCAAATGGATATAATTAATTGTTAAATCACTGTAAGTAAACTAGTGATTTAACCCTTTAGAGTCCTGGTTCTTGGCATATAGTTTCAAATGTTTGTGCTAGAGCAGCCTGCGTCCAGAGGACCAGTCAACTATTTTTCAACCCCCAACCCACTTGCTCAAAGATTTGAGAAATTCATTTAACCAGAACGATCAGTTGGGTGATGATAGGAGGATACTCCATATTTAAAGAGCTCTCAATATAACTCGATAATTAGTAAATTGAGATATATGACATAAATATGAATAAAAACCTAATCAAGAAGAGCGAGAGCTCAAGAAACTTTCAAAATAATTAATCAAAACAAACATGTCTCAGATGTACAGTATGTGTATGTTTGCTCATAGGGCCTGATTTAGATACAGATACAATGCTGATATTTACTCAGAACGAGCGATCGTTTGCTAATGTGCATACACAAACCCCACACTGCGCATGCACAGAGATTGTTTGCTAATGTGCATACACAAACCCCGCACTGCACATGCACAGAGATTGTTTGCTAATGTGCATACACAAACACCGCACTGCGCATGCACAGCGATTGTTTGCTAATGTGCATGCATAAACACCGCACTACACATGCACAGCGATTGTTTGCTAATGCGCATGCACAGACCCAACACTGCACATGCACAGCGATTGTTTGCTAAAGTGCATGCATAAACACCGCACTACACATGCACAGCAATTGTTTGCTAATGTGCATGCATAAACACCGCACTACACATGCAAAGCGATTGTTTGTTAATGTGCATGTACAAACCCCGCACTGCACATGCAAAGCGATTGTTTGCTAATGTTCATGCACAAACCCCGCACTGCACATGCACAGCGATTGTTTGCTAATGTGCATGCATAAACACCGCACTACACATGCACAGCGATTGTTTGCTAATGTGCATGCACAAACCCCGCACTACACATGCACAGCGATTGTTTGCTAATGTGCATGCACAATCCCTGCACTGCAAATGCACAGCGATTGTTTGTTAATGTGCATGCACAGACCCCGCACTGCGCATGCACAACGATTGTTTGCTAAAGTGCATGCATAAACACCGCACTACACATGCACAGCGATTGTTTGTTAATGTGCATGTACAAACCCCGCACTGCACATGCAAAGCGATTGTTTGCTAATGTGCATGCACAAACCCCGCACTGCACATGCACAGCGATTGTTTGCTAATGTGCATGCATAAACACCGCACTACACATGCACAGCGATTGTTTGCTAATGTGCATGCACAAACCCCGCAGTGCACATGCACAGCGATTGTTTGCTAATGTGCATGCATAAACACCGCACTACACATGCACAGCAATTGTTTGCTAATGTGCATGCATAAACACCGCACTACACATGCACAGCGATTGTTTGTTAATGGGCATGTACAAACCCCGCACTGCACATGAACAGCGATTGTTTGCTAATGTGCATGCACAAACCCCGCACTTGACATGCACAGCGATTGTTTGCTAATGTGCATGCACAGACCCAACACTGCACATGCACAGCGATTGTTTGCTAATGTGCATGCATAAACACCGCACTACACATGCACAGCGATTGTTTGCTAATGTGCATGCACAGACAACGCACTGCGCATGCACAACGATTGTTTGCAAAAGTGCATGCATAAACACCGCACTACACATGCACAGCGATTGTTTGTTAATGTGCATGTACAAACCCCGCACTGCACATGCAAAGCGATTGTTTGCTAATGTGCATGCACAAACCCCGCACTACACATGCACAGCGATTGTTTGCTAATGTGCATGCACAAACCCCGCAGTGCACATGCACAGCGATTGTTTGCTAATGTGCATGCATAAACACCGCACTACACATGCACAGCAATTGTTTGCTAATGTGCATGCATAAACACCGCACTACACATGCACAGCGATTGTTT
Organism: Taudactylus pleione; assembly: GCA_031769625.1. Taxonomy (NCBI): domain Eukaryota; kingdom Metazoa; phylum Chordata; class Amphibia; order Anura; family Myobatrachidae; genus Taudactylus; species Taudactylus pleione. The sequence goes on from JAUIMM010000614.1 coordinate 612,271, forward strand.
GTTAATGTGCATGTACAAACCCCGCACTGCACATGCACAGCGATTGTTTGCTAATGTGCATGCACAAACCCCGCACTTGACATGCACAGCGATTGTTTGCTAATGTGCATGCATAAACCTCGCACTGCACATGCACAGCGATTGTTTGCTAATGTGCATGCATAAACACCGCACTACACATGCACAGCGATTGTTTGCTAATGTGCATGCACAAACCCCGCAGTGCACATGCACAGCGATTGTTTGCTAATGTGCATGCATAAACACCGCACTACACATGCACAGCAATTGTTTGCTAATGTGCATGCATAAACACCGCACTACACATGCACAGCGATTGTTTGTTAATGTGCATGTACAAACCCCGCACTGCACATGCACAGCGATTGTTTGCTAATGTGCATATACAAATCCCGCACTGCGCATGCACAACGATTGTTTGCTAATGTGCATGCACAAACCCCGCACTGCACATGCACAGTGATTGTTTTAGCGAATATGTTTATAACAACTGTGGGGGAAAGCAGTTGCGATCACATTACTATCCGTCTATAAATCAGGCCCATCATTGAGCGTATTTAATACTAAATTTGTTTTATGTTACCAATGAGAAATATCAAGATCATGGTTCTGAACAAAAAACAGTAACAGGATTGTAAAACCAATTAGCATATACACACTACTTTCAATGAGGGCGAGAGCAGAGGACAAATTATAAAATATTGTAATAATGTAGAAAATTATATTGGGGGTTGTACAAAAAATACTACTAAGAAGCTGCAAAAAAATCTAAGTTATGCTTTGCCAACAGGTGACGCAGCCCCCAGCTTTTCAAATAACACGCAGTTAACCCATAGCAGTACAAATGAAGTTGGAGTACTATAGCAGCTCCATAGCCTGTTGGTAACCTGGTGTGAACCTGTAGGCTATTATATACATACTCTTGTTGTTTTTAAATGGAGTACACGTTAAAATTGAAGGTGTTCTCAACTAAAAAGATTCAACTGCACAATGGAGCTCCCACTTTTCCTTTATTTCTTTGTTGACCATTTTGCCCAATAAAAGAATGTCCTATCACATATTTTAATTAATCTTACTGTGCCTCCACTGCTCTGATAATCATCACTATTATTGGGTTATTTTGTGCAATTTAAAGTTTAATAATAATTCATACATGTAATGCTACTAATATATGTGGTGATAATAAATTATTTTAAAAGAAAAGTGAAGCCTACCACTATTCTATTTTGATATTGTGAGAGAGGGATACAGGCATCAGGGAGAGAGGATTAAGCAAGGATTGATTACGGAGAGAATCAGATAGGAAAGAGATGGGTGGCATTTCAGAGTTTAAAAGGATATTTGGTTGGTGTGGGCAGCATAAAGTCACATTAGCTTGTCAATATATATGGGCTGAGTTGAGAGCAAACAAGAAAAGCAAACAACTTTGTATCTGGAACAAACCATGTGACTATATAAGGGGTGAAACTGCATTTATCTGTATCTAGTTGCAGGGTGAATACTGGCTGATTTTTCATGGACAATAGAATAGCTCACAAATACTCGACAGCTTTATTTTTACAATACAATTTAGATTTATGTTTGGACACACTCCTCTGAAATCTAAATCTCTCTGCACATTTTACATCTGCCCCACATGTACAGTCCCGGAAGATGCGTGAGGCTCAGGATTTTCTTTCTGGGAGTACCATGCACCCAAGGAAAAGTGGCCAGATCTCCCACATCCTACTCACTTCCTAGTGAAATGGGCAGGATGGGGAGATAATACCATGAAACACTAGTCTGTAGGGAGGAGGTGGGGCTAAAATGTCATGAATTTTGTAATTTTAGTTCTGCCCCCTTCGCATGGACCTGAGATTTGTGGCATTTAGTAGAGACATGGGCAGAGCCTGATGATGTGATAGTCTAGCCCCACCCTAAAAAGTGGTGGATGCATCTCCTCTCTGGGTTTCTCCCAGAGAGGAAACATTAAAAATAGGCAAGTATGCTGTAGTGCAACATGGTTTTGCCAAGGTACAAAGTTGTTTATTCATTTTTGCTTTGCTCTCAACTCAGTGTCACCCCATAGAGAGGAATGGTGATTAAGTGTAGAGTTCACCATTAGTCCTACTGTTGTTTGCATCATAACACTAGAAACCAGGGGCGTTTTAAGAGAGGAGAGGGCCCGTGTGCAGCCTCCGTTGGGCCCTCTCCTCTTTTTCAGCTGCACAGCGCACTTTTAGTGCTGAAGATTCTGGCTTCTTGCCAGAATCTACTGCGCATGCGCAGGTCTTCGGGAAAATGGTGCCTGTACCTACTTTCCCGGGGACATCTTTTCTGCACATGCGCATATCACTGGAAAATGGTCGCAGCCATTTTCCCAGTGAGTGTTTGCTGCTCTGCAGTGTCAGTTGAGCAGCACTTCAGGATCTGCCGAGGTGTAAGTATAATGTTAACTATGAGTGCAGGGTGTGCGGTGTTGGCTTTCCTGGTCCCAGAGGCCGTGTGCACCACACACCTTGCACCCTTTATAAAGATACCTATGGTAGAAACAGATATTTAAACAGAAGAACTAAAGTTAATGAAGACAGTGGCAGTTAGTGGCTGTAGTACCACATGTAAGAGTGGGATCATATGGTAAGCCTCATTCTGCTTCATCCTCAGCAGTTCATGAAGTATGGAAAAGTAGATAAAGTAATTGGGGTAAATGTTATAGGGTTCAATTTTGGTAAACTAATGCGCTTCTGGTGTGTTCCCAGCAACATTGAAGTCACCATATATAATAGACTGCAGGTAGATGCAAACTGGCCAGAATTTCAACACAAATTTTACCACTGCATTTGCCAAGATCAGCATGTCCCCAAAACTTGGTAGTGTTTCTGACTGCTGTGGGGAAGATGTACTTTGCTGCGGTTAATGGCAGAGAGAAGGGTGAGATTGCGTACAATAGTCCTTGAAAAATCAAAGTGTTTGTTTTTATATAAATCAGCCACACTAAATTCTTAGATTACTGCTGCTTAACTTAATACATATACTGCACTATAATTTTGCCTGTTGTTAGCAGTGGCGTAACTAGGGCAGGGCGAGTGGGGTACGTGTCCAGGGCGCCATGGCAAGCCCTGCAGAGGGGGGCGCCGCCGGCCAGGGCATCGTACCCGCACGCCCTCCCCCGCACCACCATTGTGTCCTGAGTTTGGTTTGTAATGAGCAGGCAAGTGTGTCTGCTAGCCTGCTGTTGGCTTGGCTGCCTGTAGGGGGAGCTGCAGTGGAGGCTTGCAGCCCCTCCTAGGCAGCCTTCCTACAGCTCTATCCTCCCCTCCTCCTGATCTGCTGGAGTCCTGGACTAGAGCCAGAGCTGCTGTCTGCGCCGGGTGAGGAGTGATTCTTCCCTCCCCGGCGCTCTCCATCTCCGCTGCCCGCTCTCACTAACTACAGGTAAGGTCTTAGGAGAAGGGGGGAGGGTGGCTAATGGATCAACTGCTGCTGGGGGTAGGGGGAGGCTGTATTGGATGGCTAAATTGGCGCTGGAGGGGAGGGGGTGTTCATTTTTTATGTGGGTGCCCTGGCTGCATTTGTCTGTAAGTGTCTCTGTATAAGCGGGGTGTGTCTGTGTAAGTGTCTCTGTTTAAGCTTTATGTGTGTGTCTGTATGTAAGTGTATGTAGGCTGTGTGTGTTAGTGTCTCTGTATAGGCTGTGTGTGTGTTAGTGTCTCTGTATAGGCTGTGTGTGTGTGTTAGTGTCTCTGTATAGGCTGTGTGTGTGTGTTAGTGTCTCTGTATAGGCTGTGTGTGTTAGAGGCTCTGTATAGGCTGTGTGTGTGTAAGTGTCTCTATAGGCTGTGTGTGTGTGTGTCTCTGTATAGGCTGTGTGTGTGTGTAAGCATCTCTGTATAGGCTGTGTGTGTTAGTGTCTCTGTATAGGCTGTGTGTGTAAGTGTCTCTGTATAGGCTGTGTGTGTGTTAGTGTCTCTGTACAGGCTGTGTGTGTGTATAAGTGTCTCTATAGGCTGTGTGTGTGTGTCTCTGTATAGGCTGTGTGTGTGTGTTAGTGTCTCTGTATAGGCTGTGTGTGTGTGTGTTAGTGTCTCTATATAGGCTGTGTGTGTGTGTTAGTGTCTCTATATAGGCTGTGTGTGTAAGTGTCTCTGTATAGGCATTGTGCGTGTGTGTAAGTGTCTCTGTATAGGCTGTGTGTGTGTGTAAATGTCTCTGTATAGGCTGTGTGTGTAAGTGTCTCTGAATAGGCTTGTGTGTGAGTGTGTTAGTGTCTCTGTGTAGGCGATGTGTGTAAGTGTCTCTGTATAGGCTGTGTGTGTAAGTGTTTCTGTATAGGCTGTGTGTGTGTGTGTAAGTGTCTCTGTATAGGCGTTGTGTGTGTGTGTATATGTGTCATGGTGTATGTGTATATTTGTCAGTGTGTGTGTGTATATATGTGTCAGTGTTTGTGTGTATGCAGTGTTCGCAAAATACGCGTTACAGACGATGAAGGACTCCGTTTCTTAAATGAACGGGTCCTGTAGGAACGCGCTGTGTGCCTGCCGCCGCAGCAGCCGGGCCAATTACATCCTCACCAGCTACCCCACCAATCACCATGGGCGGCAGCGTCTTCTCCTCCAATCGGCATCAGAGTCTCTGCCTCCCGGTCACGTGACGCTGCCAGGCTTTCTCTACTCAAGGTCTCTGCAGCACAGAATCCTGCCTCCTGTTCCCTGACACCCTGCATGCATACGGCAGGCAGCACTGACATGCGACACTGGCTGGCATGTGACACTGTGCGGCTACTGGCTAGGTGACTCCGGATCCCCCCTTCTCCACCTGGGCCGATCCTCAGACCCCAGCTGTGTCCAATATTGTCTGCCGAGTTCTTGGGCCCCAAGAACAGGCTGCCGGGTGCTTATGAGCTTGAAGTCTTACCCGAGCTGCAAGTGTATGTGGTGGGAACTTTCTATGTGGTGCCAGGGTGCTCCCCCTGTGAGCCTTCTTTGCGATGCCACTATGTGTTGGGACCCTACTGTTTGGAAACAGGGTGCTGCCAGTGTAGTACCAGTCTGTGGTGGGACCCTTCTGTTCAGTGCCAGGGCTGTGCCATTGTGTTTTGGGACCCTTCTGTGTAGTACCAGTGTATGGTGGGAGAGGACCCTTCTGTGCAGTGCCATAGTGGTGCCAATGTGTTTTGGGACCCTTCGATTTGGTGCCAGTGTGTTGTAGGGCCCTTCTGTCTGGTGCCAGGGTTCTGCCAGTTTTTGCTGGGATCCTACTGTGTAGTGCTAGTGTTTGCTTAAACATGTTTGTGCAGTGCCAGGGTGCTTTCAATGTGTGGTGGGACCCTTCTGTCTAATGGCAGTGAAATGCAATAACCCCCTCCTTGTCCCCCAGTACTGTATCAGCTGCTATTTACCCTTGCCCCAACCCTACCCCCAGCCCTGCCTGCCCCTTGTCTCCTCCCTGCCCCCCAAGCACTGTCGAAACTGCTGTTTGCACCTACAACCTCCCTACCCCTAGCATTACCTGCCCTTACTTCCCTCTACCCTCAGCGCTACCCCATCTTCTCCCTGCCTTTACCCCACCAGCTCTATCCCAACTGCTACTTGCCCTTAACCCCTTCTATCCCTACTGCTACCTGCCCCCAGCTATGTCGCGACTGCTGCCTGCCCTCACCCCCATAGTATGTGACGAGACCCTGAAACAGTGGAGTAGGACCCCAAATTTCAAAAATGAGGGGTCCCCGGGACCCACAAATGTTTACGCTCAGCGCGATCACTGGTATGTATATGTGTGTGTGATATATATATATATATATGTCAGAGTGTGTGTATATGTCAGTGTGTGTCGGTATGTATATGTGTGTGTGTGTATATATGTATATGTGTCAGTGTGTGTGTATATGTCAATGTGTGTCAGTATGTGTATATTATCAGTGTGTGTATGTGTTAGTGTGTATTTATGGTAGTGTGTGTGTATGTCTGTGTGTATCTGTGTCAGTGTGTATCTATGGCAGTGTGTGTATATGTGTCAGTGTGTGTGTATATGTCTGTGTGTATGCATGTGAGTGTGTCTGTGTGTTGAGAGACAACGCGGAGGGGATGTGATGGTGTGCTGAGAGTTGATGCAGGGGGGGAGATGATGGTCTGCTGAGAGATGACACAGGGGGGGAGGCAATGGTGTGGCTAAGAAGAGATGACATGGAGGGAGATGATGGTGTGGCTGAGATGATGCAGTGAGATGATGGTGTGGCTGAGAGATGCAGAGGGAAGGAGTCTGGTTGAACTGCTATCGTATGTTGATGACCTTGTTAATATTCCTACACAAACAGTCATCTTCCGGACAATGTGACCTACATGAATATTGAATACCGACTGAAGACGCCGTCATCCCAGGGAGGATGTATTTCTTCAGATGTTCCACAGTGTGAGAAACTACCATACAGGTAAGGTGCGTATGGAATAGAAAGGAATGTTCCCAGACTGACAAGAAATTGGTGGCGTGTCATGTTGGCCCGCCCCATTTTCAATAGCCACGCCCCTTTCGTCGTTTGACCACGCCCATTTTTGCCGCGCGCCGGAGACGCGCTAAACATGGTGGTGGGCTTCAATCTTAAATTTGTCCTGGGCCCCGAATATCCTAGTTACGCCACTGGTTGTTAGCCATGTAAAAAAGTGGGAAAATCAAACTGTACCCCAAAAAAGTGTCATCTAACTAACATTGGATAACTATATAGAAGGCTATTAATGTGGTATCCATAAGCAAAGTATTGGGGGCACTTAAAATGTGTCACATGGCTGTTTTTTATTTTCTTATACCAGCAATTTAAAGCCTGTGGATGATTTTGTGGTGCATAAAAGTGACTGTAAGGGGATATTTGTGTTACTTTAAGCCACTTACAACATTTAAAAAAAAAACACCAGTGACTTCCTGCTGCAAGTTTATAAACACATGTCCCATCAATACAACATCCCCATATACCTGCCCCACATAACTTAATTCAGTATTCTGCTTTTTGCAGAATATCACCCCAAAAATGGCATGCCATCGTGCTATTATTAAATTATGGTAATTAACAAATTCTATGTTCTTTATTTATCAGTAAGAATAGTGCCTCAAGGGTTCTGAAACAAGTTCTAACAATTTTAACTTAAATAGCAATTTTTCCCCAATTTTTACCTGCTCAGGGACAACACATAAAAAACCATGTTAATTCCCCAAAAAATTAAAATAGGCTATTGTGTGCATCTATTTGAATATAAAAAAATGTGCCTGCCACATTAACCAATGGAAACTGGTTATTGTGGCTAACTGAATTTGTGCCTTAATCTTGAGGCCTTTCTATTATATTAACAATGCTTTCCAATTTGTTTTAGGGCTACTTACCAGCTACTGTACCATCATTCACTGCTGCAGAACACCAAAACCCAATACTGCAGGACAAACAAGTTTACAGAAAACACAGGAACAACAATTGCAAAATATACTAAATAAGATAAATGCACAAAGACAAATCGATCAGTAATTGTATTATGCACTCACCAAACGCCAACCAACAAAACCAACAAAAACAGTACTCTCTTTCCTATCTTCACCTAACTATTTCAAAGCCTTAATTGTGTAAGGGTGAAAATTAGGATTATAAAGAGCTATTGATGTCAAAATAAGGTAACTTGTAATATCCAATGCTTTCCATAGAGAAATCTTAAACACGCCCATGAAATTGGTACTCAATTGCAGATTGGTGAGTCTTTCATGAGTTATGGAAACAGCAAAGCCAATAGTAGTCACCAGTGAGTTACGTATGTGCCAAGGCAAAATGGCACTTTTCAAACCACAAGTGCCAGCATGCCTGGACATTAAGGACCCGCCGGCATCTGTAGTCCACCGGTAAAAAAAATATTAAAAGACAGGACATACACACCGAATGTGTTCACCTATTTATTTACAATATTAAGGGGTCATGTCCTCTTCGGTCCATGTACAGTAGCATCCTGTAGATTCGCAAAACAAAACAGCATCACTACTTCTCCTCCCAGAGCCCCACCATGAATGAAAGGTTAATAGTGTACACTCTCCATAGAAATGAATGCAGATGCACTGATTAGTCACAGCTTAGGAACTGCTGCAAACTGACCAATCAGCATGTCCCCAGGAGACACCATTCAGTGTGTCCCTGAGTGACCACTCATTCACAACGGGACTTCCTGAGGAGCAGTAGTGGCATTTTTTTGTATTACCAAGATATCTTAAAACATTGGTGCAAGTGGCTGTGACCCATAACTAAAAGTAAACCATATGTATATACTACTGTAGCTAAATCTTTAAACCAACATGACTATGACAATTAATTTAGTGCTAATGAATCTTACTTAAACTCAATATATGCAATCAAACATATGGAATAACTTTCTAGGATCACAATGACTTAGAGGTATGCACAGACCCCTGTGTTTTGGTTTTGGTTTTAAATCATCACCATGGTTTGGTTTGGATCTAGATTTCTTTAAAAAAGAACTAAAATCATATAATTTGGACCTGTATTTTTTCCTACAGTATTATTAACATAATTAACAATCATCTCCAGTCAATTTTGTTCACCTCAAAGCTCACAATATTGTTTTTAACCAATACTGGCCAAAGGCTGTAGAGAGCTGTCTGGCTAAACTAAGTGACAGACCAGTGGCACAAACACATGGCAGTTTAAAAAAATATAGCACATTTATAGTATGAATCATAGTGGCACGCACTGGAGTCAGGGCAGAAATGTAATAAACTTTACAGTACATTGATATTGTTTTCATTAATCAAGAACTAGATCAGAGGCCTAGGTAAATAGAGGTGGAGTAATTTATGAAGTAGAAGCCAGGTAAATCATTGATTGATTACTAACAGTGATCATTGTAAAGAAAAGTAAATCAGAGACATGGAAAAAATTATTACAATACAAAATTAAAAAGTCCTAATGAGATGTTAAAAATGAAAAGGAAACTAAATTAAAAACAAGAAATCACAGGCCATAGGCCAAATGCAGGTAATTCAAGGCACAGTCACAGCCTAGTTAAAATCTATAATGATATGATTTGATGAAATGGGTTTGGTCATGATGTGATGGCAGAATCCCAACAGCAGAATCCCAACAAATTTCTGCAAGTACTTTAACCATTACCCTAACCCACCTCTCTCATAGCCTAACTCTATCCTTCTTATCCCACAGCCTAACCCTAACCTGCTGCCCCTGCAGCCTGTGACCATGTGTAGTATCCTGACTGTTGGCATGCTGACTACCTCCCCATTATATGATTATATGATTTTGAGATTATATGAAGATTAATATTTAATAATGAAAAGCTGGTGATGGATGGTCTTGCAAGATACACAAGAACATTAGCTCCCTAGTAAAATACAGTAAAACACACTGCTACAATAAAGTGTGATAAGGACTACAACTCTGTAGTATCTGTAGAAAAGTTGACAAAAAAGAGGCCTATATGCCTGTATAAAAAGCTGGTGATGGGTTGTCTTGCAAGGTATGGAAGAAAATCAATGCCAAGAAAAGTACATTAGTATATGCTGCCTGTAAAACACACACAATCTTGGCAAAGTCCGTAATGAATAATGGGGCATGATGGAATCATCCTTGGGCCCTTCCACCCACCCTTATGTTGTATATTAAAAATGACATGCACAAATTAACAAACCAAGTACTTCAGCGACAGGGACAGCAACTTCTGTGGCTGAAGTGCATGGTTTGGGCCTCCACAAAAGAAAACATATTGGTGATCTGGTTAAACCAATCTACCTATAGGATTTACAGTGTTATTACTCATTATCACAGTTGGAATAAGTCATTAACTATCATCCCCATCATCAGCCTCATTACTATTGTTGATATCATCATATATAATATTAACTCATCTCCACTGAAATCTACCACTATAGAAGTTTGTTCTAATTGGCAGCAAAAGTCTTCCTGATAGAATTTGTAATTTATTTTTTATGAACCTCAGTTTTTCCACATTTTTTGGAAGTAGCCTCATATGAAAATCGCTCACAAGGTTCCCGGATGTGCTAAAGTCTTTTTATGACAACAACCAGATGGTGGTAGCTTAAGTAAACCAAAGCTAGTTTGTACAAGAGGTACCAAATTGCAATTATTTCCTCACTGTATTAAAAGGGACTGTGTGACATGCTAATTTGTACATAATCTTCCAATATCCTATTGATGCTTACTGTATAAGATTGAGTCACAGTGGAAGTGTCATAATACAGTATGTGGGACATATTTTTTAAACCTGACCATATGCATAATGGTGTTTCACTCTGGTGCATTGAGTTGATCATCATCATCACCAGTTTGTCTCTTGGAAAATGTAATTTTTTTCCTGCATTTGCAGGAAAAACTGAATCAGGAGATATTGTGGTGTCACGTGCCACTTGAGGTAACAATTTGCTTGCAAGGAGCTCTTTGCACCTCTTAAAATCTGTGTCACTTGGAAACAAAGGCATTACATAGGATTAAAACAAGGATCAAGCATGGTTGCCAATGTCTAGTGATCAATTGTAAGAACTTGCAAATCTTTTGACCTTGATCATAACGTAACATGGATGAGATGCCTAGATGGCTAACGCACACATATATACAAGTGTTGCATATAAAATTAGTCAGCACAGTCTCCTGGTGTGTCCCAGTCACATTCCATTGTGACTTAGATGCATACTTGGCATAAAAAGATGCAAAAAATGATGCCTGGCACTAGCGGAGTCTCTTTGGATCTGGCGTGCCTAGAGGGGCTGTTTGGCATGACTGCGGCAAAGATGTGTAAGGACACATCTGTATATCCCCAAAAAAACTAAAACCAGTGAAACAGTTGCAAAGAAAAACTTTTAAAAATGGGACTTACCAAAGAGGTATCTTACAGAAAAGTATCTTACAGATCATGTGATGAACGATATATCGTTCAGTCATTCAATTTATCTGTCATGCATAGGCCCTGAAAGATGACAGATGCGCACTCCCATGGCTGACAAACTGTGTCTTTTGTCTCTCCACCATGTTGGTCAATTATCGCTTATCGCTGACAGATATTAGAAATATCTGTCAGTTTATATGCGGTAAACGATGAACGACGATCGACGAATGATATTTTTAATGATAATTAATAGAAACATTAAAAAAATCCACTCCCAGAATAATGTCATGCAATATCGTTCGTCGTTCGTTGTTTGCAAAAATCTGTCATGTACATGACAGATATCAGTCACCGCAGCTCCAGGAATTGTCAAGGGAAAAATCTTTTGTCTTTCATCATAGAGAAAGATCTGCTAATGGATAGGCCCCTTTACAGAAGTCTCTTATAGAGCACACATTCTAATTATTTTTTTGTAACAAAAATAAATGTGTATTTATTTAATCAGCTTTGAAAAAAATCAGTAGCTCTAACATTTCTATCCTTTTTAGTTATTTTCACTAAAAGCTTCTAACTCACCTTTTTACTGAAGGAATGAATAAGATATGTACTATAGTAAGTTATTTTTTTGGATTGTATGGTTTTTTCTTTGTTTTCTGTATAAATCATTGCCTAAAAGATGACAATAGCTGCAGAGAAAAACAATGCACATTTCTCAAAATCATCAAAGCTGCATTGAATATGAAATTAGTTCATATCCTGTGAAATCAAAGGAAACTATGCCTTTGGTAATAATGTTGGCTTCATTATCTTTATAATTATATTTTTTTCCTACCCCTTTCTTTTTGGCTTTAGCCATACAATATCCTTTTGCCTCATCCCCTAAATAAATATGATGTTTCAGTTGTAATTCTTGACAAGTCCGTTAATTCCTTTTGAAGAGTTGTAGTCTGATTCAATTTTATTAGGATGTGTGTTGTAAACTAAATGGAGCCTGTGAAGTTGATGTGATACAGTATATTTGTGTTTTGAGAAGACATTTAATATTGTGCAACATAACAAATTGGTAAATACAATGAGTATGCTACGGAAGGGGAGTATAGGAATAGAAGTATAGAGAAGGAAGAGAACTGCAGATAAAAAGTATGCATACAGTACAGTTTTGCCAAATAATTGGTAATATTGTGTGAAGCCCAAAAAATTATTTTTGCTACAATTATGCCAAATTTTGGCAGAGCAATCACTAATTACGGCAATTGTTTTAAAAATCCTGCTGGAGTATTTTACCTTCTCTGGGAAGCAGCAGGGTGTGTAAGTTACTGTGAGTGACTGTGAACAACTGCGAGTGACAGCAATGGAAAGTGCTTTAAAGATCATTTTTAAAAATATTTCTGTTTATTTTAGTTTAATTTTTCATGTTTTTTTGTCTTGCTAGTAAGTTTTATACTTTGTATGTTTCATTTTGTCAATTCTTTAGCTATTAAAGTTAATTTGATACATTTTAATGAGGAAAAGGCTCAACTCGAAAAGTCTCTTGCTCTTCAGAGACCCACTTCCCAAGCGGCTGTTAGTGAAAATAGAGAATCAGGTGATGCAACAATAGCACACACTCTTTTGATGCCACCAGCAGACAAGCTAGTGACACTAGCAACTGTTGCACTGCCCATATCTGCTGTCAGAATTCAGTCTAAGATCAGTGAATGGGTTAGGTTCTGTGGTTTTTTTATATCTAGTGATAATCCCTGTTTGGAGGGAAATGGTTTCAGAAGGAACTACCATGACATGAAAGTATATAACAATGTGGATATTTCCATTCCTCTATTCTAATTAGCAGTAACCCAATTATTGTGATGTTAATAGAATGGTCTGTAGCAAACATGATGGATGAGTGGGCACAGGGCCTAATTCAGAGCTGGATGCTATTTGCGAATGGTCGTTCAGAAAAAGGGGCCGGCTATTTAAATTGATTGCTCGCTCTTTGCGTTCTGTTGATGTCTCTATGTCTGAGTGAGCGAACAAAACATGAGCTCGCTATTTTGTAAAGACGCCCCCTGGACGTTCGCATCACACGTCATCTCCGCTATCTATTAGATTAATCGAGTACATCGAAAGGCGTCTGAACTGCTCGCAGTGCTTGTGGTAGGTTTTACTTCCCACCATCATGCAAGTGTTCAGGCTAATAGACAACCAAGTGACGTGATCGATGACACTCCCTTACTAATTATGCACTCCCATTAAACGCCCATTTGGCATGCTTGCGTTCGGATCTCAACTCCTCAACTTTTAAGCACTTTCCCCTGTTACCACCCACAAACGCATCATTCTGTCACTCAAATTAGCAGGCCCTCGCTGTTTTGCGAGCGCACAATTTCCAACCGCAATGACTGGTTGGCGCATGTGCATTATGACCCATACCCATGCGCAGATGTGCGAACATCGCTCGGAGCGAACGAGCGGCCGCTTACGAGCGGCTCTGAATCAGGCCCACAGTTCACAGTCATGCCTTGGCATCAGGCTGAGAGTGCTCTGGCAGTGCTAGTCTGATAAGGGTAGTTCCTGTAGTTGTGTCAGAAACACTAACTGGTAAACTGTAAGCAGGCTACTGAGTGTTTGTTTCTCAAACACTAGTAGCACCTGCAATCCAGCGCACACAAGCTATTGTGTGTGTCTGTGTATGTGTATAAATATATAAGCAAGAAAAAATCGGCAGCACTTGGGAACAGTAAAAAAGAGTTTAATGTGCACCCAACACAACAAAGTTTCGGAGTCACACGCCCCTTTGTCAAGGTTTGTGACACACATTTAGGATGATTCAGTGGATATTTCCACCACTGGGTTAATTTTTCATGTATATCCATATATGATTTATGATATGAGCATATGTAGTGTTTCTGTGGTGTTTGAAGCCTGAGAGACTTAGGGCCTGATTCAAACCCGCTCGCTAGCGCTGAGCACTCGCAAGCGGGTCGATGTTGGGCAAGTGTGCATGTGCACAACGGACCCGGCTCTGTCGTGCGCATGTGCGAGACCCGGAAAGCGACGGGCAAGCCATCACTATGGGTCTCGCTACAAAGGGGGTGTGCTGTCGATGGCGAGCAGTGGTGTAACTAGGGGGGTTGAGCTGGGCTTGTGCCCTGGGCGACGTGGCAGGCCCAGCAGAGGGGGGCACCAGCCAGGGCATTGTTACCCGCACCGCCCGCTCTCCGCTCCCCCCCGCACCGCCCGATCTCTGCTCCCCCCCCGCACCGCCCGATCTCTGCTCCCCCCCCGCTTCCCCCGCTTCCCCTGACGAAATCTACTACTGTACACAGTACAGTGTAGTGAGTGACTAGCAGCAGCAAGCTGCTGGTGCTGACTGTAGGGGGAGCTGCAGAAGAGATGCGCAGCCCCTCCAAAGCAGTCCTCCTGGTATTCTGCAGCATGCTGACCCTGAGAGGCTGAGAGCTGCTGCCGGCACCACTTGACACGGATAGTGAAAGTTCTCCTTCCCCAGCGCTCTGCAGCTTCACCACTGGTAAGTATTGGGGGGGAGGGAGCAGCATGTCAGCATGTGTGTATATGCATCAGCGTGTGTATATATGTGTCAGCGGGTGTATCTGTTTCAGCATGTGTGTATCTGTGTCAGCATGTGTGTGCATGTGTCAGAATGTGTGTATCTGTGTCAGCATGTGTGTATCTGTGTCAGCATGTATGTATCGGTGTCAGCATGTGTGTATCTGTGTCAGCATGTGTGTATCTGTGTTACTGTCAGCATGCATGTATCTGTGTCAGCATGTATGTATATGTGCCAGCATGTTTGTATATATGTGTCAGCATGTATGTATCTGTGTCAGCATGTGTGTATCTGTGTCAGCATGTGTGTATATGTGTCAGCATGTGTGTATTTGTGTCAGCATGTGTGTATCTGTGTCAGTGTGTGTGTAATTGTGTCACCGTGTGTGTGTATCTGTGTCAGTGTGTATGCATCTGTGTCAGCATGTGTGTGTGCGTATCTGTGTCTGTGTGTGTCTGTGTCACTGTGTGTATGTGTATATGTCAGTGTGTGCATATGTGTCAGTATGTACTGTATGTGTCAGTGTGTACTGTATGTGTATGTCAGTGTGTATGTTTGTGTATATGTCAGTTTGTGTGTATATGTGTCAGTGTGAATATATGTCAGTGTGTGTATGTGTATATGTCAGTGTGCTGCACTTCTGCCCCTCTCGCTCACCCCCGCCCCCCACCTCCCCCTGAGCACTTACCTTTTCCTCTTGGAGGTGGGTGGAGGGCGGGGATCTTCGCCGGCATCACTGGTGTGCGCCGCGCAGCACTGCAGGTCACTTTCTGCAGACCTCTCCGGAGTCAGGCAGTTTGTGGCCGGTGCCTCTAGAGGATTCCGCCCTGTGCGGAGGCACTGGCCGCACCACCCTCTCTACGGCCCTGAGTGTGTGTTTATGTGTCAGAATGTACTGTATGTGTATATGTCAGTGTGTATGTATGTATTTGTGTATGTCAGTGTGTGTATGTCAGTGTGTGTGTGTGTATATGTGTCAGTGTGTATATGTCAGTGTGTATGTGTGTATATATTTATATATATATATATATATATATTTATATATATATATATATGTGTATACATGTGTTAGTGTGTGTGTATATATATATATATATATATATATATATATATATGTGTCAGTGTGTGTGCATCTGTGTCAGTGTGTCTGTGCTGAGAGACAACGCGGGGGGAAGATGATCACCTGACTGAGAGACGATTTAGGGAGGGAGCTGATCGCCTGACTGAGAGACGATGCAGGGAGGGAGCTGATCGCCTGACTGAGAGACGATGCAGGGAGGAAGCTGATCGCCTGACTGAGAGATGACGCAGGGAGGGAGCTGATCACCTGACTGAGAGATGACGCAGGGAGGGAGCTGATCGCCTGACTGAGAGACGACGCAGGGGGGAGCTGATCACCTGACTGAGAGACGACGCAGGAGGGGGAGGTGACGGTATGTTGAGAGATGAGGCAGGGGGGAGATGATGGTGTGCTGAGAGTTGACACAGGGTGGCGGTGATGGTGTGCTGTGAGACGACACAAGGGGGAGGCTATGGTGTGGCTGATGGATGATGCAGTGGGATGATGGTGTGGCTGAGAGACGCAGGGGAAAGGAAGTTACACAGGAGGCATGAGGCTGGTTGAACCGCTGTTGTATGATGATGACACTGTTATTATTCCCACACAAACAGGCATCTTCCGGACGATGTGACCTACATGAATAGTGAATACCGACTGAAGACGCCATCGTCCCAGGGAGGATACATTTCTTCAGAGGTTCCACGATGTGAGAAACCACCGCAGAGGTAAGGTGCATATGGAATGTAAAGGAATGTGCCAAAATATGGGTGTCGTGTCATGTTGGCACGACTCATATTCAGTAGCCATGCCCCTTCTGGTAGGTGACCACACCCATATTTTTGGCGCGTGCCTTCGGCGCGCAAGATATATTTTAGTGTGTGTGGGGGGTGCCAATCTGAAACTTGCCCTGGGCTCCGCAGACCCTAGTTATGCCACTGATGGCGAGTGACAGCACACCCCCTTTGGTGGGCATGCGGGGGGCGTGGCTGGCCAGCCAGTCTGGGGTCGGCCCCACTGGCATCACAAATGATGTCAGTGGGAGTGCTTTTGGATTTTATTTTTTTCTTAAAAGTGACTTTGGAGAGTGCCCTAATCCTATAGTTTGGGACTACACACACATATAATATATATGATAAAGTAATAACCAGGTGCACTCACTAGTCTTCATGTCATGTCTTAGTTTATTACATTACATCACATAAAGGATAATCACAGCCTTCAGATCAACGTTTCAGTCCGGTACATGGACCTTTGTCAAGATAACCACATAAGTGGAACTAACCCACTTAAATGCCCCTTGTGTAAAAACATCACCACCCCTAAGTAAATTAGTAACCACTCCCACAGGAAGCAACAGTTAATTAGTAAAGTTCTTTGAAGACACCCAGTTAAGTGTGTCTTCTGCTTGCTGCTGGTGTTGGGGTGATGGGCAGTGCTGTGGGAGTGTAACTCAGGGTCCTGCTGGAGTGTTGGGTAAGGGCATATCGGGAAGCTTCTGTGTTTGGGGTGTTGGTCAAAGGGTAGAGTTTAACTCTGGGTGCTGCTTAGGTTGGGCAGTTGGGGTGGGTGGAGAGTAATTCTGGGTGCTGCTAAGGTTGGGGGTGCAAGAAAGAGAGCGTTTCTCTATGTGCTGCTGTGGTAGGGGTGTTGTTTGGGTTTTGTCTTTGGGTACTGTTGAGGTTGGGGTGTTGGTTGCTGCTAGTGTAACTCTGGGTGCTGCTGGGGTCTTGGTCACTGGGAGTGCAACTGTAGGTACTGCTGAGGTTGGGGTGTTGGACAGAGTGGAGCATAACTCTGGGTGCTGCTAAATGTAGTGAATAGTCCCAGAAATAATCATCAGAAATTATATTTCCTGGATTTTGTGTGATAAGGAAACTGCATTTGAGGCCCTGTAGCTGACCTAGATTTGTGCTGCAGAGGGACTGATGGGTACACTGTGGTTTACAACCCCTGAATCCTTTGAAGTCAGCAAGGCCAGTAAAGAGGATAAGATAACCATCTGTGTCCATTCTTGCATTTTGAGGAATGTTTATATAACTGTTTCTTATCTCCTATACAGTCAGTTATGTGACCCATTGACCATCTTAGTAAAATGTGAAAAACTGTCATGTGTCATTTTAAAGAATGTGTGTAAGTCACAGAATTTATTAATAGCTGGCACTGGGAGAGTATACCAGAAATGTGGGGGATATGAAGGCCCATGCGCAGCATAAGAGTGCAACTTTCCCTACCGAGCTTGTCCATTGCTGGGGAGAAGTCTTTAGACTGAGATGTACCAATAACTTCTGTGATCTCCTGCAAACAGAGATTTATGTCTTACTTTTAAGTTTGTGTTTCCCTTTTATTTGGTTTCTGAAACTATTTGCATATATTAGGGGTGAGCGGGTTCGGATTTCTGAAATCCGAGCCCCCCCGATCCGAGGCCGATCCGAGTCAGGCTTGACTCGGATCTGAAATCAAGGCAAAAGGTCATCATCCCACCTTCCGGGTCTCGCGGGTTTTGGACTCTATATAAGGTACCCGCGTCGGTGCCATTTTCTCACTAGGCTGTGGACAGTGAAGAGGGAGGGTGGGAGTTAGGGCTGGCTGGGCTGTGTAGTGTAGTGCAGTGTAGTGTTGTGCTGTGCTGCGCTGTGCTGCTGTTGTCCATAGGGGCTGTGTCCACTCCTCCAAAGTCCATAGGGGCTGGCTGTGTTGTGCTGTGCTCCTGTTGTCCATAGGGGCTGTGTCCACTCCTCCAAAGTCCATAGGGGCTGGCTGGACTGTGTTGTGCAGTCAGTTGTCCATAGGGTCTGTGTCCACTCCAAAGTCCTTTGCAGTGTCCCAGTCATAAAGGGGTGCTGTAGTGTTGTCCAGGGGGTGCTCTGTCCATCAGGGGTGCTCCCCCCAAGTGCAAAAAAATAAATATTTTTTCTGTGTTTGTGCATTGTGTGCGCAGTAGCCGCACGTGCATCAACAAAGTAGTGCCAAGAGTGCGCCTGTGTCATAAGTAAAGGGCCAGCTGGCTTGACCGTTAAAGGCTGCTGTAACCCCCAAAGTGCACTCCAAACAAAATTAAAAATTATTTTCTGTGTTTGTGACTTGTGTGCACTGTGGCCGCACGTGCATCAACAAAGTAGCACCAAGCGTGTGCCTGTGTCATAAGTAAAGGGCCAGCTGGCTCATCTGTTAAAGGGTGGTGTAACCCCCAAAGTGCACTCCAAACAAAATAAAAAAATATTTTCTGTGTTTGTGAATTGTGTGCACTGTGGCTGCACATGCATCAACAATGGAGCAGCGCCAAGCATGTGTCCCATAAGTCTGTTAAAGGGTGGTGTAACCCCCAAAGTGCGCTCCACAAATAATAAAAAAATCTTCTTTTTTTTTCTGTCTTTGTGAAATGTGTGGGCTGTAGCCGCACCTGCATCCTCAAAGCAGCAGCGACAAGCGTGTGTCTGTCTGTTAAAGGATTACATCGGTGACAGCATCCAAGTAGGCATGTCAGACAGTATGTACCTGTACTGGCAGGAAAAGAGGCAATTTGGAGGCCCATGTACAAACTGGCTCTATTTTACCTGAGTTGCCCCCCCTCCAGTGTGTACTCCGAAAGAGTGTTTAGTGCAGCCGGGAACCTTGTCAGCAAAAAGCGTAGGAGGTTGCTTCCACAAAATGTGGAGAAGATGATGTTCATAAAAATTAATTATCAACTCTTCCAGGGAAACCAGCCTCCAGAACGTACAGAGGGACCTGTGGTGGTGGATTCCAGTGGGGACGAATTAATACTTTGTGAGGATGAGGATGTACACAACACTGAAGAGGGTGAGGAATCGGTGAATGAGGAGGATGAGGACGACATCTTGCTTCCGTAGAGCCAGTTTGTGCAGTGACAGATTAATTGCCAGCTTGTTTTGTGGGGGCCCAAACGAACCAATCATTTCAGCCACAGTCATGTGGCAGACCCTGGCGCTGAAATGATTGTTTTGTTAAAGTGTGCATGTCCTGTTTATACAACATAAGAGTGGGTGGGAGGGGCCAAGGACAATTCCATCTTGCACCTCTTTTTTTTCTTTGCATTAAGTACTGTTTGGGGCCTAGTTTTTCAAACTGCCATCTTGTCTGCCACTGCAGTGTCACTCCTAGATGGGCCACGTGTTTGTGCCACCCACTCGTGTCGCTTAGCATAGTCATCCAGCTACCTCAGTGCAACCTTTTGGACATAAAAACACTATTGTGAGGCATTCAGAATAGACTGGAACTGAGTGGAAATTAAGGTTATTGAGGTTAATAATAGCATAGGAGCAGAAAAACCAACACATTCTGTGATTTTAGCTGTTTTTATGCTTTTTTTCAAAAAAATACCGATCCAAAACACAAAACCCAGAACCCAAAACACAGAAGGGTGGTTTTGGCAAAACCAATCCAGATCCAAAACACGAAGAAAGATCCAGATCCAAAACCAAAACACAAAACACGAAAAGTGGCCGGTGCACACCCCTAGCATATATAATCTGTGGATCATTTTATTAAGATTTTTTGTAACTAAACCTTGAAAATATTTTTGGGATTAAATAATCTAGTATATTCTCTGTGATTTTTATTGAATTTGCAAGCCTGTGAGGCCCTTGCAACATACCTGTGTGTAACTGAAGGTAAAGTGTTAATAATTTGATCGGGAAACGCAAAGGTGCGCTGGTGTCACGACCAGTTGATCCAGATTACTGCATCTGAGAGTCAGCCAGGAATCGTGACAATTAGGTATTAGATTGGGACTGTGTCTCTGGGTGCTGCTGGAGGTGTGGTGTTACAGGGGGAGTGAGTTACTGTGTGCTGCCGAGGTTGGGGTGTTGGGTAGTGTGTCTCTGGGTGCTGTTGGGGTGTTGGTTGGGTTTGTCTCTGGGTACTGCTGAGGTTGGGCTGTTGGTGGTGGGGGAAATGCAACTGTGAGCTCTGGGAGTTGGCTTGTTTGTAGGGGGGCACCAACTACAATCTTGCCTCCGGGCACCTGGTATGAACTTACACCCCTGGTGACACCACCCCATATCGCCACAATTTGGACTTGGTTGCCCCTCTGAGGATCTCTGGGAGGAGGGGTATTTAAAAGTTGGCAAGTATGAGTTCCCTAGCAATAAAACCACACACCACTTTATTTGCTTTATCAGGTTTAGCCTAAGGAAAACATACAATATTTTGTGTTCAAATGCATACCAATAAGAATATATGGCTGAACAGCTTTGAATATGCTGTTGATTTATAATACTGCTCTAGGCTATCTCCTATTAATAGTCATAAGGTCTCATAACACTATTACTGTACGTAACAAGTTCATGATCTCCTGCTAAGCTCCTTACCATATGCTGATAAACAGGTGGTTGAAGCAGTTCATTAAGAAAAACATAAGAAAAATGTAAACATAAAATCATTTTGATGCCTCCTACTTATCATAGGTGCTCTAGGCTATAATTCTGTAGGTCAAAAGGGTAAATGGGGGTACTGTATGTTTATAATAGAATATCACGGATACTTACATTTAATACTGACACTTTCTTCCCATGAAAGGAATATCATTGATTTATAAACAAGGTACCAAACAAAAGCCCATCAACGTTTACACAGCTGAGGTCGTTTCACAGAATTTTCTATATTTGAAAAGATACAGTACCAAGAAACAATTATCTGTGAGTATGAAGCGAACATTTAGAAGCTTCTTTCATCTTCTTTTCAGAGCAGATCAAAAGGTACACAAGAGTTAAATCTTTTCAACTAAAACAGACGTGTCTGATAAGTTTTTCTTATTTCTAAATTAAAACACGTCTCTTTTTAAGGGTATAGGCAGAATGGAGGCAATGAGTTGAAGGCGGCTGAAATAAAAGGTCATCTACATTCTTCTCTGCCCAACATCATGTACTGTATACAGTATGACATTATTCATTTAATACAATCACACTCTCAATCTTTCTGTTATGCTACTTGTTCTTTCATTTGTAAAGCATTTTTAGACAATACAGTGTACAATGCAAAGTAAGGCAGAAAAAATATAAATGTTAATTTATACTCTGGAGCATACGTTCAAAATTACACCCTTAATGGTTGTTAGCTATGCCGTACATCTGCTTTCATTTAACTTGATTATTATATTGCTTAAGGACTTTTCAAGTATATGCCTCAAAGCCAAAGTTTATAAATAACAAGTGTGGCATACTATGAAGTTCATATTATTATTATATGCTCTAGTTTGCATTACATAAGTGACTGGATAAAAACAGATATTTTCACTGGAATTATGAGCATCCATAGAAGTATAAATCACCTCAGAAATCATATCTATAATAAAAAAAATAAAAGATCTTGAAGCAAAAGCTTCTAAACTCAGTGCATGATGAGAATATATTCAGCAACCCGTCATCCCATGTATATTGAAGTTTTATGTATGACAGATTTGATTGCCACTTGCAGTGCTGTTTGAAGGAGGAATATGGGATATAGCTGCATGTTTACTCTGCAGAAATCAATAGCAAACATTGGAGCCTGAGCAGACAAATGACAGGATTCGGTACCAAGAGCACAGTGGCTGGTACTTTGTTGCTGTCACATCTAATGGATGTGAGGATGCTGAGGGATTATGGAGTGTTGAAGCATTTACTCCAGCGCTGTGTTTGACTTCTGGGCAATGAAGAAGAACTATGCAGCCTGCACTATATAATGACTGCCACATATTGATATTCCATTCCACAACATCAAACTATTTGGAGAGAAGGAACCTAATACAGAGTTAGCACAAATAGAACAGGGACAATGATACAGTAGCAGCGCTGTAACTGTAAATATGGATATAGAAAGACCTTAAACTGAGTATATGTGTGGAAAATATTTGTGATTATTCAATTATTCACAATAATTTATATGAGCACACTTTTGAATAATTATGGCAAAGAGCAAATAGACAATTGATGCTGTCTATCTATCTACATGGGTGCCGAGAGGGGGGGGCGTGTACAGTTTAACCGGGCTCGGGCTTGCTAGAGGGGCCTGGCATCCCCCCCCTTCTTCACAGCAGCTCAGCACACAGCTTGCGCTGGGCTGCAGTGGGAGACTGCTCGCGGCTGCTGAAACAGCCAGAGCAGTCTCCTATGGCTGTGGGGGGGTGCGATCACACTAATCACGCCCCCCTGCTTAGCGCCGGGCTGGGGGCTTACAGCGCCCCCTTCCGCAGCACACAGCGCCTCTACGCAGTGCTGCAAAAGTGATTTATTTATTTTTTCCTTTACCCGGGCCGGCCAGGCTCTCCATGGCCATGTCTATCTATCTATCTATCTACTAAGAAGCTGATGTAGAAGCAGTCATAAATCTATATTTGTTTTGCATAAAATAATCATTATTGTATTGTGCAAAAAAAAAATGTACACTTCCATCCGTATGCAGATTCCATTGCATTTTGCACATATGACACCTTTTGCTTATAGAGGGCAGGATGTATTAATATAAAATTGTGTAAAACCTCATAAAACTGCCTTATATGAATTACTGTATCTGATATTTGCTGGAAGACAATCTTCCAGCAGCTGCCTTGCTCTGAAAGCAGTGCCAGCCCCACTGTTCCCTTCAATCCCCCGCAGTAAACTCCTCTTGCCCTGGCCACAGTGATGGGTGATCCTAATGGTATCAACTACCAGTGGCTGCAGGAAGACAATCTTCCTGCAGCCCAAGATCAAGGAGCTCATGGAAGCAGAGAGCATCTCTTTGAGGCCCCCCAGATTGTGGTTGGAAAACCTAGCCGGATTGCCCACAGTCTGAGTTGACTGCTGCTTTCATGCCACCCCAAGTCACCCACTCTCACAGGAAACACAGCAGCAGTTATAGGTGATCCTCAGGAATACCCACCCCCTATTTCTGGCATGTCTTATTGCATGACTGTGCAGGATGGTCACAGTTAGTGATCGACAACATGCACAGTACAGATCCTGTATGTTCATTAATCATCAGAGTTGTATGCATAGTAACAGATTTACTTTTGTCAGACAAAGGTAGATATATATTGGATGTAAATAGCAGGTTGAAGTTTATTCCACATGATATTCAAGGTGACTTCTAAGACTGCAGATGAGTATAGCTTAGCATAACATTTATATTAGTAATCCATAGTTACCAGGAAGATTGTCATTTTCTTAACTACTGCTGGCTACATGTTGAATGTCATTGCATGTACAAAATTTACCACATAAGAAGTCTGTAACTTGGACAATGAAAACTAAGATTGTTTACACTCATTAGCCTATTTCCCCAGTTCTGATCATTATGATTAACTGTTGCTGTCACCTTTTTTTAGCAATTACCAACATTTGCTGTATTCAGTTTCTGATATTACCTTTTGTGGATGCTGAATCAAATGCAAGTCAGCTTTGCGGATGGATCTTTGGTATTTTTGCAATGTGCCAGTTTTGTACTCAACTACTCAGTTGCATCTCCGTTTGTGATTGAAGCTTTGTAACTGAATGGTAATGGGGCATTCACATGTAGGCAAAGTTTATCAATTGCATGTTGACGGAGTTGTGCGTATGGAGGAACAAGCCTTCTTAATGATGGATCTCTTGCACAAAGGATAGGATTGGTGGAAGTGCACACAGATACTGCTGAGGGGTATGAAACTAAGCATATGGATGGGATGGTGTGGTCGCAATGATACATACAACTCAGCATACAGTACATATTCACATTTTTTAACATGCACATAAAACAGGTATATTTACTATCCAATTGTGGTTTGTCTATGCTTTTTTCCCCCAAATTCTGGGATTCCAAAAACCTCTCAAACTTGCATATAACAACTTAATGGCTGATCAGCTCCTTATGTCTATCTGAAATGTTTTACTTTGTCACATAAGACTCAACCCTTAATAAGGTATCTCAATAGTACCTGAAAATCTCTGTCTAGCAATCAATTGTATTTTACTAAAAAAAATAATTAAATAATTTCTTACTCTAATAATAACAAAACATCTATGCCTTAGAGTTTCTAATCAAACCAGTATATACAAATATGAACCATTATAATTTTTTATAAAAATAACTGCATAAACAATGAAAAAGGTCAAATAAAGGATGTAGACGAATTGTGTACAATGCTTCATTTCAGCATGACGTCAAACCACGTACTCTTCCTATTTATTGCAAATGATGGACACAGTTCTAAAATTGAAGAAATATAACCTAACCACATATGTAGTATAATCTGTAGACTGTTCTCTTCATCCTGCATGTGCCTTACATCCTCTTGCATTTTTTTCACCTTGTCTAATCATCTGGTTTCAAAATGGCAATTAAGAAATTAATACTTCCTGCCTGTATTTAGCACAGCTGAGCACTCAGCTCAGATAGCCTCTAGTAGTTGGAGAAGCGAGATGATCAGGTAACGCTGCAAACCACAGAATTCTGTTATCTTGTCATTCTAATTACTAGACTGACTTTGCAGTGCTATGTAGGCTCTGCAAAATATATTTTGATTTTGTTGCTGATTAAACAAATGATACACGTTTTGTCACCAAATGGCTTTATCTATGGAATGAGATGTACTATGATAGCCTATATTATTCCCAATGGATTGTCAATGTTTCATGTTTCAGGCTCATTCTGGAGTGTTTCTAAAATATGTTGATTCAATGGGTAGATATGACAAACCACAAAATCTGTGCACCTACAATATTTCCTTATGCACACAAGTATGCCAACATGTTCAACTAGTGTCTTCTAAGGTGACATTTCAGGATCTGGAAAGTTCATAATGTGAAAAGAGTAACAATATTTACAACAAAATGGGAAATACTACTATTTTTAAGCGGTTGATGACTTTATTCAGACATTAAACCAATACCCCAGTATACCCCCTTAACAAATTTCACCTAAACTTTAAATAAAACATGGAGATTTGATTGGCATAAAATGACACAGCTTTTAATAATTGTAATCAATAAGAAAAGAATAGGTGGTCAAGAAAGCACTGCAAATCATCAGCTTCAGCCAACAAACCATATATCCACAATGGTGGTAACCATATGCATCTGATGCAAAGTGAGTTGGTCAGTTTTTGTATGAATACTAGCTTAATATATGGTGAGGGAAAAACAATCAATAAAAGTTAGGATCAGTGGCAGATTTTACTTGGGGGCAGGGGTGTATCTAGGGGTCCGAGCGCCCCTGGCAAGTAAGGGACTTGCGCCTCCCCCCCTTTGTCAGTTAGTAAAGAGATATAGATATACTGTACCTAGCACTGCACATACATATACATAGCACACATACTGTACATGGCACACCACACACACATTGTACACACATACTGAGCACACACATACCTAGCACTGCACATACATAGCACACATACTGTAGATGGCACACTACACACATATAGTGTACACACATACCTAGCACTGCACATACATATACATAGCACACACATTGTACACACATACCTGGCACTGCACATACATACACATAGCACACACACACATTGTACACACATACCTGGCACTGCACATACATATACATAGCACATGCACACATTGTACACACATACCTGGCACTGCACATACATATACATAGCACACCACACACACACATTGTACACACAAACAGTGCACACACATACCGAGCACTGCACCTACATATACATAGCACACATACTGTACATGGCACACCACACACACACACACACACACAATCACAAACCTGGGGCTGAGAGGAGGAGATCGGCATCCATGGCCACACATACTGTGATGCGGGAGAGTGAGCAGCTGTGGCTGAACATGCACAGCAACTCCCCAGCTCCCTCTGTAGCTGTAATCGTGGCAGCGTTTGCCATTTGTGTTGAGATGGCAAACGCTGTCTCCATCTAAAAAATAAATCATTGGACTCATCAGGGGGGGTTTAGCTGCGGGTGGCATTTGCCAGGGGCACCCCACAACGGCCGGCACCCCTGGTAAGTGCTATCCTGGCCAATATGAAGATACACCCCTACCTAGAGGCTGCTGACCACTAGTAAAATCCACCACCTTCAGTGAGCCAGTGAATCCATGCACTGGCTGCACTGGCAGTGGCTTCCCATTGAAAACACTACCTGCCAATCACACACAGAGGGAGGTAGTCCCAGAGGTAGGTGTTTTCTCCCCCTTGGACTGCCAGTCCAAACTGCAATTAACAAAGAGAGCTGCAGTCTCTAGAAGAGGGTAGTTGTGCACATGTCCTGCCGGCGCTCACTGTTTGTGCACATGCATCAGTGCTAGCACCTGCCAGATCCATTATGGAGGTACTGCATCACCTCAGGCTGAGTCCGGACTGCAGCATGGGCAGCCCCCCTATGCGAAGAGGGTAGGAGCCACAGCTGGTTAGAATTATTGATTTCTTTAAGTATTTTTTGTTTTACAGTAGCTGATGATTAGTGATGATTTATGCGCAAAAGCTGAAATATCTAGCGGAGATTCAAGTTTTCCACTTAAACACTAGTCTAATCCTGTCCACAGATATTTACATTTTCTATTAAAGTTTGATATTGGTGCCAGCTATGTAGCTATGGAAGCTGTGGTTCCTGTAACTGTGCTGCTGTATTTGAATAATATATTTAGGTAATCAGAATTATTATTGCAAGTCTGCTGCAGTCTTATAATATTTTATTGTATATAAATTGCAATAAGTACTATCTCCAGTCTTTAGATTGTGTGTAGGCATGATTGAACTTAAGTCCTAAATGTTTGGCATGTTCTACATGTTTGTTTAAGCCATTTTATTGCTGGGTCTATATTGGCTGGCTAGTGGGGGGTTGTCATTAATTAGGATGCACACTTGGCTACATCTCTACTTAAATATCATTCACTAGGCTGTTTAGCCTTGACTGAAGTTAGCAGACTGCTAAGTGCAGAAGCACAAGTGCAAAATAGAATTTAGGGAAAATTTCAGCATTACACCGGCATTAAACCGAAGGAAAAGAGAAGGAGAACATTTCATCAAACACAACTAAACTGCTATCAATACTGCATATGAACACCTATGGAGCATCAAGAGTGAGTTCACTACCTCTTCACAACAAACACCTGCTGCCTGTATAACCAGGACATGCAACACTGAACTCCTTTTTTGATCATTGCAAAGACATTATCTCACTTGCTACTTTTTGTGCTGCCTCTTTTTCCACAAAAAAACTAAATTCTTATTTGTACCAATGCAAAGTAACCTCTAAACCTTGCATATATGGTCTGATTTACCATTGCTTTTGCCTAGCCTCACAACTTTGAACTTCTTTTTTATTACTCATTTTCAAAACACTTTAAATCACATATATTCCCCTCAATAAAAAAAACCTACTTTGTTCATCAAGCATACGCATTCACTTGTTCTTTCACCAGCATTTTTGAAAAACCTTCAACACTGTCATTCTCACACATACACTATTCTTACCTCATCCACACTGTGACCATCTTTTCGTCAAATTCTCACTTTACTCAGTGCCTACCTAATCATTTATTCTGCCCCCAGTTCCCACCTCTATCCCTCCCCCCTAGTCTCTTCCACTTCTTCCTCCCCTTCTCTCCCCTCCTCTGTCTGTATTCCTCCCCTCTGCTTCCCCCTTCTCCTCTCCTGTTACTCCTCTTTCATTCCTTTCTCCCCCACAATGGTCCTATTACCCAACCACTAAGCTGAGCACTGACCCTCCTCTCCCTATCACTTCACCACACCTTCATCTACATCACACTAATCTGCCTCCCTTCCTACAAATGCATCCAACCTCTCTTGCCTATTGATCACTTCCTTCCACTCCTGCCTCCAAGATCTCACCCATGCTGCTCCCTACCTCTGGTACCTCTCTGACTCTCTGCAAATCTTCAAACAGGTTCTCAAGACTCACTACTTCAATGCCTTCCAGCTTTCATCCTAACCTGCTGCTTACATGCTTCTTCCTGACTGTCTACCCTATCTGTGTCAGCCCTGTCTGTCTCCCCCTCCCCTATAGAATGTAAGCTTTCACGAGCAGGGCCCTCTTCCCTTATGTGCTTTTCCTTCCCTCACTCATACGATCATTTACTCAAAATTCTCCACAAGGGCACTTAACACTTGGTAGCTGATGCCCTACTGCTTTTTTGAGTGTTATGATCACTGCAGCAATGTTTATAAACCACTTTTCTGTATTGTCTTGTACTGTAAGTCATTGTTTTATGAGTTTGCTCATTTGTTAATGTACTTTGTGAGGTGCTGCAGATCCCTTGTGGCACCATATAAATAAAGGATAATAATAATAAAATATTAAAGTAATAAGGAAATTGACTAACCTAAGCAATAATTCTCTTTCCCAAACAGCATGTGTCCTCTAAGCCTTTTCTAATACAATTATTATTATAAATCATTATCTTTTATTTATAAAGAATGAACATACTACACATCATTTGAGGGGATCATGACACAAACAAATAAATAGCATACAATGACATGAAACAGAATCTAAAGATGGTCCTATCCAAACCAAATTACATTTTGTTGTGTGGGATCACTTGATATATAAGGTAGTGGAACAGTTGTTGCTATTGGTGGAGATACAAGTTCATGGATACCGACACTGTGCTAGATTCAACTGCATGTAACTTGATAGTTACAGTACATGCATTTTAATCATCAAGCAAACTCCACAACTTGACAAGGTTTTCAATATTTGTGAAATTGTAACACACAGAGTGATTGTGGATTATGGGTCCTCATTTTCTGATTGCATTAATTGTTTTAGCAAGTTTATATCTCCCAAAGTACTATAATGTTATCAATAATGAAAATTGATTATCTTCTCCCTATATCTGGATAGATATTGACATAATGTTGTGTTCATTTGTTAGCAGCCTCTTGTTAATATTTCACACTAGCAACTTGTAAATAAATCATATAATGTGTTTTTGTAAGCTTTGATTATTTACTTTGATATGAATAAAGGTTACATACAGTATATTTTCAATTAGGAATGGTAAATACATCAGATACTTTAATTTGTTGTTTTCTCTGCACTTTAATTTTCATTTGATTCTTTTTTCTGCCTATACAACAACCATGTAGAACAGTAATTATATATCAATAAGTTGTCTGTTACAGATTGTACTTTACTATACTTCTGTTTTTGTGTCTGATTATTCTGTCCTTTTGCAAGGTAAAACAAAATTCTCAACCAAAATATGGAAATGATTGGGGATCCTCTACTAAAAGCAATAAGCTAGTTAGTCTAAGTAAATGCTAAGCAATAAGTGAAGCCTGAATTTTAAATGAAAGAAATCCTGTAAAAAGCGCACAATTAGTCATATTAATACAACATTATATAAGAATTCAGATGGAATTAAAACCTTTATGAGGAAGCAGTTCAAGAATATAATCCATTGATAAATGTATCCATGTTACTAGGTAATGGTAACAGTATCAATGAACCCAAGAGAAGAGTACTCTGGATTTTATTTCTGGCATACAGTATATTTCACATAAACAACATTACTAACATTCTTTATTAAAATAAGGAAAACACACAATTCAAGACAATAACGAAATGGTCTTAAAAATGCCAGCACAATTGTCCCTACAATTTATTTTCATGATACAGAATTGCCCAACAATGCTCTATAGGAACAAAAAGAATGTGCAATGATGTTTTCTCAGTAGCTTGCCCCTGGATTTGTGGAGTCTGACCAGAAAGATCATACATAAGGCAAGGCATCATCCTACTTTATGGCAATGATTTATGATTTCCAACTTTGGAAATGATCTCTGAAGAAAAAAATATTTCTGAAAAGGAGGCAGCAGTTGGTAATTATTATTCCTGCTCTGAGAAACAACTATGCCGCCATCAACTTTCAAAGTATCTATTTTGACAGTGAAGGCTAACTTGGTGTCAAGATTCTGAAAAACAGGATTTGTACTAAAGCCTGTTTTGAAGAATCTAAGGGGGAAATGTATCAAGTCTTGGAAAGAGATGAAATGGAGAGAGATAAAGAAACAACCAATGATCTCCTAACTGTCACTTTACAGGCTGTGTTTAAAAAATGACAGTTTGGAGCTGATTGGTTGGTACTTTATTTCTCTCCAATGCTTGAAATATCTACCCTCAGAAATTCATAGGGAACGTTTAATGCCAAACTCTACCAGCAAAGCATGTTAAACCCTTTGTCAAATTAGATAAATATTTCATTAAAAAGCTTATAAAATGTTGCAAGTTTCTCATCACTGACAATTTCCTTCTTTTAAAAGATTTTTAAGATTTTATTACTATACAGGAAATAAGAACCACAACAGTCCCAATTATACATATACTCCAAAAAGAGGTTATTCACCAATCTTCTTATTGTGAAAAACATCACTTTAATTTCACAACATGTAGGTCATAAGTACGGAGTCACTAGTTGAAGTTTTGGTATCTGAAAGTGCATTTTTTAAGACTTCCCCATTATCCTGCAGTGTGTCAGATGAAAAAAGTGCCATACAGCATTGCAGAGTTTAACTACCCTCTTTATGGCTTAATCACCAACAGATGAGTTTATTAATCAGTACAACCAAACCGTAAACTTATGCTGGGTACACACTGGCAGATATACAGTATTTGCAGATCAATTGATTGGCCAATATATTGTATGTCGGTTGGCCAGTGTGTACCAGCGATATGTCTATAAACAATGTAATTCACAGACATAACACGTTGGCTGTGATGCACAGCCGATAGCAGATATATCTGCAGATATATCTGTCCATCGTGCTATATGTACGGGCAATCAGCTGACCATCCATACACTTGCGGCGGCAGATGCAGGAAGGGGATCACAGTGCAACCCCCGACCAGTGGGACCCACAGCTAGCTGGCAGATGATGGTTGTTCAGTGTGTATGAACAACTATCATCTGCAGACATATCTGTGTACCCAGCTTAAAGTTCTAATAGCATCATCTGCCTGCATTGTGAATGTAATGCTTGGTACACACTGGTAGTAGATATATTGGCCGATCAATTGATCAGCCAAAATATTGTATGCCCGTTGGCCAATGTGTACCAGCGATATGTCTGTGAATGATGTTGTTCGCAGACATATTGGGTCAGCTGTAATGCACAGCTGATGGCAGATATATCTGCAGATATATCTGTCCATCATGCTGTGTGTACAGGCAATTAGTCGATTGCCCATACACTTGCAGCAGCAGCTCGACCCGCTGGCAGATGGAAGATGATGGTTTTTCAGTGTGTATAAGCAATCATCATCTGCAGATATATCTGCTAGGTGTGTACCCAGCTTAAGAAGTGTTAGAATATTGCAATGTGCCCATGACATCTATTCTAACTTTCTTGATCTACATTCTTAGTCTAAACATTAAAAATGGTGTGCATTCCACCGTGGAATGCATCACCTGCAGTCCATAATTTAATAACCTTCTGCAAAATCTAAGTGGTATGCAGGGTCACTTCCGGTGTATACTCATATCAGTTGTAATCACATGTCGGGAACTAACTAGAGGGTCAAAATTGGAAATTATATAAATATGCAGTTTGTTCCACAGTGAAAAGCATTGACTGCCTCATGTGTACTATATTGAGCATATGCCTCCTGTTAAAACTGACAGTATTGTAAATCATGATCACCGTGTGTTCCACTGTGGAAGACATCAGATAGCAATCATCCTATATACTGTACCTGTATTCTACCTACACGGAGAAGCTCTGGAAAGTGCACTATGAATGCACATGTACTAATGTTACACCATTTCAAAACAATACTAGTAAATCCTTCCATCAAAAAACACCTATATATCACAACCAAAAATATGAAAATATATATAAAAAGTGGTAAAGAAACAAAAAATATAAATTATATATATATATATATATATATATATATATATATACAGAGAGAGATGAGTAGTTTCAGGTGTATCAATGTACTGTATGGTGCCAGACAAGTAAAAAATAATAGCATGTATAGTCACACTAATATATAAATAGCCATACTGCCATCTCCGATCAAATAAATTTCACATCCAGATGTCATATACTGTAGAACATGTCTGCCCTTACAAATACATACTTAATGTATTGCATTCATTAAGGTCCCTTGGGGCCAGATTTCCAAGCTCATAGATACTTTTGGATTCCTTTCTCAATAAAAACAAGCATAGATCACCACCTTTGTATAATGGGGTCACCCAAATGATAATTAGGTAACATAAAGAAACCACTGGCTGTCCTGCTCCCAAAAAGTGTTTTGCAACATTCTTATTGATACTATTGTTAGTGAGTGCAAGGCAAATTGAGGTACTATGCTAGGTCATCCTTGAATGTTATTTTTAATTTTCCTACATACTGTAAATAAAACCACTTGAGAATTTTAAAATAAAAATAACATGATCCATGTTGCATGTTTACTTCTATCTAATTTTTCTTTCTGCCCATGTGAGGATGATTAAACTAAATTTATAACCATAAGTGACCTATTTGTGATGCAATATCTGTAAGCCATGACTTTGTGGTAAAGAAGGAGTTATTAGTTAGAGTTCTTAATAGTAAATCCCTTAAGTTAGACTGACTCCATTTAATGATCAATAATGGTTTGCTGAGTATGCCTTCATCAGGTCTGGATTACTTGAGTTGATTGCACAATCCTTTCTGATGGCACTCAAAGTATTATGCAAGTTAGTATCACAACAAGTCCCAATGATCATCCTATTCTCCTCCTTAGTGATTGGAAAGTCAATTAAATATTTTTGTATGGCTTTTAGAATGCACATATTGCTCTTTGTTTCTTCAAGCCCGTCTGAAGAAAATTGGTCTCAACCTCTCTAAATTGATGTTTCATCATATTGTACCACATTACTCTAAGAAAATGAGACAGAGATAATTAATTTTTCAAACCAGATGGGTCAGTAGTCACCACCTACCTGCTTTGAAAAATAATTTGCCTGTTTAGTATACAGTGTATATGTAATAGATATCACACTCTTGGGTGTGCGGTCTAACTCTAACAAATGGATGCCTTTGGCATGCTTTCAACAACCCAAGGTGTGCATATCACACTCAAGAGTGGTATAGCTATGTTATAAAATGGCCCCTGTTGTAACAAAGTAGTTCTACATAGAGAATTATGTAGGGTTAAACAGATACAGAATAGAATAAAAATAGATTTAGAATAGGCTGTTTATTTTTTTATTATTTTTAATGAATAAAAATTTATCATAACAGTATAAATGAATAAAACAAATGATCATTCAGAGATTAGTATTTACCGGTGTACCAATGTACTGTAGGGTGCCAGACAAGTCAAAAGCAATAGCATGTATAGTCACACTAATATATATATATATATATATATATATATATATATATAGCCATACTGCCATCTCCGATCAAATAAATTTCACATCTAGCTGTCATATAGAACATGTCACCCCTTACAAATACATAATCAATAAGCTGCTAAACACTGCAAGTGCTGCCCATATTCTATACATTTGAACAAATGAACATTAATGACTACTGTCACTTTAAGAGTGGTCCATTTTGAAAAGAAAGCATGTGATGAACAGTGAATTGTACTGGCAGGAAGTGCTTAATGCTTGTTCAGGGTCAAGCTGGCATGTCTACTCTCTGTTTGCTGTGCTGGATTCAGAATTTACTGCTCTGGTATGTCCTGTTTAGTTCTTTGAATAGATCACCATAACAATATGTCAATTGGTGAGGATTGGTATCAGGTCCTTTTTTTAAATGTTTCTGTCAGAAATGTGTATTTCTGTCAGTGAGGCAGTGATGTGTTGCTCTTTTGTGAGCAGTGTCTCTGTGAGAGTTATTATTGTTTTCACTTGTGGAGTAAATACAGCTGTGGCTTTGTGAATAGTGATTACAAGTGAAAAGTAGATCAGGCATTAGGTGTGCGGTAGTTGGGAAATAATGCATGGTCATGTGATCTAGTGTGTCCAATCATGTTGGTAGGAAGTGTCTCAATATACTACACCATATTATAGATTAGAACAGATTTTTTGAATGACACCTGCATAGATTATTCCATACTGTATTTTTATTGTGAACCTATAGGCTCTTAAGGAAAATGCAAAGTTATACTTTATTGTTTATGTGCAAATTGTTCAAATAAAATAAAAATATACAAAATATTGCTTGCATAAGTATTCAACCACTGCAGACTGGTAGTTGGTGGAAACACCTTTTCCTGCAATAACATTTTTAAGTTTGTTGGAGTACTGTATGTACTACTTGGTTTTCATACTGTTTGGGAGTGATTTGTGCCCATTTTTACTTAAAGCATTGCTCAAAGTTGTATAGGTTGCCTAGAAGATGCAAATTTCAAATAGTTCCACAAATTCTAAATTGGATTGAGATCTGGAAAAAATTTAGGGGTACAAATGGATACCTTCCACCAGGGGCGGATTGGGATAGAAAACCAGCCCGGGAAATTTATGGAAGCAGCCCTAATGGGGGCGGGGTCTGTTAAGGAGGGGAGGTCTGTCACGGGGGGCGGGATCCCTTCTCATAGGGCCTGATTCTGAGTTGGACACAGTTGCAGCCGTCTTTGCATCTTTTGCTGCAGTTGCGTCTGTGGCTTTAGGTTAATGAGCCTACAATGCCCTTCCCCTGTGTATGAATATGCAAGGACTGAGACCCCCACCATCAGTGTCTAAAGACGCTGCAATCATGCTTTCTGCATCTTTAGACGTCACCATCGGTTGCACCATTGGAACTTTCACCAGCCCCATGCTAGGTGGAGATCATCCATCTGAGCATGGCCTCCAATGTGAGCAATTCAGCATCTCTATAGCCAACCCCCTGTGACCATTTAGGTACAAGAAGTGTATTAGAACACAGGGTCTGATTCAGAGCCGGACGCTATTTGCGGACGCTCGTTCAGAAAAAGGGGCTGGCTATTTAAATTAAGCGCTCGCTCTTTGCGGTCTGTTGACGCCTCTATGTCTGAACGAGCGAACGAAACATGCGCTCGCTATTTTTAAAATAATGCCCCCTGGCTGCTCGCATCCTACGTCATCTCCGCTATTTGATTAATCGAGTACATCGAAAGGCGTATGAACTGCTCGCAGTGCTTGTGGTAGCATTTTCCTACCGCAATCATGCGAGCAGTTCAGGCTAAGAGACAACCAAGTGACGTGGTCGATGACGCTGCTTTGTCAATTATGCACACCCTTAAAACGCCCGTTTTGACCATTTGGCACGCCTGCGTTCGGATCTCCACTCCCCCGTTTTCAAGCACCTTCCCCTGTTACCACCCACAAACGCCTCATCCTGTCACTCAAATTAGCAGGCATTCGCTATTTTGCGAGCACACAATTTCCAACCGCACTGACTGGTTGGTGCATGCGCATCACAACCCCTACGCATGCGCATCACAACTAGGGGTGAGCGGGTTCGGATTTCTGAAATCCGAACCCCCCCGAGCCCCCCCGATCCGAGTCCGATCCGAATCAGGCTCGACTTTTCCCGCCTGACTCGGATCTGAAATCGAGGCAAAACGTCATCATCCCGCCTTCCGAGTCTCGCGGGTTTTGGATCCTATATAAGGTACCCGCGTCAGCACCATTTTCTCACTCGGCTGTGGACAGTGAAGAGGGAGGGTGGGAGTTAGGGCTGTGTAGTGTAGTGTAGTGTAGTGCTGCTGTTGTCCACTACTTCAAAGTCCATAGGGGCTGGCTGTGTTGTGCTGTGCTGCTGTTGTTAATAGGGGCTGTGTCCACTACTTCAAAGTCCATAGGGGCTGGCTTGACTATGTTGTGCAGTCAGTTCTCCATAGGGGCTGTGTCCACTCCAAAGTCCTGTGCAGTGTTCCAGTCCTAAAGGGGTGCTGTAGTGTTGTCCAGGGGGTGCTCTGTCCATCAGGGGTGCTCCCCCCAAGTGCTAAAAAAATAATATATTTTCGGTGTTTATGAATTGTGTGCGCAGTAGCCGCACGTGCATCAACAAAGTAGTGCCAAGCGTGCACCTGTGTCATAAGTAAAGGGCCGGCTGGCTTGACCGTTATGGGTGCTGTAACCCCTGAAAGTACACTCCAGTCCAAACCAAAAAAAAAAATATTTTCTGTGTTTGTGAATTGTGTGCGCAGTAGCCGCACGTGCATCAACAAAGTAGTGCCAAGCGTGCGCCTGTGTCATAAGTAAAGGGCCGGCTGGCTTGACCGTTAAGGGTGCTGTAACCCCCGAAAGTACACTCCAGTCCAAACCAAAAAAAAAATTATTTTCTGTGTTTGTGAATTGTGTGCGCAGTAGCCGCACGTGCATCAACAAAGTAGTGCCAAGCGTGCGCCTGTGTCATAAGTAAAGGGCCGGCTGGCTTGACCGTTAAAGGGTGCTGTAACCCCCCAAAGTACACTCCAAACCAAAAAAATATATATTTTCTGTGTTTGTGACTTGTGTGCACTGTGGCTGCACGTGCATCAACAAAGGAGCAGCGCCAAGCGTGCGCCTGTGTCCCATAAGTAAAGAGCCGGCTGGCTCATTTCTTAAAGGGTGGTGTAACCCACAAAGTGCACTACTCTCCAGCAAAAATAAAAAAATATTTTCTGTGTTTGTGTGCGCTTTAGCCGCACGTATATATATCAATATAACATAAATGGAGGACCAAACTTTCTCCTAGTGCTGTTGCTGCTGCTGGGAGTTGTTCATCATCCCAGAGAGGAAGTAGGAACATCACTACTTTTACTAAACAATTGACCCTCCAACAGTCCCTAGCGATGAGGATGAAGTACGACAGCAGTCATCCTGAAGCAAAACGTATAACTGAGGCCTTGACTGCTATGTTGGTGTTAGACGTGCGTCCGGTATCCGACATTAGTGCAGTGGGAATTAGACAATTGATGGAGGTAGTGTGTCCTCGGTTCCAAATCCCGTCTAGATTCCACCTGCATCCTCAAAGCAGCAGCGACAAGCGTGCGTCTGTCTGTTAAAGGGTGGTGACACCCTCAAAGTGTGCTACACAAACAATTAAAATATTGTTCTTTTTTTTTCTGTCTTTGTGAATTGTGTGGGCTGTAGCCGCACCTGCATCCTTAAAGCAGCAGCGACAAGCGTGCGTCTGTCTGTTAAAGGGTGGTGTAACTCTCAAAGTGCTCCAAAAAATAAAAAACTATTTTTTTAATGTGTTTGTGACTTGTGTGCGATGTAGCCGCACTTGCATCCTCAAAGCAGCAGCGACAAGCGTGCGTCTGTCTGTTAAAGGGTGGTGACACCCTCAAAGTGTGCTACACAAACAATAAAAATATTCTTCTTCTTTTTTCTGTCTTTGTGAATTGTGTGGGCTGTAGCCGCACCTGCATCCTTAAAGCAGCAGCGACAAGCGTGCGTCTGTCTGTTAAAGGATGGTGACACCCTCAAAGTGTGCTACACAAACAATTAAAATATTGTTCTTTTTTCTGTCTTTGTGAATTGTGTGGGCTGTAGCCGCACCTGCATCCTTAAAGCAGCAGCGACAAGCGTGCGTCTGTCTGTTAAAGGGTGGTGTAACTCTCAAAGTGCTCCAAAAAATAAAAAACTATTTTTTTAATGTGTTTGTGACTTGTGTGCGATGTAGCCGCACTTGCATCCTCAAAGCAGCAGCGACAAGCGTGCGTCTGTCTGTTAAAGGGTGGTGACACCCTCAAAGTGTGCTACACAAACAATAAAAATATTCTTCTTTTTTCTGTCTTTGTGAATTGTGTGGGCTGTAGCCGCACCTGCATCCTTAAAGCAGCAGCGACAAGCGTGCGTCTGTCTGTTAAAGGGTGGTGACACTCTCAAAGTGTGCTACACAAACAATTAAAATATTGTTCTTTTTTTTTCGGTCTTTGTGAAATGTGTGGGCTGTATCCGTACCTGCATCCTTAAAGCAGCAGAGACAAGCGTGCGTCTGTCTGTTAAAGGGTGGTGACACCCTCAAAGTGTGCTACACAAACAATAAAAATATTCTTCTTCTTTTTTCTGTCTTTGTGAATTGTGTGGGCTGTAGCCGCACTTGCATCCTCAAAGCAGCAGCGACAAGCGTGCATCTGTCTGTTAAAGGGTGGTGTAACCCTCAAAGTGTGCTCCACAAACAATAAAAATATTCTTTTTTTTTTCTGTCTTTGTGAATTGTGTGGGCTGTAGCAGCACTTGAATCCTCAAAGCAGCAGCGACAAGCGTGCATCTGTCTGTTAAAGGATTACATCGGTGACAGCATCCAAGTAGGCATGTCAGACAGTCCGTACCTGTACTGGCAGGAAAAAGAAGCAATTTGGAGGTCCCTGTACAAACTGGCTCTATTTTACCTGAGTTGCCCCCCCTCCAGTGTGTACTCCGAAAGAGTGTTTAGTGCAGCCGGGAACCTTGTCAGCGAAAGGCGTAGGAGGTTGCTTCCACAAAATGTGGAGAAGATGATGTTCATAAAATGAATTATCTACTCTTCCAGGGAGACCAGCCTCCAGAACGTACAGAGGGACCTGTGGTTCCAGCAGGGACGAATTAATACTCTGTGAGGATGAGGATGTACACACTGAAGAGGGTGAGGAATCGGTGGATGAGGAGGATGAGGATGACATCTTGCCTCCGTAGAGCCAGTTTGTGCAGGGACAGATAAATTGCCAGCTTGTTTTGTGGGGGCCCAAACGAACCAATCATTTCAGCCACAGTTGTGTGGCAGACCCTGGCGCTGAAATGATTGGTTTGTTAAAGTGTGCATGTCCTGTTTATACAACATAAGGGTGGGTGGGAGGGCCCAAGGACAATTCCATCTTGCACTTCTTTTTTTTCTTTGCATTATGTACAGTTTGGGGCCTAGTTTTTCAATGCCATCCTGTCTGCCACTGCAGTTTCACGCCTAGATGGGTCACGTGTTTGTGCCGCCCACTCGTGTCGTTTAGCATAGTCATCCAGCTACCTCGGTGCAACCTTTTGGACATAAAAACACTATTGTGAGGTGTGAGGTATTCAGAATAGACTGGAAATTAGTGGAAATTAAGGTTATTGAGGTTAATAATAGCATAGGAGCAGAAAAACCTACAAATTCTGTGATTTTAGCTGTTTTGATGCTTTTTTTTAAAAAAATACAGATCCAAAACACAAAACCCAGAACCCAAAACACGGAAGGGTGGTTTTGGCAAAACCAATCCAGATCCAAAACACGAAGAAAGATCCAGATCCAAAACCAAAACACAAAACACGAAAAGTGGCCGGTGCACACCCCTAATCACAACCCATACGCATGCGCAGATGTGCGAACATTGCACGGAACGAACGAGTGGCCGCTTACGAGCGGTTCTGAATCAGGCCCACATTTCTAATACACTTCTTGGTGCATGCGACTGAATCCGAACTGCAACTCAGACACATGCACAGATGAAAAACAATGTATAAGAAAAAATAAATCATATTGGTTCTCACAGGAAAAAACACACACTTTGGCCCCTACAGAAAAACAAACACATTGAACCCCAACAAGGAAAAAAAAACATAACACATTGGCCCCTACAGAAAACAATAAAACACATTGACCCCTACAGGAAAAAATAAAAACATATTGGCCCCCACAACATTTTTTTTAAATAAAACACATTGATCCCCACAGGAAAAAATACACACATTGATACCTCACAGAAAAAAACACATTGGCCACCACAAGAAAAAAAAATAAAAACACATTAGCCTCAACAAGGAAAAAATAATGCACACACTGGCCCCCACAAAAAAAAAAACACATCAGCCCGCACAGAAAATAAATTAAACACACTGGTCCCCACTGGAAAAACAAACACATTGGCCCATACAGAAATCAATAAAACACAATTGCCCCCACAGGTAAAAAAAACAAAAACACACTGGCCCTTGGGGGGAAAAAAAAAAACACATTGGCCCCTGGAGGGAAAAAAATAAAAACACATTGGCCTCCGCAAAGAAAGTAGTGTACGTCCCTACAGGGGGCAGGATGGGTGTAGAAGTAAGAAGTTGGGGCAGGATGGGAGTGGTAGTAGTTGGAAGCAGGTGGTTGGTTTTAAATAGTAGTAGTAGTGCAGATCAGTGCCAGGAAGGGAGTAGTAGTAGGAAGTGGGGGCAGCATGGGGGTAGTAGTAGTGGGAAGCAGGGCTTTGGTTGGAAGTAGTAGTGCAGATCAGGGGCAGCATGGGAGTAGCAATAGTGCAGATCAGGGGCAGGATGGGAGTAGCAGTAGTGCAGATCAGGGGCAGGATGGAAGGTAGTAGTGGGAAGTGGGGGCAGAATTGAAGTAGTAGTGCAGATCAGTGGCAGGATGGGAGAAGTAATAGTGCGGATCAGGGGGCAGGATGGGAGTAGTAGTAATGGCAGAGCAGGGGCAGGCCTGGAGTAGTAGTAGTGTGGGGCAGGCTGGGTGTAGTAGTTCAGAGCAAGGAGCAGGATTGGAGTAATAGTGGAAGGGGCAGGATGGGAGCAGTAGTGTGGAGCAGGGTGGCTGTGGTGGTGGGAATAAGGGGGCAGGATGGAAGTGGAAGAAGCTCAACAAGAATTACCTCCACATCCAGGCTCAGCTCACGGGTCTCGGCTGCCATCTTTCTCTCAGCGCTGACAGCCAGATGTTGGGAAAGCCCCTGCCAACTTGTCCCGCTCTTCCAGCTCCTACTCCGTCCCAGGCAGAGCAGCACACACCCAACCCCACCGGCCTCCCTGCGTGGTCCACGTCACTTTCCGCAGCCCCATGAGATAGGATGGCCCGGCTCGGCTCCGTCCATGCCACAGAGAAAGGGAGGCTGATGGCAGCGGCGGAGGCTGAGGGAGGGAGGGGACACTGCAGATTGATGATGGAGCCGGGAGCTTCCGGTTTGCGATCCATAGCGGAACGCAAATCCCAGAAGCGCGGAAGCAAACGGTCAGTACCTGCCCAGCCCCGCTGGTAGTGTCGGACAGCTCAGCAAAGGGGTTTATGGGGCCGGCCCAGCGGGAACTCTCCCGCTTTCCCGGCGGCCCAATCCGCCCCTGCCTTCCACCTATTTGGTTCTTAAATATACCTGGCTGTGTTAATTGCAGATATGATGGTTTTTATCTTATTCTATAGTATGTACACATTTTAATATCTTGTGTTTATAGCAAAATATTTCTGCACTATTTTATGGTAAGTTTTGTAATTTCATATGCATGAACATTTGAAATGACTACACCATATGTGGTACCTGATATGGAATACCATAAATACTAGGGGGTATATTTACTAAGGTGAGAGTTTTTAGAATGGAGATGTTGCCCATAGCAACCAATCAGATTCTACTTAACATTTAACTAGCACCTTCTAGAAGATGATAGCTAGAATCTGATTGGTTGCTATGGGCAAAATCTCCAATTCTAAAAACTCTCATTTTTGTAAATATACCCCTAGGTGTGATAGACCTACTTACAGGTTTGGCATTACCTGACTGTGGTGGGATGAAGGGGGGTTCCACTCTATCTCTGTTTCTCTGTCTTTGTGGCTCCTTCCTCATCTCCACATGCTAGCAGAGAGGCAAGGATTCTCTTTTCCCAGAAAAGTAATTTCCCAACAGATAAGGTAGAAGGTCACTTTATTTATATTATCCAGGCAAGCTTATAGTTAATCAAGAAGGACTGGTCAATATCCTGAGGACTCCTGTTAAAGTAGGGTCAACATTGCAGAGAAATATTTTTTAGTATTTAAGATTTTTTTTCTTATCAATAAGGTAAAATGACAACCAGATTTGCATACATCACAAGTACAAATATCATGCTCAGTGAAGCTCAAATGAAACAATATCACATGCACTAAAGTCGATTAGGTATTGTTATTCATTACAGTTAATTCCCTACGTTAATATCACAAATAGGTTAAATCAGAGGTTCCCAAACTCTACCATTACAGTCCATGTTTTAAGGATGTCCATGCTTGAGCATCTGTGACTTAACTGGTACAGTAACTCAGTCAATCTGATTTAACCATTTTTACTCAAGCATGGATAGCCTTAAAACCTGGACTGTAATGAGGGAGTTTGGGAACCTCTAGTGTGATTGTTTTCTTTTTGATAATTAATAATATTTATTACAACTATATGATACTATTATTATTATTACATTTTATTTATAGGGTGCCACAAGTGGTCTGCAATGCCGTACATACCATACAGGGTACACAGAAACTTATTTTCCAAAATAGTAACCAAAATATAAACGGAGCACAAGTAATAATTAGCAACACAATTCTCCATACACAATACAGCTGGGAAGGTGAAGGCTGTCATTGAAGTGCTTGAGAAGAGGGCTGTGAGATAGTAGGGAGGAGAACCTTGATCCTAGGAGCTTACAATATAGGGGAGAGGGGAAACAGATAGATGACTTGAGGCATGAATGTGTAGAATGGGACCTGAGTACAGAAAGTTGGCAATATAGAGAAGGCTGAGGCAGGAGGGAGAGAGACCTGGTGGCACGGTTATGTGGTGGAAGGGTATGCTTTGATGAACAGGTGGGTTTTTAGTGCATGTTTGAAGCTTTGCAAGGTAGGGGAGAGCAAGGGAGCTCATTCCACTGAAGGGGGGCTGCACGGGCAAAATATTGGATATGAGGACGAGATGAAGTAACCAGGGTGGAGTTGAGGCAACAGTCATTGGCAAACAGGAGTGGGTGGGAGAGAATATGTAAGGGGAAAAGGTTGGAGATTTAGGGAGCAGTGGAGTGAGAAAGGGCCTTGTAGAGTATGTGAAGGTGAGGAGATTGAAGGGGATTTTTTAGAGGAATGGGAGCCAGTGCAGGTTCTGGCAGAGGGGAGCAGTGGAAGTAGAAAGGCAGGAGAGGAAGATAAGTCTAGATACAGCATTGTAGGGGAGCAAGATGGCAATGGTGGGAGGCCAGTGAGGAGAAGGTTGCAGTAGTCGAGATAAGAAATGATTAGTGAATGAATAATCAGTTTGGTAGCATTCTGGGAAAGGAAAGGCCTAATGCAAGCAATGGTGCATAGTTGGAACTAAAAGGATTGAGCAACGGATTAAATGTTGGGGCTGAAGGAGAGGGAGAAATCAAGGGTGATGCCCAAGTAGCAAAGTTGGGTGACAGGATATGATGGTGTTGTCAACAGTGATAGCGAGATTGGTTGGTGTGGAGACTTTATTAGGGGGAAAAAATATGAGTTTGGTTTTGTCCATGATGAGCTTCAGAGAGTGTTCAGACATCCAGGTAGAGATGGTGGAGAGGCAGCTGGATACCTGAGAGAGGACAGAAGGAGAGAGTTCAGGAGAGGAGAGGTATAGTTGCATGTCATCGGCACAGAGGTGGTATTAAAAGCCAAAGGAGCTGATAAGTTCTCCTAGTGTAGGGGTGTACAGGGAGAAGAGCAGAGGGCCCAGGACAGAACCCTGTGGGACACCAATGGGAAGGGTGGAAGGAGGGAGGTGGAGCCAGAGGCAAACACAGAAAATGAGCGGTTGGTGAGGTAAGAGGTGAACCAGGCATGGACGGTGTTAGAGATGCCAAAGGTCTAAAGGGTGAGGAGGAGAGGATTATCATGATGTTGAATGCTGCAGAGAGGTCCAGGAGGATAAACAAAGAGAAGTGGCCCTTGGATTTGGCTGCAAGCAGGTCATTGGTTACTTTGGCCAGGGCAGTTTCAGTGGAGTGATGTGGGCAAAAGCCAGATTGGAGAGGATCAAAGATGGGGTTGTCAGAGAGATAGCTGGTGAGGCTGCTGTAGACAAGCCTCTCAAGTAGTTTGGAGGTGAAAGGGAGAAGATAAATGGGGCAGTAGTTGGTGGGTGAGGACAGGTTGAGGTTTGGTTTTTGTAGAATAGGTGTGACAAGAGCATGTTTGAATGATGAAGGAAAGATGCAGGTGGAGAGAGATTAGTTGAAAAGGTGAGCAAGGTGTGAGAAGTGGTGGTGGAGAGGGAACGTAGAAGATGAGAAGGGAGGGGGTCAAGGGGGCAGGTGGAGGGTGGAGAGGACAAGATGAGGTAGTGGACCTTGTCACCCAAGTTGGGGTGGCCACGAGGTGTGGATGGTGGGGTAGGTGGGGTGGCTGGAGATTTCCTTATGCAGTTCTCCCAGTAGTGCCCCATATGCTGTGCCCCCAGTAGTGCCCTTATACTGTGCCCCCTATACAATACCCCCAGTAGTGGCCCAAGAATGCCCCCAGAAATGCCCC
Source organism: Taudactylus pleione (assembly GCA_031769625.1). Classification (NCBI taxonomy): domain Eukaryota; kingdom Metazoa; phylum Chordata; class Amphibia; order Anura; family Myobatrachidae; genus Taudactylus; species Taudactylus pleione. Next base: position 656,867 of record JAUIMM010000614.1, read on the forward strand.
TTATGCTGTGCCCCCTCCCCTGTGCAATACTACTTACATTTCTTGATGATGTCCAGGCTGGTTTACACTAGGGTTATCTGGGTGTGCACCTCCTTCTTCTCCCTCCAGCGTGCATCATGCCTGATGACATCACCGCAGCCGGTATCCAGAGCCACACACAGACGCAGAGAGATGCTCGGTGCTTTGTGCCTGTGTGTGGCTCTGGATGCCAGCCCCAGTGAGGGACTGAAGTAACCCCCGGCGGCAGCATGCAGAGCCAGGCAATTTGGGTTTGGTGGGATTGCAGTGGTGCCAGGGAAGGGGGTGTGCTGGCAGCAGATGTATCTGTGGATGGGGTGCGGCCTGCAGGTGTGTGTACTGCTCTTTTTGGTGTCACCCCCTTGAAGGGTGACACCCAGTGTGGGCTGCACCCCCCACACCACCCTTGTGACACCACTGTGTAGTCCATCTGTGTAAGTGTTGGCTTGCAGTTTGTTTTCCTTCGGTTTAACGCCGGTACAATGCTGATATTAATTTTAATTGCTCAATACACTTTAGAAATAAATGCCCTAACAGCCTAAATGGCCTAGCAGCCTACTCTGAACTGAAATACTATGCTGCAATACTGACTAAATCAATTCACAGATATAACTTTCACAAAAGTTCTTTTTACGCTAAATGTTATTCTGCCTTCTTATTGCCCTAGGCACCTTTTATCTAAAATAACTCTTAAAAAAACTATATACTGTACATCCCTAACATGACTAAAAGTCTCTGTCACTAAAAACAGTTATGTTGCAGCACTGTTTATCACTCTAAATAGCAGTAATATCTATTACTAGAAGCAGATGCTGCTGTGTGAAGAAATAAACATTTTACTTTATGGTATTTTCTCACCACTTAAACCTTCCAAGACAGGATGCGGCTTTCACTTTAAATAGCAACCAGCTTTTTTTCAGCACCTCAGCAGAAGTGTACTTCCTCTGACAGTTCGATGACAGTAGGTTGGGGTTAGAATATAGATTGGCCACACAGATCCCAATCCACCCCTCCAGTCTATCACGACCAGGGTTTCTTGGCATGGTGGTCGGTGGGTGTTACCTGTGCGGATTTTATGGCGGGGGGCATCTGGTGGTGGTGCTGGTGCCTGGTGGGGAGCACTGGCTGTGTGTGGTCCTGTGTGAGCATATTGTCACTCTGTACTGGGTAGGCTTGGTGGTGTGTCCGTTACACTTCGGCAAGGGAGCCGCCATCTTGCTTTCTGCCATGTGACCTAGTTCCACAATCCTGGCATGTCACATGCTCACTCTCTGACCACTCACGGCAGGGTGCTGGGTATAAAATGGAGTTCAGAGCTCCCTTGCATTGCCAGTGCAACGTGTTTCTCAGCGCAAGCTGAGAGAGAGTTCCAGAGCTTGTCTGCCTGCCTGTTGGATCTCTGCCTAAGCCTGCTTCGCCTAACCTGCTCCTTACACTGCTGGACTTCCAGTGCCTTCTCCCACTGCCTCCTCCTTTTGCCTACCCCATTCCCTGAGTATCTGTGTCAGCTGTTAACCTGCACCTTGCCTCCACTTGCACCTTCCTCTGGACATTACTTCTTCAGTCACAATTCTTTTCTGCCTCACAAGACCTGAAATACTGAACTGCCTTCTGTTTTCACTACCTGGACTTTAGTGCTATACCCAGACTTTCTGTTTCACCACATTCATGTCTGTCAAGCTACTCATTAAAATCTCCACATTTATTTTTAAATCTGCTTCAGTGTCTCCTCCTATTACCACCCCGTGCCCACAACAAAACCAGAACCTCACAGTTTGCACTAGCCCAATGGACTCGGCCACTGGACAGGAGTCTGGAGCACCTCCATGATTAAGGCACAGCCGAAACGCGTTGGAGACACACACCCACCATCACGTCCTGGAAACCTTCTTTCCTGCTGAAGAACCCCCCTGCTGTCCCAGCGACCGCTGATCACAAGGAGCTGCCAGCACCTCCGGCGAGCGGCACCCCCGCCTTGTGACCGTGACACGCCCGGCTCTCAGCCTCCCCGCCCCACATTGGGCGCCAACAGCCGCAGGAACCACGAGGAGCCGGTGATCACTGCACACACACGGCATCCCTCATCCGAACAGCCTCACCCGGCCATCCCGCTGCACGACGTGGCACACACGCAGGTACCAGCCCACATCCCAAACACGGAGACGCCGACCTGCCGCAGCCTGCGCATCCAGCCAGGCTCCATCCACCTTGCTGACCCACCATGCCAGCGCAAACAAGACCAACTGTGCCACCATCACGGGGCACAGCCGCACCAGTAGCTGCAGCACAACAAGAACGGCCATCTAACCTGCCGCTGTATACCATCAGAGACTGCCGACCACCACCCCCAAATCGCAACGCCTACACAGGCACCTACCGGTAGGTAAGTTGTACAAATTGCGGGACGCCGCCACATCATCTATCCTTACCAGACTTCCACCTACACTGTGCCGGGCGTTAAGACTGTCGACCAAAGGTCCAGCAGGGACAACGTGCTGGTCCAGAACTGCACGGAAAAGGAGCCCCCTAAAAGGGTCTACCCACCTTCCCCCCCGTGCACCCATCCTGCTCTTCCCCCCCACTGCTCCTGGGTCAATTACCCTCTAGTAGCATTGTGCCTACCTACCTTAAACCAATAAAATTACCTTGACCCAACACCACCGTCTACGTCTCTCTGTCATACAGATCACTCTTACCCAAGCACTTTACACACTGCCCCACCATATAGAGAGCGCGCCTTACCCAGCTTTTACCAGTCTCTAAACTAGGTAGGAACAGGTACTCCTACCACAGGCGCAGCACTCTTACACCCCCTACCCCCATACCTCCAGATACACGAACATCCCCTCCCCCCACCTCTCTCCCCCCCCCATTACTCTTTCCCTCTCCCTCCTGCCTCAATCCACCCCCACAGTCATATCAGTGAGCGCGGTTCACCACCCTTTATTCAGGAGTCTGGAGCAGATTTATTCCAGTGCATTGCAGGCCGTTTGGAAAACCTGGAAGCTATGCAGCACAAAATGGCCAAGTTCCTGCAAGAAATGACTAAACAACAGGATAACATGCAAACCTCTCTACCCTCCCCTAATGTAACAGTAGTTAAACCCATTTCTGTTCCTGAAAATATGGGGTACAGGACATCCCCTCGGTTACATCTTCCTTTTCCAAGTAAATTTAATGACAACCCCAAGCTTTGTCAGGGGTTCCTGAATCAGTGTGATATACATTTTACCCTACAGCCTGATAATTTTCCCACTGCAAGAACTAAAGTGGCCTACATCATGTCACTGTTGTCTGGCTCAGCCTTGGATTGGGCTTCCCCACTCTGGGAGCATTCAGATTCTTTGCTGGACAACTATACCAACTTTGTGTCATCATTCAGGAGGATTTTCGATGAGCCTGGGCATACCATATTGGCTTCATCCAGTATCATGATACTGAAACAAGGAACCCTTCCTGTCAGCCAGTATGCCATTTAGTTTCAGATTTTAACAACAGAGCTCAAGTGGAATGCAGAAGAACTCTCCTCAGCTTGTTAGCATGGGCTTTCTGATCGACTGAAAGATAATCTAGTCACCTGTGAACTACTCACTAATCTGGACAATATGATTTCTCTCTGTAACAAGATCGATCTACGCTTTAGAGAACGTCAAGCTGAAAACATAGAACTGATCGGCAAAGGTCATTTACCCCTCCCTCTACTACCCATCCATCCCCTCCTTCTACAGATGAAGAGCCTATGCAGGTGAATCATATCCATCTCTCCAAAGAGGAATGCCAGAGAAGAATATTAAATACCTCTGCCTATACTGTGGAGACGCGGGTCTCCTGGTGGCCTCCTGTTCCCATAAATTGGGAAACGCCCATTCCTAACTGACCCTGGGGACATCCAGTTAAGAGTATTGAGTCCGTCCCCAACCTGTAAAGATTTTGTATTAAACCTAGCCTTAGATTTCAAGTTGAAACCTGGCTTTGTTGCTGCATTATTAGACAAACTACAGATTCCTTGTACTCTCCTCGACCACTCAATTTCCTTGACTGCTGTAGATTGACAGCCTCTGACTAATGGAATCATCACCAAGGAAACTCAGCCAGTATTGGTCTTCATAGGAGCACTGCATTCCGAGTCTCTGAGATTCCTAGAGATTCCTGAAGCCTCCCAAGACATCATTTTAGGGCTACCCTGGTTACGCCAGCACAAGCACAGGATAGATAGGATTTGCAATGAGCACCATTCATGGTGAGCTGACTGTCAGAAAGCCTTTCTTCCTAAGATATGACCTGAAAGGATAGCAGTCTCATTAAAACCATCAGCAATTCACAAAGAGTATCAAATGTTTACTGATGTTTTTTCTGAACAACAGGCAAATATCTTACCTCCTCACAGAGAATGGGATTGCCCAATTGATTTATTGCCGGACAAGATGACTCCTCATGGTAGCACCTATCCTCTGTCCTTACCAGAGACCAGAGCTATGTCTGAATAAATCCAGGAGAATCTGGAGAAGGGGTTCATTTGTCCTTCCACCTCTCATGCTGGAGCAGGGTTCTTTTTTGTTGCTAAGAAGGATGGTGGCCTGAGACCATGTATAGACTATTGGGGTCTTAATGATATAATGGTCAAGAATCAGTATCCACTCCCTTTAATCACAGAGTTGTTCGATAGAGTCAAAGGATCCGTCATATTCTCAAAATTAGATTTGCAAGGGGCCTATAATCTCATCCATATCCGGGCAGGCGATGAATGGAAAACTGCTTTTAATACCATGGATGGTCATTTTGAATACCTTGTGATGCTCTTCAGATTATGTAAAGCCCCTGCTGTCTTTCAAGGCTTTGTAAATGAAATTTTTCGAGATCTACTATATGTTTCAGTAGTTGTCTATTTGGATTATATTGAATTCTCGTCTTCTCCAGAGGAACATTATAAACACATGAAGGAAGTGTTAGCCAGACTAAGGAAAAATCATCTTTACTGCAAACTGGAAAAATGTGTTTTTAGTGTACCCAGTGTGCCATTTTTTGGCTATGTCATCTCGGGCTCCAGTTTAGAAATGGACCCCAAGAAGGTTCAGGCAATCCTGGATTGGTTCCGACCTCAAACTTTGAAAGCCATTCAGAGATTGCTCGGATTTGCCAACTACTACAGATGTTTTATCAAAGGATTTTCCTCTTTGTTGGCTCCCATCACGGTCCTGACTCGTAAAGGTGCTAATCCTGCTCTATGGTCACCTGAAGCAGAGACAGCCTTCCAGCTTTTAAAGCAGGCATTTATTACAGCTCCTGTTTTAAGACAACCAGACCTGGATAAACCCTTCTTGTTGGAGGTTGACACATCATCAGAGGCAGTGGAAGCCCTCCTATCCCAGCACTATGAAGACAACCGAGTCCACCCCTGTGGATTCTTTTCCAAGAAGTTTTCTCCTGCAGAAAAGAACTACGCCATAGGAGAACAGGAGCTCTTGGCAGTAAATTTGGCACTGAAGGAATGGAGATATCTGCTAGAAGGGGCTAAGTTTCCATTTACTGTTTTTACCGACCATACAAACCTCCTCTTCCTCTAGAATATCCAGTGTGTAAGTCCCCGTCTGGTCCGGTGGGCAATATTCTGTGATCATTTCCAGGTTACTCTGACCTTATGTTCTGGAGCTCTTAATCAAAAAGCAAGGTCCCTCTACTGTATTAATAATTCTGAAATTCCTCACAGCACTCCTGTGCTGGAGTCAAGAGTGTTTGCCACCATACAATTACAACCACCTACTGGGAAAACTTTTGGGGTCCCGGAGTTAAGGAAGCAGCTTCTCACCTGGGCACACTCCTCATGCTTTGCAGGACATTCTGGCACTCGGAAGACTCTTGAGCTTTTGAAGAGATCCTATTGGTGGCCATCAATGAAAGCTGATGTATTGGAGTTCATCTCATCATGTACCTCATGTGCCCAGCACAAATCCTCGCATCAAGCCCCAGCTGGTGAGTTGTTACCCCTGCCTATATAATTGCGTCCATAGACGCATCTCTCCATGGACTTTGTGACTGATTTGCCAAGTTCCCAGGGATATACTACTATCTGGGTCGTGGTAGACTAATTTTTGAAAATGGTCCATTATGTCCCCCTAAAGAAACTTCCTTCTGCTTCGGGTTTGGCTCATCTGTTCATCCAACATATATTCCGTCTCCACCGTCTTCCTACAGAAATAGTCTCTGATCTTGGAGCTCAATTTGTGGCAAGGGTCTTGAGAGCTCTGTGTTCCGTTCTTCAAGTTAAATTGAATTTCTCCACAACTACCACCTGCAAAGTAATGGACCTACATAAAGGGTTAATCAAAATCTTGAGACCTTTCTAAGGATCTTCATGTCATCCTCTCAAGACAATTGGCCAGAATTATTGCCCTGGGCTGAATTTGCACAAAATGCCTCATATCATTCTTCCACAAACCAAACCCCATTCCAGATTGTATACAGTCTTCATCCCCAAGTCCCTGAGATCCAAAGCCTACCTGTCTTTGATGTTCCAGCCATGGATGATACTGTAAAGAGGTTTGCGTCAAATTGGGCTCAGGTATGTGCTGATTTAGAGAAGGCGTCCTCTCGTTACAAACTTCAAGCAGACAAGAAACAGAGAAAGGTGCCCTGTATGCAAGTTGGAGATCAGTTGTGGTTGTCTACCCGGAATCTACAGCTCAGAGTACCCTCAATGAAATTTGCTCTATGTTTCCTCAGACCCTTCTCTATTATTGAAATGATCAATCATGTGGCATATTGCCTTCAGCTACCTTCATATTTGAAAGTTCAAAATTCTTTCCATATTTCCCTACTCAAACCTCTGATCCTGAACAAGTTCCATAAGATTCTCCCTGTTCCTCCTCATGTCCAGACCAAAAGAGGCATGAAATTTGAGGTCTCCCAGGTCCTGAATTCCCAAGTCCGTGGGGTCATTCACAATACCGCCTCGATTGGAAGGGTTACGGCCCGGAAGAATGCTGCTGGACCGATGCCTGGGACATCCATGCTCCTGTACTAGTCAGGAAGTTCCATACTGCTCATCCAGAAAAGTTTGGTGAGTGTCCTGAGGCCACCCATAAAGGGGGGGTACTGTCCCGACCAGGGTTTCTCGGCATGGTGGTCGGCGGGTGTTACCTGTGCGGATATTATGGCGGGAGGCATCTGGTGGTGGTGCTGGTGCTTGGCAGGGAGCATTGGCTGTGCATGGCCTTGTGTGGGCATATTCTCACTCTGTGCTAGGCAGGCCTGGCGGTGTTTCCGTTCCGCTACGGCATGGGTGTCACCATCTTGCTTTCGGCCTTGTGACCTAGTTCCCAATCCTGGCATGTCACATGCTCATTCTCTGACCACTCACGGCTGGGCACTGGGTATAAAAGGGATTTCAGAGCTTCCTTGCATTGCCAGTGCAACGTGTTTCTCAGTGCAAGCTGAGAGAGAGTTCCTGAGCTTGCCTGCCTGCCTGTTGGATCTCTGCCTAAGCCTGCTTCGCCTAACCTGCTCCTTACCCTGCTGGACTTTTACTGCCTTCTCCCACTGCATCCTCCTTTTGCCTTCCTCATTGCCTGAGTTCCTGTGTCAGACGTTACCCTGCACCTTGCCTCCACTTGCACCTTCCTCTGGACATTATTTATCCAGTTACAATTCTTTTCAACCACACAAGACCTGGAATACTGGACTGCCTTCTGTTTTCACTACCTGGACTTTTTCCCATTGCCTCACTACAATTCCCAAGTGCACTTTAGTGCTATACCCGGACTTTCTGTTTTACCACATTCATGTCTGTTAAGCAACTCATTAAAAACTCCACGTTTATTTTAAAATCTACTTCAGTGTCTGCTCCTATTACCACCCCACCCCACAACAAAACCAGAACCTCACAGTGTCTCAATCAGCATGTTCATAAACAGAAGCAATAATCTCCCTTCAGAAACTGTCAGTGTTAGTTCTTAAATAGCAAAGGGTGCAGCTCCTCTCCTCAGAGAGAAACCTCACAATTTCCAATGGTGCAGAAGTGACTCCTTTTATATCTGCTGGCTCTAGCTGGGCACCTTCCCCACCTGAGGCATGCGACTCCCCACTGACCTGCATTCTTCCTAGCCAGGTGCAAGACTACCTCTGCCTCTTACTTCCCCATTGGATTATTTAGCTAGTAATCCCACACAGCCATGACTCCTCTGCAGCTACAGGACATAGGCTATGTTCGGGGCACAGCTGGGTTATATCTTGTGATGGCAAGGTTTCACAGATCACTATTCACCAGTTGTACAACTGGCTCTGAAGATCAGCTGCCTGTTTATGGTTAGAAAAATAAGTGCTCTATGCTATCACAGTGTGGTCTGGCAGTTCCAGGAGGAGAAAACAAAATTCCCTGAGACTACCCGTTCAGCTGTAACTAGCAGGGAGCACTTCCAATGGGTGCGGGTGGTGGATTTTACTGGGGGGGCTATATATATATATATATATATATATATACTCATATGTATATATCTAAGGGGTACAGCTTCAGTCTTGTTTCATGATTCTGTTTGCATGCTAAATATAATATATATATATATATATATATATATATATATATATATAAATATATAAATATATATATGTGTATATATATATATATATATTTACTATATATATAATATCAGGAAGAACTGGCACTCCAGTCTATAAGGTATCATCACCTGGGTGCCCTCCCCAAATCTTAATACAATGTGACAAAGGTGGGCGGCACTCCAGGGCTTGTAATATAGACAAAAAGGAACTGCTACCAGATGCAGTTAGTCTGACGTTTCAGTTTATTACCTTTATCAAGGACTAACTGCACCTGGTAGCATTTCCTTTTTGTCCATATTACAAGGCCACCCTTTGCCACATTATATATTGTGAAACAGTTAGGTTAGGGGGTCCCTCTCCTGGGTAGAGGTCTCCTTCCTTACATTACACACACAGCAGCAGGGAAGCAGCACACCAGTCTGGATGTAATTACAAGCTGGTCGGCGCCAGTCTTTATTGTACAATGTCAGAAACATAAAGAAAACATAAATATAAATCCTAGCCCTGTCGGGGCACTAACTTCACAGGTAGTTCCCTCACTACCAGAACCTGGCAGGGCCTAATGCCCTCGCCAGCAACAAAAGCACAGCACAACACTCATGGTTAGGTTTCCAAGTATCTCTGAGCAAACTCCCTGCCTGCTCTCCCAGGTGAGACAATCAGCCCTAAACAAACTAGGCTTATATTGGCCACTCTCAGGTGGAAAACTAACAATCCTGTTACCAGGCTGCGAGAACCAAAACCTGGAGTGGCCGTGGGTGGAGCCCTCCCTCTCCTCTTACCCACAACCCCTAGGTCCCAAACCGGCTTTTCAAAAAGCCGAAACTCAAGCCTGCTACACTGCAGACTTTCTCCTGGGGGTTTAAATCACAAAAGACAGGAATCTGGGACAAATGTACCTGCCACAGACCACTTTACCAGTGATCCTATCACATATCCCCCCCCTTTGTTTCGACCTGTGGGACAGAACAACTGAAGCCCCCAAACAATGAACACGTGACAACGCGTCTGCATTGGCCAGCTGGCTTTCTGGCCTGTGTTCCACTGAAAATGTAAAAGTTTGTAACGCCAAGAACCATCTAGTAATTCTCGCATTACTGTCCTTATTTTCAGACATCCACTTCAGAGGGGCATGGTCAGTGATCAATTTGAACTTTCTTCCTCCAAGTAGTACCTGAGAGCCTCTAATGCCCACTTTATGGCCAACACCTCCTTCTCCACTGTGGCATAGTTTCTCTCATGTACATTCAACTTTCTGCTAAGATAGAAAATAGGGTGTTCCTCACCCTCCTTGTTCTGGGACAGGACCGCTCCAATACCTACTTCTGATGCATCGGTTTGTACTATGAATTCCCTTTCAAAATTAGGAGTCATCAGGACTGGTTGGGAACACAACGCTACTTTCAACTCCTGAAAAGCTTTCTCTGCCTCAGGACTCCATTCTACCATGACTTTTTGTTTGCCTTTGGTCAGGTCAGTCAGTGGGACTGCCATGGTGTCAAAGTTGGGTATAAACCTCCTGTAGTACCTCGTAATTCCCAAGAAGGCTCTCACCTGCTTCTTATTCAGAGGCCGTGGCCAGTTTTGTATGGCATCAACTTTATTGAGCTGAGGCTTTATCAGGCCTCTGCTAATGGAGTATCCCAGATATATTACTTCCTCCATGCCTAGACAACACTTTTTTGGGTTGGCTGTCAAACCTGCCTTATAGATGGAGTCCAACACTGCTTGCACCCTGGGTAAGTGAGACTGCCAATCAGGACTATGAACGACCACGTCATCCAGATAAGCAGCCGCATACTGTCTATGGTGCCTTAGAACCCAGTCCATCATTCTTTGGAAGGTAGCAGGTGCCCCATGTAGCCCGAAGGGCAACATCTTGTACTGAAACAAGCCTTCTGGTGCTGAAAAAGCTGTCTTTTGTTTGGCGCTCTCGGTTAACGGTACTTGCCAATACCCTTTGGTTAGGTCAAGAGTGGTTAAATACATGGCCGTCCCTAGTCTCTCAATCAGTTCATCCACTCTTGGCATCGGGTAGGCATCGAATTTTGAAACACTGTTCAACTTTCGGAAATCATTGCAGAAACGCACACTCCCGTCGGGCTTTGGAATCAACACAATGGGACTTGACCATTCACTATGTGATTCTTCAATAACCCCTAACTCTAGCATATTTTTAATTTCTTTCAACACCGATTTTCTTTGTGCTTCTGGTTACCTATAGGGCTTTAGATTAACTTTAACCCCTGGGTCAGTGATGATGTCATGTTTAATGACCGAGGTTTTCCCAGGTACGTCAGAGAACAGCACCCTATTTCTAATCAGAAACTCCTTGACCTTTTGTTGGTGAATTGCCGACAGGGTTTTTGCCACTGTCACTTCGGGAACTAAGGGCCCTGGACTTACTGGAGGGTCTCGGACGGCCGACAGTACCATTCTATCTTTCCAGGGCTTTAACCAAAGAAGGGTCATTCAACTGCTCGACGGCAAAGAACTCTCTTCTGACCTCTAAATCAGGTAGACGATCACCTGGCCCAACAACACTTCCCACCTCAATGGGAGGCACATCAGTTGGCGGGCCACCGTCACATTCCGCATTCTCTAGTTCGCCAACCATAGTAGAAAAAGGGAATAACTCTGACTCAGAAGAAACTCCCTCCTCCACTACATCGACAACCTTCTCAAATGGATCGGGGTTGTTCACCTCTGGAACAAAACGGCTTTCCCACAACTTCCAGAAGTGAGCAAAGTCTCTCCCCAATATTGCATCGTACACCAGACCATGCACCAATCCCACAGAAACTAAAGCAGAGCCACATGGTGTCTCGATGTTCACCTCGGCCGTAACATAATATCGAGTATCCCCATGTATGCTGGTCACACCAACAGTTTTCCCTGTATGCCTCAAGGGGTTCACCAGCTCAGCTTTTATAAGTGTCACCAAGCTACCAGAGTCTAACAGTGCCTCTACTCGGTTGCCATCTACAGTGAGTACAAACATGTGCTTATCAGTCTCAGCCTGCCGGTCAGCCGTACAGGCTATCTGTGCAAAGAAAGACCCCCTGCGGTAGACATGAGCAGTATCACATTGCATAGGTTCAGTTGTAAGTGCACAGTTAGCGGCAATATGGCCGAAGCCACCACATCGGAAACACTGAGTCATATTAATGTCTAGTTGTTTGCGGGGCAAGAATATTCCAGGCCTGGCAGGCCTGTCTCCAGGTTCTACACCCTCAGTCTTAGTTACATTCCACTGCCCAGCACCCTTCTCCCCTGGAACAGTCTTACCAGTGTCTCTGGGAGTTCGCCGGTGAGCCATCGGGGCTCGGGGGGGCATACTCATCATCTCCTCAGCCACCACGTACCTCTCCACCAGCTCGACCAACTGGTCCATGGACTTAGGGTCTGCATGGCTCACCCACTTGTGCAGAGTCACAGGTAATGATCGCAGGTACCGGTCCATCATGACCCTTTCCACGATCTGTGGTCCCGTCAGCGTCTCGGGCTGTAGCCATTTTGAGGACAGAAGGACGAGGTCATGCATCTGTGAACGTGGAGGCTTGTCCTTATGGAACTCCCAGCGGTGAACCCGTTGGGCACGAACAAAGGTGGTGACTCCCAAGCGAGTTAGGATCTCCTGTTTTAGTTTTTTATAGTCCTTGGCGTCAGCCAGGCATAAGTCGAAATATGCTTTTTGTGGCTCCCCAGACAAAAAAGGTGCCACCAGACTTGCCCACTGCTCCTTGGGCCAACTCTCCATTTCGGCCGTTCTTTCAAATGTGGCGAGATAGGCCTCCACATCATCGCCCAAAGTCATCTTTTGGAGGAAGTGACTGGCTCGTACAGAGTGAGTGGTGCTGGGAGGACCAGTATTAACATCTCTGGGCCGGGCGACCAGGTGCTGTACCACCTCTCTTATGGCCTGGCGGGTTTCCTCAATGGTGACCTGTTGTTGCCTCTGGGCTGTCTCCAAGGCCAACAGTTGCACCCTGGTGGATTCCTGCTGAGCCCTGGTAGATTCCTGCTGAGCTGCTGTAGCTTACTGCTGAGCCCTGGTAGATTCCTGCTGAAGTTTGTTTGTCTCCTGCTGAGCTGCTGTAGCTTGGAGCAAGGCTTTAATAATGTCCGCCATTTTATCCCGGGGTGTAGGTTGGAAGCTGAACCTTGCCTCTCTGAGCATTGGCTGACGCCTCCTCTTTGGGACTCCAAGGACACTGTGTTATTTCCACACTCACAAATTGGGTGTCTGTCCCTTTAATTTTTAAATGGAAAGTTTTCCTCTTGCTGCAACTTCAGTGTGTGTGGGTGCATTCTCCACCATTTTGTGACACAGTTAGGTTAGGGGGTCCCTCTCCTGGGTAGAGGACTCCTTCCTTACACACACACAGCAGCAGGGAAGCTGCACGCCAGTCTGGATGCAAGTACAAGCTGGTCGGCGCCAGTCTTTATTGTACAATGTCAGAAACATAAAGAAAACATAAATATAAATCCTAGCCCTGTCGGGGCACTAACTTCACAGGTAGTTCCCTCACTACCAGAACCTGGCAGGGCCTAATGCCCTCGCCAGCAACAAAAGCACAGCACAACACTCACGGTTAGGTTTCCAAGTGTCTCTGAGCAAACTCCCTGCCTGCTCTCCCAGGTGAGACTATCAGCCCTAAACAAACTAGGCTTATATTGGCCACTCTCAGGTGGAAAACTAACAATCCTGTTACCAGGCTGCGAGAACCAAAACCTGGAGTGGCCGTGGGTGGAACCCTCCCTCTCCTCTCACCCACAACCCCTAGGTCCCAAACCGGCTTTTCAAAAAGCCGAAACTCAAGCCTGCTACACTGCAGACTTTCTCCTGGGGGTTTAAAACACAAAAGACAGGAATCTGGGACAAATGTACCTGCCACAGACCACTTTACCAGTGATCCCATCAATATATATATATATATATATATATATATAATCACAGTATTTTACCAACCTTAGCACGACAAACCTTTGACAAGTTTAGCATTAGTAATTATACTTCATACAGGAGTTTTGTATGTCATATTTCTGGGCACCAAAAAAATGTATTGGATTAATTTTTTGTTCAGTTTACTGCCCTCAAAAGCTTGAGTATAACAACATCTATAAATACTGACTATGTTTGGATATAAAAGGTGATGCTAGCAGCTACAAAATCAATGTGCATTGTAAACAATGTTAAGATATTGTTGACAACAGGTTTAATCTTCTGTGCAACACTGTGGTATCTACAGTAAATATATTCTGTTAGGATAAAAGTGTAAATCATAAATCATCATTATTTTCACTTGCTGGACATGTTCCCTGTAAAGAATAACATGAAACAGCAGCAAGACTGCTAGTTCAGGGAAGTGATGGTATACAGTGTACAAGTATTTACATGAAACCTATCTTGACATTTTCGCAAAAAATAATTTGTGTGCTAATTAATGAATATAAATACAAATTACAGATATTTTTCTGGTGTGGGTTTTTTTTTATAATAGAACATGAGACTGCAGATGTAATAAAATATATTATATACACACCTGTGGGTACTTGTGTATATGGCTTATGAAACATACACAAGAAGAATTTTAGAAGATTTCTGTAACATATTTATGACCTGAAAATTAATTTCATAATACTTTATTTGTATATTATTTGTATAGCATTAAAGATATCCAGGATTTGGACTTATGTCCACCTTTAATTCAGTCTTTTAAAGTATGAATACAGATATATTAAACTCATTTGATGGCACAGTGGTTACCATTGCTTCTTACAGCATTGGGGTCATAGCGTTAATTCCAACCAATGCCTCATCTGTGTGTTGAGTGTATGTTTTCACCTTATTTGGAGGTGATGCAAGTTCAACAGCAAATGCATCCCTCGATTATCAGCAGAGAGCACATGGGGCTTATCTTGATGGAAGATAGAAAAGCAGTCAGTTTTCTCTGTACATGGCCACATCTCCCCATCCATGAAATGGCTGTATGGATGCACAGAATAGATCCATCTTGAAGGAGTGTTGTGGCCATGTAGTCCAACTTCTGTGCTTGTTTGAGGCATGGGGGAGGGGACTTGGACTGTAGACCCTAATTTTAAACATAATAAGATATGCTACCATGCTAAGACTTTTAGTACAATGCAGGTGCACAATCCAAGTACAGTACTATGAACAATAATAATAGTCAAAATAATCCTGATAAACTCTACAATTAACATGGAGTATAAGTGAGGTTCTTAGTACAAAGATATTTGTTTGAGGCATGCTAATATAGATTGGATGCCTGAATCAGATGGATGTTTTGCATCAAGCATGAGATGGTTGCAAGTGCCTATACTTATGATGAAGGCTGCAACTGGAAAAACAGTGGGCGGAGCAATGCATACATATGAGGCCCCAAGGATACTCACATAGATAGACAGATACTTGCATTAGTATACTGTAGAAAATATGTCAGCCGCAGACAAACACATATTTGGCATTTTGTGCCCAATTTAGAATCAGACTCTTAGTAAGGCACTACCAGTTTAGTGCGTGATTGCAAAATCTTTTCAACCTGCAAAGTAGAACTGAAAGGTCCTTAAAGGTGCAGAAGCTTGGGGATCAACAATCATTTACAAGCAACTTGAACAACAGAACCAACACACACTTATTCTTATGACTTGTCACTCTCACGGTATAATTACTAAAGTGCAGGTTTATGGAAGTGGAGGTGTTGTCCATAATCAGATTCTAGTTGTTGTATTCTAGAAGGTGCTAGATAAATTATAAGTAGAATCAGATTGTTTGCAATGAGCAACACCTCCACTTCTATAAACCCACACTTTAGTAAATATACCCCTCAGAAGCTACTTAGATCATAAACCTACATCCAATTGTCAAAAAATTGTTATAAATAAAGTGGTTGGTGAAGCAGTGGGCCTGATTAAGTAAGAATCGCTATTGCGAATGCAATAGCGATTACTCACGCAGTTCAACTGTGATAGTATGCTTTACCTTACACACATCTGTAATGTTTAGCAGATTACAAAACCATTGATACTATCAAGTACTATCGCAGCCTCACGCACACTTGCACAAGGTCAGACCTTACTCAGAAATTGCTAACTTCAGCACGCTCTACAAGTCCTCAAGCTGCATACTGTATCGCAGTGGATAATTTATGCATGCCCCTGCAACAGCATTCAAATGCACTGGCACGCCTGCATTTTGCTGACCACCCCCATCACCACCCCTCAATTGGCACTTCCTGTCAATCACTCTGCATAGTCACTGTGATCGCAGTCCTGCTCGCAGTGGCCAGTTTGCGTACATGTGCTGTGATGCATATGCCTGCGCAGTACCCAATGATTAGCCAATTGCATGCGTATTAGCAGTTGCGAATCAAGCTGAATCACGCCCAGTGTTTGTAAATTGGATTTAAAATTAAATTTTTATGTGTACCTGCATGCAGGGCCGTAGAGAGCCTGGCCAGGCCTGGGTAAAGGAGGGGGCATGGCCTAATCATGGGAGGCGGGGCCATGCCCCTTGAAAATAAAAATATATAACTTTTGCGCAAGCCGGGGAGGGGGGCACTGTAAGCCCCCCAGCCCGTGCTAAGAAGGGGGGGCACTATCAGTGTGATCGATTCTCCCCACAGCCATAGTAGACTGCTTCGGCTGCAGCAGCAGCCGCCGCGAGCAGTCTCACAGTGTAGCCCAGCATAAGCTGTGTGCTGAGCTTCTGTGAGGGAGGGGGGCGACACCGAGCCCCTCTAGCAAGCCTGGGCCCGGGTAAACTGTAACTGCCCTCCCCTCTCGGCACCCATGCCTGCATGTGCAGTCCCATTACTGTTACAAATGGCATAATCCTGACTCTCTATGGTACACTTAGTGGACATGATGGTAAAAGTAAATTTTCTAAAACTGTAATAAATGATAAATGATTGTGATACATATCAATCGTAACCAGAGAGAGATGTTAATATACTGTAGGTCTGTCTGGCCAGCAGTATACAGTATATATTGTGCATATGTAAAGTGAACAAGTACAAGATATGGATAATTCCTTTATATTGACTACAAAGGCAATAAGAAACCATATAAGCTGTATTGATGACCAGAGAGAGAAATATTGATAAACAACCACCAGACCTTTGTAGATGTTGGTATAGAAAGAGTTGTGAGTTATCTTCCTGGTAAGTTTTTCTATTGGTTAGGATTAAGATCCCAGACATATTTCATTCTTAGATTAGGTTTCACCTGTTCATAGCTGTTACAAATAATGTTCAGCAAATATAATAGAATGTTTTGCTTTTTCAAAGAGGTATGGTCTGATTTTAAAATATGGCAACAACAAATACAAGAAGAAAGGAAAACTGCACACTTTAATTTACAGTATTTTACAGAAACTTCTGCACCCAATAAGTAGAACTATGGGTGGCCCATTTCGGCCATAATAGAGGCACATTTTATAACCCCTACCACAACTCCCATAATGGTAAGGTGTTTTCATTTTATTATGAATGTCAATATATAAGAATGTCAAAGGCAGTTTATCAGAAATGAGCCAGTTTATTTAAATATTTAAAACAGTGCCTACAAGAATTGAAAAATATGCCTAAGTTATGGATAGTGTGACTAAGGCCCTCATTCAGAGCCACTCGCAAACAGCAGTACGCTCGTTGCGTTCCGATGTTGACTAACCGCGCATGCGTCGGTGTAACACTGCGCATGTGCGAACGGCAGATTGCGAGTTTTTTTGGTCTCGTTCGTCAAATAGCGTACAGGAAGTGACATGTCAAATGTGATTGACAGAACAGGGCATTTTTGGGTGTTGACAGGGTGGAGATGGAAAAACGCAGGCTTGGCGAGGCGTTTTTGGGGCGTACATACATTAGCAGATGCGAGCAGAAAATGTGTACGGACCGACTCATACGTCACTGGATGATCCTCTTTCCCTTCAAAATGCTCGCACAGCTTAGGGTCTGGATTACTCGACCACATTGGCGATGGCCTTCACCTCCATCCCGGCACTCCTCGATGTTGCTGCGATTAATCGCGGGTGGTCTGAACCGCAATTAGTGGTGGATTGAAAACCGGCTTGGTATGTGTTTTGAAAGTTGTTTTTTGTGTTAGCACAAAAGCGTACGCAGGTGGAAATCATAGCTGCTAATGTGATGATTACACAATCAATTTACGTACATTTGTGGTACTTTCTTTGGGGCTCAATTTGTTGGTTAGGGCCTATTGTAACAATAATGTCATCATGTTTTTTTGGTTTTTCCCTTTTTCTTTTGGCCTGTTGAATTTGCCTCGTTATGTTAAATTTGAAACGTTCCTTAAAGAGCCCTTTTTTGGGGGGGCATGTTAAATGTGGTTCTTGCCAGTTTGTGCCTTTTGGCCCAGGATTAAATGCAATCCATTGTGACAATAATGTGAGAATACAATGTCAGTTTTTTATTATTTTTTTATTGCTCAAACAAAAAATCACAATATAAAAATGTTTTGGCAAAGTTTTTTTGCAGGGTTCATTTCCAAAGTTACAATAATTGGGCCAAAGTAAAAGATTTATGAAATGTAGAACACAAAATTAAAAACCATTCACAAGAAAGGAGAGGGAAGTCAGACCGGGTCCGGGATGTCATCGGGCTTGCCTGTCCAGAGGCAGATGTTGTGGCCTCTGGACTAGGCACAGGGCTAGGCACATTTGGAGGATTGGCTGATGTTGTGCCAGAGGTGGAGGATCCTGATGTTCCGGCAGGAAGGGAGGTCGGCTCCACCATGTGCTGGCGAACGAGCTGCTCCAGGGCATTGGCGATGCGGATGTTGGCCCTGGTATTTTCCGTCAGGGCCTGACCAATGGTCACATTGGCAGCAGCATATTGCTCCAGGGCCTCAGCCACCCGTAGCAGACTGGCGTCCATCCTCTGCAGAATCTCCGTATGGAAATCCAATTTGAAATTGAGTTCTGTGAGGAGGGCCACTGCCTGCGAGGGGGATTGCCCTGGACTGGCTTCTGCAGTGTCCTCAGCCGGATGTACTGGTTCCTCCCCTGCATAGCCAGCAGAAATTCGGCAGCCAAGGCTCCCCTCTGGAGCAGACTCATCCGCCTGTGTCTCTGTTAGGAAAAATGAGAAAATACTCACATTAGAATCTACATATTGGGCCACTAACATTTCAGAGTTGGTGACATCACAAGATTTACCTGGGACAACATGAGGAGCCGCAAAGTCTGGCATGTCCGTATCCATGTTGGACATGCCAAACACCTCCACAGGCTGCACACACCCCTGTGCCAGCTCTTCTAAATCCGTCAACTCCAATGACACAGGGGTGGGACCCCCACCTGTCCCCCTTGCATGCCTAGCCCTGTCCGTGAGTTTTTGCTTTAGGCGATATTTGAAGTCGCCCCATCTGTGGGATAAAATGGAAACCATTATACTTTTGTTTAAAATGGTGTTTGTTTTTAGGGGGGGCAAGTGTTTACTTACCGCCGTTTGACATCCCGGGCTAGACGGACCTAATCACCCACCCTATTGACAGCAACGGCTACCTCTTCCCACATTCTCCACTTCTGTCTGCCTGTGGCAGGATGTCCACACACTTCTGAATCAAAACCTCCATCTCCTTTCTTGTGAAATGTGGCTGCCTTTTTTTTTTTTGCAGCTTTGGCCGGAATACTGGGCCCAGCAGCCTCTTCCATGTCATCCTCCTCACCTATTTGTGTAAATATTCAGATTTCTCAAATTCACAACTTGGCCAATCTTATGTTTCAAATTAATCATTGAGACAAAATGCATGAAAGACTTACCGCCTGACTCTTGTCCATTGTTTCCCTGGTCTGTAGCCATGTCTGAGGTCCAAACAAGAAATACACCAGAATTTAAATGTGTTTTCGTGACGTATTTATACATGCGTCCTTATTTTGCGGCCGCATCATTGATTGTGCGTTCCTATGATCCCTCCTTAATTTGTGCGGGAAACGAAACACTATTTATGGCTTGGTGTGTCTCGAGTCGAGGTGGCGTTTTTGGATTGTTGGAGGTTACCTTGGTTGGAGTTTCTTGTTTGCGGATAAAGGAGTTGGCGTTTGGAGTTTATTTTGTTTGCTAGATTTGCATTTTTATTTTCCGTTCGCTTTTTGTGTTTTTTATTTTTAGGCCTCGTTTCTTGATTTGGTAAGTTTTCTGAAGTCTAACTTTGGTTCAATTGGTGTCTCATTGTGTTTCTTCTTGTTTTTAATTTTTGGATCCATAATTTCATCTCTTTTAGCTTTTTTTTAATTTCGGACCCAAAGACCTTTTGATTTGGAATCTTATATATTTGCTCTTGGTAAGTCCATTTTTTATCTTGTATTTGCGAACTAATTAGCGCATTTTTCTCTGTTTGTATAGTGACTTGTATTTGCGAACTAATTAGCGCATTTTTTGATGTTTGTATAGTGACTTGTATTTGTGAACTAATTAGCGCATTTTTCGATGTTTGTATAGTGACTTGTATTTGCGAACTAATTAGCGCATTTTTCTCTGTTTGTATAGTGACTTGTATTGGCGAATTAATTTGCGCATTTTTCTCTGTTTGTTTATTAACTTGTTTTGGCGAACTAATTAGCGCATTTTTAAATGCTTATTAATCCTGTAAAATTGTTTGTGGTTGCCCTTTCGCTTTTTTGGCTTACATTTCAACCCATTTTGATGTACTGTGTGCAATGTCATTTTGCTCTTTGGCCAAATGTGTGTTTCGCATATTTTAAGTTTTGTCTAGCACAAAATTTAGAAACATAAATGCACAGACTAAACTTTTTCAAATTATTTTTGGGATTAATTTCAGTTTGGACGTATCATGACAATACCCCAGCATGTAAGCAGCAATGGATGGTATCATCAAGCTAAGTTGTTCTTAATTTTCTTTTGGGGTGGGTCCAAAGACTTACATTCAAATCTTGCCATTTCAGGTTGATCTTGGGCGGATTGTTCTGGCCATGCTCCCGGAAGCCGACCAACCTCAATCTCGTCCCAGGCGTAGGCATCGTAGGCATGCAAGGCCCCAGATATTTCGAACACGTGTCACCCTTTTTGGAATGCCCGATGATGAGGTTTTAAGATGCTACCGTCTTCCTCCCAAAATCATCATAGACACTCTCTCATTAATAGAGAGTGATCTTGAGCGGCAAATTGACAGTCCAACAGCAATACCACCACTTACGCAATTTATGGCGGTGTTACATTTCTGTGCCTTAGGATCGTTTCAAACAATGGTGGGAATCGTGGTGGGCATCTCACAATCCTCCTTTTCCAGGAACCTGAGGGCAGTGATGGAGGCACTTTTCAAGCACCTCCATCATTTTATTAAAATGCCTTTGGATATGGGTGCCCTTAGTGTGGCCAAGGCCAATTTTTACCAAATAGCTGGCTTCCCACACATCATAGGGGTTGTGGATGGTACAGCACGGCTGGAGGCAATATTTCGCAACTGTAAACACTATCATTCCCTGAATGTAATGGTGGTATGTGATGCCTCCCTCCAGATCCTGTCCCTGAATGCAAAATTACCAGGAAGTGCACATGACTCCTTCGTCATCCGGCAATCAGGGATATGGCACAAATTAAACAACCTACAAGCTGGTGATGCGTGGCTTCTGGGTAAGTGTAGACCTTTAGTACATAACAATGTTAAGCTTGATACACAGTGATCCTGATGTTGTCTATTCTTTTTCACAGGAGACAGTGGATACCCTTGCATGCCCTGGCTGCTCACTCCTTATTTGGCTCCCACACCAGGTCCACAAAGTGAGTTTAATACCGCACTTACAGCCACCAGGCAAGTGGTGGAGCACTGTATCGGCCTTTTAAAAGGCTGATTCAGATGCCTCCACCACTCTGGTGGCGAGCTCATGTATTTGCCGGATATGGTTTCGAAAATTGTGGTCCTGTGTGGGATCATTCACAACATCGCCATAAGGAGTGGTGTTCCAATGCAGCCAGAGGATGCCTTACCTGAGGATGGCCCCCCCGAGGTTGGTCGGAGGTCAGTATGTGGGGGGGCCATACGCGATGATGTGGTGGCCCGATATACACAGTGTGTATACCCAATGTGTTATGGATTTTTAGCATTCATCTTTTTTGATATTAATTCTTGCACCATCTTCTGTTTGTTTGCATAATCTTTGGCACTCCCACGATGACTACTTCCTGCTACCCTTCAAAAACCTTTATGTGGAAACTTCTGGAATATATTCTGACACCAATATTGCAACGCCATATTTTTGAAATCATGTGGGCATGGACCTTCGTCAACCAGTTCTTGATTTGTTGTGTGTTTGTTTCGTGTTTTTGGTATGTGGTGTATTTCTGATTATCACTGTGTGTTTTGTTTGTGAGTGACCACTTTGTATTTTGATTTCTGTTGTGAATAAATATTTGGAGAGTGTAATTTGTTTCCTTTTTGGGCACGTTAGAAGCAAGTGTAAACAAACTCCCAAACGTTAATTTTACCTAAGGGGTAACCCAGTAATGAAGCAAGTGGAGCTAAAATGTAATATGTTTTCGGGGTACTAACCAACACACCAAGGAATCCTGTACAATCAGTTGCCTTCGTAAGATTGTCCTAAGCAGTTTGGCCACCAAATAGGAACCTGAAAAATGTTGTAAACTATCATGTTGGCCAACACAAAAAAGGAAAATGACATTGGTACTGGGAGGTGTTTCTTGTGCCTGTTTGCATTCAAAATACAACACACAATCTGTAGTGAGATTCTGTGGCAATCCTTGCTTGAAGAGTCTACTTATGTCAGTGTAAAGAATCTTGGATTTACTGAAAACACATGAGACAGAGCTTGAATTAAAATTGATTTATTATGAAACAATTAGAAAAAAAAAAAAACTAATTCCTAAGGAGGACCAACAGATGGTCAAGGCCCTGCTGAAGCCCGGTGACCTGCTCCCGCATACGGGCCACACAATGAAAGATTTCTGCCCGACGCCTCTGTTCCTCTGTGGGTGACAAAAGTTTGGGGATTAATAAATCTATAATGAAGCAACATTCTAAAAAAACACAAAACAAGCAAACCAAAACTTAAAAGCTTGTGGCCAAAAAAAACATTACACGGATAAAACCCAGCACCCCAAAATGTCGTAGGCCAAAAATACAAGGGCCCTAAAAAAATGCACACAGGTGTGATATGTGTATGGTGACATCAGCAGGAACAGGTAAAGACAACCCCCAAAAATACCCTAAGGCGACAGAAAGCCAACAAAAATGGGGACGACACATGATTACATACAAACAGTTTGTGGTGCCCAAAATAAAATTAAAAAACATACCGTTCTCCAAAACGTCAGAGCCAGAAGCCACTCCCTGGACCACCTCGGAGTTGGCTACATTCCCCAAACCTAGGGGCAGGGTGTTTGACGATTCCTGGGAGGGGGTATTTGGAGGAGGGACGGATGGAGGAGAGGGAGAATTGGGCAGGAGGGGAAGTAGACCTGAAACTCGGCCACAGGGTCTGGGGAGGAGGGGGTAATTGAGGAATTGGGGGTTGGAGAGAGGGGCCGGGACCGGCGTCTTGTCTGGCGATGCCGCCGTAGTCTTTGCTGTGCCCCTAAAAAATGAAAAAAAAATTGTGGTTAGTTTTAACAGGAATCCAAAAAAAAAAAAAGAAAAAAACAATGACTAAATAGGACAGACATGAAAACATGCACATGCAGATATGACTACAATGATTCAATAGGACAGACATGAAAACATGCACATGCAGATATGACTACAATGACTCAATAGGACAGACTTGAAAACATGCACACGCAGTTAGGGCCCACAAAATAAACTTGAAAACCACAGTCCAGAAAACTTACTTTCCGCAATCTGCATGCGAAAGCATGCCAGCAAGCGGGGCGTACGCCGGTGCAGGTCCGACCACCTGCGTTCCAGCTGGCCAATATGTCGGCGTGAGCCGAAGGAGTGCAGGCGGTGACGTACCTCCGCATATGCGGAACGCTTTCGCCTATTTGAGATGGGTGGAGGCTGACTGGTGATCCGCCTGTCCATCACCTCCGTCAGCACCAGCAGTTCGCGCCAGGTGAATGCGGCGGATCTCATGATGGCAATGGTGTTTTTTTGGCTAAATATTTTTAATAAAGCACCCCAAAAAAAATTGATTGGCTAATGTATTTGGGAAATTAACAGGACAAATTCTATTGGTTAGTGTATGAGTCATGTGTTCGACAGGGCCTCAAATCTCTTGAGAGTTATGATAGGCTTGTTGCAGTGACATGCGTAAGCAAATTTAAATAAAGCAATGAACCACAGAAAATTTGTGGGGAGACAAACAAATAGAACAATTGTTTAATTGGGGATAACATGTCTTTTGAACAATAAAAGCGAAGGTTTCAGCCGTACGTATTCTGCGAGCAAACACAAACATGGACAAGATTAAAGTTTATTGCATTGTGTTGAAAAAAAAAAACAATTAAGCTAATTGATACATTGATTGGCATGATACGATTGAGGGAGGTAGGCAGAAAAAACGAGCAGGTAATCGGAATCTGACAGTCCCACTTCTGGTTTGTACTTGTGCGTGCGTTCCCTTCAAGCCATTTCGGGGATGCACGCTCGCTATTTGGCATGCTCGTTAGTTAGAGGAGGGGTCGGCTGAGTTTTGGGCGGATTTTTTGCTGCGTACGAAAATACGAGCGAGTGCTTGAATTTCAATATTTTTTTACTTACGCCGAACGTACGTACGCCCAATTGCGAGTGGGTCTGAATGAGGGCCTAAGTTATGACTAGTATTAAATACATAATGCTACCATATTAGGCTTGATAATTACTTCATGATTCAACTTTTTGTGAATGATAATTAAAGATTTGCATGGACCCCCATGTTTTGGTTTTGACAAAAACCACCCTCACTTGTTTTGGTTTTGATCTGGATTGTTTTTTTTTTTTAATTATAATATATGTTTTGGCAAAACCACCCACAATTGTTTTATGTTGGTTTTGGATTTCTTTAAACATTAATAAAAACAGCTAAAATCATGTAATTTGGGCCTGATTTTGTTCCTGCAGTATTATTCTCCTTAATAACATTAATTTCCAGTCAATTTTGGCCAACTCACTGCTCACAATATTGATCACCAATATTGGCCAATGGCCAGTTGGCTAAACTAAATGAACGAGCAGTGGCACAAGCACATGGCAGTTTAAAGTAAAATAGCACATTTATGAAACATTGTGGCACAGCAGTGGCAGAAATGATTGCAGATTAATAAACTAAGAATGTTTTCCTTCATCAAGAACTAGATAAGAGGTGTGAGGGCAGTACAGGGGAATGGAAGTTGAGTATGTAGTGGAAGGCAAGCAAATAATTTATTGATCAATTGATTGATTAAGAAAGTTAAATTTGAAATGTGGCCTTGTTAGAGCTGTTTTGCAGCAACTGAAAAGAGAAAAAGCCATAAAATAACACAATGCTAATAACAAAGTATTACTGACAAGGGTTGCATGAAAAGCTGGCCATAAAACCCTCTCCACCTCCCTCCTTCCTAACTGGGTAACACATCCAGTATTACATTTATGAAGTACACCAGAGAGTCTGAGTATTTGGGGATCTAGCTAAGAGGACTGAGGGCAGAACAGGGAAATGGAGGTGAAGTATGTATGTTGTGGATGGCAGCTAAAAAGAATGATCAATTGATTAATTTAAAAAAATTTAAATGTGACATGGCCTTGTACTGTATTTTCTTGTTCACATTACCAAATAATACTAAATATGATCCACAAGTCTGTTTAATATTTTTATATTCTGTGGGGCACCACATTATTTCTGGTTAAAAATGTGTGCCAAATGAATTTTGCAATAACCAACAATTTTTTTTTTCTCTTTTACACAAAAGACTGTCACCAATGCCCCTAAACAGCTCATAATGAAAAGAAAAGCTGTCCATGATGGAACTGCCCATGGGCCCTCCTACCCACCTTTATGTTGTGTATTAAAAAGTACATGCACAGTATAACAAACCAAGCAGTTTAGTGACATGGACTGCAACTTATGTGGATCAAGTGCTTGGTTTGTTTGGGCCCTCACAAAACAAGCTACCAATGGGCTTAAGGCAGCTAACAGTGTTGTTAATCATCTCTACACTGGGAAGATATCATTATTATTCTCATTCTTCTCACCCTCATCATTGTTAACATCGTCATCACAAAATATTAGTTCATCTTCACTGGAATCCACCATTAAAGAAGTCTCTGTACTTATTTGCAACTTGCGGCAAAGGTCTTCCTCATAGAATTTGTAGTTTGTTTTTTGGAACATGTGTTTATCAACATTTTGAGAAAGTATCCTCCTATGCCTATCGCTCACAAGGTTCCCGGCTGTGCTAAACAAGCATGAATTCAGTGAAAATGACAAAACAAGAAGGAAGTTCCTAGATTGTTAATGTCCTTACCTCTACTTACTTTGGCTTCATCACAAATGGTACAGATGGCTTGACAAATGTTAGGGTTTGGGTAAAAACAATTCCAAACTAAAGAGGTGCCTTTTTTGGTCTTTTGCCCATGCATGAAAATGGCCTTCTTTTTTATCACAGTCAAGAAATGCTGCCACTGGTGGCTGACTTACTTTGAAACAAACAACATCCTCATCAGTGTCAGATACACAAATATCCCCCTTATCCTGTTTTACTTCCACAGTAGCATCCTCAATTTCTATGTCACCATCTTTACTTGTGATGCTCATCTCCACAAATGCAGAAGGTGTAGAAATATCATGGTTATGGAGTTATTTGTTGAAAACAACATCTTAAAGCAAAATATGTTGCTCTTACTACAAGTACACACATAAAACTTGTATAACAGAAGAATTTTGGACATGGGTCACACTAACATTAACCCTACTGGTTACACCTATCTTATTGTATGTTCACTTGTGTGATGGCAGTTACAAGTTTAAGTACAGTAACTTTACTCCTATCCTCATGTAAGTCAATCATTAATCAGTCTATAGAAGAGCAGAAGCTCTCCAGTACTAGTGCTGGCAGTCATAGTACTTCTTCTACATCTACTTTTATTTTATATTCACAGTTGGTATAACAGAGGAAAATGAAATTTTGGATTCCAGCACTTTTGACAGAATACCAGCACCATTATTCTATGAATATCAGCAACTCAAGGGAATACCTCATTGACACAAGACTCCTACAGGTAAAGGAGATCTCCCTGTGTAAGTGAGTGGACCTTTGCTTTATAATATCAATATAGCAGGACCTACTACAATTATCATGAAAACCCAGAACTTAGGGGGGTAAAAATCACATTTTATGAACGGTTTTAACAGTGCAGAAATTTATATTGCATACAAGTAATGTAACAGTGGTTTAGAATAAATTATTATTGATACTTATATAAGTCAATGTTTGTGTGGATAAATGCGTTTAATTATTTAACATATCCTGAGTGACATAATCTCTGCCATGGTAATGAGTTATTAGCTAATTGGCTCAGTTTCTTCTTTTTATCATTTTGTTGTTCACCTGTAAATTTCAGTGAGTTTCTACAAATGTACATTGGGTGACTGCAACCTTATACCTATGGTTTCACATATCTGTGTATATATGTATAAACTCACTCCAGGAAAAAAATCAAACAAATGGAAAATAAGTTTCAACCTCATACATTTTGTGAACATCAACAGTATTTTTAAAAAAAAGGTCAATTTGTAAGAAGAAGATGGGAGAAACTACTCTCCAAATCTAAACAGTATTTGACACACTTTATTAAAATATCACCTCTAACTACGA
This sequence comes from Taudactylus pleione, assembly GCA_031769625.1. Classification (NCBI taxonomy): domain Eukaryota; kingdom Metazoa; phylum Chordata; class Amphibia; order Anura; family Myobatrachidae; genus Taudactylus; species Taudactylus pleione. The sequence goes on from JAUIMM010000614.1 coordinate 684,220, forward strand.
AGGGAAAAGTTACTGCAAAAGAAAATTAATATTGCCAACATGTCATGCATGACATGCAGTGTCAAGGAAAGGCTTAGACCTTGGCCTTTCTTTGTGAGTGGTGGCACTGCTACTGTTTTTTCATGCACTAGAATGCCTATTGCAAAAGCCATGGCCAAAGACAGTCAGACTTCTTTTGTAATCTCGCATTCACCACCTTTTTGCTCTGAAGCTAGATGTGTCACATCTACAACAAGCAAATCAGTGCACAAAAAGGCTAAAGGATAAATTATGTGTTTACAAACTTTATAGATTCCTAAGGAGTGTCTTTGGTGTTTATGAGTGCTATGTGTGAGTCTGACGTTTCTAATTCTGACACTGTAATCCTAGATTAGCCTCCTTCCAACATTTCTGAATATCCTGCAGGGCTGCTATCAGCAATTGTGGAACCTTGTACTGACCAAATAGGCAGGGCCTCCCTGGGAGATGGAACAGAGATGGGCGGAGCTACACTGGGGGGGTGGGACATCAATTGCTGTGTAAGCCAGTTTAAAAATTGATGTAAATTCACTCCCACAAAAGCAGTATAATATATATATATAGATATATATATATATATACAGTATATATATATATATATATATATATATATATATAGAACCAAACACAGACGATGCTCTATGTAACATGTAGTAAGTGCCTGGGTGCCTTCCTAGTGTATTTGCCATACACAATAAACTACTCGATTCTCATGGTGGCACTCCTGGGACTTTATGAATCAATCAAAGTAAACTGCAAATAGGCAGAACAGTATTCCAACGTTTCAATTCTTATTAGAACTTTCATCAGGGAAATAACTTAAATAAAATGAAATAATTATTTCCTTGACAAAATTCTACTATGAATTGAAACATTGGAATACTGCTCTGCATAATTGCAGTTTTCTTTGATTGATACATAAAGTCCCAGGAGCGCCACCATGATATTAGAGGAGTATATATATATATATATATATATAAAGTCCAGTATTAGTCCACACTCACGTCTGAAAATCCAATTGCTGGGGTAGCCACCCAAAAGGGATCACCTGTATCCCTGCATACAAAAAATGAACAAAGGGGGTGCACTCACCAGTCTTCTAAAATGAGTTTTTATTTCATCTTTTTAAAAAAATTTTTACAGCATCATAGTAAACCTCCGACGTTTCGGTCCTAGCCATGGACCTTTGTCAAGGTTCAATTCCAAGTAGTAATTTGCATCAATATATACCTGAGTCCAATTAAGAGACTCCTCCCTCACAATCATGTGAGTACAAACAATACAAACATATAGAGACATGAAGACATCATTTGTAATTGTGCAATAATACCAATCAAAGACTAACTAAAAAATGAAAAGTAATGAAAAAAAACATGTTAACAGACACATATATAAAAACAAACCTTACAGGTATAATCGAGCTGCATCCCCCGCTAGCGTGCGTGTCAATTCCCCAAACTTCCTACCAAGTGGAACGCAAGTCGGTACCATTTCCTGTCAAGTGGCACGCAAGCTAATACAGCAGTCATGACAACCGCTGTTAAGGCTTCCTGCACTTCATCCGTCGATGCTAGCGCCCGGATCAATCAAATCACAAAGTAATATACAAGAACACTAGGGACCCGGTGACGCAGACAAACAAGTATACGTCACCATATAACCCATTAATTTAAATGAAGATGTAACTAACAGAGTTTTCATATATTGACTCATCAAGCTAATATCAATCGGGCAGTCGACATGCACGTCCATCAAAAAGACGCAGCCTGTAAGCAAACCAATGATAAACACCTCCTCATAGATAATATAATGATAGGACAATGTCTATCCATCTGGATTGAATTACATATGCCTAAATTATAATGTATACAAAAACATGGTTTGTCAACATGTGTGTCGACATTTTTTAAAAAATTTCAATTATAAACAACCAAATTTAGACACATTAAATAATTAAAAATAAATAACAAATAAACAAACTCCATAGGAAACCAACATTGCCACAACACTCGAAAAAACAAAAAATAACAAATCAAAAAAATTGTATCATTACAAAATCTGATGATGCACCCCCACTTGAGATCCAAAAATACTTTAATCCAAAAACATCCCAAGGTGTATAGCTTCATTAAGGCCGCGAGGGTGGACCGTATCCAATTTATGTATCCACATCGCTTCTCTCTGGAGCAAGAGTTTGGCCCGATCGCCTCCTCTCTTGGGTGGAGGCACCCAATCGATAATCATGCATCTCAATGTTGCTAAAGCATGCTGTGTTTCAAGGAAATGTCTTGCTACAGGTTTATCAGAAGAACCATTAACAAGCGCGGCTCTAATAGAGGATTGATGGTTAGCCATCCTCTCACGAAGTGGACGTATCATCTTGCCAACATAGACCAGAGAGCACGGGCACACCAATAAGTAAACCACATGGTCGGAGGTACAGGTGACTCGATGTTGAATGTAGATCTTGGTACCTGTGTGTGGGTGATGAAAAAATTGACCCACCATCATACTCCTGCATGTAATACAATTTACGCATCGAAAGCATCCTGGCTTCACTTGGTTCATCCAAGTTTGAACAGCCACAGCCTTTGTTCTATCAGGACGCATTAGTCTGTCCTTTAAATTCTGGCCACGCTTGAAGCTCATCAATGGTCGTTTAGGTATACAATTTTTTAAAACAGGATCTGTAGCAATAATATCCCAGTGCTTAACCACTGCATTACGGACAATCGAACCAGCAGAGTCAAATGTTGTAGTAATTACAAAAGGATCCTCAATTTTAGATCGCTTTTTCGCATTATAACCTTCACAAAAAATCTTTTTGGCCTTTTGTAAACATATATTCAAATTTTTCAAGTTATATCCTCTTTCAAGGAAACGTTGTCGCATCTCACCGATCTGGACATCTGCCATCTCAGGATCAGAATTGTTCCGAAAAACTCGTAAGAATTGTGAAATTGGCAAATTTCTCTTAAGAGCAACTGGATGATGACTTTTGTAGTTTAAAAGCGTATTACGGTCGGTGGGTTTCCTATAGAGTTTGTAGCCATAGCCAGCATCAGTGACAAAAATAGTAATGTCCAAAAAATTAATTTTGACACTATCATGTCATGGTAAATCGTATTGGCGAATCTAGGTGATTAAGACATTCCAACATTTTCAATAAAGAATCCTCTGAATCCTTCCAGATCAAAATAATATCATCGATAAATCGACGGTAAAAACCGATACTATCTCCAAACGGCGGAATCAGGTAATTTTTTTCGTATGAATCCATATAGATGTTTGCATAGGCTGGCGCGATATTACTGCCCATCGCCGTCCCCGCCGTCTGGAGATGGTATCGGTCACCGTATCGAAAATAATTACATGTTAACGTCATCTCCAATAACTCCATTAGAAACTCAATGGGTGGAGATCCCACATGTGTATTCAAGAGAGCCATCCTAACTGCCATCATTCCCTCCGTGTGGGGAATCACAGTATACAACGACGATACATCGAGACTGGCCAAAAAGCCATTATGTATTAAAGGTAAAGACCTCAATTTAGTAATCAGATCTTGTGTATCCCTAAGGTAGCTGTCAGTCCTAATGACACATTTCTGGAGAAAGCTGTCAAGATACTGGGCAATTGGAGAAAACAAAGAATTGCGTGCCGAAATTATCGGATGTCCAGGCAGATGATCAAGGGATTTATGGATCTTGGGCAGTAAATACAAAATCGGACATATCGGATATTCCGTTGTCAAAAAGCCAAAAACAGCTTCATTAATCCAACCATTCTTTAACGCACCATCCAAGACCAAATCCAATCTGTTTTTAAAACCCACTATCGGGTCACCAATTAACAATCGATAAGTACCAGTATCTGACAACTGTCTCCTTACTTCAGCATCATAATCAGTAGTGTTAAGCACAACCACTGCCCCACCTTTATCCGCTGTTCTAATCGTAATTTGCTCATTTTTACTGAGATCGCGTAAAGCGATTCATTCAGCTAAAGGCAGATTGTGTCTCACTCTTTGTTGTACACTGAGAGATTCTTGTATACTTTGATCCAATAACCTAGAAAACGTTTTAATGCTAGGGTTTTGCGATGGTGGATCGAATGTGCTCTTCCTTTTAAATACATTACATTGTGTACTAGTATTCTCATTAAATCTCTCCTTCAATCTTAATTTCCGGTTCATTTTATATTTGTCAATACTCCACCTAAAATCGTTATGATAGGTGGTGGGGACAAATGATAAACCCTTCGATAGAAGGTTCATCTCATCTATATTCAATTTATAAGAAGACAAATTTATGACCGAATTTTTTGCGTTTTCGTCGGTTTTCTCCCTCCCTTTGTATTTGCCCCGCCTCGGGTGGGGCCTTCTGCGTTTAAAGCAATGTCAAACTGGGAGCGAGTATTAACCCGTGGTAAGGGTGGTTTAGTGTTGGTTTGCGTGTCAGAGGAGTCCCTATCAGAGGAAGTATAGCTATCAAGTTGAAAATGGGGATTTCTAGATCTTATATTTCTAAATCTATAGGTCTGGTTATCAGTACCTGTCAACCATCGATAGACACGATGTTCCTGATAGTCCCTACTAACTTTTTCAAGTTTAACCCGCTTGAAGGCTATCAAATCTTTCTGATATTTATCTAGTTGTACTTTTAATTTATCAATCCACTGCTCTGAGATATCACCCTGCAAAGTTGTCACTATATTAGGTTTAATGCTTGCAATTTCACCTCTGACTTTTTTAAATCTACTCCAACCTCTTCAATCACCATCAAAAGCAAATCAAAGGATTTACATCTTCATTTAAATTAATGGGTTATATGGTGACGTATACTTGTTTGTCTGCATCACCGGGTCCCTAGTGTTCTTGTATATTACTTTGTGATTTGATTGATCCGGGCGCTAGCATCGACGGATGAAGTGCAGGAAGCCTTAACAGCGGTTGTCATGACTGCTATATTAGCTTGCGTGCCACTTGACAGGAAATGGTACCGACTTGCGTTCCACTTGGTAGGAAGTTTGGGGAATTGACACGCACGCTAGCGGGGGATGCAGCTCGATTATACCTGTAAGGTTTGTTTTTATATATGTGTCTGTTAACATGTTTTTTTTCATTACTTTTCATTTTTTAGTTAGTCTTTGATTGGTATTATTGCACAATTACAAATGATGTCTTCATGTCTCTATATGTTTGTATTGTTTGTACTCACATGATTGTGAGGGAGGAGTCTCTTAATTGGACTCAGGTATATATTGATGCAAAGTACTACTTGGAATTGTACCTTGACAAAGGTCCATGGCTAGGACCGAAACGTCGGAGCTTTACTATGATGCTGTAAATTTTTTTTTAAAAAGATGAAATAAAAACTCATTTTAGAAGACTGGTGAGTGCACCCCCTTTGTTCATATTTTATATATATATATATATATATATATATTGACACTTCAGTGCATTCAATAAATATATCCAAAGAAAACATACATACAATGTCTCAATAAACATACAAATACTCAAGACATGACTTAAATGGAAAATTATGAATGATATACAGTATGTCCACCAAGGGACAATATTGGATCAAAGGTAGGAAATGAAACCTCTCTCTATATAGTCCCAAAGCAATCAGTGGTGTCAATCTCACATTATCATTTAATGATTTGAATTGTTGTTAGAAAATCCTTTGACATCCAGCATTTAGAAAGTGCAGGCTGAAGCACATTTGATTGGAAATAGCAGCACAACGTTTAAAGTTCCTGGCTGAATAGCTGTTTTAGGAAATCCTCTGGCATCCAGCAGTATTAGAAACAGAGCTGGAGTGCAATTAGCAAGAAAGCTTCCACAGCTGCAGGAGTTAATACAAAATTTTGTCCAGAGAGAGTGTGTATCCAACAGATCAAATAGGTCCCAAAAGTCCAGTGGGTTTAAAATGAAAGGTTTCAATGCGTTTTGCTGAGCAATGACCGCTCAGCTTCATCAGGAGTGATGCCAGAGAACTTCCTAAAACAGCTATTTCACCCAGGAACTGGTAACGTTGTGCTGCTATTTCTAATCATGTGTGCTTCAGCCTGCACTCTCTAATACTGGATGTCACAGGATTTTCTTACTACAATTCAAATCATTAAATGATAATGTGGGATTGACACCACTGATTGCTATGGGACTATATAGAGAGAGCTTTCATTTCCATCCTATGATCCAATATTGGCCCTTGGTGGACATATAGTGTTCATAATTTTCCATTTATGTCATGTCTTGAGTATTTGTATGTTAACTGAGACATTATATGTATGTTTTTGGATATATATATTGCATGCACTGAAGTGCTGATTTTAGCTTTTTAAATTACCAATTGGTATTTTTTATCTAAACCATCCATCTGTAATTGTTTTATACTTTAGTACTCGTTTCTTTATTTCTTGTATGTCCTTATATATTACTGGGACTGACAACTCCTTTACCAGCAGTTCTTGTGATAGCGTGTAATCATTCTTCAAATATATTGACTGGGTACCACCTCCATAAGGGAAGGGGATCGGGTACTCAAATTGTGTAAACTAGAAAGTTGGTGGATTTTTCGACATGGGACTCTAACCCCGCGTGGATTAAATGAGTCCAATCCAATGACTATGTTTCTGAAATAGGTTACAAGGTTCTTGACAGTGACAGTGGGTCATCATAATAGTCCCTTTTTGGACTAGAGCTCTTTTTTATTATAGTGTATTTTTATATTAGTATTGGAATTTCATTGTGTATCACGGGTCCTCATTTGCATCCTGCCTTAGATATCTGCCATGATTAGGATCATGTGTGCCAATGTTTGCAATTAGTATAGTTGGAGTTTACAAGGTATGATGTATAACACTGTGTAAACTACCCCATTATGAACATCAGTGGCACAATATTTGATGTTTGTTTATTTGGCTGTCACACTGTTGATAGGTGACGTTAGCTTTGCATAAGCCCTGTGAGCTAGATAAGTGGCTTCTCTGGTGCCTAGCAACGCGCCGGGAAACAGCGTACTATGGTCATGTGCCTGTAGCGCATCTGAGACTAGCATCTTTGGGTCGCATAGCAATGCACCGTGACATAGTGAGATGTTTGTGCCACATGACAGGAAGTGTTCGTCACTTCCGTGATGTGTTTCTCGTGAGACTAGGTGCGCGGCGGTAACAGGTATGGTATAAACGGGGACTTTGTGTTTAATACATGTTATGATGCCACGGGTGATACACGTTTGTTGGTGATACAACTGGTTACTGAGTACAAGTGATGATTATCTTGACAAAGGTCCTCCGGGATCGATACATCTATTAAAGTTATTCACCCATGTGAGATATGGAATAAAAGAAATTACTGGCTGTTGGTGAGTGCCCTCTGTTCTTGTTACGTACAGGACTTCCTTTGGGTATATATATATATATATATATATATATATATATATCGGCAGCACAGATGGTGTAATGGTTAGCATTACTGCCTCACAGCACTGAGGTCATGGGTTCGAGTCCCACCACGGCCCTACCTGTGCGGAGTTTGTATATTCTCCCTGTGCTTGCGTGGGTTTCCTCCGGGTACTACCTGTGCAGAGTTTGTATATTCTCCCTGTGCTTGCGTGGGTTTCCTCCGGGTACTCCGGTTTCCTCCCACACTCCAAAAATATGCTGGCAGGTCAACTGACACAAAATTAACCCTAATGTGTATGTGTGTGTGCATGTGATAGGGAATATAGATTGTAAGCTCCTCTGGGGGCAGGGACAGATGTGAATGGCCAAATATTCTCTGTAAAGCGCTACGGAATATGTGTGCGCTATAGAAACAACTGGTAATAAATAAATAATATATATATATATATATATATAAATATATACATATTGTGAGAATGGGAGGACACAGCGCTAACAGATAACGTAAAACCCTTACTAAATTCATTAAGAATTAGAAAAATTATTTCAATTAAAAATAAATATATATAAAGATGTAAGAAACAAATACAGTTCTAAAACATAAAATTGTGTTTATAGCACTCTCCTGTAGTGTGGGTGTCAGCTCAAGCAGAAAAAGTGCAACAGTGGTAATCTGTTGTTAGTAAAAATGTGTAAAAATTAGATTTGTAAAAGAGTGCTAGTACAACTAGTGTGTATATATAAATTAAATAATTTGTGTAAAATATTAATTATTAATATTCAAAGTGCTGTGCATCAATAAAAAATAATAGGATCACCTAATGCGGGTGTAAAGCAGGTATTAGTATTGCATTCATACCATAAAGTGCATAGTGCAAAAATACAAAGCAATTATTAGCCTCCAGTATTTAGTATACAACAATAATGTCCCAAAAGTTGGGGTTATGTGAACCATGGACCATAACATATTTACATTTTAAAAAGATAATTTATTAAGATAAATTAAAAAACACGCAGGATAGGGTTACCAATCGGTAATCAGGTACTGAACATGTTGTTTTTTAAGACACAAAGAATTATATATAAATATGCATAATTATGAGAAAAACATCACATATAATAAAATTAAATAAGGCTATAAGGCTTATCTTGATATAGCAATAGTAAGTTCATGAAAGGTAAGAGGAGCGGCCAATGCATTTCATGTGGCTATCAGACTTCTTTAAGGGATAAAAAGCTCCTGTGGGGTGTCTGGTTTATTAACCCCCTTGATAGGGACAAATTAGCATCAACTAAAGTTTATTATGATGTCACTTCTGGTTCCTGTTTTGGAATGAATCAAGACACAGATATCAAAGCCTTAAAGAGATATATCCATAAGAGTGTATCTATGGTAGAGTACTGAATCACACTAGTTGTGGCCAGTTACTTAGTTTCCCCAAACTTGGAGAGTCTGTGATCCAGCCAGTATAATGTGTTACATCTGCCCTTCCTGAGTCCTCGCAGCCAGCCAGGTAGAATCCCTGTTTTTCAAATATGGAGAGAAATTGAGGCAGCGGTGCTGCATCGGCAGCCAAGGTCCTGGGATGGCAGAAAGAATTTATATAAAATGCTGCAAAACATTTCAAATATGGTGCCGGGCCATGAGCCAATCACAGCTAAGATAAGGTAGGTTAGACCTCAGTCAGGAATTGCTAACTTCTGCGCATGCTATAAGACCTTAGACAGTGTCTGGTATCGCAGTGGCTAATTTATGCATGCCCATGCAATGGCATTGAAACTCAGTGGCACGCATGCATTTGCCCGACCACGCCCCTTCACACCCCCAAATGGTGCTTCCTGTCAATTACTCTGCCATGGCTCTGCATACTCACTGCAATCTCATTCCCAATCACAGTGGCTAGTTCGTGCACTGCAATGCTTATGCATGTGCAGATCACAAACATCAGCTGAGAGTGTGTGAATTCGCATTTGCATTCCTTGCTGAATCAGCTCCTAAGTCACCTGTGTTTAACCATGGATATCTCTGAAACCTTACCTGTTGGAGAGCCTTGAGGACCATGTTTAAGAACCTCTGGGCTAGACATAGAAATTGAAGCATACCATTGTCAACATTTTTAAAAAGAATCTCAGGGATGTGATAGCAAAATTGCTTACCACACTAAGATTCTCCTCAGGATTTGTCATTGATAACAGAACTTCTGTACATTGCATAAGCATTACCACTGGGTGAATTTCAACAAATAATATGTTATGCACACATAATATACTTGGTGGTTCAGAATTTCTAAAAAAACATTACAGTACTGTAGAGGAAATGCTAGCTGTGGCCATATTCAGCATTCAGCTACTGCATGTAGAGCATTGCAGCAGTATTAAGAAAAGTTACATTTGCCATGCCACCAAATGAAGGAGGAGATAGTAACCAGGTTGAATTCTACCCTTTATATGCTTCAGTGACTTAAGGAACAGCAACAAGCCATCACGATGTACAGATCAAACCATGACATGTTGATGTTACCTTACTGCAGCAAACTGGAGATTACTTTTGGTTTTATGAAAGCTAATGAATCCATTTAGAATTGTAACCTATGAAGCGAGTTCATATGCTGCCAGCCTGAGTAAGGTCAGCCCCTTAATTAAACTACTGGAAAAGCAGCTTGAGTGGCTTATGGAAAAGGTGAAATTAAGTGGTTTTGCAAAATATGTTGAATGTAGATTACAGTTAGTTCTTTATTTGCTTCTCCAGGACCAAAGGATGTGCAAAATCTTGCAATTGAAGCACTACATTTTGGCAACCATTCTTGATCCTAGGTTTGAGTCCTATGTATTGTCTTTCTTTCCAACAGACATGCAGAAAACTTCTTGGGAGCAAGTTGTTAGACCTGCTTAGGTGTCATGCAAATGTTACGGCCAGGAAAAAACTGCCATCTCCAAAAGAGCAACTGTTAAAGATGATTAGTCAGCACACCAGAGTGAAACAGTTTGACAACAGGTCAGGCATAAAAGAAATTCCCACATATATTGACACCTCTAATGTGACTCAATATCATATAGTAAGCATCAATAGAATGGTGTAGGATTAGTTTAATAATAATGTACAAATTAAATTCTCACACAGTCCCTTTGAATACTGTGAAGTAAAAAAGCAATTTGGAACTCTTCAAACAAAATAGCTATGTTGTATTTAAACAATGTCTACAATATTTAAGCTGCCCATCCTCTTGTGGGTAATTAGCAAAGGAGGTTACTTTGCAAAATTTGATGTTCATCAAAATTAACTGCAAATTCTATAAGGAAAACCTTTGCCACCAATTACAGAGACTTCTATAATGGTAGATTCCAGTTGTGATGAGCAAATATTGTGTGTTGATGATAACAACATTGATAAGGGTGGTGATGATGATTATGACAACAATGACATATTAACTTTGAGGATGATTACCACTGTTAGCTTTAAACCCATTGGTATATTGGTTTACGTAAACCACCATTTTTTTTCTCAAAAGTGGTAGTTGTTGTTGCTGAAGTGCTTGGTTTGTTAAATGGTGTATGTCCTTTTTAATATACAACATAAGGGTGGATGGGAAGGCCTAAGGACAGTTCCATCATGTACCACTTTTCATGTGTCATGTATGGGCTTTTCTGTGTTGTTTTAAAGACTTCTAGCCTTATACTCAATCTCCATTTATCTATACTGGCCAGAGGCCTGTGGTTTGCTGGTTGGAGAAGTTTGTTATTATTATATATTATACTAGTCCATTACTGTGGATTAAATCATCTGTATTATCCTGGGGCATGTGATTTTCATTTGCTTTGTTTGCATTTGAAAACTCACATTTAGAAGCTTGATTTATAATAATTTATTCCATGATTTAGGCTTACTTTTCCTTTTAGCTTTCCTTATAGTTATCAATGTTTTACCGTCCACTAAGTACTCCACCTCCAATTACATTGGGCCTGTGATTTGCTGTTTGTAGTAAGTTTGATTGTGATCTAGTTTTCTCCTAACCATTACTCCAGCATCAATCACCTATACTAGCTTGATGCCAGTAATTTGCTGTTTGGAGAAGTGTGTTTATAATATAATATATTTTCTACTGGCCATTTACTGACAAGATAGCTCTTAAACCTAGGGAAGGGGGAGGGGAACTACTGGACTAGCAAGTAACAAATCATATAACCCCATTTTCCATTTTATTCAAATAATTTAATTTACGGGGGGACTGCCACAGATAATATGGAAAACCATATGCAGTATATTGAAATAAAGGAAGGGAAAGGATTGTAATATGGTAGTGAATGGGATAATATATAGAGTAAAATAAAATAAAACTTTTATTCATAAAATTAAAAAAACGTATTCAGCTTAATCCATATAAAGAGATTTAGAAAATGTGAGACAGAATAGAAAATGAGATGTATTAAAATAAAACATTGACACACTATATGCTGCCAATATTTTATGATTATAATTAATTCACAATTTAATATTATGAGTATCAATGGCTCTCAGTACTGTTCTGTATGTGAGTAGATTTAAATTTGTATACAGGAGGCAATAAGATAGCAATAAATAAGAATGAGCCAATAAATGTAAGGTATATTTTTATCCAAGTATGAGTGGTTCTTATGTACACTCAGCAATCAAAAAATCCTTATATATATGATATTGAGTATATCACCTTGTATGTAAATCACACCACGATGGAGAACCAATAATTATTTCTTAACTATAGTGGCGATTGTGAGAGTATTAGCATGTGTAAATAAATTCTATAATTAGCAGTTTGAACTGCAGAATGAATTATGCAGACCTGATACCTAACCACACCTATCCCTAGCCTAACCCTGACCTTCCCCGAGGTGGTGCCTAATCCTAAATCCCCCCGGGGGCCCCTAAACCTAACCCCACCATCTCCGGCTAAGTGTATACTTAACCCTTGCTGAGGACGATCAGTCCGGCGTCCTCTCAGCTTTCCGGCATCGGAATTAACATAGGTGTCAGTATTTTCATGCCTATGTTAAATCCCTTGCCAGGATTCCAGTGTCGAAATAACTACTTCCCAGTTAACCCCCTCATATGAAATATTAGTGCTTACAGACATACAGAGTACTTATTGCCTAGATCACACATATTCTAGTTGTCCCAATTTGCTTGCTGTTAGCAGCACCACCAAAATATATGAAAATATAAACACATTGGAAAATTCTAATAAAAAGTAGGCTTAGCTGGTGGTGAAAAGTGAAAGGGATCCCTTAGAACTACCAGTTTTGATTGGGTATAACAAAAAATAGGAATACAAATGATAAGGGAATTCACTGTTGCTAAATACCTCCAGTGCCAAATTAAACAGCATAACAATAATAATTTTGTAACAGTATTAAAAATCTTACTCTTCTCTACTGAACAACAAGATGTTTACCCTAATTCAGTGCAATTATGTGAGAATTAGTTATGACAGAAGTTAGAACACAGAAAAGAGGGCAAGAGAAGACAGACAAAGAGAGAAGAGATGGTGCAAGAGTGATACGCAGAAGACTGAGTAGATCTGGTGTAAAGTTAATAGGCAAACCGGAAATATAATAGAAAATGTCAGAGATTCTCAGGAATGACAGGAGAGTGCAGAGATGAAGCAAGACTGATAGGCAAAACAAGAGGATAATAAAGGAGTGATGATTATTAAAAACAACATTAGAGTAATAGAAATAAATTCTACTGTATGTATAAAAGTTGTCTGTCTGACATATGCAATAATTCGTGCTCGGATCTGATGGTGGTTATACTCACCATCAGACAGATCAATTATCTGACAGTGAATGGCCAGCATAAGTTGATGCAAGGCCTCATTCTCAGATCCAATCTCAGTGGGAAGATCTGAGCCAAAACTGAGCCGCTTATCTCTAACTGCAAATATGTAACAGAATATAACCTGTCTGGGCTCATTTAGATCTCACACAAAATGTACATATGTTAGTGCCAGAATTATTGATACAACATATTTTATTTAATAATTAAATAAAATGCAGCGCTAAATGGAATAAATAATTAATACAATTTATTGCACACAACAGTTAAAAACAATTAATAAAACGAGTCCACCTTCAGCTGGATGTATAAAGACACAAATAGGTTCAATTATGGACATGCATGTCTGAAATGAAAAGCTCATATATGAAAGAGCAAGCACCATCAGCAGGCACAATCAATGTTCATAGGCACCACACAGAGTTCAGTTCCAAAAGGAATGCTCCAGTTTGAAAAGTCAACTTTACAGGCTTAAAGAGTGGTCCATCGGTATCCTTAATTAGTGATGGTCTTTGTTGTAAAGAGCCCCAACCGCAGAAGATTTCCCTGGTATAGCACTGTTTGCCGGTGACAGAAGACTGGGCAAAATCCAATAGTGGACAACGTTCCAACAGAACAAAGGTGCTTCTGAATAAAGTGCAGAGCGCCAAGTTTGGGGTGTAACACCTATGTGTTCCACTACCTTTTGGCAGCTTGAAAAAGCATCTAATCGGTAGTGAGACACATTGGTGTTACACCCCAAACCAGGCACTCTGCACTTTCTTCAGAAGCACCTTTGTTCTGTTGGAAGGTTGTCCACTATTGGATTTTGCCCAGTCTTCTGTCACTGGCAAACAGCGCTATACCAGGGAAATCTTCTGCAGTTGGGACTCTTTACAGCAAAGAACATCACTAATTAAGGATACCGCTGGACCACTCTTTAAGCCGGTAAAGTTGACTTTTCAAACTGGAGCATTCCTTTTAGAAGTGAACTCTGTGTGTTGCCTATGACCATAGATTGTGCCTGCTAAGGGTGCTTGCTCTTTCATATATGAGCTTTGATTTCAGACATGCATGTCCATAATTGAATCTATTTGTGCCTTTATACATTTATACATCCAGCTGAAGGTAGATTTGTTTTATTAATTGTTATTAACTGTTGTGTGCAATAATTTGTATCAATTATTGATTCCATTTAGCGCTGCATTCTACTTGCTTATATTGTCTTACAAAAGAGACTGACTATCTTTTATATAGCAGCTGCTTGGAGAATCAACTCTTGACAGCACCGTGTTCTTTTAGTACCATTTTTTATTTCATAATTGTAATAATTCAAGGTGAAAAAATATTTTTTCTCAACAGCAGCACTTAGCACACCTATTATTCTTCTTATTTGCTTTAGGAGGCCCCATTTTCCTGATAATGGAATATTAATTCCTCATTGGGCATAGATTACTAGCCCTTTTGTGATTGTTTTTGACCGTTATTATTTTAATTGTGTAATATTCACCCTCACTCGATGATGCTTTTTCACATGTTTCTCCTTTCTATTAAGACCACAACACTAAATCACAACCCACACACCTATTTCATATTATTTGAATTTTATTCACTGTCAAGTTTTTATCAGTACTAACCTATCTATTTTATATGATTTCCAATATTTCATTAAATTTGAATTTTGTTTCTGAGAATTGTTATTATAAGGGATATGTTTTAAATGTATCCATTAAAAGTTATTGTTTAAACCTATATAAATACTGCCATTGAGAAAAATATTATTTTCAGCTAGAATTTATGCAATTTTTACATAAAAAATGTTGTATGAATTTTGATAAATTCTGGCACTAACGTGTGTGCAATATATTGCTATGTGCCCCTCTTAAAGGAGTTTCTTTTTACAGCATCTGCTGTTTTCTTGTATTTATGTTTATCGTGACTCTTGGCTTGCACCACCATTACAATAATTGTGTGATAATATTAAGTTAGATTTATCTAAATTCACATACTATTGTCAGATTACTGCCATATCATTTATCTGTCCTGGGCCAAAATTATATCTATTATGTATCATCTCACATAAAGTATCTGATATAAATATGACCTAAATGTAAACTAAATCTATTGGCTAATCACATAAATCTTGACACTTGCATCAACTTGCAAGCTATTACATTGAGTTGAAAAAGTGGACTGTCCAGGGAAAAACTAGATACATGTGAAATCTATATGCACCATGTCAGCACAACAAATGTATAGTATGTTTTCTGCAAATAACTAAAAATTCTAGATCAAAAACCATTTAGTTATCTCAACCTACACAGTGTTACAGTATAATTGTACATCAGTATTCTCCCAGATACGCTAGTTAATGATTAGATGCTCTAAAGGGGCTGACCTTCTCTGATTATGCAATTTTTAATGAAATTATTAAGGAAAATAATGGCATGAATTTTCAACTCATTGACCTGAGGCTGTTAAAATCTATATCACTGTGTGCAAATGGGCTCTGTCAATATTTAATTTTTTTAATAACTAGATCTGAAACATTATTCATTTTTCTTCTTTATAGCAACATTAAGTTTAATCAAATCCACAGAAAAAAAATATCTTTATATTTTAATGCTTACTGTAATTAGTGGTATACTAATACATTTTCTTCCCCTCTATCACAATTAATTGCTGTACTGTTGTGAAATCAAAAGGATTGATTGACAAAGGTAAAGTAGTTTATGCTCTCCATAAGAAATTGTTAGTTGGGTTCAATAAACGATTATTAAAAGTAATAAACTACAGGGTATTGACAGTAAGTGCATACTTTATTGCATGGATACACTCTCAGGCGTTTGCAATTATTGGAAAAACTTAAATAAATATTGTTAATTTCCACAACTGAATAACATTCACTGACTTTAATATATTATTGTCCTCTTTTCCTTTTCAATTGTTTTGAAATGAAATTTACACTGCACAACAAATCTACATAATGTATATTTGGATTTAAGCATTTTTTATGCTGATTAAGCACATTCAGGGACTGATTCTGAGCCCCACTCAACGCTGATGTAGCCGCTAAACAAATCACACTACAAATGCATGCCATAGTGTGTGCATACAGGAGGCCTGATACAGAATTGTAGACAAACCCGATGTTTTGCATACAAGTCCGAATTGTGGGTGGACTGCACATGAACCGGACTCAAACTGTGCATGTGCAGTCCTATGAGATCTCATGCATTGCCCACAAGCCGCAGCATGATTGACATGATGGGGACATTTGGGGACATGTTAGCCAACTTTTTTTGGAGTGCCGAGGCCGTTGTCTATGTTTTGCAAAGATGATATACTCACCTTGCAAGCGGCAGGAGGAGGTCATTCTGAGTAAGCTTAGGCTTCCTCAAATGGCCAATGCTTTAAACATTACAATGTTCTTCAGGTGCAGGCATCAGATCTGACATGCAGACAGTATGCGTATTTCTCCTTCAGATGCCTCCTTTAGACATTAGTATATCTTTGCACAGCAGCTGCATCAAAAATAAAAGCTGCTATGAAAAAGGGTCTATCTCTAAATCAGGCCAAGAGTCATGGGACTGATTGAGACACAGTCTCAAAAGTGCATTGGGTGGTGACTGGAGGTGGCTATGCGAATGTACAGAGATGTACTGACTTATGGGCATGTTTTGGTAGTGTAACAGGCATGTCGCTGAACTGGTTGTGAACTTAGGGCCTTATTCAGAGATGGATGCAATAAAACAGCTCTGCATCTTAGTACACAGTGGCTGTCTTAAAATATGCAAAAGCCACAGGAGGTGACTTGTGTAAATAGATGCCATTGCAGGCTTCTGTGAACTGCTGCTGCATCCAAAGATGCAGCATCAGAACAATTGCATGAACATCAGACATCTAAGTATCCTGACACTTTCATGGCTGAAGTGCTTGGTTTGTTTGGGCCCCTTCAAATGAAAACAGTTTGGAGGTTTGGTTAAACCAAGCTACCAATGGGTTTAAAGCTAACAGTGTTAATTATGCTCATAGTTGAAGATGTCCTCATCACTGTTGTCAATATAGTATAATTACACAATATTAGCTTATCCCCACTGGAATCCACTATTACAGTCTCTGTATTTTGCAGCACAGATATTCCTTTATAGAATTTGCAGTTCATTTGGATGAACATGAATCTTTCTACATTTCTTGAAAGTAGCCTACAGTACTTTTAAATCCCTCACAAGGTTCTTGGCTGTATTAGACACAAGTATACCCTGGAGGGTAGGCATCTTAAACCATACCTCTTTTTTACAAGGGGCTACAAATTGCATTTATTTTCTCCCAGTATTCAAAGGCAATATGTGGTATGCTAATTTGTCAATTGTCTTTACAGTAATCCTTCACCATTCTATTGACACTGTACTATATTTAGATTGAGTCATGGTAGATGTGTCATTATATTAGGGTATTTCTTTTAAGCCTGACCATATGTCATAATGTTGATTCACTCGGGTGTGCTGAGTTAACTGTTCATCACTGGATCTCTTGGAAATGGTCAGTTTTTTTTCCTGGAAGTAGCATGTGCAGGAGAAACTGAAGCAGGAGATGTGTCATGTGCCACTTGAGCTGACAATTTTCTTGCAAAGAGCTCCTTCCATCTCTTAAAATGTGTCAGTTGGAAAGAAATACATTACATGGGACCTAAATCTAGGATCAAGCATCGTTGCCAAATTATATTGATCCAATTGCAAAATGTTGCAAACCCTTTGGTCTTCACAAAACAAATAAAGAACTTGATCTATAAGTCCAACAAAATTAGGGGAATCACTTATTCATCTCTTCCAGATTATATAGCTTTTTTTGCAGTCATTTAACTAAGGGTATGACCTACCAACCTGAATCAGGCCCTTAGACTGGCAGTATCTGAACTTATTTTATAGGATACAATTTCAAATGGTTTCAGTAGCTTGTATAAAATCAAAAGTATTCTTCAGTGTGCTGCAGTAAAGTAACATGATCCCCCTCTTCCTATCTCATGGTTTGATGTGTACTGTACATCTTAATGCATGTTACTATTCCTCCAGTCGCTGAAGCATATAAAGGATGGAATTTCACCTGGTTATGACTTCTTGCTTCACTTGGTGGCATGAAAAATTTTACTTTTCTTGCAGCTGCTGCAAAGTTCTACATGCAGTTGATAAATGCCAAAATGTCAATACATTTCACAGGCCTCAGACAGCATCTACTGCACAGACCTATATATTTAAAGAAAAAATTATGAATCACCAAGTTTATTTTGCGCTCATAACATGGTATGTGTTAAAAATTATCCAGTTGTGATGCTCGCACAATGTTATTTCTGTTATCAAAAATGAAAAATCCTGAGGAGAGTCTAAGTGCAGTAAGGAATTTTGCTATCCCATCCCAACGTTTTTCCAACAGATTGACACTGGTACTGTATGCTAGTTAGTGAAGCCAGTAATACAGGGAGTATTTTGACCTGAGAATGAGCAGGCATTGTGTGTTTCTTACTGATGCCCAGTAGACTGTCAAGGTCATGTAATCTTTATTTTGACCAGTATTGCTTGTTCACATATCTGTAAATAAGTGGATAGTCGGTATAATGGCATTTTCTATGCGAAGATTATTTTTTTGTTTAATTTCCCAGTACAGGTGAGAAATTGCTGTTCTGGGAAAAATAGAATTGACATGGAATTTGGTAATATGCACACATAACCTTAACCAATCTGTTTAAACCTGATGCATTAATGGCAGATTTTGGATGCAGATGCAATGCTAACATACTGTAGTCTTCATGGCTTTAGTAATCCATTGTGCAACAGGATGGCACTGTCCTACTTGTTTACTCTTGCAAATGATTGTTTCACAGACAATTGTGTGAAACTTCTAGTCTTCTTAGTTCCCTTCTGTGATGAAAATTCACCCCCAGCAGCAGCACCTCTATTGCGCAAGGATCTTTCTTGGGAATCATGAATTGCATAAGGGGAGTCAGTTTGCCTTTGCAAATTGAATGTAGTAGGACTACCTCTAATTGCCAATGATGAGGCAGATGTGGAAGGTTTTGGCTGTGGAGATTGCATTTGCTGTTATCTAACCATGCTGCTGGTGGCTGGTGCTGGACTACTTATTATTATATATGATTTTCCACATTTTACTAAACAACTTGAATGAACTTGCTGCATATGATGTTACAGGGAGTAAGTTCCTAGATGGTTACCATGCCTACCTCTACTTAATTTCACAATAGAAATCCACAGATGCCTTATGTTGTCAGGATCTCAATAAAAAATCTCCACACAGAAGAGATTGCCATTTTGGTCTTTTGCCCAGGCATGGCAATGTACTTCTTATTGCTGTCATGGAGTTGTTAGAAAAAGCAATAAACACTGCTTTGGAGAACTTGATCAGGACAGTTCTGTGATATACAATCAGTCTCCTGGAAACCAGTAAGCTGTGTAGACTAAGGCCCTGATTCAGAGCTGCTCGTGAGAGCAAAGAGCTCGCAAGTGGCCAGATGTGTATTGACTGCACATGCACCGCGTCCAGTGTGCGCGAGCCCCGCTGAGTGACTGAAGTTCATTCACTACAGGGCTCACAACAAGATGGGGTGGCTGTCGATGGTGAGTGACAGCTCACCCTGTTTTGTGGGCGGATTGGGGATGGTGAAACAAACAGAGGCATTCCCTTAGAAACACCTTGCGTTTAATGTGAGGTATTACTGACATCACTTGCGGCAGCCTAGACCCTACCATAGGGTCTTGTTGCAAGGCTGATGGTCATGATTATCGCGATGGTCTCCTGGCCACTCGCACAAGCTGTGGGTGGTCTCTCACAGCTTTGCTAGTGGCCGTAGAGAAAGAGAAAAAAATAAATGCCCACAAACCCAATCAGGCTGCCAGCGGCAGCGAGTGGGTCTGAATCAGGGCCTAGTTCTCCTGCTGCTAGGCTTCATACTGACTCCTAGTTGTTACAGCTAAAGATTGAATCCTGCTTGGTTCTTTGACTGGTGATTATTGTATGTTTCAGACCTTATAAGTAGTTTCCCTGTACACTCTATTATGGGTTATAATATATCTGTTTTGTCCTGAGATGCACCTGGATTTATGCTCTGAGCTGCTCAGCAAAGTTTATCTGCTTGATTCAATCAAAAATATGTGCCTGAAGATATTCTACTATGGGAAAATAAACTGGACTCTGTACAAGATCTGCTAAGTATTAATTTACAGTTATATTATTTAGGCACATGGAAAAGAACTGTGTTACATTTTATTACATTTCTGTTAATTTAATTGGAGTATTCTGAAGATATACTTGATAGCTTGCTGCTGTGCAAATTAATTGTGCAGTGTTTCTCTACAAAAGACAATTGTTTATATATGCATAAAACTTGCTCCTATTTATCCATCCATATAATTAATGTGGAAAATATTTGTGCTATGTAATACATTTATCTATATAAATAAGAGATCTGTTACTTTTCATCAATTCTTTATTGGGGATAGGACTGATATTATTTTGGAGAATTGTACCAGTGCCACTTTGATCGTAAAGACATTTACCGTAAAGAGAATTGTTCAGGAAAATATTTGTTTGTACTGTTAGAAGACTGGAAAGCACACTCTTCAGTGTAGATTGCAATTGCTATCCTGAAGATCTGACATGCTATTTTACTGTATAATTTTAGTAGTCCATGAGGTGTCTTGTTTAGATTTTAAGTCCTGGTGTCCGCTGAGTACCACTGAACCATTGTCATTCCAGGAGAGTGGGGTATTATAGGAAAAGCACTTGGCAAGAAGTTTCTGTAAGCTAAAAATCATAGAAGGCAATCATAACAGAAGTGCTGTCACTGGTGGCAGCTTTATTTTGACAAAAACAACATTATACTCCTAAATTTTATCTTCTTGTTTTTTTTCCTACACATTCATCATCATTGTCCTCATTACGGTCTGATACACAATGATCCCCCTCATTCTGTGGACATTTACAACTTCCAATGTAGAATCCTTAATTGCTATATCTAAATAATCACCATTACTTTTACTACTACCCATCCTCACATTTGAAGAGGGTTCAGAAATAGTGGAAAGTTGCTTCATTAGGATATCAGTGTCAGAATCAGAAATGTCAGTCTCATACATAGCACTCGTAGACACTCTTAGGGGTATAATTACTAAAGTGTGGGTTTTTAGAAGTGGATGTATTGCCCATAGCAACTAATCAGATTCATACTTTTATCTTCTAGAACATGGGCTCCCAAAGCACACTAACAATCCAGTTTTTAAGGATAGCCATACATGAGCACAGGTGACTTAATACGTATTTCAGTAATTTTGATTTAACCATCTTTGCTCAAGCATGGATATCACTAAAACCAGGACTGCTAGTGTGTCTTGGGGACTGAGGTTGGGACTCACTTTTCTAGAAAGTGCTAGCTAAATGTTAACTAAAGTATAAGCTGATTGATTGCTATGGACAAAATCTTCACCTCTATCTGTGAAATTTGTGAACACACAAATTATTTTTCAGCTTTAGTGTTTTTTGTGCACTGATTTGCCTTTTTTAGAGGTGACAATTCTAGCTACAGAGTGAGAAGGTGGTGCATGTGGCATTATGGAAAATGCCTGACTTTATATTACCCTGGCTTTCGCAAATTAATAGTAAATGTTGAAGAAGTACTGTGACTGCCAGCAATAGTACTGGTTTCTCCTGCTCTTTTTTCTACTGATCCATGATTGATTTTAATTTTTACACAAGGACTGGAGTAAAGCTACTGTAGTTGACCTAGCTGAGTAAATGTACAATGAGATAGGTAAATGAGGATTGTTGCCTTTACCATGTGGTTTATTAAAAAGCTTTAATTATTTTGTGTTGCAGCTGACAGGTACACAACCATACCTATTATGTACAGTAATACTCATATACGCTGATTCTCAAAAGCAGACATTCTTGATATATTATTACAATTAAATTATTTTTAGACACCAGAAAAAGTAAATATTTTTGCAATTATTATATTGGGGTGCAGCTGATGGGACATCACCACACCCATAGTAAGTACAGTAATATATGCTGTCTCACAAAATCATACACTCTTGAAATACAATTTACCTTAAATTATATTATGGAAAGACACAGCACAGAAGTTTTTGGACAAACAAGTGACAATATATAAGGCAGTGTAGAAAGATATCCTTATGAAAATCAAGTCTGTTTGCACTGGATTGCAGGTGCTACTATTGTCTGACAAGCAAACACAAAGTGACAGTAGCCACTATATTGCAGTTGATGCTACAGTAGCTAGTATATCTGACAAACAAACACATTACACAGTGACAAATATGCTTGCAATCACCCTTCTCACCTACTCCATCTACCTACACTATCGTTCAAAAGTTTAGGGTCACCCAGACAATTTTGTGTTCTACATGAAAACTGACTTTTATTTATCAAATGAGTTGCAAAATTGATAGAACATATAATCAAGACATTGGCAAGGTTAGAAATAATGATTTTTATTTGAAATAATAATTTTGTCATTCAAACTTTGTTCTTGTCAAATAATGCTCCTTTTGCAGCAATTACTGCATTGCATACCTTCAGCGTTCTAGCTGTTAATTTGTTGAGGTAATCTAAAGAAATTTCACCCCACGCTTCCTGAAGCACCTCCCACAAGTTGAATTGGCTTGATGGGCACTTCTTGCATACCATAAGGTCAAGCTGCTCCCACAACAGCTCAATGGGGTTGAGATCTGGTGACAGCGCTGGCCACTCCATTACAGACAGAATACCAGCTGCCTGCTTCTTCCCTAAATAGTTCTTGCATAATTTGGAGGTATACTTTGGGTCATTGTCCTGTTGGAGGTGGAAATTGGCTCCAATCAAGCGCTGTCCACAGGGTATGGCATGGCATTGCAAAATGGAGTGATAGCCTTCCTTATTCAAAATCCCTTTTACCTTGTACAAATCTCCCACTTTACCAGGACCAAAGCAGCCCCAGACCATTACATTAACTCCACCGTGCTTGACTGATGGCATCAGGCACTCTTCCAGCATCTTTCCACTTGTTCTGTGTCTCACAAATGTTCTTCTGTGTGATCCAAACACCTCAAACTTTGATGTGTCTGTCCATAACACTTTTTTCCAATCTTCCTCTGTCCAATGTCAGTGTTATTTTGCCCATACTAATCTTTTCCTTTTATTGGCCAGTCTCAGATATGACTTTCTCTTTGCCACTGCCTAGAAAGCCAGCATCCCGGAGTTACCTCTTCACTATAGAAGTTGACACTGGTGTTTTGCGGGTACCATTTAATGAAGCTGCCAGTTGAGGACCTGTGAGGCATCTATGTCTCAAACTAGAGACTCTAATGTACTTGTCTTCTTGCACAGTTGTGTACCAGGGCCTCCTACTTTTCTTTTTACTCTGGTTAGAGCCTGTTTGTGCTGTTCTCTAAAGGGAGTAGTACACACTGTTGTAGGAAATGTTCAGTTTCTTGGCAATTTCTCACATGGAAAAGCCTTCATTTCTATGAACAAGAGTAGACTGTCGAGTTTCACATGAAAGTTCTCTTTTTCTGGCCATTTGGAGAGTATAATCGAACCCACAAATGTGATGCTCCAGATAATCAAATAGCTCAAAGGAAGGCCAGTTTTATAGCTTCTCTAACAAGCAAACCCATTTTCAGCTGTGCTAACATAATTGCACAAGGGTTTTCAAGAATTTTCTTATCACCCATTAGTCTTCTAATGCTCTTAGCAAACACAATGTACCATTAGAACACAGGAGTGATGGTTGCTGGAAATGGGCCTCTATACATCTATGTAGATATTCCTTTAAAAACATACTTTTGCAGCTAGTATAGTCATTTACCATATTAACAATGTATAGAGTGTATTTCTGATTCATTTAATGTTATCTTCATTGAAAAAAACTGCATTTTTTCAAAAATAAGTAAATTTTTAAGTGACCCCAAACTTTTGAATGGTAGTGTACATCTCTCTCTAATGGTGTCTAATAAACTGGCCCCTGATCACAGGAGAGGGTATCTTATATGCAATCCAAAACAAATATTCGAGATTTCAAGGAAAACTATGTTTCACTTTGTTTTGAGATCCAAGCTTGTCAGGAAGACCTGGGCCACCTAAGAATCCAGCACAGCAAACAATGAGTAGGCATGCCAGTCTTGACCCTGAAGAAGCATTAAGCACTGCCTATGAGTACAATTCACTGTTCAACACATGTTATCTTTCCAAATGAATCACTCTTAAATTTACAATAGTCATTTATATTCAACTTCTTAAACAGCTTTTACTGAATGTTCAACTGTTTTAATAACATACACTGTCATCCAGTTAAATAATTTTAATTCATTAAAAATAATTAAACAGAATATTCTGAACTATATTAATGTCCTATTTATGTCTTATTCTGTATCTTTTTCACCCCACATCATCAGAAATATTTTGTCACAACAAGGGTCATCTTATAAGTTAGATATACCACTCTTGGATGTGCTGATATATGCACATCTTGGAATATATATATATATATATATATATATAAATATATATGCATATATATACATACATACTACAGGTTGAGTCTCCCATTACCAAAATGCTTTGAACCAGGAGAATTTTGGATATCGGAACATTCAGTTTTTTTGGAATATTTGCATACTATAATGAAATAGCTTGGGAATTGGACCCAATTCTAAACATAGAATGCATTTATGTTTTACACACACTTATACAGTACACACAGCCTGCAGCTATATTTCTACAATATTTTCAATATTTTTGTGGCTCAAACAAAGTTTGTGTACATACATGAAATTCATTTATGTTTCATATACACACAGCCTGAAGGTAATGTTATACAATAATTTTAATAATTGTGTGCCTTAGATAAACTTTGCGTACATTGAACCATCAAAAAACAAATGTTTTATTATGTCAGTCATGCTTAAAAAAAATTGTATTTCGGAATATTCTGTATTTTAGAATATTTGGATATGGGAGACTCAACCTGTAATAAATTGTTCAGTCTGAATTTAAAAAGTATTATAAACCAAGGAAAACACTAAATAACTCAGCATCAATATAGCATTCATTTATGTATTACTTACACATATATAATGATCCACTTTCTACTGTGAAAGTTTCTCCTGGATTCTCATAAAATAAGTGCTTCTAAACCTAAATTATGATGTTTTTAGCCATGAATTTTTTTGCTGGCAACATTCTGCTGTGAAATTCTGAGCAGCTGTAGACTCACTGAGAGGTGAGTCTATCATGGACTGCTGCTCTAACGCAGTTGCCCTTTAAATCTGTTTTCTTATCATGCCACCAAATGACTTATAGTAATGAAATGATTGAGACTTTGATAATTTGCATGGGTAATTGATTTGTACATAAATTGGAGCCTTCACACTAGTGGGTGGCAGCATCTGATGTACAATTAATGCATGCTGCACATCAACAGAACACAGAATCCACATTCGTAATTTTGTGCACAGGATTAATTAGATCTTGATAAATTTCATTTCGAAATAGAGCTATGCAGAGTGTTTCAATTTTTTTATTTAAAATGTTAATATAGTTTTCAGATCCTTGGGACTAGGGTAGTGAACTATAGAATTTTGTTAGAAAATAACTGTGTGTTTTATTTTTTGTGATATCTTTATTTGCTTATACTTTACTGATTAAGTGTTGACCTTTTTACCTGCCCAGATAATTTTTTGCAGTAATAATAATGGCTGTATACCTTTCTCCACAGGCAAATGGGTATTGTGCTCTGGATTTATTATATAATGCCTTGGTTAGGTTGCAATCTGCCTATTTGGAAAAGGCATTTATTGTGGCTGGCAATTTAAATAGTGTGGATCTAAAATTGTCCATGCCTAAATTCTCTAAGAACATTGCAGAGCCAACCTGAGGAGGAAATGTCCTGGATCAAGGGTACACAAACATTAAGTTGGGATAGAAGACTGTTGTATGTGCCCATATAGGAAAATCAGATCATGTTTCATTATTTATGATTCCTACTTATGTATCTATTGTTAAGCATATTACACCTACTAGAAAAATGTGTTCAGGTTTGGCCAGAGGAGGCTATGGAACATTTGCAAGATAATTTACTAACTGGGATATATTTGTTGAGGAATTGGTGGTAAATAGGTCAGTAGATGTAGACCTCCTTACTCTTATGATACTAGGCTACATTAATTGTTGTGTGTAGAGCCTAATGGTTAGGAAAAGTTTTAAGGTATTTTCAAATGAGAAACCTTTTCTAAATTGTGACGTTTACTCTAATAAGGGCATGACCTCGGGCCTTTAGGTCTGGCCTCTCTTAAAGGATTGATACATCTCCCCCTAATTGAGTTAAGAGTGTGGAGAAGTGGATGGTCAGCTGTGTCAATTTGATCCAAGATGGCTCCAAGGACGGCTGCCTCGGTGCTGCTCTGCTTAGTACTGGTTGTGATCGAGATGATGTGTCCTGTCTTTGACCATGTGTCACAAAGGAGAGAGTAACTGTGTGGAATATTTGAAATTACCAACCAACCAGAGTTTGTGCTGCTTCTGGTGGGTGGAGTGGCAGTGCTTTCTCTTTTTGACCATAGCAGGACTGGGGATAGCTCTGGAGGTGTGTTTGCTCCTTGGGAGTTTGGAGGCATGTTGAGAGGAGGAGAGATGGCCAGAGCTTGCTGCCAGTGGAGGTGAGGCAGCAAGAGTTTGTACCTTGTGGAAGCCAGAGCTTGCTGGCAGAGCTGTCAGCTGGGTGCTGGGAGAGGAGGTTGTTGGATAATGTTGCTTGTAGATACTTGAGTTTGTTTTTGGAGCCGGAGTCTACTGGTGGTGGTGGGAAGTGGATGGAGATGTGAGGGTGGCACTTCGGGCTCCTGGTAGCATGAGACAAAGGGATGATGTGGCTCTTGGTTGACCTGGAAGGAAACACCGGCAGGGAAGATGAGCCAGTGTTCTGGTAAGGTGTAGGCAGAGGGAGAACTGGGCTGCTCACCCTGAGTTCCAGTTGTCAAATGTCCGCTCCCTAGTAAATAAAATGGACGAGCTACTATTGCTTCTCGGAAGAGTGAGTGTTGGTATTTCTGGATCATCTGTATTGTGTTTTACTGAGACTTTGCTTGCAGAGCATATTTCTGATGACTCAGGGCCTAATTCAGCAGTGCATGCAAGTGCACCGCTGAGTGCAGATTCCCGATGATCAGGAATTTGTACAAGTGCATGACCCATTCTGTGCATGTGCAGAACCTGTCTGCGAGCCTGCACGCAGACTGCCAGCAGACTGTCAGTGATTGACAGTCTGATGTAATTTGTGGGTATGGAGATGGTGGCGATGGCCTTCATTTCTCAAAATGGTTGAGTTTTGCTGCCATTGGGGGAGAGGGTAGAGGCCAGGATTACCATTGGCTGATGTAGATTTCCTGGCCTCTTACTCTAATCTGCAGTGGCCGGCTGCAGGACCCCATGGGTCACGCAACCAGCCGAAGTTCCGCAGAGAACCCGATCCCATGGACAATGCAGCTCATATACGTAATGCAATGTCTCCAGCTGCATTACCATAAATGCAAGGATCACAATTGCAAAGCTGCCTGCTTGCAGCTTTGCAATTGCGGTCCTTGCTGAATCAGGCGCTCAGTGTACTTGCCGAGTTTCTGACTATATAGGGCAGATCATATATTGGACATTTCTGGAAAGACAAAAGAAGGGGGATTTATTTTTATTTTTATTTTTTATGGTGCACAGATTTTACAACTTTACATAAATTTTGTATTCCTGATCTGGAGATATTTTTCATCAATTGTAAACCTTTCTATTCCCCACTGGAGTTTACATAATTTGTTTTGGTTGGGGTGTATATTCCCCCTCAGGCATTTGTAAATTAAGTGTTACATCATTTGGCTGCTCAGACAACTGAATTGGAGTAAACTGGAGAAATTTCCATTTTTGTTGTTTATTGTCCTGGGTGACTTTAACCACTTGCCTGGCACAGTCATATCAGATATGACCACACCAGGCTGGGCTTTCCCTGACATGGTTGTATCTGATACAACCAGTCAGAAGTGCCCACTAGGTGGCTGCGGGAAGCTAATCTTCCTGCAGCCGCCTACATCAGAGGGACCTGCTGGTCCCTCTGCAACCGTGGCTGTCACTCCAGTGTGTTCCAATCACTGCTGGCCACAATGATTGGGCATCTGGCTGAACCCCCCTCTAAGCGCAGCTGCAGGCTCCAGTGTATCCCGATCACTGTGGCCAGCAGTGATCAGGCAGCCTGTGGTACCCTACTCCCTAGAAGATGTAAGCAGGAGCCGTGGCTCCTGCTGTTCCCACAGGACAGCCAGCGCTGCATCAACTGCTTCAGATGCGGCTTACTACAGCTGTGTCAAATGTCCATTACCTTCTCCTGGCGTGGCAGATCCTTCTGCGACCCTGGGCCGGCTTCCTCCCAGTGTGGCAGTGGCTTCCAACTCCCTGGGCCACCCACCTCCTCCCTCCCTCCTCCTCAGTGTAAAGGCTGATTCTGCAGGGCTGCCCTCCTCTTTCCAGCATGGCAATGGCAGCGGTGGCTTCTGTGTCTCCTGCTGGTCCTCCTTCGAGTGTGGCAGTGGCAGCATCTGTGTCCACAGGCTGGCCACTGCCTCCCTCCCTCCCTCCTCCCAGAGCGAGGACTGATATATGTCCACAAGCCGCCAACCTCCTACCGCCTATTTCCAGTGCGGAGGCTGCAGCTTCTGTGTCCCCAGGCCAGCCAACTCCTCCCAATGTAGTAGCTGTAACTGGGTCCCCGGGCTGGCCACCTCCTACCTCCTCCCGGCCAGCTGTCAGTGCTCTGTAATTGTGACCCCGGGCTGGCCGCGGCTACTACAGCAACAAACATACCCAGTCCCTGTTGAAGCCTTACCTCTGTCCTGATCACTGCTGGATACAGTGATCAGGCAGAGGATTGTGTAATAATTTAGACTATATACAGTGTGTGTGTGTATATATATATATATATATATATATATATATATATACACACATATATATATATATATATATATATATATATACTATGGCAGTCCTGTATCGATCAAGACTCAATATGGTGCCTCCGATTAGGGTTGGTAATCTAGGGATGCTCACTGGCCATTGATGGTTTGCAAAACATCAATAGTCTCTGGCAAGTGGTTTTGCCATCGCTGATGGGCACTGTTGATGCACCAATGATGACAGACCCCCAACAGATGTTAAGGACCCATCGATGACCAATGGGTTCAAGCATCGATAGAAACCATCAATTGTATGAGACCGCATGCCTCATACAATCCATGGTTTCTATCGATGCTTGAGCTCATTGGCCATCGATGGTACAGTTGTCAATGGCCATCACTACAGTATACCATAGAAATTGCTATTTTTATGGAATACAGTGCTTAAAAACGTTATAATATTGTGTTGTGTTGGAAAAGTTTTAAAAAAGTTGTTCTTGACCTAATTCAATAAGAAAAAAAACCCAACAATTTCTGAGCGTTTTTTTGAAAAAAAATTGTCATTTAAGTGGTTAATAGAGCTTATTTGAGTCACTAGTTACACAGGTATAGACGTTATGTTACTGTAAGTGCTCAACTAGGAATTCACGTACATTGGACCATTGTTATACTACCTTAAAAGATGCTTATTGGTATATTCCACAATAAGCGATGGGCTTTTCTGATCATTGCTTGGTTTATCTGCTCCCGACCTACAGGAAGAAGTGGAAATCAGTTAAGCCTGTATTTAAGACTGTGAGGAGATGGACTAAAGAGGCAAATTTGGATCTTCAGGCTTGCTTTGAATGTAATGACTGGGGTGTCTCTGAGGCTACAGTCACTGATTTAGACAATTTAACTGATATTGTGACATTGTATATTCATTTTTGTGAGGATATTTGTGTGACAACAAAAACATTCTACAGTTTTAGTAATAACAAATCCTGATTTAATGTAAGGTTTAGGCAGCTTCATCGTGCCAAGGAGACCCAGACGCTATTTGCAGATGCTCGTTCTTAA
Source organism: Taudactylus pleione (assembly GCA_031769625.1). Taxonomy (NCBI): domain Eukaryota; kingdom Metazoa; phylum Chordata; class Amphibia; order Anura; family Myobatrachidae; genus Taudactylus; species Taudactylus pleione. Next base: position 714,496 of record JAUIMM010000614.1, read on the forward strand.
AAAGGAGCCGGATATTTAAATTGAGCGCTCGTTCTTTGCGGTGTGTTGACGCCTCTATGTCTGAGAGAGCGTCCGAAAAATGAACTCTCTATTTTGTAAAGACGCCCCTTTACCGTTCGCATCACACATCATCTCTGTTATTTATTAGATTAATCAGGAACATCGAAAGGCATCTGCACTGCTCGCAGTGCTTGTGGTACAGTAGGATTTACTTCCCGCTGTCACTGCAAGCAGTTCAGGCTAAAAGATAACCAAGTGACATGGTCGATGATGCTCCTTTACCAATTATGCACTCCCATTAAATGCCTTTTTGACCGTTAGGCACGCCTGTGTTCGGATCTCCACTCCCCCGTTTTCAAGCACCTTCCCCTGTTACCACCCACAAACGTTACATTCTGTCAATCAAATTAGCAGCCCCTCATTGTTTTACGAGTGCATGATTTCCGACCGCAATGACTGGTTTGCACATGAGCATTGCAAACCATACTCATGCGCAGTTGTGCGAACATCGCTCAGAGCGAACGAGCAGCCGCTTACGAGCGGCTCTGAATCAGGGCCAGAGTTCGGTATAATCAGGCAAGGAACACTCTGACTGAAGAGATAAGGGTAGCAATGAGGAGCTTCATGGTTCATAAAAACATTTTACACTAATAATCCAAAGTCAGTGTGGAAAGGCATGCAAGTTATTACTAATAACACCTTCCCACGCTGTTATGAGTTAGAAATTGGAGATGACGTGAATGTGTTTTACTGCATGTTTGAAAATTCTGATTCTGTTTTGTGTGCTGGTTCTACGTTACATGTGCCTGGGAATTTTTTACCAGGATTACAGGTTGGGCAGGAGGAGGTGGTGGAGCTGTTCAGAGAGTTGAGGTCCAGGAAGGCGCCTAGTCTGGACGGTGTATCACCATCTGTTCTGAAATCCTGTGCTGAACAGTTGTCCCCCATTTTTACAGGGATCTTTAACAGATTCTTGGAAATGTGTGTGGTTTCTTCTAGTGTTAAGTGTAAAATTGTCCCGGTTCCCAAGAAATCTACCATTACAGGTTTAAATTACTGCAGACTCAATTTCTTTTGCTGTCTGTTGTCATGAAAATGCTTGAATGATTGGTGTTGAACCATCTGAAGAAGAAGGCATTCCTGGCAGTTTGCCTATAGGGTGAATAGATCGGTAGAGGATGCGGTCAATATGGGGCTGCACTATATTTTACAACATATCAATCTGCCAAGTACTTATGCGAGGGTCCTATTCATGGACTTAAGTTCAGTATTCAACACAATAGTTCTAGAAATATTGTAAACTAAATTGGTCAACTTGGGGGTTCCAGAATCCACCTGTTGTTGGATTATGGATTTCTTGGTGAACAGGAATTAGTATGTGAGAATAGGGAAGTTTACTTCAAGGGTTCAGAGGATTAGTACAGGGGTCCCTCAAGGATGTGTCCTTTTCCCCCTTCTTGAATGCAAATGACTGCACCTCTGCTGACACATATGTTGAACTCCAGAAATTTGTAGATGATACTACGGTTATTGATCTGATTAAAAATGGAATAAAGGCTGCTTATAGAGGGAGGTGGAATGTTTGGTGCTGTGGTGCATCCACTTTAACCACTTAACTGACAAATTCTTTCTCCAAAAACCGCTCCGAAATTGTCAGCTTATTTTATGATTGAATTAGGTCAGGAACAGCTTATTAAAACTTATCCAACACAATTTTGTAAAAAAAACGCTGTATACCATAAAAATGGCAATTTTTATGGTATATAATAGTTCTGATGGCCATCAATAGAAACATCGATTGTGACAGCTGCCGATGTTTCCTTATCGGTTGGGGGCTGCCATCTATATATGTGTGTATGTATATATATATATATATATATATATATATACATATATATATATATGTATATATATATAAACATACACATATATATATATATATATATATATACATACATACATATATAAATATATATATATATATATATATATGTAACACCCTCTAAGGGATGGTATTTGTAAATACAACCCTCTCAGTGTTAGAGCTTGCTTCCTGTTGTAGATATTACATGCCTGAGACCCGGATCAGTTTTCAGGTAAAGGAGGGGCTGGAGAGATAGACATGCAGGGGTAGGAAGACTGGGTGTGTAGCTGGCAGAGCAGAGGGAGGAGGGGGAGAGAACAAAGGGAGTTAAGAATTTGGGAGAGAGCAGACATCTTTGGGAAGCTTCAGAGCTGGAAGCGGAAATGTAGCCCTTGTGCTCCCCTGGCAGGGGGAGATTGGCGGGGCCGTGGTGACTGCCACGATGCCCATCTAACGCCAAAGGAGAAATAGGTCTGGAGTGAGACCACTGAGATAAAGTCTGTGAGAGTCCACAGAGAAAGAGCTGGAATGTTGCAGTGTGAGCCGCTCAGTGAAGTGTTCAGCACCCATGAGAAGGGTAAGAGATGCAAGTATATGTGTTGAAGAGATGGGGAAGAGGAATTTCCCTGGAGCGTTTACTGTTAAGGTACCAGAGGAGTCCCTTATGCATAAAAGCCCCCCAGTAGCCATTAAAGGGCGGGGTCACTGTGGTAGCAGTGTGGCTATAGGTGCCATTCCTGTAGGATAGGGACGGGCGGCAGCTGAGAGTCTGATAGCTGCAATAGAAAAGTCTGTATATTGCTGTCCCATGTGAAAGAGAAGGAGAGCAGAGAGAGGCAGACAGGGTATGAGACACTCTGTATATTGTCTTAGAACAAAGGAGAGGAAGAGTGCAAAAGAAGTTATGTGAGATGTGTGTGAAGCTGTGGAACTACAGGCACCAGCCAGTGAAGGGCTAGGTGGACCTGCATGTATGAAGTGGAGAACTACAGGCACCAGCCAGCATAGGGACAGGTGGACCTGCATCTATGAAGTGGAGAACTACAGGCACCAGCCAGAATAGGGCCAGGTGGACCTGCATGTATGAAGTGGAGAACTACAGGCACCAGCCAGCATAGGGCCAGGTGGACCTGCATGTATGAAGTGGAGAACTACAGGCACCAGCCAGCAAAGGGCTAGGTGGACCTGCACGTATGAAGTGGAGAACTACAGGCACCAGCCAGCGAAAGGCTAGGTGGACCTGCACATATGAAGTGGAGAACTACAGGCACCAGCCAGCAAAGGGCCAGGTGGACCTGTGTGGGTAAAATGCAAAGCATTCATTGTGACTGTGCTTAAAGACTGTGCTGGTGAAGAAGAGTGTGATGTAATGTAACCATATCCATAAGATTGTCATATACCATCTGACATGCCAAGTATTTGAGCTGGAGGGAGAGGAGAAGCTGCTGTAACCATATTCTTGTCCTGTAAAGTCATGTGCAGGAGGAGAGAAATAAATTGGTTTATTTTTATAAGAGAAGGTCTGGCGCCCAAGTTATTCAAAAGAACTGTTGCTGCATGTGTCTATCTATACCTGTATCTATATGTGTGACTGTTATAAAGCCTGCATGGTCAGGGACCCCCTTCTCAGGTATTGCCAACACCCTGGAGAGCTAGCCTGAGGCAATAGGAGGTGTATCACTCCAAATGCACGTATGTACCACACCGCACACTGAAGGGGGGATACATATATATATATATATATATATATATATATGTATGTAATGGCCAGGGCTCTGATTTACTCAAGGAGGTGGGGCTTTCCACAATGGGGGAGAGGCTGCTGATAGCGGGCGTGGAGTGAGGGAAGGACAGCGCTGATAGCGCTACCTTCCCTGCCCAGTGTCTGCTGCTAGCAAGAGTTGGAGGGAGAGAAGGACAGCGCTGTTAGCGCTGCCTTCTCTGCCCTGTCAGCAGCTGCCGGGCTATGGCTAGCCAGCAAGGAGGGAGAGGACAGCGCTGTCAGCGCTGCCTTCTCTGCCCTGTCAGCAGCCGCTGGGCTGCTGTTCTCTGGAGTAGGTAGAGAAGGACAGCACTGTCAGTGGTGCCTTCTCTGCCCTGTCAGCAGCCGCTGGGCTGCTGTTCTCCGGAGTAGGGAGAGAAGGACAGCGCTGTCAGCGCTGCCTTCTCTGCCCTGTCAGTAGCCGCTGCTGCTAGGCAGAATAGGGAGAGGACAGCGCTATCAGTGCTGCGTTCTCTGCCCTGTCCCCTCGGCAGCGGCTGGGGGAGGGGGTGGGTGCTCCGGTGCTACGCTGGCCGATCACTGCAGTGGTCGGCCCATGGGGAGGGACAAAGGGCCTGATTCAGAGCCGGACGCTCTGACCAGAGTGCTTGCTCTGAATCAGGGTCCTCCTACATGAAAATGGAGCGGCCTCTTGGACACTCGCATAGCTGTGTCCAAGAGGATATTCAGTAAAAATGGAGGAGAAATTTAGCCAAAATGGTGATTCAAAGCATATGTGGCAATATATGCAGAGTCTTACAGGCTTCTCCAAACATTATTATACTGACCTGAGTGTCAGTTTCTATATTCCTGCATGAAGAATATATATCTTTTCAGTACTAGCTATTAGTACACTCTATTCGGCTTGAAGGTACATACAGGTCCTTGCAACACAGATATATCTTTTGCTTTTCCCTCCTTCTCTTCCTTAACTGACCAAACTCTGAACCATATCACTGATATCTAATATCCTATTGGAAATACATACATACACTTCATAACATATTTGACCCCATTTGTGATATAACCACTTTAAGTTGACCTGCATATTTTTGATATACCAGGCACGGTATTATGTCTTCCTTCTCCCTTAAAAGTGAACTGACAACCCGGAGAAAAACCCCTGAAAATCTAGATGAAATTTTCCCTGATGTCTTGGTAGAAGAAACATTAGTTAAAAATTGGGGCGAGGACCTACACAAACTTAAATCCCTTCTACAATGCAGAATCAGAGTATCATGCAGAATCAGAGTATCATGGGATGCTACAACTCTAGAAAATTACCTGAAACACAAAATAACACCTAGGGGTCTGAGACCAAAAGTGTTCCCGACCTTTCAACTCGCGACTGAGAGTCTAATTAAAGACTGGGAATCAACATTATTAAAATGTTCTAATGATTTGATGTCTCTTCTCATTAAACACAACCATCTGGTATTGGACACATGTGAAAAAGTAATTGAAGAACTGGGTAAAAAATTGGAAACTTGGGAAAAAGATACCAATTTTCAAAGGAATTTTGAGCAACACAAGAAGGATTTGGAAACATATGAATTAAATATCATTGATCGCAAAAAAAGCAAATTCAATAGGGATAAGAGAGATTTCCAATCTGGGAACATCTTCAAATGGAATAAATCTGAGAATAAAAAACACACCTATAGACAACAAGATCAGTATACATCGTCTGGTGCAGAATCCTCTGGAGGAGAAGATTTCTTAGAGGATATAAGACCTAATACATCATCAACTCATCCCTTCCTTTTTTAGGGGTTGGAAGAGGCAACAGAAGCAGACAACGTCCAAGAGGAAGACGAGGAGGGGGAAGAAGAAATCACGGAAGGACACGGAAAGGCACCTAAATACCAACAATCATAGCCTCAGAATTATTAATCTCTCAGAGAGGACCCTAACTGAGACTGAAATTAAAATCCTTGAGAAAGGACTCACCTTCTCACCCACCAGAACCTTTAATAGGTTTATGTGGGAAAAAGATCTCAAACTCTTTGGATGTAAACTCCATCTGAAAAAGTTTTTCTGTAACAAAGAAAAGAATTTGGATGAGACGGAGGATATCACATCACTAACGGGATCACCCTCACTCCATCTAGAAGAAGATGAACTTGCAGCATTAAAAATCCTAGTGGATTTAGAAGAGGAGAGTACACCCACCATGGTAGCCAAATGACCTAATAGACCTCTCTGTAAAAAGAAATCGGATTTTTTTCCAAATGAACACATTTGTCCTGAAGTTATGATATTTCAGGAACTTGTATCAAGGGATCTGGATGAGCTACAGGATAAATGCAAAAAGTGGAATAAAACAAGATATGGCAACTTGACCCAGAAGGAAACACAAACTCTGAGGACATTGAAAAAATGGCAAGATGTAATAATAAAGCCCTTGGCAAATGGGGGGGTAATATCATTATCTGGCCAATGGACATGTATATTAAGGAAGCAATGCGACAATTAGGAGATGATAAATGCTACAAAAAAATCATGTTCAATCCTACGGATAACTCCAATATCATTCTGAATTTGATACTGAAAAAAGCCTTATCTGATGGTATAATTCTTAAACAGGAACATGATTACCTTGTAACACCACACCCCAAAACACCCACTTTCTACCTACTACCAAAGGTACATAAAAACCTAAGAGAACCTCCAGGAAGACCCATCGTCTCAGGCATTGGAGGAATCTCAGAGAAGGTGGGAATATTTGTAGATCTCCACTTACGTCATCATGTTCTTAGCTTGCCTTCATACATCCAAGATACTGCGGATATACTACGCAAGTTACATGATATCCAATTAGAAGAACATCAGATATTGGTGACTCTCGATATTGAATCTCTCTATATGAATATCGAACACCACCTGGGTCTCCATGCAGTCAAATACTTCCTTATGATGGAAGGATTTAATGACTTCCATCAATTCATCTTGGAACTTCTTGAATTCGTCCTGACTAAAAATAACTTCACTTTTGGAGACCGCCACTTTTTACAGATAAGAGGTACAGCTATGTGGGTGGCCTGTGCCCCCTCATATGCGAACCTCTTTCTAGGGTGGTGGGAGAGAGAGATTGTTTTCCATATGGATAATGAAAACTTCACCAAGTATATCTCCGCATGGTGGAGATATATTGATGACATTTTCCAGATTTGGGAAGAAGAGGAATTTTTGATGACATTTATCAATAAATTAAATAACAACTCGATAAATTTGAAAATAACACACTATGTCAGTCACAAATCAGTGCCATTCTTGGATCTTACAATATACAAAGATCCTTCAGGCTCAATTCAAACTCACACTTTCCACCAACTATAGAAAACTTACCTAAAGGAGAATTCCTAAGATTGAGATGTAACTGCTCAGACAAAACAATATTTTAAAAGAAAAGCTGTGAACTTGCTGATAGACTCCTTGAAAGAGGATACAGCAAACGATCCATTAAAAGGGCAAAAAAACTCACAGTGGACACTCCTAGAGAGTCACTCATTTTCTCAAGAAAAGACAATAAAGAGAAAAAAGAAAATTTACGCTTTGTGGGTGACTTCTGTCATGAGTGGAGGGAGATTCAGTACATTGTGAAAAAACATTGGCACACACTCCACTTGGACAAGGATTTATCTAATATTCTGGATAACACAGTCTCCATGAGTTGGAGACGTTCGAGAAACCTTAGGGATGAACTGGTAAAAAGCCACTTCTTTAAGAACCCACCAAGGGAAAGTAAACTCACAGGCACCTTCCCATGTGGTACCTGTAAGGCATGCCAAATCATCCTCAAAACAAACAAAGTAGATGATAAATTTGGCCAGAGTATCCCAATTAGGTGTTTTATGAATTGTAATGCAGTAGGACTAATCTACTGCATTTTGTGCAGTTGCAACATGAAATATGTTGGAATGACATCCCGTGCCTTTAAACACCAAATACTGGAACATATTGGTTCAATAAGAAATGCTCCCACGGATTTACAAAAACATAAGAAACTGACCTCAGTTGCCTGACATTTTCTTAAACATCACCAAGGATCGAATAAAGAATTTAAGATCTTTGGCCTGGAAAAAATCAACTTAGGCATACGTGGGGGTGACCTTACTCAAGAACTTTTGAAAAAAGAAAGTGCTTGGACTTTTATACTTGCATCACTCTCACCAGATGGACTCAATGAATACATTAATTATAATGTATTTATATGAGGACATATTCTAGCACATGGCATTCTACATATTTATAAGTGGACTTATATCTTCTTGTACTCCACTACTTACACTATCTATGCGGAGATTCACTAAGTAATTCACTTATTAGTGCTTGAATTTGAATTATTTCTCCACATAAGGTTATCAGCACTCCCCCTCTTTTTTTCAATGGTGATTCTTTTATCGGGGATTTTGCTCCAAAGGATTTTTTCTATTCCATTTTCACATGAGGACTAAGTCCAGCACAGACACCTTGTACATCTTTTTGTACCCTGTATTTCTTGTAAATCTCACTTTATTTTACTTTATTCTATACTACATTATCTTTTTGTAGATACTGTTCATACTTCATATTATGTCATCACGATTCAATATTTGTTTCTCTACCTTTCTATATTCAATACATGATTTTCTTCGTATTATAAGGATGTCAACACCCATTCCTGTAGTGGGATCTCTTTATCTTGTTGCTTATCTCTCTCCTTTCTTTCTTGTTCTTGACTACCACACATCTTTGATTCCATATTAATCACATACTTTATACTTCTCACTATTCCTAATGGAGTTAACACCTAGGTTCCAAGATAAATAGTCATTCATCTACATTGATATCTGTATAGTACCTTTCCTAGAATATCACCCCTAATTGATCCATTAGTAGCTACAATTATTTATAGTGTAGATATACCTAATATGGATGGACCAACAGTTTTAGGTATCTAATATCACTCTATCCCATAATATCATTCACTATAACATTCTTCCTACTAGTTGGACATGATTAATGCTTATCATGTATTTTACTTTCTCTTTTCCCCTCACTATACTAGTACATTATAGGGTATAATACTCTTTTTCTGTTAACCATTTGTGATCCAATTTCTAGCATGTAATTATGCAGGAGGGGGATGCTTCTAATCTCTCTGCAATGCTACGGCAACAGAGGATGTTCATCCGTAAATACTGCTTTAATTGCAGCTTTTCTTTTTCTGACTTCTAAATGGTCACATGCATGGCCTGAATGCTCACTGTTCATCAATATCTATGGACATATGATCAGTAGTAGCACAGGTTCCACCCCTGTGATAATTTACCTTTATATTTATTTTTATTTTTCTGTTTTTATCGTGAGCACTCTCATTATAGACTTTCAGAGAAGTTTCCTGCAATATCCCTATCAGGATCTATCTTGCTGATACAATGTAACAGCAGATGCTCACCTTACTTATTCCTCTCCGCACTACATTGGGACGGTACGCTCACATGCCATCCTATGATATTCACGTTGGCATGCAGCAGCTGCAGTCCTAACCGAAATGTGGGGTTTCTTATTTTATCCTATCAGATTTAATTTGTGGAAGCTCTATCATTCAGACTCACCATTACATAGGCATATGTCTATACATATCTATATTAATATACCTATGCCAAAATTATAGTTGGGACACATGTCATTATGGTGCATAGCCACGATTACCTAATTTATTAGTTTCCTCTGTTTATCCTTCCCCATAGTGTTCCCCTTTAATTGTGGGTACCTCAGGTTCCTGTAGGAATAAGACAGGATATCTATGGGTAGCATTACATTTAATTTGTGTGTTTCGCTTATACACTCCTCCCCACTGTGTCCCGTGCCACTACTTTTTACATCATGTTCCCGATGGGACATTTTTGGGCAGGATTCGATGGGGTACATTTAAGTATACACTGTACTCAGTGAGCGGGCTGAACATGCCCACCATTTGTTGTCATACATCCATACGACGATGGCCCCCTTTTTTTGTCATTATGGTTTACAATATGTGACTTGGATAACTAATAGGCGTTCAGTACTATCTATACTATAATCTATTTTGTATGTTTCCTTTGTATATTTCCTTTCACTGTATTTTCTGTCACTGCTCTTTTCCCTATTTCCTTATTTTTATGATGGGTAAAGATGGGAGACTATCATGTAGAAACAGATGGGATCACTCGAGTTATACACTGCACTCTGAGCGGACTTTACACGTCCACCCAGCGCAGCTGTATGTCCATCCTTAGGATGGCTTCCACATGTCACTATTGTTTACATCATGTGACATGGGCAACCAATAGGTGCTTGGATAATAAGATCCCACATACACGTGGTCTGGGTGACCAATAGGCAATCCTCTTTTTTCATTCAGAGACTGGGATCAATTCCCGGTAATCAGTATATAAATGGAGAGCGGAGGCTTTCCACCTACATGCGGGTGATCAAGCCCTAGAGGCGAAATGCGCATCCCGACCTTCATGACTGTGCAGTGGTGATAGATGGACAGATAACGGCGGGTGCACACGCCATGCTCCACCTCCTCTTAACTGGTCTACCAAGGGTAATTTGTATCCTCCCAATGCGGGATCTCATAAGTACTCTGAGATTATGTATCAGCCTTAGGCTTAATGGTGCAATATTAGGCACCTTGATCCAGTATGAGAGCTGATTAATTGACCAGATTAACTTTACTGGTACATAATTTTGCTATTGTTTTATAAGGCTGACATTGTATTTCCATCTGCTTAATATTTATTGGATTATTTACTGGAAATATATGCTTATTTTTAAGACAATATGCACTGAAATTCATATATATATCTGAGGAGGTATACCCTGCATGAGAACCTCCTGTTCTCAATTTATTATGATTTAAGATTTTCGCCAATATTTCTGTTTACATATGCTTACGTGTTTCATATAAGCTATTTTCTGTATAAATAGCTACTATCAATTGATATCTGAATCTATATGTGAATAGACTTGTGCCACATTCTCTTTGTATGTGGTTTGTTTGTATATGTTATTGTCTCATGTCTGTTTGTTGGGTAGGAGTCCTACTATCAATAGGACCTACCCCCTGACGTACCTTTGAGGAACTTTGTTTTAAGTTATCATTAAAAGTTACATTTTATTAGAATCTATATTACTGTATTATAAGAGTGCCCCAGAAAAAGAGCCTTCTTCTCCTCTCTCCCCTTGTTTGACATATTATTGGCTCTGGGGAGCACCACCAATTGAGTGACTTTGGATGTGATATGACATCCGGGACTACATTTCTACATTTTGGTTTAACCTTATTTATTCTTTGATATATGCTAATTCTGTGCGGAGTAAAACCCCTTTCCCTTCTCCAGGCTATAAGGTATAGCCTTTTGATGTTAGGAATGTAAATAGTTCCCAAGTGGAAGACTTGAACATGTTGTACTCCAGCTTCAATGATAATAAGTTGAACGCCCTGGCACTGGAACAGAGATTACAAGAGGTTCCCTTAGTGCTTGATGAACCAGCTGTTAGGCAATTTCTGCATTCTGTGGTCCCTGGCAAGCCTGCGGGTCTAGATGTCATCCAGGGGCAATTTGTTAAGGGAATGCAGCTACCAGTTAGTTGGGATTTTCACATTAATATTCAATTTTTCTCTGGCTCTATGCATGGTCCCACTATTATAGTTTCCATCCCAAAAAGGATTACACCAAAATTTTTAAGTGATGGTGGACCAAAAGCTCTGACATCCTTAATGATAAAATGCTTTGAGAGGCTGGTGTTGAAGCATGTTAGGTCAGATTTTTCAGTGGAGTTTTACCCCTTTCAATTAGCCTTTAGGGCAAACAATTTGAAGGAGGATGATGTCCTGATAGTTTTTCATCAGGCATAATTGCATTTAGAAGATAAAAATACCTGGGCATAGATATTGTGATGTGCTGGTTTGGCTGGTGTACCATATGGATAGCACTCCTTTGGTTAGGAAAGGTGGTGTAGAATATACAGTAGCAACCAATCCCTGACGTGTTTTGCTGTGTCAAAATCACAGCTTTATCAAAGGTCGATTAGATTACAATTATGCCTCCGACCACTCATGGACTAGTTATATGATCAGTGGATTGGATGATATTCTTTTAATTTTATGTCTTCATGCATTGATTGTATTTTATATGTTAATATATTAGCTATTAAATAATTAATTTTATACTTTCTAATATCTGTAATTAAGCGCTATTATTTTGTTGTTCTATACTCTTTTCTATTGAGGACTGACTATCTTCTTGCTCTTTATCTACATATGAATTATTACACTCCCTAGTAGTGCTCCATCAGCATTATTACTGTGTGTATTTTGTGTGTTAGGGTTCAGCCTAGGATCAGCCACCTTGTACCTCCACACCAGCTTCTACAGACTTCTTGTGCAGTCAGATGTCTGGTGCGGTGGCGGGTGATGTGTTGAGTATTCTTCCTTAGGCGCTCATGGACTTCCATGCTCGGCCCTGTGTCTTGGGGATCATGGTTTCTGTCATAGATGCCGCCATGACAGTCCTTCTCACGTGATTGTATCTCAAACCAATGGAAGTATGGTTTGGGTCAGCTGATGCTGTCCTCCTATCAACTGCAACCCTTGGGTATATAACCAGCTCCAGGACTCCAGGAAGTTGCCTGAACAACATTTGTCATACTTAGTGTATGCTAGTTTGGTCCTTGTTCCAGGTTCCCGTGAGATTACCTCTGTGTCTTCTCCAGTGCATTTACCATCTCCACCGGAGTGCTAACCTGTGCTACCTCCAGTGCAACAGTGCATCATTTCATCTCAGCCTGTGTGCCACTCCATATTATCATTTTTGCCAGTGAACCTACTCCATGCTATCTTTAGCACAACAGTGCATCATAACACCTCAGCCTGTGTACTACTTAGCATCTCCTTCCAGAGCAATAGTGCACTACCTTCTTTGATTGGCAGCTGCACTCTGGTCTAAGAATTTATTTAATATTTTAGCAGTGGTGAGCACCATTGCCAGTAACATCTTCTATCTTAATAGTGCATCTTACCTCCTCAGCCTGTGTACAACTTAGTATCTCCTTCCGGAGCTACAGTGCATCATACGACTGCTGCCTATGTTCTACACCAAGGAGTCCTCCTTCAGTGCAATTGTGCATCTACACACCCCTACTTGTGGGTCCTCCCAGCAGGTTAGACTCGGCACCATTGATAAGGTCTCGTTAACATCCAAATTCTGTGGATGAGGAGATTATACAATCAGTCTGTGTGACTCTCTGTTCCCACAGGGTTTGGATACCCGATCAAAGGACCACGACCTGCCTGCTGGGTGCAGCTAAATACCCATACCCTGATTAATAGGGGTCACTGGTGAATACCTCCCAGCAGGTTAGACTCCGCATCATTGATAAGGTCTTGTTAACATCCAAACTCTGTGGATGAGGAGATCATACATTCAGGCCCCTCGTCTCTGATTTCTTCCCCAACTTTGGACCTCTGCTTTCAATTCCTCAGTGGCAAGCATGACAGTTTGGTTAGATACTGCTCAACATCAACTGCCTCCCTCTGAGTTATCTGGCTTCAAATGTACCCAATCTAATGTACAACTATTGACAGCCACACAATTTCATGGGAAAAGCAATGCTTCAAAAGTGCAGTGCTCTCAAGGAGCCAATTATTTGCATCAACACCTGTATGTTATATGTGGTCGCAGGCAACCTTGAAATAATTGCACCAAAACTTTGGCTTTTGGATCTGGGAGCCATATCAACCCTGTTAGTGGAGTTAAGTAATGCTGTGCTCCCCATTCAAATACCTGCATTAGTATGCTGCCTGGAGTGTTGTCCTCCCTGGAAGGAAATGTAATTTTTATTAAGATGTTTTGAGTTTGGTTTTCGTTTTTCAATTTGATGAACTGCCACTGTGAATTCCAAAAGACTTCTCAAATATGCACATGATTTCCCTTATGTTTTGTTGTCTAAGGTTATTTAAGGTCTTAGAATCTCTCTGCTTGATGTCGTTCCTAAAAAAGTTCCAGGAAAATTTAGGATTATACAGGACTTGTCTAGCTCCAGGGAGAGTTTGGCTAATGATTAGCCAGCCAGCCTTGGGAGGTGTGAAGTTCTTTCCTACAATTGATTATGGTCATTAAGGATACAGATGTGTCCTCATTCATCTTTGCTGCAGTCATGCCAAACAGGTCCCATGGGACTCTACTAGTGCCAGGTATCTTTTTTGCATTTTTTTGCCAAAAAAAATGCATCTAAATCATAATGTGATGTGACTATTCCATATTAGGAAACTGTGCTGAGTAATTTGATATCTGCAGTGCTATGATGCAGCAGCTGCAGCTTTTTTCCACACCAAGTTCCGACTACAGACTCCGTCGAGCACAGATATACAAGTGTTGATATATAATATAATCAGCACAGTCTCCTGGTTCATACTAGTCACATTGCATTGTGACAGATGCATTTTCATGAAAAAAAAAGATGCCTGATGCTAGCACAGTTGCATGGGAACTGGCGTCTCACTCATGCCATGCATGTCGTGCTGCATTGTGTATTGAGGCTAGATGAGCGAGGGCACATCTAAAGCTTGTCCCAAATAGCCATTCATTGGCCTCAGATGTCTATTATCTAGTCAAATATTGTGGCATGCAGTTTTGGAGAGTTCATCAAGGCATTACAGCTATGGATTATGTTAGGCGAAAGGTGAACAGGACAGGTGGAAAGTTTGTAGCTCAGAACAGGGGTAGTGTTTTGAGGCAGCCATACTTATTGTACACACTTGCACCATTCAGATGGTGTCCATCTTAGTTCCAAGAATTTGGGAATTTTTTTTTGCAGTGACAAAATCTGTGATCTAATTTTGGGGGTTTGTGGTTTTTCGTGGGTTGCAGTTATGGTCCTTTAAAGTGGGACACTGCTCACCAATGGTCATATTGGGTTCAAGTGTGGTTGTCAAGCATTTTCCATTTGATCAATTTGCGAAGGTCTTTTCTTTAGGAGTGGAAATGGCCCCCATCTGAGGTGCAAGGCCAGAACTTACCAATTAGAGGGAGGCGGTTCCTTGGTAACCCAGGTTGCACCAGGGACTGATCTATTGATCCTGTTCTATTTATACAGTACTTTCAGATTAGCTGTTGCCAGTGTTCAATGTCTCTTTCCACCCCAAATTCATTTAAATGCCAGTTTAATCATTAATACATGCCTGGACCTCAACTTTCCAAAACACAATTGTTTGTGTCTTTATTTCTAGGTTTCAGTAAGTTTATAGTTAATTGGAACATTTCAGTACTTGGGAATTAATTAATCAACTAAATATAGCTTATATAGATTGTAAGCTTGCAAGCAGGGCCCTCTTACCTCTATGTCTGTCTGTTATTACCCTGTTTTGTTCTATCAATGTTTCCAATTGTAAAGCGCAACGGAATATGCTGCGCTATATAAGAAACTGTTAATAAATAAATAAATAAAATATAAGTCTGTTCTTGTGAGTTCCTGCTACTGGATCCAAAAACTCTATATTTACAAAAAAACATAAAGCCTAGAGACCTGACAGAAAAAATGTGAACAGTAAATGACACTTACTGCATTTCAGGCTTCTATACAGCAGGTTCTTGGGAACAAGCACTGCCAGTTTATTGAGCTTATCTCCATGGAGCAGCAATCCAGAACTTGCTCTGACCTGGCTGCTTTTCTGTGTTTAACTAATAGTTCTGAATTGACTACACATTATGGTTAATTTTTGTTGGGAGCCAATAAACCAACCAGTATATTTTTGGAGTGTGGGAGAAAACTGGAGTACCCTGAGGATTCCCATGTAAGCACAGGGAGAATATGCAAACTCCACAAATTAGGGCCATAGTTGGAATTGAACCCACAACCTCAGTGCTGTGAGGCAGTAATACTAACCATTACACCATCTGTGCTGCCCACATAAATCCTAGAGAACTAACAGTTGCTCTAATAAGATTATTTGTAGAAAATAACATTTCTTTCATATAATGGTGTATATTTTGATTACATATAATAATATTTAAACTTTCTGTGTTATTATTTAATAATAAATATTAAATGTTTGCCTTTTTGCTGTTGGTAATTCATCTTTACCTTTGGATTAAATCTACCACAGCATTTACTGTATAGAGCATGTTTGGCTTTTAGTTAGAAATAGATTGATGATCAACCATAATAAATATCATCAAGGCTGTAGCAAAATATTGTGCTATTATTCTATGCATTAATAAATGGTAATATTATCTGTTATGTTTTAACACCACCATCCAAAATTTTATTTTAGTATTTGTATTGTACAGGATGGTAGAGCTTTACTTAAAATTGAGTATTTATTTCTACTTGTGTTTAACTATCTAAATGCTTCATATTATGTCACAGATAATTTACACAATTGTTCAGTTTGGGCATAGCCATAATGATGCAATTTTGCTGAATAAGGATAATTAAGTACAATATGTTAAATGATTAATGCAGGTATACCTGTAGATCTGCTCATTAATATCAATATATAATTAGCAAATAATGTGGTGATAACTTAGTGCATAAAGCATGAAAACATGACAAAGAGATACAAATACCAGTATGGGAAATGTGATGTTTGACAGTGACTTTGACAATGGAATGATTGTTGGTACTAGATAGACAGAAAGACAGGCTGATTTGAGTTTATCAGAAAGTGCTGGTATACTAGTATTTTCACACACAATAGCTTCTAAAGTTTACATAAAATGGTGCACAAAACAAAAAACATCCAGCGAGTGGCAGTTATGTAAGTGAAAATGCCTCTTTTCTAAATATTTTAGAGGAGAATGGTACAACAGGAAGGTAACAGTAAATCCAATGAACATGCATCACAGTAATGGTATGGAGGAAAACAACTCTGAGTGCACAGCATGTTGAACCCTGAAGTGGATGGTCACAGCAAAAGATGGCCACACTGTGTTCCACTCTTATAGCTACAAAACAGGAAACTGAGGTTACAGTGAGCACAGACTCAGCAAAACTGGACAGTTGAAGATGGAAAATGATGCCTGGTCTGACAAATCTCCATTTCTGTTGCAAACATAAAGATAGTGTCAGGACTGCGACTATTTCAGTACACAAAGATAGAGTACTTTTGCCAAAGTTCCATTGTAGTCATTGAAGGAGCTACCCTGCTTGCTGCCATGCTTCTCATTCAGGGGATAGAGTGTTAAAGTGATCATTTGTTTCCCAGGTGTCGTCAGGTTGTGGGATTCTTAGATTGCTCATTATTTCAAACCTGATTCCATTTGGGTCACATGTTCTGAATCTTCCTATGGATCACAGACCTCTAGAATAAAGCCTGTCATTTACTGTGTCTCAGTGTCTGTGCAACATTACTTCTAGGTCTTTATTGGACAACTGCCAGATCCCTGCTGTGCCTGTGGGTTGCTGTGGACTTTGTTATATTCTTGCCCATGTTCCAGTTGAACCTCTGACATCAGTGATCAACCGCACTACAGAACCCAGCATTGCCATTGACTAAGTATTGCCTTTTGCTTCACTGCTGTGGTTTTACCATTTGCTGCACCATTCTCTGGATCTCAGGACTCAACCCTGCTCTGTCTAACTTCACATAACAGGGCTCAACCCTGCTCCATCATTCTCTGCATTTCAGGGCTCAACCCTGCTCCATATCTCTTCACAAAACAGGGCTCAACCCTGCTTCATCTCTCTTCATATCACAGGGCTCAACCCTGTATTGACTTTTACATTATCACAGGACTTGGCCCTATTGCCAGTACTATGGGATTATTGGACTCTGGGTCTCCTACCCCATCAGTTCTTCTATGTTAAAGACTATATTTTGCTTGTATACACATCATTGCCTATATGAACTGCTGTGTTATTGAAACCTTAAGTGAGACATTATTATTATTTCTCTTGTGAATAAATCCTATTTACTTTTATCCTGAACAGAAAAACTTTTGCTATCGGCGCTAACAATAATATACTACAAATCTATATATGTGTGCAGCAAATAAAACAAAGGGGATTTTGTCCTGATTTGATCAAAGCACTTAAGCCTGCAGCCCAGCATCAAGGGACCCCATTTTTCTGCAGGTCCCTAACACTAGCATATATGCCTAGCACATCATTACATTGCAGTTAAATGTACTCACCTCCTAGATACAGAGGGATACATCTATACAGGGCTGGCTGTTAGCCACACCCAACTAGGCCTTTTATAGCCTTAATAGAAAGCTGCCATGATAGCACAAGGCAAAATTTTGAAACAAAACAGAAAAGAAATATGCCCGCGCTCGGTTTTACCCATATCATACATGGTACCAGCAGCATGGCAATATTAATGCCATAAATGTATACAAAACAGAAAAACTTTTGCTATCGGCGCTAACAATAATATACTACAAATCTATATATGTGTGCAGCAAATAAAACAAAGGGGATTTTGTCATGATTTGATCAAAGAACTTAAGCCTGCAGCCCAGCATCAAGGGACCCCATTTTTCTGCAGGTCCCTAACACTAGCATATATGCCTAGCACATCATTACATTGCAGTTAAATGTACTCACCTCCTAGATACAGAGGGACACATCTATACAGGGCTGGCTGTTAGCCACACCCAACTAGGCCTTTCATAGTCTTAATTGAAAGCTTTGATCAAATCATGACAAAATCCCCTTTGTTTTATTTGCTGCACACATATATAGGTTTGTAGTATATTATTGTTAGTGCCGATAGCAAAAGTTTTTTCTGTTTTGTATACATTTATGGCATTAATATTGCCATGCTGCTGGTACCATGTATGATATGGGTAAAACCGAGC
This sequence comes from Taudactylus pleione, assembly GCA_031769625.1. Taxonomy (NCBI): domain Eukaryota; kingdom Metazoa; phylum Chordata; class Amphibia; order Anura; family Myobatrachidae; genus Taudactylus; species Taudactylus pleione. Next base: position 732,959 of record JAUIMM010000614.1, read on the forward strand.
GTGGGCATATTTCTTTACTTTTATCCTGAGCTACTGTGATTCCATGAAAAGGTCATTCCCCAAACCACCCTTGTTTAATGTGCTTAGTAGGCCTGCCTCCTTCCAGGAGTCTCAAGTGTCAGCAGCCATGACAGTTTGCACAGACCTAAAAATGAATCCGGATCTGGAACAGGCTACCGGGGTACAGGTGCTTCAGGGTTTGACCACCCATTTGGAAGTACAGCAACATACCCAAGTTCAAGTTTTACAATGTCTACAGGATTTTTCCACATGTTTTGATAAACTTAAGATTTCTGTTGCAAGTATATCAGGGGTTTCTGCTTCTCATTTACGCCTACCAACTCCCACCTTTTATGATGGTAATCCAAAAACATGTAGAGGATTTCTCAACCAATGTAAGATTCATTTTGAATTGTAACCTCAGAGTTTTTCCACCCCTCATGTCAAAGTGGCTTATATTGTGTCATTATTGTCTGGTACTGCTCTTGAATGGGCCTCTCCTTTATGGGAGATAAATGATTCCTTAATGTCTAATTACCAAGCTTTTGTTTCCACTTTTAAAAGGATATTTGATGAACCTGGAAGATCAGTGGCTGCATCTGTGGACATTTTACGAGTAAAGCAGGGAGCAGCTCCAGTTGGTTAGTATGTGGTTTGTTTTCAAACTGTAGCCGCAGAACTTAAATGGAATAATGAGGCATTAAGAGCAGCATATTGGAATGGTCTCTCTGAGAGACTTAAAGATGAGTTGGCGACTCGGGACCTTCCTGAGAATTTGGATGAGTTCATTTCATTAATTATTAAAATTGATCTGCGAATGCGAGAACGAGGGGTTCAGAGGAATTGCACTTAGTGTTCTAAAATTCTCTTCCCCAGCCTTGCTTTGTTCATGATACATCTGATGAGCCTATGCAAATTAATAAAGCCAAATTGTCTGAAGTGGAGAAGCAACGTGGAAGGCGTTCTAATCTGTGCTTGTATTGTGCATCCTCAGAACATTTCTTGGCTGAATGTCCAATAAGGCCGGCAGAACAATCATCCCTAGTTGATGGAGGGGATGTCAAACTAGGGGTATTTTCTAAAGTTTCCCCCAAAAAGGATTGTTTAATTTCTGTGAGCATTACTGATGTTGGTTCTTCATGTCAACAGTTTTCTGCATTGTTTGATTCTGGAGCAGCTAGCAAATTTATTTCATTGTCTTTGGTGCAGAAATTAAAAATTTCTGTTATCAAATTAACTCGTTCTTTTTCCCTTTCTGCAGTTAATGGGACTAGAATTTCTAATGGCTATGTCATGCATCAAACAAAGTCTATAAAGTTGAGGGTAGGAGCTTCGCATGAAGAAAGCTTAGAGTTTTTGGTTTTACCTATTTCTATGTATGATATAGTTCTTGGTTTACCATGGTTAACTCTTTCTTGGAGTCCTAAATGCAAATTAAATTGTTTGATTCCTGTGTTACTATTGGCTAAAGTGAAAGTAGATGTTCCACCTTCTCTTCCACAGTCTTATCATGAATTTGCTGATATCTTTTCTGAGCAGGCGGCAGATGAACTTCCACCGCATCGTCCCTGGGATTGTCCCATTGAACTTTTCCCTGCTAAAATGCCACATAAAGGTCAAGTATATCCTATCTCTGTTCCTGAGACTCAAGCCATGTCAGAGTATGTGCGAGATAACCTACGAAAGGGGTATATCATCTCCAGTTCTGAGCTTCAGATGGACCCTGAGAGGTTAAAGGCTATTCAAGATTGGGTTTTGCCCACTTCGTTAAAGTCTATTCAAAGATTTTTAGGCTTTGCCAATTATTACAGAAAGTTTATCAAAGCATTCTCAACGATTGTAGCCCCAATTACTGCTATGATGAAAAAAGGGGCTAATCTCAAAGTATGGTCCGCAGAGGCATTGAATGCCTTTCAGACTCTTAAAGATGCATTTTCTGTGGCCCCACATTCTATTTCAACCTGACATTGAGAAACCATTTATGCTAGAAGTGGATGCTTTCACTTATGGAGTTGGGGCTATTTTATCTCAAGTGGCTGCAGATGGGAGAACAGTGTCTTGTGGATTCTTTTCACGAAAGTTTTCTAGTGCTGAGTTTAATTACTCCATTGGGGACCAAGAATTGTTAGCTATTAACTTAGCTTTGGAGGAGTGGAGATATTTATTAGAAGGCGTAAAACATCCTGTTACTATTTTTACAGACGATAAAAATTTTGTATTTGAAGACTACCCATTGTCTGAATCCACAACAAGGTCATTGGGTACTCTTCTTTTCTCATTTTGATTTTGTCCTCAGGTATCATCAAGGTTTTTTGAATAAAAAGGCAGATGCTCTCTCACACTCAATGTTTGAAGAGAAAGGACAAAATGAATATCAAAGGTACCCTTTAATAAACCCTCTGGCCTTTTCTTCAATTTCCATCTCTCCTGATCCTCCTCCTGGGAAGATATCTGTGGCACCTGAGTTACGAGGAGTAAGTCCTTTTTTTCCCAATACTGGTTGACATCCTTGAGTTCCTGAGCTTCAGTCAATTCCTACTGTGGACGTCCCAGCAGCTAAAGCTACCCTCCAATATATTTCTGGAATTTGGAGACAGGTACATAAGTGTCTTAGGAAAGACTCTCATAATTATAAAACCTTTGCTGATAGAAAACGTTTGGCTGTTCCTAAATATGCTGTTGGAGATCGTGTCTGGTTGTCTACTAGAAATCTGCGACTTAAGGTTCCTACCATGAAGTTTGCTCCCTGGTATATTGGTCCTTTTCGTATTATAAAAATTATCAACCCAGTGGCATGTAAGTTACAGTTACCTCCAACCTTGTTTGTACCTAACTCCTTTCATTACTTTTTGCTTAGACCATTGATTCTTAATCGATTTCATGACAGCCTGTCTAAGGTACCCAAAACAACTGCTTGAGGTCTGGAGTTTGAGATCGATAAGATTCTGGATTCATGTTAGCATCAAAATCAATTGTAATATCTTGTAGACTGGAAGGGTTACGGCCCAGAGGAGAGATCTTGGATTAAATATTCTGATGTCCATGCTCCTAAGCTGATACATAATTTTCATGCTAAATTCCCTTTAAAACCTGGTGGGTGTTCGGAGACCACCCTAAAAGGGGGGGTACTGTCAGGACTGCGACTATTTCAGTACACAAAGAAAGACTACTTTTGCCAAAGTTCCATTGTGGTCATTGGAGGAGCTATCCTGCTTTCTGGCATGCTTCTCATTCAGGGGATAGAGGACCTCATTCAGAGGCGGTTGTTAGATGCAAGTGGTCACTCTGAATGAGGGTGGCTGCTTGCATCTTATTGTGTTGCCTCTTGATCGATCGCTAAGCTGTGGGTTACGAACCACAGCTCTAGTGACCGACCAGGGTGATGGTCATGATGGTCAAGGTCATCACGACTATCGGGGCTTGTGACGAGACCCTAAGGTTGGGTCTCAGCACTCGCAAGCCCCAGGGAGCTTCCTGCTCTGTTCAAGCAGGAAGTTCCCCACTGACATCATTGCTGATTTCAGTGGGGTCACAACCAAATGGCAAGCATTCCATTGGGAATGCCTCCATTTGGCCAGCCACGCCCCCTGCCCACCTCCCAAATGGGGCGAGCTGTCACTCACCATCAACAGCTCGCCCTCTTTGGTGCGAGACCGCTAGTGACGGAGTGCCCGTCGCTAGCCGGGTCTTGTGCATGTGCACGTCGGAGCCAGCTCTGACATGCGCATGCCCAGTGGGAAAACATTGACCTGGTTGCGAGCGCTCAGCGCTTGTGACTGGGTCTGAATGACCCCCCAGAGTGTTAAAGTGATCTTCTGTTTCCCAGGTGTCATCAGGTTGTGGGATTCTTAGATTGCTCATTATTTCAAAACTGATTCCATTTGGGTCACATGTTCTGAAACTTCCTATGGATCACAGACCTCTAGTATAAAACCTGTCATTTACTGTATCTCAGAGCCTGTGCAACGTTACTTCTAGGTCTTTCTTGGACTCCTGCCAGATCCCTGCTGTGCCTGTGGGTTGCTGTGGACTTTGTTATATTCTTGTCCATGTTCCAGTTGAACCTCTGATATCAGTGACCAGCCGCACTACAGAACCCAGCATTGCCATTGACTAAGTATTGCCTTTTGCTTCACTGTTGTGGTTTAACCCTTTGCTGCACCATTCTTTGCATCTCAGGGCTCAACCCTACTCCATCTCTCTTCATATCACAGGGCTCAACCCTGTATTGACTTTTACATCATCACAGGACTTGGCCCTATTGCCAGTACTATGGGGTTATTGGACTCTGGGTCTCCTACCCCATCAGTTCTTCTATGTTAAATACTATATTTTGCTTGTATACCCATCATTGCATATATGAACCGCTGTGTTATTGAAACCTTAAGTGAGACATTATTATTATTTTTCTTGTGAATAAATCCTATTTACTTTTATCCTTTGCTACTGTGATTCCATGAAAAGGTCATTCCTCAAACCAACCCAGTTTAGGCCTGCCTCCTTCCAGTAGTCTCAAGTGTTGGCAGCCGTGACAGATAGCAGGATCATAATTTGGCATAAACAACATGAATCCATGGATTCACTCTTCCTTGTGTCAATGTTTTATTCTGGTGTTGGAGGTATAATGCTGTGGGTAATATTTTCTTGCTACACATTAGGCACCTTAAACCAATGACACATCACTTAAATGCCACAGTCAACATGAGACATGTTACTGAATATGTGCATCCCACAAACTACCCATCTTCTAGTGGCTAATATAGTGTGTATATATTAGGGGTGTGCACCGGCCACTTTTCGTGTTTTGTGTTTTGGTTTTGGATCTGGATCTTTCTTCGTGTTTTGGATCTGGATTGGTTTTGCCAAAACCACCCTTCCGTGTTTTGGGTTCTGGGTTTTGTGTTTTGGATCTGGATTTTTTCATAAAAAATAAACAAAAATGCTGAAATCACATAAAATGGGCCTTTCTTTGTTCCTACGCTATTAATAACCCCAATAACATTAATGTCCACTCATTTCCACTCTATTCTGAACACCTCACACCTCACAATATTGTTTTTAGGCCAAAAGGTTGCACCGAGGTAGCTGGATGACTATTCTAAGTGACACAAGTGGGCGGCACAAACACGTGGCCCATCTAGGAGTGGCACTGCAGTGGCAGACAGGAAGCCAATCAGCGTTATGGTGCCCATTTGCATGTAGCACGAACCCTGGAGATCCATGCTACATGCATCTGTGTGATTGGCACAGAGCAATGACAGGTCCGTGAGACCCGTCTGTGCTGCTGTTGTAAAAAAAAAAAAAAAAAACCTGTGTAAAAAAAGAAAAAAATGGCGTGCACCCCCCCAAAAAAGAGCAACCAGCCCCGGGCATTAGTAACCCAGTACTGGGTGTGCTTAAATACAGGGGACAAATGACGTAGGGGTCCCCTGTACTTAAGCACAACCAGCACCGGGCTAGTCAGAACCAGCGCTGGTTGCCAAAATACGGGGGACAAACGACGTAGGGGTCCCCGGTATTCTGCACAACCAGCTCTGGGCTCTGATCCGGTCCTGGTTCTGGAAATACAGGGGAAAAAAATTAGTAGGGTTCCCCTGTATGTTTCAGAACCAGCACTGGACTTTCTCTAGCGGGGGGCTGATGCCACAGCCAGGGGAGCCCCTTCACCGGGCCCCCCAGCAGCAGCATCAACCCTGACCGCTAGTCAGCCCAGGCCGGGGATCCCTGGAGAGCTGGGGACCCCCCCAATAAAGGGGTCACCCTCTCCAGGGCACCCCAGGCCCAGGCTGATAGCCCGGGGCTATCCCCGCCACCCCTGGTGGTGGTGGGTGGCGGGTTGATTGTGTGGTGTGGTGTAAATAAAGAATATCAAACATTGTCTTTACAAGTAGAACTGCAAGTCCCAGCTATCCTGCCCCGCATGCTGGTACTTGGAGAACCACAAGTACCAGCATGCAGGGCATTAAGGGCCCACTAGTACCTGTAGTTCACCTGTAAAAAAAATGTTTAAAAAAACACAGGACACACACACCGTGACAGTATAAGTTTATTAAACATACATACACACACACACACATGTACACATACTCACCTATGTAACATCGTCCACTTGTCAGGTAAAGTATCCATAGGGGACCTGTGAAAAAAAACATACTCACCATCTCCTATGCGAGGTTCTGTCCTCTTCGTTCCAAAGTAGGCATCCCCGGACTTGGCAAAAAAACAAAACAAAAACGCGATCCACGAACTTAGTACCGTTCTATAGAATGGTACTTCCCGAATGAGAGCTTAGCGGCGGGGTATCACCATGGAAACCCCGCTGCTAAGCGTTCATTGGCTGAGAGAGGTCATCTCCCATCTCTCAGCCAATGAATGGCTCCTTCCATTGTAGTCAATGGTGGGAACTGCAGGGTAAACTTTAATAACCTTGCGGCTCCCACCATTGACTACAATAGAGGGAGCCGTTCATTGGCTGAGAGACGGGAGATGACCACTCTCAGCGAATGAACGCTTAGCGGCAGGGTTTCCATGGTGATACCCAGCCGCTAAGCTGTCATTCGGGATGTACCGTTCTATAGAACGGTACTAAGTTCGTGGATCGCGTTTTCGTTTTGTTTTTTTGCCAAGTCCGGGGATGCCTACTTTGGAACGAAGAGGACAGAACCTCGCATAGGAGATGGTGAGTATGTTTTTTTTCACAGGTCCCCTATGGATACTTTACCGGACAAGTGGACGATGTTACATAGTGGATGTATGTGTACATGTGTGTGTATGTATGTTTAATAAACTTATACTGTCATGGTGTGTGTGTCCTGTGTTTTTTTAAACATTTTTTTACAGGTGAACTACAGGTACTAGTGGGCCCTTAATGCCCTGCATGCTGGTACTTGTGGTTCTCCAAGTACCAGCATGCGAGGCAGGCTAGCTGGGACTTGCAGTTCTACTTGTAAATACAATGTTTGATATTCTTTATTTACACCACACCACACAATCAACCCGCCACCCACTGCCACCAGGAGTGGCGGGGATAGCCCCGGGCTATCAGCCGGGGCCTGGGGTGCCCTGGAGAGGGTGACCCCTTTATTGGGGGGGTCCCCAGCTCTCCAGGGATCCCTGGCCTGGGCTGACTAGTGGTCAGGGCTGATGCTGTGGCTGAGGGGCCTGGTGAAAGGGCTCCCCTGGCTGTGGCATCAGCCTCCCGCTAGAAAAAGTCCAGTGCTGGTTCTGGAACATACAGGGGAACCATACTAATTTTTATCCCCTGTATTTCCAGAACCAGGACCGGATCAGAGCCCAGAGCTGGTTGCGCAGAATACGGGGGACCCCTACGTCGTTTGTCCCCCGTATTTTGGCAACCAGCGCTGGTTCTGACTAGCCCGGTGCTGGTTGTGCTTAAGTACAGGGGACCCCTACGTCGTTTGTCCCCTGTATTTAAGCACACCCAGCACTGGGTCACTAATGCCCGGGGCTGGTTGCTCTTTTTTGGGGGGGTGCACGCCATTTTTTTCTTTTTTTACACAGGTTTTTTTTTTTTTTTTTACCACAGCAGCACAGACGGGTCTCACGGACCCATCTGTGCTCTGTGTCACAGTCAGTCACACAGATGCATGTAGCACGGATCTCACGAGTCCGTGCTACATGCAAATGAGCACCATAATGCTGATTGGCTGAGAGCCGTGACAGACGGCTCTGTCAGCCAATCAGTACTTTGCCCATTAAAGTCAAAGGCATTTTTTTTTAAATGGCCGCTCGAGGCAAAACCTTGAGATCCGACAGCAGATCTCGAGGTTTTGCCTCGGGAGAGGGATCCAGGGCAGACAGGGAGATCCGAGCTTGGGCTCGGATCGCCCCGGATCCCCGAAGTTCGGGTGGGTTCGGTTCTCAGGGAACCGAACCCGCTCATCCCTAGTATATATATATATATATATATATATATATATAATATGCAAGTCAAATGCCATAAATAAGTAATACACTGATCATTATTGCTATCATTCTTTAATAAAAAAGTAACGTGGAGGTTTTGTAAAGCTGGAGAAAATATGTTCTGTTATCTATATATGATATAGAAAATATTAGTTCACTTGAGCGTTCAAAGGAAACTTTTCAGTTTTTTGGGGGGAAAGAAAACGATGATTTTTCCACATGATAGTTTTCTCCCACTTATAGATTATATGGGAAGTTTGTGAATTTCTCTACAGTATAATTATTGTGTTTGTATGATCACTTGGGAAATCAAAATGGTTGCTAAATCTTTCATATCCCTGCTGGCAATAGTGGGTTCCTCACATGAGCACAATAATAATACAATGCTAACCTTGTAGTCAGTCATTTTGCATTCTATGCATGATTTAAAATAGTTTGTTCATAATTTATTTTATGTATTTGTCTGGCAATCAGAATATTAACATTTACTGAAAGTGTCACTATTTATATGTCTTTCCAAAAAGCCTTTACTAGAAAGTCACATTAACAAGCTGAATACTTTGGGGGACAGATATAAGTATAAAGAGGCATAGCTTTGTCTCATTGGTGAGATTGAGACAAAGAAAATGTGTGTTGGTAATGTTAGCATTGATCTGGTGTAGGGCAAGTGCTCAAGGCTTTTAAACATAAAAAACAGGGTACTAATATAAAAGCAAACCAAACTATCTTCAGTAAAATAGGGAGTAGTAATGTTCTGCTCTTTCCTCCATTTTTACCTACAGTAAGTGACTATTAAAGAGCTGATGTGAATTTGTATAAAAGGTCAGAACTTCAGCTTTGAAGTGAAATTGCAGTAAAAACTTTAAGAATCAATAATCTTTATTATTACCGTGCCAACATATAAATTGAATTTAAATGCTGTATATGGCTAATTGATTTTAAAGTTTTTTTAGTATTTTGGTTTTACCCTTTAAGACACCAAACAATGCTTTAAATGAGTATTTCAAAATACCCTGTATACTGGAAAGACTTTCACTTAATACATTGTTTCTTTTGATTTTTCTCACAGAAGTTTGCAAAACAATCAAATATGCAGAAAAAATACCTCTGTTGGATATGAATGGAATGGAAAGGAGAGGATACTGTATACAATCATATTGCAGAATGTCATATTAATGTTGTAGACGGGTTTAGGATAGATATTTGTAAATAACGTTATAATAAGTATTTGACAGATAGAAATTTGAGTTATTAGAAATAGTTATGGTGTTTGTTATTGATAATTCTGTTTTATATATTATATTTAAGATTGTTTAAGGAGACTCTGTATTTTCAGTTCTATACACAATATGTTTGTTCCATTTGTATCATTTAGTTAGGATGATGTTGCTGCAGAATACTTTAATCCAATTACCTCAAATAGTTTTGTTTTTTTTAACTGATGGCTATAAAAGAATATGGTGTGTTAGGATATTTCAATACTTTGAAAATATATCATGTTACCTCTTTATTATATGCAATGACATTTAGGGAAACATTGTAGATTAACACTCTTGGCACTGAAGGATCAGGTAAATTAAGTTAAATGTTAATATCCACAGAGGCCTAATTAAAAGTCCCGGAAAATATTATTATTTATGTATACAGCAAAAATCATATTATGCAACATGGTACAGAGATTATGCAATCATTTACAAACAATACCCATACCATGGAACAACTTACAAACTCCACACAGATAGGTGTCTGGTCAAAATGAAAAAAAAAACACCCCAGAACAGTGAGGCAGCAATACTAACTACTGCAACATTGTGGGTTAAATATGTATTAACAATTGAGCCAAAATATTTGAATATTTTTGGCAATATTTCATATAATCTATCAGTAGTCAAGTACTGTACACTGTATCCTTTTCTTTCAAAAATGTTTTCTTTATTGAAGCATGACAAATACAAATAAAAGTCAAAGAAGTACAGTCACTATGAGTACAGTACAACACACATAAAGAACAAATGCAACAAAATAAAATCAACAGTTTATTCCAAAATGTCAGAGTAAAAATGAGAATGATAATATAGTATGGACCCGGATCCATGTCATCTACTTTCCCTCCATTCACATCAAGCAGAAAAGAGTTTACTAAGGGGGTGATCAACCATATACTAGTCATTAGTAGGAGAAATTGTGGGGTTTTGGGAATATACGTGAGTCTCATACCATAGTGTATTCCTAAAACACTACCAAATCTGTTCCTTAAGTGAGAGTGAGAGGGTACTGCATCTGTATAACTTTCCCATGATTCAAAAAATCTCCTTTTGTAGTGAGGCCTCCAACCATTCCATTCTAAAATTGTGTAAGAGTTTTTCAAAAAAGATGGAAAATGGAGGGTAAATAGGTTGTATCCACATTTGGAGGATATACTTTTTAGCTACTGTATAGCTGATATTGCTATCAACAAGTTATTTACTTGCTCTGCTACACTAGTACCTTCTGGTAAGATGCTAAAAATTGCCTATTTGGAAGATATAGGTAGGCAATTGACTAAATGATGATTAACATAACCCTATACCTATTTCCAAAATCTCCATATCACTGGACATGCCCATAAACAATTTGTTAACTCAGCCCTTTTAGGGCCGCATCTGGGGCATGAGTGATCTTCCGTCATCCCTATGAGGTATCTGAGGTATCTACATTAAGGGAAAAAAATGTCCTGTGAAATATGTTCAAGAATAGTTCTACATAGTATTCTGCAGGGGTTAGTTTAATAGATTTATCATGTGATCTCAACAGCCTGTTTGTAGTTAGAGATGGGAATACCAGTATGAAGGAAAAATTAATGTATTGAGATTGCGGTATAGGAGGCGTTCTCCTTCATTAAAAAGTCCTCTAAGAGTTATTGTAATCATCTGGTGAGAGCTCCCTGGAGAGACCAGCCAAATAATGCTGGGCCTGTAAGTAAGCTAGAGGAAAAAGTCTAAGCATCAGCGGGCACACTGAGAGGGGGGGAGGGGTGGGTACTGATTACACAGTCTTGCTGGAGGGGCCCGGTGGGGGCCCAGATCCACCTCTTCCCCCTCTCCCTCTAACCACATAGCAGCCCAGCACATGCTACTCTGTGCTGGGCTGCAGTGGGATACTGCTGTGGCTGCTGAGCAGCAGCCGCAGCAGTCTCTTATGCCTGTGAGTGGAGCGATCACACTGATCGTGCCCCCTGGCTTTGCATGTGGCTGAGGGGCTCACAGCACCACCCACCCCAGCACGCAGCAATGCTACACAGTGCTGCAAATATTATTTTTTAAGGGGGTGTGGCCATGCCTCCTATGATTGGGCTATTCCCCCTTCCCTGGGGCCAGCATGGCTCTTAGCGTGTCTGCGTTTCAGATGGTTTTCCAGTCACACAATTCATGATTCCCATAAAGTAAAAGGATAGCCTGCAGGCCCATGTTGAAAAGTTGGGTTATTTGTTAAGGGAAGAAATAGGGATACATACTGGTTCAAGGAGTGTTTGTTACACAAAATATGCCAAACTGTACTTTATAGACATTACTTACATATTTGTAGAAATTGATAATGGGTTAGCTTGAAAATATATGGGTACCTCACTATCATGTCTATGTAGAAAAGAAGTTAAGCTGTTCAAGAAAGCAGTCTCCAATGTTACTTTTTTGTTTTATTAAAACCATGTTTTAATGATTTATACATTTAGACATGCAGTCACAATTTTTTTGAATTTGCTCCAACTCCATGTAATTGTAATCTCCTGGATGGCTATTTTGTTATCTCCACTTTGAGGGCACCACGAAAAAAAATCTATACCAGAATGTTATAAATACAGTATGTAACCAAAGTTTTGCCAGATGGAATATATACAGTAGATGTACAGTATTACATAAGTATTTGGTATACTGTATGCATTGGAGTTGATAATACATAATCATGATATTTTCATACAAATTTTATAGTTTGATTACCTATTGGTTATACCAGAAATTGAGCTTTCAATGTGGAATTACTTTGGCTGGGACTAAACTTGAATGTGATAGGAGGAAAAAATGATACAGTAAGAAATATGATTTTGACCCTGTGAAAGCTATTAATCTCTTATAGTTCTTGATTTAGTTGTTTTAAGATCCATAATAGATCTTCCATAGGATCGGTATAATTTAGAATCTTCCTAGTTCAAACTCTTTCTGCACATGAGTATGTACTACATTTTTAACTGGTATAAAAACACATACCGTATATACTCGAGTATAAGTGGACCCGAATATAAGCCGAGGTACCTAATTTTACCACAAAAAACAGGGAAAACTTATTGACTCAAGTATAAGCCTAGGGTGGGAAATTCAGCAGCTGCTGGTAGTAATCCCTCCCCTGGTACTGCCCCCAGTAGTAATATTCCCCCACTGGTAGTGTCCCCAGTAGTAATACCCCCCTGATAGTGCCCCCAGTAGTAATATTCCCCCTTTGGTAGTGCCCCCAGTAGTAATACCCCCATGGTAGTGCCCCCAGTAGTAATACCCCCCCTGGTAGTGCCCCCAGTAGCAATATCCCCCCCTGGTAGTGTCCCCAGTATTAATCCCCCTGGTACTGCCCCTAGTAGTAATAACCCCCCTGGTCATGCCCCCAGTAGTAATACCCCCCTGGTAGTGGTGCCCTCAGTAGTAATACCCCCCTGGTAGTGCCACCAGTAGCAATATCCCCCCTGGTAGTGCCCCCAGTATTAATCCCCCCTGGTAGTGCCCCCAGTAGTAATTCCCCCCTGGTACTGCCCCCAGTAGTAGCCCCCCCAGTAGAGAGAGATGTAATATTAAAGAAAAGCACTTACCTGAAACCCCGCTCCTGGTCCTGATGCTGCTACTGGCTTCTCCGGCTGCTTTGCATTATGGGAGAGACATCGTCATGACGACGTCTCTCCCATTACCCACTGTGGGAGCCGGAAGATGGCTCCCACAGTGTGAGCAGCAGCAGCCGATGAGAGTCTAACAGACTCTCATCGGCTGATGATTACAACAAACACACAGCTGCCGGCTCCGGCGGCTGTGTGTTTGGCAGTGTGTTGTGCTGACCGAACTCTGTCCTGTCAGCGCTACACATGCAGTGCAGCTGTGTCACAGAGACACAGTCTGCACCACGGCCTGCATGGTATGCTACTCAGCTGCGTACCATGCGGGCATGACATGAGTATAAGCCGAGGGGGTGCTTTTTCAAAAAAAAAATGTGCTGAAAACCTCGGCTTATACTCGAGTATATACGGTAAGTTGGTAAATTAGTAAGCTTGTTGCAATTTCATTAATGACAACACGTTCTTGTTCATTTCAGATAGATTTTCTTTGCAATGACTGATTACTATGTCAATTTTATATGTGTTTTTCTTTAGTTTGACTGAGGCAATGTCTAAAGAAAAATATGAAGTATTTATGGTTTGGAGAATGTAGTAGAGCACACATTGGAAAAGTTAGTTTATAAATGAGCTTACACAGGAGTGCATGAGAAAGCTATGATCACAAAAGGTTAATTAAAAATTAACCAAATAAACAAAGTCAGAGATCCATCACACTCACCACTCCCAGATTGGGGTGCAGACCTGCACTCGCCATTCCCGGGCATCGGGTGCAAGTGGCTTGTGACTACATTGCAAGCTTTTTGGTAGTATGATAGAAGCTATGTTTGGTGACTGCCTTGCCATTAAAAGCCATTAGTTGGCAGGTGAGCTTTAAACCAGTTAACATTTTTTTAGTTGAAACTCTGTGATAGCAGCTAACAGGTTTCCATAATTATGACAGATAGTGTAGGACCTGCAGAGAAGTGGGATCCCGTGATGTGGGCTGCAGGCTTAAATGCATTGATCAATCCATGAACCAAAACCCCATTATTTATTTAATTATATATTATTGTGAGTGATTTAACAATGGTGAGTGCTGAGTTTTCTGTATTTATTTATTTAAGCAATGTGGTCACAAGTCACTTGCACCCTATGCCTGGGAATGGCGAGTGCAGGTCTGCACCCCAAATCTAGGAGTGGCGAGTGCAGTGGATTTCTGACTATATATATATATATATATATATATATATATACAGTTGTGTCCACATACACCTTTCTGAAAACTGTGCCATGGCTCTCAATTTGGTATGACATCAATTCTCATATATTGTCGTGCCGTGCTATCTGCGGTGCAGCAAAGGTGCAATTCATACTTTCACCACTGGGTGGCCAGTGTATCATGTAATGCAGTACTTAAAAGTGTTCAACCTATGTAGCAAATATACAGTAGTGGTCTCCGTTTTTTTTAATAGAGGGCATACAATGAGTTTAGGGGAGTGTTTATGTTAAGGTGCAATATGCATTTGCATCTAAATCACTATACTAGCCGCTGAAACACTGTACTAGCACCAAAAAAACTCACTTGGAAACTGTCATCAGTTCCTCAAAAGACTGATTCTGTACTTCCTATCCACCAGTATTGTGGTGTAGTGGTAAAGTCACTGCACATCACACTTGGCAGTTAGGGTTTGAATCCCAGTGTAAACATTTTTTTTTTTGCTCCAAAAATAAATTTATATAATTCAATAATATAATAATATCAATAATATTATTGTAATAACAATAAAACTTTTTAGAATAATATCATATATCATCTAGAGGCTGTGGGGATCTGAGTCAGTGAGGATGGCATTTGTGTGTAGTGATTTCTTAGTGCAGAAATTTCCCCCTGAAAATATGGCTCGATATTTCATATACAGTACTGGTTCTAGATATACATTATAATTCAAAAACTGTCCATCAGTAATTTACAGTATAAATTTTCCATGGTTATATTGTACATTATTTGACCAGTAATGTAGCTAGAAGAAGTATACACAGTATGTCAGTTGCGTTCTCTCTCTCTCTCTCTCATGTGTGCCGACCCTCGTGTATTGGTTTTGGATTTTTTCTTAAAATATCATAAAAACAGTTAAAATCACATAAAATGGGCCTGATTTTGTTCCTACAGTATTATTAACCTCAATAACATTTATTTCCAGTAATTTCCAATCAATTTTGACCACCTCACAATATTATATTTTTCATCTAGTTAAGGCCAAAAGGTTGCATCCAGCTAACTGGCTGACTACGTTAAGTGATAAAGTGGACGGCACTAACGTGGCAGTTCTGCTTCCAATTTCCAACATGAATACAGTGTGTTATACAGTGTGGGTTGGATACACCAATAGTGCTCTTTCTATGACAGCAGTGTCAGCAGAACAGGGTTGCTGACGGTGTCCTCAGTATATGGAATGGCAGTACTGCGGTACTGGCAGTATCCTCAGTGCAGGGAACTGGCATTGTAAGCAGAGCGGGGGTGCCAGTGGTGTATTGAGTGCAGGTTTGCTGGCTGTGTCATCAGTGCAGGGTTACTGATGGTGTTCTCAGTACTTGGAATGGCAGTGCTGCGGTGCTGACAGTGTCCTCAGTGTAGGGTACTGGCGAAGTCGGCAGTGGTGGGGTGCCAGTGGTATCTTTGGTGCAGGTTTGCTGGCTGTATCGGCAGTGCAGGGGTTGCTGACGGTGTTCTCAGTACATGGAATGGCAGTGCTGCGGGACTGGCAGTGTCCTCAGTGAAGGGTACTGGCGATGTCGGCAGTGCTGGGGTGCCAGTGGTATCTTCGGTGCAGGTTTGCTGGCTGTGTTGGCAGTGCAGGGGTTGATGACGGTGTCCTCAGTACATGGAATGGCAGTGCTGCGGTGCTGGCAGTGTCCTCAGTGTATGGTAGTGGTGATGTAGGCAGTGCCAGTGGTGTCTTTAGTGCAGGTTTGCTGGCTGTGTCTGCACTGCAGGGGTTGCTGGCAGTGTTCTAAGTACATGGAATGGCAGTGATGTGGTGCTGGCAGTGTCCTCAGTGAAGGGTACCAGCGATGTCGGCAGTGCAGGGGTGCCAGTGGTGTCCTCAGTGCAGGTTTGCTGACTGTGTTGGCAGTGCAGGAGTGTTCTCAATGCATAGTGCTGGCAATGTCGGCAGGGCAGGGGTGCCAGCAGTGGCCTCAGTGCAGGTTTGCTGACTATGTTGGCAGTGCAGGGGTGTTCTCAATGCAGGGTTCCGGAGGTGTCAGCAGAGCAGGGGACCAGCAGTGTCCTCAGTGCATATGTTCTGACAGTGTCGGAAGTGCAGGTGCGCTGGTGGTGTCCTAAGTGTGGGAGTGCCAGCAGTGTCGGCAGTGTGGGGGTCACTAACGGTGTCATCAGTACGTGGGGCAGCAGTGCAGGGGTGCCGGCTGTGTCAGCAGCGATGGCGCAGGCAGTGTCATGCTGTGGGTAATGACGGGCGCCATCTTCTTTTGCTTCCTGTGTGCATATTAAATGGGCTTATATGCATTTGCAGCTATATCACTGTACTAGCCGCTGAAACACTGTACAAAGACAGATTCTGTACTTCCCATCCACCAGTATTGAGGCGTAGTGGTAAAGTCACTACACATCACACTTGGCAGTTAGGGTTTGAACCCAGTGTATAAATTTTTTATTTTTTGCTCCAAAAATACATTTGTATAATTCAATAATATAATAATATCAATAATATTATTGTAATAATAATAAAACTTTTTAGAATAATATCATATTTCATCTAGAGGCTGTGAACACCGGGTACACTATGTGGGGATCTGAGTCAGTGAGGACGGCGTGTGTGTGTGTAGTGATTTCTTAGTGTAGAAATTTCCCCCTGAAAATATGGCTGGATATTTTATATACAGTACTGGTTCTAGATATACATTATAATTCAAAAACTACCCATCAGTAATTTACAGTGTGTTCACGTCCTTTTTCAGAATAACCCTCCTCATTGTTTGTCTCAACACAGAGGGGGAGGGAGAAGGAATTCATTTGTAAAGGCTGCACTTTTTACACAGACAACAAATCAAGTTTTCATTAGCCCTCCCTCAGTGTGTTGTTACTACTCATTAATGTTTCCCTTTGTGTCTAGAGATACTTTTGTACTTTCAGTCCCTCCCTTCCTCGAAAACTGTACTCATTTTCCATGGTTATATTGTATATTCATTGACCAGTAATGTAGCTCAATGTTTTGTTTTCCACTTTGTTATTACAGTAAAGTATACACGGTATGCCAGTTGCTATACTGTTGGAGGTGGGGGAGGGGGGGCACACAGAGCCAGTGATGCAGTTAACAGGGATGGGGGGAGGGTCAGAGCTGCTTGGAGTGTGTGCACTATGGATAGGACATAAAAAGACAACATTGAAAGTACTGTACCAATGTTTTTAACATTAATTACAAAACATTGTTTTGACCTAAACATTGGTTCTGAAATCCAATGGTTAGCGCACATCTCTGATGGTGGTAGGACTGCGCATGCACAGGAGGTGTACTGAGCATGTGCAGCCCTCTGACTGCGAGTCCGCTTGCAGTGTCTCCCGGCCACAGCCTGATTGACAGGTTGCGGTGTTTTGGAGGTGGAGCGGGGATGTTCCCTGGCAGCGTTCCCGGAAACAGGGGCGTGTTGCCCCATTTTTCAAGGAGGGGCAAGGGCAGAGTTCGTATGGGTGCATGCAGACTTTCGGGCCTCACAAGCGGCCAGGCTGTGGGAAGTTTTAGCTCCCGCAGCCTGGCCTAAGGAACATCGGCAATCATCAGTCGCAATTGTTCTGATGGTGACACCAGGCTGCAGCCTCAGTCGCAGAGCTGAGATCATGCAAATGCAGAAAGGAGGTGTGTGATACCTCCTTCTGCATTCACATTTTAAATGAACAGAATTGCACAGTCTCTTGTGTGCGCTTATGTGTGGCTCTGCAATTCCATCCAGGCCCTTTGTGTCCTTATATTTACCTCAAAATGATGACAACAAAAGGAAACAATCAAAGGCACCCATTTATTAACTAGTTTTATCACCAAAACGAGTGACAAATTTCACTGTGTATGATAAATGTTGCTCAAGCGAATCAGCTCCCAACTGTCACTTTTCTAACAGTTGATAGTTGGGAGCTGATTGGCTGGAGCACCATTTATCATACACAGTGAAATGTATCACTCAATCTGGTGAAAACACTCATTAATAAATGAGACCCATAGTGTAGTATTTTAAAATTATTGTTGATCCACCCATGTGAGGGATTATTTATATCTGAAAAATAGGTATTTATTAAATAGTCCCATCCACCTGATGTTCAATGTACATACCTCTTGATATATTTAAAGCAAACACCTCTTATTACCCCTTCAGGTTTTAAGGTTACCTTATAATATTCTTCACATAAAGAGGATTCAACAGCATACAGTAGATTTCAATAAAATCCTTTATTGCAACTCCAACAGATGACTTCCAGATGATATTTCATGTACTATCATAAAAGAAAATAGAGATACAGTACATACAGTGCAACCAGAAAGTATTCACAGTGCGTCACTTTTTTCACATTTTGTTATGTTACAGCCTTATTCTAAAATGGAATAAATTACATCAAAATTCTACACCAAATACCCCATAATGACAACGTGTAAAAAGTTTTTTTGAGATTTGTTCAAATTTAATAAAAAAAGCCCTAAAAAAATCTCATGTACATAAGTATTCACAGCGTTTGCTCAATACTTTGTTGGTGCACTTTGAGAGCAATTACAGCCTCAAGTCTTTTTGAATATGATGCCACAAGCTTGGCACACCTATCTTTGGGCAGTTTCGCCCATTCCTCTTTGCAGCACCTCTCAAGCTCCATCAGGTTGGATGGGAAGCGTCGATGCACAGCCATTTTCAGATCTCTCCAGAGATCGGATTCAAGTCTGGGCTCTGGCTGGGCCACTCAAGGACATTCACAGAGTTGTCCTGAAGCCACTCCTTTGATATCTTGGCTGTGTGCTTAGGGTCGTTGTCCTGCTAAAAGATTAACCGTCGCCCCAGTCTGAGGTCAAGAGTGCTCTGGAGCAGGTTTTCATCCAGGATGTCTCTGTACACTGCTGCATGAATTTTTCCCTCTATCCTGACTAGTCTCCCAGTTCCTGTCACTGAAAAACATCCCCACAGCATGATGCTGCCACCACATTGCTTCACTGTAGGGATGGCATTGGCCTGGTGATGAGCCGTGCCTGGTTTCCTCCAAATAGAATGCCTGGTATTATTGCCAAAGAGTTCAATATTTGTCTCTCATGGTCTGAGAGTCCTTCAGGTGCATTTTGTCAAATTCCAGGTGGGCTGCCATGTGCTTTTTACTAAGGAGTGGCTTCCATCTGGCTACTCTACCATACAGGCCTGATTGGTGGATTGCTGCAGAGATGGTTGTCCTTCTGGAAGGTTCTTGTCTCTCCACAGATGAATGCTGTAGCTTTGACAGAGTGACCATCGGGTTCTTGGTCACCTCCCTGACTAGGGCCCTACTCCCCCGATCGCTCAGTTTAGATGGACGGCCAACTCTAGGAAGAGTCCTTGTGGTTCCAAACTTCTTCCATTTATGGATGATGGAGGCCACTGTGCTCATTGGGACTTTCTAAGCAGCAGATATTTCCTGTACCCTTCACCAGATTTGTGCCTTGAGACAATCCTGTCTCGGAGGTCTGCAGACAATTCCTTGGACTTCATGCTTGTTTTGTGCTCTGATATGCACTGTCAAGTGTGGGACCTTATATAGACAGGTGTATGCCTTTCAAAATCATGTCCAATCAAATGAATTTACCACAGGTGGACTCCAAGTAAGCTGTAGGAACATCTCAAGGATGATCAGTGGAAAGAGGATGCACGTGAGCTCAATTTTGAGCTTCATGACAAAGGCCGTGAATACTTATGTACATGTGATATCTCAGTGGGGTTTTTTTTTATTAAATTTGCAAAAATCTCAAAAAAACTTTTTACATGTTGTCATCATGGGGTATTGTGTGTAGAATTTTGAGGACAAAAATGAATTTATTCCATTTTGAAGTAAGGCTGAAACATAACAAAATGTGGAAAAAGTGATGCGCTGTGAATACTTTCCGGATGCACTGTAGCATAATACTGCTTCAAACAGCTATTTTATTAAAAATATTACAAAATAAAAAACAGGACCTCTATATTTAATAACAAGTCCTGAAAATAAAAAAACACTGAGACTCATTTGAATGAGGATGCCTATCATCTCACTGCCAGGGACCACCCTCGCTCCGCCTCCAAAACGCCACAGCCTGTCAATCAGGCTGCAGCCGGGAGACACTGCAAGCAGAATCAGAGCCAGAGGGCTGCACACGCCATGCAGTTCTCCCCCTATCCCTGATAACAGCATCACTGGCTCTGTGTGCCCCCATCCCCCACCCATAGCAGTGTAATGGTGCATACACACGTAGTGATCTGAAAGCAATACACTATTGCTGGCAGATCATACTGCCCACTCCATGGTGTGTTGGATGATCTAAATAGATCATCCAACACACCAATAACTTGCCAGCAACTATATCAACCCACGATCAGCAGGTTGTGCAGCATGCAGGGACGATGGGTGATATCGCTATCATCCATGCGTGCCTGCACATTGCTGGTTGAATGTAAGTTGGTAGGGTACATTAAAAAAGGATGATTTGATAGATAATGATAATGATAACGATATCGGTATCATTTAAATCATACTTTTAAATTGCTACATGTATGCACCTTTACAGCAGCAGCTCTACTTCCCCCTCTATGAACAGAGCAGCGATGGCTCTGTGTGCCCCCCTCACCCATAAACACCACTAGCACTGCTGACATTGCCAGTACCCTTCACTGAGGACACTGCAAGCACTACAGCACTGCCATCCCATGTACTGAAGACACCGTCAGCAACGCCTGCACTGCCGACACAGCCAGCAAACCTGCACTGAAGACACCACTGGCACCCTGCAATGCCACCACCGCCAGCAAACCTGCACTGAAGATACTGCTGGCACCCCCACACTATAGACACCTCCGTTACATGTCACTGAGGACACTGCCAGCACTGCCATCCCAATATTCATATACAGTACTGGTTCTAGATATACATTATAATTCAATCAGTAATTTACAGTGTGTTCATGTCCTTTTTCAGAATAACCCTGCCCATTGTTTGCCTCAACACAGAGGGGGAGGGAGGAGGAATTCATTTGTAAAGGCTACACTTTTTACACAGACAACAAATCAAGTTTTCATTAGCCCTCCCCCTGTGTGTGGAAAGGGTATGAAATACCGCCGGTTCGATTCCCGGCAGCGGCAGGCTGACTTCAGCAGAGTTCCGAGCAGCGGAAGTCCGACAGTGCTGGAAATTCAGATCATGGATTGGTGAGTCTCTACTAACCTAAGCCCCATAACCCTAACCCTCCTTAGGGGTGCCTAACCCTAACTTCCCCCCCAAGTGCCTAACCCTAACCACCTCCTTCCCCACTGCCTAAACTAAAGTCCCCTGGGGGGGTGCCTAACCCTAAGTCCCCCCCGGGGGTGCCTAACCCTTACCCTCCCTCCCCCTAGCCTAACCCTCCCGGGGGGTGCCTATCCCTAAGTCCCCCCTGGGAGCCCTAAACCAAACCCCCCGCGGCTGTCCACTCGCGGCGCCCGGCATCACTATGATCGGGATGCCGGGCGCCGGTCTCCCAGCATCGGGGAAATGCGGACGTCTACATCTAGATGCCCGGCATTTCATCCTTGCCGGGATATGACAGTCGGGAATCCGGCTGCCTGTATTTAGGCAGTCGGCTTCCTGATTGCTTCCCCTGTGTGTTGTTACTCATTAATGTTTCCCTTTGTGTCTAGAGACACTTTTGTACTTTCAGTCCCTCCCTTCCTCCCAAAACTGTACTCATTTTCCATGGTTATATTGTACATTCATACACCAGTAATGTAGATGGAAGCACAATGTTTTGTTTTCCACTTTGTTATTACAGTAAAGTATACACAGTATGTCAGTTTTATATATATATATATATATATATATATATAGAGAGAGAGAGAGAGAGCGAGAGAGAGAGAGAAATGTGCACCCACCGTTGTGTTTTGGTTTTGGATCTGGGTCTCCCTTAGTTTTGGATCTGAATCTGGTTTTGGATTTTTTTCCTTGGTGTTTTGTGTTTTGGCTTTGGATCTGGTTATTTTCTTAAAATATCATAAAAACAGTTAATATCATAATATGGGCTTTTTTTTTGTTCCTACAGTATTATTACCCTCAATAACATTTATTTACAGTCATTTCCAATCAATTTTGACGACCTCACAATATTATATTTTTCATCTTGTTAAGGCCAAAAAGTTGCATCCAGCTAGCTGGCTGACTAAGCTAAGTGATACAGTGGATGACACTAACATGTGGCAGTTCAGCTTCCAATTTCCAACATGGATACAGTGTGTTATACAGTGTGGGTTGGATACACCAATAGTGCACATACTGTGACAGCAGTGTTGGCATAGCAGGGCTGCTGACGGTGTCCTCAGTACATGGAATGGCAGTGCATTGGTGTTGGCAGTTTCCTCAGTGAATGGTACTGATGATGTCGGCAGTGCCAGTGGTGTCTTTAGTGCAGGATTGCTGGCTGCATCGGCATTGTAGGGTTTGCTGACTGTGTCCTCAGCATGTGGTTTGACCATGCTGCGGTGCTGACAGTGTCCTCAGTGTAGATTTGCTGGCTGTGTCGGCAGGGCAGGGGTTGCTGGGGATGTCCTCAGTACATGGAATGGCAGTGCTTTGGTGATGGCAGTGTCCTCAGTGAAGGGTATTGGCGATGTCGGCAGTGCAAGGGTGCCAGCAGTGTCCTCAGTGCAGGTTTGCTGACTGTGTTCGCAGTGTATGGGTGTTCTCAATGCATGGTGATGGCAATTTCGGCAGAGTGGGGGTGCCAGCGGTGTCCTCAGTGCATGAGTGCTGACAGTGTTGGCAGTGCAGGGGTGCTGGTGGTGTCAACAGTGTGGGAGTGTCGGCAGTGTGGGGGTCGCTGACTGTGTCCTCAGTACGTAGGGCAGCAGTGCAGGATTGTGGGCAGTGGTGGTAGCAGCAGCGGGGGATGCTGCCAGTGGGGTGCCGGCAGTGTTGGCAGCGGTGGTGGAGGCGGTGTAGGGCAGCAGGGGATGGTGGGCACCATCTTCTTTTGCTTCCTGTGTGCATATTCAATGGTCTTAATGCTAATTGGCTGACAGCCGTGATGGAAGGCTCTCTCAGCCAATCAGCATTAAGCCCGCCCGCTCAATACAAAACCTTGTGACCCCACAAACTCGTGACCCAAGAGTGGGATTGCAAGGTTGTGCCTCAGGTTAGGGATCTGGGGCAGGTAGAGAGATCCGAGAACCCTCTATGGGTCAGCGCCCTTGTTTGACCGCACTGGTCGAACATCACAAGAGTTGGCTCTGATTAGGGGGTCCTTAGCTCCCCAGGGATCCCTGGCCTGGGCTGATTAGTGGTCAGGTTTAATGCTTTGACTGGGGGGCCCAGTGAAAGGTTTCCCCTGGCTGTGGCATTAGCCCCCTCACTAGAAAAAGTCTGGTGCTGGTTCTGAATTTTTCAGTGGGACCCTACTTATTTTTCCCCCTGTATTTTCAAAATCAGATCAGTGCCCAGTGCTAGTTGCGCACTGTCCCTATGTCATTTCTCCCCCATATGGTATTTTTGCAACCAGAGTTGGTTCTGACTAGCCCAGAGCTTGTTGTGCTTAAGTACAGGGAACCCCTATGTCATTTGTCCCCTGTATTTAATCAAAACCAGCACTGGGTCGCTAAAAGCTAAGGGCTTTTTTGTGGAGGGGGGCATGCCATTTTTTATTTATTTGTTTTCACTGGGTTTTTTTTTACCACAGCAACACAGATGGGTCTCTCTGATCCCGTCTATGCTCTATATCAATGACCCAGATGCATGTAGCATGGATCTCCTGGTCCATGCATGCATCTATGTCATTGAAATACATAGCCGCACAGAGGGGTCTCACTGATTCCATCCGTGCTTCTGTGTCAATGTACAAAAGTGTCTCATAAAAATATGGTTTGTTGTCTGTCTGTGGAAAATGTGCAGCCTTTACAAAATGAATTTCTCCCCCCTCCTCTCTGTGTTGATAAAAACAAAGGGTTTATCTGGAGAAGGGCATAAACATATAGTATATTACTGATGGTCAGTTTTTGAATTATACTATATATATATATTGAATCATAAAAATTTATTTTTGGAGAAAAAATAGGTTTACATTGAGATTCAAACCCTAATTTCCTGGTGTGATGTGCAGTCACCTTACCACTACGCTATAACACCTACAGGGAAATACTGAAGTCTTTTACCTCTTACAAAGTGAAAATGAACTGAAACTGACAGCTTCTGTTCTAGATCCAGCTAGAAATATAGCAATAGTTTTTTTTTAGTATATGAAATATGGTGCTATATTTCAAAGTGCTATTTTCTATTCTGTAGGACTTTTTACTGTATATGTAGCCATAGTATGCAGGAAATTTTGTAAGCCTGTCTGGCACTGCAATGGGAAGCAACTTACTGTATTGGATCTTCCTCTTCAGCTTTCTACTTGGGCAGCCACAGTATACTTTTCTAAAAATGCCACCTGCTGTCTGAAAAGTGGTACATCACTATTTTTCAGCCTCCTTACACATGTCCCGACATGTATATCTTGGCAGGGCTGGTTATCTGATGCCATTAATGGCAGGCCATGGCTCAGTTTTTACAAAGGTGTATGTGGACACATCTGTATATATACAGTATATATATATATATATATATATATATATATATTGTTATTTTGTAACTCACCTGCTGGTCCATCTCGTAGGTGGCTTCTACTGATAGCTGCTTTTGTGGACATGCAGCAAGCATGGGGCACTCTCCGTATGTGGTGTCAGTCAGTAGCCAGGAAGCATCTGGTTGTGGATCACTTTGTAGTGAATTATTTTTTAGCCTATATGGAAGCAGATCACAGCTTAGGGTTACAAGGGGGAAGGACAGTTGTGACCAGTGTAGTAACTGACTGGAAAAGTTCTAACAAGAAAACTACTGTAGAAATGTTATCAGTAGAATTGTGTGACAAAAGGTATAACATTAATGTTAATGGTGAAAGTGATCTGAGTCTGACTTCATTGTATGTGTTATAGAAATTTTATTTAAAAATATAATGCAACTAATGAATGGACCTAGCATATGCCAGGTCACCTTAGCTGCTTTGCCTCCTCCCATCCTGGTAATTTGCCCCCTTCCCCATTCCTGGTCTTTTTCACTGTGTCTCTACCTGATAGGATACAGATTTTTGTTGATGCTGTGAATCCATATTGTGTATTGACAAAGATTTAACCAAAACATTGTCTCTTCTTTTGGCTGACTGGTAATATACATTAAATATTGGAAAACTACTGAAGTTGACAGGTGCCCTTATTATTCTGTTGCAATTTCTGTGCTTATATTTGAATTACCTGGCTTTTGTCCCTAAGGTTGCACCCCAGCATTTGCAACTGAGATGTTATTTCTGAACTAATACTGCTAATATATTGAAAACTTAAAGAAAAAACATAACATGTTATATTATTAAGTTACTCACACCTTAGTATGGATTGTATTGTTTGCAAAAATATATTTGTTCTCTATAATAAGAAGAAAATTATAGGAAGCCGAACATCATTAAACCTCTACAGCTATTGCTTGTGAATTGCTTGTGAATTGGTGCACATGTTTTTGGTATTTCCATATCGACAGGAATATTCCATTTTTGTAGACTCTTTGGACCATGATTGGGGAGGTGATCAGGGTACTTTCTGTATTCTAATATATTATCAGTTTTGTTGGGTTCCCCATCAAAATGTAATATTTGCTAATCTCAATATGAGTGTTATGGATCTAAGTAGGCAACATTTTAAGATGTTAATGCATATGCCTATAAATATTTAAAGTTCTTCCAGCATATTATGAAGTTTAGGTTGATTTTAAAAGCAACCCCCTGCTTTTAAGAGCAACCCTTTTAAAGCTTTAAGTAAACACCTGGTTTAGTCAATGAAATCTGTAATTTATTCCATGATCACAATTATTTATTCTTGGAAACCTTTATAGACTGCAAGAGAGTTATTGTTTTATGAAATTAGATCCTCCAAATTATTTTCAACGTGATCAGTATATGTACAGTACCACGTGTATTGTTTCCATCTTCATATCTCTTAGTCAGGCTTTTAGTTCTGTGGTAATTTAAATTTTTAGGTATTAAGCAATCATTACCTTATACAGACCACCTATGTTATGCCTTCAGCAGTGTTTATTTCATATGCATTTATTGCTGTGTAAGCTCCATCTAGTGACAGCTTAACTGAACTTTCAGGCCTCTGTAGTTAGTTCCCAATGTAGTAGATGTAACACCTGTGTTAAAGGTAAATGGGTATACACATATAAAAATAAATAACACTGATGGCCAATAAAATTAAAAGTAATGAATATTTAATACATAAAAATTGATGTGACTCTGGACAAATATAGGAGTGCTCAAAATTAGTATATGGGCTAATTGCATTGAAATATCATTAGAATTGTCTGCTTGGAACTGCTACTAGTGAGAAAGTAATGTAAACCTTTGGACTTGCTTTGGACTATAGCAGCAGAACTTTACCAATGATGGAAATGTAGTCCTGGGGGAATCTTCTGGCATCCAGCACATATGGCATTTGTGTTGAAGCACAAGTATGAAGGTATCCTCTAAAACTACATGGGTTTTCCAAGGATGAGAGAGAAGTCCAATAAGCGTCCAATAGGTCACTGGAGCCCAGATCAAGGCAAAAACTCAATGCATTTCCCTGAGCAATGGTCGCTCAGCTTCTCCAGGATTGAATGTTATGGGTCTAAAATAGTCATTAATATACCCACCACTAGTTGATTGAAAGATGCAGAACACTTGTGACATTAAAGGTACATAAGAAATTGTCCATCAGTGAAAATACTACACATATCAATTAAGAAACAGAGGCAATCTCATTAGATCCACTAAGGGAGCATAGTAATATAACATATTTGTTAGAAATCATGGTTAGTCAGGTACTTACAGTGACAGCGGGGAATAAATTCCAGAGAGCTCCGGTACTCCGGTCACGTGATAATGAACACATGTCTGGAATCAATTTGATTGTGTGGAGACACATCACTGAAAAAGTGTCTTCACTGTGGGAAAAAGTGTCTTCACTCTAGTATTTTAACACTTCCAGTAGTCCGATCACATGATCCAAGTGATCACATGTCTGGAGACACTGTGGGGAAACAGAGTCACATCATATTGTAATGTGTCCCCATGTGGTAAGTACAAGTCACATGCCAAAACATAAGCACAGGATAAAATGTTGCAATCACACATATCCTAATGATATTAAAAAGAGATCCCCTTGTGTCACTGTAACAAATACATCTACACAAAGAATCTTATCTAAATGGTGGCAAAAAATCTAAATAGAAAATATACCATACTTCTAATGTGATGAGGATCAATCAAAGCATCGATTAGACATACATACTAAGAAGGATAAGAGAAATGCTGAGAAAACATAATACTAGCATTATTGAGAGATTTAGAACATCAATTGAACACACAAACTAAAAAGACTGAAGAATACAGTCTATATAATAATATTAATAAAAATTGCACAAAATATTATGACATAATGTAAATTATAAAATATAATATTTAAAAAATAATAATGATAAAGGCTATGATGATTATAATAATAACCACAATCATAATGACAATAAAATAATAATACTATAGCATAAATAAGGTTAAAAAAAACATGATAATATAGACTATATTTATAATGTGCAGATGTTCATTATCAGCTAATTACAGAATTGAGGGCCTGATTCAGAGACGCTCGCTGTTTGCGGGCGCTCGCTCTGAATCTGGGTGTTTTATTTTTTTTTTGTTTCGGCCACCAGGCCACTCGCAAAGCTGTGGGTGACCACCCACAGCTAGTGCAATAGGCCTGGCAATTATTATCATGACCATCAGGCATGCATCGAGACCCTGCGGGAGGGTTTCTGCTCTCTCAAACCTGAGTGGACATCCTGCTCTAATAGAGCAGGCAGTCCACTACTGACATCACGAGTGATGTCAGTAGGGCCACCCACAAATGGCAGGCATTCCTAAGGGAATGCCTGCATTTGTGCAGCCACTCCCCCTCCTCGCCTACAAAACGGGGTGAGCTGTCAATCAATATCAACAGCTGCCCCGTCTTGTAGTGAGCCCCGATGCAATGGAGCTGCCGTTGCTCACTGGGGCTCACGCATGCACACGCCAAAGGTGGCGCATATGCAGTGGGGTAACATCGACCCACTTGCAAGTGGGTCTGAATCAGGCCCTGAGTTCCATAGACTCATTTAGACCAAAGAATTAAAATTCAACATCCAGAAAACTTCTCTACCACATAATTTATTGACTCTATTGCCTCATCTAAGTGTTGGAGCAATAGTTTCCAAACCAATAATTTTAAGGCACGTAGGATCACCATTATGTTTGGCATTAAAGTGTCTAAGAACACTATGTAAAGTACTGCAATTGGTTATGTTTCTACTGTGTTCCATTTAATTTTATTTAGATTATTTTCTTCAACCTTCCGTTTGCTCTCTGAGGTCATATCTTAGGGACACATCTCTATTTCGATCAGTGCCATCCAATGGAAATCTTCTTATGCATTTCTGACTCTTGATGTAACTGCATTATATACCTTTATCCCACATGATAGAGGTTTAGAGATTCTGGCTAAAATATGTAATATGGATAATGACCTCAGAGAGGAACACAGGATGTTTTTACTTCAATGTGTTTCCTTTATACTTATACATAATTACATTCTTTTCCATGACACTTTCTATCTCCAGGTGATGGGAATGGCCATGGGAACCAGGTTCGTGCCCAGTTATGCTAACCTATACATGGGAGACTTTGAAGACACCCATGTTTGGGAGAACGACTGGGCACAGAACCTGGTTTTCTGTGGCCGTTATATAGATGATCCATTTTTTATTTGGGATGGGGATATTTATTCTGCTCTTTCCTTTGTCACTTCTCTTAACACCAATTTGTATAATTTACATTTTACCTCTACATATGCTTGAAACCGAGTTGATTTCTTGGATCTGTTTCTTGAGATCCAAGATGATAAGATCATCACATCAAACTTCCGTCAATACAAATGCTTATTCACACTATCATAGTGCACATTATGCACCTTGGAAATGTAACATCCTCAAGGTACAATTCATGCACCTTTGTCGCAATTGTTCCTTGGTGGAGACTTATTCCAATCAAGCTAGAGATATGATTACCACTTTTATACGATGAGGTTATCCTGAAAATTTATTGGAGTAGGTTTATGAGGAGGTCCCAAATGAGGATAGAAATAGACTATTACAACTTAGGAGCAAGAAAATAGTAGAGGATAAAGAACTAAACCAGAAGGAAGAGAGGAATTTGGCTTTTATATGTAAATGTAACAATGGATTTCTAGAAATTAGGAAAATCATACACCACAATTATCAAATGTTAATACAAAATAAAAATCTCTACAGTGTCTTACCTTCCAAACTGCAGGTCACATTTAATCAGAATGGATAACTTAGATCTATTCTAGCACCAAGTCACTTAAACATTCAAAAAGATAAAAGCAAAGATCAAATCCATTTAAATTGGCTACCCCCTAAACCCACTGGGTTTTTCAGATGCAGCAAAACAAGGTGCACTATGTGCCTACACACTACACACAGCTAGACATACCACAGAGATCGATATACCATTCTCAGGGGAGAGATATGAATTAAATTAATTTATGAATTGCAACTCCAAATATATTATTTACTTATTATCATGTGATTGTGGTTTATTTTATGTGGAGGCACCATCAGATCTCTCCGGACCGGGTTTATGGAATACCGTAGAAACATAACCATTCGCAGTACGTTACATAGTGTTCCTAGACACTTTAATGCCAAACATAATGGTAATCCTGTGTGCCTTAAAATTATTGCTTTCTAAACTATTGCTCCAATACCTAGAGGAGGCAATAGATTCAATAAATTATGTGGTAGAGAAGTTTTCTGGATGTTGAATTTTAATTCTTTACATCCTGATGGTCTAAATGAGTCTATGGAACTCAATTCTGTAATTAGCTGATCATGAACATCTGCACATTATAAATATAGTCTACCTGTATATTATCCTGTTTTATTAATCTTATTTATGCTATAGTATTATTATTTTTAATGTAAATTATGATTGTGGTTATTATTATAATCATCATAGTCTTTACCATTATTATTTTTTATATATTATATTTTAGAATTTACACTATGTCATCATATTTTGTGCAATTTTTATTAGTATTATTATATAGACTGTATTCTTCAGTCTCTTTAGTTTGTGTGTTCAATTGATGTTCTAAATCTCTCAATAATGCTAGTATTATGTTTTCTCAGCATTTCTCTTATCCTTCTTAGTATGTATGTCTAATCGATGCTTTGATTGATCCTCCTCACACTAGAAGTATGGTATATTTTCTATTTAGATTTTTTACCATCATTTAGATAGGATTCTTTGTGTATACATTCTGTTTTATGTATTAAATTGTATAAACTGTTTTACACGATGAGAGGCAATTTTTGTCTATGATTGTTTTGGAGGTGTTCCCTTACCCTGAAGTGGATCAAGAGATCCCACAGCACGGATAGAAATAGAAATTAAGAAACAAGTAAGAATTCTAAAAGATACCTTTATTTGCACATCTTTCACCTTTTCAAGGTGAGAAACACTTGGAACATAAAGATTTCACCTTTTCAAGATACTGGCATTGCCAATGTACATTACTTGTTTGTTCTATCTTTTCTCTTCCATAAAAGAGAAAATTAAGTTGAGATCATTATTTCCTAAATAGCCCTACCCATAAATGAAAAAGTTGTACCATTAGATAATATAAATTCTAGCAGAGTTCCCCATGTAGCAGGATCTCCTACCACTTGTCAAATGATGATACTGTATCTTTTCAAATAAGTGACAAAAAATAAACTTGCCTATCAAAACTTTTATTTTTATTTTAGTGCTTTTTTAAAATCTGGAATAATTGAATATTACAATAGTTTATGCAAGGTAACAAACCCTAATCATTACTTTACGTTTGCATTTTCTACATGTATCGTATTCATAGCTACTCTACTTGTCATAATCTTTAGACATCCTACTATTTTTCAAATGTAATATATGACACATGTAGTACTTCAGAAAATGTAATTTAGAGATCATTGCTTTAAAATATTATTGGCCAATTCCTGGAGATTATTTTTGCGAATCATCTATTTACTCATCCTTTCTCACTGGTAGAAAATGACTCATGTCCTATGGATCCTCTTTTAGGGGTTGATGTAGAGATTAACATACACCAGTTTGCATAGTGCACAGTATCTTGCGTAAATATACATAGCACATGCTCAGAAAGTGAATCATGATGACTTGCAATAGACTAGACTCGTATGCTGCCAATGCAAAAGCCTACACAATAAAGATACATAAACAGTAGTATAGCTCTGCATATTTTTTATATTTAAACTTTTATACTTATATTTGTACTTTTCTTTTGAAAAATGTACACCAATTTTACAGTTAACTCTGCTCCAGTCCCTAAGTATTTAGGTAAGAACTACAATTTTAATTTGCAAGAGTGCAGTCCTGCCATAGATTCTGTGTATTTGTAATGGTCATCAGACCACTGAAACTAATAGGTCCATAGCTATAACTAGGTTGTCCATGGCCCTTGCCTTTTGTATGCCAGTTTCCTATGGTACTTAATTTTTTGACAAGCACAAAAAAAATCAGCAGGAGAAATATTGAAGTCAACACAGACACTATGTTGAGGGAAGGCAGTAAGGAACGATGGCTGGGAACAAAGCAGAGGTCAGTAATTCAATGAGAAAATTGTATAAAGGTTATGATAATGAACATATACTGTAATTGATGCATGTTCCAGACTTATATAGGCTCTATCACTTTAAGGTCACTGCCCATGAGCAAGTCTTTGCACAAACCATTAGAGACACTAAACCGGTAAGTATCTTTCTGTAGGATCATGGTGATAGGGTTAAATATATATATATATATTTTATACATGCTGACATTTTGGATATTATAATTCCTTTGAGACAGTTGCATACATTCAAACCCTACAGCCAGTTACCTAACCTTAGAAAAGTCATTTTATTTCCCTAATGCATGAAATAAAACTGCTTTTTTATTCTATGATGAGGATTCCTTTGTATTCTGACAGCACAATATAACTGAGTTAATATTACAAATTATTATTATCTTCAGGCAACAAGGCACCTTGTAAAAAGGTCACATTGATGACTGTAATGGTGGTGACGTGATACATTAAGATTTTCTTATTTTCACACTAAATTGTTGGATTATTTGTCTAATCAAAAGAGCTTCATAAAAACCTGCAGAACAACAGTTATTAATTTCTCTTATTTTCAATGATTATTATAAAGCCTTAGATAATTAGTAAATACAATAATAATAATCACACCATTGTTCACATAGCCTGATGTTTCCAGGTAAATTCACATAAAGATCCATTTGCCTACTGTCACAAGGGCAAGAAGTATGTACAATCTATTCCCGCACACATTGTATGTGAAGCACTCTGTGATGACATTATCATGAATATTTTGGATTAATTACTTTTGAGCATCATAAAGTGTCTGTAGTCACTGTTCTTTTTTAAAGTGAACAAATGTAATCTTATTGTTGTGAGGAATATGTGCAGACCTAATTTCTGATAGGTCTAAGGTCTAGGAATATCTTAGTAATATCATATGCTTTTTATTAGAACAATATTATTAGGAGACATCTAATGGTGGATTAATATTACATATAATCCCCTTAATACCTTGGCAATATTCAGGACATACCAAGCATCACATTCAGCAGCTATATTGTATCATGTTTAGTGCCTGATCATCTGCTGTCACATTCATGAAACACTGCTGTTCTCTCCAGATCACAATGGAGTTAACATACAATAGCAGATGCCCTGTTTCTCACCATGGTTCACTAAAAGAAATGTAGAGTTCCTAAAACCAAATGCACAAGGTCAATGGTGTCTATATAATTTATTTGCAATATACAGCAAGACCCTCTGTCTCATTCATCTAGTGTATTCATTTTATCTCTGGGCATTAAAGAATGACTTTTTAACTCCTTTCTTCCTTTATGCTATAAATTATGTTATTGATCACTTCTATAGCAGCATCTTGTTAAACATTACTGGATGGTTTTCCACTTAATGACCAGACCAATATCACATGTTGCTAATGTGGATTTGCTGTAGAAAATCACTTTATTATTTAGTGAATTGTAAACTGTTTTATCATGAAAGATACATTATATGATTTGCAACATAATAGAATAAATAACATGTGGTACATTATGCAGGGTACATAAACTATTAAGTATATGAACACCAAAAGCCCAAAATGTTTGCTTACCTTAATATTGACAAAAATTGCTACATCATTCTCTAGGTAACTTTACTATACTTTTCAAATAATGACCATTACCGAAGGTGGTATGAATGTGCAATGCTAAAACTGTGCATTGGCTTCAGCCTATGCCAGAAATGCATCAAACCTTTGGGAAACAGTACATGATGTAGAAAAGATGTCGATAGCAACCAATCTAATTCGAATTGTCATTTCATTAACTGTGCTAGATAAATGATAGCTACAAGCTGATTGGATGTTATCGGCAACTTCTCTACTTTATCTCTTTTGAAGTTCTGAAACATCTACTTGACTGTTACAAACAGGACTGAGACTATGACTGAGGCTCAGCTCCTCTGATAATTGCAGGTCCAAGTTCAGGTCTGACATTGTAGAGTCCAAGAAATAATGTTTACATTTCAGTGTTAATTATTTGTAATACTAGCTATGTTGCCCCTGCACCAGAGTACACTAAATATGGATTTAGAAGGAGTCAGTAGAATAATGAATACAGGCTACAAATATAGTGAAGCTTTGAGGTGACTGTTATACAACAGGCTTGCTCTTCTGGCTCACAATTACTTTGCTCTGATCATGGCATTCATACAGTATGTGTGTATCATCACACCTCTTTGTAACTACACTGTAACACCTGTGCACACCATACTCTGATAGCACTTTATAATGACAAAAGAGGTTTTAAGTAAAATTAGTTTTGTGGCAGAAATTGCAGTAGATTTTTTAATGCAAATACTGAAATCACATTGAATAAGATAAGGTAGGTCACAGTATAGAAAATATGTAGCCAGGAATCAAACTTAAAAAAAACCTTGTATTATGGATCTAGAGCTCCATAGATGATAACAGTTAAGTGTTATGAACATATACACAATTATGACATTCTTTGGAGCCATGTGAAGAAAGTTTCTACCTTATTTGCCTCTGTACCTGGAAAATCCCCTGTAGATGACTCTGGAGGGGATATATGTTCACAGGAGCAAACACAGGTTTCTGTAATGGCAAATCATTTGGAGAATAATGGTGGAAGAGAAATAGAAAAGGTTTCTGGAGAAAGAATGAATTGGAAAAAATGTGGTGAAAGTTAGTAGGAGTAAAAAATGAGAATACAAAATTGAGTATATTCATGGTGGAATGATGTGAGAGTTGTGGAGTAGTTGGTATACAGTAGGTATTGAGAGAGTGTTGAGGAACACTTGATATACAGTAGGCATTGTAGATGAGTGGAGGATGTAGAGGCTCCTGTGCTGCTACCTTAGTTGGAATAATGGTGTAGGCATTGTCCATTGCTTGTACTTGTGATCCTGAACACTGACTGTTTGTCTCAGTGAGTCCAGAACCTGAGCAGGAATAGCAACAGCAATATCAGCAGTTCAGCTTGGGGGGTTCAGCAGCTCAACATTGATCTTCATGGCACTGGCAATAGAGATAAGTGGTTTCAACTGTGAAACAGAGATGGTTGTCCTGTAGATTTAGTTGATCTTGACAATTAAATTGTGCTGGAAGTAGGTTATAGAGTGGAACTGCTGTAATGTGCAGCCATCTTTAACGGTCATCTACATCTCAATATTTCCATAACACTAAAGTTTAACAATGATTGATATCAGATGAGCTTTAATCTGGATGTACTGTACCCTACACTTCTAAATGTACCACCATACACACCTGAATAAATGCTGCTACAGACTTCACCAAGTCTCACAACACTTAATTAACTGAACTGAGTGATGTGTTCATGTAATCCAGAAAACAGGGACCAAATCAGTTCTGGTCTACGTACTGTACTGCTGGTGCTGTCACTGAAAGCCAAGATCTGTTAATGATTTAGCCATTAAAACTGACCATTTTTGTGTATTTGCTCAGACCAATGAGCATACCAAGCCAACAAGTATACTTTGCAGGCAATTGTAAACTAGTTAACAGTAAAGTATGGGATAGTGAGTGAAGCATTTTCAAATATAATAATTTTACATAATTCTCTCAAAGGCAGCGTCTTGCAAAACACACAATTTTGGGGAGTTAGTAGTGACATTGATTGCTTTAAGAAGGACTCAAAAGTGACATGAGTTCAATGTGGGGTAACAGTAAATGACAGCATGTGGAGTGTCTGGTTAAAGGAAGTGGTATATGTTAGATTAATAAAGATTAAGGTCGGAAACAAAGAGAATATTATACAATATTTTAATTGATTTATATGCTAATTTATTCATGCCTATTTTTTTTACAGATTAATATTTTCAATCCCCATGCTACAGACTTCCTAAAATCAACAGATCCATCTTTGCCACTGTATTACTGCAAAATATTGGGTATTCTTAATCCCTTAATGTGTTTTCTTTGTTCAATAGAGACTAAAAGTCACAGTTATTCATTATACTTATGAAGATTAGCAATAAAGTATATAAACTTCCAAGGTTCAGAAAATTTGAGAAGTTACCCAAATCAATGCAGAATCTCATAAATACTGCATTGCAATTAATTATATATAAATATAAGAACACTAGATCTTTGAGCTAATATTTTAAACTAATTTAAAAGGTGGTATAAAATCTATTACATCATTGATTGGTTTTATGTTTTTTAATATGATACCACATAGGATTGTACCTTCAAACTATGTTAGGCAGTCTTCATTTTATAGAGATCTATTTAAAGGGACACCTCGGGTAGTCAATAACACAATTTCTTTACCTCTGCTGCTGTATGAGTATTGATTCACATAATAATTATTTTTCCTAATCCAAGCATTTGGGAAAGTGTCAGGGTAACACAGTCTGTGAAAGACGTATCCCTGGGTACTTATCAGTGCTCTTCTAACATAATGCAAATACTCTTTCCCTCCTCTTATAATGTAATTGTCAACACTCTTTTACTGCCATTGCAGACAATGTTATCTAAAGAATGTCCAGTAGTGAAAATAAATTAACATCCATTGAATGAACAGCAGAAATGAGAACACTATAGATATATATATTTATGTGGTCAGTAAGATGACTTGCATTTCTCTCTAAATGCTAGAGTACCTGAATAAAAACATTTATTAGTGAAACAATAAAGTGAAACTTTATATTTAATGTTTTTTTCTCAGTTATGTTCCTTCAGTAGCATACAAATACTAAAGTATTCATTCCTGCTTTCAATAATTGCCATTATACTTCAGATACAGGAGATGTTAGTTGGAATTTGGCTCATGTCTAAATGTTGCTATACACCAACAATCACAAAATATGATTCACAGATTGTGTGTTTTTTCCCAGATTTAAAAATTCTCCAATCCACCAATATGTGCCCATACACTGGTGATATTTTACAGTGATTTGCAGATCTCTTAAATCAGAAGATCAGATATGCAAATCACAAAAGTGCCAATACAGTAGATAATTTCAATGGGTCATCATTTTACTAGTCACATATAAATAAAATAGTTCTATCAGCGAAAAGGTCTGCAAACTGGCTGATCATTACCATACACTGGCATTCTACAGTCTTGATTGGTCTTTAAAATCAACATGTTGGGACGACCTGAATTACCGACTCTGATAATTTTTTGGTCAGAATCAGCAATCAATGAATCCTATAGGTAGTTTTTTTTGTTTTTTTTAAATTATCTGTAAAGCACAGAATTGGCCCAGTTGTTTGCTGATGTATGGGCCTTTTTACCTAGATAACATGTCAGTACCACACTGTAGACTTATCCAAATAAATGGTAGGTGGTCCCAACATAAAGTAGGTGATGTTATCACACCATTAACCTAACCATAATTTTGGTAACCATGGCCAATGCCTAAGATGGCAATAATAGTAAAGGTATTGCAGTAATACAACTACTACACATTACTTATT
Source organism: Taudactylus pleione (assembly GCA_031769625.1). NCBI lineage: Eukaryota > Metazoa > Chordata > Amphibia > Anura > Myobatrachidae > Taudactylus > Taudactylus pleione. Next base: position 770,173 of record JAUIMM010000614.1, read on the forward strand.
AAATAGGTTTCACAATGAAACCAACCTTATCAGTCTTATTGCTTGCAGTAACCCTTTGAAGCAAAAAAACCCCTTTTTATTTACTAAATTTTCTCTTTAATAAACTGCCCACTTAATGCATGCAACATTTTTAAATTGGAATATATGACCAGTTGTGTCTTAAAACCCCATTATCATATGAAATTTTGATCTTAAATAAGAACCATAATAGAGCAAAGTTCACTATTGAGACACTAATCAAACATTAAAACACCATGCCTACTGTACATGCAATCCTTGGGTTCAATTAAGTGGTTTTGAACATGGTTTACCTTTGTTCACCTATGTTATTTCACCAAGCATCAGCTCTGGTTTCATCTATCATGTTGACTCTAGCAGAAAATTAAGAAAAAAAGGCAGCTTTGGAACACAGGGCCTGATTCAGAGCCGGACGCTCTGACCAGAGCGCTCGCTCTGAATCAGGGTCCTCCTACCAAAACTTGGAGCGGCCTCTTGGACCCACAGTTTATACGAGCATCCATGACGATGGTCGCGATGGTCAAGACCATCGCGACCATCGGGCTTGCGACAAGACCCTACGGTAGGGTCTCGGTGACCGCAAGCTCTGGAGTGATTTTGGCTCTATCAGAGCCAAAATCACTCCCACTGACATCACTAGTGATGGCAGTGGGGCCGGACCCAGACGGTAGGCGCTCCCATGGGAACGCCTCTGTCTGGCAGCCATGCCCCCAGCACGCCCACCAAAGGAGGCGTGCTGTCAATGAACATCGACAGCACGCCCCCTTTGGTGCGAGACCTGGAGCAACGGCTTCCCCGTCGCTCCCCGGGTCTCGTGCATGCGCACGACGGAGCTCCCTCCATCGTGCGCATGCGCACTAGGGCACCATCGACCCGCTTGAGAGCACTCAGCGCTCGCGAGCGGGTCTGAATCAGGCCCAAAGTTCCATTACTAATCTTCTATGTTTGCATTTATTCATATTCTTATTTTATAATTCCATTGTCATGATCTTTGGTAACATAGCCTATATGTACATGCGCCCTTTACAAACCAAGTTACGCTCCTGCAGTTGCAAGTGGAGATATGCATATGTCTCTGCATCATCCATAGTTGCATGCACTTGGTTCCAGAGCACACCCAGAGTAAAAATACACATAAAATGAACTCTTCATCAGCCACATAAGGTGGAGACCGAGCCATAGAACAAAATGCAACAGAGATAGATAGGGAGATGTTAGTACACATACAAACTTGGAGAAAGACAAAAAGGAGGGATATAGCTGCACAAATACCAAAGGGGGGGGGGTAAGAGTGGTACACACATGCACAGTATAGAGAGTTTTAGGCCTATTTACCAAGACATATATAGAAGATTTATCCTCATACACCTACCCTGTATATGCCATACAGCATGAGACACCTGATATATCTGAGCCACATCCGAGAAGTGTAGCATACCATATTTTTCTTTCAAATGTGTGTCTTAGTCATATGGCAAGTGTAGCAAACAGCCACTCACAGTGTACTAAAGATGCTAGGCTGTGACTTTAATTGCAAAGGAATTGATTTTACATATGTACATAGTGGCAAATACAGCTCTAAGGAACTCTGTGTGAGAAAAAGCTATGGCCATTAGCATCGGAGCCATTTTTTAAAGACTCATTTTGCACACAAATATACAAATGTCACATATCAAATTGATCAGTGTAATCTAGCAATGTAGTTTTATTAATGCAAATAAGAAGCTATTTTGACCATGAAAGATGACTTAAACAACTAAGATGCACAGACCCTGGCACACCGAGAGAAGCTATTTTGTGCAACTGAAGCCATAGTGTATAAGGACACATCTGTAAAATAAGAAATTCTGATTTTGTTTCCAATTTATATTTAAAATATCACAAGCAATGCCAGCTGGCTACTGTAAGAAAACTCTTACCGCTACTCTGACCTGTTCAAAACTCCTCTTTGTGTGCATTACTTGGCTGTCATGAGAAGTGCATTGGAATCCCCAACTTGGGCTTCCAGTATCTCTTTCAATAAAAAGTACAAAATACTAATTTGAAAAAATATATAGTAGACAAAAAATATTAAATATACAGATGTGCCCAGTTACATTGTGGCCGATCGTGCCACAAATGTGCGCACGCATTGCACCATGCGATTCCTCGCACCTTCATACGGTATGCTATGGTGTACCCTGCGATTGCACCATGCATTCCTCTACAGCCGCAGGGTGTGAACGCAGTGCGCGCATCTTGCACTATGTGCGGCGCATTTTGGATTCTGTCCTTTTTTTGTGTCTGGCCTGCAGTACCTCAGTGGTACCAGAATTGCTGGTTATGTATTTGGAAATTTTATGCTCTCGTGCAAGAGTCTCTCACTCCCCTGTTTAATCACCTGTACCTGTCACTATTTATTCCTGCCACTCACTATGCACCTTGCTGGTCATTGTTTGTTTTCCCTGGATGTTCTGTATTCTTCCATGTTCCAGCCACTCTGATTTCATGTTCTTCTGCCTTGGACAATCTGACAACCAGTACTGTTTCCTTGGGCCTGACAAATTACCATCGTTTCCAGCTCACAGTTTGTCTGAACTTCCCAGAAGTTAAGTTTACTGGTCATATGTTTCTGATTTACCTGGGACTGTCAGCTCAGTTCATCTGCTATCCAGCCACACCCAAAATTTTCCAGCTACAGTACACTGAACTTGGTTTGTTAATACCCTGCAAGGTCTGGAGTCTCTGGACTATGTTTTGTTACAATAAAACAATTAAACTGCACTAAATTCCTGATTACCATAGCTAACATGTATACTATCTAGTTTGTTTCTGCTGGGTCCATATGTTGCAATGGAGGAACCCATGGGGGGAGGATGAGAATTGATTAGAAGTGGGGGTATTTGTTGAGGTGTTTAAGTGCACACTAATAAAAAGCACTGTCTATAGCTTTATAAAGGCAGTGCATTGCCATTTACAGTCAGCTTTGCCTATTAGTGTGTACCTGTGCATCACATACAACAAAGAAACAGTATTTAAGTATGGGAACGGACCAACCTACTCTTGTTACCAATTGGCTTTATTACACTATGGAGGGACCATCAGTCTACCTGGAAAATTCTTGGTAAGGTTTCTGGCCAAACAACACCTGTGATCTAGAATGGTTAAGGATTATTTTCAAAGTTCATCTGCTCAATTAGGATCTGACACAATTTAATATATTTACTCTATAATAACACAAACATAAATTGGTGGTATAACCTGTAAATTCATTGCAGTGGTATACTCCGTGTTGCAAAAAATTCTGAGGGGTATCTAGCAGGCAAAAGAAATTATGTGCATTGCACAAAGCAGCTCAATTATGTTTTCATGGGAGTAACAAATTATATATCCTATACTTTGGTAGGAGGCCCATATGCATTACAAAGTTTAGATGTGTTCACATACATCTAGACTCTTTGCACGTTAAATAGCCCTTCTAGTAGTGCCATGCCATGGCTTGACTCGGTAGTGCTGAGCATCTTTTCATGCAACTTGTTCCCTTAAAATGTGCAAAGCAATGCAAATAGGACACATAGGCAGCTTATGCTGATTAAAATGATATGCAGAATGCCTATATTCTGTGTGCAATTGTTGTATCTGCACAAGAAATGCTATGTTACAGTGTCACAGCCACTGACACTGTAACGTAGCATATCGCATGCAAATGCACACAGAATATACGCATGCTGCTTATCATTCTAATCAGCATAAGATGCTCGTGAGTCCTATTCTGAGTTGCACGGCGCTCATGTGTTATATGTAATGTGACTTGTAGCACACAGAGGATAGATGTATTTGGACACATCTGTATTGTTCAGTAAGTGACATTTATGATACTCTCACTTCCTGATCAAAATACATTTTATGTTTTGGAGAAGTGTTTATTTTACACAGAATATGTTATAGTATTTCTTTGTATTTTGTTGGATTAATTGAAGTATTTTGTTTTCATTAATCTGGACTACATAGGAAAAAATGGGGAAGTAAAGGAAAAAACAACAATTTATTATTTTACCCCTAGTTACTGCAATTAGAGAAATTACCAATAATGTAGTCTACTAGAGTAATTATATTTTCTTTTATTTTACATTTTGGCAAAAAAAAAATACTCTTCTTTCTCTACTAGTTTTACATTTATTTATTATTTTTTGTTTTAAATTTGGGAAACCTTAGATTTAGAGGAAGGTCTGATAGATCTCTGTTGCTAACATGGTTGTAAAGGTTTTTTTAATCCATGTACATCTGAGTGAGACCTGCCCTATACTCCTCAAAGGGATTGGGTATTTGATGCTGGTGCTCAGGATCCCTGCAGTCAGAATCCCAATGCCGGCATCATGAAAGGGTTAGGATACCACAACTGTTGGTAGGTATCATCACCCTCCTCCTCTCCCTACCCTAACCCTCCCTTCCTGATGCCAAAACCTAACCACCCCCCTATGCCTAAACCTAACCCCCCCTCCCTGTAAATCTAACCCTTCCTCTTAGTGTCTAACCCTAACCCTCCCCCTTGAGCCTAACACTAACCCCTAACCCTAATGCTGACCTTACCCCTAACCCCGCTACTTACCTTCAGGATTCCAGAAGTCAGGATGCCGATGCCGGTGATTCAGACAGGTGTATGGATTCCAGCTCCAAATCCCCATGGATGGGATATTGACTGCATCCCATCCTAAAATATACCCCACATCTAAATAAATATTGATGATGTGAAAGTGACATTATTGGGTTTCCTAATAATTACCAATCAATGAATGCAAAAGTGCTAGGAAAGGATTTTAAACACAACATTCACACTGAGCACCGTGCTCCAAATGGGAGGGCTTAAACAAAACAATTTCCTGCCTACTCTCTGGACCTTTTGGCTGGATGTTAGCGAATTAAAAAACTAGCAGTTACATACAGTATCCATTTCTAAATAAAGCATGGAAAAGTGATGATACTGTGTTTCTCTAAGTCCATTAATAGTTATATAGGAAGCTACTATATTTATAGATTTCCTGCCTTGTTACCTCATCTTATTGTCTAATAAAAAAATTAAAAAATTATATTTTGGAGACATAATTACATTTTGCATAATATAATAAGTATATCATATAATACTGTGATTTCAAGTAAACCACAATACATTTAATTAATACTTAGATTACGATCCTTTTACTCACTCTGTTGCAGTATTTCTTATTTTGCAAAAATCAAGAATGTCAGAGTGTGTTCTAATATTTGGAAAGGAGAGGAGAGCATTCTGGCCTATTGGTAGAAACACTATTTGGTGCAATATGGCATATTGTATTTATAATTAAAATATTTGTTTGCAACTTATCTTCTATACATGTTCTCTGATATACGGTACATGGGCAATTGTGCATAGAGATCCTAGTTTATTAGCTTTGACATTTATTAATGGTAGAGGTTGGTCTACGTTGGTCCCAGGGGTAACAATTGATACTGGGCAAAGGTTTTTGTGTTTATCATGTATATATGTACAGTACCTATGGGTCTTGGCAATTTAGATGCAAAATGATAATGCATTTTTGTAAAACAGGATAAGAGAAGGTCAGCCAGTGGTACAATTGGTTTCAGTTCCTTTCCTTCATCAGCATGTTATTGAGTGCACAGCCTAGAAATAGAGCTCATCAAAGCTAGAATACCATTGTATTCTCATACAATACAGGTTTAGTCTCCCGTATCCAAATATTCCAAAATATGGATTATTCAGAAATACAGAATATTTTTAGCTGACTGAAATAGTGAAACCTTTGCTTTTTGATGGTTCAGTGTATGCAAACTTTGCTTAAGACACACAATTATTAAAAATATTGTATCAAATTACCTTCAGGCTGTGTGTATAAGGTGTATAGGAAACATAAATGAATTTCATGTATGTACACAAACTTAGTTTGATGCACAAAATTATTTAAAATATTGTATAAAAATATCTGCAGGCTGGGTGTATAAGGTGTATATAAAACATAAAAGCATTCTGTGTTTAGATTTGAGTCCAATTCCCAAGACATTTCATTATGGTATGCAAATATTCCAAAATACAAAATATTCCGATATTGAAAATACCCCTGGTCCCAAGCATTTTGGATAAAGGGGAATCAACCTGTATCTCACTCTAGGAAGCTCCATTTCCTAAAGTGATATATTTTCTGAAATGGGTATTAGTGAGTACATTGGGCTCCATTTTATCTACTAGTAGGTACCCATTTGGATTTGGGTTTCACAACTAATCATTATATGTGGCTCAGCTTTAAAGTAGCCAATATACTGGTATTCTTCATGGACTAATTGTGTCTCTGACTAATAGAGGAATATGCATGTGGTTTGCTTTCACAAACTAATAGGTAAATGCCTTAGTAACATAACAATGTGCAATTGTTACTGTATATTGTTTTAACAATCAATAAAGTTGGGGGAAATTAAGAAGGCAATGAAATACTGCAGGGATCACTACAGCATATCTTGTCATTGAAACCCAGCCACCAATGACAGCTTTGAAATCAACTTCATTTTTGTTATGTACACAATGAGATACTGTAGTATTAAAATATTTCCTCACATGCAAGCCCAGTGCACCATTAAACATATAAAGGTATTTGTGTAATGACATCATCACCCACATGTCTTTATACAGAAATTGTGAAATATCCGTTTTGTTATGTGAGTCCAGGAGATGTAGGAGCAGCAAAGGAGGAAGGACCGAAATGTGTTGTAGAGGTACTGAATTAGGAATTTATTAAGGAAATAAAGGCTCATAGATTTGCTACTAAAAATATGTGACTTGCAAAATCATAATAAAATATGTAATGTACTTTTATTCAAATTGTGTGCAAATTATTCATCTTTTTGTAATTCCTTACTGAATTTCATAGTAATTATAGCAGTTTAAATTCAGTTAGACTCTGTAAAAGTGCCATACAATAATTTTACTTGATGACAGGGGGTATATTTATTAAAGTGTGGGTTTTTAGAAGTGGAGATGTTGCCCATAGCAACCAAACAGATTCTAGCTATTATCTTCTAGAAGGTGCTAGATAAATAAGTAGAATCTGATTGGTTGCTATGGGCAACATCTCCACTTCTAATTACCCGCACTTTAGTAAATATAGCCCCAGCAGTCCATAAATAAATATATTACTTATCATGGAAAATTATTTTTTCTGTTAAACACCAAAGCAATTCCTAGTTCAAAAACTATTAGATGGGTATAAGAAGATATAAAAATAACCTAATTAACAAATCATTAAAATAAATGGCAATATCATAAAAAATAACACAATATTCAATTTTATTTTGCAATAGTTTAGTTGCATTCACAGAAAAAAAATGAATAAATGAAAATGGACCTTGCTACAGCCAAAATAAAAACACACTTATTATTTTTTCATGGAACCAGCTTTAAAGTTTGACCAATGCAATACCTACTGTAGGTCATTTATAATACATGTTCTTCCAACCCTTTTATTTCCTGTAGATTGCTATTTCTAACCAGCAAGCCCTCAACTCATTAGTGTCACTTTATATAAATCTATCTGTCTTGCATGTCTCACATATGGATTTCCTATTCATCAATATGGATAATATTGATGCTTTATGATTAAAATAAATACATACAGTACATTCAAAATAATTGCTGTTGTTAATTTTCACTCATTAGATCAAAATGTTACCATAATGGTATGGTATCTACTCAGCAATACCACATCTATTGTGTGTTTATAAACTCAATGAAAAATATACAATGATGTAAATACAAACTTACTGCAATATACTTTTTATGCAGAAACTTTGGAAATAATTACTTTATGGGACAGCTAATGTTTTTGGTTAACATTATATATATATATATATATATATATATACACATATCTCAGAGAGGCAGCACATCAATCCATTAATGAAAAAGCAGTCTTTATAAACATAACTATTACGTGCCATGCACTCCTGGACTTATCTACATGGGGTGTGCAGCTAGATTGTGTAATATATATCTATATATAGATATTCCGAGATGTCCACACTCCAATATAGCAAGAGTACAGGCGGGGTGCTCAATTTAAAGGCAGCAGAACTGACCAATTGTATACAGAGAAATTAATCATCACTCACCAAATATATGAAAAAAACTTTTTTATGTAAGCAAAAAACATGATTTGAAATACCCATAGCAGCAAGATACAAGGGTTCAGTCCAGTCGACGTTTCGATCCCAATCCAGGATCTTTATCAAGACCTCAGCAACCATGCAACAACAGATTCTGATAAACAGCCAAGTGCAGAATATACACCATCACCATAATAGCCAGACTATATAGCCCAAACAATTAACACTAAGTGCCACCCCCAGCCGCATAGCCTGCTGGGTAGCAAAAGTGGTACAACCATAATAATGTTATTGAATTCTTCAACTAGAGCCACTCACTTGAAGCAGAGTATTGCTGACTGTATACAAATCATGCAGTGAGATCAGCGCTATCTATAATAGCGCTAACAGCATAGTATTGTTGGAAAAACGCGATAACCGGAAGTGACATGCGTTCCACGGTCATGGAACGCACGCCAACACCGGAAGTCACGTGTTCAATGCTCACCAGGAGACAGAGACCCAATTAACAACATCTTAGACCAAGGTGAATGCGACCACCGGAAGCTGCATGCGTTCCACCACCGTGGAACGCATGCCAAAACCGGAAGTCACATGTCCATCAATGATAATTAGTCAAAGGGCAATGTAGATCATGTGCAAATACTTTAGGACACATGGTCCATACTTATCAAAACATACAACATACATAGGCGCCATCTGCTGGAATGTCAGCATTATTACACATACACAAAAAAAATCTACTTTTACAATATGCTGTTCACAACCTTGGAATATAATTAATCGTTATGGGTAGATAGTATGGCTATTCAACACCAAGTGTGAATTAAAAACAATTATGAAACCACAATACTAACAAAATATAAATTAATAAAAAATGAAAAATATAACACCAAAAATAAAAAATAAAAAATGAGAATAAAAAACAAATAACAAATAATAATATCATCATGTGCAAGGCCAAAAAATAAAAATAAAAAAATTAATTATTTCAAAAAAATATTATAGGAATTTGACTCATTCAGTCCTCTAGAGGCCAGTGTATCAAGATAAAAAATCCATCTGGCTTCACATTTGCGCAAGGCCAGTTCCCGATCTCCACCTCCACCTCTTTGTAGTTTATATGCTAATTTGTCCGTGCGGCCTCCATTATGTGGGGATGACTAAGCAGTGTTTCCGCGAACGAATGGCGAATCATCGCTCCTCGATCAGAATGGCGCATGAACAGAAAAAATCGGATAAACCAGTGGCAACCCACTTTCTTGAACATGGACATACTGTGGCAAGTCTTAAGTGCATGCTTATTGACCATATACCAGTCTTTGCTAGAGGTGGAGATCGGGAACTGGCCTTGCGCAAATGTGAAGCCAGATGGATTTTTTATCTTGATACACTGGCCCCTAGAGGACTGAATAAGTAAAATTCCTATAATATTTTTTTGAAATAATTAATTTTTTTATTTTTATTTTTTGGCCTTGCACATGATGATATTATTATTTGTTATTTGTTTTTCATTCTCATTTTTTATTTTTTATTTTTGGTGTTATATTTTTCATTTTTTATTAATTTATATTTTGTTAGTATTGTGGTTTCATAATTGTTTTTAATTCACACTTGGTGTTGAATAGCCATACTATCTACCCATAACGATTAATTATATTCCAAGGTTGTGAACAGCATATTGTAAAAGTAGATTTTTTTTGTGTATGTGTAATAATGCTGACATTCCAGCAGATGGCGCCTATGTATGTTTTGATAAGTATGGACCATGTGTCCTAAAGTATCTGCACATGATCTACATTGCCCTTTGACTAATTATCATTGATGGACATGTGACTTCCGGTTTTGGCATGCGTTCCACGGTGGTGGAACGCATGCAGCTTCCGGTGGTCGCATTCACCTTGGTCTAAGATGTTGTTAATTGGGTCTCTGTCTCCTGGTGAGCATTGAACACGTGACTTCCGGTGTTGGCGTGCGTTCCACGACCGTGGAACGCATGTCACTTCCAGTTATCGCATTTTTCCAACAATACTATGCTGTTAGCGCTATTATAGATAGCGCTGATCTCACTGCATGATTTGTATACAGTCAGCAATACTCTGCTTCAAGTGAGTGGCTCTAGTTGAAGAATTCAATAACATTATTATGGTTGTACCACTTTTGCTACCCAGCAGGCTATGCGGCTGGGGGTGGCACTTAGTGTTAATTGTTTGGGCTATATAGTCTGGCTATTATGGTGATGGTGTATATTCTGCACTTGGCTGTTTATCAGAATCTGTTGTTGCATGGTTGCTGAGGTCTTGATAAAGATCCTGGATTGGGATCGAAACGTCGACTGGACTGAACCCTTGTATCTTGCTGCTATGGGTATTTCAAATCATGTTTTTTGCTTACATAAAAAAGTTTTTTTCATATATTTGGTGAGTGACGATTAATTTCTCTGTATATATATATATATATATATATATATATATATATATATACTGCTCCAAAAAAAATGGCACTAGGACACCATCATGAATGCAAAAAAAAATTGTATTTTAACAGATCAACGTTTTGGAGCTCCCGCCCCATCGTCGGGACCATACAGACATTCAACAATAAAAATGTACCCATATAAATACACAAACAATGACGACAACTCACCATGCAGCACCACACCACCAACCAGCCCACTTCCGGAGGATACAGCCCCAACGTCACATCCTGTGCTAACCACGGGCGTTACCATGGACACAAACCGCTTGATTTCCACCCGGCAAGCATCCTGCCACACATCCAAGCAACCTCAAGCTAGCATCTCCCCCTACCCATATCCAAACTATCATGGCCCTATCCAATGTAATAAGACAAAATCAACTCCATGAATCCTCCCACAGCAGGGCAAACAGTGCCTGGATTGGACGAGAGGCGCCTTTGAGAATCTTATGCTACAGATTAACAATATGCCGTTGTCTATTAAGTTTACATACTCATACAGTCCAAGTGAGGCATGTTTTTTTGGATGTTAAAATCTTGATGAGTGAAGGGGTTATTGATACAGAGGTTTTCAATAAGATGACAGATCATAACACTTTTTTTATGTCCTCTAGTCACCACCCAGAGCCTCTGAAGAAGGGGCTTCCTCTATCTCAAATGATATGGATTGCCCACATAACAAGTGACTGCTCTAATGTATCAGGTCATTTGGACAGTGTGATTGAGAAATTCCGTGCTAGGGGCTATGACCTAGAACATTACAAATACAAAAACAAAAGGTTCTTGGTATGCGCAGAGAGGATCTACTTGAACCTTCTAAAAGGGGTAAGGAAAATCTCATCCCGTGGGTAAGTGACTTTTCTACAGCCAGTCTGGTGATCCTTAGGGCAATGCAAGCCTTGTGGACCATAGTCTCTTCTGACCCAGACCTCCCAGTGTTTAGATATGCTAAACCTATTGCAGCATTTAGAAGAGGAGAATAAACTCCATGACCGGCTGGTCTGGACTGACATTACGAGCTTGGGTGTGTCTAAAGCCACACTATTTCTTGTAAAACTTTCAAACACCCCCATTTGGATAAGATCTATGAGATTTGTCATTTATTTATTAACAGTTTCTTATATAGCGCAACAAATTCTGTCGCGCTTTACAATTTGAATTAACATTATACTGGGTTGTAAAGGACATACATACATAAAAGACATTTATAAGGGTAAGAGGGCCCTGCTCGCAAGCTTACAATCTATTTGTTATGTATTAACCTGCAGCACGACCCATGTGGTCTATGTAATTGTATGCCCCTGTAGGTTATATTATGTTGAGTAGACCTCCTGCAAATTTTATGAAAGAATGACGGTGCATATGTCTGCCATTCCGATTATTCTGGCTGGGAGAGATGTGGACCAGGCAATGGCATGTCATTTTAAAGCTTTGGTTCATTCACTTGAGTCGTTTAAATATTTTGCACTAGATCATGTCCCCATGTTACGAGGGTTGGGGACAGAATTATGGGCCTGATTCAGACCCACTCGCGAGCGGCTGTCCGCTCGCAAGTGGGTCGATGTTCTGCACTGAGCATGCGCACGACGGAGGGAGCTCCGTCGTGCGCATGCGCCAGACGCGACGAGCAAAGGATTTTCCTTCGCTCGTAGTGTCTCTTCAAAGGGGGCGTGCTGTCGATGTTGACTGACAGCACTCCCCCTTTGGTGGGTGTGCCGGGGGCGTGCCTCCCTGACGGGGGCGTTCCCACGGGAACGCCTCCCATCAGTAGCCGGCCCACTGACATCACTAGTGATGTCAGTGGGAGTGATTTTGGCTCTGATAGAGCCAAAATCACTCCGAGCCTTGTGGTTGAAAAACTCAACCACAGGCTTTTGTACGCAGTTTCGATGGTCGCGATGGTCACGACCATCGCGGCCATCAAACTGCACGCTCGTATAGGCTGTGGGTGGTAACCCACAGCTATACAAGCGTCCAGGAGGACGCTCCATAGTTATGGAGGACGGCCATCATTCAGAGCGTGCGCTCTGCACAGAGCGTACGGCTCTGAATGAGGGCCTATGTCTTTACTTAATAAACAAACAAAGTGGATCCTGCACTTAGGGACTATTTACCCAAAGGGGCTAAATGACAAAATGAATGGAATGCCTTGTGATGAAGTCTTTGGTACAACTTGTATATGTTATCTGATTTCTATTTGTATGTGTTGGATTACGTCCTATATAATGTGATGGATGTGATTTTATGTCTATGATGTGGGATTGATGTACTACTATGGAATTTATATGTGATGTGGTGTCCGATATTATGTTTTTTTTTTATTATGCACTGTTTTACCCTGCTGTGGGAGGATTCCTGGGGTTGATTTTGTTCTATTACGTTAGATAGGGTCATGATCGTTTGGATATGGACAGGTGGAGATGCTCTCTTGAGGTTGCTTAGCAACATCCGGATGTGTGGCCAGAGGATTGCCGGGTGGAATGCAAGCGGGTTTTGTCCATGGTAACGCCCGTGGTTAGCACAGGAGGTGACGTTGGGGCTGTATCCTCCAGAAGTGGGCTGGTTGGCAGTGGTGCAAGGTGAGGAGTTGATGTGGTGTGGGTATTTATATGGGTATGTTTTTATTGCTGTACGGTATGGTCCTGACGACGGGGAGGAGTTCCAAAATGTTGATCTGTTATAATACACATTTTCTTTACATTTCTGATGGTGTCCTAGTGCCATTTTTTTTTTGGAGCAGTATTATTGTCTATCCAGGCACAGGATTAAGTTGGATGTTTCACTAAGAGCAATGGCAGAACTGTGGATTTATATATATATATATATATATATATATAATATAGATATGGGAATACATGTACTTGCTGTAGACTATAAAAAAGTGACTAATGATATCCTTTTTTAAAATGTCATATTGGCCATTCCTGCAAAGGATTTAGATTAAGAAGGTATAGCAGCTTTGCCTCTATAATTATATAAAAAAACCCTCACTTGCTACCTATGGAATAATAAGTATTGGCACTTAGATTATTATAAAGATATTTTTCTCTTCCTGTAGACTCTAAAGGCCAGATTCAATTAGCCTTGTTATCTTACCACACGAGGAAAAGGGTTGTATCCTCAGACTTTTACTCTTGAAGTATTTAATTACAAGCCGTTTTCCTCATGAAGTAAATCTGTAACTTACTTGCATTAACCCATAGATTCCAGGATAAATACCCAGAGCTATGGGTTAATGTGTTCGCGCAGCCGCGATAAGGGTGGAAAGCTCTACTTAACACATATTTCTGTTCGAGTCTCAGGAGGAGGTGAACAGAAACCGCATTAAGTGCAGCCTACGGGCTGCAATTGAATAGCCCCGGGCACAGCATCGCAGCTAATCTTCACTTATTGAATTTGGCCCTTAGGAGTATGTTTTCTGAAGATCAGTGCCTTTGAGGGCTGCAATTAAAAGGGCTATAATAATACATGCAAGGAAGCCTGGTTTTGCATGAAATGCTATTGCATTTTTATATCCAGCCTTCAAAGCCGTTGAGAATTTGCAATTTTAAAAAAATAATCTTTAGCAAATAAATATACCACTAATGTCAATTCATAAAAATGTCATAATCAGATGAGCAGAGGAAAATGCTTCTACAGAACCTCCAATAGTTGTTTTAATTAATGGTTTTAACTCTGTGCCTAGTGACACATCCAATTGGTCAAGTAGTCAAAAGTGTTAAACTCTATTCTCATTGGTCTTATCACTAGGCCTGATTCAGATATGGACGTTAATGCGATTTTTATGCAAATCGAGTGATTGTTTGCCATTCTGCATCCATGTAAGCTGCACTGCACACATGCTGCAATGGTTTGTGATTACACATGCACAGAGGATCCATGAGCAAAGTGAGTGCTGGTAGTCATCATTTAGGGGAGGTAACAGGGGGTGGTTAAAAAAACACAGGCGTGTTGGACCATTTAAATGCCATTACATGGGTCTGCATAAATTAGCTATTGCAATCTCCTATGCAGCATGAGAGCCCTCTGTTTGTCAGGAGAGCTGCAGTGTTTGTGGCTGGTCAGACTTGCTGCAAGGGCACGATGACTGGTCGATGTGCATCAATGTTACCAATATTTATGCAGGCATGAGACGTCATACACAGATGATAAGGCAGCAGTGGGTGTCCCTATTGCTCGGATGATATTTTAAATTATCAGCATGTTTTCACAGCTGTGTACCATGTGAAATTGCAGCTGCAATTGCATTAGCATCCATCTCTGAACCAGGCCCACTGTCTCCAATGTTGCAGAGGTGGATTAGGAAACTGTTCTTCATGTGATTTATTCCTTAGCACAAAAAGGTTAAAGATTACTCATTGTGCCAGGTTCTGTTACTTAACATAACTCTATGTTCTCAGTCTTGCCTTTGCTGAACATGGTCCTAATTCTGAACATGTGGCACAGTGTAGGTAGCAGTCTCCAGGCACTAACTCTTTGTGACCTTCTTATAACAAGTATAGGGCAAGAAGTTATGTGAATCTGAAATCATCATTGTAGTGCTTCAGTGTCAAAGAGCACATTTGCTCAGGATAAACCTAGGCAAACTATTGTGTAACCGGGATTCACAGTTTCCTGAATATTTTGCTGTGTTCTTTCCACAGTAATAATTTCCTACGCCTTACACATTGTATATACTTAGATAATAGAGTTATTGTTTGTTTCTTTTAGTGCCTCCCCCCTAGTTGTCTGGATACCAGGACTCTCTATAGCAGACTTGGGAAAGATATAAAGGGGATGCCAGCACTTAGAATGCTGGTGCCAGATTTGCATCACCTGTCAGAATCGTGGCATCGGCATCTCGACAGTAAGCACTGGGGTTAGGGGGAGGGTTAGGGTAAGGCACTAAGGGGGAGGGTAAGGTTTAGGGTTTGGCTAGGGGAGGTTAGGTTTAGGCATTAGGAGGAGGATTGGTTTAGGCAGCGGCAAGGGAGGGTTAGGGGAAGGAAGAGAGGGGGAGGGAAGGGCTACTGACCATTAGGTGTCAGTATCCTAACCCTGTCGGGATGCCGGCATTGGGATTCTGACCACCGGGATCCTGAGTGCAGGCATCCCGTACCCAACCCGATATAAAGATATGAGAACTCTATAGTATTGTTTAGTTAACAAACCTTGTCCTTTTTCCCTTTTACTACTTAATTAGAAGGGATCTATATAACCCTAACTTCCCCCCAAGTGCCTAACCCTAATCCCCCCTCTAAGGGCCTAACCCTAACCACCCCCTTCCCCGCTGCCTAAACCTAAGTCCCCCGGGGGAGTGCCTAACCCTAAGTCCCCCCCGGGAGTGCCTAACCCTAACCCTCCCTCCCCCTATCCTAACCCTAACCCTCCCGGGGGGGTGCCTAACCCTAAGTCCCCACCGGGAGCCCTAAACCTAACCCTCCCCCCGTAGCTGTCTGCTCGCGGCGCCCGGCATCACTACGATCGGGATGCCGGGGGCCGGTCTCCCGGCATCGGGGAAATGCGGGCATCTACATCTAGACGCCCGGCATTTCACCATTGCCGGGATATGACAGTCGGGAAGCCAGCTGCCGGTATTTAGGCAGTCGGCTTCCTGATTGCATACCCTATATACAGTATACATATACTTATGTATATACATATGTTAGTAGGTGGCGCTTGTCACACACAATGCAGAAGTATTTAATAAGCACTTTATTGGTGCATTAATCAAATATAATAATACAACAATTACATAAAACTCCCGGGAGTGAGGTGACATACATACAATAAAAGTGTATATTAAAACATATATATCCATATAAAATATCTATAAACTAGTGGCAATAGTCCACTATAAGATGACTTTAAATGTGGAAACTCACTATTCCATATAGCCTAAAGTATTGTTCACTGCAGGGCTGGATTTACCGCCAGGCAACCTAGGCGCCTATCTAGGGCCCAGCGGGTCCCAAGGGGCCCCGAAATCTGGACCTTGGAAGCAGCCTCAGACAAAACATCTAGGTCCCAATGTAGAGGCAGGAATACATTGTCTGCGTCTTCCTTTACTTCTTACTGAGAAGCATTTGCCACCCGGAACCAGCAGGGGGAGCTGCTGAGAGGATTACCGGCTTCCTTAGTGTACTTGTGACTCCTGGGCAGCTCTAATACTACAGGCAATGAGGGGGGCTTTTACATAATGTGTGTCCCTACCCTTTCAAGTCACAAATTATATTATTTCTCAGCCACAGAGGCCTGTGACAGGGAAACATGTCAATCATATGAGTTTTTGATGGAGGGGAGGAGGAGGGGGGTTACTGTGCAAGTTGCCAAGGGATGAGTTCTGCTGAGTGAGTGGTATCAGTGCTGGTGGTGTAGTGTGTGCTGGCAGTGTAATGTCAGTGCTGGTGGTGCAGTGTGTGCTGGCAGTGTTATGTCAGTGCTGGTGGTGCACTGGGTGCTGGCAGTGTAAATTGGTGATGCAGTGTGTTCTGGCAGTGTAATGTCAGTGCTGGTAGAGCAGTGTGTGCTGGCAGTGTAATGTCAGTGCTGGTGGTGCAGTGTGTGCTGGCAGTGTGATGTCAGTTCTGGTGATGCAGTGTGTGCTGGCAGTGTAATGTGGTGATGTAGTGGGTGCTGGCAGTGTGATGTCAGTGCTGGTGGTGCACTGGGTGCTGGCAGTGTGATGTCAGTGCTGGTGATGTAGTGGGTGCTGGCAGTGTGATGTCAGTGCTGGTGGTGCAGTGGGTGCTGGCAGTGTGATGTCAGTGCTGGTGGTGCAGTGGATGCTGGAAGTGTGATGTCAGTGCTGGTGGTGCACTGGGTGCTGGCATTGTGATGTCAGTGCAGGTGGTGCACTGGGTGCTGGCAGTGTGATTTCACTGGTGGTGGTGCAGTTGGTGCTGGCAGTGTGATGTCAGTGCTGGTGATGCAGTAGGTGCTGGCAGTGTGATGTCAGTGGTGGTGCAGTGGGTGCTGGCAGTGTGATGTCAGTGCTGGTAGTGCAGTGTGTGCTGGCAGTGTTATTTCAGTGCTGGTAGAGCAGTGAGTGCTGGTAGTGTAATGTCAGTGCTGGTGGTGCAATGTGTGCTGGAAGTGTAATGTGGTGATGTAGTGGGTGCTGGCAGTGTGATGTCAGTGCTGGTGGTGCACTGGGTGCTGGCAGTGTAAATTGGTGATGCAGTGTGAGCTGGCAGTGTAATGTCAGTGCTGGTACAGCAGTGTGTGCTGGCAGTGTAATGTCAGTGCTGGTGGTGCAGTGTGTGCTGGCAGTGTGATGTCAGTGCTGGTGAATCAGTGTGTACTGGCAGTGTAATGTGGTGATGTAGTGGGTGCTGGCAGTGTGATGTCAGTGCTGGTGGTGCAGTGGGTGCTGGCAGTGTGATGTCAGTGCTGGTGGTGCAGTGGGTGCTGGCAGTGTGATGTCAGTGGTGGTGCATTGGGTGCTGGCAGTGTGATGTCAGTGCTGGTGGAGCACTGGGTGCTGGCATTGTGATGTCAGTGCAGGTGGTGCACTGGGTGCTGTCAGTGTGATTTCACTGGTGGTGGTGCAGTAGGTGCTGGCAGTGTGATGTCAGTGCTGGTAGAGCAGTGTGTGCTGGCAGTGTGTTGTGGTGATGTAGTGGGTGCTGGCAGTGTGATGTCAGTGCTGGTAGAGCAGTGTGTGCTGGCAGTGTGTTGTGGTGATGTAGTGGGTGCTGGCAGTGTGATGTCAGTGCTGGTGGTGCAGTGGGTGCTGGCAGTGGGATGTCAGTGCTGATGGTGCACTGGGTGCTGGCATTGTGATGTCAGTGCAGCTGGTGCACTTGGTGCTGGCAGTGTGATTTCACTGGTGGTGGTGCAGTTGGTGCTGGCAGTGTGATGTCATTGATGGTGATGCAGTAGGTGCTGGCAGTGTGATGTCTGTGGTGGTGGTGCAGTGGGTGCTGGCAGTCTAATGTCAGTGCTGGTGGTGCAGTGTGTGCTGGCAGTGTAATGTCAGTGCTGGTAGAGCAGTGTGTGCTGGTAGTGTAATGTCAGTGCTGTTGGTGCAGTGTGTGCTGGCAGTGTGATGTCAGTGCTGGTGGTTCAGTGTGTGCTGGCAGTGTAATGTGGTGATGTAGTGGGTGCTGGCAGTGTGATGTCAGTGCTGGTGGTGCACTGGGTGCTGGCAGTTTAAATTGGTGATGCAGTGTGTGCTGGCAGTGTAATGTCAGTGCTGGTAGAGCAGTGTGTGCTGGCAGTGTAATGTCAGTGCTGGTGGTGCAGTGTGTGCTGTCAGTGTGATGTCAGTGCTGGTGAATCAGTGTGTGCTGGCAGTGTGTTGTGGTGATGTAGTGGGTGCTGGCAGTGTGATGTCAGTGCTGGTGGTGCAGTGGGTGCTGGCAGTGTGATGTCAGTGCTGTTGGTGCAGTGGGTGCTGGCTGTGTGATGTCAGTGCTGGTGGTGCAGTGGGTGCTGGCAGTGTGATGTCAGTGCAGATGGTGCAGTGGGTGCTGGCAGTGTGATGTCAGTGCTGGTAGTGCACTGGGTGCTGGCATTGTGATGGTAGTGCAGGTGGTGAACTGGGTGCTGGCAGTGTGATTTCACTGGTGGTGGTGCAGTAGGTGCTGGCAGTGTGATGTCAGTGCTGGTGATGCAGTAGGTGCTGGCAGTGTGATGTCAGTGCTGGTAGAGCAGTTTGTGCTGGCAGTGTATTGTGGTGATGTAGTGGGTGCTGCAAGTGTGATGTCAGTGGTGGTGGTGCAGTGGGCGCTGGCAGTGTGATGTCAGTGCAGGTGATGCAGTAGGTGCTGGCAGTGTGATGTCAGTGGTGGTGGTGCAGTGGGTGCTGGCAGTGTAATGTCAGTGCTGGTAGAGCAGTGTGTGCTGGCAGTGTAATGTCAGTGCTGGTGGTGCAGTGTGTGCTGTCAGTGTGATGTCAGTGCTGGTGGTGCAGTGGGTGCTGGCAGTGTAGTGTGCTGATGTAGTGGGTGCTGGCAGTGTGATGTCAGTGCTGATGGTGCAAAGTGTGTTGGCAGTGTGATGTCAGTGCTGGTGGTGCAGTGTGTGCTGGCAGTGTAATGTGCTGATGTTGTGGGTGCTGGCAGTGTGATGTCAGTGCTGGTGGTGCTCTGGGTGCTGGCAGTGTGATTTCACTGGAGGAGGTGCAGTAGGTGCTGGCAGTGTGATGTCAGTGCTGGTGATGCAGCAAGTGCTGGCAGTGTGATGTCAGTGGTGGTGGTGCAGTGGGTGCTGGCAGTGTAATGTCAGTGCTTGTGGTGCAGTGTGTGCTGGCAGTGTAATGTCTGTGCTGGTAGAGCAGTGTGTGCTGGCAGTGTAATGTCAGTGCTGGTGGTGCAAAGTGTGCAGGCAGTGTAATGTCAGTGCTGGTAGTGCACTGGGTGCTGGCATTGTGATGGTAGTGCAGGTGGTGAACTGGGTGCTGGCAGTGTGATTTCACTGGTGGTGGTGCAGTAGGTGCTGGCAGTGTGATGTCAGTGCTGGAGAAGCAGTAGGTGCTGGCTGTGTGATGTCAGTGCTGGTAGAGCAGTTTGTGCTGGCAGTGTATTGTGGTGATGTAGTGGGTGCTGCAAGTGTGTTGTCAGTGCTGGTGGTGCAGTGGGTGCTGGCAGTGTGATGTCAGTGCTGGTGGTGCACTGGGTGCTGGCATTGTGATGTCAGTGCAGGTGGTGCTCTGGGTGCTGGCAGTGTGATTTCACTGGAGGTGGTGCAGTAGGTGCTGGCAGTGTGATGTCAGTGCTGGTGATGCAGTAGGTGCTGGCAGTGTGATGTCAGTGGTGGTGGTGCAGTGGGTGCTGGCAGTGTGATGTCAGTGCAGATGGTGCAGTGGGTGCTGGCAGTGTGATGTCAGTGCTGGTAGTGCACTGGGTGCTGGCATTGTGATGGTAGTGCAGGTGGTGAACTGGGTGCTGGCAGTGTGATTTCACTGGTGGTGGTGCAGTAGGTGCTGGCAGTGTGATGTCAGTGCTGGTGATGCAGTAGGTGCTGGCAGTGTGATGTCAGTGCTGGTAGAGTAGTTTGTGCTGGCAGTGTATTGTGGTGATGTAGTGGGTGCTGCAAGTGTGATGTCAGTGGTGGTGGTGCAGTGGGCGCTGGCAGTGTGATGTCAGTGCTGGTGATGCAGTAGGTGCTGGCAGTGTGATGTCAGTGGTGGTGGTGCAGTGGGTGCTGGCAGTGTAATGTCAGTGCTGGTAGAGCAGTGTGTGCTGGCAGTGTAATGTCAGTGCTGGTGGTGCAAAGTGTGCTGGCAGTGTGATGTCAGTGCTGGTGGTGCAGTGTGTGCTGGCAGTGTAATGTGCTAATGTAGTGGGTGCTGGCAGTGTGATGTCAGTGCTTGTGGTGCTCTGGGTGCTGGCAGTGTGATTTCACTGGAGGAGGTGCAGTAGGTGCTGGCAGTGTGATGTCAGTGCTGGTGATGCAGTAGGTGCTGGCAGTGTGATGTCAGTGGTGGTGGTGCAGTGGGTGCTGGCAGTGTAATGTCAGTGCTTGTGGTGCAGTGTGTGCTGGCAGTGTAATGTCAGTGCTGGTAGAGCAGTGTGTGCTGGCAGTGTAACGTCAGTGCTGTTAGTGCACTGGGTGCTGGCATTGTGATGGTAGTGCAGGTGGTGAACTGGGTGCTGGCAGTGTGATTTCACTGGTGGTGGTGCAGTAGGTGCTGGCAGTGTGATGTCAGTGCTGGTGATGCAGTAGGTGCTGGCAGTGTGATGTCAGTGCTGGTAGAGCAGTTTTTGCTGGCAGTGTATTGTGGTGATGTAGTGGGTGCTGCAAGTGTGATGTCAGTGCTGGTGGTGCAGTGGGTGCTGGCAGTGTGATGTCAGTGCAGGTGATGCTCTGGGTGCCGGCAGTGTGATATCATTGGAGGTGGTGCAGTAGGTGCTGGCAGTGTGATGTCAGTGCTGGTGATGCAGTAGGTGCTGGCAGTGTGATGTCAGTGGTGGTGGTGCAGTGGGTGCTGGCAGTGTAATGTCAGTGCTTGTGGTGCAGTGTGTGCTGGCAGTGTAATGTCAGTGCTGGTAGAGCAGAGTGTGCTGGCAGTGTAATGTCAGTGCAGGTGGTGCAAAGTGTGCTGGCAGTGTGATGTCAGTGCTGGTGGTGCAGTGTGTGCTGGCAGTGTAATGTGCTGATGTAGTTGGTGCTGGCAGTGTGATGTCAGTGCTAGTGGTGCACTGGGTGTTGGCAGTGTGATTTCACAGGTGGTGGTGCAGTAGGTGCTGGCAGTGTGATGTCAGTGCTGGTGATGCAGTAGGTGCTGGCAGTGTGATTTCACTGGTGGTGGTCCAGTAGGTGCTGGCAGTGTGATGTCAGTGGTGGTGGTACAGTGGGTTCTGGCAGTGTGATGTCAGTGCTGGTGGTGCAGTGTGTGCTGGCAGTGTGATGTCAGTGCTGGTGGTGCAGTGTGTGCTGGCAGTGTAATGTGGTGATGTAGTGGGTGCTGACAGTGTGATGTCAGTGCTCGTGGTGCAGTGGGTGCTGGCAGTGTGATGTCAGTGCTGGTGGTGCAGTGTGTGCTGGCAGTGTGATGTCAGTGCTGGTGGTGCATTGGGTGCTGGCATTGTGATGGCAGTGCTGGTGGTGCACTGGGTGCTGGCAGTGTGATTTCACTGGTGGTGGTGCAGTAGGTACTGGCAGTGTGATGTCAGTGCTGTTGATGTAGTAGGTGCTGGCAGTGTGATGTCAGTGGTGGTGGTGCAGTGGGTGCTGGCAGTGTGATGTCAGTGGTGGTGGTGCAGTAGGTGCTTGCAGTGTGATGTCAGTGCTGTTGGTGGTGCCTGTCGATAATAAAATGTCAGTGATTTTGTAGTGTTTGTGGTGGTGATGTTTGATCTTTTACCTCATAAACAGGGACATACTATTGTGGGTAATGTCTGGCAGCAATATTGTGAACACCCTTCTAGTCACCTGGTTCCCTACCAGCATCTTATGCACCTGAGTCTTTGTGCGCCCAGCTCATCATTTACTACAACCACTGGGACAATGGGTTTAACATGGCGGGATTCAAATCATTCAGTGACTTTGCTGTGGGTGCATTGAGGGTGGTGTGATGGTAGATTCAGCAGCTGATGAAGGTGGGGTTAGTGTTTAAATTACACAGTAGTTTTATCAACTAATAACATTACACAGTATCCACCTTATTAATTACACCAGTATACTTTATTAATGCAAATATCTGATCAGCCAGTCATATGGCAGCAACTCAATGCATAAAAGCATTCAGAATAGTGAAGAGGTTCAGTTGTTGCTCAGACCAAATACCAGAACGGGTAAGAAATGTGACCAAAGTTACTTTGGTGTCAGTGTGGTAAAATATTAAGAATGTATTGTACATTGGTCACTATAGTTGTTCCTGTATTGTATATACAGCAAGTTCCCTAGAATGTTCTCTGTGTTATTTTCCTTTTATGATCATTTTTAATGTTTAAACGTAGAATTTTACGGATGTTAAAAACTACTTGGACCATCTAGTCTGCCCTAAACACATGTACATGCACACACTAGGGTTCATTTTTTTGTTGGGAGCCAATTAACCTACCAGTATATTTTTGGTGTGTGGGAGAAAATCTGTGCAAGTAAGGGGAGAATATACAAACTCCACAGAAGATTCTAACCATTACACCATGTTTGTAATTTCTGTAGTGTTTAAAGCTTTGACTATAAGGAGGAAAATTGACAAATAATGTAAGGGGCATGAATCAGGAACAAAAATATAGTGTGTTGTATGTGGGAAGGGGCCCCAAACTGGTATCTTGCCTAGGACCCCATGAGGGCTAAATCCGGCTCTGGTTTACTGACCCAGTATTCATTGCTGCTTTATATGACCCTATAGAATCCAGAAATACACCACTTACCACTGGCAATAGATGTTTCCACAGAGTACAAATGAATAACTTAGCATCCAATAGTGAGCTTTCCAGTAGCAAATTCATAGCAGTGTGTAAAGGTATAGGAAAAAAGAACACTATGGCCCTGATTCAGAGCTGAACGCTCTGAGCAGAACGCTCGCTCTGAATCAGGGCCGTCCTATTTAAATGTGGAGCGGCCTTATGGACGCTCGCATAGCTGTGGGTTACCACCCACAGCTTATGCGAGCGTCCATGATGATGGTCGCGATGGTCAAGACCATTGCGACCATCGGGCTTGCGACAAGACCCTGCGGTAGGGTCTCGCTGCCGCAAGCCCAGGAGTGATTTTGGCTCTATCAGAGCCAAAGTTACTCCCACTGACATCATTATTGATATCAGTGGGGCCGGACTCAGACGGTAGGCGTTCCCATGGGAATGCCTCCATCTGGCCGCCACGTCCCTGGCATGCCCACCAAAGGGGGCGTGCTGTCAGTCACCATCAACAGCACGCCCCCTTTGGTGCGAGACCCCGAGCAACGTATTTCTCGTCGCTCGCAGGGTCTCGCGCATGCGCACGACGGAGCTCCCTCCATCGTGCGCATGCACATTCTCACAACATCGACCCGCTTGCAAGCGAACTTTGCTCGCGAGCGGGTCTGAATGACCCCCAATGTTCTCAGGAAATCCAGACTCTCACCCATACTCATAGTCTTTATACAGCCAATGTAGTGGATGTGTAGCTCGTAGACCAGGTGTACAGTGAAATCACTTAGACGTCAGACTACATATGAGAAAAGTCCCTTCGATCGAGTTCATGCGTCACAGCAATGTATGGCTGATATCACTGGACAGTCTCTATTCCAAAGTTGGTATGCTGTATTATGTGGAAATAGCCAGTGATCAAGAAGGGTATTAGTTCCAAGACTTAGCCACTAAATAAAAGCTCCTCCATTTCCTCAGTGCGTTTCCCCGCTCCTGGCAGCTTTTTGAATAGGCGGAAGTAACAATTATTGATGACCTGTTTAAAGTTTCTCTTTACAGATTTCCCTTCACACAGTTGAGTGTATACAATAAGTCACACTTTAACAATTATGAAAGTTTATTTAGCTGGAACCCTTCTTCCATAGTTTCTCCTGTCTTGCATTAAATACAATTAAGCAGCCAACACACTGTTATCTTTGTCATATTAGCAAAAAAAAAATAGTCTGAGTAACACAGTGGTTTAAACAATAGAATTGTTACTCCTTTTAGTAACACTTTAAATTTCTCTAGATACTTAGGTTACTAGCCCTTAAACAAACATTTCACCCTTCCTTAGTAGCAGCCAGCACTATTCCTCCGAACATTATCTCCACCTCTTTTTGAGGAAGAGACAAATTACATTACATCTAGAATCTTCCAATTGGACAGCAATTATACTGGTAAGTAGGTAATTTTAGTTTTTCATTATATTTATAATATATGTATATATATTTTTTTATATATATATATATATATTCAAGTCCCAGTCGCACACTTGTAAATGAATGTCCAATGTCCAGCGGAGTGCCGGGTACATAAAAGGTAAATATACAAAGACAAAAAGAACCGGCACATCCAGTAATAAACGCAAAATTAGGATTTTATGAAAACAGCATCATCATATAGAAAATATAGCAGCATGGTGCAATGAACATGAGTGATGTGTGCACTAAATCAACAAGGTGAGGCACAAAGAGCAAAGTACTTATCTATGCCAGGGTGATCAGAACAGGGCAGCCTAATGATGCACACACTCAGTTTGGGTCCGACAGCTGTTTCGGCATGTGATACGCCTTCCTCATGGTGTCCAGACTGACCCAGAATGAGTGTGTGAATCATGAGGCTACCCTGTTCTGATCACACTGGCATAGATAAGTACTTTGCTCTTTGTGCCTCACCTTATTGATTTAGTGCACACATCACTCATGTTCATTGCACCATGCTGCTATATTTTCCATATGATGATGCTGTTTTCATAAAATCCTAATTTTGCGTGTATTACTGGATGTGCCGGTTCTTTTTGTCTATATGTGTATATATATATATATATATATATATATATATAAATATAATTTATTATATCCTTAATGTGAGGCAACAAAAATGAAGGCACATATGAGTTAACACATACACTATTTTTGCTCATTACTAAACAAACTAGCTAACTATTGAGTTGGCCTAGTGTGTGTGTATATATAAATATATATATATATATATATATATATATATATACAGTCAGGTCCATAAATATTGGGACATTGTCAGAATTTTCAGATTTTGGCCTCTATTCACTACCACAATGGTTTTGAAATGAAACAAACACGATTAGCTTTAACTGCAGACTTTCAGATTTAATTTGAGGGTAATTACATCCAAATCGGGTGAACGGTGTAGGAATTACAACGGTTTAAATATTTGCCTCTCACTTTTTAAGGGGCCAAAAGTAATGGGACTATCAACTCAGAAGCTATTTCATGGACAGGTGTGGGCTATTCACTCATTATTTCATTATCAATTAAGTAGGTAAAAGGTCTGGAGTTGATTCTAGGTGTGACATTTGCATTTGGAATCAGTTGATGTTGATTCTCAATATGAGATCCAAAGAGCTGTCACTATCAGTGAAGCAAGCCATCATTAGGCTGAAAATTCAAAACAAACCCATCAGAGAGATAGCAAAAACATTAGGTGTGGCCAAATCAACTGTTTGGAACATTCTTATAAAGAAAGAACACACCGGAGAGCTCAGCAACACCAAAAGACCCGGAAGACCACGGAAAACAACTATGGTGGATGACAGAAGAATTATTTTCCTGGTGAAGAAAAACCTCTTCACAACAGTTGGCCAAATCAAGAACACTCTCCTGGAGGTAGATGTATATGTGTCAAAGTCAACAATCAAGAGAAGACTTCACAAGAGTGAATATAGAGGGTTCACCACAAGATGCAAACCATTGGTGAGCCACAAAAACAGGAAGACCAGATTAGAGTTTGCCAAACAACATCTAAAAAAGCCATTACAGTTCTGAAACAACATCCTATGGACAGATGAGACAAAGATCAACTTGTACCAGAGTGATGGGAAGAGAAGAGTACGGAAAAGGAAAAGAACTGCTCATGATCCAAAACATACCACCTCATCAGTGAAGCATGGTGGTGGTAGTGTCATGGTGTGAGCATGTATGGCTGCCAATGGAACTGGTTCCCTTGTATTATTGATGATGTGACTGCTGACAAAAGCAGCAGAATGAATTCTGAAGTGTTTCGGGCAATATTATATGCTCATATTCAGTCAAATGCTTCAGAACTCATTGGACGGCGCTTCACAGTGCAGATGGACAATGACCCGAAGCATACTGCAAAAGCAACCAAAGAGTTTTTTAAGGCTAAAAAGTGGAATGTTATGCAATGACCAAGTCAATCCCCTGACCTGAATCCGATTGAGCATGCATTTCACTTGATGAAGACAAAACTGAAGGGAAAATGCCACAAGAACAAACAGGAACTGAAGACATTTGCAGTAGAGGCCTGGCAGAGCATCACCAGGGATGAAACCCAGCGTCTGGTGATGTCTATGCGTTCCAGACATCAGGCTGTAATTGCCTGCAAAGGATTTGCAACAAAGTATTAAAAAGTGAAAGTTAGATTTAGGATTGTTTAGTTTGTCCCATTACTTTTGGCCCCTTAAAAAGTGGGAGGCACATATAGAAACCGTTGTAATTCCTACACCGTTCACCTGATTTGGATGTAATTACCCTCAAATTAAATCTGAAAGTCTGCAGTTAAATCACATCTTGTTTGTTTCATTTCAAAGCCATTGTGGTGGTGAATAGAGGCCAAATATGAAAATTCTGTCAATGTCCCAATATTTATGGACCTGACTGTGTATATATATATATATATATATATATATATATATATATATATATATATGTAAGATTGTGCAGACAGTCTTCCCATATTACATACTGTACAGTAGTAAAAGAGTCCATATATACACCACATGGTTGTGGTATTGTTGGTGCACTGATGTTTTTTTTTTACTATTGTAAGTAGCCATGTTATTTGCTTTAGTTCAGGACCACCTTTATAACTTTTGCGAGGTATTACGTCTGAAGAGGACAACAGGTGCTGTAACTCTCCTTTGAGATTCTTTCAATAAGAAGTAAAGTAGATGAAATGGTAACTGTCTGTCTGTAGAAGCTTTTAATCAGCATGAGTTTCCTTACTCTGTGCACTTTGAGTCATTTCTCTCTGTATCCTTTAGAAACATTGTTTAAAATGTTATATAATTCAGCCTCATCTGACGTGATCTGATGTTTAAGTATTAGCCAGACTATATTTGTAAAAGTTGGGAGTCAGGAACTATTTTAGGCTTAATGAGTTGGATGACCCTAACTGACCAGCAGATTTAGTCTTTTAGATCTTAATCTGAATGTCTCCATTGAGAATATGAATAGTCTATATCACTGAGATCTGTTATAACTCACTTCTTGGTTTGGTGTCAGAGACTGCTATTTATTTCTGTCCTTCATTATATTTTAAAGCTATTGTGCCCTTCATTACACTCTGTTAGTGTTAATGCAGTTAGTTACAAGGCCTTTTCTACTGATGGAGTAGGACTGTTTATTACTGACAGTCCTGGGGCAGCTCAGTAATCATATATCCCCTAATCAGAATGCAGTGTAACCAGCTGGAGACATATTACATTTACTTTATCTGAATTGATGAAGGCTGAAGGATTTGGCAATAATTAACTGTCTGTCTCCATAAATTTAAAAGCAATATTTTTGATACTGACTTTCAGTAGCAGCCATAGGATACTTTTACCATGTAAGAGATGGGGGATGTTACTGTACTTCATATGTCCTGATTTGTCCTGCATTGATTCGCCCAATGATCCATCTCTGCTATGAGGCATACTTGACAGTAGCACTGACAGTTCTCTGCAGTGCTGTATACAATTATGCAGTCCCCATCTCCTGTACTGAGTCCTGTGTCAAATATCTCCTATGTACTTCTGTCAGCTGAGTGGGGTGTGAGATAGACTGACCACTCCTCCTGGCTGTCTTCACTGACAAGAATCACCACATCCTCTTTTCCCACTGTCCCTGTTTCTCTGACAGGAAAAATCATCCTAAAGCTATATCAATCTGCCCCGCTGTGCAGCTGTTTCATCAGCAGTGACATTTTGGCACATGGGCACCCTATAACTTTTTGTTTTCTCTTCCTGGGCTCAAGAAGTTTTCCATGTGCTGAATTATGATATTAATGCAACATATGAGTTTAATAACAATAAAAAAAAACAAAAAGAGCAATCGGCTCAAAACAAGGAAGATTCAGTGTGTATAATATATCAAGAAATTTCAAATACAATGGGTAATACAAAAATCATATAAGAAAATATTAATATCAGAATATCGGATAACCCGAGTAAAGTTCCGAGAACCGAAAAAAAAGGAAGAAGAAAATAAAGACAACTAATGATATTAATCAGAATTACATTTATTCCTAAACAATGTTCTAAACAATACACTTATTTTCAGGGACAAAATTGTTATGTATATACTTTCTCTCCTACATTTCAACATACCTCCAATACTATCAGAATAAACTTTGACCAGGGGTTACAATTGTTTAATGACAGAGAACAACCATCCTGACACTTCTAATTTATTAAGGAATATCTGGATCTGAATAGTGGAGTTACCTAGACTTGTACAGGGCATTAATGCTGGTCTTCGTATGGTTAATCAGGATCTACTTCTTGAGAGTCTGGTACCTGAGAGCCCCTGCAGTCACCATTACCACAAACATGGAGAAGTCAGTGGCAAAGAGGGCTAAGGAGGATTCAGAAGGCAATTTATATTACCCTGGATTGGTGTTTAAAGTTGCCAAGATAACAATCATAAAATACTAACAAATGAAATAATTGCTAACTGACAAAAAACACAGTATTGTAAAAGTATTTACTATTATCTTCTATCAATAAGGTTGTCACACATGTCCTAAATCACTGTATGGCTCCCAATTTAATCAGCTGCAGATTAGATTTTGAAACATGGGTTATATTTAAGATAATATTTGTACTGATGAGGAAACATTTCTCTTTAAAAAGTAGAGAGCGTTAAAATGAATTCTGAAATTTGCAATCTTTTTTTATAAGCATCTCAAGTCTCATCAAAACATAATTCAATACAAACTTTAGACAGTAGATGACTGAGGTACTAATACTCTTTTTTTTATATAGTGATTTTGCAAGAATTAACTAGTAATACTATTACAGGTTGAGTCTCCCATATCCAAAATGCTTGGGACCAAGGGTATTTTGGATATCGGAATATTCCATATTTTGGAATATTTGTATAGCATATTGAAATGTCTTAGGAATAGGACCCAAATCTAAACACAGAATGCATTTATGATTCATATATACCTTATACACATAGCCTGAAAGTAATTTTATACAATATTTTCAATAATTTTGTAGTTCAAACAAAGTTTGTGTACATACATGAAATTAATTTATGTTTCAAATACACATTATACACAAAGCCTATAGGTCATTGTATAGTTTATTTTTAATAAAGTTGTGCCTTAAACAAAGTTTGTGTACATTGAACCATCAACAAGCAAAGGTTTCACTATCTCAGTCATGCTGAAAATATTCCGTATTCGGAATATTCCATATTTTGGAATATTTGGATATGGGAGACTCACCCTGTATACCTGTGGAATATAATGTGCTGTATTTTAAATGTGTATAATTAAATGTTTAATTATAATTAGATATTGCTCATCTAATTTTAGAACAAAAATAAATACATAATCTACAGTATGTCAAATTATGCAATACTGTATGCCAGTGGTACCCAAACTTTTTCAGTTCAAGGCACCCTTAGGGTCTCCTTGATTTTTTTCAAGGCACCAATGACCCAATATAGTTATGTCCATGCTGTTGCCTCTTGTTCCTACCTGTCAAGGCACATGTGCTGCGAATCCTTATTCCGTGGTGCAGCTGACATCCATCTGGGACAACAGAACAGCACTGCATGAAGTCTTGTTAAAACAGTCGTGCCCCTTTGATCTAAAATTAAGGGCATACATAGTGTCATCTATAACAAAATGAAAAAACTGGTCTATTCTTGCCCATTGCCCCTTACTCCTTTTGCCACATCTGTCTCTCTCCCATTGCCCCTCTCTCTGTCTCCCTTTGCAGACTCCTTTGTTTCTCTCCCTTTGCAATCCTCCTCTGTGTCTCTCCCTTTTCAAGCCCCCTCCGTGTGTCTCCCTTTGCAAGCCCCCTCCACGTATCTCCCTTTGCAAGCCCCCTCCATGTGTTTCCCTTTGCAAGCCCCCTCCATATGTCTCCAGTCTCCATTTTCATCCCCCTCCTCAATTTCTCTCATTGCAGCCTCCCACCCCCTATAGTTCCCTATGCAGGCCCTCTCCCTATAGTATACTTATACCAGTGCCACTCATAGCTATCAGCCCCCCTCTCCTATAGTTTCCAAAGCAGCCCCCCTTACTTAACTTTATTAAAGATCTCCAGCACCATGGCCATTTCCTCAGCTCCTCAGATCGTCCAGCATCAACAGGCAGCCAAGCCCACTGCCTGTTGCATAACAGACTCCCATGCGATCACACCTAAACCGCCACCCCCCCCCCCACCCCGGCTCCAATCAACAAACCTGCATCTCTCTGGCGATGCATTGAAAACAATAAAAATAACACACAGCAGCTTCTGGCCGTGACACCCCGCGACAGCACTGTGGCACGCCATGGTGCCATGGCGCACAGATTGGGAACCAGTGCTGTATGCTTATTGGTGCATCTATGCATTTTATATGAACTTGTGTAGATGCTATGGGTCTCGGTTGTTCAGCTATTGGTCCGGATTGTGGATGGAGAGGCAACTCCTGGCATTATGATCTTCAGAGTATAGATGCACAAGAAACATACAGCTGTCTCTACTTGTGACCACACTCCCTGTTAAATTTTTTTTAACTTACATGGCATTCAATACTAGGTAATTATCTTCCATACTTTGGGACTTTGTGTACTTTGCTTGAATGTTTGATATCTGTTACCAACACCCAGCTTTCATTGAATACCCACTCTCTGCTGGACTAATTTTGGATTCAGTTGTACTGACCCTGCCCTATTTACCTGAATTTGTCTATTGTTTAACCCAGCAACTTTGAATCTGACCATCAGTATACCAGACCTTGGATTGTATTTGAAACTGCTTTGCCTCCTCCTTATCGACTCTCACCTGACCACCAGGGTACTTGAGTTGCCAAACCATGGGATTATTTACACTGCCTTACTGCTGGTGAGGAACACACATCATTATTTGTTTTAATCATTAAAAAACATACAAGAAAGGGTGCTACTGACAATTTAAGACCTCCTACTTTGATCTTAGGTAATTGACTTTAATTATAATAATAAAAAACTCCTTATAAAAAGTCCTTAATTAGTGATATACACAGGTATCCCACAAGACTTAATTTGTTCTTTATAGCAAAATCTACATGTAACTTCTTTCAGTGGAAGAAAACCCTCCAGATATGAGGATACACTCGATTAGTGTTATCGGAGACTTTAGCAGTATCAGAGAACGTAGACCAATAGAATAATTCTTTCATCCATATAATTCTCCTTATGGGTTTCAGCTGCAAACAAACCTTCGCACCAAAAGACACCCAAAAAACAAATCAATATACTAATGGTAATATATGTATATTTATTTGAACATAAAACATAAATTTTTATAAAATGTTTAAAATATTTTTAGGTATATACCATAATAGTGAATGTGGTGGTTATATAAAATAAAGCACCATTTGTGTGAATATTACAAATGTTTTCCCACTGTACACTTCTGTTAATCACATCAGTGGGAACCCAACAAAATGTGCCGAGTTACCTGATGCGTTTCGTCCTTATAAGGACTTCTTCAGGGGTTACACTAAAATTATGCCACACTAGGCAGATGAAGAGGATTCTCTGAATAGATTATTTCTAAAGCTGTACAGATTCTACCATAGGAATGACTACAACTTGTCTCTTGAAAATGTGCCGATACGAGCACCTGGACCTCAAATCAGTACACCTGTCTCACCAAGCTTGTCAATCACTGCATATTACTGAAATGTTGTATCCCTGCCACTGGGGTTCAATTTGCAAATAAAGTACTTTTCTCATAATTATCTTGATAGCCTACAGTATTTCAATCTATTTACAAGTGGGCTTACATATGTATAGCTTTATTATAGTTTTTATTAGTTCTATGATTAACACAAGTCTACATCTAGCTACACATGGTACAATGTGTAGCCGGCGATGCAATGGCCGGTCCAACAGCCAACATATTGGGCGGTCTCCACACACGGAGTGATCCGCTGCCTGACTTGCAGACCTCCCTCCCCCCCACATAGTGCTGCATGGGATTGTACATCACTTCTCCTGATCTCTTGTGCAGAAAGAAAGATCTGGAGGAGTGATAAATGATCCGACAGGAGAGTGCACTGGCCTCGTCATATCCACACATGGAATGATGTAGCAGCAATATCGTTCCAATCCGTCGGATCGGCCGCCATATCACTCCGTGTGTGGGGCCTTTTAGAATATACAAATATTCACTTATATTATAATCATTAATATATGTTCTAATTATTTTATCCTTTGCCTATTGCCACCATAAAATGCAACACTTTGCAGATAAAATATTAAATCATTCAAATTAGTTCCTGACCCATTGGAGCAGGCAGCCTAAGCGAATGATTCAATGATGGACACAATTTTTGTCACTGTTCATGCATCAAAGCTGCACTGTGCATGTGCTGCAAAAGATTAATGACATCGCAAAGTGAGTTTCAGGTAGTCAGCGTTTGGGGGAGGTAATGGAGGTGATTTGAAAAATACAGGCATGAAGTGATGATTTACTAGGCATTCTCTAGTGAGGCTCTGCAAATGTTCACTATTGTAGAGGGAATCCATATGTAATGCCGGCTGTCAGGATGCCTCCTGTCAGAATACTGACAGGGGCATCGTGATGGTTGGTATCCTGACATGGGTCGGGTAAATATACTTACCCTCCCCCCCTAATTCTCCCTTTTTGTAGCCTCACCCTAACACTCCCCACCCGCACCCTAACCCTCCCAGTTAGTGATGAAAACTAAGTCTCCCCACTTCGTGCCTAAACCTTACCCTCCAACCAGTGGTGCCTAACCCTATCCCTCATCCCTAGGGGTGCCTAACCCTAATCTCCCCCCCAAAACCTAACCCGCCCCCCCTACTGCTAATGCTAAGGGTGCCCTAGACTTACCTTGCTTGGGCTGGTGTCCTTCAGCTTTCTGGCATCGGGATTAAGATAGGAGCTGGTATTTCGATGCCTATCTTAAGTTCCTTGTTGGGATTCCCCTGTTGATATTGAGACCGGCGGCATTGCGGCTGCCAGTCTCATAATAACTACATCCCCTGTAGAGGCCCTGTCATCTTAGGACAGTTGCACTGTCTGAGGGCCTGATTCAGCAAGGATTGCAATTGCAAAGGTGCACGCAGGCAGCTTTGTAATTGTGATCCTTGCAGATATGGTAATGCAGCAGGAGGCATCACACCTCCTGTGCATTATTTATCTGAGCTGCATTGTCCAACACAGTATCCGATAATCTGCGTAACATTGTCCAGCTAAGGTGACCCATGGGCAATGCCACAGCCAGCTGCCGCAGTTGAGTGGAAGAGGTCAGGGATTCAGTCGACGGAGATCCTGGCCTCTTCCTTCCCCCCCAACAGCGGCAACATGCCTCCATTGCCACCCCCACCCTGCACACAAATGGCAGCAGACTGTCAATCACTGACAGTCTGCTGACAGTCTGCGAGTGGGATCACATACCCATTCTGCACATGTGCAGAATGGGTCATGCACCTGCGCAGATTCCTATACATCAGGAATCTGCGTTCAGCAGTGCACTAACGTGCAATGCTAAAACAAGCCCTGAGACAGCATGCAGCACAAGTGACTGGGTTACTGCAATCATATGTCCCATAGTACTGTGCTTCCACTTTTTCTGATTTTCTGGTCCCTACCTTTTTTATCCTGGTTTTCCTAGTCAAATTCTCAGTCTAATTTTGTATTTAACATGCTGTGAAAATGACATAACAGCAGAATTAACAAAACTAACTAGAGAAAACAAATTGTAAAAATGGAAAAGGTAATTGTATCCAATTTTAAAAACATTTCAAGTGGAAACACTGGTCACATACACATATGTCCCTCTTGCACACATGTTGTTAACCATTCATGCAATAAATGCATTCAATATTAGACATAAAAGTGTTAAAAATGTGTCTAGCAAAACAAAAAAATTGCTAAAATATGCACACAAAATTATAATATATGCCTCGAGTGACAAAGAAATCACCAATGGCAGTAATGGAGCATTTGCAAACAACCAATCACAAAATGTTTTCCATTGCTGTGCACCATGATCTACAATTGCATCTAGCCCTGACCACTGCAAATAATAATGTGTTCCAGTTTGCATGTGTTGCAAACTTCCCATCTGTTCTTGGACTACATTAGAATGTCCCTGCCCATCGCCAGTCCCACCAGTAGGTAAGTGGCAAACCTGTAAAGGAGCATGAACCTACATTTTTAGAGCAAAATCAGACAATATAGGCATAGTACTCACTTGAATCAGCCCATTTTTTACAACCAACTGTCATTTGACTGCTAAGGCAATTGTTTGGAAAAGATTAATCAATAATAACCCCCTGGCCTGTCACACAAAATCAATTTACACAGAACTATGCTCTCTTCCCAATTTCTGACAACACTAAAATTATTTCAGGAGCTGTCTATCCCCACTCAGGAAGCCTTCAGTCGTCTTAACAAAAATAATAATTGTCCAAAATGATAACTGGTAAGTGGTGGATCTTACCCAGGGGCCGCGAGGCTGCAGCTCCCCAGTAAAATCCTCCACTCAGTGCTTCAGTGAGCCAGTGCAGTCACTGTGACTGGAGGTGGCTTCCTATTTATAAGCACCACCTGCCAGTCATGCTGAAGATAGGCAGCCAGGGCAGGAATTATAGAATGATTCTAAACATGAATTTGTCTCCCAATAATTATGCTTTTCTATGCCTGTCTCTTGAGACTATAGCATATATTTAATAAAGTGCGGGTTTCTAGAAATTATCAGATTTTACTTAACATTTATCTAGCAGATAATAACTAGAATCTGATTGGTTGCGATGGACAACATCTCCGCTTTTAAAAACCCACACTTTAGTAAATATACCCTTATAGGTTTATTTTGGTCAGTCAGGGCCTGATTCAGAGCCGGACGCTCTGACCAGAGCGCTCGCTCTGAATCAGGGCCCTCCTCCCTTAAATTGGAGCGGCCTCATGGACGCTCGCATAGCTGTGGGTTACCACCCACAGCTTTAGAGAGCATCCATGATGATGGTCGCGATGGTCAAGACCATCGCGACCATCGGGCTTGCGACGAGACCCTGCGGTAGGGTCTCGGTGACCGCAAGCCCTGGAGGGATTTTGGCTCTATCAGAGCCAAAAGCACTCCCACTGACATCACTACTGATGTCACTGGGGCCGGACTCAGACAGTAGGCGTTCCCATGGGAACGCCTCCGTCTGGCAGCCATGCCCCCGGCACGCCCACCAAAGGAGGCATGCTGTTAGTCACCATCGACAGCACGCCCCCTTTGGTGCGAGACCCAAAACAATGGCTTGGCCGTCGTTATTCGGGTCTCGCGCATGTGCACGACGGAGCTCCCTCCGTCGTGCGCATGCGCAATTCGGCACCATCGACTTGCTTGCGAGCATCCTGCACTCGCGAGCGGGTCTGAATGACCCCCTCAGTTCACAGCCTTTTCTCTCTCATCAGTAATGCGTTTGTTAATATGTATATGCAAATGAGTTTTTACAAATATTTATGATTGTTGTGCAACTAGTATTTCAATCAGGAATTCTTCAAAATATAACCTCTGCACATGTACATTATGGAAGGTATAATAGCATTGTGCTTACAATTGCCAACTTTGCCATCTTCTATGCATCTACCATATTTGCAGAGATTTATTTTTATATTTGGCACTGACAACCTATTTATAGTGATTTATTTGGGGATACTGTATAAAACTGTCAGGAGCTCAAACATATCTTCTTGCAAGTGTAAAGTGGGCAGTACAAGCCTACCCTTGACTCAGAGATAAATGTGCACCACACATGTGCACCAATTCTAGATATGCCACTGAACCTTATTTCTTGACTCTACTTAATATGATTTGTCATGACTACTAGCTATTTCATCATTTCCATTATCACTGGTGGCACTGGCAGGCACAGTTCAATAGAAGTAATAATATAATTATTATTATTATTATCATCATCGGCATTATCACATCAAACATAACTGTATTGGAGTATACATGCTGTGTTTTTTTATCGTTATCCATATAGGGCCTTCCTACCTATATATCTGTCTGTTATTACCCAGTTTTGTTCTATTAATGCTTACAATTGTAAAGTGCAACGGAATATGCTGCGCTATATAAGAAACTGTTAATAAATAAATAAATAAATATGATATCAAGCTTTATCTGCCCCTGTTATGCTGTCTCCCTACATAGGCATTAAAACTATTTTATGAAACAGAGCTCTAAAAATATAAGTAATTGTACATTTTCAACAAATAATGCTACAGTATTAACTTTTTGTAAAGTTTGCTAAGTGCAGTTTATCTTTACTAATGACACTAATAACTAATTGCATTGGAACCAAATGCTCCTGTTGCTGGTGCCTCGGATTTTACAGATATGTACTCTTTGCTGCAAATCACGCAATGCTTGGCAAGAGTCACACACACCGTGAATGGGTACATGAGCTGCGTTCTCACCCACGACTCCCTAGGATTGCATGGTGCGAACACAATGCATTTGCATCACGAGCAGCAAAGATGCAAAAGGAAACATCTGTATGTCAACATCAACAGGAAAACTATATGTAGGTTTTAGGCCAAAAATAGGTCCATCAGATTGAAAAATGGTTAAACTGGTATTCAATTAGGGGACTAAAAATAGGATGCTGTGACAAGATGGAGGTGAGGTCACCAAGGGCCACGGAAACCAAATGAGAGTCCCGGAAAGGTGAGTAGAATTTTTTTGTAATTTATTTAATTTATACATGCCGTGGGGTTTTCAGCTCTGAAAACCCAGTGACCACTTTTTAAATTGGATACCACGGGTATCGGGAGTGCGCATTCCAGCAGTAATTCAAAATGGGGTGCAAAGTTTTTACCTTGCTAAACCTCACTCACATAAATCACCCCCTTTGTTTCCTTTGTGTCTGATGTGCAGTGACTCAGGCCTCTTAGTTTTCTGATGACCCTCCTTCCCTTTATCTTTTCTATTTACAGTGTCATAGCAGTGTATGTGAGTGTGGGGGGGAGGAAAGCTCTGGCAGATTAAATAATTTATGGTGCACAGCAGGTTCACTTCTTCACAGTGGTGTGAAGCCTGTATTCTGAAGGCCAGTAACTCAATTTTACCAGATTGGTCTTACCATATTGTCGTGAATATGGAGGAGATGTTGCCTTTTAGCTGTGCACCTTGGGTCTGTATAATTACCAGTGGAGTAACTAGGGTGTTTGGAGCCTGGGGCAAATTGCAGAACTGCACCCCCCCCTCACACACTATCACATATCAATATATATTTGCGCACCTTAGGTGCGCGCCAAAAAATGGCCATGCTCACATGCCAAAGGGCATCACCACTTAAAAATAAGGTATGCCAACATGACACACTACCCATTTCTCGTCATTCTGGGAACATTCCTTTCCATTCCATATGCACCTTACCTATATGGTGGTTTCTCACAATATGGAACCCCTGAAGAAATGTATCCTCCCTGTGCAGATGGCGTCTTAAGTCGGTATTCAGTATTCATGTAGATCACATCATCCGGAAGATGCCGGTTTGTGTAGGAATATTAATAATGTCACTATCATACAACAGCGGGTCAACCAAACTCATTCCCCCTGTGTAACTTCCTTACCCCTGCATCTCTCAGCCACACAATCTCCACCTGCATCGTCTCTCAGCACACCATCGCCTCCCCACCGTGTCATCTCTCAGCCACACCATCGCCTTCCCCCTGTATAGTCTCTCAGCCAAACCATCACCTCCCCTCCGGCATAGTCTCTCAAACATACCATCACCACTTCCCCTGCATGATCACATAGCAAGCCATTGACTCCGCCTGCATCATCTCTCAGCCACACCATCACCTCCCCCCTGCGTCATCTCTAATGCTGCACCATCGCCTCCTCCTTGCATCTTTTCTCAGCCACACTTTCACCTCCCCCCTGTGTTGTCTCTCAGCACACCATCACCACCCCCATGTCATCTCTCAGTAACACCATCACCACACCCCATGTTGTCTCTCAGCACACCATCACAGATACACACATTGACAAAGATAAACACAAACTGACACAGGTACACACACACTGACACAGATACACACACACTGACACAGATACACACACTAACACAGATACAAACACACACACTGACACAGATACACACACATTGACAAATACAAATGAAGCCAGCCAAATACATACATCACCGGCATGTATTGTTTGTAAAATTGCCCCTCCACAATGGCAGTCCGCCCTCTCTCCCACTCACCCTTGGCAAAAAATCTAATACATACCTGGCTGCAGAGCAGAGGCAGCAGAGAGAGCACCAGGGAAGGAAGAGTCACTGTCACCCAGCAGCTCTCAGGATAGGAATGACTGCCTGGGAGGGGCGCTTCACTTCTGCTGCAGCTCCCCCTACAGTCAGCACCAGGAGGCACAGTTGCCTGGTCATTACATTATTAGAGTGTTGGGGCACAATGGTGATGGGGTAGAGCGGTGCGGGTACGATGCCCTGCCGGCAGCACCACCTCTGCTGGTCCTGCCATGTCGCCCCAGGCACGTGCCCAACTCGACCACCTCTAGTAACACCACTGATGATTACACATGGCCATAGCAGGCATTTTTTTAAGGGTATTAACAATCCTTTAAAATTATTTTTAAATCCGTAAAAAAATGCCTGCTGTGGCAACGTGCAATGTTTAAAACTCCATATGGCTCCCCGAAAAACCAGACCCAATACTTTAAACCCATTTTCAACATTTTTTGTTTTTTTTTGCAAAAAATTTGTGCTGTCGTTTTTCGACAAAGTACGCAACTTACAAAAAAAATTTTGTTGTCATTTATCATTAGATGGGTATCCAAAGGGTTCTGAAAGAAACCCCCACATTTTTAGGCAAAAATAGGGATTTTTCATTTTTTTTATCTAGGTCTGAGATGGAGAAAACTTTTTGGACGATAATAAGACAATCTTATTGCTGCCGATATTATCGCCGCTAATTCAATACGGCCCTATACATTGATAAGCCTGACCTAATTTTCCTTGCCACCATTTTCTTCTTTTCATTTTATTAATAAATTGATGACCAATTTTAATGCCATGTACAGTTGTCATGTCTTTATTTATTAGACTTAAGTTGTTATTATGGTTAATAAAGGTGTTTTTGGTAAGAGGTACAAGCTGACTTCTGCAGTAAGTAGGTTATATCCTTTTACTTTTCAAGTGTTGCTCTTGCAACAGAGGAGGGTTTGATCTTTAATGTTTTAATGGCACTAATGCATAATTTAGCTTTGTTCATGGAGCTTGTACTGTATGCTTATATCAGTGTGACTATTTTTCTTATCATAAACTTTATAAAGGTTAGATGAATTTATGTTACTACTGCTGAAAGAAATAGCAGCTGCATTACTTAAAGAATGATTGTTTACATTTTAGCTGATTATTTTTCTTATCAAATTAATTGTCAGTTACTAGAGAGTGGAATAAATGGAATCCCCAAAACATTACAGTAATTCCTTTGATACATCAAATCAAAATATAATTATGTTTAGCTGTTTTAGCTACAACTGTGCCACCAGGTTACCCACTATCTGCTGTCCTGAACTAATAGTCCTAATTGCAGTTCACTGTGCACACAGGGTAGTCTACTTTTTCCCGCAGATACAGGAATCTGTGCATGTGCAATATGGGTCTGTATTTCTGATTGCAGTTTATTAATATTATTATTATTATGCTTTATTTATATGGAGCCACAAGAGCTCCACAGTGCCTCACAAAGTACATTAACAAATGAGCAAACTCGTAAAACATCGATTTACAGTACAAGACAATACAGAAACATGAACATGGTTTATAAACATTGCTGCAGCAATCATAATACTCAAAAAAGCAGTAGGGCATCAGCTACCAAGTTTTAAGTGCCCTTGTGGCGAGTTTTGAGTAGATGATCGTATGAGTGAGGGAAGGAAAAGCACATAAGGGAAGAGGGCCCTGCTCGTGAGAGCTTACATTCTATAAGGGGGGAGACAGACAGGGGTGACACAGATAGGGCAGTTTGGCAACAGACTGTCAATGATTGACAGTCTGCTGCAGTTTTGGGGCAGGAGGGGGCAGCAATGGCCTACGTTTAGAAAAATGGAGGCATGTTACCGCCATTGTGGGAAAGGCGAGGATTTCCATTGGCTGACAGAGATTTCCTGGCCATTTTTACCATCTGCAGCAGCCGGCTTGCATAAACTCATGGGTCACATAGCAGGCCGATGGTCTCGCCCATGATCCAGTGTTGCAAGCTAGAATGCAACTCGGATCAGTATTGCTACATTCCCATATTAAAGGAGACTTTGGCTTCTGGGGAATGTGGGAAAGACTAAAGATAATCACATGCAGCTTCTCAGGCTGCCCACGTGGCCCTGTAGCACAATGTACATAAAGTAAAGGATTCAGCAGTAAGTTACATGGTCACATAGCCATCTGGTAGTCACTTTAAAATATTTCCTTACAACACCACCATGAGATTGCTGGATAACTATCAGGCTTCCTTAAATAAACTGTGTAACTGCTCCCAAAATAGAATTAATTAGAATTTAATTTTACTCCCCAGTTGCCAACTGTGTGGCGCCATCCAAATCCTGGAGACTTGGCTGCTACATAATTAGCTTAATGGTTGATTAGGCACTCG
Source organism: Taudactylus pleione (assembly GCA_031769625.1). Lineage (NCBI taxonomy): Eukaryota > Metazoa > Chordata > Amphibia > Anura > Myobatrachidae > Taudactylus > Taudactylus pleione. The sequence goes on from JAUIMM010000614.1 coordinate 811,738, forward strand.
CCACCATTCAGACCTTAGGCGTTAGATAGCTGGAACATATATTGACTAAGGATAAACAGATGCTGTACATGTGGGATTACTTTTTGGGAAACCAAATTATTCCCACAGTTCTGAAAACCAGAACAAAGCAAAAATACATAATTGATTACACTGGTTAACAAAAGGTTTCTTACTTTGTGTCAAAATAATGTATATAGGTGAATCTTATAGTATTTTCTGTGCTGAATTCAAATGTAATTTTACAATGTTTCTATCACGAAAGAATTTTGAGTGACACCCAATTAAAGTTTACAAACTTATGTTTATTAACAGTACATACATAGTAAATGATTAACTCACTTAAAATGTAGAAGTATAGGATTTTAAGGGCCCAACAATAGTCAGCAATTACCCTGATACCACTTTTCCATTACATAAATATCCTGGTGAAATTTGCTATGTTCATCGCTGAGTGCTCCAAGATTTGCTGGGATGAAATCTAGGTGTGTGATTTTCAAAGACATGTTATAGCCCTTGGTCTTTTAAGTTATTCAAAAATGGTTCACTATTTCTTTGTAGTTGTCTGCCTTTATGATTCTCTAAAAAGTTCTGGCAAATACTCCTGAAAGACTGCCGTGCAGCTTTTTCAACCTGATTAAACTGACCATTGAAGCTCTCATCTTGAATCAGTTCTTAATTGAGGTCCTACAGAAATCCCCTCTTTGATCTTTGAATCACTGAGCCTTGGGAATTTTTTTCTTAAGTATGTTAATCCAAGTCCACTTTGATCCACTGCTTTAATAAAGTTTTTATAAGACCAAGCTTTATATAGAGTGAAGGTAGGTATTTTTCCTGATCTACAAGTGGTGTACTAACAACATTCTTATTTCCTGGGGTTAGCGATGTTAGTTTTGGGCACTGCTTCTGAGCATAATTATTTCTCTGATCTCTGCTTTCTCACAAAGAAAACAACAGTACTTCATGGAACCAAGCTGTAGTCCAAGCAATAGCAATGACTCTTTAGTCACCACAGACATTCCATTTGTATTCTTCAAACTTGATTTTAACCAGCAGGGGTTTCATGCTGTCATATGTTTTTTTCTCATATCAGCAGTATATGCTGGTGCTAGTGCTGGAAACTTATGAAGCTGGCTACTTCTGGGTTCAGGGCCAGGCTCTCATGTCCTTAGGCCCAACCCACATGGTGGCAAAATTAAGCAATTTGTGGGTCCCTTTGGAGTGGGTGGAGCTAAAACAGCACACTTTGCATAATTTTAGCCCTGCCTCCTCTATATGGACTGCAATTCCTGGTATTATCTCCCAATGCTGCCCACTTCACTAGAAAGTGGGCAGGATGAGGGAGATCCATCATGTTGCATACTCAGGAGTAGTTTGTGTGAATGCTGGCCCATACTAAGGGATTTACTAATACACAGAACAGAGGTGCAGAGTCTTACGTGCTGAGGGTTTTCACCAGGGACCCCTACAAGGAAGTCTGGACTTCACAATGCCTGACACTCTGGTCACAGCCCTGTTTGGATTCCTTGTATGGAGCTGGTAGGCACTGGTTGAAGGCTGAATGTGATTGGAGACTTGCAGGGCAGGCAGTAATGTATAATATCAGTAACTGATGCAGGAGTAGTCAGAAATAGGTTAATAGAATTAGAATCAGGAATGCTGGAGCAAGAGATGTGACTGAATATTCTGGTACTGTTTGTGCTCAGAGTCTACCTTTTATAGGGAGGATATTTTTATTTGGTGTTGAACATGACATCATGTTTGGCACTACTTTCACTTTAAATAACCAGCAGGTCAGTGAGTGTGCTCCTAGGGAGCTGCAGCTACCTGCACACAATGCAGAAACTAGAGCCAGCTGCCAGCATGTCACTGCAGCTGGCATTGCTGGAGACTCTAGCTGTGGTGGAGACCTGAAAGCAAGAGGAAAACAGCGCCAGCAGACCTGGTAGGCAAGCCTGGACTCCGGTGTGCTGTGACATTATCTTTAAGGTGTAGCCACCATCCAACGTTACTTTTTTTCCAGGTGATCTGACTTTATGGTACACGTTAATCCTAAAACATGGATCACACTCACCCGATAGCAATAACAGACATTCCCTGAAAGGTTTCTTTTATTCTCCAATCATGTACATCATTTGCCTCATCAACTTTTCATTCACATACTCATCAAAGGGAACCAGACTCACCTCTAAACCCCTTATGACGTTCACATAAAGGTTTCTTTATGGATATACACAACCAGGAACCCCAATACTCTTTTTGTTCTTAATAGTTAAAACATAGTTTATTCCACAAATCGGTTACATATAAAAATATAAAAAACACTGAATAGCATATAGATTATTCTGTTGACCCCAAGCAGAAACACCTTCCTAAAATTTGGGACAGCAAGGAGTTCAAGCTAAGATGGAAACTGGTCAAGCAAAGGAAATCACTTCACCAACAGCGTGTTCAAGTACAACACCGTCAACGTGTTTCCGACAAATAGTCCTTCCTCCAAGAAAGAATGTAACTTTGGATGGTGGCTATACCAGAAAGAATACATGAAGCCTTATGGGACATTATCATTTTATTTTTTCCCATTGCATAATGTAAGTCTGCTCTTTTGTGACAACTCCATTTTGTGTATATTGTGTGATTATTCAGGATTGGTGTTCCTGGGAGTATGACCGAGCAGCAGTCTAGTGTGAAAGTGTTACGAATTTCGATGCCTACCCCATGTGACACCACAAGAACCCAACTAGCAAGATCTTCTGCCAGTAACAACTGCCCGTTGTTCCCTTAGAACTAGGATACGTTCACCGGTACTTAGGCGGCCGCCTGGACTTATGCTTGAGGTAGTAGTGGCTCACATGGAGATACAGGGAATTCAATAGGTAGAGAATGTACAGTTAGGACTGACACAGTTGATGATTATAAGGATATCGATGGTATGGATGTTGTGAGAGTACAGTTTGGTTTTTTGGGCAGTAGCTTGGGAGCCGATGGTACGGCAGCTGCGCCAATGGTGCAGCAATGGTGCTGATGGTGCGGCATTGATGCAGATGGTGCAGCAATTATGCCGATGGTGCGGCAATAGCTGTAGATAAACAGTCTGGGGTTAGCAAATGGATGTGAGAGCCAATGGTGCAGCAACTGTGCTGATTTTGGGGCAATTTGCCGTAGATAGTCTATGGTTTGATAATGGCTTTGAGAGCCGATGGTGTGGCAAGTATGCCGATGTTGCAGCGATGGTGCCTATGTTGGTGCAATTGCTGTAGATAAACAGTCTATGGTTTAATAATGGCTTTGAGAGCCAATGGTGTGGCAAGTGCACCGATTTGGCAGCAATGGTGCCGATGTTGGGGTAATTGCCATAGGGTGAACGTTGGCAGCATGGGAGCTGCTGGATGTGGCTAGGAAGCCGTTTGGAGATTGGTGGTAGCACGGAAGCTACTTGGAGCGGCTAGGAAGCTGTGTGGGAATTCAGTGAACAGGAGAACAGGAACAACCTGACTCTGCAGCCAGGCTGAGGGAACTCACAGACACTCTATAGTCAGCACAGGTGCAATAGATCAGTGAGTATAAATAGGCTGAAGTCCCAATCAGGTTTGCACTTGTGGAAAACATATTACTTCCTGAGGCGTGCCAATCTCCTAGCAACAGGAAGAACTGGAGTAACCCCGTCCTGTCTGGGCATACTGTCAGAAAGTGTCAAGTCGTGACCATGACTTGTAACAGTAAGTTATTATAATTTTTTGCATAAAATTAGTCTGTGACATTATCCTACCCTCTAGGGGTGGGCACAGAACACCCCAAAACCTTTTTTTCTTGAAACTTTTGGTGAAACTTGTATGAGGAGCATGGATATCAAATGCAGTAACCCAACAACATTCCTCAGTGCCAATCTCCTTACAATTAACCAGAAAATGGACAGACTCTTGAGCAATTCTTTAATCTGGAAGATTTGCTTCTCCTCTTTTTCTTCTTGATGATCAACTGAAATGGAGGAAGTTGGGTTGCAGGGCTTTGAATAGTGGTTGATAACCAAGGGATTAAGGAGAGAGACATGGCATTGGGTATTTTGAGTGTATCTGGAAGTTTCAATCAGAATGCAACTGGATTTAGTACCTGAAGAATTTTTAAAGGCCCAATTTATCTTGGGGTGAGCATCATGGTAGGAAATTTGTATCAGAGATGTTGAAATGATAGCCAAACCTTGTGACCAAAAACTTATACAGAACATAATCTCTATATAAATTTTACTTTACTTCATTCCAAATGTGAATAAAACAATTCACCATGTTACAAATGGCTGGTAGAGATTCTGGATAGCAAGATGGTAGTTCAGGTAATCCAGGATAAAATCCATATTGAATAAAGAAAATAGAATGTCTAGTGGGCTCATGGTAGAGATTGTTATTGCAAACATGGCCCAATGCAGCAAGGAATCCCAATATATATTCTAATGAACTTCTCCAGATTCTGATTTACTCATTCCATTTGATCTGGGGATGATGGGCTGCATAGAAATTCAAGTTGTTATTGAAACATTTACACAGTGCTCTTCAGAATTTGGAGGTAAACTGTATCCCTCAATTGGAAATGATGTTCTTAGGAAAAAACATGCAGCCTGAAAATATATTTTAGGAAAATCTTTGCCATTCCTTGAGTGGATGGTAAGCACTTTAGTGGAATGGAGTGAGCAGCTTTAGTAAATCTATCCACCATGACCAAGATAGTATTGAAACCTTGGCAGGGAGGTAAATCCACAATGAAGTCCATTGAGATGTGTTTCCATGGACAATCTGGCACTGGCACTAGTTGTAAAAGGCACAAAGTGGCTTGAGGTTAATCATCTTGCTGAGCAATTGTGGCAGACTGCCACATTTTTTTTACATCACTGCAAGCCATCAGCCACCAATTACCTCCAAGGATTAGTTCCAATGTTTTCATCATTCCAGAATGACCAGAGAAACTTGACATGCAGTATGTGCCCACTCAAGCAATTTAAGGCATGATTCAGACTTAGGAATAGAATAAGATAGAACAAGTGACCATGTACCTGGACAAACCAATCCAAGGGGGTGCATATACATAAATTTTTTACATGCAGGATAAATAATGGCTGCTTTTGCATGTACCCCACAAATGCTGGACAGCTTTCTTTTTACACTGAAATTTTGATTTTTGTTTGGACACACCCCTTCCAAATCTAAATCTCTCTGCACATTTTAAATCTGCTCCACCTGCAATGCAGCATGGTCTTACGAAGATGCAGAGTTACTTGCTCTATCTTACTCTATTCCCAACTCTAAATCAGGCCCTTAGTATGTAACTCTGATGTTACAAATGTCTTTCTGAGAGGCATTTAAATTTGGCTGGTTCCTGCTACAAAGCAGGTTGGATTTTAGATTGACATTTCCTTGGGGAAATCTTTTTTTTCTGTGGTACTAAATACCAGGGAGAATGCATCAGCCTTTGTGCAACTACTACTACAGATGAAATACTGAAATGATCAAAGAACAAATACCATTTGACCTGATGGTAATTTAATCAGTGAGCTCTGAAAAAACGAAAAGAGATGTTGGACAAATATATATATATATATATATATATATATATATATATATATATATATATATATATATATACAGTCAGGTCCATAAATATTGGGACATTGACAGAATTTTCATATTTTGCCCTCTATTCACCACCACAATGGCTTTGAAATGAAACAAACAAGATGTGATTTAACAGCAGACTTTCAGATTTAATTTGAGGGTAATTACATCCAAATCAGGTGAACGGTGTAGGAATTACAACGGTTTCTATAGGTGCCTCCCACTTATTAAGGGGCCAAAAGTAATGGGACAAACTAAACAATCCTAAATCTAACTTTCACTTTTTAATACTTTGTTGCAAATCCTTTGCAGGCAATTACAGCCTGAAGTCTGGAACGCATAGACATCACCAGATGCTGGGTTTCATCCCTGGTGATGCTCTGCCAGGCCTCTACTGCAAATGTCTTCAGTTCCTGCTTGTTCTTGGGGCATTTTCCCCTCAGTTTTGTCTTCATCAAGTGAAATGCATGCTCAATCGGATTCAGGTCAGGGGATTGACTTGGCCATTGCACTCTTTAGCCTTAAAAAACTCTTTGGTTGCTTTTGCAGTATGCTTCGGGTCATTGTCCATCTGCACTGTGAAGCGCCGTCCAATGAGTTCTGAAGCGTTTGACTGAATATGAGCATATAATTTTGCCCGAAACACTTCAGAATTCATTCTGCTGCTTTTGTCAGCAGTCACATCATCAATAAATACAAGGGAACCAATTCCATTGGCAGCCATACATGCCCACGACACTACCACCACCATGCTTCACTGATGAGGTGGTATGTTTTGGATCATGAGCAGTACCTTTCCTTCTCTTCTCTTCCCATCACTCTGGTACAAGTTGATGTTTGTCTCATCTGTCCATAGGATGTTTTTCCAGAACTGTAATGGCTTTTTTAGATGTTGTTTGGCAAACTCTAATCTGGTCTTCCTGTTTTTGTGGCTCACCAATGGTTTGCATCTTCTGGTGAACCCTCTATATTCACTCTTGTGAAGTCTTCTCTTGATTGTTGACTTTGACACATATACATCTACCTCCTGGAGAGTGTTCTTGATTTGGCCAACTGTTGTGAAGGGGTTTTTCTTCACCAGGGAAATAACTCTTCTGTCATCCACCACAGTTATTTTCCGTGGTCTTCCGGGTCTTTTGGTGTTGCTGAGCTCTCCAGTGTGTTCTTTCTTTTTAAGAATGTTCCAAACAGTTGATTTGGCCACACCTAATGTTTTTGCTATCTCTCTGATGGGTTTGTATTGATTTTTCAGCCTAATGATGACTTGCTTCACTGATAGTGACAGCTCTTTGGATCTCATATTGAGAGTTGACAGCAACTGATTCCAAATGCAAATGTCACACCTAGAATCAACTCCAGACCTTTTACCTGCTTAATTGATAATAAAATAACGAGGGAATAGCCCACACCTGTCCATGAAATAGCTTTTGAGTTGATAGTCCCATTACTTTTGGCCCCTTAAAAAGTGGGAGGCACATATTGAAACTGTTGTAATTCCAACACCGTTCACCCGATTTGGATGTAATTACCCTCAAATTAAATCTGAAAGTCTGCAGATAACGCACATCTTGTTTGTTTCATTTCAAATCCATTGTGGTGGTGAATAGAGGCAAAAATCTAAAAATTCTGTCAATGTCCCAATATTTATGGACCTGACTGTATATATATATATATTCACTAGAGAATAGGGAATATACTTTCCTACTGGCAACAGAACCGACCATTCCAGTTTTATATGTACTCCCCAAGTAAACAAGGACCCTCTAAATCCACCGGGGAGGCTGATAATAACTGGCATAAATTTAGTAACAGCAAATTTGTCTGAATTCACTGATTTTATTTACAGCCCTTGGTTGCCATGAATAAATCCTATGTTTTATTTTCCTGGAAAGGTGGTTGGGATCTTTTAAATTAATTTTATATATATTTGAACAACAATCTTTTAAATATTCATTTTACTTTTATGACTAGTGAAAGCACTATTAACTTTTAGACAGTACTGTTTTCATAGAAGGAGAAACAATAAATACTATGAAATATATCAAGCCAACCGACTCACAGTCATACATCCAAGTGGACATTTGCCACCATTTCAATTGGTTGAGCATGAATCCAGGGAGTCAGTTGAGATTACTCAAATGTAATTGCACTAAAAATGATAATTATAAGTTACAGTCTAGAGAATTTCAAACTAGGGGCCTAATTCAGACCCGCGATGTTGGCCAAGTGCGCATGCGCGATACCCGATTAACGACGGCCAAGCCATCATTATTGATCTCTCACCAAAGGGGGCGTGCTGTATATGGTGATTGACAGCACGCCCCCTTTGGTGGGCATGCGGGGGCATGGCTGCCCAGACAGAGGTGTTCCCATGGGAAGGCCCCATAGTGATGTCAGTGGGAGTGCTTTTGGCTCTGATAGAGCCAAAAGCACTCCAGGGCTTGCGGCAATGAGACCCTACCGTAAGGGTCTCGTCGCAAGCCCAATGATCGCGATGGTCTTGACCATCGCGACCATCATTTTGGCCACTCGCTATAGCTGTGGGTGATCACCCACAGCTTTGCGAGCAGCCAGTAGGCCACTCTTAAATTCAGAGGGACGGCCCTGATTCAGAGCGAGCGCTCTGTCAGAGCGTCTGGCTCTGAATCAGGGCCTAGATTCCTAGCATGTGGGTATAAACCCAATTTAATTGGGAAAGTAATCAAGGAGATTGATGAAATTCCTAGAGAGAAACTTTTGGAGAATAAACCTAATGTCAGATAAACCAAGGAATCTAATCCTTACGATTGGGCATTCATTACAACATACAGTTGCCAACAAAAGACAATTGAAAAAACTTTAAAAAAAAACTCGAGAATTTTAAAGAAAGATCTAGTGATTGGCTCTCTCATTCCAACTGAACCAAAATGTATATTTAGAAGGGCTCCCCCAATAAGTACAACTTTAGTGAGGAGCGCATTACCGAAAATAAAAATAATTTCAACCATAAAATCAAAAGGATTTTACCAGTGTGGTTTATGCTTAGGATGTCAACAAATTAAAAACAATGGAGTGGCTAAAACAACTGATATTGATATAAATGGAAAAATACACCCAATTAAAGAGTTTATAACTTGCAACACTTGTAATGTTATATACACTATTGAGTGTGAATGTGGACTTTTTTATATTGGTCGCACCTCCAGACCTCCAGACTGTGTATAAAATGGACTAAGGATTTGAGTGGGATCATTCTGACTGTGAAACTATACCTTGAAAAAGACCCCAGATTAGGGTTGAAACGCATCGGTGCTGAAAAACTGGGACCCCAACTGATGACAACTTGTGGACTTTGCGGAGGCCGCCGATGTGTATCTAACTTAAGCCCTAGGTGATGCTAGGACATGGCACTCTCACATGCTTTTAAGATCTGGCCATTGTTAGCTTTTTGCATCTAGCTGGTAATTGCATTCATTCAGCCATTTGGGGTTTCCTGCATTGTTGTCTATGGTTCATGTTTTAACCACTGTGTATTATTGTACTTCACTATGAATGCCCCTTTTTTCTTCTTTTATTTTATGGGGATATATGCTATACTACCAACAAGGAGGAATTGCTTATGAGTCATCTATATCATATCATTCGTTATTGATGAAATTTGGAAAAGTTTCACTACACTGTATTAACCAATGGTTACAAGTATTATATACTAAGATTAGCGCTGGCAGCGCTGTGTCTACTGTTTGTTTGAATGGTGTAATTTTGGTGGAGGGTGAAGGGAACCTCCTTTGCACACTTATGACACCAGCTCCTTTCTGTTTGCACACTTAAGCTGTTTACAATGTTTTTTCTTTAACCAGTGAGCTGTCTTGAGGTGCAATAAGTGAAGACTGTTTCTGGGAACTTCACCTTTTCTGGTATGTACCATCATTCTTCAAGGGTCAATTTGATGGCTAGTAATTCCTTGTATCCTAAAGCATAGTGTTTCCCTGGAGTTAACAACTTGCAAGAATAGAAGCCACAAGAATACAATTTTCCTGCTACATCCCAATCCCAATTATAGAGGCATTAACTTCCAGGAATAAAGTCTGATCACAGTCTGGTTTTCTGAGGATGGGTGCTGAGGTGAAACATTGTTTTAACTAGCAGAATGCTTCTTCAGCCAAACCCAGGTATCTTGCCTATTTTTAGTGAGTGCCTTGATAGGGGCTGAGATGGACATGTCATATTTAATAAATCATAGAAATTACAGAACCCCAGGAAATCCAGTTGGTTGAGGCCAGTTAGCAATGGTGACAAGCTTCCCAGGATCCATCTGTAGACTGGAACCAAAGATAACATATCCCAGGAATGTAACCTTTTTTTTTCTAGAAGGTGCATTTTCCAGTTTACACTAAAGCTGATTTGCTTGAAGACGAGAAAGGACTTCACATACTGTACATACTGGTGATGGCTGGTTAAATCTTTAGAAAATATAAGAAGATAATTCAGAGAAATGACAATATATTGGTACAAAATCCACAAAAATAGTATTTATGTATTTTTTAAAGACCACTGTGGCATTGCTTAATCTGAATGGCATAGCCAAATACTGAAATTTCACAATGTTAGTTTTGAAGGCACTGTTCCACTCATCTCCTGACCTGATCCTGAATAGGTTATAAACTTCATGTAGGTCAAATTTGGTAAGCAGCTTTGCTCCTTTAATCATATTGAAGAGCTCAGAGATTAACGGTAAAGGGTATCAATCTTTAATGGTGATGTACTTTTCAATGCTGGTGGCTCTGCCCCTTCAGCATGACATAATGATGTCAAGCACTCTGAGGTAAGAATGGCAAAGGGTGCACTGCTGCCCTGTTATGGTGCTGACTACTACTGTTACCAGATCTGGTTGATTGAACATGTCTAAATCCCTCCCATTTATGCTAATATTCTTGTAATAACAATTCTGGAAATTATTCACAGGTTTATAAAGTTTTATTACTGTGCACAGATTGAATACTTCATGTTTGCTAGTGGACTTGTAAAAGGGAAATGTTTATTATTGTGTACTTAAGAAATAAAAATTACACTGTCCAGCCATGTACGGAATGCATTTGTACTGCATACATATTTAATAGCATGTTTTTTATCACTGTGAGTGTGAAGCCACACCTTCTTTCATATTTTCATATTCCAGGCTCATCTGCTTCTTTTTTATGCTGGAGTAAGGAGATGCATTTTGCTAGGCATTCCCAGCTTGTCACTTGTCTGAGGGCTTCTCTGTATAGATAGCACAGATTACTAATAATCCAAAGAAAAAGGGGGGAAGGGAAAGTTACTGAGCATTGAGACTCCATGGTCAAGAAATGAATATATAATTTTATAGGACTGTCCATATATGGTATCATAAAAGAAGGCCATAAATTGGGTATCAGGTTGTAGAGGTGCTCCGCAAGAGTATAATTGGAGGCAAATTTGAGTAGAAAAAGGGGAGAAAGTACTCTCATTGTCAAGAACACTCTGCCATTGTTAAAATATAAGTATACATTAAAATGAGGTCATTATCATCAACAACAAAACACAGAAAGCACATAAAACAGAAAATTGTGTCTTAATACTGTATATCAAAGTACAATACAAATTGTGATAATGTGCAGAAGGTGTGAAGGAGGGGGAAGAAAAGAAATAGTACTTCACATAAAGGCAAAATAAAAAATACTTATAAACATATAATGTTAAAAATATCTGCCAACCATAGATTAAGTAGAAGTTAATAATATAAAATATATAATAATCTGTTGCTCTTTTTGTATATAACAGCATAACTGTCATGTTAACCTAAATGAGCTGGTATAATGTATACATACTGTTTTAGAACAATTTTGATTAATTGTAAACAATGTTCATTCCAATGAGGATCCACAATAGGGATGTATAAACATATACAATAATTTTTACATGGTACACATAAATGCAGATGCAACATAGCTCACTACGTGGGTCTGACCACCTAAAATTTGCCCATACTTTTCTGACACCATATATGTGCCCTGAGTAAACCACTCACCCATTGTTCAGTTGAGGGTCCATTATGAACACAGTGGGAAGTAGCATTCACCAGTGGTATAACTAGGGTATTTGGAGCCCAGGGCAAATTTGAAAAGGGAGCCCCCCCCTGATGTGCGTGTGGCAAAAAAATGGGCGTGGTCACTTAAAAATGGGGCATGTCAACATGACACACCCCTTTATTTTCACGCTGAACATTCCTATCCATGTGCACCTTAACCCCAGTAGTACCCCTTATACAGTACCCCCAGTATGCAGTTGTGGCCCCTCTTATGCAGGCCCATAGTAGCGCCCCTTATACAGTATCCCCAGTAGTGGTCCCCCTTATACAGCCCCCAATTAGTTTCCCTTACTCAGTACCCCCAGTAGTGGCCCCCCCAAATGCAGTGCCCCATGTAGTGTTCCCCCTTATGCAGTGCCCCCAGTAGCAGTCTCCACAATGCAGTGCACCCAGTAGCGGTATCCTCTTAAGCAGTGCCCTTTATATGGTGCCCCCAGTAGTAGTCCCCCCCTGTGCAGTGCCCTTTATATAGTGCCCCCAGCAGTAGTCTGCCCCATGCAGTTTTCCCAGTAGTGGTCCCACTTATGCAGGCACCCAGTAGTGATCCCCCCTGTCCAGTGTCCCCTGTAGTGGCCCTTCCTATTATTGCCATGAGTAGTGGTCCCCCCAGTGCAGTGCCTCTAGTAGTAGGCCCCTTTTATAATGTCCCCAGTGGTAGTTCCCCCCCAAGTAGTAGTCCCCAGTAGAGGTTCCCCCTCCTGATTAAGTGCCCCCCAGTAGTAGTCCCCCCCCAGTAGAGGTCCTCCCAATAATGGTGCCCCCAGCAGTAGCCACCCCTCCCCAGTTGTGCCCCCACCCCCAGTAGAGGTCACCCCAGTAGTAGCCACCCCCCTCCCCCATTGTGCCCCCAGTAGTGCAGACAGGTTTAAAAAATATATATATATAAAAAAATACTTACCTTAATCCACGCTGCTGCTGCTCCGGTCCGCGACACCGCTCCCGCCGCCACCCACCAGTCCTCATGGGCTGGCGCGCTCAGCATTATGGGAGAGACATCATGATGTCATGACGTCTGTCCCATTACCCACTGCTGTGGGTGCTGCAGTCAATGAGAGTCTATCTGACTCTAATTGGCTACTGTTTAACACACGCATCGCTGGCGGCGATGCGTGTGTTATGCACAGCCTGAGCCCACCTCCTAGCGCTATTGGGCAAACGCTCAGGGGGAGGGAACGGGCTCAGCTGTGCAGCACAGGACCGGCGCTGGAAGCCTGGCGCCGGTCCTGTGTAAATGTGTAGCGCTGACCGCACTCACTGTGGTCGGCGCTACACTGGTGGCTAACTAGGGTGGCACGCACCCTGCCCAACCCACCCTAGTTACGCCACTGGCATTCACCCTTGTTCACCTACAGGTACTGTGTAATGTTTTCTCTTTCCCATTACCTTGTTTTCAGGATACTCTCATTAGTTATCACCACCAGGACTCAATCCTGTTCAGTTTATATCACAGCCTATTATGGAGGAAGGTCAAAATAGCAGATACCAAGTGTGATTCTCAACCCTATAGGTGTACCTCTAAGACACACTCACTCATTGTTTACTACAATTGCATACACATTGGCAGAGTGAGCCTGACCAGAGATTACCTTCCCCCTTTTTTCGACTAGGTAGTAAAGATGCAATTTTATATTTGCGATTAGAAGCAACTTGCTTCTGACTCTTGTGTGTTCAATCTTATTGATGACCAATTGCAATAATTTAGCAAAATAGAGCTTTGACTACCTGCAAAGAAATCTTTTAATGGTAAGCAAGTGATTAGAATGTAAATACAGATTAGTTTAAAATGTACAGACATGGGAGCTGATGCAAAGTGAAACTATGCCAGTGTGCATACTGTATTTTGCATGATTTAATTTTGTGTATGAGAATGTAGACCTGTATGCATCTGATACACATGCCTATGTGTGCCTGGAGAGGCAGGGCCTGGGAAAGCAGGAGTATTCAGATGTAGGCTGTGTACAGTAAGGACATGCAAATGCAGCTTAAAGATGTGTGCTCATTCACATAGATATTTTGCACCGTATAGCACTAGAAACTTGATGTGACTTAGATGCTCAGCCCCAGGCAACGGGTCCCATGCTTTTGTGCTTTTTTCCTTAGTTAACATAGTAATCACATATAAAGTCACTAATAGTGTACTAAGAGCCTGATTCAGAGATGGACGTTAATGTGATTTGCACGCAGATCGAGCAATTGTTTTCCATAGCGCATGTGTATATGCTGCACTGTGCGTGCACAGCAATCACCTTTGGTTTATGGATGCAGAGAGGATCCCATCACAAAGTGACTGACATGTTGTCAGAGTTTAGGGGTGGCAACGGGGAACGGTCAGAAAAACACATGTTTGCCTTTCCCTTTAAACGCAGTTACATGGATGTGCTTAAATTAGCCACTGCGAGTGCATGAGCAGCTCTGCGTGTCAGAAGAGCTACCAAGACTGCGGCAGGTCAGACTTTCTGCAAGGGTGAGATGGCCGCTATTATGCGTTGATTTTACCGATATTTACGCAGGTATACGTTGTTGCATGCAGGTAAGAAGGCAGCAGTGGGTGTCTTCATGCTCGGGTGATCTTTTGCTGCTGCGAAGCGTATTAATCGCATTAGTGTCCATCACTGAATTAGGTCCTATGCCATACTTGCCAACTCTCCCTCATTGTCAGGGAGACTCCCTGAAATAGCAGCAATCTCCCTGTCTCCCTGAAGAGTCTAGCAATCTCCGTCATTTCATCCTTACCCCCATTATGAAGCTGTTATATTAAAAAAACTAGATATATACATTCAAATGGGATCATTAGTTCCATTTCCTTGCATTGGTTATTATAAGGCACAATGATCCCTATGAATTTCTGAAAAGTATTAGTGTGTTTTCAACAACAAACAGATCTTACTAACTGCTTTTGGGCTGGTTTACATTTGGATGTAAGTCAGGTTTGGGACACGCCTCTCAGATTTATCAGTACATGCCCACGGTAACACGCGCTCATAGGTTCTGCTTTCACAATCTCCCTGAAATGCTTTTTCAAAAGTAGGCAAGTATGCCCTATGCACACTAGATTAGTACTTTTGTAGCAAAGGAAATGGTATAGAGTTGCAACTATAGCATAAAAATATGTAGAGTGAGGCAAGGTGCAGATCACTTGTATTCGATCTCTTGTATTCAGAGATGGGTAAAATGCCAATATTTATACAACTGAGCTAAAATCAGCACTCTGCGCATGCGTCCAAGTCATACTGTGTATGCTTCAAGGTATATTAATGTAGTAGCTCTCTGTGAGGGGTATTCAATATGAAACGTTAACTTCACTGTCGAGGTTAACGTTTCATATCGGAGTTTTTACCTGCGTTAAAGTATCGGGCGCGCTCCCGCTTATCCCCGTATTCAATATAAAATTAACAAAAACGGGAAACTCCGAAGTTGGATTTGCGTAAAGTTACGAATTTTTCCTTAAAAGAATTGTAAGACCCCCCTAAAGTTGTAAAAACATGGGGGATCACTATGGGTACCCCTGTTTTAGCCTTTAATTGAAAGTCGGGGATTTAAATAACCGCAGCAGGTGTTTTTTTTTTCGACATTGAAGAAGTGTTGCAGAAGAGCACTTAGGTTATTTTTTTCATTTTTTTAAGTGGTCCCATCAAATTTGGGGTACATGAAAATGGGTGCTAGCATATTTTTATGTCCCTAAAGTAAGTTTTTAAAAATTCTGCATTTGTGCACCTGCCGCTATAATTCTATTCTTCAAAACACCTGCCGCATACTTGCAGAATAGCCCTGAACCTATTTCCATATTCTTAAACAATTTTTTCCCATTTTTTTTTTCACTCCAATTTTTAAATTCATTTTTTGGGGTGTCCCTATTTTTTTAAAAAAACTTTTTTTTACTTTTTTTTTAAGCCTGCACCCCTAAACCCCAATTCTGCACTTTTTTTCGACACCTATTCAATGGTGAAAAGTTATCCCCGTTTATTATCAAAGACTTTTCAAAACTGCGATAAGTCTTTGAAATTGAATACGGTGTAAAAGTAAAACCTGCGATAATGACGTCATACCTCAGATATTAACGCAAAAACGATGTTTTCACTCCCATATTGAATACCCCTGTGTGACTTTTAACTACGACAGTCAAGGAGCCTTTAGGGAGGTAACGGGGAGTGGTGGCAAAGAATGCAGGCATGTTGCAACCATTTTCATCCTGCATCTGCGATCCATTATGCGGTGAAAGTGGCTCCAGCATCTCACTTCTCGCAGCCATAGGGTTACTCAGAGCTGCGATAATTGAACATTCTGTGACTGATGCTGCATTTTTGCGGGTAGATATTTGGATTTCCAAAGCCACAGGCGGGTGTCTCAATACACTCCTTGCTATATGCAACATTTGCATATTTTTGCACAGCAGCTGCATAGGGGACTGCAGCTGTGATGGCATTAGCATACATCTCTGAATCAGGCCCTCTATCTTTTTCCATTTTTATCCAGATTAGTGACTGAGTAGCACACAGAAGCTACATGAAATTCCAACATCAGTGTACCCTTGCATAATTTTGTCACATTATAGATGTGAATAAGACACAGTGGGGCAGATATATGAAGCTCTGGGAAGTGATAAAGTGGAGAGTGATAACCAATCAACCAATCAGCTCCCAACTGTCATTTTTCAAACACAGCCTGTAACATGACAGTTAGGAGTTGCTGGTCGTTTATCACTCTGCATTGTATTACATCCCAGAGCTTCATACATCTGCCCCATATTTTGTTAAAAAATACTCTGACGGAACACTTGGTGGCTTTTTGGTGCAATTTGAGGACAAATCTTTATGCAGAGCTGCATAAACACATTTACTTTTTGTTCAGAGCTGTATCTTTACCACCCACTGTAGGGCAGTTGCAAATACACACTGATGATGATAACTGTTCACAAACTAGGCAAATACTGTATGTGGAGGCATCCGCATATTTAAAAGTCTACGGCTCTACATATGAGTGAATATAAGCAAGATTTCTATGGGTTTTTTAAGCTAATTTATTCCCATTTCACTACTAACTATACATCAGCCCAATGATCTGTAACTTTTGGAAAAATCAGACAAAGTGTTAAAAAAAATAATACATTCTACCAAAACTTTAGAGTTATTTTTTTTCTGCAATCACGACTTATTTGCTAAATTTGTCAAATGTTTCTTTTCATCTGTCACAAAGGAAGAAATCCCAGCACTAACACTATGAATTATGAATGTAGGCTTCAGATACAGTGCGCCAGTAGCATGTTGTGAAATGTCAGATACTGTAGTGTGGATCAGCACAGTGAATCTTGTGTCTTTCTGTTCACCTGAAGCTTGGCATATATTACATGTGTATTGACACAGCTGACATTGATCTTGTGTCCACTGACTCACTTGATTGGTGTCCCCAGCCTCTCCACAACTTGTAAAACTAATCTGTAGCCTGTAAAAAGATCATTCACGGACTCCTGCAGTTCAAGGAATTCATAAATTCATTTGCATGTGTTTCCAAGGTCTTTTGAGTCCAGTCACCAAGTTAACTTTTACCAAACACTGATTACTTAGCTGACATGGCTTCTGTGTAACAATATGCAAATGAGTGTCTGACATTAAGCACGCTGTTCATTTCCAAAATACTGCAGCTATTTCCCTAGAGTTTAATTTTTTCTTCCTGCTACACTGCAAAAGTTATGTTTGCTGCATTTATTTTTTTTATTCCTTCTTGATGTACAGTATGTTAATTTGAATAAAAACTCAGAGCCTACTCCCCATTACATATTAAAGTAAAAATGAGCAGCTAGTATTTTTAAGTTTTAACTAGAGAATATGAAAATTTCACCACTTAGCCTTCACTTCACAAGGTTTTTTTTTATTATGAAGGAACAGTACAGTATATTGAATGGACTCAGTTACTACCAGAAACCAGAAACTTGTTAAGATTATGGGGCATATTCAATTGAGGGCAAGAACAGCAAAAATCCCGTAGCTGCAAGGTTTTTCCTGCAGGTACAGTAATTTACCTAATTACTGTAGGTATTTTTTTCCTTCTTGAGTGGCGGGAGGTTTTTTTTTTTCCGCACCTCCCAGAGCAAGTCTGATTTTTCCTAAAATCATTATTTTAAAGAAAAATCATTGGAACCCTGGAGCACCCCCCCCCCCCCCCTGAGGACGAATTAAGCAATTGGTAGTTTCCAATTAGCTTAATTAGTCCTTAATTGCTTACCTTCTGCAGCGCTGTCTTCTGCATCTTCTCCTGCAACCAGCTCCGGGTCTGCAGCAGCGGTAAGTATGCAGTGTTTGTTAGTATTTATAAGTGTGTATGAGTGTGCGTGACCCCATTATGTGTCCCCCCAAGTGTATGTATGCTCCCCCCCGGAATGGGCGCTGGGAGAACTACATCATCCAGCAGCCTTTGTGCCTCCCTGCAGCCCCTGGGACTCCCAGCAGCCCCCTCCCCAGTGAGAAGATGGAGGGGAGGCCACCGGGAACCCCGGAGACTACAGTAAACCCCCCAGGCAGGAAAATGACTATTTTTTTATTTTATTTTTTTTACGTGATGCAGGGTTTTCAGCTCTGATAAACCCCCCGACCACTTTTTTTAAATTGGATACCGCGGTATCAGGAGTGAGCATACCCCCGGTAATCCAAAATTGGGTGCAAGGTTATTACCTCACTAAACCTTGTGCCCAATTGAATATGCCCCTATGCATGCAAAATAGTGATTTAGAGCTCAGTGTGTTATAGTTTACACTCATCTTAAGGTATGTGCAATTTTATATCTAGCAAATAGATGTGTTCAAATGAAATACATGATACTCAATGTAATCAAGTCAAAAATTACACCCATTATTTCTAATCCAAACTAAGACACTTCAACTGGGAAAGCTTGTGATGAATGATCAAGCTCTCCAAGTGCAAGTGGCTGTATGAGTGGTATGCATTTTGCTTCCCAGTGGTCTGGATGCCAATGCTTACATTACCGATGCCAGAAAACCGATGCTGATCAGAATCCCATTGCCAGCATCCCAACTACCGGAAGCTGAAGGTAATTAATGTGGTTGGGGGAAGGTTAGGGATTAAGGTTAGGCACAGAGGGATGCTTAGGTTTAGGGTGCAGGGAGGGGGAGGTTAGGTTCAGGCACCAGGGAGGGAGGGTTAAGGTAGGGAGAGGGGCAGGGTTAGCATACTGACCATGAGGGGTGGTATGTTAACTCTGTTGGGATCCAGGCATCGGGATACTGACTGCCTGGATCCCATCTGTCGGTATTACATACTGATTCCGTATGAGCCAAGCAGCAGAGAGGTAACTATCAGTGAGGGCGCTGCTGTCACTTAGGGCACAGAGCCCTGGGGGCAGCATCATCACTTCCCTATGGTACATGCCTGTAGCTTGTAGGGTGTCTAGAATGTCACCATAAAGCCAGCAGCACTACTGCAGAGTTAATCAGAGCATCCATGGGAAGTGCCAGGCAGACACCATTAGAACACTCTTGGCACTGCTCTACTTTCCAATGCTGGCAGCCCCAGACCCAAGTTGTAACATCATAATGTTATGGGTTTAGAGGGTGGGCCATGTGGCTCAAAATAAATGACAGCTTTCATGGTTTAATGGAGTTACTATGGTTGGCCAAAAGTGATCCAATGGGAGGCTTGTATAAGTCAAAGCTTACTATTGTCAGTTCTGTTAGAGATCAACTTCTTTTTAATTTGATCTGCTGCATTTTGCTGTGTTGCTTACCTTGTGTTTATCTGTCCTTTGTTTGCTCTTGTGACGGATGATCTCACTCCTCCAAGTGAGCATAGATTTGTGCAGGAAGGTTACTCTATCTTCAATAACCTGAGTGGACTTACAACACCGCTCCTTGTGTTTAGGGATTCCCTTTCATCATTAGTAACCACTTGTTACTGACTTCTTCCACTGCAACATGGGTGCATAGTCTACATTGACACCTGTAACTGCTTTTCCCTGGTTCCTACATTGGCACCTGGAGTTTTCTTATCTGAATATGTGTAGTCACACTTAAGCAACACCTCCTGGTTGATATCAACTAATTCCCTATGACCAATTATTTAGAGAGTGGTACTGCACTTTGAAACAAGCAGAGTGCAGAACTTAGATCCAGCGACATGGGGATAGAATGGGGACACTTCTACTGGGCCCCAGCCACTCAGAGACCCACATATAAGTTTATCTGCCTTCACCGAGCCAATTCTGTTCTTGCTACTCCACAGCATACTAGATACACACACAATGATGTTCAAAATGGTATATATCTATAACAGCGCTACATCAGCCCTTTATATTCTTTAAAGACACATAGCACAGCAGGAAGCCAGCCCCAAGCCATTTTAGAATAGATAACAAATCAGGAAACTCTCCCAAAATTAAATATAACTTACATTTCACAGGAACTTGTCAATTCAGTTCATCCTTTAACATATTTATTATTTAAAACACAGAATATTTAGTTGTCAGAAAGCAAACTAATTTATTTAATTTTAATACATAGCTATATTACAACATCCCTAGAAAACTCCAAAATACTGTTATGCTCCCTGGAGTGCTTTCAAGCTAAATAAAGGTTGTTTGGTCAATTAACACAAAGGGCTCTATTTATAGAGCTTTGGTGAAATTGCTTTTCTATATCGCCATTTCTTGTGACATAATGGAAAATAAATTTTGCTGTATTTATTTAGCTACTATTGTCAGGACAGACCAAGTGGTATCAGTTTGTCATTGCAACATGAAAGGTCTCCTTCCATGTCAATAAGAGCATTGTGCATGGCACATGGGCTGTGTGAACTTGTGACTGGGATATGAGTATGTATGCATGTATATATGTGTATATATATATATATATATATATATAGTAGCAAAGGGAGTACTTTGCCAGGTTCTGAGGTCCAAAACAGGGCTTGGTCCCCAGGAAAAAAGGGCACACAGTGTTAAGGATCCTACTGTTACTTACAGAAAGGGCTCTACACACTATACCACTACATGGGTGTGAGTGGTTTAGGATGTGTGTGGAGGATAAAAGGACTATGGGATCAGGTGGGAGGGGCTTCTGATGCTGAATAGATAGGGCTGGTGGATTTAGCAAGTGTCAGGAAGCCATAGAATGTTAATAATATTGTACCACATTGTAACTGTGACTGACTAAAGAGACTGAAGTGAGGATTCATTTGTAAGCAGATTCTCAGTGGTACATTTACTAAAGTGAGAGTTTTTAGAATTGGAGATGTTGCCGAAAGCAATTAATCAGTTTCTAGCTATTATCTTCAAGAAGGTGCTAGCTAAAGGTTAAGTAGAATCTGATTGGTTTTTATGGGCAAAATCTCCACTTCTAAAAACTCTGTCAGGTTCGCAGGGGTAGAATCCCCTACTAAGGGGTTGTGATCTCGTTTTGGAAGGATTCGGCATGAAAGGCCTGGATACAAGAACTCCTCGTCCACAGATCTTGGACGTTGGCGAGACCTGGTCAATGGTGCAGAGTCTAACCTGCAGGGAAGTGTTCACCAGTGACCCCTCCAAGCAGGATATGGGCTTAGCTGCACCCTGCAGGCAGGTTGCAGTCCTTTGACCAGGTATTCAAGATCTGTGGGAATGGAGGCTCAAGATATCAGTGGCCCAAGGGAAGTGCCTATCAAAGGCACTGTTACACTAGGAGTTCACTGAGAGTTAATACTTGAGAGTATTCCAGGAATAAGTTATTGACACACTTTTGCACAACTGGATAATGCTTGAAAAGGCTCAGGGAGTGATGTGTTGATGCCCTCTTGTCACAGGGATGACACTAGAAGGATTCACTGGAAATGTCGTGCAGACGCACTTTAGCACCACAGGTAAACTCACAAGGAATACACAGAATGATGCCGTGTGGAAACTCTTTTGTACTGCAGGGTGGCACACAAGGGAAACACTAGGAGATGAGTGCTGCTGCACTTAAGCACCGTGGGTAGACACACAGAGGATACACAGGGAATGGCACTGGTAATATACACAGGCTGAGAAGTATTGCACTGTAGCTCACAGGAGACACTGGTAACTTAATGCACAGGCAGGGATGTTGGTCGCACTGCTGCTCACTGGAAAACACTGATAGTAATACACAGGCAGAGATGTTATAGTACTGTCACTGAAAGTAAACCTCTCAGGCTGAGATGTAATTAGCACTGCTGCTCACAGAGAACACTTGTAGCTTGTAATCACAGAGAAGTGATGCAGTTGTGAGACACTCAGGATAAGCTTGTGGCTTGAAATCACAGAAACAGCAGGCACAGACAGGGAAGTTAATTACACTGGTGCTGAATGGAGACACTGGAACTCCTACACAGGCACTGCTGCTCACAAGAAAACACTGGAATTTAGGCACACAGGCAGAGATGTAGATTGCACTGCTGCTCGCTGAAAAACACAGGAACTAAGGCTTGGAATCCAAGGGAACCTGGAACAGAACTCAACTAGAACACTAGGAGTGACAATAGTTGATCAGGCTACTTCCTGGAGTTCTGGAGGTGGATTTATACCCTGGGATAGCAGATGATTGGAGCACAGCATCAGCTGACTTAGATCATGCTACCATTGGTTAGGAAGACTGTCACATGAGAGGAACTGTCATGGTGGCACCCATGATGGGGACTACGATCCCCAACACACACAGCCAACCATGGAAGTCCACAGAAAGCACATAAGGCAGAATACTCAGCATCTAGCCCATCACTGCACCAGACATCTGACCACAAGGAAGTCAGGGGAAGCTGGCACGGAGGTAAGAGATAGCCGATCCTAGGCTGAACCCTGACACTCTCACTTTAGTAATTATAACCCTTACTATATATAATAAACCCCCAACATATGGCAGCAGGTTCCCCTGTGTGCACAACTGAATAAGGGGCATGACTTTGATGCAAAGAAGATTTGGTCTCACATAAAGCCTCAAATTCCTTCTCTCTGGGTGTGAACTCAGGACTCCATGAGCAAATGCGCTAACCCCTGGCTCACCACTGCACTGTCTATTCACCTACTGGTCCAGCAATAAGAAAGCACCTCCCTCCACCTCCACAGGATATTGTGGCTAGGGGGAGAGATGCCATAACAGTGCCTGAAAAGTAGGACAGTCCAGCCAAAAAGGAGATTGTTGAGGGATATGAAACAGTGAAGTATGGTGGCTGCAGCATCAAGTTACGAGGATAATTTTTCTCATTGATCTTGTTGAAATTTAAGGATGGATGGTGCAAAATACAGGGAGATACTGCAAGAGAACCCACTTCAGTCTGCTAGAAATCTAAAGCTTTGATCAAAGTTCACTTTTTAGTAGGACAATTATCCCAAGGTCAAAGCAACACTGACAGGCATTTCTTCACTTGGCAGGTAAAGGAAGGTAAAGGAGTCAAATTTTAAGTCCCATAAAAGACCAAAGCTACATTGAGTTGGTAAAGAATCAGTTCCTAAATCCAAATCCCTTAAGTCAGTAGTATGATCTTGGGTAGGAAAAGCTTCCATCACTTTGCTGTATTTTGATAATCCTAAGTTTTGATCAGGCAAACATTTCCTGAGCTCTCTTGAGGAGGCTGATTGCAGTCTCATCTGTTGGCAAAGATTTAAACAGTCTTCAACTTAGAAGCCTTTTTCTTAAAGCTTTCTAACATATCTACCCTATTATAGCTCATTGTACCATATTCTAGCTCAGTGGCTTTAAAAGGTGGGAGAGGGGGGTGTGGGCCACACCTGGGTATCACCAGCCAAGGGGTGATACCAAAGTGCAGACTCCCCCTCTGGTGACAGGAGCCAGGTGCTGCACTGTAGAATTACGTGCAGCACTCGGCTCCTGTCACAGTGAGGGAGCCAGCACTACAAGCACACTGGTCCCCAGGGGCAGCCTGCAACTCCTGGACACCCTGGAGACACTAAAACCGGGGTTCGGGTGTGTGGCCCTGCCCACACACGTGAGGCCTTGGCCACTTGTCCCGATTACCCACCCCCTTTCCCTGGCGCACGCGGCTGCACCATGCTCATTCTTGTACACCCACACCGGGTGTAACCAAAGGTAAGGACGCCACGTGGAGAATGCCAGACTCCACACATAAAAATCAGAAACCAGAAAACATGTGCAGTGCTTAATGGTGCTCAAAATACAAGATAAACAGACTTAAATACTGACAATTTATTAAATATAAAATTTAAATTAGGATTTATATTAAATCTTCAAGTAAATTTATAAAAAACAGTCAGTTCAACACATACACAGAAGTGGTGCTGTTAATATAGAGTGTATTCATATGTAGTAAAAAATCTAATCAGACACAGTAACAAAAAGTCTCTAGCATCAATCTGGGAACATGTTGCTCAAAATATGCCTTTGAATCTCATTCCATAATTGTTAGGTGTAAAAAACACCGTAATGATGGTAAAAAGTCTCTGGAATTATGCCCACTTCAGTAAATGTTTATAGATACTCACAGATTAATAATAGGTACAGTAAGTTTCAAGCTCCAAACTGAATCTCTGCCTGTTTATGATCAGCGGGTGGTGGGAGCTTCAAAGAACTCGCGCTGCAGAATGTGTCTTACTGGGGAGCTGCTTCTCGATTGTCTTTGCAAATGGACACCAGACTCTAGTTCAATAGTACCGCTGGCGGCAGATGCATACAACAGCTGGTCTCACGCTGTATACAGGGTCTCTCTCACAAATGGCTAGTAATGGAGTGACCAGCCGAACAGCACACCACAGCACTCCAGCTAGCATGCAGTCATAAGATGAGTACCATGGATCGTAGAGCGGCAATCATCCCACAGCGGCAAAAGGTGTCCACACCAACAGAGACCCAAGGCGTAATGACCAATCCAGAGAACAGTAAAGGCAGTCAGGGCAAAGTGCAGCACAATGTGACAGGGATAGCACCTGGACCTTCAACGTGTTTCTCCGTGTACCACGGCTTTCTCAAGAAGCAGGTGCATCCAGATATAGGGCTAATGGTCTCCATTTATTCGCTCCTCTTACTTAAAAACAGGTGTTTGGTGTTTTAGACAATTATCTTTAGAGAGAAGCTGTTCCATAGTATTCATGATATATATAAAAAATCAAAGATCAATAATAGAAATCCTTAATGAGATCCTAAATTATAATAAATAAAATAAAATAAATTGGGAAATGGTTAAAGATTCTATGTGTGGGCCTAACAGTCACTTTCACATTACGCCTGACACTTATTGTGAACCCCGCCCCAATAGGCTATATACAAAAATGGCGGTACTCCTACTGCTGTGTGGCCACTGTTTGCAGATTGTGTAGAAACTGTTATGCTGTCACATGCAGATGGCTGAGCTGGCAGTGTAGAATGTCTGTTAATCAGAATATATGTGTCCCACTAGCTGACAGCCGATGTTTTACTGTTTTGACCTCACTAAAATCTTCTCTTTGGCCTGATTAAAATTAGACAAACAGCATAACCACTCCTTTTTTCAATAATCCAATCTAGATGTGAGGATCTGAAGAAGAATGGTGTTTATTATGATAGTAGAAGAAACTTGCAAAACTGTAACACAAACAAACAGTATAATACAATTACAATATGCAAATGATCTAATGCAAGGCAAACAAAAACAAAACTAACTGTCAGTAGATCTATGGTAGGAAAATGCTGTGCTGAGAAGAAGAATATATAGCAATTATATGTAGCAGAATCTACTTTATGTGAGAAAACTAAGATGAATGCCTAAAATAGCCTCTACCCAAGAGGCATTGGGAACTAACTACAGAGGCCTCAGAGTTCATTTAAGCTGATTCTTGTCTGGCCACTAGATGGACCTTACACAGAAATAAATGCATATGAAATAAACAATGCAAAAGACAAAATAATCTGCATAAACTGCCTTTTGTAATATAAATAAATCTGTTAACTTTTTAGGGAGTTGAATATTTTTGCAAGTCACTGTATATTCTGTCATTGATATCTTAGCATATATTTGCATGTAACCATATAGAGGAAAACCTTTAATTTAGGTATTCAAAAATCATTGCATTGAAATTAGGTGGATTATAAGAAACATATATAAGATAATGAGTAGGGAAGAAGCATGCTCCAAATTCTATTATGATTCATTGGAAGGATCATTCATAAATAATTACAAAGCTTGTGAATCTGTATTGGTTTGGAGGCAATTCAATTTGATTATTTAGTTAAATAATTAACGCTAAAATGATTAATGTCCTCTTTTTCCAGTGGGGCCTGTAATATATTGCTCACTGATGAAGTATGCATTTGGTTAACCTTCATCATACATCAACAGTTAGTCTTTATACTAATTATGAAAGTCACAAATCTTCTGATATTCTAGATTTTTGATACATAAAATGTAAAATAATATATTTTTTTACAGTTATTTAAGGGTTATAGGTTTTAATTCATTGATGCTGTCTTCTTTTCGCATTTAGATTTGAAACCGTATTAAGTCTTTAATGAAAGCAGTGAATCATATTGAGAGAATTCTTCATCCCTACAGGGAAGCGATTTGCCTAAATCTACTTCTAAGTGTGCTATAGTTACTTTTGTTCTATGTTAATACACAACATAAAAATATTTAGACAGCAGCTGGCAGCATTGTATGGAAATGTATAGATCAAAAGAACAAAGGATTTAGAAAGCATCCCATCTGTGTTGTTATTTACTCACTGTTACATGCAAATTAATCGCTTTGCGTATTGACATGCTATGCTAGGTTTATTAACGTTACATGAGCTAATGAATTTTAACATTTTTTTTAAGAGGAAGGGGGCTTCCCTACTAAAACAAAAACATAACTATATGCTGTCTATGATTTCTAAACAATACATTTGTGGTTATCTTACATATATTTATAACCTTAATTTAGGGCAAATTTAGAAGACTGGAAGACAGGGTTAGACATCAAGAGGGCCTGACTATAGAAGAAGGACACATATCTTCTCAGGTAAACCTGTACATTTGGGCCTTTCTATATTGGATATAATTTATTTGTATAGTAAAGATGTGCGCCTGACCATTTTTGGTGGTTTTGGTTCTAATTCATCAGCCAGTTTTGGTTTTGACAAACAGCCGTGACTGGTTTTGGTTTTGGATTTTTTTCCAAAAATTGGCAAAAAAGCTAAAATCACATAATTTTAGACTTTTTTTGTTCCAAGAGTATTATTAATCTCAATAATATTAATTTCCACTCATTTCCAGTCAATTTTGACCAACTCACCACTC
This sequence comes from Taudactylus pleione, assembly GCA_031769625.1. Lineage (NCBI taxonomy): Eukaryota > Metazoa > Chordata > Amphibia > Anura > Myobatrachidae > Taudactylus > Taudactylus pleione. The sequence goes on from JAUIMM010000614.1 coordinate 838,649, forward strand.
ACATTATTGTTTTCAATGTTCAATTTTGCAACTGGCTGAGGGCTGTCATACGTGCTTCCCCTTTCAAAAGATTGTTTCACAGTCAGTTGTTTTTTTTTTAAATATTAGTCTTCTTGGTCCCGTTATGGGGTGAAGATCCATCCCCAGCAGCAGCAGGAGGCCTAGTGCTGAAGGATTTTTCTGAGGAATCCTGGATAGGGAACGAGTCACTTAGCCTTAACAAATGGATGCAGGGGTACCTCCTATTATTACTGTGGATATTGAGGATGAAGGTGTTGGCAGGTGCTCGGATCTTGTTGAACTTGAGAGAAAGGAGCTAGCTGATGCTGGACTGCTTGTTGTTATTTTTTTAGAACCAGTTTCTGATATTGTCGAAAATTTTTAATGAGTTTTCTGCAAATGACATAAATGGTTAATGTCCCTACCTCTACTTATTGTGGTTTTACAAATGCTACAGATGGCTTGACAACTGTCTGGATTTGGATAAAAATAATTCCACACATAAAATGTGTATATGTTGGTCCTATGCCCAGGCATGACAATGGCCTTCCTCTAGGAATGTTACACCCATACCTCCCTATTTCATCTGTAGACACAAGCAGATACATTTTGTTTTCTTTTTTCTTCCCCCTTTGTCTCCCCCCTTTTTTTTTCTGTTCTTTTATTTTGTATTTTAGTTTATTTCCCTTTATCATAACATAAGTCGCGTAATATTATCCATTACTATGCCTTTAAACTGGGATTGAGAGACATTATAAATTAAGAGTGCAAGCTTATTTAGATGATTTAGGCTACTTGAACATCTAGTGCGCTGTAAGCAAACTGCACAACTCACTCCATCTAGCCATGCAAGATGATTGACAACCCTCCCAACCACTCAGAAGACACTAAGGTCAACCACCAATCACAGCGTACATTGAAGAACCAATTATGAGAGAGGCGTTATTCCATCCTGCTATTTACAGCCTTTTCTCATACAGATCAATCCAGATGCAATACTGCCTAGAAGACCCCAAGAGGGTCGAAACACATTAGTGACACAATTCCCAGACATCCAGATTCTGAAAAATGAAAGAATCCACAAAACAGTCATTACCTTCTGACACGGGTGGCTAGCCAATAGCCTTGAACACACCACAGGACCCGGAAGTATCCAACAGAAGTAAATAGAACTTCGAGCAAAACAAGCTGGGCCACCATCGACACGGGGAGGTAAGTCTCACTCAGAGGGGGTGTATGGTCTCTGGTTCAATTGAGTCTTAACCGTTACACCCCCTCCCCAGGCAGTTGCAGTCTGCCCTCACGTGTGCTGATGGTGCTTGTCTGTTCATTCAGGCGAACACTGGTGCACACTCTTGGTGCAGGATGCACAGCTAGAGACTCCTGTCCCTCATCTCCAGCCCCAAACTCCTTGCCCCTGGAAGATATCTCTGGGCAATGACAACTAGCAACACCACCATCATTCCAGCATACACTGACTAGCGGGACGCCGCAGTCACTGTAACTTATCCACCTTTTGCCTTAGTCCTAATACTAGGAAATCTGCTATATTACACAGCAAATGAACTACTACCATCTGTCAGGACAGTCATATATATCTCACACACACTGTTAAGTTAAAGTACCCCATTGCTTGGGGACATTCTTTGCTCATCCCCCATAACTTGTTATGTGGGGAATATATTCTTAGACATTGCATTACTATTTGCTTTATGGTTAACAGCAATTTGCTTTTATTGTTATTACTCCTTTGTGCATTTACAGTAAGATATTTTACAGTTTTTGTGTGATATTCATAAATAAACATTCTCATACGTTATCATCTTTCCTTTCATTTATTACGTAGTATATACACTAATAAGGGGGTCACAGAGTGCATTTACCACCTATTCATTTTGAATACTGTTAGAAAGCTGGACACCTTTCTGTGTAAGTGCAGCCCCCCCCCCCGCCAACTAGGATATGGTCCAGTGCGCAATATATTTACCCCATTTTGTCCCTCTTATCATGGCCAAGAGCTGCTTCCACTGGTGCCTGATATACACAAACAACATCCTCATTTTAAACATCCTCATTATCGCTGGCATCAGCTACACAAATATCCTCATCATCTTGCACTTCCTCGTGTCATCCTCAATTTCTCTGTCATCAGCAATAATTGTGCTGCTGAATCCACAAATTTGCAAAGGGAGCAGAAATGGTGGAAGGCAGCTTCTCTGCAAGTACAACAATATCACAAAGGTCAGACTCACACATTGCACTCTAGGACACATTTACACTCCTCAGGGATTTGTGACATTTCTGTTTCTGAACACACAGTTTGTTCTACTGCCTTAGTGGTTTTAAATTGTTTATACCTCTTCTACATTCTGAGTGATAAGGTATTGCATTGTCGTGAGAGGCAGTGTAAGATGCTTCACTGACACTTGTAGAATCACCACTCATAAATAATGCCCAAGGAATCAGTCTTTCCTTGCCACTGCATGTGGTAAATGGTATGTTGGCAATTTTATGTCTTTCTGCATCACACTTTCCCTTTTATTACATTTTTTTGTTTAACACTTTATATTGTTTTCTTTTTATTTTAGATGTCCTAACTTAGACCCTCTATGCCCTTGAGCATCGGCTTTAGTGGATGATGTTGAAGGACTAGTGTTGTCATCATGACTGGTGGCAGCAGCTACAGCAACAGAATTTGGTTGATCTTCTCTAAACTGAACGTTATCCAGTTTTCAATTTGCAGATCACTGCGTGGCTTACATATGCACATGACAAAAGTGCACTAGGGTAAAGTGCACCAAAAAGTACAAACTATATATATATAATATATATATATATATATATATATATTTTTTTTTTTTTAAGTTACAGCTATATTCAAACTGCATCGAGTCTCAGGGCTTATATATGCACGTGAACAAAGTGCACTAAACAGAACAAACAATACAATTATTGAATTTCTTTTTTTGATGTTGCAGCTCTATAACTGCATGGATTGGAGCCACAGGGCTTGCCTTGTATATGCACATGAACAAAGCGCACCAAAGAGTACAAACATTACAATTATTTAATTTAGTTTTTGATGGTGCAGCTCTTTTTCTGCATGGCCTGGAGACAAATGTCTTATACTGTCTATGCACATGAACAAAAGAAAGTGCATCAAACAGTACAAACAATGCAATTATTTGAATTATTTATTTTGGTTGTGCAGCTTTATTCCTGCATGGTCTGGAGCAAAAGGGTTTATATATGCACATGAAGAAAGCACACCAAACAGTACAAACAATATTATTATTATTTTTTTTTTATGTTGCAACTCTATTCCTGCATGGACTGGAGACACAAGGGTTATATATTCATGTGAACAAAACAAAGTGCACCAAGCAGTACAAACAATACAATTATTTAAATAATTTTATTGATAGCGCAGCTCTATTCCTGTGTGAACTGGAGTTCACACAGGATTTTGCTGCGCTATATAAGAAACTGTTAATAAATAATAATAAATAAATAACTGGAGACACAAGGCTTAAACTGTATATCCATGTGGTTGTATGAACATGTGACATGCAAATGCACTGCAAAAGTGTCACGAACATGATTGGGCCACTTGCCAGGGATATCCATCCACTTCTACAGTATAGATTGATGGGTACAAATGGCTGACATGGTCAAAAGGTCAAAACAAACTTGGCCAACACATGATTTTCATTTATTTATTATTATAATTTTTTTTTAGAGTTAGGGTTTGGTCAAATGGTCGACATTAAAATAGTCGACAATAAAATGTCCACCTTGTTTTACTTAAAAAAATATTTTTATTTGGTTAGGGGGTTAGTAAAAATTTTGACACAAAAATAGTCGACACAAAATGGTCAACACATGATACATTTATTTTAAATTATTCGGGTATGGATTGGTCAAAATGTCGATAAAAAAATGGACAGCACACTGTTATTTTTTAGATTAATATTAATTTATGGTTAAGGTTTGGTCAAAAGGTTGACACAAAAATAGTCGACACAAAAATTGTTGACACATGATGAATGTTTTTCTTTATGGTTTGGGTTAGGTTTAGGGATAATTCAACTCATTGAAAGCTGTGCATGCGTCTGACCCCTGTCTGAGCCCCTGACTCCCAATATGCTTTAGGTGCATCTGAGACCTCTTTTAGCTCCTGAAACCCAACACTTGAGCCCCAGAACTCCATAACTGTATGGGTGTGTAATTGCAGGGTGCGGGGGAGTTGTGGAGCTATGTAGTGCCGTTAATACAGTACTGCTCTTACTGAAAACTAAGGCTGTGCTTGAGTCCCTGAATTCAACACCTGTGGGTGCATCTGAAACTCGATTAAGTGCAGATGGATCCACCACTGTACTTTCTAAAAAATATATAGAGGAATGAATCTAAAGTAATTATGATTACAAAATAATATTGGCCTGTGGTGGGAATTGAGCCTTGTAAAACAACCACTTAACCACTAGGCCAAGAAGGCTTTCACATCCAGCTACTAAATCCGTGTGTGCTCCACCCACCTGCTTCCATTATTCTTTTAAGCTTAGGTGGAGGGCGCAGTGAGGGAAGGGCCGAAGGGGAAGCACGGGACGGCGCTGGGTGCCGATATACCTACAGAGGATGGGGGACGGTAAACACAGTCACGTACACTGTAACCATGAATTATATTTGTGTGGTGTGGTGGTGGAAGTGCATAGCCAGCACTGAAGTTAGAAGTTACTTAGCCTATTGTAAATGGATCTGAGAAGCACCTGGGGTTAGGATGGTGGAAGGTAAAAAAAATTTAACAACTTTTATTTAAAAAAAAAAAAAAATTTCCCTTTTACAGCAAGTAACAATACTACAGTTTACTGTACATAGACTTCTGTAAATAATAAATAAATATTTTGCAGTTGTGACGCACTAATGTAAACTAAATAGCTGCAAATGTATCAGTTATATTGTCATAACACCATGGCAATTGCACTACTGTACAGTACTGTATGTGTGCTGATTTGTATGCCATTCAACGAGCTTCTGCAATATTATTAAAGATTGGTTGGCGAACATGTGACATGCAAATACACTGCAAAAGTGTCCCGAACTTTATTGGGCCACTTGTCATGGAAATCGATCCACTTCTACAGTATGGATAGATGGGATCAAATGGCCAACATGGTAAAAGGTCATCACAGGAATGTTCGACACATGAATTTGTTGTTATTATTTTTAGAGTTAGGGTTTGGTCAAAAGGTCAACATATTGTCAACACATGATATTTTTTTAGAATTTTTTACAGTTAGGGTTTGGTCAAAAGGTCAACACATAAATGGTCAACACATGATTATTTTTTTATTAACATTTTTTTAGAGTTTGTGTTTGCTCAAAAGGATGACACAAAAATGATAGACACAGAATGATTATTTGTCTTTAGGGTTTGGGTTAGGTTTACGAATAACCAACAAAAGAATATGTACTGAAGGAGGTGTTGCTCTATATGCAAAGCAGCCTATCAATGAGGACAATATCTCACATATTAGGCATCACCATACCTAAGATCACAGACAAAGAAATAAATAATGGTGATAGTACCTATAAAAATGGTGCTAGGGAGCTATACGTATATATATATATATATATATATATATATATATCTTACACAATATACATTCCTTAATGCACAGATGAAGATCCTTTGTATCTCTTCCCTTGAGGTGATGATGATCCACTCAATTCAAATGCAGTTTATATGGAACAAGATAACACATATGAAAAAGTTAAATGTATAGTAACTTCTTAGTAAAAATAGAGAAATCCCATATGTGATTTGATCTGGTCCGTAAGTGTATAGGCGTACCCCTACTCACAGTGAGACATTCTTAAATGTGAACATAAAGGTTCCTTTTAACCGCCACAATAGGTGAAGACCTCGTACCATCACCCAGCTGTTATGCAAAGGTTTGCGTACCCAACTCACATGGAGGAACGTTCAGACAGGTGTGTAAAGGTTTCTTTACAAGAATACAGGCATTGATCTAAAGAGGATAAGTGTAGCCCACTCAAAGTTTGTTAGATGTATTCTTTCATATAAAGTTATCTTTATCCAGGTATGTGTAGTTATATCCCCCGTATATTCGTAATGTCTTTATACTCAACATTTGGTTTCCCAAAAATAAAAAGAAAGTATGCTCCAATTGTGTATATAGAAAAAATGATTAATTTATGCACATAATCCCTTCCAAGAGATAAGAACATACCAACAGGGAAAACAATTGAAAACATTAAAAAATGGAGTCTAAAGAAAAAAAAGGGCTAAGTTATCTATAGTAATCAAAGGTTTAAAGTTCACAGCATCCAAAACGTGTGTCCACGCATTTCATCCCTGTCCTGGACCTTTGATTACTAAAGGTAACATATTCCCTTTTTAAAACAGTTTTCCCTGTTTGTATGTTCTTATCTCTTGGATGGGATTATGTGTATGAATATAGTGGATTCTACAGTACATGGATAAGTGGACGTGAACAGCTGGCAGCAGGTAAGGATATGTGAGTGGGATAGGTGTATGTATTAAAGTTATACTATACAGTGTGTGTGTACTGTGGTTATTTAACTATTTATTTTACAGTGGGTTTACGGGTGCTGGCCGCCTGCTGGTACTTGTAGTTCCACTGTAAAATACGATAGTTTTGAACTGTTTCCCCCATTATGTCCCCTGTACTCGCAGCCCAGGGGTGCGGGAAGAACCACGGGCTTCAGCCTATGCCTGGTGTTTCGGGAGAGGGGGAACCCCTTCCTGGGGGGTCCTCACCTCCCCTGAGATACCTGGCTTGGGCTGATCAGCTTGGAGTGTTAATGCCTTGGTTGTGGAGACCTGGTAATATGGTCTTCTGGCTGTGGCATTACACCCTAGTTGGTTTTGGTCCAGGTGCTGGTTTTGAATATAGGGGGACCCTTATGCATTCCCCCCCCTATATTTAAAACCAGGACTGGCCCTGCAGCCAGGTTCTGGTACCTAAATTATGGGGGAACCCTACATGTTTTTTTTCCTTGTTAATTTAGGAACAATGACTTGCTGAGCATGGTTATGCTGTTGGGGGAGGACCCAAGGAATTTTTTTTTTAAAGATTTAACCCTTTTTTTTTTTACAGGTATAACACAAGCAGCCTTCACATATCTCACTGATATGTGCAGGCTGCTTGTTCAGGATAGTTAGGCAGAGAAAAGACACTGCAATCACATATGAGTAATCTCCTTCTAAACTTGCTACTTGGGGGAGTAGCACGTTTTGAAGGATAACTTGATAACTTGCTCTCATTCTGCTTTACCATCGGCCAACTCACTCTCAGCTAAACTCACTTCTTAGTATATTTGTGAGTTTGAGGAGCCTTAAATCACCTGAGTTTCAGCGATGCTAATTGACTTGAAAACGAAAACTTGATCAGGCTTGATTCTTAGTAAATATCCCCATTACACTCAGTCTACCAATAATGGCATTAGGATGACCAGTGAGTCTCCTACAGACATAAGGAAGGACTAACTATAAAAGAAGAACACATGGAAGTGTTTTTTTCCAACTTAAGTTACTCCTTTGGCCCTTTTTTATTGTTTATCATTCATTTTATATACTAACAAAAGATTAGTAAAAAAAATTTTCTCTCTATTTCAAAGCACAAGAAAGTATATTGGGCCCATTCATGATGTTAATTATCGGGGTCTGTTTGGACCTCGATAATTAACATTCTAACTCGTTTTCAGATTCCTGGGCAATTCATCATTGCTCCAGAGTGGCGACATCTGATCCAAAAAGCAGCTGTTCCACGAGTGGCTTTACTGTTCCCTTTTGTAGCAGTGAATTTTTTCACTGCTCCTTTCGGAGCAGTTACGGGAGTGCGCATGCATGACCTACAGGTCACACATGTGCGCAAGAGCCCTGACATCCGACAGAAGGAGCCAGACAGGGGTGGAGGAATCCAAAAGGATCCCTCTTTGTGACCTGGGAAGGAACGGGTATCGGGAGCATTCGTCATCTGAAGATGGCATATGCTCCTGCCCTCAAGCTCAGAAATTATTATTTTTTTGGATGAATTCTGATGAATTCTTGATGAATTCTGTTCCCATAATTGTGTATGGGGACATTGGGCCATTCCACTTGAAAAAGTTAAGCTTGCGATATATTTGATATCTCCTGCTTTAACTTCGCAATGAATAGCCCGAATACTAAATTTTTACAATTGCAGGTGAAAATGTTAATTTAATGTAAAAATTATGTAAGGATGAATAGGCCCCCTCCACCTTAAATGAAATACACATATTTTGTACACCTAAATTCTATAGAACTATCCAACTAATTTATGTGCTGACACTAATTGGGTCAAAGTAACTATGAAAATAATATTGAAAACTATACTTTGAAAAAAGAAAGTGCTATCTGCCCTGGAAATAAATTTTAAATGCACTTGCTATGTTTAACTGGTGTGTTTCCCATGGGTGCCTTCAGGTCCATAGCTAGGGTAGTTCGGCCGGTGCCATCGCACAGGGCACCACAGGTCAGGGGACGCTATTTGGGCCTGTCAAATTTCTGTTTATTATCATTCTTGCTTGTAGCTTCCTCTTATTTCATCCCCAGCAGCTCCTGGCCTCTCCTATCTCTTCCCCGGCCCTTCCCCATGAAGCCATGGCCCTTTTTTGGGTGCATTATGTCCCTTTGAAAAATGAGGGGGGCACCAATGCTTTTTCTGGCACAGGGCACCAAAAATTCTAGTTACAGCTCTGGGTGCCATATATGATATATGACAGAACTAAATGCATATTATATTATGTAATGGAGCCTTAGTGTATAATCAATTTATACAATATACTGTAAAGTAAAATAAAAGTGGATTTAACCTTTAAAAAAATTAAGTATCCCAGTTTGGAGTCAGTGATTTTGAAGCCTCACCAAAAACAGGTCAGTTATAAAACACTAAACTTAAAATAAGACTGTGCTTTACATACGGATGTGTACTTGCTCATCTAGCCTAAATATTCCATGTAGCATGATATGCGTGGTGTGAGTGAGCCACCAGGTCCCGTGTAACTCGCATGCAGATTGAGATATACAAGTGATGCATATAAAATGAATCAGCACAGTCTCCAGGGGTAATCCTCATTGCATCACATTGCAACTTAGTTGCATTTTCAGCAAAAAAAGATGATAAAAGATTCCCAGCACTAGCAGAGTTTCATAGGTCCAGGAGCAGCGAGAGTTGCTTAGAGGGGCTGTTTGGTGTGACTGCATCGAAGATGAGTAAGGACACAGCTGTATGAGGGTGGTTCAATAAGAAAGTTAACGAGACCTCGCACATGTGTAATGTTCTCTATTTTATTCTATTTTCCCATCAGGCGCCTCACATTAGTCATTCTGTCCCAATAGTTGTAAGATTTCGGGGCTTGTGGAAACATGGTCAAACATTTAGGTGCATAGTGGGATTACATTTATGCATCTAAAAGGGCACATCAGCAGCTGAAATAAATCACCAACATGTCGAAGTGTACAGTGGTAACATGTTATTGAAACAGGTTTGGGTTTGGTGCACTGCCTTTGATAATGGCAGGACAAACATTCAAGATGAGCAGCGATTCAGCTGGCCAAGCACATCCTCCACAGATGGCAATTTGTGCCACATTGAAGGTCTTATTAAGGAGGACAGTTGCATTTCAGTTGATGATATTGCTAACAAACTGAAAATCTCAGTGGGTTTCAGACTATTTTATTAAACCTACTGCTACTGTAATAATTTAATGTTGAGGCTTTTTAAGAGGGAAATAAGTTTATGAATTAAACTGAAATACTATATTAACAATATGGCCACCTGCATTTGGTTACTGGTTTTGCATTTGTGCGATCTTATTCCTACATGACTGATGATGATTTGACATTAGGCATATTCATTACTTTGGGCTGCAAGTAAATATCTATATGAGCTGGACTAATTCATAGCTTACATTGGTTGACACAGAGCTCTGACTTAATAAAATATCTAAAGTGACATCATATTAAGACAACCAAATGTAATTGTCTTGGATAAAATGTAGGAGGTTGAAAATATAACCTGTATATGTGATCTATTGGTTTCTAACTGGGTCTGGAATATGTTATTATTTTATCCAAAGTTGAGCCAGGTTTAATGATTTTGAAGTGAGAATATACACTCTCTTCCACCAGTCAAACTTCTGCTGTATCATGTGTATCATGTGTAATATGCTATGGTTTATCAAACAAAAAAACAACATTTGTTATCAAGAGTGCAGTAGTACAAATCTTTGGGCCTCATTTATCAATGAGTTTTATCATTTACAACGAATGATAAAACTTGTTGTGTAATATAATGGTGCACTCAAGCCAATCTGCTCCCCACTGTCATCTGTTTGAAAAATTACAGTTGGGAGCTGATTGGCTGGAGCACCATTTATCATACCAACGAGTTCTATCACTTGTTGTGAATGATAAAACTTGTTGATAAATGAGGCCCTCTATTAGTTAATTAAAAGGAGTTGAAAGGTAGCAGCAGCATGTCACAGTTTAAAAAGGTTGTATCAACTCCAAATGGTAAATCACTATAGGACAGCATAAATACCAGCCAATTAGCTCCTAACTGTCACTTTGCAGGCTATTTTTGAAAAATGACAGTTAGGAGCTAATTGCTTGGTACTTTATCTCTCTCCACTATATCTCTCTCCTAGCTTTGCTAAATCTCCTATTTTGAGGAATGGGTGGGAAAAAGGTTAATGCGGCTGTCATACAGAACCTGTGCGACTCGTGGTATGAGTCTCCTCTATTTAGGTAAAGTCCCACCATGGTCTGGATATAGTTCTTTAATATAGTTCAGTGATTCCCAACCCCAGTCCTCAAGGCACACTAACAGTTCTGGTTTTAGTGATATCCATGCTTGAGAACAGGCAGGTAAATCAAAATAACTTAGGTACTAATTAAGTCACCTGTGCTCAAGTATGGCTATCCTTAAAACCTGGACTATTAGTCTGTCTTAAGGACCATGGTTGGGAATCCCTGATATACAGTAGTTACCACAGTCCTTTTCCTGGGATTCTAGGAACATATGCAATGATCCAATGTTGCTATCCAACTAGTGAGGGAATGGACTTCTTCTGGGCACAGGTGCATAGTTACAAAGTCCTTCTTTGACCAAAGTACTTTGGTCAAAGGTGATTTGAATATAATTATAAATATGGATTATTCACATTTTCTCTTGCTCAGTATATTTCAGTATAGTATAGGGAAAAAGGAAGGCACATATATGGCATTACATCTTTTTAAATGTAAAATTCTTTTTTATGAAAAATACTCAAACATATACTGTAGAACACAGAAGGTCATCAATCAATATAAACAATCCACATTTAGGTGCTTATTGCAAATCATGAGGCACTCATGATTGAAGGTCTTCCAACCAGACAAGGGGCTAAATGTAATAACTTGCGACGCTGCGAAGATATGAGTCACCCCATACTTTTAAAGTGACAATCAAAACCAACCTTTAAAATGACTGTCACTTAAAAAATATGGGGACACTCACATAAATTCTTGCAACATCGGAAGTTCCGATGCTATTACAGTTATCCCAGAGAGTCTATGTTGTTTATCGAATATGAGTTAATAACTCTGCATTTGTAAAGGAATGTACACTTACCCATGGTATTGCAACTTTTGCACTTTATTTCATTTTTTCTCCTAAAAATTGTCTTTTTGTTTATCATTTGAACTGTGTTAGTTTTAAATTAAAATTAAAGGCAGAAAAGTTCTCACATGATATATCTTGATTTTTAGGCTTCACATGACAAACAAACTGCAATTACAATAAGTGTGTATATACTTACAGTGTTTAATTCACAGTATCTTTAAAATACTAATTTAGAAACATCAATGCACCTAGTTAAGGATTTCTGTGTTGGTCTGTATCATAATGTATAGATCTTTTGATTCTGCTCTTGTGATGGTGCGTTCCTTTGATACAGTATAGGTATCTGACGGCTAAGGTAAATGTTGAATCTGTCTTTCAGCTTTTCCCTTTGAATCCTGATTCCTTTAGTTTCATGGGCTATTTGCTGGATGACTGGTTTTACCTTAATAAGGGCTTCACTATGAAATGCTCAGTTTTTTGTGCATTTTTTGAATGGTTCAGGTTTTTCCTTCACTGCTGTACATGAATAGAAGAGTCTGGTGTTGCCCACTATCTTGATTACATTCTCTGTTTCAGTCTGGCGAGTTCTGACCAGTGTGTGCAGTTACATTTTTCTTTGCAAACTCTATTTGCTGAGTTTGGGGTTCATTGTGGTTATTGTACTTGGGTATTGAGGTATATCAGTTGCCATAGGACAAAGTCCTGAGGCTGTGGGAGTCCATCTTGTGGGCCCTGTCAGCTGACAAGGTGCCAGGGACAATGTCTTTTGGGATTATTTAAGTTTGAATATTGGGTGATCCCAATAGGACAGGACTCCTGCCGCAAGCTGCAGTATGCCCTTACAAGTCTTAGATTGCCACCACACCTTTTGAGATTGTCTGCTGAGATCCTGCTTTATCTCACCATATGGAATATTTTCCATTGGGAAATAAATGGGGTTAATTTTAAACCTTCTATACCCCAGCCTAATTCTCATTTCCAGTTGTTCGTTGATGCCATCAGGGTTTCTGGTTTTAGTGAATAGTGCTTTTCACAATGGCTTTTTGATTGGATCAGCAAAGGGCTTACCAAAAATGTGCTGCTTCTTGAACTCTTTCCTATCATTGTGGCTCTGGAGGGTTGCAGTTGCAGAACTGTTTAGTGGTTTTCTGGTGTGACAATTTGGGAGTTGTGCAGGAAATTAATAATCAGTGTTTGTCTTCACTGCTGGTTATTTGTGTGCTTGCTCAGGTAGTACTGTATTGTTTGTAATTTAACATATATTTCCCAGCCCACTATGGACCTCATTCAGAGTCGGTCATAAGCAGCCGCTCGGTCGCACCCAGTGATGTTCGCAAAACAGCGCATGCGTAAGTTTTGCAATGCGCGTACGCAAACTAGCTGTTGCGATCGGAAATTTTTCTCTCCTTCAACTTGGCCAGGTCGTTAGTTTGAGTGACAGGATGAGGCATTTGTGGGTGGTAACAGGGGAAGGTGCTTGTGAACGGGGGAGTGGAGATCCGAATGCAGGCGTGCCTGACTATGCAAATGGCGTTTTATGGGAGTGCATAATTAACTAAGTAGTGTCATGGCACATGTGACATGGGAGGTTTTACACTCACTTGATCGTAGTGCTTAAGAGAGGGTATGGTCAACCTTAAGCTCTACGACCAGCTCCGATGGTTCCCGATGGTCTCGATTAATCCTTATATGCCTGGAGATGACGTGTATTGTGAACGAGAAGGGGGCATGTTTTTAGTCTTACGGCCGCATCCTCCCCTCGCTCATCCAGCTAACGATCCCATCTTAATGACGCAACTTGCGAGCGCTTCATTTGCATATCCAGCCCCTTTTCCCTTACGACCGAGCGGCCGCAACAACTGACTCTGAATGAGGTCCTATGTCCCCTATGCAGAGAACTTGACAGCTGAGGTGCTTTATAGGAAGTAAAGGGCAAGGTTCCAGGAGCTACTACCTGCTGCAGCTTGGTTGGTGACATTTGTCCGACTCATTGTTGGCAGATTATCAAGCCAACATGGAAGGCCTTGATAGTCCATGACCCCATGGATGTTGATGGATTATAAAACATCATGGCATCTTTGGGAGCATTATTTGCAACATTGAAGATCATCAAGTAAATTGAACTACCACCTTTTAATTTGGGGCTATTTTGCTGCTGGCATGTTGAGGGCCTTCCTTTTTCTGTAAGTTGCAAGGTCAAAAGGACATCTTTAAGGTTTTTTTTAATAAAGAAAGCCCTTGAGGGATAGTCTAGGTAAGTTTCCTCAGCAGAGGATCAGTGTCACCCTACTGGTCAAGATTTATTGTTTGGTTTGATTTAATGTTTGCATTTAATTTGTTTGTCCCTTTTTGAGCTTTAATTATTTTGCCTCACATTTGCAATGGCATTTCATGGGGCCTTTGACTTCACTGAGTTGGTTGCGACCTCCATCACTAATCCCTCACCCCTTTCCGATGTTTTGTGCCTATGTCTTGCTGTGTGCTTCCATGTTTGTGCAGGATTCAGAGCTTGAACACTGATCAGCTTGGTTGCTGTCATTGGTGGCCTGTTCTGATAGTTGGATATGACAGTACACTTGGCTACTCGTTATTTGGATCAGCTCCCCTCTCTTCCTTCAATTTGTTTGATGCATGTGGATGGCTGTCCCTTATGAAATTCCATTCCAATCGGTTTTCCCACTGTGTATCCTGCATTTGGGGCACCTCGCATAGTAGTGCAGTGCTAATTAATTTTGAAAATTTGCTGCAACTTACAATGCATTGGTTGGATTTTTGGCTCCTAAGATCAAAGCTCTTGGGTGGTAGAGGCCAGACTCATATAAAAATACATTTGTTTGGATATGTGATGCTGTTAAATTGTATTTTTATTCTTGAGAGCTTTGGCCACTCACCACCATTCTTGTTTGGGGTCAAAATGGAACTTGCCCTGTTTTTCCCTGCTTATGAGCATCAATTGGCTAGTTTAAAATAAAACTATAGTTTCAAATGAAAAAGATCCTGCAAGTTATTTGACATGTTTTTACCACGGGTCTGGCTATTTGCTGTTTATTATTACATTAGTCACCAATTATTTTGTTGTATGTTTGCTGGTGGATTCATGGACCCTAGGCCCATTTGGTTTCTAGGGCATTCTTTCGTGTTTTGGGCTTCACAGTTGCCTTATGCGGTGGAACAGTCTGTTTTTCAAGATGGGTTTGTGTAAGGTGCTTTGGAATTCAAATTATGTTGTGGGATTCAATGTTGCCCAGGGTCCATAGTTTTGTGTCTGAGTTTGGTGCCTCTCTCATTTTGGTAGAACATCTCAGTGGAAATGATTATGCAAGAGGTCCTTTTTGTATTTGCATCATGCTGTAGTGGTCATCCTTCATTGCTTACAGCTCTTGGCATTGTAGGTTCAGTGGGACCACCATCGAGTGGTCCAGGAAGTAAGTGAATAAGTGTGTTGCAAAGCATGTGATAGCCTTGTAGGTTTCTAAGCATGTGTTAGATTTGGCTGGATTGGTGTTTTATCATCCCCTTATTCAGTTTAAGGATGCTCATCTCTTTAAAGGTGATGGTGTTCATACTTAGGAGGGCACTTTGTTGTTTTTGGAGGAAATTTCCTGAGTGCTAGGTGGTTTAGTAGGTTAGATGTTTAGTATGATGGAAGGCTTGGCTCTCTACTGAGAATCTAGCATGACAGTACAGATCGGCAGTCCGGCATCCAACTTGCTAAAGTATGGGGATGAGCTCCCTTTCAATTCTCTGGGTAGGCTGATTTCACCATACTGGGGTCAGCAGCACTTCTCACTCAAGCAGGCAAAATTGGTGTATTGGTATGAGAGTCAAATGCCCAATTGCTGAAAAAGAGATAGTTGGCTCTTCAAGTTAACATCTCATGCTTGCCATTGTTTATGGGATAGATAACTCTTGCAAGTTGTGTAACTATTTGCCTAATTCAAGTGGATGTTGAATAGATTTCTTCTGCCACCATACATTTGTAATTTTAATAAAGCTTACCATTCTTTTAAAAGCTACATTATGTCTCATGTTTTTATTTTAGTTAAATTTAGTTAATTTATATTTTAATGAGATCTGACAATAGAGAGCTTCAGTGGTTTCATTTTATGCAATCCTGTTTTTATGTATTAAAGTGTGCTATTAATTATTATAACTGTTCCATATTTCCAAATATACATTCTATCCTAGATGCCTTTATTGCACAAATTAAAAAAATCCTGGTCTCAGTGCACATTAATTTCTACATTTTTTTGTTACCTTTTGTATGGAGTTATTTCTGTTACCACTTGACAACAAGCTGAATTTGATTACATGTATACAGAATAAATTTTTTCTAAGTGATGTAAGTATACATTAATTTTGTTAATGATCTGTCTATCTATCTATCTATCTATCTATCTATCTATCTATCTATCTATCTATCTATCTATTCTATTTTTTCCACTACTTCATCTTGTCAGCAAATCTCTCAGGTTGCATTTTTGTGGTTTAGCTTTTGAACCTTTAAAATGTTCTTGTGGCCACTTTACTTAGTCCAAAATACATAGAATGGATTTCAGTAACCCACATGAGAGGTTAGATGACTCTATCTGTACCTCAGCATGGAGGGATTGTTTTTCACTTATCAATAGCCACTAGCATGACATACATCAAGGATGAAAGCTAAAAGGATGTATCTCTTACCTGAAACTATGTTTTGCATCTTCTATCTTGACTCCAATTAGCCTACTACTTGCATTTCATTTGGGGTTGTCTCAATTTGTTTATTATTTTAATTACATTAATGCAATACCTGTCCTGTTATTGCCATTTTGCAATGCACTTGTGAGAAAATAAACTTTTAGTGTAAAGGTAAGGATTATGGGGATTAATTAGGGAGAACCTGTTGGAGTATAGTGCTATTCTCATTAAAAGCATTACTGGGTGTGAAAGAGAGCATTATCTGGAGTTGATCTTGTTGTTTTAGAAGGACCTTGGAGTCTAAGGGGCTTATACATAGTTGGTAGCAAAATGGTCATGTATTTGAATAATAAAATCACATGAAAAAATAGCAACAGTCACATATGCAGGGCCATAGTGAGGATTGCCAGGCCCAGGTTATATTTGGGGCATGGCCTAATGGCAATAGGCATGGCCACACCTCATTAAATAAAGTACAAAAAAATAGTTATGATGCTCTCCACAAGAGGGGGGGGCATGTGCCCCTCAGCCTGGGGCAAATACATGGGTTCATGATCAATGTGAATGTTCACACCCTTTGTCCTCTGCACTGCCAGAGAAGATTGCTGCTTCTGATCAGCGGCAGCAGTTTCTCTGGTTCCACTGCAGCACAGCACACAGCAGTATGTGCTGGGTTAAGGAGTGACTAGTAAGGAAGAGAGGAAGCCATCAATCCAGGGCCCAGGTATTTAGTACCCATTCCCTCCCTTTTGGCTCCTCTGCTCATATGCACCTGGTTTACACACTGTTGTCATCATCAGCATTTACACAGTAACTATAGTAGGTACAGAAGATAAGCCTAATAACAAGCAAATGTGCCCTCACTTGTTTTTGCTGCAGTCATGCCAAACAGTCCCTCTTGGCATGCATAGTCCTGGAAGACTCAGCTAGTGCCGGGTGTATTTTTTGCATCTTTTTTGACAAAAATGCATCTAAGTAGCAATGTGATGCAACTAGGACACATCGGGCGATTGTCGTGATTAATTGGATATGTTACACTTGTATATCTGTGTGCAAATAAGTCTCTCAATCATCATGCAAAAATGCTGTCATACAGCTGCCGCAGCTTTTTCCCACATCAAGTTCCCTTTACAGGCTCAGTCACACACAGATATACAAGTGTCACATATCAAAATAATCAGTCTCCTGCTGCATCCTAATCTCATAGCCCTATACTAGCAGAGTTGCACAGGACCTGACAACCAGGGCCAGTGCTACCGTTAGGCAGCTTTAGGCAGCTGCCTAGGGGCACCAGCCACTGGAGAGCGCTGCTGAGTCCACAAAAAAAGGATGTGTCTTTCAGTCCCAGACCGGTTGGTTTAGTATGTGTGGGAATGGGTTTATTGAGTGCTGACAGGGTTAGTGTATGTATATGTGGGTTTAATGAGTGATGCAGGGTGAGTGTGGGTGTATGTGGAGTGTAATGGGTACTGACATATATTGGAGCACAGATGTGTGGCATAAATATTTTGGGGCATGGATGTTTGGTATAATGTAATGGGGCACAGCTATATGGCATATAAAGAATTTGGGGCACATGTGTGGGCATATGTACTAGGGGCATTGTTTGGCATAATTCATGGCTATGTGGCATACAATCACTTTCTTGCACAGCTCTGTGGCATATTATGCATTGTGGACAAATGTGTGGCATATTATGTATTGGGGCATAAAAGGGTGGCATATTATATTTTGGAGGCATTGCTGTATAGCATAATTATGAATTGGGATTACAGATGTGTGGCATAATGAATTGTGGAACATAATATTATGAATTGGGGCAGGGTTATGAGGCACAGTATGATTTTGTGGCTCTACTGTGTGGCATATTATAAATTAGCGTCACTAATATGTGGCCTAGTATAAATTGGAGGGAGCAGGGGTGGTGGGTGAAATGTTCCCTAGGGCGCCCAGACAACTTGCACTGGCCGTGCTGACAGCTTATTCACGCCTTGCATATCGCATTGCATGGCGTATTAAGGCTGGAAGTACACATCTGTATGCATGTTTCTGTAGGTCTGCATGAGCCACAATTGCATGAACACACCTTTAGTGTTTTCTGTCTGCACACACTTAACATCCCTTCCTCATTGCCTCTCCAGTTGTAAGGAGACTGATGTAATGGCAGAACCTACAGTGTGATAGGTGTCAGCAGATGTGTAATGGATGTTAGTTCACAAGATGGTTGCAGGGTAACATGGGGTTAATGCTGGCTTTGTAATATTCAGGTATAATAGCAGGCATATAAGAGATGCAGCCAGGAGCATATACAGGATGCAGAGTGTTAATATATTAAAGTGTGGACAGTAATGTAGTGTACTTATATAGCTAGTCGTGACACTGGTTCTTATGTATAAAAGCAGTGTTAAAGCTAGCCAACAGTCATACAGTCATACAGCAGGACATATCCATTCTGGAGGAGATGCTGATCACCTCTGTGCATTCTGGATGTTAGTGACAAAAGATGCGTGGAGAATCTGCACATACGTAGTAGCAAGCTTGGGTCTAGGGTCAGAGATTGAAGCAGAGATGTGACTCCTGCAGTGCCCAGGATGTACACATAGTTCTCTCCTTTCAACACAAAGTGCCAGATACTCAGAAATCTGCATTGACATATATACTGTTCATGTATAATATATGTTGACATATGCAGTGTGAATTTAAGAAATTTACACTCCATAATCTATAGTTCAACACATCATCAGATCTTTGTGCAGTATACTGTTTGCATGTTAATTCACTTTTTGTAGTGTATGTTATATAAGGATTATTCCTATACCATAAAATCTCTTCTAATTACTTCTAATACTATTTTGTTTACAGTTAAATTAAACGATTGACATAGTATCTTGGTTACATTTGGTTTACATTTCCTAAATACAACATTACTGTATACAAAAACTGCACTCTGCTTCATAAATGTAACATCAAAACATTGCTGAGATAATATATAGCAAATGTGATACTATGGTAATTTGAACTTCATCACCCTGATTTTTTTGTACCATTGCTGTTGCACACAGAAATGTCACTCATTTATTGTTATGAAGACCTGTCAGCACCCACACATTACAGTTCATTTCACTGTCAATGTAATATTGAGACAAACATATACAGGTAACTATGAATATCCCAGTATCAACATATAAACAATACACAATTATATATTCCTCTTTCTGTGCTTCATCTCATATGGTATGCTGGAAACAATTTACAAAGGAGAGATATAAACATGCAAAGTAAATCAGCTGGTTATTGGCTCATTATGATCTATAAATACATTGTCCAAATGTATCTTCACTTGAGTGCATAGATTCCATGTAATGAGATATTCCAATATTCAGTCTCGCTTCCCTCAGCCATGGTTCACCTCACACCTTCAATCTAATTCCTTATCCATTTACATTACCTAATTTGCAGGTTACACTAACCTTTTCCATCACACTATATGGGCTGGTTAATCATATACTGCATTAATATTGTTGTTCAAAAGAGATTGCTTTTCTTTCTCTTTATTGTGGATGGTATATTCTCAAATTTGTTTGGTTAATCTAGGCTTATATTTTAATCTGTTCTTATTGCTATTGGTAGTCCATTATCAGTCTATCAATATAAGTTATCTCAGATAACTGCCACCTAGCTGAAGAAAGTTGCAGCCCCCATATTAAACATATGTGGATATTCATACTGCACTTATTCTTCTGGAATGTTGGGGAGACTTGCACCTTTTGGATTGTTCTTCCAGACCCCTGGGAGAGTGCACACCAACACTCGTGTGGTACAGCGGTTTCCTAATTGAGGTATAGAACTGTCTAACTTTCAATGGAAGTTTTTTTAAATTCTTTAAAAAATATCTGAAAGCAATTACACATATATTATCCAATGTGTAGCAGGTATTAATAATTTATCTATATTATTACTAAAACTACTCACAATGGGATTTCTTAAATAGATACACATAGCAATTTTTTTGGAGTGATATTCAACATGGGACATACACCACTTCTTGTACCTAAAATTTAAACAATACAATCTTATTTGTGTTCCAGCATCGAAACACAATAGACAGAACTACAGAATTACACCAAAATATAATCATACAAAAGAATAGCCTGTAATGAGTGTATATTTCTAAATAGAGTGCTTATTTGCTGCCAAACCATTTAGGACCAAATGTAAGCAAATAAAACATGTTCAGTATATCTCAGGTTTTGGCATATCATATTTCTTTTTGTGAGTCACAGGTAAATCACAAGCTTATATTTATTATATCCAAGGTATGAGCATGCCATTTAAAAGATTATCAACAGTAGATAATGTTTGAGTCCGAAGTTCCCAGGTTTTAGCCTACCAGGAGAATAGCCTAATTAGGATCTATTTCTAACACTTATCACATCTTAAAGTGCAAGAGTGAATAGCAGATAATATGTTTAGCCTTGTTTCAAAGTAGTGAAACACTTATAAGTTGCTAGGACTACACATCCCCCAGTACATCTTCTATAACTCTAGATGTGTCACCTTTAAAACAGGCATATCAGCAAAAAATACTAGGCTGAAGAGCAAACTGTATGTTCACAAACTTCACACATCTATGAGGAGAGTCTAAAGGCTATATGTACTAAAGTGCGGGTTTATAGAAATAGAGATTTTGCCCATAGCAACCAATCAGATTCTAGCTATTATCTTCTAGAAGCTGCTAGATAAATGTAATCTGATTGGTTGCTATGGGCAACATCTCCACTTCTATAAACCTGCACATTAATAACTATACTCCTAAGGGTGTCTGTGAGTGCCATGTGGGAGTCTGTCATTTCTGGTCCTGACACTAACTGTAGAGAAGCCTCCTTCCAACATGTTTGATCCCTCTGAAAATGTAAATATGATTTGTAGTAAAAGCAATGATGATGACATAGAAATTGAGGATGCTACTGTGGAAGTGCAACAGGATGAGGGGATATTTATGTATCTGATTCTAATGTGTATGTTAATGAAGAATTTATTGTACAAGAAGAAGTTGGAAAAATTCAGGAGGATAATGTTTTATAGTAAGTCAGCAACCAGTAGTGAAAGTTTTTGCCATAGAGGCAAAGGTAAATTGGCTCCTCTGTTATAGAGCAGATCACTGAAGCCATGATGGCTATCTTATCATTAGATCGGTGTCAAATAATTAGCATCAATGCATCTGGTTTTAGATGATTTGTTGAGGACATGTGTCCATGCTATGAAATTCCAACTCTATTCAATCATCTCAGAACAGCAATTCCTCACCTTTACCGGGACATTAAAAATAAAGTTATTCTTTGCATAGAAAATGCCATTATAATGACTACCCTCTTAACTACAGATATGTGAACAAGCTTTACTAATCAAACTAAAGACTACATGACTATGACAACCCACTGGGTGGGTATATTGCCTTTAGCAGCAGCAGTATTTAACAAAAAATGCCAGTTCATTCACAGGCAGGCAACTCTTTATATCATTGGTTTCTCTAAGAAGCAAACCAGTGTCAATCTATTGCAAAAACTCAGGGATATGATAGCAAATTGGTTTACCCCACTAAGACTCCTCAGGATTTGTCATCTCTGATAACACAAGTAACATTGTACAAGCATTACAACTGGGTATATGTCAACACGTACCATCTTTTGCACACACTATAAACTTGATTGTTCAGAATTTCTTTAAAAAATACATGTGCGTGCAGGAGGTGCTGGCTGTGGCACTTAAAATTTCAGTCCATTTTCAGCATTCAGCAACCATATGTAAAATATATTAGCAGCTGCAACAACAGATTAATTTGCCATGCCATAAACTGAAGCAAGAGGTAGTAACAATGAGAAATTTCACCATTTAAATGTTTGATTAAGTGGAGGAACAGCAACAAGCCATCCAAATATACATATCAAGTCATCAGATAGGGAGAGAGGGGCATGTTACCTTAGTTCAGCACAGTGGAGATTACTCTTGGTTTTATGCAAGCTGCTGAAAACATATCAGATTGTAACCCATGAAGTGAGTACAGACACTGCCAGCCCAAATCAGGTCATATCCTTAATGAAACTACTAGAAAAGCAGCTTGCAAGGAGCTGCTTATGATGATGTTCCTTGAATCTTTATGCTGCTGTTGTTGCACTGATGAATTGTTGTTGGTCTTTAAAAAGGTCATGCTTAACCGAAAAGTTGACATATTTTCTGGAATTGCTATGTAAGCATTAAAGCCCACCCTTACTTATTAATGCTCTAGTGAGTGCCCCTTTTTTATGATTTACTATATATATATAGATAGTCCAAAAAAACTGCACTCACTAAGGTTAAACTCCAATTGTAGGGTGCTCCATTATAGACACTAAAGTCCCAACTGTATATACGAAGTCCAAATGAATGGAATGGGCACTCACCAGTCAGTTGAAAGGAAATTTTAATATCTTACATAATATCAGGAAATGGTCGACGTTTCGGTCCAATAGACCTTTGTCACAAATCATCAGTCACCATTTACTTCCATACCCGATATGGGTATGGAAGCAAATAAAATGGGAAAGCTGATACACTTTTCATTCTAAAGCAATAAGGAGAGATTGCAAGGATTGAAAAAGTTCACCATCTACCTTGGTCTAAAAGTGATATAAAGTGTATCTCATTGTGATTAATATCAAGGGAATTCACCACCTGACTGTACTGTTTTTAAGGACTATCTATTTAAGGGTGATTATATATATATAAAATGTCAATATTGTGAAGGAGAAATGTGTGTTTTGATTGGTTCACCTTGGTGTATATTTATATATACATGATCTAGAGAACATGTGAATGATGAATGTACTGTACTGTTGCATTTACTATTTTACAGTGTTTCAATCTGGTACAGTAAGCATCAATAGAAATTTGGAGGGTCACTTATGATAATGTACAAATTAGCATGTCACTATCCCTTTGAATATTGGGAGGAAAAAAGAAAGTTTGGAAACCTTTGAACAAACTAGCTTTGGTTTACTTAAGCTGCCCACCCTTCAGTGTCTATTTGGAAACAGTGTTTAGCACAGCCAATAACCTGGTGAGCAATTGTCATAGGAGGCTACTTTAAAATTTTTTGGAAAAACTGATGTTCATTAAAATGAACTGCACATTTCATAAGGAAGACCTGTGCCACCAATTACAACACACAGAGATTTCTGCAACAGTGGTTTCCAGTGGGGATGAGCTAATATTGTGTGATTAAATATTAACACTGATAAGGGTGATGATGAGGATGATAATGACATCTTCCAACTGTGACAATGATTAACAACACCATTAACTGCCTTAAGCCCATTGGAAGCTTGGTTTAACCAAACCACCAAGATATTTCCTTTTGTGCGGGCCCAAACAAACCAAGCACTTTAGCAAAAAAGTGTCAGTCCCTGTTGCTGAAGTGCTTGGTTTGTTAAACAATGCATGTCCATTTTAATACAAATTATTTGACACTGTATTTGATAGACAGTGTATATTACTGTACTTTCCTGGTGTGTTAATGTTATTCTGTATCTTGCAAGTTCACCCATCACCAGCTTCTCATCCAGGCATACACTGTAGAACCCGGTACCTGCATCTTATACACAGATATGGAACAGTATAATTAAATCATATAATTAAAAATCATTGATTATTGGTCTATAATAGGGGAATACAGGATGAATAGGGGAAGAATAGTGGAAGGATAGATGAATATGGGGAAATTTAAGGGGGAGCCAGGGTGAATGATGAAAGAAAAGGGATAGGCAAAAAGAAATGGGGAAACATTTGGGGGAGATGGGTGGCATATGGTGGCATAGGGGGGAGAGGAAGGAAAAACTCTGCAAAATAGCTACTGACTGATCAAATGATGGGACCAAAATACGAGTTACTGATATGTGGGGTATTTTTACACATTGGGCCTGATTCAGAAGTGCACTCTAACTGCATGCAATGCCGATTTTCATGCAGTTGGCAGATGTTGGAGGTGCTGTGCAGGCATCCAAGTTGCACAGTGCATGCATCCTAATGGTTACTGCCAGGAGCCGCAAATCAAATTTGGACACAAGAGCTATTGATTTTAGGGGGTGTTCCAGGGAGGTAACAGAGAGGTGGTTACTGGTAGATGTGGGGTGGTGCTGACTGACTGCATCTATAGACTCTCAAGTACAGACATAGGGCCTGAATCACTGTGTATCGCTATTCTGCTTATACACATGCAATACAATTGCTAATATCAACAGTGATATGTAAATGTTTGCATTGTCATTGCGATCGCAGCCTGACATAATGACGCCCACTTCCCCTTACTCACATTCATATATTTGGCCAACATAGAGAAACAATCAGTAACATCGAGTAACATCGGACAGTTAACAAAGCCCAGTCCTTACTTAGGAATTGCTTAGTTCAGTGCGCTATAAGGCCTCAGACAGCCTCTGGTATCACAGTGGCTAATTTATGCATGCCCATGCAACACCGTTGAAATGCGCTGGCACGCCTGCATCCGCCAAACCACCCCACCATCACCACCCACAAATGGCACTTCCTGTCAATCACTCTGCCATGGGTCTGCATATCCTCTATGATTGCTGTACCGATCGCAGTGGCTTGCATGCGCAGTATGCAACAATTGACCAATTACGTGCGTATAAGCAACTGTGTTCCTTGCTTAAGCAGTCCCCATAGGACACTATGTTCAGATGGCAAAATTGCACCTGTCATAAGGCTGGTGCAAGTTTTGATGGTGTGGCCAATGGTGCAGTAATGATACATTTAAAGACACCCTGCAAAAGATTAGTGCCACTGCCATTGGACATCTCAGTAGGACGATCAGCACTCAAGGCATTACCATAAAGACACAGATGCAGTTACGGCAAAAGACGTAGACCTCTAAATCAGGCCCATGATGCTTTCAATAGTGTCAACTCTAAATATGGACCTGGTAAAACTGAACTAATCACAAATGGGTTCTCAGATACCTAGCTGAGAGATCACATCTGTCAAGGGAATAAAATATTTTGCTTAAATCAAAACATGAAAGCAGGCGGAATATCTTGAAGTTCCAAGAAATGCTGTCACTGTAATTAATACAGTATAAATTAGATGTGTAGCTGTGAAACTCAGGCGTTAGTGTACAGATATGTGCAAGATTTATGAATTTTAAATGGTTGCCTCTTGTCGGATTGTGCACTCAGGGAGCATAATATTTAAAGCTCTGAGAAATTAGTTGTTTGAGCCAATTCCAATGCATTAAATGATTGTCACGCTGTGTAGCAAAATCAGAACACTACATACAGATGGATGTGTATGTGTCCAGCAATGCACTATACAGATATGACATTGTCTTACAGAAGAGACTTGACACTATTTCCTTTGTAATGCTTACACTTTCAAGTCAGCATTTGAGTCTTAACACACTGGACAACATACAAACAGACAACAAAGACTCAGCACAGGATGAATAATCAATGGTATACATGGATATAGAGACCAATATATGTTTATTATTTTAGAGTAACAGCTCCCCTGGATTAATAAATAGTTACGTATAGAACCAAATGTTATCCTGTATAGCAGGATGACAGAAAAAACTCCTTTGTGGGGGCACTCTTATCTATTAACAACTGTAGAGTAATAGAAATATGTTTAAAACTTAGCTTTTATTAAATAATTTATCACACAGGAGGAGGGAGAGTCAGTGGTGCACAACTGATCCCCCTGCCGGCATCCGGAAGCTTTGAAAGAAATATTACATTACCTGCACACACCACATTCTAACTTAGGTACTTTATCTCAATCTCTTGCTCTCTCACAGTGCCGGACAAGTGTACAGGCAATGCTGCAATATGTTACATAACAGCGGGCCAGGCACAGTATGAGGCTGAAGCAGAAGCACCTTCTCCATTTTTGCAGCAGTCCACATACCATGGTGCAGTACTCTCATTTTGCAATCAAAGCATGTCAGAGTTGTTAACCTATCACAGTAATATACAGTATATTGAGTGGTGTAACATCAGAATTCATCTTTAAGCATAAGGGAACCTGATTTAGATAATGAGCAACACTGCACAATTGGCCTTATTCAGGAAGGATTGCAACTGCTAATACGCAAGCAATCGGCCAATTGGTGCAGGGCCGTAGCTAGGGTAGTGCGGCTGGTGCCATCGCACAGGGCACCACAGGACAGGGGGCGCTGTTTGGGCGTGTCAAATTTCTGTTCATTATCATTCTTGCTTGTAGCTTCCTCTTATTTCATCAACAGCATCTCCTGGCCTCTCCTATCTCTTCCCTGGCCCTTCTACATGAAGCCATGGCCCTTTTTTGGGTGCATTATGTCTCTTTGAAAAATGAGGGGGGCGCCAATGCTCTTTCTGGCACAGGGCATTAAAAAGTCTAGTTATGGCTCTGGATTGTTGCATACTGCACATGTGTATGAATCACAGTGCACGTGCGTGAACCGGCCACTGCGATCGGGACTGAGATTGCAGTGACTTACCAGACCCGTCGCCGAGTGACTGACATTTGTAGGTGGTGATGGGGGTTTGGTCGGCGAAACACAGGCGTGCCAGCGCGTTTAAATGCCGTTGCATGGGCATGCATAAATTATCCACTGCGATGCCTTACGCAGCTTGAGTACTCATAGTGTGCGATAAAGTTTGCAATTCCTAAGTAAAGTCAGTAAAGACAGTGCTTGTACAAGTTTGCGTAAGGCTGCGATTATACTTGATGTTACCAAAGGTTTTGCAGTCTTGTTAAGGATTACGGATGTGTGTAAGGTAAAGTGAGCATCCTTTTGTTGTGCTGCGGCGGCATAGCGATCATAATGGATTAGCATACTATCACAGTGAGACTGCATGCGTAATCGCTATTGCAATCACATTTGCAATCTGTAATGAATCAGGCCCAATGTCCGCAGTCATATCCAATATAAAGAAATTATTCTGTTATTTGACACATTCAAAAACGTTTATTACATACTGTGAAGCAACTGGCAAGGCAACAAAAGGGAATTAGATGAACTCTTGTAGATTCTGAAAAAAACTAAGGGCCTGATTCAGACCCACTCGCAAGCGGCTGTCCACTCGCAAGTGGGTCGATGGTGTGCACTGCGCATGCGCACGACGGAGGGAGCTCCGTCGTGCGCATGCGCGAGACGCGACGAGTGAAGGACTTTCCTTCGCTCGTTGTGTCTGATCAAAGGGGGCGTGCTGTCGATGTTGATTGACAGCACGCCCCCTTTGGTGGGCGTGCCGGGGGCGTGCCTGCCAGACGGAGGCGTTCCCAAGGGAACGCCTACCGTCAGAAGCCGGCCCCACTGACATCACTAGTGATGTCAGTGGGAGTGATTTTGGCTCTGATAGAGCCAAAATCACTCCTGGCCTTGCGGTTGAAAAACTCAACCGCAGGCTTCTGTTCGCACTGGCGATGGTCGCGTTGGTCAAGACCATCGCGACCATCATCCTGCACACTCGTATAGGCTGTGGGTGGTGACCCACAGATATACGAGCGTCCAGGAGGACGCTCCATAGTTATGGAGGTGGGCCCTGATTCAGAGCGAGCGCTCAGGTCAGAGCGTCCGGCTCTGAATCAGGGCCTAAATCCTTAAACAGGGCAGTGTTTATTTAGCAAGGAAAGATCAAAGTGGAAATCTTAAACTCTTTATCGGCTGATGTCAGTTCACATTTACAGTATACACATAATTAACAATTAACTTAACTAAAATAATGACTCACAGACATAAATGGCAGGGAAAAGGGTCAGCTTTTATTTGTTTATGAATAACTATGCAATCTGTGTTATGATTTATTGTTCCTAAGTGGATTGGAATGCTATATCATTTGGATCGCATAGTGGAGCTCATTTAGACCCGCTCACTAGATACACTCGCTCTCTCCCAGCGTATGCAAATCTAACGCACGCCCAGCAAGGCAGGCGATCGTATGCCAAGTTGTTAGCATTCCCAATATGTCTTGACATGTGATCACTTTGTGTATGCAGATGCCCAATAGCCATTCATAAGACACACACTTGCACACGTCATCTCCTGGAAGTGCATAAAAACACTGGTACATCGAGAATCATCAGATGTGCTCGCAGTGCTTGAGGTTCACTATACCTTGCTGCAAGCACTGCGATCATTTCAGTATGAAATACAACCAGGCGACATGTACAATGATGCTGCCTATTAATTATGCACGCCTCTGAAATGGCATTTAAATACTCAGGTACACCTGTGTTTGTACCTCCACTCCCCCGTTTCTAGTGGCCTGCCCTTGTTACCACCTACAAATGGCCTCTCCTGTCACTCATTCAACAGGGCTGTCTATGCTGGACGAGCGAGCGTTTCCCGATATTTTGCAGCAGTTTGCACACACGCATTGCGATACATATGCATGCGCAGATTGCAAATTTTGCCCAGCTATGAGCGATCACATGCTAGCAAGCGGGTCTGAATCAGGCTCAGTGTGCAAGCCCTATCGTGTGTGCACGGCACTCATTTTATCACATTGTCCCCATATTCTGTGCTGTACAGCAGATGGGATGATGCAATATATGACACCATGCTGCTAAATGCAACATGAAAATATATATCACATGGTCGTATGGCACAATATATAATTCCATTGTGTCATGTTGATGGAGGGGAAACACAGTTCATATAGTGTGTACACAGCTTAACTCTAAAAAATTAAAGAGGGGCAAACTGCCATCCCATAACATCAACAAAAAGAGAATCCAGATGGGTACCACCTGCCATCCCATTCTCAACCAATCAAACTTGAATAAGGGTTTAACTACCATGCCTCAGCAAAATTAATGGCCTGATTCAGCTTTGGATAGAATTGCAAAGCTGATCGCAAGCAGCTTTGCAATTTTGTATGTGCAGATATGCGAAAGCACAGGAGGCATCACGCCTCTTGCTGCATTATGTGTCTGACCTGCATTGTCCAAAGCAGCATTGGATACTCTGCGGAACATCAGCTGGCTAAAATGACCAATGGGGTCATGTAGCCATCTGCCACAGATGAGAGGAAGAAGCCAGGAAATCTCCAACAGCCGACAGAGATCCTGGCTTTTTACCTTCCCCCCAATGGCAGCAAAGCACCAACATTCCGTTCCCTGCCCACAAATGGCAGCAGCCTGTGAATCACTGACAGTCTGCTGCTATTCTCCCTGTGCAGGATCGCAAACCTGTTCTACACATGCAAAGAATGGGTGAGGCACCTGCGCAGATTCCCAATCAACTGCTCAATGAGGACCTAAATTCAGATGGGGGCCAACTGCCAGTCCATTAGCAACAACTTAAGGCATCTGCACTCCCCTACTAATGATGCAAGAAGCCCACCTGGACCGGCGGTGCTGTTGACCACAGTAGGTAAATATCATCCCAATTCGTGCATTTATAGAAAGAGTGCTTTGAAGTGCTTTAGTGCTGGTGCTTTGAAGGTCCCAATGAGCACAGTGGCCTCTATCATTCGTAAACGGAAGAAGTTTGGAATCACCAGGTCTCTTTCTAGAGTTGGCCGGCCATCTAAACTGAGTGATCGGGATAGAAGGGCCATAGTCAGGGAGGTGACCAAGAACCCGATAATCACTCTATCAGAGCTACAGCATTCCTCTGTGGAGAGAGGAGAACCTTCCAGTAGGACAACCATCTCTGCAGCAATCCACCAATTAGGCCTGTATGGTAGAGTGTCCAGATGGAAGCCACTCCTTAGTAAACAGCAACAGCACATGGCAGCCCCCCTGGAGTTTGCCAAAATGCACCTGAAGGACTCTCAGACCATGATGAGACAAAGACTGAACTCTTTGGTGTCAATGCCAGGCATTAGGTTTGGAGGAAACCAGGCACTGCTCATCACCAGGTCAATACCATCCTTACAGTGAAGCATGGCGGTGGCAAAATCATTCTGTGGGGATGTTTTTCAGTGTCAGGAACTGGGAGTCTAGTCAGGATAGAGGGAAAGATGAATGCAGCAATGTACAAAGACATTCTGGATGAAAGCCTGCTCTAGAGCGCTCTTGACCTCAGACTGGGGTGACGGTTCATATTTCAGCAGGACAATAACCCTAAGCACACAGTTAAGATATCAAAGGAGTGGCTTCAGGACAACTCTGTGAATATCCTTGAGTGGCCCAGCCTGAGCCCAGACTTGAATCCAATTGAACATCTCTGGAGAGATCTGAAAATGTATGTGCACTGATGCTTCCCATCCAACCTGATGGAGCTTGAGAGGTGCTGCAAAGAGGAATGGGCAAAACTGCCCAAAGATAGGTGTGCCAAGCTTGTGGAATCATATACAAAAATACTTGAGGTTGCAATTGCTGCCAAAGGTGCATCAACAAAGTATTGAGCAAAGGTTGTGAATACTTATGTACATGTGATTTCTTAATTATTTATGTTTAATTAAATTTGCAAAAATCGCAAAAAAACTTTTTACACATTGTCATTATGGGGTATTGTGTGCAGAATTTTGAGGACAAAAATGAATTTATTCCATTTTGGAATAAGGCTGTAACATAACAAAATGTGGAAAAAGAGAAGCATAGTGAATACTTTCCGGATGCACTCTGTATGTATGTATATATATATATATATATATATATGTAGTGTACATCATATTTCCACAGCTCCTTTTTTCTAAATTATTTTCAATACATGGGGAGAATAAATTGTCACCAAATTCAAGTCTCTGAGGGGCCAATTTATCATGTACTGCATTCTAATGGGGGAGGATATATTGCCTGAATGACACAAATTTAGTAAAAATCACTTGCCGGGACTTGGGCTCCAATAAGAGCCCATCCTAGTGAAGCTTATGCTATAATCCCATTCCTGGGTTTGGATCCACCATGGGAAATACGCAGCTGTCTTGCAAATGCGCCCTTGGTGGCAGACACAGGAGATGCAAAATGATCCATCTCTGAAATAATTTATGGAACAGTAGCCCATAAGCTACTATGGAGTAATGCCATCTTAAGATGGCTTTAGCTTCAGGGGCCAAGCTCTGTCATGCAAAGCACTGGTAAATGCAACAGCTTGGTAAAGCCAACATCTTAGCAGCTCCCATGGAAACCTATAGGGATGCTTTGCTGTCAAAAATAATATACAGTGAAAGATACTAGAGTTACAGTATCTGCTGCTTTTACCACTCTGACACCTGGCTCACTACAATACTCACCAATACTCTAATTCTCGGGGTTGCATCAATACTATTTGTACACTTGTTATTTTCCTGTGTCTTATGCTACACGTTGTTCTCCCTGGTAAAATAAACCTAAGATCTGGTTAAGTTGTACCATGTGTGGACTAACCTCCATCAACACCAAACAACTGCACAACACATTTAACATCTTGCACACTCTGGTTCAGTGTACTGATTGCTATATAAACTTAACTCCACCCAGTCTCATTCCACTGACATCTTTTCCACCGCTACTATGCTAATAGGTTATAAAACCAGCAGCCTCAAGTTAATAGGTTCTGGTCCCCATACACTGACACCAGCAACATTTCCACACTTCACTACAACTGTGCTTTATGAAATATGTATGACTAAACATTTCTGTTCTGACAAACAAGGATATTTAAAATTTTTCCAAAAACATTAAACTGTAAGGGGTAAATTTATAAAGATTCGTGTAGAGATTTCTCTATTGAGCCTGAAAATTTCGGTGAAAATGCAATCTCTGTTGAATACACCATCGGCCAAACTTGAAAGTACTTTCTGTGGAAAATGTGCAATACAACTCAGAAATTTACCAAGAATCGTGATTATAATCATGGGTGTACTTTTAGCAAACTTGGTCCTAAATAGAAGTTTTAAATAGACTACTGCTGGAGCTGCAAGTTTGGTTGAAACATACACAGATCACTGTTACCTGTGTATGTTTTTGGATGTAATTACTGTCTAAAGTGTTAATTTAAAATATTCAATACTCACCTACCTCCTGGCGTCGGATCTGTTCCCTTCTCCAGTAGGCTCCCAGGGATTGGCCGTAAAGAAAAAAAAGCTACCCATTCTATTTCGGACTGTAGAGAAGATGTATAACACATACATGTCTACCCCGGTGAATTACAGAGACCGACAGGTTTCTGCCGCTTTCCGGGCTGGCCAGCCAATCAGAGGCCACTCTACAGTGCTATTGACTGTCAGCCAAGTGGGTCACAGCCAATCAGCAGCCGCTAAATATAGAGCAACCTCTGATTGGCTGGTGGCCCCAGAGAATGACAGAAGCCTGATGATCTCTATCATTCGGCGCGGTAGAGATGTATGTGTTAACACATACATCTCTACATGTATGGTATGGATTGGGTACTTGTTTTTTTGTTGCCAAGACAGGAGAAGGGGACCGAAGCTCCGCCAGGAGGTAGGTGAGTATTGGATTTGAATTCACAGGTAAACCCGTGGGAATCTACTGGAGAAGGGGACTGTACTTCTGGCAGAATGTAAGTATGTCCGAGTATTTTAGGCATGTAATAAACTTTTACTTTCTATTACTTTCTATGGTGTGTGTCATGTTGTTATTTTACTTTTTTTTACAGTGGGGGTGTGGGTGCCAGCTGCCTGCTAGCACTTGTAATTCCACAAGTGCTAAAAGATTGGCACACTGGCACCTGTAGTTTTACTGTAAGAAAAAACTGTATCATTCTATTTTTGACAGGAAAGAGCCCCAGGCTTCAGCATAAACCTGGGGTGTTCAAGAGAGGAGAAACCCCTTTATTGTGGGGGTCCCCATCTCCACTGAGATCCCCAGCTTGGGCTGAATAGCTTGGGCTGTTAAAGGTTTGCTTGGTGTGACCCGGTGAAAGGACCCATGGCTGTTAAATTATACCCCGGCTATATTTGACCCAGGTGCTGGTTTTAAAAATAGGGGGAGCCCCATGCAATTATTTTCTCCTATTTTTAAAACCAGGATTGGTTCAGGGAGCCCAGTGCTGGTTTATAAAATACGGCGGACCCTGCTCATTTTCCTCCCAATATGTTTAGAACTAGGACTGGCTCAGGAGATATGGGCTGATTATTCTTTGGGGGGGGCCCTACATATTTTTTTAAAAACAAATTATTACTTTCAGTCTTTTTTAAAAACCAAGCAGCTTGCACATATCTCACTTGTATGTGCAGGCTGCTTGTTCGATTGAGTTTGGCTACGGTCCTACTGAGGGTACTCGGTAGACAAATCACGATCGCATACAAAATGAAAAAACTAAATTCAGCAAATTATGATTCTTGGTAAATTTGAAAGCTTTAGCTGGCAAAAATCACCAGAGTTTCAGCGATGCTAATCGAGTTTTTATTTGGGCAATCAACGACTAGACATGATTCTTAGTAAATTTACCCCTAAGTGTATAAAAAGAACACTAAGGGGTAAATTTTCTAAAGTACTGTTTTTTTAAAAGTGGAGATGTTGCCCATAGCAACCAATCAGATTCTATCTAATATATTCTAGAAGATGCTAATTAAATGTTAAGTAAAATCTGATTGGTTGCTATGGGCAACAACTCCACATCTAAAAACCTGCACTTTAGTAATTATATCCCTACATTTTCACTGGTTTATACAATAAAATGAAAGTTGTGACACAAACATCTACTCTTTTGCATCACAAAACAAATACTCACTTATTTGAATCTTGCTTAATAAATATTTCATAACCAATTAGGTAAACACAACTGTTTTTAACAGCAGATCTAATAATACAATGCAGGACTAACAAAGGGCTCTGTAGACTAGAAACTGATCAGTCACTGAGGCCTTGCAGCTAAGCACACAAGAAAGCCTGAAAGATACATTCTGTGTAGACTAAATCTCAAGAGACAGTCACAACACAAAAAATTAAATCATATCTTTACGCTTATTTAATCTGTCTTTATGAATATATATTTTCAAGTTACAGTCTTTAGACTATTGGTGCCTAGCTTCATTTACACAAAAGCTTCATCAGATACAAATTAATTTTTCTATAACTAAGAATCTATGCCCTGATGATTGTGTAGGCATAGGGCCTGATTCAGAGCCGCTCGTAAGCGGCCGCTCGTTCGCTCCGAGCGATCTTTGCCCAACTGCGCATGCGTATGGATCATAATACGCATGCACGAACCAGTCAGTGCGGCCGAAAATCATTTGTTCGCTAAATAGCGAATGCCTGCTATTTTGAGTGACAGGAGGAGGCGTATGTGGGTGGTAACAGGGGAAGGTGCTTGAAAATGGGGAGTGGAGATCCGAACGCAGGCGTGCTTAAAGGTCAAAACGGGCGTTTTATGGGTGTGCATAATTAATACAGCAGCGTCATTGACAACGTCACTGGGTTATTTTATAGCCAGAACTGCTCGCAAGATTGTGGTAGCAAAAACCAACCACAAGAATAGCGAGCAGTTCATATGCTGGTCGATGTACTCGATTAATCTAATAAATAGCGGACATGACGTAGGATGCGAGCGGCCAGGGGGCGTAGTTTTTCAACAAACGACTGCAAGTTTTGTTCGCTCGTTCAGATATAGAGGCGTGAACAGACCGCAGACAGTGAACGGTTCATTTGAATAGCCACCCCTATTTTCTGGACGAACGACCGCAAATAGCGTCCGGCTCTGAATCAGGCCCATAGGCCGATAGCCGCTCATGTGCAATAGGACTCCTGGGTCATAAACCCTGAAGTTCTCTCCTCACAAGAGACAGCTCTTTTCAGAAGAGCTGTCATAGGAGGTATGTATTCATGCATGGCAGTATTATTAAATGCCAGAATGCATGCAACAGAGAGCAGGATGTTTTGAATAGTATATGATACATACATCCCGCCTACTGTTTTTTAGCATAAAAATGTATTAATATTCATAGGTCTGGGAAAGTTACCCTTGTTACCAGTGCTTAGTTACCACCATCCTCATAGACCACAATTGTAACAAATGTAAGTGGTGAAAGCTTTGCTTTTTGTTGCAAACTAAAATCATCATAGGATAGCATCAGTTTATCTGGTTAGGGGCCCAGGGAAGCCAAAGAACATGCCAGGTCAAATAACTATGCAAATGTACAGACCGTAGTCACACATCCACATAGGATTTCTTCTTTTATCAGCCTTGTCAGGCTTCTGGTGGAGAGCAAACCTCTTTCACCAAGGAGTAAATTGCACTGATACTTCATTATGTATTGATGCAATATGCTGCAATACATAATGATAGTTATCATGACCTAATGCCACCAATAGTATTTAGACCCCTGTACTGTATGATTGTGAGCTGATGTAGCTCTCATTATTGTCTCTTATTTATAATGTACTAGTAACATGTAGTGCATTGCTGTATATCATAATGCATAGAGTCATTGTTCTTTGCAGGGAGACCCAAGTTAAACTGTGACCATGGCTTCTTTCTTCACAGATGCTGTTGCTCAGAGATCTAATAGTGTCTGTGTGATCAGGAAGTCTGATCATTCCATTACGGTTTGTAAGCAAGCCCCAGCTCACTGCAGTGTCTGAATGAAAACATTCACTTCATGCTTGTGAACAGGTTTCCCATCATCATATCATTTACATACTGTAAGTAAAGCATGGTGCTAACTCTAATGTTTACAGTAAGTTGTTGTTCGTCTGTGGTTAATCACATTATGAGGGATGAATAAGCGATATCTTATAAATGTTGCATTAATGAGGGAGGTGGACTCCAAAATTGCATATAGACATCACTTAAATTATCTCAAAAAAAGTAGTTGTGGTGACATGTGTCCTCCAAGGTATTTATGGACTATGGGTCTGATTCAGCAGTGCACGCTAGTGCTCTGCTGAATGCAGATTCCCGATGTTTGGGAATCTGCGCAGGCACCAGACCCATTCTGCGCATGTACAGAATGGGTCTGCGAGGCCGCACGCAAACTCTCAGCAGACTGTCAGTGATTGGCAGTCTGCTGCCATTTGTGGGTGGGGAGGGGGCGGTGATTCCCTTAATTTCCTGAAATGGAGGCATGTCACCACCTTTGAAGGGGAGGGAAGAAGCCAGAATCTCCGTCTGCTGATGTACATTTCCTGGCCTCTTCCCCTAAATTGCGGTAGCTGGCTGTGGGACCCCATGGGTCACCGCAGCTGGCTGATTGTACGCAGATTAACCGATGGTGCACCGATATCTGCAAGGATCGCAATAGCAAAGCTGTCTGTGTGCATCTTTGCAATTACAATCCTTACAGAATCAGGCCCTATGTACGTAAGTTCAGTTCTAAATATTGTCCTGAGATCCTCACAATTCACTTCTCCAGATGAGATATCATCCCTTATGCGGAGTAGATATTTCTTCCAAATACAGCAATACTCTCAATTTCTCTGTGCATACATGTAAAAAAATATAAAAAGGACTATATATAAAGAAGTACTTTTTTATTCAAAATTAAAAGCATAATATATCCACCATACAACAAACAGGGCAGTTTACCAGATTGAGAGGGGTGTCAATATACACATACTGCTGGTCATGTGTGCAAAGAGCCCCTCCAATATATGGTGGTTACTACAAACAGGGGGTCATCCAGGTGATACATTGGAGGGGCTACTTTGCACATTTGACCAGCGATGTTCTGGTATCCTAAAACCCAGGAGGTGACTGATATAGAGTACATGTTTATTTGGATGTGTGTATATTGACACCCCTCCTAATTTGGTATGCTGCCTTGTTTGTTGTATGGTGAATATGTTAGGTTTTTATTTTTGAATAAAAAAGTACTTCATTATATATTAGAGATGTGCGCCGACCCCCGTGTTTTGGTTTAATTTTTGGATCTGTATCTCCTCTGGTTTTGGATCTGGATTGGTTTTGCCAAAACCTCCCTTCTGTATTTTGTGTTTTGGTTTTGGATCTGGATTTTTTTCTTAAAAGAACTCATAAAACCAGCTAAAATCACATAAAATGGGCCTGTTTTTGTTCCTACAGTATTATTAACCTCAATGACATTTATTTCCACACGTTTCCAGTCAATTTTGACCACCTCACAGCTCACAATATTGATTTTTTTATCTTGTTAAGGGACAAAAGGTTGCATCCAGCTAGCTGGAGTGATAAATAGAGTTAAGGACTGTGCAAAGATGATGGTTGGGGCACCCCTTGAGGATTAAATAATTGATAGTTGATAATTAATGCAGTCACTGACTAAAGGAGGAATTGTTAGTTGATAATTGGTGCAGCCACTGGCTGAAGTAAGAATTGATAGTTGATACAGTAGTTGGCGCAGCCACTGGCTGAAGTAAGAATAGTTGATAGTTGATAATTGGTGCAGCCACTGACTGAAGTAAGAATACTTGATACTTCAGCCAGTGGTGCAGCCACTGGCTAAAGTGAGAATTGATAGGTGATAGTTGGTGCAGCCACTGGCTCAAGTAAGAAGATTTGATACTTGATAATTGGTGCAGCCACTGCCTGAAGTAAGAATAGTTGATACTTGATACTTCAGCCAGTGGTTCAGCCACTGTCTGAAGTAAGAATTGATAGTTGGTGCAGCCACTGGCTAAAGTAAGAAGAGTTGATACTTGATAATTGGTGCAGCCACTGGCTAAATAATTGATAGTTGGTACAGCCACTGGCTGAAGTAAGAATAGTTGATACTTGATAATTGGTGCAGCCACTGGGTGAAGAATTGATAGTTGGCACAGCCACTGGCTGAAGTAAGAAAAGTTGATACTTGACAATTGCTGCAGCCACTGGCTGAAGAATTGATAGTTGACGCAGCCTCTTTCTGAAGTAAGAAGAGTTGATACTGGATAATTGGTGCAGCCACTGGGTGAAGAATTGATAGTTGGCATAGACACTGGCTGAAGTAAGAAGAATTGATAGTTGATAGTTGGCACAGTCACTGGCTGAAGTAAGAAGAGTTGATACTTGATAATTGGTGCAGCCACTGGCTGAAGAATTGATAGTTGGCGCAGACATTGGCTGAAGTAAGAAGAGTTGATACTTGATAATTGGTGCAGCCACTGGCTGAAGAATTGATAGTTGATAGTTGAAGCAGCCACTTTCTGAAGTAAGAAGAGTTGATAATTGATAATTGGTGCAGCCACTGGCAGAAGAATTGATAGTTGGTGCAGACATTGGCTGAAGTAAGAAGAGTTGATACTTGATAATTGGTGCAGCCCCTGGCTGAAGAATTGATAGTTGATAGTTGAAGCAGCCACTTTCTGAAGTAAGAAGAATTGATACTTGATAATTGGTGCAGCCACTGGCTGAAGAATTGATAGTTGGCACAGCCACTGGCTGAAGTAAGAAGAGTTGATACTTGATAATTGGTGCAGCCACTGGCAGAAGATTTGATAGTTGGTGCAGCCACTGGCTGAAGTAAGTAGAGTTGATACTTGATAATTGGTGCAGCCAATGGCTGAAGTAAGAATTGATAGTTGATAGTTAATTGTTGATGCAGCCTATGGGCTGAGTAGTAGTGGAATACAGAGCTATGATTAGGAATTAGTCCTGCAACAGCCTTGAGGGCTGGAACTCTTTGCAAGTTGAGGCCGATACAGCCTTGAGGGCTGGTGAGGAGTGACGATAGGTGGCCTTTGGGCCATGAAGTAGGATGAGGCCTTTGAGCTGTGAAGCAGCCTTGAGGACTGAGAACTCTTGGCAGGATGTGGCCTTTGGGCCATGCAGCAGGATGTGGTTTTTGGGTGGTGTAGCAGCCTTGAGGGCTGAGAACCCTTGGTTGAATATCATTGTTGCGCAACTTGTGCCACTGGGTTGACACAAGCAGCAGTACACTGGCTTGTGTACAATTGAAGCTAATGTTTGGCTTGTGCCGCTGGGTTGACCCAAGTGGCAGTACGCTGGCTTGTGTACACCTGACCCTGCAGTGTAGCCTTCACTGCCAGGTTGACACAAGCAGCAGCACACTGAATGGCAAACACTGGGGACGCTGAGGTGCAGCTTGTGCCGCCTTGATGACACAAATGGCAAGTGACTAAAGTGCACACCATGCCGTCTGGATGACACAAATGGCAAGACAAAAAAAATGCAGACTGGGGAACTGGATACTTTCTTGTTTTTGCTGACTGATTTGCATTACCACCAGCAGTGTGTCTCTTAGGAATATGTATTGTTTTCCTGACAGCTGAAGAAACTGAAGGAGGAGATCATGCCATGTCACGTGCTGCTTAAGCTGACAATTTTTTCACCAACAGCTCTTTGCATCTTTTCAGATATATGTCCATCGGAAAGAAAGACACAAGGTATGACTTAAACCTAGGATCAAGTATGGTCACCAAAATATAGTTATCTGATATCAATAGATTGAAGACCCTTGGATCCTGGCAAAGGGAATTAAGTGCTTGATCTACAAGTCTGACATACTTAGTGGAATTACTCCATTTCAGCTCCACCTTCAGTTTCTCCAGCTGCTTTTGCAAAACTCTGATTAGGAGAATGACCTGACTAAAGCTGGCAGTGTCTGAGCTATCTTCACATGTGGCAAGTTCAAAGGGTTTGAGAACCTTGCACAACATGGAAATTATTCTCCACTAGGCTTGACTTAGGTGCATTCCTGATAATCTCTCTATATCATAGGCCATAGGATGGCCTTGGATGTCCTTTTGCTGCTCCTCCATCTGCTGAAGCATATAGAGGGTAGAATTCCACCTAGTTGCTACCTCTTGATTCAGCTGATGGCAGAGCAAATTCAACAGTTCTTGCTGGTTCTGCAATCTGCTGAATGTTGAAAATGGCCTGAAATCTTTCGGGCCACTGAATGCATCTTCTGTACGCCCCTGTAATTTTTTTAAAAAATGTCGCACCACCAAATAAATTGTGTGAGCAAAACATGGGATATGTTTGAATTTGCCCACATGTAATGCTTGCACAATATTGCTGGCATTGTCAGAAATCACAAATCCCAAGGAAAGTCCAAGTGGGGTAAGCCATTTTGCAATGATGTCCCTGAGTTTTTCTAAGAGTTTCTCAGCAGTATGCCTCTTAGTGAAACTGGTGACTCACAGAGTAGCCTGCCTCTGAATAAGCTGGCATTTGTCAGATGATGCTGCTGCTGCTGTTTGCACTGTTGGAGGCAATACGCCTACCCAGTGGGCTATCACAGTCATGTAATCTTTAGTTTGCCCTGTCCCACTTGTCCACGTATCTGTGATTAAGTGGAAAGTGGGCCCAATTACATTTTAAAAGACATGAATACATTTATTTAATGTCCTTGTAGAGATTGGGAATTGCTTTCTAGAGAAATGGAAACTAGAAGGTACATGGTAGCGGGGACACATGACCTCCATTAACTGTGTAAAACCCACTGCATTAATGGCAGATACTGGACACATCTGTAACCAGCATAACTGTTATGGTGTCAGTAATCCACTGTGTAACTGGGTATCTGCTGTCATACTTGTTCACCATTGCAAAGGATTGTTTGACAGTCAATTGTTTGGTTAAACTATCAGTAGTCTTCATCCTGGTCCCCTTCTGGGATGAAGATCCACTCACAGCAACAGCACCAGCAGTCATAGTACTGAAGATTCCTCTAAGAAACAACAGATAGGAGATGAGTCAGTTATTCTTATGGAATCAGATGCAGGACTACTTCTGATCACGAATGAGGATGTTGATGATGATGCAGGTGTTGGTGGTGGAGATTGCAGGTGCTTGGTTCCAGATAGGAGGGAGAAGCTGTGTGATACTGGACTGATTGTTGTTTGGTTTTTTGTTGCCAAAGTTTCAGAATTTAAAATACTTTTTCCAATTTCATGAATGTGCTGCAAGTGACATAACAGGGAGGAGGTTCCTAGATGGTTAAGGTGCTTACCTCTACTCACTGTTACATGGCAACAGTGAAAAATGGCTTGGAAAAGTTTGTCCGTATTTGGGTTGAAATGATTCCACACCTGAGAAGTGGATTTTTTGGTGTTTTGCCCAGACATATAAACAATGGGATTTTTCCCACCATGGGCAACAACTATTGCCTGATTTACAGTTTTCACACAAACATTCTCACCATCAACATGCTCATCATAAACAATCTTGTTGTTATCACCAACTACGTAAATATCCTCCTCATCCTCCTGGTGCAATTCTATAGAAGCATCTTCGATTTCTACATCAGCATGTTGACGTGTGCTGCTCATCCCCACATTTTCAGATGGCACACAAATGGTGGAAAGAGGATCCTCTTCAAGTACAGTATTAGAAAGATCAGGCTCACACATGGTAACTGCAGACACACTTAGACTCTTCTAGGAGATCTTTGACTTTTCGTAGCACACAGTTGGTTCCGGTGTCTTACTTGTCTTAACAATTTAAATTTTTTTGTACCTATTGTACAAGCAGAAGTGTAAAATCAGAAGTGTAAATCATCACAACCAGAACCACCAGTCATAAATAAAGGCCAAGGCCTTATCCTTTCCTTGCGACTTCGTGTAGTGAATGGCATATTGCCAATATTTTGTTTATCTAAAGCTAACTTAGCTTTAAATTTGTTTTTCTTGAACAGAAAAAAGTAGATTTTACATTACCTGACTTAAACCCTGGTGCATCGACCTTCATAGATGACATTGATGGCCTTGTATCATCATCATGACTGCTGCCGGCAGCTACAAGACTGGTATTTGAATCCTGCTCTCCTGTCATGTGACTGTCCTCCATACTCACTGTGGTCTTACAGCAGTGTCAACATGCAATTATACTTCAGCTAAGTTGCAGCTAACGCACACAACTACACAAAAAAAGATATAAAACTGGGGGAGAGCACCCCTGAACGAGGCAGCAGTACCTTGATAAATGACATAGGCAGCACCCCTGCACAGCTACGTTGATGGTGATAAGTGTGGCTAACATGCCCACACAGAAAAAAAAAACTTTTATTGATTGACTGATTATTTTTTTGGGCATTTGGGGGGAGAGAGCACCCCTGAATGAGGCAGCAGCCCTTTGATAAATGACACAGGCAGCACCCCTGTGCAGCTACGTTGCTGGTGATAAGTGTGGATAATGCACGCACACACACAGAAAAAAAACA
This sequence comes from Taudactylus pleione, assembly GCA_031769625.1. NCBI lineage: Eukaryota > Metazoa > Chordata > Amphibia > Anura > Myobatrachidae > Taudactylus > Taudactylus pleione. The sequence goes on from JAUIMM010000614.1 coordinate 881,007, forward strand.
CTTTTATATATTGATTAAAACAATTTTTGGCACTTGGGGGAAGAGCACCCCTGAACGATGCAGCAGCCCCTTGATAAATTACACAGGCAGCACCCCTGCATAGCTACTTTGCTGTTGATAAGTGTGGCTAATGCACACACACACAGAAAAAAAAACACTTTTATTGATTAATTAAAAAAAAATTGGCACTTGGGGGAGAGCACCCCGGAATGAGACAGCAGCCCCTTGATAAATAACACTGGCAGCACCCCTGTGCAGCTACGTTGCTTCTGATAAGTGTGACTAACACACACACACAGAAAAAAAACACTTTTATTGATTGATTGATTGATTGAATGATTAATTTTTTTTGGCACTTGGGGGTATAGAGCACCCCTGAAAGAAGCAGCAGTACCTTGATAAATGACATGGGCTGCACCCCTACACAGCTACATTGCTGATAAGTATGGCTAATGTGCACACCACACAGAAAAAAATATTTTTTTTCACACTGGGGGTAAATATGAAGAGTACCCCTGATGGATAGAGTAGTGATTAGCCCCTAGACAACACAGCAGCACAGCCAGCCAGTCCCTATGGAAAACAGTCAGCCAGCACCTATGGACAACAGCCAGCCCTATGGACATTAAGCAGCCATCCCCTGACACAAGTGACAATAGTAGCCAACCCCTATCATCACAGCAATCACAGCCCCTCCTTCCTCTTCACTGGCAACAGTAACCAGCCCCTATCAGCACAGCGATCACAACCCCCTCCTTCCTCTTCACTCTCCACAGCTGGAATGAAAATGGCGGTGATCGCGGGGAACCTTTTATACAATCCAAAACCCACGAGAATCCTACACTGGGATGATAACATTTTACCTTGTTTTGAGATCCAAATCAAGCGGGAAAATCCGAGCCGACTCGGATCTCTGCTCGGAATTCAAAGTTCGGGTGAGTTTGGTTCTCTGAGAATCAAATCCACTCATCTCTATTATCTATACCCTTATTATATTTGTTTACATGTTCTTATGCATGGAGAAATTGAGAGTATTGCTATTTTTATAAAAAATATCTACTCCGCATAATGGAGAATATCTCATCTGGAGAAGTGGATTGTGAGGATTTCAAAACATTACTTTGTACTGAATTTATGTACATAATCCCTAAACACCTTGGAGGATGCATGTAACCACAAGTGCTTTAGTTGAGATTAGATTATATAGAGGTGGACGTGACCACCTTGCGGTACCTGCAGCACTATTGTTTTGAAGCGCAAGTTTTTCTATTATTGTTCTCTGTGTCACTTAAATTATGCAGGGCTGATTCAGATTTGGGAATCAAGGAAAGAAGCAAGTTACTTTGATTCTGGAACAAGTCATGTTGCATTTAGAGATGTACACAGACCTCAACATTTTGATTTTAGTTTTAGTTCTAAATCATTGTCATGTTTTGGTTTTGCCAAAATCTCCCTCATGTGTTTTGGTTTGGTTTTGATTTTGAATTTCTTTAAAAATGTATAAAAACAGCTAAATTTATATACCTTGGATCTGTTTTTGTTCGAATAGTATTATTAACATCAATAACATTAATTTCTAAGCAATTTTTATGACCACCTCACAGCACCTGAATCATGAGGGAGGAAATTACTTGCAATCCAAAACATGCAAAGTACGTTTTTTTGATCCAAATTCCGAAACTCTTAAGAATACCTGAGTCAGTACTCAGTACTACTCTGAACCCAAAGTGATTCAAGTCAAGAACTCAGTTCAGCTCGGAACCCCAAAGTTTGGGTGTTTATGGTTTTAATCAAAACCATTCTGATCTTATTTATTTGCAATGCAAGTGGTATTGTTTTTGCATGTAGGATAAATACAGGCTGCTTTTGAATGTAGCCTACAAATGTTGGTCAGCTTTATTTTTATATTGTAATTTAGATTTCAGATTAGACATGCTCCTTTCAAATCTCAATCTCTTTGCACATTTTAAATTTGCCCCCACATGCAGTGCAGCATAGTTTTGCCAAGGTCCAAAGTTACTAGCTTTTTTTCTGTTTTGCTCCCCAGCTCAAAATCAGCCTCTGTATAATTACATAGAATTACTCTCTGAGAAAAATGTTTCATATATGTAAAAAAAACAGTTAAACAGTTTATCACTGTGTTGAAACTTCACAAATGGCGTTTAATTCTGAGCATTTTTACTGAAAAATAAAATGCTAAATGTTTAGGGCAGGCATTAATTTAATTAGGGGATACAACATTATAAAATTTGCTATTCTGATTTATGTGCTTTTTTATGTGACTCTTGCATTATACTTTTATTTGTCATGTTCTGCAGGAACAGCAAGAGGTCTGAGCATACCCTCAGGTACTTCATAGTAGACAGCCTGTTAATCTGCTCTTTCCAATATTTGGCTCCTGGCACTAAATTCTCAAACTGTGGTAGTCAGGAGTCTAAATTAACACAGACAGACAGCAGAAGCACCAGACCAGTTCCATCTGTTCAGCAGACAGACCTAGTAAACATGGATAGTAGTGTATACATTGTTATTATAGGTATAGCACCTGTGGAGACATGTCAGTCACTTGTTTTGGCTTTGAACAGTGTGTTATGGGCCTGATTCTGAGGTTACAATAAACCAAAGAAAGAGGATTAGGCTTATCATATCCCTTGAAACTGGGACACTCATGAATTACACAGCTTCTGTGGCTGATTAAAATTTAAAACCAGATGAAACCTTTCGTCGGCCATTCACATAACCCACGTAAATCATGAGTGTCTTGCTTAAATGGATAGCATGTTAAGCCTAAAAAAGAGCAAGTAACTGTGCTAACCATGTTGCAACAATGCAAGGGGTGCAAATATATATGCTTATATTAAGGCTGCATCTAAAAAAATGGATTTCTCCAAAGAGAATTTTGGAGGGGGGTCAGGGTGTTCAAGGGACTACACCTCAAAAACTATTAGAGGTACGAATCTGAAATTTGGCATGGCCGGGTAAAACTGTCACTGGGTGCTGCATGCCAAATTTCAGGGCAAAAACATAAACAATGAGGACATGGGAGTAATCTAAAGCTCCAACTGTCACTTTTTTCTGACATTCTCAATTAGGAACCCTTTTCTGCTATAGTCTATAGGGGATTTTTGGGAAAGCATAACTCAGGGTAGGGATGGAATTTAGACTTGGGGTTTGTTTTATTAGTTAGCTATTCTGCCTACATGCTTTTTGGGTTCAGGTAAATTAGAAAGTTACAGTTTTTAAACTATTACCTCAAGAATGCGCCATTGTAGAGATAGGACTTTTCAACTTGTTGCGCTGCCTCAGTAGGAGCCTCCAGCAGGTGTAGTCATAGTGGCTTCACTTGGGTGCAGCAAGATGGCCATCATTTGTGGGTGGTAGCAGGGGCCAGGGGCGGGGGGCAGGAAGTCTATGTTTTCTGTTGCCAGGATTCAGGGGAGAGGGGGTAGGGGTTTTGTGGGCATTAGCTGCGGCCAGGAACCAGGGACGGTAGTGGGCATTAGCGGCAGCAGTGCAGGTGGTGGTGGTGCAGGCATTAGGACCCAGGGGAGGTAGCAGCACACAGATGCAGGCTCGGATCTGAAAATTCCGTGATACCTGCATCTGTGTTTAAAAAAAATAAACACAGAAGCACGGACGGGTCAGTGAGACCAGTATGTGCTTATGTTTTTACAAATAAAAACATTGTAAAAAAATTAATGGCATGCCCCCTCCCCAAAAAACCAACCAGCCCCGGACAATGGAGACCCAGTACTGGTTGTGCTAAATACAGAGGACAAACAACATAGGGGTCCCCCTTATGATGCACAATCAGCACCAGGCTATTCAGAACCAGTCCTGGTTGTCAAAATACAGGAGACAAATGATGTAGGGTCCCCCGTATTTAGTGCAACCAGCACTGGGCTCTGAGCCGGTCCTTTTTCTGGAAATACAGGAGCAAAAAATGCTTAGGGCCCCCCTGTATTTCCCAGAACCACCACCAGACTCTTTCTAGTGTGGGGGTGATGCCACAGTCAGGGGAGCCCTTTCACTGGGCCCCCCAACCACAGCATCACCCCTGACCGCTAGTCAGCCCAGGCCAGGGATCCCTGGGGAGTTGGGGACCCCCCAATAAAGGGGTCCTCCTCTCCAGGGCACCCAAGGCCCAGGCTGTTACCCCGGGGCTATCCATAGGGGGAGGGGCCCTAGATTGCACACCCTAAGCACATTGTGAGATGCAACTTGCTGAAACTTGTCATGCTGCAAGCAGAAAAAGTGACAGATGCAAGTGCACACTCTAACTATACTGAACCTAATAATAATACTGCTAAATTGCATCCAAGAGGTTCTTAGCATAACGATGGCCATAATTGTGGGCCTGCCCACTGCATCAAGGTGACCTCTATCAGGCAGGTCCCTAACACTCCAATGGAACAAATACATGGCACAGGACCCCCCAGGCCAACCCAGCAGAACCACCACATGGCATCACACTAGTGTGAGATTTAAAGTGAGGGGTAAAGAATAATAAAGAAAACCTATGTGTTAAGTCCTACATAAGTAAGAGGTTATAATAAAAAGTGTATAAAGTGCTACATATACAAAACCAAATTAAAGTGAAAAAGTGTACATTATGATGCCATGAAGCAATCCAGGCACACCAGTCCAGAGAGCCCAGCACAGCAATACCAGTCCCAAAACTGACACCGACACTGGGGATAGACTGCATGTGTGTATTCCAATGAGCACACAATTCTGTGAATTAGCAGCTCCACCATTTTGTGAGTGACAGCAATCTCATTCTGTGAGAGTGCTGAATTTGCAGTTTACCACAGGGTGTGATGGCATACCATAACTGTATTGCGCAAGGAACACGTCCATTAAGGCATCATCCTTAATGATCACAATTTCATTGCTTTTTGAAGTTTGTGGCAGAAAATCAATAGGTTTTGTGAATTTTCAGATCATGTCTAAGCAGCCTCAATGGGACATGTGAAACCGTAAGGTTTTTTGTCTATGAAATATATATATATATATATATATATATATATAATTATAAGGGCACAGTTGTGCCCTTATATTAGGCTGAATCGAAAAAAAAGGCATTCTCCCATAGAGAACTCCCGAGTGGGGGCATGGTGTTTAAGAGGCTACATCTCAAAATCAAAACATACCAAGCTAAAATATGGCATGGATGGGTAGAACTGTCGCTCAGATCTGTATGCCACATTTCAGGGCAAAAAAAATAGGATTTGGCAGTAATTTAAAGTTCCAACTGTCAGTTTTTTCTGACACTTCTCTATGGGGGAATTTTGGGAAGGTTTAAGTCAGGGTACAGGGCACATTTAGACTTGGGGTTTGTAATATTAGGTAGCTATTGTTCCAGGGTAGGTGCTTTTGAGTTGTAGGTAATTGAGAAAGTTACAGTTTTTAGACTATTATCTCCCAATTGCGTCATTATGTAGATAGGAAGCTTCAACTTGTTGTGCAGCCTCAGTAGGTGCCTCCAACAGGTAGATGTACTCAAGGTTGCTTCAATTGGGTGCACCAACATGGCTGTCCTTTGCGGGTGGTAGTGGCAATGGGACTTAGGGAAAGGAAGCAGGCATTAGATGTGGCTGGGACCCGGGGACTGTAGAGGGATAGTAGAGGGCATTAGCTGTGGCAGTGAGGGCTGCAATACCTGGGGGAGATAGTGGGCATTTTTGGTGGCGGTGTGGGCTGCAGGACCCCGGGGAGGCAGCGGGTGTTAGAGGCAGACAGATGCAGGCTCAGATCAGAAAGATCTGTGATGCCTGCATCTGTTTATAAATAAACACAGAAGCATGGACAGGAACAGTGAGATCCATATGTACTTCTCTATTTTAAAAAAAATTAAAACCTGTGAAAAAAAATGCTTGCCCCCCCAAAAGGTCAATGAGCCCAGTACTGGTTGTGCAAAATAGGGGGCACAAATTAAGTAGGGGTCCCCCGTATGAAGCACAACCAGCACTGGGATTTTCAGAATTAGTCCTGGTTGCCAAAATACAGGGGACAAGCAATGCAGGGATCCCCTGCATTAGGTGCCACCAGAACTGGGCTCTGAGCTGGTCCTGGTTCTGGAAATACTGGGGAAAAAGTGTAGGGTCCCCCTGTATTACCCAGAACCAGCACCAGACATTTTATAGTGGTGGTAATGCCACAGCCAGGAGAGCCCTTTCACTGGGTCCCCAAACAAAGCATCACCCCTGACTGCTAGTCAGCCCAGGCAGGGGATCCCTGGGGAGTTGGTGCCCCTTCCAATGAAGGGGTCCCTCCTCTCCATGGCACCCAGTCCCAGGCTGATAGCCCTGGGCTATCACCAGCACCCCTGGGCAGTGGGTTCCAAGTTGATTGAGTATCCCTGAAGCCATCACATCCTCTTCTCCAGTAGGAATCCATAAGGTACCTGTAATAAAAAAATCCATTCTTACCTCCTCTTATGCATGAATCACATCCTTTTCATTCCATGTAGGCATCCCCGCACAAATAGCTGGACCCATGAACTTAGTAGAGTCCTCTAAAGACAGTACTACCCGAATGCCGGTTTTGCAGCAGGATTTCACTATAGAATGCTAGGGGCTGAGCAGTTATTGACCTGAAAGAGGCAAGCCTTCTGCCTTTTAGCCATTAAACAGTTCCCACCATTGACTTCAAGGGTGAGAATTGCAAAGTAACTTAAAGTTAATTCCATTTAAAAAATGGCACCATTGTTTTCCACCTTTTGTGCCCTCCATCCGCACCATGGTTTTCCAACCATCTGCATCACTTTGGCTCCCCCCATCTATGCTGCTTAATCTCCCCCCTGTCTCCATGCCTATCTGTCCCCATCCTCACTGCTCTGTCTCTTCCCAATCCTCCCCACTCTTATCCCATCTGCACAGCTCTATCTTCTGCTCAGACCTCAGTTGCATAGACTGCATGTATTTATACCAATGAGCACACAATTCTGTGAATTAGCAGCTCCACCATTGTGTGAGTGACAGCAATCTCACTATGTGAGAGTGCTGAATCTGCAGTTAACCACAGGGTGTGATGGCACACCATATCTGTATTGTGCAAGGAACAAATCCATTAAGGTATCAGCCTTAATCATCGGAATTTCATTGCTTTTTTAAGTTTGAGTGTCAGAAATTCAATAGGTTTTGTGAAATTTCAGATAATGTCTAATAAGCTTTAATGGGACATATCAAACTTTTAAGGGTTTTCATCTGTGGAATACATATCTATCTATATATATATATATATATATATATATATATATATATATATATATATATACAATACATCATGCAGCGCAATATGCATGGCATGAGTGAGCCATCAGGTCCCGTGCGACTCTACTAGAGGACTAGGAGACTGTGCTGATTAATTTAATATGTGACACTTGAATATCTGTGCATGATTGAGAGTGTAAATGATACTTGGAATGGAAAAAAGCTGTGGCTACTACGTATGCTGATTGAGAAACTAAGTTGCACACAGATATACAAGTTTCACATATCAAATTAATCAGCACCGTCTCCTGATGCATCCTAGTTGCATCAAATTGTGAATGAAATGCATTTTTCAGCAAAAAAATATACAAAAAAGATGCCCAGCGTAAGCAGAGTCTCATGGGACCAGGTGCACCAGAAGGGACTGTTTGATGCGACTGCAGAAAAGATGAGTAAGAACACATCAGTATATTTACTGTAGATACAGATTTGTCATGCTACATCTTTGCTCCATACGCCATGTAGAGCACCATGCTAGTCGCACCCTGCCATGTTGCAGCTCAGCATTCTATATTGTATCATGCTGTAGTAAGGCGCAATGTAACATACTAAAGCGATGGAAAAGCAAGAGTATGTAATTCAACTTTCTGTCCACCAGATGTCTCTTTTCCTAAACTGCACAGTGCATGCGTCAAATAGCCCCATCTGCTGATTGGATGACGGAAACTTTCATTCATTACACTATACAGTAGTACTAAACTGTGTTTTGTCATGAATGCAAGATTAAATAAAGAGTTACTTTATCAGTATTGGACAAAACATGTCCATCCAGTATTAAATAAAGACAGAGCAATTCAAGTCCAATATTTTTAAGGAACTCTGCTGAACTCAATACATTGCTCCCAACTTCCCACCACCTGTCATTTCTTTGCTACTGTATGCCACCCAGCTGCATTTTATGCTAAACCAATATAGACATTGTATTGTACACTTTACCTGGTGTAAAGTCGCACACTGAACATCATCTACTGTACACAACAAATGTGACTGCTGATACTGCTGGCATGTGTAGTTGAGTGCATTACAGAGTGGGCACCTAAAATTCGAGGCCAGAAAAGGGACAATGTAAATTTGTACATCAGTATTTTTTTTTAACTTTGCTATATGATTAAAAAAAGAATAAATCATTTGGTCTGTGAGTTCTGTCATTTACAAAAATAGATATCTGCGTTGGCCAGAATACGCACATCCAGCATTAAATAAAGACAGAGAAATGCAAGTTCAATATTCTTAAGGAACTCTGCTGAATTCAATACATTGCTCCAAACTTTCAACCACTTGTTATTTCTACTATATGCTACTGTATGCCACCCAGCTGGATTTTACACTAAACTGCTATAGATATTGTATTGTACATTTTACGGGGCATCCTGCCATCCTGTGTCCTGCCATCCTGACTCCTTCTGTGCGTACTCATTCCTGACAATATGGCGGCTCACTATAGAGGACATTCCCAGGATGAGCTTCTCCTCTTCCTGTGTTGGCAGGACAAGCTGCTTGCCAACTATATTGAAAAATGGCAGGTGTATATGAATGCCCGCCATGACATTATGTTTAAATATGGCTTGACCAGGATGGTGCGCACCCTTCAAAGGAGGTGGAGCGATTTTGTCCGGATGGACCCCTGGTCACTGCAGAGTCTAAGGTCCCAACTTAGGCATATGAGACAGCCTTGCTATATACATTTTCAGTTAATGAATTTAGACCTTTATGGGATGACGATATTTTGAGGTTATTATATATCTATTTGAGGCGATACATTTGTGATTTGGTCTGTGGAACCAGTATTATTCCTCTATACTTTCCCAGCGGTCCTTATTTCAACCTATCGAATCACCCATTTGTTGTCCAATACCATTTGGCAAGACAATTCAGGGTGATAATTGGGGTTGTTAACTAGTACCACTGTTGAATAACATTCCTAGGGGTTACCTGACTAAGAGATCTCTCACTCCATTTTCCTCCACCCTGAGTGTGAAAGGGGCAGCAGAGCCTAGTATTGGACCTTATACCCCTTACTTTTTCTATTCACTATTTCTGTTACAACCCTATTTGGGCATTATTATACAAGGCTGTTTTTTCATATTTTCATTGAATGCAACTTTCAACATCTTTGACCTGGTGTTTTTTATAATTGTCATACATGTTTCATGTTGTATTGTTCATTATATGTCTTTTTCTATATTTTGCCAACTTTATCTAGGTTATTATAACCAAGATCTCTTTACTCACTCTTACACTCTTTTTCTTGTCAGTTAGTCCTATACCTGTGTAAGTCCATTTTATTATTTTTCAGATAATAAAAGTTAAATTTTAAGTTAACCATTTAGCTATATAGAGTGCACCCTACAGAGTTCTTTTGAACTAATGGTTTTTCACATTCCTATTATATACAGTAACTCTGGGTTGCACCACCACCCTATATTACTAGTGGAATTTTAAACCACACAATTATCAGAGGTGGCTATCGCACTGTTATCATATACCATTAATTTAGATCTACCTAGGATTGGTGCGGTGTACTCCTGTCCCCCTTTTTCCTTTCCCATTTTTTCTGTGATGTAACGTTTAAAAGCTGCAGTACTGTGACATATCATCAATAAGGTTCACTACTGTGTGACATAACATGAATAAAGGGTAGTACTGTATTGGAACATAAATAAACTACACTACTGTGACTAAGAGTAACATGATGTAAAATTCATAAACTGCACTACTGTGATGTAATGTGAATAAGGTGCATTATGACTACTGTCCCCCTGCTTTCCAGCTGCATCGAGGTGAGTGCTGCATAATATGTCATGAAATCACACCTTAAGGTACAGTAGTGTTTATTCTAACACCCTTGGCCTAATCAGTAAAATGTACATATTGTTTTTTGAAGGGCAAAAGTGTAGATATGATGTATCACTACAGCTACTGTATTTTTAATATAATTAAATGTTTTACTACAGTAGAGTATGCCCTCCTCAATGATGAGGTGTAGGGTACTAGAATTAACACTACAGTGTTAGGGCTCTACTCATGTGTCTTGTGTCTAAGGACATTCAAGTCATGTGTGGCATACTGTTATGTGTAGAAATGCACTGTTAATGCATGGCATGATGTCTATAAGGGCACTAGTAATGTGTGGCATAATGTCTGTATGGCACTAGTAATGTGTGGCATAATGCCTAAAAGGCTAAATTACACAGTGTTTTTGTTAACAGGAATTAATCGGTGGGAAAGGCAGGTCCAGGCTATGCTGGAGAGGTGCCAAAACTACCTAGCGACTAAGTACTGTACACTACATTGTGATTTACTACTGTACTTCTCTTCCGAAGAATATCTATCTCCCAAGATTTTTCATTGTACTGTATTGGTATTTAAATGTCGTACAGTATGTACAGTACAGTCTTTTGGTATACAGTGTTTGCTTGTGATGTTATTGAAGGTTCCAGTAAAGAATTGTACAGTAGGGATTATTTGTTTCCAAACAGTTTCGAGGCAAACTTACAGTACAGTATTATTTCCCACAGTCCAGACACCACCAGGCCAACCACCTTAGGCCCACCAGGAGAGCCATGAAGCTGGCCCCAGCGGACCTCCCCCAGCCAGTATGTACTCTCCAATTACTCTCTTACTCACCTTGCTTCCCAGCTTTATCATGTACTGAGTGTTTTTTTGGGGTTTTAAAAATTCTTCTCTCTCTTGTACAGTACCTTGTTAAAATACATGATATATTTTAAAGTTTCTATCATGTTTCCCCTTTCCATTCTCTGCTCCAAACTACAGTATACATGTTAACATATTTTTGTCTTTCTCAGTACAGTAAGTTTTGTGATGTAGGCCATGCACCGTTTTAGTTTCCCTTCTTTGTACAGCACATTCTGTAATGTAATGTAATGTACAGTATTTATATCATTCAAGAGATATGGTCTCCAGAACTGGACATGGTATTCCAGATGCGGCCATACCAATGACCTACTGTACAGTACATACAGTATACAGTGGTATTATTACTGCACTTTGTTTTTCTTGCTACTGATTCCTCTCCCTATGCAACCAAGAATCTTACAGTACTTGCCTTTCTCATTGCTTTTTTGCATTGCTTCCCTGCTTTTTAACTCCCTTGAAGTCATTGTATTGTACTGTAGAAATGTGACCAAATTGCTTACAAGTACTGTCCAGTAACTACAGTTCTTCACATAATTATCTACTGTATATAAAATAAAGTAATAATATAGTAACATAGAGTATGTCATTTTACTGGACACTTTATTGACTGACATACAGTGTAGGGATTGACCAGAAAGGGAGACCATGATGATTGGCTTCAATCCACAGCACTCAAGTATCTGCGGTGCCTTTGGTATGTGACCACACTATTTAAACAAAAAAAATCATACAAACTCGGCACTCACCATTATATTACAAACTGTATATATTTAAATTCATGGAATGTTAGTTCCAAAATATAGAAGGGAGGACCGTGATGTAATAGGTCAGGTTTACAAATGATTGCAATATTTTGGTACTAACATTCCCTGAATTTAAATATATTATAGTTTGGAATATAAGCAGTTGAGTGCTGAGTTTGTAGGATTTTTTTATATATATACAGGCATATATAAATATATAAACAAAAAAAATACCTAAATTTTGCGCTTAGAAGAAAAGCAGCACTAAAGGAGGAACCTCTGTTAAAAGGAACTAATACAACATAAACACATAAACAATTCCTAAGTGTGCTATGTGCAATCAAATTAAGACAGTTTAAATCAGCAGGTTGCTTGAATGTGAAAGTCCGTCTCCTAAACGTTTAAATAAGGTTTTCTCCTTTTGAAATGTTTGACACTAGACCGTGAGAGATCCTGTGGGTATACCCTCCACCAGAAAATCACCCAACAGAAGGCCAAAAAGGCCAATTAAGAAAGATACCAAATGATAATTTTTGTTAAAAACATTGGTTCAGCATTTAATAGCACACTGAACATCATCTACTGTACACAACAAATGTGACTGCTGATATTGCTGGCATGTGTAGGTGAGTGCTTTACAGAGTGGACACCTCAGATTTGAGGCCAGAAAAGGGACAATCTAAATGTACAACCAGACCTTTTAAATGCTGAACCTATGTTTTTATAAAAAATAAACATTTGGTATCTTTCTTATTGGGCTTTTTTGGCCTTTTGCTGGGTGATTTTCTGGTGGAGGGTGTACAAAAGCAGAGCACCTTATTTAAATGTTTAGGAGACAGACTTTCACATTCAAGCAACCTGATAATTCAAACTGTCTTAATCTGACTGCACAGAGCGCACTTAGGAATTTTCATCAGGGTGTAAGTGGTGTATATATATATATATATATATATATATATATTTATCCTAAATAAGCTTATTTTGTTGTCATTGGGGAGCTTGGGAGGGGGTTGTGGCCATGCTGCAAATGATGGGTTAGAACTGCACTCTGCTGTATGGGCAGATGGGATCAGATATGTATTGTTTGTGTCGGGGTGCTGCACCTTCCTAAAAGCAGGAGTACCAGGTCCTGTGTAACGATAGATTGGGGTAGAGGGTGCGGAGGGTGCGCTCGCCCTATGGGTGTACTGCTGGAGTAATAGTGTGTTGTGGTCTTTTGTGTTCGATGTTGTGTGTGGAGTGATGGGGTGTAGGGAGGGAAGGGGGTCTAATGGACTGGAGGTGGTGGGTGAGGAATTGAAGACAGAGGCAGAAATGGGGGCCAAGGGGTTTATTGGAAAAAAACAGTACTAATCCTGTTCGGTCCCAGGCACGCAGGTGGGGTGAGCGATCCACTTAGGGGTGTGTGTGGGTGGAGACTGGGGAGGTGAGTGGATACTTTTAGGGGGCTCCTTTCCATGCAGTTCAATAGACCGGCACGTTACCCCTGCTGGACCTTTGGTCAACAGTCTTAGGATGTCTCGGGGGGAGGGGAGTGGTGGGTTGGCAGCGGGTCTGGCGGTTGTGGATGTACACCCTGGCGGCGTCCTGCGCAGGGGTATAAGTCTCAGAGTCACTTACCTACCGGTAAGATTTGTTGGTGAAAAAGGCTTGGGCTGCTGGTAGCTGGTGTTAGTTTCCTTTTGCAGATGCGGTGTTGGATGACTGCTGCGGTGTCAGCGGTTGGAGGAAGCTCTGTGTGTGGTAGTGGCTTACTGGTGCACTGTGGGGCTTGGTGCACCGCGTTGCTGGTGTTCTGTTCCCACTGCCTGGTGGGTGCCTGCTGGTGTGGATCGCTTAGGGATTGCTGCTGGATGAACAGCTGTGAGTGGAGCTGGTGTTGGTTGCTCCCAGGGGGTGGTGCGTGGTCGCCTGGGTCTAGCAGGTGGAGTGGTGATCAAGAGGGGTGCGCAGGGCTTGCTAGGTCTGATGCCCAGTGCGGCCCTGCGGGTGGTGGGTAGAGAGGGTTCTGGAAGCTGCAAGGCTCGACCGAGTTCTCCGCAGGAATGAAGAGCTCTGGTGTAAGCTGGCTGTGGTGTCAGAATGTAGGGGGTCTCCGACGCATTTCGGCAGGGGCTCTGCCTTCTTCAAGGAGGTAAGCAAAAAATCACAAATGCTTGGAGTCATGGTGGTAAATTTACTGTGGTTCTATTTGAGTTTCATTTTTATGAATCTCTGAAATCTCCTAAGATCGAATTGAACTTGAACAGCAAAATCACTTAGCAAATCTCAAATTTACTAAGAATGGTTTTTGCTTTCGATTTTCAACTCAAATTCTGTATTGTTTCAATTTAAGAAGGGATTTGCTATTTAATTTTTCTTGATCATGCCCAAATTCGAACAGCAAATCCAACTCCATATGAACTTCAAAGCCGCAAATTAATAGAACTGCTTCATGCTTTAATTTTCAGCATGAGCAGTTTGTTTTGACACAGATACATGCATAGATCAGTGAGATGCATGCTTGTACAGTATCTTACTGTAAAAAGCTTGTAAAGAGTAAATGTTTAAACAAAATGATGTGGGGTCTTCCCCTAAAACAGAACCAGCCTTGGACTTTTCATAGCCAGTCCTGGCTATGTAAGTACAGGGAATAAATTGCGTAGGGTTCCCCTGTACTTAGCACAACCAGCACTATTCTCTGATCCATCCTGATTTTGGAATTACAGGGGAAAAAATGTGTAGGGTTCCCTTGTAATTTCCACAACCAGCACCAGACCCTTTGTAGTGGAGTGGTAATGTCACAGCCAGGGAAACCCTATTACCGGGTACCCCAGTTGAAACATTACTCCTGATGGCTAGTTAGCCTAGGTCTTGGATCCCTGGGGAGTTGGGGATGCCCTCAATAAAGGGATCCCCCTTTCCAGGGCACCCCAGGCCTAGGCTGATAGCCAGACACTATCCCTGGCACCTATGGGCGCTGGGTGCTGGGTTGATTGGGTAAGTGAAGTGTTAAAAGAGAATAGTAAACATTTTCTTTATGAGTAGAACTACACATCCCAGCAAGCCTCCCCTGAATGCTGGTACTCGAAGAACCATAAGTACAAGCATGTGGAGCATTAAGGGCCTGCTGGTACCTATAGTTCACCTGTAAAGAAATTTTTAAATAAACACAATACACACACACTGAGAGTATAGTTTTAATACATACATATACACTCACTCTCACATACTACCTACAATACCTGGACCAGTCTTCTTCTCCCTGTAGGCATCCTAGGTCTTGGTAAAACAAAAAAATTAGAAAATCCAACTCACAAACCAGGCACCATCCATGACGGATGTTACCTACCAAATGAATGGCTCAGACACGGCATTACCCTTTGTAGTGCCGTGTCTGAGCGTTCATTGGCTGAGAGAGGTCAGCCCCCGGCTTTCTCAGCCAATGAATCTGTTTGATTTGACATTTGATTTTGCCTTTAGTAAATCTCTCCATAAAAAATGTAACCAAAATTGAATACAAAACAAAATTGAACCTTTGTAAATATACCCCATGGTGGCTCATGATGGACAAGCCTATTGTATTATAAGAAACAGGGATTGTAGTGTGCTCCGGTTCATATATATCTCTCTATATTTAACTAAACCTTTACACATACATATATGTATATATATATATATATATATATTTAACTAACCCTTTACACACACATATATATATATATATATATGTGTGTGTGTGTGTGTGTGTGTGTGTGTGTGTGTGTGTATCGAATTCGTTCTCCTGTTAAAATGGCTCTCTCTGTATAGAATATATGTTTTCAAAGTGCATATTCCAGACTTTCAATCTGTAGGATAGTCTATCCACATAGTCAATAACATATACTATATGTATGAAGATCACAATGAAGGTTGTAGGGTGTGTGTTCTTATACAGTGAGTGATGTCTGCTGCAATACCTCTTCTTCCTCCTCTCCACCTCAAATGCAGTAAAGTGCACAGTATCAGGAACTTAAAACACTATTTGTGCAGGATAGAGTAAGGAATTGTGTACTTACCCAATCTCGCTGTTTGAATCCTGCTGGTTTCCTCAGTTCCGGTGCTCGTAGAGGAGATATGGGAGTTGTTACTATGTATGGGTATGCATTGTTGTTGTAGATGATAATAGAGCAATATAATTAATAATACAACACTATTTTGTTCTTATGGTATTAATATCAAGGACTCCAAGAGTCCATGAATTTAAAACAAGAACATGCAAATTATATTTGGTATAAGTTGCAATAAATGTCCAAAAGTACATATAGTTCAAATGTAGGTGATGGAGGAGTGTGTCCCAATGCATTTCATCCAAAAACTGACTTTTTCAAGGGTGTCTGTCCCCCTCTGTCTTCCTCCTTAAATAGGTGCAGTGCCAAATAGTTACCTGTGTCTCAAATGCGGTGTGTCCTGCGTCCTGCATGTCCTGCACTTTCGGGTTCACGTCCCAGGCTCTCTGTATGGTTTTCCCATTAGGTGTTCACTAGAGTGTGGTTTGCAGTCTCAGAACTTCACTGCACATGCATCGCTGATGGTGGCCATTTTGGGAGTAATCTTTGTCCTGGTTTGTATGATGTTTACACTAGAGTTGGGATTTTTGTGTCTCTAGATCACCACTGCATTTGCGTCATCCCTGGCGACCATCTTGTCAGTGGTTTCTTATTGTTAATGTCCCCAGCATTATTCCATTCAGATGCCATATTATTGGTTAAATCTTCTTATGATTGAAATGAGATTTCTCACCAATATGTCAATTTTCCTATGAGAGGCCATTGTTCTGATATTATAAAACAGTGTAGTGTGTTAACCCTCCCATTTCCATACTAATCATAACTAAACTATATTTATAGTTATATTCATGTCTCATGATCTTATGTATTACTAATATATAAATGGCTATAATATGTACTGTCAAACTCTATAATAACATGGGGGTCAATTCCTATTTAGTGGAACATGTTCTGCTTGTAGCGAATATGTTTTATTTTTTGTTGTGCTTGATTTAAAAACTACTAAAAACATCAATATTAATATTAATATTATGATGCGGAGTCAGTAATCTGGTATACCCTTTAGAATCAAGGTCATCATGGAAGGGGGGGCGAAGGAGAGAAAACAGGAGACAATGATTGTTAATTCCATCTCACTTATGCTGTCACAAACTCCCTAAATGTCAGTATCCTCATATTCCTTGTATGTCTTATTTTTCATCAGGGGTCAATGTTTAAACCTTCTGGGATAAGGGTGTGCATATTAAAAATCCACCTGCTTTCTGCTTTATCTATTCTCGAATTGTGGTCCCCTCCTCACCAATTGGAAGTGATCTGATCTATTCCTACAAATTTCAGACCTTTAGGGTTACTTTGATGTTTGCTTTTGAAATGTCCAGATACACTGTGTTGTTCGAAACCCCTTTTGATGTTACGAACATGTTCACCTATCCTGATTTTAAGACTTCTAGTTTTTCATCCTACATCTTGTAAATGGCAAGGACATTCAAGAACATAAATTATATTTTTGCTGTCACAGCTCAATGTGTGTCTGATTTTAAATTGTTGCTGGGTCTTATTATTAGTAATGCTATCTGTTGGCGTGGTGCTGCGGTAGCCCAAGTTTTTACATGATAAGCATCAACCACAGTGATAGAAGCCTGTCTTACTAGGTTGTCCCTCTAGAATGGATTGTTTCTGAGAGTGGTTCTCTCTGATGTGATTTCTCACAAGCTTTTGTTTGATATTGGGTGCCTTCCTATATACCACATCTGGTTTGTCAGGTAGGATAGTTGTTAGTTTTTCATCCAGATGTAATATAGACCAATGTTTTTTTAGAATGTTTTTAACTTGGAATGCTCCACTCATGTAGTTAGTTATAAAACATATCTTGTTATTCTCTGCCTCCTCCTGTTTGTTTTTCTCTCTGTATTTCAATAGATGTTCCCTAGCTTTTTTTTTATATTTTCATAAGCCTCGTTAACTTGTGACATATCATAATGTTTTTCATTGAACTGACTGGATAATTTCAATCCTGTCTCATAGTCCTCAAGATTGGTACAATTTCTATGGATCCATGTGAATTGGCTCTGTGGGATACTGCAGATCCAATTAGGATGGTGGTTGCTTTTTGGCTAAGATATAACTATTAACATCTACTTGTTTGTTGTGTGTTCTAGTCTGAATAGTGGAATTTTTAATAAAAATTTCCTGATCAAGAAGTTCTACTCTTTGTCTATCTTAGTTAATGGTGAAAATTAAATTTTGATCATTGTTGTTCATGTATTGTGTGAATTCCACCAATGATAGTTTGTTGCCTTGCCATATAAGCACCACATAATCTATGTAGCATTTCCATAGGAATAAGTTTGCCCCAAGCTCACGCCCAGCCCAGAAGTTCCTGATCTCCCAAAGGCTCATAAATAGGTTAGCGTAGCTGTGGGCGAACTTGGTCCCCATGTCAGTGCCTCGGTTTTGTAGGTATAATTCCCCTTCAAACCACATAAAAATGTGTGTAAGTATGAATTCGATACCCTGTAATATGAAATTGGCCTGTGTGTCTTCAATCTCTTGGTCTTGTTCCAAAAATATCTTACACTTTTTAGACCCTGTTTATGGTCAATTACAGTGTATAGAGATGTTATATCACTGGTAGCTAGCCAGTACCCATTCTTCCATTGTATGTTTTGTAGAATATTCAATATTTGGGTGGTATCTCTGATGTAAGACTTTTGTTCTTTTACATATCTCTGTAAGAAATGGTTGATGTAATGTGACAAAGATGATGTCAGTGAGTCAATTCCTGAAGTAATCGGTCTGCCTGGGGGGTTTGTTATGTCTTTATCTACCTTAGGAAGGTAATAAAATACCAGAATGACTGTCTGTTTTGTGTTAATAAATTCAAACTCACGTTTGTCCAAAATGTCCATCCTCTTTCCTTCCTGTAATATTATTTCTAATTCTTTCTGAAACCTTAGTGTCAGATCATTTTTTAGTTTGGAGTATGTATTTGTGTCATTGAGAATGCGGTAAGATTCCTTGATATAATCTTCTTTGTTTAATATTACAATCCCCCCACATACCAGCTCTCAAAAATAACTTATTCTGTGCCTGTACTTTAAATGAAACCTACATATACAGTTTTAGTAGCACATTAGAAATACCTGTGTGATTATTCTTTTTACATTCTCTGTATAGATTACTATAAAGGTCCACTATCTATACATGTGGTGTGTCTGTAAAGTATATTTTTGTTTTTATCTGTAAACAGGAGAAAGGCAGATGTCTGAAGTCCAAGAGGGAAATATAATGTGTGCATGTCCAAAAGTGGTGTATTTGATAAACACTGTTGCCTTATTTGTAGTATCCAGGAATTGTGTGCAGCAAAAAATAAAGCTAAAAGTAAAATTAACTGAAAGAGACCAGATGGCATTGAAAAAGATTGTGTCAAAAATCATAAAACATCTCTTTAGTCGCATGGCTAGCTCTTTAGGTTTTTGGGCACCCCCAATTTTTATGCTTCCTCAGCCATTAAACATATATTTGTATGGCTTTTTCTGTCATATTGGGGGTAATATGAGCACCGTCAATAATTTAAAATGTTACCTACATTGTTTTAGGTAACTATTTATCTCTATACTCCTCTGGAAGTCAGAATTACTAGCAAAACGGTGATCAGATCTTTAAAAAGCTATGGTAGAGCTGACATTGCTAAACCATTATTTTCAGACCCTAATGCTTAGAATATTAAAAAAATGGTGTAATGGCCACATAAATTGAACATATAATGATTGGAAACAAATTATATTGTCAGATCATCATGAACATTTTTTGAAATGTCTTGTAAGGTTAATGTTTGGAGAATAACAAAACAAACAAAAAACCCTTAAAAGAGGGCTCTGTTTATTTAAGATAAAACTATATGAACATTTTCTGCATTGTTTAAGTCTCTTGTCACTTAAACATATGTCAAATGTAAGAGATATTGGCCCCAATAGCTGATGCCATCTAACCCTATGAGGAGAGCATTGCCAGTTAAAAGACCTGTATGCAGCAACCTCCATGCTCCTACCCAGATGAAAATTCCTAAATTATACTACAACAATATACTGTACACTGTGTGGATCCAAAAACATACACTCAATATATGATTACCAAGGTTAGACTAAGATTTCTAATTTTAGAATAAAACATGATTATTGCATTAGAAATCACAATATACTTTTAATAATATTCACAAGAAGAGCAGAGCAAGAGTCCTACCATTGTCATTGTGACATCACCATTTGAGTGAATATAAAAGCAAAATGGCAACTGTTTCTGTCCATAACGTTAATAATATTTACCTGGTAAATTAAACAGTGTACAAGAAATACAAACACAATGGGGTAATTTTACTAAGAATCGTATTGGTCCCGATTTGCATTCTCAGGTAATAATATTACTTTTTTGCAAACCGGGAATTTACTATCATTAAAGTTGGGTGATTTGTTCATCTTTTGGGTTTAAATCAAGTGATTTAATGCTGCAAATTCGGCCATTTTTACCAGTAGAAATTAATTCACCATCGGATCAAATCGGAAGTACTTTTCATTCATTTTTGCCAACATTGGGAATTTACCATTATTTGCTTTGCTAAATTTGGACGTTTTACACTCAAATTGGAGACTCAATAGAAGTTTTAAATGCACCATATACCAGAGCTGCAAATTGCAATCCAACAAACACAAAACAGTGTGATTTGTGTATGTTTACAAATGGAAAGTGTGTTGTAAGGGTTAATTTAAAAAAAAATTACGTTGAGTCCCTCCCCCCAAAAGCATAAACTGCCCGGACTTGTCAGCCAGTCCTGGTTCCTAAAATTGTGGGGAACAAAATGAGTAGGGTTCCACCATAAGTTAAGAACCAGCACCAGGCTGCAGGGCCAGTCCTGGTTTTAAATATAGGGAGAAACAAACTGTGTAGGGTTCCCCCTATATTTAAAAGCAGCACTGGACCCGAACCGACCAGGATATAATGCCACAGCCCGGAGACCCTATTACCGGGTCTCCAGTGCCAAAGCATTCTAACCCCAAGCCATTAAGGCCAAGCTGGGGATCTCATGGAAGGAGGGGATCCCATAAAAAGGGGTCCCCCCTCTCCCAAACCCCAGGATTGGTCTGAAGCCCGGAGCTCTTCCCCGCACCCCTGGAGCAGTGCGTACAGGGGTAATAAAGTGTTAAATAGTATTAAACTATTGTATTTTACAGTGAAACTACAAGTTCCAGCAGGCGGCCAGCACCCGTATCCATACTGTAAAATGAACAGTTAATTAAAGACAGTACACACACACCATATTTAATAAAAGTCTATTACTTACATACCTCAATCACACATACTTACCTTCTACCAGATGTTTCTGTCCCCTTGTCCCTGTAGATTCCAATGGGAGTACCTGCAACAAAGATCTTATACTCACCAGATTATCTCACTAGTCCCCATAGAATCCCGGGGGGTCTTGGCAAAGCAATAAAATGCTTACCTGAAACCAAATGGACTAGTATTGATATGTGTCTTGTCACACATACCAATACTAGGCGAATGTGCTTCACATCTAGAAGCCTCTTATTGGCTGGAACCCACATGTACTCCTGCCAATTAGAGGCCGCTAGATGTGAAGCTTGGTAAATTCCCAATTTTTAAAGTGAAAAAAACGTCCATTTTTTATCGATCCTATCTGAGTTGAAAAAAGGGACAAATCAGGACCAACACAAATCTTAGTAAATTTACCCCAACACGTGTAAAATGAATTGATTAATCCTCCCCCCAGATACTTAATTTACTATACATCAGCAGCAGAGCTGTCAGTATCTGTATCAGAATCTGTACTAAACACATTACTCCGAATGGGTAATAATGTCTATAGTGGCTTCTCCTGGTTGCAGGTAAGTCTTAAGGGGGAATTCAATTGTTTGCACCAGTGGCTGTCAGCAATGCGTGCCCGACGGAGTTGATATTGGCATTTCTTTTTGCTACCTACTGAGGTGGCAAGTAGAATGTGTGGTAAGTCCATGGTTTTGCACCCAAACTACTGTTTGGGCACCCTAACCAGGACTTTAGATGGTCTTAGCAATTTTACATGGCTAAATCCAGTCTAATTGGGCAGAACAACTAATAATTAATGGGCACCCAAACACAAATTAATTGCTACATTGGGCACACAATAATTAGTGCAGCTAAATAAATCCAATTGAATTATCCCCTTAGTGTCAGAGTTTTTTCTTCAGAGTAAAAGTGGGGTAGCCTGTTAAAACCTTCTTTGCCAATTATTGTAATTATTTGACCTTTGTCCTTTGATTTGTCTTTATACCTATCCTGGCTGTCAATCTTTGCTGACTGGATAAATGACTGCTCAAGAAAAGTAAAACCAACAGAAAGTTGTATTCTAGAGTAGAGTGGGGGATTTGGGCAAATCATTATTTAACCTGTAAATCCCCTTTAATGATTTGTGATTCAAGAATTATAATATAGGTAACATAAATTAAGTAGTTAACTCAATGAATATTACTGTAAAATATTAACACCTGGAATGAATTATTTGATATATTTAATTAAAAGTAGAACAAAGAAATATAGAAAGACAGTCTATATATATAATTGGTAATCAACAGCATTTGCTGTTATTACATATTTGATATTGGTGTAAAAATAGTTGTCTGTATTCAATACATTATTTGTTATTTTTTTTTATTGTCCCCTTAGCCGGAGTACATCTAAACTTTGGAATAATGTTTCTGTTCCTGAGTACCAGAAATCAGGTATTTTAAGCATATGTGCCTTAATCAGTAAGTCTGCAATGCCAGCAGCAGAAAATAACTAGGTAGACTATAAATATGCTTGTTTATGCTGTGTATGATTATATTCCAGTAAACTGAAAAATGTGCATCTATTTTTTTCCTAAGAATGTACCCTATGTGAAGCTAACAGCTGCACTGAATAACTGCACTTTATTTTTTCCTCAGTGAAATATTTCAAGAAATGCTGACGTGATTAGTAGGGCATGAAATACTTTCTACAGCATCTATGATATTAACTAGAAATATATAACGTTGTAATTCGCAATTATATAAACTCCCAATAAAATCTATTGTTTAAATTACTGTGAAAAGTACTATTGTTCTCTGCAGAAATATTTCCAGGACTTTTACTCTGAGTTGTCCTACATGGTTTAGGTAATGACTGCGATGGTAAGGATGACATTTCCTAATAGCGGAAAGCTGTACAAAAAAAGAAGACGAAATAGCACAATTCAGGCACATCATTGCTATTTTGTCAGAAGCTTTGGGCCATTGTGCTTCCATCTCACAGCAGGTAGTTTCTTACTTCTGAGGTCATTAGTTCTATGTTTGATGTCTCTTTATGAAACAAGTAAGTCGTACTGAGTTACTTTAACTGAGTCTGTGGCCAAATGTACTGACAAAATGGAAAAACCCTACAAATGACAGTGGTGATATTTTGAAGAGTTTCTTGAATATAATGGCACAGTGGGCGTTGTTCACAATTGCTTTCTATAACACAGTAGTCAAGACTGAGGGCTTTTTGACATAATTGTATCATATACACTTAAGTAATTGCTTTACGGAGGGTGTTGTTTCCCACATACTGTAGATGGCTTATTTGTGCTTCTATGAAAGCTTTGGCTGGACAATTAGGAAGATATATTTTTTTAAATTAGCTTAATTACATGCAGAGTTACATGTATGCCTGTTTTCAGCATTTGCTGCCAAAAAGGCAAGACTGGGTTGTAATTGGGTGCATTTGCTTAGGCAAAGTTCATTGAGGGTGTGTTAAAGGAACTGCAGGCTATGCAGTTAGACATAAGTGATAATACACCTATTTGTAAGCAGAACCATAACAAGAGCTCTGATAGCCCTGTGCCAGCCCTGCCACCTTTACTCATGATACCATGATGTCGCTCATAAGGGATGGGTCTGCCAGCACCCGGAACTACTGCAGTGCCCGGTGCATCCTGAAGACAATGCCATCAACAGACCCCTGCACTATGTGCAGCCGCACCATTCACACATCCCTTTTTACAGCCCTGGTGTACACGGATAATGATGAATAGTAGTTATACGTATGGGCGAGTATACACGTTTTGTCCATACACACTTATTTTGTGCAAAATACAACCGTTTACTGGACAGTACTTCTAATTTTAGTTCAGAGAAAGGAAAAAGTTTAAGCAGACATTTATAGTGTAATTGGATTGAAATCATTTCTGTAAGGTTGCTGCTCACTTGTGCTATTTTTTATTTTGCACACAAAATGATGATGGGGCACCTAGTGTGAGCGATGGACCATAAGCCCTTAGAAAAGTTACAGATTGAGCTACTAAAGCAAGGTTGTTAATTTAGTTCTTGCTGCTAGCAAATTGTCAGTGTATGCAGGGGCGCCGAGAGGGGAGGGAAGTGGGTACTAATTACCCAGGCCAAGCTTGCTGGAGGGGCCCAGCTGGGGCCCAGGTTCGGTGCTGCCCCCCTTCTCCCTCTTACATCAAAGCAGCCCAGCACACGCTGCTGTGTGCTGGGCTGCACTGGGAGACTGCTAATGGCTGCTAAGCAGCAGCCACAGCAGTCTCTTATGCCTGTGGGGATACTGATCACACTGATCATGCCCCCAACTGGCTATGCATTGGGCAGAGGGGCTCACAGCACCCCTCTCCCCAGGGTGCAGTGCAAATTTTTTTCTGTTCGAAGGAGTTGTGGTCATGCCTCCTGCAATTGGGTAACACCCACCTTCTTCCCCCGGGCCAGGGGGTGCTGTTGGTGACCTTGACAGGGTTCTGTCTTTTTATCAGTTAATTCCGCTCCCTCTTTGTTTTTCTTTGTTGTGTGTCAACCTTATTTTTGGTGGTAAGGAACAGCAGCCTAGGGGCTAGTACATTTGTTGATAGTTGCATGACTCTTCAAAGCACTGTTTAGGCAGATTTTCCTACAGAGGTCAACATCCTTGGTTTTCTAACCAAGCTTAGTGTATTGCTAGGGTATTTGGATACCTATGCACTTGCCTTTAAATAGGGCAATTGGACCTGCAACTATTTTATTGTCTTGTGATTAGTAGGCTTTGGTCTTGTCAGCTGCCCGTTTCTTTCTATTGCCACCATATAGAGTTTTTTCTTGCTAATTTTAAATAAAAAGACCAACCAATATTTAATGCCACATCTATTGTCCATGTATTTATTTTAGATAACTGTTAGTTTAAGTTCAACTGCATTATGATTATTCTGTCTGTCATTTTTTGCTAGGTCATTTATGCAAAACAGTATGGAGCATATTATTTAAGTAATGAAGCAAGTAACTTGACAATCTGCACTTGAATGATAGTAACAAGCCAAATACCAACATGTACAATAAAATCTAATACCTAACCACATATATCTGCTGACCACATACATAAAAGCAATAAAAATGAACATACTCCATTTAAAGTTATTAATTACAATTACACAAATATGCAAAAATTATTGTAACCGGATAGATATTTGTATCCATTGTTTACTGTAATTTCTGTCTAAATTCTGCTAAAACAATCAAATCTATTTACTTTAAAATATATTCTACACAATATTCTAATGGAATCTCAAAGGATTAGCTACCACCCAGGTAAAATCCTATGTAGGGTCTGAACAATGGAAAAAATAGAGTGATTATATTCCAGTGTATATCTATTTATTACTGGCAGACACATTAATTATTATACATGTTGAGTCTCCCATATTCAAAGTGCTTGGGACCAGGGGTATTTCGGATAATAGAATATTCCGTATTTTTGAATATTTGCATATCATAATAAAATATCTTGGGAACGGGGCCCAAATATACACACAGAATGCATTTATGTGTTATGTACACCTTATACACACAGCCTGCAGGTAATTTTATACAATATTTTAAAAAATTTTGTGGCTCAAGCAAAGTTTGTGTACATACATGAAACTAATTTATGTTTCATGTACACCTTATACAGACAGCCTGAAGGTAATTTTATACAATAGTTTTAATAATTTGTGCCTTAGACAAAGTTTGTGTACATTGAACCATCAAAAATCAAAGGTTTCATTACCTCAGTCATGCCAAAATAATTCTGTATTTCGGAATATAAAGGAATGAAAGAATCTCGTATTGTGTCCACTTGTGTCTTATCATCAAAGTTCACAGTCCCACATATCTTTATGGAATACTAAAAAGAGTGCAGCTATCTTGATACATGGCTTCTCCAAGCCTGAATTGTAGTATTTCTAGGAGAAAAAAGAACAAGGAGCACACAATTGTAAAATTATGTAACATTTTATGTATTAAAAACCACACAATCACGTACATCCAGGTAAAATGCAATTTGTATAGACCAGCCTGTCTGCAACGAGCATGCAAAAATCCATCTCCACCGCTACAGGGGAATGTCAGCTGACAACACTTGAGTGGGTCAGATTTACTCCTGGAGCAGACCACAGCAGTGTACAGTATGGTATGCTGTGGAGCACACTGCAATCACACCATGCAATCCTATGGAATCGTGGGTGCAAATGCAGTGCGTGTATCCACTCACGGCGCACGCCTCACACAATGCATGGAGCGATTTGACGCATATCTGTAATATCCATAGAATTCTATTTTCTTCTTTTGGAGATTGGAGATTGGAGGTGAAATTGAAATTAAAAGCAGCATAATATCCTGGAATGAACCTTCAGTAACCTCCACACTAACAAGATATTGTCAATAAATCATTTAAACATGACTACATTTTCAAAAAAAAATTTTTTCTCTTCAATATATTTTGTCTCCCAGACTCCCAGATATAAATTAGCAACATTTGGTGCAAAGCAGGTCCCCATTGCTACACCTTGTTTCTGCATAAAAAATTGATTTTGAAATCTAAAATATTATTTTTAAGAATAAAATGAATAAATTTTACAAAAAAATCCTATTTTCATCATTTATCTCAGGATCTCTATCCAGATATATGATAATGGACTTTATCCCTTTATTATGTGATATACAGGTAGTGAGGGACTCTATATCAAGAGAGCACCAAGAGTAATTTTCTGACCACTAAAAAGTATTATAATGTCCTGCCACAGCTGGGTTCCCAGCATCTTCATTGTTTCAGTAGCCACTACCAGAGCCATAACTAGATATTTTGGTGCCCTGTGCAAGAAAGAGCATTGGTGCAGCCCCCTCCATGCCTCTGTGCCTCCCAGATGCAGCACTCACTCGGCCAATAAATTCAAATTATACTTACTGTGCCAAGAATAAAAAGGTATCAATGTCCAAACAAGTATAAAATATTTATTTGTCCTTAAAGGAGTAACCTACAACCCTAACATATATCATATACCACCTAAATTTAACTTCAGAGAGCACTGTGACTCTCATATACAGATGTGCCCAGCTAGTTTGTTGCTCCATATGCTATGTAGTGCACCACGCAAGGCGCGTCACACACCATGCCATGAGTCGCGCCACACCGACAGTTTCATAATGTAGTGTAGCATAGCGCTGGAAAAAAAGTCATAATGTTGAATACAACTTTTTGTCCACCAGGTGTCACTTTTCCTAAACTACATAGCGGATGCGACTGATTTCCGATGCATGTTCTGTATCACTGCCCGATGATTGGCTGACAGAAGTGGTGATTCGGTACACTATACAGTAGTAAAGCGTCTTCCACTTGGAATCAGGAATGTATAATAATGCTGTAGAAGAATGTCTAATAAAGTTTGAAATCATTAAGCTCTGTATTACACACTCACTGTGTGGTTGAAATTGCACACTTGTGCCAATGTAAGTACTGTCGGCACTGTCCCAGACTAAGACATTGTAGTGATTTAATTACTTTAGGAACTACTGTAGTAATGGGATGAGGTGTTTGGCCTAAGTGGCTAATGCCTAGTCTCACTGCTTCTCCCATCTTCTTGTCTCGTGGGTTAGAGACCTTGAAAATATATATATATATATATATATATATATATATATATATATTTTTTTTTTTAAATCTTCACTTATTCAGTGGGGTGTATGGTGCTCCAATACAGTACCCACATACTGTAGCACAAAGCTAGTCACGCTACAGTATGGCGTTTGGAGTCTATTTCTACTGCACATGCCCAGTGGGTCTGGAGTCAAACACAGCAAAAGTGTGATGTCTGTATTACAGTACATACTGAGTGTGCATTTAAAGCACAAAATTGTGTCAATGTCTGACTTGGACACTATAGTGATTACTCATGACCAGTCACTGATAGTGGGCTCTGTTTGAGAGAGGTCTCTGCATTACAAACTGACTGTGCATTTAAAGTACAAACTTGCATCATTGTCTGCATGGTTGGCACTGTCGTGGCTGTCAGCCAGCTCCGAGGGGTTACACATTGGATCTCTGGCGCATGCCCAGGGAGGGGTTGCAATTGGATTTCTGGCACATGTCCAGTGAATCGGGAGTCACACACAGTGCATCAGATCCCTTCCCAGAAAGCAAACAAGAGACTTTCATTACCATAATAAAGGACACTCTGTTAGCCATTTACTATAAGCAGTCAGCTCTGCCCTTGTGTCCTGAAAAGGATATGGATGGTGACAATTGTCAAGGACACCATCCCCCATCTGCTAGGATAACTAGTGTGCCACTATGAATGTGTCTATGCTGTATATTAAAAACTGACTGTGCTGTTGAATTTGCAGAGCAGCCTTTACTATGGTAATAAAAGTCTCTTGTTTGCTTTGGGGGAAGGGACCTGATTCACTGTGTGTGACTACCAAACCACTGGGCATGCTCCAGAAATCCCATTGTAACCCCTCCACTGGGCATGCACTTGAGATCCAATTTGTAACCCTCGGAGCTGGCTGACAGCCACCACAGTGTCAACCATGCAGACATTGATGCAAGTTTGCACTTTAAATGCACAGTCAGTTTGTAATGCAGAGACCTCTCTCTCAAACAGAGCCCACTACTAGTTACTGGTCATGAGAAATCACTATAATGTCCAAGGCTGAGACAGCGCCAACATTGATGCAATTTTGCGCTGTAAACGCACAATCAGTTTGTAATACAGAGACCACTCTCTCAAACAGAGCCCACTCACTACCAGTTTCTGAAGTCATGAAATCACTATTGTGTCCAAGTCTGGGAAAGCACAGAGAGTGGCGCAAGAGTGCAAATTCAATAGCACAGTCAGTTTTTTTGATGAACATATAGATGAACATATTGATGAACATATAGAAAATATGATTAATGTAGATAGAGAAACTCTACTAAAACCTACCTGCTCTCAAGAAAATACTTCAGATTCTTTTAAGTTACCCTTTATTACTTCCTTTAATGTCCAACATAAAGAATTTGAAAAGATAATTCAGAGGCATTGGAATTTACTCACTCGGGATCCGGTTTTAAAATCAGTGATTCCCTCTAAACCTAACATCAAAAATAAAATTGTAAAAAGTGCCATCCCGCCAAAAAGAACGGGGAGAGTGAAGATAAAAGGATTCCATCGTTGTGGAACCTGTTTGGTATGCAGATCCTTTACGAAACAACCCACAAAAACTGAAAATTTATTTTCCAAAACTGGGGAGTCCCATCTTATACCAGATTTTATAACCTGTACAACCAAAAACTGTATCTATTTAATAGAATGTACATATGGTTTGTGGTATATTGGATGGACGGGCTGCTGTCTAAAAGACAGATGGTCAGAACACCTCAGAAATATTAAAAAGGGCTTTGAGAATCACTCTTTATCTGCCCATTTCAAAGAAATGCATAATAACTCAATCGGAAATATTAAACAAATGATTGGAATCAAACAGGTGTGTAGCCATTGGAGAAAGAAAGATCAGGAAGCCCACTTTGCTCAGACAGAAATGAAATATATATTTGATCTCAATACTCTTAAACCTAATGGTCTTAATACCAATTTCGAGTTAAAATGGTTTTTATGATTGGTATATCTTTATTGTGTGTATAATATTTTACTGTCATTATCCATTTTAAATTTTTTAACATCACCAGTTTAACTTATTGGTATTTTATCACTCCTTATTTATTTTCCCTGATCCAAGATGGTGGAAAAGGCCTCCGTCCACACGAACATTTCACCTTTTTATAAGTGTCTTTCTCTCTGTGAATACACCCCTGATAATACTAATATGCTATTAGGACCACACCGCCCATTTGGGGTGTTAGCGGGGATTAGGTTTCTTAATGTTAAGATACACGGGCATAGTTCATCCGATACCGGAAGTGACGTTTGCGTGTCACTCCGGACCGGATGTGATGGAGTTCTCTATACACCCGCTTTACACGGATAGGAAGTGACGCGTGCGTGTCACCATCAATCAGAAGCCAGCTACTTCCGCGTTCCATCTCAGCGCTATGTACTATTTTAAAGTTTTATCAATGTCTATGTTCTCTATGCACATATTTTTAAGGTATTTTATGTACTGGATGTGGATTTTACTATTTTCTAATATTATTTGCTTATGTTTGAATCAATGTGGGATTAACCAATGAGATCTCTAGGGAGGGTATATATATGGACTCAACTCCACCACCTTTACACCTTGAAAAAGACTAAAATCATAGATGAAACGCGTTGGTGTTCCAGTCCAAGGTCTAATCCAGGAAGTAGAGTTTTTCAAAGACACTGCAGGTCGTTTGGGATTCCTTGTTCCCATCTTTCAGGAAGGACTCCTATAGCGCTTTTGGTGTATTTTGTCTACACCCCCACTTTCCGGTACACCTTGATTTTTATCATATTATGGTGGATATATTTACATCCTGTATTATATGTTTTACTTTAATAAATGGTAATACACTAGGAAGGTCCTTTTTTCCCTTTCTTTTATATGTACGAGAGTGACATGGGAATGAGGAGACCCTCATGAAAGACGTATCTTGAATATATTTAACCAACCCTCCCATTGTGACCACGGAGACAGACTACAGAGACTTTTACTACAAATCTTTTATTGGACATTTTGCCACGTTGTATACCATCTTATAGTGGTATCATTTATTAGATTGGCATTTTGACTCTATGTCCTTTTAGTTTGTGCGCTCTGGTGACTATATTGTGTTTTATATGTCTAGTTTGGGGTATTTTTAGGGATTACACTTTGCCATCATTAGCTGCCTATTGTGAAGCGCAGATTCATATATTCATATTTTATCTACAGTTTCACTATAGTGTCCAGAGCTGACAGTGCCAAAAAAAATATTCTTTTGCAGGGCTCGAACCCAGGACAATCATTATTGCAAAGTGATCACCTAACTACTAGCCCACAAGCCAGCTACAGTATATGAAGAAACACACATACTGTAGCGGTCTTATCCTTGAGCACTCCACTCACCAGGTGCTATTTTTTATTATATAAAAAATTGTCTTCCTTTCCAGATATTATACAGTACTAGTACTGTCTGTACATAGACAGTAACCCACCAATAGAGAATAATTCACCCCATCTCATTGAAAGCTGTGCATGTATCTCATTAATCTACAGTATCAGTTATACCGTGATAACAACTTGGGCAACTACACTACTATACAGTTATGTACAATATGTGTACTGATTTGCATCCCATTCTAAGAGCTTACTGTATGTACTGTATTTGATATTAAAAATATTGGTTGTGTGAACATGCAAATACTGTACAGTGCGTGAATGTGATATTCATCCAATTTAACAGTATGGTATTCAGTGCAAATTACAACAGTGGAGCACTCGCCACCCAGTGGTTAAGTGCTGTATTACATGCTGTAGCATATCCTTCATTGAAGAATACCACGGTACGCCACAAGTCTAGCCATCACGAAATGTTCCATGGTGTGACACAGAGTTCTGAATGGCGCTGCATGAACAACAAACTAGCTAGGCACATCTGTCTTTTTAAATAAATTTGATTATACTTATTTGGTGCTCTGTAATTCTTGACTACATTACACTGCCTAGATGTCACCATGTTCATTGTACCACACTACTGTACCATATCACTGAATATTCATAATAAACTGGCAAATGACATTACATACAAGATGTAGTTCTACAGCATTTAACTAATGAGGCTACAGAGAGAAAATGTGGGTACTAGCTAAAGTTATGGAGAGACAGAATAGTGCTGAGTTTATGGAGAGACAAAGGAGGGGGGGTGAACTGAAGCTTCTGGAGAGACACAAGGGGGGCTCTGGGGATATGAATAGACAAAGGAGGGAGTGGGGGCATGATGAGTCTACTGAAAAGACACAGGGGGAGCTGAGGTAACAGAGAAATATGGTGGGGTGAGAAGCAATTGGAAGATACTATTGAAGAAAAAATGTTGAAAGGGCTGGATATTTTCCACAACTTTTGCAATTAGAAGGAAATGGCTGGGGTACAAAATCTAAATATATATATATATGCATATAAAATACACATAAAAAAATCTGACTATGTGAAAAAGAATATCTATTACCAACTAAGACATAATATACAAATATAAAGAATATCAATATTAATGACATGCTGTCTCAATAAATAGACATGATGAGTAAACTAATGCTGAACATATATATATATATATATATATATATATATATATATATATATTACACTGTACCATTGTGGTATAATGATGACATTGGTTACATTCCTACATAAACAGGCATGTCCCATTTTCTGACACTTAAAGCATTTGTTCTTTGGCTTGAGGTATGCACTCTTAAAAATTGCAGTAACTTGGCCAATACAACCTCTGTTTATAGTTCATTGCATAAGACTCCAAAGCCACTATGAGGAAATCATACCCTGACATAAGTTTTTGCAGCAATGCCACTGAAACCTCCTCATCTTCTACTTGGATGCCTACTGAAGTTAAATTGCAAATAGAAAAACATAATTTTAACTATATATTTATTCATATTCCACCATGCACTTAGCTTTGTGCCATATTAGGTATGCCTTAGGTTGAGTCTTCTCATTAAACCTTGTTTTCATAATATGCTTTAAAGCCGCCCACATATAATGTGCTAATGTTTTCCTATGGATAATGTAATATACATTTTGTTCCACAGCTAAGCTTATGATCACTATAACTTTATCTACATCATCTGGGTTATCACACAGATCAGTGGTATAATGGGGCATCTGAATGTATGTAATATACACAGCAGTGGTGACACAGTGGTGTTTGCGGTCTCAGCAGTTGCTATATACATGAGCAGTAGCACATGTATAAGGTAAAAGGTTGCATCTCTGGAAGCTGAATTGCTTTTGTTGGAGGCATACACAGGGAACCTATAAGTAGAACAGGGATGTTCCAAGTTTTGATGGTGGGACAAGGGGTGGATGCATCAAGCACAACTGCAGCATCTAGAAACACTTGCATTGGGCATCTCTGTCCTTGCACATCATACACACAGTTTTAGTATAAAGTCAAAGACATGTGACCGGCAAAAGACTGCATCCAACTCATAATCCAGCTCTTAGTGTTCAGTGTGATAGTCCTTGGGGAACTCCAAATGAAGAGGAAATTTCACCATGATAGTGCTTCTGATGCAGTGGATTTGTAATGGTTCAAATCCTAGCAGCTAGATAGTTATGATTCATTATTGGAGCCTGCTCAAGCATCTCTGTCAGTGCGCAATAATTAAGCTCTGTGTAAGCATAAAATCTGTAGTGAGGTTCTTTATGGGTGGCAGGGCTGATTAGTTATGTATGTATTGTTATCAATGCATCATCAGACCAGCCAACTGTAGGGTAGGGTATGTCATAAGCTACCTAGGATAACTAAGTGGACCTACATTCAATTATTGCCACATTAAATAGTAGCAAATGTTGCCTTCCTTATGGCTGCAGTCCTGAGAAATCCCCTACGTTAGATGAAGAAAAATCATAAACTACAGAAAATATGTTGGATTCGTTAAATATTAATATTATAATGGTGCAAACCTAAATAAATAATAAAAAAAAGGAGCTAGTGTAATTTTCTATAAGGAAGGGGACACTAAAAGTATTATTTCTTATAACTGGGCAAACATAGTAATTATAAGACTAAGGGGGCAAATCTTAATTATAAAATAGGGTACGAATATGTTTTTAAAAATAAAGAAGGTACATATACTCTTTTTGGAAATGATTGAGTGGAATTGGTAGATGAAATGTATAAAATGGTATATGAAATGTAATGTGGATAAAGGCAGGGTCATGGGAATATCAGTTATTTACACATTAAATGGAATATAATTGGGGAAAACTTAGGTGGATAAGGACTTAGGATACTACTTGACGTAAACTTGAATAGCAACACAATACCGGGCTCAGGACGAATTGCATTGGAGTCAAATATAGATGTATAATTCACTGAGTAGCCAAATTTTTGAATGTGGGGTACAATATTAAGCAACAGAGGGTCTCATTCAGACCCGCTCGTGAGCGTAGGACACTCGCAAGCGGGTCGATGGTACCCAAATGCGCATGCGCACGATGGAGGGAGCTCCGTTGTGCGCATGCGCGAGACCCGGATATCATCATCATGGACGCTTGCATAAGCTGTGGGTGGTAACCCACAGCTATGCGAGCGTCCAAAAGGCCGCTCCAAATTTAAATAGGATGGCCCTGATTCAGAGCGAGCGCTCTGGTCAGAGTGTCCGGCTCTGAATCAGGGCCAGAGTTCATAGGATTGGAGTCAAAAACAGATGTATAAGTCACTGAGTAGCCAAATTCTTGAATATGGGGTACAGTATTAAGCAACACACATACAGAATATGAGAAGCCAACAGAGTTCAAAGATAGGCAACCTCATTAATAAATGGGAAAAATGGGCCTTGTAGACACACTACAAAAAATAAGATTGAAATAAATATTAATTAATAACTATAATTGTGGCTAGTCCAAAAATTTGTCAAATTAACTTTTTGAACAAAAGACCATGTAGAAACAACTCAAAATTAATTACAATTAGATAAAGTATAGTTTTATTATCATAATAAAAAGGAGTTAATTACTGTAAGGGAGATTCAGCTATATATTTCCTTACCATATGAGAATGTAATGACATTAATACAATTGGCTAAATGCTTGTATTTCAAGAAATTGCAGCCGTAGTAATAATTTTTAGAAGGACAATAGCGAGGTGATTAGTCCAGTTATTTTATCTAATTGCCACTTAAGTGACAGGATGGATATTTCACCCATATAAGTCTAAACTAGCAACTGTCACAACAGGGGTTTTGCATTGACTTTTCACTGGATCAACACAGTTACAATTTATGAGAGGTTGAACAAGATATACAGTGCCTGCTTGCCTAATGTGTCTTTTTAACCTTACAAACTACAGTATGTTACTATTTAAGCATACATGGCTGTCATTTGATCCATTTTGACAAGTGATCATATGTTTTACATAATACAATATTTATGGAAAACAATTAAAATAAACCTAAACAGGGTATGTTTTCAATGAAATCTATATACAGATTCCTTCTCAAAAGTATTGGACACTGAAATTGTACAATATTTTGTGTTTAATTCAAAAGAAACTTTTAACAACTTGGAATTTGTCAAAAGCTCCTCAGCACAGGATATGCAATGAACTACAGCCGGCATGATAAGAGGAATCAAAACCGTCCACTTATTTCCCTTTTGACTCTATTTGAAATCACTTTAAAATCCTAACTACATTTGGGACTGGTGTTATTGGCTCTGATAACATGATAGATCAGCCAACTTCGAAGCCTGTAAATCTGGATTTGTGCAACTACAAGGTAAAAAGATATTACCAGCATCTGCCTGACATACAGATTGGATCCTGGCTTGTTCCAACAACAAGAGAGAATGTACATCCAAATTTATAAAGGGTGCATGTGTCATTCTGCCTGTAACCCACTGATAGCAATGCAATCATACAATCATATACTAGATTTGAGTACATTTCTTTAGTTGCAATTATGTTAACACTTAAAAAGTACTTTAGACTATACGTTATTTACTATCGTGAATGTAAATGGTGTAGACTTTATGGTATCATTTATCTAATCTAACTCAACAATTAGCCAGGAAATAGGCCCCTTAAAATACATTTAGGAGACAATAAAAGGCTAAAACAGTTTGAATTTTAGTTGAATACAAGTCAATTTTGCAAACGTATTTCACACTGTGCATGCTATTAGTGTACACATCCATGGGCAATGCAGAGTCATAAGCAACTCAGTCATCTCCACTTGCAGATAAAAGTGTGTAAATTGGTGGTAGTAAGGCACGTAAGCTAAGTTTAATGATGGCGTGTTTTTGTAATTGTGCTCAATGCAGATGTACACTCACTGATAATGATGACGGCTATGAAGCCAAGCATGTTTATGGGGGCAGATAGATTGCAGAGATGCATATATTATTTAGTACTTATATATTTATGCAATGCGAGAGCAATCACAGCTGGCTTGCATTCAACTCATCCACAAGAGAGTTATTTAGGGGTATTTTTTACTAAAGTACGTGTTTATAAAAGTGGAGGTGTTGCCCATAGCAACCAATCAGATTCTACTTTTATCTAGAAAATAGATATAATCTGACTGGTTGCTATGGGAAATATACCCCTTACTCTGATATATGTGTCCAGCCTAACATCACAAGCATATGTGCCTGATTTATGTCAGGAGCAGAGCTGGCCCTAGCCAATTTCGGTGCCCTAGGCAAAATTTTGACTGGTGCACCCTACCCCTACACACACACACACACACACACACATATATATATATATATATATATATATATATACAGTATATACACACATACATACACGTGTGTATATATATATATATATATATATATATACATAGTAATGACCCTGTAGTAGTGCCCCCATAGTAATGCCTCTGTAGTAGTGCCCCCATAGTATTGCTCCTGTGGTAGTGCCCATATACCCCCATAGTAATACCCCCCCATAGTATTGCCCCTGTAGTGCCACTTAAACAAAAAAAGCTACACTTACCTTAAACCCCTATCCTGCATCCACCTCCATCCTGTCTGCCCAGCTGTTCCTCAGAACTAAGGGAGAGATGTCATGACATCTCTCCCATAGTGAGCATAGGGAGAGCCGGAAGCTGGAGTTCAGGAGAGAACTCCAGCCTGCGGCTGCCGCGGCATTGCAGGGAAGGAGCTGGGCACCTGCTGGTAATAACATCTCAGTGGGCATCCGGCTTGGAGCCCCCCCTGCGGCGCCAATGTTGAGGACACTGGCGCCGGGTGCAGCAGCGCACCCGTGCATGTGCACCTCCAGCCCTGCCACAATGAGCTTCTGTACAGAAGCTCATTGAGATCTGGGTCCTGGCCAAACACTGAGCTGTCAATCAGAGCTGACCTCTGAATGCAGCAGCATCGGGGGGGAGGGGCAGCAGCAGGCGGGGGGAGCTGTGCCTTGCTTATAATGCCTATGCCTTGGGCCGGCTCTGGTCAGGAGTTATTTGTGTGTACTCATCTTCTGCCCCAAGATATTGTATTGATGTGTCTTAATATTAAATGTAAACAACATAATAATGTAATGAAGTGGCATATACACAGTAGGGGTGCAGTCAAGAAGTCAGCAGTCGTAATGCCGACCACCTGATTCCCGACTGTCAAATCCCAGCAGGGGACTATTGACAGGCATTGAAATCTCGATGCAAGTCATTATACCTACGATGGGAGCCGGATGCCTGGCATATCGAATGAAGGTAAGCCGGGTGCAGACAGCTGTGGGGGGGAGGGTTAGGTTAGGGCTTCTGGGGGGGGGCTAGGGTTAGGCACCCCCCATGAGAGTTAGGGTTAGGCTAGAGGAAGGGAGGTTTAAGGTTAGGCACCCCCAAGGGAGGTTAGGGTTAGGCACCCCTTCACGAGGGTTAGGTTTAGGCTGTGGGAAGGGGGTTTTAGATTTATGCACTTATGGGGGGAGGTTATGGTTAGTCACTAGGGGGAGGTTAGGATTAGACACCCCTAAGGGAGGGTTAGGGTTAGGGGGGAGAGGGTTAGGGATAGTTAGAAACTTATCTTAGTCAGGATCCTGCTGTTCTGCTTTCTGGCGTCGGTATAACCTGCCTGGCTAACTTCCAGTGGTATTTCATACCGATTCCACATGGTTATGGTAGTTATTAATAAATGCTAAAGTTGCATTTTTTACAAATAAAATATAATCAAATAGAAACATGTATTAAAAATACAAATATAAATGAAATTACTTATCTGCTGTTTTACACTATAGAAACAGAAATCTTCTTTCCTGTTACAGTTCACAAGGAAAGTTTATTAAGTTATTTAACTAGTTGTCCATAACTTTATATAATAGAGCAGCCACAATACTGATTTATGTACTGCCGCCTGGAGATGTCAACCCACAATGATTTAAATAGTATTTAGCATCAACATCACATCAAAATGCACCAGCCCTAACTCACCCTCAATAGATACACCTCTTGACAGGTATATACTATATGTGTATGCATCCAGGCCTATATCAGTTGTAATTACATGAACACATTTTTACTGTATTTGTTCTTCCCTTCCTTGGTCCTCCTTTTCATTTGTTAGGAATCATAAGTATAAGTTGTGACAAAATGTTGTATATGGATGTATTTATAAATTTATTTGGAGCACACACAAAGTACATAAATACATATTTTATGCAAATAAAATAGACACATCCAACTATACATGAGATCCCTACCTTTTTTGTTTTAGAATGTATGTGAATCTCTAGGAGAATCACATGTAGTATGCACTATGATGACCAAGACACTGTATAATTATATATATGGGGCTATTTTTCAGGCAGAACAGTCCAGAACACCGTACCTGAAGCTCTTTTCATAAATTACGTAATCAGGAATGGCATTCGTAACCTGCCTGCTAGCATTACATTCATGCAGTGGGCATCCATCCAGTAACAGTCATAACACGAAGCAACACTGATAGCCATGGCATATCGAATATGGCACCCGCCACAAGCCAATCACAGATTGTGGCCCAGCAATCAATCAGGAGTGGCAGCTCCTGACTGGCTGATCAGAAGCAGCTGCCCGATTCGACTGTGAATGGGTGGCTGCCCGATCCGCGACTGCAAACATCTCATGGCAGGTGCCAATGCTTCTCCTTCCACATTATCTTCATAGTCCTGGGCCCTTCACTATTCCCAGCCTTGCTTGCCCTGTGACCCCCCTGTCCAACATGCCCTGCCATGTACCCCCCCAAGTCAAGCATTCCCTGCCCTGTGTCCCCCCAATCCAGCATTCCCTGCCATGTGCCCATTCTGGTCCAGCTTTGCCTTCCCTGTGCCTCCCATTAAGATCCAGCGTTCCCTTCCCTGTTCCACCCCCACTATGCTTAGCTTTCCCTTTGCACCCAATAGGTCCAGCCCACCCGATCCAGCACTTTTTCTTAGTCTAACCTCACTGCCTTGCATCCCCCAGGTCCAGTCTTTCCTGTCCTGTGACCCTCCAGTTGCAGCTCTTCAATATCTCGACATCACTTGTCTCCCATATATTGTCCCAAACACACACCTTTTCCCTGTGACCCCTTTACAAACCACTTTTCCTTTTCCTGCCACCCCCATTCATCTTCCACTTCTCTCTTCTTCATCACTTACTATCCTTCTCATCTTCTGCTGAAGGCGATGGAGTCCTGCTGGATGATATCAGAAGTGACGTACAGAAACTTAAGCATGGCAGTAAGCACAATCTTCTGATTTTTGTTTACCTCTAATGCTGCTATCGCTGGTGAAAACCCTGATCGCAGTAAAATTTGCCAGTTTTCACCAGTGACATCTTCCCCATATGAACTGCACAAGTGTTATGATGGTACTTGTATCGCCATAATACTTATTTTATGTGGAACCTGCAATTTCAAAGTATTTTATGTGGATGGATGGCTTTTTAAATGTATTTTAGATGGATCTGGCTTTTTCAATGGTTTTATGTGAGTCTGTTTTTTTAAATGTATTTTACAGTATGTCGATCTGGCTTTTTAAATGTATTTTAGGTGGAAATGGCTTTTTCAAAGTTATTTATGTGGATCTGAGTTTTTCAATATTAATATGGATCTTGCTATTCTTCTATTTGTATTGTTGTGGTTTAATGAGATTTTCCCTATGCATTAAGGTCCAGATTCAATTAGCCATGAAAAGCTGCAATTTGGTGAAAAGTTTACACTTGTACGATCTTTTTACCAAAAATATGTATCGTGCTATCCTTTTAGCCGCTGCTTTTCACACATGCAAAATGTGTGCAGCTAGAGTCTCAAATAGTTTTCACCATTTCAGAGCAGGTAAAAAAAATGTGCAAAACCCATATTTTGGCCTAAAAAGTTGGGTCTTGGTTCAGAACTCCTTGGACACCCCCTAATGAATAATGAGGCAAGAAATTAATTTATTTGGCTTAATTCCCCCTAATAATTATGATATTTTTGTGGTCAACATGTAAAAAGTGTTGGAAAATGCATTTAAAGAAGTGTGGTAGGT
This sequence comes from Taudactylus pleione, assembly GCA_031769625.1. Lineage (NCBI taxonomy): Eukaryota > Metazoa > Chordata > Amphibia > Anura > Myobatrachidae > Taudactylus > Taudactylus pleione. Next base: position 921,174 of record JAUIMM010000614.1, read on the forward strand.
AATTTGGGGGGCTGTATGAATGGGACAAGTGTTTTGGGTATTGCAGGTGGCTGCAGAAGGTGTATTTTTAACTCTTTTTTAAAGTACCCTAAAATGAAATAAAAATATAGTTGTACCTTTTCTTATTTACCCCTATTTTAACTGTAGCATTTATTTTGACCAAACAAGCTTGCTTTCTATAATTTTTCCACTGTTAAAGAAAAATGCATACAACAGCCATATGACACAATCTAAAATCCACAAACCCTTTGATTTTGCCCAATAATACACTTTTAAAGAATTGCTAAATTATAGTTTACCCTTTTTTGGGGGTACAGAAACATTTCCCCATTTCCAGGGGCACTTTTTGTCATATTTTTTCAGGTGAATGCTGCATCACATCCTTTGGAATACTGTAGGTGATAGCGGCGAAAAGTGACACATTTGGACGAAGGGTGTGAAAAGTTTCCAAATGCAAAAACAACATTTTCATATCTAATTTAATCTGGCCCTTAGTATGGACTCTGGTTTTTCCGTGGATGTGTGTGTGTGTGAATTTACAGCAGTTTTCTTTCCCATAGTTCTGTATTTGTTGTTATATATACTTATATGACAGACTTACATATTATAATAACACCCACTCCCACAGCCCAAACTTTGAGAATTAAAAAAAAAAAAATTGGTTACACACAGTGGCGTCACAAGAAGGAGTGCGGGCCGCACCCGGTAGACACCCGCTGAGGGGAGACACCTGCTCAGTGATAGGAGCCAGGTGCTGCACTGTAGTATTAGGTGCAGCACTTTGCTACTGAAACTGTGAGGTAACCTGCACTGCACATAGGACAGGGCAGTCTGCACCTCCCGCACCCTCCCCTCGCTTGGACTCCTGGTAAAAAGCACAGCACAATGGGGTTCTGGCCACAAGGCCTTTCCCCTTCCTGTGAGGCCACACCCCTTCCCATGAGGCCATGCCTCGTTTTCACTAGCTCCAGCCACCAATGCACCACCAAGGGTTCCTGAACCTATTTTTCTACAAAAATAGCAATATATATACAGTATATATATATATCACTTTCCACAATTTCATTATCTATTGATGGCACAACTATCTCCTCTAGCCCCAAAGTGCGCTGTCTTGGAGTTATCCTAGACTCCTCCCTCTCGTTTAAACCGCACATTCTGCACCTCTCGCAGTCCTGCCGTTTTCACCTAAAAAATATCTCCAGGATTAGACCCTTCCTCACCCAGGATGCCACTAAAACCCTCATCCACTCACTGGTCATATCCAGATTGGACTACTGTAACCTTCTCCTAGCTGGCCTCCCAGTCTCTCACCTCTCTCCACTACAATCGGTTCTTAATGCTGCTGCTCGGCTCATCTTCCTCTCCAGACGTTCTACATCTGCTTCCCCTCTCCTCCAAGCCCTACACTGGCTCCCCTTCCCCTTCAGATGCCAATTCAAGGTTCTTACATTCGCATACAAAGCCCTCACCAAATCCTCTCCTGCATACATTTCTGACCTTCTGTCCCTTCACACTCCCGCCTGCCCACTTCGCTCAACTAATGCATGCCGCCTCTCTTGCCAACTGATTACTTCCTCCCACTCCCGCATCCGAGATTTTGCCCGTGCTGCTCCCTACCTTTGGAATGCTCTCCCTCTCCCCATCAGACTCTCCACCTCTCTACAAATCTTCAAACAGGCTCTCAAGACCCACTACTTCATCAAGGCCTTCCAGCACTCATCCTAACCCACCTCATGCTCTTTCCTTCCCATCTTCCCCTTCTGTGTCGCGCCTGTCTGTCTGCCCCTCCCCTTAGAATGTAAGCTCTCACGAGCAGGGACCTCTTCCTTCATGTGCTTCTCTTTACATTTTCTTCTACTCTCTACTCCCCATTAGGGCACCTAACACGGGACCGCCAATTCCCGGCAGCTTATTGTGAGTGCTTTAATCACTATTTCAGCAATGTATATAAGTTGTGTCCTTGTCCTGTACTGTAATGTACTGTATGTTACTTGTTTCTTGTTCACCCATTAGTTGTATGTACTATGTAAGGCGCTGCAGAACACTTGTGGCGCCATATAAATAAAGGATAATAATAATAATAATAATAATATATATATATATATATATATATATATAAAGATCCAGGTGCTGCACTCAATGGACTTAATAAAAACAAAATCACATCTCATGCTTAAAAGCAACATTTCAGGCTTTATTGCCTGAAAACATTGCTTTAAATAAGGAGATGTGATTTCGTTTTTATTAAGTCCGTCGAGTGACGCACCCGGATCTTTGTACAATGTTTTGTAGCGGGTAGCACGGCTATTTAAAATACAGGAAGGAGAGGACTGTACCTACTGGAGACAGTAATTGACTGGAATGCATTTTAGTGCCATTTACTTGTGATTATATATGTTCAGCATCATGTATTTATGCAGTAATTAATCCACAGCATTGCCTTTAAGCATCCTATACCAAATTCTCACACTCAGTTCAGTAATTATATATATTATTCCCAAAGAGTTGCCTTCAAGTCCACAAATCCCTTCATGCCATGACAAGGACACTAGTCCTCACATGATTTAATATTTGACACATCCATCAGGTGCATCAGGACCTGGTAAGGGACTCACCCTGGTAGCTTACCAACCAAGCATGCACATACCCTTATATTACCAAAGACATGTTTTTTTATAAGTCTTATTCATTATTAACAGGGGAGTTATACAGTGCATTTTTAACATAACATATCTTTTTCTTTCACACAGCCAATTCCTGGAGACGGAGGCAGCATTGGGGTTGCTAGGCAACACACCAACACCCAGCACTGACGTAATCGGAGAGTGTTCCGATGGACAGGGGAGCGTGGCCGGTCTCTGGGATTGGCATACACAAGGTGGTTTTAGGGATAAAGGTAAGAACTTTTACACTTACACTTTTCTCTGTTATTTTGTTAAGCATTGCCATTATCGCAGCGGGATCAAGAAACATTGCTATAATGTGGTGTATCGATTAGATGTACTAAAATGTACTTAATATACAAAACCTTTTACAACAGTAGTGCCGTGCATGGACTTGAATCATTCAGGACCAGTATTGTGTATACAGTCAGGTCCATAAATATTGGGACATTGACAGAATTTTCAGATTTTGGCCTGTATTCACCACCACAATGGTTTTGAAATGAAACAAACAAGATGTGCTTTAACTGCAGACTTTCAGATTTAATTTGAGGGTAATTACATCCAAATTGGGTGAACGGTGTAGGAATTACAACAGTTTCAATATGTGCTTCCCACTTTTTAAGGGGCCAAAAGTAATGGGACTATCAACTCAAAAGCTATTTCATGGACAGGTGTGGGCTATTCCCTCATTATTTCATTATCAATTAAGCAGGTAAAAGGTCTGGAGTTGATTCTAGGTGTGACATTTGCATTTGGAATCAGTTGCTGTCGAATCTCAATATGAGATCCAAAGAGCTGTCACTATCAGTGAAGCAAGCCATCATGAGACTGAAAAATCAAAACAAAGCCATCAGAGAGATAGCAGAAACATTAGGTGTGGCCAAATCAACTGTTTGGAACATTCTTAAAAAGAAAGAAAGCACCAGAGAGCTCAGCAACATCGGAAGACCACGGAAAACAACTGTGGTGAATGACAAAAGAATTATTTCCCTGGTGAAGAAAAACCCCTTCACAACAGTTGGCCAAATCAAGAACACTCTCCAGGAGGTAGATATATAGGTGTCAAAGTCAACAATCAAGAGAAGACTTTACAAGAGTGAATATAGAGGGTTCACCACAAGATGCAAACCATTGGTGAGCCACAAAAACAGGAAGACCAGATTAGCGTTTGACAAACAACATCTAAAAAAGCCTTTACAGTTCTGGAACAACATCCTATTGACAGATGAGACAAAGATCAACTTGTACCAGAGTGATGGGAAGAGAAGAGAAGGAAAGGAACTGCTCATGATCCAAAACATACCACCTCATCAGTGAAGCATGGTGGTGGTAGTGTCATGGAACTGCTTCCCTTGTATTTATTGATGATGTGACTGCTGACAAAAGCAGCAGAATGAATTCTGAAGTGTTTCGGGCAATATTAGATGCTCATATTCAGTCAAATGCTTCAGAACTCATTGGATGGCGCTTCACAGTGCAGATGGAAAATGACCGAACCATACTGCAAACGCAACCAAAGAGTTTTTTAAGGCTAAAATGTGGAATGTTATGCAATGGCCAAGTCAATCCCCTGACCTGAATCCGATTGAGCATGCATTTCACTTGATGAAGACAAAACTGAAGGGAAAATGCCCCAAGAACAAACAGGAACTGAAGACATTTGCAGTAGATGCCTGGCAGAGCATCACCATGGATGAAACCCAGTGTCTGGTGATGTCTATGCATTCCAGACTTCAGGCTGTAATAGCCTGCAAAGGATTTTCAACAAAATATTAAATAGTGAAAGTTAGATTTAGGATTGTTTAGTTTGTCCCATTACTATTGGCCCCTTAAAATGTGGGAGGCACATATAGAAACCGTTGTAATTCCTACACCGTTCACCTGATTTGGATGTAATTACCCTCAAATGAAATCTGAAAGTCTGCAGTAAAATCACATCTTGGTTGTTTCATTTCAAAGCCATTGTGGTGGTGAATAGAGGCCAAAATATGAAAATTCTGTCAATGTCCCAATATTTATGGACCTGAATGTATATATATATATATATATATATATATATATATATAATATATATATATATATATAATATATATATATATATATATTATATATATATATATATATAATAAATATATATATATATATATATATATATACTATCACAAATTTAATTGCAATGCACAAAAATTATGTATAGACCTCATTCATTGAAAAAAAAATGTGTGACACTAAGCACACATGATAACAGTAATATCATAAGATGTATAATTATGCATCTTATGATATTAACTATTAATAATTAATTATAATATTCCAAAACTCATAGTAGCCTGCAAATAACTTGCTTAATCTTATCTCTGGGATAATTATCACTACTACCATACTGTATGTTTGCTGAATCTGCTATTTATGTGTTTACAGTTATTTACAGTATATACCACATACAGTATATATTCCACAGCTCTTTTACCAGGAATATTTGTCCATTCATATCAATCTCCGCTCAGTGGAGTTTATAATCTATGTTCCCTAACACATACACACTATGGATATATTTTTTTTTAGGAGTCAATAACCTACCAGAGTATATTTTGATTGTGAGAATAAACCAGAGTAACTGTAGGAAATCCATGCAAGCACAGAGAGAATAATGAAACTCCAAACATTTAAAGCTGTGGTGAGAATTAAACTCATGATTTGACATTAATGATCTCTAATAAAAGATAAAAACATAACACTTTATCGTGTCACTGTAGACAAAGCAATACAGAAAGCTGAAACTTCTCAGAAGCATGGCCATACTATTAAAATACCTAGTGCTCACCTGAGTGTGTGTGTAAAGCTGGCCATACACCTTAAGATTATCATTCTAACCATCCAATTAGTTCGCTGCTTGGCTAGAAAATTTGATAATGTATGGGAGCAAATTATAATCGACCATTTGGTCCCAAACATATTCAATGGGGACTACTACAGATGGAAGACTGGGACTGCGATGGGGAATAGATTTGCCCCCAGTTATGCCAACCTTTTCATGAGCAGATGGGAAGACTCACACATCTGGTCGGGACATAACTGGGGAGAAAATCTGGTCCTATGGACAAGATACATAGACAACATTTTTTGCATCTGGCAAGGACCCCTAGACACCCTTAAAGACTATCTAACATACATCAACAATAACGACAGATATCTCGAATTCACATCCCAATACAGCCAATCAGATTTCAACTTCCTTGACCTACATATCTTCATCGAACAACAACAGATCCAAACAAAAACATACCACAAACAAGTTGACGTCAATAGCTTCATCTTGTCTGACAGTGGTCACAACCCCAACTGGCTCCGCAACATCCCACTAGGTCAATTCAAACACATAAGACAGAACTGCACAAAACTTACAGACTACTACAAACAAGGGGAAAGCCTGAAACAACAATTCACAGAAAAAAATATGACACAGACTCACATACAAAGAAAATAAAGACAACCACATGACAGATTCAATTCCCTTCATCACACAATACAACACCAGTGCAACACGAATCAAACGGATCATACACAAACATTGGAACCTACTCCTAAAAGACAACACACTTACAGAAACACTACCACCACGACCCAAAATAATCTATAGAAAGGCACCAGACATCAAAACCAAATTAGTATCAAAACCACATCCCTCCACCCACCCTCAAACAAAAGAGAATTATCAACCAACCCGTGAACAAGGGATTCTATCACTGTGGCACCTTCAGCAATTGCCGAACTTTAGGGTACAGAAGCACTAAACCTACCACCACCTTCACTTCAACGAACACAGGCAAAGAGTACTCTATTCAAGAACACATCTCCCGCAACACCAGCCACGTGATCTACTTACTACAATGCACATGCAACCAACAGTATGCATTCAGAGCCATAGACCACTAAAAACCACAGTGGCAGGACACCTCTGAACATCTCAAACAAATCCGACAACCACAACGTCCCAATACACTTCCAGGAAAAACACTAAAGCAACCCCAAAGAAATAAAATTCACAGGCATCAAAACCATCAAAAAGAATTGGAGAGGAGGTGACATTATCAAACTACTCAATAAAGAAGAACTAAAGTGGATGTTCACATTGCACAATTTCACACCGCACAGCCTCAACATTGACAATGAAATCCAGTCAGTCATCTCCAAATAAACACAACACAAACCCTTCACATAGTACCACCAACACCATACCGAGCCAGAGGAACATAACACCTGCCACCCACCTCCACCAACATTATCACCTGCCATCACCCACCACACCACCACTAACCACACTACCCACCCACATTCAGCACATCCTGTGACACACCAGCACCACTAACACAACACCCCCAAGCACCACACAAACCCCCACCCCTGGCAACACCACCCCACACAATCAGACACATTCATCCAATCCCAGACACTGCACCAATGACCCCCAGCACCCCAGACCAGCCACCACACAGACCATTTTACCAACACAACTTAGCACACCCCTTAAACCCACAACCAGACATAACCCCAGACACCTTGTGAACCCCAACAACAAAATATGCACCACTGTTACAGACACAATACAAGTAGACCCACACAACAGACTAAACAGACATGCCCAAACTCCATCACAGATGATGGACACTACCCATCAGCACATTCAAACACACACAGAGACACTTATAGCACTCACAACCGAACACCCGGCAGCATGGGCAAACCCATTACCACATCTCCATACACAGGTGCTACACACTGGCACATCTGATATCGACCCACCTGTCCAACACGAACACACATCTGCTGTACAAGCCATACACCAAAATAGCCCCCAAAATTGAACCCCATGCCTACATACATCCTACCTTACACCATGCCATCCACCTAGCAACATCACCGCCCCCGATCACTCCGCCCACCACTACATACCCATCACTATAGCCACCTGAGTCACAGCACCAGTACAATCCCCACAGACCTGCTGCAACCTACAGCTGCACAACCAAACACACCACCACCTTCTCTTACTCTGAAACACACCACCACATGCCACTCAATGGTATCGCTCAGCTACACAACTGCACACAGATACAGCATCCATGGTCCCCAGCAACCACACACACACACACATATCCACACTTCCCGATCGGACAGCTGTCACCCATGCCCACACCATTGTTTGTAACAGTGGTCCTCAAGCAACCCCGCACATGCCCACATATCCACAATTCCTGATAGGACATCTGTCACCCACACCCACACCAATCAATGCAGCCAAACCCAACACTCCCACATGCCTTCTGATTGGCCCAGAGATGACACCTGACCAATCAACAGCCCAAGACTGCTTTTAAATAGCCAGCCCTCACTAGAGCTCAGAACTCCTTGAGAAAGGCCAATGGGCCACAACGCGTTGGAGACTTGCACACCTGCACCAACCAAGAACTAACTATTGAACTTTTGAACTTCTCTAACTGCACCACCCGCCTGCTTGCACCTCACCAGCGGCACCCAGACCCATGTCTGGGTACCGCACACCCACGAGCAGCGGTACACATAAATGGACACCGGCACCTCTCAACCACGGCTGCACCCCCAACAGCGTGCTACACATGCAGCCATGCCAGCATCATTGCATGCAACTCCCCAACACTCCTGCTGGGTCGAGTTCAACACACACAGCTGGCACACATCACGCCGCAGCCACCATCGTGTCATGTATCACTTCCTCGCACCTACACAAGGGCAAATGTATACAGCCAGTGGGTCAATCCTGCCTTGCACCCATGGGCATGCAGATGGCCCATGTCAGCCCAACAGAACATTTGACCCCAACTGGACTTTGAGAGAGCCACTCCCTGCCACAGGAGTCGAGCACCTACCAGTAGGTACCAGCCACCTCTCCTTAACAGTGTTGCACACCGCCACAACCCACAACCACTACCTTTAGGGCATCCCAGTTCCCAAGACTGTAGACCATAGGTCCAGCAGGGGAACATGCAGTAGTAAGGACCACATGTAAAGGAGCCCCCTCAAAGGTTATACCCATCAATCAAACTGTGGATTGCACCAACTCACTCCAACCGGATAGCATGCCCCCACAACTATCCAGAGACAACAAATTCCCAAGGAGCACTGTGCCTCCAAACAAAGGAAGGAACTTGTGTCAACACATTTAACATGAATTAATTATATCACCTTTACTCACTCACCCAGCAATCTGTGTGTTCTTCGCACCCCACCTCAAAACCCCCCACCACAATACACACTGACCACCAAACCCTCCCTACCTCTTCCCTCCCTCTATCCTCCTACCCTCCACCCCTATACACAACTACCCAGGAGCGCACGTAACCCATCCATTATCTAGGTCCCAAATATGGGACAACAGGCAGTCATTAATACAAATTTTTCAAATACTTTGGATTTTACCAATTTATCTGAATGTCCGTTTTTGTCCTTTTTTTCTGGAATTTGGGAGCAAATGGCTGATTGTCATTTCCTCCCATACATTACCAGAGTGTTTTTTATCCAGTCAACTTGTTAGATGGTTAGAAAGAAAATCTTAAGGTGTATGGCCAGCTTAAGATAAATCTAGGAGTCTGGTTTAATGTGAGTTGCTGATATGACAATAAACAAACATGAAGATGTTGACTTATTACTTATTTATTAAACAATCAATGACATGCACAAATAATGTTTATCAAAACTGGACCTAATAGCTATTCAGTATCACTTCTTGCTCAGTACAGCGGGATGTAAACTTGATCTAGGTAAAGGTAAAAATAAACTACTATTCTATCAGGACCATTCTGCATTGTTTGTTGTCATTTCAAATATAGGCTTATGATAGTCTGCAATCCCAGTGGCAGAACTACCAGAGACAATGTAGCCATGTGCCGCCGGGTGCCTGCCCTGTAGGGGGCTCCTGGCTCCATTGTCACCCGGAGCTGCATGGAGGAGGAGTGCCGCTGATTGGCACTCCACCTCCAGTGGCATAACTATGGAGGGTGCAGTCGCACCCCCTGCACCATCCATTTGCTGGGCACCCGCTGAGTGTGTTACCAGCGGGAGCCCCGCTCCTTCTCTAACCCCCCGGTGGTATCCAGAGGCCAGAGCTCACTCCTGAGCTCTGGCTTCCGGGTCCTGCAGTTCACTATGAGAGTGACGTCATGATGTCACTACCAAAGTTCCAAGGAGCGGGCGCGGGGACTGATGGCAGCAGGCACTGGAACAGTGTTTAAGGTAAATATATATATTTTTTTTGTATGTGTGTGTGTGCATGTGGGGGGGGGGAATTACAGGGGGCTTACTACAGGGGGCACTACAGGGGGCTTAATACTGGGGACTTATTACAGGTGGCTTACTACAGGGGGCTTACTACTGGGGGCATTACAGGGGTCTTACTACAGGGGGATTACTACTGGGGACTTATTACACGGGCATTATAGGGGGCTTACTACAGGGGGCATTACAGGGGACTTACTGCAGGGGGCACTACAGGGGCATTACAGGGGGCTTACTACTGGGGGCATTACAGGGTGCTTACTACTGGAAGCACTACAGGAGGCTTACTACTGGGGGTACTACAAGGTGCTTATTACAGGGGGCTTACTACAGTGGCCTTTATACTGGGGGCATTTCAGGGGCCTTACTACTGTGGGCATCATATGGGGCATTACAGCAGCATTATTACGGGGGGCATCATATGTGGGCACTACAGAGGCCTTACTATTGGGGCACTACAGGGGCCTTAGTTTTGGGGGCACTAGAAGGGGCCTTACTACTGGGGGCACTGCATAGGGGGACCACTACTGGAGGTACGGCATAGTGGGACCACTACTGGAGGCACTGGATAGGGGGACTACTACTAGGGGCATTGTATAAAATGAACTGCATAGGGGGGTGGTGGCAGCTGGGGCTGGCATAGGTGCTGGGGGTGGTATATTTTAATTTGTGGGGGTGGTGGGGGCACTAACATTTATCTTGCCTCCGGGCACCTGGGATGAAGTTACACCACTGTGCAATCCAGTTGGGTGTAAACTTTGTCCAGCTAAAAGTATACATAAATTGTCTGTAGGGGACCTTTATGCACAGTTTGCCTTCTATATGGGTTCAAGCATCGTATACAGTCTCAATTAAAATTATGTAAGTAAATTTTAATACATTTCCACAATAGCCAAACATCCAGGGAAGAACATCCCTGTACCTGAAACACAAAATACTTATTAATACATAAACAAGACAATATAATAAATTCAGATATCAAATTCTATTAAGCAACCTGATAAAGTTTTAAATCAAAACATGATACTTGTAGCACATAACATCAACAACTATTTAGTGATACTATATTTTCTCTTTCTCACAAAATTGATGCCCTTTCTATGCATTTCTAAAAAACTACTAAGCTTCACTCCCTTCATTACTCTTGCTCTATTATTCAAAGCTAACAACCACAATAATGCCATCAACATCTGCCCTTTCTTACATTTCTGGTCATGCCATTCATCCATCCACTACATAAAGCAGAGCAGACAAATATCATAATGTATGAATGTTCATCCACAGAGTAGGATTTTTAAATCAGAAAGCATTGTGTTTTTGACATGTATGTTGTCTAATTAAGTGGAAAGTGCAGTCTAGCATGAATTTGTGACTTGATAGAAAATTGCGGGAACCAGAGATATTTTTTTCTGGGACAGAAGAAGGATTCGGAACTATTGTACTATCCCTTGTCAGTTTTTAGAAAGCAAGTCAGTATATACAGGGCTGTGCAATATTATATTTCAGTTATAACACTGCGATTGTGACCATTTAAATGTAACAGTTTTTTCATTGTATTTATATACTCATTAAACAGTTTAATTCACAAGCTTTGGGTGTCCTGACTTTATAGACTGAGATGCATGGACATGAGTACATTAATAGTATACTGCCTATGTTATTTGAAGAAACAGCTACTATTATTATATATACAGTAGCATCTGAAACATATTTCTACCAGAAGTAGTATAAATAGCTCCACTTCCATACGGGTCATGAGGAACCCACAAAATAATGAAACTGTGATGTGTAAAAGATTTTCCCAGTAATTAAATGGTTCTCACGTGCAAAATATATAATGTGACTAACAATAATCAACACATAAAAATAGAGGTATTTAAATATGGATATTGGGTGATATGGACATACTGTATCTGCATCTACTGATGAAAGTGATTTATGGATTTGTGTGTGTCTGCGATGTAGTCCTAATCCCAGCTGTTGGGATGCCAGTGCCGGAATCCCTACACCAGCCAGAATCCTGGCACCAGCATCCCAATGGTAAATAGTGCGGTTAGGAGGAGAGTTAGGCATTAAGGGGGGTACGGTTAGGCACTAGGTGGTGGGTTAGGGTTAAGCACTGGGGGGGTTAGGTTTAGTTAGAAGAGAGGAGGGTTAGGGGTAGGGTTAGGATACTTACTGACAGGTGTCAATATCCTAACCCTGTCGGGATGCCAGTGTCAGGATTCTGACTGCCGGATTCCCAAGTGCCGGCACCACATACCCAACATGTGTGCCTTGATGAATGTGAGCTAGACATACCTGGGAGCCTCAAATGCAAAAATAAGATTTTATTTTATGGACTATTTAATCTAAATTAAATGGGGGTTTCCATGTGTAACAGATGATCATGATTTTTATATTTTAGATATGGTAAAAATCAGGTTGTTGCTTATTCTTCAATATCTCTGGCACCTGTTGCACTTTATGTGGGAAACAATAGGCAAATGTTGTGCATTGTGATTAAAACATCATAGACAGTTGTAGCTTGGCCTGTAATAATACAAAACAATAGTCTTGTGGGGACAGGTCGCAAAGCTGAAATATGACCATGCAGAAATGTAGGAACACAGCTTATTTAATTTAATTTTTAGAATATGCATACCTGTCCTAAACAGATTTATATATGGGAGGCAGGGGATGTCAAAGAAAAATACATGGGATTGGTGTCTGTTTATCTGGATAGAGTTAGGTTGTTAGGGTTTAAAGGTATGTGTGACCTGTGGGCATAGCAATCAAAGTTGGAGAAACTGGCTGTTCTACAGTAATAGGCAGATGGACTGTGTTAGATTAGTGCTTGGGTTCACCAAGGGAAAAGTGGAATTTATTTGAAATTGGTTTGCCACCTGACAATAAAACTTGAATTTGCAATTTTTTGTGACATAAAGCCTGAAATTAAATTAAATCATGTCAGACCTTTATCCACTTTAGACAATAGACAATACACTTTTTTTTAGGGAAAATGAATGAAATACAAAACTTTCTGTACCTTGGTTGCATACATGTGCACACTTTTTCATAATGAGACTATAGCTATAGTACTGTATATTCAGAGCTAATCAATCACAATCAAAATGAAATTCAAATGTAATTAACATATACTTTACAGAACTTAAAATTATTGTGATTAACCCCAAATAAAGATAAGCTGTAAGATGTCCTTGCAGCTTTCTTGGTTGCACCCTGCATGGATAGCCGTGGTATGCAAAATTAAATAGTCTGCACCATTCAGAAATGAGTGCACTATTTTATTTATTTACATTGTATCTATTTTTAAGGAGATAGTAATGGCTAGCACCCAAGTAACAAAATAAACATAACATACTGTAGTCTGTACTAAGTTGCAACTTTTGATTGGATACGATTATAATAAATACAAAATTTATGAAACTCTTATATAGTATTAAATATTCATATATTTAATTAAGTCAAATGCTGCAGTTTTTAAAATAAATTGAAGTTAGAGTTGTTCTTGTATTTAAAGTTGTAAGAGTGGGCTGTCTCTGTGTTATATTGGAATCAATTTCAGTAACAGATGGAAGGAATGGATCAGTGGGATTTAAGTTCCTATTAGGTCAAGTTCAGAGCCTCTCTGATGGAAGAGATGTAAACCACTTCTGGCAGAAGGCAGACGTTCTGGCTAATGAAAAATCAAAGCAGAACATTCAAAGCAGCTGATTTTTCCTTTGTTTCTGTGTATTTGGTAATGGATCAGGAAAGAGATTGAAGTTACAGGAATGGACAGAGAGCAACATGCCAAAAATAACAGTATATATACAATGAACTCATGTATATAGTTTTTGATTTATGTATTTTTTTCGGAACTTTTGAAGATTAGTATATCATTGTTTCTATACAACTTAATATTTCTATTAATGCCATTGATAGAAATATGGATTTAATATTAGTTATGCAATGCATTTTTTGAATTTGGGACAATTAAAGCTTAGTAGGTGGGCATTGACTAGAACTACTGTACAATTAATATGCAATGTTATATCATATGATACATAGGGATGATATATTAACATCTCAATTATCTCTGCAAAAAGAGACATCCTGCATCACTGATTATCACAGTGATGCAGGATGTCATAGTGCAGCAATGTATTATAAATAGAGTCCACAAAGATGTCTGACCTGCTGTATTGCATCAGCATAGTGCAAAATGTAATGGCTTTTGGGCATCCCTGTTACACATGCAAAATCAGGAAAACCTGCAGTACTGTAGTTCAGTAAGAATGAACTGCATACTATATGTATGAGGAGCATCTGAAGGTGGCAGCAGGACATGTATTCAGTTTTGAATTAGCCACTAGTGCAACCAAGGGACCCAGCCAGGGCCCATTGGGTGTCTGGAGACCCACTGCCAAACAGCAGCATGTGGTCTAAGTTCCCAAACAGGTCTTATGATGGCACAGCACACAGTAACAGCTATGGAGCTTCCTTAAAATTGTTTGGTCCCTCCCACTAGAAAGCTTTGCTGTAGCCAGAAGGGTTTTTGCAAAGTCCCCATTGCTAGCAATAGGGACTGTATAGTTAACGCCATCTGTAAATATTGTAAATGATACAGTGACAAATACCATAGCAGTAAGCTACAGTATGCTAACTGATATTTGTTAAATACTGAAGAGAGATCAAAACCCCTTTAGTGAATGCTAAAGATATTATGCCTCTTCTTATATGGAGCCTCCAGTGTCTTTGATTTAGCCGACATGGTATGTGTGTAGTCTGACATACAGTTTAACCTTCCAACAATCCAATAAGGCAGACTGGATGTAGATGTCTGAAGGACATCAAGTTATTGAAGGATGTGGTAAACTGGAAAAAAACATGAGATATGTAATTACAACAAAGAAACATCACACAACAGACTGTAACAACATAATCCACGATGTATGTGAAAAATAAGGATGTAAGTATTATTAATGAGCATATATCAGAACAAGCTTGCAGCATGGTTTGGAGATGACATTAGCTTTTGATGAATTAATATAAAAGGTCTGAATTCCTGAAGTTAATGACCAATTTAAAGATAACAGATATTGATCTTTGAGCATACAGTAGACCTATGATTCTGCCACAAGGGAGAGAAGGGAGGAAGCTGTATATACTGTACATCACAGAACAACACAATACTTCCATTCAGGATTGACAACTCAGAGGATCAAAACATTGCTAAACAAAATTACAGATAATGAGGCAGCCCAGCATTTGGAACTCATACAAGGTTAGTACACAACAAGAAGTAAATGCTGATGTACGCACAACATCAGACATTTTGTGGGCAGTTTAAAACATTTGACCACAGAACAAGTTGGTTGAAAATATTTGTGCAGGTTAAAGAATATGTTCCTAGTGTATTTGCCACATTTCAGTAATACTATTGAAGTGCATTCTGAAAAAAGCAAATGAAAACAGAAAAAACAAGAACTTCCTTTAAAACATATGTACTAACACATAGGGTTTCATTCAGACCCACTTGCGAGCGCAGGACGCTCGCAAGCGGGTCGATGGTGCCCAAATGCGCATGCGCACGATGGAGGCTGCTCTGTCGTGCGGATGCGCGAGACCCGGCGAGCGACGGGGAAGCCGTCACTCGGGGTCTCATACCAAAGGGGGTGTGCTGTCGATGGTGAGTGACAGCACACCCCCTTTGGTGGGTATGCCGGGGCGTGGCTGCCCAGATGGAGGCGTTCCCATGGGAATGCCTACCGTCTGGGTCCGGCCCCACTGACATCACTAGTGATGTCAGTGGGAGTGATTTTGGCTCTGATAGAGCCAAAATCACTCCAGGGCTTGCGGCAGCGAGACCCTACCTCAGTTGTCTCGTCGCAAGCCCGATGGTCGCGATGGCCTTGACCATCGCGACCATCATCATGGATACTCGCATAAGCTGTGGGTGGTAACCCACAGCTGTAAGAGCGTCCAGGAGGATGCACCAAAAAAAAAAAAAACACCCTGATTCAGAGCGGGTGCTCGTTCAGAACGTCCGGCTCTGAATCAGGCCCATAGTTTTGATTTTTTTTTAAAATGTTCATTATAGATTTGTTTATTTTAATTAAGTAGGCATGTAATGTATGCATGTTGGCTCAAATTAATAAAGAGAGTGCAATAGAGTGAGGTGGAAGATACTGTCTGCAGCCAACCAGAAACATAAAGCAAAAGCAGAGCCATGATTTAAATTGATTCCTACTACAGGAGCCATCCTTCCCTCTAAAGTGTGCAAGTTGATGCTCTAGTGGGCTTACAGTTTATGTGGGAGAAATTTGGGCAGACCTTGCCATATGAGGCTTTGGCTCATTCCACCTCAGCTCATGGGGGTTCCAGTCAGCATGTTGACATCAAGAATGTCAACATTCAAAATGTTGACATCATCATGTTGACATGTTCTGAATGTCAATATTCAGGAAGTTGACATGTTCAGAATGTTGACATTCACAAAGTTGACACTGACATAATGTTGTTCAATATTTTTCTTATTTTCCTCTAACTGCCTTCTATTTTGTCCTGCTATCTATGTGGCAATTTTTGCGATTTAAATTTCCAATTTTTGTGGGTTCAAAATGATTTCCCCAATTTTTCATTCACTTCTCATAGGTCGCTTTTTGTAGAAAAGTTACGCAATGTTGCCATGAGTCTTGCAAATTGGCATTTCTAAATGAATGTTGTGGTGTATGCATTCCAGAGAGGATATTTATCAACCTAGGACCTAATGCAGATTTGAATGTATATCAGATGCATGTTCCTCCTGAACTGCAGGCATGGAAATCTATATAAAAAGTATGTTCCTGTATGCATGTAAAGCTTTCAGAAAGATAATGTGGAATTCTATAAAGTACTAACTAATCAGCTCATAACTGTCATTTTTCAAACACAGCCAGTTAAATAACAGTTAGAAGCTAATTGGTTACTACTTTATCTCTCTCTACTTTAACTCTCTCCAAGCTTTACTAAATCCCCCTCACCCATTGAGTCATATGCATCTCCAGTGTGACAACCCCTATTTGTATGTATGATTTGCTACAAATCATCACCATTTGTACTGACTTGCACAAATGCTACACTATAATAAATGCTTAAGATACCACTGGAAATAAACATATTGCTTGTGCCCAGCTCTGCATAGCCCGCACTTATGTGAAAAAACCATCACTGAGATTTTCCTACATGAAAATTTGTTTCAACCCTGTAATCATTTGCTACATTTATTAGGGTCAGTAAAATTATTCTATGTCAAACAGTAAATTTACTCTAAGGGGTAAGTTTACTAATATTCGAGTTTGGTCAATCTCGGGTGAGTTTAAGCATTTTTTTCAACTCTCAAATTTACTAAAGATAAACTCGAGTGAGTTTGGGAGAGAATTCTCTCTTTTCACTGAAAAACTTGGGTGAGATTGCAAACTCGAATAAACTCACCATCAGCCAAAGTTGAAAGTACTTTCACTGAAAAAAATACAACTCCGGAATTTACCAAAAAGTGAGATTACACTCTCAGGTGTAATTGTTGCAAACTCACAGATAAATTTAAGTTTCAAATAGACCACCTTCTGAGCTGCGAGTTTGACAGAAATATACACAGATCAGTGTGATTTGTGTGTTTCTGTATAGAATCAGTATTGTAATGGTTAATTTAAAAAAAAAAACAATAATGTAATGTCCCACCCCAAATGCATAACCAGCCCTTGGCTGTCAGCCAGACCTGGTTCCTAAAATTATGGGAAAAAAACATATATGTTTCCCCTGTAAGTTAGGAACCAGCAACTGGCTGCAGGACCAGCCCTAGTTTTAAATATAGGAGTAAAAATGCATATTTAAAACCAGCACTGGACTCAAACTGACCGGGGTGTTATGCCACAGCAACATCAATTTTTTTTACAGTGGTGGTATGGGTGCTGGCCAACTGCTGACACTTGTAGTTCCACAAGTGTCAAGGGCAGGCATGCTGACACCTGTAGTTCCACTGTAAAATACACTAGTTTAGAACTATTTCTCCCATTATTACTCCCATACCCTCCACTCCAAGGGTGCAGGGAGACCCGGTAATATGGTACTCTGGCTGTGACATTACACCCCGGTCAGTTTGGTTTTGGAGCTGGTTTTAAATATAGAGAGACCCCTATGCATTTTTCCCCTTATATTTAAAACCATCACTAGCCCTGCAGCCAGTTGCTGGTTCCAAAATTATGGGGGGAACCCTATATGTTTTTCCCTGTAATTTTAGGAACCAGGACTAGCTGAGCAGCCCGGGCTGGTTATGCTTTTGGGGCCCTACAATATATTTTTTCAAACATTTTACCCTTTTTTTACAGGTACAACACAAGCAGCCTTCACATATCTCACTGATATGTGCAAGCTGCTTGTTCAGGAGAGTTTCGCAGAGAGGAAATACTTCAGTCTCAGGTGAGTAATCTCATCTAAACTTGGTACTCAGGGGAGAAATCTCAATCTGCTTCACCATCGGAAATCTCACTCTCAGCTAAACTCGCTTCTTTGTAAATTTGTGATTTTTAGGATCTTCAAATGACTTAAGATTCAGCAAGTTAAATCGAAATTAAAAATTCCAAAACTCAACCAAACTCGAATCTTAGTAAATTTCCACTTAAGACTCAGTGTTATATAAATATATAAAAGTACAATGTATTGGTCCATATAAGTGATATTAACAAAATAATTATGCAAATCAATAGAACGATAATCAAACAAGAATCAACTTTAAACAATAATCAATTATAAGTGAATATTCAGGTTTTAAATGTGAAGATATTTAAATATGTCCTTCAAATCTGGTATCTGAGGGGAATCCTTCACACATGATGCCCAGAAAATCGATGGCCAATCATTGCAGAAGAACTAAGCACAGGTGTTGCGTGTCTCCTAGCTTTAGCCAAATCTTACAAACATAAAGAATAAGCCCTTCTATATATATTTTCTGTTTACAAAGCAACTCCCCATAATCTGGTTCAGCCATAACATCAAAACAAAATAACACTTCCTTATCCTATTGCTCTTCTACCTGTGTTTGTTTATTTTACTACTGAACATTTATTCAAAACATTTCTTTATAGCACCTTCTTTATAAATAAAAAAAAGTTCTACCTCTTACCCCACTCCGATTAACAAAAAAAAAAGTTATATATATATATATATATATATATATATATCCTGTTCTAAAAAGCCAATTATGTATATATAAATATATATATATATATATATATATATATATAGTAAGCAAGTGAGGCGGCACTAGAGGACTTAATCCATTTTAATGGCAATTTCAACCAACGTTTCAGGGCTCCAGCCCTTTTTTCAGGGTCATATACAAAAAAAAATGGGCTGGAACCCTGAAACGTTGGTTGAAATTGCCATTAAAATGGATGAAGTCCTCTACTGCTGCCTCACTTGCTTACTATTGTTTCTACTAAGGAGGGCACAGAGGCACGTTGCATGATGTTATGGGGAGTGCCGGGGCTGATGCAGATATATATATATACAATATACATAAACATTTCTGTTTCCTAAATAGCACATCCATCCATTCATTCAATCAATCAAGCAAGCATAGTGGGGCCAGCTTTGGGAATGGTAGGAAGCAAAGGAAACCCAAAATACTCCATTTTGTTTCTGTAAAATGGGTGTTTAGTCTGCTTAAATCTTCTTGGCCATCTCATAATATCAACAAGTTTTTAAGTCTCTGTCAAATCTTTAGGAAGTCTCTAATCTTGTTAAACTCTGCTTAAGACAATTTCACTCCTAAATACTGGTGTTATGTAGCTTTTCAATACAGCAATACATCTCCAACTTCTTGGTAGCAAATAATGATTCAAATTGCCATACAGTGCTTTTGAAGTTGTTCTTTCAAAGTTCATATAGCCTTTTTTAGTGCATGACAAGAGAGTCCATATTATAGATGCAGCTCACTTATGGCATGACAGATGATTCAGTACTTGTACCCAACATCCTGGCACCATAAGTGCAGTCTCTGTAGTGACTTGCACAACAGTCAATTTGGAGTCATATATATCATCATGTCCAATTTCAGCAGCAGTCCATGTAGGCTAAACAATTGTTCAGTTTACAGGGCCTTATAGTCTTTTCAGTGACTTGGCTTGGTCCTGTCTGATTTTGGACAGTCTGTAAAGTTGGCAGTAGCACTACAGCAGAAATCCACACTTGTTCAGCACAATTATCCATAAACCAATATTCCTCCCCATCTTCAATCTTAAAGTTTTGCTCATAGATAAATCCAATTCAAATGTTTCTGATATCTCAGGCAGCATTGGTTTAAATTTTACAAGTTCAGCTAGTGGCTGCGGTACAAAATAGGGGTCTTGACTTTTTATGCATTCTCTTTTGTGTGAGCACCATCTTCCATGTATTAATATATGTTTCTGTACCTTTCTGTTATGCACAATCAATTTCACTGCATTAATCTCTCCAGCAAATGCATCTTTCAGCTGTTTTCAAAACCATTGATTGAGATTTTGACAGGAAATATATGAATGTGGTCTAAATCTCATTACCACTCACAAAATTTGAAACTTTGTCAATAAATATTTCCCCAGTTAGTGTGTTCTAATTGTCTGTAGCTCTCAGTCAATCTACTATTCAGATTTGTCTGTAATAGGTGTTCACACAATGTAAAACTTTGTCAGTTTGTTAGCAACCCTCATCAGTGTATGTCCCACATCCTGTATTTACAATTAGCAGATCACAAGTAGATATAATTTCAATGAATGTCTGCTCCAGTATCAGAGAAGCCATGAAGTTGGCTTGGTGGTTTACCATGTATTTGCAAATGCATGCAAGAAATATCTCTGAATTTCTACTACCATATAGTTTTCAACTATTGTTACAGGTACAATTTATTGTGCTGGTGGATATCTGGGGAACACACCCCTTTCTATTTTTTTTGTTTTGTTGGACCACTTCCTTTTCATGCATCTAAAGAATATTGCCAAATTGATTTGAGCAGCTTCCACTTTGTTATGTTCGCTATTTTGAGAGGCATAAATGGAACCAGCATTTGGAGGGCATACTGTTTCTTATAGTGCTAATTGGAGGTCACAGGGGTGGCTCCCAGGAAAGCTGTATCTCAATTTGGATGCATTTCTTTATGTGCCTTTACCATGGGGCCTTACAATCGACAATTACATGGCCCAGAGTGAGTACTGTTAACATGCAGTGTAGGGACCACCAGTATCAGAGAAGCCATAAAGTTGGCCTGGTGGCTTACCATGTATATGCAAATGCATGCAAAAAACATCTCTGAATTTCTATTATCATAGTTTTCAAGTATTTTTGCATGTACAATTTAGTGTGCTGTGGGACTCCTCCCTTTCTGTTTTTTTTGTTCATTGGCAGTTTGGTCCGGATTGACCAAACTAGCACATTCATCCTCTTGAAAAGTGAGAAGCACATATGGGACAATTGCACATCTATCATTTGTTTCTGCATCACAACAAATCAATGGATTTATCACTCCATTTTGACCATCTACCCCTTTAGACATATGTTCACACATTATCACTTTGCTGAACAATGCAATTATAACCTTTGCATATACTGTTGCAAATTAAAAAAACATATACAAATAATTACAAAAAAAAAAATCACCAAAATGATAAAATTATTAGAGCAATTTACTAACATCCCATCCTCATTGCCAATTGAAATTCTGTGCTACTTTGACTGACTAGTGTCAGTCAAATAATTCTACAGTATGTCATTCAGTAAACATATTCTAAGACTCAGTATTTTATAAAGATATAAAAATACAATTTATTGGTGCATATAAATGATAATTGGGGGTCTTGACTGCACACCCTAATTTTAAACATAATTAGAGGAGTTACCTTGTTGAGACTTGTAGTACCATGTGAAAAAATGGAAAACAAAATTCAGGTGCACTCTGGGCCAGATTCAGCAAGGAACACAGGGCCTGATTTAGACCCAATCGCAAGTGGGCGTACGTACGTTCGGCGTACATAAAAAAATATTTAAATTCAAGCACTCGCTCATATTTTCGTACGCAGCAAAAAATCCGCCCCAAACTCAGGCGACCCCTCCTCTAACTAACGAGCGCGCCAAATAGCGAGCGTACATCCCCGAAATGGCTTGAAGGGAACGCACGCACAAGTACAAACCGGAAGTGGGACTGTCAGATTCCGATGACCTGCTCGTTTTTTCTGCCTACCTCCCTCAATCGTATCATGCCAATCAATGTATCAATTAGCTTAATTGTTTATTTTTTTTCAACACAATGCAATAAACTTTAATCTTGTCCGTGTTTGTATTTGCTCGCAGAATACGTACGGCTGAATCCTTCGCTTTTATTGTTCAAAAGACATGTTAGCCCCAAGTAAACAATTGTTCTATTTGTTTGTCTCCCCACAAATTTTCTGTGGTTCATTTCTTTATTTAAATTTGCTTACGCATGTCACTGCATCAAGCCTATCATAACTCTCAAGAGATTTGTGGCCCTGTCGAACACATGACTCATACACTAACCAATAGAATTTGTCCTGTTAATTTCCCAAATACATTAGCCAATCAAATTTTTTTTGGGTGCTTTATTAAAAATATTTTGCCAAAAAAACACCATTGCCATCATGAGATCCGCCGCATTCACCAGGCGCGAACTGCTGGTGCTGACGGAGGTGATGGACAGGCGGATCACCAGTCAGCCTCCACCCATCTGAAATAGGCGAAAGCATTCCACATATGCGGAGGTACGTCGCCGTCTGCGCTCCTTCAGCTCACGCCAACATATTGGCCAGCTGGAGCGCAGGTGGTCAGACCTGCACCGGCGGATGCCCCGCTTGCTGGCATGCTTTCGCATGCAGATTGCGGAAAGTAAGTTTTCTGGACTGTGGTTTTCAAGTTTATCTTGTGGGCCCTAACTGCGTGTGCATGTTTTCATGTCTGTCCTATTGAGTCATTGTAGTCATATCTGCATGTGCATGTTTTCATGTCTGTCCTATTGAGTCATTGTAGTCATATCTGCATGTGCATGTTTTCATGTCTGTCCTATTGAGTCATTGTAGTCATATCTGCATGTGCATGTTTTCATGTCTGTCCTATTGAGTCATTGTAGTCATATCTGCATGTGCATGTTTTCATGTCTGTCCTATTTAGTCATTGTTTTTTTTTTTTTTTTTGGATTCCTGTTGAAACTAACCACAATATTTTTTTAATTTTTTAGGGGCACAGCAAAGACTACGGCGGCATCGCCAGACAAGATGCCGGTCCCGGCCCCTCTCTCCAACCCCCAATTCCACAATTACCCCCTCCTCCCCAGACCCTGTGGCCGAGATTTCAGGTCTACTTCCCATCCAGCCCAATTCCCCCTCTCCTCCATCTGTCCCTCCTCCAAATACCCCCTCCCAGGAATCCGCAAACACCCTGCCCCTAGGTTTGGGGAATGTAGCCACCTCCGAGGTGGTCCAGGGAGTAGCTTCTGGCTCGGACGTTTTGGAGAACGGTATGTTTTTAAATTTTCTTTTTGCCACCACAAACTGTTTGTATGTAATCATGTGTCGTCCCCATTTTTGTTGGCTTTCTGTCGCCTTAGGGTATTTTTGGGGGTTGTCTTTACCTGTTCCTGCTGATGTCACCATACACATATCACACCTGTGTGCATTTTTTTAGGGCCCTTGTATTTTTGGCCTATGACATTTTGGGGTGCTGGGTTTTATCCGTGTAATGTTTTTTTTGCCCACAAGCTTTTAAGTTTTGGTTTGCTTGTTTTGTGTTTTTTTAGAATGTTGCTTCTTTATCGATTTATTAATCCCCAAACTTTTGTCACCCACAGAGGAACAGAGGCATCGGGAACAAATAATTTATTGTGTGGGCCGTATGCGGGAGCAGGTCACCGGGCTTCTGCAGGGCCTTGACCATCTGTTGGTCCTCCTTAGGAATTAGTATATATATATTTTTTTTTCAAATTGTTTCATAATAAATCAGTTTTAAATCAAGCTCTGTCTCATGCGTTTGGAGTAAATCCAAGATTCTTTACACTGACATAAGTAGACTCTTCAAGCAAGGATTGCCACAGAATCTCACTACAGATTGTGTGTTGTATTTTGAATGCAAACAGGCACAAGAAACACCTCCCAGTACCAATGTCATATTCCTTTTTTGTGGTGGTCAACATGATAGTTTACACCATTTTTCAGGTTCCTATTTGTTGGCCAAACTGCTTAGGACAATCTTACGAAGGCAACTGATTGTACAGGATTCCTTGGTGTGTTGGTTAGTACCCCGAAAACATATTACATTTTAGCTCCACTTGCTTCATTACTGGGTTACCCCTTAGGTAAAATTAACGTTTTGGAGTTTGTTTACACTTGCTTCTAACGTGCCCAAAAAGGAAACAAATTACACTCTCCAAATATTTATTCACAACAGCAATCAAAATACAAAGTGGTCACTCACAAACAAAACACACAGTGATAATCAGAAATACACCACATACCAAAAACACAAAACAAACACACAACAAATCAAGAACTGGTTGACGAAGGCCCATGCCCACATGATTTCAAAAATATGGCGTTGCAATATTGGTGTCAGAATATATTCCAGAAGTTTCCACATAAAGGTTTTTGAAGGGTAGCAGGAAGTAGTCATCGTGGGAGTGCCAAAGATTATGCAAACAAACAGAAGATGGTGCAAGAATTAATATCCAAAAAGATGAACGCTAAAAAAACCGTAACACATTGGGTATACACACTGTTGTTTGGTCAATAATTACCTAAAATATCGGGCCACCACATCATCGCGTATGGCCCCCCCACATACTGACCTCCGACCAACCTCGGGGGGGCCATCCTCAGGTAAGGCATCCTCTGGCTGCATTGGAACACCACTCCTTATGGCGATATCCCACACAGGACCACAATTTTCGAAACCATATCCGGCAAATACATGAGCTCGCCACCAGAGCGGTGGAGACATCTGAATCGGCCTTTTAAAAGGCCAATACAGTGCTCCACCACTTGCCTGGTGGCTGTAAGTGCGGTATTAAACTCACTTTGTGGACCTGGTGTGGGAGCCAAATAAGGAGTGAGCAGCCAGGGCATGCATGGGTATCCACTGTCTCCTGTGAAAAAGAATAGACAACATCAGGATCACTGTGTATCAAGCTTAACATTGTTATGTACTAAAGGTCTACACTTACCCAGAAGCCACGCATCACCAGCTTGGAGGTTGTTTAATTTGTAACATATCCCTGATTGCCGGATGACGATGGAGTCATGTGCACTTCCTGGTAATTTTGCATTCAGGGACAGGATCTGGAGGGAGGCATCACATACCACCATTACATTCAGGGAGTGATAGTGTTTTCGGTTGCGAAATATTGCCTCCAGCCGTGCTGGAGGCTGAAGTGGTATGTGAGTACCATCCACAACCCCTATGATGTGTGGGAAGCCAGCTATTTGGTAAAAATTGGCCTTGGCCACACAAAGGGCACCCATATCCAAAGGCATTTTAATAAAATAATGGAGGTGCTTGAAAAGTGCCTCCATCACTGCCCTCAGGATCCTGGAAAAGGAGGATTGTGAGATGCCCGCCACTATTCCCACCGTTGTTTGAAATGATCCTGAGGCACAGAAATGTAACACTGCCATAAATTGCGTAAGTGGTGGTATTGCTGTTGGACTGTCAATTTGCCGCTCAAGATCACTCTCTATTAATGAGTGTCTATGATGATTTTGGGAGGAAGACGGTAGCATCTTAAAACCTCATCATCGGGCATTCCAAAAAGGGTGACACGTGTTCGAAATATCTGGGGCCTTGCACGCCTACGATGCCTACGCCTGGGACGAGATTGAGGTTGGTCGGCTTCCGGGAGCATGGCCAGAACAATCCGCCCAAGATCAACCTGAAATGGCAAGGTTGGAATGTAAGGCTTTGGACCCACCCCAAAAGAAAATTAAGAACAACTTAGCTTGATGATACCATCCATTGCTGCTTACATGCCGGGGTATTGTCATGATACGCCCAAACTGAAATTAATCCCAGAAATAATTTGAAAAATTTTAGTCTGTGCATTTATGTTTCTAAATTTTGTGCTAGAAAAATCTTAAAATATGCGAAACACACATTTGGCCAAAGAGCAAAACGACATTGCACACAGTACATCAAAATGGGTTGAAATGTAAGCCAAAAAAGCGAAAGGGCAACCACAAAAAATTTTACAGGATTAATAAGCATTTAAAAATGCGCTAATTAGTTCGCAAATACAAGTTAATAAACAAACTGAGAAAAATGCGCTTATTAGTTTGCAAATACAAGTCACTATACAAACAGAGAAAAATGCGCTAATTAGTTCGCAAATACAAGTTAATAAACAAACTGAGAAAAATGCGCTAATTAGTTCGCAAATACAAGATAAAAAATGGACTTACCAAGAGCAAATATATAAGATTCCAAATCAAAAGGTCTTTGGGTCCGAAATTAAAAAAATGCTAAAAGATATGAAATTATGGATCACAAAATTAATAACAAGAAGAAACACAATGAGACACCAATTGAACCAAAGTTAGACTTCACAAAACTTACCAAATCAAGAAATGAGGCTAAAAAAAAAATATACAAAAAAAGCGAACGGAAAATAAAAACGCAAATCTAGAAAACAAAATAAACTCCAAACGCCAACTCCTTTATCCGCAAACAAGAAACTCCAACCAAGGTAACCTCCAACAATCCAAAAACGCCACCTCGACTCGAGACACACCAAGCCATAAATAGTGTTTCGTTTCCCGCACAAATTAAGGAGGGATCATAGGAACGCACAATCAATGATGCGGCCGCAAAATAAGGACGCATGTATAAATACGTCACGAAAACACATTTAAATTCTGGTGTATTTCTTGTTTGGACCTCAGACATGGCTACAGACCAGGGAAACAATGCCCAAGAGTCAGGCGGTAAGTCTTTCATGCATTTAGTATCAATGATTAATTTGAAACATAAGATTGGCCAAGTTGTGAATTAGAGAAATCTGAATATTTACACAAATAGGTGAGGAGGATGACATGGAAGAGGCTGCTGGGCCCAGTATTCCGGCCAAAGCTGCCAAAAAAAAGGCAGCCACATTTCACAAGAAAGGAGAAGGAGGTTTTGATTCAGAAGTGTGTGGACATCCTGCCACAGGCAGACAGGAATATGAGTATAAGCCAGAAGTGGAGAATGTGGGAAGAGGAAGCCGTTGCTGTCAATAGGGTGGGTGATTATGTCCGTCTAGCCCGGGATGTCAAACGGCGGTAAGTAAACACTTGCCCCCCCTAAAAACAAACACAATTTTAAACAAAAGGATAATGGCTTCCATTTTTTCCCACAGATGGGGCGACATCAAATATCGCCTAAAGCAAAAACACGCGGACAGGGCTAGGCATGCAAGGGGGACAGGTGGAGGTCCCACCCCTGTGTCATTGGAGTTGACGGATTTAGAAGAGCTGGCACAGGGGTGTGTGCAGCCTGTGGAGGTGTTTGGCGTGTCCAACATGGATACGGACATGCCAGACTTTGCGGCTGCTCATGTTGTCCCAGGTAAATCTTGTGATGTCACCAACTCTGAAATGTTAGTGGGCCAATATGTAGATTCTAATGTGAGTCATTTCTCATTTTTCCTAACAGAGACACAGGCGGATGAGTCTGCTCCAGAAGGGAGCCTTGGCCGCCGAATTTCTGCTGGCTCTGCAGGGGAGGAACCAGTACATCCGGCTGAGGACCCTGCAGAAGCCAGTCCAGGGCAATCCCCCTCGCAGGCAGTGGCCCTCCTCACAGAACTCAATTTCAAATCAGATTTCCATATGGAGATTCTGCAGAGGATGGACGCCAGTCTGCTACGGGTGGCTGAGGCCCTGGAGCAAAATGCTGCGGCCAACGTGACCATTGGTCAGGCCCTGGCGGAAAAAACCAGGGCCAACATCCGCATCGCCAATGCCCTGGAGCAGCTCGTTCGCCAGCACATGGTGGAGCCGACCTCCCTTCCTGCCGGAACATCAGGATCCTCCACCTCTGGCACAACATCAGCCAATCCTCCAAATGTGCCTAGCCCTGTGCCTAGTCAAGAGGCCACAACATCTGCCTCTGGACAGACCAGCCCAATGACATCCCGGACCCGGTCTGGCGCCCTCCCTCCCCCAGCCAAACGGGTGAAAAAACGGTGACAGCAATGGCGACTTTTCCCACACTCCTGTGCTTGGCTCATATTCCTTTCTGGTCAAAACTTCCCTCTCCTTTCTTGTGAATTGTTTTTAATTTTGTGTTCTACATTTCATAAATCTTTTATTTTGGCCCAATTATTGCAACTTTGGAATTGAACCCTGCAAAAAAACTTTGGCCAAAAATGTTTGAATTGTGATTTTTTCTTTGAGCGATAAAAAAAAAATAAAAAACTGACATTGTATTCTCACATTATTGTCACAATGGATTACATTTAATCCTGGGCCAAAAGGCACAAACTGGCAAGAACCACATTTTACATGGCCCCCCAAAAAAGGGCTCTTTAAAAAACATTTCAAATTTAACATAACGAGGCAAATTCAACAGGCCAAAAGAAAAAGGGAAAAACCAAAAAAACATGATGACATTATTGTTACAATAGGCCCTAACCAACAAATTGAGCCCCAAAGAAAATACCACAAATGTACGTAAATTGATTGTGTAATCATCACATTAGCAGCTATGATTTCCACCTGCGTACGCTTTTGTGCTAACACAAAAAACTACTTTCAATACACATACCAAGCCGGTTTTCAATCCACCACTAATTGCTGTTCAGACCACCCGCGATTAATCGCAGCAACATCGAGGAGTGCCGTGATGGAGGTGAAGGCCATCGCCAATGTGGTCGAGTAATCCAGACCCTAAGCTGTGCGAGCATTTTGAAGGGAAAGAGGAACATCCAGTGACGTATGAGTCGGTCCGTACACATTTTACGCTCGCATCTGCTAATGTATGTACGCCCCAAAAACGCCTCGCCACGCCTGCGTTTTTCCATCTCCACCCCCGTCAACACCCAAAAATGCCCTGTTCTGTCAATCACATTTGACATGTCACTTCCTGTACGCTATTTGACGAACGAGACCAAAAAAACTCGCAATCTGCCGTATGCACATGCGCAGTGTTACACCGACGCATGCGCGGTTAGTCAACATCGGAACGCAACGAGCGTACTGCTGTTTGCGAGTGGCTCTGAATGAGGGCCACAGTTGCTTATATGCACACAATCAGTCGATTATTTCCCACTGCACATGCATTTGCATCGCAGTGCAATTGTGCAAGCCAGATGCTGTGATCGGAACTGTGATCGTAGAGGCTATGTAGACCCATGGCAGAGTAATTGACAGGAAGTGCCATTTGTGGGTGTGACAGGGGGTGCGGTCGGGTGAACACAGACATGCCAGTGCGTTTCAATGCCGTTGCATGGGCATGCATAAATTTGCCACTGTGATACCAGTTGCTGCCTGAGGACTCACAGCGTACACTGAAGTAAGCAATTCCTGAGTAAGGTCTGACTTGCATTAACTGTGCTATGGGTCCAATGTTACTTATTGTTACCGATTGTTTCTCTATGTTGGCCATGTATACGGATGTGAGTTAGAGGATGTGGGCATCTCTATGTCAGGCTGCGATCACAATGTGAATGCAAACATTTACATGTCACCGGTGATATTAGCAACTGTGTTGCGTGTGTATGAGCAGAATAATGATCCTTAGTGAATCAGGCCCTCTAAGCACTAAGAATAATGACAGTCAAAACATATGTAATACATTCTAACAATAAATATGAAGTTTAAATATGGATCTTCATACATATTTGGTCAAAATATATGCTCACTTACCATGTCACGGTAAACCTCATCATTTGGGTCCCTAACATCCCTGACACATTATATACATTTATTAAGGACTAAAATAGTGCCCATTCCATAGTGTAGACTGCAAAGTAAGTTCTCATACAAATTAAAATCACTTATGGGCAGGTGGGAGTGGTGCTAATCCAGGAGAAGAGTATATTTAATGAAGTGTTTTTTTTTATAAGTGGAGATTTTGCCCATAGCAACCAATCAGATTCTAGAAGGTGCAAGATAAATGTTAAGTAGAATCTGATTGATTGCTATGGACAACAATACCACTTCTAAAATAGTAAACAACATATTTCTCTCTGCGCCTATTCCACTAAATTGTCAACTGTATTTGAGCTGCTGCATCTAATGATTGGTACTTGCTAAATTTGTACCCAATACAGGAAAAACAAACAACAATAATAAGAAGAATCACTGCTCAAATATTACTCTGCATTAATTAATAATAATAGCAACAATTTATTAGCATGTCCTCAAAATGACATACAATCAATATAAAACATAAATTCACATAAAATGCACATATGGTTGTTAACAACCTAAATAGAACCTTTATAAATCTTAAGCTCAAACAAGTTTCTTAATAAATGAATAATAAATAGATAATAAATGAATAATAATGTTGTTATATCCGTAGTTCTAATGCCAGTCCAGCCACAATATGTTAATAATTTCAGCCACTCTGCCTCTGTATATTAGTGGTCTTGGGGCCTGTTTCAGACCCACATGCAAACGCTTAGTGCTCGCAAGTGAGTTAATGGTCAGCCAGTGCACACATGCAGCATGTGCATTGTGCGTACATGAGCCCTGGAGCGAGTGAGAACTTCACTCGCTCTGGGGCTCACTACAAATTGATGTTGATCGACAGCTCACCCCGTTTAGTAGGCGGGGAGGGGGGGTGGCTGGACAAATGGAGGCGTTCCTGAAGGAATGCCTGCCATTTGTGGGTGGCCCTACTGACATCATTCATGATGTCAGAAGTGAACTTCCTGCTCTATTAGAGCAGAAAGTTCACTTGGGCTTGTGGGAACTGAGATCCTACCACAAGGGTCTCATTGCAAGCCCAATAGTTGCGATAATTGTGACCATCGCCAGGCCACTCGCAAAAGCTGTGGGTGGTCACCCACAGCTATGCAAGCGGCCTGGAGGTGGATTTTTTTCCGCCCTGATTCAGGCCCTCAGTTCTGACTAATGAGAATTAATATGCAAGTCCAACTTGTAAATGTAATACATTAAAAAACAAGCCTCTCCTTATTAATCCATTTCTAGGATCCCCACAATGCAGTCCAGAATTGAGGTTTATTAGGTCTCTGGTCCACAGCTCCACCACAGGTTTCCCCGCCTCTAATATAGAAATCAGCAGCTTCCTCAGACAGACGTCTGCCTGAGGAAGCCACCGATTTCTATATTAGAGGCAGAAAGGAAGTATCCAGCCATCTGGAATATAAGCCTTACACTGGAGAAGTGTTATTACACACCTTCAAGATACCTGTGGTACCTTTCCTCTAGCATATTATCTATTCTCTTCCTCATTTGTAACCCCTGCTGATCCATGAACTTCCCATATTTGTTCCAACTTAGGCATGTAATGTAACACAATTGTTTGCACATTGCAAATAATACTTAATGTCCTTTGTTAATCAGGGATCAAAACTGTCTGTACCAATGAAATATAGAATTGGCAGTTGTAATAATTAATATTTCCTCATTAAATGGAAGTTTCCAAATATACATGTATAGAATATAGAATACACCAGGGATAGCCAACCTCGGTCCTCATGAGCTACCAACAGTTCAAATTTTCCAGACCACCTAGCAGGTGCACAGGTGTATTCATTACTAACTAACACATTTGAAAAGATCCACAGGTGGAGCTATTTATATCACTTGTGATTCTGTGAGGATACCTGCAAAACATGTACCGTTGGTAGCTCTTGAGGACCAGGGTTGGCTACCACTGTAATACACGATCTCTGTGTGTGTATTTATATCTTATAAATAAATTACTTGGTCTGTTTGTTTATTTATTTGTTTGTCTGTGTGCCTGTCCAGTTATGCATTTGGACACCACTGCACTGATTGGGATGAAACCAATGCAAGGTGATCCAGTTGGATCCTAGCCAGGTTATGGGGGTTAGGGTCCTGGTCGGACTTCCCGTTGTTGTATGCTGGGCAGAACTTTGATCCAGGATTCCTGTTCTGAGCCTTCCACTGGATGGATTTGGATGAAAACTTCCCAGAGTGGTAACATTGGATCCCAGAAGACATACTAAGGGGTTGAGGTCTAAGTTGGACCTCCCATTGGTGTACACTGGGCAGAACTTTGATCTGCGGAGCCTCTCTAAGACTTACACTTGATGGATTTGGATGAAAACTTCACAGAGTGGTAACTTTGGATGCCAGAAGACATACTAGGGAGTTGAGTTCCCAATCGGACCGACCATTGGTGTACACTGGATACTTAAGCGAGCTCACATGATGAGGAAGTGAGAGCTAGCCGCTGAAGTGCCAGAGCGAGGAAATGGACGATAAGTACTGCTGGCTGCTCGTGTGGTGTTGTTACTAGAGGAAAGTGGAAAGCATCTCCCAATCTGCAGGTTAAGGTGATTGATTTTAACTTTGATGTAAGTTTGATATGTGTGCTATAATTAAAGTATTGAATCTACAACTCATTTTTGTGCGCACCTTGTGCCTCTCAATAGAAAACTGACAAGTGACTCCTGGGGAGGAGAAACAAACATTACCAGTGAGCTGCAGAAACAGAGTTATACACTGACTTGACTCACTTCTACTAAATTATCTAGTGGGACTAACATCTGTGCATAGTGACATATAAATCTCTTTGTATATATATATATATATATATATATATATATATATATATATATATTGATATTTTTCAGCAAGAACAAGCAGGAACTTGGTTCCTGAACTTGCTTGGCCAAAATGTATTTTTCATTACATAAGTTTTGTTTTTTCAAGGCCCTTTTGAGTGCATTATTTTCTAAATACTATGTGTATGTATATTATATATATATATATATATGAAAGACAAAAAGTGAAAGACAAGCGCCTCATAGCGTATTATGTTTTACCACGGAATACCCACACCATACGTAGCCAGTATGCGTACCGTTAAGTGCTCATCCAATAGCTTATATGAGATCTTTATATCACGCCTGAACCTTTAGAATGATGCTTTAACTCCTCCAGCGTAGATATATGCCAGAAGGAAAAATATCCACATAGAGTATTACCATAGATAATTTATTCACAAACAAAAACACATATCTAAAAAATGCATAATTACATCAAAGAACAACCAAAAGGCTTATCTGAGAGAATCACTGTGTCAAACAACAGAGGTCCCCACTTCCTCAATGCGTTTCGTCAAGAGGATCACATTTAGAAGGAAAATATACCACCTTATATACCCCACTTCATTATCCCATATGACCATAATAGTTCCCAACCGGATTTCCGATTTCGGGCGCCATTTTGGACATCATCGCGCATGCGCGGGATTCACCGCACATCGCGAGTGTATACACTGATGTCTATTAGAGAGCACCATTTTAGATGCTATCGCGCATGCGCGGGACTCCCCGTGCATCGCGAGTGTGCAAACAGGTACTAGATTGTGGGCGCCATTTTGATCACCATCGCGCATGCGCAGAGGTTGGCGCACACCACAGATATTCTAACAGGGCTTTACTCTGCCGCACGCAACTAAATATTACAAAGATATAGTCCCTTGCCCTTCCCAATCACATCAACCCTAAACTATTTGCTATAACTCTGATGTGATTCCCGTTACTAGGGGGAGAAAAACAACTGCGGCCATTTTGATGTGGTCCATATTAATAAGTGCATGGGTGCCATTTTGTCGGAGTATTTCTTTTTACTCACTCTATAGAATGGGCATAAGGGACCAAAATTGCGTGTGGTTAATCACAAAAACACAATGAATAAATACACAGAAAATAACAGTATAATTTACTTTAAAACCTCTTATGAGGTGCTAAATAAATAATTAAAAATAGCCCTAGGAATGTGCTAAATAAATTATCAATAGACTATAAACCTATTTATACCTTATAAAATCAGTATATAAATAGTAATAAAATTAAGGGATTAAAGAAAAAATTTAAAAATTACAGAACGGAAATGAAGAAATATTAAAATACATTCATGTTAAAATACTCACTATAAAAATGGTGCAATCTCGTAAGACTCATTCAACCCATATGGTATTAGGGTGTTCAAAGTAAATATCCAAAACATCTCCATTTGCGATAGTTTCTTCTCTCTATCGCCACCCCTATCAGATAATGATACTAATTCAATAGCTTTGAATTTCAGCCCTGATGGGTCAGCGTTATGATGCTTAGAAAAGTGCTTAGGTATGGAATGGTTCTCAACTCTATTTCTAATACCCCTAACATGCTTTTCTGTATCCACAATGTATTCCTATTGGCCCTAGGTTTCAAAGTGCTTGGTGCTAGCTGATTCTTTATATTCCTGGCTTTTCTGAAAGCTATATTGAGTCTCTCCGGCAAGATACAATTGAGTATTGTATCGGTCTTCAGTATATCCCAATGTTTATTTAGAATTATTTTAATTTCCTTTTCTTTACTATTAAATTGAGTCACGAAAATGATCTTATTATCAATAGGAGCCTTTAATTTATACTGTAGAAGGGCATTTCTATCCAATTCATTTGCTCTAATCTTTGCTTTGTTGATCACTTCTTCAGGATATTTCTTGTCACGAAATCTCTCAGAATAAATGTCGACTTGATTATTATAAACGTCTGTGGAACTGCAATTCCTATGTATCTGACAAAACTAGGAAAACGGTATATTGGTTTTCCACTTGGCTAGATGTCCACTGTTGAAATGTACATAACTGTTCGCGTCTACCCCTTTAATATGATTCCGACTAACAATGCCGTTAGTATCACTACCAATAACCAAATCAAGATATTCCATCTCCATATTACTGAATTTATAAGTAAATGTTAGATTATAATCATTCACTTTCAATTGGTCCATAAAATAAAAAAAATATTTTTCTGTCCCATTCCATATAATGAGGATATCGTCGATATATCTTGCATGTAATATAATCTGGTTCTTAAACAAATGGTCCCCATATATATGTTTCCGTTCCCAGCTGACCATATGTAAATTGGCAAAGCTGGTTGCAAATACAGTGCCCATTGCTGTACCTTCTACTTGAATATAAAAAGATTCTAAAAATGTAAAATAATTATGACATAAAATAAATTCCATCCAGGAGCATATAAAATTCTTATGTTCCATACTAAGACTCTCGTCCTCATCCAGAAACTCTCTACAACTAGAAATCCCTTTCTCATGTGAAATGGACGTGTACAGCGACTGTACATCTATAGTCGCCCAATTGTATTATTCACTCCACGGGATGTCTTTTAAAATTTGTAAAATAGAAGTGGTGTCTTTAACATAAGATTTTAAAAGGTAAACATATTTATTAAGGAATCTTTCAATGTATTTAGAACAGCCTGCAGTTAGAGAATCAATGCCCGCCACTATAGTGCGACCAGGTGGATTCAGTAAATTTTTGTGGACTTTGGGCAAGTAATAAAATATGGGGATAACAGGATTATTATTAATTAAAAATTGATATTCATTTTTGGCTACTATATTAGTGTGTAGAGCCTCCACTAGTATAGTGCGTAATTCATCCACAAAATTGGCAGAGGGATCCTTCTCCAATTTCCTATACGATGCTGGATCGCTCAATAATTTCATGGCTTCCTTAATATAACCTTCATGATCAAGGAGGACCA
This sequence comes from Taudactylus pleione, assembly GCA_031769625.1. Lineage (NCBI taxonomy): Eukaryota > Metazoa > Chordata > Amphibia > Anura > Myobatrachidae > Taudactylus > Taudactylus pleione. The sequence continues at coordinate 956,906 of JAUIMM010000614.1, forward strand.
AGCCACCCCCCTTGTCAGCTTGTTTAAATATTATTTCATCATTCTTTTTAAAAGATTTTAACAGTTGTTTTTCAAAATTTGTCAAATTGGATTTAGTTAATGGATCATCCTTCATCTTTTGAATATCTTTCTTGACCAGATCGTAAATTTTTTCAATTTGCGAACTTCTTGATTCCAAGGGGTAGAACTTGGATGGTGGTTTAAGTCCCGATTTTGAAAGTTCTTCATAATTCTTTATAATTCCTATGTCTTTTGTCATGTCTTTTCAAGGTTAGATTTCTGGTGAATTTATTCAAGTCTAAGAACATTTGAAATTTGTCAGGCTTGGTAGTAGGAGCGAATTAAAATCCTTTGTTCAATAATGAAATTTCACTATTGGTTAAGATATGTTTGGATAGATTGAATATGCCCTGATCCCTCAATTCCTCATTCGTAGCAACTATTTCAGGTTTCTTCTTTTTAAAATCCATCCTTCCTCCTCTGGTTCCTCTTCTTCTCTTATGCGTCTTTTCAGAGGTGAGGCTCTTAGGGTTTCTTCTTTGAAAAGGTATTTGCTGTATCGCTCCTGAGGGTGTGGAGTGAATACAAGGCTCTGGCAGTCACTATCATCCTCAGACTCTAACCTATTCAATGTCGAGAACCTATTCTGAGTATTAATTGGTGGTATCTGTAGTCCTTGTTGTACTGATATATTATTTCTATAGTTCGAAGGAATGTGAATCCACTCCTTCCTCCTATTGGTGGTTTGAGATTTTTTTGTAATTGGATTCATGTTATTACGGGTGGTCAATCCTGACCCACCCCAATCTTGTATCCTCATTATATGGAACGGGACAGAACAAGAATTTTAAAATTTTATGGACCAATTGAAAGTGAATGATTATAATCTAACATTTACTTATAAATTCAGTAATGTGGAGATTGAATATCTTGATTTGGTTATTGGTAGTGATACTAACGGCATTGTTAGTCGGAATCATATTAAAGGGGTAGATGTGAACAGTTATGTACAGTTCAACAGTGGACATCTAGCCAAGTGGAAAACCAATATACCGTTTTCCCAGTTTTGTCGGATACGTAGGAATTGCAGTTCCACAGACGTTTATAATAATCAAGTCGACATTTATTCTGAGAGATTTCGTAAGAAGAAATATCCTGAAGAAGTGATCAACAAAGCAAAGATTAGAGCAAATGAATTGGATAGAAATGCCCTTCTACAGTATAAATGAAAGGCTCCTATCGATAATAAGATAATTTTCGTGACTCAATTTAATAGTAAAGAAAAGGAAATTAAAAGAATTATGAATAAACATTGGGATATACCGAAGACCGATACAATACTCAATGGTATCTTGCCGGAGAGACCCAATATAGCTTTCAGGAAAGCCAGGAATATAAAGAATCAGCTAGCACCAAGCACTTTGAAACCTAGGGCCAACAGGAATACATTGTGGATACAGAAAAGTAAAGGTTTCTTTAAGTGTAATAACTGCAGCATTTGTAAATTTGTAGATAATAAAAATCATCAAGTATGGAATTTTAATAATACAGTATCATATAACATCAATCAAATAATGACATGTACCACAGCATGGGTGGTTTATGTATTAGAATGCCCCTGTCAACTCAAATATGTAGGTAAAACTAAGAGGAACCTTAAACTGCGTATACAAGAGCATGTTAGGGGTATTAGAAATAGAGTTGAGAACCATTCCATACCTAAGCACTTTTCTAAGCATCATAACGCTGACCCATCAGGGCTGAAATTCAAAGCTATTGAATTAGTATCATTATCTGATAGGGGTGGCGATAGAGAGAAGAAACTATCGCAAATGGAGATGTTTTGGATATTTACTTTGAACACCCTAATACCATATGGGTTGAATGAGTCTTACGAGATTGCACCATTTTTATAGTGAGTATTTTAACATGAATGTATTTTAATATTTCTTCATTTCCGTTCTGTAATTTTAAAATTTTTTCTTTAATCCCTTAATTTTATTACTATTTATATACTGATTTTATAAGGTATAAATAGGTTTATAGTCTATTGATAATTTATTTAGCACATTCCGAGGGCTATTTTTAATTATATATTTAGCATCTCATAAGATCTTTTAAAGTAAATTATACTGTTATTTTCTGTGTATTTATTCATGGTGTTTTTGTGAATAACCACACACAATTTGGGTCCCTTATGCCCATTCTATAGAGTGAGTAAAAAGAAATACTCCAACAAAATGGCACCCATGCACTTATTAATATGGACCACATCAAAATGGCCGCAGTTGTTTTTCTCCCCCTAGTAACGGGAATCACATCAGAGTTATAGCAAATAGTATAGGGTTGATGTGATTGCGAAGAGCAAGGGACTATATCTTTCTAATATTTAGTTGCGTGCGGCAGAGTAAAGCCCTGTTAGAATATCTGTGGTGTGCGCCAACCTCTGCGCATGCGCTAGGGTGATCAAAATGGCGCCCACAATCTAGTACCTGTTTGCACACTCGCGATGCACGGTGAGTCCCGCGCATGCGCAATAGCGTCTAAAATGGTGCTCACTAATAGACATCAGTGTATACACTCGCGATGAGCGGTGAATCCCGCGCATGTGCGATGATGTCCAAAATGGCGCCCGAAATCGGAAATCCGGTTGGGGACTATTATGGTCATATGGGATAATGAAGTGGGGTATATAAGATGGTATATTTTCCTTCTAAATGTGATCCTCCTGACGAAGTCCAACCGTAATGGTGTAAGCGACGAAACGCATTGAGAAACTGGGGACCTCTGTTGTTTGACACAGTGATTCTCTCAGATAAGCCTTTTTGTTGTTCTTTGATGTAATTATGCATTTTTTAGATATGTGTTATTGTTTGTGAATAAATTATCTATGGTAATACTCTATGTGGATATTTTTCCTTCTGGCATATATCTACGCTGGAGGAGTTAAAGCATCATTCTAAAGGTTGAGATATAAAGATCTCATATAAGCTATTGGATGATCACTTAACGGTACGCATACTGGCTACGCATGGTGTGGGTATTCCGTGGTAAAACATAATACGCTATGAGGCGCTTGTCTTTCACTTTTTGTCTTTCATAATACTCTGGGACCACACATCGAGGATCCATTTGGGAGGACTTGAGCAGTCACTGGGAGACCAGAACCATAGCAGAACATTTTTTTTAACTATTTTAATAGTATAAACAGAAATGTCTGATAGGTCAAGAGCTGGGATTAGTACCTTTTCTCACATATATATATACTGTATATATATATCTATATATATATAGATATATGTATATATAATGTATATAAATGTATTTCTATTGCTCTTCCCACAGTTCCTTAACCCTTTTTTCCAAAAAATCTATCTCTCTCTCCCTCTCTTTCTCTCTCTCTCTCTCTATATATATATATATATATATATATATATATATACTGTGTATATATATATATATATATATATAAGTAAAAGCTAAAGAGTAATAACGATTATGTAATAATTTTGCCATGTAAAAACAGTTGGTATTAACTCTGAACCATTATCAGTGATTTCACTTCCAGAGAGTTTCAGTATGACACACATATATATGTACAGTTTCCAAACACTTTTGTCGTTTGCCAGACTTAGTTATCTTATAACAGCTATTGAGGAAAACACAGACACACCTTATAATTACCCAATAATAACATCACAACATTGTCCACTAGCAAAACTGTATAGAAGAAAAGCAGATAGCACATAAGAATGTACCGGCTATATACAGATAGAAAAATACATTCTTTAGAGTAGAAAAGATGTGTATATCTCAAAAATTACAATAGCAAAGATGGAAATATAAATGGTACTGATAAGGATTATCTTTTTTTATAACAATATTTTTTATTGAGACAAGAAAATATGAGGTCAAATATGAAAGGCATCACATATAAATGTGAAAAGAAATCAAGAATATGAGTACAATTACAAGGTTAAAAACCACAGAGATTATGAAGTAACAATAGACAGAATTGTGGAAGTGAGTCCAAATGTCCTTTTGAAGATTTTTCCATCAAGATAACAAATGAGGAGAAAGTCCCTGGTATAGAGTAATTTCTTCTTTAGCATACCTCGTTAGAGAGTTCTTCAATTTTGCAATGTTTCGATTTTGCGATGTTTTAGAAAAAAACATGTACAAAATTTAATTCTTAATTAAGATAAAGTAAAATCATCTTGTGTCTTATACTAAAGGGGAAAAATTAGAAGATAAAAAGAACTGAAGAAGGAAAGAATGGAGGAAATCTGAGGAAGATGGATAGTAGGGATATTAGCCAGAGGCATATAGGGGAGGGGGTAGGGGGAATAAAGGGATGCAGTGAGCCAAGGACAAGGGGCACCCATGGACCAGGACAGTTTAATATACATAATCAGTTTAATTAGGTATTATGACTAAAATAAGGAGTTGGCAGTTACTAATTGAAATTGCAGCCATTGTGTGGGTTTGAAACAAGTGAGTATAAGATTTTTAATGTCATCAGGTATGGAATGGATAGTTAAAGAACTTCTTAACACTGAGTATTTTTTGGAGGGAAAGCTCCACCCAGTCCAACTAAAATATATAGAAGAGTTTCTCTTCAAATAGATTGAAAGAAGGTGGATGGGGAGCTCTGTTAGAGATTATAGTAAGGATTTTTCAGGTTAGATGGGTGCAGGGGTAAAGAAATCCCAATACAGCTCATTCAGGTGTCAACAGAAATGGTTGAACAATATTTGATTAAACATATCATTTAATTTGCATCCAGAATTTTTTAAGCTGACCACAACTCCAAAGGCAATGAAACAATGTGGCAGGAGAGATATTGCATTTAGGACAGGAGGAAGAAGCAGACACACCAATTATGTTCGCACGTGATGGGGATAGGTAACCTCTGTAGAATATTATATATCTTATTTCTCTGTATGTGGTTGCTATTATAGTGTTAAGTTAGTAAGAGAGGGTGGTTATTATGTCAGATATTTGGATGAGTGGGAATTGTTCTTACCACACCTTTATTCCTGTACAGTATTCTCAGAAGGAAAAGGGTGAGCATACAAGAGTATAGAAGTAAGAGATTGATCTGGAGGGTTGGTTAGTGCAGAGAAAGGGTGAGTCTATTAAATTATTCTAGTCGGCCGGTCAGAGACTATGCAGAATTTGTTAACATAGTGCTGAGATTGGAAAAAAAGCAAAGGTTTGGTGTTTGAGGAAGTCATTTTTTTTCTACAGCTCAGGTAAAAGTAATTGGTTTGTGCAAAGAAGTATATGTTATGCATGTAATTGAGGATAGCCCTGTAGTAGATCAAGAGTGGAATGGGTAGTAAGCATGTTCATTTTGGAAATCTGGGTTGCCCCATCGTGGAAGAAATAGGGACTGATAAAGATTTAATTTGCAGAATTTTCATATGAACCAGACAGATCATGTGGAGGTCAACAAAGGATTTTCTAAAAATATGGGAGGGATGTCCTTCTTTACCAAGTGTAAAATTCCACTAAGGTGTGTATCAGGTATGAGTTGAAGTTACAGCTCTGAATTATTGTAATGATTTGTAGAGTATAGCCAGACTTTAATATACTGATATATAGCTGCTTGTTTATAAAAAGCTACTGTATATGTGGGAAATTTATTCTTCCTTTTTTATTTTATTTTTTGTAGGATTTTCAGACTAATCCTTGGTTTATTATCATTCCATATAAATTGGCAAAAAGTTGCATTCAAATTCTGTTCATCTTTGTTAGATAATACTAGAGGTAGGACCTGAAGGGGGTAGAGAAGTTTTTGAAAACATAGCATTTTTATGAGCTGTGCTCATCCCAGAAAAGAATTTGCAGGTTTTGCCCTTTTTTTTTTTAGCTCTATAGTGATTTTAGATATTGTCTTAGTAATGTTAAGTGAGTATAATAGGGATAGATTTTTTGGTAAATGGATTCCTAGTTAAGGAATACTAGTGGTAGCGCATGTAAGATTTACTTTCATGCCTATTGAGGGCATAATTCTTGGGAGAGGGTCATGGCTACTGATTTTTGAATGATTCTTGTAAAGCATGATATTAGGCTGAATTGTGATAGCTTGAACAATACCCCCTACATGCTTTCTTGGGGGTTAGAAAAGAAAAGCAATAAATCAACTGCAAAAGCCAGAATTTTCAAAGATTTATTGCCTATAGGAATACCGCGAAACTATTTAGGGATTGCAGTATGCGTAATAAAGGGTCTAGGGCCAAATTGAATAAAAAGGGTGACAAGGAACACCCTTGTCTTTTGCACCTTATCCAAGTTAACAGGTGTTCCTAATAAATCATTAACAACTAGTTTGGTTTTAGGGACAGTATAAAAAAGTGAATTAGATTAATAAAATGTAGCCAAAATGCTCTGTACTCCAAAACACGGTAAAGGTGTGGCCAAGCGGTTTTATCAAAAGCTTTCACTGCATAAAGGCTTAAAAGTACATTTGTACATTTTCAGAGTTTTTAGAAGCAATGTGTGACAAGTGTTGTTGAAGCCTAGTTGACAATGTTTCAGGAGGGTAGGCATTAAAGTTTGTAGGTGGGAGGCAATCATTTTTGCTAGGAGCTTGAAGTCCTGGTTTGAGAGTGTGATGGGGTAGTATGTTTCTACCAACTCTTTATCGGGTTTGGGTAGTAATATAGTATGAACGTTGTTAAAATCCATGTATCGTGAATGGCCATTTACAGAAGGCTGAAAAAGGGAGGCAAGAACTGGGACCAAGTCTTCACGCAATAGTTTAAAATATTCACCACTAATGCCATCTGGTCCTGGGAATTTGTTAAGTTTAAAGGTTTGGATAGCATCGTGGATTTCCTCTTCTGTTATATCAGCTTCCATGAGCTCTCTCTTTGATGTTTCTAATATAGGTAAATTTGCCTTGGAAAATAAAGAGGATGATATTTGGGGAGAGTAGTCATGTAAAGTGTAGTGTAGTATCAGTGAAATTGAAATGCTATGTATCATTGAGAAGTGATATAACCACCAGAGTGTTTTAATATTTGGATGTAATTTCTTTTTGCTTGTTGGTGGACCATATATAACAATAGTTTCCCTGTCTTGCCACCCCATCTAAAGAATCTTTTTTTAGCATAAGACATGTTGTTTGGGCTACATTGGAAATACATTTCTCTAAGAGATGTTTATGTTGGATATAGAGGGTTTTATTTGATTCTGTTGGATCATGTAGGTAGTTGTGGTAAGCCTCACTGAGGTTTTGGTTAAGTTTTTGTATTTTTTCTCTCTGTTCTCTATTTTTCTGTGATAAGTATGCGATTATATGGCCATTCATAACAGCCTTTGAGGATGACGAGAAAAAAACAGGGTCATTTTGGTGATTATTGTTGCGGGCTGTATATTCCTCCCATATTAATAATTTTTAAAATCCTCTTTAGAGTATAAGTAAGAAGGGAAGCACCAGTTTATATTCTTATTGTGTGGCGTGTGAAGCGCAATGTCTAAATATATGGTTTTATGATCAGAAATAAGGATATTGCTGATAAATGTTCATTGAAGTCTAGGAAATAGTAAATCTGCAGCAATAATATGGTCTGTCCTAGTGAAGATATTATGTACATGGGTGAAAAATTTAACTCTTTGCTGTTATGGTTTAATAATGTCCAAGGGTCTATTAAATTATGGTGTGTGAGTAGTAAGCAAATGCCATCACACTTTTTGGATGAGCGAGTCATGAGTCCTGGATCTCTATCAAGAGATGCTGTTATGGTTACCTAGGGTACCCCATGTAAACCCTTAGAACCAAGTGGACTAGGTCTTTTGCCACTAACAACCACCCATTGTTCACTTAGAACAGATTACATTCACTGGGACATAGGCGGCTGACTGGACTTACACTCGGGGTAGTAGGGGTTTACACAGATCCCCTATGAAGACCAGAGTAGATAGTGACAGCTAAAGAGTTGTGACTGAAGCACAGTTAGTCCATCATAAGATTTAAAATGTGGCTTTGAGGGCCAGAGATGCGGCTAAGTGCCAGTAGTGTGGCTGGAGAGCCACGGGTGAGATGCGGCTTTGAGAGCTGATAGTGTTGCTGGAGAGCCGATGGTGAGATGCGGCTTTGACAGATGATAGAATAGCTGAACAGCTGGTGGGGAGAGCCGATGGTGAGATGCATCTTAGAGATCCAGTGGTGAGATGCAGCTTTGAGAGACGATAGAGTGGCTGGACAGCTGGTGGGGAGAGCCAATGGTGAAATGCATCTTAGAGATCTGGTGGTGAGATGCGGCATAGAGAGCTGATAGTGTGGTTGGAGAGCCGGTGGTGAGATATGGCGTTGAGAGCTGATAGTGTGGCTGGAGAGCAAATGGTGAGATTTAGCTTAGATAACTGGTGGTGAGATCTGGCTTAGAGAGCTGGTAGTGTGGCTTGAGAGCCAGTGGTGAGATATGGCTTTGAGAGCCAAAAGTGTTGCTGGAGAGCTGGTGGGGAGATGTGACTTTGAGAGACAATAGTGTGGCTGGAGAGCCAATGGTGAGATACAGCTTAGAGAACTGGTGGTGAGATGTGGCTTATAGAGCCGGTAGTGTGGCTGGAGAGCCAGGGGTGAGCCGGTAGTGTGGCTTTGAGAGCCAATAGTGTGGATGGAGAGCCAGTGGTGAGATGCGGCTTAGAGAGCCAGTGGTGAGATGTGGCTTAGAGATCTGGTAGTGTGGCTGGAGAGCCAGTGGCGAGATGCAGCTTTGAGAGCCAATAGTGTGGCTGAAGAGTGGGTAATGAGATGCGGCATAGAGAGCCAGTGGTGTGATATGGCTTAGAGAGTTGGTCGTGTGGCTGGACAACCAGTGGAGAGATGCAGCTTTGAGAACCGATAGTGTGGCTGGAGAGCCATTGGTGAGATGCAGCTTAGAGAGCCGGTAGTGAGATGTGGCTTAGATTGCCAGTAGTGTGGCTGCAGATAGCCGATGGACCATGCAGCAAAGCTGGGAGAACTCACAGGAAATGCTGAGTCTTGCAACAGGAACTGGAAAGGAACATATGGAGATGCTATAGCCGGCAAAGCCATGAGGATGCTGCCTGGTATAAAAGGGAGAGGAACAATCCAATTAATGGATGATCATCCTGTGTTCCCAGTAAATCATGACATTGTTCAGCATCCAGGTTGCTTAGAAACTGATGGTACAGTTTGGCATTGGAGGCGGAAGTAGTGGATGTGATGTCCGCAGTGTTGGAGAGAGAAATTTGTGCCAGCGACTTGTAACAGATGCATCAATAAGTAAATTAAAATCACCTCCTACAATTATATTTGGAGTGTCGATTTTCATTAATAAGTTTAAAATGTTGGTGTAAATATCAAAGTTAGGGATGTTTGGGGCATGCATTTTGAGTATGATGAAAATTTGCCAGAAATGTTGATGCTTAGTATGATAAATTGACCTTCCAAGTCAATAATAGATTTTATAATGTTATTCTGCAATCATTTATTAAGGAGTATGGCTACCCCTCTTTTCAGTGGGTGTAGGAAGCTGCTATACATTCACCAATCCAAGATCCTGATAATTTGGCATAGGATCCCTCCACCCAGTGAGTCTCCTGCACCAAAACTAGATCTGGATTAAAGGATTAGAGATGTGTAGTTACTTTCTTTATTTTTATGGCTGAATTTACACCAACTATATTCCAAGAGAGGAAACGTATGTGTCGTAGTTTTGAAATTTAATAGAGTGAAATAGTGGTGATTGGCATTCAGGCAATTCCACATTTGGTAAGGCCTTTAGAAAGTAATGAATTCTGCATTTGAACAATCATCCTGTCCCAGATAGCTGGAAAATTGAGCTCATGAAGATATGCAAAACTTTGAGTAGCAGTATCGTAAAGGGATCTAAGTGCCTCCAGGTCCCAGGCCTACCACATGTGAATGAAAAGGGGATAGGAAGAGAAAGGGAATAAATTTGAAGCAAGAAGAAGGAAAACATTGACAATAAACATATAATAAAAATTTTCCAGAGACAAAAAACCATAAGAAATCAAAATGTTTCTAATACACTAAGCGTATTACACTGGAAGTCTTAGACTCAATGTAACATATGAAAATGTGGCATATCACCTCACAGAGGGACAGCATATCTCAACTGGTTTATCCCATTAGGTGAGTGTGAGGTTATATCAAAATGAGACTTAGCTGTTTGCAGGGAATCAAAAATGATTGGTTTGCCGCTGCTACATGCAGTTTTCTTCTATTTCTTATCCTGTTGATTTCTCCAGATGAAGATAATATATGGTATGTAATATCAGTTAGTTCTCATCTTAGCAGCCAGTAAACAAGTTTTTTCCTACAGTATGTGCTTCCTGCCGTTCATCAATATGACCCAAAAAGATAGAGAACAGAAAAAGTGCAGGATGTCCACAATATTTATCTATTAAAAATATCATAAAACACAAAAACTACCAGCCTTTGCAATTAGCCTTAAGGGTCAAATACAATCAGATATATAAATAAATCAAAGGCAGAATCCTTCAATGGTACAAATGAAACAGTACTAGGTACTTTGAAAGATAATAAGAAATGGGAGGTTCTGGAATCCCTTTCCCTCTCCCATCAAAGCGAGGTGATGCTGGGCTGAACCACAGTACGGACAATCAGGTAAGTAAACATAAGTCCATAAAACTCCACTAATGCATTTCGAGTACTGTTGACTCTTCTGTTGTATAGACTTACTGTGTAAAGCACCACTAATTAAGTGTGTCTTAACCCAGAAGTACACTTAATTAGCACTTATTGTATAATCAAAATGACATATATATTTAAACACCAAAACCACATATAATACATGTATTTATACTCTAGACAGATAAAATATATTAAATTCTATAAGATCTTAAAATATACCACTTCCAGGTCACTCCATAGACAAAAAACTGGCCAGATATCATAATTCAATATGCCGTTATGTCACTTCCGGTTTTCAGGGACAAGAGGATCATTACCGCAGTTTTGGTATACGGAGATGTCAGTGTATCCTCTAAAAGGTGTCCCTCAAAACAGTGACAGGGGTAATAAGTACTGCTAAAGGGAAGCTTATATTAGTAAGGGCACAGGATCGACGGAGGAGCACTGATGTCACTTCCGGTTTATCAGAGGTGATGACACATGTAATAAAAACAATGCCTATATGCATGGGAAGCATAATTTGCGCGGTAATAACTTCTTAATAGCCTGGGATAATAACTACATTAAAATTCCGGTTGCAATAGAGGACTATCAGGGATATCTATTAACTATATGTCACATAATACCGGAAATGTGCAATTGTAAACATTCGGTACAACATAAAGTATATATAAGTTAAAGAGTTTCCTCATATAATCATATATCATAAATAATACCAATAGCATATAATCCATAAATAAAATACATTAATAAAAATGCATATATAAAGATGCATATGTATAAAAATATAATTAAAATCTTAAAGGGCATAAATTAGTGCAGGAATATAAATGAAGTATCATAAAATGCAGACACATAAAAAGTCCTAATTTGCATGTAACATTGGCTCTATTATTAAATGGATGTATTGATATAATTTTCACAGAAAACATTTGTATTCAAACTCCTTAATTAGGGCCTTGGGTGTGCTAGTTTCAAATCTATAATCCAGGACATTTATACCCTGGCTAGCATAGATCCCTCATCTATAACCTTCCAGGTTACCTTGATAGTTTGGATACCCATACATTTCTTAATTCCCCTTATTTTACAATCATGGCACGTTTTAAAATGGAGTAACAAATTGTCAGTTTCCAGGCCCTTTTTAATATTTCTAGCATGCTCAGACAAGCAGGTTTTAAGAGTTCTGGGTGTACGACCTACATATAGGAATCCACATATATATTCTATCAGGTAAACTACATTACTTGTGTGGCAAGTTCTTTATTGTATATTCTTTATTTTTTACCACAAAATTGGTATATTTAGATTCCTTACTGGGTATTGATTGACAAAAGGCACAGAGCGCACATCTATGGAAGCCTTCTGTTCTTATAGGGTTATTATTATTAAATGGCAAAGCACTTTTAGCCAGATGGGTTTTTAAATTTGGCGCTCTCCTATATATATAGTTTGGTATAGGTGGAATCAAATCCTTTTAACACGGGATCCAGTTTCAAAATATGCCAGTACCTTTTAATAATATTTTCTAATTTTCTATGATTGGCACTATAGGTAGTAAAGAAGGAAAAGTCTTATACTATTTTATCTGTTTTCCTTGGTCTCTTGGGTTCTAACAGATCTTCTCTCTTCATCAGGGCCATTTCCTCTTTTGCTTTTTCTTACTCCTCTTTGCAATATCCTTGTGCTAGAAATCTTTGACTCATCTTATTACTTTGTTCCTTAAGTTCAACAATTTAACTGCATTTCCTTTTGAGTCGCATGAACTTGCTTTTAGGTATTCCTTTAAGCCAGTTAGTTTGAAGTTGACTTTTTTTTAATTGATATACTGTATATATCTGAATCAGTAGGTTATACATATCCTTTTGTTTCCGAAGAATCTTCCTTTATATAAACTATAAGATCAAGAAAATTCACAGATTGTGAACTATTATCAAAAGAGAGCTTAATGTTAAGGTTATCCATATTGAACATATTACAGAAGATATTTAATTCATCTTTCGAGCCTCGCCAAATAAAAATTACATCGTCAATATAGCAATACCACACTGTTAAATGTTGTGCCCAAATTTCCACCCAAACTGTTGAACATTCCCAATACAGTATGCCAAAAATAAATTTGCATAACACTGAACAAATTTTGTGTCCATAGCAGTACCAAATTTTTGTAAATAATATGTTCCCTCAAAAAATAAATAATTGTTCTCTAAAATTAATTCCGTCCCTTCAATATTAAAATCTTTTTTATCTTCTATGAGATTGGATTGGTCTAAAAACAATTTTGTTGCTTCTAATCCCTTATCGTATGCAATAATAGTATAGAGTGCTGTAATGTCTGCAGTTAGTAAAAGCATATATTCCTCCCAATTTACATTCCTCAATTTATTAATTATTTCACTCGTATCTTTGATATATGATTTATTTTTCACCACAAAGGGCTGCAGGAAGAAGTCTATCATTTCAGACAAATTGGTGGTAATACCTCTAACCCCTGCAATGATCAGCCTTCCTGGTGTCAAAGTTGTACTCTTTTGAATTTTTGGGGGTATGTATATTGTGGGAGTCTTAGGTTGTTCTTTTGCAATGAAATCAAATTCCTTCTTGGAGATAGTACCCATATCTTATTGTATTTAGATACTTAAAATAATTAGTTTTAATGCTGTGAGCAGTGTCCATTTTACATTTTTGATATGTATCCTCATATTGCAATTGTCTATATATCTCTTTAGTATAATAGTTTTTATCCATTATGGTGACATCCCCCTCCCTTATCACATGGTTTAAAACCTATATAATTTTCTTTGCTCAGATTTTTTAGAGCTTCTTTTTCTTTCCATGTGAGATTATTATTTGTGAATTTATCATTTTTCAATTTCTTCAGATCCTCTGTTACCAATTTATTAAAACAATCCACAAAAGTTCCCTTCATGTCAGATGGCTAGAAGGAGGTTTTTTTCTTAATGGGGAAACTTTCTTCTGTATTCTCTACTTGAGATCCCTCACTTTCTTTAACAGCAAACATTTTTTTGAGAGTAATCTTACAGACACATTTCTGAAAAGATCCCACATAGGGATCGAACCGTGTTAGTGACGGGACTTTGGAATTCATTTAATATTCATCACTGCTGGGGAGCTGTATGACCGAGCTGTTTGTGGAGTTCCAGAAGACACTTACTACACCTAACATGTCATTACTGTTTTAACATCTATTTAGCTTACATATAACCAGCAGTTTTTTATCTTGTCTGTAATAAAAAATTGGTTTTTGATTGAGACCAACATCTCCTTCTCTTTATGAGGATCTGCACACTGATTACAGTGGTTTTGAGGGACTGGACAAGAATAAACCCTATCTAAAAGATACCTTTATATAAGTTTGAAAGACTCTACCCATGTGAGTAGGGTACGCACCCACTTTTTTTGCGTAAAGAAGAAAGATATTGGAAGGATAAAAAGAAAACTTTATGAGCTAAAACTCCACCCATTTTTTTAGTGAGTGGGGTACGCCATATTGAAATACATATAGGAATGTTATTATATCTGTTTATTCTCTGTTGAAACACGTTGTTAGAAAAGATATGTGTTTTGTGTCTTTTTCTGTTAAACTGGATGTGCCATCTTATGACTTGATGCCACTTTGGGGAAGTTCTGTTCCTAATTGACCTACAATTTGAGTCTAAGTATATATTTATTGACTTTTTCATTTATATGTTATAAACATCAGTGCCATCTTACATTCAGAGGCTTATGTTTAGTTAAATTTCTGAGTGTCTATGAAAGTTTTAAAAGTGTCTGTATTACTTGTGGGGGCAAATTGTAGGCCCTTTTTTAAAAGGTTTTGTTCAGGAGTCATAAGCATTGTAGTGCTAATATTAAAAAGTTTAGTGTCATCAGTAGTGTAGGGCATTTAATCAGATTTAAAAAAAATACATATTTTTTTTTTCTTTGGTTTCTTAGAGACAATGAATCTATGCTAGCCAGGGCAGAAAGATCCTGGATTTAAAGACTCAAAACTATCACACTCCAGGACCTAAATAAGGAGTTTGAATTAAAATGGTTTCTTTGAAAATTACATCAATACATACATTTAATAATAGAGCTACAGTTATATACAAATTAGGTCTTTTTATGTGTCTGCATTTTATGATACTTCATTTATATTCCTGCACTAATTTATGCCCTTTAAGATTTTAATTATATTTTTTTATATATGCATCTTTATATATGCTTTTTTATATGTATTTTATTTATAGATTATATGCTATTGGTATTATTTATGATTTATGATTATATGAGGAAACTCTTTAACTTATATCAACTGTATGTTGTACTGGATGTTTACATTTCCGGTATTACGTGGTATATAGTTAATAGATATCTGGGAAAATCCTCTATCGCAACCAGAATTTTAATGTAGTTCTTAACTCAGGCTATTAAGAAGCCATTACCTTGCAAATTATGCTTTCCATGAATATAGGCATTGTTTTTATTACATGTGTTGTCACCTCTGATAAACCGGAAGTGACATCCGTCCTTACTAATATAAGCTTCCCTTTAGCGCAACTTATTACCCCAGTCACTGTTTCAAGGGACACCTTTTAGAGGATACAATGACATCTCCGTAAAACCGGAAGTGATGTAATGATCCTCTTGTCCCTGAAAACTGGAAGTGACATAACGGCATATTGAATTATGATATCTGGCGTGTTTTTTTGTCTATGGAGTGACCTGAAAGTGGTATATTATAAGATCTTATAGAATTTGATATATGTTATCTGTATAGAGTATAAAAACATGCATTATATGTGGTCTTTGGTGTTTAAATATATATGTCATTTTGATTATACTGTACAAGAAGTGCTAATTAAGTGTACTTCTGGGGTAAAGCACACTTAAATTGTGGTGCTTTACCCAGAAAGTCTATACAATCTTGAAGAAGAGTCAACAGTACTTGAAACATGTTGATGGAGTTTTATAGACTAAAGTGCACTTACCTGACTGTCCGTACTGTGGTTCAGCCCAGCGGCACCTCGCTTTGAAGTGAGAGGGAAAGGGATTCCAGAAACTTCCCATTTCTTATTCACTTTCAAAGCTCATAGTTATGTGCTGAAAATGGTACGGTTTCATTTCTACCATTGAAGGATTATGCCTTAGATTTATTTATATATCTGATTGTATTTGACCTTTACAGCTAATTGCAAAGGCCAATTGTTTTTGTGTTTTATAATATTTTTTTATATTAAAATAGTTGTGAACATACTGCACTATCTTTTTCTGTTCTCTATCTTTTTTGGGTCATATTGATGAATAGCTGGAAGCATGTATGAAAAAAAATTGTTTACTTGCTGATAAGATGAGAACTGACTGATATTACATAGCATATATTTTCTTCATCTGAAGAAACCAACAGGATAAGAAATAGAAGGAAATTGCATGTAGTAGCACTGGAAGTGTTCTATACACCCATTGCTACTATTTACTTGACTTTTTTGTGGTTTGTTGAAATCCACTGTTTTGAATACTGTGGCAGCTATTGAATACCTGCATCATTTGTTTGTTCTACTTTGTATATTATATAAGAGCCATGCTGAGTATATAATTTAGGTCAGAGCCTTTGATTGACTCCGGTAAATCCAGAAACCTTAAGTTGTTGCATATATTGCAATTTTCTTGGTCATCTAATTTATCAGTTAGTTCCACATTTGCCTTGGCTTTTAAATCTACAATGTTTTGTAGGGAAAGAATGGCATCTTCATTGTCACTAGTGCATTGTTCTAGATCAGTTATCCTTTTTGTGTTAGATTCTAGAGTAGAGAGAATTCCATTAACAGACAATTGGATTGTTTTAAGTTTTTTATTCATAGATATCTGGATATTATCCAGTTTCCTGTAGAGATGATTAAAAATTGTTGAGCCTTCTTGAGATATATTGGAGTTGGGGGAGGTGGTTTAGCCTGTGACTATGAAGATTGGGGATCCTTTAGTGAATCTATGGTTTAGGCTAAGGAATTTTTATATTGGTGAGATTTATTTCCACCTTTTTTGTATTTAACCATTCTCTGAGGTAATGGTGCAGCCTGTTTTAAAAAAAAATTCCATACCATGAAAGGAGAAAGGTACATGAAATTTAATTATGACTAGACAGGCATGTAGTAATAGGTCCCTTCTATATGAAATGATCACATTAAGTCAAGACAGTTAATTAGATATTTACATAATTGTCACATTTTGTAAGTGTAATCAAAGTTAGCACGAGTTACATTGGGGTAGAATAAGATAAGGTAGTCTGACCTGTGCTTTTAACAAAAATTCAGAGCTAATAAGAGCAAATAAGAGGGTATGGTCACTTTCAAATGCAGTATGGTTTGGGATACAAGTTAAGATATCTACTATATTTTTATCTTTCGGTTTCTAAATAAGCCACTAGGTGGCACCAGTAATGTGGATTAACAGCCAGCAAGGTATATTATATGGTTTCTTCAAGATTTAAACCTCTAAATGTTAATGTATAGTGATATGGAACAGGATAATCATACATATGATTTGTTAATACCTGATCAGCACAAATAGAGAAATTATAATATAAGTATATCAGAAACTAAGTCATACAAAGGTAGTGCAGAGAAAAGTCACAAGGTTGCACTATTATTGCACTATTATTATAGATATACCAAAAATAGATTATAAAGTATAAGTTAGTAATGAATCTATATTCTGAAATTATACTGTAAATCATTATAAATATATAATGAGGCAAGTATACACTTTCATAAAAAATAAATAAATATGCACAGGTAATAGACAATTAGGTATAGGGAGGGAGGGTTGGTAGGTAGGTAGGGGAGGAAGAGGAATGGGATTATATCAAATGTGCTATTACATAGGGTAGGGAGGTAAGGGTTGTTACCGTGGGAGTGATTGATACCAGGTTAGAAGGGTATGAATTCTGCTGTAACTGGAGAGAATACTGTTAGTGGTATGGGTCCAGATTGTAGTCCCCTGCACAGAGTGGAGAGCGACCCTCAAGCCGGTGGGATACTTCTACCACAAAAGCTGGCTAGCTGGGTTTGGGTGTCACGTGCTCCCTGCTCATGGATGGCATGACCTTGCTTGTTATGATGCAGGCTCATGGAGCCCGGATGCACTATGTCAGACCAGATGATTCACCAGGCCACACATCCACTGGACTGGTCGTGGATGAGAGAGCTGATGAAGTTAGCTAAGGCAGAGCTTCACAGATCTTGCAGGCACCAGCAGATCCTGGGCCCACCGGTGAACCGTGTTGCAGCTATGCCTTGCAGTTGGGTTTTCTTCACCCTGGAAGGCTGCTCATCAACAAGTGTACAGGTTCCTCATCCCATGTCACCTTTGTTTAGACCTCCGCATGATAGGCACCACATAGGTAGTTGCAGATTCCATGCACCACAAGGGGCCAAGTGACAGACAACACCTAAATTTCTCCAGTGAATAGCATGTTCGGGCATACCTCAGGATGCAGTGGTGATCAGCATCTAAAGGTTAGTCTGTATATGATCCTGGGAACTGAGGTAATACTTTCCTCACCGTATTCACTCTACTAGGAGATCTGGGGTTTTGTGGGGATAGCCACCAGATTCAGCATTGGCATCCCATGCCACCAGTGTGTTGGTGGGCCTCAAACTTTGCAGGCCGGGTTCTGGTAAAAATATTGCTCCATCCACCATTATGAGGATAAGGTCATTGAAGAGCACTGGTCTTCCGCTGCTCAGTTCTGTATCTGCTGCCACCATCAAAACAGCTTTAGCTGATGAGGGACATAGATTTAACAGAGGGAAGATAGATGTAGGGCTAAAATGTGGCCATCACGATACTCCACCTACCAGAAGTCTATCTTTTTAATAAAATCAAATACTTATAACAAAAATAGGCAGATGATGGGCAAAACAGATGGAGTAAGAGAGACAGAGAGAAAGAGGAGTAGAAAAAGAGAGTAAAGAGTAATAAGGTGGGGGGAGGAGGAAAGAGAGGCAGTGAAAAAACCTAGAGAGGGGGATGGGGCAGAGCTTGTCAATGTCAAGTAAAAAATTATGTTATAATTAACAGCAACAAAGCTACAAAGGGAGGGTAACCTAGTAAAGTAATACACATAAAATTAAGCAATCTGCCTAGGTGCTGTGACCAAGTAAAATATGCTATCATATTATTTTTTGCATTACATGCAGAAATCTTAGAGTAGTTATAAACATTTGCAAACATATAATGAGGCACCCGATGCTTCACAGAGTTTCTGTCTCAGGGAAAACTGCAAATTCTATATGGTCAATTTTTTTCTGCAGCTTCTCTCATTTTTAGTTTGTTATTCTGTCCCATAGGTTTAATTGGTGAAACTTGTTAGCTTAAGCACAAAATAAGTCAAATCTACATAAAAAAGATATTAGCATAATAAAACTAAATGTGCTCTGTGATAACTATTTTCTTTCTGCTGTAGACCCATCTTTCAGTGTGTTAATGTTGAGGTTCACAGCTAAAGGGTTACAACTGTCTATTAAAATCAATTGAAATCCATTAAGTCATTGACATATTTTACTAAGTTAATCTTCATAAAACATATTAAATACATGAACGCCACAGAACAGTGTAAGAACATAGAATATTTTGTGGAGCAGGAATATGTACAAATAAAGCAGTAATGTAAATCTGTCCACACACATTGCAATTATCATACCAATAAAGCTAGAATTGTCCTCAAATTGATATGTCATAGAAGCTCCACTAAGAGGGGCCAAGAATAATTTAAATCAATTCAGAAGGATTTGTTCCAAGCCAAAAATGCAGTTTGTTATTTACCTTGATTGCTATGTAGCTTTTAATCATCAGTGGACTGCCTTAATGGGCTGCATGAAATATAAGTAATTTGGACACTCATGTGAGTTTGGCTCTAAATGTCTGTTGTTCGTGCTAATGTTTTAAAAAATGTTGTAGTTTATTAACCATTATTTATATATAAAGATAACATACTAGGCAGATAATGTTTTAAACATGGATGGTGTCCTAATTTGGACAGAATCCAAGGTCTCAGCATAGTGAGTCTTCATTTTAAACTTGAGATGTGCTTGGACCCCAAAACCACCCTCATATGTCGTGGTATTGGCAAAGCCAACCTCAAGCTTTTGGTTGTGTTTTAGGTTTAATTTTGGATTTCTTTAAAATTAATAAAAACAACTAAAATCCTTTATACAAGCTTATTAACAATTAATAACATTAAATTGCAGTCATTTCCAACAATTTTAACAACCTCTCAGCTCACAATATTGTTTTCCCAGTATTGTCCAAAGTCTGCAGCGAGCTGTCTGGCTAAAGTAAGCAACAGAGAAGAAAAATAAACACATGGCATTTTAAAAAAATAATGTTAATATTTAAGAAAGCCTCCAGTAGTGGACATGATAACAGTTTGATAAGCATACAATCCTGAAGAATGTGTTTTTTAATCAAGAAATAGATTAGAGGCCTGTGGCCAGAACAGGTAAATGGAGGTGGAGTATTTAGTGGAAGCCTGGTAAAGGACTGATTGCTAACATTACTGTAATATTTATCAAGAAAAACTAATCGGAAACATGGAAAACACTTTTAAAATACAACTTCCAAAATCACAATGGGATCTTTAAAGTGGAACTGAATCTAAACAGAAAATCACAGGCCTTAGGACAATACAAGAAATTCAAGGCAGAGTAACAGAAAAGCTGCAAATAATGGGGTCTATATACCTGGCTAAGAAGCTGTTGATGGATTGCATTGCAAGATAAAAAAGAACAGGAATGTCCAAACAAAGTATAATAATATACACGCCCTATAAAACACACACAATCTTGGCAAAGCCTATAATAACAAACAAAAAGAATACTTTGGCACTTAATATTTAAAAATGAATATATATATATAAAATTACATTTAAATAAAAATCTCAGCTGCAGAGAATTTGAATGAGTCTGTGAAAAAACTCACCCTAATTAGAAACACAAGAAAAAAATATATATAGAAAAATCTGTATATGAACCTCTGCGCTAATGAAAATAAACCACAGTATGTGAGATGGCAGACAGACCACAGCAAACAATACTTGGGAAGAAATTGTTCAGGACTCAATCAATAAAACATAATACATATTTAGTCATACATATAAATAATAAAAAAATATATAAATATAACACATATTGCATATAATAGATTTTCATTTATTAAATTAATCTAATAATGTTTTCATGATAATTCAGCTTCTCTCTTTTTCTACAAATTCCAAATGGTTTAGATATATTAAACACACGTAGTTACATATGTATTGAATTCATTTATATCAGTTTTTCCTCAAGGTGAATCGCTATAGAGTAGTTGTTAGGGCGATTACCTAGGGAACAGATGGTCAGGGGTTTGATCCCACGAATACCCACTAAGATTATTTACTGATTTATATCTGTATAATTGCATATATATGTTTTTAGCTTATCAATAATATTATATTAAGGCATATTTGTAGGGACTCAATCAAACTGATTTTTATATATATTTTTTGGATTTAGTATCAAATGTAAGTGTAGATTTCAACATGTATGATTAGCTGCATATATAAGTTTCACTAATTTGACATGTTTATATATAGTATGCAAGTTAATTTAAGCATCCAAATCAATTGTCAAGGATGAATAGGTGAGGAAGAAACACAGCTGATATTACACACCTGAAAACTTAATACTCAATTGAATGACCAATTAAATGCAAGCTTAATCCTTTAAATAGATGGCTGGTGGAGGGGATCAACACTCTTTGAGAAAGCCCCCATTGTATATAGGTGCAAAATGCATCAGTGGGATCCCCAGCCACTTTGTTTCAGTCCAGGATATCCAGCAGCTACTGACCCGACCACCGAGGATGCTGATGTGCCGATCATATGACCAACGCTATTGCTACATTGTTCACTTCACAATGTGGCCACTGCTACACTGCAGAACACTTCTATACCAGAGGACAGGCTGGTGCCATTATCAAGTTCAAGGCTTATCACAGCCAGAATTTAACAGAAAGGCCTGTGGACTTTTAGCACACTAGCAGGGTGAGCATAATTTAAGCTGCTGGTCCAGAACTGGCCAGTTACTGACTCACGGGACATTTGCCATGTATATAACTCATTATCTGTACATGAGGAGGATAAATCACCTGTTTGACTAGCATGATAAATTCCTTATTAACAGTTCTATTGTATGCTGCATTATGGACTGCACCAGGACATTTTAACCAAGCGACATTTTCATTGAACAAATTGAGATATAATTAACACAATTACTTTATGAGGTGCTGCATATTATATTAATTCAAACAATCACAATTGATATTTAGGCTATCTCAAGAAACAATCTATTATATGTAATATGTGTTATATTTATATATATTTTTATTATTTATTTGTATGATTAAATATGTATTATGTTTTATTAATCGAGTCCTGAACAATTTTTACCCTAGTATTGAAAGCCTATAATAAAAACTGATGCTCAATGGAATTGTCCTTGCTTCCCTAACACCAACCATTATGTTGTATTTAAAAATGATATGCACAGTTTAACAAACCAAGCACTTTAGCAACAGGGAGTGCAACATTTGTGGCTGAAGTGCTTGGTTTGTTTGGGTCCCCACAAACTAAAAGTACAAATGTGCTTAATGCTGTTAATTATCATCACAGATGGGAGGTGTCATTATCATCTTCATCTTCACCCTCATTAGTGTTAACATCATCATTATATAATAGAAACTCATCCCCAGTAGAATCTACCATCACTGTACTTTTGGCCTTATTCATCATGGATTGCAATTGCCTCAGCATATGCGCATGTGCAGGCCAGTATTGAAATCACCCTGTGAATGCACGCAGATACAAAGCCATCTCAGAGTGAGTGACAGAATGTCAGCATTTGGAGGCGGAGATGGGGGGGTGGTCAGAGAAAAGCAGGCATGCCTGTCCTATTGAATGCCATTTCCTGGACAAGCTTAAATTAGCCACTGCAATGACATTCACAGCTTGAGTACTCACCTTACTGCGTGCATCGAGAGTTGCAATTTCTGAGTCAGGTCAGTCCTGCTATAATCCTGCATGAGGGTGCGATGTTACTTGATATTACCGATTTATACCCAGGATTGCGATGTCTTATAGATCTCAGCTCACAATATTGTTTTCCCTGTATTGGCCAAAGTCTGCAGTGAGCTGTCTGGCTAAAGTAAGCAATAGAGAAGAAAAATAAACACATGGCATTTTAAAATAATAATGTTCATATTTAAGAAAGCCTGCAGTAGTGGACATGATAACAGTTTGATAAGCATACAATCCTGTAGAAAGTGTTTATTAATCAAGAAATAGATTAGAGTCTTGTTGCCAGAACAGGTAAACGGAGGTGGAGTATTAGTGGAAGCCTGGTAAAGGACTGATTGCTAACATTACTGAAATATTTATCAAGAAAAACTAATCGGAAACATGGAAAACACTTTTAAAATACAACTTCCAAAATCCCAATGGGATCTTTAAAGTGGAAACTGAATCTAAACAGAAAATCACAGGCCTTAGGACAATACAAGAAATTCAAGGCAGAGTAACAGAAAAGCTGCAAGAAATGGGGTCTATATACCTGGCTAAGAAGCTGTTGATGGATTGCATTGCAAGATAAAAAAGAGCAGGAATGTCCAAACAAAATATCCAGCAGCTACTGACCCGACCACCAAGGATGCTGATGTGCCGATCATATGACCAATGCTTAAAAATTCAGCTAAAGTCTGTAGTATTCCACATACATATTAAATAAAGAAATGTACAAATACATATGTGTACGTTTAGATACTTCAAAAAATATCATTCCTTTCCAACATGCCAGGCACCCAATAAGTAATTAAAGACGTTTGCTTATGATATAATGCTCCGTCCTCTATCATAGTATTCTCTCTAGTTTGTGTCTAAACTCCTAACCAATGATATGTGCTGTGAGTGTTTATCCTGCTATCTATCCTGTGACTAGATGTTGCAAACTCTTTGGTCCTTGTGAAGCAAATAAGAACTTAGGGCCTGATTTAGCAAGGAACGCAGTTGGTAATATGCACGCAATCAGCCGATAGTTGCGTACTGCGCATACATAAGCATCACAGTGCGCGTGCGCAAATTAGCCTTTGTGATTGGGACTGCGATTGCAGAGACTACGCAGACCTATTGCAGAGTGATTGACAGGAAGTGCCATTTGTGGGTGGTGATGAGGGGCTGGTCAGCTGAACGCAGGTGTGCCAGTGTGTTTGAACACCGTTGCAGAGGTGTGCATAAATTAGCCACTGCGATGTCTTACACATCCTGAGGTCTTATAGCGGGCATGGAAGTTAGCAATTTCTGAGTAAGGTCAGGGCTTGTGCAAGTGTTCGTAAGGCTTTGAAGGTACTCGATTGCTCCAGTCAGGATCAGAAACAGAAACCATGGGGCAAGGTATACCCATTATTTTAGGGGCCCCCCATTCCAGGGTCCCTGGCAGAAACAGGCCAGTTGCTTGAGTCGGCCCTCACTGCACAGTGAAGAGATGCCATGTGCATGTGCACAGCATCTTTTCAACCACTGCTCTGCTATGAAGAGCAGCAGTGAATTTGATTTCTCCCAACATCTCCCATCACAGGACACTGTGCCCCATGGATGGGACAGTACCTGAATAGTGGGAATGTCGCGCCAGAAGGGGGGCAGTTGGGAGGTATGCCTATATGTGTTTTTTCTGGGGAATCTCTGAGTCCCCTCAGTTTCCCTCCTTGCCCCACACTTATTCTATGTATGCCTACTGCAGCAACTCTGCTTGTGTGTCTTTTCCTCAGCTCACCCTGCACAGGATCCCCTCATCTCTCAGTGGCTGGCTTGACTCTGCTGGCTACTTGATTCTCAAAGGGCTTAACCACAGCAGCATTGGGGCTGGTATTAGCTCCATTGCATAAGCATATTTTATAAAATATATATAGATTTTTTTACACATAAGCTCCCCATCAACACTGTGCTCCCCATCTGACACTATACTCTCTCATAACTCATCCCACAATGTGCTCTCCTATTCACCATTGTGATCCCAATCCCACACTGTGCCCTCCCATCCCCACTGTGTGCTCTCCCATTCCCCACTGTGCTATCCCATACTGTGCTCTTCCATCCCCATCCCACACTGTACTCTCCCATCCCCCCTCTCACACTGTGCTCTTCCATCCCCCATCCCACACTGTGCTCTCCCATCCCCCATTCCACACTGTGCCCTCCCATCCCCCAACCCACACTGTGCTCTCCCATCCCTCACTGTGCTATCCCATCCCACCTCTAACACACTGCTCTCCCATCCCCCACTGTGCCCTCCCATCCCCCATTTCTCACTGTGTGCTCTCCCATCCCTATTTTACACTGTGCTCTCCCATCCCCCTCTCACACTGCTCTCCAATCCCACATTGTGCTTCAGAATCCTATCCCACAATTTGTATCCTCCACCCTCTCCCAGTCAGCACTTAACTCTCCTGCTTGAGCATCCTGGGAAGCTTATGATGAGTCCTTCTTTTCCATCCAGACTGCTGGGTGGGATTGGAGTGAGGCAGAGCACTGTGGTGGGGGCGGGGCTTCTGCCTAGTGACTCCTTATATCTCTCAGACAGTGATCTGAGGAGACATTTCCACTTACAACAGACTCCTCTGATCACTGGCTGAGACATTCACTGGCTGAGACATCGAGGAGACATCAGGCAGCCCCACCCCCACCACAGTGCTGAGCTTCTCCAAGAGCCTCGACAGCAGCAAGTAGTAAATGTCAGCACCCTGCCCCCGCCCCCACCACTGCACTTGCTGCTGCAGTGATCAGCAGTGGCCCATACATGCCTACACCCTGCTGATCACTGCAGCAGCAGTGCTGGCAGCGGTACACTTCAGGACCTCGGGGCCAATATAGTTGTACCCCTGGGCCCCCCTGTCACTGGGCCTGGCTCTGGTTCATGTCCAGGATAGCACAGAAGTCTGGTCATGCTGCATATTGCTCCCAGCTGGTGCTGATGTCTGTCTGTGCTGCTACTGCACCATCTGCTCAGTGTCCTTTTGGAGATGGCTCTGTGTCTGAATTTTCCCAGTCTGTTATATCCGCTCCCTATATCTGGTAAACAAGTCTCCTGTACCATCTTGAACAACAGTCTGTTTTTTACCACTGAGACTTGTTCTTACAGCCACCATTGGTTCTAGCCGATACCTCTAACCATCGGTCTTATTCGATGCTTCCAACATTGAACTCATATGAAATAATTTCTTCAATTCATCAACATCAGTCCCAACCGATCAAGTTCATCAACATTGGACTCTTATCAATTAAGTTTTTCAATTCATCAACAATGGTCCCTTCCAATCAAGTCAATCTATTCATTAATATCAGACTCATATCAATTAAGTTCTTCAATTCTTCAACATTGGTCTCAAACCAATCAAGTTAATCAATTATTCAATATCTGATTTAAATCCATCAAGTTCTTCAAATCATCAACATAGGTCTCAAACCGATCTAGCTCTCAATCCAGCATCATCAGTCCTAATACAATTCTGCTCATTCATTCAGTATTATCATCTCCAGTTCTCATTCCAACCTGCTATTTAATAAAGACATTCCATTCTTATTCTCACCTTTGGGCCCATCATCCTCTGCAGCTCCTCTACCTCCTCACAGCAATACATGAGGAAGTCCTAGCTCAAGCCACTCAGGTTAATTCACACCTCCCAAGTTTCCTCTTCAGCCTCCCAGGCCTGTTTCATCCCAAACCAACTCTCAGACATGACACTGCTAAAGGTGATACATCCACCCAGTAGACTGTCAGAGTCATGTAATAATTAGCTTGACCAGTACGACTTGTCCACAAATCTGTAGTTAAGTGGATAGCTGGTACAATGGCATTTTCTATGCCAAGAATAACTTTTTTAAATTGTACTGGTTCAGGTGAGGAATTCATGCTCTGTTAAAATGGAATTTAGATGGAATTTGGTAGTTGGGACACATGACCTCAACTGATAATATAAAACCAGATGCATTGATGGCAGATGTTGGATTCAGATCTAATGTTAACATAGCCATCATGGTTTCAGTGATCCACTGTGCAACTGGATGGTGGCTCTTACTTGGTTCCTTTTACAAATGCTTGTTTCACAGTCAATTGTTTGAAACTAGTAGTCTTCTTGACATTATTCTGTGATGAAGATTCAAACCCAGCAGCAGCCCTAGCATGAAAGGATTCTTGTTGAGAATCCTGGAGAGGGGAGGAGTCAATTAGCCTTTGCAAATTGGATGCAGGATGACGTCCTCCAAACATTTACAAGGAGGTTGTTGATGAAGGTGTTGTTGGTGGAGACTGCATGTACTGGGATCTATCCAAGCTGCTGATAGCTGATGCTGGACTGATTTATATTATTTTACAGTTTTTGATAAAATATTTGTATGAACATGCTGCAAATTATGTAACATGGAGGGGTTGGGTATGCAAAAGGATAGACTGGGGCTGCAAAACAGCCATGGCAGTCTGCTCTGTGTGCATGCCTTAGGCACGGGCGCTCACAAAGGGGGCATTCTATGAGTCACTGGCTACATGGCATGCCCCCTCTCTTCATGGCCCATAACTGCCACCACCCCTTCTTTCACCCTGAGCACATATCATGTATCCGACAGTGTGAGGTGGAGTGTGGGGACACTTCCACCCTACTTGAGCGATGTCCAATCTGTCCCTGGTTACACAATCCAGGTGCAAACAATGCTGGCGGTAAGATCCCAACAGTGGAAGTCCTGATGCATGCAGGTTAGTAATTTAACTCTTCCCCTAACCAGACCTCTAACAATCTCCCACAGCCTAAAACCCTCCACTCCAGCAGCCTAACCCTATCTTTCCCACATTTGCAGCATAACTCTAACCTTCCCCTCCTGCAGCCTAACCCTAACCATCCCCCTGTTGCCTAAACCTAACCCCTAACCATAATACTAACCTAATACTAGAGATAAGCATTTTGGAATCTGAGGAATCCAAATCGCTCTTAACAGGTGGAATCCATGTCCACCCGAACGCAAGTTTGGGTGTTCCCGCCTGACTCGGATTCCACCTCAAGGCCGAACATCACCCAGCTTGCGTCAGATTCTCACAATACCTCGCTAGACTTGGTTGACGTTCAGCCTCTATAAAAGGTGCTGCACCCAGGACTCGGCACCATTTAGCAGAGAGTGAGACAGAGGACGGTGTAGTATTAGTACTAGACTACTTTTTCCAACTTCTTGCCACTGGACTTTCAAGGGCATTAGCCCTCTGACTGTGATATAAATAAATAACCTCCGTGACTTTACTGGGCATAAACCCACTGTGTGTGCTCCATGACTGAGCTATATAAAAGCTCTGTGACTGGGCATATAACTCTGTGACTTTACTGGGCATTAGTCCACTGTGTATAGAAGCTCTGTGACTGGGCATAAGCCCACTTTAATGGGCATAAGCCCACTGTGTGTGTATACTAGCTCCGTGACTGGGCATAAGCTCACTGTGTGTATAACATTAACTGTTACTATTTACAAGCTCTGTGACTTTACTGGGCATAAGCCAACAGTGTGTATACAAGCTTAGTGACTGGGCAAAAGCCCACTGTGTGTATACAATCTCCATGACATTTCTGGGCATAATCTCACTGTGTGTATACAAGCTGCTTGACAGGGCATTAGCCCACTGTGTGTATACAAGCTCCATGACTGGGCATAAACCCAAAGTGTGTATACAAGCTCTGTGACTGGGAATAATCCCACTGTGTGTATACAAGCGCCAATACATTACTGGGCATAAGCCCACTGTGTGTATACAGGCTCCATGACCTTACTGGGCATAAGCCCACTGTGTGTATACAAGCTCCATGACTGGGCATAAGCTCACAGTATAAGTGTGTATACAAGCTCTGTGACTTTACTGGGCATAAGCCCACTGTGTGTATACAAGCTCCATGACTGGGCATAAGCCCACTGTGTGTATACAAGCTCCATGACTGGGCATAAGCCCAATGTGTGTCTACAAGCTCTGTGACTGGGCATAAGCCCACTGTGTGTATACAAGCTCTGTGACAGGGCATAAGCCCACTGTGTATACAAGCTCCATGACTGGGCATAAGCCCACTATGTGTATACAAGCTTCATGTCTGGGCAGAAGCCCACTGTGTGTATACAAGCTCCTTGACTGGGCATAAGCCCACAGTGTGTATACAAGCTCCATGACTTGGCATAAGCCCACAGTGTCAGTATGTATACAAGCTCTGTGACTAGGCATTAGCCCACTGTGTGTAAACAAGCTCCGTGACTGGGCATAAGCCCACAGTATAAGTGTGTATACAAGCTCTGGGACTTTACTGGGCATAAGCCCACTGTGTGTATACAAGCTCCATGACTGGGCATAAGCCCTCTGTGTGTATACAAGCTCCATGACTGGGCATAAGCCCACAGTGTCAGTGTGTATACAAGCTTCATAACTGGGCATTAGCCCACTGTGAGTATACAAGCTCTGTGACTGGGCATAAGCTTACAGTGTGTATACAAGCTCCTTGACTTTATTAGGCATAAGCCCACTGAGTGGATACAAGGTCCATAACTCGGCATTACCCCACTGTGTGTATACAAGCTCCATGACTGGGCATAAACCCACAATTTGTATACAAGCTCCATGTCTGGGCATAAGCCCACTGTGTGTGTACAAGCTCCATGACTAAGCATTAACCCACTGTGTGTATACAAGCTCTGTGACTGGGCATAAGCGCACTGTGTGTATACAAGCTCCGTGACCGGGCATAAGCCCACTGTGTTTATAATTATTTACAAGTTTCTTGACTTTACTGGGCATAAGCACACTTTGTGTATACTATACAAGCTCTGTTACTCCAGTTCACAGTGATAAATTAATATGGATCACAACAACGAACCAGAAGCAGCAAGCATATGCTAACACTGCAGCTGCTGGAAGTCCATCACTATCATCTAAAGCTGATGCTCAAGGGCATAGAGGATTTACAAAATTAGGGTATTTGAAATAAACAAATCTAGATTTCACAGGGGTAAAGACAAAAAAAACCTCTAAGACTACTACTAGTGCAGAAAAACAGAAAATTGGCTACATACAGTACCATTCACCACACGTAGTGGCAAGGAAAGCCTCAGGCATTGGCCTTTATTTCTGAGTGGTGGTTCTGCAACTGTCAGTGAGGAATCTTGTGCCTCTCATAACAATTAAATACATTTTCAATCTGACTATAGAAGAAGTGTAAAAAAAATTAAAACCATTAAGGCAGTAGATCAAACTGTGTTTTTAGAAGCACAAATGTTAGAAATCCCTGAGGAGAGTCTAAGTGGGCACTAATGAGGATGTTGAGGATGAGTATATTGTTTGTATAAGTCAGGCACCAGTGGAAGCAGCTCTTGGCCAAGATAAGAAGGACATTGCCATGCCTGGGCATATAACCAACAAATCCACATATTTTGTGTGGAATTTTTTTTATCTAAATTCTGACAATGTTTGTCAAGCCATTTGTAGCCTATGTGGGACCACAGTTAGTAGAGGTACGGATGTTAAGCATCTAGGAACCTCCAAGCTATTACATCATCTGCAGCAATCTCATGACAAGTGTTTGATAACATCAGAAACTACTGATAAAAAATAACAACAAGCAGTCCAGCATTAGATATATGCCTTTTCTCTACTATATCCCAGCACCTGCAATCTCCACTGACAACACCTTCATCCTCAATTTCCTCAGGAATTATCAGTGGTAGTCCAGCATCCAATTTGTTAATGCTATGTCACGGTGACTCCTCCACTTTCCAGGACACTTCAGAAGAAACTGAATCTTTGAGCGCTAGGCCTGCTGCTGCTGCTAGGGGTGGATCTTCATCTCAGAAGTAGACCAAGAAGACTACTAGAAGTAGTTTACCAAAAAAAATTGACTGTTAAAAAGAATCTCTTGCAAGGGGAAGCAAGTATGACAGCTCTCACACTGTCGCACAATGGATAATTGATGCCATGATGGCTATGCTTGTATTAGATCTGCATCCAATATCCACAAGTAATGCTGTTGGATTTACATAGCTAATTGAGGTCCTGTGTCCCCGGTACCAAATTCCATCTCAGTTTCATTTTACACGAAAAGCCATTCCTCGACTGTACCAGGAGATTAAACAGAACCTAATTATTGGCCTGCAAAATGCTATTGTACCCACTGTCCACTTAACCACAGATATGTGGACAAACATAGTGGGCAAACTAAAGATTACATGACTGTGATGGCCCACTGGCTGGGTGAAACACCTTCAGAAGAAGCAGAAGCAGTATCTAATAAACAACACCAGCTCATGCAGAGGCAGGCAACTCTGTGCATCACCGGATTCAATAAGAGGCATACCGCTGACAACCTCTTAGAAAAACTAAGACATGTCATAGAAACATGGCTTACCCCATTTGGACTCTCCTCAGGATTTGTGATTTCTGACAATGCTACAAATTTTGTGAAAGCATTACAGCTGGGTGAATCCCCTGTTTTGCTCACACAATCAACTTAGTGGTGCAGGATTTTTTAGAAAACGACAGGGGCATGCAGGAGATGCTGTCTGTGGCCCGAAAAATTTTGGGACATTTTCGGCATTCAGCAACAGCATGCAGGAGATTGCAGCACCTGCAAGTGCAGATTAATTTGCCCTGCCATCAAATGAAGCAAGAAGTGGTAATGAGGTGGAACTCCACTCTTTATATGCTTCAGCTGATGGAGGAGCAGCAAAAAGATGACATTGGGAGAGGTGGGGGAATGTACCTTAGCCCAGCACAGTGGAGAGTACTTTCTGTCTTGTGCAAGGTGCTAAAACCATTTGAAGTTGCCATATGTGAAGTAAGTGCTGACACTATTAGCTTGAGTAAGGTGATTCCCATGATTAGGCTTTTGGAAAATCATCTGGAGAAATTGAAGGAGGAGATTAAACAAAGTGATCCCACAAAATATGCTGGACTGATAGATCAAGTCCTTTATTTGCTTCGCCAGGATCCACAGGTGGCCAAGATCTTGAAATCTGATCATTATATTTTAGCAACCATTCTTGATCCTAGGTTTAAGTTGTATGCTGTGTCTTTCTTTACAACTGACCCAGATCTTAAAAGATCCAAAGCGCTCCTGGTGAGCAAGTTGGCAGCTATAGTGACACATTGCACTACAATGACGTCTCCTCCTTCAGTTTCTCCAGCAGCAGCCAGAAAAAAATTCACCTTTTCAAAAAGTCCCAGTGATGATGCAGATAAGTCAAGTCAACATTTTTACATCCGGTTGTCAGGTCTAAAAGAATTGCCCAACACCAGTGACACCTCTACTGTTATTCCATCTAATATGATTGCCATCCTTCGAATGGTGGAGGAATATTTTCAGGACACCATACAAGTAGACATGTCACAGAGTCCCTTTGAATATTGGAAGAAAAAAAAGGCAATTTGGAGACCCTTGTATAAACTGGCTTTGCATTACTTTAGCTGCCAACTCTCCAGTGTGTACTCAGAGAGAGTTTTCAGTAGAGCCAGGAACCCTGTGAGCAAATGAGATAGGAGGCTACTTCCACAAAATGTAGAAAAATTTCACGAGGAAAACCTTTCCTGCCAATCATGACACAGTACAGATACTTCTGTAATGGTGGATTCCAACAGGGATGAATTAATATTGTGTGAGAAATCAGATGATGTACACACTGATGAGGGTGAGGATGGCAATGATGGTGACATCTTGGCACTGTAGACATGTTGCATTTAGACGATTGGTAGCTTTTTTATGTGGGCCAAACAAACCAAGCACTTTAGCCACAAAGTGGCAGTCCCTGTTGCTGAAATGCTTGGCTTGTTAAAGTGTGCATGTCCTTTTTAATATCCAACACAAGGGTGGGTGGGAGGGCCCAAGGACAATTCCATCTTGCACTACCTTTCATTTCTGCCACTGCTGTGTGGCAATGTGTCATAGAAGCATAGATGTGCTTTTAACTGTGGTGTCTGTGCCGCTGCTCAGATGCTTGGTAACCAATCAGCTCACTGCAACCTTTGGCCAATAATTATGAAAACAATATTATAAGCTGTGAGGTGGTCTAAATTAACTGTAAAGGAATGGGAAATAATTTGAGTTTTTGAGGTAAATAACACTCTAGAACCAAATCCAAATCCAAATTCGACAAAAATGGTCCAGCGCACATCCCTACCTAATACTAACCATCAGGATTGCAGCCACCGGGATTCTGACTTCTGTTAGGGTACAGATACCTTGACAAATGTCAGGAATTGGGGAAAAATTATTCCACACAAAAAAGAGATTGTTTTTTTTGCTCTTATAACCCGGCATGTCAAGGTCCTTCTTCCTCTTATCACTGGCTAGAACTTTTGCAACTTATAGTATGGCTGACTTACTTTAACACAAACAACATCCTCCTCCTGAATTTTATCATATTCTTCTTTTCCAGCAAATTCATCATCCTGGTTAGCATCAGATACACAAATACTGCACTCATCCTGTTGCACTTCCACAGTATCATCCTCAATTTCCATACCACCATCATTACTTTTACTACTTCAGTACTTATCCTCACATTTTCAGAGGGTCCAAAAATGGTGGAAGGAGGTTTTCCCTACAATTACTCATAGCACTCCTGGACATTCTAAACAGAGATCTGTTAATTTTGTGAACACACAGTTTGTTTTTCAGCCTTAGTGTTCTTTGTTTGTACAGATTTGCTTCTTTTTAAAATCTAGAATGAAAATGTTGTGCATGCGAGGTTATTGAAGATGCCTGACTGTGTTTGTCCCCTTCTTACACAATAGGCTTCCTAGTGCATGAAAGATCAGTAGCATAATTACACACTCACAAAGAAAGGCCATGGTCTGAACCTTTCCTTGTCACTGCATGTGGTGGATAGCATGTTGGCAATTTTAAGTTTTCTGGCAGTACATTTTCTTTATAATTGTGAAATACTGTTTATACAGTATATGAGGTGCCCTTTATACATTCTTACACCTTGACCACCTTTAGTAGATGTTGAAGAATTACTATGACTGGCTGCCAGGGCCGACAACAGAAATATATATATATATATATATATATATATATATATATATATATATTACAGTAATAAGGGACAATCACCTGTATTTTTTTTAATAGAAAAAGTAATCCATGTTTTCCTTACATGTTAATAGTGTCTTGATGTTTGGTCATCATCTAACCTTTTTCTAGAGGCACAGCAGCACAACAAGTGGTAACAACCACCACACGAAAATGTGTACAAACTTACCATGCTACCCTGGCTCCCTTAAATAGCTGGATATCCATAGAAGGTTCCTCATTAGTGGAGTAGATTATTAGTCTTAGTCGGGATACCGATGGTCACCAGATGGGACATCATATGCATTCCAATGAATGTGGAAGTGGTCACTTTTGGTGCCTTCTGTGGATCTCCAGCTATTTAAAGGAGCCAGGGTAGCATTGTTAGTTTGTACAGTAACACTAAACTTACCATACACTTACCATAAACTCTTCCAGTTATATTTGTTGATAGACAGTGCTAGTGCTACCTCAGGGGTCAGGAGTGTGTCTGATGTCAGCTTGCTTCTTGGGCTTGCAGCCAAGTTGCACCACAAGATAGCTCTCACCTCCTCCTCATCCTAGGTGGTTGCAGCTGCATGGACTGGGACAGAAGAGCCGGTGCATTAGCCAGCTTAATGATGCCACTGCTGTAGCATCATTCATTACACTATGGTGCATGCGAAACATGCATCAGGTGAAGGGGTAGCCTGTGAAGGGGTTATCAGGGGGAAGGGGTTGTCTCCCTGGCAGGCTTAATTGTTTGCTTGTTTGCTGGGTAGTTGCGCAGGGCCGGCCGGCCAGTGTGGATACTATGTGAATCACATTTAGGCACTGCAGCACCATTTTGTGCCACACTGAACCTAGGGGCCCCTTTCAACATTGGGGCCAGGGACAGGTATATCCTTTATACCCCCTGCTGCCATGCCTGCTGGCTGCAGCACTAGTACTGGGTTGCTCCTGGTCTTCTATCGACTAATATATGATAGGTTTTATTTTTTTAAACCAGAACAGGAGAAATCTTCTCTTGTTGAACTTGTAATGTACTATGAGATAGGGAAAGGTGGGACTGTTACATTCACCATGTAGTTTTATTAAAAGACTGGAGATTTTTTTTGACACCAGCAAAAGAATGATTTTATTCACTTATCATTTTTGTGCTAAGGATTGTGATGATGGGGATACACAGTAGCTGCCACTTGAAAACACACTATGTAAATATTTAAATTCAATACAAAACAGTGGCATTCTTTTTTTACTAACTGGGAACAGTATAAGTCTCCTTTTCAAGAATTGTTTTGAGGTGCAGATGATGATGGAATAATACCACACACAGTAGATGCCACTGGAAACCACATACACAAATTTTTTAATTCCTTTACAAAACACGGGCAATTTTTTTACTCACCAGGAAAAAAAATATGTCTTCTTTTTAATAATTGTTTTGGGGTGCAGATGATGTGGGGGATACCACAACACACTGTTAAAACAGTGATAAACACTACGGGGTAAATTTACTAAGGTGAGAGTTTTTAGAAGTTGAGATGTTGCCCATAGCAACCAATCAGATTCTACTTATCATTTATCTAGAACCTTCTAGAATATATTAGCTAGAATCTGATTGGTTGCTATGGCAACATCTCCACTTCTAAAAACTCTCACTTTAGTAAATTTACCCCTGCATCTCAACACACTTCTTGAAATATATATAGTTTTTTAGTCAATTAGAAAAGAACATAAAAAATATTTTTTATTTGCAATTATTTTTCTTTATAACAGGAAAAGAGGTCATCTTGGGGTGAAGCTCAGACACAGTAGATCATACTTGCCGGCATACAGCTCGGGGCGTGGCTGGTCAATGACTCCGTATTGGGGGTAGGGCCAGAACGTGACCACACAATTGCATCATCGTGGTCCCACCCGCTCTTCACAATGCTGAAATTAAAGGCATTGTGAAGCAGGGAGCAGGGCCACAATGATGTGATTCAGCTACTAACTACTATTAGTACTCCGCTGGGCAGACAGCAGCCGGGAGGCTTTCCTGCCTTTCTGGGGGATAGGGTGTGGCACCCGTTATTCAGGAGGCTCACGGACAAATCAGGAGGGTAAGCAAGCTTGCAATAGATTCTTTTTTTGGACAAATAATCTGCCATCAAACACAAGTGACAAACAATATACTGCAATGGAGATAGATTTCCTTGGAAAAATAAGTGCAGGCTCACTTTAACAAACAATAAAATGTGTGGTGTGTGTCTGACAAACAAACAAACAAACAAACAAACAAACACACACACACATACAATAACATTGATGCCTGCAGTCACCCTTCCCACACCCACTGCATCTACCTATTACAACTACAACTCTTTCTGCCCATATCTTTGGAATCCTTATGGCATCAACAAATACTATTAAAATGGCAGATATAAACATTGTTTTATATACACAGCCCACAGTCCACAGTCCACACCATCTCCCTCCACGTTCCTGTGTGAAATCACAAGGATGGGACTTATATGCTATCCAAAACACATGAGATCTGACACACATAAATTATGTTTTGCCTCATTCTTCGATCTGAACTAGGGGCATGATTCAAAGATGAACGCTAATGCAATTTTTACACAGATTGAGCGATTGTTTGCCATCGCGCATGCGTATAAGCCACACTGCGCATGTGCAGAAATTGCCTTGCAATTACTAGGTCACAGAGGAACCCATCAAAAAGTGACTGACAGGTTGTCAGCGTTTGGGGGTGGTAATGGGAAGTGGTCAGAAAAACGCAGGCGTGCCTGTCCCTTTAAATACCGTTACATGCACTAGCACACGCTGGGGGGATTCTGATTATCCTGAAACCTCCCTGACAAACTGGAGAGCAGGCACCTTTTTCTTAAGCCCCACCCCCTTGTGGCAAAATGCCGCGATTTACAAGTCAATCTGGAGGAGGCAGAGCCAATATGATGTGATTCCAATAGAATCGCATCATTTGGCTCCACACCCTCCTTATTGACTTGCTTTTTGACAGCATTTTGGAGGGGCATAATGACTTTGTGCCAGCCTGCCAGATCCCATCCTCTTCACAGGTCTACAACCCATAGCTGCTGCAAGGTAAGTGCGTGTGTAAGGTATGTGTGACATACAGTAGGTGTGTGTGTAAAGTATGTGTGACATATGTATGTGTATATATATATATATATATATATATATGTATGTGTGTTTAGCTATGTGTGTGTATGTATTATATATATATATATATATATATATATATATTAGTGTGTGTGTGTGTGTGTGTGTGTGTGTGTGTGTAAAATCCCCTGTAAAAATACTGTGTTTGCCCCTGGTTACATGTGCGTGTATAAACTAGCGACTGCAAGTGCATGCAATGCTCTGAGTGTCAGAAGAGCTCCCAAGGTCAGACCTTCGACAAGAGTAAGGTTTGGAAGAAGGAGTACCAGCTCCAAAACGCGTTGTTTGGATGGCATGCTCTTGACCTGAAGACACTTCTTGAGATGTTCTCATTTGACCAATCACCATAAAATCTACTGCAGTGGTGGCCGAGGTATTGTACCCGAGACCTTGTTGCTGTTTTTGCTAAAGCCCCTATATCTTTATTCTGTTGACTTCCCAACCTCCATTACCTTTTGTGTCTTGTTTGTCAGCCTTATTACTGGTAGGAAAGAGTGGCAGTCTAGCTTAAAGCTTGCTGCAGTCTGGTGTTTACATTTCCCTTCAATACACTGTGAGGGCTGATTTCACCCTACTGGGGTCAGCATCACCCATACTTGCCAACTTTCTGGCTCCCCTAGTCGATACAGAGGGGAGAATGCAGGGGCGTAACTCAGCATATGTCGGCAGTCTGTGGGGGTGATGGCGCAATTGCATCGTCATGATGCTGCCCCCTTTCTTACAATGCCAAGAGTACAGGTATTGCAAAGCGGGAATGTGGGTATGATTACATGATTCAGTGCAAATTGAGGCACAGTTAGGAAGTAGGCAGTGCCGGGTGGATGCGGTGCAGGACCAGGAGACTTTAATTTTCTTCTGGGTGACCAGGAGCCACAGCGGAGATTCATGAGTCTCTCAGTTTGTCTGGGAGAGTAGGCAAGTATGGTGTCACCTCTCAACCAAGCAGGCATTGATAGTGTATTGGTATGGATGTTGAATACTTCGCACTTGTTTAAAGGGATAGTTTAACCTTGTATATTTGTGAGCTCATACTTGCCATTAATAAAGGAATATTTTGCCCTTGATGATTGCGGAGTTATTTGCTTTAGTCAAGTGGGCGCTGAATAGCTGTCCATTCTTTCTTCCACCATACATTTATGAAAAAAGGTTGACTATTTTTAAATACAACATTATTGTCATGTGTCTTTATTTTAAATACGTTTTACTAAGGTTAAGCTGAAGTCATTTATGTATTATCTGACCACAGACAATAGGAAGTTTAAAAATCAGTCTATTTATTAACACAGAAATTAACATTAATATACAAATCTGACCTGTTAGAAGCCTTCAAGGCATTAGCCTGCATCAAAAGTTACTAAATGACTGCATGGGTACAATTCAGTTAAATAGACCATGTCAGATAAACACTAACAGCAAATCAAGGTATCTTTCAATGAAGATCATTATAATGTACCAGAAAAGGAGATGAAGAAAGGCAAAGATAAATAGAGTTCCTAAATTAAGAGGCAATGCCTCTGTTGTAAAGGTTAAGTTATATATTTTGCTAAAATAGTTGTATTGCAGTAAAGAAACACTCTTAGTGGGTAGTTTAGGGAGACCTAACCCTGGCACTCACTTCTATGAATGTATATTGTGCTCCAGATGTCTGAAATTCAGAGTAGTATTTCAGTAATGGGAGTGATATCTCCAGGGGGCCGCTAGTGCAAACTGCAATCAGGAAAACAATTTTACTTGGAATACAAAGCAGTCTGCAAGAGGCAGTTGAACACCAAATGCAGTTTGTTTATTTAGTTTTAACTGAAACAGGACATAAGCTATTCTATTAGTAGGCATAGCAATTTTTTAAGATTATTAGTGATACTTCACTTAAAATTGGTTAACATGGGCATCTCTAAACTTAGACTTCATGAGTCCTATGTGCTACTAAAGTGCCATGTAAAACTAAATAGCGTATAGAATAGAGAAAGGTGGGAAAATGAAGGAAAAATACATTTACAATGAAGTTTGCTACATTTCCAAGTAGAGATTAGCGGGTTCGGTTTTCTGAAAAGCGAACCCACGTGAATTTTGATTAACCGAGTCCTTCTGAGACCGGACTCTGTTGTTTCTCCAGCCAGACTCAGAATCCAAAATGAGGCAAAATGTTAGCTTCCCAGCATCAGATCTTGCAGGTTTTGGAGTCGATAAAATTCCCACCCTC
Source organism: Taudactylus pleione (assembly GCA_031769625.1). Taxonomy (NCBI): domain Eukaryota; kingdom Metazoa; phylum Chordata; class Amphibia; order Anura; family Myobatrachidae; genus Taudactylus; species Taudactylus pleione. Next base: position 996,091 of record JAUIMM010000614.1, read on the forward strand.
ATGTTCACAGCTGCCATTTCACACTGGACACTGCAGGGTTAGGGTGTGTGGTTCAGGCTGCAGTGTGATTGTGGGCTAGTGTGTGCAACACTCAGGAGTAAATTTACTAAGAATCGTGTTTGGTCGAGATTGCATTCTCGTGCGTGTTTTGTCTGTTATAAAACAAACATCAAAACTCATTCGAACCTAAAAAAACATGACCATCAGCCAAACTTGCAAGTACTTTTTCTTAGGAAACAATACAAAACGCAAATTTACCAAGAATCAAGTTTTGAAACTCATATGGGAAATTACCAAACTCGCACCAAAGTAGACTTTTCAAATAGATTACCTCCTAAGGCAAGTGTTTCCATGTGTTCACAGGTGTTTCAATTTGCAATTAGTGGGAACACAGTGATGATGCCTATAAAAGGGGCTAAATCAGCTTCACTGATTTGTGTGAAGCAAAAATGGCAGAATAAACTACCTGTGCTACTCACTGCATGTGACTGAGATTTCATATGTTCTACCACCAGGCTGAAAGGACACAGAAGCAAGAAACTGAGCAGGCTCATGAGGTAATACAGGTATTGTATCACAAATGCTGCACAGGCCACAGTTTTTTAGGAGGTGTTTGAACATGAACACATTGGCCGATGGTGAGGTCATACAGATGTTCCGGGTGAACTGTAAGAACATTTTCCATCTGTGTGACCAAGTCAAACTGGGCCTAGACTCTGACACAGCACATCCCCAACCTGCCTCATGCCTGAGTAAGCTTCTGGCCATATTGCACTTTCTAGCTACTGGTAATTTTCAGTCTTTGACCTGTAAAGTTCTTGGGATAACCCAGTCAACATTCTCACAGTACCTAGCTAAGGTAATGGCAGAATTGCAGCCACTAATGGATATCTGCATCTGCTTCGCTGGCTAGGTTCGCAGTGGCATGCAGTCAGGGTAGCTGTTTACAATAAATTGCGGACATGCCTGATGTCCTTAGTGCTATTGACTGCACTCACAACCACTGCCCAAATGGCATTCTTGCGGTAGGCCAATGTGCTGGCAGCCTTTCATCCAAACAGCAGGTGGTGGAATTTCATGACATCCTGCACAGGAGCCATGTTCTCCTCCACAGAGAATTTCACATTGCACCCCATCTTGGTCTTGTCCCTCTGACTGGGCGCCTCATCACTGCTGCCTGTAATGCTCAATGTGGCCTCTAGAGCAGCAACATCCTCCACCTAAGTCTCTCCCTGCCTTTCCTCTGCCCCAGACATATTCATGTCCCCCTCCTTATACAAACACAAAAAAAAGAAACTAACACAAACTTCCTATCCTACTTCCCACATACACAACACACACACTCACACACACACACACAAACACTGACAGGACAAAAGAAAAAAAACATAATCAAGAAGGAAAAATTAGACAACAGATAAATAACAAGACAATAAATAAGCACAAACAACATCCACATACCAAGCAACAATCGATTCCACTAGCCAAAAACTCTCCTACACCACTAAACACACTCCTCACTGTCCCTATGCAAACTCCAACCAACAAAAACCTCAAATGTTGGGTTGTTTGGGGTGTTTTTATGTGCTTGGGCAGTGTGTACATGACATATGACTGCTTCAACCAATTAGAACATGTTTCTATGATGATGCATGCATTTTCGTGCGTGTTTTACAAACACATCCATACTCGTGCATATTTATCATCGCACATCTTTTAAAAATAAGTTGAAAATTTGCTTGCGTGTTTGATCTTGCATGTGTTTTGATAAAAACTTGCATGATTGAAAACATGTTTGAATTCACCATTGAAAAACATGATTTTGCACAACTCGCTTTTTGGTACAAATTGCAAGTTTAGTCTGGGAAATCTTGTGTGTGTTCGTGTGAACCTGTTCTAATTTAATCTCACCCAAACACGATTCTCAGTAAATTTACCCTTCAGTGTCACTGTCCATGTGGGGCTGCAGTGCTGCAACTGTGACTCTGTGGGCTTAGGGCCAGAGCTGTAACTAGACTTATTGTTGCCTTGTGCCAGAGAGAGCATTGGCACCCCTCCTCCATTTTTTAAAAAGAGACATAAGAAAAAGGGCCATGGCTTCATTGGGAAGGGCCAGGGAAGAGATAGGGGTACTCCTGGGGCAGCCAGGAGATGCTGGGGATAAAAGAAGAGGAAGCTACAAGTACGAATGATAATAAACAGGAAAACTGGCCCAAACAGCACCCCCTGCCCTGCAGTGCCCTGTGGTATGGCACAGGTCGCACTACCATAGTTACTGCCCTGCTTAGAGCAATTGTGTTTCACACTCAGTGTCACTGTCAGTGTCTGTCATCACCTGTTCACTAGTGATTAAAGGTTGTACAGGCTACTGTGTGTCACACTCTGTCATCATCAAAGTGAAGGTCTGTGTGCAACAGCAATGCCCCTGTGTCATTATCATAGGCAAACCATCATTATAAAACAATTCAAAGTGTGTGTTCAGGTCAGGACAGGGTCAGGCACCGTAGTTAACAAATAACTTTCAGTTGGTTCCACCGTTAATAAGTTTAGTGCTGTGTTTTAGCGAAGCAGCAGAAAAGTATGATACTCTGTTGGGGTTCCCCATGGCCTTCCTGCAGGCAAAACATTATATCAATTTAGTAATCCAGGAGTTTGCGGCGAAAGATTGGGATAATCCAGTAGATGACCTTCTTTCCAAACCCCCAATACTTAAGAAAGCTATTTCTAATTATTACCAATATTTTAAAGTATCTTTGGATCACATGTCCAATGCTAGGGGTCTTTCGAAGTGGGTTAATAAATTTCCCTTGTATACAGTTGACAAGCTATTGACTGCCCTTAATTATTCTTGTAAATCTTTAACATCAACAATATATGTAGAGATGTTTCTAAACATCTTTCATGGAGCATATTTGTCTCCGCATAGGAGTTTTTTAATGGGACGTTCGGTTTCTCATTCCTGTTATAGGTGCGGAGAAGATAATGCAGACTTATACCATTGCTTTTGGTCGTGCCCAATAGTCCGAGGATTTTGGTTACGGATTAAACGATATGCGGAGTCAGCTTTACTCAATTATATCCCTTTCATTCCAGAGTGGGCTATTTTTGGCATTATACCTACAGATATGAGGGCTAGCAAAGGAAGCAGAAGATTGTTATTGGCAATAAGCGCGGCTGCTCGTAAAACAATACTGCAGGAATGGATTTCGACCTCCTCCCCATCTTTTGCGTTATTTAAGGCAAAGTTATATAACATATTTCGAATGGATTGGGTAGAGGTAGTCTTAGAGAAAGATAAGAAAGTAGAGAAATTTTTTGATATGTGGGAATCATATATATCCACATTATCCCTAGACATGCGGCGCCAAATATATTATAGTGTGAAGGATACATCTTGGTTTCTACTCCAGACTATTGGAAATAATCCACCGATAGACATCAACTCTACCACGACCTAATGTGTCTACATCGGATGCAGATGATTATGATTCCTTTGGGGGCGGGGGGGGAGGATTGGGAGAGAGCCCTTTTTGTTTTTGTTTTTGTTTTTATTCTTGTATTATTTATGTTTGTTTTTGGTTGTATTTGTCAGATGTTGGAAGTTTCAAACATTATCTGATATACAATATGATCTGATAATTAGGATATATACAGTGTTTATATCGAGGAGCACTACTATCATAAGCTACGTATATATATATGGTTTTTTGATTTGTTACTTTATAATGTTCGTAACAACTATGATCTATATGTCTAATGTACTCTATGTATATTTGTATTTTCTGTGATTGTTATTTTGATGTATTTGATTGTGCTTATGTGCAGTGTCTCAATAAAAGAAATTGTTAAAAAAAAAAAAGTTTAGTGCTGTGTGTTGCAGTTTAAAGTTGTTATTTGTTAAAAAAGTAAAAAGAAAAACAAGAAAAATTATGTTTTGTAAAACTTGTGTGTATTCACTGGTAAGTGCGCTGTAAACTTTAATAACATATAGTAGGTGCTATCCACCATTAATATTAGTGGTTTGTGTAGTTGCCATTTCTACCAAAAGCTTAAAAAAAACCATAACAAAATATTTTTTGGAAAACTTGTGTGTGTTCACTGGGTAGTGCATTGTAAACATTAAAAAATGAATGTATAGTAGGTGTAATCCACCATTAATATCAGTGCTGTGTGGCTCGCAGAGTGAAGTGTTTGCCATCTGTTATTGTTATATTGTGTGTGTTCAGGACCAGGCAGTGGCACTGTGTTACAATAATGGCCAGTAGGTGCCATGCCACCGTGTTAATAATATAAGTGCTGTGTGACTCTCAGTGTGAAGTTGTTGTCATCTGTTAAATCTGGAGTATATTTAGTATTATTCAGTAATGTGCACAAAATATTCTATTAGATTAATCACAACAGTCAATAGAAATACTTGCAAGCTTCTAGATCATGGATAAGTAGAAAATATCTCTGCATGTGAAATAGATTTAGGTGAAAAAAATATGGTATTATCCCTCATACTCAGACTCTCTGGTGCACCTTCATAAATGTACTACAGAGGTGTGTTACCCAATTAGGGGGGAGCGGGGGTAGTATGGCCATCAGGTCAACCTATGGAATCAGTATGCGGCCAGCAGTTCAAATCCCGACAGCGGATGCCCACCAGGGGTGAAGATCCCAACTTCTAATTTAGGTAAGTATCGCTAACCTAACCCCCCTAACACTAACCCTCTCTTAGGGGTGTCTAACCCTAACCTCCCCCCCAAGTGCCGAACCCTAACCCCCTTCTAAGTGCCTAAACCTAACCTCCCCCTTCCCCGCAGCCTAAACCTAAGTCTCCCGGGGGAATGACTAACCCTAAATCCCCCCGGGAGCCCTTAACCCTACCTCTTCCCACAGCTGTCCGCGCCCAGTGCCCAGCTTACCTTCGATTGGGATGCCGGACGTCGGGCTCCCGGCGTAGGTAAAATGACAGGTGTTGGGATTTTTACGCCAGTCATTAGACCCTTGCTGGGATTAGACAGTCAGGATTCCAACAGTTGGCATTTATACCATCGGCATCCCGACTGTATACCCAAACTTCTAGTATTTGTTAGTATAAAATAGACTGATTTGGAGTTTGCTGCTCTGCAGTGCAACTATTAATTTTCTTGGCTTCTATTTCAACCCTTGTGAGGAATCCTTGGCTATTAACAATGTATTATTTTATGGCCTTAAATGTAATTTTCTTAAACAAGCAATCATTTATAATTAATTAATCAATCATTGAATTAATCGATCAATTATATACCACTTTCATCCATTTTGGGTGCTTGTTTTTTAATAGCATTTTCCACTTCTCTGATTTGTTTTTATAGTATTAATAAAATAAGGTTCAATCAATTAATCAATCACTCTTCCATTACATACTCCACCTTCATTTCCCTGTACTGCCCTTAGGCCTCTGATCTAGTTAATGACAGTGGCTGAAGTGGAAATTTTGAAGTGGGGGTATGGAATTATCAGGGTGCTTTACTTAGGCAGGCCAAAATCCTGAGCTCCCCTGATATTACCATAGCCCTTCTTCAAATAATGACAGTGAACTGGACCAGATGGCCATCACTTACCAAGGGAATGGGCTCTCTGCCCATCTAAAAAGCAATGTATGCCTGTGGTTCTGACTGTGCCTGTGGTCCTAGTGCTCAAAAATCCTAGTGGTCTAAGGAGGGTTATATAAGTGAAGGTGGCTAAACTCCTCACCTCCCCTCACAGTAACATTCCTCTTCTCACACCTCACGTCCCCTCCCCTCGCTGCACAACACCTGTTTTCACACCTCACATCTCCTTACTGCAGCACTCACCTCTCCCCACTGCAGCATGCACCTCTCCTCCTGCCTCACTGCAGCACTCACCTCTCCTCACACCAGGGTTGGACTGGCCCACAGGGGTACAGGGGAAATCCCCGGTGGGCCCTGATGCCAGAGGGCCCACCCCGTACTCTAGGTAACATGTTCCAGACCTCAAATCATACATTGTTACTCAATTTTATGGTCAGTTACCTGGTGGAGTAGTACCACTGATCAACATGGGTGCTTGGCTACTTTCTATAGAAACTACAACCAGATTTGCCTATTGGTTAGCCAAGCATCTCTGGTGGCTGGCCATACCCTCTCTGGGGTCTGGCCATACCCCTTAAGCATGGACCCCTACCACTGCATACCCCCGGTGGGCCCTTTATGCCTCAGTCCGACACTGCCTCACACCTCCCCTCACTGCAGCACTCACCTCTCCTCACACCTCACCTCACTGCAGCACTTTCTTTCAGGTTCCCAGGCAGCATATTGAATTTGGCATCACTGATTGGCTGATGGTCCTAGAGCCTTAATTGTCTCATAGCTGGCGCCAAATTCAAAATTCCACTGGTCACCCATGATTGCCAAGTCTGTCCACCTCCAAATTTAAACAGATGGTACTGGTACAGTGATAGTTCCAGCATCGGGTGCTGATGTGAAGTGTGATATTCCCTGCGCCGGGTGCTGCAGTGAAGTGTTTGAAAAATGAAAGTTAGGATCTGATTGGTTGGTAATTTATCTCCATCTTTTATCTCTATCCAAGGCTTAGGGCCTGATTCAGAGATGGAGGCTATTGCGATCACGATCATAGCTGCGATTTCATATGCAATGCAGATGCGAAAATATTCTAATGTTACCAAAGATCACCCGGGCATAAAGACGACCACTACTGCCATCTTACCTGCGTGCAACGAAGCATACCTGCGTAAATATTAGGGGTGAGCGGGTTCGGATTTCTGAAATCTGAACCCCCCCAAGCCCCCCCGATCCGATGCCGATCCCAGTCAGGCTCAACTTTTCCCACCTGACTCGGATCTGAAATCGGGGCAAAATGTCATCATCCCGCCTTCCGGGTCACGCGGGTCTTGGATTCTATGTAAGGTACTCGCGTTGGCGCCATTTTCTCACTCAGCTGTGGACAGTGAAGAGGGAGGGTGGGAGTTAGGGCTGGCTGGGCTGTGTAGTGTAGTGTAGTGTTGTGCTGTGCTGCGCTGTGCTGCTGTTGTCCATAGAGGCTGTATCCACTCCTCCAAAGTCCATAGGGGCTGGCTGTGTTGTGCTGCTGTTGTCCATAGGGGCTGTGTCCATTCCTCCAAAGTCCATAGGGGCTGGCTGTGTTGTCCTGTGCTGCTGTTGTCCATAGGGGCAGTGTCCACTCCTCCAAAGTCCATAGGGGCTGGCTGGACTGTGTTGTGCAGTCAGTTGTCCATAGGGGCTGTGTCCACTCCAAAGTCCTTTGCAGTGTCCCAGTCCTAAAAGGGTGCTGTAGTGTTGTCTAGGGGGTGCTCTGTCCATCAGGGCTGCTCCCCCCAAGTGCAAAAAAAATAAATATTTTTTCTGTGTTTGTGAATTGTGTGCGCAGTAGCCGCACGTGCATCAACAAAGTAGTGCCAAGCGTGCGCCTGTGTCATAAGTAAAGGGCCGGCTGGCTTGACCGTTAAAGTGTGCTGTAACCCCCAAAGTTCACTCCAAACAAAAAAAATATATATTTTCTGTGTTTGTGAAATGTGTGCACTGTGGCTGCATGTGCATCAACAAAGGAGCAGCGCCAAGCATGCACCTATGTCCCATAGGTAAAGGGCCGGCTGGATTGACTGTTAAAGGGTGCTGTAGCCCCCAAAATGCACTACAAAAAAAATAAAAAAATATATTTTATTGTGTTTGTGAATTGTGGGTCTCATTCAGACCCGCTCGCGAGCGCAGGACGCTTGCAAGCGGGTCGATGGTACCCAAATGCGCATGCACACAATGGAGGCTGCTCCGTCGTGCGCAAGCGTGAGACTGGGCGAGTGAAGGGGAAGCCGTCACTCGCGGTCTTGCACCAAAGGGGGCGTGTTGTTCATGGTGAGTGACAGCATGCCCCCTTTGGTGGGCGTGCCAGGGCGTGGCTACCCAGATGGAGGCATTCCAATGGGAACGCCTACCTTATTGGTCCGGCCCCACTGACATCACTAGTGATGTCAGTGGGAGTGATTTTGGCTCTGATAGAGCCAAAATCACTCCAGGGCTTGCGGCAGCGAGACCCTACCGCAGGGACTCGTCGCAAGCCGTGGAGTGATTTTGACCATCGCGACCATCATCATGGATGTTCGCATAAGCTGTGTGTGGTAACCCACAGCTATGCGAGCGTCCTGGAGGACGCACCAAAAAAAAAATGTCTTGATTCAGAACAGGCGCTCATTCAGAGCATCTGGCTCTGAATCAGGCCCCATGTGCGAAGTAGACGCACCTGCATCAACGAAGTAGTGCCAAGCGTGCGCCTGTGTCATAAGTAAAGGGCCGGTTGGCTTGTCCGTTAAAGGGTGCTGTAACCCCCAAAGGGCACGCAAAACAAAATAAAAAAAAATATTTTTTGTGTTTGTGAATTATGTGCGCAGTAGCCACACGAGCATCAATAAAGTAGCACCAAACATGCACCTGTGTCATAAGTAAAGGGCCGGCTGGCTTGACCGTTAAAGGGTGCTGTAACCCCCAAAGTGCACTCCAAACAAAATAAAAAATATTATCTGTGTTTGTGAATTGTGTGCACTGTGGCTGCACGTACATCAACAAAGGAGCAGCGTCAAGCGTGTGTCTGTCTGTTAAAGGGTGGTGTAACCCCCAAAGTGCACTCCAACAAAAATAAAACATTTTCTTATGTGTTTGTGAATTGTCTGCACTATACATGCTTCCTCAAAGCAGCAGCGCAAAGCGTGCATCTGTCTGTTAAAGGATGGTGTCACCCCCAAAGTGCACTCCACAAAGAATAAAAAATTCTTCTCTTTTTTTTCTGTCTTTGTGAATTGTGTGGGCTGTAGCTGCACATGCATCAACAAAGGAGCAGCGCCAAGCGTGCGTCTGTCTGTTAAAGGGTGGTGTAACCCCCAAAGTGCACTCCAACAAAAATAAAATATTTTTTTATGCGTTTGTGAATTGTCTGCACTGTACGTGCATCCTCAAAGCAGCAGCGCAAAGCGTGCGTCTGTCTATTAAAGGGTGGTGTAACCCCCAAAGTGCGCTCCACAAAGAATAAAAAATTCTTCTCTTTTTTTTCTGTGTTTGTGAATTGTGTGGGCTGTAGCTGCACGTGCATCAACAAAGGAGCAGTGCCAAGCATGTTCCTGTGACCCATAAGTAAAGATCCGGCTGGCTCATTTCTTAAAGGGTGGTGTAAACCACAAAGTGCACTAGTCTCCACCAAAAATAAAAAAATATTTTCTGTGTTTGTGTGCACCTTAGCCGCATGTATATATCAATATAACATAAATGGAGGACCAAACTTTCTCCGATGAAAATAAAATAGGGAAAGATCAAGAACCACTTCCTCCTAGTGCTGAAGCTGCTGCCACTAGTCATGACATAGACGATAACATGCCATCAACGTCGTCTGCAAAAGGCCAATGCCCAATGTCATAGTAGAGGGCACATACAATCCCAAATGACAAAGTTCAGGAAAATGACCTTAAAAAAAACATTTAAATCATCTGAAGAGAAACGTAAACTTGCCAATATGCCATTTACGACACGGAGTGGCAAGGAATGGCTAAGGTCTTTCCCTATGTTCATGACTAGTGGTTAAGCTTCACATGACGATGGAAGCCCTCCTCCACTAAAAAAATCAAACGAGTTAAGCTGGCAAAGCACAGCGAAGAACTGTGCGTTCTAAGAAGATATCACAAATCCCCAAGGAGAGTCCAAGTGTGGTGGCGGTTGCGATGCCTGACCTTCCCAGCACTGGACGGGAAGAGGTGGCTCTTTCCACCATTTGCACACCCCCTGCAAGTGCTGAAAGGAGCACCCACAGTCCACTTGCTGATATGCAAATTGAAGATGTCACTGTTGAAGTACAACAGGATGAGGATACTGGTGTAGCTGGCGCTGAGGAGGAAGTTGGCGAGGTGGATTCTGATGGTGATGTGGTTTGTTTAAATTAGGCTCCAGGGGAGACAGTTGTTGTCTGTGGGATGAAAAAGCCCACCACGGTCATGCCTGGGCAGAAGACCAAACATTCCACCTCTTTGGTCTGGCAATATTTCTATCCAAATCCGGACAACAACTGTCTTGCCATATGTACCATATGTAAAGGTGAAATAAGATGGGGTAGGGACGTTAACCACCTAGGAACATCCTCCCTTATACGGCACCTGCAGCGCGTTCATAAAAAGTTACTGTCAAGTTCAGAAACTTTGGCTAAGACCGTAAGCATTCCAGGGAAACCTAAATCCCATTGTCCTGTTGTATCCAAGTGCCTGTCAACTCCCTCCTCATCAATTTCCTCCTTAGTCAGGATCGGAAGTAGTCCTGCAGGCCATGTCACTGGCACGACTGACTCTCCTATCCGGGATTCCTACGGAGGATCCGGCATTGCTACACCTACTGCTGCTGCTGCTGCTGTTGCTGCTGCTGGGAGTCATTCATCATCCCAGAGGGGAATTAGGAACACCACTACTTTTACTAAACAATTGACCCTCCAACAGTCCTTAGCGAGGAGGATGAAGTACGACAGCAGTCAACCAGAAGCAAAACGTATAACTGAGGCCTTGACTGCTATGTTGGTGTTAGACGTGCGTCCAGTATCCGCCACTAGTGCAGTGGGATTTAGACAATTGATGGAGGTAGTGTGTCCCCGGTTCCAAATCCCATCTAGATTCCACTTCACTAGGCAGGCGATACTGAGACTGTACAGAAATGTCAGAAAAAGTGTCCTCAGTGTCCTGTAAATGCAGTTGTACCCAATGTCCACTTAACCACGGACATGTGGACAAGTGGAACAGGCCAGACTAAGGACTATATGACTGTGACAGCCCACTGGGTAGATGTATCACCTTACGCAGCAACAACAGCAGCATCACCAGTAGCAGCATCTCAGAAACGCCAGCTCGTTCCAAGGCAGGCTACGCTGTGTATCACCGGTTTCAGTAAGAGGCACACCGCCGACAACCTCTTAGAGAAACTGAGGGAAATCATCGCCCAGTGGCTTACCCCACTTAGACTCTCCTGGGGATTTGTGATATCTGACAATGCCACCAATATTGTGCGGGCATTACATCTGGGCAAATTCCAGCATGTCCCATGATTTGCTCACACAATAAACTTGGTGGTGCAGAATTTTCTGAAAAGCGACAGGGGCGTGCAGGAGACGCTTTGGGTGGCCCGAAAAATTTCTGACCACTTTCGGCATTCAGCGACTTCGTGCCGAAGACTGGAGCGCCAGCAAACACTCTTGAACCTGCCCCGCCATCACCTGAAGCAAGAGGTTGTGACGCGGTGGAACTCAACCCTCTATTTCCTTCAGAGGATGGAGGAGCAGCAAAAGGCCATTCAAGCCTATTCATCCACCTATGACATAGGCAAAGGAGGGGGTATGCACCTGACTCAAGCGCAGTGGAGAATGATTTCCGTGTTGTGCAAGGTTCTCCAGCCCTTCGAACTTGCCACCCGTGAAGTAAATTCAGACACTGCCAGCTTGAGTCAGGTCATTCCCCTCATTAGGCTTTTGCAGAAACAGCTGGAGAAAGTGAAGGAGGAGCTAAGATGGAGTGATTCCGCTCAGCATGTGGGACTTGTGGATGAAGCCCTTCATTCGCTTTGCCAGGATTCCAGGGTGGTCAATCTGTTGAAATCAGACCACTACATTTTGGCCACCGTGCTCGATCCTAGGTTTAAAGCCAATTTGGTGTCTCTCTTTCCGGCTGACACAAGCCTGCAGAGGTGCAAAGACCTGCTGGTGAAAACACTGTCAGCTGAAGCGGAACATGACACGTCAACAGCTCCTTCTTCATTTTCTCCCGCAACTGGGGCTGCAGGAGAAAACTTAGGTATCCTAAGAAACCCTCTGGTGGTGATGCAGGGCAGGCAGGACCAAGTTTGGACATCTGGTCCGGACTGAAGAACCTGGCAACAATTTCTGACATGTCTACTGTCACTGCATATGATACTGTCACCATTGACAGAATGGTGGAGGATTACATCGGTGACAGCATCCAAGTAGCCATGTCAGACAGTCCGTACCTGTACTGGCAGGAAAAAGAGGCAATTTGGAGGCCCCTGTACAAACTGCCTCTATTTTAGCTGAGTTGCCCCCCTCCAGTGTGTACTCCAAAAGAGTGTTTCGTGCAGCCGAGAACCTTGTCAGCGAAAGGCGTAGGAGGTTGCTTCCACAAAATGTGGAGAAGATGATGTTCATAAAAATGAATTATCAACTCTTCCAGGGAGACCAGCCTCCAGAACGTACAGAGGGACCTGTGGTGGTGGATTCCAGTGGGGATGAGTTAATACTCTGTGAGGATGAGGATGTACACAACACTAAAGAGGGTGAGGAATCGGTGGATGAGGACGACATCTTGCCTCCGTAGAGCCAGTTTGTGCAGGGACAGATTAATTGCCAGCTTGTTTTGTGGGGGCCCAAACGAACCAATCATTTCTGCCACAGTCGTGTGGCAGACCCTGGCGCTGAAATGATTGGTTTGTTAAAGTGTGCATGTCCTGTTTATACAACATAAGGGTGGGTGGGAGGGCCCAAGGACAATTCCATCTTGCACATCTTTTTTTTCTTTGCATTATGTACAGTTTGGGGCCTAGTTTTTCAAACTGCCATCCTGTCTGCCACTGCAGTGTCACTCCTAGATGGGCCATGTGTATGTGCCGCCCACTCGTATCGCTTAGCATAGTCATCCAGCTTCCTCGGTGCAACCTTTTGGACATAAAAACACTATTGTGAGGTGTGAGGTGTTCAGAATAGACTGGAAATGAGTGGAAATTAAGGTTATTGAGGTTAATAATAGCATAGGACCAGAAAAACCCACAAATTCTATGATTTTAGCTGTTTTTATGCTTTTTTAAAAAAAAAATACAGATTCAAAACTCAAAACCCAGAGCCCAAAACACGGAAGGGTGGTTTTGGCAAAACCAATCCAGATCCAAAACACGAAGAAAGATCCAGATCCAAAACCAAAACACAAAACACGAAAAGTGGCCGGTGCACACCCCTAGTAAATATCTGTATCATCACTGCACATCGGTGGCCATCTTGGCCTTCCGGAAGGTCTGACCTGTCGCAGCTTTTGGGGCACTTTGGACACGCAGAGCTGCATATGAACTCGCAGTGGCTAACTTATGGATGCCGATGTAATGGCATTTAAATGGGCAGACATGCCTGCGTTTTGCTGACCACCCCCCGTCACCACCCCAAAATGCTGACAGCATGTCACTCACTCTGCGGTGGATTCCTATGTGTGTCTGTGATCGCAGTGCGGTCGCTGCGCATATGCAGATTGGCTAATATGCATGCACAATGGCAAACAATCACTCAATTAGATGTGTAATCACCTTTGTGTCCATATCTGAATCAGGCCCTTAGTACATAGACCTTTTAGGGTTCTATGTACCATACTTGCCGACAATCAGCTCCAGCCTTCCGGGAGGGAGCTGATTGTTGGCTATTAGCGGGGGGCGGGGGCGGCCATTGGGGGTGGAGCAGGGGTGCGGGGCAGCCATTTTGTGTCATACTGGGGGCGAAGCAGGGGGCGTGGCCGCACGATCGCGTCATCATGACTCCGCCCCCTCTTCACAATGCCGTGATTTTTGGCATTGTGAAGCAGGGGGCGGGGCCACGATGACACGATTCTGCGCGAATCGCGTCACCGGGCCCCCCGCTGCGGTGATTTCTGTGTTTTTCAGGGAGGGAGGTGGGGAGGGTCGGACACTTCTGGGAGGCTTGCCTGCCTTTCTGGGGGGCCGGGAGTGGAACCCGAAAATCGGGAGGCTCCCGGCCAAATCGGGAGGGTAGGCAAGCCTGCTATGTACTGAACCTTGGAGAAGGATAAAGTGGAAAAAACTCTAATGCCTGTTGTGAAAGGGACTCCATGGTAATGTATCTTCACTCATTTTTCCTCACATCCCATAGAAGTGTGCAGTAGAAGGAGCTACGATTTCATACTGTAATATGTACAGTAGTAATGTGCACTGCAAGATATCACAGTGATATCCAGAGAAATAATGCAGAGAATTTAATCAACTCCAAATTGTACAACATCTCAGATGACCACACTTTTGATCCCAAAAATACAGCATCTGTCTAGCCTATTAGTAAAATTATTAGTTTTACAATATTACTGTACCCAAACACCAACTTTTAAAAGAACAACTAAAATGCAGAACTTCTGTGTAAAAAAATTATTCAATAAAAACATCTCTTTCATTTAGGACACAGTGGATAATTTATGCATGCCCTGAAAAGTTTTTAGACAGTCAGACACACCTGCATTTTTTTATACATCACCTCCCCCAAACACTGACTGCTGTCACTTTACAAGTGAATCCTGTGTGTGTAATTGTAAAGCAATCACTGCATATGCGCAGTATAGATTTCACAATGTGCAATAGCTACCAATCGCTCAAACTGTGGGCCTGATTCAGCAAGAAATGCAGTTGTTAATATGCACACAATCAGTTGATTGTTGCGTACTGCGTATGTGTATGCATCGCAGTGCGCTTTTGCAAACTAGCAATTGTGATCCAAACTGCGCTTGCAGAGGCTACACAGTGATTGATAGGAAGGTGGTCAGGTGAATGCAGGCATGCCAATGCTTTTCAATGCCATTGCAGGGGCATGCATAAATTATCCACCTTGTGGCCATACGCAGGATGAGACCTCATTGCGTGCACTAAAGTTAGCAATTCCTGAGTGAGGTCTGATCTGCCTTAACTGTGCGTATGGGTCCGATGTTACCGATTAATTTGCTATGTTGCCAAAGTATGTGGAAAGCCGGTCTGGGATTAAGTGGCTGATCCCAGCATCGGCACAGCAAGAGTTGAGGTGTCCCCTGTGATACACATCAGCATCTGGTGCTGGGAGGCTGTTTCCGCTCCCAGCGCCGGGGAAGTGCAGGTGGCGGGTATCTGGCGCTGGGACAGAGTATCTGTTCCCAGCGCTGGTCAATCATCGGGTGCGGTGGGCAGGACTTGGCTCCAGGTATGGGCTTACTGTAGCCCATCACCCGATAGTCTTGGTGCAGCATCGGCATTGGTGGGTGTTTGGCTCTGGCCGCGAGCCAAACATGCAGCCAATAGCAGGCAGATGTGACGAGCCAATCGTGGCTCACTGCATCATAACCCCGCCCACTTGCGGAGTCATGTATTAGATGCCACTGAGAAGGAAAAGTCAGTCCGGCGGCAGAGTGGGAGGAGAGAAGACCTCCTGAAGCAGGCGCGACAAGAGTTCCGGCGGCTGCGGAAGAGGCCAGAAGATGCCGCTGTCAAAAAAGAAGACAGACGGCACCGTCTGAAAGAGGAGAAGAAGAGGCGGCACTGCTGGCCAGGATGGGCCAGCGGCTGAACAGTGTTGCTGAGGATCGGAGAGGACTGCGGTGGTGGAATGAAAAAGAGCTAATGAAGCTCCCTTCCAACAGAGCAGGTAGGCCCTCCATATACCCCCTCCATAGACCACCAGGGTTGTCAGGCATTAGGCCCGTGGGGCACATCCATTAGGCCTGCGGCCATATAGGTGGGCCCAGGGGCTCAGTAGTAGGCATTAGGCCCTATAGGGATTATTTTCCCTTAATTAGGTATGAGTGACCTGGGTACTAGGCCCAGGCCACTAATGAGAAAAGTAGGTGGACAGCCTACCCGAGCCACCCAAACCATAAGGTGGCCTGGGTATTAGGCCCAGGCAACTAAGTAAGCCCACAGTCATGCATATGTCTGAGCCTCCAATAAAGTGGATCTGGGCACTAGCCCGGATCACTGAAAGTATGCCCTGCAGTCAGGCAGGCCCATAGGCCTGTGGCCTCAAAAGTAATAAAGGGGATTCTGGGCAGTAGGCCCAAGTCCCTCCTGTGCCTGTTTTAGACAGGCTTTAAAAGCCTAAGCCACTAGTAAGTCCCTGGGCGTTAGGCCCAGGGCCCTGAGCACATTTAGAGTGTACCACTGGTAAAGAAAGGCAGCCCCTGTGTAATTGATTAGAGGTGTGAGCAGTTGTGCGACTCTCACCCTCACTGGAACCCCTGTGGAGAGCTGCCAGACTCCCACCAGTAAGGTAGTGTTTCCCCTGTAACTAAGAAGAGGAGCTAGGTAGCTGTGGATAGGCAGGTAGCAAGCATTTAAAGGGACAGCACCGTGTTTTACTCTTGCATGATTTCCATCTGTGATTGTTGTTCCATGCAGGGCAAAAGTTTAGTTATTGTTATACATGTCGCACTACACACACTGTATTTTGAGGGCGATGTTGTCCTAGTTTGTGTAGTTGCGTGACACAGGTTTAGGCCCTGAATGGCTGTAGTGTGTATCTCCTTACAGGGACCTGTAGGCGAGTCACTGGATGAATAGCAAGAGTGGACACGGTGAGAAATATCTGTGTGTACTGTCTCTCCCTGTTTGTTTGTCACTACCTATCCTCCTTCCTTCTGGGCGGACAGTAAACCTTGCATCCTGGTGCAAGGCCGGGTCTTCACCTGGTGCGCGAGTACCAATGGGTGAAAACTCGGGATCTGAGGCCAAAAGTGCCAGTGATGATCTTCACTTAAAGCCTGATTCTAATCCTCAGTTCAGTAGGGCGCGTCGGTCGACGAGAGGAAGAACGATACTCACATCATCTCCTTCCTCCTAGGTCATCATGTGCGTGTTCTGTTTGCGAATTTCAGGACTGTCTGTTCAACACACAGCTTGAAGGTGAGAGGGTGCGATGCAAGGTAACAAACAGAAGTACACCTGCACAGCAGCAGGCACTGCAACGCACCCCTCTTACATTTATACAGATGTAAATAAGGGGAAGTGGGCGTCCTTATGTTAGGCTGTGATCGCAATGCAAATGCAAACATTTACATATCACCACTGATATTAGCAACTGTGTTGCATGCATAATAGCAGAATAGCGATCCTTGCTGAATCAGGCCCTTTGTGTGGATCAGAATCAGGGCCCCCATAAATATTTATCACACTTCTATTGTACAGGGTACTAGCTGCAAGTCAATAAAAATGGATTATAGGGCACAAAGTTTTTGCCAGGGCTTATACTGACCAGTGAAAATTTTAAAGTAGTTACGCACAAAAAGCAACAGCAGGAGGGGTCAACTAGAAGATAAACACAAACAAAAGCTCCCAGCACACTGCTGTTAACCAGTAAAAAGCTCATTTTGATTTGGATATAAAAAGCATATGTCTTAGTTACACGTTACCCCCTCTCACTGTATTCAAGGTGCATATGTGGTAGTGCACTCTTTTTGCCAGGCATTGGTAATTCTTTAGGGTGTGGGTATAAGTGAGCAAGGGGTACACACATATATAGGCTTTATAGCAAGTACAAGTTTGTACAGTAGAGACAGGTGTCCAGACCAGGGGCTAAATGTAATAGGCAATTTATGCGAGTATGCCTGTATTTTTAAAGCACCAAGCATGTTAAAGGCTAAACAAGCTTGGTTGAGCCTGTAACATGCTTGTTGCTTTAAAAATTAGCACTGAACTGTGCGGGATGCCCACTTTCAATGCCCATGAGCAATGCAACTCTGCCAGTGCTTCTGACCACTCCAGACTGACGTATCATCACATGCATCATGAACCCTTGCAGCAGCCTATGGCAGGCGAAGTGCGTCCTTCTGAAATTCATTCTGAACATGGCTTATGGGCTGCAGCTCTGCATCTGAAAACATAGCCGCTATCACTGACACCATAACACGCTCATGAGATGGAATGTCTTTGCCCACACTAGGCCACCTCCCAGTCACCAATCAAAAATGCCCATGGTTTGCCTCGCCATTCCTATGTAATGCACTCCAGTATGCACCGTAGGGGTTTTTAGATTTTTTTGTATGTGTGCAGTAATTGCTGAACTGCACTAGCATCAGCGTTGTTTGCATCTTTGAAAAAAATCCTAAATATACTACTCTACAAAGCTGCATTTCACATAGTCTGACAACCAGTGAATGCATGTTTAGTGTACATAGGTAGAGTGTTCATTGGTTGTTGCAGTTTGTATTTAATTGCCTGCCCTGCTCAACAGATGCTTTTCATCAAATAGGATAAAAATGGGTTAAAAAGAAAAGCAAAATGATATGAATTGTAAAGAAAACAGCATATGCCTTCATGCTGTGCAAAATCCTTCTGGCAGTAACGGGGTCAGCTGACAGTTACAATATGAATATGAATTTGAATTGATAACAGCAATTGTAATAAAAGAATAACTGTACAGGACTATTGTATGAAAGAAAAAGCCTAGCATGAAACATCACTAAACACCAAAAGAGCGATGATATAGAGCAGGAACATGGGTCAAAGGTAACCTTCACAGCCGTTTGAAGAGTAAGTTGTGTCCCCAGAGAGTCTTTAGAATCATATTGCATTATAACCTGATTAACACTGAATATCACCTCAAACATATTTCAAAATGGCTTTGAACTTTTGCAGGAGTGTCTGATCACAATACAATTAACCGAAAGACATTTTTTTTAAATAAAATGTGTACATTTATTCTTTTTCTATTTCCTTTGCCAGCAGGTTGATGGCAATTTAATACTCACTTTTCCAGAACAGCTAAAAAATTGCTAGTGCATGGCATTTTTTAGTGTAGTGACGCACCATTGGGAATACTATTAAAAAAAAGCAATGCTTCAAGTTTTATATCAGAACTTGGCATGGGTGACATTGCAGTCACAGATGAAACAAGTTTCTTTTATACAAGTGGTGTGATCAAGAAACTTTGATGGATTGTAACTGTCACACTGAATGACTCTAGCTGTGCCTAATAACCGTATGTGAGTTGGTGGTGCCAGTGCAGTAAGTTCGGCACAATTACACCAATTAGAAGAAGAGCACTTTATCAGTGATTGTATATTTTCAGTCAACATTATACTAATAAAAGTACATAAAAAGTGCAAAAACTAAGGTACAAGTGCCATTAGATCAAAAGCTACAACTGAAGAAGAACCATCCACTCCCCTGGATTTAGGTGACTAACAATGGGTAAAAGAGAGTAACTGGAAATGCTCGTGCTTGTAGTTCTGCATGCTCTGGCTGCCATGGGTATACAGGCTAGCAACAATGCATCTCAGTGTCACTATATAAGCTCATGGGTGGAGCTAGAAACTTCATTTGGGTAGAGCAGTTCTGCATAGGTGCTGTTTACGCATATTATACAATACATTTTCTAAAGGAGACAAATGTGGTGCAAACCCTTCCTTTTGGCCCCTAATTCACTCTATTTTCCTGCATGTCTGTCACATGGTGACAGGTTGGGTATGGGATCCCGGCAGTCAAAATTCCGAATGCCAGCATCATGACAGGGTTAGGATACTGACACCTGTTGGTCAGTATACTAACCCTCCCCTCTCCCAACCCATAGCCGTCCCCCTAGTGCCTAAACCTAACCCGCCCCACCCGAAACCTTACCCTCCACCTTAGTGCCTAATCCTAACACTCCCCCTAGTGCCTAACCCTAACCTTTATCTTAACCCTCCCCCTGACCCCGGTACTTACCATCAGGATGCCAGCATCAGGATTCTGACAGGTGTTGGGATTCTGTCACCAGCATTCTAAGCACCGGCATCCTGTCTGTCTGGATTAGTACTACATCCCATCCAGACATGCAGTACAGATCCAGTTCTTAGGCACAACCACAGTTACTGTATATGGGCCTTTGTCTTATGTGTTTTAAGCCCCCAAGTCCTTTACCCAGCTCCAGGGCTAGAGCAGAGAAACAAAAGTGCTGACCCTGCCCACAAACATGTCATGTTATGATGTAACAATGAGGGGCAGGGGAGACTGGACCAAGGAGAAGCTGAGTGCCCAGAGCATCCTAAGGATGCTTTGTATGGTTCTGTGTTGGCTTGCTGCCAAAACCAGGGACAAGCTCAGCACCTGGAATGATGGGGCAGGGCCGAATGGAAAAAAGAGAATCTGAGCATCTGCAGCTTCCTAAGATTATCATTGCGGCTCTGCAGAGAGAAGCTGAGTATCCTAAGGACACTCCAGATGGCTGCTTTCTGGGCTGCAGTTTGCCATTCCTGATACCCTGCATGCCAAATACAGCAGCCATGCGGCCGAAATGGGCAGCCCGCTAGGCTCTGTGACTTGGAGTGTACTACTACTCAGTCATTCCCAATTACTCCCTGCCCACCTCTGATGATGATCATAGGGGAGTGATTTGATGATTACATTTATTTTCAATATGTGTTGTTAGATGATTTTAATTGTATTTAGTTATTTTATCTTAACCATTCTCCATCTGATCCCCACTAAGTTATCTCATTTATATATTATTCCCTACATAATAACGTAAGAATGATTTGAGATTAAAATTAGCATTTTTGTGTTTGTGGATGACAAGTTTTACAATAAAATATAATTTTATAATTATCGTGTTACTTTGTTAATTAGGGGCCTATTCATTATCACTTATTGTTTACTAAAGCAGGGGAATATTTTCACATAAAATAATGTGTCAGGACCATTCATCAAGTTCCGAAAAATACATGTGGCCCGGACTCACCGACAGCAGAAGACAGGTAAGCCAGGAGCAGAAGTTGCAGCGGTGGCTGCAGCAGAGGGAGAGTGTGATCGAACACCCATGATTGGAGGGGGTGCCAGATCGGACACCCATCTAGGGTGCCGGATCGGACACCCATCTAGGGTGCCGGATCGGACACCCACGGGGGGAGGGGTATCTGTACCATACATCCACATTAGCGGATCGGACACCAGCGCACGTGGGGGTCAGACACCCATGGGGGAGGATCAGACACCTGAGGACACGAGGGGAAAGGGGCGATAGATAGCGGGGGATAGAGAGGGCAGAGACATGCACCATTGAGGCAATCCTTGTCAATACTTCAGCTGCAGCGGAAAAGTTTCACTTTTCCGAAAAGCTGACTTCGCAAAAGGAGCAGCTTTTCGGAAGTAATACTTTTGTTAGGGAGAGATGATGAATGCCTCCAAAATATTCTTTAAACTCACAGTGAGTTTAAAACATAATTATCACTGGTGATAATTATGTCATGATGAATAAGCCCCTTAGAGAGTTGGGGCTAATTCTGGGTTGCATGCAAAATTGAATGCAGCAGCATGTATTGGCAGTCGTCCATCTGCGGCTGAATATGCAAAGACTGAGACACCCATGCTATCTACAATACCACTTAGTGCATCCTAATACACCACAATCAGTAGCACCATCAAAGATTCCACCAGTCCTATGACAAGTGCAGTTTCTATGTCTGACCACGGTCTCCTATGCTTACAGCTGTGCATCTGGGAGTACAACTGCTTGCATTAACATGCCTGTGACACTTCCGTAATACGCTCACTGAATGGACCATTTTTGTGGACTTTAGTAGCCTTCTCCCAGTCACCATCTAGGAACACCCATCGCTTTTCCGACCTCTTTCTTATACCATCTGAACCAATCGCAGGAACATGTTTGTGCATACACTCCATGTAATGGATTCATCATAGGGATCAGAACTTTTCATGCAGGTGCAGGTGCAAATAATAGCTCAACTACTTGAACATCAGCAATACATATGGATTGCGTAAGACAGAATCATGTCCATTTTATCTTGTAATCACATGGAAGGATTTGCCTATATTTGCAGCAATTATAAAATATAAAAATATTATTTCACCTTGTGTGAAAGGATCTTGGAAAAATATGGGTCTGATTCCAAGAAGAACGTATGACAGTAAATTGCATGCATACAGTATGTATATGCGCTAATGCTGACTTAGACTTATCTGCTACAGGGCAGGTGCAAATACACCCTGATGACAATCACTACTTGTAACCAGGTGCATACACTGCAGATATGGTAGCAAGAGCATATTCAGATGTGTACAGCTTTGGATATAGTCATAAATGTGCTCTTATTTCTTGAGTAATTTAAATTTTTTCAATAAACTCAGCATCACCAACAATGTGTGTCATTTGAAGCATTATCTCTAGAGTGATAGGATAGGATTCATTACATAGAGTTACTTCTGATTACAAATTACTGCTTGCAACCTGGTCCACGAGCTGCTTTGTTGTAGTATATTGATTGGAAAAAAGGCAAGAAAAGCCTCTGATATTCTCTTTAGCTGCCTTTGGTGGATGTATATGCCAAGATGAATGAAAAGCATCCATTTGCTGCCAGAAGTGTTATACCAAGTGATGTGGTATAGCCAGGCACATCATTTATTGTGTTTCTCAGCTCTGCATCCTTCTAGCACCTCCTCAGGAGAAGGGTGATGTATAGCAAATGAATGATAGATCCCCAGATCATGATAGGAGGAATTAAGTATGATTCCTCTCTTTTCTGATTTGTTCCTGCACTTAGGTACATATGTAGTGCACAGAACAGAGATTTCTCTCTTTCCCCAGGCTTATTCATTTCTGCTTTTGTTTAGCAGCAGAACAACAAGTTATCGCTCATTCTGACTGAAAGGACTTTATGGTAGATATACAGCCGCTCTAGCCATGATTGAGTTTTTATTGATATACGTATAGGAACATTTGCTCTTACAAACACGCCACATGATAAAAATGGGTCTTATAACTTACTTCCAGCTTGCAATCATTTCATCTTTTCTACACAAACAGCAGTGGCAGTAGCTGGACAGTTTATCTTTCTAATATACACTTACAGTATAGATTCAGCATCACCCTTGTATTTATACTGCTGCCAGTGAAGCACTGGGCTCTCTAAGGATTTAAATAACTTGCTCATGTGTTATTAACTTTTTGCAGGCACACTAAATGTGGGGCAGCCCAGTTTCCCTTCAAAGGCTGCCCATTGACAAGATTAGGGTACATTTTTGTAGTCATTCATTAGCATTATGAGCATAGGTTAGGTCATATTGCATGCAACCAAATACTGTGGACAGGGCCCGTACTACCATTAGGCACCCTTAAGCAGTTCAAAAAAAATGAATGGCATAATTCATGGCTGAGTGACATATAATGAATTTGTGGCACAGCTGTGTGGCAGTGTTATGAGGTACATTATGATTTTGGCACTCTGCTGTGTGTAATATTCTATATAGTATATTATGAATTTGGGACACTGCTGTGTAGCATGTTATTTAACTGAGAAGACAGATGCGTTGCACATTATGAATTGGAGGGAGCAGCCACGCTTGGTTAAATGTTGTCTAGGGTGCCCAGAAACCTTGTACCAGCCCTGACTGTGGCTCATAGGTGAGATCAAGACTGTTGCAAGACTATAGAACCATAGTGCTTACATTTGGTAAACTGGCCTTACTTTATCATTTATACCTTTTATTTTGGCCTTTTGAACAAAACATTGACAGTGCAGCACATCCTTTGGTTTCAGATCCTTTGGTTTCAGCAGAAGCTGACCCAGCTCAAAAGGTTACTGTCTGGAGGTTAAGCTATTTTTAATGGACTAAGGGCCTGATTCATCATGGATTGCAATTGCAACTGTGAACGCAGAGCGGTCGATGGTGCACATATGCATATGCACTACAGTGCGCGTGCGTGAGTAAGCATTGCAATTGCTCTGCAATCACTCACACAGAAAGAGAGCCATTGCAGAGTGAATGACGTTAGGTCAGCATGTGGGAGTGGGGGTGGTGACAGGGGAGTGATCGGAGAAACAAAGACTTGCCTGTCCATTTGAACACCGTTACTTGGGTGTGCATACGATGGCATACACATCTTGAGTGCTTACTGCTTGCAACGAGGTTAGCAATCTCTGAGTAATGTCAGAGCTCCTGTAATTCTGCATGAGGAGCCGTTGTTACTCGATGTTCCCGATGTATAAGCAGGACTGCAAGGTATTACGGATGTGAGATACTGTAGTGGCAGTGGGAGGCAGTGGGCGTCTCTATGCTGGCAGTGCGAATGGCACTGTGATAGCATTCATTAGCATATAGTCCTGCATGCGATTATGGAGCTGCGATCGCAATTGCAATCCTTAATGAATCAGGCCCTTAATGTAAAAATAAGCTCTGTAATCAAACTGGGATATGTACTGCTTTTATTTCACAGTTTCAGGCTTTGGATGGTCTAGCTATAAGAGCTTGGATCTAAGGGGTATATTTATTAAAGTGCAGGTTTTTAGAAGTGGAGTTTTTGCCCATAACAACCAATCAGATACTACTTATCATTTATCTATCACCTTCTAGAGGACAATAGCAAGAATCTGATTGATTAGAATGGGTAACAACTCCACTTCTGAACACCTGCACTTTAGTAAATATAACCCTAAATCTCCCACTTTCTGCACTAGTAGCATTACCATAAATGCAATAGAAGAAAATTCAGTATTCTCAGAACTTGTCATAAATTAAATAATAAATTATCACTAATTCAGTATACAGTTGTTTTTAATATAAAATTATATTACAATTTAGAAATAGTATGGTCCTAATTTTTGGAATATTGTCAACAACTGAAATAGCTTCTCATTGATTGAAATTATAATCTAATTTTGGTGCACAAAATAAAAACACACGGCAAGCATACAAACCACTCCAAGCAGCACTAATGGATTGATACTTTAGAGTGATGCTACTCAGAATCATGGAAATCGGACTGAATCTTTTTTTATGGACCCAAGAGACTGCAAAGACAAACATAAAACTTACAATTTAACTTAGCATTTTGTCTTATTTTTTTTCCCTTTAGGTTTTGTGTTTTTCAATAATACTGTACCTCTCTGATTTCAAGTACTCGCTTAGTGAAATTAGCTTTTATGTGTTTCCTCATTAGCTCTTATTATGAAATTGCTCTTTATTTTTCAGCTACAAAAAGCTACTATCATGAATGTGAAAAAAGACTACTTAATGGATAGTTGCAACATTTGTGCTTGCTATATTTGTAGTTGCTGTAAGAGAAATGCTTTTGTTTTGATGCAGATCAACATTGAAAAACAGTTCATTAGAGCTCAAGGATTCTTTCCAGGTGAGATAAGGGCTGATTGATTCCTTGTAATGAAGATGTCACAGTGAAGTTCCAATGAGGAATGTAACTCTCGGTCTACTATCAGTTCAACTCGATCAATTCCCGCCTACAGAGTACAGTTCTCGAGACTTAAAGGCAACTGGATGTCATATTTTATGGAAGTACAGTACAATTATGGTGGAAACAGTTAGTATGTACTGTGACTGTCCACAAAATGTTTTTAATAATGCTCAATTTTTAGCATATGTAGACTTGGCATTTCCAAAAACAGCAACTACTTTGGCATAGTTTGCATAAAATATCAAATACATATTTTTCTATTTTAGTCTGCATGTACTTCCCATTCATCTTCCCAAAGTTTCAGGAGAAATTTCATTTTTAAAAAGTTACTGAAGAAAATTGTATGGAGTAGTATACAATTAATTTCTGTCTGGGTTATACCTAATTTTTATACCACTGAAGACTAATTTGCATGTTGTATTTTGCAAAGTATTTTACAGATTTATTTCTCTTGCAAATAGACCATTTCTGTGAGGTTATGTTGTACAAACCAGACAGCCAACTTATAGAACATCAGGGAGTTCAAAATCAAAATCCATGTTCACTGATATTTAAAAAATTGCATTGCTGGTAAAATACCTACAGTAGTATATGGGAAAAGGTGTGTGTTGGAGATGCCAATCCTGAAACTTCTAATGAAAGTGTCCATTTCTAGGACCTGCTCCATATCTAGTTGTGCTGCTGATTGTGATGTGCCAGAACATGGTTTGTCACCTCAAGGCATTCATTCTAGTAATCCTCATTTAAAATGGGCAGGTCCAGAATAATCCAGAAAGTGACATAAACACATTCTGAGTAGTGAAGGGTAAAACAGTAGAGACAGGAATGGTTTGGTATATCATATACCACTCTTAAGTAGAGATGTGTGGTTTGGTTTTCCAGAAATATGACTAAACCCAAACTTAGGGGTTCCGAGTCAAACAGAGTCACAGTTTGCAACCACTTTGGGGTTCTGAGTCGAACCGAGTACCGGTTTGGATCTGCTGTCAGTTCGGAATTCAGATTTAAAAACCAAACTCAGGTTTTGGATTACATGTAAACAGGTCCAAATTACATGATTTTAGCCTTTTTTGTCGATTTATATTGATTTTAAAAGTATCCAAAGCCAAAATACTTGAGAGTGGATTTATGAAAACCAAAACAGGATAATGATTTAGAAATAAAATCTCTGGTACGCACATATATCTACTCTTTAGTAGAGATGTGCACCAGACTATTTTTGCTGATTTTGGTTCTAATACATTGCCTAGTTATGGTTTTGCCAAAATGATGTGACAGGTTTTGGATTTGGATTTTCTCCACAAAATTTCAAAAAAGCTAAAAAGCTAGAAAATTATACACCTTAAAAACATCAATTTCCACTTATTTCCAGTCAATTTTGACCACATCACTGCTCACAATATTGTTTTCATCCAGTTTAGGCCAAAAGACTACACCGAGCTAGCCTACTGACTGAACTAAACGACAGCAGTGGGCAGGCACAAACATGTGGCAACTACTAACATGGCACATCAGGAAACAAATGTTTTTATTAATCAAGAGGTCGTATCTCAATTCAAACTGTGTGGAACCACAGGGCTTGCCTTATATATGCATGTGAAGAGTACAAACAATACAATTTATTTTTTTTATGTCACAGCTCTATTCCTGCATGGACTGGAGCCACAAGGCCAATATATGCATGTGAGCAAAACAAAGCACACAAAACAGTACAAACAATACAATTATTTATTTAAATGTTTTGATCCTTTGATTTCAAAGGTGCATTTCTATTCAAACAGCCTGGAGCGGAATCACAAGGCTTATATATGTACGTGAATGTCTTACTAATGGACACAGCACAGCCAACACAGCAGAGTTCAGCATAGCATACAGCAGTATGCACCACGTATAAACATTGACTAAGCAGCACAGCCACTTGTGACTTGGGAGTCTGCAGTCTGGACATTGGCTATACAGCAGAGTACAGCACAGCAGCGTGCAACCCCCTCTATACACAGTAACTAAGAAGCACAGCCTATACAGCAGAGTATAGCATGGCAGCATGCACCCCCTGTATATTATATATATATATATATATATATAAATATATATATATATATAAACTCCACCACAAGGAACGGCACTCAGAGACTTGAAGCAAAACAGATATGTGTATTATCCAGTCAACACATGTTTCGGGGATACAACACCATCATCAGGACCACATACAACAAGTAACAAACATACAAAACACCCCTTAAATACCCCCCTAAGCATGTACCTGTACTACAGACACCCACGATGCTCACCAGTCCTGACATCGGGCTTCCGCTGATGCACTTCCGGGATCAGCCAGGATGTGTCACCATGGCAACACGTCGCTTGTGTTCCACAGCTACCACCCTCCTGCATTCCAGCGGTTACTGCCGCGGGAGCTCATATCAGAATAGGACATGTAGCCAGTGTTGGTGGACCCATTATGCCCACCTATAGCTGGAAAAAACAATAACACAGACATTTACACATACATGCAGGTATACAGTATATAACAAATGATCCAACCCAAAAACACCCCTTATTTTTCTTTTATAATCGAGGAGAACCCCATCCAATACATTAAAGTACTACTATGCTGTTAATTATATAGACAACACAATCAATGTTAACCAATATATAAAATATATAAAGAAAGAAGAAAATGAAGACTAACCAACCTAAATGATGCTATTCCAATAGATTTTATCATTAAGTCCTCTAGGATTAATAGTGTCTATATGAACAATCCATTGCGCTTCTCTAATAAGAAGTCTTCTAGCCCTGTTCCCACCTCCTAAAGAGGGGGGTACATGGTCAATCATGAAATATCTAAGTGATGAAAGTGGATGGCCTCTTTCCTTAAAATGTTTCGCCACCGGTTGGTCAATGGTTCTGCCACTCAATGACAGATGAATGGCAGAATGGTGAGCTGCCATGCGCTCACTAATTTTCTTGTTGTTTGCCCGATGTAACTAAGTCCACATAGCTAGAAGACTTTTTATTGGAGAAGCGCAATCGATCTCTCTCTCTCTGTCTCTCTCTCTCTTTCTCTCTCTCTCTCATAAAATACAAAAGCAGCATAAGCCACACTTTATTTAATATTTTTCACCACATTTTATTACATATACTGTATCTGGCAAAACAGTAAATGATCTGTTAGTGACTAGTCCACTACATTGTAGGGACATGGAAAGTTCTAGCAATGAGAGCCACAGCAATGTGAGAATGGTGGGTGGTGAGGAAAATTGGACTTCCAACATCTCAAGGTTTTGTAGAGTAGGTCACTAAAGCCCAGTACAAATGGATATTAGATTATTACTGTGTAGATGAAAGATTGTAGTAGGAGACAGTAACATTTATGTAAATGTTAGTGTAACCCTGTTATGAGGCTAATATACTGTAGCTATGTAGTTGTTAGGATTATAACTTCATGGTATAAATAATAATAATAATAATAATAAAATATATGTATATTTATGAAAATAAATCTGTTTAATTAATTTATGTACACTAGCAAAATCGTGAATAAAAGACATTAAGCCAATAGCCTTCCTGCATGCTTGTGAAGGATGCTAGAAAAACTGCGTGCCAGGAAAATCCACATTTTAAATGCGGTTATAGTGTGATATTTTCTACTAAATTCACATTTAGGCGAATTTAGGCAATATTACTTGGATGTACTATCATCTCCATGCAGGAACAGAGCTTGTGATTAAGCTCTGTCCCTGTGTATCTCCTCCACATACTTTCACAAAAAATACAGTGAGAAGGTGTCTGCACATATGCCCCATAACTGTGATAATCCATGCCCCTCCCCCACCCTCCTGTGATTTCCCCTCCTTCCCTCCCCCTACCCCTCCCCCCTGCCCCTCTCAATGCCTCCCACTCCTTCCTAGCAAACCCCCACCCTCCCTCTGCTTGGTAAGAGCAGGAGTAACATAACTTTTTTTCACAATATATTTTTAGTAAATCAGAGCAGATTACATTTTCCATAACAATTATTGGAAATGTGATCTGCTTACTAAAAATATGCAAACTGAAGGTCTTGGAGATGTTTTTCATGAAAACTGCTCCAAAAGCCCTTTAATATATTTATATGATACTAAAATAATGTGAAAAGGGTGTGAAAACTCCTTTTTTCACATGTTTTAGTAAAAATAATATTGATAAATTGGGCTCTTAGTGAGAATATTTTAGATGACTGTGCATCAGGGAAGGTGCTGGATGCAATATATGTCAACAAAGATTGTCTTGTGACTGGGGCAAGAATAGAAGCAGCTCATGAGCAGGTTGTATAAAAGAAGACTGTACTGTCAAATTAGGACACTGTGGCAGTTAAGGACAAGAAGCTGTTGGCTCATGGTCATCAGTGGCAGTTGGTGACTTACCAGGCAGCAGATAATGTAAATTCAGAGTCCGAGGAGTGGAAGAGAGACCCTTACAGAGGTCATCTGCGACACCAGACATCCTGTCCCAGACTAGAATGCCCATCTTACAGAGTTGCACCGTGTTGTGCTAATTAGCAGGAAGAAGCCGGTGATGAGGTCCTATGAGTCATCAATCTACAAGGCAACACATATACAGAGTGTGTGAGTGGCTAATTGGTTGACTAAGGGCCATCCAGCACAATGAGGCCTGCCTCAGGGCAATGATTAGAATGGATCACCAGCCTGTTAGAGAAAAGATTGGAAGTTCTGTAAGACATACAGACTTCAGGAGATAACCCTTTATGAACTAAACCATTTCAGTGTCAGATTATATTCAGATGAAACTGTAGCATTATTGAGAAAAGAACCATACAATATTTCATAGTTGAAAAGGGGCTATTACATAGAGCACATTAGCTACTAGTAAAGGAGCATTAAAATTTGGACACAAGTATAATAAAGAGGAATTAAGAGTGCCAGCCACATATATTTTGACAGCTCCAATATTTAAATGTAAACAATTACTCAATTTACTCAACCATGAGGAGGCCATCTAGATACAATAACTCTATTTAGGGAATACATTTCCATATTGTCTATAGTAAAAATACAATAAAGACCAAGTAGCTTAATGAAGAACCTCACTACTTATCATTATAAGACAAATTTAACCTGCTGGAAATAATTGTACAATAGTTAGTTTAGTACTTGAATACAGTAACAGATGAATACAGTAACAGAAACTTCACTTATTGTTGAAGTTCCAGCCAGATTGAGAGATTGTTACAATTAAATTAAACAGCTTGTTACTGAGGTTATATTTGTAACAGCATCCACTGGAGTGCACCAATGATGTTGCAACATAAAAAATAACAATTTATAGACACTTAAAAGTACTTGTGGCTTATACTGCAGTATAAGATTTAGTTAGATAGTAATACAAGTTTGTGAATGTTTATGTATGTATTTGTATTGGTAAATTAATATATTCTCAGGAGTTTAAGCATTGGTGATGTGCTCAGACCCTCTATCATCTGATAAAGTCAGAGTACTCTTCATTGATCTACAAAAGAGGATCCTCTGAGAGGGCGATTAGCTTGTGTTAATTCTATGTGTGGAATACATCCAGACAAGGAGAGAACCAATTTTCAAGAACTACTTTATCTCTATATTGTTGAGCAGCATATGAGCTTGATTTATGAAAGTCATTATTAATG
This sequence comes from Taudactylus pleione, assembly GCA_031769625.1. NCBI lineage: Eukaryota > Metazoa > Chordata > Amphibia > Anura > Myobatrachidae > Taudactylus > Taudactylus pleione. The sequence continues at coordinate 1,026,710 of JAUIMM010000614.1, forward strand.
TATATTTGCACCTTCCATGAAGCATGTGCAAAATATACACCTAATAATAGGTTTGTTTCTGCAGTTCTGAATGAGATACATTTGCATACATCATTTCTGTATATGGCCTATGTTAGACCTTTTTTTTCCCTCACCCTTCCAACCTGTGCAATCGGAGGTGGGTGTAAGAGCCTAAATCGTGCAAATTTGCATTGGTGCATACCGAATGTGTGCACCAATTTTATGGACAAGTACAGAGCAATTTCTTGCAAGATATACTTCACTAACTGTTATACAGCCTAGAATATTTTAGCCCTTCGAATGGTCCTGAGATAAAACAAAAAGACTGTGCTTGACCTGGTTGACTAACAAGAAATCATCCAGATGTACAGTAGGTGCCAAGGAACACCCACACCACCGCAATGGACAGGGGAATAGTTATCCACTGTAATGTCTATACCAAAGTTTATGATTCATAAATATAAAAATAAGCTACCACACTGGTAAACCATATGCCTACCAATCATTGCATTTGTAACTTACACATAAATCAATGGAAAATAAAGCTTAGACAAACTCAAGTAATCCATTCTACTGCTTAATATGGAAAGTGACTGAGGTCCATTTACTGAAGCTAATTGTCCCTTATTTGCCCTTATTTATCAACTGTTTTCAGTATGAAAGTGAATTCTTTCAAACTTTTTTTGTCCAATTGTGTAGAACATTGGTTCTCAAACTCGCTCCACAGGACCACACACAGGTCACCCAGCAGGTGCACAGGTGTATTCATCATTCACTGACACATTATAATAGATCCACAGGTGGAGCTAATAATTTCACTTGTTATCCAGTGAGGAGACCTAGAAAACATGCACTGTTTGGAGTCCTGAGAACTGAGTTTGAGAACCTGTGGTGTAGAAGAATACAGATATAGTAAAAGTGAATAAGTAAGAATAAATAAGGATACATGATTTAAAATATTTGTTGAATTTATATAAATATATACTGTACACTAAGTAATGTTTATATGGTAATCTCCTAAATATATTTACATATACATATAAGTATTGATAGTTTATTAAGGGCCTGGTTCAAAGATTTATGTAAATCTGATATTTACGTACAGTAAATCTCCAATGTTTAATGATCTGCGCATGCACAGGAGCCGCACTATACATGTGCAGGACTGGTTGCAGGGCCCAAAAGCCACAGCATGATTTATATTCTGCTGGCTTTTGAGGGCGGCAATGGGGCAGCAATGCGGAGCTTTACAGAAAATGGGGGCTTGTTGGCCCCATCTTTTGGATGTGTCAAAGCCAGTGGCTGCATCCTTGGGTGCAGCTTCAATGGCCCTGGCAGCATGATTTTGTCAGGCACCCTGAGTAAACTAATGGTTACTCAGATGTGCCATATGTTCATGCAGTTGATCTGATGCTGTGTCTATGCATATTTAACATAGGCTAAAAGCAGGTGAGAATTTTTGATAGCGATAGGGCTTTGTCCTATACACCAATAGGTAAGTATTAACAGTATTTTGCCAGAGATAGCTTCCCATTGAGAAGTCTATTTCAGAAGCTGCATACACACACAACGATTTAGTTAATGAACGATTTTAGTAAAAGATTTTCTACCTTGAAAAAATGAACTAAAATCGTTTACTAAAGTTGTTCATTTACTATGTTCATTTAAATGTAATGAACGATTTTTATGAACTACAAACGATTTTTGCATATTAACTTAATGAAAATCGTTGAGTTGACAAGTCTGACTGAACTACAAACTACAAACTACAAACGTGAACGCGCAAGAACAATAATCGTTCATTGTTTGACTCAGTAATGGAGCGTACACACGGTCAGATTTGTCAGACTTGTCAGATTTGTCAGATGAACGATTGAACGATTAAACGATTTGAACGATTTGAACGATTTGAACGATTGAACGATTTTTGACTGCATTAAAATGAATGGAATCGTCCAAGTCTGACTGCAAACACATCAGATATCAGAAATCATTATCTGACCATCGGGAACGCGCATCGTTGATCGTCCATCGTTCAGGCATGTCAGATATGAACGATTTTCCTTCAGATATGAACGACTGAACGATTTTTAAATCGTTATCGTTCATATCTGAAGGAAAAATCTGATCGTGTGCATGCACCATAAGTGAATGATTTTTTCAAACGATTATCGTTAAACGATATCGTTTAACGATAATCATTCAAAAAATCATTGTGTGTGTATGCACCTATAGTCATCATGACAGTAGAGGTCACAGTGCATATGTTGTTATTGCCATCTTAGAATAGCGACAACAGAAGAAATTTAATGAAAATAAATAAAGTACTTTTACTATGGTCATTATTTTGAACATATTTTTAAAATATTTTTATTGATTTATTTACAACTCCATTTAATTATTGTATTGTTTATTAATGGAGCTGACAATCCATGTCTGCCCTTTCAGTTCACAGCATGTGTAAAGTAACTACTGTAGCTGGGTCATACAGTCTCTTATCGTCTCAAATTAGCCACGTTGTAAGTACAGTAAATGATTACCAATAGCACAGAGGCAGCTGTACTGTCATATTTTATTGATAAATTGAGACAAGAAGATTTTAATCAGTTTTGTCATTTTATGAGCGAAAGAAAAGCTTTCACAAAACTAAGGGCCTGATTCAGACCCACTCGCAAGCGGCTGTCCGCTCGCAAGTGGGTCGATGGTGTGCACTGAGCATGCGCTCGTTGTGTCTGATCAAAGGGGCGTGCTGTCGATGTTGATTGACAGCACGCCCCCTTTGGTAGGCGTGCCGGGGGCGTGCCTCCCTGACGGGGGCGTTCCCATGGGAACGCCTCCCGTCAGAAGCCGGCCCACTGACATCACTAGTGATGTCAGTGGGAGTGATTTTGGCTCTGATAGAGCCAAAATCACTCCGGAGCTTGCGGTTGAAAACCTCAACCGCAGGCTCCGGCTCGCAGTTTCGATGGTCGCGATGGTCACGACCATCGCGGCCATCAAACTGCACACTCATATAGCTTGTGGGTGGTCACCCACAGCTATACGAGCGTCCAGGAGGACGCTCCATTTTCATGGAGGGCGGCCCTCATTCAGAGCGTGCGCTCTGCTCAGAGCGTACGGCTCTGAATGAGGGCCTAAGTTTTGTAAGGAGATTCTGTTTCTCTGGGCCTGATTCATTACAGATAGCAACTGCGATTACTCACGCAGACGGCGGATTGTTGTGTTCTGCGCAGTGACTACGCAGATCAATCACTGAGTGATTGACAGGAAGTGAGCATTTGGGGGTGGTGATGGGGGTGTGGTCGGCAAAACACAGGCGTGCCAGTGTGTTTCAATGCCATTACAGGCCATGCATAAATTAGCCACTGCAATGCAAAATGCAGCTTGAGCTTTCACTGCATGCGATGAGGTTAGCAATTTCTGAGTAAGGTCAAACCTTCTGCAAGTGTGGGTGAGGCTCCAATGGTACTCCATGTTACTGATAGTTTTGCAGACTTGCTAAGTATTACGAAAGTGTGTAAGGTGAAGTGAGCGTCCTTATGTTAGGCAGTGACGGCATTGCAATATCAATCATTAGCATACACACTTGCCAGTTTCGACAGTGATGAACCAATGGCATCTGCATGGCCCTCGCTGGCGATATCTCCCATCACACCTGTATGCAGATCCGATGGGCAATGTCAGTGGTGATGCACAGGAGCACGCATTGTAAGCAACATAGAAGGTACTCACTGACTGATGTGACAGATATGTCATCCAATCTATCGGATTATAGGACATGTGTGTACCCAGCTTTAGACTGCAGTTAGAGTAGAGTTAGGATTAGGCTGCGGCTAGGTTGTAATTAGGGTAGAGATATGATTAGGCTGAGGTTAGAGTACAGTTAGGATTAGGCTGCAGTTAGGGTGGGGTTAGGATTTGGCTGTTGTTAGGGTTAGGCTGAAGTTATGTTATCTTAGGCTGCAGTTAAAGAGAGGTTAGGATTAGGCTGTGGTTAGGGTTAGGCTGCAGTTAGGTTAGGGTTAGGATTGGGCTGCGGTTAGGAATAGGCAGCTTTTACATATTATTTGCCCATTGTTTAGTCAAACTGGTGTTAGACGTGCCTGACACTGTAAGTACTCGTGGTTACATTACTATCCTTTAAGCATTAGTACCTTCTGAACAGCTGTCACTGTACCTAGTGCTGGCTGGGTTGAAGGGCAATCTTTTGTGGATATATGAGGAGCTCAGTGACAGATAGGGCTTTTGTAGGGTTACTTCTCCCATAGGACAGGCCTGAACCTCTGCCGCTCACTGTCAGCAACTGTTGCCATGGTGCCTGCTGCTCCAGTCTCCCTTTGAGGCATCCAGTTTTGGATTGGGGCACAATGGGCCCACTGGGGGAATGCAGGAGTAGAGACCTAGGCTAGCCACCAGTCAATGGTCCTGCTCTGTCAAGAAAATGACCCTCTAGTTGAGTAACACTGTATTACTCAAGTGCATGATTCCGGAACCTGACCCATAAGGCACCATGTATTTACCATGTCCCTGCCCCTGTGGCCCTGTCTGACTCTGGAGGAATTTGACTGTCTCTTCCTGTCCCAGACCCTGGCAGACACAATCTACATTGACAGGGAGGACCATCTTACCAATCCTCTCACTCTAAACCACACATCAGCTCTGACTAAATGTATGGAGCTGCCAAGGAACTGCACACAGGGTCCCATAACTAACTAGGTACCAGTTCACTGATATCTTCCGGTATAGTGATGTAGTAATTCTGCCTAGTTTGGAATTGGCCCTGCCTACAGTTGATTTGGTACCGCCAATGTGAGGGCACTTCCAGAAAGTTTTCCAGAGCCACTTTAAGTCCCCAATCTGCCCCTGCATACTTGGTCCCCCAATCTGCACCTGCATACTTGGCTTCTCAGTCTGAGATGCTGGCACTTGGCTGTGACATTATAGTGACATCATAGCCAAGCCCTCTCAAAAAATATTGCTGGAAAAGATTGTGTGCATTGGCCTCCATGACTGGCTTAGTCCCCAACAGACTTCCAGAAAAGCACAGGCCAGGGTAAGTACAGTGCACACCCTCTTAGTGTCCCTAATATTATAATACCAAGGTGCTTTATAAAGACCCCAGTATAGTACTGTTTGCAAAACAAGTGAGTGGGATATTAAGTAACATGGAATTTAGGAACATCAAGAATTGGAAGCACAAGCAGCTGTAATTAAGAAAGCTGCAAACTTTCTAGTGTTACAGACATTGTGGTCAGTACATAACAGCCAAAGATAAATCTAATAATATATTATTATAATCATCATAATCATCATCATCATCATCATCATCATCATCATCATCATAATAATAATAATAATAATAATAATAATAATAAGTTATTATTATTATTATTATTATTATTATTATTATTATTAGAGATAATATTATCGGATTCCTGGAAATACTTAAGAGTTACAAGTCGAACTGAGCTTGGCTTGGGTTTTCCCACCAACATCAGGTCCCAAAACAAGGCAATATGTAAACTTCCTGGCATCGGATCTCACGTGTTTTGGATTGTGCCATCTTCCTGGTGTCGGATCTTGCTATATTTTGATTGCATATAAAAGTCCCTCCCTTGTGATTGGGCACCATTTCACACAGGGGATCAGGGGGAGAGGGTGTGGACTGTTGGTATAACAACACTGTGAGTCACTTTCAGCTACTAAAAAATGCCATTTGGAGCCAAAAGGGGGCACTGTGTTATTTAAAAAATGCATAGGAGCACTGTAAGTTAGTTTGTTGTGTTTTCAAGGCTTCAGGTATTGTTAAAAAACACTGTGTTTTGTGTTCAGGGCTTCAGGATGGCACTGTTTTATTTAAAAAAAACTCCATTAGGGTGCCACTGCTGTAGGAGCACTGTGAGACATTGGGCTGATTCAGACCTGTTCACTAAGATGCGAATGCTCGTAGCTGGCTAATAGTAGTGCATGCGTACGCATCGCAATGCGCGTGCATGAACCAATGCGAGCGGTCGGGATGCATTAGCTCGCTGTGCACAGACTGCCCAGTAAAGTGGGTGACAGGACAGACCAATTGTAGGTGGTGACAGGGGCTGACCACTGGAAACGTGGCAGTGGAGGTCTGAACACAGGCATGCCTGAATGTGCCAATGCCATTTCAGAGGAGTGCATAATTAAAAGGCAGCATCATAGTACATGTCACTTGATGGGATTTCACTCTGAAGTGACCGCAGTGCTCGTGGCAGGGTATAGGCAACCTTAAGCAATGTGTTTGTTTCCTATGGTACCCGATGTACCGATGCTTGCATCCACTTCCTGGAGATGACGTTCACTAGTGGGCATCTTAAAACAGGCTGGTGGGCATCTACATACACAAAGCGATCGCATGCCAAAACATAGTGGGTGTGCTTATTCCTTGCCGTGCAATCGCCTGCCATGCCGTCACTTAGCCAAATTTTCATATGCTGGGAGCGAGCACATGTATCTAGTGAGCGGGTCTGAATGAGCTCCATTGTGTGCTCTTCAGGCACTGTGTTGTAAAAAAAAAAACACCATAGGGTGCCACTTGCATAGGAGCGCTGTGATACACTGTGTTTTGTATTCTGGCACTGTGTTAAAAAATAATCTCATTAAGGTGTCATTACTACAACGGCTGTGAGGCACTGTGTTGTGTGTTCAGGCACTGTGTTAAAAATTTTTAATCAGGGTGCTATTACTAGAAGTGATATCTAGCACTGTGTTATGTGTTCAGGGTCTTCAGGCACAGTTAAATTTTTTTTATATAAACTTGTGTGTTAAAAAATATAACTTCATTATTAGGGTGCCATCCAGCTTATACTAGGGGTGATGTGAGGCAGTTTGTTGTTTATTCAGGCACAGTTAAAAAAATGTGCAATAAAACTTCTGTATTAAAAAATATTATTTTTTTTTATTTTTTTTTCTGTTGTTCAAAGTGAACTCCTCCCTTTACAAGCACCTGTGAAAAACCATTAAGTTGGTGCTATTATTATGTAGCATTAGGGATGACGGTATAGAGGAGCAACAAGGACCTCTGAATTTATATTATTATCTAGTATCCAAGCCTTTCTGCTGGTCTTTTTGCAGTGTGCTGGAGCGATGTCTTTTTTTCTGTAGTTCAGAGTAATCCCCTCCCTTTACAAGCACCTGTGAAAAACCATTAAGTTGATATGAGCAACCACTAATTTGTAGTAAAGAATATAGGCCCTCATTCAGAGCCGTACGCTCTGAGCAGAGCGCACGCTCTGAATGAGGGCCGGGCTCCATTTTCATGGAGCGTCCTCCTGGACGCTCGTATAGCTGTGGGTCACCACCCACAGGCTATACGAGCGTGCATTGTGATGGTCGCGATGGTCGAGACCATCGCGACCATCGAATTTGCGAGCCGGAGCCTGCGGTTGAGGTTTTCAACCGCAAGCTCCGGAGTGACTTTGGCTCTATCAGAGCCAAAATCACTCCCACTGACATCACTAGTGATGTCAGTGGGCCGGCTTCTGACGGGAGGCGTTCCCTTAGGAACGCCCCCGTCAGGGAGGCACGCCCCCGGCACGCCCACCAAAGGGGGCGTGCTGTCAATCAACATTGACAGCACGCCCCCTTTGATCGGACACAACGAGCGAAGGACTTTCCTTCGCTCGTCGCGTCTGGCGCATGCGCACGATGGAGCTCCCTCCGTCGTGCGCATGCTCAGTCCATAACATCGACCCACTTGCGAGCGGACAGCCGCTCGCGAGTGGGTCTGAATCAGGCCCATAATGTCATTAGGGTGCCATCCATATACTAGGAGCACTGTGAGGCAGTTTGCTGTGTGTTTAGGGCCCTCAGGCACTGTTAATTTTTTTTATATAAATCTTGCATGTTAAAAAAATATAATGTCATGATTAGCGTGCCACCCGGCTTATACTAGGGCTGCTGCGAGGCAGCTTGTTGTGTGTTCAGGCACAGTTAAAAATTATTTATATAAAACATAATGTCATTTCATGCTCAGAATCTCTGGTGCACCTCTTAAATGTACTATAGGGGTGTGTTGCCCAATTAGGAAGAAGGAAGGGTGGGGGTAGTATGGTCTGCTTCTCTTGGCTTTTAACATTATATTTTTTTATAGGCTTTTCTCATCTCAGTTGCTTCTATAAAGTTCTCACAAGGCCACATTTCTCAATTTATTTTTTATTTATTATTAATTCAGCTAATTCCCCTTTTACTCAGACTCTCTGATGCCCGTCATAAATGTACTACAGGGGTGTGTTTCCCAATTAGGAAGCAGGGAGGAGAGGAGGTTTGCATGACTAGCATCTTTTGCAACCCTTGTATGGAAACTTTGGCTATTAACATTGTATTCTTTCATAAAATTTTCTCTACTCATTTGCTGCAAAAAAGCTCTCATAAAGCCACGTTTCAATTAAAAATAGTTTTAATTACTCAATTGATCAATCAATCTTTTTTTACCTGCCTTCCACTACATGCTCCACCTCCTTTTCCCTGTACTACCCTCTGAGCTAATTCTTGATTAATGGAAACATTCTATAGCTGAGATTATATAAGTTATATTAAACTGCCATCCTGTCTGCCACTGCAGTGCCACTCTGTTTCCTAGATGTGCTATATTCATTTTCTTTTCATGTGTTTGTGCTGCTGCTCTGTCGCTTAGTTTAGCCAGTCAGCTCGCTGCAGCCTTTTGCCAATATGAGTGAAAATAATATTGTAAGCTGTAAGGTAGTCAAAATTGACTGGAAATTAATGTTATTTAGGTTAATAATACATAATAATGTAATAACTAAAATATGCCAAAATTACATGATTTTATGTTTTTATCATTTTTAAAAAAAATCCATAACCAAAACACTTTCCGATGGTTTTGACCTAACCAAAACACGATGATGAATTAGAACAAAAGCCAAAACATGGGGGTCCATGCACATCTCTAACTTATTATGTTAATTAATTTAACCAAGAGGGATATTGGGGGAGCTTATTTGATTGTAGTGAACATACAATAAATATCACTGGAAAGTTTGTCACCGCTGAGGAGGAGGAAATACTTGTGGGGAAACGTTAAGATGTAGGGCATGGGGGTGTGCCCACCACTAAGAGGAGGGGGCTCACTGCATATGGGCCCCCTCAGGTGTTAATATGCCCTGTATATATTGCCACTGGACCAAATAAAATTGCAGTCTTAAAACCACCTACATAGTTATAATCTCATAGAAATGTTCTGTACAATTGTTAAAAATTATAACACATATTATAAACATATACATACATATAATCCAACTTTATATGTATAAAATGACACTGTCAGACAGAAAGGTCCTCTTCGTGATGGCTTACAATTCACGATGCAGCTGCTTTTACTAGGTCCTTTGGGTACCACACTTTAATGCAGTGGAGTATGTGAAATCATCAACACAAACCTCTTTTAGACCTGACATACGTATTTAATCTTGAAGGAGTGAAGGGTCATTGCTTTAACAGGTCAGATGCTAACTATAAATCACAACTAAAGAACAAGCTTTTAGGACAAAATGGCTAGACACTCTGGGGCCTTGCTAAAAGCTCATTTAGACTGCTGAGAATGAGGTTGACTATACCATTAACTTCAAAAAGGCAATCAAAGCTCATCTGATAAAAATCGAATCCTGCTCAATGACAAGTTAAGCAGTTTTGTTTTCCTCGAATAATGTTACTGTTTTATGCACAGCTTACCCAACAAGAAATGTTATTCATACCGGCAGAGTGGATTAATTACATCTGCTTAGCAGGGTGGTAGATTGTAGTTTCCCTTTGCTTTACATTTTAAAAACATTACACATTTCAGATGGATACAATGGAGTGCCAGCTTCCTGCTGACTCTCTCGACCCTCTTGTTTTAATTAGACAGAGTACTACATTTATTGTACAATTACAATGCAGGGCTTGAGTTCATTGCCACAGGCACTTTATTTAAAACAGAAATGTAACTATGCTACAAGGAATACAGATATCTACTTCCAAAAATTTTAAACAAGTTGTTTGTGTTTGTGCTATGGATTATGGGCCTGATTCAGATATGTATGGTCACCCAATGGTTAGTGCACAACTCCGTTGTTTTGGGGTCTGTGCATGCACAGGACCTGTTCTGTGCACGTGCAGAACAGGTCTTGCGAACTTGCTCACAGACCACTCCCCCCAAGCCACAGCATAATTGACATGCTGCAGTGTTTGGGCGCAGAGCAGGGACATGTCTGGCCACCATTCTCGGAAATGGGGTCGTGTCACCCCCTTTTCAAGTAGGGACGGGCTCAGCATATGCGTCGGTGGACACATATATTCTAGCCTTGCAAGTGAGCAGGATCCGGTCAGGCTGGGGTAAACTTCAGCTTCCGCATCTTGGCCAAGGGAGCAACCATTGCGACTCCTGGTTATGATGGTTGTGATGGTTATCCCAGGCTGCATCCACTGTTGCAGCACTGGGATTGCAGATGCAGCAAGGAGGTGTCTGTTTCCTACAGACACCTCCTGCTGCATTAGGATTTTAGATGGATGGAATTGCACAGCCGCTTGTGTGTGAGCTCTGCAATTCCATTAATTTCTGAATTAGGCCCTATGTTAGAACAGTAATTTTTACAAAAAATTGTGTGCGTTTGTGTGAGAGAGCGAGAGAAAGAGATAAAACCCTGGCAGCTTTGATAATATGAACTTGTATAAAAAGCAAGGCAGCAGGTCTGATTTATATAGCTATGGTACATTCAGCTGCTTCTTCTTGATGTATTGATTCTGCACATCTACAGTTAGTTGGGTTTTATTTTTATTTTGTCACATAAGTGCCCTCTTTTTGTTGTTAAAATTTTTTGGCAGTTTTAGTATACAAGTGTTGATGAGAAAGGAACTATTATTTCATTGTTACTCCAGACATGCAGTAGTCATTATTGTTCCTCATTCAATAGTATTTTTTGCATTTTCTGTATGATACTTGTTAGAAAGACATTTGCTCTTGCCCTTTCACTGTGCATTCATGCTGGGTACTGGGACCCAGAGACTGCAAGGAGGTCTGACCTCCAAACTGATGTGCTACTGCACATGTGACTGTAGCCATCTTTACTGTGTGCTGTTAAGAAAGACATGGTGGGAGACATGAGTTTACTTATTTTATATGTGTGACATGGGTAGTACCTGCATATAATGCTGTTCCTGATCCTGGCACCACCACCTGTTTGCAGCATTCACTCATCAGCTTGTGAACTGTATGTCCCCCACTCTGCTCAAGCTCAGCTCCATTACCAGTGTGCATGTAACAGTGAGTACCGCTCTACCTACAGTACTATCTCTCAATAAACCAACACCACTTTTAAGTCACTGGTTAAGTAACTGAGCTGTACATAGTTTGAGTCACCTGCTGACCTGTCCCTATAAATGTATGCAATACCTAAACCTGCTCAAACATAATTTCCAAAAGGTTATGGGGCCAGTAAAGTAAAGTACCAAGGCACCTAGACACCGACAGACCCAGACATAGAAGCTATTAGAGATGCCTGGAGCAGAATACAGACACCATCTTAAGCAGATATGTAGTGTAGACTGCATAAGAACACAGAGTCAAGACAACCCAGAGTGTTTCCAGTGCAGTGTAGCAACAGTGAAGCTGATTAAAATACAGAAACTGCTTTAATCAGTAAGAAGCATAAATACATGAGCTACACCTATAAAGTGGTTTATCAAGCTAATAGTTGCAGAAAATTATACAACCTTTAAGTTTGCTATTGAAATGCAACTAAAGAGTGACAGGTTGTAGAAGGTCACTTTAGAACCAGATGTAGATTCAAGCCCAGATGATATTGAGAAATCCATGGGAACCATAGGCTTAAGTGTAAAGCAACATGTGTACTTCATAATACATGGGTTTGAATCAGCAAAAGACATGATGACAACACTGCAAGCAGTGCATCGAAATGGAGATCTTACGAGAAGGATATATTTAAAATGTGTAATGTTTAATACAAAATTTTATGAATGCAGCAGTAAGAATGATTAAATAGACCACATGATGCCTGTCTCTCAGCAACTAATGTCTGTTGGAGTGCAGATTAATGATGAAGAGATTGCTACAGCAATGCTGCAGAACTTGACACTTAAATTTGACTTCTTGGTTGTGGCATTAGAGGAAAACACAGTAAAGATATCAGCAGACAATGGGCCTGATTCAGACCCACTCGCCAGTGCTGAGCGCTCGCAAGCTGGTCGATGGTGCCCTAGTGCGCATGCATACGACGGAGAGAGCTCCATCGTGCACGTGCACGAGACCCGATTAGCGACGGCCAAGCCATCACTATGGGTCTCGCACCACGGGGGCGTGCGGTCGATGGTGAGTGACAGCACGCCCCCTTTTGGTTGGTGTGCGAGGGCCGTTGCTGCCCAGACGGAGGCATTCCCATGGGAACACCTACCGTCTGGGGCCGGCCCCACTGACATCATTAGTGATGTCAGTGAGAGTGCTTATGGCTCTGATAGAGCCAAAAGCACTCCTGGGCTTGCGGCAGTGAGACCCTACCGCAGGGTCTCGTCGCAAGCCCAATTGTCGCGATGGTCTTGACCATCACGACCATCTTTTTGGCCGCTTGCATATGCTATGGGTGGTCACCCACAGCTATGCGAGCGGCCAGGAGGCCGCTCCATTTTTAGGTAGGAGGGCACTGATTCAGTGCGAGCGCTCTGGTCAGAGCGTCCGGCTCTGAATCAGGCCCACTGTGTGAGGGTTCCCAATCAGTGAACACAAAGACAGATGTTTGTAGCTGTACTTATTAGTGATCTGTTAGGCTGCTAAAGCCTTTGGCTGCTAAAGTTAGTGTTAGTTTCAAGTGTTAGGAGGCCGCTCCACTTTTAGGTAGGAGGGCCCTGATTCAGAGTGAGCGCTCTGGTCAGAGCATCCGGCTCTGAATCAGGCCCACAGTCACAGCAGAGTTATTACAGTTTCAAGAACATGTGACCTGTGATGTGAGCACAAAAAGTGAGATATTTTAAATTCAAGTGTTACAATTGTCGCAAAACTTTTGAGTGCAAGCAAAATAATGTGAATCCTATACAATACAAGAAATTAAACAGCAAATATTGGTCATCCCTGAGTGTTTTAGATAGACAAAGAAAGGATTACTGATATATTGATGCACGATCAAAAAGTCATTTTAGCTGCAATTGGGAATGGTTCACCAAGTTAACCAAATGTGACACTATCACTATCACATAAATTTGAAATCAAGTCCTTACAGCTACAATGATTGAGGCAATTTGCTTTCAGTGAGTCTCAAGATATTCAGAAGCCAAAACAAAAGTCTGATTGGTGTAAATGGAAATCCAAGACAGGCAAAAAGACTTTGCAGGATGAAAAAAAAACGCAAGTGTGAAAAGCATCAAGAATTGATGATATTGTAGTTGCAGTAGTCCCAAGTTTGTGAGTCGAGAGATTGCTGTTTTTATGTATTTAACTCAATTTATTTGACAAATTGCTACAGTAAAACTCAGATTAAATGTTTATGTAACATGGAGAAGCTTGTAGTGAGGGGGGTGTTAGAAAGAAGTGCGCACCTGCACTCTCACTGTACATACATGTTGGGTACTAGAACCCAGAGTTGGTTGGGACATCTAACCTCCAACCTGATGTGCTACTGCACATGTGACTGCAGCCATCTTTACTTTGTGCTGTGACATGGTACAGATGTCTCCTACTTAGCTCCTATGATAGATATGGTTAATAAATGCATACAGTATAATGCTGACCCAGAACCCTGCACCACTACCTTATTGCAGAATACACTCACTGGCTGGTGAACTGTGAACTGTATGTCACCCCACCCTGCTACATTATCAGTGTGCATGTAATAGTGAGTATGGCTGTACCTACTATACTACTGTATCTCTCAGTAGACCATCACCAAAGGTTAAGTAACTAGGCTGTTCATAGTTTGAGTCATTAGCTGGTGTGTGCCCATATACTGTAGCTCTGCAATAAAAAACAACTACACACAAATAATTTCCAAATTTATTATCACATTTTCTTACAATTCATTGTATAATATAATGTTTAATGTTTATTATGCTACTTTGAAGTTTTTTTTCACAAAACTCTTACAGTGGTTGTCTACATGTGCTTCACGTAACACTGGTGGTACAATTAGCGTGGCTTGGTGGAACTCAAGATCTTGCACAAAATAGACAGTTCAGACTGGTGGTGTGATCACATTGGTTTGCCTTTTGCATTTATAAATGCATGAGGCTAATCTGACAGAAGTCTCCCTAGATCACTGAGCTATCAGTAGAGACATGTGAGACAGATGCTCAAACAGTGCTCTGACAGGAACTGAACTTGAGACAACTTAATTGTTTAAGCTGAATAGGATGGAGCACAGAGCAGCAGCATAAAGACACAGTATTGAGAAAAGAGCAGAGAGAGGTCTTTGGAGGGACAGAAAGAAGTGTGTAGAAGGGACACACAGAGGCCTTTGGCTATTGCAGAGAAAGGTATGTGGAGGTGGCACACAGTATGCCTGTGGAGAGTGCAGTGGTAGACCCATGGAATGGCAGTAAGAGGTCTGTGGAGGAGGCAGTTAGAGCTATGAAGGGGACAATGTGCTATGTGGAATGAATTAGGGGTGTGCACCGGCCACTTTTCGTGTTTTGTGTTTTGGTTTTGGATCTGGATCTTTCTTCGTGTTTTGGATCTGGATTGGTTTTGCCAAAACCACCCTTCCGTGTTTTGGGTTCTGGGTTTTGTGTTTTGGATCTGTATTTTTTTTTAAAAAAGCATAAAAACTGCTAAAATCACAGAATTTGTGGGTTTTTCTGCGCCTATACTATTATTAACCTCAATAACCTTCATTTCCACTCATTTCCAATCTATTCTGAACACCTCACACCTAACAATAGTGTTATTATGTCCAAAAGGTTGCACCGAGGTAGCTGGAGGACTATGCTAAGCATCACGAGTGGGCGGCACAAACACGTGGCCCATCTATGAGTGACACTGCAGTGGCAGACAGGATGGCAGTTTGAAAAACTAGGCCCCAAACAGTACATAAATCAAAGAAAAAAAAGTGGTGCAAGATGGAATTGTCCTTGGGCCCTCTCACCCACCCTTATGTTGTATAAACAGGACATGCACACTTTAACAAACCAAACATTTCAGCGCCAGGGTCTGCCACACGACTGTGGCTGAAATTATTCGTTCGTTTGTGCCCCCACAAAACAAGCTGGCAATTAATTTGTCCCTGCACAAACTGGCTCTACGGAGGCAAGATGTCGTCCTCATCCTCCTCATCCACCGATTCCTCACCCGCTTCAGTGTTGTGTACATCCTCATCCTCACAGAGTATTAATTCATCCCCGCTGGAATCCACAACCACAGGTCCCTCTGTACGTTCTGGAGGCTGGTCTCCCTGGAAGAGTTGATAATTCATTTTATGAACATCATCTTCTCCACATTTTGTGGAAGCAACCTCCTATGCCTTTCGCTGACAAGGTTCCCGGCTGCACTAAACACTCTTTCGGAGTACACATTGGAGGGAGGGCAACTCAGGTAAAATAGAGCCAGTTTGGACAGGGATCTCCAAATTGCTTCTTTTTCCTGCCAGTACAGGTACGGACTGTCTGACATGCCTACTTGGATGGTGTCACCGATGTAATCCTTTAACAGACAGACGCACGCTTGTCGCTGCTGCTTTAAGGATGCAGGTGCGGCTACAGCCCACACATTTCACAAAGACAGAAAAAAAAAGAAGAATTTTTTTATTGTTTGTGGAGCGCACTTTGAGGGTTACACCACCCTTTAACAGACAAACGCACGCTTGTCGCTGCTCCTTTGAGGATGCAAGTGCGGCTACAGCCCACAAAATTCACAAAGACAGAAATAAAAAGAAGAATTTTTTTATTGTTTGTGGAGCGCACTTTGAGGGTTACACCACCCTTTAACAGACAGACGCACGCTTGTCGCTGCTGCTTTAAGGATGCAGGTGCGGCTACAGCCCACACATTTCACAAAGAGAAAAAAAAAGAAGATTTTTTTTATTGTTTGTGGAGCACACTTTGAGGGTTACACCACCCTTTAACAGGCAGACGCACGCTTGTCGCTGCTGCTTTGAGGATGCAGGTGGAATCTAGATGGGATTTGGAACTGGGGACACACTGCCTCCATCAATTGTCTAAATCCCACTGCACTAATGGCGTATACCGGACGCACGTCTAACACCAACATAGCAGTCAAGGCCTCAGTTATACGTTTTGCTTCAGGATGACTGCTGTCGTACTTCATCCTCATCGCTAGGGACTGTTGGAGGGTCAATTGTTTAGTAAAAGTAGTGGTGTTCCTACTTCCTTTCTGGGATGATGAACAACTCCCAGCAGCAGCAACAGCACTAGGAGGAAGTGGTTCTTGATCTTTCCCTATTTTATTTTTATCGGAGAAAGTTTGGTCCTCCATTTATGTTATATTGATATATACGTGCGGCTAAAGCGCACACAAACACAGAAAATATTTTTTTATTTTTGCTGGAGAGTAGTGCACTTTGAGGGTTACACCACCCTTTAACAGACAGACGCACGCTTGTCGCTGCTCCTTTGAGGATGCAAGTGCGGCTACAGCCCACAAAATTCACAAAGACAGAAATAAAAAGAAGAATTTTTTTATTGTTTGTGGAGCGCACTTTGAGGGTTACACCACCCTTTAACAGACAGACGCACGCTTGTCGCTGCTGCTTTAAGGATGCAGGTGCGGCTACAGCCCACACATTTCACAAAGAGAAAAAAAAAGAAGATTTTTTTTATTGTTTGTGGAGCACACTTTGAGGGTTACACCACCCTTTAACAGGCAGACGCACGCTTGTCGCTGCTGCTTTGAGGATGCAGGTGGAATCTAGACGGGATTTGGAACTGGGGACACACTGCCTCCATCAATTGTCTAAATCCCACTGCACTAATGGCGTATACCGGACGCACGTCTAACACCAACATAGCAGTCAAGGCCTCAGTTATACGTTTTGCTTCAGGATGACTGCTGTCGTACTTCATCCTCATCGCTAGGGACTGTTGGAGGGTCAATTGTTTAGTAAAAGTAGTGGTGTTCCTACTTCCTTTCTGGGATGATGAACAACTCCCAGCAGCAGCAACAGCACTAGGAGGAAGTGGTTCTTGATCTTTCCCTATTTTATTTTTATCGGAGAAAGTTTGGTCCTCCATTTATGTTATATTGATATATACGTGCGGCTAAAGCGCACACAAACACAGAAAATATTTTTTTATTTTTGCTGGAGAGTAGTGCACTTTGTGGGTTACACCACCCTTAAAGAAATGAGCCAGCCGGCTCTTTACTTATGGGACACAGGCGCATGCTTGGCACTGCTCCTTTGTTGATGCACGTGCAGCCACAGTGCACACAATTCACAAATACAGAAAATATTTTTTTATTTGATTTGGAGTGTACTTTGGGGGTTACAGCACCCTTTAACGGTCAAACCAGCCGGCCCTTTACTTATGACACAGGCGCACGCTTTGCACTACTTTGTTGATGCACGTGCGGCTACTGCGCACACAAATCACAAACACAGAAAATATTTTTTTATTTGGTTTGGAGTGTACTTTGGGGGCTACAGCACCCTTTAACGGTCAAGCCAGTCGGCCCTTTGCTTATGACACAGGCGCACGCTTGGCACTACTTTGTTGATGCACGAGCGGCTACTGCGCACACAATTCACAAACACAGAAAATATTTTTTTATTTGGTTTGGAGTGTACTTTGGGGGTTACAGCACCCTTTAACGGTCAAGCCAGCCGGCCCTTTACTTATGACACAGGCGCACGCTTGGCACTACTTTGTTGATGCATGTGCGGCTACTGCGCACACAATTCACAAACACAGAAAAAAAATTTTTTTTTAGCACTTGGGGGGAGCACCCCTGATGGACAGAGCACCCCCTGGACAACACTACAGCACTATAGGACTGGGACACTGCACAGGACTTTGGACTGGACACAGCCCCTATGGACTACTGACTGCACAACACAGTCTAGCCAGCCCCTATGGACAACAGCAGCACAGCGCAGCACAGCACAATACTACTCTCCACTACACTACACTACACAGCCCAGCCAGCCCTAACTCCCACCCTCCATCTTCACTGTCCACAGCTGTGTGAGAAAATGGCACCAACACGGGTACCTTATATAGGATCCAAAACCCGCGAGACCCGGAAGGCGGGATGATGACGTTTTGCCTCGATTTCAGATCCGAATCAGGCGGGAAAAGTTGAGCCTGACTCGGATCGGCCTCGGATCTGGGGTGCTCGGGGGGGTTCGGATTTCAGAAATCCGAACCCGCTCACCCCTAGAATGAATATCACAAATGTTTACATGTTTATATTGTAAATTCATTCTTTACCTTCTGCAAAGTGTTACTTAAAATAGTCCCATAGTCGCTACATTGTAATCACCAAATAAAGGTAGAGAATCCTTGCTCCATTAAAACTTAAGGGGTCTATTCATTGTCACTTAATTTCTAAAAAAGCAGGTGAAAATTAACATTTTCACATACTTTTGTACAAATTAAGTGTCAGACCCATTCATCATTCATCTAATGCAGGAGAGATCACTAATATCTCCTGGATACAATTCTCCCCTGATAATTACAAAGTCTCCACACTATAGTATGGTAATGTAGAAATTATGTAATTCATCAAGTTCCGAAATAGCATGTTTTCAGAACTAGAGTGTGTATCTGTACGCCACTCTGAGATGGGGTACAGGCAGCTAATAGCCTTCACAATAGTAGAGAGGGATAATTTCAGATTCCTCCCTGCTCTATCCCCACTGTTTCTGGAAGCAGCCGCTACAGCTCTCTAACTCCTCCCCCCACAGCACACACAGTCTATCTTCCTACCTCCGGCGGCTTGTCACTGCTCCCTGCCTCCTATTACAACACTGCCAGCGGCTATTTCCTGACACCAGAGACAGGCTCCAGTTTTGTCAGGGGAGCACAGGGAGAAGGGAGAAGGGACACCGGGGAAAGGATAGAGACCAGGGAGCCTATTAATCATCAGAGGCCATATAAGTATTGAGCTTGCTGCAAGGGATACTTAAGTATTTAACTTCATCTTTGCTCTGGTGTGGGGACAGCTGCTCTGAAAAGCAGCTGTCCTTTTGGTTAGTATCGCAGCTACAGAATTAGCTGCATTACTTACCTTCTCCCCATTGGTGCACAGCCACTGGGGAGTCCATGAGAAGGCATTGGAAGAATCCGCTCAGATACCTCTTTGCATCTCCAGAACTCCTTCCCATAGAAAATAGTGGGGCTACGAGAGCAAGCACCATCTGAAGATGGTGATTGTTCTTGTGAGCAAACTTTGAAAACATTCAGTTTGCTGAATATAAGGGGGTCCTATCAGACACCTGATGGTGAATGACCTGGTAACTAAAATATGCAGAAACTAGTGTTTCTGCATGGTTACCAGGCCATTTATTGCTGATGAATAGGCCCCCTGACTGCAGTCTGGGGAATACAGCTCCCTCCTTCCCTGCACAGCATCCACAGTCTATCTTCCTACCTGTGGATGCTTGTTATTATTCCCTGCCTCCATCTGGAACACTGCCGGTGGCCCTCCACTTACACCAGAGACAGTATGCGGTGCTGTGAGGGAAATAAGGGTGTGGGGACACTAGGAACAGGCTTCAGGAAGGGGAGCACAGAGAGAGGGGACACTGGGGACTGGATTCAGGTAAAATAAAGCAGGGAGAGGGGCCTCTGGGGACTTGCTGTGGGTAGGAGAGCACAGGGAGAGGTCAACACTGGGGACTGGCTGTGGTTAGGAGAGCGCAGGGAGAGGTAACACCAGGTACAAGGATAGAGGCAGACTGCAGGCTGGGAGCTGAAGCTCCTTCCTTCCTCCGCTCCAAAGCACTCACAGCCCCTCCGGAGGCTTGTCACTGCTCCCTGCCTCCATCTACAATATTGATGGTGGATCTCCCCTGACACCAGAGACAGGTTTCAGCACTGGTCGGGGGGTGCAGAGAGTGGGGATACTTGGAGCAGGCTGCAGAAAGGGATAAGGGACCCTGGGGACAGGCAGCAGGCAGGGGAGTACAGGGAGTGGAGACACAGACTAAAGGATACAGGCAGAGGCTGTGGGTTGGGAGAGGGTTGACATGGGGCAGATGCTGCAGGTAGGAAGAGGGTAGACACGGGGCAGGGCTGGGAGGGAGACAGCTTTGATAAAGGGGAAAAGTATCACAATCCAAAAAGCTAACTTTGTAAAAAGAGCAGCTTTTCAGAAGTAATACTTTTGTTAATGAGGCATGATGAATGCCTCCGAATGGTACTTGGAACTTGCAGTGAGATCAAAACATAATTATCATGATTAGGGATGAGCGGGTTAGAATTTCTGAAATCCGGACCCCCCCGAACCACCCCATCCGAGTCGTATCCGAGTCAGGCTCGACTTTTCCCACCTGACTCGGATCTGAAATCGAGACAAAACATCATCATCCCGCCGTCCGGATATTGCAGGTTTTGGATTCTATAAAAGGTCCCTGCGTCGGCGCCATTTCTCACTCCGGCTGTCTACAGTGATGAGGGAGGGTGGGAGCTAGGGCTGGCTGGGCTGTGTTGTGCTGCTGTTGTCCATAGGGGCTCTGTCCACTCAGTCCATAGGGGCTGACTGGGCTGTGTTTTGCTGCTGTTTTTCATAGGGGCTGGCTGGGCTGTGTTGTGCTGCTGTCATAGGGGCTGGCTGGGCTGTGTTGTGCTACTGTCATAGGGGCTGGCTGTGCTGTGTTGTGCTGCTGTCTTAGGGGCTGGCTGGGCTGTGTTGTGCAGTCAGTTGTCCATAGGGGCTGTGTCCACTCCAAAGTCTATAGGGGCTGGCTGGACTGTGTTGTGCAGTGTCTCATAAAGGCTGTAGTCCTAGATGGGTGCTGTAGTGATGATCAGGGCGTGGTCTGTGCATCAGTGGTGCTCCCCCAAAGTGCACTCCAAAAAAAAATATTTTTTTTTTCTATGTGTGAATTGCTTGTGCAATAGCCACATGTGCATCAACAAAGTAGTGCCAAGCGTGCACCTGTGTCATAAGTCAAGGGCCAGCTGGCTTGTCCGTTAAAGGGTGCTGTAACCCCCAAAGTGCACTCCAAAAAAAATATTATTTTTTTTTGTGTTTGTGAATTGTGCGCACTGTCTCTGCACGTGTATCAACAAAGGAGCAG
The DNA here is from genome assembly GCA_031769625.1 of Taudactylus pleione. Lineage (NCBI taxonomy): Eukaryota > Metazoa > Chordata > Amphibia > Anura > Myobatrachidae > Taudactylus > Taudactylus pleione. The sequence goes on from JAUIMM010000614.1 coordinate 1,047,934, forward strand.
CGCCAAGCATATGCCTGTGGGCCTGATTCAGAGCCACTCGTAAGCAGCCACTCGTTCGTTCCGAGCAATGTTTGCCCAACTGCGCATGCATATGGATCATAATACCCATGCGCGAACCAGTCTGTGCGGCTGAAAATTGTTTGTTCGCTGAATAGCGAATGCCTGCTAATATGAGTGACAGGAGGAGGCGTATGTGGGTGGTAACAGGGGAAGGTGCTTGAAAACGGGGAGTGGAGATCCGAACGCAGGTGTGCTTAAAGGTCAAAACGGGCGTTTTATGGGTGTGCATAATTAATACAGCAGCGTCATTGACCACGTCACTGGGTTATTTTATAGTCAGAACTGCTCGCAAGTTTGTGGTAGGAAAAACCAACCACAAGAATAGCGAGCAGTTCATACGCTGGTCGATGTACTCGATTAATCTAATAAATAGCGGACATGACGTAGGATGCGAGCGGCCAGGGGGCGTAATTATCCAAAAAACGACCGCAAGTTTTGATCGCTCGTCCAGACATAGAGGCGTGAACAGACCGCAAAGAGTGAACGGTTCATTTGAATAGCCACCCCCTTTTCCTGAACGACCGTCCGCAAATTGCATCCGGCTCTGAATCAGGCCCTGTGTCCCATAAGTAAAGGGCCGGCTGGCTTGACAATTAAAGGTTGTTGTAACTCCCAATGTGCACTCCAAACAAAATAAAAAATTATTTTCTGTGTTTGTGAATTGTGTGCACTGTACGTGCATCCACAAAGCAGCAGCACCAAAAATAAAATAATCTTTATTTTCTGTGTTTGTGTGTGAAATGTATGTGCAGTAGCTGCACCTACATTCTCAAAGCAGCAGTGACTAGCGTGTGCATCTGTCTGTTAAAGTGTGGTGTAACCCCCAAAGTGCGCTCCACAAAAAAAAAATATTCTTTTTTTTCTGTTTGTGTGTGAAATGTATGGGCAGTAGCCGCACCTGCATCCTCAAAGCAGCAGCGCCAAGCGTGCATCTGTCTGTTAAAGGGTGGTGTAACCCCCAAAGTGCGTTCCACAAAAATTTGTGTGATTTGTGTGGGCTGTAGCCGCACCTGCATCCTCAAAGCAGCAGCGACAAGCGTGCATCTGTCTGTTAAAGTATGGTGTAATGCCCAAAGTGCGCTCCAACAAAATATAAAATAATCTTTTTTTCTGTGATTGTGTGTGAAATGTATGAGCAGTAGCCGCACCTGCATCCTCAAAGCAGCAGCGACAAGCATGCATCTGCCTGTTAAAGGGTGGTGTAACCCCCAAAGTGCACTCCAACAAAAATAAAAGAATCTTCTTTTTTACTGTGTTTGTGTGTGAAATGTATGCGCAGAAGCCGCACCTGCATCCTCAAAGCAGCAGCGCCAAGCGTGCGTCTGTCTGTTAAAGGGTGGTGTAACCCCCAAAGTGCGCTCCACAAAAAATTTAAAATTCTTCTTTTTTTTCTGTCTTTGTGAATTGTGTGGGCTCTAGCCGCACCTGCATCCTCAAAGCAACAGCAACAAGCATGCATCTATCTGTTAAAGGGTTTTGTAACCCACAAAGTGCACTCCAACAAAAAAAAAACATTTTCTTCTGTGTTTGTGAATTGTGTGCACTGTACGTGCATCAACAAAGGAGCAGTGCCAAGCATGTGCCTGTGTCCCATAAGTCTGTTAAAGGGTGGTATAACCCCTAAAGTGCGCTCCACAAAAAATAAACAATTCTTTTTTTTGTGTTTGTGTGCGAAATGTATGCGCAGTAAAAGCATGTGCATCTTCACAGCAGCAGCGCCAAGCGTGCGCCTGTGTCATAAGTCAAGGGCCGGTTTGGACATCTGGTCCAGACTGAAGGACATGCCAACAATTTCTGACATGTCTACTGTCACTGCATATGATACTGTCACCACTGACAGAATGGTGGAGGATTACATTGGTGACAGCATCCAAGTAGGGATGTCAGACAGTCCATACCTGTACTGGCAGGAAAAAGAGGCAATTTGGAGGCCCCTGTACAAACTGGCTCTATTTTACCTGATTTGCCCCCCTCCAGTGTGTACTCCGAAAGAGTGTTTAGTGCAGCCAGGAACCTTGTCAGCAAAAGGTGTAGGAGGTTGCTTCCACAAAATGTGGAGAAAATGGTGTTCATAAAAATGAATTATCAACTCTTCCAGGGAGACCAGCCTCCAGAATGTACAGAGGGACCTGTGGTTGTGGATTCCAGTGGGGATGAATTAATACTCTGTGAGGATGAGGATGAGGATGTACACAACACTGAAGAGGGTGAAGAATCGGTGGATGAGGAGGATGAGGTCAACATCTTCCCTCCGTAGAGCCAGTTTGTGCAGGGACAGATTAATTGCCAGCTTGTTTTGTGGGGGCCCAAATGAACCAATCCTTTCAGCCACAGTCGTGTGGCAGACCCTGGCGCTGGAATGATTGGTTTGTTAAAGTGTGCATGTCCTGTTTATACAACATAAGGGTGGGTGGGGGGACCCAAGGACAATTCCATCTTGCACCTCTTTTTTTCTTTCCATTATGTACTGTTTGGGGCCTAGTTTTTCAAACTGCCATCCTGTCTGCCACTGCAGTGTCACTCCTAGATGGGCCAAATGTTTGTGCCACCCACTAGTATCGCTTAGCATAGTCATCCAGCTACCTCGGTGCAACCTTTTGGACATAAAAAACACTATTGTGAGATGTGAGATGTTCAGAATAGACTGGAAATGAGTGGAAATGAAGGTTATTGAGGTTAATAATAGCATAGGAGCAGAAACACAAATTCTGTGATTTTAGCTGTTTTTATGCTTTTTTAAAAAAAATACAGATCCAAAACACAAAACCCAGAACCCAAAACACGGAAGGGTGGTTTTGGCAAAACCAATCCAGATCCAAAACACGAAGAAAGATCCAGATCCAAAACCAAAACACGAAAAGTGGCCGGTGCACACCCCTAATCATGATATGTAATGATGAATAGGCCACCTAATGTATTATACACTGTATAACTTGAGTCTGGTGTTTCCAAATATGGGTTTACTTTGTTAGGTTAATCCCCAATTTAAACTGTCAAATTTTTAGACCTGTATTTTTTTTTTCATGAATGAGAGCACTTGGCTGGTACAAATAAAAACCTGGCTTTGATTCTGTACTATCCCATGAAAAATAAATGAATGCTTAGTTTTTCAGGCTTCTGAATATACTTTAAAATCAATTGAATGCTTTTATTTATTCTGTTACTTTATTTAATCTTTCACTTTTTCTCCAAAAATACTGTTTTGCTCAGTTTTCTTATAGGACAGTAGGCATTAGTGTGTGTAGAGGATGGTGAATTTTCTGCATGTATGTGATGTATTTCATTCGTCATAATGGTTTAAACATAAATGGACAAAAACGTCAAAATAGTGTAAATTATTTGACTAAAATAATTTAGTAAGTAACATGCACTAAAATATATGAATCAGTGGGTGTGTAGAACACAATAGCAATTATAAAAATGCCAGGTTTAAAACAGGATGAATTTACTGTTAAAAGCATCAACGGCATTGATATACTGAACATTCAGGGAGTTCAAGAAACCTCTGATTATGGTATTCTTGTGATTGCTATTGTGTTGCTATTTATACAGCCTTTGGATAATTACTTTTATTTAATACTGAAAAGCATATTCTTGTTTTAGCATTTTGGTACAAAAGTACGATCATTCATACACCGATTTCTTTTTCAGCATAGAATGACCCCAATCTGCCCAACTGCTGTACCTGCTTCAGCCTGTTCAATTTTGTAAGTTTAACAAGTTTATTTGTAAATTAACCTTAGTGTATTGAAATATGGAACCATTTTGTGTTAAATGCTCATTATAGCATACTATGAGAAGCTAAATAATATGAACCCTGACTGGCAATAATGCTTTTGATTGTAATTGTAAACTTTAAACAATTATAATTATGACCCTTAAAATGTCAAAGCCTATTAATCTTATCTTCTTCAAGGCACATGTCTACTTCATCTAATGACAAATCTTAGCATGTTGGTCCTTGAGCCCTGCTTGAAAAACAATGACTGAGGAGCTTTGTTCATTTGATCCATGAAATAATTAAACACGTCACATTAATTGTTCTTTAGTCTTCTGACTCTTATCCTATTATTTATGAGGACATTTTGGATAAAGATGGAATTGACATTGTTAGAAATGGTCATGAGCCTAAAAACACTAAATACATTCTAACATACATAATTTGGAATTGTTATATAAATTTGTTAAACTTTTAACTAATGTAAACTTTTTAAGCCTAATCATTGACTTTACATTGAAAATTACTCTCATTTGCTCTTGCTATGGCATGGGTAAAGGCCAACAATTATATTGATGATTAACACATAAGACCTAGTGGAATGGGGCATATTAACAACAGGTGAAGTTCAAGACAATAATTTTGGGTGCCAGACCATCTCATGGTGAAAGAATAAATCTTCAATTACAATCTTCTTGCAAAAAAAGCAGAATAGTTGCAAAACCTATTTTCCAACTTTGTCCTGCACAGTACTGTACTTTCAACAGATGTTAAATGTGATTTGTAAAGCTAGTTACACTACAATAAAATTATCTGGCCAATATGGTATATTGGAATGAAAATCTGGTAATATATGAGAGCAAATGACAATCAACCACTCTCAAAGGATTCTCTTCTATGCATGCTGGAATCTTTCAGCAGACTACTTTCACTACTGCTCTACAGTATCACTTACTGTATGTATATGATAACATAAGGCCTCTGCCACCATGACTACTCTCTAGTCATGCTGCCATCTTGCAGCAACCTCTTACTTATCAGGGGCTAGCAAAACAGATCTTCTTCTCATTACTTATTGTGCTCTTCTCTTGTAACATGGAGGCCTTCACCCTCACATTATGCTCAAGGGCACTGAGAGGGGGGGAGTTAGTACTAATTACCCAGGCATGGTTTATTGGAAGGGCATAGTGGGGGTCTGTGTGTGCCGCTGCCCCCACTTGCTATGACCTGTCAGTGTCACAGCACACACTGCTGTGTGTTTGGCTTCAGTAGGAGACCAGGTAGACTACTGCCTGCTGAGAAGCAGTCTCCCCTTTTCTTTTGCCTGTGGGGGGGGAGTGATCACACTGATTGTGCCCCCCCTGGATTTACACCGGGCTGAAGGGCCCAAAGCACCTTCCTCCCCAGTGCACAGCACCACTGCAAATAGTTTTTTTTATGTTCATTTTTTCTAAAGGCCATGCATTTTCTGATTGGATGCCCCCCTCCTATAGAAATGAGGCTTGGGCTGGCTCTCTAAAGTCCTGATTATGTGTGTGTCTTCAATGGACTCTTCCCTTTTCCTCATTGGATAACTCTCATTTACCTTCCACTGTGTCAACTGGGCTCTCCTCTCTGCATTGATCTTTTACTTTCTACATGGGCTTTATCTCTGTCTTTGTAGCATTGGGCAAGTCACCCTCCAAGCTGCAACTTTCACTAACAATCTTGACTTGAGATCCTGGAGGTTGTCGGCAAATGTACCAGACCATGGATTAGGGTCATACTTCACTTTTCTTAAGCTCTGTCACCTCAGACTACTTTTCCATGTCAATTGATCTAGTACAAATTATCCTACCATTTATTTTTACTTTTATAGAGTACTTTGCACACTTTTAAAACTATAAGAGTTTCTCAAATATACATTTTATCTTGTGCAGTTTTTTAGTTATTAGGCTTTGAAAATGTAAAAAACCCACAAGTTTGGCATTTGTGAGCATACAAAATCTAATTTGTTCAGATATTTCAAAAATCACAACAATATTTTGTTCAGAACATACTGTTACAAGCTTTAATTTGATATATCACATGGCATTGTTTAAGGAAATTTCAAGGTCATTTCAAGATCACAGGTTCAAATATTTATAAAATAGATAAAAAAAAAACCCTTTGTTTAAAATTTTCAAAATCTTTGGGCCTCATCCATACGCTGTCGCAAGCGCTGAGCGCTCGCAACCGAGTCGATGTTTAGGCCCTGTGCCTGTGCTGCGGCCGCACTGCGCGTGCGCAAGCCCCGAAGCGAGAGAGAAATTCTCTCGCTCCGGAGCTCACTACAAAAGGGGCGGCTGTCTATGGTGATTGACAGCTCGACCCGTTTTGTAGGCGTGGCGGGGGGTTGGTTTCACAAACGGAGGCGTTCCTTAAGGAACGCCTGCCGCATTGTGGGCGGCCGCACTGACATCAGCAGTGATGTCAGTGGGGAGCTTCATGCTCGATCAGAGCAGGAATCTCCCTGGGGCTTGTGGTTGCCGAGACCCAACCTTAGGGTCTCGTCGCAAGCCCCGATGGTCGCGATGGTCTTGCCCATCATGACCATCAACCTGGTCGGTCGCTAAAGCTGTGGGTGGTAACCCACAGCTTAGCAAGCGACCAGGAGGCCGCACTTCAAACCACAAGCGGCCATCCTCATTCAGAGCGAGCACTCGCTTCTTGCGACTGCCTCTGATTGAGGGCCTTTGTGTGTATTCCTTGATGTTTTAAGATTGTGCACTCCAAATTACCAAAGTTGAGACCTCAATGGGATCTTATATTTTCTACTAATTTGTGTTCATAGCGGTGATGTGCGTTCAGGTGAGGCAGAGCCTTTCCTGTCATATTTAGGTATACTCCAGAGTTTTGACAATAAAAATTATAAGAAAAATGTAAAGAAAATATTATAAATATCTTCTTTGAATTTAAGACAAAATATTATAAATATCTTCTTTGAATTATTCTAATAATTGTTATAGTCAAAACTCTGGAGTAAAAAGTGCATGGTAGATGAGGAACTGTCTTCCCTGTCTGCCTTTTCTGCACATTGCATATATGTGCAGAAATATGCATATATATATATATATATATATATATATACTGCTGCACCTTTGTATAATGCCCACATGAACCAGAGGGTTCATATATGTTTCTGTAAATCCATCTCTGATACTAGCCAGTGCCTCCCCAGCCATTTACCTCACTGCACATCACTGGTTTATAGTGACATGAAAATTTCTGATTCTGCACTATATTGCAATCAAAAAGTAATAAAGCTTACTTTTTGTGGGCTTTTTACTTTCAGAATCTTGGCAATGTTTTTTTTCAGAAACTGTTTTCATTAATTATCTTATACCTTTGAGACAGCAAAATTTAAGGGTGCATTATACCGTATTATAATTTAAGAATAATTTGCTCTGTCATGTGTCCCTTATACTATTATACTCTACCCAGTTATCACATACCTACTTTACTTTGACCTCACCCAACTGTCATCTTTGTCTCTATTTCTATTACTCCAATCCCTAGCTATAATATGTCCCTACTATTAATACTACCCTCATCTATAATCCTATGACTACTATGCCATACCAAATCATTAAAAAAATATTATGTGAGGCATGGTCAGAAAAAAATGGCCTGGACAATTTTTGAGAAGGTAAGAATGATGTTGGAAAATGTAAGCAGATTGAAGTAGAAAATTAAATAAAAATAAAAAGGTGCAAACCTAAAATGGCAACTGAACGTTTGCACAAGATGAGACTATCTCTTTCCCTCTCAGAGATTTTTACACTTGATCAGACATACCTCTATATTCATCACTACATGGTTTGACCATGTCAGATAACCCTGATGCAACTGACCTCCCGTCCTTTCATCCAACAGTGTATGTGGAGACATAATGAGCGCCATCTAGTGACTCTACTTTTGCTTCCTTGAAAAAGTCACTCATATTGATGAAATGTTGGACCTGCTATTAGCTGATTCACAGTTATCCACATGTCCATTGCTATGACATCAAGCTGCCTGCTCCCTGATCTCAGATCCTGGCAATTACTTTCTCTGCCGGGAAAATGGAGAGTGCACAAACACTGACATTCAGCAGCCGAGTACCCCATTCAAGCGACGCAGCATTACCAGTCACTGGGAATCTTTATTATCAGGTTACTAGTAGGACAATAATCACTAACAGCTGTCGGTTCCTGGTATTTGCTCTATACACTGCCGGAGAAGAGTGCACATACAATCTAAAGCAGCCGTGCACCAGGCAAGATCCCAATACTATCATCAGAGATTGAGGATACCTAACAACAGAGCAGCTGAATTACAGAGCCTGGAATCCGCAGCACCAGGGGTTGACTTAGGAAAATGTAAGGTCAGATCACTTTTTCTATGTCTGCAGCATGTGGTCACTGAAGTACAGTATTCATGAAAAGATCTTAAACATTCACTCTTTTGTGTTGTCTGTGTATGGTTACCTATGCAAGTATGGGTATTATATGTCCTACTTTTTAACAAACTTACATATTATATTAATTCTATACAAAATTCAGCTTATAAGTTTCACAAAACATTCTCATCTGTTACAATTTACAAGACTCACATTTTTAGTCCCAATTAGAAGAGACAATTAATGATTACTTTGACCTTAAATAGATGCCGCTGTCAAAAGATACAGTTTTTTAAGCCCATAAATGTGTATTACGCTGTAAGCTTATCCAACTAGGCTCAACTAGACTCTGTGTCAAAAAAGAAAAGTATAGCCAGACACGTCTACTCTTGCAAAAGTTTAAGACTTTGGAATTATCTCATAAGGCCTTCTCATCTGATACTGTCCTTGCTGAGTTGGAGACCAGAGCAACATTAAATACATTTCTTCCTGACAGAAGAATACTAGAATAGTACATTTGTGTAAAACATTACCTTCAATGGGGCAATAAGCCTGGCAAGTCTCTAGCCTGGGCTCTAAGATCCAGATGAGCTACTTCATAAATACATATCATCAAAGTCTCCAATGCAGGGAATGAAAACTCAGTTTAGATATCTTGGATTCTACAATGGTGGAGAGTAGGTGTAGAGGATGTGGAATCAGCTGATGGAAAAGATAGCCAGAAATCCAGTTGGAAGCTGGAAGTGATTGGCTACAGACAAGTGTAATTATGCTGCCAAAAGTTTGATTGCAATTGCAGGGGCCAGTATAGGAGAGGTTGCTGCTTGGAGGTCTGGAGGCATGTGCAGAGATCAGTGGGGAATAGAAGGCAGCAGCCATGGTCTTGATTAGTGACAGCGAAAAAGATTGGATTTGAAGCATCATGGGGTGAGTGTGCACAATTGGCAGTTCCAAGAGTAGTGTGGGGAGCATGGAGCAGTAGTGGGTGGTCAGTGGACATCTCCAGCAGAATTCCAGAGCCCAATGATGTTAAAATGGGCCCTAATGGAGACCTCACAGGACAATAGTAAAATCCATTTTATTCCCAAAAATAGCTATTGGCCTCATTTTCAGTTTAGATGTCTTTCAGGGAAAGTAAATATTGACCTTGTTCCACTCAGTACTGTTGCATTCCTCCAAATCTGAACTACTCATCACTACTTATTATATATGTGATACCTGCCCGTTTGTGGCCATAGTATCAATCTAAAGTTGGTTCAAAATTAATTTTCTACTGTATCATGGTGGGATGAGGATTGAATACAATTTGAGGAAATTAAAAAGAGGCTGGTGTTTTAGAATATTACAGGGCTAATTTAGGAAAATCACAGCAATCCACTACAACCAGTGTGATGTTGTTGTGGGTGAAAAATTCCCTCCCTTGAGCACCAAGTGCTATAGTACATCATATCTTCCTGCAAGATAAGAGATGGAAAAACATCAGAACTATTTTTATGTACTGTAAGTAACATGAAATTTGATAACATTTTAAAAATGATGCAATGGGTCCTGGCATAATCAATTTAGGCAATACTGTCAGAACAACCCTGGCAGGACTGTAGCTAGGGTGGTGCATTTGGTGCGTCCGCACAGAGTGCAACATTGCTGAGGGCAGAACTCTGCCCGCCCACCATCTCATATATAATAGTATCCCAGTGTGTTTTTTAATCCAGCACTGGGCGGCCACTGCTGCTTGTCCGCAGCGCCCAGCACAGAGGAGAGAGACAGCCGCAGCCTCCCCGCCTCCTTCTGATGTCCCGTCTCCCAGCAACCTATTGTGATAGGTGAGACGGAGACATCATCACATTTCCCTCCCAAGTTCCCAGAGGTCAGTGAGGAGGAGCTGCTGTGTGGTGGGGCTGGCTCAAGGAGTGGTGTGGTGTGGTGCTGCCTGTGTGTACTGGCTGTGGATACAGGACCGAGGACCTGCCACTGTGCCAGGTGAGGTCTGAGTCTTTGACTGGTCCAGACAGAGACTGGAGTGGCAGTATGAAAAGTAGTGGCCAGCCCAGCAGCCTGCCCCAGCCCCAATCCTTTACAACTGTGCTGCTGAATTTGTTCAGAAAAAAAATAAAATAAATGTATATACACTTAAACAGTATATAATACCTATATACAGTATATATATATATATATATATATATATATACACACATTTGAATGCATGTGTGTGTGTGTAGTTTATATATGCATTCATAATGTGTGTATATATATATATATATATATATACTGTATATAGTATGTATATATGTATGCATGTGTATACATATATACTAGAGATGTGCGCCGACCCCCGTGTTTTGGATTTGGATCTCCCCTGGTTTTGGATCTGGATTGGTTTTGCCAAAACCTCACCTCCGTGTTTTGTTCTTGTGTTTTGGATCTGGGTTTTTTCTTAAAAAATAAAAAAAACAGTATTAATAACCTCAATAACATTTATTTCCACTCATTTCCAGTCATTTGGTTACCTCACAGCTCACAATATTGATTTTTTTTCATCTAGATCTTGTGCGGCTAAGCCTAACACGCACAGGCACACAGACAATTATTAGAAAAAAAAAAGACAAGATTTTTTTTTTTCAGTTCCAGAACTTGGGCCCAGAGCACAAATTGATGATGACTGGAATCAGGCAGCACTAGCTTGAATTGCTGACTTGCTGTATTTTGTGTGGTTAAGCCTAACACACACACAAAAATATATATTACACAAAATATACTGTACACTTTATTTTTGCCCAGAACTTGGGCCCAGATGGACGCAGCAGTCAGCACAGCACAAGCCCTGATGGATCAGAAGCAACAGCCCAGATGGACACAGCAGACAGCACAACACCAGCCCAGAATGGATCAGCACCAGCCCAGGACACAGCAGACAGAACAGGACACAGCAGACAGAACAGCACAGCACCTCTCCCCATCCCTAAACTACCAACCCTCCCTGTTAAGTCTCCACAGCCGGAGTGAAATGGTGCCCACCGCATTCCTTATATGGTTTTACCTCGATGTCAGAGATCTGAGTAAGGCAGGAACATCTGAGCTGGTTTGGATCAGACTCAGATCCCCTTAGTTCGGGTGGGTTTGGATCTCTTAGATCAGAAACCGCTCATCTCTAATATATACACATTCATACATATATATGTGTATATATATATATATAAATAAATTTATATATATATATACATATACAGTCAGGTCCATAAATATTGGGATATTGACAGAATTTTCATATTTTGTCCTCTATTCACCACCACAATGGCTTTGAAATGAAACAAACAAGATGTGCTTTAACTGTAGACTTTCAGATTTAATTTGAGGGTAATTACATCCAAATCTGGTGAACGGTGTAGGAATTACAACTGTTTCTATATGTGCCTCCCACTTTTTAAGGGGCCAAAAGTAATGGGACAAACTAAACAATCCTAAATCTAACTTTCACTTTTTAATACTTTGTTGCAAATCCTTTGCAGGCAATTACAGCCTGAAGTCTGGAATGCATAGACATCACCAGACGCTGGGTTTCATCCCTGGTGATGCTCTGACAGGCCTCTACTGCAAATGTCTTCAGTTCCTGCTTGTTCTTGGGGCATTTTCCCTTCAGTTTTGTCTTCATCAAGTGAAATGCATGCTCAATTGGATTCAGGTCAGGGGATTGACTTGGCCATTGCATAACATTCCACTTTTTAGCCTTAAAAAACTCTTTGGTTGCTTTTGCAGTATGCTTCGGGTCATTGTCCATCTGCACTGTGAAGCACTGTCCAATGAGATCTGAAGCATTTGACTGAATATGAGCATATAATATTGCCCGAAACACTTCAGAATTCATTCTGCTGCTTTTGTCAGCAGTCACATCATCAATAAATACAAGGGAACCAGTTCCATTGGCAGCCATACATGCCCACTCCATGACACTACCACCACCATGCTTCACTGATGAGGTGGTATGTTTTGGATCATGAGCAGTTCCTTTCCTTCTCTTCTCTTCCCATCACTCTGGTACAAGTTGATCTTTGTCTCATCTGTCAATAGAATGTTGTTCCAGAACTGTAATGGCTTTTTTAGATGTTGTTTGGCAAACTCTAATCTGGTCTTCCTGTTTTTGTGGCTCACCAATGGTTTGCATCTTGTGGTGAACTCTTGTGAAGTCTTCTCTTGATTGTTGACTTTGACACATATACATCTACCTCCTGGAGAGTGTTCTTGATTTGGCCAACTGTTGTGAAGGGGTTTTTCTTCACCAGGGAAATAATTCTTCTGTCATCCACCACAGTTGTTTTCCGTGGTCTTCCGGGTCTTTTGGTGTTGCTGAGCTCTCCGGTGCATTCTTTCTTTTTAAGAATGTTCCAAACAGTTTATTTGGCCGCACCTACTGGTTTCGCTATCTCTCTGATGGGTCTGTTTTGATTTTTCAGCCTTCACTGATAGTGACAGCTCTTTGGATCTCATATTGAGAGTTGACAGTAACTGATTACAAATGCAAATGTCACACCTAGAATCAACTCCAGACCTTTTACCTGCTTAATTGATAATGAAATTACAAGGGAATAGCCCACACCTGTCCATGAAATAGCTTTTGAGTTGATAGTCCCATTACTTTTGGCCCCTTAAAAAGTGGGAGGCACATATTGAAACTGTTGTAATTCCTACACCGTTCACCCGATTTGGATGTAATTACCCTCAAATTAAATCTGAAAGACTGCAGTTAAAGCACATCTTGTTTGTTTCATTTCAAAACCATTGTGGTGGTGAATAGAGGCCAAAATCTGAAAATTCTGTCAATGTCCCAATATTTAAGGACCTGACTGTATATATACATATATATATATATATATATATATATACATATATATGCACACATACAAACATATATATAAACAGGCTATCGCCATTACAATCAATTATGAATGCAGCTGCAAGGCTCATCTTCCTTGCCAAACGTTCATCGTCTGCTGCCCAGGTCTGTCAGTCCCTCCATTGGTTGCCGGTTTTCTACCGTATTCAATACAAAATACTCTTACTTACACATAAGGCTATTAACCAAACCACACCAACATACATTTCTTCACTCATTTCAAAATATCTCCCTACTCAACCTGTCCGCTCAGCACAAGATCTGCGTCTCTCATCCCCACGCATTACCTGCTCCCATTCATGGTTACAGGACTTTCTTCGGGCTGCACCCACTCTATGGAATGCCTTACAATACGACTTTCCTCTAGTCTGCAATCCTTCAAGCGATCCCTGAAAACTCACCTCTTCAGGCAAGCTTATCAGATCCCAGAACCACCCACATAACCTTCATAGCCTCCATATCTAATTACATCCCCTTTCACAGTCCACACACAACCTCACACATAGTCTTTCTCTCACATCCTTATGACATTTGGCCAACATTCTGGTGTGAATGGATCATGCAGCCCACGAAGAAACTGTGCATTCTGGCTGGACCAAAATGCAATATATAGCACCTATCCTTGTGTATCAATGCCTATTTCCCTATAGATTGTAAGCTTGCGAGCAGGGCCTTCCTACCTATATATCTGTCTGTTATTACCCAGTTTTGTTCTATTAATGTTTACAATTGTAAAGCACAATGGAATATGCTACGTTATATAAGAGACTGTTAATAAATAAATAAATAAGTGTATATATATATATATATATATATACACGACAGGCTCAATCCACGGCATTCAACCATCTGGGGTGCCCTTGGTATGTGACCACAACATCTACATAAAAAATATATATAAAGCACTAATCCACGGCACTCACATTCCTAGTTTTGGGGTGCAACATGGTATGTGACCACATTGTTTAAATAGAAACCACATGGGCTCTGCACTCACCATAATAACTAATAATAATAATAATAATAAACATAATATTACTTGATAGCATACCCTGAGTTTAACACTAATGTGATGGCTATGTCCATGTTATAATTCTGAGCATACACATGTATGTATGTATGTATGTATGAATATATATTTTAGGGGTGTGCACCGGCCACTTTTCGTGTTTTGTGTTTTTGTTTTGGATCTGGATCTTTCTTCGTGTTTTGGATCTGGATCGGTTTTGCCAAAACCACCCTTCCGTGTTTTGGGTTCTGGGTTTTGTGTTTTGGATCTGTATTTTTTTGAAAAAAAGCATAAAAACTGCTAAAATCACAGAATTTGTAGGTTTTTCTTCTCCTATGCTATTATTAACCTCAATAACCTTAATTTCCACTCATTTCCAGTCTATTCTGAACACCTCACATCTCACAATAGTGTTTTTATGTCCAAAAGGTTGCACCGAGGTAGCTGGATGACTATGCTAAGCGACACGAGTGGGCGGCACAAACACGTGACCCATCTAGGCGTGAAACTGCAGTGGCAGACTGGATGGAAGTTTGAAAAACTAGGCCCCAAACTGTACATAATGCAAAGAAAAAAAAGAGGTGCAAGATGGAATTGTCCTTGGGCCCTCCCACCCACCCTTATGTTGTATAAACAGGACATGCACACTTTAACAAACCAAACATTTCAGCGCCAGGGTCTGCCACACAACTGTGGCTGAAATTATTGGTTCGTTTGGGCCCCCACAAAACAAGCTGGCAATTAATCTGTCCCTGCACAAACTGGCTCTACGGAGGCAAGATGTCGTCCTCATCCTCCTCATCCACCGATTCCTCACCCTCTTCAGTGTATACATCCTCATCCTCACAGAGTATTAATTCGTCCCCGCTGGAATCCACAACCACAGGTCCCTCTGTACGTTCTGGAGGCTGGTCTCCCTGGAAAAGTTGATAATTCATTTTATGAACATCATCTTCTCCACATTTTGTGGAAGCAACCTTCTATGCCTTTCGCGGACAAAGTTCCCGGCTGCACTAAACACTCTTTCGGAGTACACACTGGAGGGGGGGCAACTCAGGTAAAATAGAGCCAGTTTGTACAGGGACCTCCAAATTGCTTCTTTTTCCTGCCAGTACAGGTACGGACTGTCTGACCTTTAACAGACAGACGCACGCTTGTCGCTGCTGCTTTGAGGATGCAAGTGCGGCTACAGCCCACACAATTCACAAAGACAGAAAAAAAAAGAAGAATATTTTTTATTGTTTGTGGAGCGGACTTTGAGGGTTACACCACCCTTTAACAGACAGACGCACTCTTGTCGCTGCTGCTTTGAGGATGCAAGTGCGGCTACAGCCCACACAATTCACAAAGACAGAAAAAAGAAGAAGAATATTTTTATTGTTTGTGTAGCACACTTTGAGGGTGTCACCACCCTTTAACAGACAGACGCACGCTTGTCGCTGCTGCTTTGAAGATGCAAGTGCGGCTACATCGCACACAAGTCACAAACACTTCAAAAAAATAGTTTTTTAGTTTTTGGAGCACTTTGAGAGTTACACCACCCTTTAACAGACAGACGCACGCTTGTCGCTGCTGCTTTAAGGATGCAAGTGCGGCTACAGCCCACACAATTCACAAAGACAGAATAAAAAGAACAATATTTTTATTGTTTGTGTAGCATACTTTGAGGGTGTCACCACCCTTTAACAGACAGACGCACGCTTGTCGCTGCTGCTTTGAAGATGCAAGTGCGGCTACATCGCACACAAGTCACAAACACTTCAAAAAAATAGTTTTTTAGTTTTTGGAGCACTTTGAGAGTTACACCACCCTTTAACAGACAGACGCACGCTTGTCACTGCTGCTTTAAGGATGCAAGTGCGGCTACAGCCCACACAATTCACAAAGACAGAATAAAAAGAACAATATTTTTATTGTTTGTGTAGCACACTTTGAGGGTGTCACCACCCTTTAACAGACAGACGCACGCTTGTTGCTGCTACTTTGAGGACAGTATTATATGCAGTGACAGTAGACTTGTCAGAAATTGTTGGCACGTCCTTCAGTCCGGACCAGATGTCCAAACCAGCCCTTGACTTATGACACAGGCGCACACTTGGCGCTGCTACTATGTTGATGCACGTGCGGCTACATCGCACACAAGTCACAAACACATTAAAAAAATAGTTTTTTATTTTTTGGAGAACTTTGAGGGTTACACCACCCTTTAACAGACAGATGCACGCTTGTCGCTGCTGCTTTGAGGATGCAAGTGCGGCTACAGCCCACACAATTCACAAAGACAGAAAAAAAAAGAACAATATTTTTATTGTTTGTGTAGCACACTTTGAGGGTGTCACCACCCTTTATCAGACAGACGCACGCTTGTCGCTGCTGCTTTGAGGATGCAAGTGCGGCTATAGCCCACACAATTCACAAAGACAGAAAAAAGAAGAATATTTTTTTTGTTTGTGTAGCACACTTTGAGGGTGTCACCACCCTTTAACAGACAGACGCACGCTTGTCGCTGCAGCTTTGAGGATGCAGGTGGAATCTAGACGGGATTTGGAACCGGGGACACACTACCTCCATCAATTGTCTAAATCCCACTGCACTAATGGCGGATACCGGATGCACGTCTAACACCAACATAGCAGTCAAGGCCACAGTTATACATTTTGCTTCAGGATGACTGCTGTCGTACTTCATCCTCATCGCTAGGGACTGTTGGAGGGTCAATTGTTTAGTAAAAGTAGTGATGTTCCTACTTCCTCTCTGGGATGATGAACAACTCCCAGCAGCAGCAACAGCACTAGGAGGAAGTGGTTCTTGATCTTTCCCTATTTTATTTTTATCGGAGAAAGTTTGGTCCTCCATTTATGTTATATTGATATATACGTGCGGCTAAAGCGCACACAAACACAGAAAATATTTTTTTATTTTTGCTGGAGAGTAGTGCACTTTGTGGGTTACACCACCCTTTAAGAAATGAGCCAGCCGGCTCTTTACTTAAGGGACACAGGCGCACGCTTCGCGCTGCTCCTTTGTTGATGCACGTGCAGCCACAGTGCACACAAGTCACAAACACAGAAAATATATATTTTTTTGGTTTGGACTGGAGTGTACTTTGGGGGTTACAGCACACTTAAACGGTCAAGCCAGCTGGCCCTTTACTTATGACACAGGCGCACGCTTGGCACTACTTTGTTGATGCACGTGCGGCTACTGCGCACACAATTCACAAACACAGAAAATATATATTTTTTTGGACTGGAGTGTACTTTGGGGGTTACAGCACCCTTTAACGGTCAAGCCAGCCGGCCCTTTACTTATGACACAGGTGCACGCTTGGCACTACTTTGTTGATGCACGTGCGGCTACTGCGCACACAATTCACAAACACAGAAAATAATATTTTTTTTGGTTTGGACTGGAGTGTACTTTCGGGGTTACAGCACCCTTTAACGGTCAAGCCAGCCGGCCCTTTACTTATGACACAGGCGCACGCTTGGCACTACTTTGTTGATGCACGTGCGGCTGCTGCGCACACAATTCACAAACACAGAAAATATATTATTTTTTTAGCACTTGGGGGGAGCACCCCTAATGGACAGAGCACCCCCTGGACAACACTACAGCACCCCTTTAGGACTGGGACACTGCACAGGACTTTGGAGTGGACACAGCCCCTATGGAGAACTGACTGCACAACACAGTCCAGCCAGCCCCTATGGACTTTGAAGTAGTGGACACAGCCCCTATTAACAACAGCAGCACAGCACAACACAGCCAGCCCCTATGGACTTTGAAGTAGTGGACAACAGCAGCACTACACTACACTACACTACACTACACAGCCCAGCCAGCCCTAACTCCCACCCTCCCTCTTCACTATCCACAGCCGAGTGAGAAAATGGCACCGACGCGGGTACCTTATATAGGATCCAAAACCTGCGAGACTCGGAAGGTGGGATGATGACGTTTTGCCTCGATTTCAGATCCGAGTCAGGCGGGAAAAGTCTAGCCTGACTCGGATCGGACTCGGATCGGGGGGGCTCGGGGGGGTTCGGATTTCAGAAATCCGAACCCGCTCACCCCTAATATATATATATATATATATATATATATATATTTCTTGCACAGGGCACCAAAATGTCTAGTTACAGCTCTGAACTCTAGTTACAGCTCTGAACCCTGGTAACATGGATGAACAAGGGGTAATGTTATATGTTCTCACTGTGAGGTAAGCTCAGATAACCTAAAAGTTAGTACTGTAATGTATGCTCAGTTTAGACTGAAACCAATTACTGTTCATGGGATGTAAAGAAGCCAATAAGCAATAAATATACACATGTCACACTTCTAGAGCCTCTGGCACTTAATTATCCTGGATTATTCTGAAAAAGCTATTATTTCTGAATGTGATTTATTACGTGAACTGTGACTTATCAGTGGCATGGCCTCTTCCTATTCTAATTTTTTTCTGTCATGTGCATGCTTAGTACTACTTAGTTAGAATGTAATAAATTCAACATATATTACTTATGTACTTATCATTTCCCATATATGTGTTAAAATACTTAGGTTATACATATATGTCATTTAAAGTCATTACAATATAGGGGCATATAAATCAAAATGTCTGATTGTGGATTTAATTCTAATATAAGAAAAACATATTGCTGGGTATACGGTACTGTCTACAGTGAATTTACTACTTTGCTAGGCAAGATTTTCCAGTTGTGTGCATGCATAAGATTTGGGCTTTCAGCACAAAAATAGAGAACATTTATTTTAACAATGAAAAAAACTTATTTTAAAATATTTATATGTAAACTCCATGACTGCAAGTATTGGCAATGAAGAGGATACCCTGCACTCCCTACACTGCTCTTGTGTTAAAGCTACTGTAGGACACAAAGTGCTGTTGAAGAAAAGTTTTTGCGGATTTGGACTTTTCACGTGTTTTCAACTTATCTCTGTATTCAATTGCAGGAGTTTTCGCCTACGCGGAAAATAAAACAGGAGAAAATTTTCCTCTATGTATAGGCAGACGAATTGGTGCAAAATCACTATTTTGGGGTGCAAATATGGGGATTTGGTCCAGAACCCTTTGCACACACACCCTAATGACTAATTAGTCATTTTTGGGGCGAAAATGAAAAAAGTGTTGGAAAATGGGTAAAAAGTGGGGGCGTGGTACTTTGGGGGGCTATATGGATGGGAAAGGTGTTTTGGGGATTGCACAAGGCTGCAGCAGGTGTATTTTTGAGATTTTTTTTAAATCTTCACTTTTAGAGACATTGAAACATGCTAGTACCCATTTTTATGTACCCCAAATTTGACCTCGGTGCTTATTTTTCCCAAAAGAAATAGCATTCTATAATTTTTCAGCACTTATGCATATAAGCGTATAACAGCCAATTCTGACACTTTAAGAACAAAAAACACTTTCATTAGGGCTATAAGAACACTTCTATATTGATTTCTAATGTTAGTGCAGCTTTTTCTGGGGTAGAGACTGATTTCCTCAAAATCTTAGGGACTTTTTCCGATAGTTTCGCTATTCGACGATTTTGCCTGTTTACCTTTTTCGCGTATTTTGGAATTGAATATGGAGATAAGCGGGAGCGCACATGGAGAAAGTATCACCTAAAAACACGCGAAGGCGGTGAAAACATGGCGGCTCAGCTTTTCGACGCTAATGGCATACGGGCCATTGTTACAGAGCGCATGTATCCCAATTGTGTTCGCAATTGTGATTTCAGAATTATGTACAAAGAAGCACAATGAAAATGCATTAGGCATCCCTGGGCGGTGACTGGGAGTTTGCTATTAAGATGCATGGAGATGGTCTGTATTACAGGTCTTATGGGTGTGTCATGGGAGTGTCATGTGCATGTCACTGAAGTATTTGCAAACACAGATGCCTAATCGCTCACATAGGACACCATACTCAGACTGCCACAGGGCTGGTAAGGTTTTGAGGGACTACCTATAGTGGGACATTTGCACGCATGGCTGTACGCCTGGGAAGGGCTTAGTAGCAGCATTTGCATAAGTTGCAGACATGTGACCAGCAAATGACACAGATACGGATGCGGCAGCATCAAAATCAGAATCAGATAGCTCCTTACTGTAATGCTGTAGCATTAAAGAGTATCTGAATGAAGCAAACCTATGAAAACATTGATTAGCTGCCTGTGATTAAAAAAAAAGGAAAAGCAACATGTGCTGTAACAGTATATCAGTATGGCTGGATAAGAACATGGGGCATAACCATGTCTTGAGGAGGTGTGTCTGCATCACAGATTGGGTATTGCTGTGCCCATGGAGTCATGCCTAGAATTAAAAAGGGACATTGGGCCTTATTCAGACCTGGTCGCAAGCGCTGAGTGCTCGCAACTGGGTCGATGTTTGCCCAGTGGGCATGCACACGTCGGAGCTGGCATGCGCGAGACCCGGCTAGCGATGGGCGCTCCATCACTATGGGTCTCGCCCCAAAGGGGGCGAGCTGTCAATGGTGATTGACAGCTGGCCCCGTTTGGGAGGTGGGCAGGGGGGGTGGCCGGCCAAACGGAGGCATTCCCGACGGAACGCTTGCCAATTGGAGGCGGCCCCACTGACATCAGCAATGATGTCAGTGGGGAGCTTCCTTCTCGATCAGAGCAGAAAGCTCCCTGGGGCTTGCGCTTACCGAGACCCAACCTTAGGGTCTAGCCACAAGCCCCGATGGTCGCGATGGACTTGACCATCGCGACCATCACCCTGGTCGGTCGCTAAGCTGTGGGTGGTACTTAAACAAACAATCGGCCGCCCTTATTCAGAGAGAGCGATCGCTTCTTGTGACTGCCTCTAAATGAGGGCCATTTTCCCTTCTCCCAATTCTGTCACTTGCACCAGTGGCAGATGGATGATTTGGTAGAAGCGTGTATTCATAAAAATAAGTGTGTCTGTCAAAGTTGAATTTATTGAGAGATACAATTTGGTTTTGTATAGGACAAAAGCAGAGGATGGGTTTGTTGCCATTCACTTTTGAAAAACCTTTGTCACAGTGTCATATAAGTTAATATTTAATATATTGTTAAGAATGGGATGATGTTTTTGCTATTGTGGGGATGTAAGATAGAACATTTGAAAACAGAGATGTTAAGAAAATAAAGGAAAAATAGTTGTTTAAGATTTCCTGAAATGGAATATTTATGCATATTTATTTGGGTTAAATGTTGTGTTAGTTGGGTTGGTATAAAAAGAATTTAAGTATGCCAATTTTTCTTTTAAAATGCTTGGTTGCATGGTGTCATTGATAGTTAAGGATAAAGTTTGGTTTGAGTGGAATTAGTGTGGAACATTTTAAAGTTAAAAGATATATCATGCAGTTTTTGAATGAGAGAGAGTTTATTTTGAATATATATCATTTATGACCCAGTGATATGGTGTGGTTTTGAATAAAATGACAATGGGAAGAATGAGTAATACTGTAGGTAATATATTGCTGGGATGAATAGGAATAGTGTGTTACCAGTAATACTAATGACCAAAATCCCAGGTCCGACCCAGGTTTTTGAACATGATGTCAAGCTGTGTCACAGCTGCTCACACCCCTTTCACACTGCAGCCCTGTCAGTCCTGCAAAACAGTGTATGTCATAAGAAATTGACTAATTTTTGGGCACACAAAGAATAGGTCATGAAAAGTGGGTGGTGACTAATCCACAGCTGCCAATCAACTTATTTTATGCATGACCCGGGTCGTGCCTCTCACACTGCAGCCAAGCCAGATCGGCCCCGTGTATTACCCTGGTCTTGAACATGTTTGAGATCCCAGTACACACAACCCAGGTTGACCCATTCACACCAATCCAGGACTTTTGTTGCCATGGCAATATCCCGGGTCAGAGGCTTGGCCTGAAAGGGATATAAGAAATATTAGGAAGGGAAGAGACTTGATGTGTTCAGGTCTATGTCCTTGAGAGCGGCATGGTGGAAAATTGTGATAAATTTATTCTGGAATTTTAATTATGCAAATGAAATTGGTGGCATTTCAGAAATTTGTGTATGGAGATACTGTAACTGGTGTGAAGTACATATCATGGAAAGTTTAGTTATCCGGTATAAGTCTTATTGTTTGTTGATGGGTTGAGTGATTGTTTGTAAAGTAGATTGTGAGAAATATATATGTTTAAAAAGGAAATGACTGATGTTTAGTATTGTTTATGGATAGTTTAACTTAAACTGTATAATATGAGGTGTTTGAAGCAGTAGTGATATGGAAGCTATATGGAAAACTAAAAAATGGAAGGACTGGTATAGACTCTAGTTTGATTGGAGAGAGTGGAATTTTGGGTGGTGGATTGTCATCTTTTACTATTATTTCTTAGTTGTGTGGAATTTACACCCATAGTTTTATTTTCAAAATGGGAAAACATCTGGATGAGAGTTTAAATTGTGACAGTTTTTTCAGTCTAAAAACATACAAGTTTGCATGTTCTCGGACTGTTACATTGGCCAAGTTTAAAAAGTATGAGCATTTACTGTTAAACTCTCACATTTTCTAAACTTTCACCCTATTACATTTGGCCCCAGATGAGTTATGAGCCATGGGTACCACAGGCTTAAGTGTGGAGCAACATGTGTACTCTATTATACATGGGAAAGAATCAGAAATATTCATGTGGACAGCACTGCAAGCAGTGTATCAAGATGGAGGTCTCAAGTGGAGGATAAATTTAAGATGTGTATTCTATAACACAATATTTAATAAATGCAGCAGTATTAGTGATTATAAAAACAAAATGATGTTTGACTCTCAACAACTAATGTCTTTTGGAGTGCAAGTTTATGATGAAGAGATTGCTACACCAATTGATGTCTGAGTTTGACTTCCTGGTTGTGGCAATGGAGGCAATCAGAGCAAAGTTAACAACAGACACAGTCAGGGCAAAGCTATTACAGTTTAAAGAACGTATGGCCTGTGATTTGAATACTGAAACAATTGCATTACATGCAAAATGTGAAAAATTCTGAAAATTTTAAAACAATTGTTATAATTGTCACATGATAGGTCATAAAGCAATCATTAAAAGAGGAATGTGCTACTGCACAGACTCCAGCCTTCCTGCTTTCCAGGGAGGCTTCATTCTCTGTCCAAAGGTAGCCACCATAAGCATCTGCAGGGGCCATCTTGTCATCACTGTGTATAATGAAATGGTGGGAGACCGAAGTCTCCTAATTAGTTATTATACGAGACCTGGTAAAAAGCTGCATTTAGAGCTGTTCCAGCATGCCAGCACCACTACCCATTTCCGGCATACACTCACCAGCAGGTGAATTGTTTACAACACCATTCCACTCTATTACAAGTGTTCATGTAACAGTGAGTACAGCTGTATCTGCTATCTCTCAATATAGCAACACCACTGGTTAAGTAACTGGACTGTTCATAGTTTAAGTCATCCGTAGTTGTGTGCCAACATAACTCTGCAATATCAACACCTGCACACTCATAATTTACAACATGCATATCACTTAAATTAATGATATTATTCTCTGAGTACTTATGGTCTAACAAAAAAAATAACATTGCAAAACTGTATACCTTAAATGAAGCTAAATAATGTGGTTTTATATTTGTATAATGTTATATTACAGCTCTAATACTGACAATTATACGTTTGCACAGACAGTATTACTCTGTTCATGGAATAATTGGTGAAACATATATCCCATATAAACATATATCCCATATAAACATATATCCCACTTTGCTCTAGGGGTTGAAATCATTTTAAAATTCAAATTGTTTGTGCTGAATTATTTTGTGTGATAAAAACTAAAATTGGTCTCTACTTACCTCATATACCATCTGCAAATTATAAAAGATTTTGCTATGGTTCAAACAACTCACAAGCTTCAATAATGCTAACCTGTCAACTACAACATTTTATTACTATATTTTATATATTTTATTTGACTTATACTTTATACCTTTATGGCTTATTAAAACATGTCGGAATGATTACATTATATTAATTAAGATACATTATTCATGTAGTTTGATTCTCATAATTTCAATCAGAATGCTCTTTGGATCTCTTTGGCTGCAGATTTAGCAGCTGTCAATTTATGTGCTGATAGAAGGCCATTCCTTTAAAACAGGAGTATGCTGAAATTGCACATATGCTTCTAAGGAAACTATTTTACCACACTGAAATGCATCAAAATATGTAACTCAATGTAGCCAGTTTATTTTATACAAGACACCTACATAGGTTGATACACAACCAATGTGATATTTGCCTTCTGATAGTGCTTGCTTTGAATATTACACTCTAGTAACTACCAGAATAATACAGATTCTGATACCATGTGACCACCTATTTCAGACCTATATTGGCACCTAACAAGCAGAGATACATTTGGGATGTCTTATCCAGGTCTGCATCTTACTTACTGGGTCTCATACATATTCCCCATGGCATATTCAGCTCTACTTTATGGTTCATTTAGTGTAAACAATAGTCTCTGTAAGGGACTGTGAGGTCCATGATTATAAACTGTTCTCATATTAAAAATGTTACTGAGATTAACTGTAGCAAACCATCCTTGCCTGCATTTACTAAGTGAATCTTATGTATGACACTTTATATTTCAGGATTCCAGATGGCAGTTATTTGATACAATGTACTTCTATCCACTGTATTAATTGTTTCTGAAACCAAAACTTTCTTTGCTGCTGCTTCTACTATACATATATACTATATATACTGTATATATATATATATATATATATATATAAATATGTATGTATGTATTATATATATGTATATATATTACGTAGACAAAAAAAACTTACGGTTTCACATGTCCCATTAAGGCTGCTTGGACATGGTCTGAAAATTCCCAAAGCCTACTGAATTTCTTCCACTCAAACTCCAAAAAGCAATCAAATTACGATCATTAAAGGCTGACGCCTTAATGGCAGTGTTCCTTGTGTAATACAGATATGGTACACCATGTGGTTAACTGCAGATTCAGCACTCTCACAGAGTGAGATTGTTGTCACTCACAAAATGGTGGAGCTGCTATTTCACATAATTGTGTGCTCATTGGAATACACACATGCAGTCTGTGCAACTGAGGTCTGAGCAGAATATAGAGCTGCGCAGATAAGATAAGAGTATGGTGGATGGGAGGAGAAGACAGGGGGTTGTGGATGTGGCAGACAGAAAGGCATGCAGAGGGGAAGATTAAGCAGTACAGATTGGGGTGAGCTAAGGTGATGAGATGGGTTGAAAACAGTGGTGCACATGGGGGAAGACAGAGTGGCATGGTTTGGGGGAACAGAGCAACATGAATGGGGAATACAGAGTAGCATTGATGCAGGAAGATAGAGCAGCACAGATGGGTAAAAACAGATTGGTATGGATGAGGAATTAGACTAGCACAATGGAAGAACACACAACAATAGGGATTGGGGAAGACAGATTGGTGTGGATGCAAGGGGAAATACAGAGTGGCACGGTTGGTGGGACAGAGTGGTGCAGATGTAGGAAGAAAGAGTGGCAGAGATGAGGGGACGACAGAGAGGTGCAGGTGGGAGGGAAAAGAGAATGGCATGGTTGGGGGGACAGAGTGGTAAAGATGGAGGAAGAAAGAGTGGCAGAGATGGGCGGAAGACAGAGTGACGTGGCTGGGAGCAAGGAAGTGGTGCAGATGGAAGGAAACACAGGGGCACAGATGCAGGAATACAGGGCGGTGAACAAGGGGAAAGACATATTGGTGTGGATGAGGGCATGCAGACTAGCACAGTTGGGAGAACACACAGCTGTAGGGATTGGGGAAGAAATAGCAGCATGGAGGTGAAGTTAGTGTACATGTATAGATGGAGTATGATAGTTTTAGCAATTAGGAAGCTGAATGTGTATAATAAATTAGATGAATTGAGTTAGAAGGATGTTGGAACCCAGTGGGATTATTGTGGTGACTGAATGGGAAGATTGTGGGCACTGAATGAGATGTGAGTGCCACATAACTGCTCTAACCACAGTTGCATAGACTGCATGTGTGTAATCCAATGAGCACACAATTCTTTCATTAGCAGCTCCACCATTTTGTGAGTGACAGCAATTTCACTCTGTGAGAGTGCTGAATCTGCAGTTAACCACATAGTGTCATGGCATACCATATATGTATTACACAAGGAACACATCCATTAAGGCATTAGTAATTTCATTGCTTTTTGGAGTTTGAGAGGCAGAAATTCAATAGGTATTGTGAATTTTCAGATCATGTCTAAGCAGCCTTAATGGTACATGTTGAAACCGTAAGGTTTTTTGTCTATAGAATTTCATAGCTTTTTTTAAAATGTATTAACTATCAGGGTTTGGATGAGTAAACTGGACCATCTGCAGGGGAGAAGGGCAACAAAATGGTACACTAGCACAGGTGGAAGAGGGGACAGCACACAGGAGGTGGTTTGGGAGGTGCAGAGTGTGAGACGGCTGTAGGCATGCGGTGTAGTGGCAGCAGTGGTGGTGCAGAGCAGTGGCAGCAATGCAGTGCAAAGGGGGCATCAGCAGGCAACAGAGGGCTGACTGGTAGTGCGCATGCACCTGAGAAAATAAAATCAATAAGTCACAGATGCACAAACATAGCAGTGAGATCCATCTACGCATCTATGTTAAAAATTGAATGTGTAAAATAAAAAAGCCCCCCCCAAAAAAACCCAACCAGCATCAGGCTTTTAACAGCCAGTCCTGGTTGTATTAAAATACAGGGGAAAAATTACGTATTTAAACACAACCAGCATCGGGTTAGTCAGAATAAGCCCTGATTGCCAAAATATGGGGACAAATGATGTAGGGGTCAGCTCAACCAGCACTGGGCTCTCCGCCAGCTTTGGTTCTGGAAATACTGGAGGAAAAATACGTAGGGTCCCCCTGTATTTACCAGAACCAGACTCTTTCTAGCAGGGGGAGATGCCACAGCCAGGGGAGTCCTTTCACCGGGCTCCCCAGCCAAAGAATCACCCTTGACTGCTAGTCAGCTAAGGCTGGGGATCCCCAACAAAGGGGTCCCCCTCTCCAGGGCACCCCAAGCCCAGGCTGATAGCCCAGGGCTATCCCCAGCACCCCTGGTCAGTGGGTGCTGAGTTGATTGTGTTGTGTGGTACATATGAAAATATAAATATTGTATTTTGCAGTAGTACTACAGGTCCCAGCAGGCATCCCCGCATACTGGCACTTGGAGAACCACAAGTACCTGAAGGCGGGACATTAAGGGCCCGCTGTTACCTATAGTATCCCTGAAACAGAAATAAAAAAATTAAAAAAGACACAATTTTTTAAAATATTTCATTTTGCTGCACATTCACCTGGAGGGCAGCAGCCTGTAAGCTCTTTTACATGGCTGCCGCTTCCTCCAGGACTTCTACTGTGTCTTCATCTGTAGGGTAGTGGCCTTTAAGCTCCTTTGCATGGCCACCACCCATCCAGGACTTCCGCGGCATCTTCTTGCTTCAGCTGGTCTTTTCTTTAGCTCCCCGGCCGATGGACTGAGTGGATGGTGCCTCGTGCTGGCTGTATGTAAGCCACCCGTAGGGGCAGGGTGATGACATCAAGAGCCATGATTGGCTCGCGGTGGCCATCTTTGAATTTCAAAAATGGCGCTGAGACGCCATTTTTTAAAAGGGCATGCTTGGTTCTCACCATTGAAGTCAATAGTGAGAACAGCTAATTTTTTGAGAGGCAGAAGGCTCGCCTTTCTCAGCCAATAAGTGCTCCGCATCGGGATTTCTGGATGGAAATCCCACAACGGAGCTATCACTCAGGTAGTAATGTCCTTAGAGGATACTTCTATTGTACGAGGGTCCGCATATTTTCATTGTTTTTTTGCCAAGACCCTGGATTGTCTAAAGAGGACAGATCCATTAATTGGAGGAGGTGAGTTTTGATTTTTTATTACAGGTACTCCATAGGATTATCTACTTGGAGAAGAGAAGAGATTGGCTACAGGGATACTAGATGAGTATGTGAGATAGTGTGTGCATGCATGAGTACATGTGTGTGTGCATGTATGTTTTAATAAAAAAGACACTGTGGAACTACAGGTACCAGCAGGCCTATAATAGCCCACATGCTTATACTTGTGGTTCTCCAAGTAACAGCATGTGGGAGAACCCCAGGCCCAGGCTGATAGCCCGGTGCTATCCCCAACACACCTACAGTTCCCAACAAGCCTCCCCCACATGCTGGTACGTGGAGAACCAAAAGTATCAGTATGTGAGGAATTACAGACCTGCTGGTATCTGTAGTTCTACAGCAAAAGCAATATTAAAAAACTACACAACACACATCGTAGAAAAGTAAAATTTTTAAAAGCATACATGTACACACTATCTCACTTACTTACCTATGTATCCCTGTAGCCAATCTGTCCTCTTCTCCAGTAGGATATCCAATGGAGTACCTTTAAATATGAAAAAAGGCATGCCCCACATTCCAAAAAAGCAACCAGCACCAGGCTTTAAAGACCCAGTGCTGGTTGTGCTAAATACAGGGGACAAATGATGTAGGGGTCCCCTGTATTAAGCACAATCAGCACAAGGCTTTTCAGAACGAGTCCTGGTTGTCAAAATATGGAGGACAAATGATGTAGGGGTCCCCCCATATTTAAAGCAACTAGCACTGGACTCTGAGCCAGTCTTGGTTCTGGAAAATCAAAGGGAAAAAATGCACACGGTGCCCCCATATTTACCAGAACCAGCACCGGACCCTTTTTAGCGGGGAGGTGATGCCACAGACAGGGGAGTCTTTCACCAGGCCCCCCAGCCAAAGCATCACCCCTGGTTGCTAGTCACCCCAGGCATGGAATCCCTGGGGAGCTTGGGACCCCCCAAAATAGGGGTTCCCCTCTCTAGGGAATCCCAGGCCCAGGCTGATAGACCAGGGCTATCCCTGACACCCCTGGGCAGTGAGTGCCAGGTTGATTGTATAATGTGGTGCATTTGAAAGAATATTTTCTTTTGCAGGTGAACTATAGGTCTCAGCAAGCCTCCCCACATGTTGATACTTGGAAAACCACAAGTACCAGAAAGCGGGGCATTTTGGGCCCACTGGTACCTGTAGTAGAAAAAGAAAAGAAATATTAAAATAAACAGACACCGATTATTAATTTTTATTTTGTTTTATCTGCACCTTCTCCTGGGGGGCAGCGGCCTTTAAGCTCTTTTTCATGGCCGCCACCCCAGGAATTCGGAGTATTCACCTGGTGGCTGCCAACCCACCAGGGCTCTAGTGTCAGCTGCGGGACCGGTGCCTGTTCGGGTGTTGGCGGTGGGCTTGAATCCAAGGGGATCCAGGCCCTGCCAGCCTTTCTGCCAAATATGGCAGCGGTGCCCATTTTAAAAATGGCACTATGGGGCAAAGACTGCCACTGCAAGCCAATCACGGCTTGCAGCAGCCATCTTTTAATTTAAAAAATGTAGCTAAAGCTCCATTTTTGAAATGGGTACCGCTGCCGTACTCAGAAGAATGGCTGGTGGGTACTGGATCCTCTTGAATACAGACCCGCCGCCAATGCAACAACAGCTGCCGGTTCCCCACCGCCGCCAACACCACCCACACTACCGCGGCCCGCACTGCCACCAACACCCATGATGCTGCTTTCGCTGTTGAGACACCCACACCTCCTCCACCGCAGACACCCCACACCACCTCTGCCGCTGATGGCTGCACCACCGCCGATTTCCCGCAGCTGCTAACACCCGCTGCCATTGCCATTTTCCAGCGCCCGTTAACTCTCGCAAATGACGGCCATCTTGGTGTACCCAAGTGAAGCCACAGTGAATACACCTGCTGGAGGCCCCTACAGAGGCTGTGCAACAAGTTGAAAAGTCCTATCTCTACAATGGCACATTCTTGAGGTAATAGTTTAAAAACTGTAGCTTTCTAATTTACCTGAACCCCAAAAGCACGTACCTTGGAAAAATAGCTACCTAATAAAACAAACTTCAAGTCTAAATTAGTCCCCTACCTTTCCTACCTTATGCCTTCCAAAAAATCCCCCATAGAGAACAGCAGAAAAGTGGTCCTAAGTGAGAATGTCAGAAAAAAGTGACAGTTGGAGTTTAGATTACTCCAAAATCCTCGTTTTTTATGTTTATGCACTGAAATTTGACATGCTGCACCGAGCAACAGTTCTACATTGCCATGCCAAATTTCAGCTTGGTACCTCCAACAGCTTTTGAGGCGTAGCCCCTTAAACACACTGCCCCCCCTCTGGAATTCCTTATGGAGATTTCCATTTTTTTAGATGCAGCCTTAATATACAGTCATGCCCTTATAAAACACATATATCACAGAAAAAGAAGCACACAAACCTGGCTCAAATTTTCATTGGGTGCTGAAGTCACATAGTACTTCAATAGGCATTGATATCAAACATAAAATACATAAGATATAGACCAGCACGCCACCACAAGTTGCAATAAAGTTGTATTTAAATATTCGCATAAAGTACATTAGCATATTTAGCAGCAGATGCATATGAAACTTATTAGTAAACAAGCATGCTTTTGTGGTTGTGTGTTGGTCTCTATTTTGCATATTTTATGCTTGATATCAATGCCTATAAATATACCCCTAATAAGACTATATATATATATATATATATATATATATATATTATATATATATATATATATATATATATATATGTGTGTGTGTGTGTGTGTGAGTGTGTGTGTGTGTGTGTGTGTGTGTGTGTGTGTGTTGTTACTTATATTTCTTAATGGTTTGAAAGGTTATATAATTATAATACATGGAGGGCTAGAGTAATATAGATTTTATTCATCTTTAAATATTCAGAGACTTTGGTATATTTGTGGCATCCGAGATGAGATATACATACGTTTGTGTGTTTGTTTTTTTGTTTGTTTGCAATGTTGTGGTAAATGGATTATCAAAGACGCTGATTTTACCCTTTGCTGGTGTCTGAAAGGGCAAGCTCTTGTCCCAATTGTTATATTCAGTGCCACTTTTTTACTTTCCATATTCACACTACAGCAGAGCGGCAAGCATTTTCCCCCAGATACAGACTGTAATGAGACCCCAAGTTGTGCCAAAAATTTAGTATTCCTTACTAAGGACTTCACTATAGCATCTATGGGGGAGCACGTGATTTGAAAGATGACTGGGGATATGGTAAAGAGGATATGACAACAAATAAACATAAACACAGAATTATCTTAAACAAAATAATGACACTTGATATTACCAATATTTAATACTACTATACAGGGTTGTCCATAAGTGTGGAAACACGCTTACAAAAAGGAAATGAGTAAGAAATTATTAATCCATTGTCTAAACATATGATATGGGAGTGGAACAAAACTTTTTAGGATATGTCACCAGTATGGTGACCATATTAAAGTTGGCCATCTTGGATTCAATTCTATTTTTTTTAATTGGTGATATAGTTATGTGACATATCAAATATGCAGAATTTCATAAAAAAAAAACATTTTTGTATCTTTATTCATTATGGAATTTTAACATAAAGTTTATAGGATATGTTTGAAGTGCTGTCCACCATGTTGCAGTGTTAAGTCTCTTTCCCATTCTTGGTGAACCTTGACCAACATGTTAGGCTGAATATGAGCACAAGCATCAACCATTCATTGTTGCAGATGATAACAATCTTGAATCTTCACAGCATAAACACCTTCCTTCAGGTATCCCCACAGAAAGAAATCCAACAGTTAAATCTGGGGATCTTGTTGGCCACTGGACTAGACCTCTTTGGTCAATCCACCTTTGGGGAAAATGCACATCAAGATATTCCATGACAATAGGTCCATAATGAGGTGGGGTACCATCTTGCTGGAAGAAATTAGGATATGACCTATCCTCTGATAACAATGAGGGAAAAATCTCTTAATCTAACAATCTCTTGTAACATGCTGCTATGCTGCTCTTAATGTTCCATTGCCAAAGAATGGTCCCACATTATGGGTACCCCACAAACCACACCATACCAACTGTTTTGCCAAGGCTACAACCCAGGTGATTTTAATTAGTATTGGTCCTGTGCATTTCAGTACACACATGTAATGGGCACTATTACAAGTAAGTCCCAGATAAATTTATACAATGTGTCAGTATTAGGGATGTTAGGGACCCACCTGATGAAATCACTGTGATGAGGTAGGTGGGCAAACATCTTTGGCCAAATATGTTTGGCCAATCATGAACCTCCATAGAAATCCATGTGAATTGATAGTTTATTATATATATTTTTTATATTTATTATTCTTAGTACTTATAGTGTGTACCTGCTTCCCCCCTTTCTTCTGCATTAGAACTACAGGTCTCAGCATGTAAGCACCTCTAATTATGTTGAAATTAGGATGTGCAGCCCATCCCCCCCTTTTTTCCAAGCTACAACCCTACAGACATCCATCCAGTGAGGGGTTGTATCTGACCAGTACCTGTAGTTGTGTTTGTTCACCTCACATTTGACAAAGAGAGTAGCCTCATCGCTAAACAATACCTGGTGTTGAAAATGAGGGTTCAGTTGAAGTGCTGTGTGCAAACTTTACCAAGTGATCCGGATCATCCTCAGTCAGGTGTTGCAACATCGGAATCTTGTAGGGGTGCCATTTATGTGTACACAAAATTCTCAAAATGACCAAATAACTAACCCAACATGCACGAGACAGACGACAGGTGCTGTGTTTTGGGCTATTTGAAAATGATGCCAGCACAGCAGCTTTTGCTCATCCACTATTTGGTTTCTCTGCAAGTGATCCAGTTTCTTTAAATTTGGCAAGGAGTTTGGAAACTACACTGTTTGTAGTGGGTGGCCTTTTTTGTCTGAAATCATTTGCAATAGCATGTGTGCTCAGTGCCAGATTAAGGCCCTCATGGGCCTGGAGCTGAAATTTACAAAGGGCCTATTGCGTGCTGCTGCAGGGGGTGTGATTACTGATATGGGGGTGTGACCAGTGGTGTGGGGGTGTGGTCTGGGGCGTGGCTAGCACCATGAAGTATAGCTACCCACCTACATTCAACTGTCTCAATCTCCCTCCCCTTTTTGATTATATGAACCATATACCACCTGGTTTATTAATAAAATACAACAAATTTTACGAAGAAAGTGTTTTAACAGAAACATATCTGAGAATTGCTAGTTTCCAATATCCACCATTAATATTTACAATTATACAATATTTACAAAGTAAAAGGTGCAGAACATGAAAACATATAAATAATACTAAATAAATATTAAATAAAGCTAAAATAATATGCACATTATTAAATATTAAATAAATATGAAATATGTGAAGTGTGATTGCAAAAATGGCTCCATAAGTATGGGGCCAAACTGTAAAAAGGTACACGGGCCCTCATTCAGAGCCGTACGCTCTGAGCAGAGCGCACGCTCTGAATGAGGGCCGCCCTCCATGAAAATGGAGCATCCTCCTGGACGCCCGTATAGCTGTGGGTCACCACCCACAGCCTATACGAGCGTGCATTTTGATGGCCGCGATGGTCGTGACCATCGCGACCATCGAAACTGCGAGCCGCAGCCTGCGGTTGAGGTTTTCAACAGCAAGCCCCGGAGTGATTTTGGCTCTATCAGAGCCAAAATCACTCCCACTGACATCACTAGTGATGTAAGTGGGGCCGGCTTCTGACGGGAGGCGTTCCCGTGGGAACGTCCCCGTCAGGGAGGCACGCCCACCAAAGGGGGCGTGCTGTCAATCAACATCGACAGCACGCCCCCTTTGAACAGACACAATGAGCGAAGGACTTTCCTTCGCTCGTCGCGTCTGGCGCATGCGCACGACGGAGCTCCCTCCGTCGTGCGCATGCTCAGTGCATAACATCGACCCACTTGCGAGCGGACAGCCGCTCGCGAGTGGGTCTGAATCGGGCCCTTAGTTTGGTAATTATTATGGACCTGATTCACTACGCATCGCAATATTGCGTACGCACGCAGTTCAACTACGATAGCAAGCCAAACCACTGCGATCACAATGCAAACTCAGCACTACATAAGGACGCCCACTTTACCATAAGCACATCTGTAATACTTAGCAGAATAGCGAAGCCATCGGTACAATCAGGTACCATCGCGGCCTCACGCACAGTAGGGCAAGTCCTGATCTTACTCAGTAATGCTAACAGCCACGCACGCTGAGACCTCACGCTGAGTATGGCTTCGCAGTGACTAATTTATGCACCACCCTGAAACGGCGTGCGAACGCAGTGGCATGCCTGCATTTCCCCAACCACCCCACCGTCACCACCCACAAACAGCACTTCCTGTCAATCACTCTGCGATGGGTCTACGTAGCCTTCGCAATGGCCGGTTCGCGCCCTGTGATGCGTACTCATGCGCAAAAATCGCCCGATTGTGTGCGTAATCGCAATTGCAATCGGTAATGAACCAGGCCCAGTGTTTGTATGCAACCTGATAAAAATCTTTCACCTCCCTTCCTATCTCAAATATTAAACTTTTATTTGCCGTTGTCCCAGACATACAAAATTCAAACATGCTCTCTATATATATTCATTATATATATATATATATATATATATGTATATATTTCTATATATTTTTATTAACATACTTTTTTTATTATATATAGATGTGTATTTTTATGTATATATAAATATATATACATATGTACTAATATATATATATATATATATATATATATATCTGCACAGCATATATAAAATGTATATATATATATACACACACACATTATATATATACATATATTAATTAGTATAAATGTGTGTATATATTATAAATATTTTGAGTACACTAATTCTGCTCTCCCTGCATTATGTGTACAATGTATACTACTACAGTACAGACAGCAGCAGTCAGGCTGCCTGGCCAGCAGGACTGACATGTACCTTACCTCAGGACTGCCGGACCACCTTCACACTGAGCTGCTGTGTGTGCCTGCTGGGTCTGCCCATGGCCATACTGGTGGATATAGCAGGGGGCGGGGCTGGCTGGGCTGCTTCAGGCTCTTGGTGCGGTGGTGGCGGACGGCAAGCATGTGACGTCACACGCAGTGCGTCACGTGGTGCGGAGGCGGCCCTGCCGATTGACTGCGAGTTAGTGGCGCTTGAGGGCTACTAAAGTCCTCCGGGGGCCGCAATCATGTTGTTGCTTTCAACTTTGAGCCACAGGTGCCGCGGGTGGGGTGCGCAGCCAGGGGGCGGGGCCTCAGATAAGCACTGCAGGCTGCTGTAGAAGAGTAAAAAAAACCTGTGTCTACAGCAGTGCATACAGGCACAGCACAGATCCTTCTGTGTGGGCCTATTCTGATTGTGGGCCTGGAGCTGTAGCTCCATCAGCCCCATTAGTAATCCGGCCCTGTGTGTGCTTTGTTCTCCAGATATCAAGACAATCTCAACACGATCTGTTTATGCTAGTGCCATTGTCATTAATGTCAGTAACTGCAAAAGAAAACTCAGTTAAAACTCAAGAATGAATAAAGATATGTTAAAATGAAGAACAACATGGTTTTTCTTATGAAATTTTGCATATGTTTGATAAGTCAGATGACAACCTTCCCAATTAAAAAAAATAAAGTTGAATCCTAGATAGCCAATTTCAAGATGTCCGCCATGCTATAATGAAAAAAAAGTGCTCCCCCACTAACATATCATATGTGTAGAAGCTGGATTAATATTCCCTTACTCATTTCCATTTTATAAAGGTGATTCCACATTTATGAACCATGCTGTATAATACTACTAATCAAATATATCACTACATTATTCTTTAACTTATTTATCTACTTCTTCCATACTACAATACTATGTAATAACTGTAGCTTATCTGACTAATATTTCTGCATTTCAGCAATTATAATTATTCTTATAATACAATGTAATCAACACAAACACACCCTGTGTATATATGTACACAAGGGCGTCAACACTCCATTCTCCTCGAAAAGAAATATGGAGGTGGAGTACAACCATGGGGTGGGCCTACAAAACTATGTACAAACAATGCCATCAGCATGGTAGAGAGGAGTGGAGGAGCAGCTGAAGACTCAGAGTGATAAGGACTATTATGTATCATCCAGCCTACTGTATAAGGTGAGAAGGAACTCAGGGAGGGGCTATGGACCGTGTTTTATGTGTAAAATGATGAGCCTGATTCAGCAAGGAACACAGTTGCTAATATGCATGCAATCGGCCAATTGTTGCGTACTGCATGCATATACATCGTAGTGCACGTGCCCAAACTAGCCATTGCAATCAGGGCTGTGATCACAATGACTATGCAGACCCATCTCAGAGTGATTGAAAGGAAGTGCCATTTGTGGATGGTAAGGATGGCTGAACACAGGCGTGCCAGTCCATTTTAACGCCATTGCATGGTCATGCATAAATTAGCCACTGCAATGGCCTACGCAGCCTGAGGCCTAATCGCATGCATGGAAGTTAGCAAATTCTGAGCAGATCAGGGCGTGTACAAGTGTGCTTGAGGCTGTGATTGTACTCAATTGTATAGATGGTTTTGAAGTATTGCTAAACATTACATATGTGTGTGAGGTAAAGTGGCTGTTTTTGTGTATCAGAATGGATTAGCATACTCTCACAGTTGAACTGCGCACATAATCGCTATAGCATTCGCAGATGCGTTCCATAGTGAATGAGGCCCTCTGTGTGCTTGTGACTGTATGTATGTGTGCATGTGTGTGACTGTATATGTATATGTTTGTGACTGTATATATGTAATTATGCCCCCCAAACCTGCTATTCAGGTACTGTCCCACCTGTGGGTTGCAGTTTCCTGTGGGGAGGAAAGGTAGGGAAAAATGCTCTCATGTGCAGTGCACATGAGGCATGGGGCAGCTCAGTAGCTGGGGAACTGATGTACAGCCTTGTATAACATGAAAGGACATGATCACATAACATGCCCCATGTCGTGTGATCATGTCCCCTTATCATGCATGTGCCGAAGAACCTGGTAGCTGGCTGCTATGCAGAGAGGTGCACCACTGTGTATACCCTGCACCTCTAAGTCCCTATAGCATAGTCTCATGTACAAGGAAAGCTGGGAACAGTGCTTACTGTAACCTCTTACTTTCTATACCTGCATACTATCTACACAGCATGAGGTACATGTAGAATACACTCAGCTTAGTGCTCTCATTATAAAGCATTGTGTCACCTTGCCAACCTACCACAATAATTTAGGTATACTCTGAGAAAAGTCTTTTAGCGAAATATAAAAGGTAAAAAAAATACAGTGAGTTATATGTGACATAGGGCCTGATTCAGACCCACTCGCGAGCGGCTGTCCGCTCGCAAGTGGGTCGATGTTATGGACTGAGCATGCGCACGACGGAGGGAGCTCCGTCGTGCGCATGCGCCAGACGCGACGAGCGAAGGAAAGTCCTTCGCTCGTTGTGTCCGATCAAAGGGGGCGTGCTGTCAATGTTGATTGACAGCATGCCCCCTTTGGTGGGCGTGCCGGGGGCGTGCCTCCCTGACGGGGGTGTTCCCACGGGAACGCCTCCCATCAGAAGCCGGCCCACTGACATCACTAGTGATGTCAGTGGGAGTGATTTTGGCTCTGATAGAGCCAAAATCACTCCGGAGCTTGCGGTTGAAAACCTCAACCGCAGGCTCCGGCTCGCAAATTCAATGGTCGCGATGGTCTCGACCATCGCGGCCATCACAATGCACGCTCGTATAGCCTGTGGTGACCCACAGCTATACGAGCGTCCAGGAGGACGCTCCATGAAAATGGAGCCCGGCCCTCATTCAGAGCGTGCGCTCTGCTCAGAGCGTACGGCTCTGAATGAGGGCCATAGTTTGATTCAATGGGACTGAAAGTAGCAGGAAAGAATGTAGTTAGATGATTGGAGGTTGAAGGAAGCTGGGAGGGGGTGAGTTAGGTAGTAGGGGTCAGAGGAAGCAGGGATAAGGTGAGTGAGGTTATGGGAAGTAGCAGGGAAAAGGTGAGTGAGGTGATATGAACTGGAGTCAGCATGGAGGATGTAAGTGAGGTGATTAGAGGCTGGAGGCAGCTAGGAGGAGGTGAGTGAGGTAACAGGGGTTGGAGGCAGTAGGTGAGTTAGGTGATTGGGGCTGGAGGCAGCAGGGTAGAGGTGATAGGTGTTGAGTCAGCAGGGAGAAGATGAGAGCAGATCAGGCTGGAGACAGCAGGGAGGAGATTAGTGGGGTGATAGGGGACTGGAGTCAGCAGGGAGAAGGTGAGTAAGATGAACATGGAATGAAAGCAACATTGAGGAGGTATGTGAGGTGATCTGGGACTGGAGGCAGCAGGGAGGACTGGATGCAGAATGGAGGAGGAGAGGGAAGTGATAGGGACTGTTCCAGCTGAGCAGCCAAACAGGGGTGCCGCTGGATAGTGGGTGCAGTGCAACCACCACAGCTGAGACTAGCACCAACTGTGCAGCAGCCTTGTAGTCTGGCCTGGGCTGTGTTGGGCTCTTACAGATAGCTCATTAGCAGCCTGGGCCAGGCATAACCCTACAGAAGGTGATGCAGCATCTCTGACCTTGCTTAGTGAGTCAATTAGTCACTGACTCTGAGGCAGGCTGCAGTGCTGAAGGAAACAGTGATGACAGCTGAGGACAGTGATGAGGGTTGAGGTTTGCTGATGAGCTGAGTACAGTGATGAGTGCTGAAATTATGAAGGGCTGAGGACTGTGCTGATGTTATTAGTGCTGAGGGGCTGGAGATGGTGGTGAGGGCTCAGGACAGTGATGATGTTCTGAGGATTTCTGAGGGGTTGAGTACAGTGATGAGGGCAGAGGTGATGAGGGGATGAGAATGGTAATGAGGTGCTGGGTACAGTGATGAGAGCTGAGGTGATAAGGAACTATGGGCCTGATTCAGCCCTCTTCGCAAGTGCTCGTAAGCGGGTCAATTGTTAGGCAGTGCACACATGCAGCATGCGCACTGCACATGCACGAGCCCCGGAGCGAGTGCGAAAAGCATTCGCTCTGGCACTCACATCCAAAAGGGGCGGCTGTTGATGTTGATCGACAGTTTGCCCCATTTGGAAGGCAGGGAGAGGGGGTAGCTGGGCAAACGGAGGTGTTCCTGCAGGAATGCCTGCCATTTGTGAGCGGCCCTACTGACATCACTCATGATGTCAGTAGGTGGACTTCCTGCTCCATTAGAGCAGGAAGTCCACTGGGGCTTGCGGCCACAAGACCATACCATAAGGGTCTCGTTGCAAGCCCGATGGTCACGATGGTCTTGACCATCGCGACCATCACCTGGCCACTCGCATAAGCTGTGGGTGGTCACCCACAGCTATGCGAGAGGTCAGGAGGCTGCAACATAAAAAACAAGCGCCCACCTTGATTCAGAGTAAGCGCTCACTTTTTGTGAGCGGCTCTGAATCAGGCCCTGAGAATGGTGGCATATGTGTGTGTATTTTCCCTGTGGGACCAGTTTGTGTGTTTATCCCTGTGGGGGCTAATTTGTGAGTTTTTCTTTCCCTGTGGTGCAAATGTGTGTTTTTTTTTCCTGTCAGGGACATTAACCCCCACACCCCCTTCATAGTAAAAAAATCCCTGTTTTATAAAACAACCCCCTGTAAAAATCCCCTTCCCCCTGCATATGCTGTAACCAGTTTAAACTTGTTTTTATTATTTTACCCCCCTCTCCCCATTCATCATCCCACTTATACTAGATACCCCCAACCCCCCACGCAAAGCGCAGTAGAGAGTGTGTCAGGAATGATTGATGATCAGTCCACCCTGCTGCAGCTGATCTCTGCACACGCAGAGACCAGTCAAATAGTAATTGGAGGGGAACTAAGGGCCTGATTCAGACCCACTCACGAGCGGCTGTCCGCTCGCAAGTGGGTCGATGTTCTGGACTGAGCATGCGCACGATGGAGAGAGCTCCGTCGTGCGCATGCACCAGACGCGACGAGCGAAGGAAAGTCCTTTGCTCATTGTGTCTGATCAAAGGGGGCGTGCTGTCGATGTTGATTGACAGCACGCCCCCTTTGGTAGGCGTGCCTCCCTGATGGGGGCGTTCCAACGGGAACGCCTCCCATCAGAAGCCGGCCCACTGACATCACTAGTGATGTCAGTGGGAGTGATTTTGGCTCTGATATAGCCAAAATCACTCCGGAGCTTGCGGTTGAAAACCTCAACCGCAGGCTCCGGCTCGCAGTTTCGATGGTCGCGATGGTCACGACCATCGCGGCCATCAAAATGCACGCTCGTATAGCCTGTGGGTGGTGACCCACAGCTATACGAGCGTCCAGGAGGACGCTCCATTTTCATGGAGGTCGGCCCTCATTCAGAGCGTGCGCTCTGCTCAGAGCGTACGGCTCTGAATGATGGCCTAAAAGTTCCCCTGCTCACACATTGATCCCCCTACACATGCGCTCAAGAGTGCTGTTCACATGGCATTCTGGGGTGCGATTCTGGCTGTGATGTTGACATTAATGCCTAGGGGACCCGGGAGTCAGAGGAGATTTTTTTCTGCACTTGTACAGAATGGATGTCATCTTCTACAGCTGGGGCACAAAGCGTGGCAGTGCGGTCATATTTAATACAAGTTTCCCAGTTGAAGCATAGCTGGTTCTGGTCACATCACATACGATGTCGCCAGGTAAGTGGTTAAATCCAGGGAACAAACAAGTACTGGTGAACATATAGTTCGCCATGAGAACAGTGGCTGTTATATGTGATGGCATTTTCAAGACTAGTTCTGGTAATTGATCAAGTGCAAGAATTTTGTGACAGTTATCTATGTTTACCCTTTAAAGTAAATGCATGTGAAATACATAGCATATTCCACTAAGTATAATTGTCATCCTGTCTGGATTCATTTGTATGCAGCTTTCATACTTTCTTAATTTATAAAACAAAACAACAAACACAAAAACAACTTATTGTTGCTTTGGCTATCTGGCTCTCCAAGCTACTGTACAAGTGAAAGAACAGTTCTCACCATGAGAAAATGCAGTATTTCAGCAAATTTGGGTGTGGCCATTGTGTTGTTGTGGGGTAAATAGCTCGGTAGATGGGTGTATTGGTGCAGTGTTTAGGTGCGTGAGTGAGGGCCCAGATTCACAGCTTCTGTGTTAAATCATCCCCCAGGTTCCAGAGTTCATCTTCCTCCCAAGTTTTTTTCTCTCTTTATGGTACCATTTTTACTCTTTGTTTTCTTTATGCAGTATACTCGAGGTTCATCCCTGGGTACCACATTAGGCATCAAGAACTTGATGTTACAATTCCCAAAGTGACATACTTCATCTTTACTCTTGTCAACTTCAGCAAAAACCCAGCAAGTTCTTTTCCTCAGAATCTTCTGGTTCTAACAAAGAACAGCGTTTCCTTTGTTTATTTTCCACCAGATATAGGTTTCTCTAAAGCCACACTTTTTGGCCAACTTCTGTTTGTCACATCTTTAACCATCAGCCTTGAAATACTGTATAGGCTATTGGCATACTTCACTGGCAACTCAACTTCTTTCAAAGTGCCACCTCATCCTGAGAGTCACTAGCATCACAGTTTCCAAGCTGTATGTCCTCAGAGCATGTACTGACCCTGCCATCAGCAGATTCTGGACTCTCATGTCCATGTAAAATACTTGAAAATGTATTCCACTGCTCTTTAAACTTCACTTCAGGACTTTGATGTACCACATCAAAAATGCATAGACCTCTTGGATTTTTTTGTGCTCCCACTTTTTGAGCCTTGAAAATATGATGAATTTCCAAATGCTCCACAATCACAGGTTGAAGTTCACTCTCTTTATTTTCAAATACTGTTTAGCTGGACTACTTGCTTTTAATGTGAGACTACTCTACTTCCCCACAGACAAATTCAGCAGCATTGCAAGTTCCATCCTGCTTGCAGAAGGCATTGTTTCACATACAAGAATATTACTCTTCACAAGGCGTTCAGTATTAACTTTCTTAAAGTTCTGCTTTGCACTGCATCAGGGTGTGATTGAGTCACATTTATATCACTCTGAACTAGGGGTAAGCGGGTTCGGATTTCTGAAATCCGAACCCCCCCGAGCCCCCCCGATCTGAGTCAGATCCGAGTCAGGCTCGAATTTTCCCGCCTGACTCGGATCTGAAATCGAGGGAAAACGTCATCATCCGCCTTCCGGGTCTCGCGGGTTTTGGATCCTATATAAGGTACCCGCGTCGGCACCATTTTCTCACTCGCCTGTGGACAGTGAAGAGGGAGGGTGGGAGTTAGGGCTGGCTGGGCTGTGTAGTGTAGTGTAGTGCAGAGTAGTGTTGTGCTGTGCTGTGCTGCTGTTGTCCACTACTTCAAAGTCCATAGTGAATTGTGTGCGCAGTAGCCGCACGTGCATCAACAAAGTAGTGCCAAGCGTGCGCCTGTGTCATAAGTAAAAGGCCAGCGGGCTTGACCATTAAAGGGTGCTGTAACCCCCAAAGTACACTCCAAACCAAATAACAAAATATTTTTTCTGTGTTTGTGAATTGTGTGCGCAGTAGCCGCACGTGCATCAACAAAGTAGTGCCAAGCGTGCGCCTGTGTCATAAGTAAAGGGCCGGCTGGCTTGACCGTTAAAGGGTGCTGTAACCCCCAAAGTACACTCCAGTCCAAACCAAAAAAAAAAATATTTTCTGTGTTTGTGAATTGTGTGCGCAGCAGCCGCACGTGCATCAACAAAGTAGTGCCCAGCGTGCGCCTGTGTCATAAGTAAAGGGCCGGCGGGCTTGACTGTTAAAGGGTGCTGTAACCCCCAAAGTACACTCCAAACCAAATAACAAAATATTTTTTCTGTGTTTGTGAATTGTGTGCGCAGTAGCCGCACGTGCATCAACAAAGTAGTGCCAAGCATGCGCCTGTGTCATAAGTAAAGGGCCGGCTGGCTTGACCATTAAAGGGTGCTGTAACCCCCAAAGTACACTCCAGTCCATACCAAAAAAATATATATTTTCTGTGTTTGTGAATTGTGTGCGCAGTAGCTGCACTTGCATCAACAATGTAGTGCCCAGCATGCGCCTTTGTCATAAGTAATGGGCCGGCGGGCTTGACTGGTAAAGGGTGCTGTAACCCCCAAAGTACACTCCAAACCAAATAACAAAATATTTTTTCTGTGTTTGTGAATTGTGTGCGCAGTAGCCGCACGTGCATCAACAAAGTAGTGCCAAGCGTGCGCCTGTGTCATAAGTAAAGGGCCGGCTGGCTTGACCATTAAAGGGTGCTGTAACCCCAAAGTACACTCCAGTCCAAACCAAAAAAATATATATTTTCTGTGTTTGTGAATTGTGTGCGCAGTAGCCGCACGTGCATCAAAAAAGTAGTGCCAAGCGTGCGCCTGTGTCATAAGTAAAGGGCCGGCTGGCTTGACCGTTAAAGGGTGCTATAACCCCCAAAGTACACTCCAGTCAAAACCAAAAAAAAAAATATTTTCTGTGTTTGTGAATTGTGTGCGCAGTAGCCGCACATGCATCAACAAAGTAGTGTCAAGCGTGCGCCTGTGTCATAAGTAAAGGGCCGGCTGGCTTGACCGTTAAAGGGTGCTGTAACCCCCAAAGTATACTCCAAACCAAATAACAAAATATTTTTTCTGTGTTTGTGAATTGTGTGCGCAGTAGCCGCACGTGCATCAGCAAAGTAGTG
The DNA here is from genome assembly GCA_031769625.1 of Taudactylus pleione. Classification (NCBI taxonomy): domain Eukaryota; kingdom Metazoa; phylum Chordata; class Amphibia; order Anura; family Myobatrachidae; genus Taudactylus; species Taudactylus pleione. The sequence goes on from JAUIMM010000614.1 coordinate 1,091,645, forward strand.
CCAAGCGTGCACCTGTGTCATAAGTAAAGGGCCGGCTGGCTTGACCGTTAAAGGGTGCTCTAACCCCCAAAGTACACTCCAGTCAAAACCAAAAAAAAAAATATTTTCTGTGTTTGTGAATTGTGTGCGCAGTAGCCGCACATGCATCAACAAAGTAGTGTCAAGCGTGCGCCTGTGTCATAAGTAAAGGGCCAGCTAGCTTGACCGTTAAAGGGTGCTGTAACCACCAAAGTACACTCCAAACCAAATAACAAAATATTTTTTCTGTGTTTGTGAATTGTGTGCACAGTAGCCGCACGTGCATCAACAAAGTAGTGCCAAGCGTGCGCCTGTGTCATAAGTAAAGGGCCAGCTGGCTTGACCGTTAAAGGGTGCTGTAACCCCCAAAGTACACTCCAAACCAAATAACAAAATATTTTTTCTGTGTTTGTGAATTGTGTGCGCAGAAGCCGCACGTGCATCAACAAAGGAGCAGCGCCAAGCGTGCGCCTTTGTCCCATAAGAGCCGGCTGGCTCATTTCTTAAAGGGTGGTGTAACCCACAAAGTGCACTACTCTCCAGCAAAAATAAAAAAATATTTTCTGTGTTTAGCCACATGTATATATCAAATCGATATAACATAAATGGAGGACCAAATTTTCTCCTATAAAAATAAAATAGAGAAAGATCAAGAACCACTTCCTCCTAGTGCTGAAGCTGCTGCGACTAGTCATGACATAGACGATAACATGCCATCAACGTCGTCTGCCAAGGCCGATGCCCAATGTCATAGTAGAGGGCACATACAATCCCAAATGACAAAGTTCAGGAAAATGACCTTGAAAAAAACATTTAAATCATCTGAAGAGAAATGTAAACTTGCCAATATGCCATTTACGACACGGAGTGGCAAGGAATGGCTAAGGTCGATCCCTAGCATGTTCATGACTAGTGGTTCAGCTTCACATGACGATGGAAGCCCTCCTCCCACTAAAAAAATCAAAAGAGTTAAGCTGGCAAAAGCACAGCGAAGAACTGTCCAAGTGTGGTGGTGGTTGCAATGCCTGACCTTCCCTGCACTGGACGGGAAGAGGTGGCTCTTTCCACCATTTGCACACCCCCTGCAAGTGCTGAAAGGAGCACCCACAGTCCACTTGCTGATATGCAATTTGAAGATGTCACTGTTGAAGTACAACAGGATGAGGATACTGGTGTAGCTGGCGCTGAGGAGGAAGTTGGCGAGGAGGATTCTGATGGTGATGTGGTTTGTTTAAATCAGGCTCCGGGGGAGAGAGTTGTTGTCCGTGGGATGAAAAAGCCCATCACGGTCATGCCTGGGCAGAAGACCAAACATTCCACCTCTTTGGTCTGGCAATATTTCTATCCAAATCCGGACAACAACTGTCTTGCCATATGTACCATATGGAAAGGTGGAATAAGTAGGGGTAGGGACGTTAACCACCTAGGAACATCCTCCCTTATACGGCACCTGCAGCGTGTTCATAATAAGTTACTGTCAAGTTCAGAAACTTTGGCTAAGACCGTAAGCAGTCCAGGGACACCTAAATCCTGTTGTCCTGTTGTATCCAAGCGCCTGCAAACCACACCGTAAACTCCCTCCTCGTCAATTTCCTCCTTAGTCATGATCGGAAGTAGTCCTGCAGGCCATGTCACTGGCATGACTGACTTTCCTATCCGGGATTCCTCCAGAGGATCCTGCATTGCTACGCCTCCTGCTGCCGCTGCTGTTGTTGCTGCTGTTTCGAGTCGTTAATCATCCCAGAGAGGAAGTAGGAACACTACTACTTTTACTAAACAATTGACCCTCCAACAGTCCTTAGCGAGGAGGATGAAGTACGACAGCAGTCATCCTGAAGCAAAACGTAAAACTGAGGCCTTGACTGCTATGTTGGTGTTAGACGTGCGTCCGGTATCTACCATTAGTGCAGTGGGATTTAGACAATTGATGGAGGTAGTGTGTCCCCGGTTCCAAATCCCGTCTAGATTCCACTTCACTAGGCAGGCGATACCGAGACTGTACAGAAACGTCAGAAAAAGTGTCCTCAGTGTCCTGAAAAATGCCATTGTACCCAATGTCCACTTAACCACGGACATGTGGACAAGTGGAACAGGGCAGACTAAGGACTATATGACTGTGACAACCCACTGGGTAGATGTATCACCTTACGCAGCAACAGCAGCAGCATCACCAGTAGCAGCATCTCAGAAACGCCAGTTCGTTCCAAGGCAGGCTATGCTGTGTATCACCGGTTTCAGTAAGAGGCACACCGCCGACAACCTCTTAGAGAAACTGAGGGAAATCATCGTCCAGTGGCTTACCCCACTTAGACTCTCCTGGGGATTTGTGATATCTGACAACGCCACCAATATTGTGCGGGCATTACATCTGGGCAAATTCCAGCACGTCCCATGTTTTGCTCACACAATAAACTTGGTGGTGCAGAATTTTCTGAAAAGCGACAGGGGCGTGCAGGAGACGCTTTGGGTGGCCCGAAAAATTTCTGGCCACTTTCGGCATTCAGCGACTTCGTGCCGAAGACTGGAGCGCCAGCAAACACTCTTGAACCTGCCCCGCCATCACCTGAAGCAAGAGGTTGTGACGCGGTGGAACTCATCCCTCTATATGCTTCAGAGGATGGAGGAGCAGCAAAAGGCCATACAAGCCTATACATCCACCTATGACATAGGCAAAGGAGGGGGTATGCACCTGACTCAAGCGCAGTGGAGGATGATTTCCGTGTTGTGCAAGGTTCTCCAGCCCTTCGAACTTGCCACACATGAAGTCAGTTTAGACACTGCCAGCTTGAGTCAGGTCATTCCCCTCATCAGGCTTTTGCAGAAGCAGCTGGAGAAAGTGAAGGAGGAGCTAAGACGGAGCGATTCCGCTCGGCATGTGGGACTTGTGGATGAAGCCCTTCATTCGCTTTGCCAGGATTCCAGGGTGGTCAATCTGTTGAAATCAAACAACTACATTTTGGCCACCGTGCTCGATCCTAGGTTTAAAGCCTATGTGGTGTCTCTCTTTCCGGCCGACACAAGCCTGCAGAGGTGCAAAGACCTGCTGGTGAAAACTCTGTCAGCTGAAGCAGAACGTGACACGTCAACAGCTCCTTCTTCATTTTCTCCCGCAACTGGGGCTGACAGGAAAAAACTTAGGTATCCTAAGCAACCCGCTGGCGGTGATGTAGGGCAGGCAGGACCAAGTTTGGACATCTGGTCCGGACTGAAGGACCTGGCAACAATTTCTGACATGTCTACTGTCACTGCATATGATACTGTCACCATTCACAGAATGGTGGAGGATTACATCGGTGACAGCATCCAAGTAGGCATGTCAGACAGTCCATACCTGTACTGGCAGGAAAAAGAGGCAATTTGGAGGCCCCTGGACAAACTGGCTCTATTTTACCTGAGTTGCCCCCCCTCCAGTGTGTACTCCGAAAGAGTGTTTAGTGCAGCCGGGAACCTTGTCAGCGAAAGGCATAGGAGGTTTCTTCCACAGAATGTGGAGAAGATGATGTTCATCAAAATGAATTATCAGCTCTTGCAGGGAGACCAGCCTCCAGAACGTACAGAGGGACCTGTGGTGGTGGATTCCAGTGGGGACGAGTTAATACTCTGTGAGGATGAGGATGTACACAACACTGAAGAGGGTGAGGAATCAGTGGATGAGGAGGATGAGGATGACATCTTGCCTCCGTAGAGCCAGTTTGTGCAGGGACAGATTAATTGCCAGCTTGTTTTGTGGGGGCCCAAACGAACCATTCATTTCAGCCACAGTTGTGTGGCAGACCCTGGCGCTGAAATGATTGGTTTGTTAAAGTGTGCATGTCCTGTTTATACAACATAAGGGTGGGTGGGAGGGCCCAAGGACAATTCCATCTTGCACCTCTTTATTTTATTTGCATTATGTACAGTTTGGGGCCTAGTTTTTCACACTGCCATCCTGTCTGCCACTGCAGTATCACGCCTAGATGGGTCACGTGTTTGTGCCGCCCACTCGTGTCGCTTAGCATAGTCATCCAGCTACCTCGGTGCAACCTTTTGGACATAAAAACACTATTGTGAGGTGTGAGGTTTTCAGAATAGACTGGAAATGAGTGGAAATTAAGGTTATTGAGGTTAATAATAGCATAGGAGCAGAAAAACCTACAAATTCTGTGATTTTAGCTGTTTTTATGCTTTTTTTAAAAAAAATACAGATCCAAAACACAAAACCCAGAACCCAAAACACGGAAGGGTGGTTTTGGCAAAACCAATCCAGATCCAAAACACGAAGAAAGATCCAGATCCAAAACCAAAACACAAAACACGAAAAGTGGCCGGTGCACACCCCTACTCTGAACACATGGCAACAAGAGAGTCTCATCCTTTGAAGCCATCACTATCTCTGTAGACTTCTGTACCTTTGCTTCACGGGATTTGCGATCATCATCTGTGTACATCACTTCTTTATCATCAATTTCAGACATGGTTTTGCAATCTGGACCTCTGTCCCTTTTGGAGGATTTCAGACCCTCAGCTATCACTGTAAGCTGAATGAAAGACACTGCAAGTAAACTCATCCACTTTTATATGACAGTCTTTTAGGGAGTTTCCCAACTTTGATACTGTGATGCCCACTACTGCCTTTTTACATATATAATACCTCGCTGTCCTGCTAATAAATCAGTACCATCAAAGCACATTGGCCTATCATGCACAATTACAACAGGTCTGGCCAGTCACAGAAACTGCAGGATTCACCACATGCAGTGAATACTAAAACTGCATATGCAATCATAGTGACTAATATATGTACGACCATGCAACGGAGTTCAAATGGACAGACACACCTGCATTTCTCCAACCACTCCCCTGTCACTCACTCTGCAATGGATTCCTATGTGCTTGTGTAATTGCTGAACAATTGGCCAATCTGCATACATAGGGCGATATTCAATTGAGGCAAAAATTCCGTGGTCAGACTTTTTGCCATCATCGACGTTTTTTCCTGAGATAAAATATCAGGTGCTTATCCTCGTATTCAAATAGGAATCAGCGAAAAACGAGACCCAGTGGAAAGGTAAGTATCAAAAAGTCCTATCACTTTTGGGGAAATCAGCCTGTCACCCCCTAAAGATGATCTGAAATGGGGGATCGCTATGGTTACCCCCGATTTGGCCTGCTGAAGGTAACAGCTGTGGCAGGTGCATTAATGTGCCTTTGAAGAAGTGGTGAAGAATAGCACTTAGCTTTTTTTGGGGAAAAAATAACTAGTCCTATCACATTTGGGGTACATGAAAATGGGTGCAAGCATATTTTTAAATCCCTAAAGTGACTTAAAAATTCTTCAAAAATCCACCTGCCGCAACCACTCGCATTCTAGAAAACACCTGCTGCACACTTGGGAACCCCCCCTGAGTCAATTTCGCTAGTTTTAAGATTGTCCACCAATTATTTTTTTGCCCCCAAAATTAAACCAATTATGTCCTATGCTTTTTTTAAATATTTTTTTTGACACAGATTACTTTAAGGGGACATTCCAAAGGCTGCAGGCTACTTTTTTAATTCTGCACCCCAAAACCCCCCAATTCTGCACTTTTTTTTGCCACCTATGCAGTGGTGAAAACTTATCCCTGTTTTTTTGCAAAGACTTTTCGCACCTGTGAAATATCTTTGTAATTGAATATGGGGATAGGTGAAAATGGCGAAAATGACATAATCAGCGATAAATTATCACCGATAACTGACTTTTCTCTCCAAATTGAATATGGCCCATAGTTGCAATTGCACAAGCTGCTGAATCAGGCCCTTAAATGCAATCCAGAATATGCAAGATCTTGTTTTACATCCAAGTTCCAAACTCGAAAAGAAGACCCGAGTCGCAACTCAGGGCCTGATTCAGACCCGGTAGCAAGCACCGATCGTTCGCAACCGGGTCGATGGTGGCCCAGAGCGCATGCGCACGACAGAGCCGGCTCCATCGTGCGCATGTGCGAGACCGGATAGCGACGGGCAAGCGGTCGCTCTGGGTCTCGCACCAAAGGGGGCGTGCTGTCAATATTGAGTGACAGCATGCCCCCTTTGGTGGGTGGGCCGGGGGGTGGCTGCCCAGACAGAGGCGTTGCCATGAGAACGTCTACCATCTGGGGGCGGCCCCACTGATATCACAAGTGATGTCAGTGGGAGAGCTTTCAGCTCTGTTTGAGCCGAAAGCTCTCTGTGGCTTGCAGCAACGAGACCCTACCACAAGGGTCTCATCGCAAGCCCGATGGTTGCAATGGTCTTGACCATCGTGACCATTGTCCTGGCCGCTCGCTATAGCTGTGGGTGGTCACCCACAGCTATGCGAGCGGCCAGCCCGTTCTAAAGGAAAAAAAAGACTGGCCCTGATTCAGAGCGAGCGCTCTGTCAGAGCAACCAGCTCTGAATCAGGGCTTCAGTTCTACTTAGAAACCCAGAGTAATCCGAACCGTGACTCAGTTCAACTTGGTACCCCAAAGTTTAGTTGTGTTTGGTTTTCAGCAAAACTAAACTGCTCATCTCTACTTAAAAAAAACACAGGAAACTGTAATAAAACCAAATCAATAAATAACAACAAAAAAACAAGACAACTTTCAGATAACATGAAGTAGCCTTTAACCTACTACTCCAACTGTAGCTCAAATTCCAACTCTCTACCTCTATCACCTCAATCACTTCACTCCACTAAACCCTGTTAAAGATGAGAGAGTGGACAGTATTTTTAGTTATTTTGAAGTCACAGTCTTACATGGTTTGAGAGCCAAAGACTTTTTTCAAAAACAGCATATTTTGGCCTCAAAACCAAAGCTTTGATTCAAACTTCAGGTGTTTCCTTGAATCACTGTGACTTGTGGACTTTTCAAAATGCCATGCACCCCCTTCATCATCATCATTGTGTTTTGGTTTTGCTGGGAGGAGGAAAACTGCTGGCCATGTTTTGCTGGGAGGAGTAAACTGCTGGCCATTTGTGGAGATTTGCAAAGCTACAAAACAAAAATACAATTTATTCTGAGATATTTTTATTACATATGTAAAGCCGCGTACACACTAAACTAAATCCTCCCTGAGCAATATCGTTTAGTGTTTTCCCAGCAGTGGTGCGCTCAATGTCGTTAATGACATTGAGCACACGCACTGAATGATGTTGTTAACAATATCGTTCAGTGCCGGCAACATCCCTCATCCCCGTACCTGCACAATCTGACCATATCATCAGGTTATACTGCAGGTTTGGGCAATAAACATTGTTCTCATCGACCAGTGGGAGTGCGCATCGCTGGTCGTTGATGACATACACACTGGCCGATATAATGAACAATTGAATGATAACGATATTTTTTTACCATATTTGTGGAATTATACAGTAGCTATAAAAGTTATTTTCTGCTGAAGATTGGAGAGGTGCAAGTGTTGACTATTACAATAAAAAAAGCTGCCTTCTCTTCCACAAAGCAAAGCCTATAAGGATGTGCCTTTGGAACGCTCAACCATTTACAGTATTTTGCCAGTAGATGAATCTGCTTCCCCATAACAGGAGTAAAATAATGCATGTAATATAACAAGAGTGTTGCATTGCAGAATTGCCCTTTTGCTGTGACCCTTATGTATAGTTAAAGCACGCTGATGTTACATAAAAATAATTGAGTATTTTATAATACAAACACTATAGAAGTTGGATTTCGACAATTACCATACCAATGTTATTATCAAGTATACAAAATTTTTGAATGTCCCTTGCTGAAAGGACATTCCAGGACATAATGTAAATTTAAGGCTCGGTGGAAAATGTTGAAGCAGAAAGGGGCAACAAGGACATTAAACTTTAAAATATTAATTTAAAAATGTCTAACCTTTTAAGAATTATCAACTGAACTGAGGTATTTAATGGAAATAAAATACTTAAACGGAATGTACAATTTGTTAATAATGGAACAAATTAATAAGCAATATGACAAAGCTTGCAAAAAAATAAGAAATGAAAAATAACTGGGCAGTTTGATTTTAAATTGGAAAAATGAAAGTGCTCACCACTAGTATACTAGGTATTTATAATTGGTTAAATATGATTATTGTTATTTTTTATTTAAATAGTTCTGTAAAATGACAGTACAGTATGTGGGTGATCAGACAGGACAGTTACGGACAAGTTACCAACTTGTCTGTAACTGTCTACTTTGTAAGCAACTATATTATTATCCTTTATTTATTTGGCACCTCAAAGGTTCCGCAGCCCCTTTTACAGTACATAAATGAGCACACAAGAAAAAACAGTAATAGTAGTACAAAACAATGCAGGACAAGGACATGGTTTCTAAACATTGCTGAATACCACAAGCAGCAGGGCATAAGCAACCAAGTGTTAGGTGCCAATTGGGCAGTTAGAAGTACATGATAGTATAAGTATAAGTAAGGGAGGAAAAGCACATGAGGGATGAGGGTCCTGCTCGTGAGAGTTTACATTCTAAAGGGAGGGCAGACAGACAGGGGCAACACAGATGGGTTAGATAGTGAGGAAGGAGCATGGAGCAGTGGGTTAGGATATATGCCATGAAATGTGTATAAGATGACCTTGCCTTATGTCAAAATGAAGTCATTCATTCATCTATCTCTATGACAAACATAGATTTAATTTATGTAATGTTTGCATGAGAAATGTTCAAAATAAAGTAGTTTGCCCTTTAATTTTTGTCTGTTACATTTTAGCATCTAAATACAGCCAGCTAAAATGTGGCTATTATGGGACTGCCCAGCCATCCTAATAGTGAATACTATAGTCCCGGCTGCTGGATGCTATGCCATGCTCCTGTGAGTGGGTGCTTCTTACATGCTAGGCCCACCCACAGAGAGGTGCAGCCATCCCCAACATGCAGGAGCCATGCCCCCTCCAGGGGGGGACCTCCGGGATGTTGCTGTCTGGACCAGGATTTCTCACGGTAGCCCTACAGTACAGTACAAACAGGATTTTCAGTAGCATGAAGGTAAAAATTACAATGTACAGAGCCAATCTAGGACAAGGTGTTTTGAACAACAAGAGCAATCAGTAAGGGCAGCACTTGAAATGTTGAAGCAGGGAGTGCAGTAAAGAGTTTCCTGGATATACATATAGCCGCTGTATGTTTGATGTCCTTCAGAAAGTGTTCTGGCTATCAGGATGTTCTCTTTCAGTTTTCCTTCAGTTTAACTCCAGCATAACTCCATCATAGTTATTAAATTGTAAGTACACTTATAATCTAACACTTGAAACTAACACTAACTTTAGCAGCCAAAGGCTTTAGCAGCCTAACAGATCACTAATAAGTATAGCTACAAACATGTGTCTTTGTGTTCACTGATTGGGAACCCTCACACAGTGGGCCTGATTCAGAGCCGGACGCTCTGACCAGAACGCTCGCTCTGAATCAGTGCCCTCCTACCTAAAAATGGAGCGGCCTCCTGCCGCTCGCATAGCTGTGGGTAACCACCCACAGCATATGTGAGCGGCCAAAAAGATGATCGCGATGGTCAAGACCATCGCGACCATCGGGCTTGCGACGAGACCCTGCTGTAGGGTCTCGGTGACCGCAAACCCTGGAGTGATTTTGGCTCTATCAGAGCCAAAATCACTCCCACTGACATCACTAGTGATGTCAGTGGGGCTGGACCCAGACGGTAGGCGCTCCCATGGGAACGCCTCCATCTGGCAGCCATGCCCCTGGCACGCCCACCAAAGGGGGCATTCTGTCAGTCACCATCGACAGCACGCCCCCTTTGGTGTGAGACCCGCAGCGACAGCTTGACTGTCGCTGTCCGGGTCTCGTGCATGTGCACGATGGAGCTCCCTCCATCGTGCACATGCGCATTGGGGTAACATCGACCCGCTTGCGAGCATCCTGCGCTAGCGAGCGTGTCTGAATGACCCCCAGTATTCAACACACACTAAATTGGGATGCAATAAAGCCTAAGAAAAAAAAAATTGAGATGGGGTAGACAATCACACATTCACCCCCCTAAAAAAAAATCCTTACTTCATTTAGAATAATATCAGCTAATATAAATTATAAACCCATGATTACATAATTACATAGAGACCAAAGAGTATGCATTCTAGAGGGAAATATTTATTGCAGTGAACAGTAAGCTCGATTCTGACCCTCTCGCTAGGATGTGTTAGCATGCAGCCTGCCATGTTTGCATTCTGCACTTGTGTATGCATCGCAGTGCGTGTGCGCAAACTGGCCCATGCGATTGCCCCTTGTGCACAGATGCCTCGCTAGCTTGAGTGACAGGACAAGGCATTTGTGGTTGGTGACAGGGGTTGGTCGAAGGAAACAGGGGATTGGTGGTGCGAACGCAGGCATGTCTGAGCATCTTAATGCCATTTCAGAGGTGTGCATAGTTAAGACGCAGCATCATAGTACACGTCACATGGCTAAATTTTACACTGAAGCACTCGTAGTGCTTACGGTAGGGTATGGTCTGGCACAAGTCCTACGTATGCATCCGATGTTTCTCGATGTTACCGATTGTTGCATACACTTCCTGGAGATGACATGTATAAGTGTGCCCCAAAAAATCTGTTTATGTCTTGTTTTGTCCTCCTGAAAAAAACAATTCTGAATAGTGGCAAGTCAACCAGCCGAGGCTATAAACAAAAATGCTAACATCACTGTTTTTAGGGAGGGTGGGGCAAAATATGCTTTAAATTTTTTTTTAGCTATTTTCTTCTTTTTCTGTGCAAAGTTTGGTGCTGATGATTATATTCGTCAGGACATATCTTAAGCTGGGTAGACACTGACAGATATATTGGCCAATCAATTGATCGGCCAATACATATGCTGCCTGTCGGCCAGTGTGTACCCTCGATATGTCTGTAAACGGCTTCGTTCATAGACATATCGCATTGGCTGTACTGCACAGCTGATGGACAGATATGTCTGCAGACATATCTATCCATCGGCAAATGTGTGACTGTACACACACAGTGGCAGCCATGGAAAAGGGGGCGGGACATGTCCCTGACATGCCCACTGGCCTCTAGGTCCCACCCCCGGCCACTGGGACCCGGGTTCACAAGCAGATGATGGCACTTAAGTGTGCTGCCAGACATATCAGGTACGATTCAATCACCATTACATTAACAAACATTAACATGCTACTGCTGTAATTACCCTTGTCAGCTCATTCCCTTTCCTATTCAGCCCCTTGTAAGTGTAATTCCCCTTACACACTACAAGCAATAGCCTGTGTTATTGCACATGAATGCACAACAATGTGGGTTACTGTGCAGTGTGAGAGGGCCAGGTTGAAAAAAACCAAGTCTGGTTACGAGCAGGGTTGAACATGGGCTCAACCCGGCTCGATATGCAGTGTGAACAAGTAACCCGAGTCGATGCAATCTCATCTCCAAGTGCAGGCTCAGCTCGTGATGGTGGAGACGTCATCAACATGGCATTAACCCGGGTCAGGCTGCTAGTCTGAAAGGGGTCTAAGCCAGGATGCATGAACAAACTCCCGGGTGCAACCCAGCATTACGATGTGAAATGAGGTATAAGATGTGGAGATACCTGGGAAGGGGGGTTCTTCACTGTTTAATTATTAAAAAGTTTCAGTTAATAACCATTTAAAGCCACTGAAGAAGTAGGAGATACTGTAGAAGCCAGTAGTTCCCAAACTCGGTCTTTAAGGGGAATCGGTATGAAATTCCCGGCAGCGCCTGGCCGACAACAGCAAAGTTCCCAGCAGCGGAAGCCGGACAGCACTGGAAATCCCGATCATGGATAGGTAAGTACTATCTAACCTAACCAAACCCCCTAACCCTCCTTAGGGGTGCCTATTCTAACCTCCCCCCAAGTGCCTAACCCTAATCCCCCCTTTAAGTGCCTATCCCTAACTCCCCCTTTCCCCGCTGCCTAAACCTAAGTCCCCCAGGGGGGTGCCTAACCCTAAGTTCCCCCTAGGGGTGCCTAACCCTAACCCTCCCTACCCCTAGCCTAACCCTCCCGGGGGAGTGCCTAACCCTAAGTCCACCCCAGATGCCCTAAACCTAACCCTCCCTCCCACGGCTGTCTGCTCGCGGTGCCCGGCATCCTGATCGAAGGCATCGGGGAAATGTCAGGCGTCTACATCTAGACACCCGGCATTTTATCCCTCACCGGGATATGACAGTCGGGAAGCCGGCTGCCGATATTAAGGCAGCCAGTTTCCCGATTGTATACCCTTCAAGGTACCCTAACAGTCCAGGTTTTCAGGATATCCATACTTAAGCACAGGTGAATTAATTAGTACCTCAGTCACTTTGATTATGCCATCATTGCACAAGCATGGATATCCTTAAAACCCAGACCGTTATGGTGTCTTGAGGACCGAGTTTGGGAACCACTGTTATAAGCTATGTGTCCATAATTTCATCATAAGCTTTTCCACTATGTGTCTATTATTGTTATTTACAGGCAAGGTGCATATTTAAAATGATATGCAAAGGATGTTTTGAATATACTGGAAAAATATAAAAAGAAAATGAAACATATTGTCAGACTAAAAAAGCGAAGTTGCCATTTGAAGTTCATGGATTGGGGTGATTGTCTATGCTTTCAGCAATAACAACAAGCATCAGTCACTAATTAACTAAATGAAATGCTTAGACTTCACACAGCAATGCCTTTGTGACCAAATCTCTGTATAAAGAAATGATCCAGAATTCCAAAATATATATCACTGATGCTCTCCAATTAATTGTATTACTGCACAATATGTAATACGCTAGGATATTAATGCAATAAACCACAGGAGTGTACTGTATACACTGCAGATATTGCAGTTTTTCATATAGTATATTAAGAATAATTCCCTTTATTGAATGAAAGAATGTGAAGATGTATAGCAAATTTAATTTCATGCAAAACTGGAGCAAACGTGTAAATGTAAAATTGAGGTCTATCCTTTCACCACTTTATAACCACCCTTTTAATTAAACTAATCTACCTGTTTTTACCATCTAATGCTGCTCAGTTTTGAATAATTTATGGCTTCAATTTATCATGACAGTTAGGGGAATCATAATGTCTTTATGACACCTAGGACTTTTATCTGAATTGTTATTTTATATTAAACCAAGAGCACCTGCATAAGTGCTTCTAAAGTGCACTGAAGTGCAACAGAAAGCTGCAGAAAGCATTTGAATAAAGGTTTAGGATATGTTCACCTCTCCACAAGCTTTGAACTGGTGAACAAGCCAAGTGATTTTTCATAGTGGAAATGGCTAGATATGGCAGAATGCCATATGAGCCCTCAGCATGCATTCATTTGTTGTTCATGCATTTTAATATTTTACTGGTGACTGTTCTTCCACATGAGTTGAGTGTCTGGTACCATGTGATGCATATCACCCAACCTGCTGAAAATTCAATGTGGGACTTCATGTGCGCACCTTCGGAGTGTGCAAAAAAGGCATGGCCTCGAGACCAGCTGCTAGGCTCTCCCCAGCCTCCTCCTGGCACTTATTTGATGCTGCATACAGCGATGACAGAGTGTCCCACAGCCTCTTGACCGCCAGTGGGACACTGCAGTCAGCTGGTGGGATAGCGGGATAATGTCTGAAAATGTGGGAAATTGGGATGTTTGGGAGTTATGTATGCTGCAGTTCCATACCATGTTTCAAACAATTAATACAAGTGTGACTTGGCAGGTTTGGGAAATCACACAATACTGAAATTAAATGTCCTGATGTGCTATCTATAGATCATGGCACCAGACAAAAGTATTCACACTTGAACTGCACACCCTCATTCTCTTTTGTACTTCTGGTCTGTGGAACGGGGAATTACAGCACGAAGTCCTGGGTGTTATCTTTGATACCATCTGACCTGGACTTCTCAATGGCCAATATCAATACAACCCACAAAATTAAAAATATATAACAAGGTAAGATGACCATCATTAATATGTTTGAATATAACTTCAAAATAAGATTGAAAACCACATGGTATCTAAACATTTTATTTCCCATCACAACTCCAACCAGGAAGGTTATCCTTTAAAGCAATCAGATGGGTTACCATGGGAAAAAGAGGTGGAGAAACAAACTTTACAGAAGACTCAGGGCCTGATTCAGACCCTCTCGCAAGCGGGTGCTCACTCGTACGCGGCCGATGTTATGCAATTGCGCACACATATGCATCGCAGTGTGTGTGCGCAAACTAGTTCAAGCAATCGGGAACCGCTCACCCAGCAAAGACAGCCCAGTGGAATGAGTGACAGGAGAGGCCGTTTGTGGGTGGTAACAGGGGCAGGCCAGTAGTAACGGGGGAGTGGAGGTGCGAACTCAGGTGTGCCTGAGTGTTTCAATGTCATTTCAGAGGCATGCATAATTAACAGGCAGCATCATAATACACGTCACCTGGCCGGATTATACACTGAAGTGCTTGCAGTGCTTGCGGTAGGGTACAGTCAACTGCAAGCACTGTGGTCAGATCCGATGGAACCCCATGTACTGATGGTTGTATATACTTCCTGGAGATGACTTCGCAAGTGGGCGGCTAAAGACAGGCTGATGGGCATCTATAAACCCAAAGTGATTGCTCGCTAAGACATAGTGGGCATGCTTATGCCTTGCCATGCGATCGCCTGCCTTGACATCACTTAGCTGAATTTACATACACTGGGAGCGAGTGGCTGCATCTAGCGAGAGGGTCTGAAGGCCCTCAATCACACAGAGCTTTTGATACATACCCATGACACTCCCTCAAGTCAGGGTGGTAATAGATGATTGTATTGTTACCACAAAGTTCATGTACTGAAACACCTTATTTTATGGAAACATAGATGTGACTGAGGACCTGATTCAGACCCGCTCACGGGTGCTGAAATAAAGAGAGGGAGGGCACTGATTCAGAGCGAGTGCTCTGAAAGAGCGTCCGGCTCTGAATCAGGCCCAGAGTTCCATACGAGTCAGATTAAGACACATGCAAAGTTGTGTATATTCACTTGCCATTTGCAACATCTCCTTCCAAAGACTGGACAATTTCAGAATGTACAGTATGCAAAGTATCCCCTACCTGACCACACTTCCAGAAGTATAGCCTGGAAGGACACATTTTACGTAATCTGTTCAGAGTCATGTACATATTAGAGATGTGCGCGTACCCCCATATTTTGGTTTTGCCAAAACCAACCTAAAAGGTTTCAGTTTTATTTTTGCTAAACCCACCCTCAAGTATTTTGGTTAGGATTCGGTTTTGGATTTCTAAAATCATGTAACTTGGACCTGTTTTAGTTCCTATAGTATTAGTAACATCAATAACAATAATTCCTAGTCATTTTCCAGTCAATTTCACCTCACTGCACCTGAAATCATGAGGAAGGGGCTTAAATGCAATCCAAAATACGTGAGATCCATTTTTTAAATCTGTGTCCTGAATTGCAAGAAGACCCGAGTCAGTTCTACTTGGAACCCCACAGTGATTCCGAACTGTAACTCTGGGCCTGATTCAGAGCCGCTCGGAAGCGGCCGCTCATTCGCTCTGAGTGATGTTCGCACAACTGCGCATGCATATGGGTCATAATGCGCATGCGCAAACCAGTCATTGCGGTCGGAAATCGTGCACTCGCAAAACAGCGAGGGGCTGCTAATTTGATTGACAGAATGTACCGTTTGTGGGTGGTAACAGGGGAAGGTGCTTGAAAACGGGGGAGTGGAGATCCGAATGCAGGCGTGCCAAATGGTCAAAAGGGCGTTTAATGGGAGTGCATAATTAGTAAAGGAGCGTCATCAACCACGTCACTTGGTTGTCTTTTAGCCTGAACTGCTCGCAGTGATTGCGGTAGAAGAAACCTACCACAACCTCTGCGAGCAGTTCAGATGCCTTTCGATGTACCTGATTATTCTAATAAATACCAGAGATGACGTGTGATGTGAACGGCAAAGGGGCGCCTTTACAAAATAGCGAGCGCATTTTTCGTTCACTCGCTCAGACATAGAGGCGTCAACAAACCGCAAAGAGCGAGTGCTCAATTTAAATAGCCAGCCCCTTTTTAAGAATGAGCGTCCACAAATAGCGTCTGGCTCTGAATCAGGCCCTCTGTTCGGCTGGGAACCCCTAAGTTTGGGAGTGTTCGATTTTCTAAAAACAAACAAAAAATATGATGAAACAGCATAACAGCATGGTTAATAGACTTTTTAAACTTAAAGATCATTATAAAGATATGTCCCTACTCCTCATGTTCCAAATATGTAACATTAAATCATTTTTATAAAACTAACTTTCCTCAGGTACAATATATTGGGATGAACTCAAATAGCCTTGAAGTTAGAATTAGCCACGATGTAGTGCCCAAGGCTATTCAACAATCCATGGCATCCCGCAATAAGAACTTAAAATGGATTTCTGTTAACCTCCTCCTCCCTTTGAATGAATGACAGAATTTGCCACCATTAAAATTAAGTAATGTATGTGCCAGCTTAATATACTTAAAGGATAAAATTTGAATAATGAATTATTATTTTATAATTAATTATTATTCTGTACTTTTATGTGATGCATCCCCAGTGCAGGATGAACAAGCTCACGTCTTTATACTCATACTCTTATGATAGACCACTCTTGATTGGCTAGGTAAAAAAATCAAGTGGTTTAGCTGCTAAATTGCCTTTGAACTGCGTGAAGTACAGTGGTTTTAAACCTAGAGCCTGATTCAGAGATGGATGGTATTGCAAAGCCGCACAGAAGCGGCCATGAAATACCGTCCAACAAAATATAAATGCAGCAGGAGGTGTCTGTATGAAGTATACTGCATTTGAGTTCTGAGTGCAGTGTCTGTAGACCCTACCCCAGATCACCTTTGCAACTATCAGCTAGACTGTGTAAGATGAATCTTACCTCAGCCTGGCCGGTGCCTAGTAACCGGAGAAGCCAGGAAGTCTGCATCCACTGACACAGACCCTGGTATACTTCCTCCCAGAAATGGGGGCAACACACTCCCATTTCCAGGAATGGTGGCTAGCCATGCCCTGCTCCACCCCCCAAATGCCACAACATGTCAATCATTACTGCGGCTAGGGGGAAATGTGAGCAAGACTGGAGGACCCATTCTGCACATGCGCAAAATAGGTTCTGCCCCTGTGCAGAACCCTAAATATCTGAGATATACACTAACTATCAGGCCCATAGTCTCTAATAAAATCCACCCTTTATATTGTATCTGATTTGTCTTATTTAGAATAAATTATGTGGTTTCATTTTGCATAATAAACAAATGTAATTATTTTACTACAATCTTTTTTTCTATCCTTTGTTCCTTCCTTCCTCCACCCTAAATTTCTAATACTGTCATTCATAAAAAAAAAACTTTTAGTTAATGTATAAAATCCAATTAAAATAATTTTAGCATTCACAGGAACAATATAGCAGACTAATAAAAAGACATCCATCTGTCATGCTTAATGTTCCAATTGCCGTAATTGGTACTGTAGTTATTAAATAGTTCAAAATATGACAGCCAGAAGTACTGTACTCATTCTTTTCTAAATTTGTATCTCTTTCTGACTTAACTCCTGTAGTGTTATCACTCACTTGATGAGATGATTTGGCGTATTTATTAATTCCCCCTGAGAACTGGCCTCATGGGGCCTGTTATATCCTTCATGACCTATAGGCCATCAGTTACAAATACTGAGCATATTTATGCAGCTGACAAGGCAGACAATATTCATCAGTAGATCTAATTAGAGAATAATGATTATACACATGCAGTCAATACAGATACTGTACAAGTAATAGGCATACATAAAATATGTTGGCAGCAAGGATGGCACCAGTCAACTAATAAAACATGAATGTTTTGCAAAAAATAAAGCAGCACTAAAAAGACAGGGCAGATGCTCCAAAAGAATAAAATAAAGTTAAAAGATTCTGTGAGTTCCTTGTTTTCACTATAAGTTTGTTCCAGATTAGGGACTGTATAAAAAAAATATGTTCAAGTAATTAGATAAAATGTCTTTCCGCAATATCAAGCAATTTGTTTTACCCACTACATGAAGCTGTTGAGGGCTATTTAAAATACTATAAAGTCTTGCTTTTTGTCTAATGCATAAATTTGAGCAATTAGCTCAACAGTCCAATTCAGTAGATGATGTTTTTGGTGCAATCAATTGAGCCATCACTGCATACTGGCCTAGTTACAATTTCTAACCTCTAATGGTGGATGCTTCTGGTCATTAGGCCCTGATGCAGATTTTGCCATGCCCTCTCCCCATAAACCTGTAATCCTCAGCCTAATGATCCCTTACTATTAGGCAGAGAGTGGAAAGCAGGTGGGAACCTACTCTCACGGGGGACTCCTGGATTATTTGTTAGTCTCCCAGACATTTTGGCAAAGTAGATAGATGTGCATCACTTTCTTTCCTTGCATATTTACTGGTAACTGGATCTAGATGGCTATTCTACAGCAGCTTCCAAAACATACACGAAAAATCAACGTAGAAAATGGAAAATGTGACTGCATGAAAATAGATTTAAATTACAACAATCTACACTTTAAATGTATCTTGATGTAGCCACATACCAGAGAGGCCAGTCATCATTATCAACCTAATGAGGTTGATTAACATTTTAATACATATTTTTACAAAATGAGAATAAATAATGTGTCACGTGTTCCCCTCACACCCCCACACACAAAAAAGAGCCTCTATGCACCAGCACTCAAAGGTTCCAGCACCAGGCCATGACATTCTTGGCTACTCACACTACCTGCAGATTATGCCCCCTCGTTCCCCACATCATACTGTACTGGGACACAGCCATAGCATGTTCAGCATGATTCTGGCCTACAGCAAAGATGTATTGTCTACAAAGCAGTGCACTCCAATTATACCAAGCATGTTATGCGTGCCAAGAGCGCTAGACAAATGTTTCTATGGGGTCTATGTACTAAGCAGTGATAAGAGACAGAGTGAAAAGTGATAAGTCAGTGATAAGGTGCCAGTCAGCTCCCAACTGTCATTTTTCAAACACAGCCTGTGAGATGGCAGTTGGGAGCTGATTGGCTGGCACCTTATCACTTACTTATCACTTTTCACTCTGTCTCTTATCACTGCTTAGTTCATAGACCCCTATATGTCTGAAGTGTGGAATTACAATGCTCTTATTTTCTATGTATTGTTGGACAGGGGTTGATATGTTTTAAATGGCAACAGCCTGGGGTATGGTTGTTGGGATCAGACACAACAAAATTAGTTTATTAGCAATACCACTATGCATTTCAGGTTAGTTTCACTGTTAAATTAAAGCTGTTCACTTCTATGGTTGGAAAAAGAAGATTTATAGAGTGATAATGATAATGAAACAAATGTTATTTGATACTAATGTATTCATGAAACAATTTACAATATTGAGCCAATAAATCTGTTTTCACAAAAACTAATTTGTTAATTTTATCATTACATTTTGTTGGAAATATGTGTGTGCAGATTTGTAAGTGCATCAGAGTTCCAGTACTTACCAGCTGGTGCCCTGAGACAACAAACAGCTTAATTGCTTAACCAGTGCAGTGGCTTAATTAGCGTTATATGATAAACAGCCGTACTCTCTGTTACACAGAGGCATCACTAGTGTTGGTGTCACCCAGTGTGGTAACTCATGGTGTCACCCCCCCATGGGCCTTCTCCTGTATTACACCACACCGAGGGCTTCATTCAGAGGCGGCCCTATGGTCTACGACATCATGGCTGCCTCGAAGTTTGTCCCGTGCGCATGCGCACGAGGGAGCCGGCTCCTTCGTGCACATGCGTGAGACAAACTATGACCGACAGCGCCGGTTGTAGCGGGTCTCTTTCTAAAGGGGGTGAGCTGTCGATGTTGATTGACAGCTCGCCCCGTTTGGAAGGCGGGCCGGGGGGGTGGCAGCCCAAATGGAGGCGTTCCCATGGGAATGCCTGCCATTTGGGGGAGGCCCCACTGACATCACTAGTGATGTCAGTGGAGAGCTTCCGGCTCTGACAGAGCCAGAAGCTCTCCGGGGCTTGCGACAAGTGAGACCCTACCCTAGGGTCTCGTCATAAGCCCCGATGGTCGCGATGGTCTATGACCATCGTGACCATCACCCTAGTGGCCGTTAGAGCTGTGGGTGTAAACCCACAGCCTAATGACCGAAACAGAGGCGGCCGGTCAGGATGCAAGCGGCCGCCCAGTTTCTGAGTGACCGCTTGCATCCTCCGACCGCCTATGAATGAGGGCCTGAATCCTTAGTAATGTTTTTCTACTAGTTTTACTTGTAGATCATAATTCCTGTATATCACTAATTGCAATGGCAATAGTAGTGACATAAGCACCAAACAAAACTTTATAGTTTTAATTTTAAAGCTAAAAATCTTTTGTTATCTACTGAGATCGAAAAAATGGGCACGAACTCGCAGTAAGGGATGTGGGGTCTGTCCTGCCAAAATCACACATAGTATCCCCAATTCAAATTACTCCACACAGCAGCACAATCTTATTCACATTACACCACATAGTAGTGTCCCTTATTCACACTGCGACACACAGTAGTGCCCTTTATACACAATGCCCACAGTAGCGCCCCTTATACAATGACCACTGTAGTAGTGTCCCTTATGAAATGCCCCCTCTAGTTGTGCCCATTATACAGTTCCCCCTGTAGTAGTGCCCCTTTATGCAATGCCCCCTGTAGTTGTGTCCAATATGCAATGCCCCCTGTATAAGAGCCCATTATGCAATGCCCCATGTATTAGAGAACCTTATGCTGTACCCCCAGTAGTGCCACTTATGCACTGCCCCAGTAATGTCCCTTATGCAGTGTCCCAAGTAATACCCCTTATGCTGTACCCCTTATACAATACCTCTAGTAGTGCCCCTTATGCAATGCCCCTCATGCAGTACACCCGGTAGTGCACCTTATACAGTGCCCCCAGCAGTGCCTCTTATGCAGTGCCCCAGCGATGCCCCTTAAGCTGTGCCCCAGTAGTGTCCTTAAACAGTGCCCCCAGTAATGACTCTTATGCAGTGCACCCAGTAGTACTTCTTATGCAGTGTCCCCAGTAACGCCCAAGTAGTGCTCCTTATGCTGTGCCCCCATTAGTGCCTATTATTCAGAGGCCCCAGTAATGCCCCTTATGATGTGCCTCCTCCCCTGTGCAGTACTTACCTCTAATCATGACTTGGTCTGCACTGGGGGTGTCTGGGTGCAGGTGGGGTGTGCACTTACTCAATAAATGTTCCTCCCTTTTGGCAGCCTCAGCGCTCAAAGTTGTTGTTCCTCCTTTTTCTCTCAAAGGCTCCTGGAGCCAGTGTGCAGTGTGCGTTATGATATCATCGTGGCCAGTGTCCAGAACCACACACAAGCACAGAGATTCTCTGTGCCTTGAGTGGCTCTGGATGCCAGCCGTGTGAGAGAATCAGCTTAGCCCCAGCAGCGGCGGCGTGCAGGACCATTCACCAGCGGCGTGCGGCCAGCTCATGTAGCCGGAGGGGTGTGGTGGTGCCGGGGAATCGGGTGTGCGGTGTGGACGTGTCAGAGAATGGGGTGCAGCCCGCATGTGTCTGTGCTGCTCTTCTTGGTGTCACCCCCTTGAATGGTGACACCCGGTGCGGGCTGCAACCCTCTAGTGATGCCACTGCTGTTATGCACTGGTTTGATTGAGAGGAGCTTGAGCAGGTCAGGGTGAAACACAACTCACCACCTGGTGAATGTTTCTGGTGACTGGCTAGTGGTACAGGGATGCTGGCATTATGAGTGGCGGCATAACCATGGACTCTCTGGAGCCAAGTAGGAGACTACTGTCTTCTACTGTGACACTCAACACAGTGACAAGATGGTGCTCCACATGCACAGTAGTTCAGTTCGGTGGCCATCTTGGAACAGAGAATAAAACCTCCCTGGTTGAAGAAAATGGACTGTGCCCAGTAGCGCTCTCCACTTTGAACACATTTTCAAACTGAAAAGTTTTACTCATCTTTTATGCTAATGGTAACTGTTTCAACTTGTACAAAGTGGCAGATGGTCTACAGTCACCACCAAGCAGCTAAGTACAACACCGAGCAGCTATTTTGATAGAGTGATATTAGAATGCACAACATAATGTACCTTGTTAAACAAAAGGACAAATTTATCACAAACCGTATTAAAAATGCAATTTTGATGTGGATAATTTGCATGGACTTGCAACACGGTGATGAAATGTACCTCCAGAATTGATCAAAGCTGAGTCACCAACCGGAGTTATCCCAGGATATAGTTAGAACCAAAGTGACCACTCGCACTATCACTGTACTTCTAGGTATGGACCCAGTGAGTATATGTGCATGCAGACTGATTGGGAGGATTTGAGTCCCTCTCTGAAAAACAAAAGTGTAACAATAACCCATAGGTTATGATGGGCTAATGCCACCTGTAGATGGCATTATCTACCAGGACTATACTCAGGAAAGCTTCACATTCAAGAGCTTGGTAAATTTCATAATTTAGAACCCCCATATGAACCTACTGTATGGGGGCTGCTGCTGAGATCAAAAATGGAGAGACTAAAGCAAACAACTACATTATCACCACTTCATACATCCTGGAGTGCTTAATTTTATGCAGGTATGAACTGAAAATGGCTGTTTTGGGGGGATTTCCTGCAAAATTATCTTTTATAAATATGACCCATAAGTACAGTGGTAAAAATTCTAATGGACTAAATAGAATGGAAAGGAAGAATCCCATGTCTCACTGTTGCAAACTAACGCGTGTACTACTCTGAACTAAAATAAATTCCTGAAGGTGACTATGCAACTGATTACGGGCTCTATTTCACAATAAATCTTGACACCTTCAGCAAAAGTAATTGTGACAGGACTTACCACTGTTTTTGTGGAAAACACTATGCCATCTATCAATGGCATTATCATTACACTCCTCCTTTAGCTTTTCTGGATTCCTGGCTTTGCCGAATACCCAGTTGAAGTGCTATGCTTATGTGCTAATGGCTGTCACACATGTGCATTTGATGGTAACCCATCACCAGCAGCATCAGGTCACCATAAACACGTAGAGGAGACACAGCTGGACCTTGTGGGTCAGGTATGGTGGGATAATGTGTGGTCATTTGACAGCCCAAAAGTAGACATAAAAATGCTATGCCATAGCCAAACCACAGTTATTTTGTATATCCTTCCTCTTAGATGTGAAGTTTTTATACAAACAGAAATAATACTTACAGTATATATTTGCATGTACTTGTCAGTTAAATAATTGTTGGTCATTAGATTTTTCCAGATTTACATTCATTTCATTTCATAACTTAAAATGTAACAAATCTATAAAGAGTACTGTATTTGAAAAGACTGCAAAGCCATCATGTCAAAAATGCCAGTTCCCCTTTAAAAAGCACATCTGTATTGTACATTATGCAATGTGCCTGTCATCATTTTTGGTAAAACAGCTATTCATTTTACTATATAGCCCTTAACAGACAAATGAAATAATAATTAATACTGACAGCCTCTTGATTGGAACATTTATACACTGTAAGTCTTCCATTGCTTTGACACAGCCGCCTTGTGTTAGCAAAATGAAAAATAAAAAATCCACTAACTTAATAGTGCTTAACCTCATCTGACACTAAGTAAGTCCTTTCATCAAGCAATAATGCTGAATTGTAAATGTCAAGTCAATAGATGTTAAATATCTTGATATATATATATATATATATATATATATATTGTATGTGATACACTGTATAACCAAGCAATGGCAGTAAATGAAGTAAAATGTATCAGGTCTCTTTTGCTCATCTAAAGTCAGCCTATTAGAGTTAAATTTCCAGCACAATGCAATATCAATGTATTTATGACCTTAAGAGTGTTGAATTATTAGAGGTAGTGAATGTGCTGCTGAGATTATTGCTTATATCAATCTTCCCTTGGCACGCAAGCAATAATTGGCAAAATTTGGTGGAGTCCTTCAAGCTGTATAACATCTCAGCTCATATGTGACACCATTATCTGTTTGTTTCAAGAGAACAGCTGCTTCATCACCATCATATTATCATTATAAACACTAAACAGTTAGGCTTTGAAGGCGGCGTAGTCTGTGAATTTGACTCCAATGCACAGATAATTTTCTTGATAGATGCTGCAATTTTACAGTGTTGATTCTCTGTTCAGGCTTAAAAAATGCATGAAATAGTCCTGATATATCAGGAGCTGAAGGATAGACACATATGAGGCAAAGCGCACGGAGCATCCTTATTACATCGCAGCCACAATGAAATTGTAAGCACCAGAATACAGTTCTATGGGAATATTGGAGGAACATCAAAGAGGTGCTTAAAACATGGTGTGTGCAAATGGAAATGTAAAAAGAATGAAACATACAGTTATTACATCTCTATGGACTAAAGGTTCAGGTGTATAGTAAGAGCATAATTGTACAGTGCAGTACATAGCTGTATAAATAATGTAATGTTTAAAAATTTATTACTAACAATAACATAAATTGTTGGATTTAGGAAAAAGAAAAGTTTAATATTTTCCTTTTTGTATGGGGCAAAGTACAGGTGTTGGACTGAGGTCCTAATTAAGTCACCTGTGCTCAACCAAAGATATTTCTTAAACCTAAACTGTTTGGAAGCCTCGAGGACTGCATTTGGAAACCTCTGGTATGCAATATTCTTACATACTGTATACTAGATTGCATGTTTGGGATTATCTCCTTGCAAGCTGACCAAGTATACCATACATATACAGGGGTTATCTCACCTTCCAACATTTAAACACTAAAAATGCAGAGGGAATAATTCTCACCCAAAAGCTGCTTCTGTCATCCCATAGAAATACTTTTTGGGGGTAAACACCACAATTTTTGTGGTCAGCAAATCAGGATTGTCCTTCCAAAATTGGAACAGTTGGGAGTATTATCTTTTGCAAACATTAACTATTGCATATGCAGATAAAGGCTCAGTATTTTATATAGAAAAAATGAGACAATTTCATGACATAGTACAAGTATTTGCAATGTTATTTTCTCCCCTCACCTACTGTACTGGCTAGCATCACTCATCCATCCATAAGTAACAGCAATGGGGAAGATATAAAATGATGTGAATTCTGAATATTGTTAGTTTTTTTTTCCAAGGGTGTGATGTCAGATTCAAGCAAATAATTAGCTAGTAACTGCATCAAGTAACTATGAGAGAACAATTGTATGCAAAACTAAAAGTATCCAAATACTTAATCATTGTAAGTTTGAAGATATACTGTATAAACAACCATTTGTTATGTAATTATTAGTCAACATCTATTATGTTAAGGGGTGGAGTTAGTTATTCCATATACAGTAAATAGTCTGGAAGAGGGGCCATTTTTCACTTTCCAGTTTGTGATGCCCAGAACCTTTAGTTCATCAGTGACTCATATTACAGTTAAATGTAAGCTGTATTCTCAATTGCCATTGTGTCTGTTACTTTACTTTTAATTTTACTTTCCTCCTTTGGTCACTTTCACCTTTTTTCACATTTACTATTTCCCTTGTCAGCATTCATCCTATATACTTTCCCCCTTTCTGTCATTCTCAACACCCACCTATTTTCAAGCCCACATTTCCCCTTTAATTTCCCAGCCCAATACACATGTGAAGCATGCCCCATACCTGACAAAAAGGCTGCTTCCCACCATTTGGTAGAGGCTTCCTGGTCTCTTATCACAGTGGCTATTCATGGCATTTAGAACAGTGCATGATCCATGGTGGTCCATGATGCTGCACCATTAACACCTGTAGGTGTGTCTTCCTGACCCATGGCCTCCCCCTCCTGTGCAGTTACATGGCTCTCTGGGGATGCCACACATCATGCTGGTACCCACCAGCCAGAGTTCAGGTTGCCAGAAGCCCTGGTCACTCCATGTCCTGCATCCGTGGTTGGCTCCACCCACGAGGATGCAGCAGTAAATTTAGAGGTAACAGCCAATGACTGTTGCCTCTCACTACCAAAACAGCTCCAGGAACTGTGAGGGCAGCCCTCTATAGGTAGTTTTGGCTGTCTTAAACCTTTTGCAGTGATGCTTTGGGTGCCACCTTCACACTTCCTTGGTGCTACCCTTCTGTTCTCCCCTAAAGTCACATCCAGCAATAAGGCTGAATTGCATGACAATTCACATTCAGAGCATATTATTGTATAGTCTGCCTGTCAGCTGTCAGCCTCCCACCCTCTGGTTGATCCACTTATTTTGCATCCCCCATATCTTTGCCTATTATTTTGCCAACTTATTTGAATGTTCCCCATTTCATGCCACAGTTGCTTAATCCTGCCCCTTTTCAGCCACATTTGCAGTTTGTCCTATCCTCAGTTTACTTGGCGTATGCCCTTCTATATTCAGATGCATGTGGGTATTACCATGCTTTTCAGACCACTTTTCCCCTCCTCTTCCAGCAGCCTGCCATGATGTGTTGCTTTAGGTCCCTCCTTTGCCAATGACACCCATACCCTGCCCCCAGTCCATACCGCTTGGCTCATGGCCCCACATGTCTTGTTGCCCCTTCTACTTTCCCTTCCTGTTCTGGGAATTCCTCCTGTTTCACATGCTTGTCCCTTGTTTACAGGTCTCTACAGACTTTTCAAAGGAGATTTGTGAGGATCTGCTGTCAGGGAGTCAAGTTGAACTCCGTGGGACATTTTGCTGGTTTGAAGCATGTTTTGGCTGTTCCTTCCATGTCTGGAACAGTTGAGCTCCTTCTTCTTTTTCTAATAATATCAGTGATTCATCCAGTTCTTCTGATAGGACATACAAATTCAAACTGGTGCAGCAGTTTAGAGCCCCAAGAGATGTAATGGTGCTTCCAGCACTCGAATTTTGGATGTTGCAGGAGACATTGCCCACTGCCCTAATATGGCTATCTGGCACATGGGTTAGATATAAGGTTAAGGAGTGGCGTTACATAGATATGTTCACCATTACGAGTGATGCAAAGTAGACTTTAAATCAGACCAGATCCTGTAGATCTGCTGTGGTGGAGACTCTGGAGCTTATTCAGACCCGGTCGTTAGCTCTATGAGCTCGCAACCGGGTCAATGTTGCTCCAGTGCACATGCGCACGCCTGCGCGAGACCCGGCTAACGACGGGTGATCCATCGCTAGGGGTCTCGTAGCAGACGGGGCGAGCTGTCAAAGTTGAGTGACAGCTCGCTCCATTTGCTGGGCAGGCCGGGGGCGTGCCCGGCCAAACGGAGGTGTTCCTGTCGGAATGCTTGCCATTTGGGGGCGGCCCCACTGACATCATCAGTGATGTCAGTGGGGAGCTTCATGCTCAAACAGAGTGGGAAGCACCTTAGGGTCTCGTCATAAGCCCCGATGGTCGCGATGGTCTTGACCATCACGACCATCACCCTTAGCAGTCGTTAGAGCTGTGGGTGTTAACCCACAGCCTAACGACCAACATGGAGGCGGCCATTCAGGATGCAAGCGGCTGCCCTGTTTCAGAATGACCGCTTGCACTTCTTTACAGAAGAAGTTAAGTCATCATCCTCTCAGGGAAGAGGCACCTTTTTGTGGCCAGGATTCTCAGTATGGCTTTCAGTTTCCATTATCTCATTTGTTGTTAGTTGTAGCTAGGAATATTTTAAAACTGGTGGAGTATTTTCCTGATGTTGTTAAGGGTAAAGTGGAGGCAGATGTCAGGTTTGGGTGCAATGTGTGGTCCGTTTATTTCTTTTCCTTTACAGAGTTTATGTATTTCTCCTCTGGGGGTGGTGCCAAAGAAAGATTCCGGTAAATTTCAGATGATATAACATCTGTAGTACCTGGATGGGGTATGGCACAGTAAATGATGCATTATATCCTGATGATTACTGCATCATTTATCAGTCTTTTAAGCAAGCTCTATATATAGTCCATGATTTTAAGAGAAGGTCATTGATAGCCAATGTGGATATTGAATTCACTTTTTGACTGCTGAATTTACATCCAGATTCCTATAAATACACGTTTTTCAAGGTAGATAAGTGTCTAAATATGAATTGTTCATTCTCTTGTGGCTTCTTTGAGTGTTTGAGTATCTTTTTTGTAATGGAATGTTCAAACAGGTAAGAAGCAATTAGGCATTTCCCACTGCTACCTGTATTTTGACAATTTGTTTTTGGTAGGGCCAGCTAAACCATGTAGGAAACAGTTTCTTTCAGTCCAGGTTAGAAATGTGCGGTTTGGCTCTCCAGAAATCCAAATCCACCTGAATTTTATGAATCCGGATAGATGCGAGTTACTATTATTATTTTTATTATTGTAGTATTGTTTATTTATATGGCACCACAAGTATTCTGCAGTGCCTTACAAATAAGTGACCAGTGACTTACAGTACAATACACTACAATGCAGGACAAGGACATGGATAATATACATTGCTACAGTGGTGACCATAATACCCAAATAAGCAACATAGCATAAGCAACTAAGTGTTAGGTGCCCTAGTAGGGAGTAAGAAGTAGATGAAAATAAAGTATGGCGAAGCACAAGATGTTAAAGGCCCTTCTCGCAAGAGCTTACATTCTAAAGGGGAGGGGCATACAAACAGGCATTCTAACTCCTGAAAAGATCCAGATAAATTTAAGCCATGGGGTTTGAATTGCAAAAAAAACCATGATTTTAGCTGTTTTTAAAAAAAAATAATTATTTGAAAAAAAAATCCAGATCCAAAACAAAAACAAAAACACTTGAGGATGGTTTTTCAAAACCAAGACACAAAGATAAATCCAGATCCAAAACCAAAACAAGGGGGTCAGTGCACATCTCTACTCCAGGTGTGTTTTTTCTACCATGGGGGATCACATTGTATGTGAAAATACTTAAGGGCATGTGACTAAATGGTTTTATTTAAATATCAATATTAATACCTTGTTAGGCTTTTGACGTTTGTCTGCTGAGAGGTGCATTGTTTACATGAGTTCCTGGAATCTTTTGCTTCAGTTAAGGAGAATTCACTACAACAGACAAAATTAAGTTTGATTTATTTTGCAGGCTAAGTAAGTTTTTTTATGGTTAGGGTTTTTTGTTGACATTTAGAAAGCTCACCATTTGATATGCATATTTCTTGAACTGAAGAAGGAATTGAGCGTTTAGTTGGCTGTTTTGCTGGATTTTATTGGTGTTCAGTTATGGCTGATTTGCCAACTCTAAACTCCAGTTACTTATGAATGCTTCAGTTCCTGTCAGTTTTGGCGCTTTTTTTGAGGGTGAATAGTGCCTTGGCCTGATTCTTGGTGGGATTAAGGTTTAACTGTGGACATGCTGCTATTAGAAATCTTTCAAATTGTGTGGCAGTTGAGTTTTGGGTGGTTAGGTTTAGCACCCAGCACATTATTTTTTGGCGCGATAACTTGTGTGTTGTACAACAACCAGAGGACTGGATCCACTCTAGCCTTATGGTTGCTGAGGCATTTAACCCTGCTTTGCCTGCATAGCAATATTGATTTTAGGGCTTGGTACATTCCAAAGGTTGAGTAAGAGATAATGGATGTTCTGTCTGGTTCTAAAAGGGCTAGACACAAATATAGGTTGCTTGTGAGCTCTACTATTTCATCTGGCTTATCTTGTCCTGGTCATGCCTAACAGAATATCAGGCCAACATTAAAGAACTTGCCTTGAAGTCCTTGTCTCTGGGTATGCTGAAGTCTTCTTTGACAGCTTGGAGCAACTTGCAGGGAGGTAAATTGGTTCACGACTCTATTTTGTAGTTTGTTTGTTTGTTTGGGGCTGGTATGAACTGGGCAATTCAAAGGCAGCAATGTTTGCTAATTTGGTTGTCATATCTTATTTCTTGTGCTTGCAGAGTTTGGTTGATCTGATCAAATCATTCTTGCTGTCAAAAGTATTAAAGCATAAAGCAGGTCCTGTGAATACCTGCAAGCCTATCGAACTAGGCATTTTGAAAGACTTGATTAATGCAGTTTCTGGCATTGCTACAAGTAAGTATAAAGCAGCACTGTTTAGTTTAGCCTTCTTGTTAACCTTTTTTGGAGCCTTAAGAGTGGGTGAGTTGGTAACAACAAATAGTTCTACAACCTCTGGTCTGTGGTTTGCTAACATTATTGTTACGTCTGATTTGATTTTATGTAAGAGTCATAGGTCTAAAACAGGCCAGTTTCTAGAGGGCATTGGATTTAATTTCCTGCACACCCAGAACCGCTGGTTTGTCCTATAGTTTTAACTGCACACTTTTGCAAGTTGAGACCGAAAAGGGGAGCTTAATGGCTTATCCATGGCAGTCTTCTTTTGCCTTCCAAGTTCCAGTTTACAAGAGTTTTTCTTAAGTGTTTAGCTGCTTTGAGTTTGCCAGTTAAACATTATGGCACTCATTCTTATAGAACAGGGGCAGCAGTGGAATCTTCTATCAACTCCATAAAACAGTTAGGCCGGTGGAATTCATCAAGTTATAAGAGTTATATATAGGGGAATAAGTTGAATATTTAGTTGCACTTCCTGCAATTTGTTTGTGAAACCTAAGTCTTTAAGTTTCCCACCTCTTTGGGAGAATGAAGCTATTTACAATTTTTACCCTTAAAGAGGTTTTTGTGGTTTTCACCTTTATCTGGGTCAGCCAATACCTGTTTTATCTGTCCTTGGCTAGGTTTTTTGTGTTCTTTGTGATTTTGAGACCATTCCTTACAGGCTTACTCAATAAGTATAAAAGTTGGGTGTGGTTTGTGAGAAAGCCATGTTTTTGCTGGGCCAACAGACATCCCTTAAATGGTAGGGCTCCAATTAGTGGCTATGAATTTGGGGTTGAAATGGGTTGGTCTTTTTGACTGCCTTTGAGTGACTGAGGAGAAGATTGGGTAGTTATTTATTCAGGTGGACATTATTTGGGCACTTGCAAGGGCATTGAGCTTATTATTGCTATTAAGGAAGATCTGCAAGCACTCGCAGCTCATTGGCCTCAGGTAGGTTTGGTTTGGTTGGAGATTGTCCCACATAGGTTTTTGAGAGGTATGCAATGGGTGGGGGTGGCTTTGGATAGTGTTAGGTGTAAGGTTAATGTGGCTGTCAGTTTAGGCATTCATGTTATCAAACACTCTGGTTTACATTTTGAGGAAAAAGTATTTTATAGGTTAGACAGGGTCCATTTAACTGGGGTCAATTTATGGTAGTGGTCTGTGGTTCTTTGATCCCAGCTTTGGCAGAAATCAGTGGCTCTTGGCATCCTTTTGTGGAGCAAGAGTGCATGGGTGGCATTTACTGTACACTTTGAGAGTGGTGAGTTTGTCACTACCTTAGGGGAGGACCATGATGCATAGGTAGTTATAACAATAAATGTGTCTGCAATTCTTTTTCCAAATAGCTATATTTCAATAGTTTAATATAAGATAAGTTTATAATGGAATAATAAAGCCAAAGGGTGACTTAAAGAACCTGATTACTTAATTATGTTTGAGGACATATACACCATTTTTTAATGTAATAAAAAAAGTTTGAAACTATCTCAGGGGAGGACTTGGGGATAAATTTACTAAAGTTAGATTGGAGAATCATTTTTATGAATCACTGAAATCTCCTCAGATCAAATTGTACTTGAACAGCAAAATCCATTAGCAAATCTCAAATTTCCTAAGAATGTATTTTGCTTTTGATTTTCAACTCAAATTTGATCTTGTTTCAGTTTAACAAGGGATCTGCTGTTTGATTTTCCATGTTCATGTCCAAATCGAACAGCAAATCCAACTCCAAAACAAACTTCAAAGCCCCAAGTGAATAGAACTGTTTCATGCTTTCATTTTCAGCATGAGCAGTTTGTTTTGCACAGATACATGCATACATCAGTGAGATGCATGCATGTAACTTACTGTAAAAAGCTTGTAAATAGTTAATGTTATAAAAAAAATAACGTGGGGTCACCCCCTAAATACACAACCAGCCCTGGACTTTTCATAGCCAGTCCTGGTTGTGTAAGTACAGGGAGAAAATTGCATAGGGTTCCACTATATTTAGCACAACCAGCACCAGGCTCTGATCTGGTCCTGGAATTACATGAGAAAATATGCATAGGGATCCCCTGTAATTTCCACAAGCAGCACCGGAACCTTTCTAGACAGGAAGGTAATGTTATAGCCAGGGAAACCCTATCACTGGGTTCCCCAGCTGAAACATTACTCCTGACTGCTAGTCAGCCCTGGGCAGTTGGAGCACCCCCAATAAAGGGCACCCATGGCCTAGGCTGATAGCCCAGGGCTATCCCCACCACCCATGGGCGGTTGTTGGCGAGGTTGATAGTGTAAGTGTAGTGTTAAAAGGATATAGTAAACATTGTCTTTACGAGTAGAACTGCAGGTCCCAGCAAGCCTCCCCAGCATGCTGGTACTTGGAGAACCAGCATGCAGGGCATTAAGGTCCCGCTGGTACCTGTAGTTCACCTGTAAAGAAATGTTTAAATAAACACAGTGCACACACCATGGCAGTATAGTTTTAATGCATACATACACACTCACACATACTCGCCTGCTGGACTGGTCCCCTTCTCCCTGTAGGCATCCTTGGTCTTCGTAAAATAAAAAAAGGTTGTTACTTCCTGAAAGAAGAGCTCAGATACGGCATCATGGTTGTTACCTATTGCGTGGGTTGGTTTTCTCTTTTTTTTTTACGAAGACAAAGGATGCCTACAGGGAGAAGGAGATCAGTCCAGGTAATGTAGGTGAGTATGTTTGAGTGTGTATGTATGTTCTAAAACTATACTGTCATGGTGTGTGTGTATTGTGTTTATTTAAAAAATTCTTTACAGGTGAACTATAGGTACCAGCGGGCCCTTAATGCCCCATATGCTGGTACTTGTTGTTCTCCAAGTACCAGCATGTGGGGAAGGCTTGCTGGGACCTGCAGTTCTGCTCATAAAGACAATGTCTGCTATTCTTTTTTTACACTACACTTACACTATCAGCCTAGGCCTAGGGTGCCCTGGAGAGGGGGACTCCTTTATTGGGGGGTCACCAATTCCCCAGGGATCCCCAGCCTTGACTGACTAGTGGTGAGGAGTAATATTTCAGCTGGGGAACCCGGTGATAAGGTTTCCCTGGCTGTGACATTAC
This sequence comes from Taudactylus pleione, assembly GCA_031769625.1. Taxonomy (NCBI): domain Eukaryota; kingdom Metazoa; phylum Chordata; class Amphibia; order Anura; family Myobatrachidae; genus Taudactylus; species Taudactylus pleione. The sequence continues at coordinate 1,124,688 of JAUIMM010000614.1, forward strand.
CCCCAGCTAGAAAGGGTCCAGTGCTGGTTGTGGGAATTACAGGGGAACCTACACATTTTTCCTCTGTAATTCCAGAACCAGGACCAGATCAGAGCCTGGTGCTGGTTGTGCTAAGTACAGGGGGAACTCTACACAATTTTTTCCCTGTACTTACACAATCAGGACTGGCAATTAAAAGTCTGGGGCTGGTTGTGTATTTAGGGGGGGACCCACGTCATTTTTGTTTTAAACATTAACTCTTTGAAAGCTTTTTACAGTAAGATACATGCATGCATCTCACTGATGCATGTATCTGTGTGAAATTGAACTGATCATTCTGAAAACTAATGCATGGAGTTCTTCTATTCATTTGGGGATTTGCAGATCGAGTTTGAGTTAGTTTTTCATTCGATTTACAAATTGAATGTTAGTAAACGAAGGGATCCTATTGTCCTCTATGTGAAAACATTGATGTTTTTCAGAAATTCGATTTAATTTCAAATTCCTTTTTCTGTTCGATTTGACATTCGATTTGGCCTTTAGTAAATCCCTTCATAAAAATTTGAACCAAAATCAAACCAAAATCGAATAGACATCAAATTCAAACCATAGTAAATATACCCCCTGGTCTCCATTTCAGGGAGGGGCCAGTTCTAGGACAATTAAGAGGTGGGAGGTCAAACTGCCCAATCCGGTTTGTGCTGCTGCAGATTCCTTCTCATTTATTTAAATATTTTATGTGGCTGTGGCTGAGGTACTACTGCTTTTTTCCTGCCATCAAACATTAATAATTGAAATTCAATCAGTAAATTAGGCTGATGTCTTTTTCAAAATATTTATGATCATGTCTTTATTTATATAGCTTGGTTTAAGTTAAGGCTAAAATTTAATAATTAAACCAATTGGTGACTTAATTCTTTTTACTATTACTTTCTTCCACTATGTTACTTTGTTTATTACTGACAGTTCATATTACCTTGACCTTACCTGTGCCTTGTTCTCCAACTCATAAATATACCTCACCAGTGGGCCTATCTGTCATTCAGAAAATCAAGGAAACTGCAATTAATGCATGATTTTCTGAACTTTATTTATTGGGACAATGTATAACAGTTGTGATTCAGAAGTTATTATAGATCACTTAGTTAATTCCTGCATTAATTAAATATCTGCATAACACTGCCATTCTAATAGATCTCTATGGGAGTGGTGACCTAGTCCATTTACCAAGCTTTTAGAGCATGGTCCCAAATAGATAATGCCATGCTTAGATGATGTTAGTCATTGTATCTCATAGGCTACCTTTTTGCTAGAGATCTTTGTATCACTCCCCAACAGCCTATTCTTGCAGGTGTGTTAGGACTCAAATGATAGTGCAAGAGATCACTTTATTTTGTACTCTTCACCAAGAGAGGTTCGTATTAAAGCCTCTTTACTGTCAAGTGGATTTTGATAAACTGGCACTTAAAATACGTTAATAAAATAAAATTCTATCTTATGGCACTCTACTGCCACCAATGATAAATAACTGAGAAACATACTAAGGGAAAAACCAACAAGAGTACCTTTTTTGTCTCATATGCTTTCTCTATAAAAGTTATTACACTGAATCTTCATTATGGAATTAATTTCCTCTGTCCACATACAAGGAGTGCACATTGACATATTAATACTACAAAATCCATGAGTTCTGAGTAAAAACAGAATAAACACATTACCTACAATAATTTGGTACTGTAAATAGTGTATATGTGCAAAGCCTTGGAGAGAGATAAAGTGGATCTCACTTGGGGCCTGATTCAAACCCAGTCGCTAAGTGGCGAATGCACGCTATGGCCGATAGTCACCCATCTGTGTATGCATCGCAGTGCACATGTGTGAGCCAGTCACTGCGATCATGAATCATGAGCTCTAGGCACAAAGACTGAGCGCTACTTTGCGTGACAGATAGTGCCGTCTGTGGGTGGTAACAGGGGAAGGTCCTTGATAATTGTGGAGTGGATGTGTGAACGCAAGCGTGCCTTGAGCATTTAAAACGCCATTATTTGGGCTTGCATAATTAGCAAAGAAGTGTGATTGTACACGTCACCTGGTTGTATTTCAGCCTGCAGTGAACGCAATGCTTGTGACGGGGTAGGGTCTACCTCAAGGGCTGTGAGCAGCTCCGATGGCTCTCTATGTTTCTGAATAATCAAACACTTCCTGGAGATGACATGTGTTAAGAAAGAAAAGTGGGCGTCATTACAGTGGCATGCGATCACTCTGCAGTCTCTCTCCAAGAAATAGAGGACATCCTTAAGCCTGGCCGTGTAATCTTGGAATTTGCATACCCAGCCCCTGATGGCTGCAAAAGTGTGCTGCATTGCATCAGGGTCTGAATTAGGCCCTTGGTTCCAACCAATCAGCTGCTAACTGCCACTTTACAGGCTGTGTTTGAAAAATGACCATTAAGAGTTGATTTGTTAATAATTTATCTCCATCAACTTTAACTCTCTCCAAGGCTTAGTACATAGACCACTAAGTACCAACCAATCAGCTCCTAACTGCCATTCTTCAAACACAGCCTGTAAACTGACTCTTTATCTCTCTCCAAGGCTTAGTACATCTCCCCACAGCCTGTAAAATGACAGCTAGGATCTGATTGGTTGGTACTTTATCTCTCGCCACTTTATCTCTCTCCAACACTTAGTATATCTCCCCCTTTGTCACTTATATTTTGAGAGAAGTGATGTCATTTGCGTCACATGTCACAGTTTGTAAGTGTTACAACCATTTAGTGAAAACAAAAAACAAATGTATTTGAGGATCACCAGATACAACAATTAGTTCTAGTTTAAATTGAACCTTGCTCTTTTTACAGTATAAGGAATAATGAACATGATACTGTGAAATAAAAATGTCACCTTTATATTCTGTAATGTTTTATATGGTCATGGAAATACTCTTGTCTACTTATAGCCATGTACTGTATAAATGACAATATATCATTGCCATAATATTTTTGTAGTGAAAGATATAATGATGTGTATAACTGAAAATAGTAAAATCAGCATATATTTAGTGTGACCCAATATTACATGCAGATGCAATGGTTCTTCCAAATAGGTCTCTAAATTTATCACAGGTTGTTTTCTATGGAAACATATGCTGAGCTGTGACCTAGTTATAGATGGCTTTTATCAATTTTGACAAATTTGGTGTATCTACATCTCTATCTGCATAATACCAATGGTCCAAAATATGTAGACTGCAAATTCATATATTCAGTGTTGAAGGATAATACATATGGGCAGTAGAATAAGCAGTTTTGTTCCATATTGAAATATAAATGTTATTTATTTTCCCATCTTGAAGTATTCTATGGTTCCACAGATGGTATTCTTATGAACTGAACACATGCTGAGAAGTTACACAACTCTTTTCTATAATGCGGAACAAGAAATAATTAGTTACAGTCATAAACTAGGTTACCACATATGGATATTCTGCTCATAGTAAGCCGGTTATTGTGTTCTACTAGTCATACCTTCTGGACGGGATGTAGTTATGCAGCCGCCGGTCTCAATCCCGATTCTGGAATCCCGACAAGGGATTTAAGATAGGCATTGAAATACTGATGCCAATCTTAATCCCGACGCCGGAATCCAGGAGGACGCGTGTCCGAATGAAGGTAAGCCGGGGCGCCCTTAGTGTTAGCCACGGGGGGAGAGGGTTAGGTTTAGGTAAGTTAGTTGGGTTGGCATAAGGTTTTGGGGGGAGAGGTTAGGGTTTGGCACCTCTAGGGGGCAGGTTTAGGGTCAAGCACCACTGGGGGATTAGAGTTATGCCCTACGGTGGAATCTTAGGTATAAGCTTGGTGGTGGGGAGGGTTAGACTACAAGAAGGGATGGTTAGGGGGAGAAGGGGGGAGGGTAAGTATACTTACCCAACCCTTGTCAGGAAAATAAACATTAGGATGCCGCTGTCAGTATTGTGACAGGAGGCATCCAGACAACTGGCATTACATACTGTACCCATTCCCTTCAGGACAGTCCCAATTTTTATACTGTAAAAGCGGTGAAGCTTATACATTGCAGTTATTCCTATATGGCGGTGTTTTTGGCAAATCTGGCTGTGGCTCTATTGGATCAGGGATGTGTTAATTTATATTTCAAGGCATTTGCCTTGAATTATTAGAAGGCATGCTTACAATTCTTAGTGATTTGTTGTGATGTTTTTCTAAACCTGATTCTGAATTGCATGTACAGTAAGTCCAAGAGGAGACACATCTGGCAAATGTTAGCAAATTGTATGTGTGCTGCACAATGTATACACAAGCATTTGCATATTGACAGAGGATCTGTGTGTGACTGGTTCTTTCTGTTCATAAAATGGGTGTTTCTGGGTGTCAACTGGGTGGCCACCTTGTAAACACACTAATGAGATGCATTTCATGGAAGTATCATGGGCATGTAGCCATACTTCCTTGCTATTATGAGTCATGCATATGCTGTTTTCTACCCAGCATGAGGCAGGTGTAAGTGTCGATACTAATGATAAAGATTGCAGCTACAGATGGAAGAAGGGTGGGAGCTGCAACTATCCGCATGAAGCAATCCATATGCTGGCATTAGCATAAGGTAGGAAATCTGGCTGACTTGACCATCTTTAAATATAGCTGCTTTGTGTCTGACTCAGTATCAGACCCTATATTGCAGACATTTTTATTGTCTTTTTGGACAAGAACATTAGATGTTCATTAAAAAAATAATAAATATAAGATGGTATATTACGCGCATGAAATGCATTCTATGATATCTAGATATGTCAAACTATATATGTGTTTGGACAAAGGTGCGAAAATTTGTAAAGAATATAACCGCTTATTCAATAAAAAGGTTCAATGTGAACTATCTAATGGTGATGCAACCATTGGACAGCCAATCATTTATCTGGTGCAGTTTATAAAATGAAAACAAACATTTGATTGGTTCCCTTGTGTTACAAGAGTTGTATGCACTTGCAGATAAATCTGGGTACACACCTATACAATAGTTGACCTGGTCACCTGATGTAGGGTGATCAGGCCGACGATTGTATAGGTGTTTATGCAGTACCACTGCAGAAGCATTAGCCAATAAATGGCTTATAACTTTCCTGCAACTGTCGGGGTCACATCTTATGGGCTGTTAATTTGTTGGCCCGACCTTCCAATTCCATAGAAGTCCATACATACTGTGCTATGTCTGCTCAGTGTCTGCGGGCCTCATAGGTAGCTGACAGGTGGTCACACTCAAGGGCACCAAGGGGGGGTACTAATTACCCTGGCCCTGGGTTATTGGAGGGGCTCGGTGGGGGCTCAGGTCTGATACTGACCCCCCCTTCCTCTTCCACATGCTGTTGTTTGCTGGGCTGCAGTGGAAGACAGCAGCAGTAGCAGTCTCCTCTTCTCTGTCTATGGGGGGGAGTGATCAAACTGATTGTGCCCCCCTGGATTTGCACCAGGCTTAGGGGTGTACATTGTCCCCCTCCCCAGCACACAGCAAAAATGTTTTTAAGGGTGCATAACTATGTTTTTTAGGCCATGCCCCGTTCTCCCTGGCTGGCTCTCTACACCCCTGGTCACACTGGTGCTCAGCTAATTGGGAGCATTTACCTTATTAGCAGCATGAGTGAATAAGTATGTACACAACTTAAGTCTGGTAGTGGAGTTAATAATTTGCAAATTTCCAGTCAAAGTAACAGGGGACTCTCAGTTAAAGAGAAACTGTTATATTTGAAACAGTATAGAAAATTGATACAGTATGTTTAGTGCCTGTATGAATTAAGGTACTTAACAACTCGGCATGTATCTTGGTCTTCAAACTATATGCTGTAACAAAGAAATTAATACCAGTGACATATAGTATAACTATTTTGTCCTCCTTAACCATGTATCCAAAACCACACAATTGATATAAATGTGATTTGAATGTGCAACAGGGCATACATTACTTACAATATGTCTTCCAAACCTAAAATGTATTACAACCCTGACATGGAAAAATTATAGCAAACCACATTTATCAAATAATTTGCATGGATACATAAAATGCTAATACAAAATGCTTTGCATCTCATTACTATGTACGTGCTATTCAAAACTGCCCAGGTACCAAACTCACTTAACATAAAGGTGATCATTTGGGCTGATGTAGATTAAGGACTACATCAGTTTGCTTAGCATATATTCAGTGACTTTGTTCTACCATATGCCATGCAGATCTTCATAATTCTGCAATTTGCTGTATGCCTTTTTACAGTACGTCAGCATATGTGGGAGTCTGTTTGCATTACTGCAAACATATGCAGAAGGGGACAGAGACACATAAAAGCCTTGGAAAAATAAAATAATTTGTGGATGGTTAGGTGCAAATAGCAGATGACGATGATGATGATTTTCCCCAGCAATAATGAGTCTCTTGAGATTGGCTGCTTGCAAATGCTCCAATGATGCTGATTTGTAAGATTCTGTTGCTCAGCTATAGATCATGATTTTGTAGTTGAGTTTTGCAAAACTTTTCTTATTGTTTAGCAAACATTAGATGGGGAATTGTATCTGTTATATTAGGAAGTTCTTATCAATTTTATTGATAGTGATTGCATATGTTACAAATAAAAATAAATGGTTAAAAACATATGTAACACCTGCTCACCTGTATTACACTATTCTGATAGGTGGGAGGGTCACATGGTTCTACACTACTAGCTTTACATAAATGATGGTATTACTTCTTGGTGGTGACTCCAACCAATACTTTTCCCTTCTCTAAAGACAGGTAGGTCCATGAGGGGTATGCTCATGGCCACCCTTATAGCCTAAATTGTAGGTGTGGTAAATCTTACTCCCCTCCACAACAAAATTTAGTAACCCCTAATAGAGTATATAATTTTATTTATAAAATAATCTTGTTTTGTAGATTCCCATAAACAATTAGCTTAAACCTTTAAAACACACTCTCTCCCATATAGGAAGTGTATGCTATTTATGTAGCCCTGACACCACCTGAAAGAAATTAAAATTTTTTGGAACTGAAAACAATGTCATTCTATGCTATGTTATGTGAGCTCAGGGAGGACAGAAACCTCCCATGAAGCAGAAGGGCTCATCTGAAGCATACCACTTCTACTGCAGTCCAAAGGATAAATAAAATAACCCTGAGGGACCACTACAGGAAGAGGAAGAGGAGGGGAAGGTGGTAGATGTTTATATTAACAGATTGTATGAGAACCAAATTAGGACCATGTCCCATAGACTGATTGAGTGAAGGGTCCCATAGGTTGATTGAAAGAAGGTAGTGCAGAAATAGATTATGGACCACAGTGTTTAAGACTACAAAGAGGTCAAGAAGGATAAGCATGGAGAAATAACCCTTGGATTAAGGTTGTAATGGTCATATTGGAGAGGGTCAATGATTGAGTTTTAAGATAGGAAGATGGTACAGTGAGTGTGAGTGTAGACAGGCTTCTCAAGAAGTGTTGAGGTGAAGAAAGGAGTGATATTGAGCAGTAGATAGACAGTGGGTTAAAGAGAGGGATTTTTTTTAGCATTGATGGTATGAAAATTGTTGACAAGGCAGGGAAGGTGGAAGTAGACATTAGATGAGAGAGAGTATTGGAGATAAGGAAATAAAGTTGATAGGTGGAGGGGGAAAAGATAACAGAAGAACTTGGAAATCATTCATGGCGTTGGGGAGGAAGAACCACATGGAAGGGGTGCTAAGGGAATGAGGGAGCAAGAAAGGCCTGGAATAATAATAATAATAATAATAATAATAATAATAATAATAATAATAAATATGCAATATTGTGTGATTTAAAAACTGTTCACTTTAAAACCACCTATAAGTGGAACAATATGAATATGCTACTGTGCTCCTTCTATGATGCCCCTTTAGGGAAGCATCTTCCTTTACCAATATGGCTGCCATTTGGTCTTCTATGCATGCATGACACCATCTTGCCACTGTGTTAGAGCACCACAGTAATGCCACATTTTCCACTCAACTCCAGTGAGACCCTGAAATATACCAAAGTATGCAAAATTCAAAGGCATGCTACTTTCTTGTATATGCACTGCCACCTACATACGTCACTGCCTGATGATCTGTATGTTCTGCTCAAGCTCTGCTTCATCCAGGATGCTGTGTATATGTAACTGTGAGTATGGCTGTACCAACATACCGCTGCACAATAAACCAAACTCATGTTTAAGTCCTTATCAGTCTAGTACATCTGGTGAATCTGCTGGTGTATAATATTTATTCTGCATACAACCACCAAATAGTACACACATATCAACAGGTAATAGGTTTATGCACACAAGTGCCAAGTGCCTATGTGCAAAGGATTAGCACAGAGTGTTTCAGCATAGAGTGTTCAGCATATGGTGTCAGTACAGAGTATTACTAAAACTATTTTGTGAAGCTGCATAACTATGTAATATACACAGGAGCTGCATCCATTATGAGTTCATTATATTGATAGGTGTAGAAAATTACAAGACTAGACTAGACATAAGAGGTTGTGAAAAGTTACAGTTGATCCAGGTGACAGGCCCAACCCTGATGATATAGAAATAGCCAAGTGAACAATAGGCTTAAGTTTTTAATAGCATGTGTATCATACATGGGAAAGTGTCAGCTAAAGACACTGCAGGCAGCATATGAGGATGGGGGTCTAATAAAAGCAATTAATCTGAGCTGTGTAATATATATTACTGTAAAAAGTTGAGTGAATGCACAAGTATGAGTGACTACATTAACAAACTTATGCCCATATCTGAGCATTTAACATCTGTAGCAGTCAAAGTAGATGATGAGGCGATTGCCATTGCAAGGCTACAGACCCTAATGCTCAAATTTGACTTACTAGTAGTAGCTAACATAGCAAAGCTAAGTACAGAAATTGACAGTTCAAAACTGCTACAGTTCCAGGAATGTGTGCCATTTGAGTTAAATGTTGTGAACACTGGATTACACACTAAAAATAAGAAGCCCGGATAACTAAAATACAAATTTGACATCGTATTTATGTCATAAAATAGGACACAGAAACTGAATATCAATTAAAAAATATGAATGATACACGAAGTAAGAACTGGAACAGTTAATATTCAGCTTTTAAATGCCACAAACAGTTGCAGAAAAAATTGTTGCCATATTGACCACTAGACATTTCAGCTGCATGGAGGAGTGGTTCACCTTATTGAGCATGTGTGATCCTATAGAGACTAAAGTTATGGAAAATTAAGTGCTTACAGCTGCAAAAGTTGGGACAGTCACTACCCACTTGAAAAGAGTGACTAACGGCCTGATTGAGAGACAACCCCTTCATGTGATATCTATCATCTTGGGTTACAGAGACACATGCAGAAGAACAGACAGTTATAGGTTGGTAATGATAGACTTACATGGGGGTATGCAGACAGCAAAGGTGACAGAAAGAGCACAGCTGAGGTCAGGGGATATGTATATACATATAAAGAGTCTGTGACCTCTAACAGTGTGATTGCATGGTGCTTCTATTTTGCAAGAGACAGCCTGTGGCTGATTGTACACCATATGAGAGTGTATTCTGTGCACAAAGATTCTTCTATATCAGCTCAAGATGGCATTGGCCAGGCAGACCTTCTGCCCTCCAACCCATCCTGACATGTACAAACTTTTATATTTATTTCACTTATTCTTACTTTGTGTTTTTATTGAAATCCCTCAAAATATTTGTCATCAAGCACAATATAATTTTTGTTTTTGTCAGTCTAGATATTCAACCAATATATATATTAGCGGTGAGCGGGTTCAGATTTCTGAAATCCGAGCCCCCCCGATCTGAGGCCGATCCGAGTCAGGCTCAACTTTTTCCGCCTGACTCGGATCTGAAATCGAGGCAAAATGTCATCATCCTGCCTTCCGGGTCTCGCTGGTTTTGGATTCTATATAAGGTACCCGCGTTAGCGCCATTTTCTCACTCGGCTGTGGACAGTGAAGAGGGAGGGTGGGAGTTAGGGCTGGCTGGGCTGTGTAGTGTAGTGTAGTGTAGTGCAGTGTAGTGTTGTGCTGCGCTGTGCTGCTATTGTCCATAGGGGCTGTGTCCACTCCTCCAAAGTCCATAGGGGCTGGCTGTGTTGTGCTGTGCTGCTGTTATCCATAGGGGCTGTGTCCACTCCTCCAAAGTCCATAGGGGCTGGCTGTGTTGTGCTGTGCTGCTGTTGTCCATAGTGGCTGTGTCCACTCCTCCAAAGTCCATAGGGGCTGGCTGTGTTGTGCTGTGCTGCTGTTGTCCATAGGGGCTGTGTCCACTCCTCCAATGTCCATAGGGGCTGGCTGTACTGTGTTGTGCAGTCAGTTGTCCATAGGGGCTGTGTCCACTCCAAAGTCCGGTGCAGTGTCCCAGTCCTAAAGGGGTGCTATAGAGTTGTCCAGGGGTGCTCTGTCCATCAGGGGTGCTCCCCCAGAGTGCAAAAAAAATAAATATTTTTTCTGTGTTTGAGAATTGTGTGCGCAGTAGCTGCATGTGCATCAACAAAGGAGCAGCGCCAAGCATACGCCTGTGTCCCATAAGTAAAGGGCCGGCTGGCTTGTCCATTAAAGGGTGCTGTAAACCCCAAAGTGCACTCCAAAAAAAATAAAAAAATATTTTCTTTGTTTGTGAATTCTGTGCACTGTGGCTGCATGTGGATCAACAAAGGAGCAGCGCCAAGCATGCGCCTGTGTCCCATAAGTAAAGGGCCGGCTGGCTTGTCCGTTAAACGGCGCTGTAAACCCCAAAATGCACTCCAAAAAAAATAAAAATATATATTTTTTTGTGTTTGTGAATTGTGTGCGCAGTAGCCGCACGTGCATCAGCAAAGAAGCGCCAAGCGATCGCCTGTGTCATAAGTAAAGGGCCGGTTGGCTTGTCCGTTAAAGGGTGCTGTAACCCCCAAAGTGCACTCCAAAAAAATAATATATGTATATTTTTGTGTTTGTGAATTGTGTGCGCAGTAGGCGCATGTGCATCAATGAAGTAGCACCAAGCGTGCGCCTTTGTCATAAGTAAAGGGCCGGCTGGCTTGACCGTTAAAGGGTGCTGTAACCCCCAAAGTGCACTCCAAACCAAATAAAAAAATATTTTCTGTGTTTGTGAATTGTGTGCACTTTGGCTGCACGTGCATCAACAAAGGAGCAGCGCCAATCATGCGCCTGTGTCCCATAAGTAAAGGGCCGGCTGGCTTGTCCATTAAAGGGTGCTCTAACCCCCAAAGTGAACTCCAAAAAAATAAAAAAATATATTTCTTTGTGTTTGTGAATTGTGTGCGCAGTAGCCGCACATGCATCAACAAAGTAGCGCCAAGCGTGCACCTGTGTCATAAGTAAAGGGCCGGCTGGCTTGTCCGTTAAAGGGTGGTGTAACCCTCAAAGTGCGCTCCACAAAAAATAAAAAATTCTCCTTTTTTTTCTGTCTTTGTGAATTGTGTGGGCTGCACCTGCATCCTCAAAGAAGCAGCGACAAGCGTGCATCTGTCTGTTAAAGGGTGGTGTAACCCCCAAAGTGCACTCCAACAAAAATAAAACATTTTCTTCTGTGTTTGTGAATTATCTGTACTGTATGTGCATCCACAAAGCAGCAGCGCCAAGCGTGCATTTGTCTGTTAAAGGGTGGTGTAACCCTCAAAGTGCGCTACACAAAAATAAAAAAATCCTTTTTTTTCTGTCTTTGTGAATTGTGTGCACTGTAGCTGCACATGCATTAACAAAAGGGCAGCGCCAAGCGTGCGCCTGTGTCCCATAAGTAAAGAGCAGGCTGGATCATTTCTTAAAGGGTGGTGTAACCCACAAAGTGCACTAGTCTCCAACAAAAATAAAAAATTATTTTCTGTGTTTGTGTGCACCTTAGCTGCACGTATATATGAATATAACATAAATGGAGGACCAAACTTTCTCCGATAAAAATAAAATAGGGAAAGATCAAGAACCACTTCCTCATAGTGCTGAAGCTGCTGCCACTAGTCATGACATAGACGATAACATGCCATCAACATCGTCTGACAAGGCCGATGCCCAATGTCATAGTAGAGGGCACATACAATCCCCATCTGAGGAGAAACAGAAACTTGCCAATATTCCATTTACGACACGGAGTGGCAAGGAATGGCTAAGGACTTTCCCTATGTTCATGACTAGTGGTTCAGCTTCACATGACAATGGAAGTCCTCCTCCTGCTAAAAAAATCAAACGAGTTAAGCTGGCAAAATCACAGCAAAGAACTGTGCGTTCTAAGAAGATATCACAAATCCCCAAGGAGAGTCCAAGTGTGGTGGCGGTTGCGATGCCTGACCTACCCAGCACTGGATGGGAAGAGGTGGCTCTTTCCACCATTTGCACACTACCTGCAAGTGCTGAAAGGAGCACCCACAGTCCACTCGCTGATATGCAAATTGAAGATGTCACTGTTGAAGTACAACAGGATGAGGATACTGGTGTAGCTGGCGCTGAGGAGGAAGTTGGCAAGGAGGATTCTGATGGTGAAGTGGTTTGTTTAAATCAGGCTCCGGGGCAGACAGTTGTTGTCCATTGGATGAAAAAGCCCATCATGGTCATGCCTGGGCAGAAGACCAAACATTCCACCTCTTTGGTCTGGCAATATTTCTATCCAAATCCGGACAACAACTGTCTTGCCATATGTACCATATGTAAAGGTGAAATAAGTAGGGGTAGGGACGTTAACCACCTAGGAACATCCTCCCTTATACGGGACCTGCAGCGCATTCATAAAAAGTTACTGTCAAGTTCAGAAACTTTGGCTTAGACCGTAAGCAGTCCAGGGTCAGCTAAATCCCATTGCCCTGTTGTATCCAAGCGCCTGCAAACCACACCATCAACTCCCTCCTCGTCAATTTCCTCCTTAGTCAGGATCAGAAGTAGTCCTGCAGGCCATGTCACTAGCATGACTGACTCTCCTATCCGGGATTCCTCCAGAGAATCCTGCATTGCTACGCCTACTGCTGCCGCTGCTGCTGTTGCTGCTGCTGGGAGTCCTTCATCATCCCAGAGAGGAAGTAGGAACACCATTACTTTTACTAAACAATTGACCCTCCAACAGTCCTTAGCGAGGAGGATGAAGTACGACAGCAGTCATCCTGATGCAAAACGTATAACTGAGGCCTTGACTGCTATGTTGGTGTTAGACATGCATCCAGTATCCACCATTAGTGCAGTGGGATTTAGACAATTGATGGAGGTAGTGTGTCCCCGGCTCCAAATCCTTTCTAGATTCCACTTCACTAGGCAGGCGATACCGAGACTGTACAGAAACATCAGAAAAAGTGTCCTCAGTGTCCTGAAAAATGCTGTTGTCCCCAATGTCCACTTAACCACGGACATGTGGACAAGTGGAACAGGGCAGACTAAGGACTATATGACTGTGACAGCCCATGGGTAGATGTATCACCTTATGCAGCAACAACAGCAGCGTTACCAGTAGCAGCATCTCAGAAATGCCAGCTCGTTCCAAGGCAGGCTACGCTGTGTATCATCGGTTTCAGTAAGAGGCACACCACCGACAACCTCTTAGAGAAACTGAGGGAAATCATCGCCCAGTGGCTTACCCCACTTAGACTCTCCTGGGGATTTGTGATAGTGCAGAGGAGAATGATTTCCGTGTTGTGCAAGGTTCTCCAGCCCTTCGAACTTGCCACACGTGAAGTCAGTTCAGATAATGTCAGCTTGAGTCAGGTCATTCCCCTCATCAGGCTTTTGAAGAAGCAGCTGGAGAAAGTGAAGGATGTGCTAAGACAGAGCGATTCTGCTCAGCATGTGGGACTTGTGGACGAAGCCCTTCATTCGCTTGTGCCAGGCTTCCAGGGTGGTCAATCTGTTGAAATCAGACCACTACATTTTCGCCACCGTGCTCGATCCTAGGATTATAGCCTATGTGGTGTCTCTCTTTCCAGCTGACACAAGCCTGCAGAGGTGCAAAGACCTGCTGGTGAAAACACTGTCAGCTGAAGCAGAACGTGACACGTCAACAGCTCCTTTTTCATTTTCTCCTGCAACTGGGGCTGCCAGGAAAAAACTTAGGTATCCTAAGCAACCCGCTGGCGGTGATGCAGGGCAGGCAGGACCAAGTTTGGACATCTGGTTTGGACTGAAGGACCTGGCAACAATTTCTGACATGTCTACTGTCACTACATATGATACTGTCACTATTGACTGAATGGTGAGGGATTACATCGGTGACAGCATCCAAGTAGGCATGTCAGACATTCCATACCTGTACTGGCAGGAAAAAGAGGCAATTTGGAGGCCCCTGTACAAACTGGCTCTATTTTACCTGAGTTGCCCCCCCCCCCCTTCAGTGTGTACTCCGAAAGAGTGTTTAGTGCAGCCGGGAACCTTGTCAGCTAAAGGCGTAGGAGGTTGGTTCCACAAAATGTGGAGAAGATGATGTTCATAAAAATGAATTATAAACTCTACCAGGGAGTCCAGCCTCCAGAACGTACAGAGGGACCTGTGGTGGTGGATTCCAGCGGGGACGAATTAATACTCTGTGAGGATGAGGATGTACACACACTGAAGAGGGTGAGGAATCGGTGGATGAGGAGGATGAGGACGACATCTTGCCTCCGTAGAGCCAGTTTGTGAAGGGACAGATTAATTGCCAGCTTGTTTTGTGGGGGCCCAAACGAACCAAGCATTTCAGCCACAGTTGTGTTGCAGACCCTGGCGCTGAAATGATTGGTTTGCTAAAGTGTGCATGTCCTATTTATACAACATAAGGGTGGGTGGGAGGGCCCAAGGACAATTCCATCTTGCACCTCTTTTTTTTCTTAGCATTATGTACAGTTTGGGGCCTAGTTTTTCAAACTGCCATCCTGTCTGTCACTGCAGTGTCACTCCTAGATGGGCCACGTGTTTGTGCTGCCCACTCGTGACGCTTAGCATAGTCATCCAGCTACCTCGGTGCAACCTTTTGGAAATAAAAACACTATTGTGAGGTGTTCAGAATAGACTGGAAATGAGTGGAAATTAAGGTTATTGAGGTTAATAATAGCATAGGAGCAGAAAAACCCACACATTCTGTGATTTTAGCTGTTTTTATGCTTTTTTTCAAAAAAATACAGATCCGAAACCAAAACACAAAAGTGGCCGGTGCACACCTCTAAAATATATATATATATATATATATATATATATATATATATATATATATATTACATCTCCTTTGTTTATTGCTAATTCTACCTCACCTCATATGTTTAAAAAATGTATATATGTGTCTTCTAATTTTATGCAGTTCTCCAGGACTCTGTGGAGATTAGATGTGCCTCCCAGATGCTTCCCCTACTTTTGGTCAAAGGCTTTAATAATGCGATTCCATCATAACGACCATGCTGCAGCATTCTACAGAAGGAGGCTGGGTCATGATAATGCGATTATCTGCACCATGACCCACAACTCCTACCTCTGCTAACCCATTTGCATCTCCAATAAAGAACAATTTAAAGGTAGGATCATGTGCTGTGCTTACAATAATCATAGGCATGCTCTGAAGCTGGCAAAGGGGGTGCAGCAGCATGACCTCCCCCTTTTATCTGGTCATGGAGTACCCTGTCACTTCCCTCCCTCCATGACATACATTACTGACTTGGTGGCCCAGATAAGTAATATATGTCCCATATGGAGGGGGTGTACCATGACCCAGCAGAGGGGGTGGTCTTGCTTCTGTGCACACCGACTGTATGACATTAATGTTGTCTAAAGAAATTACCTGTTTGTCTTGACTCTGGTATCTCACATAAAACAGGTCAAAAAACAGGTAAGTATGCATAGTATCTCCCACCCCACCTGTCAAAATGGTTATATTACAATTTGCAAGCCCTGCCACATGCATATTCTATGTAGGTTTCCTTAAAACACATGGCACTTAGAGGTTTGCAAACCACTACACATTGCTTGGAGTATAGCTTTCCAACATTCAAACTGCAAGATGGTATCTGATTGTGATATATGGCAGTTTGTAAACCACATACAAAGCACTGCTTAAAAATTTTCCCCAAAGTATTGAAGACAGATAATGAGAAGACACAGCCAAGGTTGCCAACCCTTGGATATTTTTAAGACTAGCATTATTTAAACAATTTACTGGTGGCTATCATTTTTATTGACATATTATTATGCTTTTTTTTAAAGTAGGGAAGAGCTATAAACAAAAACTACATTAAAAGAGAGACTTATAGTAAACAAGTGGCTGAAAGTCCGATATAAACTAGAAATTATTAATGTGGCCTATTGCTAATTCTACCTCACCTCATATGTTTAAAAAATGTATATCTGTGTCTTCTAATTTTATGCAGTTCTCCAGGACTCTGTGGAGATTAGATGTGCCTCCCAGATGCTTCCCCTACTGTTGGTCAAAGGCTTTAATAATGCGATTCCATCATAACGACCATGCTGCAGCATTCTACAGAAGGTGGCTGGGTCATGATAATGCGATTATCTGCACCATGACCCACAACTCCTACCTCTGCTAACCCATTTGCATCTCCAATAAAGAACAATTAAAGGTAGGATCATGTGCTGTGCTTACAATAATCATAGGCATGCTCCGAAGCTGGCAAAGGGGGTGCAGCAGCATGACCTCCCCCTTTTATCTGGTCATGGAGTACCCTGTCACTTCCCTCCCTCCATGACATACATTACTGACTTGGTGTCCCAGATAAGTAATATATGTCCCATATGGAGGCGGTGTACCATGACCCAGCAGAGGGGGTGGTCTTGCTTCTGTGCACACCGACTGTATGACATTAATGTTGTCTAAAGAAATTACCTGTTTGTCTTGACTCTGGTATCTCACATAAAACAGGTCAAAAAACAGGTAAGTATGCATAGTATCTCCCACCCCACCTGTCAAAATGGTTATATTACAATTTGCAAGCCCTGCCACATGCATATTCTATGTAGGTTTCCTTAAAACACATGGCACTTAGAGGTTTGCAAACCACTACACATTGCTTGGAGTATAGCTTTCCAACATTCAAACTGCAAGATGGTATCTGATTGTGATATATGGCAGTTTGTAAACCACATACAAAGCACTGCTTAAAAATTTTCCCCAAAGTATTGAAGACAGATAATGAGAAGACACAGCCAAGGTTGCCAACCCTTGGATATTTTTAAGACTAGCATTATTTAAACAATTTACTGGTGGCTATCATTTTTATTGACATATTATTATGCTTTTTTTTTAAAGTAGGGAAGAGCTATAAACAAAAACTACATTAAAAGAGAGACTTATAGTAAACAAGTGGCTGAAAGTCCGATATAAACTAGAAATTATTAATGTGGCCTATTGCTAATTCTACCTCACCTCATATGTTTAAAAAATGTATATCTGTGTCTTCTAATTTTATGCAGTTCTCCAGGACTCTGTGGAGATTAGATGTGCCTCCCAGATGCTTCCCCTACTGTTGGTCAAAGGCTTTAATAATGCGATTCCATCATAACGACCATGCTGCAGCATTCTACAGAAGGTGGCTGGGTCATGATAATGCGATTATCTGCACCATGACCCACAACTCCTACCTCTGCTAACCCATTTGCATCTCCAATAAAGAACAATTAAAGGTAGGATCATGTGCTGTGCTTACAATAATCATAGGCATGCTCCGAAGCTGGCAAAGGGGGTGCAGCAGCATGACCTCCCCCTTTTATCTGGTCATGGAGTACCCTGTCACTTCCCTCCCTCCATGACATACATTACTGACTCGGTGTCCCAAATAAGTAATATATGTCCCATATGGAGGCGGTGTACCATGACCCAGCAGAGGGGGTGGTCTTGCTTCTGTGCACACCGACTGTATGACATTAATGTTGTCTAAAGAAATTACCTGTTTGTCTTGACTCTGGTATCTCACATAAAACAGGTCAAAAAACAGGTAAGTATGCATAGTATCTCCCACCCCACCTGTCAAAATTGTTATATTACAATTTGAAAGCCATGCCACATGCATATTCTATGTAGTTTTCCTTGAAACACATGGCACTTAGTGGTTTGCAAACCACTACACATTGCTTGGAGTATGGCTTTTCAACCTTCAAACTGCAAGATGGTATCTGAGTGTGATATATGGCAGTTTGTAAACCACATACAAAGCACTGCCTAAAAATTTTCCCCAAAGTATTGAAGACAGATAATGAGAAGACACAGCCAAGGTTGCCAACCCTTGGACATTTTTAAGACTAGCATTATTTAAACAATTTACTGGTGGCTATCATTTTTATTGACATATTATTATGCTTTTTTTAAAGTAGGGAAGAGCTATAAACAAAAACTACATTAAAAGAGAGACTTATAGTAAACAAGTGGCTGAAAGTCCGATATAAACTAGAAATTATTAATATGGCCTACTAAATTCCACAGGCCTGCCAATACATTTGGGGCATGGGGCATGGTTAACTACTACTATGAATTAGATGCACTTTGAAGATTTGTATACCAGCATGCACCTAAGGAGGAAAGAGTATTCTTCTTATGCACCCATGCGTGGCATGGGTGCCCACTAGGCTCAACAAACAAAATTGTCTTACTGACAAAGGAATTTTTTATTTTATTTTTAATGATGGATTTAGATTTATGATTACAACTTGTCCAATGAGCCCCTACCAACCTGGTACAACCCATCTCTTATTAACCTGCAAAATACAACAAAAGGAGGGTTAAATAACTCCAGATCAACATAGATCCTAGGGGAAATGAACAAAAATTATGAGTATGGAGAATGGCTCTGTGAAAACATGTTAGTAGCCTAGAGTTTTATTTTAATAAAAAAAAAGAGCTTTAAATGTGTAGAACAGCTCCAAAAATGGTTAGGAAAGCACAGTTTTTTCTCATTCAATGATATACACTTTTAATATTTCACTTTTGAAACTTTGATTGCATAACGTTCATATTTTAAAGTAAAAAATACATTGAAAGATTTTAGCAGCTGTAATGAAGGAAAGTGTAAAGCACAGCACAGAGGGCTTGAGTCAGAGCTGGACGCTATTTGCGCTCGCTCGTTCAGAAAAAAGGGGCCGGCTATTTAAATTGAACGCTCGCTCTTTGCAGTCTGTTGACGCCTCTTTGTCTGAGCGAGTGAACGAAACATGTGCTCGCTATTTTGTAAAGACGCCCCCTGGCCGCTCGCATCCTACATCATCTCCGCTATTTATTAGATTAATCGAGTACATCGAAAGGCGTCTGCACTGCTCGCAGTGCTTGTGGTTGGATTTTCCTACCGCAATCATGCGAACAGTTCAGGCTAAGAGACAACCAAGTGTCGTGGCCGATGACGCTGCTTTGTTAATTATGCACACCCTTAAAACGTTAATTATGCACACCCTTAAAACGCCCATTTTGACCATTTGGTACGCCTGCGTTCGGATCTCCTCTCCCCATTTTCAAGCACCTTCCCCTGTTACCAACCACAAACTCCTCATCCTGTCACTCAAATTAGCAGGCACTCGCTATTTTGCGAGCGCTCAATTTCCGACCGCACTGACTGGTTGACGCATGCGCATTTTGACCCATAGGCATGCGCAGATGTGTGAACATCACTTGGAGCGAACGAGCGGCTGCTTACGAGGGGCTCTGAATCAGGCCCAGAATTCAAACAATCATCCATATCACCTATCACCAATGTTTTAACAGCACAAACTGGCACAAGGCTTATGGAGAGTGTTATTCACTGAGATGAATTTGGGGAATGTTACAGACAGAAGGTCACAAGCAGAAGACATTTGTGTAGCAGGATGTCATTACTCATATGTAACATTTACAAACGAACATTTCTCTCCAAAAAGTTCTTGTTTTTAATTTGCTACATCCTTGAAGGTGAATTTAATACCATTCATACATTCTCATTTACAAATTTGTCAGTAATAAGAGTGCCGGCACATGGGGGGAAAAACTTACACGCTTGTCTTGCTGAAAAACTGCTAGCTCAGACATCCCTCGCTTCTGTGCGTCATGCATGAAATTGCAAATAGAATTTAATTTGCCCTTGTATCCTGTAGGATCAGCTTCAAATGATTAATGCAGGAAGGAATAGTGTCAAGATTTTATTCATTACAGTTTTGCAGGACTGAGGTTCAAAATCATCATGTACAAACATAGCAGTATATCACAAGTGCGCACCTTGCTAAGGCAAACAATTCAATTTTTGCTGGATGATTCCAAAGAGCTAAAGTAAATGGATTTGACTGTAAATATTCCTTCATAATCTCTGGTGAAATAAGGATATTAAAATGACAGATGCTGTGGAATCTATACATTTATCTACATTGCGGCATTGCATTTATGCCAAAAAAGTCATGTACAATATTTTGTGATGTATTGAGGTGCTGTGCTTTGATTTTACTCAGCTGTCACAAGACTTGTATAGATAGAGAGGTTCCAGTGGAGAATGCTCATTCTAGCGGAAAGTTGAAAGGGTATCTAATTTATTTCAGAGGCATGCTACATTTAGAATAGTTGTGGTTCTTTCCTTTGTAAAAGCAGACTCTATCATGCCTTCCAGTTGGGAGAAGATACTGCAAGTCTGTTTGTTAAATATTGGGGGTAATTTATTAAAATTGAAACTAGCCAGATATTTGCTTTCATTAATCAGTCATCCTTGCAGGTAACTGATCAAATCTTATTGCTGATTGGTATTTATAGGTTACCGCACTTTGCATTGCACCTATTAGAGCAGGTGTTCCCAACCACGGTCCTCAAGGCACACTAACAGTCCAGGTTTTAAGGATAGCCATAGTTGAGCACAGGTGACTTAATTTGTACATTAGTTATTTTGATTTAACCATCTGTGCTTAAGCATGGATATCACTAAAACCAGGACTGTTAGTGTGCATTGAGGACAAAGGTTGGGAATCAATGTATTAGAGTAAAAAACATGCATTCTCCTAAGAAAATAGTAGTTCTGAATTTAGAATTCGTAAATAGAACAGTTATTGGGCTACCAAGTCAAATGGAGTTAAAGTCTGATTTCACATGTACAATATGAATCTGAAAACAAAACAATTTTTTTCCTGAAATTTTCCTTCCCACTCTCAGTTAGTATTTCACATTGGAAAGTGTGGCATGAGGTTCTATAGCGAAGTGCAGTGTGTTACAGAGAGACACTCGTACGCTGGGTATACACTGGAGTGACTGTCAATTGATCCGACTTTCCTGACAATTTCCTTTGAGCTGGGACTGAGTTACACACTAGAAGGATTGAATGATATATTTTTCCATCCTTCATTAACATACATTAGGGATCATGCAATATTTTCAGGTTTGATGTGCAGCACGTCATGCCTGATGACGTCGCTAGCAACCGCGGGCACCCTTATATTTAGTGTACACACTGTGCGATGTAAGCAATTTGTCATTACAAAGCAGTAAATTGGTCCAACATCTCTCCGATGTGTACCCAGCTTTAGACCAGGAGAGACATGATGAGTGAGGGTGAGACAAGGTGAGATAGGCTGAGAGAGGCTGCTAGTCTCACTGTTTTAGCAGTATTTTTTCAGGAGGATTTTATTAATAGAAAAAAATATTTTATTCATTTTAAAAGGTGATACAACTGAATACTGTTGTGTGACTACTCTTCTCACTTCTGTGTTACAAAGAAATAGAAATTCACGGTAGTGTGGCTGTTTAAAGACTGTGGCACTATGCCTCTGCACATGAATGCCATAAACATAAAAAACAGATCTGAAAAAAAAAAGTTTAATACATTTGTAGTAATATTTCTATAGATCATTTATTATTGTGTTGTTACCAG
This sequence comes from Taudactylus pleione, assembly GCA_031769625.1. Taxonomy (NCBI): domain Eukaryota; kingdom Metazoa; phylum Chordata; class Amphibia; order Anura; family Myobatrachidae; genus Taudactylus; species Taudactylus pleione. Next base: position 1,146,472 of record JAUIMM010000614.1, read on the forward strand.
TATCACATCTGCATTAGCAAGCATTTGAACTTCAGTAGTGTGGCTTATTTATTACTGTGGTTCTTTGCTTCTGCGCAGAAACCCCCCAAAATAAAAGCAGTTCTGGAATTTAAAAGTCACTTGTTTAATTAGAACTTTATTATGTTTGTTATTATGTGAGAGGCACATTATTGATCACGTCTAACAATTTAAACAGATAAAGGGTAGTGTGTAAAGTATTCTTCCTCTCTATTTTCTTTTTCTCACTTTGTCAGTCACTTCCCTATATCCATTTTTATTTTATTAATCTAAATCAATATATCATGCCTCTTATTGGCAAGGGTACAAAGTTTGGAGTGGTGTGAAACCTAATTACCTGGGCCCAGGCTTCTCTGGATTGCCCTGTGGGGGTCTGATCTATACATGGAGGCAGAGAAATGAACCCCTAGGTGAAGTTGTTATGCTTCAAAATGTCATGACTGCCCTAAACATTGGAGCATATAGTCTGCATTCTCTACCACACAAACACACTTGGTGAAAGGAGTATTAATAATGTATAGATTAAGGTAGTTTTAAGGTGTTTCAGGACTTAAAAAAAAGAATTATGATCATGCTCTTGCTTCAATTATTAGTTATTAGTGGCATCACACTAGGGGGAGAGTGTATATTAAATTAGTTTATGCAGTTTGGGAGAGTTGGTTGAGTTCAGTTAGGGAGATTGTACCATGCAGGGAAGATTCCAGATGTATATCAATATAGGTAATGAGTCCGCACTTATTGGTTTAAGTATAGATATACAGTATATATCTATATACTGTATATCTTGTGTTTCAGTTATTCTGGTTGGAGCAAGCAGTGCAGCTGACACACTACCTTGAGCTCTCTCAATCCAGTTAAAATTTGGACCGGAGGTATATTTTCTTCTTTCAGTGCTCTCTCATCTCTACAGAACTGATGTCCTCCCCTGCAATGCCAGATGGTAAAAGGGGTAGACACAGCTCCCTGTGGGACAGCAGAAGCACACACTAACTCTCCCCCAGGGTAGTGCACCTGACACCCCATCATCCCCTGTTCAATTTTTTGCAAGACAGGGGAAAGTAGTACTGGTGGGTCTCAGACAACCCCTGGGATATTTTTCTTTCTATCCATTCTTCTATCCTTCCAGACATCCAGTAAAATATATTAACACAGTAATATTTATTCTCTGCAGTTGTTTTTTACTTGTCTAAATATGATACATTATTGTTTAAATTATTACCATATTTAACACTGATTTGATTTATTCCACGTTTGGGTTTATTGTAGAATTCAGATCCATTGTTGCCCTGATATTGGTAGCATAATTTATCACACATGGGATGATATGATATGATGTTCATTTTAAACTTTCATCTTTATGTAAGAACCAGACTAATTGCTTGGTCTGTTTTCTTTGGTGTGTATGAACTATTACCATCTTTAATATTGAATTGACTTAAACCACATTTGGGCAAATTGTATAATTAATATTCACTGTTGCTCTGACATCGGCAGCAAGAATTTACCTTACATATGATGATATGATATGTTTTTCACTTTATATAATAACTAGACTAATTGTTAGATCTGTTTTATTGTGGTATATAAGTAACACCTATGCGTTATATTGGATATTTATTTATTTGCAGTAATCATTCGGCTGATTAACTCTGCTTATGAACAGATTTATTTCTATGGTAACAAACTGAGATAATTTTAAAAAACTGGCATTTTCTTTTCCTAGTCCAATATACTTTGTTTGTGACTCTAGTTGAGAATCATTTTTTAATATAAAATTAGAGGATTTTGTTTGATGTTTAATGGATCTAATTGATTAGGATATGTGCATAAGGCATAATTTATTATTCCGTTCTTTTAGATTTCATATGATGGAATATGAGATACAAATGGTATGTGTTCATCTATATTCCTTGAGATATTGAATTTAATATGTATAATAATAAGGGATCATTTAAATTTGCACCACCATATTTCAATGAATATTGTATTTGTTTAGGTTGAAAATAATTTTAGGTCATAGAGTATATTTACAGTATACTCTTTTATGAAGGGTTAATAAAAGTTATGTTTTAGTAAAATATATCTTTCATCTATTACAATAATTATTCTATTTTTCTTGTAAGAGTGCCCCCTGAAAAATCTATTTTTGTCTTTTTTCTTTCCTCTTGGGCTTAAGAATTGCTAATTTTTCTGCTCTTGTGTTTAAGACCATCTACATAATCAAGATTCTAGTTGTCCCAGTGCCTCGTAACAACATACTGAATTAAAAAGTGTGAGACAAATATGTTTCTGGAGGCCCTTGCACTGCTACACTGGGAAAATACAAAATGAATATAAAAGAAGCAACGGAGAGAGCAGAATCAGTAAGTCAGCTTCCTGTTTGAAGAGAACTGGTTCACGTTGATGGATGAGGGAGGATGTGTGATGCAGCAGCTGAAGGGAGCAGAAAGGATGTCAAACATTGAGTGGGAGAAGTGGAGTTAGTACCTCCTACAAAGATTACTAATATTTATATATAATCGGCACTCACCAGATATAGAGGCAAAACACTGTTTATATGAAAAAAGGTTTAAATACCCATTAAAACAAGGTACATAAGTTCAGTCAAGTCGACATTTCGATCATCATCTAGGATCTTTATCAAGACTCAGCAGCAGTGTTACAGCAGTTCCCAACTGCAAGACAACCAAGTGCATAATGTACACCATCACCATTAGCCAGACAAAATACCCTCAACAATTAGCCTAAGGACTCCACCCCCGGCCGCATAGCCTGCTGGGTAGCCATCCTAGCAAAATCACAATAATGCCATCAGTACACATTAATAAAGTTCCAAAAGATGAATAGAAGTGCCCTTACCCTAATGGGGACAGCGCTGAGGGTCTAACGCTGCTCGCAGAATCGCATACACCCATCCTAACATCACAAACACGACCACCGGAAGTGGCATGCGTTCCACCTCCGTGGAATGCACATCGAAACCGGAGTCACGTGTCCGGCTAGAACTGCAGTCGGAAACAATGATAATCAGTGTTCCATCACACTGGAATGCATAGCACTAACTAAATATCTCCAAGCGCCATCTAGTGGGATGCAAGCATATTACATATATAGAAAAGAAAACCATCCTCTATGTCCAGCCAATTATTGTGGTAAATAGTATGGCTATTACTGATTACCACCAAATATACTGTGAAGAAACTGACATATAAACCAAACTAACAATAAAATATTATAGAAAAATTAATTAATCAAAAAAATATTTACTATATTAAAATAATTTTCTTTAAATTATTATATATATGTGCATAGTCATACAAATCAGCAGCAGTTGAAAAGTTCTACTACAGAAATGACTTCTTCAAACAAATATTGTAAGGATTGGACTCGTTAAGTCCCCAATGTATCAAGTTCGAAAATCCACCTAGCTTCGCATTTGCACAAAGCTAATTCACGATCTCCTCCCCTAACTGTTTTTTATGTGCAAGGGTAATTTTTTCTGTGGTCAGTTTTTTTAGATATAGGATTGACCTGTCTTTATGAACTGGGCCATCACCTGTCTTAAATTTATTCAGTGTTTTCTTTTTTGAGTCACTCATTGATAGTACTGTGTAATTGTACATTATTAGCAGCAACATGGCGTCTGGCCATGGCGGTGAGCTTGATAAGGCCATGTTTAGTGCTATTGAGAATAATGTCATTTCACTAACTGACGATGATGGCAATATTGTTTAAACATACAGAATTCTCTAGACTTCCTGATGAAACACCTAAGGATATATTCCACAGGGGTTTAAGGCTTAGGAAATGTGAAATTGAGCTCACGTTACATGGTCACTGTCTTTCTGACTTCTATAGGAATAAGAAGATGTCCGAAGGATTCAGGGTCAATAACATACCCACCCTAGGTCGTAATAACTTAACCTTTTGCACCAAATGGTGCGAAGTCTTGAATAAGTGCTCGTTAGACCAGATGGTACTGGTTAAAGAGGAGGTGGGGTCTGCTTTAGTTAAGATATGCCAGGAAATTACCGTGTTTAATGAGAGCTCACTTCCACTACTATCTGCTGATAAAGTTAATAATTGGAGTAATAAACTCACAGAACAAATGAACGGTTTCCAATTAGAACTTATTGCTTTTAAAAGGAAAAAATTGAGTACTGTTAATTATGATTATGCCAATCACCAGCTATACAAGTGGCTTAAGAGTGAGGTGGTTGGCAATAGGTCTAGGCACTATCAGAGATTTTATTTACGGACACCCCGTGTTCATGATTCCTCCTCGTCTCAGTCCCAATCCGCAGGTGAAAATACTGACTCTAGCCAAAGGAATTTTAGTGATTATAGACCTTCCAGTGGTTCCTGTTTAGGCAGAGTGACCAGATCTACCAGAGGAGGCCTAGATTTCATATGAGGAGAGGGTGACACAAGAAGAAAGAGAGGCAGGGGCAGCTGATATTAGACACAATATTTAATCTCTCCAGTCATGTGCTATCTGAGGCCGAGCTGGAAGTGCTATCGCTAGGCCTTTCTTTTGTACCCACCTGTGCACATGACAAGTTTGAATGGTCAGCTGACCATTATAATCTCGGCAGGAAAATGAGATTACGTGAGTTTTTTGGTAACACCAATAATACTGTACCTGACCAATTATTTAAATCTCCCAGCAGTTTTGATTTCCAGAGCTCGAATGCTAGTATCAAAACCTTTTTGTGACTTACTGCACATGATATGGCGTCAAATCCCACTAAGCCCAAATATGATAACCTGAGCCCGGCTCAGAGATTGGCACTTAAATCTTTGATCAAAAATGACAAAATTGTTGTTAGACAAGCAGACCAGGGTTTGGCAATAGTCATTCAGGATTGGACCACCTATAACAAAGAGATATTACATCAATTATCTGACACTTCTACTTACACGAAAGTTGAGGTCAACCCATTATTTTCGGTTAAATGTAAGGTTGATGCAACTATTAACCGTGCTTGCCAACAAGGTTGGATTGATGATAGGGTTGCCAGTTGCCTGGTAGTAGAACATCTAGTTTGTCCTATTTTTACACTCTTCCCAAAGCCCACAAGCAACTGGTGGACCCACCAGGGAGACCGATAATCTCCGCACACAATTCAACACTACAAAGGGCAGCTCAATTTATTGACTCATTTCTCCAGGTGGCAGTCATACAAATGCCTAGCTACCTGAGAGATACTAATGATTTTTGCATAATCTTAGATCTGTGATTCTATCAGCAGGGCCAATTTGGTTGGCAACATTAGATGTGTCCTCACTTTATACCGTAATTCTGCATGAGGGGCTTCATGCAATAAGACAAGCATTGATTGACATTAACCACTGTGGCCCCCCCATTGAATTCATAGTTGAACTCACTGAGTTGGTTTTGACTAACAATTATTTTCAATATGTTGGTAGTTTTTATATACAAAACACCGGGACCACCATGGGGTCAAATCTAGCTCTGGCGTACGCAAATTTGTATATGGCGGTATATGAACAATCAAACATTTTGTCAAAATTTGCTGAAAATATAGTGTTTTATAGACATTTTATAGATGATCTGTTTATGATTTGGTCAGGAACCGAGGCCCAGTTCATTGACATGGTTCATTATCTTAATGATCTAGATTCTCCCATTAAGTTCACCAGTAATATTCATCAAACCAAAATGAATTTCTTGGACGTTACGGTGTTTCATGAAGGTAATACCCTTTGGACTAATTTATATAGAAAAGGGACAGATCAGAACACCTTCTTACATTCAAGGAGCAAACATGCAAGCCACCTAAAAGAGAATTTACCGATCTCCCAATTCTTACGGATATTGAGGAATAATTCCTCTAGCAGCATAGCTACTGCTCAGATTGAAGAGATATCTGAACGTTTTTTGGCCAGGGGATATTCTCCTAGCACCATACAGAGATGTTTGCATAAAGCTACTAATTGTTACTCAGAGGTTTGACATGTCAGGGGCACCAGACTTGATCCCACCAGGATTCTTTTTTCCAGTATGTTTGATGTCACGTCACATCAGTCGAGGAAAATAATCAACAAACATTGGCCTGTCATTGTAACAGACCCTGATCTGGGCACACTCTGCAAGACACCACCGGTATGCGCTTATAAGCGTGGTCCAAACCTACAGGACCTCCTTATGTGACCCACTTTGAAACCAACATCCGATACAACTACATGGTTCCATGCAAGAAAATTGGGTGCTTTAAATGCACCGATTGTACAACATGCAGATGGCTACTAACTGGCAATACCTTCTCTCATCCAGATAGTGGAAGAAGGATTAAGAGCAAGCATAGTTTACACTGTATGATGTACTTTGTGGTGTATATTTTGATCTGTCCCTGTGGCCTCCACTATGTGGGGATGACTAAGAGATGTTTCCGTGAACGGATGGCCAATCATCGATAACGATTAGGGCGGCATTGGAGTTGAAGAGATCTGACAAGCCAGTAGCAGTCCATTTCCTTGAACAAGGACATTCTGTTACAAGTCTATAGTGTATGATCATCGATCACATACCAGCCCCTGTTAGGTGAGGAGATCGTAAATTAGCTTTGCGCAAATGCGAAGCTAGGTGGATTTTCAAACTTGATACATTGGCTCCAAGGGGACTTAATGAGTCCAATGCTTACAATATTTATTTGAAGTAGTAATTTTTGTAGTAGCACTTTTCAACTGCTGCTGATTTTTATGACCCTGCACATATATATAATTAAATTTTTTTTAATTTTAATACAGTAAATATTTTTTTGATTAATTAATTTTCTATAGTATTTTATTGTTAGTTTGGTTTATATGTCAGTTTCTTCACAGTATAATTGGTGGTAATCAGTAATAGCCATACTATTTACCACAATAATTGGCTGGATGGTTTTCTTTTCTATATATGTAATATGCTTGCATCCAACTAGATGGCGCTTGGAAATACTTAGTTGCTGCTATACGTTCCAGTGTGATGGAACACTGATTATCATTGTTTCTGACTGCAGTTCTGGCCAGACACGTGACTTCCGGTTTCGATGTGCGTGGAATGCATGCCACTTTCGGTGGTCGTGTTTGCAATGTTAGGATGGGTGTATGCACTTCTGTGAGCAGCGCTTGTCCCTCAGCACTGTCCCCATTTGGGTAAGGGCACTTCTATTCATCTTTTGGAACTTTATTAATGTGTATTGATGGCATTATTGTGATTTTGCAAGTATGGCTACCCAGCAGGCTATGCGGCCGGGGGTGGAGTCCTTAGGCTAATTGTTGAGGGTATTTAGTCTGGCTAATGGTGATGGTGTACATTATGCACTTGGTTGTCTTGCAGTTGGGAACTGCTGTAACACTGCTGCTGAGTCTTGATAAAGATCCTGTATGAGGATCGAAACGTCGACTGGACTGAACTTATGCACCTTGTTGTAATGGGTATTTAAACCTTTTTTCATATAAACAGTGTTTTGCCTCTATATCTGGTGAGTGACGATTATTTTTTCTATATACAAATGGACAGTTTTTTTCTGCCATTAAATTGAGCACCCCGTCTATATGCCTTTACATTGGAGTGTGGACATTTTGGAGTTAATATATATATATATATACACACATATATATATATATATATATATATACAGACAGTGTGGATGGCACTCCCGTGTCATAAACAAATAAATCCGTGTGCCCTCTCTGTGCACAGATAAATCAGCTCCCCAATATAGTCACTGTGTCGGCGGTACTCCGTTAGAATAAAGAGCTAAGGCAGGAACGTAATAAATTTTTCAATCCTTTAATGCATCATTCTCAAGATACAACAAACAATTGAAAAGGTTTACTCACATATACCCGTGACCACACCACGAGATGCCGCAGCATCCGGGTCCAACCATGGAGCACCCACTGATAACGTCACAGGTGCGACCTATTGCCATGGCACCAACAGTGTATCTAAAAACAAACACAGTATACACAGAGACATGTAAATACTATTGCAGAAATAGACAAATAAAGTCCATAAATACCAGCTGTAACTCAACTAAGTATGTTTAAGTGAAATAATAAAACTTCTCAGATAGCATCCATAAAGCACAACACTTTAGATCAATCATGTAAGTACTTGTACATACACTTAGTTAATACAGAGTGCGGACAAAAATTGATATGTGTAAATCTGTTATGATGTTAATTCTGTTAGTAACCATGTTGCAAAGTGAAGACCCCGACCAACGTCCGTAGTCAACACATAAGCAATCATGATATCCAGATAAATATATAGAAGCCATAAGTGGTCTAAAGGCTACATATGGAGAAAAAAACCTCAAGAGCAGGTACCTTGTTAGCAGAATTTTATAAAAAAAAACATTGCAAACCTAGATTCTCATTGAGACCTTTAGGGTATAATGTCCCTAATCTATGAATCCAATGGGATTCACATTGAAGTAATTTCTGTGATCTATTACCACTGTGATCTATTGCGTGCCAGGGCTGGAACATGATCTATAATGATGTACCTAAGTGTGGCCAGGTTGTGATTTGCCTCAAAGAGGTTCCTGGCCACAGATTGTTCACTCATACTAAATTTATTGGCCGCCCTAATTGCGGACCTATGAAGATCCATCCGCTCACGCAATGTTCAATCAGTTTTGCCCACGTAACTTAGGCCGCAGGGGCATGTGATCATGTAAATGACAAATTTAGTTGTACATGTCACCCTGTCTTATATTGTACCACTGACATATATATATATATATATATATATATATATATACACATATACAGTAAATAGAGATTTAAGAGCTACCATCAAGTAAGTTCAATATATGTAAAAGAAAAGCATAAAAATCATGCATAGTGTGTACCATATGGATATGTTCAGTGGAATGAATATTATTCACATATAAATATACATATATTTTGGAACACTTAGGTCCCAAAGGTAGAGAAACTCCACATTATCTCAAAACATAATACATGCATTTAATCCAGACTACGAACAAATGTTAGGTAGCACTTGTACAGGAGTGAAAATAAAAGTGATCTTATCTGTTCATAGAGGTAGTACCAATGCATTTCATCTCATAGAAGAGACTTCATCAATGGGATGTATGTATTGGGCAGACTGAACATATTTATAGCCAGTTGTTAAATTAAGATGGAGACCACATGTATACGATTACATGACATAACTTCCTGTGGACTACTAACTAAAACTTTAAAAACAAGGCTCATAAAGAAAAAGGATTAATACAGGATATATAGGGAAAAACAGTGTCTTAGATATAAGAAGGAAAAGCCATTTTGATAGCGAAAAAGCACTAAAATATGCTAAGCTGAGTATTGGACCGCAAATTGAAATGTATTGCATCATCTTCGCCACAAAGGTATAGAGGGTGAAGGTCCTCTGAGAGTCTTAGATGTCACAAAGTACTCTGGGTGTGTCACATGACTCCTGCTGTGTAGTCGAATATGCCAAACATAGAGGATAAACAGTAGCCATCTTGAAGTACTCATAGTGTACATATGGTGGCCATTTTCTTGTGGTCTTTTACATAGAACTTTATCCTGGACACGGCACCCATTTTGTAAAGAACTTTTAAGCAACATTTTCATTCTTATTCTTTTCTTTCTTTTAATAAGAGGGATTAGGAATCAATAATGCATACAGAACATTAAGATTTCAATACAGGACGAAACTAGTAGATAAAATTATTTAGGGATCTATCCCAAAGTACATATTATGTATAATTTAAATATATTAAAATATGCTCAGATCAGTGGTTGAAGTGAGGCGGTATACGGCGGTATGAAATACCGCCACTTACCAGCCCCACTTCATTTTAGATGCAGAAGAGAATGCACCAGCGCTGGGATCCAGTATGGGATGCCAGTGCTGGAACAGTGGCAGCAATGTGTAGAGATGTGTCCCGCAGGGGACACATGTCAATTGCAGCAGTGGAGGCAATGACATGTACCCGGGACAAAGTACCTGGCCCCGGCTACACTGTAAGCACCATGCACCGGGTGGCTGCCAGCCAATCACGAGGCTCACAGCTGCCAGCCTATTGCGGGACTCGCAGCCGCCAGGCAATCACAGGGCTCTCAGCTGCCAGCCAATGAGAAGCTGCCAAATGGCAGCTTCTCATTGGCTCGTAGCGGTGACAGATAAACTGCAGTGAAGACCCGAGGATCCTGATGGCTCCACTCCAGCAGCACAGGTAAGAGGGAATTAGAGAGAGGGGAGGATGTGAGAGAGGGAATAGAGAGAGGGGCAGACAGAGAGAAGCAGGCTAACTATTGTAGGGGTTGAAAGAGAGAGGGAATCAGTAAGGGCAGGGTATGAGAGAGGGGAGCAGGCAGGGAGAAGTGTGGTGGGGTTAGAAGTACAATGGGGTGATATGGAAGCAGGGGCCCATAGGGGGGGAAGGTTCAATCTCCATACCCCCACCTCTAAATTACCACTTCGAGCACTGGCTCAGATATCAAGAATATATAAAAATATATAGTGCTAAATACTAAAAAATACTATAAAAAAGGAGCAATTTAAAAATTTTCATTAAAACCTAGGGGTGATAGAGTCTGTAGCTCGAAAATCCAAACCATCTCTCTCTTAGATAATTTGTTTAGGATGTCTCCCTCTCTTTCGTCCGGTTTCACAAGTTCTATGGTTTTAAAAGTAAAATCCTCTGAATTTTCATTGTGTATCTCCAGGAAATGTTTAGAAATTGTATGTTTTTTAACTTTGTTCTTAATGTTGCGAACATGTTCCTGTATTCGCAACTTTAACGTTCTTTTAGTTTTCTCAACATACTTTAAACCAAAAGAACATTCCAGCATGTATATAACCATGGAAGAATTACAATTAATATAGTCTTTTATTGCATATTCTTTTGTACCATCATGATTTGAGAATTTTCTTCTATTAGGGTTAACAAATCTGCACATGTTGCAATTACTGCACTTATAACATTTAAGATGAGTTTGCAGGGATGACGTCATATTTCTTAACAAACTGGGTGCAAGGATTTCCTTTAGATTTCTAGTTCTTCTATATACGATTTGAGGTTTTTGAGGGAGAATTTCTTTTAATATTGGATCCATACTCAATGTTTCTTTAATACCCTTCGAATTCGATCATTCTGACAATTAAAAGTGGTAACAAAAGGAGAAGTCATTCTTGAATAATTTTTCTGTTGCTGTATTAACATCTCCGTTCTCAAGGTTTCACTTGTTCTTATAAGTGCTTTATTGATGATTTCCTCAGGTTAATCCTTTTCCTTAAATCTTCCTGCATAGATCTTCAATTGCTCATCGCAATATTGCTGTGAACTGCAATTATGTTTTATGCAATGGAATTGTGAGTAGGGGATGTTTGTTTTCCATTTCCTATCATGACAGCTTTTTAAGTGAAGATAGCTGTTCAGGTCTACTTTCTTAATATAGTTACAAGTGGTGATGGTACCATCCTTTGCATATGGAACTAAATCCAAAAACTCCACTTTGTCTTTATCCAGTTGGTATGTGAACTTCAAGTTATAATTATTTGTAGAGATCCATTAAAAAATATCTGAAAATTGTGCTTCACTTCCATCCCATATGATTAAGTTATCGTCTATATAGCTCTTGTAAAATTTGACATTTTTAGAAAATGGGGTCACTGAATGGATGTGTTTCTCTTCCCAACTTCCCATAAAAAGGTTCACAAAACTTGGTGCAAAGATTGTGCCCATTGTGGTGCCACACATTTGTAAATAAAAACTGTCCTGGAATTTAAAATAGTTAAGGCTTAAAATGAACCTAATAAAATCACAAATTGCTTGTTTATGGGTTGTGGTTAGATTCTGATCTCTATTAAGAAATTTCCTACAAGACTGTATACCAATCTCATCTTGAATACATGTATAGAGGATTTGTACATCAATTGTAATCCAAAGGTATGTGTCTTTCCATATAAAATCAGAAATATTTTTTAAAACACTGTTAGTGTCCTTCAGTTAAGATGGTAGTTCACATACATATTTTTGTAAAAATATATCAATGTATTCAGACATATGTGAAGTAAGAGAGTTTATCCCAGCAATTATGGGTCTACCTGGTGGATCTACCAAAGATTTATGAATCTTTGTAGATAATAAAAAATAGGTATATTCAGGGTAGACATCATCAAATATTGGCATTAATTTATTTCTAGTGTCCGATTGTGTAGGTAATGCACCAATACACTCCTTAATTCATCAATAAAATTAGGTGTAGGATCTGCTGGTAATTTCTTGTAAGATTCTTTGTCTGAAAGTAAACATATTGCTTCTTTTTCATACGCTGATCTATCAAGTACGACTGTTCCTCCTCCCTTGTCAGCTTCTTTTATAATAATGTTGGGATGTTTCTGTAATTTCTTAAGGGCTTCCATCTCTGCATTCTTCAGATTGGAATGTTTCTTGGGTATAATCTCTTTTCTATCAATTTTTTCTTTACAAGATCATAAAATACATTGATATTATTCCCCTTGGACTCCAAAGGCTAGTATTTGAACTTATTCTTTAGCCCAGATTTCGACTGGGTGGTAACATCTACTTCAGACTTCTTTCTGGAAAAATGTCTCTTTAGCGTTAGATTTCTAGTAAACTTGTTTAAATCAATAAAAGTGTCAAATCTGATCATTTGGTTAGTGGCCGCAAATTTAAGGCCTTTGCTCAACAGCGAATTTTCTGTTTTTGTGAGTTGATGAGTGAACAAATTGAAGATTCCTTTACTCTCCTGTTCTTCTACTATAGGTATTTCCTTTTGTTAATTTTTCCTCCTACCGCCTGAGTACCTCTTCTTCTGGGAAGCTACTTTTCAGGGATGGAGTATTTTTGTGTTTGTTCTTAAATGGAAATCCTTTTTGTAATCTGAGTGTCTAGGGTCAGGTCTATATATATTATTCCTACAATTCTCACATCAAACCTTTTTCCTGCTGGACCAAAGCTAATTGCATAAGTCTTAAACAGGGAGTGAAAAAAAAATGGCTGCAGGCCAATGTAACCTATGCCCCCCAAAAATAGAGTGATGGGCAACCAAAGCTCCTATTTGACTAGGCTCAGAGTAAACAATTAAATAAAACTCCAAGAATGTAATACATTAAGAAAATAAGTAACTAACTAATAGTTAGAAAAAGCACATTAAAGGACATACAAAAAACACAGTAATGCAGACCCAATCCCTAACTGTTGTGATTGTTACAATCCCCAGCAAATAACATCTAGAAACATATCTTATATACTTTACAGAGATTTGTGAGAAGGCTGCCATCATCTACATTACACTAAATCATGGCACACTGAAATTCAGCAGACACATCAAAAATCTAGGGAATCAGCCTAAGCAACAGTGCAACAGCCCACCACACATGTCAATCATAAAACTCTGCCACAGAGCAGCAGCATGACCAGAGATTGCAGAGTATTCCAGCTCTAAGCTATACACCTTTTGACTTCCTTCATGCTACTCATTATAGCAGACGTGGAGCATGAGCACTAATGGGCACACCCCAGTGGGAACTGACACAGACTAGCAGGTCATTGCAGCTAATGTCAGTGGAGTGCATGTAACAGAAGAGGACCTACCAGTGGGAGCCTCCACAACCACAGGCCATGCAGCAAGCTCTAAATCTGCATCAACTGTCAAAACTCTTCCCCTAGTCATCCAATAGGCTAAACAATCATGCAGCCATGTGGCACATAGCATCAGCCACCTCACTATACAAAGAGTGTACCAAATTCACACACACTAGGCCAGAATCCACCTGGAGTTGAGTCGAAGCCCAGCAGTGAAGTTAATGGTTTATAATCCACATAACTAGCAACAGCCATTACTTCGGCCATCTTAAAAGAGCTACTGGCAAGACCCTACAAACTGGGGACCCTGAGTTCCATGTTTGCACTGAAACAGAGCCAGAAAGCTTTTGCCCCATAGCAGCCACTTCCACACTGATATGCATTGAACAAGACAGTGGTGGACAGTGCAGGGAAGTGCTTGAATGCAGTTACATACACCACCACATACACCAAACCCATATCACCACCATATAGCAGTTAAGTGGCATGGCAGCATAATGTACAATGAAGCATTAGGACCAAATAACAGAATAGAAGTAGGAGAAGAAAAAAAAGAAACAATGGGACAGGAAAAGAAAGAAAAGACATGTATACTGTAGCATGAAATTGAGCAAAGTAACAGGGAAATATGGAAAGAAGGCAAAAGAAAGCTAATGGAAGCAAGATAAAACAGAAAACATTAACACAATAGTAATTGTAAAGAGCAATTCCCTGTCTAGTAACAAAACAAAAGAAGAAGCATCACACTCCTAAACAGGGAGCTTGATTAACACCTCAAATCCCTCCCCAAGACATTAAGACCAACTATTGGCCAACAAACCTATCACTCCTCTATACACATCCATTTAAAGGGGACAACCAACCCTGATACATTTGACCTCATTTTATAATTATCCAACTGATTGTCAGCACTCTGGACCTTATTCAGAGGTGGCCGTATGGTCTACGACCACACGGCCGCCTCGATGTTTGGCCAGTGCACATGCGCACAAGGGAGCCGGCTCCCTCGTGCGCATGCGTGAGACCCGCTATGACCGACAGTGCCGGTCATAGCAGGTCTCTTTCCAAATGGGGCGAGCTGTCGTTGTTGATTGACAGTTCACCCCGTTTGGAAGGCGGGCCAGGGGGGTGGCAGCTCAAACGGAGGCGTTCCCATGGGAACATCTACCATTTGGGGGAGGCCCCACTGACATCACAAGTGATGTCAGTGGAGAGCTTCCGGCTCTGACAGAGCCAGAAGCTCTCTGGGGCTTACGACAAGTGAGACCCTACCCTAGGGTCTCGTCATAAGCCCCAATGGTCGCGATGGTCTCTGACCATCGCGACCATCACCCAAGCGGTCGTTAGAGCTGTGGGTGTAAACTCACAGACTAACGACCGAAACAGAGGCGGGCGGTCAGGATGCAAGCAGCCGTCCAGTTTCTGAGCGACCGCTTGCATCCTCTGACCGCCTCTGAATGAGGCCCTCTGTCCTCATGAAAAGCTTTTTCCTGCCCACCAATCCTGTAAAAATTATTTACCAGCACCAGTCTATTACATCCCTGGCTGGTGAAAGTATAGCAGAAAAAATAGCACTGTTGGAGGGCTGGCCTTCAATATTTATTCTAAACCTGCTTTTTAATCCTGCTGAAATCTTGATTAAATTGTGTTAGACAAAACTCACTGGTAAATATTTTCACTAAGTCTTCCATTCTTTGAGACAGTATGGGATATGTTGTTTCATTTTCTTCTGAATTCAATGTTCCTCATTTATTGAAATTGAAACTATTTTCCTGTAGCCCATGATATAAAGAATACCATTGTCATGTCTGGGCAAAAGACCAAAAAAGCCACCTCTTTTGTATAGAATTTTTTTGGTCCAAATCCTAACAACATTTGTCAAGCCATCTGTACTATTTGTGGAGCCAAAGTAAGTAGAGGTAGGGTAGTTAACCATCTCGAAACCTCCTCTGAAAAATCAGAAATATCCAGTTAAATAATAACAGTAGTCCTGCATCCGCTAGCTCCTAGCTCTCAGCTAGATTCCTGCACATGCAATCTCCACCAATAATACCATCATCATCAATATCCTCATTAATGATCGGAGGTAGCCCCCTGCATCTAAATTTACATTGGCTATTTGACTCCTCCACTATCCAAGATTTCCCAAAAGAATCCTTGCAAGCTAGGGTACAAATATTGGTGACTAGATGATGCCCTATGGCTGGGTAGTTTAAATTATGGCTCTTCAGCTAGTGTGTAACTACATATCCCAGCATGCCCGGTCACAGTTTTGCTATTAGGGCATGCTAAAACTGTGGCAGCACATGCTGGGATGTGTAGTTCCACAGCAGCTGGAGGGCCATATGTTGATAGATGGTAACCCTCTGGTTGGCTTCCAGATTCTCAGCAAAACACCCCTCCTGGACTTGTTCATTTGGAGCATATATTAAGAACATTTATCTAATTTAGTGTCCCAATATTTCACTCATGGTAATATATCCATGGTTAGTTAAACATGATCTGCCCCCGGTCTCTAGGAGCAGATCTTTCTTTGGAGTGAGACATGTATCAATCCATCCTTATCAACATTGTGTTAATGTTTTCTCTAAAAAAAATTCTAACATACAACTAAATATATGATTGTTTCATTAATTTGTTTCTTTTCTTGTAGCTACTCTGTCCAATGGAGAATTTACCATTTATACTCCTTCAAACGTATTAAAAAACTTCATCCCTGTGCTTTCTTTCACAAAAGTTCTACACTGCTGAGTACACTTATGATGTGAAGATTCAAGAACTTCTTGTTGTCATAAGGGCCGTTAAAGAGAAAATACATTAGTTGGAAGGAGCTATCCATATAATTACTGTACACTGATTAAAATAATCTACCAAATTTTGAAATAGTCAACAGTTTCTTTTATTGATTAAAACTTATAATCCCTTGGTTACAAAATAATTTAATATGATGCTTTGTACATATTCTTTTTTTTTCAGATCATCAATCTTTTTCTGGTCTTACATAATATCTTATTTCTAGGCAGTTTAAGATCAAGACTGGATCTCCTGTACATCTGTTATTTATACCTGAAGTATATTAAAAGGCAGTCCTGTTGGAGATCCATATACACCAAATCTCAGGTCACCATGATTTCATAAGGCACTAAGGAGAAGATGCATGAAAGAGTGATAAGCACTAGCATTTGTGTTGTCACTGAAAATAAGCAAATATTTTGTATAGCAAGATGGATTACATGTAAAGGAATGAGATATTTATCTAATGGTTGCTTCCAGATTGTACTACAGTATTTTGCCACCACCATAGTCTACTGTGGAGGCAATATTGTAACTACAGAACTGTACTGTAAGTGAGTAAAAACAAATCTTAATTTTAATTATTTTGTCCATTTGGCCATGATTTACAATTGACAACTTACAATGAAAGCAGTAATTAACATGTTGAATGGATGCTATGCAGGAAGTTGTATGTAGCAGAAGATAAAGATTTTTTTATTTTGAATAATGCACATGTTCCTCTCACAAATAGGAGGATTTAGAAGTGAGATCTTGCTTTTCAGCTGACCTATCTGACGACTGATAAATGTATACACACTTACCAATCATCTGCCCAATATGCCATGCTTGACAGCTCAACTGTGCGGGCATTTAAATTGCCCGCCCAGTTGACCTGTCAATCTCCATTGGGTTCCTGCAGCATGTATTTGGATAATCATTGTGTCACTCATACAAATCAGTAGATGACCGATATATCCTTCAGATATATTGGCCATCTGCACAGCAGATTATCTTTGAACAGTGATTAGTGGAATGGGTGATATATCTATCAGTGTGTACTAAAGATGTGTGCTGGACCATTTTTGTTGGCTTTGGTTATAATTCATTGTTTGGTTTTGGTTTTGCCAAAATGCTGTAACTGGTTTTGCATTTTTTACCAGAAATGTTCAAAAAAAGCTAAAATGGCATAAATTGAGCCTTTTTTGTTCCTAGAGTATTAACTAGAGTATTATTAAACTCTATAACACAATTCAGGTGCATAAGACAAACTAATAACATGATCACATTTAGTATAACAACAGTAAGATCTATATACCCCACTAAACATAAAACCTTATATAGTTTGGAAATGCTTCACTATCAATTAACAACATAATACATGCTCAATAAGAACATAAAGTAGAGGAGCAAGTGATAGTCCAAACATGGAGCACTTAATGTAAAAAAATAAAAATCAATTTATAATAAAGATAAAAAATAATAATACACAATGACACACACTACACATAATAGATGTCAAACTGATACAAAATGAATAAAGCTGATTCCATAAGTTATATCTTTTTTTTGTTATTTTTTTACATTTAGCGCTCCTTGTTTGGACTATCTCTTGCTCCTCTACTTTATGCTTCTTATTGAGCATGTATTATATTGTTATATGATAGTGAAGCATTTCCAAACTATTACTAACCTCAATAACATTAATTTCCACTCATTCCCAGTCAATTTTGACCACCTCAGAGCTCACAATATTGTTTTCTTCCAGTTTTCAACCAAAAGGTTGCACCAAGATAGGTGGCCGACTAAGCTAAGCGACAGCAGTGAATGGCAAAAACACGTGGCAGTTCAACTTCCCACATGGCTCATCAGGAAACAAAAGTTTTCATTAATCAAGAGACCTAAGGGAGATGGAGTATGTATGTAGTTGAAGGCAGAAAAAGGAAGGGTTGATTCGTAGTAAACTATTTGAAGTTTTGGATTGAAGATGGGAGAGCATGGGTGAACAACATATCCCATGTTTTGCCAACAAATTCAACTTGGTGGTTCAGAATACTTTTTAAAATTTAAAGGGAATGCAGGAGATGCTTACTGAGCCATAAACATTTCTGTACATTTTTGGCATTCAGTAATTGCACGTAAAAGTGTCAGAGACTGTGGCAGTTACATTTTCAACATGGCACATCAGGAAACATATTGTTATTAATCAAGAGGCCTGAGGGAGATGAAGTATGTATGTAGTTGAAGGCAGGGAAAGAAAGAGTTGACTCATAGTAAATTAATTTTAAGTTTTGTATTCCAATGCAAATTTATGAGAGAGATGGGGAGGTATTTAAAAAATATATTTTAATCATTCACATCAGTCCTTGCCCCAGTCGTGCTCTTTGGGGGCTCCAAAATTGTTTTAAACAATCAAAGGAGCATGCAGAAGATGCTATCTGTGGCCATAAAAATGTCTGGATATTTTTGGCATTCATCAACTGCATGTAGAATATTTCAGCGACTGTGGTAGTTCAACTTCCAAACATGGCACATCTAGGAAACAGAAGTGGCACACAGGATGGCAGTTTAATAAACTATATGACCCCATAGAAAGAACTCAAGGCTGTTTTCATTATACAAGAACTAGGTCAGAGGCCCAAGAGAGATAGAGTATGTATGTAGTTGAAGGCAGGGAAAGGATGGGTTGATTTGTTGTAAATTTTATTTAATTTTTGGATTCCAAAGCAAATTTATGAAGGAGGAAAGGCATTTACAGTAATCAACTGCATGTAGAAGATTTCAGCAGCTGTGTCAGTTCAACTTCCAACATGTCACATGTAAGAAACAGAGTGGCAGTAACTTTTCATTAATGAAGAATTAGACCAGTGGCCCAAAGGAGGTAGAGTATGTATGTAGTGGAAGGCAGGGAGAGGAAGGATTGATTTGTTGGTAAATTAAAAAAATTATTCCAAAGAAAATGAGGAAGGAGGGGGATCTGATGGGATCCGTGTCCCAGCTGGGGTATTTCTGCCAGGCTCGGATTCAATATCAAGGCAAAACATCATCATCTCAGCATTGGCGTTCACTGATTTTGGACTGCATATAAGTCCCTCTCACCATGATTTGGGCAACATTTCACATATGACCACTGGAAGGAGAGCTCACACTAGACTTCCAGGGCAGAAATTATTTAATAACTGCAACTGGGTGGACATGTTTTGCCAACTCAATAAATTTGGTAGTTCAGATGGTGTCTTTGGCTGTAAAAAGTTTTGGAAATTTTTGCCATTCATCAACCTCATGTAAAAAATGTCAGCAGCTGTGACAGTTCAATTACCAACATGGCACATCTAGGAAAGAGAATAGCACTGAAGTGGCAAAGAGGAAGACAGTTTAATAAACTATATATAACAATATATTTGTCATCTACATAAAAAGACAATCAACAATGCCCCAATAAGAGCCTAATGTAAAGAAAAGAGGTGCAAGATAGAATTGGTCTTGGGCCCTCCAACTGATGGGAGTAATGCCGGTATCACAAATGCCCATTTTCATTCTTGAAAGGGTGGAAGAACTATTAATGTGGCAGCACACAAAATGGAAGCTCTGAACATGAAGGGGGCAGAGGGATTATTAAAGTTTGGTACTAAGCATTTCTCTCATCATTTTTCTTCTGGGATTAAGTATCAGAAGGCTGGGAGCAGGGACAACATCTCCAAATACCATCACAAAATATCATCTCCATTTGGTGCTTGAGTTCCATTTGAACAAATATGGCTCTTATGATCATGGACAGGCAAATCCACCTGTTGTGTCAGTCGGCAATGCCCCTTGCAGTGCATAATGCAAAGAAAAGAGGTGCAAATTGGATTGTCCTTGGGCCCTCCCACCCTTATGTTGTATATATTAAACATGACATACACAGTTTAACAAACTAATAACTGCAATGACAGGGACTACCACTTTTGGCTAAAGTGATTGGTTTGTTTAGGCCCCCACAAAACAAGCTACCAATGGGCATAGGCAACTAACAACATTGTTATTAATCCTCTCTACAGTTGGAACTGTAAGAGTTCATTCTCATCAGCAGATTCATCACCCTCATCAGTGTGTATATCATCCTCACACAATTACATCCTCACACCATTACAGGTACCTCTGTATTTTTTATGTAATTGGTGGTAAAGGTCTTCCTTGTGGAATTACCAGTTCAATTTGATAAACATCATCTTTTCCACATTTTGAGGAAGTAGCCTCCTAAGATGATTGCTGATAAGGTTCCCAGCTGTGCAGCAAACTAAATCTGAGTACACACTGGAGGGTGGGCAGCTTTGGTAATGCAAAGCCAATATGTACAAGGGCCTCTAAATTGCCTCTTTTTTCTTCCCAGTAGTCAAAGGGACTCTGTGACATGCCTATGTGTACAGTGTCATGAAAATAATCCTCCACCAGTCTTTTGACGGTGACCCTATCAGACAGAGTCATGGTAGCATTGTAGCTAATTTTCAGTATTTGTTTTAGACCCAGCCAGATGTCACAATGTTGTGTTGACTCCTCTGCATCACCACTGGGTCTTTTGGGATAGCTGAGTTTTTTCCTGGCAGCTGCCTAAGTAACTGAATAAGATGTTGTCATGTCGTGTACCACTCTAGCTGCCAACTTGCTCACCAGGAGCTGTTTGCATCTCTTAAGATCTGGGTCAGTTGAAAAGAAATACATGACATACAACATAAACCTAGGATCAAGCACATTCTCTGAAATGTAATGATCCAAATTGAAGGTATTGACAACCCTTGGATCTTGGTGAAGTGAATAAAGGACTTGATCTAAAAGTCCAACACACTTAGTGGAATCACTTTTTTAAATCTCCTCCTTCAATTTGTCAAGCTGATTTTCCAAAAGCCTAATTAGGGGAATTAACTAACTCAAGCTGGCAGTGCCTGAAACTAACTTCACAGGTGGCTACTTCGAAGTACTTTCCCACCTGCCACAAGATGGAATGCATTCTCCACTGTGCTGCACTAAGGAGCATTCCCCCTCCTCTCCCAATTACATGGCTTGTTGTTTAGCTGTGGATGGATTTTCTCTGTTTATCCATCCACTGAAGCATAAACAATACAGGGTGGAATTCCACCTGGTTACCACCTCTGGCTTGGTGGCAGGGCAAATTCAACTGTGCTTGCACCTGTTGTAATCTCCTGCATGCTGTGGCTGAATGCTGAAAATGTTATGACATTTTTTGGGCCACAGACAGCATTTTCTGCACATCCCTGTCATTATTTAAAAAACCCTGTACCATCAAGTTGATTGTGTGAGCAAAACATGGGATGTGTTGGAATTCACCCAGCTGTAATGCTCTCACAATATTGGCGGCATTGTCATAAGTTACAAATCCTGAGGAGAGACCAAGTGGGGTAAGCCATTTTGCTATGATACACCTTAGTTTTACTAAGAGGTTGTCAGCGATGTGCCTCTTAGTGAAGTTTGTTATATACAGAGTAGCTTGCCTCTGAATGAGCAGGCATTGTTTGTTAGATACTGCTGCTAAAGATGAATCACCCACCCAGTGGGCTGTCACTGTTATGTAATCTTTAGTTTGCTCACTACAGCTTGTATACATTTCTGTGGTGAGGTGGACAGTGGGAATATTGGCATTTTGTAAGCCAATAATTAATTTTCTCTTAACATCTAGATATAGCCAAGGAATGGCTTTTTGGGTAAAATGAAACCAAGATTGAATTTGGTCCTGGGACACAGGACCTCAATTAACTGTGTGAATCCTACTGCTTTAATGGTGGATATTGGATGCAGTTCTAATACTAGCATAGCCGTGTTGGTATCAGTGATCTGCTGTGCTACTGGATGAGAGCAATCATACTTGCTTCCCCTTGCAAAGGATTGTTTCCATCAGTTTTTTTTAAATACTAGTCTTCTTGGTCCACTTTTGAGATGAAGATCCATTCACAGCAGCAGCAAGCGTAGCACTGAAGGTTTCTTCTGAGGAATCTTGGATAGGAGAGGAGTCACCTAACCTTAACAAACTGTATGCAGGTCTACCTCTGATCATTACTGTGGATATTGAGGATGAAGGTGTTGTCGGTTGAGATGGCAGGTACTGGGATCTAGTTTAACTTTAAAGAAGGTAGCTAGCTGATGCTGCACTGCTTGTTAACACCAGTTTCTGATGTTGACAAAACATTTTCATGAGCTCGCTGCAAATTATGTAACAAGAAGGAGGTTCTTAGATGGCTAATGTCCCTACCTCTGCTTACCATGGTTTTACAAACAGATGGGCCCAGCTGCATTGTTGCTCATAGCGCAGCAAGATGCGATCAGGGACATCCAATAGAATCTCCATTTAATCCTATGAAGACGCACTCCTGCTATCGGGGATGTGCGAGTACGTCTCCATAGGTTTGAGTAGAGATGCACTCCCGCATTCGGGGATGTGCCATAGCATAGCATGGTACATAGCACAATTCACGGGCACATTTGTGCTGCAATCAGCAAAAAACTAATGGGCACAACTGTATGCTATAGATGGCTTGACAATTGTTCTAGGAATTTGGGTAAAAATAATATGACACGTAAGAGGTGCATTTGTTGGTTCTATGCCCAGGCATGACAATGTCCTTCCTCTTATAATGGCCAAGATCTGCTTCCATTAGTGCCTGATTTACGCAAACAACAGCTTCATCCTCAACATCCTCATTAGCGCCAGCAACAGCTATACAAATATCCCCCTCATCCTCTTGCACTTCCATGGTAGCATCCTCAATTTTTAAGTCCTTAGCTATATTTGTGCTGCTCATCCCCACATTTGCAGAGGGAGAATAAATGGTAGAAGGTGGCTTCTCTGCAAGTTTAACTATCAGAAAGGTCAGGCTCACACATCACACTTATGGACACATTTAAACTCTCCTCAGGGATTTGTGACATTTCTGTTTCTGAACGCATACAGTAGTTTGTTCTACTGCCTTAGTGGTATTAATTTTATTTACATCTCTTCTACAGAAGCTACACTGACACTTTCAGAACCACCACTATTAATAAAGGCCAAGGCATCAGTCTTTCCTTGCCACTTCATGTGATAAATAGCATGTTGGCAATTTTAGGTTTTTCTGCACCACACTTTCCCTTTATTAGATGTGTTTTTTCTTTAGCACTGTATATTTTTTTTATTTTAAATGCCCTGACTTAGACCTTCTATGCCCTTGAGCATCAGCTTTAGCAGATGATGTTGAGGGATTAGCATTGTTATCATGACTTGTGGCAGCAGCTGCAGCGACAGTATTTGGTTGCTCTTCTCTAAATTGAACGTTATGCATTTTTTAAGTAGCTGCATAGCTTATATATGCACTTGAATAAAACTCACCAAACAGTACACACAATACAATGATTTAATTCCTGCATGGACTGGAGCCACAGGACTTGTCTCATATATGCATATGAACAAAGCACACCAAATAATATAAACAATACAATTATTTAATAATTTTTTTTGATGGCACAGCACTATCCCTGTGTGGACTGGAGCCACAGGACATGCCTTATATATGCACACGAATCAAGCACAAACAGGATGCATCCAGGAAGCCGACAGTCAAAATACCAACTGCCGGCTTCCTGACTGTCAAATCCTGGCAGGGTACTAATGACGCCTGTCATTATATCTACACCGGGAGCACAATGACCGGCATACCGAATGAAAGTAAGCCAGGCAGTGGGCAAAGACAGCTGTGGGGGGGGTTAGGTTAGGGGAAGGGGGTTAGGGTTAGGCACCCGTTGGGAGAGGTTAGGGTTAGGCACACCCATGGAAGACTTAGGTTTAGGCTGCAGGATGTAAGGGGTCAAGCTCTAGGAGGGAAGGTTAGGGTTAGGCACCCCTAAGGGAATGTTAGGGTTAGGGTGAGGGTAGGGTTAGTTATTCTTACCTAAATACCCTGTCAGGATTTTTACTGCTGCCAGTCGGGTCACTCACACTTATTCCATACAAACAATACAATTATTTAGTTAAATTTTTTATGTTGCAGGCACAGCTCTATTCAAACTACTTGGTCTGGAGTCACATGGCTTATATATGCACATGATTGTCTTACTGATGAACAAAGCACAGCCAATAGATCAGAGTATTGCACAGCATACAGCAACATGCACCCCCTTTACACAGTGAATAAGCAGCACAGCCACTTATGATTTGTGAGTCTGTACACTGCCTATACAGTAGAGTACAGCACAGCATACAGCAGCATGCACCCCTACACACATTGACTAAGAAGCACAGCCACTTGTGAATTGTGAGTCTGGACACATCCTATACAGCAGAGTACACCCCTATACACATTGACTAAGCAGCACAGCCACTTGTGACTTGTGAGTCTAGACACAGCCTATACATCAGTTTATAGCACAGCATACAACAGCATGCACCCCTATACACATTGACTAAGCAGCACAGCCACTTGAGATTTGTGAGTCTGGACACAGCCTATACAGTAGAGTATACAGAAGTGTGCTTCACTAAGCAGCACAGCCACTTGTGACTCTGGACACAGCAGAGCCTATACAGCAAAGATAAGTGCAGCATACTTCAGCATGCCTGACACGGAAATGGTGATGAGTCCAGTCCATTGCGCCTTATATAGAATCCATAACCTGTGAGAATCCAATGCCGCAAGAATGACATTTTGCCTCGAAGTGGAATCTGAGTCATGCGGGAAGACCCAATTCCTGATATTCAGATGGATTCTGATTCCAAGGAATCTGTAGCGCTCATCTCTAGTGTGTACCCAGATTTACTTGACTTTTCCCTTCCATCCCTTGCTCCACCTATGTCAAAGCGAGTTTCAAGTCAAAGATATGTTAAAAACTATAACATGGATGCAGGGAAGCACATTTTTAAGTGCTTGCAACAAAAAAGTATACTTTATGCAGAAAAATGGGGCTTGCATCTTACTGTATATTAACCCATTTTATCTGCAAGGCTCTGCAGACCAGATGCAAGATACAGTACACACTAAATGTACAGTATGTGGACACTGCTAATGTTTGGCTATGGAGATTGCATGACTAATTGTATGCACCTATTAGCATGGGTGTGAATGAAATGGTGAAACACACTAATAAACAAGGATGTCCACATCATTTTGGCCATATTACAGAAGAGTATATCAGTAGAAAGCTGCCAAAAATATTAAAATATGCATCTTTTTCTATTTGTTGTCTACATTTTCTGGAATCTTTGCTAGTGAGTAAAAAATTTTAATCTGCTGCAAAAAAATATAAAAACATATCAGCATGTCCTTTGTTCAAATTTAAAACATAAGCTAATTAATTTACTCATCTTTAATATTTACCTATGATTTCTTATAATAAAGTTACTTTAGGATCTTTGCACACTGTCACTGGGTTGTCAATCCAATTCAACGGAAACTCTTGACAACCATGATGCATTTACAGTACATTGTGATTGGGTGATTTTATTACTTGAATAGTGAATTGATAAGCTGAATATTGGGTTTAACCCACAAAATTTCTGTCCTCATTGTTTTTAACTGAAGGGTTAACTTTAAATGGCACAGTGTCTGATTGCATAAATTAGCATGCATAAAATTAAAATATTTGTTTTCCTTAATCAATCATTATTAATTTTTATTTAATTGATTTAACAAGTGAGTACTACCCTAAATTCAACTGTTATTAAGTACATTTTCAGAAATATCACAATTGATGCTTGTTGCTCTAGTAACCAAGAAATAGATAGTAAAGTAGAATGGATGAAAAAACTGCATAATAAACCATTAATGTGTTTAATATTGTCAGTACCATATAAGGTTAAAGATGTTTTTGCAACTACCCTACAGAAAAATGTTTGTGCATACAGTACTATACATAACAAATGTAACATACCCTTGAGAGTTATTTCTTATATTGTAGGAATGAAAAGGCTACATTGCAATACTCATTAGCATATTAATGAACAGAATATCTGGCTTCATTGGATATAATATATGACTTGTATTTATTGCGGAATGGCTACTGTAGTTCAAGCTTAGTGAAGTAACTTTACAAAGATATTTGTCATTTGTTGTTTTTATTCTGTTCTAGTATAAAAATAAATACTATTTGATTTCATTTAAACACACAGTTGTCTGAAAGACTGTAGAAAAGGACACGATTGAGCACAGATATGTACAGTACCACACAGTAAGTAAAAGGAAATGTTTTTTTTCATTCATGTTCATTTAAAATTTTTTATCAACATACTGTATGTCAGTGGTTCCCAATCACGGTCCTCAAGGCTCCCCAACAGTTCATGTTTTAGAGATACCCATGGATGAGCACAGGTGACTTAGGGCCTGATTCAGACCCACTCGCGAGCGGCTGTCCGCTCGCAAGTGGGTCGATGTTATGCACTGAGCATGCGCACGACGGAGGGAGCTCCGTCGTGCGCATGCGCCAGACGCGACGAGCGAAGGAAAGTCCTTCGCTCGTTGTATCCGATCAAAGGGGGCGTGCTGTCAATGTTGATTGACAGCACGCCCCCTTTGGTGGGCGTGCCGGGGGCGTGCCTCCCTGACGGGGGCGTTCCCACGGGAATGCCTCCCGTCAGAAGCCGGTCCACTGACATCACTAGTGATGTCAGTGGGAGTGATTTTGGCTCTGATAGAGCCAAAATCACTCCGGAGCTTGCGGTTGAAAACCTCAACCGCAGGCTCCGGCTCGCAAATTCGATGGTCGCGATGGTCTCGACCATCGCGGCCATCACAAAGCACGCTCGTATAGCCTGTGGGTGGTGACCCACAGCTATACGAGCGTCCAGGAGGACGCTCCATGAAAATGGAGCCCGACCCTCATTCAGAGCGTGCGCTCTGTTCAGAGCGTACGGCTCTGAATGAGGGCTTTAATTAGTACCTCAGTCAATTTGATTTAACCACCTTAACTTAACCATGGATATCACTTAAGCTTGAACTGTTGGGGAGTCTTGAGGACCACTTTTGGGAACCTCTGCTGTATGTTTTGCCTTAGTTTAATTAATGCTGTCAGCATACATGTTAAGTATAGTCTTTGTAGTTGGATTCTAAAGTTCTAATGTGTTTTAATATTCTTTTAAGAAATCTCAAGGGATATCTCAGATTTAGGAATTCTATTTGGACAAGTTTAAGTTTTAAATCTGATTGGGGAAACAGTCATTTTTTCATTATTGGTGAGAGTCAGCTGTTTCATTATTTCTTGAAAAAGGGGAAAACAGTTTTTATTTTTAATCCTTGTACTCACTGACCACTGGTACCAGGATGGAGTCAATTCTACCTAGCACCCTTAGGTGTGTGGGACCTCCCAGAGGTCTGGGTTTGATGCTAATAGCACAACCCAGGCAGAAAGGGGAGGGGAGGTTCTATTATTATTTTAATATGCAGGGAAAGATAGCTGTAATTTCAGCTATCCCACTTGTCACCTCCTTTTTAGGAGACATTTTTTGACAGGTGAAATAGCGGGTTCAGTAAATGCAGGTATTCGTTACTTGTATGATTTAATAAGAAAACATTTAGATGCTAATTTGAGGCAGGATGTGTTTGGTAATTACTAGAGATGTGCGGGTTCAGTTTTACTCAGATCTTTTCACCACATTAGCGCAAGTTCAGATTAGTTCAGATTTATTTTAATGGCTATCCAAAATATGTGAGAGCCAAATAGCCAATAAGATACATCCAAACTAATCCGAACTTTCGCTAACGTGGCAAAAAGATCTGAGTAAAACCAAACCCACATATCTTTAGAAATTACTACTTTTCATTGATCACCTGACAAGTTTATTTTTAATATATATGTTATTTTGTAACTCAGCCACAAAAATGTAAAATAAAAATTGCAATTTTTGCACTCCATTATCAACTATCAAGCTATATATGCAAATCATGGAACCTCTGGGCTTTTTACTTTGACTTTTATGGTAATTTCTACTATAGAATTCTATTTTCTATTTTCTATATATTAACATGTCTGTGCCTTTATTATTATGCTTCTCATTGTAAAATAATAAAATATCATTCTAAAACAAAATTGCACAGTATTTTAGGACACAAACTGGAAATGTTTCAACTAATAAAGAGGTAGTGTTAAATTTAAGTTAAATTCCTAGATTTCAATCATGCACATGTTTAGATGTATCCACATACCCACAAAACTAATCACAGATTGAATTGCTGTGGACTCTACCAGGGTCCCCGAAGTGGGCAAAGAAAATTAGTATAGAGTAGTCAGCAAATCTGAAAAATATGTATTGCATATATAATAATGGTAGTGCATATTAGAAATCCAAACATGATGGGTCTGTGTAGAATTGAAAAAAATGAGGCAAACTTTAGGCCTGATTCTGACTCATTCCCTAGGCTGCGTTCACACGCAGCCGTCAGCAGCCAAAGTATGTAAATCCCACGATCGCTAGCAAGACTTTAGCATGCCCACTATGCCTTGCCGTGTGATCGCGGTATGTATTTAGACGCCCACCAGCCTGACACAAGAAGTCAACTTTCCCTAAGTAGCATACATCATCTCCAGGAAGTGTCTTAAACAATTGGTAAAATCAAGTAACATTGGACCCATACGCAACACTTGTGGCTGACCATACCCTACCGCAAGCACTGCGAGTGCTGCTGTGTGTAATTCAGCCATGTGACGTGTACGTAACGATGCATCTTAATTATGCACGCCTCTAAATGGCGTTCAGATGCACAGACATGCCTGCGTTTGCACCACCACACCTCTGTTACCACTGACCATGCCCTGTCACCACCCACAAATGGCACGACCTGTCACTCATTCTTGCGGAGCATCTGTGTACAGGGTACGATTGCTTCACGATCGGTTTGCTCATGCGCACTGCATCTTGTACGCATGCGCAGAATGCAAACATCGGCAAGCTACTTGTAAACGCAGCCTAGAGAATGGTTCTGAATCAGGCCCCTTTGTTCCAAAAAAGCATGCACAAGAATAATGTATTTTTGGCCTTATGCAAAGTTGTACACATCATGTGATGCCACCACCTCTACATGTGTGCCTGGTTTGCTAACAGTCATCATCATTAGTGCACCCTTGCACATTACAGATACAAGGGGTATAATATATGCCTCTCAACAGGTGATCGCTGCACTAGCAAAAACAACATACATCATGTTATACGCATACAATATTTTTTTTAAAGTTAGAGTAATTTAGCTGTTTTCAAAGTTTCTATTAAATTGGTAAAATACTACACAATAAATGGCCTTGGGCCTTGTTTCCTCTGTAATCACATTTATAGCTACTTTAATGTATGTCTGATATTTACATGAATAGGCTCAATGATTAATATAAAGTGTTACTATTTTTTTGATACTTACTGCAGTCCTATGTTTTAATTATTTAGATACTTTATAAAGGAAAGGGAGTGTTTCCTAAAAGGAGATGTGGTATAACTGAAGTCATGTGGGACTTACCACAGGGCCATGTCTACAGTGCAAAAATAACAAAAACACACATAATAATACCCAGCAAAATACAAAACAAATAAGTAGCTACAGCCAATATAGTCAATCTGAAAAACAATCTACATGAGAAATGTACGTCTGAATAGGAGAAATACTTAGATGAAAGACAAATACATACCAGGACTGTAGCTGGCATATATATCATCATTTATATATGAATTACCAGGGGTGCCGAGAGGAGGGGAGTCGGTACTATTTACCCTGGCTTGCTGTAGGGGCCTGGCATGGGCCTGGGTCTGGTGCCACCCCCCTTCCTCTTACCTCACAGCAGCCCAGCACATGCTGCTGCCTGCTGGGCTTCAGTGGGAGACTGCTCGCGGCTGCTGAGCAGCAGTAGCAGCAGACTCATATGCCTGTGGGGGAGAGCTATCACACTGATCGTGCCCCCCCTGGCTTTGCAGTGGGCTGAGGGGCTTGCAGCGCCCCCCTTCCCAGTGCACAGCACCACCGGTCGGCACTGAAAAAATTATTATTTTTTTTACATATTTTTATCTTAAGTGGGAGTGGCCATGCCTCTGCCAATTAGACCACGCCTCTTTCCTTGCACCTGACGTGGCTCTCTATGCCCCTGTGCATTACTATTGAAACATATAGTATAAAATGTCTGTAATGTTAATATTTATGTAAGAAAAAAGATACAACTATCAATACTATAATATGAATCACACATATTCAAATAAGACTGTTCCAATTAATTGTGTTACTCAAACCCTGTGGAACATTGGTATACATTCTAAAGATACACCTTGATTCCAATAAAACACTCAATCTATCAACCCCACCTAGTTATTGAGATTCATGATCAATCATATAATATAATATATCAGTGTGGGAAGACTGTGACTACCTTTTTAAAAATGCCTCGCCATTGGTTGGTCAATCTGTCTGCCTTCAAGGGCAATCCTGTTGGATGATCAGTATAATGCCATACATTCCCAACATTTACGGGTTGTCTGCTTTACCTATTGAAGGTCATACAGGCATTTTATAACTTAGACAACATGCACGGTGTTACAAGTCAGGACATATCTAATATCAAAACTCTTTCCACCATGTGGGTGTGTACACTTTTTACAGGATACAATGTACAGTATCTACATGTAACATAATAATTACTTTTGTATCAG
Source organism: Taudactylus pleione (assembly GCA_031769625.1). Lineage (NCBI taxonomy): Eukaryota > Metazoa > Chordata > Amphibia > Anura > Myobatrachidae > Taudactylus > Taudactylus pleione. The sequence goes on from JAUIMM010000614.1 coordinate 1,177,498, forward strand.
CCCGATGGTTTCAGAACAGTGCAGTAAGCATACCCATACTATCAGTATATACACTAATGTGTACCTCAAATTTCTTTTAAATGAGGGACATCTTCCATAAATACAGTCTACATGAAATATTGTAATTATTGTTTGAAAAAAATGCTTTATTTTATTTACATTTTGTTATAGCAAGGAACATAAATGCTCTTAAAAGGATGTAGTTAGCAGACTGGTGGCCACGAGGCTGCTGGTCTAAATCCCGATGGCTGAATCCCAACAAGGGAGTTAAGATAGGCACCAAAATAATGATGCCTATCTTAATCCCAAAAGAAGGATGGCTGCCCGAACAAGGTAAGTCCGTGGTGTCCTTAGTGTTAGCCGCGAGGAGGGAAGGGTTGGGTTTAGGTTACATAGCGGGGTTAGCATTAGGTTTTGGGGGAGAGGTTAGAGTTAGGCACCCCTAGGGGTGAGGGTTAGGGACCACTGGTGGGGTTAGGGTTAGGCACTAAGGGGAGAGGGTTAGGTTTAGGCACAAAGGAGGAAGACTTACAGATGGGCCCAGCTAGTTTATTGCTCATGGCATGCCATTCAGGCCCCTGTATGGTGCCATGGAACATTACATGATGGCTGAACTTTGGCGTACCATGGTATTCTTCAACAAAAGATACGCTATGGCATGTAATACAGTGCTTCACCACTTGGTGGTGACAGCTCCACTGTTGTAATTTCTACTGAAGTGAATACCATACTGTTAAATTGGATGGATATCACATTCACGCACTGTATTAGCATGTTTGCACAACCAATCTTTTTAATATCACAGAAGCTCTTAGAACGGGATGCAAATCAGTGCACATACTGTACATAACTGTACAGTAGTGTAGTTGCAGTATTGTTATGATGGTATAACCGATACTGTACATTAATGAGATGCACGCACAGCTTTCAATGAGATGGGATGAATTATTATCTAATGGTGGGGTACTGTGTATATATGTACTAGTATAATATTTTGAAAGGAAGACATTTTTTATAATAAAAAACAGCAGCAGGTGGGTGAAGTGCACAAGGTTGAGCCTGCTATGTGCGGTTCTTGATATACAGTAGCTGGCGTTTGGGCTAGAGGTTAGGTGATCACTTTGCAACAGTGTTTGTCCCAGGTTCGGGCCATGGAAAAGAGTATTTTTTTTTGGTGCTGTCCCAGACTTAGACACTATAGTGAAACTAGTAGTGGGCTGTTTAAAAGCGAGGCATTACAAACTGATAGTGCTGCAAATTTGCGTTTTCAAATGCACTGTCGGCATGTCGGCGCTGTGATGGCTGTCAGATAAGGGGGTTGCAATGGGATCTCTGGTGCATAGATAGTGGATCTGCTCCATACACCAGTGGCGTATGAAGGATCATAGTACTACGCATGCCCAGTGGGTCGGAAGTTACACACAATGGGATCTCTTGTGCATACCCAGTGGAGCCACTCCATACTACCAGCTTGCGCTATGCCATGGCGTATGGAAGATCATAGCACTGCGCATGCCCAGTGGGTTGGGAGTCACACACAGTGAAAGTGGGATATCTGTATTAGAAACTGATTGTGCAGTTGAATTTGCACACTTGTGGCACTGTCAGCGCTGTCCCAGACTTTGACAGCATAGCGATTTCATGACTTTAGAAACTAGTAGTGGGCTCTGTTTAAGAGAGAGGTCTCTGTATTACAAACTGATTGTGCATTTAAAACTGCAAACTTGCAGCAATATCAGAATGTCGGCGCTGTGGTGGCTTTCAGCTCCGAGGGGTTACAATGGGATCTATGGCGCATGCCCAGAAGAGCCACTCCATATGCCATTGGCATATGGAGGATCATAGTACTACGCATGCCCAGTGGGTTGGGAGTCACACACAATGGGATCTCTGGTGCATGCCCAGTGGAGCCGCTCCATACAGTCAGTTTGTGCTATGCCATGGCATATGGAAGATCATAGCACTGCACATGCCCAGTGGTTCGGGAGTCACACATAGCAAAAATGGGATGTCTGTATTACATACTGACTGTGAGGTTGAAGTTGCACACTTGCGGCACTGTAGGCGCTGTCCCAGACTTTGACATTATAGTGATTTCATGACATTAGAAACTAGTAGTAGGCACTGTTTAAGAGAGAGGTCTCTGTATTACAAACTGATTGTGCATTTAAACTGCAAACTTGTGGCAATGTCAGCACGGTGGCGCTGTGGTGGCTGTCAGCTCAGGGACTTGCACATTGAATCTCCGGAGCATGCCCAGTGGAGGCGCTCTGTAGCTGTGGCATAAGGAGGCTCATACAGTAGTAATGTGCATGCCCAGTGGGTCAGGAGTCTTACACAGTGCATCATGTCCCTTCCCCCAAAGCAAGCAAGAGCCTTTCATTACCATAATAAAGGATGCTCTGTTAGCTATTTACTGTAAGCTGTCAGCTCAAGGCCTTGTTTCCTGAAAAGGCAAGGAATGGTGACCATTGCCAAGGACATAATCCCCCATCTGCTTTGACAACTAATATGCTGCTATGAATGTGTCATATGTCGCTATGAATGTGTTGGTTTCTTATAATCTGTGTTTTAAGACACACTTGAGGCACTGTCTGTTCTGTCCCATACTTAAACACCATAGTGATTTCATGACTTTAGAAACTAGTAGTGGGCTCTAAGAGAGGTCTCTGCATTACAAACTGATTGTGCATTTAAAACCACAAACTTGCAGCACTGTCTGCACATCGGCGGTGTGGTGGTTGCCAGGTCCGGGACTTGCACATGGGATCTCCGGCACATGCCCATTGGAGCTGCTCCATAGCCATGTAGCACCCTGCTAGTCATGCTACAGTATGCTGTGGTGTATGGAGGCTCATACAGTAGTAATGCGCATGCTCAGTGGGTCAGGAGTCACACACAGTACATGTCACTTCCCCCAAAGCAGTGCTATGATCTTCCATATGCCATGGCAAAGTGCGAACTGGCATATGGCACGGCTCCACTGGGCATGTGCCAGAGATCCCATTGTAACCCCTCAGAGTTGACAGCCACCCCAGCGCCAATGTGCCAATATTGCTGCAAGTTTGCAGTTTTAAATGCACAGTTTGTAATACACAGACCTCTCTCATAAACAGAGCCCACTACTTATTTCTAAAGTCATGAAATCACTATGGTGTCAAAGTCTGGGACAGTGCTGACAGTGCCGCAAGTGTGCAACTTCAACTGCACAGTCATTTTCTAATACAGAGATCCCACTTTCACTGTGTGACTCCCGACCCACTGGGCATGCGTAGTGCTATGATCTTCCATACGCCATTGCAAAGCGTGAACTGGTGTATGGTGCGGCTCCACTGGGCATGCGCCAGAGATCCCATTGTAACCCATCGGAGCTGACAGCCACCACAGCGCCGATGTGCTGACATTGCTACAAGTTTGCGGTTTTAAACGCACAATCAGTTTGTAAAACAGAGAACGCTCTCTTAAACAGAGCCAACTACTAAAGTCATGACATCACTAGTCTGGCACAGTGCCAACATTGACACAAGTGTGCAGCTTCAAACACTCAATTAGTGTGTACTACAGTGCTCTGCATGCCTGTGAAATATTTTTATATCAAATTACAGGACTTAGACACTTAATGCTTTAAGACTTTCTTCTACAGCCTGTACAGAATCACTGCTTCTGTCAGCCTATCATCGGGCGGTGATATAGAAAATGCATTGGAAATCAGATGCATGCGCTGTGTAGTTTAGGAAAAGTGACACCTGGTGGACAAAAAGTTGTATTACATGTTATGACTTTTTTTTCAGTGCTATGCTACACTCCCTTACAAAACTTTCTATGTGGTGCGACTCATGGCCAGTGTGTGATGCGCCATGCATGGAGCACTACATGGTGTATGGAGCAGCAAACTAGCTGGGCACATCTGTAGGTTTACGCACTAATGTGGAGGGTTAGGGTGCTGGGTGGGGAGGATTAGGGTTAGGTGACAAGCAACAAGGGTTAGGGGGAGGAGGGAGGATAAGTATACTAACCTGACCCCTGTCAGGATACCAACCATTGGGATGCCACTGTTGGTATTGTGACAGGAGGCATCTCGACAGCTGGCATAACATACCAATTCCCACCTAACCCATAGCACTTTGGAAAGTTCATTATCCACCTTGATCTGCACCTATTTCTGTGCTACATGTGCTACCTCCCTAATTCCCCAATTTATATCCATACACAGTTCCATAGTATTAATTAATCAGACAGCAAGTTAAGATTTGTGACTCCATGAGGTCACTTGAGGGACAGTTACTATACATGATGCCGCGATTTCATAACTTACTGTGTAGGTTTACATCATTGGTACATTGACTTCAGTTGGAAATAGGTAATGATTAGTCCCAATCTGCATGGGGGCAGTTAAATTAACAATCAGGTATAATACTGTACATTTTAGAGAAAGTTACTCTTTAAAATAAGCACAAATAATAGTAAAATTTCCATATAGCACAGGACGGTGGTACTGTTTATAGCTTTGTTACCTTGCAGTGCTGAGAATGTGTGTTAAATTACAAATAAGGTGCTATATACAGTACATGTGAAGTTTGTTTGTGAAATACTAAATATTATATGTCAAGTGCTGCATAATATGTTTGCCCTATATAAATAACTATTAATAAATAATAAAATATAAAAATTCTCATATAGCTTTAAAATAATATTATGTTTCCAAAATTACATAAAATGTGTATAAGTATGGTAAGAGTTAAAAGAAAACAAAAAAGTTGTTCATAAAATTATTACAAAATTTAAAATTAGTCTGTTCATTAAGGTGCAAAACCTGAGGTCATTAAATATTTTAAAAGTATAGAGAGCTTGTAACTAACAATTTTAATCAATAGGATTTAAATGACATGGTTCTTGTTATACCCTGGTCTACTGTAGTTAATGAACTGATGGGATTTATGTCACAGTATGTTACCACCATGAAATCATGTCACCATTATTCACCGCTTTACAACCTCAGTGTGATATTTGTCCACATTATTATTTTTTATGTATGGCTAAAAATTCTCTGCTCTCCTGGAGACAATTTAATAAATACCTGCAAAATGTTACTTAATTAGCCATATGCTCAAAAATGTAGAACATAGCATGATTCAGATTTTTTCAGATATTGAGAATTAAGCAGCTATTTAACTGAAACTCTAGTACATGTACAACTTATTCTAGTGAATTTTGCAATCTACTTTAACATTTTTTAACTTTTAAAGTTTCACAGTCATTTGAAATTAATAGAACTTCATTTATCTTAAGAAAAATCGTCACTCAAGGGTTTTGATGGAAAAACATTGGGCCTCATTCAGATCCACATGCAAATGTCATCACAGCTGCAATATCTCACGGATTGCAACTGCAAAGATATGCCAATGACTCACTCGCCACCCAGTGCTTATAGATGCCCACTGATAGCATCTCACATCCACTGCTCATGCACAAAGATGGAAACATCTAAATCCTTGGACACCGATCAGGTGACCATCAGCCTTCTGAGTAAATCTAAGGTGCCACAAACACAGCGGCTCCCCAGATATGCAGAGTAAAAAGAATGCAGTGGCTAATTTATACACACCCTGAAAATAGTCTGACATTTCTGCATTTTTCTATCGAATCCCCCATTACCTCCCACAAACACTGATTACCTCACTATGAGAGTGAATCCTCTGTGTATTCAGTCTACACTATAATAATACAGCAGTAACACTTATCAACAGTACTTAATTTTTATATAAAATGGAAGTGGAACCTAGATAAAGAATTGGAACACAAAAAAGTATAACTTGTGAAATTAAAATTGTCTTTAAAGATTAAAGCCTATATTATATTGGTGACATAACTCTGCCTGTGTGTCACTCCACAATTAAAACCTTGCCTATCTTCAAGCATAATATAATATAATAATATTAAATAATATTATAATGTTATTATAATAATAATTTAATGAATAACTTTTCTCACTTATTCACTACATCAGTTGTTAAGGACTTTAGTAAATAGTCTTGATTATTGATATTGCTATTTAATAGCAACAGTGGTCCAATCTTTAGGTGGTCAGCAAAGTAAGTGCATGCTCGTCTGATAAGTTGGAAGGTGCACTCTTTTTTGGATGTTTTAACCATGCATATTAAGGGGAGCTCAATCACTACACTGCAAGACTGATTTTTGGGCAAACAATAATGAAAGCTCATGTACAACAGGAAGCAAAAATATCACTTCTGTCTTCTCTGTCTAAAATTTATTTTTTATAGAGAATACAATATGTATTGCTACAGTATAGTATCACTAATTAAATAGTAACATGTTACCAATGCTATTTCAGCATATAAATAAACAATTATTACCTTGGTAAAATAACCAACCAGGTCATAGCTATTATGCATTTATTAGGCACTTATTTAAAAAAAAAAAAGCCCACAAAATTGTTTTGTTTTTTTAATATCGTTTATGTACTTAATAACCAATTGCACATGATTCTGTATACTGTATTTTTTAAAGAAATATGCTATATTTTAATAAAATGATCAAAATTTGTTAACCAAAATCAACCATTGTGGCGACATTTGTTGGAAAAAATAATTTTATACAGTTTAAAAACAAACAGACTTAACTTGGACTGTAGGAATATTTTATTTTAGGAACACCCCTTTCTATAGCCTAGCTGGTAGGAGTGGATTAAGGGGAGGTTGCTGCAGCAATCAAGGGGCACCCGGATGAACTGAGCCTATTTGGTGCTGGAAGATCAGTTTCCAGCAAACACTGGCAGGCTTTTGTAATACAGTCAGATCAAAGTAATATAATAAGAGGCACTTGCAGTAATGTGAAATTCAAAGAAAAAATATAAAAGAATAAAAGTGTATAAATATAAAAATTATGGTGGTCATTTTTTTAATAGAAAATGTGAAAAAACAAAATACGTTTAAAACAATAATAATATACATGTAAAAATATGCAATACCTGTAAACTTTTATTATTGTTTTACAAGTCTTTTATTTTTTCACGTTTTATTAATAGAAAAAATGTACCCGCATAATTTTTATATTTTTACACTTTTATTCTTTTATATTTTTTGTTTTAATTTAACATTACTTAGGATTCTAATGTGCAGTTCTTCAAAACTGAAGATCAGGAACAACAATTTCAAGGTCAAATCTTTAAAACCTCGGCATTATTGCTTTTAATTTAGATGCATCATAAGTGATATTTGCAAAAATAAGATTCACAATCCACAGCTTTCTTATGGCAGCCATTGAGACTATTCTGCTCATCTTAAATAAAGTACTTGTATTATAATTAAGGGGAGCCGTAGGACCAGATGCAATGAAAAACAAAAGAAAACTCAATAAAAAGAGCTCAAATACTAGAAAAATCAATTTTATTCTTTTAAACATATTCAGTACACAATGAATACAGCAATTGCTGAGATAAAATCATGAAATATTAATTTGAAACGCAATTCCAGTGAGGTAAAATGTAATGTCTAAAATATTGTGTGAATGTGTGTGTACACACATATATATATATATATATATATATATATACACACACTGTATATAATGATAGTGGGTAAAACAAGCAAAATCTTCATAATTGTATAATTTCTCAAACAGCATTTCAGGGTATGCTTAAGGTTTTGGAGGCAAGGGAAAAGTCTTGTTGTATCAGATAGGGTTGTAATTAAAAAAATATATTTAGCCAAGGCAAAATGCATCAAATTTGTTATTTTGCCAGCATTAGATATGTGGTACCCCGGGTGTTGTTGTGGGCACACATAAATTAGGTGTATATGGCAGAGCCGTAACTGGACTTTTTGGTGCCCTGTGCCAGGAAGAGCCTTGGCGCCCCCCTCATTTTTTAAAGGGACATGTTGCACCCAAAAAAGGGGAATTGCCTCATGGGGAAGGGCCAGGGAAGAGATATGAGAGGCCAGGAGAAGCTGGGGATGAAATAAGAGGAAGCTGTAAGTGAGAATGATAATAAACAGAAATTTGCCAGTCCCAAACAGCCCTACCTGAGCTGTGGTGCCCTGTGCGATGTCACCGGCCGCACTACCACAGCTATGGCCCTGTTATATGGTACCATTCAGCTAATCCAGCAAATCTTCTCTTTTCTAAGGCAATGACTCCACAAGATTTATCCACAGGTTGTAGCAGAATGGCTACCCTCATACACACAGTAAAAAACATAATGTGACAGCCTTGGTAAATAGAATAATCAAGTAGGTTTATTAAAGGAAGGTAAAAGGATTTGAGTCCAGAGAGGGTCACTGTATGATGAAAATAATGATCACCATACATATGACAGTTAATTTCAGCACAAAAGAAATTCAGCAAATATAACACAGTAGTTTGCAATTTGGTAACAATTAGGCAATAGTCAATTTGGCAAAAACTCTCTTGGAGGGTAATATAAACATTTTTATTTTAACTGCTCCAGCACCTGTTTAGTTATAACTAGGGAAAATGCAGGTTCACAATTTATTTCACAATTCTATAATCTAAACACACAATAACCTCTACAAAACACATACATAAACAAAACAGATTATTAGTCAGCAGAATTAGCAAAAACTTCAGACTGATCAGTCATTTACATTAAAGTGAATACAAAGATCTCTTGTTGAAGTACTCTGTTGCTGGACAGTCACTGTCCTGTAACATGCATACAGTATACGTGTAATCTGGGCCGTCATCAGGGGGGACTGCCGGAGAAAGCGGGAGCCTGGGTTGCAGTGGTGCAGAATCAGATATGCACCAACAGCCAGAGAGAAACAGCATGGCCGCTGGCACTTCAGATGTACATTGCAGCGCTGGCCGTGATCAATCACAACTCACGGACCAGCAGCCAATCGGAAGCGGCCGGTAAAAAAGCAGATGGTAAATTTTACATTTTTTAAACCTCTATCTCTTATTCACTGAGAGGGGTCAGCCTCTCCTTAAGGGATTAGCTCTCTATATGATCTATTCTCTGAGATAATATCATATGTTCCCCAGGAGACCGCTGTGCAGCCGTCAGTGAGAGATGGGTACAGTGGTAGGTGGTGAGACACACGTAATTGTGGCAATGTCCTGCACGTATACTCACCCCAATCCTTGGATTGGTCCTTACTTACTGTTTGGTGTTAATGATCTTAACCTTTTAGGTAGTTTTTAGGAAATTGTTCTCTCCTTGTATAGGAGACAATAAGGATAGCTCTTCTAGTTTTTCTAATTCAGAAGTGTCTGTACTGCGTTGATGTTTATAGTTCATAAACTGTAATACTCCAGTGGTTAACCTTGATTTTAAATATCCTGGCAGAAACAATAATCCCTTAAAAGAATGTTCAAACTTTTGTAGTACCTGTAAGTCTGGTACTCGAGTCTCCTGCTCCACTCAGCTGATCTCCAGCGGTCACATGATCCCACTTCCTCCCATTTGTACAATGTCGTAGCATTATTTGTATCGTGGAGGCTTCAAGAATTTTGGTGATTCCTGGCTGTGTCGAGGTACTGTGGCAGACCACACAGCCTTCTGCAGAAGGAACTTTGTCAAGGGATCCGCCTGTGCGTGAGCTGCTCTCAGTCTGTGGAGCTTGCTCACACTGTTGCTGCTCATGCAGCCACTTCCAAGTATGTCAGTGATGAGTATTGAGGGTTCCCAATGCGTATTGGCCTCTGATTGGCCTTCCTCGGGGGGGGGGGGGTGTTAGTAGTTCTCTGACACATCTGCCTATAAATGCTGTACTTCATGTCCCTATTGGTTACTAAAAGCCATTGTAAAGCTGCAGGTTCTTAATTGCCTATTAACATGCTCATAAATGTACAAGTACCAGACATTATTTCTAGTGTTAAACTATGTGGGAATTCCTCTATCTGTTAAAGTCCTAAAACTTTAACTAACTCTTTTACCTGTTACCCATGTTTATATAGCATTATAACATTATGATGTTAATCTGTAAATCAATTAATGATGTAGTGGCTCTTTCTTCCCTAAATTTGTATATTTGATGTGACTGCTACTCTTTTAAATGTGCTTAGATAATGTAGTACATATCTTTCTGTGGTAACAGAAAACGTATCTAAAATATTGATGTATATGTAAGTTTTTTGTAAGTTTTGATGCCCTTGTGAGTATTACATTTTGTAAGTGTCTAAAAATGGTTCTTTACTCTTAATATATAATGAATGAATCTCACTATTAATATGGTTCACTTTGGGTGTAAATCCCACATTTTCTGATATCCCATTAATGTCCTAAATATAAGGGAAGTATTTAGGCAGTAATGACAAAGTTAATTTCACTGTTTATATTTAACCATCGCGGTGTCATAGTTTTTAGGGTATAAACCAATTTGAGTTCCTCTCTATTGATCTTACTAATGAAAATACCTCCTTGCCATTTTCTTTGTACTAATTGTATCCCTATTATTTTTATTATTTTGTTGTGTTGTATCTTGACATGATTTGACAGACTATGTGTCTCCAGTCCTTTATGGATATTTCTATTGTATTCTGATGCTCTGGTCTTCATTGTGTGGACAGTCCTGTCACAGGGTCACAGGGACATTCTGCTAAATATATGACTCTTGTACTGTTGCATGTAAGAAAATCATTGATTTTGTATGATTTATTAGTTTGTTACGACAAAAAGGAATCATGATTTGTTGTTGTGTATGTCAATATTTTACAACTCTGACATTTTCTGCATTGGTAAAAGCCTGTAGGGGCATGTTATCATCTATTGTGCTCTGGGTTTTGGTAATGGGTGCTCTATAGCTTGAAATTAACCTGTTTTTGATGTCTGGTGCTTTTTTGTATGTGATCGTTGGTCTAGGCGGTAAAAGGTCAGCTAGTGTTTCATTTTGAAACAGGATGTGCCAATGTTTGTTTATTATTTTGGTTAATGCTCTATTGTTGTGTTGTGTGATAATGGCAATTTCATTTATTTTATTGTTTTTGCTGGTATGTTCCAAGAGTTTGTTCCTGTCTACTTCTGCCTTTTCAGTGAATGCTGTTTCTACTAATTTTCATTATACTTTATTTCCAAGAATTTTTTTTTCAGTTGCAGCACCTGCTCTCTGTATGTATTGATGTCTGAGCAGTTTTGTTATATTCTTTTAAACTGACTGTTGATGATGTCTACTGTCTGATAAAATGAAACTATTTACATCCACCTTTTTTTGATATGTTCTGGTTTTTATCTGTCACTGTTGTATATATACTGTAAGATCAAAGAAATTGATTTCTGTTTGACTGTATGTGGTTGAAAAAATTAGGTTATTGTCATTGGTGTTTGTGAAGAGGGTAAATTTAATAAGTGAAGTTTCATCTCCTTGCCAGATGAAGATGACATCATCTATATATCTCTTCCAGAGGACCAGATTTGCTGACCAGCTATGTTGAGACCAGACCTTATTGTCTTCCCACCTACTCATGAATAGGTTCGCATAGCTGGGGGCAAATCGAGTCCCCATTGCAGTACACATAGTCTGGCAGTAAAATTTACAGCCAAACCACAGGTAATTGTGTTTGAGAATAAATGTTATACTTTCTATAATAAATTGTGTTTGTCTTGAATCTAATTCTGTCTGACATTAGAAAATGCTCTACTGCTTTTGTTCCTTGTTCATGGTGTATAATGCTATATAAGGATGTGATATCACTTGAACACAACCAATAGTTGTCCTTCAAATCTATTTTTCTCAAAACTTTGTGTGTCACATGTGTCTAGTAAATGAGATCTCTGCCATTTTACATATGGCTGTAAGAATTGATTGATGTATTGTGAGAGGGTTGCCATTAAATAACTAATTCCTGACAAATGGGTCGGCTAGGTGGATTTTTAATATCCTTATGTACTTTCAGCAGATAAAAAAAAACGGGATGACCGAATGTGGAATGTCAAGAAATTGATGTTCTTTTTTACTGAGAATGCCTGTTGTCAGACCTAGATTAAGATGTTTGTTAAGTTGGTTTGATGTATGTCTGTGGGGTCATCTTTGAGGGTTCCATAGGTGTTCTTATCATTTAATTTTTTTAGTGCCTCTTTGTTATAGTCACTCATGTTCAGTATCTCTATCCCTCACCCCTTATCAGCTATTTTTACTATGATGGTCTCATTCCCTCTGAGTTCTTTGAGGGCTCATACTTTTATTTTTACTTATATTATTATGTTTTGTAGTCCATAATTCAGATTTGTCAATATCTTTGGTTACAAGTTTTTCAAACATATGTATGAAATTGCCTTTCATATGATTTAAACAGAATTGTGATTTAGGTTTTATATTTGTTTTAACTCTTTTTTTATCTGGTTCTGGGTTGGAATTTGGAAGATGATTATTCGCAAAATATTTTTTAAGTGTTAAGTTCTGTGTGAATATATGCAGATCTAGTTAAGTATCAAATTTATTTAATGACCTGTTAGGGGCAAACTTTAAGCCTTTCTGTAAGGCTGATATATGTTTATCTGTAAGGTGAATGTCACTCAGATTGAACATTCCGGCTTGTTCTACTGTATTTGTTGTTCTATCCTTGCTATGTTGTAAGTTTCTGTTCTCTCCCCTCTTCTATCCTCCTCTACATCCTCTTATAGTTTTTGTAGTTTTATTTTGTTTGAAGTTTGAGGTTTCCTTGTACATGTTTCTAGGCCCATTTGTAAGTCTAAAAATTTGTTGGCCCATTGTTGGCGTTCAGATTGATTGTTTGTTTTTAGATAATGGTTCTGATGTCGCTAGTTTGGTATTTGTAATGCCTGTACCTAGGGATAGTCTGGCTGTTTCTTCATATGTGCAATCTTCTTCCTCATCTATACTGTATACAGAGAAGATTGATCTAGGTCTGAATCTACTTCACTGTTACTGCTTAGTGAGATGTCTGGAAGGGTATTTTTTATTAGTATGGTATTTTTTGTTGAGGCAAGTCTTTTATGTAATCTTAGAATATATATGCCAGGTTTAATTTAGTGGGCTAACGTATGCTAGACGCTCGAGAGCAGAGATCACACGAAAGTAATCCCTATGAGAAAAGCAGTCACCCTGCATTAACTAAAGAGACAAGATACATACATCAATTTTAACAGGTGCCTGTGAGTTAGAGATATTATTACTGATTGACTTAAATTTTATGAATAAATACTGATATATATTTTATATCTTTGGATCTAGGCTATTATTAACACCATATTGAAATACACACAACAAGGTTGATTATTTGAGTGCATTTCTCCCTTTAAAACAATACCCATGAGCCAAAGTATAATCAAGCCACCTGATTTCCTATGCACTTCAGTCATACCTAAGGGTCCTGAGCTGGATCTAAATATACCCAGACCATGACACCAGAATTGGGTTCATTTAGGTCAAATTTATTTTGACCTCAACCAATATAAATTTTTGCGATTTCTGAATATTATAATTAAAGCTAATATGGTGGCAGACAACAAAGAACAGACAAATTACAACCAGAACATGCATGCAAATCTTTTATTGGTGTTCAGCTCTCCTGATAAGCATGCTTGGACAGGCTGTGTCATTTCCTAGCAGGAAACGATTGGTCTATAATTAAATAAAGGAGAGTGCACCCATTTGAAACACCTAACCAACTAAAAAGTTCCGTCTTTAAGCTGCAACACAACAACATAAAGAAATGGGTGGGAGAGAGGTATTTCTAGAAGAAAAGGTGCTGTCTCTCAGAGACAAGTACTGATATCAAACTCAAATACTAACCTTAAAACCATATAGACTAAACACGTCAGATGTAAAACCTACTAAGAAAACAAGAGGGAGGGACTCAACATAGCACTTCAAACACCACTGCTCCTACAAACTAAGGGTATAACCTGACTTATGCATACTGTCCTCTTATCAATGTGGAGAGAACAGGCCTATGATGAGAAGTACATAAAGTGCTCTCTTTGTACAGTTTTTGTGGGAAGGAACAAAAATAGGTGGTTCCTGATACATGACAGGAACCAGAAACATATATGTTAGCATGGATCAAATCCTGTTTATCACCAATGAGTATGCACTGAAACTGGTTAGTAATTTAAAAGTACCTCATAGGTTTTCCTTAAATTTGAAAATAGTTAAACAATAATTCACAGAAGATAATAATTTGTAATCTTTAACCAGATATCAACCCCAACATTACAGAAAAATCATAGAATCCAGTGATGGGAGAAGACCACCCCCATCCTTGCTTCAATAAACTATAAGGCACCTTTATTATAAAGAGGGTATCCCTTCTTTAAAGTGATGTGGACCACTAGTAGCTATTGTCTGGCGGCCATCTGTAATCACAACACAATATTACATGGCATTATGCAAAACACACAAAACACGTATTTTCCATATATGAGTGGGAGGGTACTACTTGCCATATCAAACCAGTAAGTAAACCTGTACAGATAAGAATGTGCTTATATGAAAGAGGATAGTCGTCTCTTTCAAATGGTGTAGTGCCCGATCAGCTATTGTCCTGTAATCACCATTGATCACCAAATTATATCACCCAGCACTACAGAAAATGTTTTTTTTCATATTAGGTGAGGAATACACATTGTGGCACATCTTCCCTTTACTGGCTTGCAAACACATGAGGTCATCCCTGTTTGAAGAAGGAAAAATCATCTTTTAAACCAGGTGCCCCGTTAGTTACTATTGTCTGGTAATTAAAAGACAATGGGGCATATATACTAAGCTCTGGAAAGTGATAAAGTACCAACCAATCAGCTTCTAACTGTCATTTTACAAACACAGCCTGTAACATGGCAGTTATGAGCTGAGTGGCTGGTAGTTTATCTATCTCCAATTTATCACTTTCCAAAGCTTAGAACATCTCCCACTATAACATAAACAGCACATACACACAAATGGGAGGGATATAAAGCTCAGATAACCACCATATTGTGATAAATAAAAATAGGATCCCCTTATTTAATATTTTCCCTACACAAGGTTTTTATGAAAGCATACATGTAGAATCCTGCTGTTTGCAATTTTGTTTGGAACAGTGACTTAATATTCACAGCCCTTCACTTTTTCAACAATTTGTTATGTTACAGCCTTATTCAAAAATTTTATAAATTTATTTTTGTCCTCAAAATTCTTCACACAATACCCCCATATTGACAATGTTTATAAAGTTTGTTTGAGACTTATGCAAATTTAATTAAAAAAAACTAAGAAATCACATGTACATAAGTATTCACAGCCTTTGCTCACTACTTTGTTGATGCAACTTTGGCAGCAAATACAGCCTCATGTCCTTTTGAATATGATGCCACAAGCTTGGCACACCTATAATTGGGCAGTTTTGCCAATTCCTCTTTGCAGAACATCTCAAGTTCCATTAGGTTGGATGGGAAGCGTTGGTGCACATTAATTTTCAGATCTCTCCAGAGATGTTCAATCGGATTCAAGCCCAGGCTCTGGGCTACTCAAGGACATTCACAGAGTTGTCCTGAAGCCACTTCTTTGATATCTTGGCTGTGTGATTAGGGTTGTTGTCCTGCTGAAAGATGAACCGTCACCCCAGTCTGAGGTCAAGAGCACTCAGGAGCAGGTTTTCATCAAGGATGTCTCTGTACATTGCTGCATTCATCTATCCCTCTATCCTGACTAGTGTCCCAGTCATGATGCTGAAAAACATCCCCCACAGCATGATGCTGCCACCACCATTCTTCACTGTAGGGATGGTATTGGTCTGGTGATGAGTGGTGCCTGGTTTCCTCCAGACATAACACCTGGCATTCATACCAAAGAGTTCAATCTTTGTCTCATCAGACCAGAGAAATTTCTTTCTCATGGTATGAGAGTCCTTCAGGTGCATTTTGGCAAACTCCAGGCAGGCTGCCATGTGCTTTTTACTAAGGAGTGGCTTCCGTCTGGCCACTCTACCATACAGGCCTGATTGGTGGTTGCTGCAGAGATGGTTGTCCTTCTGGACATTACTCCTCTCTCCACAGATACATGCTGTAGCTCTGACAGAGTGACCATCGGGTTCTTGGTCACCTCCCTAACTAGGGCCCTTCTCCCCTGATCACTTAGTTTAGATGGCCGGTCAACTCTAGGAAGAGGCCTGGTGGTTCCAAACTTCTTCCATTTACGGATGACGAAGGCCACTGTGCTCATTGGGACCTTCAAAGCAGCAGATATTTTTCTGTACCATTCCCCTGATTTGTGCCTTGAGACAATCTTGTCTTGGAGGTCTACAAACAATTCCTTGGACTTCATGCTTGGTTTGTGCTCTGACATGCACTGTCAAGTGTGGGACCTTATATAGACAGGTGTATGTTTTTTTTAAAATCACATCAAATCAACTGAATTTACCACAGGTGGACTCCAATTAAGCTGTAGGAACATCTCAAGGATGATCAGTGAAACAGGATGCCGTTGAGCTCAATTTTGAGCTTCACGGCAAAGGCTGTGAATACTTATGTACATGTGCTTTCTTAGTTTTTTTAAAATTAAATTAGCAAAAATCTAAAAAAAACTTTTACATGTTGTCTATATGGGGTATTGTGTGTAGAATTTTGAGGACAAAAATGAATTAATTCCATTTTGGAATAAGGCTGTCACATAACAAAATGTGGAAAAGGTGAAGCGCTGTGAATACTTTCCAGATGCACTGTATGCCAAAGCGGGAACCACAACCATTTAGAAGACTTTTTTCTGAATTCTGAAAACTCTTTCTTGATTTTCTTAAATTTATTCACCTATATTAAATTGCTAAATGTTGAAACATAAAAATTTGTTGCAATATTTTGTTCCTTTCAAGTAAATACAGAATAGTTATTTAAAATAAAACAGATGATTAGTCCTGACAATTTACAAAATGAACAGTGAGAAGTACAGTATCTGCTTCAAAGAGCTTACAGTCTAATTCAACTTGACATTTATTTATGTTTCTTTGTCTTTGTAGCAGAGAAAAACAATAGCCTTATAAAATTGGTAAAAATACTGATTTGACAGTGTGACTAATATGTTACAATTGCTTTAATATTTGCTTCCTACAAATATTATGGAGCGTACACACGGTCAGATTTGTCAGACTTGTCAGATTTGTCAGATGAACGATTGAACGATTAAACGATCTGAACGATTTTACCAAAGTTTTGAACGATTTGAACGATTGAACGATTTTAGACTGCATTAAAATGAATGGAATCGTCCAAGTCTGACTGCAAACCCATCAGATGTCAGATATCGTTATCTGACAAACGGGAACGCACATCGTTGATCGTCCATCGTTCAGGCATGTCAGATATGAACGATTTTCCTTCAGATATGAACGACTGAACGATTTTTAAATCGTTATCGTTCATATCTGAAGGAAAAATCTGATCGTGTGTATGCACCATTAGTCCTATTGTGCGAAATGTACATAACCCAGTTTTCACTGAAATTAAAAGTGTCAAGCGTGGAAAAAACATCATTTCAGATTACATGATATGTGTTATATCTCATAAGTTTCTTAATGCACACAACATTCATTTGTTATAATTACAGTAAAATAATATTCATTGCTTAGTATCTAATGTATACACACAAGATTTCAAATTCCCAACTATACAGTACAGTACTGTATGGAAAAAAAATGTGGCCATTAACAAATATGTTTAGGTATGTATTTAAAGAGTTTGCCATATATAAAAATATTTTAGTTACATTTGTGACATTTTCAAATACTTCATTTATCTGTTTTTGTGAATTAGTTTGCACTAAATGTAATCCAAACTTAATCTGATGAATAAGTACAGATAAAACAAATAATATGTTTGTCCAACATATACTGGGGGGAATTTAAGAAGGGCAAAACAAATGCTCGACAGTGTTAAAGCACTTTTGAATCCTAATGCTAACTGATTTACCCAAGTGCACCCATATTTTTACCTGCATATAGTTGTGACACAATATGCTTTAACTGAATTTGAGGAGGAGCAGAAGTTTGAAAATGAAGATAGGAGGAGTTGGTGGATTGAAGTCCACCCTAATGAAGTACAAAGTGGTGCACCAGAAACCTTGTTTTGTAGAACAATGGAGATATAACATTTCAAATTATACATCAAAATTATTGTAGAGAGGAAGAAAGTATACAGTAAGCACATATTCATGGGTTTTTTGCCATTTCCACACAGAAAAAGGAAATATATATCCCACTTAATAGTTGTGAATTATCTGGTCTTATTTTGCACTTTCTTGTTTGTGACATGTTGCATTTCAACAGAGAAGAGTATTTCCAGATACACTTCTAGTAATGTAATTTTAACCCTAGTGATTTCTACCCCACAATACTTGTGATTGTAGATGTATCCTGCCCATCAGATTGTTGGAATATTCCATTTTTTTAAGTGGATGCAGTCAACAATGGAGTCAGATAATAGCATGTTGTACGATCAGGCAAATAACCAACACTGAGGGCACCCTTAAAACAAATGCTATCCATCTGCATTTTATCCCATTTGTCAAAAAAATTAAATCAATTTTTATTGCTTAAATGCATGAACTGATTGAACTACTTACTTCAGCTCAGGGATTTTTAACTCCATCCCCACTGACATGCCATGCTTTCAGGATTTCTTTAAACATGCACAGGTCAGTTAATCTCTTTTGCTGGGTCAGAAATTATCCCACCTGGTCCACAAATGGAAATCCTAAATACTTGATATGTTGGGGATACTTCAGGAACCCCTACTCCTTATGCCATAGCATTTCCATGAAATGTCATCATTATAAGATTAAAACGTATACTGCTTTTCCACTTCATTCCCAGGTCTGACTCAAGATTTGGAACATAGTTCCTAACAGGGTGAGACCCTGGACAGATTCCTTTGCCTCTGTGGTGCCAGACCGGGTTATTCCTGGATCAGCGCCAGTCACACTGCACATGGGTGCAGAGCCGGCGCTTGGAGATTATTTCATCTCTTTGCACCTGAATTCAGCTCTCCCCATGCTGTAAATGGGTCCCAGGTCAGATGACTGGGATACCCATTTACACTGAGCTTTACCCGGGTCCTTCCCAGGAATAACCCTGCTCGCTAGCAGGATTGGCTTCCTTGGTGACTAGACCCAGGTGGAGCTGTTACCACTTGCCAAAATCCCAGGTTGATGTGCTATCATGTGCAATAACCTGGGATTTTGAGGCTAGTGGATAGGGGTATATGTTTTGTTTAGTTTTTTAAATGTAGCTTTGCTTGTGTGCTTAGGATTGTGTTCTGTGAGCCAAATTCTGTTAGAATTCAGCTAATTCAAAATTCTTGTTACGGGGCACAGCCCAGCATGAATTTTTCTTTGAAAGATTGAAAGCGATTCAGTTCCCAATGCTTACATTTCTGCTCAAAACCATCTTTATCCAACCACTTTACTTTGTATTTGGGATTAGATTGTTTATATGTTTTTCATACATAACATATTTTATTTATGTCAAAAACTCTTATTTGTTTCATCTGTGCACAGTATATATTTTGGATCATTGGCGTGGTCTGCGGCAAACTAGAAAAGATACAGTAAAGTTATTTTTGAACATCAGTTTTCTCTTTGATGCCTCCATTGTACACCACTCTTTTTTGCAGTTTTATTTGCAGTATTTTCAGTCGAAAAAATGAAATAATTTATTTGAAAGTAATTCCCAACCATCCCAATTAGACCTTAGTACAGCTTTCAAATCTTTAGCAAAACCCATATCTTTAATACTGGCATCGGGATTTCGGCAGTCGGCATCAACTGCATCCCACCACCACAATGCTTAACTATACACCAGGTGCAGAAAAATGTCATAAATCTTTCTTACTGTGTGTCACTGTCAGGTCCTTAAAGCCCTGCTTCCATGTGAGCCTGTTAATGCCTTTTACCAAATAAGTAATTTGTATCATACGTAAAGATAGGCTAATTTGCTAATGATTTTCTTACTCAGTCCATATTTTGGTCGAAATGTGTAGAGTAATTTACTTTATTGGATCAATCACAGTTTAGAGAACATACAGAAGTCCATTAGCAAGTTTGGTGCTGTCCATTCACCAATCCAAGTAGTGTGATGTCTCCACACTCTGATGGATGAATGGCTGGAACAATTCACCAACCATAGTGTAGGATGCTGTCACATGGACTGTACAGAGTGCCAAGGGATGACAGAAAGAAATATAGTACTCTATGTGACTGATATTTTTTTACAACAGAAAACAGACAGGAGTTCTGCTATAATGCCCCAACAAATCTAAAGTCTAGAGACACTCCTGAAAACACCAACATATTGCAAAAAGCCATACATTGTGGGGCTGAGATGATCCTGTCCAAATGAGCTCATATTCTAATGTGTGATGAACACTTAATACATAAAATAAGTAGATACAGTAACCTGTTGATATGGAATGTAATTATAGCTATTGTAACAATTCATATCAGTCATCAATTTTAAAACAAACATTGGTAAAGATGAACTAATTAGACAGAATATTAAAAGTTATAGTAGCTACTCTCAGCAAGAAGACTGCAAAGATCACTCAGACTTCCTTCTAGTTATTCATTCATCAAAAAACACAATAGAGGTTGCCCTGAACAGATTAGAGTTCTAGCAATTTAACTTTGGGAGGATTGTTGGGTTTAAAGAAATTGTTATATTTTATAAGGGCACTGTTGGGAATATTTATCAAAGTTTGGAGATCGAGAGGAGAAAGATAAAGTACCAACCAATCAACTCCTGTCATTTTATACAGCATTTAAAATGGCAGTTAGAAGTTGATTGGTTGGTATTTTATCTGTCTCCATTTTATCTCTCGCTAAGCTTTGATAAATCTCCCCGTGTCATGATGTGAGAGGATATTTTGCTACTGTAATGAAGTGGGGATGTATTATTTAACGTTTTTACTGTGTATATATGTATGTATGTTTACATTCATGATTCATATCTGAAAATTCCAGTTTGAAAGTTTAAGCTATCATGAATTAGCCTACTACTGTATATATGTGGGTACACTGTACAGCTGCTTTTTGTGATAACACATGAGCATTTTATATGCCTGTAGAGGTAGCCATTACTCAATATGATGTTATATTGCCAACCAGTGTCTTCCAGAGAGCAAACGATATCCTTGAAATTTGTTAGGTTAGAAGTTAGCAGCATTTATTCATTGAGTGCAGTAAAGTCTATAATTATCCTAACCAACAGGTATCTATTGGTAAATAAGCCATTGAATCTCCTGCTGCCACTGGACATACAGATAAAAAAACACTTCTTAAGGAGTGATGCACATCTTTGGATTATTAAACGGGTTCCTTTAAGGGTCCATTACTCACAAATGCCCTTTAACTAGTGGTTTAGAACAGGATACTGGCACTCAAGCTGTTACCACAGGTCCATTGTGTTTATTTTCTGTGTTATCTGTCACAGGCTGCACTTTGACTCACAGCAATAACAAACAGGCCTTCTCGGTGTTGGAATCTTGATTGATATTTGTAAAGACATTAGAGGAAAGCAGTGATGGGATCAGCAGATGTAATTGAAGGGTAACTCCACTAATGTTATTTCAAGACTCTGTTCTCTAAATAGAAGATGGTTTATATAGTGTCGTTGTATTCAGTGTAGCTTCAGCAGAGCTCTCAATGCTTTTTATTTTACTGAACAATATGAAATGCTGCATTAGGCTAATTTTAACCATACCCTGTTTGCAGATCTTGTCATTGTCTTCATGATTTCCGCTGACTTCCTCTGCACTTTGTCTCAGTCTTATTTCTGACATGTCATTAAAGAGATGGATAAATGATGTCTGCTCTGGCAACCCTGCACACTCAATGCAGATTATATTATATTATATTATTACAGCTACTGTTGAGCTCAGACAAAGCATGAAACTCAATATTTTTATATATGGGAAAAAGGAAATATGTATCCATAGCAGCTATATAGCACAATGTGCAGACCTTCAACCAATGGACCGTACAGCATGTGCATGCATTCACCTTTACTGTACTTTCATGCAAACTCTTGTGAATGCACACACACACATTGTTTTGCAATTTACAAAATATACTTAATCAATTATTGCCCCCCAGTATGATTGATAATAAATTAAAGTAGTCCTAACATTTACATAACAGATTGATAGGACCAATATAGCATATTTAAATTTTATTCAATTACTTCAAATGCTTAATGCTTTGTGAATCACAATTAATGTAGACAGCAGTCTGTTACAATTGTGCTTCATATTCAGCTTTCTGTAACTTCAGTAGGAATGCTTTATCCTCTGTCTGTAGCGTTTATCACAGCTATTTTGTAGTCAATCATGTTGTATATTCACTGTTCAATGAGCAGGAAACAGTGACACATGCAGTGATATTAATCCTTAATATGTAATTTATCCAATGCTGACATTGCTTGGTTTAGCCTAATTTGTAACTTTAATTAATCATTTAGAGTCAGGGGACATTGATTGTGCCTTCATAACATATAGGATGATTGTGCACTTGATTTAAATAAAAAAAAAACCATTGGGAAATCTATCTGGAAATGTGTTCTTTTGCTGGTGTGCAAACAGAAAGTGCAAAATGCATTCAATTAAGTTTAATACCAAGGCTCACCCATCTCTGCCAGCTGAGTGTTCACATATCCAAAACTGGCTAAGCAGGAATAGCTGTGTGTGCATAGCAAGAACCACCCATAAAAATGCACATAATCTCACTCCACAAATTATAATCTAAGTTTTGCACACAAAGCATAATATCACTGTGTCTACTCCAAATGCCAAGGAGATACCCTAGCTTCACCCATCTCTTGCCCCTGACCCGAACAAACTACCACCGCTCCATAAATGCTGCCATCTTGCTCTGCAAGCCCATGCACAATGGCAGAGTTAAATGTACATTTAACAAATTCATACAGCAACATCAAAGAGGATTATGCACTGCAAAATGGTTGTTTTGGCTTTGGAAGTGATCGGTAAGTTCACAATACACTGAGATGTGGACTGCATATCAGGAGGATGGAGAAAATTGATGAATGATAGGCCTTTAAAGTTTGTTTTGCTTTTTTTTAAAGGTTGACACTAATTTACCATTTTATGGAGACACCTGGTTATTCTTAAACTGTCCTTTCATCATGTAATCCTGACTCTACAATCTTCAATCTCCCTTTTTTCTATAAATCCTGTTTTTATTATATATAAGACATTTTTTTTTAACTAACTCAGATGATGTATGCAGATCAAGTGACCTTTGTGTACCACTTCATAACAAAACTAAGAATTAGAACTATTTTTTTTTACAAATATAATTGTGACCTTAACAAACTTCTTTCTTTCCAGCTAAAACTTTTTTCCATTAAAGGTTTCTGCAACTTTTGGATATTTATCACTGGATTAATTAAATATGTCCTCGGGGGGGCTTAGCCATGTCAAAAATTATCTTTTACCTTACAAACACCCCTGGGGTTTGATTATTCCATTCAATAAACTGTAAGCATGCATTATTTATGACAGGCCTAGGTAGAGGTGTTATAAATATAATTCCTGGCCATTTAATAGGCTTATCTAATGCTGCTAATAGCCATGCAATTCCTGAAATGGACTTGCTTGCTGCTGTGAAGCCTTTTCATTTTGGTGTCTCTGGGGCTACATTTAGCATCATAACTTGAACATCACATCAATTCCTAAATAACCTTTCTTACTTTTACTTTTTGTGTATTGCAATGTCACCTCCTCCCTACCCCCCCCCCCAGCCTTTCCTTCTTCACAGAATCATATCTATTATAGCTATTATTTATTATCTTTGAGTCTAGACAAATGTTTTTGGTTAATACTATAAATTATGAAATTGTAGACAATCAAACTTCAAAGGAAACTATAAAAAAATATTTAAGAAGAAAATTATTGGAGTACCTTTCAAAATGATGGTACAGAAATGTTGATTGTACAGGAAAAAAACTCAATTGGGCTGGCAATGCTAGCAAGTTCTAAAATATTCATAAAGGTTACAAGTTAAATGTTCATAAAGTTGATAGTATCTATTTATGCAGATTTCCAAGAATATGCAATATTTAAACAATATTTCTATTTTTGGTGAAACCATCTATAAAAAATGTTTATATACTGTAGATATTTTGGTATATAAGGGTTGTTTAAAATGTAAATTTATTTGTATATCACATTTGTTCTTAAAACAACATCTAATATCTTAAAGATAATTTTAACATACTATTTCATACTATTTCTCTCTCATTACATATATAACAAATAGATATATCTTGGCACTTACTGCTCATGAAGACAACATGTGTCCATATATAGACTTCAATGTATCTTGCTCTTACGGCCTCATGAGCTTGGAGAGGTACTGTAGATCATAGGTTTCAATCTGCAAGTGCCATAGAGGATGAGCATACAGACAACATTTAAGAAAGCTCCTTGTGCTTACCTTTTAAATACATTAGTTATGAGATGCAAATTTTGTGCAAAGCTTAACTATGTACAAGTCTGGGACTTGATGATTGTTGTATCTTCAAAGTTTAATGTGTCACAGTCAGCACAGTATATTTCACCTATTGTGCTACCAAAACCTTTGTTTGGAACATCTGTCACTCACTTTGATGGGTTAGCACAGCAGGTCTGCAGCATTGCACACCGGTTCAAATGGCTACCTAGCTTCCATCATAGTGTTAAAGCAGTTGCACAGGTGTTACGAACAACCTGCAAGTGAGTGTAGCCATGCCCCTTGTGCTTAAATTGAGGCTTCATCTACTAAACAGTGCTAAGTGATTGAACTATGATCTTGCTGCAACTCATTTGAACTTGACTTTGGTGTTTTAACCTCCAGCTATTCCCTGACAATTATCATGCCTGCTACCTAATTGATTTTACTAGGTACTGACCTGGCTTGTCCTCTTACCTTGCTTTGCTTCTCACAATGCCTGCCTGCTAAAACACTACTTTGTACAGAACACTGGACTGGCTTTTATATTACATTCATTCTGATAAACAGCATGCTATCATTGGTTTCCTGTGCATCTAGATAGTGCATGTTTGTTTAAACTTTACCTTCCTAAATCCTTGTCTGCTGTTTCTGCTATTTTGTGTACCAAATATACTATTGTTACTACAAATCTCTGGTGACCTGAAACTACTGAAACTATTAGACAGGTGAACAGCACTTAGGGGCCTACTCATCATCAAGGGCCCCAGATAATTAATTATCCAACTCACTGTAAGTAGCAGTAGAGGGTACAAAATCACCAGAGCAATTTGAATTTGCTCTGATGTGGAGACAGCTGAGCTAATGATAAGTTGTCCCCACCATACCTATGACTGCTACTTTACTAGCCGTGAAACTTAGCACTGCTTAGTCTGACTCGGCAGTGTTATGCTGGGTACACACTGGCCGATATATTGGCCGATCAATCGATCAGCCAATATATCTGCTGGCCGTCGATTAGAGTGTACAGGTGATATGTCTATTGCATTGGCTATGCTGCACAGCCGATTGACAGATATGTCTGCAGACATATCTGTCCATCGGCAAGTGTGTATGGACAGTCTGCAGACCGCCCATACACACACAGCGGCAGCCGCGGGGAGGGGGCAGCACCGCCCCTGACTCACCTACCTGCCAACGGTACCCGCGTCTGCTGGAAAGATGATGGCCGTTCAGTGTGTATGAACGACCACCATCTAAAGATATACCTGCAGATCAATCGATCTGCAGATATATCTTTCAGGTATGTACCCACCTTTAGTGTGAATGAGTGAACTTGGATTCAAATACGTGCACCAGGGGTTTAATTACAAAGAGTTGAGTTGTAAAACCTGACACTTCTATTTATATTTATGCCCGATAGTTAAAAGACCAGTGCTTTTACTAGCAAGACATGGCTAGTAAAAGCATTGCCTTTTTAAATATCGGGCATAAACATGAACAGAACTGTCAGATTTAATAACCTGACACTTTATAAATAAACCCCCTAGTGTCTTACTTCTGGAAGAGGGAACCTAACCTGGGACTCTGGGCCTCATTCAGAGGCGGTTGTTAGATGCAATCGGTCACACTGAATTGGGGCTGCCGCTTGCATCCTGAACGGCCGCCTCCCTGTTGATCGTTAAGCTGTGGGTTACCACCCACAGCTTAACAACAGACCAGGTTGATGGTCGCGATGGTGATCACCATCGCGACCATCAGGGCTTACGACCAGACCCTAAGGTTGGGTCTGGGCATTTTTAAGACCCAGGGAGCTTTCTGCTCTGATGGAGCAGGAAGCTCCCCACTGACATCACTGATGATGTCAGTGCGGCCGCCCACAAAACGGTAGGCGTTCGTAAAGGAATACCTCCATTTTGGAAACCACCCCCCTGGCCCACCTACCAAACGGGCCCAGCTGTCGATCAACATCAACAGCCGCCCCTTTGGTAGCGATCTCCAGAGCAACATAGTTTCTCTGTCGTTCCTGGGCTTGCGCACGCACAGTGCGGCCGCTGTGCGTGCACAGGCCAAACCATCGAGTTGGTTACGAGCGCATCGGCACTCGCGACCGACTCTGAATGAGGTCCTCTGTCCCACAAGGAAGGAGAGGAGCGGGGTCTGGTTAACTTTCATGCATTCAAGCTCGGAAAATGTTGTATTTTCAGAGCTTAATGAATTTAGGTCCTCATATTATTGTATAGGGCTAGATCGGAACTGAAAGGTAAGCACAAGATATCTATGATATCTCCTGTGTTACCTTTATATGAATGAGAATTTTTGCAAAAAGTACTGTAGGTGAAAATGTTAATTTCCATCAACTTTTGTAGAAATGAAGGGATAATGAATAGATCCCGTAAAGAAATATACACATTGCTGTGGTTGCTCACTGTATATTGAATGTACTGTCCTTGCAATTGGAGTTTTATATAGTAAAGAGGTAATAATTCATTGTTGCATGTGACAGCAAATATCTTAAAATATATACAAAAGGAAATAAATTGCTTTGCTCAAACATACAATGGGCATCTTTCAACTCAATTATAAATCAGGACCATAATTCCTTTCAGCTCTATGAGATCTGTCCTTCAAAGTACCATGTATACACTTTAATTCTACCCAGTCAACATGCACAGTATCACCTATTAAAAATAGCTCCATTCTGCTAGACATACTGTATGCTACATTAAAACATTGCCAGCATGCAGACAATGGTCATGTTCCCATTAAAATATTTTTTTAGCAATGAATTAAAACATTTAAATGCACTAAAATTTTAGATATAAACTGCTTCATTTAGTCATTAACCATATCTGAATTTATTGAGCATTTGCAAACCATATAAATGTTGTTTTTATTTCTGCCTACTTTATGTGTACAACAATACTTCATAAAAAACATGTATCTTGTAATCAAAAAGTCACACAGTCATGTGGCTTTGTCTGTCCAGCTTGCACCTAAATTCATAAGGCTTTGTACCCCCTACTAAAAGCGTCAATTAAGTTTACCAATCCTGCACAGTGGATACATGCTGGTGTGTGGGTTTCATGGATACAATTACGGTACTCAGTTCTGTTTATGCCTTCTCCACAGTACCACTGAGGCCTGGCTGTTATTAGCTCAGTGAGGAGACGTGATGGGGCTTGGTTAAGGATTACCCAAAGTGCTGAATTGTAGCTGAAGGAAATATGTTTTCCAATCAAAATGTGTTATCCAGCTGGTCCATACTGAAAAACTGCAATTCACACTTGTCAATGTACTCTAATTTTTCCTCATATTTTATATCACTTATATTCCCCGAAGAAAAGGCTAAAATAATGTTTTATTAGTATCATTCTGTTCTTAGTCTACTGTTACTGTACATGGAAATGTAATGCAAACTCTCTCTTCACTCATAAAACCCTAGCACATTCCTTCAGTAGAATGTATTTTGCAGAAAAAGGTGGCTCTGCCTGTTTTTTCATACAAAAACGTTAAAATTTCATAGCAAAGACCATTTACAAGGGAGTCATTTACTGTACTAACACTGATGCAAATATGCAGTAATGAAATACTTTAAGGCAGATATATATTAAAAAGGGCAGCGTAGTCCCTAACATTTTAAATTTTTTATTGCTGCATATCTCAGTAATACAGATTTTTTTCTTCAGCGTTATATACCAATGTGCTTTCATTTACACATGATAATAAAAAGACCTCATTGTTTAATCATGGCATTCAAAACTAAAATGATACTGCAGTCCTATCTGAGTTGTTTACACCTAGCATGACATTTACCTTAATCATGGGCAGCACACCCCATCTGCTTACAACCTGACATTAGTCTCAAAACTACTATTGCCACACAGTTATATTTTTAATGACTGTATTCATAATTTATATTACAATATGCTCAATTTTTACCTCTAGTTTTACATAAAACCATAAGCAAACACAATCAGATCTATTAATCCAGCCTTTAAATAATGTAAGCTATGTGTATGGAATTCACATTTAATTAAAACAAGCTGTAGCCTGCAGCTTCACCCATGATGAAATCACTTCTGCCAGCATTTTTTTATGTGAGGTGTTATAATATGTATCCAATCAAAATGTGTTATCCAGCTGGTCCATACACTGCATAGGGGCCCTCTCGCGGTAGTGGCCTACGTGATCAGCAACGCTAAACATACTGTTGGCACAAGCGACTTCACCCACCACTTACACCAATGTCACTGTCCACCCTGTGCACAGACTACTATGTAGCCTATCCTATTCAAGTTAATGTGGGCCTAAAGCTCCTCCCCCCAACCCTTACTGGCCACATGCGTGGTGCCACACCTATATTTTGCAATGATGATGTCAATAAAGTTTGTTTTTGTTATTGAGCAACTTTACCTTGTTGAATCAAGAAGAAAAGTGCAGGTTATTTCTAGGAGTTTTCACTACAAATTGATGCAGATTTCATGAAAATCGTTCAGTAGTTTTTGTGCCAACTTGGAACAAACAGACAGACACACCGTTCTTTTAATATTAGTATAGATTGTTCAAAGACAGAGGGTCGCAAATTAGGAGTGTGTAACAGAGGCAAAGGATCACAAATTCAAAGTGTGAAGCCTGTATGTGACCCTAAAACAGGATTGGGCAATAAGCAGCACTCCAGCAGTTGATGAACTACATATCCCATCATGCATTGCAACATTTTTAGCATGGCCAAATAGCAAAACTGCGGCAGGGCATGCTGGAATGTGTAGTTTTACAACATCTGGGGGGCCGCTTATTGCCAACCCCTACTCTAAACCCATTAGATCAGAATGCCTGGTTTATATAAGGAGGAATGTTCGTGGCACAGGCAGAATTTTTCATAAAATAATGTTGGTGATGTTGACACTGTACTCTTACACCAGCTGCAAGAGACTGTTGACTGCATTGCTGAAGGAGAAAGATCCACTGACAGACACCAATGCAAAATCTGGTCTTCACAATGTGCTTAACTTTTGTCTTCATCCATAAAAAAGGAGTATTTGGTTGCTGAATGAAAGGCAAGCAAAGCTTTATAGCTTCTCGTTACCACTGCCTTTAGGACTTGCTGGAACTAAAAATAGCAATACAAAATAATGGTTGCTCATGATCAACTTAATAGTTTTTCACAGGTGCTGGTACAAGTAGGGGTTTACTCTAGACTACAAAAAGAGAAAACAAAATCCTCCAGCACACTGCAAAAAAACCAGCATAATACATGATAATAAAAATTCAGAGATCTTCGTTGCATATATTTGCAAATATATGGTACTAGCATTGGGAGGGTGTGCTGCATCCTGTAGTGCTACAGTATGTGGAGGTTTCTGGGGTACCTTCAGATGAGTTGGCTCTCAACTTAAATATATCCATGTATGTGGTGTGGCACAAAAGTATGCAATTATATGACCCAGAATGGGTACTATTATAATGTAGCTTAGGGACGCCAGTATAGAGAAGCCTTGACATGGCCTGGTGGCCCAGTGCTCAACCATGGATTTGCAAATATATGCAACAAAGATCTCTAAATTTCTATTATCATGTAGTATTCAAGTTTTGTTGCTGTTTTTTTATCAGTATGCTGGAGGGATATTTTTTCCTTTTAGTTTCTGGAACTAAAAATAGGTAGAAGGGACTCTTTGGTTGCTTTTTGAATCCCACTGCTCTGATTTAACAGTAAGATTTACTAAGCCTTGGAGAGAGATAAAGTGGAGAGAGATAAAGTACCAGCCAATCAGCTCCTAACTGTAATTTTTTTAACATAGGCTATACAATTACAATTATGAACTGATTGGTTAGTATTTTATTTCTCTAACTGTGTGTGCACTCAGAAAACATATTCTGAGTGCACACAGTTTGCAATGCATCAGAGTGACTCCTTTTTCACAAGTTTTACACAATGAAAAAAAATTACTTTTTACTGCAGTTCCCATGCTCTTGCCAATCAGAGGAGCCCAATTTAATCCTTTGGAGAGTGTCCCCGAATGACATCTCATTAGCATCGTGGCCCCAAAAGGGACAAGTTGCATCGTTTGAAGTGTTTATTTTCCCAAACCCTCTGGAATAGCTACATGGACCTGAGAAGGATCATTCCCTATGGATTGAGTGAGTAATAAATGGGTAAACAAGAATGTGTGGAGGAGTATTTATTTGAATTTTTTTTTCTGTGGTATGTATGTTTTTTAATTCTATTACAGTAGGACTATAGATGCCAGCAAGCTTTCGATGCAAAGGCATGCTGGCACTTGGTTTTTCAAATGCCATCATTCTCTCGAACTCTTCCTGGGGCCTATATTTCATCTGTAAAATACAATATTGTTATCACATTCACCAACCTTCGTACCCACTGCTACCAGGGATACGAAGAAGAGTCTAGACACTATGGCTGGTTGGAGCCACAGGGTGAGGTCCACACTTTTTTACTGGCCTCACTCCCCTGAGGGGACCATCCCTGGTGCCAACTGACTACGGTTAGTGAAATGATGGTGGGGACACTGAGGATCTGCACTCTGTGGTTTCACTAGATCTGGCTGGTAAAGCCTATTGTTGATATTGGAAAAATCAGGGGGACTCCATTCACTTTTCCCCAAAATTTTTCTGAAAGCAGCCTAAACACAAGGGCGAGTTAATCTTAGAGGGGGTACCTCTTGCATTTATATATTTAATATTTCTATAAATGTCTCATTCATACATATGCAACAAAAAAACACATTAAAACTGATACATTTATATAGTTTAATGTGTTTCTCATACATTTTATTTATATGCATTGCTCTTTAACAAAATTGTCATCAATATGGCATTACAATTTTATAATGCAATGGTGGAAACAGCACCAATTTTGTTATGTGTCTTTAAGGTATTTATTAAGTGATTAAATGTGAAAAGTGAAAAACCTTAGCTGTGAATAAGTCAGAAAACTTGCAAATTTTGATTTGAGATAACTATGCGGTGGTACTAGCAATGATAAATACTTATTATTTTTTATTTTTATACAGTGCCAGCAGATAATTGGTAAAAACACAATTGAATATTGAGAGACAGAGAGGTAAGAGAGATCTGCTTGCATTAGTACAATATGGGAAATCCTGGTGATTTACAATTTGAATGCATATTATTATAGATTATACAGTATTTTAGAACTTTGCCATCAGCTTTAAAATATAGTGTAAACCCCACTTTACTGGAAGTGGATTAGGCAGTGATAAGGTTAATGAGTGAAGCAAACTCTGCTTCTGCTGAGCATAGTGGTACAGTAAGTGAAGAGGTTGCTATAGTACCTAGGAGGACACTGCTATGCAGAGGAGCCTTGCTAGAGAAAAATATACAAGAGGTCATGGACAGTACGAAAGTCTGACCAGCTTACGCTGTCTCTATGAAAGCATATCGTCATGAGCATCTGGATATAAAATGACAGGTACTTTGGGGATACAGCAGAGATTTCTGAGGTATCTTATTGGGTGGATGTCCCTGTCAGCCCACCTTGTTCTGGTGAGGAGGAGAGAGAGTCCAAGAGGATCTTATAAGCTGCAGTTGTCTTTTGAACAACAGAGAGAGGGAAGATTAAATTTTGTGTTACAAATAGGGCTCTAATTATTAACATTATTTTCACTAAAATAAAGTGAAAAAGGATGTTTTCACACCCTTTTCACATTATTTTAGTATCACCTAAAGTTACTAAAGGGCAATTGGAGTAGAATTCGTAAAATTCTACTCCAAGCCCTAATTATCACTTATTTTTAGTAAGCAGATCACATTTCCCATAATTGTAATGGGAAATGTGATCTGGCCAAAGTTACTAAAAATAAATTGTGAAAAAATACTGGGAGAAGCCCTGTGATTGGAGGTGGCGTTATCCAGGGTCTTCCCCGGTTACTGCACTCCTGCTCTGCTCTAAAAGGCAGAGCAGAGCCCAGAGCCGACCCAGTGATCAGCTGTGTGGTCTAAACAGACCATAAGCTGATCACTGCCAAAAAAAAGAAAAAAAATTATTAATAAATTACCTGTGTCCAGGGACCGATGATCGGGGCCTCCAATGATGTCTTCCCTCCAGTCAGCTGGTCTCCCAGCCTGCACTGGTGCCTGGTCGTCACCTGACCGGGTCCCAGTGCAGGATGGATTGTCAGCTGACCGGAGCCACGGAGGACATCACCCGGGCACCAATCACTGCATGTAAGTGTAATTAAGGGAAGGGGGTCATGGGGGGTCTGTGATTGTGGGGGGCGGGGCTTCACATTGGGGGGCTTAGCAACCTCAGTCTGCGCATACGTCAGCACTTGTCACTGTATTTTTTGCAAAAATACTGTGATAAGTGTGCGGATGGGATTCGCAGGGACAGACCTTTATCGGAAGCTCTGTCCATGCAAGGGATTTTTAGTAAATCCCTGTGACATTGCCTCTATATCACACTACAATCTGCATTCAAAATGCGGATTGTATTAAATAGAGCCCATACTGAGCAGTGAAGATATTCTATACTGTAGTTGGCCCCTTTCTTGGAGAAGCTGTGCCTAGTGAAGTGTGTCACTGTAAAGGAATGACAGAGAGAAACGTTGTGACTGCTCCCAGGAAAGGATTGTACTGAGCAGCACTAACAAAGGTGGCAGAACTGACAGTGATAAGTACAATAGCTGCACCACAATTAATTTACCCACTGAGATAGAATTACAGTTATTATTAAATAATCATAAATTTAATACAAATTTCATTTAATTCCTATACATATTGACAAGCCACAATGGAGGTAAAATAAAACAAGGGCTTATAAAAACAGATCAGTGTGTTCCTTGAGTAAAGATTGGTAAGGGAAATCCTGGAGAGTAATGTGTCTATTCACTAAGCTTTGGAGAGAAATAAAATGGAGAAAGATAAGTCCCAGCCAATAAGCTTATAACTGTCAGTTTACAGGGTGTGTTTGAAAAATGGCAATTAGGAGCTGATTGACTGGGACTTAACTTTCTCCATTTTATCTCTCTCCAAGGCTTAGTAAATAGACACCTATATCTACAGTGAGTAAATAAATTGCCACCATATCCACAGATCAGAGCTGCTTTTAGGGACTCATATGAAATTAGGTATTTGTACACAGCATATCTGTATCAGCAGACAGTTAGGAGTAAATACACATAGTACATGTTGCACCAGAGACACAGAAACCTTAAAGTGTGGCAAATATCTCCACTCTGCAAATGCAAGGATACTACTGTATAAATTCTAAATGATTGAAAGAAAAGGAGAGAGAAAAACTTATAGTATCTAGAGGTACCTTATCATTCACTCTTCAAGTCAATTTCCGAGTGAGTCTGTCTGGAATTTCAATTCCAAGGATATGTTCTTTTTCCTCACAAATGTAATTAAGACATATATACCGTATATACTATATACAAACAGTTACTATTGCCTTATACAGCTTAATAAGGCCTGGCACTAACTCAAATTCCACAGTGTTTCCCCACATATTAATGAAAATTAGTCAGTGATTTTATTGAGGAAGAAAAATGTTTATTCTGAGTTGAAACAAAGTCCCAGCTCTGATCACTTTGGGGGTCCAACTAGAATCAAGCGCTGACTTGAGTCTCCTTGCCAAGTTCAGAACTAGGATCTCAAAAACAGATCTTGTGCATGTAAGTCCCTCCTTCATGATTTCAGATGCCATTTCACACAGTAGAGTGTATGGAGAGGGTGTGGGCTGTAGTTCATGCTGCAATACTACATACCATTAGAGAGAGTTGTAGATAGACAGTTTGGGTGGGAAGTGTGTATAAGACTGCAGGCATCTTTGTCACTGTATGTTTGTCAGACACTAGCTAAAACCTTCAATCCAGTGCAATCTTGTGTATGTTTGTTAGAAGTGAACTTGAAGTGAGCTGCAGTAACTTACAATTGTTTTTCATAGATGTGCTATATTCTTCAAACTGCCATGTGTTTGTGCCGCTGCTCTGTCACTTAGTTTAACCAGCCAGCTCTCTGCAGCCTTTGGCCAATATTGATGAAAAAAATATTGTGAGCTGTGAGGTGATCAACTTGACAGGAAATGACCGGAAATGATTGATGTTATTACACTATTGGAACAGGTCCAAGTTACATGATGTCAGCTGTCTTGTTCAATATTTAAAGAAATCCAGATCCAAAAGCAAAACTGAACTAAAACACTTAAGGGTGATTTTGCCATAACCAAAACACAAGAATGATTTATAACCAAAACCAAAACATGGGGGTCTGAGAACATCTCTAGTTTTAATATATTCCAATTGCATAGTACTATGAGTAGGAATGCATGTTGTGTGTAGGGTTGATTAGGGATAGTGTCATTTATATGGTTTTTGTAATAAGAATATGCTACAAAGTAATACATTAAGAAAACATTTTTAGGATTACCTATGATTGGAAATTGACTAGTTATTCTAGGATTATATATATATGGAATTGTGGATTTGGCATATCTAGGTTTAGGTAAATTGGTTGTAAATTACTAAAAGGTAGGGACACATTATGTAGGAATCATTTTAGTTATTTAGAGTCATGGTAAAGGCATACAGTTGGCATAATAAATAAGGTATAGTTATCATGTAGAGTATGTAACAATACTGTACATATATTGCAAAGTATACAATATATGACCTCATATAAGCTCATATATGAGATAAGTGGTATCATCTAATTTATATTTTACAGGTTTATGCAAGGTAAAACCCAGGGAAGTGAAAAAAATGGTTCTTTGGAATTACTGTACTTATATTGTTTTTTTTATAATTTTTTTATTGAACAAAAATTTTACACAGCATTTCTTGAAATAACATAGCATAGGGAAACCATGCATTCCAATAAAATACAAACATCCCACATAAGAGTCATTAATATATAGTGACGTATCATGGCGTATAACAGGTCAAACATATCATTTCAGACCCGCATACAAAATCTTGAGTATGACATAAGATAAACCTAGTCCTAATAATAAGATCCTAAGTGATGAGTCCCACATTTAAAATGGTGGAGAGCATTTTTTAAGTACTTCCATATTATACCAGGTGGTCAAGCTCACCACTCCCAACATATGTTCCTTAGTCAGTGATGATACAGTAATAATAAACTGGAGCCATATCTCAAAAAAAATTGTGCTCTAGATTCTACATCAAGAGAGCATTTGATCATGTCTATTTGGTACAAATATATTAGATGTGGCAACATGAGAGTTAAAGTCATAGGGATAGGACCTGTTTTGATCCATTTTGATAAGATAGGTTTTTTTAGCTACGGCTGCAATTCTTGCTACTTATATTATTTTTAATTTATACCGTAAACCTTTTTCTGTCCCTTTTAATAACTTATCAACACTTTTTGTCATTGTTTATTTTTAGTGTCTGTAAAAATGTGTTGTTTTTTGGGAATCAGTGGGAAAACAGGGCCTGATTCAGACCTGTTTGCAAGCGCCATGCGCTCGCAAGTGGGTCGATGCTTGTGCATTGCGCACATGCGGCGTGCGCATTGTGCGTGTGCAAGCCCCGTAACAAGAAAGAAATTCTCTCGCTCTGGGGCTCGCTACAAATGGGGTGGCTGTCAATGATGATCTACAGCTCGCCCCATTTTGTAGGCAGGGAGGGGGGGTGGCTGGCCAAATGGAGGCGAATATTAGAGCCGGAAGCTCACTGGGGCTTGCGATGAACAAAACCCTACCACAAGGGTCTCGTCGCAAGCCCGATGGTTGCGATGGTCATGACCATCATCTGGCCGCTCGCTAAAGCTGTGGGTGGTCATCCACAGCTTAGCGAGCGGCCAGGAGGCCGAGTTTTTTTAAAAAAAGTGGCCGCCCTGATTCAGAGCGAGTGCTCGCTTTTTGTGAGCGGCTCTGAATCAGGCCCACAGTCCACTACAACTACACTACTATCAGACCAGTGTCTTGAGCTGATGCTTTTGGATTCCTCTTTACAACCACCAAAAGGAAGACTAGGATTGTGGTAGGAGTACAAAATATGGTGCTTGAAGCCATAGTGTTGTGTGATTTTATTAATGTATAAAGGTAATAGATATCTGTGTCAGACATTAGAAGGGATAGTTATTTTGAAATGTATATATTTCTATATTGCACAAGGTGTTCTCGACAGAGAACCCAAGGACAGGACAAAGTTCACTGTTTAAGTTAAGCAAATAGTGTCTTATTGTGTTGTTTAAGTTAAGCAAATAGTGTCTTATTGTGTCCAGAGATGTGGCCATACATTATGTAAGCCCCTGTCAACAGTGTCTTACCTCCAGTTAAGCTAACTACATGTAATATACATAGTCATATGACTACAACATGTCCATCTTTCATAATTGAGGCAACAGTGCCCCCTACTGTCTGTTATTTCCTCTTTCTTTTACTTTTATTTCCTAACATGACCTTTGTACTTGTTAAACTGCTTATGCATGGGTTTGCCTTCCTATATAAGAGGTAACCTGTCAGTATACATTTAGCCTTTTGTCTATGCTTGATGTATGAGATCCCAGCTCCAAGGTGTTGGAGGAATAGGCTCCTAGGGAAGTCATCTATGTTTTAAGTAGATCTAACAAGAAAGTTAAGTATTCTTAATTTTACTTTGTAATTACTGTCTTTTCAACATATATATTACTTGTGTGACTTTATTAACTCTTTGTATCCAAGAATCATATTCTCATTCCACCGAAAACATTAGTGGTATCAGAAGTGGGATACAAATGGTTAATAGCCATAAATCTGCTTAGAATATGTAGTTGATGGTTTTAGCGTTGCTGTGCAAACGTAGCATTGTGCAAACGCGGGATTGTGCAAAAATATGTTATATGTTAATAAGGGAGGTGCAAACCCGTAAAAAATCCTCTGTCTTATATGTTAATAAGGGAGATGTGACCTGATTAGTCACAGAGTGTATACTGTACGTCACAGTTTATCTGCATGTTGTGTGTTTACTGTCTTTGTGTTTGTGTTGTTGAAACAAACAAGAAGAATGCATTTTAAGAATTTTTAGAAATATGCAAATATGCTTAAAGACAAATTAGGAATTCAACTGGCTGATTTCCAGAAATAGCATGATGTTGGATTTTCACTGCCTGCGACTCAAAACAGTGAAATTGTACGTAGACCCATATATGTTGTGAAGGGAGAAGGCAGTGTAAAATCTATGTAGAACAATGCAGTTATAAGAAAGCCTATCTCACAGATAGAGAGAGAAAACCTGAATCTGTGTCCCATGAATTCCCAAGGGACGGGCATTGAGGGGATGTATTATGCAGTAGCTGCTAGTGAGGGTGAGACAGAATACTTTAAAAGCACAGCTGCCTTTGAGAAAAAAAGGTTTCAGGTAGACACTTTGAATGTATCTGTAGCTTTTTGGGACATTGCAGAAGATCTTTATAGTCACACATTGTTAGAACAAGAGTATGGTTATGAATTGAATGGAAATCAATGTGTGCAAGAAGTAGCAGAAAATGAGGTTTCTGACAAAATGCCATTGGTTTGTGAGTTGAATGAGGTGAAGGATAGTGCACCAGAATTACCACATACTGCCCCGGAGTGTGGTGAACCGAACAAGAACCAGGAAGTGTCTGAGAGTCCATAAGAAAAGGTTGGGTTAAGTGATGATGAGGAGTGGTTATGATGCCCAGTGATGAATGGGAATTACCCAGAGCCAGGGGGTGGAAAATGGGCAGGATTACAGTAAAAGACCATACCCCTGAGACAGAAGACTGTCCCCGTGATGATAATGATTATCAGAAAGTTACTGGGAAGTTTCTCCATGATGAAAATGCATGCTCTGCAAATGATGATTATGGTGTATCAGATATTAATGAGACAGTAGTGGGGGGAAACACACTAATACTGATAACCAGTGAGCCATCACATACTGTATGGCAATGCACAACAGCTTTGCACCCACAACATACAAACTGAGTGGGGAAATGGAAATGTTGTTTGATAACAGAGAGCAAGAGAGAAAAATTTGGGATATAAGCACTATGTTTTGAATTGCAGAAAGGCTGATTGTGAATGGTAAGAAAGATTAGACCCCAGTGTATTCCCTGATAAGACCTTATCAGTCAGTTGTTTTAAATCAGCTTTCAGATGCAGAGTCAACAACAGCAATTACCAGACCTGACATGTCGATTGCTGAGGAGTTTACAGCAGAGAAATGGTTTGTGCATAACAGAGGCATACAAGATCAGACTTTAATATATGGACAATGGTACTTTCAGGAAAGAATTTGCATGAACCGACAAGGCCCTTACATTGTACCAGTTATTTCACAGCCGACTGCTGGGCTTGTCAAGTTTAAGCCATTGTTGCCAACATTACCAGGACTGGATTATACTGTAGTGCTGCCTGCACTGATACAGAACTTTTATGGATTGTTTCTGCAGCAATGCAGCCATCTTAGCAGACTGTCACGCAGACACGTGAAGAAAAGGAGTTATCCATGCTGCAAATAGGTGGTAGACAAGTATAGGTGGCAGAATCATATGCCAAGTTAAAGGAACACCAGCTGCAACTTGTGTGGTGCACAGATGGATTAGCCACACTGAGAATACAAGGACACTCCTGGACAGCATCAAAATCCCAGCCAATTACACAAAGTCCTATAGTTCCCTGCACAGATAGCTGGACCATGTTGCAAGGCATCACCACTTGGATGCCGACATGGAAAGAGAACAACTGGCAAGTCCACAGCAAAGTAATCTGGGGTGGCACTGCCCTGTGCGTTCGTAGGCCTGTGTCCGTGGGCCATGTCAATACCCACACTGGACTAGATGGCAATAAAGTTATGGATGTACTGGTTCAAGGCAGAACAGTGGTGCTTACCCCTGAAGACCAAATAAAACTGTACAATCTGGGAGAAATGACTCATGTGCAGTGTGGCCGCAGAGAAGCAGAAGACACGTATACTTGGGCCCAAAGAGAATAAATTCCCATGACACAGTTGCTGGCAAGAAACATTGTGTAGAAATGCAAAACTGATCAGCTGTGGAACTACAAGTAAAAGTGAACCAAAGACATGGGCTCTTTATACAGAGAAGAACGAGCAGGATAGGTTTGGCAGACAACTTTTATTGGCTCTGTGCACACTGGACATGGGGTAGTAATTTCTGCCACACTGCAATGGACACCTACTGTACCCTTTTGGTGATTGTTGCCCACCCTCTGTACATGCTAATACACATGCCCATAGCCTGAATGGTGAAATTCATTGAAGGCACAGCACTGATTGTGCAAAGATTTGTGAAGCTATGAAGCTGATGTCACATTAAAGCAAAGCCTTATGCCAAACCATGGAGAAACAATGCAGAAAACAGCAATATTTGAGAATAAGCAATTGAGAAGCTTTAAACCAACATAGCATGGAGTACACTGGAGGGTCATTTGT
Organism: Taudactylus pleione; assembly: GCA_031769625.1. Lineage (NCBI taxonomy): Eukaryota > Metazoa > Chordata > Amphibia > Anura > Myobatrachidae > Taudactylus > Taudactylus pleione. The sequence goes on from JAUIMM010000614.1 coordinate 1,217,315, forward strand.
ATTTCTTACTATCCACAATATGCTAGTATTAATGTGTGAATATTTTGTTTAAGGGAACTGAAAATTTCTATGTTATATCTAGATTAGATATTATAGTAGGAAGTATATATCTGTTTTATAGCAGCTGATTAAAGGAAATGTTTAATTCTGTTTGTTTAGTTAGATATAGTAAGGGTTAAGGTATAGATTTTGCTGTTAAGCAAATACACTGAGACAGTTAAGTTGAAAATTATATCTATAGGACTTATGTATTATATTGTGTTTTCCTTTCTTTTCAAGATGTATTATCACGAAAGATGATGTCCCTCATATTTATTCCAGGATCGTGATACCAGAAGCTTTCTTGTGCAATGGTGGGGAAACACTGACTTTAAATCCATTGGAATGTGGTGTGATTCTCACACAGGACAATTACCATCGAGGACTCAATATGTTCAAGTGTCAACTGATTGTGTTTATACATGTTTGTTTACCTGATAATGTGTATTACCTTAGTACATTATAAAATCAAGGGTGGAAAGTGGTAGAGTACAGAATATGGTGCTGGAAGCCATAGTGCTGTGTGATTTTATTAATGTATAAAGGTAATAGATATCTGTGTCAGTCATTAGAAGGGATAGATATGTTGAAATGTATATTTATATACATTGCACAAGGTGTTCTCGACAGAAAGAACCCAAGGACAGGACAAAGTTCACTGTTTAAGTTAAGCAAATAGTGTCTTATTGTGTCCAGAGATGAGGCCATACATTATGTAAGCCCCTGTCAACAATGTCTTACCTTCAGTTAAGCTAAGTACATGTAATAAACATAGTAATATGTCTACAACATGTTCAACTTTCATAATTGAGGCAACAGTGGCCCCTACTGTCTATTATTTTCTCTTTCTTTTACTTGTATTTCCTAACATGGCCTTTGTACTTGTTAAACTGCTTATGCATGGGGTTGCCTTCCTATATAAGAGGTAACCTATCAGTATACATTTAGCCTTTTGTCTATGCTTGATGTATGAGATCCCAGCTCCAAAGTGTTGGAGGAAGAGGCTCCTGGGGAAGCCATCTATGTTTTAAGTAGATCTAACAAAGTAGATAAGTAGTATTCCTTTTACTTTGTAATAAATGTCTTTTTAACATATATTACTTTTGGGCTTGATTAACTCTTTGTATCCAAGAATTGTATTCTCGTTCCACCGAGAGCAAGGATGGAGGCACCATCTGATAGAGATCTATAAGGAAAGATTTTTAGTTCCATGTGACTCTTTAGGGAAAATAGTAAGAATTACCCAAAATACTTTATTGTACTTCTCACCTTAAAATATTTATTTTGTCTTATTTGTTTGAAATCCAAATTTGTGTTCTGTCTGGAAATTATTCACTTCATAAATATGTTAACATTTTAAATTAACTGATTCGATATATTCAAGTAATGGGAAAAAGGATAATTAAATAATTATGTTTAGCAATATAATACTTAAGAACAGACTCATAACCCTTTTATCCAGCATAGCCATTCTGGTTGATTAATGGCATCAATACAGTTCACGTGAAACCTACTTCTCTTCCTTTCTCCTACAACCTACAGACCATCTACAATTATTGCTGCATGGCTGGATCTTACAAACATTATATCTTTTTTTCCACTTGTAGTCTGGTTGTACCAACATGCAATCTATGGCCACTAAACACTTATACAGAATCAAACTCCTTTTTTTCCTATAGATTGTAAAGGAATAGGAAGGCAAGATATTTTTTAATGGAAAGGGAAAGTGGGGCTGGACTGCACATCCTAATTTTAATCATAATAAAAGGTGCTACCATGCTGAGACTTGTAGTACCATGCAGTAAAAAGAAAATGCAGTTGAATACTTTAAACACTAAGAATACCGATAGTCAAAATAATCATGATAAACTGTTCAAGAGGGGAGGGGGCTTGGACTGCGCACCCTAATTTTATATGTATAATAAGAGGTTCTACCATGCTGAGACTTGTAGTACCATACAAGAAAAAAAGTGTACACCTGCATTTTTAAAATTACGGTATACAGTGCAAGCCCCCACCCTTTTCTCCCTATGCGTGTATATAATTGTACACTTGAAGGTTGAGACTCCTTCTGCTTTATACTAGCACTCCTCCCATAACCAAGTCAAGGTTCAAATTTACTCTTGTGACCCGGTTTGGATCTATTGCCAGTTCGAAACTCAGATTTAACAAACAAACTCGTGTTTTGGATTCAGACATTTTAGCTGTTTTTATCAATTTTTATCAAATTTTGAATACATTTTTATAAATTTTATCTGAATCCAAAACCAAAACACTTGATATAATGTGTTAGTATTAGGGATGTTTTGGACTCATCTGTGACGTGGTGGATGGGCATGCATCTTTGGGCAAACATGTAAAGAACCTCATTTATATGTTAAATGTAGAGATTATCATAATTATTTTGATTATAAGTATACTTAGTGATTAGTGCACCTACATTTTCTTTTTCTTGTACTTTTTTAATACCAAGTACCAAAAATTATAGTGTTCCTGATTATTATGATGATGATGATGATGATGATTTATTGCTAATACTACTACTACTACTACTACTACTACTACTACTACTACTACTACTAATAATATTAAATAATAATAATAATCATCATCATCATAATATCTGTTTTTTTATATCCATTACTCATATTTTCGGTCTTTACAGTCTCCTAACCTACATGCCCCACATAATTACCATTCCTACTAGCGGCAAGCATTGGAGTAATTCATCATTGCTCTGGCATGGAGGCAGCCGCAAATGTTTTCACTCCTACTTTTGTAGCAGTGAAAATTAGCACTGCTGAGTCTGAACTAGGATTCACAAAGCCCCGGCATCCAGCAGAAGGAGCTGTACAGCGGCAGAGAGATCCTAAAAGATCCCTCATCACAACCTGGGACTCCTTCCCATAGGGAGGGAGCAAGGGTGTGGAAGCAAACACCATCCTAATGTGGTGAATATTCCCACAGTCAATCTCTGAAAATATTGTATTTTCTGAGCTTGATGATTTTTTTCCCCACACTAGTGTATGGGGACAGCGGGACAGATCAGGGCTGAATGGTAAGCAGGAGATATCAGTGATATCTCCTTTGTTACCTTTATGATGAATGGTTCCAATACTTAATTGTTAATTTTCAGCTACTTTTGCTTAATATATAAGTGATGATGAATATGGCTCATAAAGTGTAATGGGGAAGGCAGAAAGAAAACAAAATAGGCATTGTGTAACTGTATATTATATATATATATATATATATATATATATATACATACACTGTGTATATATATAAAATATGTATATATATATATATATATATATATATGTCTGTCAAATATCTAACACATACCTGTCAGAGGCTTCAATGACAGGCTGTGAGAGGTTACGGTAGGAGTGAGGCTGGTTGGGGACAGATGCAGAACTGATGCTAGATGACGACTAATGATGATAAATAACCAGTTGAGATAAGTTTGATTGAGGGTGAGAGGAATAAAGAAAAAAGGCTCTTTGTATTGTTTAAATACTGTATATGAACAAATGTGAAGTATATAACTTTGTCACTGACATGGAAGAGGTACATTATAAAATGGAACAAGTAATGAAAAATGTTATGTTTGGTAAATAGTGGCACTGCAGAGTAACACAATAAGACAATGTATAGCTTATTAGCCTTGATTCTCCTTAGTACATCATAAATAGCCAATTTAGTGAAAGATATTGTTGTTATCTTTCTCATCAAAAATAAGGATATGCTTAACTGATGGATGTAATGTTTGCATACATTGCTTTATGACAGTGGTCTCCGCAGCCTCTACAGCAATCACCTGATGTGCTGCCACGTGGTTCCCACCACGGCATCTATGCCACAGTGGAGCGAGTGACTCCCGTCCAGCCCTGCCGGAAAATCACACAGCAGCCCACCCTATATCTTTTGCTCCTCTACTTTCCTCCTTCTAGCTGGTACTGTAATTAACAGTGAAATGTGCCTGTTCTTAAACTTACAAATTACAATGATATCACTGTAATAATTAAATGCATTGTTGATTTCTATTAAACATTTTTTTCATTTTCATTAAATTACCTTCAATTGTTCAGTTATTAGCCAGATTTTTTTTCTACAATTTTAGTAGCTCTTCATGAGGTTCCATTTTTCTCAAGTAGCTCACACCTGAATTAAGGTTGGCGACCACTGCTTTATGTTAAAGTAGTCTTCACCTACTGTATAGCATACCCTTTGTCATAAAGTCCAGCTGTGTTTATCAACAAGGGATTCAGAGTACCACAGCAAATCAGTATCTACTGTAAAAGTAAATATAGGATCAAGTCGATGTCAACAACAATAATGCAGAAACATTACTGAATAATGTCTAGTAGAAATGTCCACAGTCAGGGTCCATGCAGGTATATAAAAAGTAATATCAAGAGTCAGGCAGGATCACACAGGAACCACACAGAATGTCCCTGGACTTATATATGTGCATAATACATACATATTACTGAACATTGCACCCATATCCTGGCCACTCCTGCTGGGACATTACACCATTAGTCAGGGGCGGATTGGGATGGAAAACCAGCCCGGGAAATTTCTGGAAGCAGCCCTAATGGGGGAGGGGTCTGTGGAGGATGCGGGGTTTGTCAAGAGGGAGGTGGTGGGATACCCTGAGTTGGATGCAGCTGTGGCTTTCTTTGCGTCTTTTGCTGCAGTTGCGCAGGCGGCATAACGCTAATGCTGCTATAGAGACTTCCCTGGTGTACATCCGTGCGTCTGACTGTGCAAGACTGAGATGACCACTTTTAATGTCTACAGATGCTGCAATCATGCTTTGTGCATTTTAGACCCTCCCATCAGTCGCACTTTTGACATAAGTTACAGCGTCATTCATGTCTCTGTACACAAAAACTATCAGCAACATGCCTGCGTCAATCTAATAACACCCTCATTCTATGTTACATCTGCATCTGATTAGCCAACCCTATCTGTAATCACCCAGGTACAGTACGACACACACATTTTTAATATACTACTTCATGCATGCGCCAGAATCTGTACTGTGACTCTGTACGAACATTATCAACGCTGTGTTCTGGGGTCACGCACACACACACAGACCTGGTAGTGCCCATACACCCCCCCACCTACACACACACACACACACACACACACACTCTCTCTCTCTCTCCCCTGGTGGTGGCCATCTTCTGAATACACCCCCCCACACACACACTCACACCTGGTCGTGCTCATAAACCATCCCCCCCCCCACACACACACACACTCTCCCCTGGTGGTGGCCATCTTCTGCATACACACACCTGGTAGTGGCCATACCCCCTACACACACACTCTCCCCCCTGGTGGTGGCCATCTTCTGCATAGACACACACACATACACACCTTGTAGTGCCCATATTCTCCCCCCTCTACACACACAATTTCTCTCTCCCCTGGTGGTGGCCACCTTCAGCATACACCCTCCCCCACCCACCCACCCACAAACACCTGGTAGTGCCCATACCCTCCTTTCCTACACAAACACACTCTTTCCCCTGGTGGTGGCCATCTTCTGCAAACACTTCCCCCCAAGACACACACATGGTAGTGCCCATACACCCCCCCCACCCTTACACACACACGGTAGTGCCCATACACCCCCCACCCTTACACACACACTCTTTCCCCTGGTGGTGGCCATCTTCTGTATACACATCCATCCACACACACACACACACACACACACACACACACAACCTGGTAGTACCCTTACTCTGCATCCCCCTCCCCACACACCATTACCTACCTCTTGCTGTCCATCTTCTGCTGGGTCTGGATCTTCATATAATACAGCAGTTCAGCTCCCACCGAGAGTCCGCCCCGCCTCCAATACTTGTGGCCACGCCCCCTCCCATGCTGCCTACTGTACTGGCTCCGTGCACAAGGGGGGGGGAGGGGGGCGGGGGAGTGTGTGACAGATCTTCTTGTGTGTAACAGAAGCCAGGGGTTTGTCAGAGAGCGCGGAGGGCAGCTGTCAGTACATATTCATGTGCTCCATAGTACTGTTATACTACTAGTGCACCTGCTAATCATTGATAGCTGAATATGGATGTGCAATTGGTGTTGAGCTTTGAACCAGGTGTGAGTGATCTACTGCCTCTGATCACTAAAATATTATATGTTAATTTGAAGTAACAAAGAAACATTAAAACTTGGTGCAAATGTTCTACACGGCTGATAGGGTCTGAAATCTAATTTTGTTATCCATGCCACAATCCTTCTCTTTCTCCATTTACTTCCCCTTGTGTATTGCTAACCTTGTTACTTATTCTGCTTATAGTGTCAGTCAACAGAACACAATGCAGCACTACAAATATTGAAATGCAGTTTGGATCAGGGTATTCCTGACATTAGGGCAGTCTTTCAGCCTTGCTGCTTTAATTTTTAATACCTTCCAGGCTGAAGGCTTCTTCTATTAGAATAAAATATATCCTGTAAACAAGAGTCCCATGCAATCTTCTGCTAAGAGTTGCAGAGGTATATAACTACATTTTAGCATGGTGTGAAATATTGCATACTGTATATAACTATATAGAACAAGTTCTAGAGAAGGAGATTGTAGCTTAGAAAAAATAATGTGCAATAAATTAAATCAATCTTATTTTTTTACTGTTACAATTACACTATTGATCTCTAAGTAAACAGCTGAAAGTACAGTATGAACTGTTTACAAAGTGCAAAGTATTAAGACAATAATCAACTACAGTAGACAGCTACTGCATACCTATAAACACTTGAGATTAGATAAATTATTTCCTACTTTCATTATTTATGTGAATGTGTGTTAGAGAAGTCTCACAATAATTCATTTACTATATTGCTGTTAGTTTACTTATGGAAGCTATGGGGTAAATTTACTAACCATCAGTTTCAAAGCTGACGGAAACCGACAAGTATAAACAGCGTGTTTCTGTCTAAAAAAATGTGTATTTAATATCCATCAATTTTTAGTGTCATTTGAAAACCGACAGCGATGTTAGTTGGTTTTGTCGTCGGGTTTGTTGTCTGTTTTGTCATTGGTTTTGACATCTCCAATGAAAATGTAAACAAATAAAGAAAAAGAAAGACTCTTAGTTGGGGCAATCTTATTATACTTATATTCAGATAAAATTTCACTTTTATTTAGACAATTAAAATGAGTTAATAATATTATCCTTTATTAAAAAAGTAAATAGAAAAGGAAAAGACAAAAAAGAAGTGTATATGTATCCAAATATAGATATATTATCTTGTTTATTGTCCCCTTCAATACCAGCGGACTTTACCACATGTGATGAACAGGGAGCTGTTATCTCAGAAGTCTGGTATTGGTCCTTGAAGAGTGGTACCTTAAGAGTGGGATAGTAGTAATCTCTTAATGGATACAAATTACCTTTAATAAGTAATGGTAAAATATTTCTATGCAATACAAACTTGTCTCTAAAATTCTCATAGAATGGCTCAATTGATTTCATAAGAATTCATACAAATTAAGTTTTCATCTCTGAAGAAAACAAATGATAAAACCGACAACAAAACCGACCAAAATAGACCACAATTAGACCAAAAATAGACAGCAAATAGATCAACTTTCCTGGTGTTTTTCAACATTTACATGTGGAAAAACATACCACATGCAATTTCTACATCACAAACCCTGTATAAATACGCTCCCACCAGAACAAGCATTACCACATGGTGAGGGTGTAGTTAGGAGGTTGGAGGTAGTAGGTGAGAGGTGATTTGGTAGAGAATTTTGGTGACTGTTAATGCAATTTCTGAAAGTAGTCTTATTATTTTCTGTGTAGTCTTGTCTAAGTGTGTGAACTTCTTTTTTAGTTTCACGTTCCATTTTCCACAGCTTGTAGTGCACTGAGGCCAGTACAGCAGAGCGGGGAAGGTGCCTCTTCACTCTGGCACCTTCCTGCAATACCTAATCCTTCTTATTGGGCCAGCCCTGCATACAGGTTACCATCTGGGAACTGTACTTTGGTAGCAGTGTTTGTATAAACGGTAACAGGGTACATGTAATGTAGAATATAGTAGGGTCTCATACAATATGGTGTAGCGCAAGCTTAGAAGACCATACGGTTGCCATCTTGGTTATGTATTGATGCCTATTTAAAGGAGCATAATGGAGACTGTGTAGTGGCATCCTCCATATTTCAATAAAAGGTGCTGAAGCCATGGCTTTGCTACCTGCATGGTGGTACTGCTTGCACACCCCTAGTTAAGGCTCTAGTTTAGTAGCCATTTTGCTGTATTGGTGAGGTGTGCTCCACTTCAATATGCTAGGTTGGAGTCAGTGGCACCACCCAGCTGGGTTAGCCTTGTATGTGATATTGGTACTGGAGTCGGAGACCTCTCACTACTTTGCCATTGTTGTATTGGCAATTGGCCTATGCAGACATGGGGCCTGATCCAGCATGGATCACTCTTGCAATCGCAGCAGCAATTACGCACGGAGGTCTGTTACAAAAATATGCTAATAAATGCAATCGCAAAGCCATTGCACAGCCAGCATAGAGATGCCCACTACCGTTATCACACATCGTAATACCGTGCAGTCCTGCATATACAACGGGAACATTGAGTAACAATTACTGCAGGTCTGACCTGCTGCAGAAATGGCAAATCTTGTTGCATGCAGTGAGAACTCAAGCTGTGTATGTTGTCTCAGTGGCTAATTTATGAACGCCCATGCAACGGCATTCAAACGGACAGGCATGCCTGCTTTTCTCTGACCACTCCCTACCACCTCGCACAGCCTGTCACTCACTCTGCGATGGCTTTCATTCTGCTTGAGTGATCGCAAAGTCATCACAATGCTAACTCACGCATGTGCACTGCGCTGCATACGCATGTGCAGTATGCACCATCGACCAATCTGCATACGATCCATGCTGAATCAGGCCCTTTGTTCAAAGGGAACTTGCATAGTTCAAGTGGTCTCTTTTATCAGCTGGCTCTCCAAAGCTGTCATCAGTTGCTGGGGCATTTATGTGGCATGGGGCGGAAATAGTGGCAGTGCAGCCGGTGCCTTGCACCGGGGCCCGCTGTGGTGCAGGGGCCAATGGCTGCCTGCATCCGACAGCACCGCTGCCCTGTTGACCTGGTCCCCATTACCTAAATGGTTGGAGCTGGAGCGGGCCTGCTTCGGCTCCTCTGGCTCCAACATGAGAGACACCCACCGCCACCTGGCCCCTTGCTCCAGCAGACCGGCCCCTTGTTATGACACCCCACGTGATGTCATTACGTCACATGCACCATGTCATAACAAGGGGCCGGGCTGCTGGAGTAAGAAGATCGGGAAGAGCCTTGGATCGAGAGGAGCATAAGAGGAAGAAATAAGGTAAGTGGCAAAGGTATGGGTGGGAGGGTGAAAAAGGCTCTCTGGGGCTGGGGTGGGGGGGACACACACACTGAGGCTGGGGGGGAAGATGCTGACACACACACTGGGGCTGGGGGGAAAGGCTGAGACACATGCTGGGGCTGGGGGGGAAAGAGGCTGAGACACATGCTGGGGCTGGGGGGGAAAGAGGCTGAGACACATGCTGGGGCTGGGGGGGAAAGAAGCTATGACACATGCTGGGGCTGGGGGGGAAAGAGGCTGAGACACATGCTGGGGCTGGGGGGGAAGAGGCTGAGATACACACTGGGGCTGGGGGGAAAGAGGCTGAGACACATGCTGGGGCTGGAAGGGAAAGAAGCTGAGACACATGCTGGGGCTGGGGGGGAAGAGGCTGAGACACATGCTGAGGCTGGTGGGAAAGAGACTGACACATGCTGGGGCTGAGGGGAAAGAGGCTGAGACACATGTTGGGGCTGTGGGGGAAAGAGGCTGACACGCTGGGGTTGGGACACACACTGGTGGGAAGAACGAGGCATAGACATACTGGGGATGGAGGGAGAATGAGGCTGACACACTGGGGCTTAGGGGGAGAACGAGGCTGACACATTTCTTGCTTTACAGACTGAATTTATTGACTGGGGGGCAGTGAGGGGTGGTGACAAAACAAGGCTGGGCAGCAGGACAGACACTATTTAATTACTGGGAAGGGGTAAGGGGTGGTGAAAAAATGTTGGGGTGCCAGGAATGGGTGGGATGGGGGGGCCCAAAGCATATTCTTGCACCTGGGCCCACCATTCTCTAGTTCCACCACTGTATGTGGCCATAATTTCACACATCTCTATTGTTAAGAAATACCTATCTTATTTACTTAAATCATTAAGGTAAAATGACTTTGCTAAGTCTGTTTAAAAATGCTTAGTAATCTGCACATTATGGTCTAAATTAACTATTATTTATCCAGAATATTGCAATAATAAATTATTTTCACTTAAACATCGACTAACAGTCATCCTAGATTGGTGTAGTTTTCCAGCTCTTAAACAAGGCTATAGAAAAGCAAACCTACTTTAAAATAAATGCTTCCAACTTCAAAGAGTGTTAGGTTAATGCATTCACTTTATTGCAAATCCAATATACCTTCCCTTAAGTAGCGTGGAAAGATAAATAAGCTTCTCTACTAGTTTTCTGAGCTGTGGGATAGATACCTCCACAGCAAAAGGTATATATCAATAACAGGCATTTACAAAAGCTTTGGACCAAAAGACTGGGAAAGGTCACTGAACTTGAATTTACTTAAATGGGAACAAGATTTTCCTTTGAGTTGAACCATAGATTACCTGAGGTGGTGTATGGGTTATTCTGGAATAGCGACAATTACTTTGACATAGACATTAAACTGATAGAAATACAGTATACAATCTAGCAGAGGTCATATGTCAATCTATCTTTAATGGAGAAAGTAGATTTTTTTATATAAGGGATGCCAAAAATAAGATTTTTTATTAAAAACAAACACAAAACTTGTGTACAAATAAAATAGAAGATAACTAGTATTTCATGTTATTCTTCCAAATAAAAATAGTTAGATACTTTAAGAACCAGAACATATTGCAATTAACTTGTTTAAGTGACATGTGTATATATATATATATATATATATATATATATATATTAGGGGTGAGCGGGGTCGGATTTCTGAAATCCGAACCCCCCCGAGCCCCCCCGATTCGAGGCAGATCCGAGTCAGGCTCGACTTTTCCCGCCTGACTCGGATCTGAAATCGAGGCAAAACGTCATCATCCCGCCTTCCGAGTCTCGCGGGTTTTGGAACCTATATAAGGTACCCGCGTCGGCGCCATTTTCTCACTCGGCTGTGGACAGTGAAGAGGGAGGGTGGGAGTTAGGGCTGGCTGGACTGTGTAGTGTAGTGTAGTGCAGAGTAGTGTGGTGCTGTGCTGTGCTGTGCTGCTGTTGTCCACTACTTCAAAGTCCATAGGGGCTGGCAGTGTTGTGCTGTGCTGCTGTTGTTAATAGGGGCTGTGTCCACTACTTCAAAGTCCATAGGGGCTGGCTGGACTGTGTTGTGCAGTCAGTTCTCCATAGGGGCTGTGTCCACTCCAAAGTCCTGTGCAGTGTCCCAGTCCTAAAGGGGTGCTGTAGTGTTGTCCAGGGGGTGCTCTGTCCATCAGGGGTGCTCCCCCCAAGTGCTAAAAAAATAATATTTTTTGCGTGTTTGTGAATTGTGTACGCAGTAGCCGCACGTGCATCAACAAAGTAGTGCCAAGCGTGCGCCTGTGTCATAAGTAAAGGGCCGGCTGGCTTGACCGTTAAAGGGTGCTGTAACCCCCAAAGTACACTCCAGTCCAAACCAAAAAAAAATATATTTTCTGTGTTTGTGAATTGTGTGCGCAGTAGCCGCACGTGCATCAACAAAGTAGTGCCAAGCGTGCGCCTGTGTCATAAGTAAAGGGCCGGCTGGCTTAACCATTAAAGGGTGCTGTAACCCCCAAAGTACACTCCAGTCCAAACCAAAAAAAAAATGATTTTCTGTGTTTGTGAGTTGTGTGCGCAGTAGCCGCACGTGCATCAACAAAGTGCCAAGCGTGCGCCTGTGTCATAAGTAAAGGGCCTGCTGGCTTGACCGTTAAAGGGTGCTGTAACCCCCAAAGTACACTCCAAACCAAAAAAATATATATTTTCTGTGTTTGTGACTTGTGTGCACTGTGGCTGCACGTGCATCAACAAAGGAGCAGCACCAAGCGTGCGCCTGTGTCCCATAAGTAAAGAGCCGGCTGGCTCATTTCTTAAAGGGTGGTGTAACCCACAAAGTGCACTACTCTCCAGCAAAAATAAAAAAATATTTTCTGTGTTTGTGTGCGCTTTAGCCGCACCTATATATCAATATAACATAAATGGATGACCAAACTTTCTCCGATAAAAATAAAATAGGGAAAGATCAAGAACCACTTCCTCCTAGTGCTATTGCTGCTGCTGGGAGTTGTTTATCATCCCAGAGAGGAAGTAGGAACATCACTACTTTTACTAAAGAATTGACCCTCCAACAGTCCCTAGCGATGAGGATGAAGTATGACAGCAGTCATCCTGAAGCAAAACATATAACTGAGGCCTTGACTGCTATGTTGGTGTTAGACGTGCGTCCGGTATCCGCCATTAGTGCAGTGGGATTTAGAAAATTGATGGAGGTAGTGTGTCCCCGGTTCCAAATCCCATCTAGATTCCACCTGCATCCTCAAAGCAGCAGCGACAAGCGTGCATCTATCTGTTAAAGGGTGGTAACACCCTCAAAGTGTGCTACACAAACAATAAAAATATTGTTCTTTTTTTTTCGGTCTTTGTGAAATGTGTGGGCTGTAGCCGCACCAGCATCCTTAAAGCAGCAGCGACAAGCATGCGTCTGTCTGTTAAAGGGTGGTGACACCCTCAAAGTGTGCTACACAAACAATTAAAATATTGTTCTTTTTTTTCCGGTCTTTGTGAAATGTGTGTGCTGTAGCCACACCTGCATCCTTAAAGCAGCAGCGACAAGCGTGCGTCTGTCTGTTAAAGGGTGGTGACACCCTCAAAGTGTGCTACACAAACAATTAAAATATTGTTCTTTTTTTTTTGGTCTTTGTGAATTGTGTGGGCTGTAGCTGCACCTGCATCCTTAAAGCAGCAGCTACAAGCGTGCATCTGTCTGTTAAAGGGTGGTGACACCCTCAAAGTGTGCTACACAAACAATAAAAATATTGTTCTTTTTTTTTCGGTCTTTGTGAAATGTGTGGGCTGTAGCCGCACCTGCATCCTTAAAGCAGCAGCGACAAGCGTGCGTCTGTCTGTTAAAGGATTACATCGGTGACAGCATCCAAGTAGGCATGTCAGACAGTCCGTACCTGTACTGGCAGGAAAAAGAAGCAATTTGGAGGTCCCTGTACAAACTGGCTCTATTTTACCTGAGTTGCCCCCCCTCCAGTGTGTACTCCGAAAGAGTGTTTAGTGCAGCCGGGAACCTTGTCAGCGAAAGGCGTAGGAGGTTGCTTCCACAAAATGTGGAGAAGATGATGTTCATAAAATGAATTATCAACTCTTCCAGGGAGACCAGCCTCCAGAACGTACAGAGGGACCTGTGGTTCCAGCGGGGACGAATTAATACTCTGTGAGGATGAGGATGTACACACTGAAGAGGGTGAGGAATCGGTGGATGAGGAGGATGAGGATGACATCTTGCCTCCGTAGAGCCAGTTTGTGCAGGGACAGATTAATTGCCAGCTTGTTTTGTGGGGGCCCAAACGAACCAATCATTTCAGCCACAGTTGTGTGGCAGACCCTGGCGCTGAAATGATTGGTTTGTTAAAGTGTGCATGTCCTGTTTATACAACATAAGGGTGGGTGGGAGGGCCGAAGGACAATTGCACCTCTTTTTTTTCTTTGCATTATGTACAGTTTGGGGCCTAGTTTTTCAAACTGCCATCCTGTCTGCCACTGCAGTTTCACGCCTAGATGGGTCACGTGTTTGTGCCGCCCACTCATGTCGCTTAGCATAGTCATCCAGCTACCTCGGTGCAACCTTTTGGACATAAAAACACTATTGTGAGGTGTGAGGTGTTCAGAATAGACTGGCAATGAGTGGAAATTAAGGTTATTGAGGTTAATAATAGCATAGGAGCAGAAAAACCTACAAATTCTGTGATTTTAGCTGTTTTTATGCTTTTTTTCAAAAAAATACAGATCCAAAACACAAAACCCAGAACCGAAAACACGGAAGGGTGGTTTTGGCAAAACCAATCCAGATCCAAAACCAAAACACAAAACACGAAAAGTGGCCGGTGCACACCCCTAATATATATATATATATATATATATATATATATATATATATTGCTGTATATTCATGTCACTAAGCATAAGCAGTACTTTACAGGATCTGTAATTCAGAAATATAAGATATCCAAAATGTTAAACTAATTGAAGCAAACTTTTATGTTGTCTATAAAATACTTAACTTTTGAGGGTAAAAAAATGCCCACAGTAGTAGCTCCCCCTATACAATGCCCACAGAAGTCATCAGGGCCGGATCAAGGTCTGTGGGGGCCCCTGGGACACAAACTTGTTGGGGCCCCTATCAATAAAATTATCGAAGCGATATTTTGCGGATGATTACAAAAAGCATAATGTACTGAATATATATATATATATATATATCTATATATATATAGATATATATATATAGTCAGAAATCCACTGCACTCGCCACTCCCAGACCTGGGGTGCAGATCTGCACTTGCCATTCCCAGGAATGGGGTGATAGTGGCTTGTGACCACATTGCTTAAATAAATAAAATCAGAAAACTCAGCACTCACCATGTTTAAACACTCGCAGTAATGTATAAATAAATAATGGGGTTTTGGTTCATGGATTGATCAATGCATTTAAGCCTGCAGCCCACATCATGGGACCCCACTTCTCTGCAGGTCCTACACTATCTGTCACACTGATGGAAACCTGGTTATAATAGGTTATAATAACCTGTATCAGCTGTCTTTTTGGTAGTATGATAGAAGCTATATTTGGTGACTGCCTTGCCTTTAAAAGCCATTAGCTGGCAGGTGAGCTTTAAACCAGTTAACATTTTTTCAGTTTAAACTATGTGATAGCAGCTACCAGGTTTCCATATATATACACACACACACACACACACAAGACCAGGGCAAAGTACGGCACTCGGCAACACTACACAACCAACAAATGACAGCACAGCAATACTTTGCTATAAGTCATATATTTTACACAGTGTATATATATATATATATATATATATATACCATGTTTCCCCGATAATAAGACCTACCCCGAAAATAAGACCTACCCTTAATTTTGAAACCCAGTCCAAATTAAGCCCTACCCCGAAAATAAGACCTACCTGAACTCATTTTGAGCTGGGAACGCTGCAGAGACCAGTGTTCCCAGTCATGCAGTGCGCGGGTGACGTCATGATGTCACCCGCGCGCTGAGGATCCTGTGCGGCCGTGCCGGCGGTGAGTCAGGTAAGTGCACTGCAATAAGGGACACTGCTCCAGGGGGGGACCTGCATAAGCGGCACTTCCACAAGGGGGCCTGCAAGGGGGGGCATGCATAAGGGGCACTTATGCAAGGGGGGGCCTGCATAAGGGGCACTTCTGCAAGGGGGCCTGCAAGAGGGTGGCCTGCATAAGGGGCACTTCTGCAAGGGGTGGCCTTCATAAGGGGCACTGCTGTCAAAATTAATATAAGACCCACCCCGAAAATAAGCCCTATGGTGTTTTTGTTAACAAAAAATAAACAGTGTCTTATTATCGGGGAAACACGAGATATATATATATATATATATATATATATATATATATATATAATATATATATATTTGAATTAGGGGTGTGCACCGGACACTTTTCGTGTTTTGTGTTTTGGTTTTGGATCTGGATCTTTCTTCGTGTTTTGGATCTGGATTGGTTTTGCCAAAACCACCCTTCCGTGTTTTGGGTTCTGGGTTTTGTGTTTTGGATCTGGATTTTTTCTTAAAAAATAAAAAAACCCGCTAAAATCACATAAATGGGCCTTTTTTTGTTCCTACGCTATTAATAACCCCAATAACATTAATTTCCACTCATTTCCACTCTATTCTGAACACCTCACAATATTGTTTTTAGGCCAAAAGGTTGTACCGAGGAAGCTGGATGACTATGCTAAGCGACACAAGGGGGCGGCACAAACACGTGGCCCATCTAGGAGTGGCACTGCAGTGGCAGACAGGAAGCCAATCAGCGTTATGGTGCCCATTTGCATGTAGCACGAACCCGGGAGATCCGTGCTACATGCATCTGTGTGATTGGCACAGAGCAATGACAGGTCCGTGAGACCCGTCTGTGCTGCTGTGGTAAAAAAAAAAAAAAAAAACCTGTGTAAAAAAAGAAAAAAATGGCGTGCACCCCCCCAAAAAAGAGCAACCAGCCCCGGGCATTAGTAACCCAGTGCTGGGTGTGCTTAAATACAGGGGACAAACGACGTAGGGGTCCCCTGTACTTAAGCACAACCAGCACCGGGCTAGTCAGAACCAGCGCTGTTTGCCAAAATACGGGGGACAAACGACGTAGGGGTCCCCTGTATTCTGCGCAACCAGCTCTGGGCTCTGATCCGGTCCTGGTTCTGGAAATATAGGGGACAAAAAATGAGTAGGGTTCCCCTGTATGTTCCAGAACCAGCACTGGACTTTTTCTAGCGGGGGGCTGATGCCACAGCCAGGGGAGCCCTTTCACCGGGCCCCCCAGCCGCAGCATCAACCCTGACCGCTAGTCAGCCCAGGCCGGGGATCCCTGGAGAGCTGGGGACCCCCCCAATAAAGGGGTCACCCTCTCCAGGGCACCCCAGGCCCAGGCTGATAGCCCGGGGCTATCCCCGCCACCCCTGGTGGTGGTGGGTGGCGGGTTGATTGTGTGGTGTGGTGTAAATAAAGAATATCAAACATTGTCTTTACAAGTAGAACTGCAAGTCCCAGCTAGCCTGCCCCGCATGCTGGTACTTGGAGAACCACAAGTACCAGCATGCAGGGCATTAAGGGCCCACTAGTACCTGTAGTTCACCTGTAAAAAAAATGTTTAAAAAAACACAGGACACACACACCGTGACAGTATAAGTTTATTAAACATACATACACACACACACATGTACACATACTCACCTATGTAACCTGTAGCATCGGTCCACTTGTCCGGTAAAGTATCCCTAGGGGACCTGTGAAAAAAAACATACTCACCATCTCCTATGCGAGGTTCTGTCCTCTTCGTTCCAAAGTAGGCATCCCCGGACTTGGCAAAAAAAAAAACGAAAACGCGATCCATGAACTTAGTACCGTTCTATAGAACGGTACTTCCCGAATGAGAGCTTAGCGGCGGGGTATCACCATGGAAACCCCGCTGCTAAGCGTTCATTGGCTGAGAGAGGTCATCTCCCGTCTCTCAGCCAATGAACGGCTCCCTCCATTGTAGTCAATGGTGGGAACCGCAGGGTAAACTTTAATAACCTTGCGGCTCCCAGCATTGACTACAATGGAGGGAGCCGTTCATTGGCTGAGAGAGACGGGAGATGGCCTCTCTCAGCCAATGAACGCTTAGCAGCGGGGTTTCCATGGTGATACCCCGCCGCTAAGCTCTCATTCGGGAAGTACCGTTCTATAGAACGGTACTAAGTTCGTGGATCGCGTTTTCGTTTTTTTTTTTTTGCCAAGTCCGGGGATGCCTACTTTGGAACGAAGAGGACAGAACCTCGCATAGGAGATGGTGAGTATGTTTTTTTTCACAGGTCCCCTATGGATACTTTACCGGACAAGTGGACCGATGCTACAGGGTTACATAGGTGAGTATGTGTACATGTGTGTGTGTGTATGTATGTTTAATAAACTTATACTGTCACGGTGTGTGTGTCCTGTGTTTTTTTTAAACATTTTTTTACAGGTGAACTACAGGTACTAGTGGGCCCTTAATGCCCTGCATGCTGGTACTTGTGGTTCTCCAAGTACCAGCATGCGGGGCAGGCTTGCTGGGACTTGCAGTTCTACTTGTAAAGACAATGTTTGATATTCTTTATTTACACCACACCACACAATCAACCCGCCACCCACCGCCACCAGGGGTGGCGGGGATAGCCCCGGGCTATCAGCCTGGGCCTGGGGTGCCCTGGAGAGGGTGACCCCTTTATTGGGGGGGTCCCCAGCTCTCCAGGGATCCCCGGCCTGGGCTGACTAGCGGTCAGGGCTGATGCTGCGGCTGGGGGGCCCGGTGAAAGGGCTCCCCTGGCTGTGGCATCAGCCCCCCGCTAGAAAAAGTCCAGTGCTGGTTCTGGAACATACAGGGGAACCCTACTCATTTTTTTCCCCTGTATTTCCAGAACCAGGACCGGATCAGAGCCCAGAGCTGGTTGCGCAGAATACGGGGGACCCCTACGTCGTTTGTCCCCCGTATTTTGGCAACCAGCTCTGGTTCTGACTAGCCCAGTGCCGGTTGTGTTTAAGTACAGGGGACCCCTATGTCGTTTGTCCCCTGTATTTAAGCACACCCAGCACTGGGTCACTAATGCCCGGGGCTGGTTGCTCTTTTTTTGGGGGGGGGCACACCATTTTTTTCTCTTTTTACACAGGTTTTTTTTTTTTTTTTACCACAGCAGCACAGACGGGTCTCACGGACCCGTTAGTGCTCTGTGTCAATGACACAGATGCAAGTAGCATGGATCTCCTGGTCCGTGCGTGCATCTGTGTCATTGAAATACACAGCAGCACAGACGGGTCTCACTGACCCATCTGTGCTCTGTGTCACTGTCAATCACACAGATGCATGTAGCACGGATCTCACGAGTCCGTGCTACATGCAAATGAGCACCATAATGCTGATTGGCTGAGAGCCGTGACAGACGGCTCTGTCAGCCAATCAGCACTTTGCCCATTAAAGGCAAAGGCATTTTTTTTAAAATGGCCGCTCGAGGCAAAACCTCGAGATCCGACAGCAGATCTCGAGGTTTTGCCTCGGGAGAGGGATCCGGGGCAGACAGGGAGATCCGAGCTTGGGCTCGGATCGCCCCGGATCCCCGAAGTTCGGGTGGGTTCGGTTCTCAGGGAACCGAACCCGCTCATCCCTAATTTGAATTGGAAATACACAGTATTTTACAAGTAATTTCAAGAATATATATATATATATATGTTTACTGTGTGTATGTATCATTCTAATATTTATATATATATATATGTAGTCTATTGTCCGGCACTCCTATTAGCAAAGTAGATCCAGGGTGCACTTTCTGACAGCCAGAGGGCTGAATACATGTCCCGTGTAATGTTTGAAAGGCACTCCGACAGTAAAGAAATTAATCCACATCACCCGGCGTCTATAGTCAACGTTTCAGAGGACCTTAACCTCTTTTATCAAGACATCTCTGATGATTTATTGATAAAAGAGGTTAAAGTCCTCTGAAACGTTGACTATAGACGCCGGGTGGTGTGGATTTATTTCTTTACCGTTGGAGTGCCTTTCAAACATTACACGGGATATATATATATATATATATATATATATATATATTTACACACACAATTGCCTACATGCATATACACACACAATTACCTACATGCATACAGTGTATACACACAATTACCTACATGCATACAGTATACACACACAATTACCTACATGCATACAGTGTACAGAATACACACACATAATTACCTACATGCATACAGTAAACATAAACACAATTACCTACATGCATATAGTATACACACACAAAATTACCTACATGTATACAGTATACACATACACAATTACCTACAAGCATAGAGTATACACACAAACAAAATTACCTACATGCATACCGTATACAGTATACACACGTACAATTAACTACATGCATACAGTATACACACACAATTACCTACATGCATACAGTATACAGTATACACACACACAATTACCTACATGCATACAGTATACACACACAATTACCTACATGCATACAGTATACACACGCACACAATTACCTACATGCATACAGTATACACACACAATTACCTACATGCATACAGTATACACACACAATTACCTACATGCATACAGCGTACAGAATACACACACATAATTACCTACATGCATACAGTAAACATAAACACAATTACCTACATGCATATAGTATACACACACAAAATTACCTACATGTATACAGTATACACATACACAATTACCTACAAGCATAGAGTATACACACAAACAAAATTACCTACATGCATACCGTATACAGTATACACACGTACAATTAACTACATGCATACAGTATACACACACAATTACCTACATGCATACAGTATACAGTATACACACACACAATTACCTACATGCATACAGTATACACACACAATTACCTACATGCATACAGTATACACACGCACACAATTACCTACATGCATACAGTATACACACACAATTACCTACAAGCATACAGTATACACACATGCAATTACCTACAGGTATACAGTATATAGTATACACACACAATTACCTACATGCATACAGAATACACACACACAATTAGCTACATGCATACAGTATACACACACAATTACCTACATGCATACAGTATACACACACACTACACACACAATTACCTACATGGATACAGTGTACAAACTCACAATTTCCTACATGCATACAGTATACAGTATACACACACAATTACCTGCATGCATACAGTATATACACACAATTACCTACATGCATACAGTATACACACACACACAATTACCTACATGCATACAGTATACACAAACAATTACATACATGCATACAGTATACACAAGAACACAATTATCTACATGCATACAGTATACAGTATACACACACAATTACCTACAATCATACAGTATACACACATGCAATTACCTACATGCATACAGAATACAAACACACAATTACCTACATGCATACAGTATACACACACAATTACCTACATGCATACAGTATACACACATGCTACACACACAATTACCTACATGGATACAGTATACACAGACACAATTTCCTACTTGCATACAGTATACAGTATACACACAAAATTACCTACATGCATACAGTATAAACACACACAATTACCTACATGCATACAGTATACACACACACACACACAATTACCTACATTTATACAGTATACACACATTTACCTACATGCATACAGTATACAGTATACACACACAATTACTTACATGCATACAGTATACACTATACACACAATTACCTACATGCATACAGTATACACACACAATTACCTAAATGCATACAGTATACACACAGAATTACTTACATGCATACAGTATACACTGTACACACACAATTGCCTACATGCATACAGTGTATACACACAATTACCTACATGTACACAGTTAACACACACAATTACCTACATGCGTACAGTGTACAGTATACCCACACATAATTACCTACATGCATACAGTATACATACACACATTTACCTACATGCATATAGTATACACTCACACAATTACCTACATGTATACAGTATACACATACACAATTACCTACATGCATAGAGTATATACACACAATTACCTACATGCATACAGTATACAGTATACACACATACAATTACCTACATGCATACAGTATACACACACAATTACATACATGCATACAGTATACAGTATATACACACACACAATTACCTACATGCATACAGTATACACACAATTACCTACATGTATACAGTATACACACACACTACACACACAATTAGCTACATGGATACAGTGTACAAACTCAATTTCCTACATGCATACAGTATAGAGTATACACACACTATTACCTACATGCATACAGTATATACACACACAATTACCTACATGCATACAGTATACACACACACAATTACCTACATGCATACAGTATACACACACAATTACCTACATGCATACAGTATACACACGCACACAATTACCTACATGCATACAGTATACAGTATACACACACAATTACCTAAGAGCATACAGTATACACACATACAATTACCTACAGGCATACAGTATATAGTATACACACACAATTACTTACATGCATACAGAATACACACACACAATTACCTACATGCATACAGTATACACACAATTACCTACATGCATACAGTATACACACACACTACACACCAAATTACCTACATGGATACAGTGTACACACACAATTTCCTACATGAATACAGTATACAGTATACACACAGAATTACCTACATGCATAGAGTATATACACACAATTACCTATATGCATACAGTATACACACACACACACACACAATTACCTACATTTATACAGTATACACACACAATTACCTACATGCATACAGTATACAGTATACACACAATTACCTACATGCATACAGTACACACACACACAATTACCTACATGCATACACTATACACACAATTGCCTACATGCATACAGTGTATACACACAATTACCTACATGTACACAGTATACATACACAATTACCTACATGCATACAGTATACAGTATACACACACATAATTACCTACATGCATACAGTATACATACACACAATTACCTACATGCATATAGTATACACTCACACAATTACCTACATGCATACAGTATACAGTATACACACATACAATTACCTACATGCATACAGTATACACACAATTACCTACATGCATACAGTATACAGCTTACACATACACACAATTACCTACATGCATACAGTATACACACACAATTACTTACATGTATACAATATACACTATACACAATTACCTGCATGCATACAGTATACACACACAATTACCTAAATGCATACAGTATACACACAGAATTACTTACATGCATACAGTATACACTATACACACACAATTGCCTACATGCATACAGTGTATACACACAATTACCTACATGTACACAGTATACACACACAATTACCTACATGCGTACAGTGTAAAGTATATCCACACATAATTACCTACATGCATACAGTATACATACACACAATTACCTACATGCATATAGTATACACTCACACAATTACCTACATGTATACAGTATACACATACACAATTACCTACATGCATAGAGTATACACACACAATTACCTACATGCATACAGTATACAGTATACACACATACAATTACCTACATGCATACAGTATACACACACAATTACATACATACATACAGTATACAGTATACACACACACACAATTACCTACATGCATACAGTATACACACAATTACCTACATGTATACAGTATACACACACACTACACACACAATTACCTACATGGATACAGTGTACACACACAATTTCCTACATGCATACAGTATAGAGTATACACACAGAATTACCTACATGCATACAGTATATACACACACAATTACCTACATGCATACAGTATACACACACACAATTACCTACATGCATACAGTATACACACACAATTACCTACATGCATACAGTATACACACGCACACAATTACCTACATGCATACAGTATACAGTATACACACACAATTACCTACAAGCATACAGTATACACACATGCAATTACCTACAGGCATACAGTATATAGTATACACACACAATTACCTACATGCATACAGAATACACACACACAATTACCTACATGCATACAGTATACACACAATTACCTACATGCATACAGTATACACACACACTACACACACAATTACCTACATGGATACAGTGTACACACACACAATTTCCTACATGCATACAGTATACAGTATACACACAGAATTACCTACATGCATAGAGTATATACACACAATTACCTATATGCATACAGTATACACATACACACACAATTACCTACATTTATACAGTATACACACAATTACTTATATGCATACAGTATACACTATACACACACAATTACCTACATGCATACAGTACACACACACACAATTACCTACATGCATACACTATACACTCAATTGCCTAGATGCATACAGTGTATACACACAATTACCTACATGTACACAGTATACACACACAATTACCTACATGCATACAGTGTACAGTATACACACACATAATTACCTACATGCATACAGTATACATACACAATTACTTACATGCATTTAGTATACACTCACACAATTACCTACATGTATACAGTATACACATACACAATTACCTGCATGCATAGAGTATACACACACACAATTACCTACATGCATACAGTATACAGTATACACACATACAATTACCTACATGCATACAGTATACACACAATTACCTACATGCATACAGTATACAGTTTACACATACACACAATAACCTACATGCATACAGTATACACACACAATTACCTACATGCATACAGTATACACACGCACACAATTACCTACATGCATACAGTATACAGTATACACACACAATTACCTACAAGCATACAATATACACACATGCAATTACCTTCAGGCATACAGTATATAGTATACACACACAATTACCTACATGCATACAGAATACACACACAATGACCTACATGCATACAGTATACACACAATTACCTACATGCATACAGTATACACACACACAATTACCTACATGGATACAGTACACACACACACAATTTCCTACATGCATACAGTATACAGTATACACACACACAATTACCTACATGCATACAGTATATACACACACTTACCTACATGCATACAGTATACACACACACACACACAATTACCTACATTTATACATTATACACACAGAATTACCTACATGCATACAGTATACAGTATACACACAATTACTTACATGCATACAGCATACACTATGCACACACAATTACCTACATGCATACAGTATACACACACACAATTACCTACATGCATGCAGTATACACACACAATTACCTACATGTATACAGTATACACACAATTACCTACATGCATACAGTATACACACAGAATTACTTACATGCATACAGTATACACTATACAAACACACAATTACCTACATGCATACAGTATACAGTATACACACACAATGACCTACATGCATAGAGTATACACCCACACACAATTACTTACATGCATACAGTATACACACACACAATTACCTACATCCATACAGTATACACACAATTACCTACATGGATACACTATACACATACACAATTACCTACATGGATACAGTATACACACACAATTACCTACATGCATACAGTATACAGTATACACACACACACACTCACACACAATAACCTACATGGATACAGTATACACACAATTACCTACATGCATACAGTATATACACAATTACCTACATGGATACAGCATACAGTATACACACACACAATTACCTACATGCATACACAGTGGCGTAACTAGGGTATTTGGAGCCAAGGGTAAATTTGAAAAGGGAGCCTCCCCAACATCCCGATATGTGCGTGTGCCGTAGGCGCGCGCGGGAAAAATTGGGCGTGGTCTCTTAAAAATGGGGAATGTCAACATGACAAACCCCTTTATTTTCACGCTGAACATTCCTATCCATATGCACCTTAACCCCAGTAGTACCCCTTATACAGTACTCCCTGTATGCAGTTGTGGTGCCTCTTATGCAGGCCCATAGTAGTGCCCCTTATACAGTATCCCCAGTAGTGGTCCCCCTTATACAGCCCCCAATTAGTTACCCTTACTCAGTGCCCCCAGTAGTGGTCCCCACAATGCAGTGCAGCCAGAAGTGGTATCCCCTTATGCAGTGCCCTTTATATAGTTCCCCCAGTAGTAGTCCTCCCCCCCTATGCAGTGCCCTTTATATAGTACTCCCAGCAGTAGTCCCCCCATGCCGGTTTCCCAGTAGTGGTCCCCCTTATGCAGGCACCCAGTAGTGATCCCCCCTATCTAGTGTCCCTTGTAGTGGTCCCCACAGTGCCCCTGGCAGTAAGCCCCTTATATAGTGCCCCCAGCAGTAGATAACCCCCCTCCCATGCAGTGCCCCCAGTAGTGGTCTCCCTGATGCAGGCTCCCAGTAGTGACCCATACTATCCAGTGGTCCCTGTAGTGGTCCTTCCTGTTATTGCCCCCAGTTGTGGTCCCCCCAGTGCAGTGCCCCTAGTAATAGGCCCCTTTTATAATGCCCCCAGTAGTAGTCCCCCCCCAAGTAGTGGTCCCCAGTTGAGGTTCCCCCTCCCGATTAAGTGCCCCCTGTAATAGCCCCCCCAATAGAGGAACTCCCAGTAATGGTGCCCCCAGTAATAGCCCCCCCCAGTGGAGGTCCTCCTAATAATGGTGCCCCCAGTAATAGTAGCCCCCACCAGTAGAGGTCCTCCCAATAATGGTGCCCCCAGTAATAGCCCCCCCCAGTAGAGGTCCTCCTAATAATGGTGCCCCCAGTAGTAGCCACCCCCCGTTGTGCCCCCTCCCCAGTAGAGGTCCCCCCAGTGGTAGCCACCCCCATTGTGCCCCCAGTAGTGCTGACAGGTTTTTAAAAATATATATATAAAAACATACTTACTTGAATCCACGCTGCTGCTGCTCCTCCAGCCCACGATGCCACTCCCGCCGCCCGCCAGTCCTCCTGGGCTGGCATGCTCAGCATAATGGGACAGACGTCATGATGTCTGTCCCATTACACCAGCGCTGGCGGCGATGCGTGTATTATGCACAGCCTGAGCCCGCTTCCTGGCGCTATTGGGCAAGCGCTCAGGGGGAGGGAATGGGCTCAGGTGTGCAGCACAGGACCAGTGCTGGAAGCCTAGCACCGGTCCTGTGTAAATGTGTAGCGCTGACCGCACTCATTGCGGTCGGCGCTACACTGGTGGCTAACTAGGGCAGGCCGGACCGTGGCCGGCAGCGCCCCCCTGCACCACTGGTCCCACGGCGCCCATGGAAAGCACCCCGCGCTCACCCTGCCCTAGTTACGCCACTGTGCATAAAGTATGCAGTATACACACACACACAATTACCTACATGCATACAGTATGCAGTATACACACACCTGCCTCTTCTGCTCCACGGCAGAGGCAGTGTAACATGACACCTTGATATCCCACTCAGCAGCTTTGCCTCATGCTGTCACACACTGCAGACAGCCTAGCCCCTGGGTAGATGCTTGCTTGCTTGCTTGCTTGGTCTCTGGTCCGATCAGGCACAGTCTTGCGAGATTTTGCATCCTAATCTCACGAGACTGTGACTGTAATGAAGCTCCTCAGCGGCTGCTCAAAGGAAACAGCTGAGCTGCCGAGGAGTACCGCAGAGGAGACAGCTAAATGCTGTACTCCGGTTTTCAATAGAAGTAGTGGCCAGAGACAGGGGACAGTGTGTGTGGGACCCCTATTTGTGTGGGCCCCGGGACGACCGCCTCTGTCACCCTGCCTTTAATCCGGGGACTGGAAGTCTTACCCCCTTGTATTAGTGCCCCCTATACAGTGCCCACAGTAGTAGTGGCCCTTGTAGTAGTGTCCCTTACACATAAAGACACAGAGACACAAACATACACACATACTTAGCTGAAACCACGCTCTTGCGCATGCCACTATCTGACCACTCCTCGTGCTTGGTACTATGGGAAAGATGTCATGACATCATGATGTCTCTTCCAACACCCACTGCAGGCGAAGGAAGGCGGAGTTTAAGAGTGAGCTTCATCCTCTGGCTGCAGTTAGGGAGCCGCCAGGCACCCGCTGGTAACAAAATCTCAGCAGGCACCCGGCATATGGAGAAGGCGGTGGCGGCACCTCTCTAGCCTGGCTGAATGCTCGGTGGCTCAGTGCTTCAAGTGCTGGTATACCATACTGTAGTATACTGGCACACTTCCAGCACTGAGTAAAATATTATGGCACATTATCTGGTTATGCTAGACATTTTTTACCCATTAACATAATTTGTTTGCCAGACACATGTAAACTTTATACTAAGTTATTTGATATGATCAGAGTTTATAACATGTTTATGTATTCCATTCAGCTCTAAGTCTTCCTTCTTTGATATAATAGTGCATATATGATCACAAACAGTTTCTCAACTTCTGATACATAATTCTTTACTAACCAATAGTTAAACTATTTTAATTAATCTGTTTTTCCTTCTCTCTCTATGGAGGGTTATATGAGAATAAATTAAACTTTATCTCTGTACATTTTTTTAATACTGTTATTATTTAGATCCTTTATTTATTATATACAGCTTAAGGGCCGTATTCAATTTGAGGCCAAATGTCGGATTTGACAATAATTTATCGCCGAAGACGTCATTTTCCCCGTATTCAATTACATTAAGTTTTTGCCGGTGCAAAAAGTCAATGTAATAAAACGGGGATAAGTTTTCACCAGCCTTTTGCTGGCAAAAAATAGTGTAGAATTGGGGTTTTAGGGTGCAGGCTTAAAAAAAATAGCCTGCACCCCTGGGAATGTCCCCTAAAAAAGATATGTGTAAAAAAAAACATTTTTTTTTCAAAATCGGGACACCCCAAAAAATGACCTTTAAATTTGGGGTGAAAAAAATTAATTCCAGAACACACTTAGAGAAAAGCCAAATTAAATCCAGAGGGGTTCCCTTATATGTGGTAGGTGTTTTCTTCTTAGTCGGAGAAGCGGCAGGTGCATTTTTGAAGAATTTTTAAAAATCATTTTAGGGACTTTAAAATATGCTTGCACCCATTTTCATGTACCCCAAATTTGATGGAACAAATTATTAAAAAATAAAAAACTAAGGGCTATTCTTCACCCCTTCTTCAATAGCCGCATTTATGCACCTGCCGCGGCTATTACAATCCCTGACTTCCTTCAGCAGGCTAAAATGGGGGTACCCATAGTGATCCTCCATGTCTGGACATCTTTAGGGGGACCCAGGGACATTTCCTGAAAATTCACGATTTTTTTGTGATACTTACCTTTCCGCCAGCTCCTGTTTTCGCTGCTTCCTAATTGAATACGGGGATAAAGCGGGCACGAGCCCGATAATTATATCCCTGGAAAACCTGCAATATGGACCGAAAAGTCCAGCACTGACTTTTCGCTCCCAAATTGAATACCCCCTAAATCTAGCAAATCAAATAGCTGTGTTAGAAATTAATTTTACAAATTATGGAATTAGGTTGATTTATTGCTTACTTACATTGTTATACAATGTGGCTACCAGATATCTTTTCTGACTGGGCCACTTATAAGGCTGTCATGGCAACATTGAACGCCTGCTACTGATTGGGCAAATGTTTCTACCCATTAAATGAAGGACCTACCCAGCACCATTATACTGCCTGGCTTCCTTTTGATACCAGTTGCCATGAAAATCACTAATGCTAGTTGTTGATTGGGAGACATTTGTGTCCTTTCACTTTACGGAGTGGCATGACAAAGCAGCCCAACGAGATTTGCTGTTCAAAATTGTTGTTATTACAATTGCTACTGACTAACTGGTTGCTGTGACAAAAATCTAATGCCAGCAGTGGAATGGGTGAATCATATATCCATCCACTTTATCAAGCAGTATAATGTAATCAACCAGCCTGACGTGATTGGCCAATCATGATAGTTGCTAAGACAACAACCTCTGAAGGACAATGACTAGCTAAGCATTACTTCAATCACATACAGTTACTGTATGTAATGATTGGGAAAAGACTCAATTAAATAAGTAAATGTTCCACAGAAACAGCTGGGCATTCATGATCAAGCCACCCGGCAAAAAACACATTGACCAGACCTGTAGATGCATGCCAGTCTGTGTATGAACAGGCATCTGATCCTGAGACTTGTACAGTACTTTCCTTTATTTCCCCATTTGGTTTAGCACACATTATTATTTGGCACCATTTGGCACCATGTGTTTCTTCCTTCATTAAAACACCTATGCTTATGCTCATATTATTGTAGATTTATAGCTTGATAGACTTATATTGCTGTGTAACTGGAACATTTATACTCTAGAGTTGTATGAATCTACTATGTCTAATTGTTATATTTGAATGTCACTCGGCATGCTTTATAGACTGAAAGGAAAATGCCCAAAGAACAAGCAGGAACTGAAGACATTTGCAGTAGAGGCCTGGCAGAGCATCACCAGGGATGAAACCCAGCATCTGGTGATGTCTATGTGTTCCAGACTTCAGGCTGTAATTGCCTGCAAAGGATTTGCAACAAAGTATTAAAAAGTGAAAGTTAGATTTAGTATCGGTTAGTTTGTGCCATTACTTTTGGCCCTTTAAAAAGTGTAAGGCACATATATATAAACCGTTGGAATTCCTACACCGTTCACCTGATTTGGATGTAATTACCCTCAAATTAAATCTGAAAGTCTGCAGTTAAAGCACATCCTGTTTGTTTCATGACAAATCCATTGTGGTGGTGAATAGAGGCCAAAATATGAAAATTCTGTTAATTTCCCAATATTTATTCACCTGTATATATATATATATATATATATATATATATATATATATATGTGTGTGTATTTATATGGGATTTACAGTATATGGGTTTACGTAACCAATCCATAACATTCTATGCAATGTTGCATATTTTTATTTGAGAAATGGCATGACGTGATCTACTATCATGTATTTAAGGATACTAACAAGGTTCTTGTTATATTGTTTCAAAACAATTTCTAGTACTCCTTGAAAGCTACCTTATGAATTCATATTTAATGAATTAGCCTAATTTGGTTGGGATCAGATATCACTACATGATATTTTTGTCTATTTACATGTTGTGGTTTTCTGTCTTATCTCGTTGTACCTGATTGAACTTATTTTAATATGATATTTAATAAAAGTTATATTTTAATTTCTGACATAAAAATGTATGTGTCCCACAAAAAGAGTATGCTTTTCTATTCCCATAACTTAGTACTGCTATACTGACTCTAAGGAGCACCACCAACAACATTATATATTTGTATTTCCTCTATACTGTATGAAACACTCAAATTACACTAACTGTTGTTTTTTTATCTTAATTATTATTGATTAATTATTGGATCTGTGTGATACCTCCTCTTTAGTGCCTGTTCCAGATATGTTCTTGTAATTACACAGAACTTTCAATATGGGTTATATAGTATACAAAACTTATAGAACTGTTCTAATAAAAAAAACAGATATTTTTTATTAAAAATGTATTAGCACTGATTAATAGTCACCTGAGGTTATAACTAGGAAAAGCAGATGGCTGTTTTCACTTTCCATTCTTTACTCTGTAGGTATGTTGTCATTTTATATTACAGCCATCTCTGTTATTCTGTAGTATGGAGGCAGGGTAACTGAATACATCAAAGGAACTTGAGATGCATTGTTAACCTGCATCACATATGGAGACCTTGGCAACTACCTTCAGAGTAATGGTACAGTGGGAATATATGTTGTGAGATCAAAAGGAATTCAATACAATACAAAGCATAACAATATTCCTTCATACTGAATACATATAAATAGGGACATTCAAGTACTTTACCTTTGTTGCCTTGTAACAGATTAATAAACACATCTAGCAGCATATCTCCTTTTTTAGTCATGTGAATTGAAAAGGATGAAAGTATCAGTGTGATGTCAATAATAAAAACCACAACAACCGAATAAGAGAGATATTAAAAAATGCTGTTGATTTCAATTTGTTTCTTTTTACCACAGCTAATTTTCCTTTAATGTATTTAGCATATAAAAAAACAAAATGAAACCAAACCAAAGTATTAATTTCTGTTTAAAAGGAAATTTATAAACTTGCTTTACCTACATAACAGGAAAATTCAGATGTAAGCAAAGAAATTATCTGAATAGATAAATCTGTTACTGAAGAACTGATAATGACTTAAGATATAAAAACAAATGAAATATTGCATGTTTATATGAAACCATTAAAGTATATTAAAATCTGTGTTTAAAAGGTTGAAGATAAAACAAAAAATCTAAAGTATTCATTGCAATGTGCTTGAGAAAGGATCACGTTAGATCCAAAACATAATTTCTAAAACTAAATAAGAATTCCTTTGATTATATTACCCTTTTGTTCTGGCACCTTGTTTTGATAAATATTTTTGTGATGTGTAATTTTTTTCATTCTTGTTAAATATATATACAGTATATATATTCTCCATAGACAAAAAAAACATTACGGTTTCACATGTCCCATTAAGGCATCTTACACATGATCTGAATTTTCACAAAACCTACTGAATTTCTGCCACTCAAACATAAAAATGCAATGAAATTCCGATTAATAAGGCTGACGTCTTAATGTACATGTTCCTTGCACAATACAGATATGGTATGCCATCACACCCTGTGGTTAACTACAGATTCAGCACTCTCCCAGAGTGAGATTCCTGTCACTCAGAAAATGGTGGAGCTCCTAATTCACACAATTATATGCTTATTGGAAAACACACATGCAGTCTATGTAAATGAGACTAGACTGGGAGATCCTACTAGGACAGGTTAGTACTGTAGGTTAGTACAGTGGAGGGGCATCATTGTCTGTGCTTGCCCTGGACAAGGGCTCCATGCTGCACCTATGTATCTGCAGAGTAGAAGGCCAGGGGGAGAAGGGGCCTGCTTATTACATCTGTACTGGGCCACAACAGGGCTGCTAGTAGGGCCCTCTTTGGAACTGTTACCTCTTGGATAAACAGCATTGTCTTGAATTGATAAGTAGAAGGTTGAGTGAGTCAGCAGGATATACAGTGATAGAGATCCTTTTGAATATCCAAACTAACTAGACTCAGGTAATTATCATCATAACATGTACACTGAAGTGCCCTAACGGCAAATGACACTTGAAAATAAACTTATGCATCTTAAACAATAATCTTAAACTATAATAAAGATATGGAGACAGATGTTGCACTTAAACTGGTTGATCTTTTAATTTAAATATTAATAAATAATAACTTTACCATGGTGGTGACCAAAAAAACAGCAGCTGGCAATAATTAATGATTACCAATCAGATGACTACAAAAACTTGCAGGCCAATTGCCCACTTAGCAAGCCCATAGCTTACATGAGACTCCCCAATACCTTCAAAGCCCGGCTAGCCAATTGATTTTGCTGATCCCTGTAGAAACAATCATCCGTAAGGTATAGCAAAAGGGGAATGACCTGTTAATCAATTCACTGACCCCTTGGATGTTGTTATTACATGCCGGGATGTAGTTATCAGACTGGCAGATGGCATGCCGCTGGTCTGAATCTTGATACTGAAAGTCCAGCAGGGGACTTAAGATATGTGTCAAAATACTGATATCTTTCTTAATATTGATGACAGAACATAGACAGATGCCAGCCCGAACGAGTTAAGTCTGGGGCATCTCAGCTGTTAGTCGCTGGGGGGGAGGGTTAGGTTCAGATAGCATAGTGTAGTTAGTATTAGGTTTTGGAGGTGGGAGGTTAGGGTTAAGCATCCCTGGGGGGTAGGATTAGGCACCACTGGGGAGGGGTTAGGCACTAAGGGTGAGAGTTAGGTTTAGGCATGAAGGGGGGAGACTTAGGTTAAGGCACTAACAGGGAGGGTTAGGGTTAGGCTAGTAGAAGGGCAGGTTAGGGTTAGTGGGAGAAGGGGGGAGGGTAAGTATACTTACCCAACCCCTGTCAGGATATCAACCATCGTGATGCCGTCTTCAGTATTTTGACAGGAGGCATTCCGACTGCCGGCATTTCATACCAATTCCTTTCTCGCCACATAAGGCACTGAAAAGGAGCCAAGCCCAACACCATAAACTCAAACTAAACTATCTAAAATACACTCCAAATTAGACAAACTCCAATATTGTAAGATGGACCCCATCTGGCAACATGCAACTAGGGACACCACCACCACACCAACAGAGCCATTCGCCAGTCTGAACGTATAAAGGGAGTGCATATGTACACTATCCAACTGAGCAATCTAAACAGTAAGTAAAGAGGGACCCAACACTGGCAGGGATAATTAACCTTCTCAATGGCAAGAAAATAGGGTCCCACAAACAAACTAGCAGGACCTATTGCATTTCTCAACACCCAGCAGTAGGGTCTAAACCCCTCATATCAATACACCATATAACACCAGACAGTCAGATAGTGCAGCTGATCCCTGAAGGGTAAAATTAGCTAACACAGTGCATGGACAAGCTAAAAACACAAAAGGATGCCACTTGAACTCAATATGGCACATTTCCCAAGGTCTTCCCACAACATCCCACCAAACAAGGGAACCAAAAGTCCCATAAAAGGAGGGAAAGGAAAGAGGGAAGAAAAGGGGGGGGATAATTTGGCCAGAGGTAAAAACTTGAAAAACATGCCAGGAGTACCACAGCCCATAAGTCTCCATGGTTCAGGGCAAAAATAGGAAAAAATCCCTCAAGGCCCCACTGCTAATGATGATGAGTGGTAGGACACTCCCAAGTTAATAAATTTAGAAAACATGACAATGCAAACCAACAAAGAAAACCAGATAGCGATTGGGTATAGCATAAATGAACAGCAAAGCTATGGTGTACCAACGGCACTATCACTGATGCCGGAGGCCAGCAGGAGAGCAAAACATAGTCGCCAACCCTGGACAACAAGGGTCGGTAAAACAAAATCTTTAGGGAACATCCAGATGACTGCATAGCATGCTAGCACCGAAGACAATATTGAAACACCCAAATAAACAAAAACCATGACCAGGAACCATCAAATGCATTAACCATGTGTGCTCAAATGGAAATCCTGCTAATACACCAGCCCAGGACCATGCCATCAGGCAGTACTGGGAATCAACACAGGGACACGAGGAGCCCAACGACCACAACTCAGTTGGTCAGGCCTTGAACATAGCAATCCTCACAATATCAACAGCATCAAGGCCCTCATACCTTATAAAAGGTGGCTTGATACTCTTGAATCTGGCAACAAACACTACAATGCAATGCTAGAAGATCCAATGAAGCTGTGACCATAACCAGGGTCCAATAAATGCATCAACCATGCACCCTCAATTGGATATCAGACCACCAAGAGGCCCACGACAGCATTGCTGGGCAGAGGCCCAGGACAGTGATACCCAGCCAATAAAGGTGTCAACACAGTGATGCAGAGGAACCCAAAAACATGACCCAGTCAATAATCATCAATCATCGCTACTGACACAAAGCTGCACCATAAATCGGGGCATGAGATCTCAGCAAAGGTGGGAAATAGAATGCTTTGCTAGCCACCAGCTGCCACCACATGCAATAATACTGTAACTCGATGTACACACTCAACCCACTCGCTGCAAAAGCCCAGTCATGTGCATCGCTCAAGATGTGCAATGAAACAAACCCACCATTTTTCTCAAAAATGCATCCCGTCCACCCGCCAGGTCAAGACAAGAGTATGCCAAAGTTGCGCGACCAGTTACTGCATTAAACAGCAACAGCAAGCACAAGCGCAGCAGTGGAAATTAAGATGGAGCAAACAAAGAAATAGCATAGACCAAACCAGCAGCAACTTTTAGCAACAGATGATAACTCAAAGTAACTTCCTCTACTAAACTATACATATCTAATTTTATCTTTCAATTTGAATGTTGATTATTTCTAACAATAAAAGTATAATGTACTAGATTTTGTATTTATCAGCTCCTTGATATATACAAAGGGAAATGGGATGTACTGTATGTGAGTTTTGTCATCACTAATTAAGAACAGAGACTGAAGGGAAATCAAAATCCATCAGCAGGATGGAACTCGTTAAATACAGTGATCTCCAGTGAGGAACTAGTTCAATTTTGTAATCATTGCCAAAAACCTACCTAGGTTTGGTGAGTACAATACCAATGAGCATGTTTTTTTTTCTCAAATCTTTAATCATATCACTCTATTGGTGTGTCTGCATCTGACATTCACTCACAGAACTGTGCACCAATCCTTCAATCTACTGTACTATTGCACTACATACCTGTATATATATATTTAATTCATTCTATACCCAAGCTGGATAAAACAATAATCTACTGACAAGCAATTAAAGGGAAACTGATTTGGGACATTTACTCGTACACCGTGGATTTTCATTTCTGAAGATGAATACCAGCTTTTATACCGTAAGTAGACAACTACCTAGTAGGGTAGCTCTTGAGCATCCATGTGACTGTTACTTCAACATAGAAAATTGGACCTTCTTATAATATGAATATTTGTTACTACATTTTGGAAACTTTAGAATGAGACCCAACCATCTCCCGCCAGGTGTCGTAATAAAATGTCCTCTCTGTCATATTCTTGGAGTTGGAAGACCAGAATGAGAATGACCAATAGGAGCTCATGAACGGAAGTATGAAATGATGTAAAGAATTAAGGCCACCCTACAAATGTAAAATTAATCCATGTGCTTGATACTGGCTCTAACAGGAAGGGAATTGTAGAAATCCAGGTATTAAGAAACTTACAGTTTTGTCTTAATCTGCTTCTTACCAATTACTACACACAGAAACTAATTTATTCTTTAATTAACATATAAATTTTACACTTCTGCAAACTCCTACAAAGCAGCAGATTTATATTTTAAATTCACATAAATCCTGAAGTTCTCCTAATATATTGCATAAAGGTGACATTTAAGCAGCATTTTATGTGTAAGTCTCAGCACTTGCAGGGAATGAACATGCATTAATACAGGGCAAGTGAATGGTTTCATAGCATTGCATAAAACACTGACCCCGCAGTAAATGGATTTATAATGTCACCAGAATGATGTCACTTAATCTGATTGTAAACAGCAGGGGATTGTTCAATATTAAATTGTATTAATACATGGTTCCTTCTGATTGATTTGTTTAAATTACACTCTATTTGCTATTTACTCAATTGAGTAAATCAATGCTTAATGTTCCTTAACATTTTTGAAATTCAATATGTGCAGAGTGTGTATGTGTTACACATATGTCTAATTTTAAATGTAGACCCATATATAACATCCCAGAGATAACACATTACTTTTGTGAAACTAAATCATTGAGGCGAAAAATTAACCATGAATTTTACAACTCATTTGATAAAATGACCCACTAAAACATCACTTTTTTAAATTAATGTCTTAAAATATCTATTTTCTATGATTTGAAGCAGTTTTGCGTTTTTTCAAACAGAATTAAAATAAAACATATATCAGGAAGTGCATGACCAAATTCAGTTCAAAGGAGTCTTTTGGAAAGAAATTACCAGTGTTAATTGTCAAGTTTAGAATAACGAATAGTTGTAATGATCAGGAACAATTTACCCTTGAAGAGTTTGGTAAGCAAACTTGGAGTAATTTACGTAGCAGTTGGTGATGCAACACAAATATGTCAAATAGACAAAGATGTAGGAGATTGCAAAACAGACTGTAGAGGTGGTGGAGATTTTGAGAGCTTGTGATGGAAGTTAATTGTACTAGCCTTCTGATGTTCACCTTGATTTGCAAGACAAGAGTTGGCAATGATGTGGATGCCTTTATGACTACCTTCATATGGGTGGCCCCCTGCTGACAATTGGCCTTTGGACTTTTGGGCTATACAGCTTACCCCTCTAGTAATGGGGAAGACTCAAGCAGAATATGCGGCAGTTCGAAATTAGAATGTTGCCAGTTATGGAATGGTGAATAAGACATCTGTGACTGTCTTGTTCTCAATCAAGAGACTTACTGATAGTTGTTTCAGTCAGAGTGTTATTACCCAGCTGTCACACCCCAGGTCATAATGCATAACTTTTCAGACTTTTCAGAAAAGGGACTCTGCCCAGAGCTTCATATGGCAGGCCAAGTAATGAATGCTGTACTCTTGAAATGGTTTACCTGTCTTCTTCCTTGGGGCATTGCTTGTTATGTCTAGATTCATAGAAAAAAAACAATTTGTCAATGGTTACAGTATTAATTAGGTGGAAAATGCCTTGGCAGCAGATGAAAAGGGAGGGGGTGTGACATTCCTAGCTGCCTTTAAGAGTCCTCAGCTGGCAATGAAGCCTTTTACCAATCGAAGCCAGCAGCATAGGCTCAAAGGTTGGAGCTCTGCTTCCTGGTTCTTCAAATCCTGCAAGCACCTCTTTTGGTTAAGTCCCATTAAGCTATTCCTTGCTTACCTAGAAAATAGGATTTCCATCATCATGGTCTGGATCAGCACTGGAGCGGGTCTCACTTTGCAGTGTCTGGAATCCAACACTGCACAGCGCTTGCTTAGTCCAAAACCAACTGACAACATTTGCTCATAATATGGATGTTGAGGTGATAGACTGTTTCTTTTCAGAGCTGTTGACTATAGCATAGTAAAATCAAGCTTTGGCAAAACGCTGATACTACAGGACATACCCCCACCAAAGAAAATTTGTCATAAATGTCTTATTCATATTGATTATATTTATTAGGTCATCTGATCCTATCTAACCATCTTTATTCAATAGCCATCAGGGGATAAACTGACACTTTGAGGGTGGGGGGGTTTGTCTATATTTACTACCTCTTGTTTTATTTGGGGGAAATTGGTCAAGTAGTCTTGCACTCTTTGGATTAGAAATGAAAGAGGTGTTTCTAATGTGACTGAGACCCCTGATGAGACATTTAAGAGAGTGTGAGGGAGAGTTTTTTGAGATAATCAGATAGTAGATGTGAAAATGTGCTAGAGATGGAAACACTAAATAAATGGTTAAATATGTATAAAGTGGGGCAGGAGAGAACAGCTTCAAGAAGGTCCATGGATTGAACGGTGTGCATAAGTAAGATTGATCCGCTGCATCAAAAGCAGCAGATAGGACTAAAAGGATTTTGCCATAAGTTAATAATTAATAATCATTTATTGTAATCTATGTGGAAAATTGGGGACAAACACTTGACTGCAACAGTGACTAAGAGGAGTGAAATTGAGTTATGTGTTTGAATACACATCCGTTTTCACTAAAACAGATTGGTAATAAAGGGGAGGAGAACAATAAGCGAGCAGTTGGAGAGAGGATGAAGCAAGAGATGGTGAAATGACATTGTGTTTAGAGAAAGAAAGATAGGAACAAGTAAAGACAGGCACGTGTGTGCATGCAGTGGGAAACTGGGAGCAGAGAAATTATATCAGATGTCCATAGTCAAAATGGAATGAAGGAGGAGGAAAAGTTGTGATTTTCTCCTTATCCCAGTGGGTAAGCCTGAAAATGGTAACAGCCAAGGTGCTGTAGCAAAAAAGATCAACTGTGTACAGTAGATCTATGTTCTGTTAAGTTACTGTAGGTCTTAGAATAATAATACATAGACCTACTAAGTGTAAGCATTACATAAAAACATACTGTACCATTTATGGAAAAAGTTTTTTACCTTAAACTATATGTTAGGGCGAGCT
The DNA here is from genome assembly GCA_031769625.1 of Taudactylus pleione. Taxonomy (NCBI): domain Eukaryota; kingdom Metazoa; phylum Chordata; class Amphibia; order Anura; family Myobatrachidae; genus Taudactylus; species Taudactylus pleione. The sequence goes on from JAUIMM010000614.1 coordinate 1,256,591, forward strand.
TGGACAGACCACAAAAGCCACACAGGGCCACACTAATCACAGTAGGTGTCTGTTGCAAAAGCTATGAGGGTGGCAAGGCCATACCATTTTTAGTGGCATGGTTCAGCTTGCATGTAAGCAAGGTTCCTGGAGAGCCCCCTCCAGAACTCTGATTAATAAAGTTACTGATGTGTGCTGGTCTTACAGTCTGAAACAGTACCAGAAATGTTTGTTTTTTTTACTGCACTGCAAAATGATCTAAAATGAAGTAAAATGGTGTATTCATTTCTATTTATTTAGAGAAATTGTAGTATTTGGGAGTTTAATTGTTACAGTATGTTCTGTTCACCAAACTGACATAGCAAGGTGTTAATAACAAAGTAAGCAGATTTAATGAAGGAGACAAGGTGCCTATTACTTATTCCGGCAGCACCATCCCTGCAATGCTTTATGTTGAGTCTGTGCCTGGCAGCCGTTTGTATAAACATTAAGCAAACGTCTGATCACTGGCTGCTTATTTTAGCCTAAATAGCCGGCTGTCAAATCAGAGATACATTCATATGCTAAGCAGATGGTATTACTATATAATTCCAGGGCTATGTTGTGTGCAGTGGTGGATTTGCCTATATTTTAGTCATTAAACAAATTTTAGCTTTGTAAAAGGTGATTCTGAGATTTATGATAAAACAATGAAGAGAATCCTGAAGATGTAAAAACTGCTGAGTTTGCTGAATAGTAGCAAAGGGTAAGCAATACTGTTCCTTCAATTAAAGTTTTCTTTGCTTTTAAGATTATTAACAAACTTGGAAAAGATAGGCCAGAGATCAGAGCTAGCCTAGATTTGTATGACAGCAGACAAAGACATCTTGTTCCAAGTCCTCTCAACCCTTCACAAACTTTGCCCTTGAGTTGAATATGCTACCACAAACACATTGTTTAAAATCAAATCTACCCCTTTTCATCCAAAACCCACCTCCAACCTGGTACACTGAGCACAGACTGAGCATGGGTCAGAGCTGGGTTTTACGCCTTTCACACTAGTGTCTGGACCCAGGTTATTTCCCAGGTCCAGCTGTTCACACCCTTCAGTGACCCGGGTCTTCCGGCTTTACAGTGGATGCTTGGAGATGATAATGGAAAATGGTGGGTTTTAGCAGGATGATATTTTTTTGTACATTCATTTTTTCCCTTGTAAGATCTATGGAGGTGCTTTAGGACATTTATTTTCAACATACAATGACAGTCAGCCTCAAAAGTGGTTTGCTTACCAGATTAATTGAAGGGAAGGGTTCAGATATTGGGTAATATCATGTATGAGATGTGTAAGGTACCAAGGGACTTGTTCCATCAGCAGGTTGTAGGCTTGTTCTCATGGCATTATATTGATTTAATCACACTGCTTAAGGGCTTAAGACACTAAAATGCGTATAATATAAGAGTGCATAGTATTTTAAATAAATTAATAATTTCTCAGACTGCTTTGTATAAAGAAATGTAAAAAAAACTGGCACACTAGCAGGAGGTCTTCAATGGCTGTAATTTGTGAGTACATTGGGAACTGGCATCCGAACAGAGGGCTACAAAGAGCCTCCCGTCATCTTGCTGAGCTAAGACTAATTTGTCAGGTTATTTCTAGGACATGCAGTGCAGCTGTCCACTCTGGGACTCCTGCCTTTATGACTCCAACTAATTAATTATATAATTAACCCCTGCCTAAGGCTATGGCTAAGGCATCCAAACAGAGCAATATGTTGCTAGAGGAATGTTAAAATGAATGTGTTTTCTATCCAGCTACTTACCCTAGACATATCCCTTTCTCCACTAGAGCATGTATTCCCAGGTTGATCAATTATTTAATGCTTTTCATCCTTTTTTCCAAGCTCCCTAAAGAATGTTGTTCTAAATTAAATACATTCCTCTTTGTATCAGCTCAACATTCGCTCAGCAAATGAGATCATTTGAATACTGAATTTCACCTGAAAGCAAATGTATTTTTCCTTTCATTCCCTGCTTTTTTCTTTTGTTGATTGCTGTTTTTTTGGCTTTGTCAATAAAATCTCCTCTTACACCTGCCATTTATCTAGAAGCACAGTCATATAATAAATTGTGACTTAACCACACGTTTTTTATATGATTGTAACAGGACCAAACCTGGCAGTGATATTTTAATGCCCAAAAACAACATTTTAGTTTTACAAATTCATAATCTTGAATACGTTTTATTTTAGATGTAACAATCTCAATTATATGAAGCTATATGGTTGTCCAGCATTTTTCATGTTAATTATCAGGAAATTACTAATGACATTTATAACATCCTATAGATCAGGGGTGGACAATAAGTGGTCCCTAGCTGTTGTTGAACTATACATCTCAGCATGCCCTGCCACAGTTTTGCCAATTGGCCATGCTAAAACTATTGCACGGCATTCTGGGATGTGTACCTCAGCAGCATCTGGCAGCTTATTTCACACCCCTGCTGTAGATACTGAGGATCCATTTTAATTGGGTGCAAAAATGATGTAATGCGTAGTTGAGAAAAATGTTTCTAATGCGCTTGCATCTAAGTCGCACTGCACATGTGTCCAGAGTCTGTGCGCACAGTTGTGATTGAGATACACAGTCTCAAATGTATTTAAACTGTATTGGGCTTTCCTGGGTGGTAACTGGGATGTGACAAGGTGGATTCACAGAGATGATCCATCTAATGCACAGGTTCTCAAACTCGGTACTCAGGACCCCAAACAGTGCATGTTTTCCAGGTCTCCTCACAGAATCATAAGTGATATAATTAACTCCACTTGTGGATGTTTTAAAATGTGTCAGTGAGTAATGAATACATCTGTGCACCTGCTGGGTGACCTGGAAAACATGACCTGTGTATTGTCCTGAGGACCAAGTTTCAGAACCACTGCTTTAATGGGAATTTTTTGGGAGTATTGAGGGTGTGAGGTATTTGTGAACTCTGATACATAATCTCTAACAATGGAGGCCATACACTAATGGACAATATACACCTTGCATGGGGCTGGAGCATGTTATGTAGCGGTATTTGCATAAAGTCACAAAAGCAATACAGGCAAAAGATGGCTACAGCATCCAACTTAGAATCAGACCCTAGGTGTGCTGTCTTCAGAGCTGTTTCAAAACATTCAAACACAGACATGACTGGGAGAAATTAAGCATCATATTGGTGTAGAATGTCAATATCACTGGAAGTCATAAAGTAGACATACAGTAGAGAGATTGTTTAAAGTGCAATTTTGCCAAACTACATGTTTTTGGACAGTTTTATATTAGTTTTATAACTCATACAAAAGGCAAAGCCATACATTACAGTATATAATGCAAATGCACATCTTGTGAAACTGAAACCTTGATGTGTACAATGTAAAGAATACAAATTGTGCAATGAATAAATGGCAGATTGCAAAATCTCACTTCAAACTTGAAATTACCAAAAACAATACCCAGAAAATGTAGATTTGTTCCTGATTGCAAGATTATTCAAATAGTATTCCTCTTGACTATAAAGCCTTTTTAAGCTGCATTCACACACAATGATTTTTTGAACGATTATCAATAAACAATATCATTTAACGATAATCGTTTGAAGAAATCGTTCACTTTCTGAGTCAAACGATGAACGATTATCATTCATGCTCGTTCATGTTTGTAATTTTTAGTTTGTAGTTCAGTCAGACTTGTCAACTCAACAATTTTCATTAAGGGAATATGCAAAAATTGTTTGTAGTTCAAGAAAATCATTCATTACACTTTAAAAAATCTGACAGATAATCTGACAGAAAATCGTTCATAAAATTGTTCATAAAATCGTTGGTAACAAAATCGTTGTGTGTGTATGCAGCTTAAAAGGTCCTCAAATCTTTCTGCTACTATGGGATTTTAAATAAGGAAATGTTTGCTGAGATGGTTATTTGAGCCTTCATTGCACTGCAGCATACAGTATGACGAAGGAGGAAAGGCTCAGAAGGAGTGAGGAGTAGCAGCAGCAGTAACATGTGCTGCAGAGTTTCTCCAGAGTCTGTCGGGGCCAGTGTTGCCAATAAGCAAAACAAGTCAGTTGCCTAGGGTGCCAATTGCTAGGGAAGAATTAAAAACACTAAGGGACATATTTATCAATTAGTATTTAAGGGATATCACCCGAAAATAGACATTTTGGGGGGCTACCCGCATATACTAAGGAAACTGTAGATTTATGTATGGGGATCACAACAAATATTGGAGATACCTACTGTGATCCCCATTTCTCAATCACAAAGGCAGCCAACGGGGGCTGCTAAAATTTCAAATTAACCCAAGTAGTGAACGTCATTGTAGCCTATGGTCTACAATCTGCAAAAGTTACTGGGAGATGTATCCATAGGATCCCTCCCCGACACTCTCCCTTAACCAATTGTGGACTGATGACCGTACCTGCGTAGTAGCATTGCACCCATTAGTGTTTCGGTTAGTGTTATTGATAGAATTACACCAAAAAGACATTGTATGCATCCCAATATTATCTACATTACATCAGTGTTGACATGCTGAATGTCAAATAGATCAATGTCGATATTATGAACATATTAAAATGTTCATTGTCAATATAATTGACCTGTTGAAATTGTCATGTCATGCTAGAGTTGAATGCAGGTCAGACATAAATACTCTCTCATTGGGCCTCATTGTGATTTGGGCGTAAAATAAAAAAGAGTAAGTAACTGTGAACCTGGACAAACCATGTTGTAATGCAAGGGGTGCAAATACTTTTATTTCTTTATTTTGCATGCAGGGTAAATACTGGCTGATTTTTCATGTAAACATTTTTACATAGAAAGTTATATCTGAGTTTAGACACACACCTTTCATTATAAATTTCTCTGCACATTTTACGGGATGCAATCGGGAAACCTGCTGACGGGATCCTGACAGCCGGCTTCCCGATTGCTTTATCCCGGCGAGGGTTAAATGACAGGCGTCTATACCTAGATGCCTGTCATTTTTCCCACGCCGGGAGACAGGCGCCCGGCCTCCCGATCGAAGGGATGCCAGGTGCCGTGAGCGGACAGCCATGGGGGGGAGGGTTAGGTTTAGCGCACCTGGGGGGAATTTAGGGTTAGGCACCCCCCGGGAGAGTTAGGGTTAGGCTAGGGGGAGGGAGGGTTAGGGTTAGGCAGCTCCCCAGGGGACTTAGGTTTAGTCAGCGGGGAAGAGGGGATTAGGGTTAGGCACTTACAGGGGGATAAGTGTTAGGCACTTGGGGGGAGGTTAGGGTTAGGCACCCCTAAGGAAGGTTAGGGTTACGGGGGTTAGGTTAGTATATACCTACCTGAGGACGATAAGGATTTCAAGCGCTGTCGGACTGCCACTGCCAGGATCTGTCATTCTGTTGTGCTGCCGTTGCCGGGAATCGAACCACGGCCGGCGGTATTTCATACCGATTTCCATTTTACATCTTCCCCACCTGCAGTGCATTATGGTTTTGCCAAGGTGCACAGTTTCTTGCTTTCAAGTCAGAATTAGGCTAATTATGAGCTGGGAAATAAATGCAGCCAGACCGCCCCTCTCCATAGGATTAATTTCATATATGTCATTGATATCAGTGTGAACTTATACCAGCTCAATTGTGGATGGGAGTTGTGATGATGGTGATCTTTTCTCCTCTAGAACCTCCTTTGTGGCCTCCTCTGGGATTAGCCCAGCACAGTGTTCCAGCAGCATCTCAGAGAAACATAGGGGTAAAATGACTAAACTTCGAGTTTGGTCGAGATTGCAATTTTGGGTGAGTTTAGGCATGCTTTTCATCTCGCAAATTTACTAAAGACAAACTCGTGTGAGTTTGGGAGAAATGTTTTAATTTTTCACTGAAAAACTCAGATGAGATTGCAAACTCGAATCAACTCACCATAGGCCAAACTCAAGTACTTTTCATGAAAAAGATGCAACTTGGGAATTTACTAAGAATCAAGATTACAATCTCAGGTTAAAATGTAACAAACTCACAGAGAAATTTAAGTTTCAAATAGACCACCTCCTGAGCTGCGAGTTTTGCAGAAACATACACAGATCAGTGTGATTTGTGTATGCTTCTGCATGTGTGCATAATTTAAAGTCTATCTATGTAAAACAAATGATGTAGGCTTCCCCCTCAAAAAAAAGTAAACCAGCCTCATACTGCTCAGCCAGTCCTGGTTCCTAAGATTATGGGGAACAAAACGAGTAGGGTTCCCCCATAATTTAGGAACCAGCACCAGGGCCAGTGCTGGTTTTAAATATAGGGGGGAAAAATTGCCACAGCCAGGAGACCCTATTACCATGGTCAAAGTATTCTCACCCCAAGACGGTCATGCAAAGCCAGGGATTTCAGGGGAGGTGGGGACCACGAAAAAAGGGGGTTACCCTCTCCTGAAACCACAGGCTTGGTCTGAAGCCTGGGGCTCTTACCCGCTCCCCTGTGCTGTGGGTACAGGGGTAATAAAGTGTTAAATAGTAGTAAACTATTGTATTTTACAGTGGAACTACATGTGACAGCATGCCTGTCCTTTTGCACTTGTCGAACTACAAGTGCCAGCAGGCAGCCAGCACCCGTACCCCCACTGTAAAATAAATATGTAAAAAAAGACAGAACACACACACCATATATAGTAGAGCTTTATTGCATACCTATGCCACTCACACATACTTACCTACTGCCAGATGTTCACGTCCACTTGTCCCCATAGAGCCCGTTTGGATGTACCTGAAAAAAAGATCTTTTACTCACCTTCATCCTCACGCTGGTCTCCGTAGCATCCAGGGGTCTTGGCTAAAAAACAAACCGGCACCAGATCCATATTCTTACATTAGCGGTCTATGTGTGCGACCACATTCACCGCTAACCGGCTCCTGACTGATCAGTGTGAACTGTCAGGAGCCGCCAGCCAATCAGCGGCCACTAACTGTAGAGCAGCCATTGATTGGCTCCAGCTCCTGACAGTTCCCACATGGGCAGGTCAGTAAGTCAAGAGCCAGAGCCAATCAGCGGCCGCTCTACAGTTAGTGGCCACTGATTGGCTTGATCATCAGAAAACGTACGCTAAACTCACTTCTTAGTAAATCTGCGAGATGAAAAACTGAAAATTCACCCAAGAATCGGTGAGGCAAATCAAGATTTAAAAAAAAAACTCGACCAAACTCAAATATTAGCAAATTTACCCCATATAATTTTATGGCAGATAGGAACCACTTGGCTCATCTAGTCAGCCCTTTTTTATCTTTTGATAACCAATACCATATGTGATCTTTAGTTCTTTGTATGTATAATCTTGTACCAATCCAAAACATTTCAATTCACCACTACCCTTTCCGTGAAGTAATTTTTCCTCAAATTTACCTACACTACCTCCCTCCAGTTTTTGCACATGTCCTCATGTTTTAGTACTTCTCTTTCTTTGAGGAATGTTTCCCTCCTGTCCTTTGTTAAATCTGACAGTTTGTATCATGTCCCCCCTCTCTGCTCCAAACTATACATTTTAAGATATTTTAGTCTTTCCTTGTAAGTTTTGTGACACAGGCCCTACACTATTTTAGTTGCCCTTATTTGTAGAATCTCTAATGTAATTATATTTTTCTGGAGTTATGTCCTCTAAAACTGAACATACTATTCTATATGAGGTCTTACCAATGACTATGTCTTTTCCATCAACTGCCTGCCATACACTACTGTCACTGTAACAAGGTGGGTGCTGATATACACAGGACATGTAGATGATGCATACTACTTAACAGATCCCCTTATACCCACATGTATTGTCATCCCTTTACCACATGCTTCCTCCCAAGACCCTCAAACCGACACAGACATGTAGTACATACATGATTATGTTTTATCCTCCATATTACCTGACTGACACAGACCCCCAACTCCCTTCACTCCTATGCAATGTCACCCCTACACCATATGCATCCTCCCTGGACTGACACAGACATGTAATACATTACAATATATACATGATTACACTACATCCCAATGCCCAATATTATCTAACTGACACAGCCAACCACGCTACTCACCATTTTGTAAGCGAAGCAATCTGCCCCACAGTAACTCTCCATAGCCTACTAAGGGTGGAGGAGGGTCGGGTGATTGGTGGATTTTGGCAGACATGAGGCGTTCCACAAGCAGCAGTGGGATGATGGGTGCATAGGTGGACTTCAGTGGCCCAAAAATTACAGACAACAACCATCTGGGGTGAGGTCCTTCAAACTCAGGATTGGCCTTGACATTTCTGTACTGTCCAGAGGAATCCTGGATGGGGTTAACCCTAGGTTTGTCCATTTGCAAAGCTAATTGTTTTTTTTTGCTTTTCTCCCATGAGTGTTGCGGTCATGTCACTGAAGTGTTTGTGTACTCAGATTCATACAGGTAATCTGCACTTGCCATAGTGCTTGTGCAAGCTTTGGTGGTCCACCTCTGTTTCAGACTATTTGTCTTGGATGATTAACCAACACAAATGTTGATGAAGTGGGCAGAACTACACTTATCTGAATGAGACAAAAGATGTTGCAATGCCAGCAAATCATGGCATAACAGGGAAACTGCAGTAATACCATTTGAATTCAGTGTCCTGACATACTCAATTAATTTGTAATATCTAATTTTCTATTAGATTTTGCACATTAGTTTGAATTCTCCTGTTTTAAATGTGCAATAACTTGTATTTATTAAATGTATTCATTACATTCCTTTGGTTGTATCTGAGGTCATCCATAGCAGCTGTCATGTCAGTAAGTGGGGTGTATACTGGTAAAGCAGAGCACAGATGTGTCCAAATACATGTATTCTGAAATCATGCCAAATAGTCATCCTTGGCTTGTTACAAAACTTGTGACAATGCTGCAGCTTGTGGCACTAAAATCATTCACTCCATGCAGTACACAGCTCAACTATTGGGTGGCCAGTGCACTCCTGAGGAAACTATAGCAGTGGGTGGAAGTGGCGCTGTTGCATACCCCAGCTGGCAGGCAATCATGAAACCTATTACTAAACCTAATACTGTAGGTAAACTGTTGCACATATGCATAAGTGCCGTGGACAAAATATTAACAATAGTAAATAGTACACATGACAACTTTAAAGCATTGACAGCACTGCTGTTACAAGTATTGCAACAATTTTACTGGCACAGAGGCCCTGATTCAGAGCCGGACACTCTGACAGAGCGCTCGCTCTGAATCAGGGCCATCCTTCTTAATTTTAGAGCGGCCTCCTGGCTGCTCGTATAGCTGCGGGTGACCACCCACAGCTATAGCGAGCGGCCAGGAAAATGGTCGCAATGGTCAAGACCATCGTGACCATCGTGCTTGCGATGAGACCCTTGTGGTAGGGTCTCATTGCCGCAAGCCCTGGAGTGCTTTCGGTTCTATCAGAGCCGAGAGCACTCCCACTGACATCACTTGTGATGTCAGTGGGGCTGGTCCCAGATGGTAGGTGTTCCCATGGAATGACCATGGTGGTCGTGCGTTCCCCGGCACGACCACCAAAGGGGGCATGCTGTCACTCACCATCAACAGCATGCCCCCTTTGTAGCGAGACCCATAGTGACGGCTTGCCTGTCGCTATCCAGGTCTTGTGCATGTGCACGATGGAGCCGCCTCCATCGTGAGCATGTGCACTTGGCTAACATCAACCCGCTTGCGAGTGCTCAGCGCTCGCGAGCGGGTCTGAATTAGGTCCAGAGACTGTAGCATAATTGTTAGTACTGCAGAAACACATCGCTGTACATATTGATTATAACTTATAATAATTTCGTAATAATAACATTATTATTTATTCTTACTACAGTAGTTACCCACATTTTTTAAAGAAATCCAAAACCAAAACCAAGCCAACACTTGAGGGTGGTTTTGCCAAAACCAAAACAAGATGATTAAGAACCTAACCAAAAACACAGGGATCTGCGCAAATCTCTATTAAACTTACTGTACAGTAAGAGGGTCTAAACACCTATGCAAAGAAATACAGTTACAGAGAAATAAAAATCCTGTATATACAGTACATCACATATTTCTGTTGATTCAGGTTAGATCAGGCTGTCTGTGCACAAAGCCATAGCAGCGTCGCTGGAGGGATGTGACTGTAGTGTGTAGCACTGTAGAGCAAAGGTCTACATTTGTTGCACAAGTACGATGTAGTCATATTTTTTTATCACTGTTGGGAATGATTTTATACAGCAATGCAAAATGTGTTAAAGTGACAAGGACATGGGCGCAATCTCTATTAGTTCACATATGATGCAGGTGTCAATGTTTATACAGTAGTTAGGGACTGGCTCAAGGGACATTTCAGTGGAGCAGCTGTATGAGGACACCACCTCGTTTGGGGGGTGCAGTGCAGCCTCAGCTAGGCCCTTGACTGTCACTGACCGCAGGCACCGGCAGCTGCACCTGGTGCTGGTAACATCACTGTCAGTGCTCTACCAGCCAGCCCACTCTGCCACTCTGCCTCTAGCCTGTCCTGTGGCTGCAGACTTCAGTTTAAATTTGAATTCCATACCAAAGCTCTGTCTGGCTGCTGGCATTTGCAGCCCCAAAGCCAAGGCAAAGTTATGACAGGGTTCTGGACAGGCGGGCATTAAGCGATCTCTGGGGCTTATAAAGGGCAATGTTTATTTTTTTTCCTGTGGGGACCAAAGTGTGTTTCTTTCCCTGTGGGGGACAATGTGTATATTTTTTTTACATGTTTGGGCTAATGTGTGTTTTTCACTACTGGGGGTGGGGGGATAGGGGTTAGTTGGATTGGGGTGTGGAGCTCCAAATATTCTCCTACAGGATGCTAGCAGACCTGGGACTGGCATTGACAGTGGTGATATGCATCTATAACAATGTGGCCAATTCATATTCACAAAGGTCCTGTCACTAAGCATTGTGATAGTCTCCATGTCCTGCAGCAGTCTCTATTTTCTGACAAAGTAGAGCAATTTATACATTTGTTGCAATAATATGCAATAATAATAATAATAACAGTTTATTGCGTATTATGGTATGCAGTGTGCAAATATTGTAAATCAATTTGTCACATATATAATACAAAATGTATGGCACTGACAAGGAACATGTCGTACAACTGTGTAGTGAAATCCCTATTTGGTGTGATTTACATATCCAAAAGCCCTCCGTTTCATTGAGATACTGTATGTGTAACAGTGTAGTTGTTTGTGGTTTTAAACTGCTTTGCAACATTTAATGCACTGCCAAGTACTTGGATACAGGCCGTGCCATAGGAAAATCCCTGTTTGGTCGCAATTGATGTGAAAGTAGCCATTGACATGTACATTGTGGTGCATTACAATATCAAGTATATGACCATTTTATAATGGGCCTTTCGTTGAGTGCTATGTAGACATATTATACATTTATTGCACTAGTACAGTAGTTCTCAAACTCGGTCCTCAGGACCCCACACAGTACATGTTTTGCAGGTCACCTAGTTGGTGCACAGGTGTATTCATTACTCACTGACACATTTAAAAGTGCCACATGTGGAGGTAATATCTCAGTTGTGATTCTATGAGGAGACGTGGAAAACATGCACTGTTTGGGGTCCTGAGGACTGTGTATGAGAACCTGTGCACTAGTATAGAGTAGTTGTCACCCTGTCTATTGTGGTATATTGTTCATAAGTACATGTACTGTATTTTTATTTAATTGCAACTCTGTGGCAGAACCCTTTTTTGTAGATGGGCCTAGATGTCCATTGTTTGTCAATGGCTGTTTAATGCAGACACAGGGCCTGTTTCAGAGATGGACACAATTGTGATTTTTATGCTAACAAGCATTGTTTGCCATTGCGCATGTGTATAAGGCACACTGCGCACGCGCTTTGGTTGTCTTGCGATTCTGCATGCACAGAGAACCCATTTGCAAAATTAGTGACATGTAGTCAGTGTTTGAGGGAGGTAATGGGGGGGTGGTCCCACCATTTAAATGCTGTTACATGGACGTGCATAAATTAGCCATTGTAAACTCCTATGCAGCATTAGAGCCCTTTGCTTTCAGGAGAGCTGCAGTGTTTGTGGCTGGTCAGACCTGCCAAAAGGGCTATCTATCTATTTATTTATCTATCTATCTATCTATCTATCTATCTATCGCAAAAGCATAAGAGGAGATGGATTTTACATAAATGTCATTTGTTCAGCACAAAATTCCAGGACAAGTAACATATATCCAATTATCAATCCAAGTACAGTAGCAGTAAACACATACATGTACATGCTAACTCTCCTGGAATGTTTAAGAGACTCCTGAATTCTTTGGGAGTTCCATTGACTTCAAGAAAAGTAAGGCACCCTACTTCATCCTACTCACTTCCTAGTCAAATGGGCAGGAGAGACAGCATGATGACGCCATTCTCAGAAATTCATTATTGGGACGTGGAACCAATTGACAATGATTTGCCCGCTCTGCCCACTGACAGTGTGCACTTCTATCTCCCCTCCAGGAGACAAATATCAGAAAATATGAATAAACTAATCAGTTGAGTAACTATAAATTATGCTGTGAAGCAATAGTGGATCAGGTATCTGGACTATACTGGAGTGAAATACTATGAAGCAAATACTGTAGCAAGTGTGCTGGAAGAGATGGAGAGGGGGGGGGTTGTGAGATGGGTATGGGAGGTGGGGTTGGTGGTGGTGGGGTTTGATGGGGTTGGAAGAGTAGGGGGATGGGTGGGAGAGTGGATATTTTGCAGGTGTGTGTGTGGGGAGGTTTATGTGGAGTGCTGCACCTTCTTACAGGAGTACCAAGTCCTGATATTGGTAGAAATGATAATAGTTGGTCAGGTGCGCTCTTCTTATGGATGATGAGTAAGCTGGGTAGTATCTGTGTGGGGAGGTGGTGGTATGTAGTGTGGTGTGTAGTACTGTGAGAAATTTCAGACACAGGATGCTGGGGCCAAATCATTTATTGAGAGGCACAGTGCTGTTCTGATAAGGTCCAGGGGGGTGGGAAGTGGTGGAGTGGGGAGGAGAAAATGGGGTCTGGTGGGAAGGTGGGAAGGTATGGTGGGCTGGGCTCCAGTGGGAAGGTAGGTCAACCCTTTCAGGGGGCTCCTTGCCATGCGGTTCTTGACCAGCACGTTATCCCTGCTGGACCTATGGTCTACAGACTTAAGGAGCCATCTGAGAGAGAGAGGTCTGTGGTAGGAAGTTTGTGCCAGCAGCATCACGGTGGTGGTGAGATTCAGTGTCTCTAGTTCTTATGTATACCTACTGGTAGGTTGCTCGTGTAGTGCATGTTGTGACCAGGGAGTAGACGTGGGTGCATACCCTTCTCCTTCTTTGTCTTGACTTTGTCTTTGTCTGCTGGTTCAGTGGCTGGAACCCAGGTGTAGCAGAATCATTGTCAGCAAGGTTGTGAAGCAAGTGAAGGTGGTGTGGCCAGTGTTGCAAGGGTGTTGTCAGTGCTGAGTGGTTGTAGCTAGTTATATGTGGTTGTGTCCAGTGCCATAGAGGTCATAAATTGCACCTCCTTCTAACCCTCTCCCTCTCATATGGATAATGCAATATGTAAGGAAATAACACAAAATTTGTGTCAAATGTTCATTGTGACAATACAGCCATACTGTATTGCCCCTGGTGATATTTTATGCCACACTGTATTGCCCCATGTGACTTATATACCACACTGAGGCCCTGATTCAGAGCTAGATGCTTTGACAGAGCGCTCGCTCTGAATCAGGGCCATCCTTAACTTTTTTTAGAGCGGCCTCCTGGCCGCTCGCATAGCTATGGGTGACCACCCACAGCTATAGCGAGCGACCAAAAAGATGGTCACGATGGTCAAGACCATCGCGACCATCGGGCTTGTGATGAGACCCTTGTGGTAGGATTTCGTTGCCGCAAGCCCTGGAGTGCTTTTGACTCTATCAGAGCCAAGAGCACTCCCACTGACATCACTTGTGATGTCAGTGGGGCCGGCTCCAGACAGTAGGCGTTCCCATGGGAAAGCCTCCATCTGGGCAGCCACGCCCCCAGCACGCCCACCAAAGGGGGCATGCTGTCACTCACCATCGACAGCATGCCCCCTTTGTAGCGAGACCCATAGTGATGGCTTGCCCATCGCTATCTGGGTCTCACGCATGTGCACGACGGAGCCAGCCGGCTCCCGCATGCGCACTGGGCCAACATCGACCCGCTCAGCGCTCGCGAGCGGGTCTGAATCAGGCCCTGAGTGCCTCCAGGTGACATATGCACCAAATTAATGCCCCCAGGTGATAATATATGCCCCTGCAAAGCTGCAGTTTCATCATTCCTATTTAATAATCTGTCCCTGACCTTAAGGAAAGGAACATTACCATGCAACCAAATGCATACCTCCTATGCCTAGCTTCTTAGCTGCTACTGACCCAGCCCCCTCTGAAGGGTGTTTTGAGGTCCAGCACAGATCTTGGAAGTTTAAAGATGTGACCTTGGCCCTCATTCAGAGCCACTCGCAAACAGCAGTACGCTCGTTGCGTTCCGATGTTGAATAACCGCGCATGCGTCGGTGTAACAGTGCGCATGTGCGTACGGCAGATTGCGAGCTTTTTTGGTCTCGTTCGTCAAATAGCGTACAGGAAGTGACATGTCAAATGTGATTGACAGAACAGGGCGTTTTTGGGTGTTGACGGGGGTGGAGATGGAAAAACGCAGGCGTGGCGAGGCGTTTTTGGGGCGTACATACATTAGCAAATGCGAGCGTAAAATGTGTTCGGACCGCCTCATACGTCACTGGATGATCCTCTTTCCCTTCAAAATGCTCGCACAGCTTAGAGTCTGGATTACTCGACCACATTGGCGATGGCCTTCTCCTCCGTCCCGGGACTCCACGATGTTGTTGCGATTAATCGCGGGAGGGCTGAAAAGCAATTAGTGTTGGATTGAAAACCGGCTTGGTATGTGTTTTGAAATCAGTTTTTTGGGATAGCACAAAACTGTACGCAGGTGGAAATCCGAGCTGCTAATGTCAGGATGACACAATCAATTTGCGTACATTTGTGGGGGTTTATTTTGGCCTCAATTTGGTGGTTAGGGCCTATTGTAACAATAATGTCATCATGTTTTAATTTCCGCACCATTTTATTTTTGCCTCTTGAATTTGCCTCGTTATATGATTTTTTAAACGATCCTTAAAGAGCCCATTTTTTTTTTTTTTTTTTTCCCAGTTTTTGCCTTTTGGTCCAGGATTAAATGTAACCCATTTGTACAATAATTTCACAATCCAATGTCAGATTTTTTGTTTCAATTTATTGCTCAAACAAAATAAAAAAAAAATTAAAAATTAGGGAACATCTTTTTTTGCCAAAGATATGTCCCAAAATCAAACAAATTGGCCCAACATAACTGTTGACATAAACATACAAAAAAAATTTAAAAACATTTCACAAGAAAGGAGAGGGAAGTTTTTACCAGAAAGGAATATGAGCCAAGCACAGAAGGAGTGTGGGAAAAGTCACCATTGCTGTCATCGTTTTTTCACCCGTTTGGATGGGGGAGGGAGGGCGCCAGACCGGGTCCGGGATGTCATCGGGCTGGCCTGTCCAGAGGCAGATGTTGTGGCCTCTGGACTAGGCACTGGGCTAGGCACATTTGGAGGATTGGCTGATGTTGTGCCAGAGGTGGAGGATCCTGATGTTCCGGCAGGAAGGGAGGTCGGCTCCACCATGTGCTGGCGAATGAGCTGCTCCAGGGCATTGGCGATGCGGATGTTGGCCCTGGTATTTTCCGCCAGGGCCTGACCAATGGTCACGTTGGCCACAGCATTTTGCTCCAGGGCCTCAGCCACCCGTAGCAGACTGGCGTCCATCCTCTGCAGAATCTCCGTATGGAAATCCGATTTGAAATTGAGTTCTGTGAGGAGGGACACTGCCTGCGAGGGGGATTGCCCTTGGCTTCTGCAGGGTTCTCAGCCGGATGTACTGGTTCCTCCCCTGGCGAGCCAGCAGAAATTCGGCGGCCAAGGCTCCCCTATGGAGCAGACTCATCCGCCTGTGTCTCTGTTAGGAAAAAAGAGAAAAGCCTCACATTAGAATCTACATATTGGCACAATAACATTTCAAAGTTGATGACATCCAAAGATTTACCTGGGACAACATGAGGAGCCGCAAAGTCTGGCATGTCCGTATCCATGTTGGACACGCCAAACACCTCCACAGGCTGCACACACCCCTGTGCCAGCTCTTCTAAATCGGTCAACTCCAATGACACAGGGGTGGGACCCCCACCTGTCCCCCTTGCATGCCTAGCCCTGTCCGCGAGTTTTTGCTTTAGGCGATATTTGAAGTCGCCCCATCTGTAGGAAAAAATGGAAGCCATTATCCTTTTGTTTAAAATGGTGTTTGTTTTTAGGGGGGGCAAGTGTTTACTTACCGCCGTTTGACATCCCGGGCTAGACGGACATAATCACCCACCCTATTGACAGCAACGGCTACCTCTTCCCACATTCTCCCCTTCTGGCTTAGACTCATATTCCTGTCTGCCTGTGGCAGGATGTCCACACACTTCTGTATCAAAACCTCCATCTCCTTTCTTGTGAAATGTGGCTGCCTTTTTTTTTGGGCAGCTTTGGCCGGAATACTGGGCCCGGCAGCCTCTTCCATGTCATCCTCCTCACCTATTTGTGTAAATATTCAGATTTCACAAAATCACAACTTGCCCAATCTTATGTTTCAATTTAATCATTGATACAAAATGCATGAACGACTTACCGCCTGACTCTTGGGCATTGTTTCCCTGGTCTGTCGCCATGTCTGAGGTCCAAACAAGAAATACACCAGAATTTTAATGTGTTTTCGTGACGTATTTATACATGCGTCCTTATTTTGCGGCCGCATCATTGAATGTGCGTTCCTATGATCCCTCCTTAATTTGTGCGGGAAACGAAACTCTATTTATGGCTTGGTGTGTCTCAAGTCGAGGTGGCGTTTTTGGATTATTGGAGGTTACCTTGGCTGGAGTTTATTGTTTGCGTATAAAGGAGCTGGCGGTTGGAGATTATTTTGTTTTGTAGATTTGCGTTTTTATTTTCCGTTCTCTTTTTTGTTTTTTATTTTTTTTACCTCGTTTCTTGATTTGGTAAGTTTTGTGAAGTCTAACTTTTGATCAATTGTTGTTTCATTGTGTTTCTTCATTTTTGTAAATTTTGGATCCATAATTTCATATATTTTAGCTTTTGATTAATTTCGGACCCAAAGACCTTTTGATTTGGACTCTTATATATTTGCTCTTGGTAAGTCCATTTTTTATCTTGTATTTGTGAACTAATTAGCGCATTTTTCACAGTTTGTATAGTGACTTGTATTTGCGAACTAATTAGCGCATTTTTACTACTTACTATTGGGACTTGTATTTGCAAACTAATTAGCGCATTTTTACTACTTACTATTGGGACTTGTATTTGCGAACTAATTAGCGCATTTTTACTACTTACTATTGGGACTTGTATTTGCGAACTAATTAGCGCATTTTTACTACTTACAATTGGGACTTGTATTTGCGAACTAATTAGCGCATTTTTACTACTTACTATTGGGACTTGTATTTGCGAACTAATTAGCGCATTTTTACTACTTACTATTGGGACTTGTATTTGCGAACTAATTAGCGCATTTTTACTACTTACTATTGGGACTTGTATTTGCAAACTAATTAGCGCATTTTTACTACTTACTATTGGGACTTGTATTTGCGAACTAATTAGCGCATTTTTACTACTTACAATTGGGACTTGTATTTGCGAACTAATTTGCGCATTTTTAAATGCTTATTAATCATTTTAATTTTTTTGAGGTTGCCCTTTCGCTTTTTGGGCAAACATTTCAACCCATTTTGATGTACTGTGTGCAATGTCGTTTTGCTCTTTTGCCATGTTTCGCATATTTTAAGTTTGGTCTAGCACAAAATTTAGAAACAAAAATGCACAGAGTGAAATTTTTCAAATAATTTTTGTGATTAATTTCAGTTTGGACGTATCATGACAATACCCCGGCATGTAAGCAGCAATGGATGGTATCATCAAGCTAAGTTGTTTTGAATTTTCTTTTGGGGTGGGTCCAAAGCCTTACATTACAATCTTGCCATTTCAGGTTGATCTAGGGCGGATTGTTCTGGCCATGCTCCCGGAAGCCGACCAACCTCAATCTCGTCCCAGGCATAGGCATCGTAGGCGTGCAAGGCCCCAGATATTTCGAACACGTGTCACCCTTTTTGGAATGCCCGATGATGAGGTTTTAAGACGCTACCGTCTTCCTCCCAAAATCATCATAGACACTCTCTCATTAATAGAGAGTGATCTTGAGCGGCAAATTGACAGTCCTACAGCAATACCACCACTTACGCAATTTATGGCGGTGTTACATTTCTGTGCCTCAGGATCGTTTCAAACAACGGTGGGAATAGTGGCAGGCATCTCACAATCCTCCTTTTCCCGGATCCTGAGGGCAGTGATGGAGGCACTTTTCAAGCACCTCCATCATTTTATTCAAATGCCTTTGGATATGGGTGCCCTTAGTGTGGCCAAGGCCAATTTTTACCAAATAGCTGGCTTCCCACACATCATAGGGGTTGTGGATGGAACTCACATACCACTTCAGCCTCCAGCATGGCTGGAGGCCATATTTCAAAACAGGAAACACTATCACTCCCTGAATGTAATGGTGGTATGTGATGCCTCCCTCCAGATCCTGTCCCTGAATGCAAAATTACCAGGAAGTGCACATGACTCCTTCGTCATCCAGCAATCAGGGATATGGCACAAATTAAACAACCTACAAGCTGGTGATGCATGGCTTCAGGGTAAGTGTAGACCTTTAGTACATAACAATGTTAAGCTTGATACACAGTGATCCTGATGTTGTCTATTCTTTTTCACAGGAGACAGTGGATACCCTTGCATGCCCTGGCTGCTCACTCCTTACTTGGCTCCCGCACCAGGTCCACAAAGTGAGTTTAATACCGCACTTACAGCCACCAGGCAAGTGGTGGAGCACTGTATCGGCCTTTTAAAAGGCCGATTCAGATGCCTCCACCACTCTGGTGGCGAGCTCATGTATTTGCCGGATATGGTTTCGAAAATTGTGGTCCTGTGTGGGATCTTTCACAACATCGCCATAAGGAGTGGTGTTCCAATGCAGCCAGAGGATGCCTTACCTGAGGATGGCCCCCCCGAGGTTGGTCGGAGGTCAGTATGTGGGGGGGCCATACGCGATGATGTGGTGGCCCGATATTTTAGGTAATTATTGATCAAACAACAGTGTGTATACCCAATGTGGTACGTTTTTTTAACGTTCATCTTTTTTATATTAATTCTTGCACCATCTTCTGTTTGTTTGCATAATCTTTGGCACTCCCACGATGACTACTTCCTGCTACCCTTCAAAAACCTTTCTGTGGAAACTTCGGGAATATATTCTGACACCAATATTGCAACGCCATATTTGTGAAATCATGTGGGCATGGACCTTCGTCAACCAGTTCTTGATTTGTTGTGTGTTTGTTTAGTGTTTTTGGTATGTGGAGTTTTTCTGATTATCACTGTGTGTTTTGTTTGTGAGTGACCACTTTGTATTTTGATTTCTGTTGTGAATAAATATTTGGAGAGTGTAATTTGTTTCCTTTTTGGGCACGTTAGAAGCAAGTGTAAACAAAATCCCAAACGTTAATTTTACCTAAGGGGTAACCCAGTAATGAAGCAAGTGGAGCTAAAATGTAATATGTTTTCGGGGTACTAACCAACACAAGGAATCGTGTACAATCAGTTGCCTTCGTAAGATTGTCCTAAGCAGTTTGGCCACCAAATAGGAACCTGAAAAATGGTGTAAACTATCATGTTGACCACCACAAAAAAGGAAAATGACATTGGTACTGGGAGGTGTTTCTTGTGCCTGTTTGCATTCAAAATACAACACACAATCTGTAGTGAGTTTCTGGGGCAAACCTTGCTTGAAGAGTCTACTTATGTCAGTGTAAAGAATCTTGGATTTACTCCAAACGCATGAGACAGAGCTTGATTTTAAACAGATTTATTAAGAAACAATTTGTAAAAAAAAAAAAAAAAAAACTAATTCCGAAGGAGGACCAACAGATGGTCAAGGCCCTGCATTAGCCCGGTGACCTGCTCCCGCATACGGCCCACACAATTCACAATCTGTTCCCGACGCCTCTGTTCCTCTGTGGGTGACAAAAGTTTGGGGATTAATAAATCGATAATGAAGCAACATTGTAAAAAAACAAAAAACAAGCAAACAGAAACTTACAAGCTTGTGGGCCAAAAATAAATTACACGAATAAAACCCAGAACCCCAAAATGTCGTATGCCAAAAATACAAGGGCTCTAAAAAAAGGCACACAGGTGTGATATGTGTATGGTGACATCAGCAGGAACAGGTAAAGACAACCCCCAAAAATACCCTAAGGCGAAAAAAAGAAAAAAAAAATGGGGACGACACATGATTACATACAAACAGTTTGTGGTGTCCAAAATAAACTTTAAAAACATACTGTTCTCCAAAACGAGAGAGCCAGAAGCCACTCCCTGGACCACCTCAGAGGTGGCTACATTCCCCAACCCGAGGGGCAAGGTGTTTTCAAGATCCTGGGAGGGGGTATTTGGAGGAGGGACAGATGGAGGAGAGGGGGAATTGGGCTGGAGGGGAAGTAGGCCAGAAATTTCGGCCACAGGGTCTGGGGAGGAGGGGGGAATAGAGGAATTTGGGGTTGGAGAGAGGGGCCGGGACCGGCGTCTTGTGTGGCGATGCCGCCGTAGTGTTTGCTGTGCCCCTAAAAAATGACCAAAAAATTGTTGTTAGTTTCAACAGGAAACAAACAAAAAAAAAAAATTAAAAAAACTCAAGAGGACAGACATGAAAACATGCACATGCAGATATGACTACAATGACTCAATAGGACAGACATGAAAACATGCACATGCAGATATGACTACAATGACTCAATAGGACAGACATGAAAACATGCACATGCAGATATGACTACAATGACTCAATAGGACAGACATGAAAACATGCACATGCAGATATGACTACAATGACTCAATAGGACAGACATGAAAACATGCACATGCAGATATGACTACAATGACTCAATAGGACAGATATGAAAACATGCACATGCAGATATGACTACAATGACTCAATAGGACAGATATGAAAACATGCACATGCAGATATGACTACAATGACTCAATAGGACAGATATGAAAACATGCACACGCAGTTAGGGCCCACAAGATAAACTTGAAAACCACAGTCCAGAACACTTACTTTCCGCAATCTGCATGCGAAAGCATGCCAGCAAGCGGGGCGTCCGCCGGTGCAGGTCCGACCACCTGCGCTCCAGCTGGCCAATATGTCGGCGTGAGCCGAAGGAGCACAGGCGTCGACGTACCTCCGCATATGCGGAATGCTTGCGCCTATTGGAGATGGGTGGAGGCTGACTGGTGATCCTCCTGTCCATCACCTCCGTCAGCACCAGCAGTTCGCGCCTGGTGAATGCGGCGGATCTCATGATGGCAATGGTGTTTT
This sequence comes from Taudactylus pleione, assembly GCA_031769625.1. Classification (NCBI taxonomy): domain Eukaryota; kingdom Metazoa; phylum Chordata; class Amphibia; order Anura; family Myobatrachidae; genus Taudactylus; species Taudactylus pleione. Next base: position 1,278,129 of record JAUIMM010000614.1, read on the forward strand.
TTTGACAAAATATTTTTAATAAAGCACCACAAAAAAATTTGATTGGCTAATGTATTTGGGAAATTAACAGGACAAATTCTATTGGTTAGTGTATGAGTCATGTGTTCGACAGGGCCACAAATCGCTTGAGAGTTATGATAGGCTTGATGCAGTGACATGCGTAAGCAAATTTAAATAAAGAAATGAACCACAGAAAAATTGTGGGGAGACAAACAAATAGAACAATTGTTTAATTGGGGCTAACATGTCTTTGGAACAATAAAAGCGAAGGTTTCAGCCGTACGTATTCTGCGAGCAAATACAAACACGGACAAAATTAAAGTTTATTGCATTGTGTTGAAAAAAAAAAAACAATTAAGCTAATTGATACATTGATTGGCATGATACGATTGAGGGAGGTAGGCCGAAAAAACGAGCAGGTAATCGGAATCTGACAGTCCCACTTCCGGTTTGTACTTGTGCGTGCGTTCCCTTCAAGCCATTTCGGGGATGTACGCTCGCTATTTGGCACGCTCGTTAGTCAGAGGAGGGGTCGCCTGAGTTTGGGGCGGATTCAGACCCGCTCATGAGCGCACAGCACTCGCAAGTGGGTCGATGGTCCCCCACTGCACATGTGCACCAGAGCCGGATTTAGACCTCATGGGGCCCTAGACAAAATACCTGTTTGGGGCCCCCTGTCTCAAATAAACCATAGCATTATACCTTGGCGTGTGTGCAGTGCCATCATGGTGCGTACGCAGTCTACCGATAATCGCTCGGCCCATAATTATTAACTATTCAATTTTAAATCAGATTGCACAACATAAAAACGACATAAACCAATCTATAGTACTACTATAGATTGATTTATGTCGTTTGTATATTGTGCAATCTGATTTAAAATTGAATAGTTAATTATGGGCTGAGTGATTACAGAGTAATTGAGAATAAGGCCGGCTACGCACTTGCACAATATCGGCCTGATTTGGCCAAATCGGAATGACAAATTGGACATATTGTGCAATGTGTTTGCCTGAATTGCGCACTCTCGCGGTCGCATGCAATATTGTTTAATTTGCTGTGCTGCACAGCTAATCACATGATATCACATAAGGCGCCATACATATTAATTAAGGACGGAACAAGTGATCGTTCATTAAATCGTGCAGTGTGTACCGGCAATCATGCGATGCCCAGGGTGAAGATAAATCACCCTGACCATCGGCATGATTGCTGGCCGCTCAGGTGTTTACCCACCCTAACAGAGTACCCTACCTGGCTGGCTGCTGTGCTTCCCGGAGATCAGGGGCCTCTGCAGCTCTGCCTGTCCCTCCGGCCTCTGCGTGCTGCTGGTGGGCGGTAGCAAACCTGGCAGTGGCACTGTGCAGAGGCTGATGTGCATGCTGGGTGGGTTTCTAAATATAAATAAATATACAGTATATAAATTATATATATATATATATACATACAGTTCAATAGTCTGGCACTCACTGGTTTTGAAGCAACTGCCTGGGTGCTCCCGCATGAAAAATACACAAGCCTGATCCTCCACTCATATAAGCACACGAACAAACGGGTCACTCCAGGTCTGGTCAATAGAAAATTTTTATGCTTGCTGCATATTCCAACGTTTCGGGACTGCGCAGAGTCCCTTTGTCAAGGTTGCAATAGTAAAAACACAATACACGCTGTGCTTACCTTATATCCCCTCATGTGCACAAGACACTATCTCCGGAGGTGAGAGTGGCAGTGCTCCTCTGGGAGCATTTTGACCGGCCTGAATTCTTGGGCCAAAGGGGCCTGTCCACGGGCCCCTTGGATCCTGCCGGGCCCTAGGCGAGCACCTAGGTTGCCTGGTGGGAAATCCGGCCCTGATGTGCACCCTGGAGCCAGCTCCCGCGTGAACATGTGTGAGACCCGGCCAGCAACGGGTGCTCCGTTGCTACGGGTCTCGCACCAAAGTGGGGCAGCTGTCAATTGTGATTGACAGCTTGCCTCATTTTGGAGGCAGGCAGGGGGGTGGCTGGCCAAATGGAGGCATTCCCGAAGGAATGCCTGCCTTTGGGGGTGGCCCCACTGACATCATGAGTGATGTCAGTGGGTGAGCTTCTGGCTCTGTTAGACCACAAGGGTCTTGTCGCAAGCCCCGATGGTCGCGATGGTCGTGACCATTGCGACCATCACCTGGCCGCTCGCTAAAGCTGTGGGTGGTCACTTAAAAAAAACAGGGACGCCCTGATTCAGAGCGATCGCTCTCAAAGAGCGTCCGGCTCTGAATCAGGCCCTTAGTTTCCAATAATGCTCTCCATTATTGTAAATACTGTATTCATTTACTGTATCAAAAGTCTCTAATGCTGGGCATACACGGCCAGATAAAATGTCTGTCAGACCGACAGGCATTTTATCTGGCCGGCTGCCAGCCGCAGATGTCGCCGGCATACACTGTGAGATTTCTCTCACAGTGTACTCGGCAGACATCCACGCTCCGCCCCCGGGGGAAGAGACATTTCCCTGTTTCTTCCGTAGGAAGGAACACAGGAAATGTCTGTCTGTCGGCCGCGGCTGGGCATACACTGCCCGATGCGACCGACAATTTATCGGGAAATATCGCATCGGACGGGCATGCTGGACAATCCAGCATGCCCGATCAAGCAATATTTAACCCTCGGTAGCCCCCCCACATGCTACAATTATCAGGGCGATCCGCTGATATCAGGCGGATCGCCCCGATAATTGTAGTTGTATGGCCAGCATAAGGAAAGCAAGCTAAAATAAACAGTTTCTTACCGTCATTATCCCATTAAGTCGCACCTAATTGAATCTTCTGTGCCCTAATTTACTATATTTTGAAGTAATTTTTATGGTAAATTAATAAACCTAAATTTAATTTAAAAAAATGAAAACATTTTCAGAGGTCTTTTTTTTAATAGACATTGCAATATTTGGGGTTAATGTTACCTACTGTATATGTTTTAAATTAACATGGACTGTATTGAGTTATGGTTGAAAAATCAGAGACTTGTTAAACTGTATGTTATATTTTACAAAATCTATAATACACACATTTTCATTAACAGCTTTATAGCCACTCATGTCTAGAACAAACACAAAGCATTCCACAGCATTCCTCAATTATCATATGATTGAACAGTAGAAATAGTTGCTAAGCAACGTATTGGTGAGAGACAGACAGTGAGTGGCATGTACTGTATAAAGTGTAAAATGTAGGTTTACGAATATTCAATAGTTTAATTTTAATTTTTACCTCTCTTTCATATGCAGTTTTTTTATAGTACAATTCTTCCCAATTTTTTGTTGCAGGCAATGCTGCTCAGTGGTTCTCTTAATTTCATGAGTATAATAAGGGTGATTAGAAATTACTTGGCCATATATCAAAGTTTTAAATGATCCACATACTACTTGTCTCTACTTCTTTACTATTAAATTCACACCTGCCAATATCCTGTACTGTAACTCCAAAACCAACACAAAAATCTCAATACAGTCTTCATAAATCAATATATTCTTTTGAAAGCATTCTCCTTTTGAAAGCATCATGATCCTGATACTGATTCCCATGCCGCTCCATATTCAGCTGCATACAAATGAAAATATTTAGCTAACATTAGGCTAATGCAACTGGTTTTCCATCCATGGCTGCAGCCATCATCACTATTATTGGGAGTTAAACCTACTACATGCTGGGTGCAAGAGATCCATCTGAAATAGGTGTCCACTTGGCAAAAGCACTGCTCAGAATAGGACACAACTCTGGCTACACTCCAATTACATTTATATCAAGAAGAACCAAAGTACTCACTATTTCATGGCACACTTGGTTTGGAATTTTAGGTAGGTTAAAAAATAACTTTTATTATAAATATATAAAAACATTTATCTCCCCCTGAATTAAGTATGTACAAAAAAACACAAACACAGTTAACATAAAAATATATAGACAAACCATTACATCATAGGTTTGTCCTCATCTTTTTATTTTAACTGTGTGTGTGTTTTACTTTTTAGTAATATTTTACTGGCATAAGCAATGCCCAAAACAGTTCAAGTAATGTGGCAATAACCCATAGTAATAATGACTAATAAGATCACCAGTAGTAGTAATGGGTAAAATTGTCACCATTACCAACTATACACACTAATGTTACAAATATTAGTACTATCCAAAAATTCTAACAATAGCCTCAATCTCTGTGGCAGCAGTCATATCTGACAAAGTCACCAATAACAGTTTTGCCAAATCATGTTACCAGTAATATACATACATGTGACAGTACAGCTATACATTTCTGTGATTTTAAATGAATAAAATAAAACAAAAAAGGCATACTCAATATGTCCTCCGGTGTTCACATTATTGCTGCTGCACTGCTTTTCTACCTCCAGTTTATCACTGCCTTTCTCCTTCCAATCTACCGTGCAGCCCTGTAGTCCTGTAGTGCTGCTTCAAAAACAGCAGTACAGTAAGTGTTCCATATGAGTTGGCATGATGTGGGGTTTGCAGCACAAACTTCATATAAGCCCTAATCTGTAATAACATTTAGTCCATGTCATTCGTGCCAAAAACATAACATTTTATTTGTGGTACAGTTGAAGGAATAAAATAAGAAATCCTAAGCTTTCTTCTAGTATCCTGAATGCACCATTTTCTGGTTCCACCAGATTGCCCGATGGCTCTAGAAGCCCCATGCCACATTCAATTCACCTCTTATCATATCCTCTTACTGATGCAAATTACATCAACACCCTCTTAGGGCCAGATTTAAATAGCTGCAGCAATTAACCACGGGCTAATTGGTGGTCTGGGGCTACTATACTAGTGCCTGCAGGCTGGTGCTGCAAACGCTTTAACACATAGCTCTGGGTATTTATCCCAAAAAGTATGGGTTAACGCTTATTAGTCGCAATTTTACCATGCAAGGAAAAGGGGTTACTGTATAATTGAATAGCTATAACTGAAGCGGTAAATTACAAAGGGTAATTGAGTCCAGCCCTGAGCCTGCTTCAAATATGCTGAAAGTAAAGAGAAAGTGAGATATTAGTGACTTATGCTGGGTACACACTGAGACAACAGTTCAGTCAACAGGCCGATCTGATGACAGAGCAGCCAATTGGAAAGCTATACACTTACCAATTGACTGCTTTATATGTCTGGGCTAACATTGCATCTGGGCAGGATTTTAAATTTGCACATCCAGTTTAGATATCAGTGTTGTTGATCCCTGCAACAAGTGTACAGGCGGTCAGTGGGCTGCCTATACACACATGCACATGATATTGGCATTGGCTGTACTGCAGGGCTAAAATATCTGTGAACAACATAATTCTTAGACATATTGGGTGTACATACCTGCTGATGTACTCGCAATATATAAATCAAAAAAACTATATCGACAAGTGTGTACCACTACCCAGCATTAGTGAAGGGCAGATACAAATGAAATACAATTTTTAGTATAGCGTAAAATTTGCCCCACAGGCAGTGGTTGGCTGAGCTTTAAGTCACAGTGCAAAGGTGCAGATGTGCATGCTGTAATGCACATGTTTTAGTGTGGAGTAGAGCCAGCACAGAAGGTTGCAGGGATGGTCGCAAGCCCGAAGCAGGAACATTGAGAAGTATGAGGTCTGGAGTTTTATAGTGACATTACCTCGAAGTCAATGACTAAGTCTAAGAAATTGCTATATGTATATATGAGGACTGATTGAAAAGTAATGAGACTGTCTCTGTTTTTCTCTCCCATAGGTAGATGTGGCAATGCTATGCTGGTTATTGTGAAGATCATACATAGATGTGTCTGAACCTGCAGTTGAACTGCCGTAGTCTTCTTTGTTTGGTAACAGCAAGTTGAAGATCTTCATATATTTCATCATGGCGGATGAGGAAGATGTGTCTGTGAGATTACATCAGAGATGTGTGCTTAAAATTTGCGTTAAACTTGGAAAAAGTGGAAATGAAACTCATGAAATGCGACGACAAGCATAGGGTATGGTTGAGAAACAGTTAGCTGTGCTGCAGTACTTCAGTGGTGGAAGCACTTCAAAGAGGGTAATACGTGAGTCACTGACGAATCACGTTCTGGGACACCATCCACTACGGTTACAGATGTCAACAGATGCTGAAGCTGCAGAGATGTTGCAAAATGACAGAAGGTTAACTTTCTGCAAACTTTCAGCTTCGCTTGGCATCTCATTCAAACAGTTTCAGTGTATTGTGACAAAGGAACTGAAAATGCATTGTGTGTGTGCCAGGTGGGTACCCAGAAATCTCACAGAAGAGCAGATGTGACGACGAGTTGAATCAGGCAAGAACATGTTCTAATGTCGGAGAAGATACACGATTTCCTTACATCGATTGTGACGAGTGAGAAATTGTGGATTCGTCATTATGATCCAGAGTCCCAAAAACAGTCCAGCTAAATTTAAAGTGGAACATCTTTAGATATTATTTCAAAATATAGCTAAAGAGCACAAAATTAAAATTTTTACATTTAACTCTAAATCATGTCCACTGTAGTGAGTCCTGAAAAATAAAATAAAGGCATCTGTTAGGGGCAACAAGAGGAGAGGTATGGCTAATTTTTAAACATAACAGTAAATTTTAGGCATGCTGCTCCAAGTCACGCTATGTCCAAATTATTCTTGAAATGGTGCAATGTGCAATTATTCTGAGAAATAGATTATACACATGTACTGAGAATTACATTAAGTACATTACACAACAAGAAATGTGTTATAAATTAGTTAATTTTTAGATACTTAAACACTGATGAGCTCAAAATAGAACATTACCTGCAAATCAGAGAAAGTTGATGAACATGAAATATATATCCCATATCCCTTAAAATAGTGCATGTAAAGTTTAAGATTAAAAATATAAAACAAAACTTCCAAATTTTCAAAAGAAATTTTCATAAACGTACATAATACATTTGGTTTCTAAGTAACGTTTTTTATTACTAAGCTTTTTATTGAATTTAGAAATTAGAAAAGGAAGGAGGTTAATGCAAGAATAACTTACAATACATTATAAAAAATCATAAAGCACAGAACTGCAATGAAAGAAAAATATATGGCAACCTTGTAAAATTGTGTTTTAATTAAAGATATCTGTGGACTTTCATGCTTTTGTTTTGGTTCTAAAACCTTTGTGTTTGGTTTTTGCCTTTTGAAAACCACCCTGATTTGTTTTGGATTCAGATTTAATAAAAAAAAATTAATCTCATGTAACTTTGAGCTGTTTTTTTTCTATATTAGATTTATATAATCTACATTCAATTACCGTAAATTTTCTAATGACCATCTCACAACTGTCAACAATATAGGCCAAAATACAGTAAGAACAGTGTCGTGGCCACAGGGAAAATGACTACAGAAGAGTCTGATTCAGAATTCTGACCTTAATGTCACCTCTGTGTTAAACTACTAATAGTAAGGGAACATAAGGTCTACATATATGTTATGCATACCAATCATGGGTCCACATGAGAATATTTTTCCCACCAAGGTGACATCTGGATTTATGAAAAGAATATTGCAGAGGCAGCTGTCCATGAACTCCTAGTCACAAGATGTAACAATGCCTAGTCTTAGAATCTTTTTTGTTGGTTTAACATGGTAGTTCAATTACTAAAACATTCAAGGTAAGATTCAAATCTGAAAATTAATTTACTTAGAATATATTGTTACAGGGCCACCATGAGGGTGGAAAGGGTGATACTGTATACCTGTAAGGGATCTTTTGGACAGGGATCCTCTGTCTCTAATGATAATGATGTTACAGGCACTCTGTAAATCAGAAGCATGTTGTCCAGGATCATCAGAGCCAGCAGATATGAATGGGGATTGCATGTCCTACTCTCTCAAAGTACATGCTGTCTGCTTCAATACTTTATGTACATCTAAATCCCACCCCCACCCTCTTCTCCTCTTTCCATTGATCAGTTATAACAGTCCACTAACCCACCTGCCATTATTTCCCTTGTGTTGCCTGCCCACCCCTGATTCCATTTTCCCATTATGTTAATCTCAACTCCTGCATCTGCAGCACTCCCTCAAGGCTGTATGTCTGTCTGTCTACCACATTGTATTTTTTTTCTGTGTACATTTCTATATATACCACTGCCCCATTCCCATTTGTGTATCTGCCTACATTCCATTGTGTGCCTTTTCCTGCATCCCCATGTGTACCTCTGTCCCACAAACTCATCTGCCACCCCTCTCTTTAATGATTAGCAGTTATCTTCACCAGACAATATCACCAAGCACTATCAGAAACTATTAGTTTCCATATATGAGAGAGATCACATTGTGCCCTATATGTCTCTTACAGGTCACAATATGCATAGTATGGGGTATATTTACTAAGGTGAGAGTTTAAAAAAATGGTGATGTTGCCCATAGGAACCAATCAGATTCTACTTAAGATTTAACTAGCACCTACTAGAAGATAATAGCTAGAATCTGAGTTAAAGTCAGGATGCCATGTTGTTCACTAAAGAAAACATCTTGTGATATTTATAATGACAAGGATGAATTTATTCAAATACTACCTTAACCATAGCTTTGCCGTTATCAGCATATATTTCTTATTTATTTATAGTTTGGAAGGCCACTGCAACATGAAGGTCACTATAACATGATTGGTTAGGCAGTAAGAAAAAGATGAGATTACACCCTAATCTTATTTAGCAACTTGAATAAGCCAGAGTGTATAAACTAAACATATGAGCTTGGAACCAAATAAACAGAGAAATTCTTAATGACCACAGCTGCATGTGTATTTGATTTCTCCCCAGTGCTGTTATAGACCTTGAAGATTGCTATCTGAGCTCTATTTGGAAGCCCATTAAAGGTTCCAGATTCCACAGGTTGCTATGGGCAACATCTTCATTTCTAAAAATTCTCACTTTAGTAAATATATCCCTCAGTGTTTATATTAAGATGGTGAAAATGATCACCAAAATAATGTACTATTTTCATTTTTTTCTTTTTTTGTGAAAACACACATGTAGAATTGTGCTGGAAAGGCAGATTAATGCAGTATTAAAAATAACAAAGTGTGTCCCTTGTGGTGTTTCTAACAAAACTCATGCTTGCCTTAGGTTAACCTTCTTGATATTTGACTATTAGAATAAACTTAAACTTCTTCTAACATTATGGCTACATGTGATTTGATGTCAAAAAGTCTAATATGGTACCATAATTCCTTTATCCAATGCCGAGTCTCATTTGTCCCCAGGGTGCAACACAATAAATGTAATTGGTCCATTGACCATTATAGATTTGGATGCAAACTGCATCTGCATGAACATTTTTCCAATTCTAGAGAGATGCCTACTCTCAGTAAATTTAAAAATCCCAGGCTATTTGACCCACAGTCGAACAATGCCAGCATTAAAACCTATCTATGGCTATTGGAAAATGATGTGTCAGTTTGTAAGATCACTAAAAGATACAACGATTTGACTGTGTTACAGAGACAAGCCTTACAAGGACTTGTACATGATGAGACAGTGGTGATATGACAGGTAGATAAGGGTAGAGCTGTCGTGGTACGGGACTGGCATGCATATGACCATGAGGTATGACTCCAACATATTCCATGTTACCCAATAACCTGATGCTTGATATTAAATGCACAGTTGATCTTGTGGTCAGTAAGGTGGCACAACGCATGTGGATTGATGAAGGGGTGGCAGACTATCTTAAAGTGCCCCACCCGGTATACCCCATCATTTACCTACTACCTAAGATCCTCAAGTTGTTGGTTGACCCACCCGGGTGACTGATTATATCTGCAAAAGGTTCGGTGTTACAACCTTTCGCGATTTTCATAGATGGGTTTCTTCAACCACATGTGATGGCTATGGAGAGTTTTATACATGATACCACTGATTTACTAGATAAGGTCTTGGCACTAAATGGCCTCTCTGATAACATGTGGCTGGCAACCATGGACATGTCATCTCTCTATACTGTAATACCCCACCAGGTCATTCTTAGCATTGGTACTCATGTTGGGCCACCAATTGAGTTTATATGTAAACTGATTGAACTAGTGCTTGGTTCTAATAATTTCTGCTATGGCGGCGACCATTATGTCTAGCTGTCAGGTACGTATGCCAATCTTTACATGCAACTCTATGAACAAAAATAAAGTTTGGGCCTTTTTGGTGCCAAGATAATTTGCTATAAGAGATAAATCGATGATCTGTTCCTAATTTGTAAAGGGATGGATGTTGAGTTTTTTTAAATGGTTTCAGTCCTCAGTGCTCTAGATAGCCCAATACGGTTCACCACTAGTACAGATAAACATTGGATACATTTTTTAGACATGACTATTTCATACTAAAGTACTGGATTAAGTTCCACTCTCTTTTGCAAAAGTACAGACCGGAACACACTCCGGCATGTATCAAGCCTGCACGATAGTAGTTTGAAGGAGTCATTACCAATATCACAATTTGTCTGGGTGCTGTGCAAAAATAACAACTCTCAAGACATGGCTGAATTACAGTTTTTGGAGATGCGTGATAGATTCCTAGCTAGAGGGTACTCACCATTAGTAGTTGATAGGTGTCTTAAAAAAGCACGTCAATGACACCTGCATATTACCACTAAGAAAAAAGTGGATCCATCTAGAATGATTTCGCAGCTACCTATGATCTAGCGGCTAATGCAACTATTAAAGCTATCAAACATCATTGGTAGATTATCGCCACAGAACCATCCTTGAAGGGCATTAGCAAACAACCATATATGATGGCATATTGTCATGGTCCGAATTTACGTCAATTGCTGATGTGACTGACTAAGCAATCTAAAGAGTTACAGACGCATTGGTTTCCAAGCTGTCGATTGGGTTGTTACAAATGTACGGACTGCACCACCTGTCATTTGATGCTATTTGGGACCCATTTTTCCCATCCACACAGTGGAAAGAAAATAGCTATCCACCATCGACTACACTGCATGCTTGATTATGTCATATATATTTTGATGTGTCTATGTTGTCTCTACTACGTCGGTATGATGACAAGACCATTTAGAGACTGCATGGTGAATCCCCGCTCATCGATATGAGCAGAGTTACAATCTAAGAGCTCAGACAAACCAGTGGCCAAACATTTTTCCTCCTTGGGTCATTCTGCGGCTACATTGAGATGCATGTTGATAGATCACATTCCACAGCTGGCTCGAGGCAGTGATAAAGAGCTGCTTCTAAGGAAATGCGAGGCCAGGTGGATATTGAGGCTTGACAGTGTGGCCCCAAAGGGCCTGAATTAATATCACCGATACAATATATTCCTTTTCCGGCCAAAGAGGGTATAAGTTTTTATGTGATGAAGACATACCATAATCTTTTTGACACAGAGAAAAAAATTTTTTAGGTGCTTAATAGGTTTTTCTTTTTGCGGTGAACCTAGCCATGTTGGCTCATATTCTAATTATATTTAAATTTGATGTTGGTGCCTAATATTAGCATGAGTAGTTGGAACTAATATTTAAGGGTTAACATTTGAGTTTGTTTTTTGTCTAGTCTCTGTTCTTTGTATACTTTATATGTTTTTCAGAATAACTGATCATATCAATTTTTAATCATACAGTATGTAGCATTTGGTGTTTTGTAAATGTGCACCTTTACTATTCTAGCACTTGGGCTATGTTTGATCATCCTTGTATTGATTGAGTCAGCCATTAATATGTATTTCCATAGGTGACAACAGTAGCTGTTTTGTTTACAGTGTTACTGTGGTCACACCCCACGTGTCCCTCTGGGTCACATCTGGCGGTGATGTGTTCCATGCAGTGGAATGCATGACACTTCTGGGCTATGGTGCTGTGCTACTCATTTATGTACATGTGCATATTTGTTGGGTTTCTGATGATATTGGTACTAGCACACACCCTTATATGATATGCTCATGTTAGAGTGTTGGTTCTGTCTATGTGGCTGCACATATTATATGTTTTTCTTAGCCCCCGTTTTCATACTTCCGGGTTTATGAAGTAGGTGTGGCATACTTAATTGATACGGCTATTTCAGTCAGTGACAGTGATATGTGGGGTATGGGTCTCCTTGGTGGTAGGTTTGCGGTGGTTCAACTGTGTTGACAAAGGTCCATTTGTGACCGAAACATCGACCATGTTTAAATGATGTGTGAGTATTCAAAGTTTTTTGCACTAACTGGTGAGTGCCCATTCCATTTCTATATATATATATATATATTATAAAGGCACAGTAGTACCCTTATATTAAGGCTGCATCTAAAAAACTGAAATTTTCCCATAGAGAATTCCAGGTGGGGGTCATGGTGTTTAAGGGGCTACACCTCAAAAGCTATTAGAGGTACCAACCTGAAATTTGGCAAGGGCAGGTAGAATTGTTGCGTGATGTTGCATGCCAAATTTCAGGGCATAAACATAAAAATGAGGATTTGGGAGTAACTAAATTTCCAACTGTCACATTTTTCTAACATTCTCAATTAGGACCACTTTTCGGCTGTAGTCTATGGGTTTTTTTGGGGGAAAGCATAACTCAGGTTATGGGGCAAATTTAGACTTGGGATTTGTTTTATTAGGTAGCTATTGTGCCAGGGTATGGCCTTTTTGGTTTCCAGTAAGTCAGAAAGTTACAGTTTTTAAACTATTACCTCCTGAATGCACTAATGAATAGATAGAACTTTTTGACTTGTTGCGAAGCTGCAGTAGGAGCCTTCAGCAGGTGTATTCACTGTGGCTTCAATTGGGTGTACCAAGATGGCAGTCATTTGTGGGCAGTGGCGGGGGCCGGGTCTTGGGGGAAGGAAGCCGGTGTTTGCTGTGGTCAGGATGCAGGGGAGAGGGGGTAAAGTTTAGCGGCAATTAGCTGTGGCCAGGAACTGAGGAGGGTAGTGGGCGTTAACGGTGGCAGTGTGGGTGGCGGTGTAGCAGGCATTAGGACCCAGGGGAGGTAGCAGCACACAGATGCAGGCTCAGATCTGGAATATCCGTGATACCTGCATCTTTGTTTAAAAAAAACAAACACAGAAGCAGGGAGCAGGGACAGGTCAGTGAGACCCATCTGTGCTTCTGTGTTTAATTAAATAAAAAAAACTTGTGCAAAAAAAAAAAAAGGCGAGGCCACCTCCCCGGGCTTTGGAAAGCCAGTACTAGTTGTGCTAAATACAGGGAACAAATGATGTAGGAAGTATGAAGCACAACCAGCACCAGGCTTTTGAGAACCAGTCCTGGTTGCTAAAATACAATTACCAGCAGGCCCGTAATGCCTGGCATGCTGGTGCTTGTGGTTCTCATGTGGGTAAGGCTTGCTGGGAACTGTAGTTTGACAGCAAAAGATAATATTTTAACGTTACTTGAACAACACTACAGAATCAATCCAGCACCCACCACCCACCACCCAGGGGTGCTGGGGATAGCCCCGGGCTACCAGCCTGGGCCTGGGGTGCCCTGGAGAGGGGGACCTCTTTATTGGGGTGGTCCCCAGCTCCCCAGATTGTGTATAAAAATCTATTAGATGCAATTCTGCAAACAATTGAAAATGGGAAAGATTTTTATACACAATCAATTGCAAATTGCATGATTGCTGCAATCAATTTCTGATGTATGGGGGCCTTTAAGCTCAGTGATACAAATTTTGTAAATAATGTTTTTTTTTCAATGAACTTATCTTAATTGTGTATTATAAGAATAAATATAGTAGCTTTAAGAAGCTTGCACAAAAAATTTAACATCATCATTATGTTTCTGAATAGATTATTAATACTACTGTGTAATGCTAAATTCAGCAAATAATTGTGTTGTTTTATCTTACAGTCATTTGAGTACAATGCACATTTTATAACTGAACATGGAATTTTGTGCTGGAGTCGGCAATTAATAATAAATCTTTCACTTATTACCATACACTGAACATGAAGGTTTTGATTAATGAAGCTGAGAAACATTGATAACATTTAACACTTTGCTGGAGAGGGGCATTGCAAACCACTCACGGTACATTCTTGATGGGAAATTCAGTTTTATAATAAAAAATAAATTCCAAGTAAGATACTGAAGGCAATAAACTACACTAATGTGGATTTATATTTATCTGACAATACATTTATTTAAAAAATGATCTTAAATAATTTAATGATCAATGTTAGGGTATAAGACAATGCTACTCCAGCCAAATAGTGAGGCTTCATGCTCAGAAGAGCAGAGCAGTGACCTATGCTGAGCATGAGTGGAGCCTATTCAGAGAAGTAGAGCTAGCACCAAAGGAGGATTAACCAGCATAACCATCACATAACCAAACTTTGCCAGAGGGTCCAGTAAACATTATTATGCCCTTGAACATACAGTAGATGTCAATGTAGATTGTAGTTACAGTACCTACAAATCAATTCCAAAGAGACATTTAGTAACTTTGTCACCATGCTCTGCAATGCTATTCCCTCACTTACAGCCTGTGTGCATACTCACACAGATTTAATACAGCATTTGCTCAATGTAGCAAAAGGTTCCAGTCCAAAGATGCAATCAAATCACCAAATGATGGGGCATATTAATTAAAGTACAAAATGGGTGTTTTCAGGGGGGGACCCAGGACTTAAGAGAAATAGACCACAGCATATATCTATATATTAAGCGAGAAAGCGTGTATGTCTGTCTGTCAGTTTGTTTGTCCTTTATGCATGGCCAGAGTTTTGGACTTAGCTCGACCAAATTTGGCATGGTGGTGTAGTTTAACCAGGATTAGAATTTTGTCTAGGTTTGAACTTAGTATGGGACACGCATTGTTACATAATACTTAAAAATGGGGGCCCTCTTAAATTACACAGGTTCCAGAGCTATCTCCAGTGGAAAATGGCATTTTGCCAAAAACCTATGAGAAAGCCACAAAAGTATCTTTTTAACCTCAGTCTGAGCAAACTTGATGACTCATGCAAGTTCATATTAAATCCAGAGCCTCTGTATTTGCATGCAAGGGTGTAACTAGAACTTTGTGGGCCAACTAGCAAGATATTAAAAGGCCCCCCAGCAGTAAAAACACAGTAATTTGCCCCCACACAGAGCCCATTCATGTTATGCCACACAGAGGGCCTGATTCAGATCCGGTTGCAAGCGCTGAACGCTCGCAACTGGGTCGATGGTGGCCCAGAGTGCATGCGCACAATGGAGCCGGCTCTGTCATGCGCATGCGTGAGACCCGGATAGAACGGGCAATCCGTCACTCTGGGTCTCGAACCAAAGGGGGCATGCTGTCGATGTTGACTGACAGCACGCCCCCTTTGGTGGGCAGACTGGGGGGTGGCTGCCCAGACGGAGGTGTTCCCATGAGAACACCTACCATTGGGGGTGGCCCCACTGACATCAAAAGTGATGTCAGTGGGAGAGCTTTCGGCTCTGTTTGAGCCGAAAGCTCTGGGGTTTGCGGCCACGAGACCCTACCACAAGGGTCTCAACGCAAACCTGATGGTCGCAATGGTCTTGACCATCACGACCATCATCCTGGCCACAGCATCCAAACCACAGCAATGCAAGCGGCCCGGGAGGCCGCTCCATTAAAAAAAAAGACGCCCTGATTCAGAGCGAGCGCTCTGTCAGAGCGTCCGCTCTGAATCAGGGCCAGAGTCCATTCAGCTTATGCCGAACAGTAGTACCCCTTATACACATTATGGCATGCAGCATAGTAATCCTTATATATTATACCACCTCCTACCCAGTAATTCCCTTTATAGATTATGCCTCATAGTAGTAGTGCCCCATATAACACATTATTCCATACAATAGTTTCACCCCTTACACATTATGCCCCCCCAGCATCTCACCTCCTCGTGTCCATCCAGCAGTTTCTTGCCTCCCCCTGTATGCTATCAGCAGCCAGCAGGTGTGTATTTGGTGCTGGGCCACAAACTAATTACAGCTGGTGCACCAGCAGGCAGTGGTGGACATGAAAAGACAGTGCCAGTGCGATTTTAATCTGGTGCAGGTCATAAGCTCGTGGACCAGCAGCCAATCTGGAGCCACCACTGCTGATTAGCTGCTGGTCTGCAAGCTCTGATTGCCTTGTGACTGATGGTGCTGTCTCACCATGACTGCCTGCCAGTGTGCCAGCTGTAATCAGCTGGCCGGCTGGCACCAAATCAACATTGCTCACAACCAGGCCCCCATTGATAGCCCTGACTGGACAGACCATCCCACCTTGTGTGTGTGACAGGATGCAGATGGAGTAGTGGCCACAGAGGCAGCTTGGGCACTTTAACAGCCATACCACTTGCACCCGCTGTAGTTACACCGCTATTTGCATGCATGGTAGCAAACAGTAGGATCAATGGAATGGGATTATAGGCAAGAACAATGTAAACAAATAAATGTAAAGAAATAAAGCAAGTGTACTTCAGGGTCAAGTCCTCAACCCTGGCAATGCCAGGTATGCCAGCTCCACTTGTATCTGCCATGGTCCCTTCATTTCTGACCACAAAGCAGCCCCAGCCACCAATGCCATCTGAAGATGGTTTTAGGCTATAGTGTCCTATGGTATACAGCAGAGGTTCCCAAACTCTGCCATTATAATCCATGCTTTAAGGATATCCATGCTTGAGCATAAGTTACTTAAATAGTATTTCAATTTGATTTAACCATCTGGACTTAAGAATGGATATCCTTAAAACCTTGACTGTATTGGCGGAGTTTGGGAACTTCTGGTATACGGTATGGAATAATTGTAGAGGGAAATCCTCTAGATTCCTCTTTGTCTTCCCTTGACACATTCAGCTGGTTGTACATGTGCAGTACGTACTTATGGTCTGAACTCAACCCTTTATCGGGATAGTCACATACAGGAGTCTGTTTCTACTAAATTAATGTGAAAATTTTAATTTTCACGTTGCAAATTTAGGTTATATTATCATATTCCTTCCACATTTGAAATGCATGATATGATAAATTGGCCCCAATGTCTAAAACACCTCAGAATATTGCCACCTAACTACTTCCAAATCAAAATCAACTAACAAACGATATGATTAATCCAACATGCACCTGACAATTCTATTGCTTCCTTTTAAACCAGGGATGTGAGGTCAGGGTAGGCAGAGGAGGCAGAGCCACCCCTGTCTTACTCTCTCCTTCATCATACTCATTCTCCAGAGTTTTGATATAAAAATGGTGTTTTTATACATGTGTGCCTTTCCAGCCATTGACCTCACAGCACATCACTGTTTTAAATAGCCTTTTAATCAATGCTTTTGTGTTTGAACACCACAGAACTATTGAGCAATGGCTCAAATAAAATTGTTAAACCAAGCATAAATTGATATTCAACTGGAATCCTCAATAAATGCTGATTTTAACAAAACTGCATAGAAACCATTACAACTATACATACAGTATATATATATATATATATATATATATATATATATAAATCACAGGGGCTCTGCACTCATCATAATAACTAATAATAATAATAAACATAATAAACAGTGGAGTTTTAGTTAATAAATTGATCAATACATTTAAGCTTGGAGCCCATCGTCACGGGACCCCACTTTACTGCAAGTCCCTACTCTATTGCTCAGAATTATAACATGGACATAGCCATCATATTAGTGTTATACTCAGGGTATGCTATCAAGGTTTAAAGCTCACAGCAACTTTGCTTTTAAACGTGAGACAGTTACCAAGCACACCTGTTGCAAAGCACCTAGGAAAACAGCTGACACAAGTTAATTAAACTAGTACCCTGAGAATAACACTAATATGATGTCCAATCATGTAATTTATGCAATCCAAAACCTGAAATGCGGATTTAAAATCTGAATTCCAAACCACAAAAAGATCAGAACCACGACCTGGATTTACCCGGATCTACTCAGGAGATCAGAACCACAGCTCGGATTTATCTGAAATTCGGGTGGATTCAGATTTCTGGAGAACCAAACCGCGCATCTCTAATATATATATATATATATATATATATATATATATATATATATATATATATATATATATATATACTACCATTCAAAAGTTTAGGGCCACTTAGAAATGTCCTTATTTTTGAAAGAAAAGCACTGTATTTTTCAATGAAGATAACATTAAATTAATAAGAAATACACTCTATATATTGTTAATGTGGTGAATGACTATACTAGCTGCAAATGTCTGGTTTCATATGAGAAATTACCAAGAAACTGAACATTTTGGTGTTTACTACTCCCTTCAGAGAACGGCACAAACATGGTCTAACCAGAGGACAAAGAGAAGTGGGAGGCCCCAGTGCACAACTGTCCAAGAAGACAAGTACATTAGAGTCTCTAGTTTGAGAAATAGATGCCTCACAAGTTCGCAGCTTCATTAAATGGTTCCTGCAAAACACCAGTGTCAACGTCTACGGTGAAGAGGTGACTCCGGGATGCTGACCTTCTAGGCAGAGTGGCAAAGGTAAAGTCATATCTGAGATTGACCAATAAAAGGAAAATATTAATATGGGCAAAAGAACATTGACATTGGACAGAGGAAGATTGGAAAAAAGTGTTATGGACAGATGAATCGAATTATGAGGTGTTTGGATCACACAAAGAAAACATTTGTGAGATGCAGAACAAATGAAAAGATGCTGGAAGAGTGCCTGAAGCCATCTGTCAAGCATGATAGAGGTAAAGTGATGGTCTCGGGCTGCTTTGGTGCTGTTAAAGTGGGAGATTTGTACAAGGTAAAAGAGATTTTGAATAAGGAAGACTATCACTCCATTTTGCAATGCCATGCCAGTGCTTGATTGGAGCCAATTTCCTCCTCCAACAGGACAATGTCCCAAAGCACATCTCCATATTATGCAAAAATTATTTAGGAAAGAAGCAGGCAGCTGGTATTCTGTCTGTAATGGAGTGGCCAGTGCAGTCACCAGATCTCAACCCCATTGAGCTCTTATGGGAGCAGCTTGACCGTATGGTACGCAAGAAGTGCCCATCAAGGCAATCCAACTTGTGGGAGGTGCTTCAGGAAGTGTGGGGTGAAATTTCTTCAGATTACCTAAACAAATTAACAGCTAGAATGCCAAAGGTCTGCAATGCTGTAATTGCTGCAAAAGGAGCATTCTTTGATGAAAGCAAAGTTTGAAGGACAAAATTATTATTTCAAATAAAAATCATTATTTCTAACCTTGCCAATGTCTTGACTATTTTCTAATCATTTTGCAACTCATTTGATAAATAAAAGACAGTATTCATGTAAAACATGAAATTGTCTGGGTGACCCCAAACTTTTGAACGGTAGCGTATGTATGTGTATATGGCCGGCACTCCAAAGGGCTAAAGATATAGGGTCTCATTCAGACCCAGTTGCAAGCACTGAGTGCTCACAACCGGGTCAATGTTAAGGCCCTGTGCATGCACAGCAGCCGCACTGCGCATGCGCAAGCCCCAGAGCGAGAGACAAACTCTCCCGCTCCAGAGCTCACTACAAAGGGGTCGACTGTCAATGTTGATCGACAGCTCACCCTGTTTTGTAGGCGGGGGGGTGGATACACAAACTAAGGGATTTTGTGCACGGCCGCACTGACATCAGCAGTGGGGAGCTTCCTGCTCGATCAGAGCAGGAAGCTCCCTGGGGCTTGCGGCTACCAAGACCCAACATTAGGGTCTCATCGCAAGCCCCAATGGTCGCAATGGTCTTGACCATAGCGACCATCAACCTGGTCAGTTGCTAAAGCTGTGGGTGGCAACCCACAGCTTAGCTAGCGACCAGGTGGCTGCATTTAAAAATAGAAGCAGCTGCCCTCATTCAGAATGAGCGCTTGCTTCTTGCAAGCGCCTCTGAATGAGGGCCATAATGTGCACCTGATGCCTTCCTAGATTACCAATCCCTGTGTTGGGAAGGAAAAGATATATGCAGCAATGGGTGGCACTCCCGGCAACTTCACAAAACACACATATTAAATCAACATTTCAGAACACTATTAAATGTTCTTTCCTCAGATACAATAACATGTTGTATCCTGAGGAAAGAACCTTTAATAGAGTTCTGAAACATTGATTTAATATGATGAGCATTTGTATGTTTTGCAAAGTCACCGGGAGTACCGCCCATTGCTGCATATATGTATATATATATATATATATTCATATATAATACATACAATCATGTATGTATGTATGAACACCAGTGGCACTCTCCCATGTAAACAAACAGCTATATATTAAACACCCCCCCAAAAAAAGAGATTAATGCAATTGTACCCAAAATCTACAATTCCAGACCAATGATTGTCTCCCTCTAGATGTCTAGATGGAGGGAGGGAAGATGCATAGGGGGAAGGATGGTAGGTGTGTATGGGGAAGTCTGGTAGATGTGTGTGTAGATGTGTTGGGAGAGTAGTTTTGTAGGAGGGTAGATGTGTAGTGGGGAGGAGGTTAGATGTGTATGGGAAGGATGTATTGGGGAGAAGGGTTAATTTGTAGGGAGAGCAGGGTAGATACATAGGGGGGAAGAGGGTAGATGTGTAGGGGGCAAGGGCAGATGTGCATGGGAGGAGGAGGGTAGATGTGTATGGGAGAGGATGTGTAGGGGGAAAGAGGGTGGATTTGTAGTGAGGAGGTGGGAGCATGTGTGGTATGAAGGAATGGAATTTGTATGGGGAGGTGGAAAATGTGTAATGGAAAATGATGTATATTTATAGGGGGAATAGATGTGGCAGGGAAGAGATAGGATTGAAGGGAAAGGGGAAGGTAACAAGGGGATAATAGAGGAGACAGGAATAGGCGGGACATTGAAACAAGGATGGAGAGGAGATTGAGGGGAGGAGAAAGACAAGGGATCAGGTGGGACAAGTGCATGTCAAGGTGATTTGCAGGGGGAAGTGATGGAACGGTAGTGAGACAGGAGCAGACATGCAGAGCTGATGCAGGAAAGTGAAGGGGCTGCAGTGTTAGATTATGGGTAACAGGAAAATCATGGACAAAATAATGGTGCAAAGGGTCTGATTATTAATCTTAAAACATACTTTTCAAGCATTGTGTGTGTTCCAAGCATTACACATTGGTTCACTATAATTTACTATGAAGAAAAGTGCAGAGAAGCCTTTCAGTTTCTTTGTGGGTTTCAATGGACACACACATAGAAAGATAGATAGATAGATAGACAGACAGACAGACAGACAGACAGACAGACAGACAGACAGATAGACAGACACACACTCAGGTAAAGGCAGTGTGAGTGAATAAATAGTAGGCCCCTAAGTGCAGTGTGCAGGGGGTGAGGTGCGAGGCAGTCAGGTGGGAGGTGTAGGGCACTGATGTGGGAGCAGCAACTTTTCCTCCTGCCCCTCCAAGAGAGCGAGACAGTTACCGGCACTGAGGTGAGGTTACAAGGGATCTAGCAGCCACCACTCTGACTACCGCTAGTGTTCGGCTGCCCGGCCGCTGCTGCAGCTGACCCCGCCGGCTCTGTCTGGCAGAAGTGCCCACTATCCAGAGCAGATGACAGCTTCCGGATTGCGTTCTATAGTGGAACGCAAATCCTGGAAGATGATGCATAGCCAGCTCATGTGACCTGGTCGGCCGGCAGTAAGTGGTGCCAGTGGGAGAAAAGGGAGCCCCAGGAGGTTGAGCAGGTGCCATCAGGGTAGGACTGAGTGGCCACTAATCATTTGTCTGGCGGCCAGGAGACATGTAGAGGATGCTCCCCGACTACTTATTATTTTGGGCTTCAAGGATGGCCACACTGAGTATCCTTGTTACGCAAAGTGGCTGGGGAGCATTCACTGCATATCTCCGGGGTGCCTAACTCAACTGGCGGCCCCATAACACTAAAATCGGACCAGACCGTGAGGCAGGTGGCACCATGCCCCCGGCCCAGTCCGCCTCTGCCTCACAGGCATTTTATATTCATATGTAGTCTGTTGTTCACTAGTGGATTGTTCATGGAGTCCTTACATATCTAAATGCAGGACTTTGCTGCGAAAAGCAAAACTGTATCAATTGTTTATATTTTGAACAGCAAAATAACATGAAAAGGTAGTCTATACAAGTCATATAGTTTATTTCACTAAAATTTAGAAATATGGACATATAATTTTTTTGTTTTTGAAACAGAATATTATTCCTGTAAGAAGCATGGCCATGTGAAAATTCTCTGTGCAATCATTTGTAGGATTGCTGGCACAGATATAATTTCTGAAAAATAATAAGAAATGTCACTTCAAAGTCCTTTCTTTGAACCCTCTTCTTAATTAATGACATATTTTTCATTGTTCTACTAAACTGTATTAAATAAGTCATGAGAGTAAGATAGTAGAATAGTTAGTAAGGTTGAAAAAAGACACATGTCCATCCATTTCAACCATGTGAAATTATAATAATTTTTTCTATACATTTCATACGTCATATGGTATAAGTGTGCATTAAAATAAGCTCCCTCCTAAAAAATGCACATATAGCGGGACATGTTAACCCCGCAATCCCGACTGCCAGCTTCCCGAATCCTCTATCCTGGCTAGGGTTAAATGACAGGCATCTAAAATCTAGACGCCTGTCATTTTCCCGACGCTGGGAGACAGGCGCCCGGCAGCCCAATCAAAGGGATGCCGGGCACCGCGAGTGGACCGCTGCGGGGGGGAGGCTTAGGTTTATGGCACACGGGGGGGAATTAGGGTTAGGCACCCCCCTGGGAGGGTTATGGTTAGGCTAGGGGGAGGGAGGGTTAGGGTTAGGCACCCCCTGGGGGACTTAGGTTTAGGCAGCAGGGAAGGGGTGGTTAGGGTTAGGCACTTAGAGGGGGGAGGTTAGGGTTAGGCATTTGGGGGGGAGGTTAGGGTTAGGCACCCCTAAGGAGGGTTAGGTGGGTTGGTTAGGTTAGTTTATACTTACCTTAGGGACGATCGGAATTTCCAGCACTGTCGGGCTTCTGCTGCCGGGCTCTGCTGTTTTGTCAGGCTGCCGCAGCCGGGAATCAAGCTGCCGGTCATGCGGCAGACGGCTTTTCATTCCGAATGCCATGTAGCTCATAAGTAGAATCTGACAACTGATTTTTTCTATATGTAAGAACATGTAACAAAAAAGTTATTTTTCTGATGGGCAAGAGCCCTGCTGCCACACTAGATACATAATATCGATCTTAAAGTCTTATATTAGTATTTAATTATCTAATTCACAGGGCTGGGGCATGCCCTGAAGGTGCCTTAGGTCATGCACTCCCTACTCTAAATAAGCACTCTTTGGCCAACATGGAAGCAACAGCCTCACTCCTGTAGCTTCTGACCTTGCTGAGTGATATGTGTGGGCAGCATCCTCATCTCCTCAGTCTGGGAGCGTGGAACGTAGCTGTAACATCATATGTAGGAGAAAGAAAATAAATATTAATATATGATAGAAAGGGTAAGCCCTAACCTATGCCCTAAAGTATGGAATGGGGATGCAGTCTGTGCTTGGTGAAATGGTATAGTATTACCAGGTTCTATGTGTTAAGTATTAAAGAGGATAGCAGACAAGAATTATTTAATTAAAAGCTATTTATTGGTAAATGCAACTTAAATTTAATACATACAATATGTACATAAAATATATAAAGTTTACACTGACCAAGTCACATCCTTAAAAAAAATGAATTGACATTGCAGCCAAAATGTGTTGGTTTGCTAGAACCACCCACTCTCACATCTGGTACATTTTGGAGGTCACATAATAACCTACTACTGCTACCATATTTGACCAATTCAGAGGTTGTTTACCTTCTCACCCCAGCTGCTACCAACTCATTGATGTATGTATTGTGGACCTCATTCAGAGCCGGACGCTATCAGCTGTTCGCTCGTACACATTAGATTGTTTTAAACCACGCATGCGTCCGGTTCTCATTGCGCATGTGCAGCCGGATCATTGCGGGCATTTTTAGTTCGCTCGTATACACAGCGAACAGGAAGTGACCTATGTCATTTGATTGACAGAATGTTCCATTTATGGGTGGCAACGGGGGTGGAGATAAGAAAACGCAAGCGTGGCAAGGCGTTTTTTGGGCGTACATGTATTATCTTGTGCGAACGTCCAATGTGGACGCAATTTTGTACACGTCACTGTGTGATCCAATTTCCATTGACTGCTCGCTCAGCTTGTGGTCTGGTATAGTCTACCGCAATGACGATGGTCTCCTCGTTCTTCCCCGGACTCATCCATGGTGTTGCGATTAATCAAGTGAGGCATCAAAAACAATTAACTTTTAATAGCTAAACAGCTTGTAAGGTGTTTAGCAAATAGACCTTTTTTAGTAGCTAAAAACCGAATGCAGGTGAACTACTCAGCTGCTAATTTCTGGGGTATACAATCAATTAGCTAACAATTTTTTTTGTTTTTTGTGTGCTTTTGGCATATTTGTAGGTGTTTATTTTTAATGCAAACAATATTGTATGCATGTTTGGTTTTTTTCTATTTTATTTTTTGACCAAGAAAACACTCGTCCTTTTGTTTTTGGATAATTGTTAATAAAAACTCATAAATTGTTTTTAACCCTTTTTTTGTCCAAAAAATATAAAATATTTCTATTTCCGTTGTATTGTTTTTAAGTTTGTGAATAAATCAACAATAGAATTTGGCAAATTTGGTTCCAAAGTTTTTTTGTTTTTTTTGGGTTTAAAGTTTTTTTTAAAGTAAACTTATATATTTTCAGGGAACAAAATGTAGAAATCATTTTGGCTACACCCCAACAAAATAAGTGGCATTTGAACACAAATAAAACAAACAAAAACAATTCACAAGAAAGGAGAGGGAGGTTTTTGGCATGCAGGAATATGGGGCAAACACATAGATAGATTGTGGGGAAATTAGCCACTGCTGTCATCGCCTTTTAGGCCGTTTGGCCGGGGGTTGGAGGAAACCTGAACGGTTCCGGGAAGTCCTTCGGCTGGACTGGCCAGAGGCAGATGTTGTGGCCTCTGGACTAGGCATAGGGCTAGGCACATTTGGAGGGATGGCTGTTGTTGTGCCAGATGTGGAGGGTCCTGATGTTCCCGGCAGGAAGGGAGGCCAGCTCCAACGTGTGCTGGTGAACGAGCTGCTCCAGGGCATTTGCTATTCGCACGTTGGCCCCAGTATTTTCCGCCAGGGCCTTAGCAATGGTCACGTTGGCCGCAGCACTTTGCTCCAGGGCATCCACCACCCGTAGCAGATTGGCGTCCATCCTCAGCAGAATCTTGGTCTGCTGATCCATTTTAACATTGAGATCAGTGAGGAGGGCCACTGCCTGCGAGGGGGAATGCCCTGGACTGTCTGCCACAGGGTCCCCAGCCGGATCTACTGCTTCCTCCCCTGCAGAGCCAGAAGAAATTCTGTGGCCAAAGCTCACCTCTGGAGCAGACTCATCAGCCTGTGTCTCTGTGATAAAAAAGAGAAAAGAGTAAAATTATAATCTAGATATTATCAAAAACACATTTCTGAGTTGGTAACATTACAAAATTTACCTGAGGCAACATGAGGAGACGCAAAGTCTGGCATGTCGGTATCCATGTTCGACATGCCAAACACCTCCTCATCCTGCACACACCCCTGGGCCAGCTCCTCCAAATCTGTGAGCTCAAGTGACACAGGGGTGGGACCCCCACCTGCCCCCCTTGCATGCCTAGCCCTATCAGCCAGTTTTTGTTTATGCCGATATTTGAAGTCGCTCCATCTGTTGGTTTAAAATTTCGCATTATTCCTGCAGTATTTTGACCTGTAAACACTTTTTACTAAAATGTAGTTTTTACGTACTGGCGTTTGACCACCCGGGTTGACCGTTCAAACTCACCCACACCATTGACAGCACTGGCTATGTTGTCCCACAGTTTCCATCTCTGGGTTGCACCCATATTCCTTGGTGCCTGTGCCAGGTTGTCATTGCACATTTGCACCAAAACCTCCATCTCCTTCCTTGTGAATTGTGGCTGCTTTTTTTTTGGCCCTAGTTTGCCTACTAGGGCCAGCAGCCTCTTCCATGGCATCCTCCACACCTTTTTTTTTAAATGTTAAAAAATTATTTTAGTAAAATGTTTTAAAATGTTATGTTAAACATACACATTTTCCCATCAAAAATAAAAACACTTACATGGTGCCTGTTGGCTAGTACTTTGCTGCACTGTAGTAATTGTTTTTTCTCAATGTAGCAGACCGATTTGGGCCTTCAGTGACGTTTTTAGACATGCGTCAGCATTATTTGGCCGCATCATTCCTTGTGCGCTCCTATTGTCCTTCCTTAATTTGAGCGGGAAAATAAAGCCTTTTTATGGCTTGGTGTGACTCGAGTCAAGGTGGCATTTTATGATTGTTGGAGGTTTTGCATTGTAGTGGATTGTTGGTGATTTCTGGTTGTGTAGAAGGAGTAGTTGTTTTTTTTTTATATTTTTGCTTTTTTTCTTACTTGTTTTTTTCTGTTATCATTTTGGTATTTTTTTTGGCTTTTTTATTTGTATTTTTGAGGAAGTATTTCAAAAATCCACCTAAAAAAATAAGAGTAAATAGTTTCCAAATTTTTTTAATATTTTTTTTTTTTACAGTTATTTTGGCAGTGACCCAGTGACGTTTTATAACTTTGGGATATTTGTCTGTTTTTGGTAAGTGTTTTTGGTTTCCTGAATTTACAAATTCAATGTGTTGGTCTTAGCATATGTTTCGCTAAGTAATGTTTTTTTTTTCTGTGAACTATCATGTCTTACCACTAAATGTAGCGTACTATTTAGCGAACTAATGTGTCCTTATTTAACTGTATAAGTAGCGTACTATTTAGCGAACTAATGTGTCCTTATTTAACTGTAAAAGTAGCGTACTATTTAGCGAACTAATGTGTCCTTATTTAACTGTAAAAGTATTGTACTATTTAGCGAACTAATGTTTTAGTGGTTTTAACTGTAAAAGTAGCGTACTATTTAGCGAACTAATGTGTCCTTATTTAACTGTAAAAGTAGCGTACTATTTAGCGAACTAATGTGTCCTTATTTAACTGTAAAAGTAGCGTACTATTTAGCGAACTAATGTGTCCTTATTTAACTGTAAAAGTAGCGTACTATTTAGCGAACTAATGTGTCCTTATTTAACTGTAAAAGTAGCGTACTATTTAGCGAACTAATGTGTCCTTATTTAACTGTAAAAGTAACTTACTATTTAGCGAAATAATGTTTTAGTGGTTTTAACTGTAAAAGTAGCTTACTATTTAGCGAACTAATGTTTTTTTGGTTTTTAACTGTAAAATTAATGTACTATTTTGCGCACTAATGTTTTTTTAATTTTTCTGTGTAAAATCATGTCTTACCACTAAATGTAGCATACTATTTTGAGAACTAATGTGTGCTCCCTTCTCTATTTTTTCAAAAACAATATTTGTTTTCAATCATAGTTTATTAAATTAATCTTAAAAATATTTTCTACTTTTGAAATGTAGGTTGGTTTGCACATGACACATCCCAGGCCTGTAAGCATCTTTGGTTTGCTTGGAAAAGATAAGTATATTTTTCTTAACACATTTGTCTAAAACAATAACTACCTGGCTTAACATTTCAGGTTGATGTTGGTCATATTATATTGGCCATGGTTCCAGAACCTGACCAGATGATGAGGTGTTAAGGCGATACCGTCTTCTGCCACAAATCATCATAGACACTCTCTCATTAATAGAGAGTGATCTTGAATGGCAAATTGACAGTCCTACAGCAATGCCACCACTTACGCAATTAATGTCGGTGTTACATTTTTGTGCCTCACTATCCTTTCAAACCACTGTGGGAATAGTCGCTGGAATATCCCAATCCTCCTTTTCAAGGATCCTGAGGGCAGTGATGGAGGCACGTTTTAAACACCTTAATCATTTTATTAAAATGCCATTGGATATGGGTTCCCTTAATGTGGCGAAGGCTAATTTTTACCAAATTGCTGGCTTCCCACACATCATAGGGGTTGTGGATGGCACTCACATACCACTTCAGCCTCCAGCAAGGCTGGAGGCTATATTTAGGAACCAAAAGCACTTTCACTCGATGAATGTAATGATGGTATGTGATGCCTCCCTCCAGATCCTGTCCCTGAATGCCAAATTCCCCGGCTGTGCACATGATTCCTTCGTCATCCGGCAATCAGGGATTTGGCACAAATTAAATAACCTACAAGCTGGTGATGTGTGGCTTCTGGGTAAGTTGATACCTTCTGTTGAAACAAATGCAAAGCTTGTTAAACAATGGTCCTGATGTTTTTTTTTATATTTTCACAGGAGACAGTGGTTACCCTTGCACACCCTGGCTGCTCACTCCTTATTTGGCTCCCACACCAGGGCCACAAAGTCAGTATAATTCCGCACTTACAGCCACCAGGCAGATGGTGGAGCATGGTATCGGCATTTTAAAATGCCGATTCAGATGCCTCCACCGCTCTGGCGGCGACCTCATGTATTTGCCGGCTATGGTTTCGAAAATTGTGGTCCTGTGTGGGATATTTCACAACATTGCCATAAGGAGTGGTGTCCCAATGCAGCCAGAGGATGCCTTGTCTGAGGACGGCCCCCCCGAGGTTGGTCGGAGGTCAGTATGTGGGGGGGCCATACGCAATGAAGTTGTGGCCAGATTTTTAGGTAATTATTTCCACAAATTGTTTTTATTGCCACAATGTAGATATGTAATATTTTAAATTTAACTGGTTTTTTTTTTTAATCCCTCAAATGACCCTAAAAATCCATGCCTACTACCTGATCAACAAAAATGACTTTATGTGGACACATTGGATATAACTTCGGGAACAATGATTTCTTCTCCTCATTTGTGGATTCATGTTGGCATGCTACTTCTTCAAACAGTTCCTGATTCTTGATATAAATTTGGATTTTTGGGGTTGTTTGGACTTGTGTGTGTGTTTTCAATGTTTGATTTTGTTGTGTCAATTCACTTGGTGTTTATTATTTGTGTGCATTAAAAAATTTTTTTACGTTAAACAAACATTTCCTTGGTAAATTACAAGCAAGTGTAACCTGGTCCAAAAAATTAAAACTTGCTTAATGGCTAATCATGTAATTTCTTAAATTGTAAACATTTTTCCGTGCTTTGTGGCTAAAAACAAACACCTAAGGTATTATGGTGAATCAGTATGTTTTCTAATCTAGGCCTAAGCGGGTTTGTTTTAATTTTTACATTACCCCCAAAAAAGAAACAACTATTTTTGACGTTAATTCTACCAACCTATTGGTATTGTTAGGTGTTTAATGTGCCAGCTTACATACTTACTTCAGCTTTCTACAATCAAATTTACATTTCTTAAAAACTCAGGGTAAAAGAGTAGACTTATGTAAGGTTCAACAATCTAAGATTTACAGACAAGGAATGAGACTTAATTTAATCAAAATACATTTTATTTTTTTTAATAATTTTTTTGCCTAAATAAAAGACATTAGTGGCGCAGGAGCACCAAAATATGGTCCAATGCCACAAGCATGGCAACGACATGGCCCCTCAGAATCACCAAGCCAGCAGAAATTTCAGCGTTACGCCTCTGGTCCTCTGTGGGTTTAAAAAATGTGTGGATTACTAAAATGACACCTTAATTTAGATGATAAAAAACCACTTAAAAATCAGACTGCACAAAAAAATAAATAAAAAACATGACCAAAACAAAAGGAAGGAAAAATTAAAAGATTCTAACAAAAAAGAACAAAAAATTAGAAACAAAATAAAAAGAACTAGATTTCCAACTCCGCAAAAAACCGTCATTTGTTGGTACCGTAAACAAGAAAGACACAAGTATGAGTGTTTGGACATGTGTCATATGTGTAAGGGGAAAACATCCTGGACATTGTTTCACAAAGATATATATGAAAATCATTAGAAATACTTTACAATTTTGAACTGCACAGGCAAAAGGACAACATCAACCAAAATTAAAATAATGAAAAAACAACCATAGTTTAAAAGGGAAACATACCAGTCAAAATGCTGATTGGGCCTGTAGCCCCGAAATCCTCCTCATCAGAGGTGGGCCAGTGGATCACGGATAGAGGAGGGGTAATTTGGGTGGAAGTTGAGGGTGAGGAAAAGAGAGGAGGGGGTGGAGGGGAGGGTGAAGTGGGAGGGATGTGAATGTGAGGAGAGGGAGGGGACTGACGGTCAGCCAGGTCTGGGGTGGAGGGGGAATTTGGGGAAGAGTGGGCAGAGGATGTTTGGGTGGGAGTGGGGGATAGGGGACGAGCCTGATGTCTGCACCGTCGTAGTCTGCGCTCAGCCCCTAAATGAAGTTGAAACAATTATTTTAATTTAAATTTTCAATTTTAGTGCAAAAATTTTAGACACAAAAAAGGGCTATACTGTAAACATGCACACAAAGGTAGGTCCAAAATAAAGAAACAGGGCTATATGGTAAACATGCACACGCAGGTAGGTCCAAAATAAAGAAACAGGGCTATACTGTAAACATGCACACGCAGGTAGGTCCAAAATAAAGAAACAGGGCTATACGGTAAACATGCACACTCAGGTAGGTCCAAAATAAAGAAACAGGGGTATACTGTAAACATGCACACGCAGGTAGGTCCAAAATAAAGAAACAGGGCTATACGGTAAACATGCACACTCAGGTAGGTCCAAAATAAAGAAACAGGGCTATACTGTAAACATGCACACGCAGGTAGGTCTAAAATAAAGAAACAGGGCTATACAGTAAACATGCACACGCAGGTATGCTTAAATTTTAAAGTTACCAAAAAAAACACTTACTTTGATGTATCTGCAGACGCAAATTGGCCAACAGGCGTGGGGATCTGCGCCTCAGATCCGACCACCTGCGTTCCAGTTGACCGATATTTTGGTGATAGCCAATGGAACGCAGGCGGCGGCGCACCTCCGCGTAGGCCAGACGCTTGCAGAGATTGGTGATGGGGGCGGATGGTCGGTGATTCTCTGGTCCATCACCTCAGTGAGGACCAGGAGCTCACGCCTACAAAATGCGGAGGCTCTCATGATGGCAATGATTTTTTTTACACAAAACAGTTTTAATAAAGGTCCTAGAAAAATTTTGATTGGCTAATGTACTTTGTAAATTAACAGGAACCATTCTATTTGTTATTGTATGAGTCATGTGACCTACACCCTCACAAATATCATGTGAGTTATGATAGGCTTGATGCAGTGACATGCATAAGATAATTTAAATACAAAAAAATATTGTAAAATCGGCCTAAAAAAAGAGCTAAACAATAGTAGCATTCAAACAAACTTTTAGTTTTGAACAACCATCCCCTTGGTCCAACCGTACGTATTCTACGGAAGCAGTGACACACACTAACAATAATAAAGTTTATTGACATTGAAAAAAAAATGGATTGCAAACGTGAATAACAATTAAGGTAATTAATATAGTGATTGCCATTAATTGATTCAAGTATGTTTGCTGAATGAAATAGCAAGCAATCGAAAACTGACAGGACCACTTCCTGAAGTGACTTGTGGAAGCGTTCCCTGCAACCAAAGAGGAGACGGACGGTCGCTATTTTGAACGTTCGCTAGCTAGAGGAGGGGTTGGGAGACTATGGGGCGGAAAATTAGCTACGAGCGAACATACGACTGAACGCTTGAATTTAAATATTTCCGCTCGTACGGCAGACGAGCGAACGGCCACTTGCGTCCGGGTCTGAATCAGGCCCTTAGCGCACCTGCACACCCCTAAATAAGAACATAAATATGTGTATGCTCTGTTTTACACATATTGTACATGTTACTAGCTGCATGGCAATATTATATGAATACAAAACTAAAAGACAGTTGTCAGCATTATCATTACTACTACAACCCTGTGTGTATCTAGCAAATAACAGCATTGGCATTATGCTCATAATCAAGGAACCCAATCTGTGCAAGTCCCTACGATATCATGTACACTTCAGAGACCATTAAATTCCAGTTAAATGCACAGATGTGTCCTCATTCGACTATGGAGAGTTCACTACAATTTCTGCAGATTTTTTTTGTATTTTTGCACATAATACAACACATGGAGACATTGTTATTTTAAGGTTTTATTTTAACCTTGTTTATATGCCATATGGCTAAAGACTCTTGCAGCAACGTAGACACTGCAACGGATAGAGATTCACACATTTTTCTAAATGTTGCATCCAGTGGTGGCTCCAGAGGTTGGGCTGCAGAGCAGTTCAAAATTCAAATAGTAGAGCCACATCAATGCTGCCAAACATCCCCGGTTGGGACTCACTGGCACTTGGTGTTGATCGGTTATTTGAATTTTGGACTGCGCTGCAGCCCCACCTCTGGAGCCACCACTGGTTGCATCTAATTAGCATTGTAACTGCATACAAAGTCGCTCACAGTGTACCAGATACGCTAGGTTAGCAATTTTTTTCACAAACAAATTGGTTTAAAGTTGCAAATTAAGCATAAAGAGACATAGGGCCTGATTCAGAGCTGGACGCACTGACCAGAGCGCTCGCTCTGAATCAGGGCCTTCCTACCTAAACTTGGAGCGGCCTCTTGGATGCTCGCATAGCTGTGGGTTACCACCCACAGCTTATGCGTGCGTCCATGATGATGGTCGTGATGGTCAAGACCATCGCGACCATCTGGCTTGCGACGAGACCCTGCGTAGGGTCTCGCTGCCGCAAGCTCAGGAGTGATTTTGGCTCTATCAGAGCCAAAATCACTCCCACTGACATCACTAGTGATGTCAGTGGGGCCGGACCCAGACGGTATGCGTTCCCATGGGAACGCCTCTGTCTGGTAGCCACGCCCCCAGCACACCCAACAAAGGGGGCGTGCTGTCATTCACCATCGACAGCACACCCACTTTGGTGCGAGACCCGGAGCGACAGCTTGGCTGTCGTGTCCAGGTTTCGCGCATGCGCACGACGGAGCTCCCTCCGTCGTGTGCATGTGCATTTGGGGACCATCGACCCTCTTGCGAGCATCCTGCACTCGCAAGTGGGTCTGAATGAGACCCATAGTGTGAGGTATAGTGAGGTCGCTCATATCAGAACTCTCTCTAATGCTTTTTTTTCTTGCGCTACACAATAGTACTTGACTTGCCAGCGCCATTAGTCCATGTACTTTTCATGTATGTAAATAATGCTGATATTTTCAGAAAAAGTTGCTGCTGGGACACTTGGTGTGGCAAAATCCATGGTGTGCCAAACAGTGTGATTTGAGCAAAGGTGTATGTGGACACATGTGTATAGTGGGTAACATCTAGACAAGGACTGACTTGTGATCCACAAATAACTAGACTTTATAAATATGATACATTACTATGCATGCTGTGAGTTATCATGAGCATGATTGACAGCTGCCATGGTGACCCTCGGGAACTTCAGAGCACTCCTAATCCAACAGAAGGGCAGGAAAGTGGTGTTGTCAGACTGTGCAGCAGTTTATCTAGCAGACTACAGAGCTGCTATTCAGTTGAAGGCTGGTGGAACTTGCGAATTGCATGTATAATCGCACTCAGGAGCTGATTCAGACCTGCTCACTAGGATGCATTCGCTCATAGCTGGACGATATTTGCATGCGTATGCATCTCAATGTGCATGCGTGAACTATTGTGAAAGATCGGGAATTGTTCGTGTGCCCAGCATAGACAGCCCAGCTGAATGAGTGACAGGAGAGGCCATTTGTGGATGGTAACAGGGGCAGGTTACTAGAAACAGGGGAGTGGAGGTGTGAACACAATGGTGCCTGAGTATCTCAATGCCATTTCAGAGCCGTGCATAATTAACAGGCAGCATCATTGTCCACGTCACCTTGTTGAATATCACACTGAAGTGATTGCAGTGCTTATGGCAGGGTATAGTCTACCTCAAGTGCTGCAATTGCATCCGATGTTGCTCGATGTACCAATGGTTTCATGCACTTCCTGGAGATGACGTGCGCAAGTGGGCATCTTACGAATAGCTGGTGGGCATCTGCATACACAAAGTGATCGCATGCCAAGACATAGTGGGCATGCTAATGCCTTTCCCTGCAATCGCCTGCCTTGCTGGGCGTGCACTGGATTTGCATACGCTGGGTGTGAGCGAACGAATTTAGCAAGCGGGTCTGAATGAGCTCCTCAGTTTTACACATTGTACATGGCACCAACTACAAAAATATTAACAAAATCCTTATGCTTTTATTTGCTAGAAACACATAAACTTGCAGTGCTAGTGATAGTGCTGACAAAAATTGTCTTTCTGTTTTAATATGTAAAGGGGCCTATCCATTACATGACTTTGTGAACAATCCTACCAAAACCAGGAGGCTTTGGACACATTGGGCCTGATTCAGACCCACTCGCAAGCGGCTGTCCGCTCGCAAGTGGGTCGATGTTCTGCACTGAGCATGCGCATGATGGAGGGAGCTCCGTCGTGCGCATGCGCCAGACGTGACGAGCGAAGGACTTTCCTTCGCTCGTTGTGTCTGATCAAAGGGGGCGTGCTGTCGATGTTGATTGACAGCACGCCCCCTTTGGTGGGCATGCCGGGGGCATGCCTCCCTGATGGGGGCGTTCCTAAGGGAACGCCTCCCATCAGAAGCCGGCCCACTGACATCATTAGTGATGTCAGTGTGAGTGATTTTGGCTCTGATAGAGCCAAAATCACTCCAGGTCTTGCGGTTGAAAACCTCAACCGCAGGCTCCGGCTCACAGTTTCGATGGTCGCGATGGTCAAGACCATCGCGGCCATCAAACTGCACGCTCGTATAGGCTGTGGGTGGTGACCCACAGCTATACGAGCGTCCAGGAGGATGCTCCATAGTTATGGAGGCCGGCCCTCATT
The DNA here is from genome assembly GCA_031769625.1 of Taudactylus pleione. Lineage (NCBI taxonomy): Eukaryota > Metazoa > Chordata > Amphibia > Anura > Myobatrachidae > Taudactylus > Taudactylus pleione. The sequence goes on from JAUIMM010000614.1 coordinate 1,312,863, forward strand.
CAGAGCGTGCGCTCTGCTCAGAGCGTACGGCTCTGAATGAGGGCCATTGTTCACAAAGTCGTGTAATGGATAGCCGGCAAGGACCAGCAATGTGCGTGCATGCTGGATCCTTGCCGGACCCGACTATCTACTGAACATGCCCGTCAACCTGACCACGCTCATCAGGTTCGGCATGCTCAGAGGCAGGAGGTCGAATTCCTGCACTGAATGATGTTCAGTGAATGCCCTTCAGTACGTGCACCGCACCTCAGCAACCTGAAGGTCTGAATGCTAGATGTTCTGTCTTTCAGATCGCCTAGTGGAGAGGACCCTTAAGAAGCTGCTGTTTTCTTTTACTTTATATCTGTGGCTGTCACTCTGTGTGGGGGAGCTGCAGGCGCAATAGCATTACTGGATGAGTGAAATTATGTAACTACTTCAGTGGTTCATGCCAGCTAACCATTGCTTATCTATAGAGATGTGCACAGACCCTCCATGTTTTGGTTTTGCTTCTTAATCATTGTTGTTTTTGGTTTTGGCAAAACCACCCTCAAGTGTTTTGTTTTTGGTTTTGGATCTGGGTTTCTTTAAAAAAATGATCAAAACAGCTAAAGTCATGTAATTTTGACCTGTTTTTGTTACTACAGTGTTATTATCAATACCATTAATTTCCAGTCAGTTTTGACCACCGCAGAGCTCACAATATTGTTTTCACCAATATTGGTCAAAGGCAACAGCAAGCTGGCTGGCTAAAGTAAACAACAGAAGCTGCATACACTCACAATGATGTTAGTAACCAACAATTTTAGTGAACGATTTTCGTTCAGATTTTCCCTTGAAAAAGTTAACGAAACTCGTTCACTAAAAATCGTTAGTTACTAAAATAATGAACAATTTTCAAAAACGATGAACAATGAACGATTTTTAATCATGCATGCAGTGAATGTAAATCGTTCATCGTTTATCATTAATTCTGCAGAACATGATCGATTTTCTGAACGAAAATCATTTGTTGGACAGTTGAAATGGACGATAAACTACAAACGTGAACGCGCATGAACGATTATTGTTCATCATTTAGCTAAAAAAGATTACAAACGATTTAACAATAACAATGTCGTTATAGTTAAATTGTTCCAAAAATCGTTATGTGTGTATGCACCTTTAGTCATCATGGAATGTGTATTTCATTTTGATAAACATAATTTTTCTACATTTTTTGGAAGTAGCCTCCTAAATCGATTACTCACAAGTGTCCTAGCTGTGGTTAACACTATTTCTGAGTACACACTGGAGGATGGGCAGTTTAAGTGTGCCATAGCTGGTTTGAAAACTGGTAGGAAAAAAAATATAATTTGGAGCCCCTGGTACAAAGCGTCTGTTTAAGATGCTACATTGTACATTATCATTTCAGTTATCCTGTATTGATGTTTACTTTATCAGATTGAGTCATGGAAGAGATGTTAATATATGCCTGACCAGATGTCATAATGTTTCTGTCTGGAGCACTGAGTTGACTCATCATCAGTGGGTCTCCTGGAAAAGGGCAGTTTTTTTCCTGGCAGCAGCATTTGCATTGAAATTTGAAATTGAAGCCGAAGATGTTGTGTCAATTGCCACTTGAGCTGACAGCCTGCTTGAACTTAGCTGTTTAGCTCTTTGTGTCAGTTGAAATGAAAGACATTACATAGGACTTTAATAATAGATCAAGCAAGGTTGCCAAAAATGTAGGGATCCAATTGCAAGATGTTGCAAACCTATGATTCCTGGTGAAGCAAATAAAGAACTACAAGTCCAATATACTTAGTGGAATAACTTAGTTTGATCTCCTCCTTCAATTTATATAGATGATTTTCCAATAATTTAATTATTGGTATGACCTGACTCAGGCTGGCAGTGTCTGAACACACGTCATGGTTTACAATGTCAAAAAGGGTTTCAGTAGCTTTATATAAAACCGAAAGTATTCTCCAGTGTGTTGCAGTAAAGTGTTCACATGTCCCCATGAGTCGCTGAAGTCAAAGGGTGAAATGTCACTTGGTTACGACCTCTTTCTTCAGTTGGTGGCATGGAAAATTTAACTATTCTTGCAACTGGTGCAATATTCTACATGCAGTTGCTGAATGCAGAAAATGCCTAGAAATGTTATTGGCCACAGCCAGCATCTCATGCACGAACGTGTAAATTTTTAAGAAATTCTGACCTACAGTACCAAGCTTACTGTGTGTGAAAAACATGGCACATGTTAACATTGACACATTTGAAATGTTTGTACAATATTACTTGCAAAATCAGAAATTATAAATCCTAAAGGGAGTCTTAGAGGGCTAAAACATTTTGCTATCACATTCCTGAGGTTTTTTTTACCAGATTGACACCAGTGTGCTTCTAATTGAAGTCAGTGATACCGGTGAGTATCCTGTCTATGAATAAACTGGTGTTTTGTGTTTGATACTGCTGCTGAATGTGATACACCCACCTGGTGGGCTGTCACAGTCATGTTATTTTAGTTTGACCATTATTATTGTTTACATATCAGTAAAGTAAAGAATAACTTTTCTTTAACATCCAAGTAAAGGTGAGGAATTGCTGTTCTAGAAAAATAGAATCAAGATGAAATGTGGTACCATGGACACATGACATCAACTAATTTCCTAAAACCAGATGCATTGATAGTAAATATTGTATGCAGATCTAATGCAAATATGACCATCATGGCTTCAGTGATCTGCTGTGCAAGTGGATGGCAGATATCATACTTGCTTTTTCATGCAAATTTTTTTTTCATAGTCAATTGTTGTTTGAAACTACTTGTCTTCTCTTCTTGGTCCTCTTCTGTGATGAAGATTCATCCCCAGCAGCACTAGCACACAAGGATTCTTCCTAGGAATCCTGGATAGGGGAGGACTCAGTTAGCCTTTGTAAATTGTATGCAGTAGGACTAACTCTGATCATTAATGATGAGGTTAATGATGATGGTGTTGATGGTGGAGATTGCATGTGCTGGGATATATCCATGCTGCTGGTAGATGATGCTGGATTGTGTGTTATTATTTTTAATGATAATTTCTGGATTTTGACAAATAATTTGCATGAACTGTCAGCATCTGGATCACAATCCACATGAAAGAGATGTGTTTTTGTCTAATGCCTGCACATGACAATGTCCTTCATCTTATCACTGGCAAGAACTGCTTCCACTGGTGACTGATTTACTTTGACACAAAAAACATCATCCTCATGAATTTTATTATCTTGTCCTTGTCCAACACATTCATCATCAACATTTTCATTAGTGACAATAAACAATTGTCCCCCTCATCCTGTTGCACTTCCAAAACAGCAACCTCAATTTCTATTACTAAACCTTCATCATCATTAATTTAACTACTACTCATTTGCACATTTGCAGAGGATTAAGAAATGGTAAAGGTTCTCTGGGATTACAGTGTGAGAAATGTGAGACTCACAAATAACACTTTTGGACTACCATAGAGTCTCCTTAGAGATCTGTGAAGTTTGAACACACAAATTGTTTTTTAGACTTAGGGCAAAATTTACTAAGCGGTGGGTTCTAAACCCCGGCAGTTTGGTGGTGGTTTGGTGATGGTTTTGCTATGTGCAGATTTACTACAGCCAAAACCACTGCAAAACTACTGCAAAACTGCAGTCAAAACAAATTTTAGAATAGAATAGAAAAGGGCTTTCATTTAGAAACCACCGCTATACCATCACCAAACCCCCAGGATTTAGAACCCGCAATCAAACCGCCAGGTTTTAGAACCTGCCATTTAGTAAATTTTGCCCTTAGTGGTCTTTTTGTGCACTGATTTGACTGTTTTATAGGTGACACATATAAACTCAGAGCAAGAAGGTGTTGCATGTGAGGTTCCAGAATATGCTTAATTGTAGTTTGGGCCTAGCTTTTGCAACAAGAATTCTAGTAGCAGGACCACCACTTGCAAAGAAAGGCTATGGTCTGAAACGTTCCTTGTCACTGCTTGTGGTGTATGGCATGTTGGCAATTTTACATTTTTGAGCAGGAACTTTTCCCTTTACAGTTACAGGTGATGTCTTTCAAATTGTGAAATCCTTTTTAAATTTGATATGCCTTTTCGTACACCTACTTTCCCCTTCACTTCCTTTAAACGTAGATGTTGAAGTACTATGAATGCCAGCACTAGTGCTAGGCTGTCCTTCTTCTGTTGACTGATCCATGATTGATTTTACTATTTCAGCCATGACAGGAGTAAAGCTACTGCAGTAAAACTTAATTGCCACAACACTAAGTTAACATACAATGAGATAAGAAAATGAAGGATTGTTACCTTTACCACATAGTTTTATTAAAAAAAAAAATTGACACCAGAAAATAAATGTGTTTTTAATGCTTTTTTTATGGGGGGGAGGAGTGCAGCAAATGGGGACACAACAACACCCAGAGTAATTACTGTAATATATGCTGCCTCTCCAAGATATACCGTACACTCTTGAAATATGATTCAGATTTAATTATAAAACACTGTAGATATTTTACACCTGAAAATTAAATGTTATTTTTCCACTTAATAATTTTTTTTTGGGTGCAGCTAACAGGGACATGACAAAACCCAGAGTAAGTACAGTAATATATGCTACCTCTCCAAGACACACACTCTTGAAAAACTATTTCAATCTAATTATTAAAAACTGCAGATAAGAGGTCTTCTTTAGGGTGTAGCTCACTCAGACACAGCATACAGGTACTATACTTTTTTTAGACAAATAAAATTGAATCACACTATTTACCCTCATACAAAAGTGACAATATAAATTATATACTGCCATGTATATAGTTTATATATACTTATAAAAAAAGTGCAAGAAGTTCACTATAACAAACATATACAACAGCCTGTTTGCACCACTGAATTGCAGGTGCTACTATATCTGACAAACAGACACACAGAAGCCTATTTGCAGTGTACTGGATTGCAGTAGCTAGCCAATGTGTCTGACAAACAAACACACATACACAGTGGCAAAGATGCCTGCAGTCATCCTTCCCATTTACTCCATCTTCCTACTGCTACTCTCTCTATTCTAATGGTATACTCAGGGCTGTAACTAGGGTAGTGAGACCTGTGTCATGGCACAGGGCACCACAGGGCAGGTGGCACGGTTTGGACCTGTCACTTTTCTGTTTATTATCATTCTCACTTGTAGATTCCTCTTATTTTATCCCCAGCATCTCCTGGCCTCCCCTATCTCTACCCTGGCCCCTCCCCATGGGGTCATGGCCCTATTTCAGGTGTATTATCTCACTATTTAAAAAATGGGGGGGTGCCAATGCTCTTTCTAGCACAGGGCACCAAAAAGTCTAGTTATGGTTCTGGATATCCTAATAGCTTCCTAATGGCAACTACAGCCCACAGTCTCTCCATCCACTTTGTGTGTGAAATGGAGCCTGATCACAAGCGAGGGACTCTTATATGCAATCCAAAACACAAGATATGTGAGATTTCTGTAAAAATAAAATTTCCCTTGTTTTGAAATCCGAAATGTGTGAAAAGAGCAGAGCCAGGACTTGGTTCTCCTAAGAAACTCCAAGTTCAGGTGTGTTCAGATTTCTGTAAAACCAAACCATTCATCTCAAGATATTACTGCTTAATAACTAGACCCCTAACACAATGCTGTATATTACATTTTCATATGACAGCTTTCAAGTTTGACAGTATTCATCAAGCTTTGTGTTTTTTGGAGCTTGTTATTAGGACAGTAATACTAGTTGGTACTACCAATGCATTATGGGGGAGATGTATTATCCGGCGTTAGGGGGATGAGTAGTATCAATGCATGTTATGTGTGCTGATACCACTTCTCCCACATGTATTATTGTGGGGTTGGGTGGTAAATGACAGAGGCGCTGCTATCTACAATATAGTGTACCGATGTGACACTCAATGTATGAACAGTCAATGCCAGCCTCAGTAAAGTGGTCTGCCACTATAATACATATCCCCTATGTTTGTACTTTTACTTTCCAAAACATTCATCATTGATACTGTATAATGTATTATATACTATAATTATACAAATAATATATATTTTACTATAATGTTTTTTATTTTACTTAATAGCACTCTGTATTTTCTGATCTTATATTTGTAATTAATTTCATATGTAGCTTAAGTAATGAAATATTGCATCAGTAATCACAAATTTACAGTATGTCTTGTTGCATTATCAATAGCAGGAATTGTTTTCATAATAATCTATGCAGAGGCAACACAGCCTTTAGTAAATAGATCTCTTGGTATCACTATCATTCACATTTGTCAATAAAGACATTAAGAAATGCAAAGAACAGCGTAGAGCTACTGTATTACCTCTTACTAAATGCCTGAAAGTATCCCAGTATTTAATGTTGCATTTTTATCAATATAGTTTTTATTGTAAAATTATATGAAGTGTTGTACTGTAAGGAATCTAGCTCACCTTGTATGTGGCTTAGTAAATACTGCAAGGGGTGAAACATGTCTTCAGTCCTCAGTCTTGTATTACCATACTACAGGTTACATAGATATCTGAATCACACAGCCAGTGTACTGTAATTCTCTCACTTCCATAATTAAAGAGAGGGCTCTCCTCACCACCCCCCTAGATTTTATGATCCAAGAGCAAGCACCCCATTGCCATTTGTGCTAATGTCAGTGGTGAGGGGATTACTGTAGGAATCTCTGTTATGAGGTGGTTTTAGGTGAGGTTGCCATAACAACCCAAAATGAGCTATAAATAGTAGTGACAAGCAGAGTGACAGTCGTTCTGAGGTAACTGACTGGGCAGGGAAAGTTGTCAGCTCCCTTATGTCTGTAGAGGGTAAAGGGAGAGCAGATGCTGAGATAATGGCCTGAGTGTGAGGACAGGCCCCAGCACTGGTGAAACCTGCAGCTGTAAAAGAGATATATGAGGTAGAAGGGTGGTGACCCACAGGAGTCGGATCCAAGGAAAGTGCTGAAATGGTTGCCAGAGTGTGGGTAGGTCTGAGGGGACAATAGTATTCTCATGTATCTGACAGGATAAAAGGGCATATGTTTTTAGCTGCAGTCCAGGAGAGGAACTGATATTACCATGAGTATGAAATTGCAGTGATTCTCAAGTAACTGCAGGGAGAGGGAGTCTAGTACTGATACTCAGGAATCCAAATGTATTGTGGTGGACCAAAAATTGACCTAACTGTAAATATTAATACCATTATGTTTGCCTATCTCTCCCAGTAAGGCATCTGGCTAACGTGTGGCTTTTATCAGAGACTGTTACCAACCTATGAGAGAGGAGACATTATTGTGCAGAATCTGATAGTAGACTTTGTAGCTCTTCACTGATAAAGAAATAGTGAGAAACTTTGGAATATGTGTTATCTACATTAATATGATATTAGTTCCTAAATTACGTATTTAATTTGTTTAAAATATAAAAGGAGAATTCATCAGTCAAATTTACCCTACTACTGTTACACAGATAACTAACTTTATGCCAATGTGATGGACAGTCTACAATTTTTATAATATGTGCACCAATGTAAGAATGGCCATTTATAGAGAACAAGTATTATTTAATTTATTTATTTATTACTCCCATTTATGAATATGGTTAGTGTGTGAGAGTGGATTCTTGCATATTATTGTGACTGAAGGTTAGAATTTAAGTAAGGGATAGTTAAGAGGAATAATTAGTAAGTTTACAATAAGGTACTGACCTCCTTTATTTTGAGGGGAATTAATTATTTTTGTATTAGTGAAGCATCGGTACAAGGAAATTTCCAAAAGTCTATCATTGCCTGTTAGGAAAGGTATACCTTCTAAATTATAACTATAGTTATTGAAGAAATTAACTTAGTGAAGTGACTTATATTATATATTTGTTTGATAGTAGGATCCTGGACTTACAATTATTTTATTGAATCATCATTCCTTTACTTGTGATAGCTCTCTATAAGTGGGATGTTGTCTGGAACCTGACGGTCTAAATGCTGACCGCCATCTTCCAGACTGCTTTATCCCGACTAGGGATGAATGACAGGCATGTAAATGTAGATGCCTGTAATTTGCCCGACGTCTGGAGACCGGTGCCCGGCATCCCAAACAAGCGGATGCCGGGCACCGCAGCGGACAGCCGCGGGGGAGGGGTTAGGTTTAGGGCTCCGGGGGGGACTTAAGGTTAGGTACCCCCCTGGGAGGTTAGGGTTAGGCTAGAGGGAGGGTTAGGGGGGTTAGGTTTGTTGATACTTACCTTTAGGATGATCGGGATTTCCTCCTTTGTCTGGCAGCCACTGTCGGGATTTGAGCCGCCGGCCATGTGACCGGCGGTAATACATATCACGCCCCTATAAGCTGTATCCTATTTTGTGTTTATCAAACACCAAGGGGTTATTCTTTTCCCATCTCTGTGTCAGTATATTGGTCGCTGGAAAAGTTTGGGACCTAAGTCCAAGGCCTAGTGGAGGCATGGCCACACCCCCCTTAAAAATGAAAAATAAGTGCTGCACAGGGGTGCACTATATACCCCTCAGCTAAGGGCAGATCCATTGTGGGGGGCAATCAATGAAATTGCACCCCACCTTCACATCATGCAGAGAGAATACTGCTGCTTAGTGGCTGCAGCATCCCTAAAGCCTACGCAGCCCAGGATATAGCAGCATGTGCTGGGCTGGGGAGAGAGGTTGCTGCTGCTAACATATAGAAAGTGTTATGGGGTGGGCAGACCTTGGCCCCTCCAATAAGCCTGGGCACAGGTAATAAGTACTCTATCCTCCCTCTCAGTGCCCCTGCCTAAGTCTACTACACATACCTATTATAGTATCATGGTTTTCCTGAGCCGACCCCTGGTGGACTGCTTTCTTCAGTCAAGATCATAAGACTCAGGTGGAGGAACCAATAGTATATCAGCAAAGTTATCCAGATAAGCAGGTGCTACATCTATATACTGTAATTTTCATACACTAAACTTGAGATCTATCTTTAGTGGTGTGATTTGTGAGTGCCTTGTCATTCAGTTACATCTTCCTTAATTTAAAATGTATATTACACATGGAGCTACAGTATTTGATCCTGCATATGAAGCTTGATAATAATAACTATATGAAACTACTTGCGATTGTCAGTATAAAACCCAGTCCTATCTAGTGTGTGGCTGTAGGGCATTGCATGTGTGGCTGCACACTACATAAATCTGCTTAACTAAAATGGTTTTATACTGACAATTACAAGTATCCTCATATAGAGTTACCAAGCTTCCTAAGCAAGGTGGAAAAAGAGAGGTCATGCAATTGTTTTCCTTTGCAACAACAAAAATATCCTAAATTTCTAGTACACTCTTTGCATACAAAGTTTTATGAAAAGGTAGCAAAATTTAGGAAAAAGTATCAAAATTGAGGACACATCTGTATGAAAATAATTAACAAAAATGACATACAAGACACAGGACAAAAACTCTGAAAATAAAAGTGATACATTAACAGAAGGTAGAACACATTTATGTAGTATTGTATAATCCATAGGCTGACACCCAGCCTAAAACATTGAAATAAGGTGGCAAGACTTTTACTCTGTGATGCCATAATACTGCCCCCTCTTTGTCTCAAAATCACCTCTATTTTTATAGTAGCCAGGCCATTTGGTCAACTGAAAGCCCTGTTGCTCACTCAAGGGCTGCTATTGAGTTAGATGGATATGTAGGCCTAATTTAGAGATGGATTGAATTGCAGAGCCATATGCAAGCAGATGTAATTCCATCCATCTCAAATGCAAATGTAGCAGGAGGTGTGTTTAGGAAACAGACACCTCCTTGCTGCATCTGCATGGTCCCAGCACTGCGACCAAAGTCAAGATTGTTGTCCCTTTGGCCAGGCTGCAGTAGCTGAAGCTTACCATAGCTTGACCAGGTCCTGGTGGCTTGTGAGGTTAGGAAGTCTACATCTATGGATGCAGAGCCTGGCATCAGTACTCCCAGAAAGTAAGGGCAACATGCCCCTATTTCTGCGAACACAGTCCATCCACGTCCCCACAGTGCCCCTCAAACGCTGCTGCCTGTCAATCAGGCAGAGGCTTGGGGGAAATCCATGCAGTATTGCAGGACCCATTCTGCACATGCGCAGAATGAGTCCTGGACAGAGGAGAAAACATTGGAGAAGTGCGCTAACCATTGGTTTAGCATATATATCTCTGTATCAGGCCCTGTGTGCAGACACAAACAGTGAGTTTTTGCATACAGCACATGTACAAATGCAAATTTACAGAATTTTGCATATATTCATCCTATTCTGAGTCTGACAGAAATTAGACGAATCTGTCTTTGAGTGAAATTGGCTATTTTGGGTGGCAACTAGGAAGGAGAAATGCAAGAGCATGGAACTGGCCTAACTTGTGGTATTACCATGGGACTGCCAGTAGCATGTACTGTAGGCAAAGCTCCATGCAGTTCTGAGTAATGTTAATGGGTAAGGGAAGTCTGTTGCTGACAAATCTCTCACACCTAGCATGGGTATGGTGCAAGAGCTAATACTAATAATGATGGTTGCAGTAGCTGGTGTAAAATCAATGGGCAGCACAGGTTTCCAGTTGCAGATGTATGAGCCCCTGCATTAGCCCTATGGCTTCTCACATTAGCATATGGTAGTACATCAGTCTTCAATGAATGCCTGCAACTCCTATACAGCCACTTTGCGTGTGTAGCAGAGTCAGCCCCACAGTCTTGTTACTGTATATACAAAAACACAATGAATAACAGCACTGTGTAACACCTAAAGCCTAATTCAAGAATAAAGATAGAAAATTAAATAATTAAATAAAAAATTGTGCCAGAAGTAAGAAATAAAAAATAATAAATTTTAAATTATAAAAGATACTTGAATATATAAAAAATACAAATGTAATAATATGAAACAGACATCATTGGCCAATGTAACAAATATATATGCATAGAAAAAATATGTCTAAATACACCAGAAAAGCCAATAAACACTATGATGAAATAATAACTAGTAATATATAGGTCTAGATCACCACTTTCACCTAATATAGAAGCTGTGGTTTCAGATGCTAAATGTATGGGCAGGGATCATTATAACCCCATGCAAAAAAGCATGGAAGCTGCAATCTGTTTAGAGTTCCGCAATAGAAAGTATGGTGACTTTCAAAAAAATGTCTTATCCGGATAGGTGATATAACAAATTTAAATAGTAATTCTCAGACTGTATCCTGCTGAACACTGGTGACCACTGTACAGAAATTGAGATTTTGGGGGATTTAAGATAGTTTTCCACTATCAATTTCAATGCAGGTTTTATGAAATGAATGTCCCACAGTGAGTGTAATATATACAATATGTCCTCAATCACCAACGCACCTCATGCTCCATCAGTCTCATAGCCAAGTTTGTGATTCATACCTCATAATAGAGACAACCTGGCAGTCTGCAAGCCCCGTCCATCTCGTGGTAAAAGGACATGCACTTTTTCTTTGCTGATTTGCAGTAGGTGATGCACTATTGCTCAGCCACCAGATGACAATGTGGCAGTCTACCGGCTCCATCCATCTCGTAGCAAAAGAGTATGCACTTTCTTTGTGCTAATCTGTGGCTGGTGATGCACTGCTGCTCCCCCTGCCAAATGGCGCCTCCTGTGCTGCCGTGTGTGCTAGTTTGCGGCAATGGACTGGCAGGTTTGCAGTGTTCTGTAAACCGAGCGGGGAGCAATCTCTACACAGTGCCGATGATGCAATGGACAACTTTTGGATGGCGTCTGCTACGCTGCTGCCTACCGTGTCTCACAGCAGCATGCTGGCAGATAGAGGTGTCTCTGTAGGTCAGGCTCTGTCCAGCCCTACTCCGTGCAGTTAGTCGAATGGCAGCCTTTAACCAGTCCATTGTGTGCACCCTTGTGGAGGTAAGTGTTGCAGGAACAGGATTTGTGGTGGTGATCAAGAAGAAAAAAGACACTAGTTTGAGTCCCTCAGGGACTGGATAGAGCCTGACCTACAGAGACACCTCTATCTGCCAGCATGCTGCTGTGAGACACGGAAGGCAGCAGCATAGCAGATGCCATCCAAAAGTCCATCCATTGCATCAACGGCCACACCACTGTATAGAGATTGCTCCCCGCTTGATTTACAGAACACTGCAAACTTACCAGTCCATCACTGCAAACTAGCGCAGATGGCAGCAGAGGAGATGCCATTTAGCGGGGGAGCAGCAGTGCATTACCAAACACAGATTAGCACAAAGAAAGTGCATATTCTTTTGCTACGAGACGGACGGAGCCAGCAGACTGCCACATTGTCATCTGGTAGCTGAGCAATAGTGAATCACCTACTGCAAATCAGCACAGAAAAAGTGCATGTCCTTTTGCCATGAGACAGATGGGGCTTGCAGACTGCCACGTTGTCTCTATTATGAGGTATGAATTACAAACTTGGCTATGAGACTGATGGAGCATGAGGTGCTTTGGTGATTGAGGACATATTGTATATATTACACTCACTGTGGGACACTAATTCCATAAAACCTGCATTGAAATTGATAGTTGAAAACTATCTTAAATCCCCCAAAATTCCATTTCTGGACAGTGGTCATCAGTGTTCAGCAGGATACAGTCTGAGAATAACTATTTAAATGTGTTATATCACCTATCCGGATAAGACATTTGTTTGAAAGTCATCATACTTTTTATTGCAGAACTCTAAACAGATTTCACGTTCCATGGATATTTGCATGGGGTTATAACCATCCCTGCCCATACATTCACCATCTGAAACCACAGCTGCTATACTAGGTGAAAGTGGTGATCTAGACCTATATATTACTAGTTATTATTTCATCATAGCGTTTATTGGCTTTTCTGATGTTATGTGTTTTTAAACATATTTTTTATAAGCATATATATATTTATGATGTCTGTTTCATATTATTAAATTTGTATTTTTTATATATTCAACTATCTTTTATGATTTAATATTTATTATTTTTTATTTCTCACTTCTGGCACAATTTTTTATTTAATTATTTAATTTTCTATCTTTATTCTTGAATTAGGCTTTAGGTGTTACACAGTGCTTTTATTCATTGTTTTTTTGTGTTTACGTTTGGCCTCGGACCTTAAAACAGCTGCGTGTAAACACTTATTACTACCAATAAGATTTCTTAGTGTTCCGTTTTTCAGTGCCATTGGTTACAGATTTCTGTTTTTTTTCTTTGTTTCTGTATATCCTTGTGATTTGGCCAATTCCCCCTGTATTTACAAATACCCTTAATTCACATAGGCAAGATAAAATATTGGGCTATCAGACGGAAACCCAGAATTGGGGACTTGATATTGTGATTGTCAGATGTCAGTTTGGTCTTCTGAGCCCTATGTTAGGCTTTTGAAATTAATTGACATTAAATTATCTCCAGGTTTCTGGCTTGCAGTGAAAACAACATTTTTGAGTGGCAATTGGTATACATTAAATATTTTACTTTAATGTTTAATTGGGCATCCACCATGAAAGTTACAGTTTTTAATCTTTCATTTTTCCATTCATACTGTTAACAATTGAAAAACCAAGAGTGCACCAATGGATTTGGTTTAAACCATAGATTGCTGTTAAAGATGCATTTACTATGTCCTTTGTGTAATATGTCTGCCATTACAAATGTGTTGCTTTCCTTTAAATTTTATAGGTTCAAAATGCACCTTAAAAACAAATAAGAAAAGCTGCCTGTGCTGACCAAAGAGGATCCTATGATCCTATGAATAAGCTGACCAAGTGAAACACGCGTTGGGAGACACGCTGCACATGTTATTAGCATGTACTTATGATTGCTCAAGACTTCTTCCTAATATATTAACACCTTATGGGTTAATTTTGACACTATGCCGATAACTACTGTCCATTAAAATAAAGATTTGTTTGCTATGACTGGTATTAATGCATGAATATATTCTAGACTGTTTATTGTGATCTATACATTCACAATACTGTCTAAAGCTGTATGAGAGATATAAGAACAATGGAATAATTAATGCTACCGCTTAATAGAGTGAACCTCTGCCTTAGATAAAGTGCAATAGTTGCTATAATTTAAATAAAGTATTCAGAGTCCCTTTTCTTCTATTAAACACTACAAAATGGCACAAGAATATATAAGGGCTGGAAACTAAACAGTGGAACTCACTTAATGCAACATAACAGTGGTGCAATCTAGATCACATATTGTGATCATTACATCACAATGCCATCCAAATCTATGTGAGAGATGTATGATCACCAGAGGAATCAATGTTACTATCTAAGAAAGTGAGCCTCTATTTTGCATATAATGCAACAGTTGCTATAAGATAAACAGGGTATCCAGAGTTAATTTCCCTATACCAAACATTACTAACTTGGTATAAGAATTTTTTACATCAGGGCTGGGTGTGAAATAGCAGAACTCATCTTATGTAACATAACAGTGGTGTAATATCTGTGATTTACAAATCAGAGGGAAATAAACGTTATAGGGTACTACCACACACAACAAGGATAACAACATTTTAAGTGACATTCTTGTAATATAGTTATCCTTTAATACCAGTCGGTAATATTTGAACCAATAATATTGTCATTCATGGATATATAAACAATGAATGATTACATCTATAAGTTAGCATTATTGTCACAGAACCCACTACCGCTAGAGATTGAATAAATCCTGATAAGAGGACCCTCTATAGGAGAATATTGTATACAACAAGCGGTGGAATATTAAATCAATAATATAACCAACACCATGTGATAGCTATATCGGAATAATGAAGAGATAAAATTTATTTTCAACAGTCTTGGAAGCAGCATATTTAATTGAATTTTAACAATCACTTTCACTAATTGTATTGTTTACCTGTATTTATGTCTTTTGTTTTTCTTGATAATTAGCTGAATATTATTTAAATTGATCAATAAAGGTTACATTTTAGTAAATTAATAGATCCCAGGGTAATGGAATATTATACAATAACATCACCTTGAGGTCCATGAGTGCCCCAAATAGGAATACTTTGTCTTTCTTTTCTTTTTTGTGTCCAAAGAGGAAATAGACATCAAATAAATGGAAGGATTGCATGCCAAATCTGACATTCTGTACTGAGCTGGATTTGCAGATGAGAAATATATTGTTCCCGCAGAGTTGCTGGAACCTTTGATATATTTGAATAGTGTATCCTGTGGCAGTAAAATTCGTGGGGAGCGAGACAGAACAGAAGCAGGAATGTGCTGTGCAACACCGTGAGGGGAATGTCTCAGTGTATTAAAATGTGTCTCAGGTTTTCTTCCGCACCCTTGACATTGTTTTATTTTTATTTTATAACCTTACAGTTGGATAAAGAAAAAAAAAATTTTGGTGCTTTTTCTGAATGGTGATTTATGAGTTTTCAGGTCAGCCTTTCGAAATGTGCAGTGAAATCAGGGCTGACTCAAGGTCAGTGCCAATGAGACAGTTGCCTTAAGGCCTGTGTTCAGAAAAAGCCCTCAGTGAAAGACATTCAATATCTAAATTTTAAGCATTTTTATTTCTAACACATCATGGTGACAGAACTCAGCCAACCTCATAGTGATCCTGCATGTAAGGTTCCTTTTGAGTAATACAGCAACAAAAAGGTTAAGAGACACACAGTAACTATATATAAATTATACAATTGGGATTATGGCAAGTTTGGAGTGTTGAAATTTGATTGGAACAGGAGCAGTAAGAATTTTAATGAGCATTGACATTCATTTTGAAATGATATATGCCTTTATTCTAACATTTACCAATGTGTTGTTGCTATAAATATGGTAATACTGGGTTTAAAAAACATTTACAGCATTTTGTTGCTTCATAGATTGCTCTTCTGTCAAATAAATAAGCAATATTAAGATCCTGACCATATTTACTAACAGTTTATTTTAATCTGTTTCTTTGGCATCCACACATTAAACATATGCTAGCCCAACAATGGTACAGAATTAATTAATGGAATGAACACCAACAGCAAGTAGCCAGCCCTGTCCATAAGTGTCCATGCTCACTGCTTAGATGGTGTGCCACTGATAAATAATGTAGATTAACAATTATTTTAACATTTGAAACTGGTAGTTTGATGAAAGAAAATAACATAAACTTTTTATTGCCTCTATGCAAAAATATTTGAGCACAATCTACAGCTTCAACAAAAAAAAAAGATCTATTCATAGTCCTAGGGGTATATTTACTACAAGTCAATTAAAATCGATCAATATTGATGGTGTGTTTCTGGGGCTAAATCACACATTTACTAACAGACAATTTTTGTTTTTTTAAAGTATTAGTAAATGTGTGATTTAGCCCCAAAAACAAAACATCGATGTTGATCAATTCTCATTGATTATAAATCAATCAAAATTGATTCAAATCAACTTTTAGTAAATATAACCCTGACTATCAAAATTGTGCAATTTAATTCATTTTGGGGGGACTCATTTCTTTCTCAATTAAATTGTACATTTTGTTTTTTTTAATTTACATTGTTTGAACATACAATATTGCAAAACGTGACTATATGGTGAAAAAGTGGCAATCAGATAATAATGGGCAAAGCCTACAGTAAGAACCATTTTCTGTGATATAATATAAAACTACTTACAAATTCCCACTAAATTGAGTATACGTCCAAATATCCGCAGTCTTCAAAACTTCAGTAGAATTTTCGGGCTTATTAACCAAAATTCAGGTCTATTGCTACAGCTGTCCCATATTCTGCACTGAACATCCTGGTCCACTGGGATCTTGCCAGAAATATCCATCAATGAGTTTCATCTTAAAACTATGCAAAAGTTGACACATGCATTCACTAAGCAAAAACAGCTTAAATAGATTGCACTTTCATAACTGACTTCTATTGAGTTAATTACTTCACAAGACGTAGTACTGAGATGAAGAGTCTAACATGCAGGCAGTATTCACCAGGGACCCCTTAGCTGTATCCAACACGACATGACTTGGTTCCCTAATACTGGTGCTGGTGTGCTTTGAATTGGAGTGGAGTATGATGCACACATACAACGTAATTGACAAGCCGGGTCAGAACCAAACAGACTAAATGGTACCAGGTAGCAGATGTATCCAGGTCACAGAATATAGCCAAGGGTCAAAACCAGTATACCAAATGCAGTACAAGGGAGGAGATGGAATCAGGTCACAAACAAAGCCAAGGTCAGGATTGAGCAGTAGAACACAGGTGAGAAGGCTGTAATAAGGTTTGGGAGCCTATAATTTGGTCCAGAAGTGTCCTTAGGAACTTCCTTATATAGAACAAGACTTGAATTTGGCACCCATGTGACATTACCCATGGTGCACCTGGCCCTTTAAAACTTCTGCTGAGTGGCCCGTGCAGTCCTGTGGGAGCTGCAGCAGCCATCAGGAAGTGAAGAAACAAGCTGCTGCACACACAGCATGCCCCGAGCTGTTGCAGAGTGGGAGAGCAGGCCGGACTCTGAAGTATCAGGCGCCAGGGGTCCGCTGCCTCCCAGGACACCAGTTCCACCGGACCCAGCAAGTAGAAGCTGGGTTCCAGCTTGCTGTGACATTACCATCACCTCTAGGGACGGGCACCAAAAGCCCCACAAATGGCTTGTTAGAGAACTACTGGCAAAACCTCTGAAGGAGTTGTAGTGCATGAATATCCAAGGCCTTAACCCATCAATGTTCTTTAGGACCATACCCCTTTCAATCTACCAGAAACTGAACTGTGCGTGGATATTCTGGAATTCAAAATTTGTTTCACTTAGTACTCCTCTTGGTGGTTTACTAAAACAGCCAAACTGCATTTAATGGGTGTCGAAAATTTTTTGAGGTTTGAGGAGGGAAATATGAAGCACATTTGGTATCCTGAGTGTGCCAGAGAATTTTAGTATATATGCCACCAGATTAATAATTTGGAGAATTTTGAAGGGACCAATGAATCTAGGTGCGAACTTCATAGTAGATACCTTCAAGCGTCGATGTTTGGATGATAATAAAAACTTTATCACCTGGGTTCAATAAAGGAACCTTCCTCTTCTTTCTATCACCAAACAGTTTATAGTGTGATGAGACTTTACACAAGTTATTTTTACCTCTTTCCAGATCTTTAGAAAACAAACCAAAGAACCACATATGACTGGAAGGCAATACAGGATGGAGGTCGTACTGAACAAAGAAATGAGAGTTACCAGATCCTTCATGGAACATATTACTGGAGTGAATTCAGCGCATGGTAAAAGCAAGACACAGTCATCTTGATTGGCAGATATGTAAATTCTAATCATTTTTTCTAAATCTTGATACAAATCTTGAAAACACTTACTCAGTGCTCTCCAGGACTTGGAAGTGAATTGTATTCATTGATCAGAGGCTATGTCCTTGGGGAACCCGTGCAACCTGAAAACCTCATTCATGAATGCTTCTGCCAATTTTAAAGCTGATGGAAGGCCCTTTAGTGTAAGAAAGTGAAAACAAAGAAGAGACCAGCTCCTCTGGGTGACTTGGATGCTCTTATAAACCCGCATTCTAAATTCTGATTAAAGTATTCAGAAACAGCATGGGTTTCTGGATGCAAGAGAGGGAAGACTCAACATGAGTAGGCATTTTCCAGGTAAAAGATTTATCATGCAATCCCACTCCTGATGAAGAAGCAGAGTCTCAGCAGCTTTCTTGCTTAACACATCCCTGACTGATATGGAGCAGGAAGAGGATCATCTTGGGAGATGGTGTCACAACTCTAGGGAAATTGTCCTCCCATGATTTAATAGGCTTTGCTGGCTGTGATACCAGCAGCACAAACTGAGGAGGTCTGAGAAATGTTTTCCTCATAGTATGGCACAGAGCTAGGAGAACTGGTTATAGGAACAACAGTCAAAGGCAGACTGTATAGAAGCTGGAACTTGACACAAGATGATCAGATTTATTGCAGATATTAGAAGTAGTGGTAAAGGTAGAGTACCAGTCCCGGTGTAGAATTGTACTCAGGTGAGAACAGCAGTGATCCATAGTAGCAGTACTGAGATTATTCCACTAGATAAATGCTGGGAGCCTTGATCTGCGAATGGTACCAGAGACTGAAGACTGTTTACTGGAGCACTGGGTTGAGCCCAGGTGTGAAGGCAGTGTCCTTTATTGAGACAGACTCAGTTAAAAGATAGCAAAAGTCTTAGAGCAATGGTGCTGAGCAAGCTCAGTAAATGATGGTTTGAAAGCTGGTTTAGGAGTACTGAACCTGGTTCAGTAAATAGACAACTAGGTGTACTGGGTCAGGAACAAACGTTGATCCAGCAGGAGCCAAAAGAAGACCTTAGGAGACATTGCACAGACACTGACTGAGAGTCCAGGGAGGATTTATATACCCAGTGCCTGTTGCTGGTAGGTAGCAGGGCTGAACAATGATATCCCCAGCAGAGCTAGAGAGTCCCATGCGGTTGATGCCACTCATGGCTATGGGGAAAGTGGGCATGGCACACAGTGGACCAGGCCCTGGTCAGGCAGAGTGCAGCTGTCTGGACTCTCTGCGGTGAACCAGCAGCAAACTCCTGAAATATGGTTAAACTTTTGATGTCAGCAAACACCTCAGATGTGATGGCACTGAGATTCCCATGACAAAAATTTGGGGTTCATTTCAGTCCAATGTGGGAGTGTGCCTGCTTAACCATGGAAGATTCTGGATGACCAGACTCTCGGCTGATGGGAGGATAAAGAAGGAACTTAATTCCCTGTGGAGAACACCAATCTGCATGGTAACTTCTGAAGTAATAGAGTGGATAGTAGCCATTGGAAGTTTATTCCCATGCACTCTGATGATGATGATTATGATGATGATGATGATGATGAGACAAAGTGGAATCTGTACAGGCACACTAGTAATTTCTAACTCTTCGACATTTTTTTGCTCTGATGAAGTTACCATCTACACCTGAGTCTAAAAGGCCTTAATAGATTCAGTGGTGTCTTCTAGAAGCAGAATCACATCAATAGTGAACTGGGAAGAAGCATTTTCTTTTGAGGTGTGATGAAATGCATATAATCTGACAACCCCTCGATCAGTTAGGCCTTCTCATTTCCCCGCCGAACAGAAAAGCCAGAGAAAAGGTGACACAGTATATACACAGCTTATGTTTGAACTTACATTCCCTCTCTGTGGCAGGAAGATGTGACTTCATGATCTGCATGGCTCTTCTGGAGACTCAAATGGAGCTGTGAAAAGCGGGGCAAGTTTGAAGCTGAAGCGTCGAGACTGTTCTCCCTCTCCCCTTCTCTCATGCTCTCTCTCTGTGGTGAAGGTTTTCTTGGATACACAAAGATATCAGGTCATCCACAGATGTTGGCAATTCCCTAGAATCCAGTACAACCTTTATTTCTTCTGGCATACCTTGCATAAATGCGGCAACCAAGGCTTTATTGTTCCATCCTAACTCTGAGGCACGGGTTTTCAATTGAACAGCATATTGTCCTGCAGATTGGTTGCCTTGCTTCGACTGCAAGATATCCGACCCTGCGGAGGATACTCACCCGGGCTCATTGAAAACCTTCCAAAAAGCTACTATAAAATATGCGCTGTTATTTACCAGTGTCACTTCTTTCCCATAACTGAGATGCCCATGCCAACTCCTTTCTGTACAACATCGAGATAACATAAGTCACCTTTGTTCTCATAGTAGGAAAATTGTAGCCCGGACCTCGAACTGAATGGAACACTGATTCAAAAATCGTCAACAGCATTTGGGGTCCTCATCATACTATGAAGAATTCAGAATCCATAATGGTGTGGAAGCTCCTGCAGCTTGAATGGCCAACAAAAGCAGTGGTGCTGGTTGTACTGGAGGTGGCTGGGTGGCACCTACACGTTGCATAAGTGCTTGTAGGCACTGCATAATCTGGGCCTTGTCTTGTTCTTGCTTCTCAACTCTGGTGAGTAGGATCTCTAGCCGATCTCGAGGTGAAAGACTACTAGCGGCATCCATGTTGGGGCCGGAATATTCTGTCACAACTCATGGATAGATATCAAATGCAAACCCATATTTTGGGATTGGTAAGACCTAGTACTGAGGTGTGAAGTCTAATATTCTGGTGATATTCATAAGGGACCCACACAAGGAGGTTTGGATGTAGCTGCATCCAACAAGCAGGTCACAGACTTCAGACTTAAGGCCTGATTCAGCTTTGGGAATAGAGTGAGAATTAACACTTAACTGTGAACCTGGAAAAACCATATTGCAATGCAAGGAGTGTAAATACTTACTTTTTTTGCATTTAGGGTAAATACTTGCTGCTTTTGCATGTAGCTCAGAAATACTGCACACCTCTATTATTACTCAACAATTTAGATGTCGGTTTGGACACACTCCTCTCAAATCTAAATCTCTCTGCACATTTTAAATCTGCCCCACCTGCAGTGCAGCATGGTTTCACCAAGATGATCAGTTAAGTTCTAATTCTCACTCTATTTCCAAAGTTGAATCAGGCCCTTAGTTCCCTAATATGGATACTGGTGTGCTCTGAGTTGGAGTGGCGTATGATGCAGATGTACAATGTAGTCGACAAGCCGGGTCAGAATCAAACAGACTAGACTGTACCATGAAGCAAACATATGCAGATCACTGAGGAGAACCAAGGGTCAAAACCAGAATACCAAATGTAGTACCAGGGAGCAGATGGAATAAAGTCACAAACAAAACCAAGGTCATAAATGATCAGTAGAATATAGGTGAGAACGCTGGAGTAAGGTTTTTGAGCCTATACTCTGGCCTAGAAGTGTCCTCAGAAACCTCCTTATATAGAAGGAGACTTGAATTTGGCTTCCATGTGAAGCCACCCATGGTGTGCCTGGCTCTTTAAAACTACTGCTGAGCAGCCCGCATGGTCCTATGGGAGCCGAAGCCGCCATCAGGAAGTGAAAATACAAGCCATCGGGACTGCACACAGCGTGCCCCAAATGCTGCAGAGAGGGAATACCGGCTGGTCTCTGAAGCAGTGGCTGCCAGGGACCCTCTGCCTACTGCCTCAAAGGACATTGGCACTGGTAAGTAGAACTGGCATGCTGTGACATATTCCAAGTTCCACTATGTTTAATCTGTGACTTTGTATGTGTTTAAAATTAATTCATGTGCAGTTAAAGTCACAGCCTAGCATCTTTGTTACACTTTGAGGGGTGTTTTTCTGCTTCTAAGACACAACATTTAATTGAAAAGATGGTACGCTATACCTCTTGGAGCAGTTCTATATGGTACAGTATATAGAGGTTAGGTGTATATGAAGTTCAGAACACATCTATAGAAAGTATTAATTGACAATATTCACCATCTGTCATAATGGCTGACCACAGCTGACTACCTTATTACTTCCTCCACTGTCTCTACTGGTGCTTTACTCTACTTTGCCATATCTCCTACTTGTCCCTTTCTTTCAGTTCTGCCCTAATGTCACTTATCCTTAAGAAATCCTCACTTCACTCACTCTCTAACGACCCCATCTTTCTCCTCCCATTTGCATGCAAGCTAGTTTAGTGTATTGTCTGTTGCCATCTAATTTAATTCCTTTTAACTCACCCACTTCTCAACTCTCTTCAATTTGGATTCCATCCTTCCATCCTGCCACCCCTTTCACTCCACTAAAACTGCTCTCACCAACATGACTATTAACGCAGCCAAATCCTAGGGTCATTTTTCTCTGCTCAACCTCCTTGATCTGTTGGCAGAGTATCACAAATTGCCGGTGCGCCTTGTTACATACCCATGTCCCATTTGTCTCTCCTGCTCTCCTGCTCTGAGTGATCTGGTTCGCCAATCAACACACCCAGAATTCTGCTCCTGTGCAAAGTACACACCGTACTGGGGCAACACCTTCAGTTGCTAGGAGATTGGGATGCCAGACTGTCGCACATGAAGCTGGAAATGCTGGATTTCTCACCTTTGGATTATCAACAATTATCTGCCATGTAAGTCCATTGGTTCCTTACCTGCCTCTTGGTTCATCATCGCCTTGCTGGCTATAGCATATCTGTACATGCCCTTCTGGTTCCTGCCAGTCATATTTCTGCTCATATCTGAATGTCTCTACCTCTGCTACAGTATGTAAATTCTCTACCTGTAACCTCACTCATCTATCTAGTTTGTTGTGCTACAAGCATCTGTTCACTCCAGTTCAAACTGTCCCTGCAGCCTCACCACTCATATGGTTACAGCATTCCATCTCGCTCTCAAGCTGCACCTCAGCTCTCTAAGTTGCACCTAGGCCCTCAAGGTCACATCTTACAGCCTGAATACACATTGGCTCTGAAAGCTGCATCTCAGCTCTCAAAGCCACACCTTGGCCCTCAAGGATGAGTAAACATTGGCTCTCAAAGCCACATGTCGGCCCTCAAGGCCGCATCTCTCAGCCTGAATGGCTCCCAAAGCTGCACATTGGCTCTCAAAGCCAAATCACAGCTCTCAAGGTTGCATCTTACAGCCTGAATACACATTGGATCTCACATGTGCATCTCAGTCCTAATGGCCACACCTTGGAGTCAGAGTACTTATCACTCCTCAAAAGCCACATCTTGGCTTCCAAAGCCTTACCTTGCATCCTTCAGCCACACCTTGACTCTATTGTATTATCCTTGTCAGTGTCCACACCAGCCGTTTCAACTTCCAGTGGCCTTCAGGATAGCTGTAGTTCTAAGACTCTTATACGGTGATTCCTAGGAGAGCGTAATACAGAGTTTGACACTGATGAATACCCATGCTTCTGCAAACTCTCCACTCCATTGGCCTAGGTGAATCCTGATCTATCATAGTTTAAGTCCTACATTACTAAACAACAGCTCCTTTTTCTGCCACTACACCTTTCACCACCGCCCTCACTTCCCCTACCTGTAGCATTCCCAAGGGCCTGTTTCCAGCCTCCTTCTCTTCTCCCTCTATACCTCCTCTCTTGGAAACCTTATCAGCTACCTACCTTGGTCTTCAATACTATCTATATGCTGACACCCAAATCTACCTAACCTCCTCTGACCTCTCTCTCTCTCCATTCTCTCATGCATCTCCAACTGCCTGTCTGCCAATCTTCCTTCTGGATGTCTCAGTGCTTCCTTAAGACCAATTTTATTATTTTCCCCCCTTCCTGGGTTCCTCCATCTACTCTCCCAATTTCTTTTTTTGTTGATAACATCACCCTCTCTTCTGTCTCTCAAGTTTGCTGCCTTTGTGTTATTCTCATCTCTGCTCCCTCCTTCACTTACATCTTTTGAACTTGTCACTTCCTGTTCTGGAACAGTACCAGAAACTGTGCTCTGTGTGGCAGCAACACTCACATACCCCTAGTTACGGCCATAGGTAAACTTGTGATTCTCCAGATGTTTGGATTACCTTCCAGATGTTCAACTTTAGTACCATGCTTAATGCTATAAACAGAGCCAGAGCAGTTGTTCCCTATATTTGTCAGCTTCTGTTGTCACCACTTTGGGGATGGGATGTACTAAACAGAAAAATGCGGTAAACCTGACAAAAATTTAATTTTCAGGAGTTTTACCACATTTCCCATATGTACTAAGCACCAGAATGTTATGCATTCTAGTTCTTCATCCTGGTGGGTTATGTCATCTTCAGGTGGCCTTACCCAATAAAAGCCAGGTTGCTTCTGTTCGGGATGCCCCCACTAATAGGGATCCAATCGGAACCCTCCCATCTCCCCCCGCAGTGCGCATCCTTCTGCACATGCACAGAAGGATGCCAGAGGGACTTCTGGGTGTTAAACCTGGAAGTCCCTCTATCTGTGGGCATTGCAAATGACAACTGTTATCGGTGGGGATGTCCTTTGCAATTGTATTTGCATTTCTAACTACATACCACGATAATCAACAGCAGTATGAACCTGATGTGAGTCGGGATATACTGCATCACAGATGCGATGCTTAGTACATCCTGCCCTGGGAGTGAAGTTCAATAGAGGAGAAGGAGAGATGGCAGCAGCAGCAGTGATTTTTGAATGCATCCCAGCAGCTGAACTAAAATGGTATTCTTTAGATGTCCTAGACAACCCTGTCCTTGGTGTGACACTTCAGCACTACCAAGTTATTTCACATTGCCTTAACAAATGTTTAACTGTTTAATATAACAATAACTACATCTTTAATTTCTTGATACAGACACTACGTGCTGCTTCCAATTATAGTTTCTGAGAGCAATAGAGAATAATGCAAAACAAAATTAAGCTGCCAGACTTGTACATAGCTCACACTCATTTTGTACTCACTAAATACCTAATAAACACTACTGATTACTTTCGAATGACTCTTATGGCTGCAATTATAATGCATACAGTATGTAAACTAGGATCATTAGGAAGAAAGTTTCCCTTAAACACACTTGATTAGCCCCTATTCCTTAAACTTCTAAATATGACTTTGCATTAACTATTCATTTTGAATTCCTGTGATAAATAAGTAAAGTATAATGAAATGACATTGGAATAATTTAGCCGTCAAGAATTATAAATGAACTAGATAATTAGCAATTTTTTCCCCAATATCCTATTCCTAGATTTATTTCATGCATCTGTTTGGTTGATCAAGTAGGAGCAATGTAATATTTCATTAACCTATGGAAATCAATAGCTCTTTCTTGTTGTGAAAAATTTGCAGGGTTATCAGGTGACAAGAAATTCAATGATATGCAAAATGTGAAAAAGATTGTCTTCAGGGCATATCGACACACGTCGGGGCTACTTATGTTTGACATGAATTAACCACTGACAGTTTTGATGATTGTGCTTCTCAGCTATATTATGCTCTCTTTTTCATTTTAGGTGTACGGCAAAGCCCTTGAGTTTGATACCTTAACCGATAATCACTGTTCATAGCACTGAACTCTGTGTAATTATCAGGCATACTTATTGCTAACATAATGAAGAAACATTAATATATACAATACAGTGGGTAGAGTATGGGTATTATACAAAACAGTATGGTGTCACCTGTAGATGAGTCAGTCTTTAAAAATCTTCCTCATTAAGCATTGTAACATGGATTTATACACTGTATATACTAATATATATATATATATATATATATATATATATACAGTATATATTTAAATGGCATCTAGTACAGCAGAGGGAACTGTTCAGATCCCTCTCTGCTGTGTCCACCCTGCCTGTGGCTGGTATCTACTTCCCTCCAGGCTCCACATCACCTGTAGCATACACAATGCTTGTGGCAGAGGATCCAGGGACGGAACAGAGATACAGAGGCTGAGGCTATGGGCAGGGAGCACAGGGAGAGGAGACACCAGGGCAGAGGATCCATGGAGGGAGTGGAAACACAGGGTCAGAGGTAGGGACCACAGGGGCAGGGGCTGCAGGCAAGGAGCACAGGGATAGGGGACCCCTATTGAAAAGGATCCAGTGAGGGAGCAATGGGATGGGGGCAGGGGCTGCAGGCAGGATCAAAAGGGAGAGGAGACACAGGGTAGAGGATCAAGGGAGGGAGTGAAAACAGAGGGGCAGAGCCTGTGGACAGGGAGAGGAAACACCTGTGCAGAGGATTCAGGGAGTGACCAGAGACAGAGAAAAAGAGGCTGTAGGCAGGGAGCATTGAGAGAGAAGACACCAGGGTAGAGGATCCAGGGAGGGAGCAGATACACAGTGGCAGAGGCTGCAGACAGGGAGTGCAGGGAGCAGAGTCACCAGGGTAGAGGATACTGGGAGTTAGTGGATATGCAAGGGCTGAGACTGTGAACATAGAGAGGAGACACTAGGGCAGAGGATCCAGGGAGGGACCAGAGAACCAGGGGCAGAGGCTGCAGGCAGGTAGTACAGGGTGAGCAGACACCAGGGTAGAGGATATAGGGAGGGACTAAAGACACAGGGACAGAGACTGGTGGCAGAAAGAGGAGATACTGGGGCAGAGGCAGCAGGCAGGGAGCACATGGAAAGAATACACCAGCAGAGAGAAATCTGGCATGAAGCTCAGAGAGATTAGATACCAGGGGGGAGGGTGCGGGCAGGGAACACAGGTAGAGGTGACACCAGGTTAGATGCTACAGACAGGGAGCACTGGGAAAGGTGACATCAGTGGAGAATCTATGGGCAGGGAGCGCAGGGAGAGAAGACACCATGGGAGAGGCTGAGAGAAGGCAGCAGAGATACTAGGCAGGGGCTGCAGGCAGGGAGTGCAGGGAGAGGAACACTAGGGTAGAGGATACAGAGAGGTAGTGGATGCACAGGGGAGAGGCTGTGGGCAGGGAGTACAGGGAGAGGAGACACCAGGGGAGAGGCTGAGAGCAGGCAGCTGAGATACCAGACTAGAGGCTGCAGACAGTGAGCAGAGGCACAAGGACAAAGGCTGTGGGCAGGTAATGGGCAGAGGATGTGCTTCAGGGGAAATGTTCTCACTTCAGAAAAGCTGTCTTCACAAAAGGAGCAGTTTTTTGGAAGTGATAATTTTAGTAGAGGATGATGATTACTTTACTAAAAAATTATGTAAGTCAAGACACAATTTTAAAACTAAAGTATCACTATTAACAATTTTATTATAATGAATAGAGAGAGCCCTATGACTTTAATTATATTTGGATATACTGCACTCCGGGGATCTGAAGTAATTCAACAATCTGTGGCAGCAAAAGTGCGCTAAACTGATTGAGGTTTTATATTGTGGAGTCAGAAATAATGTCCTCAGGCTAAGTGTAAAGCAAATCTGCACTTGTATTTATTCTTAAAATGATCAGGTGGCATTTAAACCCTTGTTGTCTATTAAGTATTATGGATATAATACTCTCCTTATTACCTACTCACTGCGTGGGGTCAGTTTCTCCTTCAGGGATAACTCTCTGTATGGTTTGTGCTCTTTGCAACTACCATACATTCCCCAGGTATACTACTGTGCAGCCGTCAGTGAGTATAGATGGTAAGGGGAGATAAGAATGGTGATTGTACAGTCACCTCTACCTTAAATAACTGCGGGTCAGCATCTCCTTCAGAGATAGCTCTCCATACAATTTATGCTCTTGGCATCTTTTATACATTCCCCAGGGAAACTGCTATGCAGCCGTCAGTGATGGTGAGAGGGGATGTGGGTATTATGTTATATTGGCGGCATCCCACTTGTGTACTAACCACTCCAGGGTGTTATTTGGGATTAGTATCCCAGATGCAATCCTTAGCACATTTTACCTAGTTCAATTCACTCATTTTTTCATCAAAGTCTTTAAAAGTGTCCACTAGAAACTTATTTGTCAATGAAGTAATAAAGGTTAAGATATAAACACTCTGCAGGTTCAAACTGTTCTACAGTGTGTAGCAGTCTGCAAGCTCTGCCCTCTGTTCTGCTTTACTGGTGCCTGCCAAGTATGGTCACATGCTCCGGCTCACTCCTTCATTACTGGAATACTGCAGTGCACTTCCACAGAGTGGGGGTCCCACATTATTGCTGAGTCTGTAATCGCAATGTGGTTTAGAGCAGACTTCTCCTCTTCTGTCGGGTTGGCACACGCCGGCTGACTCAATCTTTAGGTATGACTGTTTGAATTTTGTGGGTTTATGTTTCATTCATTCTGTGATCTGATTTAGACCTGGTTCATAACAAAAAAGTGTGATCCTGATTATATATGGTCAGCGCTCTCAGGTTTTTGGGGAAATGTGATGCCACTAGCTGCTTCCTCAGTAAATGTTGGGGGCATAGGCCCTGATTCAGAGCCGGACGCTCTGACCAGAGCGCTCGCTCTGAATCAGGGCCCACCTCCATAAATATGGAGCATCCTCCTGGATGCTCGTATAGCTGTGGGTCACCACCCACAGCCTATAAGAGCGTGCAGGATGATGGTAGCGATGGTCTTGACCATCGCGACCATCGCCAGTGCAAGCAGAAGCCTGCGGTTGAGTTTCTCATCTGCAAGGCCAGGAGTGATTTTGGCTCTATCAGAGCCAAAATCACTCCCACTGACATCACTAGTGATGTCAGTGGGGCTGGCTTCTGACGGTAGGCGTTCCCTTGGGAACGCTCCGTCTGGGAGGCACGCCCCCGGCACACCCACCAAAGGGGGCGTGCTGTCAATCAACATCGACAGCACGCCCCCTTTGATCAGCCACAACGAGCGAAGGAAAGTCCTTCGCTCGTCGCGTCTCGCGCAAGCGCAAGATGGAGCTCCCTCCATCGTGCGCATGCGCAGTGCACACCATCGACCCACTTGCGAGCGGACAGCCGCTCGTGAGTGGGTCTGAATCAGGCCCATAGTACCTTCCTTAGTAATAAATTACAATCATATTAAGGTAGAGGGCAGTGCTCTGTGGCAAACTGGGGTGTGATTGCAACCGGTGTATAGTAGGTTTGGCTCTCAAATTTAGTTCAAGAAAATATGGTGTACAATAGTTGTTTTGTGAACCAGTTTCTATTAACCTAATTATTATCTCTCCTCTTATTCCTAGGAAGGGACGAAATGCATTGGGTCATCCCAAGTATACCATGCTAATCTTATTTGTATATGCACAAAAATAAATAGTGATTTTAAGATTTGAGCCTAGCACTCATTGTAGACAAAACACCCAGCCCCTTACTTAATTGCATTAACTGGATGGGACTGCAGAACGAGTACGGACCAGCAGACACATTACTGTGTAAGTACCGCTTTTCTCACCTAAGTTACTAGATAATAGTGTCCACATTATCCTTATACTGCAATAATTATCCCCAAGGTAACTACGGGCTGGGTAGAGGAGCATTTGAACAACACAAGGAAGAGAGCTTTATCATTTTTCACAACAGCCTGCCCACAGTTTTTGCCCATCTGATCTACAGTGTTATTGGACTGACTGTAATGCCATATTCTAAGCAATAAACACCAAACAGTTATTGCCCATCAGAGTTAGAGACTGCATGACAAGCATCCACCTACAGTTATTTCCTACCAGAACTTAAATCGTATACACCCGTTAGGAATAAGAAGAGAGATAATAATTAGGTTCATAGAAACTGGTCCACAAAACAACTATAGTACAACATATTTTATTGAAATAAATTTGAGATCCAAACCTACTAAACACCGGTTGCAATCAAACCCCACTTTGCCACAGATCGCTACCCTCTAACTTAATACGTTTGATAAAATATAACCCCAAGTTATAATCTATAATAATATTTTTCCTTTAAAGAAGGAGGAAAGATCAAACTATAATAAATTATTATACACTAAATATACTCTTACTCAAGACCATCAGACTTCTGATTGAGATAGAGCTTATAGAGACCCTGGTTCTTCAATTAACATAACACTGTTCAGAGTCTCATTAAATATCAAGTTTGACCACTGGTATCTTTAAATATATTCAGTATATAATAGTTTTGGTTTACAGTGTTTGGACATTCCCCTTTCAAATCTAAATCTCTCTACGCATTTTAAATCTAACCCACCTGCAGTGCAACATGGTTTTACCAAGGAGCAAAGTTACTTGCTCTTTTTTGGAAATATATGTGGTTTGATTCTTCAGAAATCCAAATCGTGAATCTGGACAGATCTGAGTCACGGTTCTGATCTCCTGAGGACATCTGGATAAATCCGAGTTGTGGTTCTGATCTTTCTGCAGATCGGAATTCAGATTTTAAATCAGAATTTTGGGTTACAAATGTACATAAATTACATGATTGTGTTTGTAAAAACATTTTATAATTTAAAAAAAAAATACCAGATCCAAAACCAAAACACTTGAGTGTGGTTTTGCAAAGCCAAAGCCAAAACACGAAGATGAATCCAGATCCAAAACCAAAACCAAAACATGGGGTCAACACACATCTCCACTTCTTTGCTTTGCTCCAAACTACTAATCATTCTTTAATGCAATGGTTCTCAAACTCGGTCCTCAGGACCCCACACAGTTCATGTTTTAAAGGTCACCCAGCAGGTACACTGGTGTATTCATTAATCACTAACACATTCCACAGGTTGAACTAATTATTTTGCTTGTGATTCTGTGAGACCTGGAAAACATGCACTGTTTGGGGTCCTGAGGACTGAGTTTGAGAACCTGTGCTTTAATGTGTAATCCATACATGCACTAAAAATTAGATGTTTCTGTGGAAGCATGAGAAGAGTTCTTGTACACAAATGTAAGAATTCTGAGCAGTTATTGTTTGATTCTGAGATGTAGCACCTCAGGAACAATTCTAATTATTATTAATCCTTTCAGCTTGAATATTGGTCTGTCAATTGTAGAAAAAATGCCCAAATTAGATTAGAAAGCTGTCCAGAAACTATAAATAAATATACATCCTCTATTTGACAATACTTTTAGGAACACCATGTAACCTTATAAAATGATTTACAAATAGAAAAACTTATATCTTACCTAAAGGCAGCCTAGTCAGAGTCACAAACTGGGACATTTTGCTTAACAGTTCCAAACTGACCCAGATGATGTTGAAACCTTTAGAGGGGAGAGAAATGAACAAAAACATCCATAGAGGGGTGTGACTAAGGCTTCCTGTGTACTCCTAATTGGAATTTGACCCAAAGTGATATTTTTAGGATTTTTATTATATGCACAGACCTCACAGGCACAAACAAAATACCTGATGTCTTTCCTCAAAGAAGGTCACCATTACATTTTTTGTGGCCTAAGTATATCTGGGTGACAAAAGAGTTTATTTCATGGGTTTCAGACAAGAATTCCCTCTCTAAGTGCTCTTTGAACAAAGAGTAGATGAATGTTACTAGGAGCCTTACACTAAACCTGTAATATTTGGTTTGACAGATCTTGAGTTAGGGCTTTTTTTACTTTAGGATTAGGCAGCAGTTATCATATTTTTGGAGCTAGGTCTGTAAGTAATGACATAATTTAACCTATTCAGCCTATAGAAGAAGATATCCCAGATTGTCTGTCTTAACCACTTACCTGGCTCAATAAACTGTAGGTTCTTATAGTTACTGTATAGAGTAATTAGTTGACAAGCCAACTCCAGTCATTGCCTCCATTCCACAAGGGCCCACTTGATGATGAAAAGTTCCCAATTGCCAACATAGTGATTAAAGTCATATAAAAAGACACATGAATGTAGGTTATTGTCACCTGGGTCAGTGTGTGAAAAAAAAAGTTTTGGACCCTGTAAGCATCTACATTAACAATAAAAGGTAATTATGCAGGGTTTCAGAGATTGTGGATTGAGTTAAAGGTTGAATTCAGGAAACTACAGCACGGAAACAATTTGACAGACTTCATGGCTAGATTTGTCCTTTTCATAGTTAATCTTGTATTGACAGATACTATGGTGGAAACCAAATTTGATAAATGTCCAATAGTACTTAGTAAAACCTAAAAAACCTGTGGAAGGCAAAACTCTCAGCACACAACTTAAATTGATGCAGCATGTCTGTACTGTTGCCAGACCCTAATTTACTAAAGTTTGGAAGATGAGGGATTAGCCAAATTATAACTCCCTCATTGCTTAATAGCCTATTCCATAACACAGTTCATAAATTACACTTAATCTAAGAACCCTAGTACTCCTTCAACAATCCCTCACTCTTTGATACTTTTATTGATTTTGAATGTTTTTATTTATTTTGTTTTTAGGTTCTTGTTCTTTTTTTTCTCTCATGTTTGGCAGGCCACTTTAGCTTGAGGAAACTTTAAACCCTTCCATTTCCCACCCTCTCCCCCTCCCTCTTCACTAATCCCATACAGTAATTGTAGATTTTAGATACATTGCTGGAACTTTAAGTGACTGGGCCAAGCTTCTATCTTAGAAATTACCCACTTTTCCACTAGCCACAAAATCCAAAATATTAATAAATGCAGATTCAAACAGGTAATGAAAAAGTATTATTAGAAATAAAAACCTTTTAACCAAGGTGAGCATACTTCCACTCATGTAGTCTTTTTGTATTAATTTCTTTGCACAACTAAGATTGAAATGTCCCTTGTCACCAAAATACAAGCAGTGCCCAGTGGTACATTGCTATATGTATACTTACTCTCTTATTGGTACTGTGGATAATAAATCTGCAGTCACTAAACCTCATAGGTTTAGGGGTAATCTACAGTACTCATAGAAGAGAGACTTAAAAGAATATAGACCACATAGTTTATTTTCTTTTTTCTCTTTTTACACTTTCTCTGCATAATTTGTCAGTTATTTTTAGTAAATAGCTTCATGCGGCTCTCTAAGTTCTAAGGGACAAGATATTTGGACAGAAAACCCATTATTTATTCAGATAATCTTAACTTGAAGTGTTTGCGAACAGCATGGTTGCTCCATCCACAGTTAGTAGGTTAGTTTCAGGACTCAGCTCAATACTTCTCTACTTGTGATGCTTTATAGAACACACATGTGTTCCAGCTTCTCTGTAACATCATATAGGAGGCTTAAGGCCTTGAAAACTTAAAAACATATAATATAGAAGGCCTATGGGATTTTATGCAAAAAGCCCATGATTTATGTTCATCTTGTATCAAAGAAATTCCTATCTTCTGATTATACCAGACTTTTAAAATACACTTTAAACCTTTTATGAAAATTTCCAAAAGAGAATGTGTGCCGGATTCAAATGTGGATGACAATGTAATTGCAGGTGCGATCTCTCATGGATTTGCAATTGTGAAATATGCTAATAATTCACTTGCCAACCAGTCAATAAAACAACATGAGAAGGCCATCCAGCGCTGGATCCTGTCTTAAAGTCGGCTTAAATAATAAAATTGGAATAATGGTTTCTATTTGTTTCAAAGTAAATTAACATTATTCTCCTTTGTGGAACGTCTCACCTCGGATAAATGTAAATGTGTTTTGAAAGGTTTTGTTAATCTTCTGTGAGACTCCTGTTTAATAAAAACTTCAATTAACAGTTTTTCTCCTCATAGAATATAAATGGATAAAACTCCGAAAAGTGGTTAAAATTATTACAGATTTATTCCAAAACAATAATCACTTTGTACCATATGTGACCTTCCAAATAAGGCACATTAAAAGGTGTTCACTTTAGAGAGGATACCTGGGTATATTGCCTCCATTCAGCTGAGCATCGATCATTGGAAGACACACACAAACGTCAGTCATTGGTAACACTCCCCTCCACCAACATGTATCAGACAAACTATGCCTTTTTCAAGGTGTGTGATACAAAACAACCTCATCAGCACAAACAACCTCATCCTCAACATCCTCATCAACATTCTTATTAGCACCAGTGTCAGGTATGTAAATATCCCAATCATTCTGGTGCACTTCTACACTAGCAACCTCAATTTCTACGTTAGCATGTTGACATGTGCTGCTCATCTCCACATTTGCAGAGGGTGCACAAATGGTGAAAGAAGGCTCTTCTTTCAGTACAGTATTGGAAAGGTCAGGCTCACACATTGCATCCACAGACACACTTAGACTCTCCTCAGTGATTTGTGACATTTATGAGCACAGAGTTGGTTCCTTTGCCTTAGTGGTTTTCATTTTGTTGACACCTATTCTAGAATGATAAGGGTTTACATAATGAAGGCAGAAGAAGATGACTCACTAACAGTTGCAGAACCACCACTCAGAAATAAAGGCCAAGGCCTTAACCTTTCCTTGCCACTTTGTGTGGTAAATGGCATAATGGAAATTTTATGTTTTTCTGCACTATACTATCCCTTTATTAGTGGCATTTTTTTTCTTTACCACTGTAAAATATTGGTTCTTTAATTTTATATGCCCTGACCTAATCTCTCTATGCTCTTTGGCATCGGCTTTAGTAGATGATGAAGGACTAGTCTCGTCATGACTGGTGGCAGAAGCTGCAGCAAAAGTATTTGGTTGCTGCTCCAGCTCTTCTATAAACTGAACCTTATCCATTTTTCAATCTGCAGCTCAAAATCACACTGTGGAGCTTCAAAGGGCTGTTTAGTTTTTTGTTTTAAGCTGACCAAACACACTGTGGTACAGAACACAGAATAGTACCAGTAACAAACAATATAGAACCAAATACATATTTTTTTAATTTTTTTTATTTACAACAAACTGACACTGCTTGGAGTCAAAGTGCTTATTTGCAGTTGATGAATGCAGTGGGCTATTGCCTGTGGACTTACTGCAGCACCAGTACTAATATTAAGGCAAAACATGCTGGGTTTGTAATTAATATTAGTGAATCTTTAAGTTTTGAGGTCAAACCTGCCAAAAAGTGTTGACTTGCAAAAACTTCATAAATATAGACCTTAGAGTAGAAATAGGATTTGCCCAACTCCCGAATTTAAATGTGTCTATACAGTTAAACTTTGCTTGCCTTCTTTATTATATCATGGTTTTGCCAAGGATTAGCTATATTTACACTTATCTCTAAATGAGGCCCAATCTGTGCCATAAAAAAATGAATCATGTGGTAGCTGTATCAGCAGGTACTGTATGTCATAAATAATATTATAATAATATCATAAACATTAAAACCACTCTACTGCTCTAAATTGTATAATATATCCCATGCTCTTGCATGTCCTAGCAACACTGCCCCATGAGATGAGTTGACTGATTACCTTACTTTGGCAAACCTCCCTGGCCCTTCTGCTTAGGACAGGGTTATACTTAAACATCCATTTATACTGCTATGGCTGAAACAGGCAATTTTGTCCTTTCCTTCTGGAGAAAGCACTGGCCTTGATGGTTACATCATTGTATATTATAAGACATTCTGTCCTAAATTGGCATCTCTCTTGCTCAATGCCGTATCTGATTCACAACAATTTTTGAAGCAGACCATGAAGGTACTTTTAATGCATTTCCTAAGGAAGACAAGTACTCTTCCCTATGTACCAGTTACAGATTAATCTTTCTCCTCACCAGAGACATAAAACTTCATGCAAAGATTGCGTATAGAGTGAGGAGTTCATTGGGGCTTTGTGTTGAATTATGAAGCTCATGACAACAAGACTAAGGTCATTGATCTTATTCATGTCACAGCCCACATCATGCTTTTATCAACCAATGCTGAAAATGCATTTGATACAGTTGACTGGGTCTTTATGAAGGGGTTCTTGAAGATGTGGACATTGGCATTCTGGGCCTACATAGGATTATGGTGTTGTGCTGTGAACTCCTTTTTAACTATCACTACGGTTTGTAATGCCACATGGACGCACCTGGCGTATGGCGATATGCAAATGAGGATGCACAGTGTACGTAACGTGTGATGCATACACAATACCTTCCTATATTGTAACCCCAACAGTATGCATAATAGTTGCTTTCTTCATATAAAAATGCAATGTGAATTACAGTGCAATATATGTATCACAGTATAATAGCCTTATGTGAAAGCAAGTGAACACACACACACCAGTTTCTGTGGTCCAACGCACAAAAGTAAATATTGTATTGAAAGTATATATAACATAATTATTACAAGTTATACAGTGGTACAAAACAGTTCAAGAAAAAGTTCAGAGTTACAAACCAGTATACATACATTCGCGTGCTCCCTGGATAAAGAGTACAGTTGCCACCAGATGACCGGTAGAGTACAGCTACTGCTCTCTGGATCAGGGGAGTCTAATTTATACAGTTAAATTATGGGTGTGTATATTAACAGGCTGTGTCTTCTTCCATTGGTCCAGGGGCGGCATGTTCCAGTTCACTGGGGGTCATTGGTTGGTTCAAACAGTGGGCGATGCCTAGACTCAGGATGCTGTTACAGGAGTTCACCTCTGGGTTCCCTCTGAAAAGCTAGTTCAAATCAACCATTGTTATATGCAATATTAAACATAAATCCAACATTGCTAATATCTGCTTGCCACAATGTGCGACAATCTATTCACAAAGCAGGAATACTGCTGACACAATTCTGTACACTATGACCCTAAACATGATGTTAATATGTGGTTCCATCCCTGGATGATATGTATTGTGTGAGCCACACAAGCTGGGATATATATAATACATTGGACATGTCACTATTAATTCTATTATAAATGTATAATCCATTATATATATATATATATATATATATATATATATATATACTGAATAAAATCGCAGTAATGGTCATATCCAAATTACAATAGAATAAGATAGAGGGAGCCAAGCTAAGATATCTTAGTGGAAATATTCAACCATTACAGTGGTACAATGGTTATAGTAAGATAATTGATGGAAAGTTTGGTTTGAAGAAATGTTTCAAAATGTTTTGGGAATAATTTTGGAATATCAGGATTAGAGACATTGCCAGAATTAAAACATCATTAATTGTTATCTTAGATATACTGTATATATATTTTAAAGTGAGAAAATAGATTCAATAGGTTTGAACACTGTATAAGTTAAATATTTAGTAGCATGTGGAAATATATGTTTCAATTGTAAGGTTTAGTCATTGTGCATCTTTGCAGAATCAGGTGTCCTTGTTTAGGGCAAACATTGAGATGAGGAATTTAAATCAGAATAGTTACTATATGTTAATAAGAACTAGATTTCCTTTGATCTACATGGAAGTTTAGACAATAGATCCATTTGCTGTTTACAAGAGGTTCACTTTGATCAAGTCATTCATGAAATTTAATATGCAAAGGTGGGTGAGACACTGCATACAGTTATAATCAGGATAAAAGTTTTTTTTACCTATAAACTGACATGTCCATTGTCCAGTATGGGTAAAAAAAGGAGCCATGATAACAGCAGATAAGAGGTCATATATTTTGGTAGACCCCAGGCATGACAAGCTTTTTTACACATCAAACACAACCAACCAAAGGAGGATTATCAATTATATAACATTATATCCAAATATCTCTGGCATCAAATTTGGTCCTGTTGGACATAAACTTGCTCTTTACTGAATAACCCTATTGTTTCCTATTTGAATTTGGTTCTCAAATTCCAAAAATTTGGTAGATTTTGCAACATTAAGACACATTACTCTAATTCTATTGCTTTGAATATCTCCTCCCTATAATCAATGGAAGATTGCCTTCAATTGACTCTTCCATTTGTTTGTCACCTCAGCCAAATTAAATACCTGGTTCATACAGTAACTTTATCACAACTCTTCCCTAACAATTTTGACCCTCTCTTGGCCTCATTTAACTTAAATTATAAATCATAGTGATCTTAAAGTATATCCTTGTTGGGGGAATCAATGTGATAAAGGTGAATTCTTTTACCCAGCATTTTTACCTCTTACAAAGACTACCTACCTTATGTCAACAGAAAATTATGGGGGTCTCCAAGTTCCTCACATGTTTAGTTAATACAATGCTATAATATCATGCTATGATATTACATAGGAGTGGACTAGGATGAATGACTCAAAGCATTGGCTCTCCATGAAAGAGCATAGCATATCCTCATTCTCTGCAATCATACCTTGTTTTTCCCAACTTTTACTGTACAGTACATCCCACAATTATGCCCACCCTCCTTTGCTGGATGAATTTGACTCTCTCAAAGCTTTTTTTCAAATTTCAATGTACGCCCAGAGAACTTTTACCCCTAGGCTAGATTTTTAGAGGTGGCCAGCTGGTGACTTTGTGAGGGATCTGTCAAGTTTTTTCAATATTAGTTCTACCTCAGATATCACTAACTCTGAATTTTGGATATATCTTCAGTTTCTACATTACTTATCATCTTGCAAGAGTTTGCAGTTAGGTAGGAAGGAATCTACTCTTTTGAAACAATGCATTTGATCCCACATTCACCTTCCCATGCCATCTTTACTCTATATAAACCCTTAATTGTCCAACACTTTCCTTCACTTCCTCATTAAACACGTGCTTAGAGCAGCCAGAGGGGGATTGAAGAAAAATTTTCTTAAATACCTTCTTCAACTTTACTTGTGTACTGAGAGTAGAAACACAATTCAAGCATTTCACTTCGTGGTACAGACATTAGGTTTCTCCCTCTTCATTCTTAAGCAAACAAATAAAAGTCTTAGAGCAATGTGTGCAAAT
Source organism: Taudactylus pleione (assembly GCA_031769625.1). Taxonomy (NCBI): domain Eukaryota; kingdom Metazoa; phylum Chordata; class Amphibia; order Anura; family Myobatrachidae; genus Taudactylus; species Taudactylus pleione. The sequence continues at coordinate 1,351,761 of JAUIMM010000614.1, forward strand.
GCTAGGAGTTTAGGAAATAAGGCCCTGATTCAGAGTCGGACGCTCTGACCAGAGCTCGCTCTGAATCAGGGCCCTCCTCCATTAAAATGGAGCATCCTCCTGGACGCTCGTATAGCTGTGGGTCACCACCCACAGCATATACGAGTGTCCAACAAGATGGTCGCGATGGTCTTGACCATCACGACCATCGGACTTGCGAGTGAAACCCTGTGGTCGGGTTTCTCAACCACAAGCCCTGGAATGATTTTGGCTCTATCAGAGCCAAAATCACTCCCACTGACATCACTAGTGATGTCAGTGGGGCAGGCTTCAGATGGTAGGCGTTCTGTCAATCAACATTGACAGCATGCCCCCTTTGGTGCAAGACCCCGAGCGATGGAAAGTCCTTTGCTCGCCGGGTCTCGTGCATGCGCATGACGGAGCTCCCTCCATCGTGCGCATGCGCAGTGGGGAACATCGACCCACTTGCGAGTGTACTGCAAGTGGATCTGAAAGACCCCCTAAAATCCCTGAACTAATTGCAATAATGACAAAGGATGATCTGGATATTGTGGCTATTACGGAGTCATGGTGCAATGAAAATCATGACTGGGATATAGCTATACCAGGTTATACTTTATTTAGGAAGGGTTGAATGGGAAGAATAGGCGGAGGAGAAGCAATGTATATTAAGGAAAGCTTAAATACTACGTTAATACATAGTACTGAAGAAAAAAACGAGTCCCTTTGGGTGACTATAGCAACAGGGGAGAAAGTGATTCTTCATATTGGGGTGATGTACAGACCACCAGGTCAGGAAGAGGAACTGGATAAATAAACTACTGCTGGACATCACTAAAATTGCATTAAAAGGAGAGGTTATAATCATGGGAGATTTTAATCTACCCGATATAAACTGGGAGGTGTCTGTGGCAAGTTCCACTAGAAGTAGGGACATCCTGAGTTCATTGCAGGGAGCATCCCTCCAGCAATTGGTGAGGGAGCCCACTCGGAATGTCGCAATATTAGACTTATTACTTACAAATGGAGACAGAATATCTGATGTAAAAGTGGGTGAAAACCTGGGATACAGTGATCATCAAGCAGTATGGTTCAGAATAAAGACATACTGACTCACCAAATTCAAAAACAAAGGTGTTAGATTTTAGGAAGGCTGATTTTGCAGGTATGGGAAGATGTTTAAGCGAATCTTTGGCATAGTGGTGGAACTTGAAAGGAGTGCAGGTGAGGTGGGAAAATTTTAAAAATGCATTATTAAAGGCAACAGACCTTTGTATCAAAAGGGTTAGGAAAACCACAAGGAAAAGGAAGCCAGTGTGGTTTGGGAAAGAGGTAGCAAGTATTGTGAAAGCAGAAAAGATGGCCTTTAGGAAATACAAGCAGATGCAAAATATGAAGACAAAGAGGAGTATCTTGTAAAGCAGAAGGAGGCTAAGAAAGTAATTAGATGTGCAAAGGCAAAAGCTGATGAGAAGATGGCACAGTCAGTGGGTAAAGGGAGCAAAACTTTTTTTTAAGTATATAAGTGAAAGGAGAAAAACAAAAGGTAGAACAAAAAGACTAAAGACAGAAAGAAGGAGTCTTGTTGAGGGAGACAATGTAATAGCTGATCATCTTAATAATTATTTTTGTTCAGTATTCACTACTGAGAGAGAGGGAAAGGGGCCACAGTTAAGTTGCAGGTGTAATTAGAAATTTGAGGTAGGAACAAACACATTTACAGAGGAGAAGATCCTATCAGAACTCTCAAAACTGAAAGTTGATAAATCAATAGGGCCAGATGGGATACATCCAAGGATACTAAGAGAGCTTAAAGGGGTGCTGGTAACACCATTAACAGAATTATTTTACCAGCCACTAGCTACTGGAGTAATTCCAGAGGACTGGAAAAGAGCAAATGTTGTCCCACTGCACAAAAGTGGAAGCAAGGAAGAGGCAAGCACCTACCGACCAGTGAGCCTTACATCAATAGTAGGGAAATTGATGGAAACACTCTTAAAAGAAAGAGTCATAGATTATCTAAAATCCAACAATTTGCAGGATCCCAAACAGCATGGATTTACTGGGGGGGTATCATGTCAAACAAATCTTATTGACTTTTCTGACTAGGTGACTAAGGAAATAGATAAAGGGGGCCATAGATATAGCTTATCTAGACTTTAGTAAGGCTTTTGACACTGTTCCACATCGCAGACTGTTAAATAAACTTGAAAGCATGGGATTAGATACAAAGATAGTTGAATAGATAAGATCATGGCTGCAGGATAGGAAACAGAGAGTTGTAGTAAACGGAGTGCAGTCTCAAGAGGGAAATGTTACCAGTGGAGTACCTCAGGGATCTGTACTTGGACCAGTGCTTTTTAATATCTTTATTTGTGACATTGCAAATGGTATTGAAGGGAAACTATGCCTTTTTGCAGATGACACAAAGGTATGCAACAGGGTAGACATACCAGGAGGGGTAAAACAAATGATTGATGATCTAGGTAGACTAGAGGAATGGTCAAGAACATGGCAACTACAGTTTAATGCCAAAAAATGCAAGATCATGCACTTGGATTTCAAAAATCCAAAGCTAAATATAGTATTAATTGCACTATACTGGAAAGTACTGAAGAGGAAAGGGATCTAGGAGTCACTATTTCAGGTGACTTAAAGGCAAGTAAACATTGTAACAAAGCCATGAGGTAGGCAAGTCAGATGCTTGGTTGCATAGGGAGAGGAATCAGTAGCAGAAAGAAAGAAGTGATAATACCACTATAGAGGTAATTGGTACGTCCTCATTTTGAATACTGTGTTTAATTCTGGAGGCCATATCTCCAGAAGGATATTAATACATTAGAGACTGTACAAAGAAGGGCAACTAAAATGGTACAAGGTCTACACCACAAAACGTACCAGGAAAGACTAAAAGATCTTAATATGTATAGTTTGGAGCAGAGAAGGGATAGGGGGGACATGATAGAAACATTCAAATATATAAAGGGTTTTAACAAGGTAAAGGAAGGACACATTCTTCAAAGAAAGAAAAGTATTAGAACAAGAGGACATGTTCTAAAACTGGAGGGTGGTGGGTTCAGGGGAAATTTGAGGAAAAATTACTTCACAGAAAGGGTAGTGGACAAGTGGAATAGCCTCCCATCAGCAGTGGTAGAGGCTAAGACAGTAGAGCAATTTAAACATGCATGGGATAGACATAAGGATATCCTTCAGAAGAAGTAAGGCTCAATAAGGGTTGATGTAATAATATGTTTAAAAATGGGCAGACTAGATGGGCCAAGTGGTTCATATATGCTGTCAAATTCTATGTTTCTATGTTTCTCTGGCACCTGTTATGGATGCAATGCTGGTTCTCCTAGTTTTCTGCATACAGTATTTTTTGGGAATTCCCCTCCATATCCCCTTTTGGACAGATGTAATTCATGTCTCTAAGCCTATTATGAACTGTGATGTGCCTGAGTGCCCCAAATTCTGGCTTATCTTCAGGTCTTCTATGGCCATTAGTGTCTCTAAGAGGTCTTTACTATGTCACCTTGGCAATGGTGCTATAGCCATGATTAACCCTTTGAGGTAGTCTAAGGCCCCTTCTACTCTCAAAGACTGGTACTCTAGGCTTGATTATTAGATGTCCTTAGAAGACCCTGACCTGACCTTTCAACTTGAGACAAATGTATTAATTTCTGAGTAACATGGATTATATCTTTCCAAAAGGGGATATGGAGGGGAATTCCCAACAAATACTGCTTAAATTGTGTTTCAACAATCAGAACACAAGTAGAGCTGAAGAAAGTCTGGTGTTCAAAGAGTTGTCTGGTGTTCAAAGAGTTGGATTGTTATAAAAATGATGTCCCATGCACTGCACCACACCTCAGTCTGCCAATGTCCCTTAGCATTTTTTGTTGGTGCTTTCCCATGCACTGGGTTATTATTCTCCCTTAAACATATGCTCTTGGTAATCACCCCAAGTCTCCCCATTGCCACACTTCCTCTGCCCTCCTCCATTTACCCCCTGCTTATCTTTACTTACCATTTGTCCATGTCCTTACTGCTGTATACTCCCTCAATATTTGTACTTGCTCATGTTCATTGCAGTTCAAATGTATTTATTGGAATTATGGCTGTTTGATTAAAATGTTTATATTTTGTTCTTTTTGTAACCAAGACTTTTTTTCATTAGAAAAAATATACATACAGTAAACAAAAAGTTATAATTGCTGAGGTGTTAGATGCATACATACTTCATGTTTGCCCTGCACACAAGCTCTGCATTTTAACAAACAGGGGTTTATGAACTATCTTAGCAGACAGAACAATAAAGTTGAGATCCACTTACTTACTATAGCATATGATAAAGCAAGAAAGAGATAACAATATAGGGATGATGGAAATTCCACAATGTATTACTTATTGTCATACAACAAGGTATTAACATATGATTTAGTGAAATCATGGCTTACTCAAAAGTTGTGATGATCAGGCCACAAAAAGTAAAAAATAAACAATATAAACTAAATTACCTTTTGGGAACAAATATATGAAATTTATACTAATTAAAATGTAAATAAACTGGTTTTACTAAATACTTTAATTTACAAATGTATTCCTGCACAATATTATTAATCAGCAAAAACTATTATTAAATCACTAGAACTGAACTGCTAGACATATATTTTTTAGCCACATCAAAAAGCTATATCATTTGTCAAACTAATTAGCACCAAAAGTTCTCATCCTGAACAGAAGAGACTTGTCTAGTGTGAGGAACAGAATGACCCTGTTCCTGTGAGAAAACTAACTATTTAATGGCCAGTAGTTTTTGAATATTTTAGATTATGCAGGCACTGAATCTAATGGTGGACAAATGCATAAAATGTAGTGTGAAGTTAATTTACTAAAAAAATCATGGCATCATGTAGAGTTAAATGCAGTTTACATAAACAATGCATCCAAATAAAAACACAATTACTTTGTGAATCTTAAGATACTGTACATGCTACTCAGCATCATATGTCTGCATGAAAATAAAAGTTAAACATATTATTATCCTTAAGTCTATCACCATGTGGTAGAGACATTGTAAAAAAGAAACACACTGTGAACAAGCATTTATTAGCTACACCACTTATACCAATTTATAAATCACCTATTTCCTCAAGGAATCCCCTGAGTCTTGCAACTTTTATCAATGAAATGTATAATAAAATAAAGAAACATTTGAACAATGCTAATTTGTCTGCAAGGGGCCCCAACAAAAATGACATGCTTCCTGGTTGGTCAGTAGTAACCAAATAAAATGGTTTAGCTCCCAATAAACTACACCAGTGGTTCTTAAACTCAGTCCTCAGGACCCCACACAGGTCACGTTTACAGGACATCCACAAGGTGCACAGGTGTATTCAGGGCTGGCTCCAGGGGTGTGTGCACCCTGTGCAGAGCCGGTAAGCTGTGCCCTGCAATCAAAATTGGGGGCATGACCTCATTACCATAGGCCACGCCCTCTAAGTGACATTTGGAGGCGAGCCCGTATGGCACGCCTCAAAATAACGTCAGGCTGGGGGATAAAACCCAGTCCTCCATCACTGGCAGGGCTTCCCCAAGCCCTCTCCCATCAGTGAATGGATACCGCGCACATGCGCGCAGCATCCATTCACACTCCGGGGGTCAGGCACCGCTGCACAGTTGCGGGGGTATTGGTTCCCAGCCTCCCGATTTGATCACCTGCAGACCACTTTGGCCCACGGGATGTTGGGGAGTGGTGCGCCCTCTATGGGTGGTGAACCTGTTCAACCGTACTGGTCGAACAACCCTAGAGCCGGCCCTGGGTGTATTCATTACTCGCGGACACATTTTTAAAGATCCACAGGTTAAGCTAATGTTTTTACTTGTGATTATGTGAGGAGACCTGGAAAACATGCACTGTTAGGGGTCCTGATGACAGAGTTTGAGAACCTGTGAACTACACTAATATAATATTTTTTTTTTTATTCATAGTTGGACCTGGATGGATCATGAAATAAGATTTTTTTTATAAAATGGGTTTTGCTTAATATTTTATATATTAAACCTTATTTTAAAATTGTGTATGTATATTCCTTTTTAGACCTTTGGCACAATGAGTCTTAGGGTCTTAGGTTCCAATCTTGCCTATTAAACTGACAGCAACAACCCAGGAAGGTTGGATAGAGCTCTAGGCCTTGAGTAGGGCAGGTTGGAATCATTGTGGGGTACCCCACACTGCAGCTCTCCCCACTGTGGTTACAGTATAGAGCAGAATTACTGAAACCTGCGCTTAGTAAACACAGTAAATACTTCTACTAATAGATAACTGGAAAACAAATACATCTGTCATGTATTAGTAAAGTATATTTTTGTTGTACACTACTTTAAAAAGTAATGTTGGTTTATAAGCAGTCTAAAGGAGAATGGGAACTGATTGTACTCACTTTGATATAAAAAAAACATTTTTTATTTAATGCCTACAACATAATTTGAGGTAAAATATTACAACTGAATTTTAAGTTTTAACATAAAAGGATATGTACCACTTTGATAGTCTATAAACCTGCAGCATTGTCTTTTGCCTATGAAATGTAACATTTCAGAATACATTTTGAAATAGTTTCTTATGCAAACATGAACATGAAAAAAGAACACAAAAATAAAGTGGTCATGTTTGTCTTCCTGCTTGTTTCCTGTCCATACGCAATTAAATTAAAGTGTTATAGAATGGACTATCTCGGCAGTGATTTAGCGCATGAAGAATATTTGAGGTATTTTTGTTTTTAGAAATGACCTATATATCAAGCAATACAAAGAGTAATTTGAGAGCTAATTTAGGAACTAACCTATTCAGCATCTGGGACTTGTGTATGAGGTTTTTAAGATTTGCACCTGGGACTTGTACTCTATCTGAGGTTTCAAGATTTTATTTTTATCTTGTTTCAGTGTCATTTATACCAATTATAAACTTCATTACCTGGCATTTTCCTTGTACTCTGACTACACAGTACAAACTTTCTCAGTTTGAGAGATGTCATTATGCCTTCTGCCTTCTTAGATTAGTCAATCCAATTAGGTGTAAGGTTGCAAAAGTGAAGTCGCATCATCAAACTCGCATACACCACTTGAACACATGCACCCATAAAGCGTGAGATCCAAAAAGAAATTCCAAATTGCAAAACTCATGCCTAGGTTGTGCAACTTTTCTACAAAATGTGACCAGAAAGAATTGTACAAAAAAGTGTGGAAATCATTCTGGACCCCCAAAAAGTAGAACCTGAGATAGTAGGACCATAATGATGACCAATACAAAACCTAAAAATATATGTCCCTCATCATTCATTCAATCTTTGAGCTTTTTAGATACATTTACCGGGAAAATGGCCTCTTTATTGCATAAATTATACTATTTAAAATTAACCAAATGCATTATTATTCATTTTGAGGGGTGTATCACAGGTAATACACCGTGTCCCAACATTTTACCTTAAAATAACGATATTTCCCTTTTCACCTGTTTAGGGGGGGCACAACAAAATGTGAAGAATGGATTGTGAGTTTGGAATTGGATTGTAAATGTAATTTGAGGTGCACCTAATTGGATTGACACTAAAACTATTATATACTCATTGTCAGTTAGGATCAGTTACAGTATGAATGGCAGAGAACAAATGTTAAGATTGTCTAAATATGACATCCTTGTACAGAGCCTTTTTACTTACAGATACCTGCAATCTTGTACTCAATATTGGTCTATTAGCAAACATTCAAAGCAGTAAATGGGCCGATTGTAGCAGCAATCAGCCAACAGAAATGACTGGCTCTACAATTAATTCTGAACTAACTGAATATTGTGGATGCATTAATTTCATATTGATATACAATACATATTACACTTGTTTTGGCATTTTGCAGGAGTTTATATAGTGGAAATAGGATTGCGTTTCCCCCACTTGTATGTAAGCAAGAAAGTGACACTTAGGGGAGAAGTAAAATCCATGGCATCGATGCAATGTTCCATCTCAGAGTAGCACATTGCATTTGTCGGCATCGCAAATTTTTCCTCATAATCCATAAAAGTGTGAGAGAAAATTTGCAATGTCGGTATTACTGTAACTAACCATAATCTGCATAGCCGAGGCAGAGTACACACCATTGAATTCCCCTCTTGGTGTATTTTAATATTGGAAAACTGTTCACATCATGCACTCAGTATTTAATTCACATTTGGATGCAAATGTAAAATTGACCAGAGAAAAAAAAACGTGTTTTGCTACCTAGGAAGAAGAGTTGCTTACAAACAGGAGATGCAAACTCTGTATAAGTAACAAATGTGGCTCTCTTCCCATGCATAGACACTGTAAGCTCAAAAGATGCTCTAAAACACAGTCAACAACTCATGCACATATCAGTAAACTTTGCAGGAAAGTATAGATAAGAAATACCTAAATTGCCAGATACTGTTAAATGCAAATTGAATGAGATGCAAATACAACCTTGAAACTATTTTAAAATCTACACATAACTGTATCAGCAACCATTCCCTTCCAAAACACCATAGAAAACATGCTTATTTTCCAAAAAGGAGTGTACAGTCCACTGTAATCCAGCTTTAAGATTGCAGCAGTTTTATTACTAGTGCCTAATTGCCTTAAGGCCCCCATACATCAGAGATTGATTGCAGCAATTGTGCAATTTGCAATCGATTGTGTATAAAAATCTTTCCCTTTTTCAATCGATTGTGGCAATTCTATAATCTGCAATCGATTGCAAAAAGGGAAAGATTTTTATACACAATCGAATGCAAATTGCACGATTGCTGCAATCAATCTCTGATGTATGGGGCCCTTTAGATGTATTTGGCAAATCAGACACAGCCTGTGGCCATCATCATAATCAGTTCACTATTTGCACCAGGGATGTATTATCCATAAAGCATGTCACTCCAGGCAAATTGAGGACCTCATTCAGAGTCGGTTGTAGCGGCCGCACGGTCGTACGCATACGATGTTTTTCTCACTGCGCCTGCGCACGGCTAGCAGTGCGCATGTGCATACGAGCTCTACTGATGAAAAATACAGACGGTTGTAGGGCTTCCGACACGGAAGTGGATTGCTAAAGTTGATTGACAGGAAAGACCGTTTGTGGGAGTATACGGGGGTGGTGGTCTGCAAACGGAGGCGTTCTTCAGCGTTTCCAGGCGTTTTAGGGGAGTGCATAAATTACCTGCTTCGTACGACCAAGAATTGCGGATGCGTGAAAACGTCACTTTACGAACAGGATGATCGTCCAGGCTAAGGTAGGCAAGAAGTGTCCGTAAGCCACAACAGTACAATCGTTAATCTGATGTTACCTGCGATGTTTCTATTTTGAACCACACAAACCAAGCAGCTAAGAGTGCTGCATTGTAACTATTAACACTGCTAATTACCTTGTAACTGATTTCTCTTGCGTGTGCATTAGGGAATTCGTAACACAAATGTTGATTTGTGCTTTTTAAAAATTTTTGGGGGAAAACAGTTTGGAAAACATCTTGCTTTGTGTTTTGCGTAGCAGCCTTTTCAGATACCATACTTTTTAAACCTTGTATACATTGATATAGTTAAAGAGAGACATTTTTGTTGAAAATAATTTTTGTTTTATTTGTAATTTGCCTTTCAGCACAAGTAAAATATTAAGTGTGAACGCAACATTTGCATATAATTAAAATAAAAATATAACCAAAAAAAATTTTTTTGGGTTTTAAAACTAAACAAAAGAGCTTGAGATATTGGTGACAAGAAATATGGGGACTGGACAACAGGTGAGGGAGGAAATATCCAGGGCTACTTTCATCGTTTGGGCTGGCTTGGAGGAAGAGGTAAGCTACGGACAGCCGACTGGCGTGTAACACGCCGACTGGCCTGGCCAGAGGTAGATGGGATTTCCTCTGGCCTAGGCATAGGGCTCTCCATACTTGCGGGGCTGGCTGTTGGGCTGTCAGAGGTGGTGGTCCTGGGAGGAAGGGAGTCTCGCTCCATCATGGCAGGTAGGTTGGCCTGCTCCTGGGTATTGGCCAAACGATCTAGGGCCCCAGCAATGGTCTCCAGGGCCACCACCACCCTCACCAGAGTGGTCTCCATCCTCAGAAGAACACACCTGTTGTCCTGAGTTTGGGAGACCAACCTGGTGAGGAGAGGCACTGCCCGGTCTGATGGTTGCCCTGGAGTAGACTCCACAGGGTTCCCAGATGGAGTACTTCGATCCTCCCCTGCAGAGTCCCCATCTGTGCTGGACCCAGACCTGACCTCTGGAGCAGGCACTACCTCCTCTGAGTCTGGAATATAAAAAACATTTTTTTATTTCTTTTCCAAAAAAAAAATGCAAAGACGTTTGAGCTTTATACTTTTTGTCTAACAAATTAAAATTACCTTCTTGCACATGTGGAGCATTGAAGTCGGCCATGTCAGTGTCCATAGTGGACATGCCGACTATCTCCTCTTGCGTCACACATCCCTGAGCCAACGTCTCCAACCTCGTCAAGGCCAGCTCCTCAGGGATGGGACCACCACCTGTCCCCACAGCATGGTCCACCCTACTCCGTAGCTTCCTCTTCAGTTGGTACTTGAAATCCGTCCATCTGTCAATGTGAATTTAGAAAATTTAAGGGTTAGTTTATTTAAATTAGATCAAGCTTTTGACTTCAGTACACTAACAATATCATTATCTTACCGTTTTTTATTGACTTTAATGGTTCTGTAGGATGTCCCCACAGCATTAGTAGCCCTGGATATCTCCTCCCAAATCCTGTCTTTGGCTCAAGCCCCCATATTTCTTGGGGCATTGACAAGGTTCTCCATTGTCATTGTCACCAATGTCTCAAGCTCAATCCGTGAAAACTGAGGGTTTCTTGCCCTTGGCGTGCTTGGGCATGCCTCCTCCTCCTCTACTGGTGGAATTGGATTCCCAGCACCTACAACATTGTTGAAATTAGATAAATTTTTTAAATGTTGTTGGTGCAAATATGAACAGTTCTTGTGTTGTTGAAAAAATGTGATTCGCACTTATCTGCCTCAGTTGGCCTCTGCTCACCATGCTCCTCGCTTGACATTTTGCTAACCTGTGAGAGAGCATGAAGAATACTGCTTGTGCAGACTTTTTAAGAGATGTGAGCACATCCCTGGATTGGTTACCCGTGCATCCTTATTTACCTAACTACAAATGCACACCTTTCCTGCATTCCATAATCACTGTGTGGGTTGTGCTAGATGTGAGCGCATCCCTGGATTGGTTACCCGTGCATCCTTATTTACCTAACTACAAATGCACACCTTTCCTGCATTCCGTAATCACTGTGTGGGTTGTGCTAGATGTGAGCGCATCCCTGGATTGGTTACCCGTGCATCCTTATTTGCCTAACTACAAATGCACACCTTTCCTGCATGTTTCAATAATTGGGGTTTGGTTTCTTTATTTAAGGCAAAGCCAAATGTTCCCTTACTTGTGGGTTGTAGTTGGAGTGTTTTGTGGTGCAGAAGGTGTTTGATAGAAGTTACATTGTTTGAGTTGTTTGAGAGGTGCTTGTGTGAGTTGTTTGAGAGGTGCTTGTGTGTGTTGTTTGAGAGGTGCTTGTGTGTGTTGTTTGAGAGGTGCTTGTGTGAGTTGTTTGTGTGTTGTTTTTTTTTTTTTATATTTTGGTTGTGGGGGTTTTTTTGTTTACTTTTTTTAAAAAAAAAATTTAGTTCATTTTTTTTAATTTCCTTTATTTTTGTTGTTGTTTTTTTTGTGTTCCTTTCTTTTTGGTGTTTGTTTTTTGTGTTCCTTTTTTTGGTGGTTGTTTTCTGTGTTCCTTTATTTTTGGTTGGGTTTTTTTTGTTTACTTTATTTTGGGTGGTGGTTTTTTTTTTTTTTTTGGTGGTGGTGGTTTTTGTGTTCCTTTATTTTGGGTTGTGTTTTTTTTTTAGTGTTTTGTTTTTGGTGGTGGTTTTTGTTTGTCAAATTTGATTGGTGCTGACATTTAACATACCCCGTTAATTGTTGTGCTTGAGCCGGTTACTTGTTCTGTTTGGGTGGCCGGGCTTTTGTATTCTTAAAAAAACAACGTTATTTGAAGACTCAATTAAGTGTGCCAGCCTACTGCATTTGTTATTTTTTTTTTTTTTTGGATCAACAATCCAATTCATATTGGCGATTTTAAAAGTTAAGCTTTGTTTTAACAATAATAGTAGTAATATTGGTTTGGACTAAAAAAATCTAATACATTTTTTTCTTCCCTAAAAAAAAAAAAAGTACAACAAATACACATGTAGGGATTTCCGAAGATGGCACTGCCCGACCCTGTAAGAATATGCACCATTATTATAAAGCTAAGTATTTTTGAACAAATAATCAAAAAACACTCTGTAAAACCAATTTTAAATATAAATTTAACTGTACAGAGTGATGTTAGACAGCTAATAGTGGCCATGTTGCCCCCCACCAACCTTCCTCAGCCTCCTCCTGGGCGTAGGCATAGGAGGCGTGCAAGGGCCAAGATATATAGAACACGTGTCACCCTTTTTGGAATGCCTGATGATGTGATTGTAACCACTTATCGCCTGCCTCCAGATATTATCCTAGACATTCTTTCAATAATAAAGAATGATCCAGAAAGTCAGATTAACATTCCTACAGCAATCTCACCACTTACACAGTTGTTGGTGGTGTTACATTTCTGCACCTCAGTGTCCTTCCAAACCACTGTGGGGCTGGTGGGTGGCCTCTCCCAGCCCTCATTTTCACGGATCCTGAGGCGTGTGCAAGATGCATTTTTCAATAATCTAGCACACTTTATTAGTATGCCTTTGCATACGGAAGCCCTTGATGTGGTAAAGCAGAAGTTTTTTGAAATTGCAGGCTTTCCACACATCATAGGGGTAGTGGATGGCACTCACATAGCACTTCAGCCCCCTGCATGCAGGGAACAAATATATCGGAACCAAAAACATTTCCATTCCCTAAATGTAATGGTGCTATGCGATGCCTCCCTCCAGATCCTCTCCCTGAATGCCAAATTCCCAGGCTGCTGCCATGATGCGTATGTGATCCAGCATTCAGGCCAAAATTAAGCACACTGCAAGCTGGTGATGCATGGATTCTTGGTAAGTAAAAATCCAGTATGTATCTCTAGCAATAGTGTAAACAGGTTTTCATGGTAAATGTATGTATCTTTTGGTGTCCCATTGCCATCAGGTGACAGTGGATATCCTTGCACACCCTGGCTGCTGACTCCTTATTTGACTCCCACACCAGGGCCCCAAACTCACTATAATGCCATGTTAACTGCCACCAGGCAGGTGGTGGAGCACTGTATCGGCCTTTTAAAGGGCCGGTTCCGGTGTCTCCATCACTCTGGTGGTGCACTCATGTACTCGCCGGATATGGTTTCTTGCATTGTGGTCCTGTGTGGGATTTTACACAACATTGCAATAAGGAGTCGAGTACCAATGCAGCCAGAGGAGGACTTGCCAGAGGATGGCCCCCCGGAGGAAGGTGTTGTGATACTGTCGGGAGGGGCCAGACACGATTATGTTGTTTCATGTTTTTTTAGGTAGGAATATTTTAATTTTTTTTTAAAACAAAACACTTTTTGCAAATTAATTTTAATGTGTACCTTTTTCTTTTGTTTTCTTTTCCTACCAACCACATCACAACACTTTCCAAAACCTGCAAAAATAATGGAACCCATTGGCAATACCCTGTATGTTTTTGGATAACTAACACATTTTGCACGGATATACCCCAACATGTTTAGTTAATTTGCCTTTTGTTTTATTAATTTGTATGTTTCCCATTCAAAAATCTGTTTGTTTTTTACTATAGTTGTTTATGTTTGACTAAGCCAGATGTTTTATTTGCCCAAACCCTGAGTACATTTGTTATGTGTGAATCTGTTATGAAATTATATTTATGAGTAAAAGCCTGTTGGCAACATGTTTGTTATGTAATAAAAGTTTTCAATTAAATACAAATGGTGTTTTTTTTTTTTTTAAATGAAAGCCATTTTGAGGTGGATAATGTATGCCAACCCCTAAATAAAAAATATACAACATTACTGCAAATGTTCTTAAGGTTTACTAATAAATTTTTGCAGTTCTTACACTATGGAAAGGCACCCACCTTTGTTCACAAAGTATTTAAATGCAGAATTACACCCATTAATGTGTGGCAAAAAAGAGGACACATGTTTGAAACACAAAAACTTTAATGTTTTTTTTTGTAAGAAAAATGCAAAAATATGTCAACAAAATAACTAAACATCCTCCAAACGCACCACAATTCTTTGGAGGCAGCAGTAGTCCTGCATTAAATATCCAGATGTGTCTCTAAGCTTCTCCCTTATTTCCCTCAGGATGTGGGTTAGATCTGTGGACAAAATTTTTTTTGGGGGGATTAAATACTTCATTAAAATTGCAAACATTTGAACATTACACATTATTCAATGTACCAAAAAGTGGTTAAACACAATGATGTTACGGTGTGTTTGAAAGTATCAGCCACTCAACATTATTAATATGTTTATACTTTTATGTTGTTAAAATAATTTGAAACCCTAACTTTGTGGCATAAGCAACAAACCACTATGATGATGTTAAAAAATAATGGGAGGTGTATTCTTAAGTCATGATGGCCATATCCTTAAAACACAATGCACGTATTCACTTCTAGAATGTTCTTGATAATCCTAAAATACAATGTGTTTGTTTTCTATGGCAAACATCACTTTTCCTAAGTACATTAGTACATTTTAAACACAGTGTACACAACATCAACAAGGGTAGTCTGGTTCCTAGCACCTTGCCAAGTTGTGTGACATGTTTTCTACATTGTAAAATACTAATCTGAATATAATCATTATTTCCTAATAATACAAAACATTTTTAAAAAACCGCAATACCTATATTTTTGTGGTCCACAATAAAAAAAGGGCCAGGCACAAATCCTAAGGTCGTAATTGTGAAAAACAGCATTACTGCGCAATGATTTGGACCCCCATACTGACATTTTTTAAACAAAAAAAAGGTCATAAATTTGTACAACTACATGGATAACAACAACACCCCAAAAAAACCAAAACAAAACTAAAAACATACCCTCAGAGTGGTCGAACACAACTACAGATGTCGGCAGAGATACATCCGGAGAAGGCGAATATTCGGGAGTTGGGGGAATGGTGGAAGGGGAAATGGAGCAGGAAAGATCCAAGGGAGGGGAGATTTGTGAAATTTGGGATGAGTGGGCAGGGGAGGGAGGAATACTCGGGGAGGATTGGAAGAGGGAGGGAGGGTTACTGGGGGAGTATGGTGGTGGGGAGGGAGGGCTGGGTTGAGGAGATGCTGAAGGTGAGGGCTACAGGTTGCCACCAGCATGTCTATGCATTCTGCGTACCCTTCTCTGTCTCCGCTGTGCTTCTAAAATGTAAACATAAAATAAAAATAAAAAAATAGTTTTGAATTTCGGCTACACAATACAAGTACACTTTACACATTCTGGACAATAGGGACAACATACAGGAGGGATTTTTAACATTGACTAAAATAATTGGCAAAGGAACATACATTTTTAACTGTACACTAATTATTACTTTTAAACAAACGCATACTTACGTCTGTGTAGTTGCGCCTGCAAATTCATCAGGAGCGCAGGTGACCGGTGGCGCATGTCAGACCAGCGCCTCTCTAATTGCACAATATTGCGCCTGTAACCCGCTGATCGGAGGGCTCGCCTCACCTCCACATAGGCCGCCCGCTTTATACGGTTGGAAATGGGCGGCACAGCGTGTGTAATCCACCTGTCCAGGATATTTACCACGACAAGCAACTCTCTCATGGTAAAGGCCGCGGCTCTCATGATGGCAATGGCCGATTTTTCAGAAAACATGAAATATACATGGGGTACAAAAAATATGATTGGCTAAAATATTTACACTTTCCTCAAAAAAACCACTATTGGCCAATCCTTTAATAATGTGTCCCGAAAAATAAGGTCACATTTGATTGGCTACAACACACAGTGTGCAATTGCAAACATAAGAGTGCAAATATTCCTAATGCAATATGCACATGCATTTTTAAAGTTAACACAATTAGCAAAAGTACATTCACAGATAATAAACCTTACTTTGTTTTTCAAATTGTGTGAAAAAAAAGAGAACAGAGAAAACACCCACGAAATGAACAATAAAGTTTATTGACACATGATAAAAAACTCGTTTTAAAGAACAGCAAGAGTTAAACACTTAATTAGATAATTGACAACAAGATAATAACAAGCTGATCGATAGTCCATGTAAACATGACATGTGACCATGAAAACAGCACATACGGCCGCAACCATCAGAACATAATTAGCATACAGCGACTGACAGCGCCTGACTACGATTGACTCGTTCGTTCATTCAGATCAGTCAGTAGCTAGAGGAGGTGCAGTGCTAATGAATGGGTGTCACTTTGTTTACGATTACCCAGCCGTACGATCAGATTCTGCGGTCGTTGGCCGTACGACCGTGCGGCCGCAATGACCGACTCTGAATGAGGTCCTGAATCTCTTAGGTGGCCATCTTAGGTGCATTTTGCATTGATGAGCCCTTGATGTACTTTGGCAATGTCTACACACACTCTCCATTTGTCGACCCAGCCGCTTTGTCTTCTAAGACTTCAGTGCCACTTGCCATGAAAAACAGACACTCATTGCAAAGAGACAAATATACAGTCAGGTCCATAAATATTGGGACATTGACAGAATTTTCAGATTTTAGCCTCTATTCACCACCACAATGGTTTTGAAATGAAACAAACAACTGCAGACTTTCAGATTTAATTTGAGGGTAATTAGATCCAAATCGGGTGAACGGTGTAGGAATTACAACAGTTTCTATATGTGCCTCCCACTTTTTAAGGGGCCAAAAGTAATGGGACTATCAACTTGAAAGCTATTTCATGGACAGGTGTGTGCTATTCCCTCATTATTTCATTATCAATTAAGCAGGTAAAAGGTCTGGAGTTGATTCTAGGTGTGACATTTGCATTTGGAATCAGTTGATGTTGACTCTCAATATGAGATCCAAAGAGCTGTCACTATCAGTGAAGCAAGCCATCATTAGGCTGAAAAATCAAAATAATCCCATCAGATACATAGCAAAAACATTAGGTGTGGCCAAATCAACTGTTTGGAACATTCTTAAAAAGAAAGAACGCACCGGAGAGCTCAGCAACACCAAAAGACCCGGAAGACCTCGGAAAACAACTGTGGTGGATGACAGAAGAATTATTTCCCTGGTGAAGAAAAACAACAGCTGGCCAAATCAAGAACACTCTCCAGGAGGTAGATGTATATGTGTCAAAGTCAATAATCAAGGGAAAACTTCACAAGAGTGAATAGAGAGGGTTCACCACAAGATGCAAACCATTGGTGAGCCACAAAAACAGGAAGACCAGATTAGAGTTTGCCAAACAACATCTAAAAAAGCCATTAAAGTTCTGGAACAACATCATATGGACAGATGAGACAAAGATCAACTTGTACCAGAGTGATGGGAAGAGAAGAGTACAGAGAAGGAAAGGTACTGCTCATGATCCAAAACATACCACCTCATCAGGGAAGCATGGTGGTGGTAGTGTCATAGCGTTGGCATGTATGGCTGGCAATGGAACAGGTTCCCTTGTATTTATTGATGATGTGACTGCTGACAAAAGCAGCAGAATGAATTCTGAAGTGTTTCGGGCAATATTATATGCTCATATTCAGTCAAATGCTTCAAAACTCATTGGATGGCGCGTCACAGTGCAGATGGACAATGACCTGAAGCAAAAGCAACCAAAGAGTTTTTTAAGGCTAAAAAGTGGAATGTTATGCAATGGCCAAGTCAATCCCCTGACCTGAATCCTATTGAGCATGCATTTCACTTGATGAAGACAAAACTGAATGGAAAATGCCCCAAGAACAAGCAGGAACTGAAGACATTTGCAGTAGAGGCCTGGCAGAGCATCACCAGGGATGAAACCTAGCATCTGATGATGTCTATGCATTTCAGACTTCAGGCTGTAATTGCCTGCAAAGGATTTGCAACAAAGTATTAAAAAGTGAAAGTTAGATTTAGGTTTGTTTAGTTTGTCCCATTACTTTTGGCCCCTTAAAAAGTGGGAGGCACATATAGAAACTGTTGCAATTCCTACACCGTTCACCTGATTTGGATGTAATTACCCTCAAATTAAATCTGAAAGTCTGCAGTTAAATCACATCTTGATTGTTTCATTTCAAAGCCATTGTGGTGGTGAATAGAGGCCAAAATATGAAAATTCTATCAATGTCCCAATATTTATGGACCTGACTGTATTTACATGCTGCAGCTATGCAGTTAAAAAAAAAAATTCCTCACATGCTTTTCATCCAACTCTGGATGAGGTCTATTTTATCATATGCCCAGATATACAATATATATATTAAAGATGTGCATGTTCGGTTTTGCTCGGATATGTTTGGACCTGAAAAACGGCATCTTATTGGCTATCGGTTTTCACGTGTTTGGGATAGCCAATAAAATAAATCCTAACTAATCCAAAGTTGTGATAGTTTTGCCAAAAAGAACCGACTAATACTGAACCTGCACTAATATATATATATATATTATATATATATATATATGTATATAGTTTTTATGATGCTGTTTTCCTGACGAAGGCACAGTTAAAGAACTGAAAATGTTGAACTAATACCAACGCTAGTGTGACTTATTATTTGACCGGAGTACCACCGATTGCCTTCATCATATAAATATATTTATATATATATATATATATATATATATATATAAATAGCAGACCACCACTGCTATCATTCTCATAATTTAGATGACACCAATAATCTCTGGGGGAGTGCACTATAAGTTTTTAATAGTTACAATACAATTGTTGGAAATTATCGGTATAACCAGATCCTGGTGGTCAATCCTCTATTTTTTCCATATATAAATATATATATATATATATATATATATATATATATACACTCAATAAATGTAAAAATTAAAGTGCCCTGAGTCCAGTCCAAATAAATGTTGTAACTGAAATGAAAAAGTAGAAATGGGACAGCACTCTGGCCCTCATTCAGAGTTGGTTGCAAGAAGCGATCGCTCTCTCTGAAAGAGGGTGGCCACTTCTTTTTTAAGTGCGGCCTCCTGGTCGCTAGCTAAGTTGTGGGTGTGCTTAGCGACTGACCAGGGTGATGGTCGCGATGATCAAGACCATCGCGACCATCGGGGCTTGCAACAAGACTCTAAGGTTGGGTCTCGGCAGCCGCAAGCCCCAGGGAGCTTCCTGCTCTGATTGAGCAGGAAACACCCCACTGATATCACTGCTGATGTCAGTGTGGCCCCCCACAAAACGGCAAGCGTTCTGTCAGGAACGCCTCCATTTGTGTAGCCACCCCCCCGCCCCGTCTACAAAACGATCAACATCGACAGCCAGCCCTTTTGTAGTGAGCACCGGAGCGAGAGAGTTTCTCTCTCGCTCTTTGGCTTGCGCACACGCAATGCGGCCGCTGCGCATGCGCAGGACCAAAACATAGACCTGGTTGCAAGCGTGCAGCACTTGCAACCAGGTCTGAATGAGGTCCTCTGTGTGTTGAGGGTAAAAAAGAAGTGTATTAATAATAGCCACAAATATAAATTGCACATAGTACAACATTTCAGTGTGCATATACACTTTTTCCAGGAATGTGTCTTAAGTTTCATAAAAAAGCTAACAAACTCAGGGTCTCATTCAGACCCACTCGCGAGTGCAGGACGCTCACAAGCGGGTCGATGGTACCCAAATGCACATGCACACGATGGAGTCGGCTCCGTCGTGCGTGTGCGCGAGACCCGGCGAGCAATGGGGAAGCCGTCGCTCGGGGTCTCGCACCAAAGGGGGCGTGCTGTCAATGCTGAGTGACAGCACGCACCCTTTGGTGGGCATGCCGGGGCGTGGCTGCCCAGATTGAGACATTCCCATGGGAATGCCTACCATCTGGGTCCGGCCCCACTGACATCACTAGTGATGTCAGTGGGAGTGATTTTGGCTCTGATAGAGCAAAAATCACTCCAGGGCTTGCAGCAGTGAGACCATACCGCAAGGGTCTCGTCGCAAGCCCGATGGTCACGATGGTCTTGACCATCGCGACCATCATCATGGACGCTCGCATAAGCTGTGGGTGGTAACCCACAGCTATGCGAGCGTCCAGGAGGATGCACCCAAAAAAAAAGAAACACCCTGATTCAGAGCAGGCGCTCGTTCAGAGCGTCCGGCTCTGAATCAGGCCCTCAGTCTGCGTGGACAGCTCATCTACCTGCTAGGAATATGTGCAGTCTATTATCTAAATCACATACACACTGTGTGCACGCAAATAGGACATGTAGTTTTCTAGCACAATTAGTACATGATAATTGTCCATCTGCGACTGTTGCTGAGCTTGTGCTACAAATATAAATGACACATAGCGCAGTAAGCAATATGCACAGTCTATTATTAAATAACATACACACTATGATTCAGAGCCAGACGCTATGACCAGAGCGCTCGCTCTGAATCAGGACCCACCTCCATAACTATGGAGCGTCCTCCTGGATGCTCGTATAGCTGTGGGTCACCACCCACAGCCTATACGAGCGTGCAGGATGATGGTCGCGATGGTCTTGACCATCGCGACCATCGCCAGTGTGAGCAGAAGCCTGCGGTTGAGTTTCTCAACCGCAAGGCCAGGAGTGATTTTGGCTCTATCAGAGCCAAAATCACTCCCACTGACATCACTAGTGATGTCAGTGGGGCCGGCTTCTGACAGTAGGCGTTCCCTTGGGAACGCCTCCATCTGGCAGGCACGCCCCTGGCATGCCCACCAAAGGGGGCATGCTGTCAATCAACATCGATAGCACGCCCCCTTTGATCAGACACAACGAGCGAAGGAATGTCCTTCGCTCGTCGCGTCTCACGCATGCGCATCATCGACCCACTTGCGAGCGGACAGCCGCTCGCGAGTGGGTCTGAATCAGGCCCTATGTGCACACAAATAGGACAGGTAGTTTTCTAGCACATTTAGTACATGCTGATTGTCCACCTGCAACTGTTGCAGAGCTTGTGCAACCTGATGGTATGGTTGTTACAACTACTCCAGGTACAACTGACCTTTTTCTTAATTTATATAAATATATATATATATAGTACTAGGTTGTCCTGTTTCATGGCCAAACTACAGTCTTATGTGGCTGGTATTAGGCTGTCATCACTGTCGCTTGAGGCACAAGCCTTTTTTGATGACCCATTCACCCTGGAGGAGATAGAGGCTACTATAAAAGCCTTCCCTGGTGGCAACGCCCCAGGTAGTGATGGCATACTGATTGAGTTATATAAAAAACATGCTGGGATATACATCTCTAAAATATTACAGTTATTTAATAATTTATATGAGGCGGATGTGTTTCCTTCCTCTATTTCGGAGGCTGTCATTATTGTCTTGTCAAAGCCTGAGAAGGATCCTATATTCCCTGATGCTTATAGACCAATCTCATTGATTCTTACTGATACCAAAATTCTTGCAAAAATGTTGTCCCTGAGATGTAACCAGGTTATTACCTCTATAGTGCATCCAGATCAGACAGGTTTCATGGCAGGCTAATCAACCTCAATAAATATTAGACATCTCTACACTCATTTGCAGGCATCTCATGAGTAAAAGGGTCTATTCATTAGCAGATAAATTTGAACGATGAACTATTTATCGTTCAGTCGTTGAATTTATCTGCTAATGGATAGGCTCAGAATGATAAAAATGCGCACTCTCGCGGCCGACAAATTTGGTCTTTTGTCTCTCCAACATGTTGGTCAATTATCTTTTATCACTGACAGATATTAGAAATATCTTTCGCGGTAAACGACAAATGATTTTTTATGAAAATGAATAGAAACATAAAAAAATCCACTCCCAGAATGATGCCATGCAATATCGTTCGTCATTCGTCGTTTGCAATAATCTGTCATGTATATGACAGATATCTGTCACAGCAGCCCAATGAATTTTCAAAAGATAAATCTTTTGTCTTTTGTCTTTCAGAAATATCTGCTAATGGATAGGCCCCTTAAGAATCAGCTTCGGTTATTGGCTCTTTAGATGCAGCAAATGCTTTCGACTTAGTGGAATGTATGAGGGTAAGGATACTGCCTTTGAACCTCTATATACCCCTGCCTTTACCTTCTAATATCCTGCCAATAAACCTCTAAGGATGACGCTAATTTGTGTATGCAGTCATACAGTAATTAAAGACTCCAGACCTAGAACCTGTGGTTCCAAAGCACAAAGTATTATTCAAATAAAAGTACAGCAGTTACACACTATGATCCTCATATAGTCTTAGCGCAAAGAGATTATACAGACCCAAGTACAATTATACATACGCAGCGCTATCTGGTCCAGATGTTAGGCATCAGCAAGAAACCCTTCATCAATCAGCATTCAGCATGAAGACTAGGAACCCTGGGTCAGAGCACACATATTTATACCCCCAGGAATAAACAACACAATAGTGAAGTTTGTTGTTAATACCATTGGTCCTAAAGGAGAGGGCATATGTTACAAGGCATTTAACAGGTTGGTTCAAATAGACACAATCCAGCCTCTAACAACTGGTGGTCTCTGGTTTCCCACCTCATGCAAATCCTAACAGTTGTTCATATAATGTACATTTTGTTGCTTGAAGTCTCTGCGGTCCATAAGTTGAGAATGCATGTTGCGATCTCTCCATCGATATTACCGGAATGCTGTTGAGAGAGTACGCATAAGTACAATACCAAACATGGCTTACTTATCACGTATAAAACCTTAGTTACGAAATAACCTTTATTTCCTAGCAATGATAATAAATGTGCATACTCAAATCTTATACCTTAAAGCTTACGGAACCTTGTATGTGAATATGTAATGTGTGAGTATGTGGGGTTTGATGTAAAGACGCTACTTAACTTGGGGCAGACGCTTGTGCATGGAGCAAATATTCAGCTTTTTCATACAGGGTCTTATGCATTCGCTAATATGCAACTAGTTAACAGCGCAATTGTGCGTAATAATGTGTGTATGAGAAATGGTGCACTTAAATCTCACTTAAACTCACAGTGATTATGCAATTATAGCATGAGCCTCAACAGGCACGTGAATTCATTAGAGCACAGAGATAATGCTGATCTGAAGTCTTAGAGAATCTGTGTGGAGGGAGACCACCATAGACCAACATGGAGAGCACTTCTTCGCTCTCAGCTATCTCTAGAAGTGAACACCTAGCAGTGTGGAATGCTGAGCATTGTAGTTCCATGACTTGCTCTTGCCCCAGCAGCCCCCACCCTTTTCAGGCTCCAAAATACTGGTCTTTGTTCTCCCAGGGCCTGTGTAGATGCAAATTAGCACAGCTACAAGACCCAAACCTCAGATAACACTCTTGGCTTTGAAGGTATTTTATTGTATGAAGCCTGCTAATGTAAGCTGCTACAAATGACCCTCTTTCTGTATTCGAGCAGGGCCACCTGGAGTGAGAGCAGACGTTATGTCCATGAAGCTTGTCTTCACAGATTAGTTGTCACATGGCCATTTGCTCTGTTTAGCTAATTAAATCCAATTTTGACATACTGTACAGCCATTTCTGAAATATATCCTTTAGGGGAATTATAATAATACACACACTTTATCCAGAGCACCCAAACTATGTAAAGTCATGAAATGGGCTTTTGATGAATCGAAGTAACTTATGGTGATGGTCACAGATGCAATCGCATGATGCTAATAGTAATATTGCCACATGTACTAAAGTTTGAGTTTATCTAAAATGGCGCTTAGGTGGCCATTCGCAAAATGGCTTCTTGCGATCTCATTTCCCAGATGGCGTCTTGCGGCCAGTCGCAAGATGGCATCGCTGCGATCCAATTTTAAACTGATCTTGTCTCAGCCAATTATCCAGCTTCGACAAGGGTAGGGCCTGTCTTCATCAAATGGGTACAACTTATATATGATAGACCCAGTGCTAGAATTCATGTTAATGATTTTATTATCACTCCCCTTTCATTATTTTGTGGTATGAGACATGGCTGCCCATTATCCACTGCCCTTTTTGCCTTTGTAACAGAACCACTGGCATGTTTCTGTGGACTCATTCTGATGTTGTGGGACTTCAGCTGGGGTATAAAGTTGATACAATAGCTCTATGTGCAGATGATTTACTTTTGTTCCTTAAGGGCTATACTGTAGGAAGGCTAGGCCCATTGTTCTCAAAGTAATTGAAGAGTTTAGTGAATTTTTGGGACTTGTCACTAACTGGGGGAGACGCTACACCCCCAGTGGCTCCTGAGTTACCCTTGCCTCTCTGTTGGGTTCCTAGATTTAAATATTTGGGGGTCTGGATATCTAATCGCACAGAAGATTTTGTAGATTTGGATCTAATGCTGTTGTTTTCTTATATGCGGGAAAAGTTCTTGGAATAAGACTCCTCTTATGGTTGTGGGCAGAGTGAACCTTATTAAAATTTTGTTACAACCCAAATTTCTCTATATATTAAAACAGTCCCTAGTATATATTTCTGCATCAATGTTTCAGAAATTAAATAGTATGCTCTCTTGTCCTGTTTGGGCAGGTTAGAGGCCCCAAATTAAATTTGATGCTCTCACTAGATCCAGGGTGATATTCATTTTTATTACTATGCTGCAAAGTTGGATCATGTTCAGTCTTGTTTATAGGACAGCCATGCTGACTCCTTACCTACTGTCTTTGTGTCACAGGAAATGCAGGGAGATATTACCCTGCAGGCCTTGCTAAGTGGTAAAATTTCCAGAAGTAGTCCTCCGCTGCTTGTCCAAGCAATTAAAATATGGCATGAGGTACATACACTACTCCATTTTGATGAGATTGATCCGGACACCCCTTTGTGGTATTCATATAATTTCTCTGAATTGGATAATCTTTCTATTAGACAGGTTTTGGATAAAAAAGGTATAGGTACAGTGGGGCAGATGTATTTAAATGGGGTTTTGAAATCCTTTACTCAATTGAAAGAATAATTTAATCTCCCGGCTACATATTTCTATAGGTTTTTGCAACTCAGACATGCCCTGAATACCAAATTTAAGGATGATCCTCCTTTTATTTCCAATTCCCCAGTGAAAGAATTTGTATTATCTTTAGGTACTCAGAAGTCTTTGTCATTTGCATACTCCTTTATGGTGTCATCTCATCATAAAGATGGTTTAGCCAAAGAGCATAGTGGTTGGGAATCTATGGTTGGTATCTTTAGTGATGAGGAGTGGGAATCAGCTTGAGAACCCCCATGTAAGGTTACTATGTCTATACATTTTAATCAGATACAGCTATTTATTTTACTCAGAGCATATCTTACCCCAGTGAGTTTGGTACATTTTGGCGGTAGACAGCCTGATCTTTGCCCTAAATGTGGTACTACTCAGGGTATATTTTGACATTTATTTTGGGAATGTTCAGTGATAGCAATAGCATTCATTATGCTATTAATTTGTGTGCTCTGGCAAAAGTATGTTTGGCTCGATCTTGGATGGCTCCCAATAGGCCTTACTTTCAGGAGTGGGTTTCTTTAGTTAATACTACTGTGGAACATGAGCCTTATTTGTACCTTACAAATAAACGTCTAAATTTGATTGTATATGGACAAAATGGATAGAGTCGAAATATGCACTTCCTCGGCCTTAGCTATAATTTATAAGGTGGAATTAGTTTTCTGTTTTATCACTAATAACTTTAATTTTTTATGTTAAGAAAATTCTGAATGGGGCATTTGCTGTTTTTGTTTTTGTGTGTTCTATTGGTTTACATTCAATTAGCAGTATTTATATTTGAAGATACAGTAGACTTCTTTTGTTATTTTTTTATGTTATCTAGAAAGGCAATTACTGTTGAGATTATTCTGATTAGCTTATGGAAATTAATACAATAGATTCAGAGATATTTTGTTAAAATGTAATAACTGTCTCTAGATGTGTCTTTCCATTGTGATATGTTATTTAATAACTATTGTGTGATTGTTTGATTATGGTACAGTATATGTTTATAAGTTTTTTTGTTTCTTTCTGTAATGTATGTTTAAAATTGAGTAAAATGTAAATAAAAACTACTTTATTTAAAAAGAAAAATTAAAAAACATAAAGAAAAAGTTAAAACTTAAAGGGAGAAGCACCACCAACCCGTGTATGCTGATACAGAGAGATGCCAGCCATAGAACTCTCCATTGATGTCACATAGGATTGCAGTGGCAAAAGAAAATGTGTGAGGACAGAAAGTATGTGAAGATAGAAAGGAACCATTAAAGATAATACAAAAATAAGGTAAACAAATATAAGGCACCGAGCACTACAAAGGGGTAAAATGCAAAAAAGGAAAATGCAGTGTTAATGACTACTAGACAAACATGGGGAAGCATTTATCCAACAAAGAATAGAAATAATATGTTTTTAAAAAGTATAGACCTACTTACAAGGAGATATATATTAGATTGAGAAAATCACAATAAACATGTATATAATAGCTGGAACAAAAAAACAAGAACAACTTTAACATAACAAAATGTAAGAGTACAAAGAAAAAAAATATAAGCAAAAAAAGAGTGAGGATAGAAAACTGAGAAAAAAGAGAGAAAATGGAAGAAATGTTTAAAAAACTCAATGGAAACCAAATAATGTAAATAATACAAATAAAGTAAAAAGTTAACATTTAGAAAATAAAAATGTAGAATTAAACAAAACATGATGTACACAAACTGAATGGATGATTAGAAAAGAATGGCTAAATGCTTATAATAAATAAATCCATCAAGTTATACTGTTCCAAGATATCTTTTGGTTGAGGCCCCTGGGCACAACAATGACCAAATGACTGATCCCATCTAGCCTTCATCCTAAGATGTTCCTTGCTCCTCTTGCCTCCTTTACATCATTCAGAAAGAAGATTGATTATCATTTTTTCAAGAGGATAAATTAAGAACTCTTTCTTTGAAATGCTTGGCAACAGGTTCGTCAAATTGTTTGCCTTGATATTAGCCCATATACATAAATGATGAAGAACTATTATTTTTTTTAAATTGTCTGTTGGTTTTCCCAATGTAATAGAGTCCATAGGAACACTTGATGATATAAATGACATGTGTGGTGGAACAGGTCATTGCATCATGAATCAGTACTGTATCTTCATTCCACTGTAGGTTTGATGAAAGTTAGAGGTATGATGAATCAGTCTTTTCATTCCATTGTAGGGGTGATGAAAGTTAGAGACAGTATTAAGATATCTTTCTACAAGTCACACAATTGATGCATTTGAAGCAACCAGTTTCTGAATATCAGTTTCTGAATACCTCTTGGTTTACTAGTATCAAATCCAGTGATGTCAGTTAAAACAACATAATCCTGGATGTTTCTGCCTTGAAGAAAACAGGTCATCAAAGTTTTGTTAATGAAGCTTTTGAGATCTCTTTCAGTACTCACCAGTGGCCACAGAACTCTAATGGCATTCTGGATGATATGGTAATAACACTGCTTACCACAATTGTCTCACCTTGGCCATTTGTGATTTGCCAGATTGCAGAGTGCTCTGCTTAGCTCCCTTATCAGTCCACCATTTTGGAATTTGAATCTCTACAAATACAAAAAAGCCAAAGAACCTTATAAACTTACAGTTTCCTTCATTGCTGGTAACCTCTTTAGCTGCAGTTTCTTCCAGAATACATCCAGTAGTGATGGATCATTCTCCAGCAGGCACTTGAAGGATGGCCTCATCATCACCATTTTTCCCAGAGTCAAGCAAACATGAAAGTTAAGACGTTGGTAGGGTACCTGCTTGTTATTTAATTGTATTGTATTGCTGAAATTGTATCACATTATGTGCACCAGTACTGTATTGTCTGTAGGGGAGTATGGGAGTAATGTTTCTGAGAGTGCACTACACCCAGCCTGGGATTATCACTGTCTACCAGGTTAGCTATAGTTAGGACCTGACATTTGAAGTTATAGCCAGCTTGCTGCAGGTGATACATGCTAGGGAGAATAGGTCAACCTAGTACAGTCATGTGGATGGGCTGTTGCTGGGTGTCATTTGTAGGTGCTGAGATAAGGACCATTCTTCTATCAGGGGACCAGAGTAGATTTGGTGAGCATGATTTGTGTTTTGTGTGTTACCCCCACCCCCTTCCCTTTGGACATTTATGTTCGGGTTGCATCCCAGGGGGCACTAAAGTGTAACCAAGTCTGAGGCCACATGTACCAGTGATGACCATCCACTGATCCCAGTGGAGGTCATCCTGGTTTAGTGTATGTTTCCCTTTTGCAGGGCTACCATCAACACCATCTACATCCGACCTGCTGCCCGGGACCTTCAACTGGAGTGAATTGTTTGGCCTGAAGGTAAGAGCGTGTGATGGAAGGTAAGTGTCTGACTACACATGTATACAGTATATGTTCCCCCCACCATTACTGTGACTCTGTTTTTTAAATAAAAGATAATAAGAGTAGTTTTATTTTCTGAAATTGCACTTATAACGTAAATATAACTATGGAAACTATTCAGGAAAAGTACATTTTGGTAATTTTATACTGTACATTTATCTCTAATGCAAAGCAAATAAAAATATTTTAACCAAATATTCTGTACCTGAATGCCCCTTTTTTCTAGGGCAAGGGACATATTTACCTAGCCAGACTTTGACATTTCATTTTTTTTCCTTAAATCTACATCACACAAAAAAAATTTCTGGTCTTTCACAAACTATCCTCTGGGCAAAATTTACTAAGCGGCAGGTTCTAAACCCCGGTGGTTTGGTGGCGGTTTGACAGCGGGTTCTATTCTGTTCTAAACCCCGGGGGTTTGGTGGTGGTTTTGCAGCAGTTTGTAAATGACAGCCCTGTTCTAATCTATTCTAAAATGTGTTTTGACGGCAGTTTTGCAGCGGTTTTGCAGCAGTTTTGGCCTTAGTAAATCTGCAGATAGCAAAACCGCCACCAAACCGCAGTCAAAACACACTTTAGAATTGAATGGAACAGGGCTGTCATTTAGCAACCGCTGCAAAACTGCCACCAAAGCTGCCGGGGTTTAGAACCCGCCGCTTACTAAATTTTGCCCTATGTGTTGAAAGGTTGAACAGACAGAAGTCTATTCATCTGGTGGTCTGAATACTTTAGAACAAATATAGTGTTTCATTTTTTTAGCAACACTAAACTGCAGCTTAATTGGGAAGTTTAATTAATACATTTACAGTTGTCTAGTTGCTGTTTACACTTTTTTGGATGTTTATAATATTTACTTTAAATATTGTACCCTTGCAAGCAGTATGTGATATTATAAAAATTTCCTAAGCCTCTTTTGTTGGTTTGCTTCCCATTCTAACTGGCATGGTTGAGTTTTAGCAGACATCAGATGATGCTAATGAGCTCATTAGTAGCGTCTGAAGGGAAAGACAAGCACTTTTGCAAGGTTCTGTTAAAACCAGATGAGTCAGCTTTCTTATAGGAACACTCATGCATTCCCAGATCCTCCCTTTGTGTCCTCTTTTGATTAAAGAACACAAAACATCTGCCTGTGATGTGCACTATTTACTTCTACATGCCAGAACCATATCATTCGGAACCCGGAAGTCTTCTGTGTGTGTCCAAAATTGATATAAAAAGTTGCAAGTTTGATTTTACAAGTACTGTGTTTCAAATTCCCATATTTCAAATAAACTTTTTAATGAGGTTGCACAGTGTTTGAGCTTTTCCACCAACATAAAAGGGCATACTTAAAAGTAAACACCTAACAAATTTTCAGTCAAATAAATATTAATTTATTTAGATTTAATTGTTATTTTATTTTATATTGCTGCTCTGCATTATCTATTCAATTCAGACATATCTACTCTACAAAGTTGTCCCAATTGTTAATTTGAGCCATCACTATTAATTCTTTCAGTGACATCATATAAATGAAATTGCAAAAGTGATTACATTTTAAGGCTATGTTTATAACAGAGAATGTATTTCATAAAGCAGACAGCATAATCCTAAAATGCTCCCAACAATTTTGCTGTCCTTTAGTTGCAGTGTTGTGAATATAATGGAAAAAATTACGACATTATCTGTATGTTAAACATATGGATCCCTTTCTAGCTACTTTTTACAATACATAGCATATAGACCAAAAGACTAATACCTTTTTTCCACCAAAAGCCCAGGTCCGACCTGGGTTTTCAGACATGGGACCTGATTCAGACCCCCTCGCTAGATGTGGCCGCACGCTCCCAGCATATTTAAATTTAGCAAAATGACATCAAGGCAGCCTCTCGCTCGGCAATCCATATTCAAGCCCACTTTGTCTTGGCGAGCAATCACTTTGTGTTTATAGACGCCCACCAGCCTGTCTTTAGCCGCCCACTAGCGTACGTCATCTCCAGGAAGTATATACAACATTCGGTACATTGGGTTGCATTGGACCTCACCGCAGCACTTGTGGTTGACTGTACCCTACTGCAAGCACTGCAAGCTTCAGTGTATTATTCAATCAGGTGACGTGTACTATGACACTGCCTGTTATTTATGCATGCCTAGAAACAGCGTGTAAACACTCTGGCATGCCTGTGTCCGCAACTCCACTCCCCCGTTACTACTGCCCTGCCCTGTTACCACCCACAAGCGGCCTCTCCTGTCACTCATTCCACTGGGCTGTCTTTGCGGGGCGAGTGAGCAAAATTCGATCGCTCATACTAGTTTGCGCACGTGCGCTGCCAACTACATGCATGCGCATATTAGCGAACATTATCTGTAATGAGCGACCGCTTGCTAGCTAGCGGGTCTGAATCAGGTTCATGGTTCCAACCCAGGTCAGACCCAGGTCAGACACCGTTTCACAGCACCATCGATCTGGGTTTTTCCCAGGTCAGCCCCGTTCACACTGAACCTGGGTCTGCCCTGCTAAACTTTATAGGTTATAAAAAGTGGGAGGTGACTGCTCCACAACCACCAATCAGCTTATTTTAGGCATGACCCAGGTTGGATAACCCGGGTTGCGCCGTTTACACTGCACCATTACCCAGGTCCATCCTGGATCTGATCTTGGTAGACACCTGGGTTGGATTGCAGGGTGACTTGACCCAGGTTATTTTGCAGGGACCCTTTTACACTGAGCTGGGACCTGGGTAGACCCAGTAAAAAAACTGGCTTTTGCTCTAGTATAAAAGGGGTATAAATTAGTCAAAAAAAGCAGTCCCCACACTGTAGGTTGGGGGCTGCTTTTGCGAATGAAACCTGGGGATCGCAGCAGATTCTCTGATATCTGCTCTGGTCCTCTGTTGATACATTCAGGGGATACAGATTATTTGCGTGTACCACCCAAGAATGGGTGTTTTCAGGGGATAGCCTGCAAATAATACATTATGAATAGGCTCCAAGATCTCCATAATATGCAGGATCTTTGGCTGAATTTAAAGTAATACTTGATTTGACACTGATATTCTACAGTTCAGCAATTACAGGTGCATCAAGATACTTTGCTGTATTCTTGCCACTCTTCAATGCAGGGGGTAAGGAGTGAATGTATTATATAAGACATTCATGCTTTTCTGTCTAGATCATTATAAACAGAGATCACTTTAACTTTGACCATTCTCCTTCAATTGTATTTCATTAATAACATATCATATGCATAGATCAAATAAATTGTTTATGCTTTTCATGGATTGCTGCACATTTGTAACTAGATCAGTATGTACCAAAATAGCATTGTCCTGCCTGGAATTATCTTATGTTCTATTATTATTTTTATTTTAAAATGTTAAATTTTATTTAAATTTTAAACTTGAATGTATTGGATATTTTGTTTGCCATATCTTACAACATTTACAGTATTTTCTGTGAGAGCTTGTGTGTGATTGGTCGGGCCTTGACGGCGGCTGATGTTTGGAAAGGGGCCGGTGTAAAGGAGAGGCTATGGTTAAACTCCCATATACTATATAGTGTCAGGGATACTGCCTACTGTGACAAAGCACCTTTAACCCTATAACAGAGTTTAGTAGAGCTTATTAGAGCATGTGTGTTTGTGTAGGGTCATGTAATCTGACAAGGGTATAAAGTTTCCCACAAAGGCGAGTCATTTTCCTTTAATGGGGAGAAACCATTGTATTGGATACTGAAGGATGGACTATAATTGGATATGAAGATACCTTATCTATAAAAATTGGAATAAATAGATAAAATGGAAGATCAGCTTAACACAGAGTTTCCCAAACTTCATCATTACAGTTCAGGTTTTGAGGAGATCCATGCTTGAGCACAGGTGACTTAATTAGTACCTCAGGCAATATGATTTAACCATCTGGCCTCAAGCATAGATATCCTTAAAATATGAATTGTGTTTAGAGCAACATTATAATGCGCAAGATCTACCTCATTTGGGTATTTTTTCCCATTTGTTTAAAAAAAAACATACAATTTACTAATGGCTATCCACCTGAAAATCACTTGGTAATTTAAAAATATTCACTTTAAAAAATAGCATTCCAATTTTTTTTAACAATAAAACTACAAACTGCATAATGTATTAATTTGCAATTCTCCAATCCGCCAAAAAAAGACAGAAAAGAAACACAAAAAAACCCCAGGACAATTCTAGGTATCTGACAGGGTAAAAGATGAAGTAAAGGTGCCAATATTACTGTAATAAATCTGTGTGTCCTGTTTTTTTATGAAATCTAATTTAGTATTAAATCTAATGGACCTGTTTTTGAGTCGCAAGCAAAATTGCACACAGCAAAATCTATTGGCAGATGCCTATCTTCAACTTTATGCAAATGGTCTACAGACTGCTTACCTAGTGTACATCCGTGCGGTAAAATGTGCAAGGACTGAGCTGCACACTTTTAGTGCCATGCATGCAGTAATACCAGTTGATGTGTTCTTATATGCCACCATCAGTTGCACCATTAAAATTGAACCAGTCCTATGGAAGGTACAGTGTCTCCAACTGACCATGACCTCCTATGCTTTGCAGCTGTGTGGCTATGAATGCAGCCATTTGCATTGAAACACCTGTGAAACTCTCATAACACACAAGCTGAATGGACCGCTTTTGTGTGCATTATTAGCCACCTTCCAATCACCGCCCATAACTTTTATGCCACCTTTTTGACCTTCTGACCCAATTGCAACAGCACCTTTGTGTGTACACTGGCCCTGATACATGCGATTTCAGATATTCATACAGATTTACAAAAATTGGGAATCTGCACATGCGCAGGGCCCATTCTGCACATGTGCAGAATGGGTACTGCAAGATCTCACGCAGGCCCCCCTATGCCTCTGCCTGATTGACAAACAGAGGCATTTTCAGGATGGCATGAGTGTGGGGATGGCCTGTTTTCCCTGAAATGTGGGCATGTTGGCCCCCTTTTCTGGGAGGGACGAGGCCAGGGTCTGTGCCCATGAATGCAAACTTCCTGACCTCGCACGCCAGCCAGCCTGCCTAAGCTGAGGCTTATTTAGCTGGCCGGTGTCAAACAACACTGGGCTACAGGTGGGGGATGGAGTCATCTTTGAACATGTCCTTGTGGACACAAAAACTAATGGTGGTGAAAGTGATCCCAGGCTGCAACCTCGGTCGCAGCACTGGAATTGCAGATACTGATAGGAGGGGTCTCTTCACTTCAGATGCCCCCTGCCATAATTGAATTTCACCAGGACAGAATTGCAAAGGTGCTTGTTTGCGGCTTTGAAATTCCATCCACTGTTGAATCAGCCCCATTCTGCATAACACTTGCAAACATTTTCACACATGCACAGTTGCAAAAAATCATTTAGCTACTGGAATATCTGCATTGTGTGCAGATTGTATGAATCAGGCCCAATCTGTAGTGGCTCTGTAGCATGAAACCAAAGAAGATATGAACCCTCGTAGTTTCTCTACTGTATATATAAAAGAAGTTTGTTTGTTGGTGAATATCTTCCACAGCTCTTAAGGTAAAGCTGCCAAATCTTCAAAAGTTATTTAGTATCTGAAAAGTAAGCTATTAGACCACATTATGACAATGTGTCAAAGTGACAAATCTTATGTATAAAATTAATTGGTCTGTTTGTTTGTTTGTCTGTCTGGTTATGCAATCAGACACCCTTGCACCGATTGGGATAAAACCAATGTGAAGTGGTCCAGTTGAATTCTGGCCTGGTTTTAGGGGGGTTAGGGTCCTGGTCAGACCTCCTGTTTGTGTACACTGGGAAGAACGTTGACCCTGCAGCCTTTACTGAACCTTCCACTGGATGGATTTGGATGAAAATTTTACAGAGTGGTAACATTGGATCCCAGAAGACATACCAGAGGGTTGAAGTCCTGGTCAAACCTTCCTGTTGGTGTACACTGGGTAGAAGTTTGACCAGGGTACACTTGGCAGAACTTGGACCCAAGGAACCTGTTCTAGGCCTTCCACTGGATGGATTTGAATGAAAACTAATGGAGTGGTTGGGGTCCTTGTTGGACCTCAAAATTGAGGGCTCTGGGCAGTACTTTGATCCAGGGAGCCTGTTCTGAGCCTACCACTGGATACATTTTTATGGTAACATTTCATCCCAGAAGACATGGGATTGAGAGCCCAGTCAGACTGGGCAGAGCTTTCACCTGGGGAGCCTGTTCTGGGCCTTCCACTGGATGGATTTAGATGAAAGCTTCTCACAGGGGTGGCAAATGGTCTGGGATGCCTAATGGAGTGGTTGAGGTTCCACTCATACCCCATGGTGGAGTGCACCAGACATAATTTTAAACCAGGTAGCCCGTTCTGGGCCTATCACTGAATGGATTTGGACAACATCACATAATAAAACATAATACACCCCTGCACTGATTGGGATGACACAAGGTGGTCCAGTTGGATCCTGTGTAGGTTTTAGGGGGGCAGTGTTCCAGTTGGACCTCCCATTTGTGTATGCCAGGCAGAACTTTGACCCGGGGAGTCTGTTCTGAACATTCCAATGGAGTGATTTGGACAAAAACTTCACAGAGTGGTAACATTGGATCCAAGAAGACACACTAGGGGGTTGAGGTCCCAGTCAGACTTCCAATTGGTGTACACTGGAGAGCCTGTTCTGGTCCTTCCACTGGATGGATTTGGATGAAAACTTCACAGAAGGGTGGCAATTGGTCTGAGATGCCTAATGGAGCAGTTGGTGTCCCAGTCGGACCTCATGGAGGAGTGCATAAGGCAGAACTTTGACCCAGGGAGCTTGTTCTTAATTTCCAGAAAAAATTGAGAGTGGGCTTGTCCATTGTGGTGGTTATTTGGTAAAATTATGCTGTTCTTGTTCAAGTAGCAAATTTTGCTTAAAAGTGTTTCATTTTGGGGGCATGGACTGACTGATCATTGGAAAAGACGTGTCCCATGGAGTTCTCCCCACTCTGTCTTTATTGGAACAGTTTTTGTGGTCTCATGTACCCCAAGTCATGTACAAAAGTATCCCCATCACCCAACTGTAGCCCAGTGTCAGTGTGAGCTGCCTCCTGGGGTGCCTGGATGCCTGTTCTCACTGCAGACTAGTTCCGTGCCTGAAACCTAGGGCTCAATTTATGGATCTGGGACAGCACATCTTTTTCCTTGCCCAACCAGTCTGCTATCCCCTGCTCAGTTGGTGAGCCCAATGGCGGCTATTTAATTTTAGATGTCACTCTTAATATTCTGCATTTTACTTTCTGCTTAGGAATTGCTAACCTCGTTGCATGCTATGAGTACTCAAGCTGTGTAAGGCATCACATTAGATAATTTATACATGCCCATGCAACAGCATTCAAACGCACTGGCACGCCTGTGTTTCGCCGACCACTCCCCCATCACCCCCCACAAAAGGCAATTCCTGTCAATCACTCTGTGATGGGTCTGCGTAGTGACTGTGATTGCAGTCCCATTCGCAGTGGCTGGTTCACACATGCTGCTTGCGATGCATACGCATGTGCAGAATGAAACAAATGGTCGATTGTGTGCATAATCGCAGTTGTGATCTGTAATTAATTAGGCACTTAGATCGTAGTGGTCAAATGCTCTAACACTTCTCAATTGAATATACATAATGTTTGTGAATAGTTACACCTTACAGATCTTTGGAGAGCTAGAAATCCCAATTTGTGCACATACACCTGTGTCTCAAAGGCCAACAGGTTGATGTCCCATATAGATTATATCTTTGTTTTTGCCACATTAATACCATCCATGCAATAGATATAGAGCCTGTCAATCTTTCGGATCAAGCAATGGCCTGGCTTACTGTTGAAACTACTACCCAGCATTGATTACATAGAGAGTGAATGTTCCCCACATACCTAGCTATCTCCCAAAAATGTCACTCCTCCCTGCTTACTGCATGACAGGACTATCCTTATACCAATTTGGCACTTTATTCTGACCCATTTTATTTTGGAAAACTTCAAAAATGGTTCTAAAGGTACATATTACTTCATACTGTATGTTGGTAGCCATAATGCTTTCAATGCTTAGCTAAACTTTAAGACTAAGAAATCTTTATCCACTACTTTTAGATCCTATATTCCATGCCCTACAAGGGATAATAAACTTGTATATGAAAAACAAAAGGCCCGCGCACCACCTCCTCTATGTACCAAGTTTAATTATACAGGAATAAAGCAGATAGACTACTTTCCCATCTCCTCCAGGGCTGCTCTGAGAAATTCAGTGGGGACCCTAAGGACAAATGGCCCCAATATTACCCAAATCTTCACTGAGTTTTATACTACTGTAAACTGTACTCTCAATAGCCTAATGCATTAGATAGTAAAAAAGAATTCTGGGACTCCATTCGCCTACCTCAAATTAATTCCACACAGAGGACTGCTTCCATAGCTAAGGAGGAAGTGAAATTAGTTATAATGTCTCTGAAACCAGCCAAAGCTCCAGGACATGATGGTCTCAATGGAAACTTTTATAAAATTCTTAAAGAAAAGATCACACCTACTCTGACTCAATTCTATAATGCCATAATAAAGAAAGGCTTAATCTTGTCCTATTTCAATGCTGCATTGGTGAAAGTTCTGCCCAAACCGGGGAAGAATCCAAATTTACTGGCCTCTTATAGACCATTTATGTTGCTTAATTCAGACTACAAAATATTAGAGATGAGCGGGTCAAGTTCTCTAAGAACCGGATTCACCCGAGCTCTAGTTTTCCCGCCTGACACAGTTCTCAAAACGAGGCAAAACATCATCCTCCCGCTGTTTTGTCCTGTCCATCAGGCCAGGGCTGCAGCATATAAAGGGGTGCTGTGTTGTCCAGGAAGGAGTTCTCTGTCAATTATGGGTGCTCTTCCCCAGTTAAAAAAAATATAAAAGTGCTTTTTTTTGTGTGTGTGTGTGTGTAAGCAACTTAGCTGCGCTATTATTGTACGGTGACACTGACGCAGTTTTTCGTTCATATATTTGTGACTCTGCAGGTGGTCTGTCCGCACTCAGCAGGGGTGCTTTGTTGTCCATCAAAAAGGGATGCTGTCTGTGGTGTTCATCAAGGGGCTGCTGCCTCTTTTAGGGGTGCTCTCCCCCAGTGTAAAAAAAGTGCTTTTTTGTGTATGTGCCTTAAGAACTTAGCTGTGTTATTATTGTACGGTGACACTGACGCAGTTTATCGTCCACATCTTTCTGACTCTGCAGGTGGTCTGTCTGTACTTGGCAGGGGTACTTTGTTGTCCATCAAAAAGGGGTGCTGTCTGTGTTGTTTAAAAAGGGGCTGCTGTCTCATTCAGGGGTGCTTTTCCCCAGTGTAAAAAAAATAAAAGTGAAATTCAATTAACAATATAAATATCAAGCCACAAAAATAAATTTTATTTGTGTGTGCGTTTGCAACTTAGCAGAGCTATTATTGTTTGGTGACACTGCCGGCCAGACCGCAGTTTATCATCCATGTAATGTGACACTATAAGTTGTAGCGCAGTGTGTTATTCTTATTCATAAACAATTAATCTTGTGATACTGTAAGTGGTAGCACAGTGTGTTATTCTTATTCATAAATAATTAATCTTGTGACACTGTAAGTGGTAGCGCAGTCTAATATACAACTTTTCACTTCTTTCCTCAATTGTGAATAAATTATTACTCTACACGCTGGCTAAGGACCACAACAAAGTGCTAAATAACATGCATTATATATAAAACAGTAAGTTGTAGCGCAGTGTGTTATTCTTATTCATAAACAATTAATCTTGTGACACTGTAAGTGGTAGCACAGTATGTTATTCTTATTCATAAATAATTAATCTTGTGACACTAAGTGTTAGCGCAGTTTGTTATTCTTATTCACAAATAAATATTCTTGTGACACTAAGTGTTAGCGCAGTTTGGTATTCTTATTCACAAATAAATATTCTTGTGACACTAAGTGTTAGCGCAGTATGTTATTCTTATTCACAAATAATTAATCTTGTGACACTAAGTGGTAGTGCAGTATGTTATTCTTATTCATAAATAATCTTGTGATACTGTAAGTGGCAGTGCACTGTTATCATTTTCTTATTCATAAAAAATCTTGTGACACGGTAGGTCATTGATACCACAGTGTAATATTTAAAATTGGTACAAATTGACTTGTGTGCTGTACCCCACTTCATTAGTGTTTGTTTATATGGAGAACAATCAGTTGAGACTTGATAGGAGAGTAGGAACCACATACTAGTGCTTGAGTTGCTGCCAGTGCCACCAGTCATGATGATACTAGCCATCTACATAATCTACTAAAGCCAATTCCCAAGGGCATACAGGGCTTAAGTCAGGGCATGTACAATCAAGAACCAATCTTTTACAGTGGTTAAGAAGAAAACATCAAAGGAAAAGTTAGCTACAGAAAGACATAAAATTGGCAGTATGCCAGTTTCACCACATGAAGTGGCAAGGAAAGGCTAAGGCCTTTATTTATGACTGGTGGTTTGGCCTCTTATGATGATGTAAGCACAAGTGAACATGCTGACATTGAAATCGAGGATGCTTCTGTGAAAGGGCACCAGGATAAGCAGGAAATTGGTGTAGCAGACAATAATGAGGATGTTGATGATGTGAATGTTGATGATGAGGATGTTGATGATGAGGTTGTTGATGATGAGGATGGTGTTTGTGTAAATTAGGCACCAGTGGGTGAAACAGTTGTTGCCCATGATAAGGAAAAGCCCATTGTCATGCCTGGGCACCAGACAAAAAACTTGGTTGTTTTGACTCATCTGCATCACCAGTCATTTTTTGGAAAGTTTAGTTTTTTTCTCGGCAGATGCACTTGCTGGAGAAACTGAAGGAGAAGCCACAGCTGAATCACATTCCACTTGAACTGACAACTAGCTTTCCAATAGCTCTTTGCATCTTTACAGATCTGTGTCAATTGAGAAGAAAGAAACAACATCTTCATCCTTTCTGGGAAGAATATCCACTCCCAGCAGCAGCAGGCATAGCACTCAAGGATTCTCAAGATAGACACAACATAAGACTTAAACCATAAATCTTAAATCTTGCATTTGATCTGTTTGGCTTGTCAGCATATCTGTGGTAAGTGTACAGTGGTTACAATGGCATTTTGAAGGCCACTAATTAAGTTATTTTTAATGTCCCTGCACAGGTTGGGAAATGCTTTTCTAGTGAAGTTGAATCTTTGAAAAGGATTGTAGCACTACTAGAAGTCTACATGATCCCCTTCTGGGATGAAAATCCACCCCCAGCCACATCAGGCATAGTGCTAAAGAATTCTTCTGGGGCAAGGACTGATGTGAATGAATCAAATATTTTTTTGTAAATGCCTCCCCTCCTCCCTCATAAATTTGCTTCAGAATCAATAAATGAAATTACATTTACTACCAATCAACCCTTCCTGTCCCTGCCTTCAACTACATACATAATCCAACTCCCTTAGGCCTCTTGAACAATAAAAACATTTGTTTCCTGATGTGCCATGTTGGAAGTTGAACTGCCGCGTGTCTGTGCCACCCACTGCTGCTGCTTAGCTTAGTCAGCCAGCTAGCTTGGTGCAAATTTTGGGCCTAAATTGGGTGAAAAAAATATTGTGAGCTGTGAGGTGGTCTAAATTGACTGGAAACAAGTGCAAATGAATATTATTGAGGTTAATAATACTGAAGGAACAAAAAAACAAATTATGTAATTTTACCAAAACAAAAAAACACACAAGGGGTGGTTTTGGCAAAATGAAATCAAGATCCAAAACACAAGGAGATAAAGAGCCAAAACAAAAACATGGGGTCGGTGCACAAATACTCACAAAAAAGTTGAATGTATGCAGTGTACTGACACTGTATTGTCAAAACTGGATTATTAGCTGAGACAAGATCAGTTTAAAATTGAAGCGTGCATGATGCCATCTTGCAAATGGCAGCTAGACTCCATTTTAGAAACAAGAATCTGCAAGACACCATTTTATGACCAATGTCATTTCAAGTTATAACTCAGGAGCTAAGACCAAGGGCAACTGGAAAAAACAAGCTTTCTGAGTAAAAGTAAATAGAAATAGACAATGGGTAGTTTTACATACAAATTGGGAATCCCTGGATGCAGATAAAGTAAAGTTGTGACAATTGTAGTATAATCCAGGCATTGATATACACAATTGGATCTGTCTGAACTCTAGACAGGATGATCCCAAAAACTTCACAGCTTGAGGTAATAATACATTTGCATTTCACACAAGAGTCTAGGAGGACAAAAGAGGTATCTTTCCTTTGAACACAGGGAAGATGGGGGGGCTTGCTGACAGGACATGTAGAACTACCTCGCCCAGCATGCCACGCTGCTAAAATGTTAGAATCAAATGCACCTATCTTCATACACACATTAATATGTCTTTATACCAAACCCCGAATACCCACACATTTCATATTCATACATAAGGTTCAATAAGCTTTAAAGTGTATGATTCAAGAAGGTTCAATTAGTTTAAATGGTAAGAAATAAAGATATTTGTTAACTAAGGAATTATACAAGATAAACACGTCATTCTTGGAGTTGTTCTGATGCGTACTCTTTCCGCAGTTTCCCGATGCTATCGGTGAGGAGATCGCATCATGCATTCTCGAGTTATGGACCGCAGAACCTACAAGCAACCAAAATGTATATTTTAGATTCAACTGTTAGGATGCTGACGAAGGCTTGAGGAGTAAGACACCTAGCTGTTAGAGGCAGGGAAAGTCTGTTTGAACCAGCCTGTTAGATGCACTGTAACAGATGCTTCACCTCTGAGAACCAATGACATCAGCAACAGACATACCTTTTGTCTTGTTTATACTGGGGGGTATAAGTATGGGTGCACGGACACTATTTGGGAGTCTTCGTGCTGAATGCTGAATGATGAGGTGTCTCCTGCTGAAGCCTATCTCTGGGTCCAGAAGTGCCTGCGTACATATACTGTACTTGTGGTCTGTATGATTTACTTTTGCACCTAAATTGTGTCTTGATCAATTGCATGTAACTGTCTAAACTGTTACCTGAATATCACTTGTGCTTTGGAACCACAGGTTCTATGTCTAAGTCTTTATTTATGGTGTGACTGCGTATGCAAATTAGCGTCATCCTTAGAGGTTTATATGAAGGATTTTAGAAGGTACAGGGAGGGGTATATAGAGGTTCTGATCCAATATTGTTAGTTGGGGGCTCTTAGTGAAGTCACTTACCTGCTCACACGGTACATACAGTCATCGATATTTCAGCAAAGGGTGGAGTGGCCACATGCAGGGTTTGCCTGCAACCGCTTTGTGCTGAAAGGTCGCTATCCATCTCTGTGTGAATCAAGGGAGCTGACTAGAATCCAGGGACAAGAGAGGAAAAAGTTTGTTTTCCTCTGTTGATAGAACCTTACGTTTAAAGGGGTGTCGCAGTACTGAGTACACGGCTAAGTCGCAGGTTTGTGCATAGTAAGACGCACTTTTGCATACGCAGTTAAAAGCCATTATACGGTTGTGGGGTGGTTGCATTATTGTGTATTTGGCTGGTTGCACAATAGCATATACGTACTTCCGGTTGTGCTGCCACGTGTTTGAACAAAACCATTGAGGTTAAAAAAAAATTTCTATTACCAATATCTGGGTTAAACGTGTATTTTTCTGTGCAGGAAAATAGTGTGTAACAGTGAATACTTGTTGAACAAAGTTAAGGGTATCATATGATCCTTAAGGGCTAGGTGCAAGGGTTAGCCTAGCCGCTCGGTAAGCAGCTTACCATTCAGTACACAGAGCAGGTGTATGGTTTGTTATTTTTGTTAGGGACCGGCTCTCAGTGTGACTGCAGTGTTCAATAATATTTGAGCATTGTAGTTGAGCCGCACTAGGTGTGATTGTGAGCTGAGAGATAATAGGTGAGCGGGGGGCATCTAGAATTTCTTCCGTAGGTGAGCGGGGGCATCTAGAATTTCTTCCTTAGGTAAGTGAGAGTATCTAGATTGTCTTTCACCAGTTTAAATCTTTATTGAAAAACGTAGGAGTTGTCTTAGAATGGGAGCCACACAAACAGTAGAGATGTTAGGCA
Source organism: Taudactylus pleione (assembly GCA_031769625.1). NCBI lineage: Eukaryota > Metazoa > Chordata > Amphibia > Anura > Myobatrachidae > Taudactylus > Taudactylus pleione. The sequence continues at coordinate 1,394,313 of JAUIMM010000614.1, forward strand.
ATGATGTGCTGCTAATGGAGGCTCCGATTGGATCAGCCCTTCGTATTATGCATACTAAGTATGGTACTTATGCAATAAGGTATTGTGATTTATGGTTTAATATGACGAGGAAGAGTGTTAGACCGTTTCCCAGAATTGGTAGTTTTGATAAAAATGTGTTAGACAATGTCCAGGATCACAACAGTATGGTGCGATTCCGAGAGAAAAAGATTAAGTATTTTGAATGTTTAAAACTATGGCAGCATGAAGGGGATGCTTGGCTTAAAAATGTGCAAAAGATGCAAACTAGCGTCGCGAGCGCATTGCCAGAAAATACATCCGCAATGCTGAATTGCAATATGGGCGAGCCACTAAATGGCATGCACGTGCGGCAAGGTAGCGTTATGGAGAGTATTGCCAGCAGCTCACGTGCACCTCCCCCGCCCTATGTGGATGGAGGTGTAAGTACAGTTACAAAAAAAACCCATAAAAATGTAACAAGCAACTTGTACCCTCTCTTAAGTAACCATAAAGAAAATGTTTATGATGTAGATGATGAGCCTATTGTAATGTCTGCCATTTCCCATGCTGTGCAAATGATAGATGCTGCATCACCACAATCACGGGTGGTGCCGCCATCTCCATCGGTAACAGCAAGGGAAGTGTTAATACACAATGCACCCATTGAGGAATTTGTTAATACCATACGTAGCAGCAACAGATTAAACCCCCAGCCAGGTAACCAGGTCAGAGGTAGCAACACTGCTGATCTGCATCCCATTCGGACAATAACTGTCCCGAATGGAAATGCAGATGCAAACGGTGTAGTGCCCATGAGGGAAGTAGTAATGCAATGTCCATGGACAAGAGCAGAACTAAATTCCATCATAAATGATTTCCCCAATCCCAAAAAGGAACTAGCCAAATGTCAAAGATTTTTTAGAAATTTGGGTAGTTCTCATGAGCCCAATAATAAAGAGTGGCATGTGGTGTTAAGGGCCTGTCTACCACGCAATACCAAAGTGACAACATTTATCATGGACTGTGTATTGGATGGCGACGTTCCCTTAACAGACCAAGTAAACCAAGGTAACATTTCCTGCATTGTAACTCAATTGGGTGTATATTTTCCAGTGGTAGTTAACTGGAACAAAATCTTCACAATCAAACAGAAAGAGAGTGAGACTGCAGAAGATTACTGCGATCGGGCTCTGCAGGCTATCACCGAGTACACTGGGATAGAAGATATTAAAGATAGCACTCACCACAGGGGAATGATAGTCACGGTACTCATGGAAGGTCTGAAAGATGATTTAAAAATTCGGGTTCAGACCTCACAGCCTGGCTGGAGGGGACTCACAATAGATAACCTCATAGAGTCCGCCATAGAACATGATAAAAATATCACAAAGAAGAGAGAGACCAAGAGTGAAAAACTAATGGCTGTCAGTATCCAAGCTCTGGAAGGAATGACATTAACATCACAGCCAACCGACACACCTGCACCTGAACAGTTACACGTCCTCATCAATCCTACACCACAGCAAACACATCCTTACCCCACATATCATACACAACCACAGGTCCCATACTCATATCCCCCACAATATCCTTACCCTCTCTATCCTTACCCATACCCACCACCTTTCCCTCTTGCTCAAATCCCACAACAATCTTTTCATCCACCCCGTTCAAAATTATGTTTTAACAGTCACCAAGTGGGACACATAAGTAAGTACTGCAAAGTGAAGAACACCACACAGGAACACGAGTTTCCCATGGATTCATAGGTAACCCCAGTATCTTCTCCCAGGCCTTATATGACTGTTTACAATCTTATCAACCTGCCAATGTATCTGTTCTAATGTAAAATGTGGACGATTTATTGTTGTATTTTAGGTCATGTTTAAATGATATTAAACTGTTGTGCTTTATCTCCCACTCACAGGTCACGAGGTTGCAAAGGATAAATGGCAGCCATGCCAGGCTAAGGTCAACTACTCGGAATATTATCCAACCTAGTGGCACAGGCATTACTTAGAACAGTAGCTATTAATAACAAGATTTAAATACAGGAACCTGTATGCAGATACTATATCCCTAGAATTATTAAAAATGATAGGGGGACTTATTTTACATTTGATGTTTCCAAGAACATGTGTAAGATGATGGGTAACAACACTGAGATTAACCCAAACTGTCTTTTCCTTTATTTGCCCCCCTTGGAGATACTGTTCAAACAGGCAGCCTCTTGTGAAAATATGATAATGAGGTTGCTGTGCAGGGTCTCACGAAGATGAATGAGAATAACCGAAATTGAAAGTATTATTAACTAACATGTCTAATGCAAACTGTCTTGATGTCAAAATCTGGAAGAATTTGTTATGATCCAAATTTTTTTTAGCTCAGGTCGTTTGACTGATCGGTGGAAAGGTCCGTATCTGAGGATACAGCATCCTCAAAGGGTGGCCGGGGAAGATACGTAGGTCAATTCCACTCACTATAGGGAGGTTAACCAACCGGTGGAGATACAAGGCAGAGACAAGGCCAATAACATGGACCTGTCGATTGCGAGCTTGTGCCGGAAGAATTAAAAAGGTGACGGTGAGATATCTGAGCAAAAGAAATGTGTAGATCAGTGCTTCCAGCAATGGAGTGGTCTGCTGTGGTCATCCTAGTTCTTTTTCTTTCCAGAGTTTTTGTTATGATGATCTGTTTGGGGATACTCAGTGTCTGTGATGGGGGACCGATAAAGGATATGTGAGCTGATGGCGGAGCTGATGGAGTGGAGTCAGGAGGAGTGCAATGCCAATCAGGGGAGTTTCTGACCAATTCTAGTATTGTAATTGTTATGTTATTTGGGAAGAATACTTCCAGAAGTTATGACCCTCACACATGATGAAATGTTGGGAATACATAAAAAAACACACCATCACCATATCTTCACATACAATATGAACACAGAGGCAAGAGAAATATGATACCTGGTGATATGCATAAAGCCGCTCAGTTAATTAGTGAGACAACTGGCTTTCAAGTTCTGGTTGCATTGAACCCCACCAGGATCGCTCGGGGTACATTAAATTTTAGGTATATCCAGGAACTTGCTAAATTAATAGATAATATCACCGAGATGTACGATGACACATTTAGGTATAGAGAGAAAGAAATGCAAGCGTACAAGAAAGAACTGGTGCAACACAGGCTAGTGTTGAATTATTTAACTGCTGTTACTGGAGGGTATTGCGTAACATTGGCCACCCAATTTGGAGTAAAATGTTGCACCTATGTCACCAATGATACCAGCGATCCTAAGGAGGTGATAGACCGGAAGATGGATGAAATTCTGCAGCTGAAGTGGGAGTTTCACAAGAACCATAATGCTTCAGTAGCTGAAGTAGGGGAAAAGATAGAAGGATGGGTGTCATGGCTGAACCCAGTGAAATGGTTCTCAGGTCTAGGGGAATGGGTTCAGGAAGTGATCGCCAGCATAGGCAAATTCTTAATCCTTATACTGATGGTCATCATAATGATTGGCATATGCATCCGGTGTGTTCCTATTGTGTTGAAGTATGGAAAATGTAAAAACAGAGTGAAATGAAATAATGAAACTATGATGGTGGTTAGTAATGACAATATGTATACCGAGGTAAATGTAGAACTGCATTACAACTCTGAACTAGGAAATACAATAATTTCATGTATTATATTTAGTCATGCATAGAATGTATTATTGAAATGTTATTCATAGAACACCTCAGATGATGTAAAGTCTCAATTTCCTTTCAAGACTGCTATTATAAGATTGGTGCACTCCCACACCTTTCACATGATCTTCCAAGGTCCGCGGTGTGCTTATAATAGTAGTTTTATGTCCCCACCCAGAGACACATTATTGATGGATTAAGAACCATCTTGTGCCATCCCATAATAACACTAAATAATATGTAAATGTAAGCATAAATTAAATTTAAATAGCAGATTGTGATAGCATGTTGTTCGCTATCAAAGGGTGGACTGTCAAAACTGGATTATTAGCTGAGACAAGATCAGTTTAAAATTGAAGCATGCACGATGCCATCTTGCAAATGGCAGCTAGACTCCATTTTAGAAACAAGAATCTGCAAGATGCCATTTTATGACCAACGTCATTTCAAGTTATAACTCAGGAGCTAAGACCAAGGGCAACTGGAAAAAACAAGCTTTCTGAGTAAAAGTAAATAGAAATAGACAATGGGTAGTTTTACATACAAATTGGGAATCCCTGGATGCAGATAAAGTAAAGTTGTGACAATTGTAGTATAATCCAGGCATTGATATACACAATTGGATCTGTCTGAACTCTAGACAGGATGATCCCAAAAACTTCACAGCTTGAGGTATTAATACATTTGCATTTCACACAAGAGTCTAGGAGGACAAAAGAGGTATCTTTCCTTTGAACACAGGGAAGATGGGGGGGCTTGCTGACAGGACATGTAGAACTACCTCGCCCAGCATGCCACGCTGCTAAAATGTTAGAATCAAATGCACCTATCTTCATACACACATTAATATGTCTTTATACCAAACCACGAATACCCACACATTTCATATTCATACATAAGGTTCAATAAGCTTTAAAGTGTATGATTCAAGAAGGTTCAGTTAGTTTAAATGGTAAGAAATAAAGATATTTGTTAACTAAGGAATTATACAAGATAAACACGTCATTCTTGGAGTTGTTCTGATGCGTACTCTTTCCGCAGTTTCCCGATGCTATCGGTGAGGAGATCGCATCATGCATTCTCGAGTTATGGACCGCAGAACCTACAAGCAACCAAAATGTATATTTTAGATTCAACTGTTAGGATGCTGACGAAGGCTTGAGGAGGAAGACACCTAGCTGTTAGAGGCAGGGAAAGTCTGTTTGAACCAGCCTGTTAGATGCACTGTAACAGATGCTTCACCTCTGAGAACCAATGACATCAGCAACAGACATACCTTTTGTCTTGTTTATACTGGGGGGTATAAGTATGGGTGCACGGACACTATTTGGGAGTCTTCGTGCTGAATGCTGAATGACAAGGGGTCTCTTGCTGAAGCCTATCTCTGGGTCCAGAAGCGCCTGCGTACGTATACTGTACTTGTGGTCTGTATGATTTACTTTTGCGCCTAAATTGTGTCTTGATCAATTGCATGTAACTGTCTGAACTTTTACCTGAATATCACTTGTGCTATGGAATCACAGGTTCTATGTCTAAGTCTTTATTTATGGTGTGACTGCGAATGCAAATTAGCGTCATCCTTAGAGGTTTATAGGAAGGATTTTAGAAGGTACAGGCAGGGGTATATAGAGGTTCTGATCCAATATTGTTAGTATGCAGCATTTTCAGTGATATGGGAATCCAGCTCCTGGGGTCTTATTATCATTGCTTGTAGAAAAAAGATTTTGAAATGGTTACATGGGGGCTATCTTTTTGAGACCCTTGGGAGGTTTGATTTCCTAGATGAGTATTTATGCTTGGTATAGTCTCTTTATGTTGACCCTTATACTCATTTTGGTCAACAGCAATGTGTCCCAGTTCTTTGCAGGGGATGAAACAAGGTTGCCCATTTTCACCTTTACTCTTTGAACCAGCTTTTGAGCCTATGGCTAAATCATTACATAATTGCAACCAATTTCTTTGGGCTATGAATAGGCTTCACTGAGTGTAAACTAGCACTATTTTGCAGATGACATACAACTCTTAGGGGCATTGTCAATTGGGCACGAGAATATAAAAAAAACCATACCTGCAAGGTTTTTCTAGCAGGTGTGGGTTTTTTGCTATTCAAATAGGTGTGGATTTTTTCTTTTTTATTTGCTTGGAGTTTTTTTTTAATGCACCTCCAGAGCAAGTGTGATTTTTCCTATAATCTGTAATTTTAGGACAAATCACCGGGACTTGCTCTGGCACTCTGGTGGTACCCCACCTGAGGACTAATTAAGCAATTGGAAGTTTCCAATTAGCTTAATTAGACCTAATTACTTACCTTCCAAAGCAGTGCCTTCTTCATCCAGCGTCGGAAGCCGGGTCATGACATTTCAATTCTGGCTATTTTAAAAAATAATAAATCAATTTAGCTTATTTTCTCTCCTGAATATGTGTTATTAAGGAACAACACAATAGACTGTGCAAAAATAAAGTACAGACAATAACATATAAATACAGAGAGAGACAGCTAGGTTATATTTAACTCAATCAAGTGATACTGTGAAATCCATTTGAATAAAATATAGAGAAAAGAACATAAGGGAAAGGAAAAGAAGAGATGCAGTGTGGCTAGATCTGCCAATGAGAACAAAAAAGGTAGGAATGGAGAAAGAGAAGAGAGGTAGAGAAAGAGTTAAGTGAAAGGGGAAATAGTATAAAAAAGGACAACCGTGGGTCCTTAGACTTAGAAGAGAAATTAAAATTACTGGTCATAAACTTCATACATTGGACTAGTCAGACTCTATTTATTACCTACTGTAAGGAAGGGGGTATACTTGTTTCCAGTCAGTAGCCAGATGACAAATAGCCGCTGAGGTAATGTGTCTGATTAATTTATTTGGATGATAGGTGGCTGCAGGGATGGTAAAGGGTAAGAGAAAAAATTTAAAATCTAGAGCAGTGGTTCTCAAACTTGGTCCTCAGGACCCAACACAGGTCACATTTTCCAGGTCACCCAGCAGGTGCACAAGTGTATTCATTACTCACTGACACATTTTAAAAGATTCACAGGTGGAACTAATTATTCAACTTGTGATTCTGTGAGGAGACCTGGAAAACATGCAATGTTTGGGGCCCTGAGGACCGAGTTTGAGAACCTGTGATCTAGAGGGACTGAAATATGAAGAATTGCAAGTATCAAATTCTTATCTTTTAATTAGAAACTGGCAAGTTTAGGGCAACTCCACCAGATGTGAAGAAACGTACCCTCAAAAGTGCAGTCATGCCAACATCTGACAGATGCTTCAGGGAGCATTTTTTTCAGCTGAGAGGGGACCAGGTACCATCTATAGAGGATTTTATATACATTTTCTTTTATCTTAACGCAAATTGAGCTAGAGGCAGCACTCCGGATAATCTCAACCCAGTCATCAGGATCTATTGACTAACCCAGGTCTCGCTGCCAAGCTAGCTCATGAAAAACACGAGTAGGCGCTGCTGGAAAGGAAAATTCATAAAATAGTTTAGAGATTAAGCCAGCAGTGGAAGATGGATGGAAACACATCAATTCAATAGGAGTCAGGGGGTGAAGATAAAGGCATTGTTTAACTTTGTCATGAAAATTTTGAAGCTGCAGGTACTGGAAAAAGTTTTTAAATGGAATGCCAAATTTAAATTTGATATCAGAAAATAGTGGAAAGGAGGTGTTTGGAGTCAAATCATTTAGAAATCTAATACCACCTTTTAGCCAAGGAGACAAAGTTAGAGGGAGTAGTCCAGGGGAGAAATCCAGGGAGTTAACCAGAGGAATAATTGGATTGGAAGATGCAGAGAGGTAGAATGAATGAACAGCAGAGTCCCATAATGATAGGGAATGGGAAACTATGAGGTGGTCATGGACCTTTTTCGGATGACAAGCCTGAGGAAGCCAGAGAAGGGAAGTGGGAGAACTCAGTATGAGTTTCAGGTGCCGCTGCCTACAGTTGGACCCACACTCTAGGGGAACCAGAGCTATTCCATAAGACACATTGATCAAGCTAAGCAGAAAGATATTAATGTTTAAACTCAGGGATGCCCAGACCACCCCCCAGAGTAGAATTTTGTAGAACTTGAAAGTGCATACAAGGATGTTTACCTGCCCAGATAAATTTTGAGGTGTGGAATTGAAGATATTTGAAAACATGGGGGGTGGACATGGATAGGAAGGGTCTGAAAGAGATTTAGCAGTCTAGGTAAAATATTAATTTTATTAGTGTGAATTCGGCCTATCCAGTATATAAAGTGGTGGGACCATGAAGCAAAATCTGGCTTAATTTGGGAGAGTAAGCATAGGAAGTTAGCCTGAAAGAGCTGGTGGTAATGTTTGGTTATGAAAACACCTAGATATTTAATCTACTGAAGACACCAATTGAAAGGGAAGTAGAGTTCTAATGAAGATTTACCTACTTGAGAAATATAGAAGTCAAGGACTTCTGTTTTATCAAGATTAATTTTATATCTGGAAAAGTGACCATACATTTCAAGTTCAGTTAGGATAGAAGGATGCGAGATGAGTTGATTTGTTATGGACAATATTATTATTATCCTTTATTTATATGGTGCCACAAGTGTTCTGCAGCACCTTACATAGTACATAGAACTAACAAGTGAACAAGAAACAAGTAACTTACAGTACATTACAGTGCAGGACAAGGACACAATTTATATACATTCCTGCAATAGCAGTTAGACAATCACAATAAGCAGCAGAGAGTTGGCAGTCATGTGTTAGGTGCCCTAATGGGGAGAAAAGAGTAGAAGAAAATGTAAAGAGAAGCACATGAGGGAAGAGGTCCCTGCACGTGAGAGCTTAACAATCTAAAGGGGAGGGCAGACAGACAGGTGTGACACAGAAGGGGAAGATAGTGAGGAAAGAGCATGAGGTGGTTTAGGATGAGAGCTGGAAGGCCTTGATGAAGTAGTGGGTCTTGAGAGCCCATTTGAAGATTTGTAGAGAGGTGGAGAGTCTGATAGGGAGAGGGAGAGCATTCCAAAGGTAGGGAGCAGCACGGGCAAAATCTTGGATGCGGGAGTGGGAGGAAGTAATCAGTTGGCAAGAGAGGCGGCATGCATTAGATGAGCGAAGTGGACGGGAGGGACTGTAAGGGGAGAGAAGGTCAGAAATGTATGTGGGGGAGGATTTGGTGAGGGCTTTGTAGGCGAGTGTAAGAACCTTGAACTGGCATCTGAAGGGGAAGTGGAGCCAGTGTAGGGCTTGAAGGAGAGGGAAAGCAGATGTAGAACAGCTGGAGAGGAAGATGAGCCGAGCAGCAGCATTGAGAACTGATTGTAGTGGAGAGAGGTGAGAGACTGGGAGGCCAGCTAGGAAAAGGTTGCAGTAGTCCAATCTGGAGATGACCAGTGAGTGGATGAGGGTTTTAGTGGCATCCTGGGTTAGGAAGGATCTAATCCTGGAGATATTTTTAGGTGGAGATGGCAGGACTGCGAGAGGTGCTGAATGTGTGGTTTAAATGAGAGGGAGGAGTCTAGGATAACTCCAAGGCAGTGCACTTTGGGGCTAGAGGAGATAGTTGTGCCATCAATCGATAATGAAATTGTGGGAAGTGAGGTAGTGGAAGAATAGAACATCATCTGTATATAACACCAGCATATGCTCCGTGGACCCAGCACAAACCCCAGATATCTCTAGATTAGCCTGAATTCTAGCAGCCATAGGTTCTGTAATGAGGGCAAAAATAAGCAGTGAGAGGGGGCATATCTGACACGTACCATTAGAAATTCCAAATGCAGCTGAGGTCAAACCATTAGCAGAGACATTGGCTGACAATTTAGATTATTTTCATGGTATATAATTGATTCTAATAAATCTGAATCCTTACCTCTATGCGGAGCATCGCAATTGTTTTTACTGCACTGCTTTTTCTTCTGCCTAGAGATTAATATCTGATAAACTTAAATATTTGGGTATTTCTATCACCAGCTCCCTTTGCAATCTATATGTTGCTAACTATACTCCAACTTTGGCCTCCATTGAGAAACTTAATTCAAAATGATTACATCTCCCCCATCGTTACTTGGCAGAAATGCAGTAATTAAGTCAGTGCTTTTTCTTAAATTAACATACATTATGCAAATGCCTCCCATAAAATTGACTGCTTCTGATATTCATAAATGTATGTAGTGGCTCCTCAGATTCCTTTTTGCAATGTAAAAAAAAACTAGTATACTGTAGGCCCCCAGAAGTTAAGCAGGGGTAAATCTCTTGATAGTAAAGTTTATTCTTCCACATATCGCAGCTTTTCAACATGCTGCTTTGTTTCGATATATCATGGGATGGCTGGACATCCCCACATTTTTCAATCTAGCACTTTTGAGAGAACTTTTCACCACTTATTCCCTGGGAATAAATTACCTCCAACCATTTTCCATAATATAATTTTTCATGAAACTTATCAGTTATAGATCTCTATTAATAGGAAACAAGGTCATCCATGCTTTACCCCAAAACATGTCATGATTGAGGACACTTAGACCAGGCCTTTAAAATGCCGCCTTCCTGAGATGGAGAGATGACCCTGGTGATGTCCTCTATTCATTTCAGCAATTACAGGAAAAGTACGAGATACCTAGATCCCACTCTTACATGTATTTACAGCTCCGACATTATGCACCATCATCACCACAACAAATCACACCCTACCTCCAACCAATACATTGGACTTATAACTCCATTTTCTCAAATCCAACCCCTACAAAACAAAATCCAATATATATACTCTGATCTCGTTGCTACTGTTTTCTTAGATCCCTGAAACTCAACATATGTGACTTGGGATGTCTTGTATTCAGGAAACCCCCCATCTAAATTTCTCCTTAAAAATTATACCAATACTCTGTATTTATTTTGTTCTGCATTGCAGAAATTCATGTGACATTTATCAGTAGGGCATATATTTCTCCCTTACAGCAGAGTTACTTTGTACCTGATGAGATGGATTATTGTCTCAAATGTAAACAACCTGGGGCAATTTTTAAACATTATGGAAGATATTGGTGTTTAGTAAAGCTATCACTGGTCTACATTTGTCTTTTCACATTATTCCTGTTCTTTTTTGCAAGTTTAATATCTAGGTTTCCCTTATCTGAGAACATACTAGTTGTACTTTGTTCCCGCTCTTCACAGTTATACTAAACGTGTAGAAGAAAACCATTCTCAGAAAATGGACCCAGTCTGTTACCCCATTCCTATCAGATGTTTAATCTTCCCTGTTAGAACATTTTTATTTTGAAAGATAGTCAATCTTTACAGATGTAGAACTTGGGGTCGTTAGATTCTGTAAAGAAAATGGGATATTTACACAGAGTATCTGGATCCCTCCATCCAGGCTGATATTATAAAAGGTTTTGCTACCACAACATGGCAGCTTCCTAAGTAATTATCCAGTGATACTCACCTGATATCCTAGTACCACCCCTGTGGTCTTTCTCTGACTGCAAAGGGTTGTATTTGTTACATTTATTGCACTAATATTTCCCCACAGTGGAGCCTGTGTTATGGCCACCCTCTCTGTGATGTTGTATACTACAAACTGGGCAGTATTTCCCCTTCCCATCCTCCACTCTGTCTTTGCACCTTCTATTTAGGGGTGTGCACCGGCCACTTTTCGTGTTTTGTGTTTTGGTTTTGGATCTTGATCTTTCTTCATGTTTTTGATCTGGATTTGTTTTGCCAAAACCACCCTTTCATGTTTTGGGTTCTGGGTTTTGTGTTTTAGATCTGTATTTTTTTGAAAAATAGCATAAGAACAGCTAAAATCACAGAATTTGTGGGTTTTTCTGCTCCTATGCTATTATTAACCTCAATAACCTTAATTTCCACTCATTTCCAGTATATTCTGAACACCTCACACCTCACAATAGTGTTTTTATGTCCAAAAGGTTGCACCGAGGTAGCTGGATGACTATGCTAAGCGATATGAGTGGGCGGCACAAACACATGGCCCATCTAGGAGTGACACTGCAGTGGCAGACAGGATGGCAGTTTGAAAAAGTAGGCCCCAAACAGTACATAATGCAAAGAAAAAAAAGGGGTGCAAGATGTAATTGTCCTTGGGCCCTCCCACCAACCCTTATATTGTATAAACAGGACATGCACACTTTAACCAACCAATCATTTCAGCGCCAGGGTCTGCCACATGACTGTGGCTGAAATGATTGGTTCGTTTGGGCCCCCACAAAACAAGCTGGCAATTAATCTGTCCGTGCACAAACTGGCTCTACGGAGGCAAGATGTCGTCCTCATCCTCCTCATCCACCGATTCCTCATCCTCTTCAGTGTTGTGTACATCCTCATCCTCACAGAATATTAATTCGTCCCCACTGGAATCCACCACCACAGGTCCCTCTGTACGTTCTGGAGGCTGGTCTCCCTGGAAGAATTGATAATTCATTTTTATGAACATCATCTCCACATTTTGTGGAAGCAACCTGCTACGCCTTTTGCTGACAAGGTTCCCGGCTGCACTAAACACACCAGAGGGGGGACAACACAGGTAAAATAGAGCCAGTTTGTACAGGGGCCTCCAAATTGCCTCTTTTTCCTGCCAGTTCAGGTACAGATTGTCTGACATGCCTACTTGGATGCTGTCACCGATGTAATCCTCCACCATTCTGTCAATGGTGACAGTATCATATGCAGTGACAGTAGACATGTCAGAAATTGTTGCCAGGTCCTTCAGTCCAGACCAGATGCCCAAAATTGGTCCTGCCTGCCCTGCATCACCACCAGCAGGTTGCTTAGGATACCTAAGTTTTTTCCTGGCTTCCCCAGTTGCAGGAGAAAATGAAGAAGGAGCTGTTGACGTGTCACATTCCGCTTCAGCTGACAGTGTTTTCACCAGCAGGTCTTTGCACCTCTGCAGGCTTGTGTCGACCGGAAAGAAAGACACCACATAGGCTTTAAACCTAGGATCGAGCAGAATGGCCAAAATGTAGTGGTCTGATTTCAACAGATTGACCACCCTAGAATCCTGGCAAAGCGAATGAAGGGCTTCATCCACAAGTCCCACATGCCGAGCGGAATCGCTCCATCTTAGCTCCTCCTTCACTTTCTCCAGCTGCTTCTTCAAAAGCCTGATGAGGGGAATGACCTAACTCAAGCTGGCAGTGTCTGAACTGACTTCACATGTGGGAAGTTCGAAGGGCTGGAGAACCTTGCACAACATGGAAATCATTCTCCACTGCACTTGAGTCAGGTGCATACCCCCTCCTTTGCCTATGTCATATGTGGATGTATAGGCTTGAATGGCCTTTTGCTGCTCCTCCATCCTCTGAAGCATATAGACGGTTGAGTTCCATCACATCACAACCTCTTGCTTCAAGTGATGGCAGGGCAGGTTCAAGAGTGTTTGCTGGAGTTCCAGTCTTCATCATGCAGTCGCTGAATGGCAAAAGTGGCCAGAAATTTTTCAGGCCACCCAAAGCATCTCCTGCATGCCCCTGTCGCTTTTCAGAAAATTCTGCACCACCAAGTTTATTGTGTGAGCAAAACATGGGACGTGCTGGAATTTGCCCAGATGTAATGCCCGCACAATATTGGTGGCGTTATCAGATATCACAAATCCCCAGGAGAGTCTAAGTGGGGTAAGCCACTGGGCGTTGATTTCCCTCAGTTTCTCTAAGAGGTTGTCGGCGGTGTGCCTCTTAGTGAAACCGGTGATACACAGTGTAGCCTGCCTTGGAACGAGCTGGCGTTTCTGAGATGCTGCTACTGGTGACGCTGCTGTTGTTGCTGCGTAAGTTGATACATCTACCAAGTGGGCTGTAACAGTCATATAGTCCTTAGTCTGCCCTGTTCCACTTGTCCACATGTCTGTGGTTAAGTGGACATTGGGTACAACTGCATTTTACAGGACACTCAGCACACTTTTTCTGACGTTTCTGTACAGTCTCGGTATCACCTGCCTAGTGAAGTGGAATCTAGACGGGATTTGGAACCGGGGACACACTACCTCCATCAATTGTCTAAATCCCACTGCACTAATGTCAGATACCGGACGCACGTCTAACACCAACATAGCAGTCAAGGCCTCAGTTATACGTTTTGCTTCAGGATGACTGCTGTCGTACTTCATCCTCCTTGCTAAGGACTGTTGGAGGGTCAATTGTTTAGTAAAAGTAGTGGTGTTCCTACTTCCTCTCTGGGATGATGAACGACTCCCAGCAGCAGCAGCGGCAGCAGGAGGCATAGCAATGCAGGATCCTCCGGAGGAATCCCGGATGCCAGTGACATGGCCTGCAGGACTACTTCCGATCTTGACTAAGGAGGAAATTGACGAGGAGGGAGTTGACGGTGTGGTTTGCAGGCACTTGGATACAACAGGACAAAGGGATTTAGGTGTCCCTGCACTGCTTACGGTCATAGCCAAAGTTTCTGAACTTGACAGTAACTTTTTATGAACATGCTGCAGGTGACGTATAAGGGAGGAAGTTCTTAGGTGGATAACATCCCTACCCCTACTTATTTCACCTTTACATATGGTACATATGGCAAGACAGTTGTTGTCCGGATTTGGATAGAAATATTGCTAGACCAAAGAGGTGGAATGTTTGGTCTTATGCCCAGGTATGATTGTGATGGGCTTTTTCATCCCATGGACAACAACTGTCTCCCCCGGAGCCTGATTTAAACAAACTACATCACCATCAGAATCCTCCTCGCCAACTTCCTCCTCAGCGCAAGCTACACCAGTATCCTCATCCTGTTGTACTTCAACAGTGACATCTTCAATTTGCATATAAGCAAGTGGACTGTGGGTGCTCCTTTCAGCACTTGCAGAGGGCGTGCAAATAGTGGAAAGAGCCACCTCATCCAGTCCAGTGATGGGAAGGTCAGGAATCGCAACTCCTTGGGGATTTGTGATATCTTCTTAGAACGCACAGTTCTTCGCTGTGCTTTTGCCAGCTTAACTCGTTTGATTGGCGCTGCTCCTTTGTTGATGCATGTGCAGCTACAGTGCACACAATTCACAAAGACAGAAAAAAAAAAGAATATATTACCTTTTGTTGAGCGCACTTTAAGGGTTACACCATCCTTTAACAGACAGATGCACACTTGGTGCTGCTGCTTTGAGGATGCACGTGCGGCCACAATGCACACAATTCACAAACAAAGAAAAAAACAAATTTTGTTTGTAGTGCACTTTGGGGGTTAAAGCACCCTTAAATGGACACACCAGATGGCCATTTACTTATGGGACACAGGTGCACGCTTGGCGCTGCTCCTTTGTTGATGCACGTGCAAACACAGTGCACACAATTCACAAACACAGAAAATATTTTTTTATTTTGTTTGGAGTGCACTTTGGGTGTTACACCACCCTTTAACAGATGAGCCACCTGGCCCTTTACTTATGACACAGACGCACGCTTGGCGCTAGTTTGTTGATGCACTTGCGGCTACTGTGCACAAAATTCACAAACACAGAAAAAATATATATTATTTGAAGTGCACTTTGGGGGTTAAAGCACCCTTTAACGGTCAAGTCAGCCGGCCCTTTAATTATGACACAGGCGCATGCTTGGTGCTACTTTGTTGATGCATGTACGGCCACTGCGCACACAATTCACAAACACAAAAAATATATATTTAGATTTTTTTTGGAGTGCACTTTTGGGGTTACAGCACCCTTAAACGGACAAGCCAGCCGGCCATTTACTTATGGGACACAGGTGCACACTTGGCGCTGCTCCTTTGTTGATGCACGTGCAGCCACAGTGCATACAATTCACAAACACAGAAAATATTTTTTTATTTTGTTTGGAGTGCACTTTGGGGGTTACAGTACCCATTAACGGTCAAGCCAGCGGGCCCTTTACTTATTACACATGCGCACGCTTGGCGCTACTTTGTTGATGCACGTGCGGCTACTTCGCACACAATTCACAAACACAAAATAATATATATATTTTTTTTTTTTGGAGTGCACTTTGGGGGTTACAGCACCCTTTAACGGACATTACTTATGGGACACAGGCGCACGCTTGGCACTACTTTGTTGATGTACGTGCAGCTACTGCGCACACAATTCACAAATACAGAAAAAATATATATTTTTTTACACTTGAGGGGAGCACCCCTGAAGGACAGAGCACCCCCTGGACAACACTACAGCACCCCTTTAGGACTGGGACACTGCACAGGACTTTGGAGTGGACACAGCCCGTATGGACAACTGACTGCACAACACAGTCCAGCCAGCCCCTATGGACTTTGGAGGAGTGGACACAGCCCATATGGACAACAGAAGCACAGAACAACACAGCCAGCCCCTGTGGACTTTGGAGGAGTGGACACAGCCCCTATGGACAACAGCAGCACAGCACAGCACAACACTACACTGCACTACACTACACTACACAGCCCATCCAGCCCTAACTCCCACCCTCCCTCTTCACTGTCCACTGCTGACTGAGAAAATGGCGCTGACGCGGGTACCTTATATAGAATCCAAAACCTGCGAGACCCGGAAGGCGGGATGATGACGTTTTGCCTCGATTTCAGATCCGTGTCAGGTGGGAAAATTCGAGCCTGACATGGATCAGCCTCAGATCGGGGGGGGGCTCGGGGAGGTTCAGATTTCAGAAATCCGAACCCGCTCACCCCTACTTCTATTAGGTGATTTCTTTCCGACTTGTTTGAAATGTTATGTTCTATTTTCTAAATTGTGCCTGTTATTGGTTTAACTCTATAACACATTGATCTTCTTTTTTGTTATTATCAAATATTAGGATGGTCTCTATATTATATGATGATTACATGGTATTGTTTGATGTATACCATTTTCTACATTATTCACTGTTGTGTCTTTATTGTGATTGTCATGCTAAAATTTTCATGAAAAATATTTTTTTTCTAAAAAAAAAAATGGTTTAATTTGGTGTTCCTGTAGCTGGGATTAATACAGTAATTAAGTCTTCTTGATCACATAGATCATGACATAGTTTGTCAAACAGTTTAATATTTTATTTCTGCTCTGTTTAAATTTGTCAATCTTTGTTTTGTTAATCTATAAAGCAATTGTATGATTATTGGATGATTATTGGATGATGATATTCCTTGTTACTGACATGAATGTGCACCATCTGGTTTATTATAAGGTGTCTTCAGGACTGTTGTTCTAATTCAAGCTGGTTATAGATTTGGTAACACTGGGTAGTTATTCGTCAACAAAATAGCAAACAAATCTATGTTATTGTATCTAGAGATAGAAATGTGTAGTCCTCCCCTGATGATTATGGGACTCCAGAGGTCAAATAAGCCAAAGTAAGAATTCAGAACTCATTATTGCCCATGCATTGTGAAGGGCTTTGGTGAGTGGAACTGAGGACCTGTCAATTACTCCGAAGCTAAGCTAAAAAGCACAGCATATTATCAGTAGTCATTTCTGGATGATTTAGTGATATTTTCACAAAATTGTTTGCTTATAAGTGAAGTGGCCAAACTGGCCTACTGTTTGCTGACACCCTCTGGGGAATGTCTGCAATGATTTATAGTAAGATAAACATTTATAGTAAGATAAACAAATGTTATTTCTAACCACTATTAATATTAACAGCGTTATCTTATCATTCACCATCTTCCTTTTACCTCCATGCCACAAAATCATTAGGTGATGATGTATAGGTATCCTTTAGGTGTACAGTCCACAAACTGTAAGTCCTCCATAAAAAAATGTATCACGGAAGAATACCAAAAATTCCTATCTTGTTTTAAATTCTGGCCATAAAAATCACATACAGTAAACCAATGGGAAGCTTATATAATATATAAGCTTCCCATTGGTTTGCTGTATGTGATTTTTATGGCCAGAATTTAAAATATATATATATAATTGTGTTGTTTAAGTTTATCATAATCAGCCTTTTTATAAAAGTTGGAAATATTAATAGTGCTCTGGAAAAGAAACAATGCTGAATAAACTGCTCTTTGCAAATTGAACACCAAAATCCTTCAACCACTGGCATTTTTCTGTACCATCTGGTCCTCCAAGTATGCTGTCTATTATTTTCCACAAACATACACAGTGAGCCCTATATTTAACTGGAGTAACACTAGCCTGATACAGCTTCTGCCTTGTTGACTCATAAGTCTCAATAAACTGTAATATTCCAGTTAATGTAAACTAGCTGAGAAAAACCACTTGCAGATAATGTATATGCATCATTTCACACATACACTAGATCTATTAATTTTGACAATTATATAATAATTTTGTTTAGAAAGTTTTTGCACTATGTACAGTAAACTCACAGAAAACAATTGTGTTTCTGGAAGAGTAGTTAAGTTAAATAGTTAAATATAGTAAGCATGCATGAGGTCTACTTCTGCTAGTAGAACTGCCTTTTTTCAGTATTTGCATCATGGACCTAAAATGCATATCTTGAAGATATTGAAGTTGAATTAATATCCTTAGATTTCAAAGCTTCCAACTTGTACACTACAGTATAATTATGAACTGTTGCATGTACTGAATGGCTGCTGCTGGCTCAAAGAGATATGATGATGGTTATGACCATTAGGAGCACTATGATTCAACTTCTGATTGGCTGATAGAGCTTCATTTACTAGCACCTATTTCTATCACTTCTTTGTCATTTGTGGACTACTCCAGGGGAAAAAAAATATATCCATTTAATTTCAAAGAGGTAAAAATAGGTGAACAATAGCTGTATTTCATAATATTGTATTCTATTTGTAAAAGTTATTTTCACATTTAATAATAACTGTGAAGACACTATTATCTTGTGTGTATATTATTACACTTCAGACCATTATGATCTTGTGTACACATATGGCAATGTGGCTTTTGAATTTGCTAAAAAACTATGCTATTAGCACCTGAGTGCACATGCCATATGTACATTGTTATTTTAGACAAATTCTTTATGTGTATGCAAGGAGCACACGGTCCTCCAACTGTAAATGTACATTTTTTTACTTTAACAATAGAGGGTTTTCTTTTGCTAGTACTTTATATTGGAATCAATGAATGTAAAGCTATAATATAAGGAATGGTATATAGTTTAAATTCTGGCTGTTGGGAGGTCGGTGCTCACAATGCCTGCACCAGAATCCAGACACCAGTCAGAATCCCAGTGCCATCATCCCGACTGCTGGCATCCCGAGGTTAGGGGAAGGTTAGGGTTAGGGGTTAGAGTTATGCACTAGCGTGAGTGTTAGGATTAGACACTAGGGGGGAGAGTTAGGTTTAGGCTCTGGGGGGAGGTTAGGTTTAGCCTGTGGGGGGGAGGATTAGGTTTAGGCTGTAGAGGGGGATGGTTAGGTTTAGGGATAGGGATAGGATAAATGCAGACAGGTGTCAGTATCCTAACCCTGTTGGAATGTCAGGGTATGGATTTGCAATGCCAGGATCCCAAGAACTGGAATCTTGTACCAACTCTAAGGCATATAGGAAAAATGTATAATACATTCTCAACTTTTTTGTAACTTTTGTATCAATTTACCTAAAAATTTAGTCAGCGAGGTAAAATAGTTTAAATTTAAAGTAGTGATAGAAGTAGTGGGCAGTTTTTTTAATCTAATTTCTAGCTTGGGATGACCAGCCCCCAAGAGAAATTTTGAACCTACAGTACAAGAGCTACTTCTATTAGATACAATTTACAAGTATTTAATTGTGCTTACAGGCAGGAGATAGAATCTGAATTGGGAATGTCTTTTGATAAGGGAAGTACAGTGATGTCACTGCAGTGACATCATTGTATTTTTTCTTTTACAAAATATCAGGCTGCAAATAACCAAATGAGACAACATTGTTTCCTCTCTGTCAATTGTCTTAGAATACTAACAGCAATATCTGCCTGTTTTAAACTGATGGTTGGTATAAAGAGGCTACCAATGTGCAGAGTGTGTAGAAAGTGGACAAATAGGAAACTGATGATATATAGCAATAGTTAACAAAAATATTGTATTTACATGTCACAGCGTATTGCAGCCTAACAGCATGGTTCTATTACACACAATAAAATTTATTACTCCATTGACATGCACAGCACTTTCTTCAATAACTGGTGAGTGTGTATAAGCTGCACATTTTGATAACCAAATGGTAATCAACAATATGTTAACATTGTACCCTATTGTGCACTAGCTGCAGGCATTGTTGATGTCTGAAGATGCTTTGCATTTTGAACAGGTCTTTTTCTTATTCTTTTATGATGATATGTCTGTCCTCGTCACCTCCTGTAAATGTAACATATCATGGATGCCCTTGACAGTTGTCATATATCATTGCAGCTTGCTGTGAATGTCAATGGCTCATGTGCAACAGGAAGGAAAATCTGCTGTTGCAAATTAAAGTATCACTGTGTTTTGAAATCTGTTTCTTCTACTGTATTTACCTTTTATAGTACTAATTTAAGCAGCTTGATTAGACTTTCAGTAAAGTTGATAGAAGTTCTTATGATAATTGACTAGTAAATTTCAACTTATAACAAAATGAATAGTTAACTAATGTATATTCTATTGGTCACACATTTTGGATTAACCCCTTATTTAATTTAATAAACATAATATAAACATCTACGTAAATAACAATACAGCCAACTTTATGGCATTTAGATTTGGTCATCATTTATTGATAACATTAAACTAAGATAAAAATGGTGACAGGGGATGAAGGGACAAGCATATAATAATAAAATACAATTAAGGCCATGCCATGCAGCAGCATCAACTGTGTCAGAAGGTTTCAGCAGACTGCCCCCCCTTTCCCCCTGGGTGCATTGCAAGAAGATGGGACAGGAACTGTTGCACGTGTCCAAGGTGCATATCCAAAACAGTGGTACAGCCACTCTGTGAGGGGCATTTCCTAACTAAAAATGCTGTACCCACAAGCCAGGCCCCCCCATTTTCATTAAGCTGGGACATGACTGCAGTTCCCAGACATCACTTGCATATTCACTGTGTCCATAGACACAGCTGCGGTATGCATACTCTATATATCTGAATCAGGCCATATGACTGCACCTCTCAACTTGTGACACACATTGTGAGGGGGTAGTGCTCTGACTGAGGGAGTTGTTGTTTACTCACCTACAGCAGAAAATTCAAAAAGTTCATGGCAAGCTCTAATCACTTAACCTCACTGGCCTCTGGTTGGGTAATACTGATTCCTTACAGATTCACATTTGCTAATGCCATGTATCACCACAGAAGACCAAGGAGACTCATCAGAATCACCAAGTGGACATTGCCCTACCTGTATATGGTAATGCCATTTCAAGTTGGCATTACCCAGTACTTCAGTAATGGCAATGCCTGGTAATGAAACGCTAAGGTTTTTGCTGATTGATAAATATCGGTAAGCCTCCATCCCCATAAAGGTGTCACACTGTAGGGTTTTTTGTGTGTGCGTGTGCATGAAGTACTCAAAATAAGATTAATACAGCCGTCAAGTGTACTGAAAATAATAATTTATTAAACAACAAGGTTTTCTCATGAATGCAGAAATGGTCAGGTTTGAACAGAGCAATGCAGATGGATAATCACTGGGTTCAGATTGGTACTATTACCAGGGAGTCTATGAACACAGGTAAACTGGCAGGACCGGAATGAACCGGACTGGATATGCAAAGTTAAATACAGAAGTTCAAGGTAGCAATGCACTGCATAAATAGATACTGATGTAAAGCAAATGTGGTAATTGCTGATAGCAACAAAGTCCAGAGTAACTGATATGCAATTAAACAAGTCCAGGTAAGTTGGTGCAATGTAATATAATACTGATGAAGAAATAATAAGTCCAGAGTAACTGATAAACAAAGTCTAGGTAAGTTGGTGCAATGAATTAATAATAATAATACCCAGGATAACTTACACAGAAAGCAGAAGAAAACTTGGTAGTAGCGAGCCAAGATCCAAGGCAGTAAACAAGCAGAGGATATCTGGGAACCTGGAGCATCTAGTCACAGAGGTAAACTAGATGACCTGGCGTTGATTGCTCAGTTCTGAGGGAATATAAAGCTAGTTCCCAGGTGCAACCCACTGCTTTTTGATTAGGGTAAGCAAGACTAGCCAGAATGGAATAGGCTAGACAAGTCTAGGGCAAGAGCGACACCAGAGGTAGGGAGGAGGAACTACACAGACCGTGACAAAAGGTCTCTGGAGTGCTTCATCTTTTATTAAATTAAGAAGAGTTGACAAAAGCATTTTCTCTGTTGAAAACACCAGAGAAGAGCTTTTTCTCATCTTAATAAAAAGACCCCTTAATCGCCAATTAATGAATCTAATACAATCATGAATGATAGATAGATAGATAGATAGATAGATAGATAGAAACTGTGTAGCACAATGGCAATTTATGGGGAAGTGGGAGTAAAATTCTGTCCTGATCTCTAAGTATTTTTTCATTACATAATATCATAAATACATTGCATTAAGTTTAATATACAACTATTTGTTACTACAGCAGCTTTTTTGCATTAAACATTTTTCTTATTTTGACCCAGTTGAGGAGTCAAAGTCAACAAACATGCTAATACTGTATCTATTGGCATTAGGCACTGTAATAGTTAAAAAAAATTACATTGGGCTTTAATACCACCACATGGCACCTCTACTGTATTTCTAAAGATATGTATTGTATAAGGAATAAAGAATTCTCTGAAGAATTGTAAAGAGCTACTGAAAAAAATAGAAAAAAGAAAGATTTAGACAAGTATTTCACATGGGTATTAATAAAGTTAGTTACATTCAACAATGGAGATATCAAGGATTCACAATTTATTCAGTTCATTAATGCAAAATGAAGGAAGTAAATTATCAAATTATTTTTTTTCTGAGGTAATGTAATAGATGAGAGGAAGTCTCTTAATAGTTTAGCATCTGGAATAGTATAATTTAATCTCTTATATTGGCCCTTATAATGTGCTGTATCTTTTAATAAATTACTACAACTACAAGAATATATCTAAGTCAATGATTGACATGGGAGTGGTTTATAGACTCAATGGGGACTTTCTGGCTTATGTAAAATTGAATGAATTTAAATAATGTAGCTAAGCATGGTTTCAGCCAGATATGTATGATATTACATGTTAAATGTACACTTTTTTCTTCAATAAAACTAATTATTGAAGGATTTTATTATGTAAATGGTTATGAATGAAGCTAATGCTAAAATATAATATATTTTAGGGAGGATATTTTATCAAGCTTTATTGCAAAATTTAACAACCACAGGAATACAAGACATGGTTAAGTCACATACAGCCATGGCCAAAAGTTTTGAGAATGACACAAGTATTGGTTTTCACAAAGTTTGCTGCTTCAGTGTTTTTAGACCTTTTTGTCAGATGTTACTATGGTATACTGAAGTAAAATTACAAGCATTTCATAAGTGTGAAAGACTTTTACTGACAATTACATTAAGTTTATGCAAAGAGTCAATATTTGCAGTGTTGACCCTTCTTTTTCAAACCTCTGAAAATCGCCTTGGCATGCTGTCAATCAACTTCAGGCCACATACTAACTAATGGCTGTCTATTCTTGCCTAATCAATGCTTCTAGTTTGTCAGAATGTGTGGGTTTTTGTTTGTCCACCTGCCACTTGAGGATTGACCACAAGTTCTCAATGGGATTAAGGTCTTGGGAGTTTCCTGGCCATAAACTCAACATTTTGATGTTTTGTTCCCCGAGCCACTTAGTTATCACTTTTGCCTTATGGCAAGGTGCTCCATCATGTGGAAAAGGCATTGTTCATCACCAAACTGTTCTTGGATGGTTGGGAAAAGTTGCTCTTGGAGAATGTTTTGGTACCATTCTTTATTCATGGCTATGTTCTTAGGAAAAATTGTGAGTGAGCCCACTCCCTTGGCTGAGAAGCAACCCCACACATGAATGGTCTCAGGATGCTTTACTGTTGGCATGACACAGGATGAAGTCTTTTGGAAGATGGCCTGGTATCAAGAAGGGCAGCAAAGAAGCCACTTCTCTCCAGGAAAAACACCAGAGACAGACTGATATTCTGCAAACAGTACAGGTATTTCACTGCTGCGGACTGGGGTAAAGTTATTTTCTCTGATGAATCCCCTTTCAGATTGTTTGGGGCATTTGGAAAATGCTTGTCCAGAGAAGGAAAGGTGCTCACTATCAACAGTCCCGTGTCATGCCAACAGTAAAGCATCCTGAGACCATTTATGTGTGGGGTGGTTTCTCAGCCAAGGGACTGGGCTCACTCACAGTTTTGGAACTAGAATAAAAGATCTATTTACACAGTACCTGGTGCAATATTAATTTTATCAGCAATTAAGCTGTTCAATTAATCATAGCAGCATAACACCATGTGAGCCCATGACAGCTCACCAATAAACACGTGTAGAGCAAACTAAAAGTACATACTGTATATAGGTGATGAGCTAATTAAAAAGAAGTCCCAATGTGGTAGAACAATCAATCAGAACACCATCATTCAGATTTCTTAATATTTTAATTTTATATTACACATAAAACATCATACATACATATAACATAAGAATATTATATTCTTAAAGCTTAATTTATATTACTGACACAATTCTATGTGAAAAAATAAATAAAGTCTATAAGGTTACAAATGCCAAGTGACTAAAAATCCATAGCAGTTGTTAAACAAGAAAAAAAATTATTTGCTACTATATATTTTTAGTCTCACCACTGAGAGTTTTAGAAGCAAAGTTTCTGTAAGATAAACTGACGTGCTGGATGGAAAGTATCCTCCTAGAATACACATTTTATGAGCTGCTTCTCCAATTTGAATATATATAAGTTGCAATATTAGAACATCTTTAGCCCATATATGCTTTTCCAAGGTGATGAGTGTTAACTCTGGTTGGGCATTTTACTCACAGTCCCACAGATCACAGCCCAGGGAGGGACCAAGAACTTAACCTGCTTTGTGGTCACGTCTCCTGTCACTTTGAGATTTTAGTATGCGTCAAGGTAATCCAGCTCCAGGCACTTTCTGGCCAGGCACTGCCTCCGTCTCTCTGGGTCACCACTCCACCAAAGTGCACAGTCCATCAGTAAATAAATATGGTTTCCAATCAATAAAGAGGCTACAGATGTCACTCAGCAAAATTCCTTTTGTAAGTAACAGGTAATTCGCTAACTTGTTTCGCTCAATCAATGGGGGCTTTATCAAAGAGGTCCTTATCAAAGTGGTGAGACTAAAAATATATAGTAGCAAACAATATTTTTTTCTTGTTTAACAACTGCTATGGATTTTTAGTCACTTGGCATTTGTAACCTTATATACTTTATTTATTTATTTTTTCATATATAATTGTGTCAGTAATATATCTTATGCTTTTAAGAATATAATGTTATATGTATGTATGATGTTTTATGTGTAATATAAAATGTAAAATATTAGGAAATCTGAATGATTGTTAAACCACATTGGGACCTCTTTTTAATTAGCACATCACCTATATATGTATTTTTAGTACACTCACAGTTTTGCCTAAGAACACAGCCATGAATAAAGAATGGTACCACAACATCCTCCAAGAGCAACTTCTTCCAAACCATCCAAGAGCAATGTGGTGATGAACAATGCCTTTTCCAGCATGATGGAGCACCTTGCCATAAGTTGATTGACAGCATGCAAGGGCGAATTGCAGACGTCTTGAAAAGAAGGATCAAGACTACAAATATTGACTCTTTGCATAAACTTGATGTATTTGTCAACAAAAGCCTTTGACACTTATGAAATGCTTGTAATTTAACTTTAGTATGCCATAGAAACATCTGACAAAAGGTCTAAAAACACTGAAGCAGCAAACTTTGTGAAAACCAATACTTGTGTCATTCTCAAAACTTTGGGCCATGGCTGTACATGTACAGTACAGTATGTTCAGTGACATTGGAGCTCATGTAGAGTTGGACATAAGCATATGATATTAATGTAAATATGCATTTTCTTACTACATGTGACATCAAAAAAAGAAACATGCTATATGCAGATTTGGGTGAATGTAGCGCTGATGACTTCCTATGCTGAGGGAGGCAGAACAGGTGTGGTAAATGGTGAGCATGTTATTTGTCAAGTAGAGTAAGTTTATTAGTGCAGTTACAGTACAATACTATATGAAGTCATGGTCATCTAGTCAAATTATTTTTTAATTCATATTTGCATTTGTGCTGTGTCAGTTAAGTATAATTTCATTTTATAATGGATGTCTGCATTCAAAGAGAAAAAGTGCTTCATGGTAAAGATGCTCCAAGTGAATCAAAGTATATACTATGACTGCAGTCTTGACCAAAATTAAGGTGGTCTGCAAGAATGTGGCCAGGATGCTCCAGGTATAGAATGGCATTATGGAAAGTCTAGAATGTTCCCTCTGTTCACCAGCTAAATGGGCACTTACACAGCACAGCCAAAAGGTGTGTGGTTGTCACTTGTTTGGTGGTGAGGTGAGAGTGCCGCCCAGGGCACCATATGTGACACGACAGGTGTTTTGGGACTGAAAGGGTTTGGGGAGGAATACCAGCTCACATGGTTTTTAGCAGGGGTAACAGTGGCTAGATTCATGTTTTCATGAGTTACACAATCAGGAGGTGAGCTGGATCCAAAGGGTTTGCACAGAGTCCATTCAGAGCTCATTCCACAGACATCTGCAGCCAGGTAAGTGATAACATACCCGGATGGAACACCCAGCTTGTGTCCATCTGGATCCCTTGGTGAGTATCTCTCAGGCATCATGGGTTAGCCACAACAGGGAGGACCTATATCACCTTATTAAATGGAGCCTGCAGCATCTGTTAGCCAAGCAGAGCCCTGTTCTAGGAGAAAGGTGCTCCACAAGTGTAAGAGGATAAATTGACAATGAAATTTGCTAAGTAATAATGTTTCTATGCTAGTAAGACACACTCATGCAATAAACTACTGTTTCCAAAACAAGAAGAGTGCAGTTCCTCTGTAAAATCAGTACCCAGCACCAAGTTATGCCAAATGCTGCTGGTAACACTATAACAAAGAGACCTCCATTGTGGGATCCACCTGCTATAATGTTCCAGGTAAGAATGGGTAAAAATCCTTAGGGGAATCAAGCCAACAAAAAAATTGAGCCATCTTCCCTTCCATAAACCAGCCTGTTTCAGCATATCATGGGCTCTTCCTGGTATCCTTTGGTGAGGGTACCATGGTACTTGTGTATTTTCCAAAAAGCACTGTGTTGGAACTACAATTCCCCTGTCTTCCATTGCCTTCTTGGGAATTCTGGTGCTTATAGAACTAAAAGATCCACAAAAGTATGTGAAAAACACAAACACATATTGATTTTTGTTTTGTTGTATTTTTATCCAAATAAAAACTCAAATCCCCTATCCCTCTTTATTAGTTAGACTTGCTCCTCCAAATATAAATATAGAAGGACTGTATCATAATTTGCAAAAAGCACTGATAGGAAACTATATAAACACATGATCAACATTTAATTTAAATATAATAAAGATATCAATCTGAGTAATTAAAGTGTTTTAATAATTATTAATGCTAGCAGCATGCAGTAAGAACAAATAATGCCAGCCTTCAGAACTTGGAAAATTGAAATGCAATATGTAATTATTCAATATTGCAGATAAATAAAATGATTCTGCAATGTACAAACCAGTCCTTAGTTTCTCAAAATTCAAAAAAATTACCCCTTCTGAATTGAGGCTAATTGGTGCATTAAGCATAAAGAAGTCAATAAGCAAAGGCAACAGATTCAAGGGGGTAGATTTACTAAAGTTTCAATAAATGAAAAGTGGCGGTGTTTCCCATAACAACCAATCAAGTTATGTCTATCATTTCTCCATTGCCTCCTTGAAAATGTTAGACTGAATCTGATGGATAAGATTACCACTTTTCATTTATAGAAGCTTTAGTAAATCTACCCAATGTATCATTGCAATATACTGTAAATGAAGCTTACTGTTGCTCTGATACTTGATTTTCCTGGATTGTTGTATTGAAAAATGTCTATGAATTTGGCTTTTTACATACATATTGTAATCTTTATCCTCAGTTCGGTTGTGTGTACAATTGTGTATAACTTTATTAAGCATGTATTTATTGGATGTATTTGAAACTTCCAAACACACAGTGGTGGTGTAGTGTTTGATTGCAAATGTTTTAGTTACATACCTGCCAAACCCCATCCAGTAGGGATATTTAAACCATGCTGTGATTTATAAAATGTTTTTTTTTTATTAGCTGATTATAACCACTGTAAATGCACATAATTTATATCTCACCTATTCTGTCTGCGTACTGCCTATTAATATTTACTATTAGTTGATATAAGTTGCATATGTTGATGGTTGCAGAGAGAAGAGGAAGTGGATAAGACATTCGGATTACTAATAGAGTGTTTCTAGTTAACTATTAATTACTGAGTTTTTTTCATTTTTTTGCTTAACATGTTGTTTGTATTATTTGTTTGTGACTGTTATGTGAGTTTAGGTGTTGGTAATGTATTTTTGTGTTTTTTGTCTTGCCTATTTGTTTACATTTGTTAGGATGCAGTAAATGTTTAATTAAGACAGTAAAAAGTACTGTAAGGAGAAGTGAGCCAGGCGACTAATCTATTTGGCAATACAAAATATGGTATAAATATCACAATTACTTATGATGAGAATTGTTCTCTAGTATCTAGCATTATCTCATGTTAGCTATGAATGCATTTTGGGCAACCTACTGTAGCTGGCAAAACATCAGAGGCTAGAATAGGTGAGCTGTGGGCTAGAGTGTGCCAAGCTGTAAATGCATTGAATATTTTTTAAATTAGCATATTATATCAAATTTTCTCAGATATCCAAAGGTGAGTGGAAAAGGAAATGTCTAAGTAGAGGAGAGCAGTGTCCGGCACAAAAGTTAGTAAACTTATTTACATAGAATATGTAAGTTCCAAGTAAGAAAAAAAAGTAAATCCTACACTAGGTATGTACCCCATCTAAAGTTATAGGTATATAGTAGAGGTATCTAAATATTAATAAGCAGAAATAAAACCGAACAAACAAAGAAATTAAAAGCATTAATTCCATATAAAAATAGGACATACTGTATAACTCTTTTGCATTTCAGGCAAAATGCTGTACCATTGATGATAAACTACATAGTTTGCCAGCAGTTTTTGTTGGTAAATCACCAAGCATCTGCTCAATACGAAAATCAACTGAGATGAACAAATTAGTTGTTAATCCTCCTGGAACCACTAAAATATTAGGAGTCCCAAATGTAGGGATTAAATAGTGAGAAGATGAAATATCACAGTAAATCATGGGTAAACAGTTATTTAAGCAACTTAATTTAACTGGGTACATAGTATTAGATTTATTGTGCAATCATGCGACCTGCAACCAACCTGCATGTCCATCGAATATTGTGTACACCCAATCTATTATTTACACACATTGTGCAATGCATTGTCCCATCTGATGTGCTGCACATCAGATGGGATGATGTGATATACAATGTGGTGCACATCGTGCACTGTGTACACAGGTCTGCACAATCACATGATATTTTGGACAATGTCACCTTAACTGCCACTCCCTTTTCTGCCCTCACTCCTTGGCTTGTTTCATTCTCTCCCTTACTTAGCTAGCCACACCCTACTTGTTTGGAGAACTCATGGGCAGCGACTACTATTGGACCTCTTTTGGTTTTCTATTGGAAGCATCTCCATGGCTACTTTTACTTTTCATACACCCAAGATCTATTATTATATTTGGTAAGTTGGTGTTTTATGTGAATTGACACTCATAAATGTCATGTACAGATGTATAGCACAACGGTGCCTTTGATGATTTCTGGTTTACATATCATAGACTAATGTATAAAGCTGTGTTTGCAAAATGTTATCGTACATAGGTGCACATCATAATTAATGCTGTTTAGTTCAGAAATGTTCAGACCTTCTGTTTAATGTACATAATATAATAGGCACCAAATAGTGCCCTCTAATTTATCATTTTTGTAATACTGTCTTTTACACAGGCTGGCAATATAATGCAGCTATCTAACTAAATGATATTAAAACAACAATGTGAAACCACAGCTGATACAACATCATCAGCCTTAATGTTTTTTAGTCTGTGTCCCAGTGGCTCTCTGTGGGATACTGGACAGCAAGTCTATCTTTGACCCTTGCTAATTGCGATGGGTACTATGCTGCTGGATCATAATTTTATATTCATTGTTGGTATGCCAGAGATAAAAAAAGGAACTTTTAGATTCAAGCACTATTAAAGGAATACTAGCATCCTTATTCTGTGAATATCAACTACTCAACTTCAAGGGTATATCTCATTCACAGATGCCAGACTCCTACTGGTAGAGGAGATCTTCCTGTGTAAGTGAGTGGAATTTTGCTTTCTAATATCAACATAGCAGGATATGCGACAATTATCATCAAAACTCATAGATTGGGGAATACATTGTATTATATGAATGGTTGTCACAGTGCAGAATTCTATATTGCATACAAGTAGCATATTAGTAGTGTGACACAGTTAGGTTAGGGGGTCCCTCTCCTGGGTAGAGGACTCCTTCCTTACACACACACACAGCAGCAGGGAAGCAGCACACCAGTCTGGATGCAAGAACAAGCTGGTCGGCGCCAGTCTTTATTGTACAATGACAGAAATATAAAGAAAACATAAATATAAATCCTAGCCCTGTCGGGCACTAACTTCACAGGTAGTTCCCTCACTACCAGAACCTGGCAGGGCCTAATGCCCTCGCCAGCAACAAAGCACAGCACAGTACTCACAAATAGGTTTTTCAAGTGTCTCTGAGCAAACTCCCTGCCTGCTCTCCCAGGTGAGACACTCAGCCCTAAACACACTAGGCTTATATTGGCCACTCTGAGGTGGAAAACTAACAAGCCTGTTACCAGGCTGCGAGAACCAAAACCTGGAGTGGCTGTGGGTGGAGCCCTCCCTCTCCTCTCACCCACAACCCCCAGGTCCCAAACCGGCTTTTCAAAAAGCTGAAACTCAAGCCTGCTACACTGCAGACTTTCTCCTGGGGGTTTAAAACACAAAAGACAGGAATCTGGGACAAATGTACCTGCCACAGACCACTTTACCAGTGATCCTATCACATATCCCCCCCTTTGTTTCGACCTGTGGGGCGGAACAACTGAAGCCACCAAACAATGAACGCGTGACAATGCGTCAGCATTGGCTAGCTGGCTTCCTGGCCTGTGTTCCACTGAAAATTTAAAAGTTTGTAACGCCAAGAACCATCTTGTAGTTCTCGCATTACTGTCCTTATTTTCAGACATCCACTTCAGAGGGGCATGGTCAGTGATCAATTTGAACTTTCTTCCGACCAAGTAGTTCCTGAGAGCCTCTAATGCCCACTTTATGGCCAACGCCTCCTTCTCCACTGTGGCATAGTTTCTCTCGTGTACATTCATCTTTCTGCTAAGATACAAAATAGGGTGTTCCTCACCCACCTTGTTCTGGGACAGGACCGCTCCTATACCTACTTCTGATGCATCGGTTTGTACTATGAATTCCCTTTCAAAATTAGGAGTCATCAGGACTGGTTGGGAACACAACGCTACTTTCAACTCCTGAAAAGCTTTCTCTGCCTCAGGACTCCATTCTACCATGACTTTTTGTTTGCCTTTGGTCAGGTCAGTCAGTGGGACTGCCATGGTGGCAAAGTTGGGTATAAACCTCCTGTAGTACCCCGTAATTCCCAAGAAGGCTATCACCTGCTTCTTATTCAGAGGCCGTGGCCAGTTTTGTATGGCATCAACTTTATTGAGCTGAGGCTTTATCAGGCCTCTGCCAATGGTGTATCCCAGATATTTTACTTCCTCCATGCCTAGACAACACTTTTTTGGGTTGGCTGTCAAACCTGCCTTATAGATGGAGTCCAACACTGCTTGTACCCTGGGTAAGTGAGACTGCCAATCAGGACTATGAACGACCACGTCATCCAGATAAGCAGCCACATACCATCTATGGGGCCTTAGAATCCTGTCCATCATTCTTTGGAAGGTAGCAGGTGCCCCATGTAGCCCGAAGGGCAACATCTTGTACTGAAACAAGCCCTCTGGCACTGAAAAACCTGTCTTTTGTTTGGCACTCTCAGTTAACGGTACCTGCCAATACCCTTTGGTTAGGTCAAGAGTGGTTAAATACCTTGCCGTCCCTAGTCTCTCAATCAGTTCATCCACTCTTGACATCGGGTAGGCATCGAATTTTGAAACACTGTTCAACTTTCGGAAGTCATTGCAGAAACGCACACTCCCGTCGGGCTTTGGAATCAACACAATGGGACTTGACCATTCACTATGTGATTCTTCAATAACCCCTAACTCTAGCATATTTTTAATTTCTTACGACACCGATTCTCTTTGTGCTTCTGGTAACCTAAAGGGCTTTAGATTAACTTTAACCCCTGGGTCAGTGATGATGTCATGTTTAATGACCGAAGTTTTCCCAGGTACATCAGAGAACAGCACCCTATTTCTAATCAGAAACTCCTTGACCTCTTGTTGTTGAATTGCCGACAGGGTTTTTGCCACTGTCACTTCGGGAACTAAGGGCCCTGGACTTACTGGAGGGTCTCGGATGGCCGACAGTACCGTTCTATCTTTCCAGGGCTTTAACAGATTTATATGGTATATCTGTTCCGGCTTTCTTTTGCCCAGCTGGTAAACTTTGTAATTGACCTGCCCCACTCTTTCTAAGATTTCAAAGGGCCCTTGCCATTTAGCCAAAAGTTTATTTTCCACAGTGGGAACCAATACTAACACTCTGTCCCCAGGAGCAAAGCTGCGTAACCGAGCATTGCGGTTGTATACCCTCTGCTGTGCCTGTTGAGCCCAGGTAGATTCCTGCTGAAGTTTGTTCGTCTCCTGCTGAGCTCTGGTAGATTCCTGCTGAGCTGCTGTAGCTTGGAGCAAGGCCTTAATAATGTCCTCCATTTTGTCCTGGTGTGTAGGTTGGAAGATGAACCTTGCCTCTCTGAACATTGGCTGACGCCTCCTCTATGGTACTCCAAGGACACAGCGTTATTTCCACACTCACAAATTGGGTGTCTGTCCCTTTAATTTTTAAACGGAAAGTTTTCCTTTTGCTGCAACTTCAGTGTGTGTGGGTGCCCGCATTCTCCACCATATTGTGACACAGGTTAGGGGGTCCCTCTCCTGGGTAGAGGACTCCTTCCTTACACACACACACAGCAGCAGGGAAGCAGCACACCAGTCTGGATGCAAGTACAAGCTGGTCGGCGCCTGTCTTTATTGTACAATGACAGAAATATAAAGAAAACATAAATATAAATCCTAGCCCTGTCGGGGCACTAACTTCACAGGTAGTTCCCTCACTACCAGAACCTGGCAGGGCCTAATGCCCTCGCCAGCAACAAAGCACAGCACAGTACTCACAAATAGGTTTTTCAAGTGTCTCTGAGCAAACTCCCTGCCTGCTCTCCCAGGTGAGACACTCAGCCCTAAACACACTAGGCTTATATTGGCCACTCTCAGGTGGAAAACTAACAAGCCTGTTACCAGGCTGCGAGAACCATAACCTGGAGTGGCCGTGGGTGGAGCCCTCCCTCTCCTCTCACCCACAACCCCCAGGTCCCAAACCGGCTTTTCAAAAAGCCGAAACTCAAGCCTGCTACACTGCAGACTTTCTCCTGGGGGTTTAAAACACAAAAGACAGGAATCTGGGACAAATGTACCTGCCACAGACCACTTTACCAGTGATCCTATCACAATATATATATATATATATATGTATTAGGGGTGTGCACCGGCCACTTTTCGTGTTTTGTGTTTTGGATCTGGATCTTTCTTCGTGTTTTGGATCTGGATTGGTTTTGCCAAAACCACCCTTCCGTGTTTAGGGTTCTGGGTTTTGTGTTTTGGATCTGTATTTTTTTTTAAAAAAGCATAAAAACAGCTAAAATCACAGAATTTGTAGGTTTTTCTGCTCCTATGCTATTATTAACCTCAATAACCTTAATTTCCACTAATTTCCAGTCTATTCTGAACACCTCACAATAGTGTTTTTATGTCCAAAAGGTTGCACCAAGGTAGCTGGATGACTATGCTAAGCGACACAAGTGGGCGGCACAAACACGTAACCCATCTAGGCGTGAAACTGAAACTAACAAGCCTGTTACAAGGCTGTGAGAACCAAAACCTGGAGTGGCCGTGGGTGGAGCCCTCCCTCTCCTCTCACCCACAACCCCCAGGTCCCAAACCGGCTTTTCAAAAAGCCGAAACTCAAGCCTGCTACACTGCAGACTTTCTCCTGGGGGTTTAAAACACAAAAGACAGGAATCTGGGACAAATGTACCTGCCACAGACCACTTTACCAGTGATCCTATCACAGTAGTTTAATAGAAATTATTAATGAGACTTATTGTATATAAGTCAATCTCTATGGTATATGGACTTTTATTCTATTATACAAATATGGAAAAATATGTCCATTATACCTAACATGACAAACAGTAAAATTTGGTAGCGAAGGGGAGGGTAGAAAGAGAAAGAAGACAACACGAGGGGGGAGGGGGGAACACAAAGGAAAAAAAACACAAGAGGGAAGAAGAGGGAAGGAATATTGGAGAGAAATAAATAAACAATAAAGATATGACATATAGACATCATGAATAAATAAGTACAATAGGAATGTATAAAAAAAAGTAGGGAGATGATTTGATCTCAGTTGTTTATGCCGTAGACAAAATATATCTAAGGAGACACCAATCAGTAATTTCAAAGAGCTTAATGATGTTGTTTTGAGATGCTGCTTCTAAAGTGTTAATAAAAGGTTCCCATTTCTGACAAAACTTTTCTACTTCTTTGTTAATATCAGGTATAGTTGAGCGGCGATAATAGTAGAGGAGTTGTAACATTTTATGTTTAACCTCAGAAAGTGTTGGAGAATATTTACTGGTCCAATGTAAAAGAATCACTTTCTTAGCAATAGTTATAAATGCAATCACCAGATGGAGTTTAGTTGCTTTATCCGGGCCTAAGTTACATAATATAAAATTTCCACAAATACAAGCTAATGGGTTGGATGTTAGTTGAAGGGAAAACATAGTGTTTAGAAACTGAACAACTTTACACCATTTTTTTTTACTTTTCTACATCCCCATATATGATGTAAGAATGTGGCATTGGTCATTTGGCAATTTGGGCAAATACCGGATTCTGAATCTATCATTGTTTTTTGTTGATCTGGCGATCTTAAAGCCCTGTGAATTGTATGAATATGGACAGGAAGCAAATAGGTTGATTGCAAATATTTAAGAGTAGAGTCAAAGTGGGCGAGAAGGTCAGGTAATGTGGTTAAGGAAGGGATATCTGCTTTCCATGTATTAAGTAGTGAAATACTGGAAGTTGCCAATTGATTATCCGTCAAATACATGTAAAGCATATTAATTCTATAAGGGATTGTAGAGATCAGTCTTAGTAGTGAATGTAGTGGTTTAGGATTTGTCTTCTTAGCTGGATTTGTATGTATAGAATATGTATAGTGCCTAGTTTGAAGTTACAGATAAAAATGGTGGCTCAGCAACTGATATATTTGTTGTAGATTATCAAAAGACAAAAGTTGTCCTCCTGGGTCAAAAACTTTAGAGGCAATTGGTAAACCTTTCTCTTTCCATTGAAGGTAATTGCAATTGGTTACAGAGGGAAGGAAGGTTTGTTTTTTTTCCATAGGGGTACATATGGGGAAAAGAGAGGATTACCATATCATTTCTGATTTACAGTGATCCAGGAATAATATGTGTCTCTAAAAAGGATGTTATTTAATATAGCTAAAGGAATGTCAACTAATTTTGTGTGTAATAATGCACTAGGAGAATAAGGGACAAGCAAGGCCATATCTAGGTGGTGATCATTATAAAGACTTGTCGCCAATAACCAATCACTTACATAATGGAAGAAAATCGATAGAGAATAAGAGGATAGATCAAGGAAACCAAGGCCTCCATTACATCTTGAGGTCTTCATTTGCCAATAAGTGTATGCGGTCTTTTACCTTGCAAAATGAAATGAGAAAAGCAGTTAGTAATGTATTTGATATATTTTATGGTGAGACTAATTGGCAACATTTGCATAGAATAAAAGATTTTTGGGGAAACTACTGTATGCTATTTATTACCGATGTTTTTAATTTTTAAACGTATCCTGAGTTACATAATTTCTGTCATGGTGATATTTTATTAGCTGATTGGCACAGTTTCTCCTATTTTCCTTTTGTTATTTAAGATGCAGTGTATGAGTGAGGAGCAGAGGGTGCACATTGAGTGCACTACGGATGACACTATGGAGAAGGACATAGCTGGGCTTGATGAATCCAGTCAGGTGATGACAGAGATGCCTATGAGGCCAGAGTCTGATATGTTTAGACCAATTCAGCCTCCCTCCCAACACCAACAACTGCTGCATTCCCAACACAGCTACAGTATGGTAGCTTATCTGCACCTTTAATAAATAAAGATGTGTCCTTGCTTGTCTTTGCTACAGTCATGCCAAACAGCCTGGTCCCGTGAGATTCTGTTAGTGCCAGACATTTTTTGCAACTTTTTTTTTGCCGAAAATGTGTTGCAATGTGACTAGGAGGCACCAGGAGACTGTGCTGATTAATTTGATTTGTGACATTTGTATATCTGTGTGTGGCTGAGTCTCTCAATCAGCATGCAAATTGTTATGTTGCAGTGGCCACAGCTTTTTCACACCAAGTTCCAATTACAGACTCAGGCACACACAAGTGTAACATATAAAATTAGTCAGCACAGTCTCTGGTTGCATCGGTCACATCGCATAGTGACTTAGATGCAATTTTGTCAAAAAAAAGACACCCAATGCTAGCAAGGTTGCATGGAACCTGTGGTCTCACTCATGCCAGGCATATCACACTTCATGGTGTATTGAGGATTGATGAGCAAGGACACATCTATAGGCCCTTAACAACCATTCATAGTGCCATCTACAGTGGCATGATGCAGTATGCATAAAATAATCTGTAACCCGATGGAAAAAGACCCACAGATTCCAAATACTAACTATTTCATTAACATATGCACTATAAAAGTTAATTGCAGATTTAGTAGTTCATAAATAACATGTATGGTTTCCAAATTTTTGGTGTGGTTCATTAGGTCAACAATGAAAAGGTCAACAATGTATAGGTCTACACCAAATGGTCGAGATTCAATAGATCAACAGGGACAAAAGGTCGACAGGTACAAAAGGTTGACACACTAAAGGTCGACAAGGATGTAGGCTGAATGGTACAAAAGGTCGACAGTGTCAAAAGGTTTTCACCCTAACTTCCAATTGGTGCCCCACCCTAACCATCCCTCATAGTGCCTAACATTAACCAATGAGGTAAGTGCCAATTCCTAACTGTCCCTCTTAGTACCTATCCCTCATCGTCCCTCTTATTGCCTAACCATTGTGGTACTGTAAGTGCCTAACCCTGCCCCTCCTTGTGCCTAACCCTAAAAAAAATGTTTTGCCCATTTCCGTGTTCATCTTTGCACCTGTCAACCTAAACCCAAGTCGGCATCTTGTGTGTCTATCTTTTGTAACTGTTGACCTATTGTCCCTGTCAGTCTGTTGACTTTTGACCATCTGGTGTCAACCTATTGCTTGTCAACCTTTCATTCGGAACCCAAAAATGTTTATGCCTTTATTATTTATAATGTGCACTTTTATGGTAAACTGTAATATCTGTTTGCAATAAACAGGTTTAGTAGGGCTATAGGATAATGTGACCCAAAGTTGTGGTGAGATTAGGGAGCCAAATTTCAGAACAGCCAATTACTTTCCTGTAGCCAGAAAGCGTAGAGTTGCCACCAGTCTCTCCTTTCCTGGAATGGCACTCCTTAAAAAAGAATCTTTCTTCTCAATATGTGGACTGACCAGATGAATCATGTCCAGGAAGGTGGCATCTTCCATGTGAAAATAATTACTGTAGTCATCAGGATTGCCATCATGAATCTTCTGGAGCAAGGTCATGTGTGCAGCCAGTGAAGCTACATACAAGGATGCATGCGCAGATCTCCAAACATCAGAGTTGTATGCAAATTATCAGGTTTATAGACAACTCTTAAGCAGCCCCCGAGTCTCCATGGAAAGAAAACACAAACATAGGCCCTCATTCAGAGCCGTTCGCTATTTGCGGTCGTTCGTTTAAAAACAAGGGGTGGCTATTCAAATGATCCGTACGCACATTGTAGTCTGTTCACACCTCTAAGTCTGAACGAGCGAGCAAAACATACGCTCGTTTATTTGTTAAAAACGCCCCCTGGCCGCTCGCATCCTACGTCATGTCCGCTATTTATTAGATTAATCGAGTACATCGACCAGCGTATGAACTGCTCGCTATTCTTGTGGTTGGTGTTTGCTACCACAAATTTGCGAGCAGTTCTGGCTCTAAAATAACCCAGTGACATGGTCAATGACGCTGCTGTTTTAAATATACACACCCATAAAACGCCCGTTTTGACCTTTAAGCACGTCTGCGTTCGGATCTCCACTCCCCATTTTCAAGCACCATCCCCTGTTACCACCCACATACGCCTCATTCTGTCACTCAAAATAGCAGGCACTCGCTATATAGCGTACAAACGATTTTCGGCCGCACTGACTGGTTCGCGCATGCGTACTAAAAACCGTACGCATGCGCAGATGTGCAAACATCGCTCGGAACGAGCGTACTGCCGCTAACGAGCGGCTCTGAATGAGGGCCATAGTTCAATAATGATCTTGTACTTACTTCATTTCCATCCTCATCCAGCATAGAAAGAAGCTTGAAACAAGGGGCAGTCACACTGATCTATCTTCACAGATGCAAATAGGAAGTTTTTGCATACAGCGGATGCGCAGAAGAAAATATTTGCATCTTTCCATATGTCCGTCCTATTCTGAGTTTGTTGGATCTGTCTTTCAATGAAATAGGGCATTTTGGGGCATGAACTGCAGGGAAGGAGAGTTTCTGATGTATCTCTTTCACCTAGCATGGGACTGCTGCAAGTGCTCAGTTGCAGCTGATGGCGTAAAATCAATAGGCTGCACAGGTTTCCCATTGCATTAGTTGAATGGATTCTTACATTATCATAAAGTAGTAAAACAGGCTTCTTTGGCAGCCCTAAATATGGCCAAAGCCGTAACTAGACATTTTGGTGTACTGGGCCAGAAAGAGCAGTGGTTCTCTCCTCCCCAACGTATTTTTTAAATAGGGACATAAGATACGGACCTTGAAAAGGGGGTGGTCTCATGGTGAAGCGACATGACAAATCTGATTTGTCCCATACGATGATGTAAGGTTACAAATCCTTTTGTACCACTGTTATCTAGGTGTCGGTGTCAAATGCAGTGTGACTTTAATGGCTGCGGTGATGATACACAATAATTATGCAGTATAACTCACCAACTCTGGAAGTAGGAGAGTGCTGGTGAAGCTGCACCTGCAGCAGGATTTGTTCATCAGAACAGCCATGTACAAACCTGGAGCCAGCAGTGTATCTCACCTGCTGAAGGTATAGTCCCAGGTATAACAATATTTTAAACTGTGTGCATTAAATAAAGGATGATGTGAGATAATGTGTTTTGAGAGGTGACCTCATGGAGGGGTCAGCCTCAGAGTAGATCAAAGGAGGGGTGGATGTGGATCAAAGAAGATGAAGCTACAACTGAGAATGATTATATACAGATAATTGAAAGGCACTTCCAAACAGTGCCCCCTGCCCTCAGTGCCAAGTGCTGTGGCACATGTCACACCACCCTAGTTACAGTCATGATGCTGAACCTGCTCCTAAAATGGCTTCAGCTATCCTTCAATTCTGTACAGTCCAATCTATATGAAGTCTATATATTATATATTAAATACTAGTAATATTGAAATTTGTAACAAGAAACAGCATCAGTGTGCCATGCTTTCTTTCACTTCCATCAGTCTTGGAAGTGTAACCAGGAAAAAGTATAGTTGGATGCATCCTAGAGCACCCTAAATAAATGTGTATATACAAACATTTTACCTTTAGCCATTATGCCTTACAAGTTTGTTCAATCTGTGCATTAATTGGAAACTGATGGCTAGTGTAGAACAAA
Source organism: Taudactylus pleione (assembly GCA_031769625.1). Classification (NCBI taxonomy): domain Eukaryota; kingdom Metazoa; phylum Chordata; class Amphibia; order Anura; family Myobatrachidae; genus Taudactylus; species Taudactylus pleione. The sequence goes on from JAUIMM010000614.1 coordinate 1,434,116, forward strand.
CATGATTAATACCTAGTCATTATTATACAAGCATAGCTGTACCCACTTTATATACAGAGATAAAATAAACTACAACATTTTTATTTTATCCTCTTTAGCTTTCACATTGTGTGTTGTGCTTGCTTCTGCTTCCACATATATTGTACATGGCTGATGTGCGTGAGGCGAATCAGATGTGTATTACATAGAAGTGAATCTGAATTTGATTACAGAATTTTTTAAATATTTAATATTCTTGTTTGTATATTGATCCTAAAATTTGGCTGAATAAAATAAAACAGAATTTGTGGGTCTTTATAGAACCCTGTATAATCCCAAAACACAGTGGCACTATCAAGGATGAAATTGTCCATTCTATAGAAACTGTGGATGTTCATTAAATGAAATGCCTATAAAAAAGCATTAAGCATAAGACACAATCCCTAAACAAACATTTACATTAAACAGTATTAACAAGTATTGTTAATACTGTTTAATGGTGTTATGCTGTCCACTAGAAATCACTTCATTGCCTATTCAGCACGGATGCTGATTTTGGTCTGGTTCCCCCACTTTGATCTCCTCAAACATGTCACCTGACAAAAGGCAACAAATACTGTGTGTCTAACACACACTGACTGAGAACATCTCCTTCAAGCTGAGACAGTAATTGATTTATTGTATTACAGACCCAGCTGGATCAGTCATTTGCTTGAAGAAGATTCTCAGTATGCATAACTGGATACTTGTACCTGAAATCCAGCTGGTGCCAGCTCCTATAGCTACAGCAAACCACACAGTGCTAATTTAAATGAGTTTCTAATAATATGTTGATTGATTGCTGTTCCACTGCTGTAATGTTAATTTTCCATTAAAAAACTTTAAAAAAGACATGCAATATAAGCTTAAATATACAATGCACATGCTATGTACTGTATAAAAATGTATAGATATTATGAGGCAATATAAAATATTTGAATGTTCCCCCTAATAATGTGAATTACCCATTGCTGCATATCGTGGTAATAATATATGATATTTAAAGACAATTTTTCAAAAGAGTCTTGCCAGGACTTGATCACTTTACTCCCATTGCTTGCATCTTCTCTCCTGGTGATCTGTCCTGTCTCCATCGCTGTGGTGGGAGCAGTTAGTCTGTCTCTTTCAGTGCCAGGGATTCCCTGCAATACCTTTCTCACTGTTGTGTTCAATGTATGGATTCCATGTGCCATCAAATAGCCTTTTCATTTCCACTGTACATTTTACAGTGAAATATGCATACTATATATCAGCAGGAGTCATATGCTTGCTTCTATGTATGTTTTTTAACTGTACATCAAAATATGAAGGAGCTGGACTTGTGTTCCAATTTTGTTTACAGGAAGCAAAACAGCAACACTAGAAAAGGATTGAGTGTCTATGCAATAGTTCTACTACCTGTAGTGCTATTGTTTGACACAGTAAATGTAGAAGATGAAAGGACTAAATTTGTCTACCTATGTATGAACAAGGGATTAAAAGAGTAATTTAAATCATTGTTGACAACTACAAAAAGTATGGATTTGGATCTGTTCATTATTTATTACTAATTATTTCCAGCAGATTACACAGCGCTGTACAGAGAATATTTTATCATACACATCCGTTACTCTCTAATTGGAGTTTACAGTTAAAATTTTCTACCACAAAAACAGTCTAGGATTCCTTTATATCAGCAGCCAATTAATGTACAGCTAAAGATAGCTTAACTTATAGATAGCAATGCTAACCACTATGCAATTAGTATATTGCTGTCTATTTGGGATGTCAAAGCCATTACTGAAAAAAGATTGCTTAGCCACCTTGACAAAAGGTCACAGTCTTTGGGGAAGTGCCTACTTTTTACTCTGCTAGCTAGTTTTCATGGACAGTGAAACCTGGCCTTGGGCATTCAGTTCCACTTATTGCAAAAAAAAAAGTATAGAAAAACATGAAAAATAGTTTCTTCTGCTATCAACTATCTGAAAAGAAGAAGGATGGAAGCTGTCCTTCAACATGGGAAAACTTTTGGCAAGTCCTGGTAGGGTCACTGCTGTTGCCAACACTATATCCTTGATTAAGCCTATATTCTGAAAATGTAGTGGTATACTGTACTGTATGTGTTTTAGATAATGCCTACTTTAAGATTTTATATAAAGTTAACAATTGTCCTGAAGTAGTCCCAAGGGAACCTGTAAACAGCCCTCACAGACCCAAAAATAAGTGAAATAGTCTGGTCGGGAACTGCCAAGAAAAGGCCCTATGTTAAGTACATAGTAGAGCAATATACGATAAAGGGCTTTCACAGCAGTAAATCTTTATCTAAGGGACTGTAGGTGGGTTGGGGGAGTTACAGCTTCCCCTTGGACTACTTAAAGATCTTCGGACTTGGCAAGTATTTAATAAAAAAATGCCCTTAAAATAATCTATACTAATATTAGAAGAATGTTGTATCTTTGTTTTAAAAGTTGATGCAAACACTACTATCATTTTGTAGTGGAAACTACTAGAAATAACCTGCACTTTCTTTCTTCTCAATCTCTCAAGTTAAAGCTGAGCAATAACAAAAAGAAAATTTATTGACATCATCAATGCGAGAGACAGATGTGTGGCACCATGTGCGCGGTCAGTAAGGGGTGGGGGGAGGGATGCTTTGGGTCCTTGTTCAGTTGAATAAGGTAGGCAACATAGCAGTCTGTGCACTGGGTACACTGTGACATTGATGTGAGTGCAGGGTGAAGACACTGCTGCTACCAGTCTATATATTGCTGCTGGTTACATGGGATACTCCCACAACAGGGTCCTTATGCAAAGCAATACAAATATTACACCTGAAATAAAAAAAAAGTTTGCACAAGGGATGTCATTGTGGGCAAAGCTGTGGGCAACAGCTAGTTTGTGTCTGTTTGTTGTATTTATAAAACCTCATGAATAGAGGCCACTACATTGTACAGCTGTATCGAAGTCATTATCTCCTATATCAACTCTCTTTTGACATCACTAATGTAATGCATGGTGTCCTCTTCTTTGGACATCTACCAATCTTAGAAGGTATGCCACCTAGTGGCAGCTTTTAATTCCTACGACAACAATAAGGTAAAATGGCTGATAAATGTTTGCCAGCACTGGGCACATAAGGTATTTCTGTAAAATATTTTTACTCAAAGAAAGCAGATCAGGTAAAACATAATAAATTCAAGGAAAGTAAAGTTTAGGGCATAATATGATAGATGTTTTGATCAAATACTCAATTTATTTTTTCACAGTTGATGTAAAATCATTCGTCCACTTCAGTGGACATTGTGCAATACAGATATCCATACTGCGTGCAAGTATTATCCTGGTATATAAACCTAACCTAATATGCCAGTTTTGACAGCTGCTAAACTGATATGTAGCATTATATGTTACCTTAACTCTTTTAAATTGTAAATGTTTTCAAATTATTATCATTAGTAGCAGCTGTGGTTGTAGTATTAGATGCTTTATTAGTAATGTTTTTATTGTCCCCAGAAATATTGCAGTGATATAGACACTGACATTGATGATTGTGAATGGCAGCCAGACCCTAAGGGTATGCAAATACAGTAAGCAAGATAATAAGAACAAATTGGAACCATACCAGAATTTTTTTGTCATTTTACCTTACTTATTTGCAAAAAAAGACTTCCACGGTTAAAATACTGTTATACAATAATAGGACATTTTTTTATGTTGTGATTGCATGTTGTCCACTCAAGTGGACACATGTATAACTTCTTTAGTTCTACAGTTTAAAAAAAGCAAACACTTTTTTGTTTATTTATAAGCCCTGAAGACTAATAAAAAAACATAAAACAATTCTTTCATTAGGTTAACATAACTTTTTTCTCCTGAAAACTGTGTCTATATTTACATTTAGACTTGATATTCTCCAAGTGCCAGCAGCCAGGTTTAGCAGCCAGGCAATGCAGAGGCTCATACATCTTCAAAGACAAAGTGCTTAAAAAAAAATTGGATTTCTATTTCCTCTTTACCTACTGGGTATAGGTTATTATTTTTGTGAGCCTTATCACCCAGGGAAAAAAAGCTCTGGTTCAAACTGGCCTAGGACTGGTAGGAAATATAGTGGAGGGTCACCAAACTCCTGGTTCCCCTCTGAGTTCTATAAGCCCAGACTGGCTAGAAAAGCCAAGTGCTGGTTATCCTGAAATTAGGGGGACCCCATGTTGATTTTGGTGTAACCACAACAAGACTGAAAGCGCAAGTGCTCACTAAAATGTAATGGGGAGCCTCATGTATTTTTCTTCAATTATTTGTTTTACCATGCAGTAGTAGGCAGTGTCTGTCCTACTCCTAGGATATCTCGTTAATGTACCGTATCAGTTATAACATCATAACAACACAGCAATTACACTACTGTACAGTAATGTATGTGTGCTGATTTGCATCCCATTCAACAAGCGTTTGCAATATTATTAAAAAGATTGGTTGTGCGAACATGATTGGTCCACTTTTTAGGGATATCCATCCACTTCTATAGTATGGATCCATGTGTACAAATGGCCAACATGGTCAAAAGGTCAACACAAACATGGTCAACACAAAAATGCCCAACACATTATATTTATTTGTTTTTTATTATTTTTTATAAAAAAAAATAGGGTTAGGGTTTGGTCAAACTGTCAACACTAAAATGGTCGCCACTTTCATTTAAAAAAAATATATTTTTATTTGAATAGGGGGTTGGTGAAAATGTCAACACTAAAATGGTCGACACAAAATAGTCGAAACAAATATGGTTGACACATGATACATTTAAAAAAAAAAAATTGGTTAAGGATTGGTAAAAATGCCAAACAAAAGTGGTCAACACATTTTTTTAATTATTATTATTTTTAGAGTTAGGGTTTGGACAAAAGGTTGACACATAAATTTTCTAAACAAAAATGATTGATATGTATTTTTATTATTATTATTATTATTATTATTATTATTTTTACAGTTAGTGTTTAGTCAAAATGTTGACACAAATATAATCAACACGTTATTATATTTTAGATTGATATTAATTTTTTAAGGTTAAGGTTTGTTCAAAAGGCTGACACAAAAATAGTTGACACAAAAATGGCAGACAAAGGATCATTTTTTTTCTTTAGGGTTTGGGTTAGGTTTAGGTATAATTCATCTCACTGAAAGCTGTGCATGTGTATGACTCCTGTATGAGCCCCTGAATCCCAATACATTGTAGGTGCATCTGAGACCTCTTTGAGCCCCTGCACCCCATAACTGTATGTGTGTGCCATTGCAGGGTGCAGGGGAGTTGTGGAGCCACTGTATGTACAGTAGTGCCATCAGTGCTGTACTTCAACATTATTAAAGACGAGACTTTGTGGTCTTATTGAAAACTGAGGTTGCATTTGAGACCCTGAACCCAACACTTGTGGGTTCATCTGAAACTAGATTGTTGTGGATGGACTAACTCCATCACTGTACTTTCTAAAAAAAAAAATATATAGGAATGAATCTAAAGTAATCTGTTAGGATTTGCGGTTAGCAAATCATCTTGGTGGCAATTCCCAGTCTTAGTTGTTACTGGGATTCTGCATCATGTCCTATCCTTGTTCTGGCTTTTTGCAAGAAGCTGGAAATCCTGTCTTGTCTGTGTCAATTCATTGCCTGTCATTCAGGTCTGTCTGTGTTTGTGTTGTTTCATGTGTTCACTAATTTACTAGCTCTCTCTCTGCAGAGCAGGTACACACATGCCTTTTAATTAGAAATCACTCTCCAGGAAAGGTCTCTGATTGGATCCTGCATCTCATAAGTATACACCCAGCCCTGATCTCATTGCCGGTTATACTGTGTCACTACCAGAGTATGTTTGCTGTGTTCAGTTCCTAGAGCTTGCCGGTCTACTGAGTACTTTGGTTATTGAATCTGGATCCTGTCTCCATTCAGCCCTGCAGTATTATACCACAGTCCTGACTGTTACCTGCAGTGTTTCCACCTCACTGCTTCCATTATGTGTTAATGCAGCATCTGAATCCACCTGTCTGCTGTTTAGGCCCCTGCTTAGACCATCTCAGCTGCTTGTGTCAACCTGGCGACACAGGCCACATTACAGAGTGTCTGTGAGTTCCTTTGGCCTGGCTGCAGATTGTTCCTTTTCTCCTGCTCACTGAACAACCACCAAATGGCTTCCTAGCCACTCAAAGTAGCTTCTGTGCTACCACCAATCTCCAAATGGCTTCCTAGCCATGTCCAGCAGCTCCTGTGTCGCCAACATTCACCATATGGCTTCCTAGCCACTACAAGTAGCTTCCGTGCTACCACCAATCTCCAAACAGCTTCCAAGCTGCACCAAGTAGCTTCTGTGCTACCACCAATCTCCAAACTGCTTCCTAGCTGCATCCAGCAGCTCACATACTGTCAACGTTCACCATACGGCTTCCTAGCCACACCTAGTAACTCCCGTGCTACCACCATTCCTCATTTGGCTTCTTAGCCACTCCAAGCAGCTCCCTTGCCCCAACATCGGCACCATCTCTGCAACATCAGCACACTTGCCGCAGCATCGGCTCTCAAAGCCATTATTAATACATAGACTATCTATGGCTATTGCAGCACCATCGGCACCATTGATGCACAATCAGCTCTCAAAGCCATTATTAAACCATAGACTGTTTATCTATGGCTATTGCCGCACCGTCGGCACTATTGCCACACCGTCAGCTCTCAAAGCCATTATCTAACCATAGACTGTTTATCTATGGCAATTGACCCAACATCAACACCATCGCTGCAACATCGGCACACTTGCCTCACCATCGGCTCTCAAAGCGATTATTAATCCATAGACTTTATCTACGGCTATTGCTGCACCAACGGCACCATTGCCACACCATCAGCTCTCAAAGCCATTATTAAGCCATAGACTTTATCTACAGCTATTGCCGCACCATCGGGACCATTGCCGCACCATCAGCATAATTGCTGCACCATTGGCATCACTGCCGCTCCATCAGCACCATTGCTGCACCATCAGCATAGCTGCCACAGCATCGGCTCCCAAGCTATTGTCCAAAAAAACAAACTGTACTCTCACAACATCTGGACCATCGATATCTTTATCATCATCAACTGTGTCAGGACTAACTGTTCATTAATTTACTTATTGAATTCCCCTGTATCTCCATGTGAGCCACTACTACCTCGAGCATAAGTCCAGGCGGCCGCCTAAGTACCGGTGAACGTATCCTAGTTCTAAGGGAACAATGGGCTATTGTTATTGGTGGAAGATCTCGCTAGCTGGGTTCATAATCATGATTACAAAATAATATTGGGTTGGGATGGGATTTGAACCCTGGACCATTGCAATGTAAAACCTCCACTCTACCACTAGGCCAAGAAGGTTTCCACAGTTATCTACTGAATCCTTGTGCACTCCACCCACCCGCTGCCATTAGGGAGGGCGCAATGAGGGGAGCTTAATAATAATGATAATAATAATAAAAATGTGTCTACCTTTCTAAATATCATACTAGTACATGTAAACACAGTACCCGAGCATTAGTGAATGTTAAAAGCTGTGCATGCTTGTGACACCTATCTGAGCCCCTGAGACAAAAATATAGAAAAATATTTATTTTTAAAAGTACAGGACCCACACACATACTGTAATGATTTAAAACTTTATTACACATACTTCTACAGCCATGATTCCATGGCAAAAACGCTGACAAATTCTGTTAGCCAATAATCGGGTAGCAATACAGAAAATGCATTAGATATCAGATGCATGCGCAGTGTAGTTTAGAAAAAGCGACACCTATTAGACAAAAAGTTGTATTAGATGCATTGACTATTTCCAGCACCTCGGTACATTCCATTGCGATTAGTACTGAAAGGCGTGACTCAAGGCATATGGTGTGGCATGAGATGCAGGGCACGCTTCATGGTGTATGGAGCAACAAACTAGCTACACCCATCTGTATCATGAATCAGTCATAATAATGGTATTTGGCCTATTAAAATATATACATTCCTGCATAGGTCACTGCAGGATCATGTTTTAAGGAGAGCCTACTCAGTATTTGTGTTAGTCATATATGTTTCATGTTATTAGGTATCTTGTTACTGAGATAGTAAGGTGTATAGTTCATTCATTCATAGCCAGTCATCCTAACACTATGTCCTCACAGCACAAGACCCACATGTAATTTGTCTCATAGTGTTACACATACATGATCCATTGTATGAGTTCATTAGGAGCAGAGGAACACTTACCAAACACCGACATGCATTTTGCTAAACCCAACTTTGTCAAGGCATGAAACAAGCTTCCTCCTTTAATTAAATATCAGATTCTCCATTCTTTTTTAGACCTGTTGGACTCTTGATCCCATATCTGGCCAACCAGGGCACCTGGACCAACAGTAGATTAAGCCTGTTTTTCCTTTTTGACCATATAGTCCTGATCTATCCCATCCCTACCTAACATCCATTTTCTACTTATTTATTTTTCCATTATTATTTTTTACCATATTATTATATATCACTCTCCTTTCTGTTGTCACCACTCTCTCACCATACTTACTGTAACATTAATATAATCCTTTCTTTCATGTCCTCCCTCTTTAACTGTCCCCTCCTCCTCCTTGTCTTCCACTCTCAGCTCTGCACATGCCTTTTGTTATGTCCCTAATCTTTACCTATTTCAGTTACTAGGCTACTCCCTTGAGCACTGCTAAGCTCAACTTAATTCTTCCTCATCACTCCTCTCCTTTCTACTGTGCTCTATGAAACACCAGATTGGTTTGTAATAAACTGGCATTTATCTATGACTCCCTCAAACTCCTTTGCCATTACCAATCTGTCTTTTACTTTACAACTCCATATTTTCACTTGACTCTGTTGCCTTATGGTCACTTTCAGGCTATACCATCCTTCTCCCCTACTCTCTAGACTCCCTAGTTAATTTTAGAAATGTACTGTAGGTGCACAGCTGACTGATACAGGAAGAATCCATGCTGCCTACCTCCATTTCAAATTCATGCTCACATCCAATAGTCCTGTTCTGTCTCATACTATCTTTAACTCCACATTATACTCCCCGCTCCTCCCTCCTTGTTCTCTGGAGAAGCCATCTGCAATGCATTCTTTGCAGCCTCCTCATCCTCAACACTACCCTTCCTTACTTGCCTTTCCACCCTTTTGGACTTCTCCCCTACCACTGGGAAGAAGTTTGCAACCTCCTTTTATACTCTATCTGCCCTCTTGACTCCATACCCTCAAATCTTATCTGCTCTCTTTCTCTCTCTCTCTGAAGCTTGCTCCCATGCACTAGTCAAATCTCTTATCTGCTTCCAATATTCCAACACATGCTGTCTCTTTGCTACCTTTACCTCCACATTATTCTCCCTGCCTCTACAGCACCAACACTACCCTTCCTCACTAACCTTTCTACCCTTTTTGACTTCTCCTCTACCACTGGGAAGAAGTTTGCAACCTCATTTTATACTCTATCTGTCCTCGTGACTCCATACCCTTCCATCTTATCTGTTCTCTCTCTCCTAAGAAACAATCACTTGATCCCAACTCTGGGCCATATTCAATTAGAAGCAGAAAGCCGAGATCAGTGAAAAAATATCACCGATTGCAACTTTTTGCCAGGCAGAAACTTATCTCTGTATTCAATTCCATCTACTTTTCTCCTACGCGGAAAGTCAATGCAATCTAATAGACGAAAAATATTTGCCTCTGTGTAGCAGGAGAAAAAAAGTGCATTTTTTTATTTTGGGGTGCAAAGGTGGGGAAACCCCACTGAAACCTTGGGACAGTCCCCCAAAGGACAACTGCATCAAAAAATCCCTAAAAAAGTGAAGGACACCACAAATAAGTACTTTGAAATTGGGGAAGAAAAAGTACAAAGTTGGGGTACAAACATTAAAAGTAACGAAATTGACTCTTGAGGGTTCTGGAAGTATGTGTGAGGAGTTTTTTTTATTGCATGTGCTTGCATAAGGTGCATTTTCAATTTTTTTTTTAAATCTTCACTTTTGCGACTTTTAAATACAGATGTGCCCAGCTAGTTTGATGGTCCATATGCTATGAAGCATGCCACACAAGGCATGCCACACACATGAGTTGTGCCACACAGAAAGTTTTGTAATGTAGCGTTGCTCTTGAAAAAAGTCATAACGTGTAATACAACTTTTTGTCCACCAGGTGTCACTTTTCCTAAACTACATAGCGCATGCATCTGATTTCCAATGCATGTTCTGTATCACAGCCCGGTGATTGGCTGACAAAAGTGGTGATTCGGTACAATATACAGTAGTACAGCATTTTCCATATGGAATCAGGAATGTATAAAAAAGCTGTAGAAGAATGTCTAATAAAGTTTGAAATCATTAAGCTCTGTATTACACACTGAATGTGTGGTTGAAATTGCACACTTTTGCCAATGTAAGTAGTGTCGGCACTGTCCCAGACTTAGACATTGTAGAGATTTCATTACTTTAGGAACTACTGTAGTAATGGGATGAGGCGTGTGGCCTAGGGGGCTAATGCCCAGTCTCATTGCTTCTCCCATCTTCTTGTCCCATGGGTTCGAGACCTTGTAAATATATATATATATATTTTTTTTTCTTAAATCTTCACTTATTGCAGTATTCAAAATATGTGGAGGGCATGCCCAGTGCTTCTGGAGTCAAACGCAGTGAAAGTGGGATGTCTGTATTACAGTACATACTTTAGAGCGTAAACTTGCGTCAATGTCGATGCTGTCCGAGACTTGGACACTATAGTGATTTCTCATGACCAGCAAATGGTAGTGGGTTCTGTTTGAGAGTGAGCTCTCTGCATTACACACTGAGACTATGCATCTAAAGCACAAACTTGCATCACTGTATGCACAGCTGGCGCTGTGGTGGCTGTCAGCCAGCTCTGAGGGGTTACAAATGGGATCTCTGGTGCATGCTCAGTGGAGGGGTTGCAATGGGATTTCTGGCACATGCCCTGTGGAACCAAGTCATGCAGTACGCCATGTAGCGCTACAGTATGCCAGCCATGGCGTATGGAAGATCACAGCACTGTGCATGGAAGATCACAGCACTGTGCATGCCCCGGGTTTCAGGAGTCAAATGCAGTGAAAGTGAGATGTCTGTATTACAGTACATACTTTAGAGCACAAACTTGCGTCAAAGTCTGCGCTGTCCCAGACTTGGGCACTATAGTCATTTCTCATGACCAGTAACTGGTAGTGGGCTCTGTTTGAGAGTGAGCTCTCTGCATTACACACTGAGACTGTGCATTTAAAGTGCAAACTTGCGTCAATGTCTGCACAGTTGGCGCTGTGGTGGCTGTTAGCCAGCTCTGAGGGGTTACAAATGGGATGTCTGGTGCATGCTCAGTGGAGGGGTTGCAATGGGATTTCTGCCACATGCCCTGTGAAGCCAAGCCATACAGTATGCAATGTAGTGCTACTGTATGCCAGCCATGGTGCATGGAAGATGACAGCACTGCGCATGCCCAGTGCTGCTGGAGTCAAACAAGCGAAAGTGCAATGTCTTTATTACAGTGCAAACTTTAGAGCGCAAACTTGCGTCAATGTTGGTGCTGTCCCAGACTTGGACACTAGTGATCTCTCATGACCAGTAACTGATAAGGGGCTCTGTTTGAGAGAGAGCTCTCTGCATTCCAAACTGAGACTATGCAATTAAAGCGCAAACTTGCATCAATGTCTGCATGGTTGGCGCCATAGTGGCTGTCAGCCAGCTCCAAGGAGTTACAAATGGTATCTCTGGCACATGCCCAGTGGAGGGGTTGCAATGGGATTTCTGGCACATGCCCAGTGGAGCCACACCATACAGTACGCCATGTAGCACTACATTATGCCAGCAATGGCGTATGGAAGATCACAGCATGGTGCATGGAAGATCACAGCATTGCACATGCAAATTGCTTCGGGAGTCAAATGAAGCGAAAGAGGGATGTCTGTATTACAGTACATACTTTAGAGTGGAAACTTGCATCAATGTCAGCGCTGTCCCAGACTTGGACACTATAGTGATTTCCCATGACCAGTAACTGTTAGTGGGCTCTGTTTGAGAGAGAGGTCTTTCCATTACAAACTGACTGTGCATTTAAAGTGCAAACTTGCGTCAATGTCTGCATGGTTGGTGCTGTGATGGCTGTCAGCCAGCTCTGAGGGGTTACAAATGGGATCTCTGGCACATGCCCAGTGGAGCCAAGCTATACAGTACGCCAAGTAGTGCTACATTATGCCAGCCATGGCATATGGAAGATCACAACACTGTGCATGGAAGATCACACATGCATATGCCCAGTGCTTCGGGAGTCAAATGCAGCAAAAGTGGAATGTCTGTATTACAGTACATTTTTTAGAGTGCAAACTTGTGTCTCCACTGTGCATGTGCAAGAAATACCATTGCAACCCCTCCACTGGGACAATCATTTGTTGCAAAGTGATCACTTAACCACTAGCCCACAAGCCAGCTACAGAACAGTATATGAAGAACAGCACATACTGTAGCGGGCTCGTCCTTGGGCACTCCACTCACCCGCTGCTGTTTTTAATAATAAAAAATTTGTCTTCCTTTCCAGACATTATACAGTATTAGTACATACTGTATATACACAGTACCCCACCATTAGAGAATAATTCGCCCCGTGCATCTCATTACTCTACAGTATCAGTTATACCATGATAACAACTCAGGCAACTACACTACTATACAGTTATGTACAATATGTGTACTAATTTGTGTCCCGTTCTAAGAGCTTACTGTATGTGCAGTACAGTATGTGATATTAAAAATATTGGTTGTGTAAACATGCAAATACTGTACAGTGCATGAATGTGATATCCATCCAATTTAACAATATGGTATTCAGTACAAATTACAACAGTGGAGCACTCTCCAACCAGCGGTTAAGCGCTATATTACATGCTGTAGCGTATCCTTCGTTGAAGAATACCACGGTATGCCACAAGTCCAGCCATCACATAATGTTCCATGGCACGACTCAGAGCCCTGAATGGCGTGGCATGAACAACAAACTAGCTGGGCACATCTGTATGCAAGCACTCATATTCAAGTACCCCAAATTTGACAGGACTACTTATTTTCTACTAAAAATTCTGCTTTATGCCATTCTTCACCACTTCGGCTAAGACACTAATTAGAGGCAATTGTGCAAAGTTAACTACCCCAAACAGTTTTATTAGTGATATTTCGGCACTATTACATTGATCCCCAATGTTCCTGCATCTTTTTGGGGGGGTTCAGCCTGATTTTTCCAATTCTGACACCACTTTTCGCCTATTCTGACTGTGCGTGTCTCCGTTTTCGCATCTTTAAGAATTGAATAGGGCAAATCACGGTTACACGCATGATAAGTTCCATGGCTAAAATACGCGATGTAGGCAAAAAGTCCGGTAGGCGAAACTTTATCGCGTGCGTGAAACTAATTAAATACGGGCCTCTATCTCTAACTACCACATTATCTCTCATCTACCCTATGCATTCAAGCTATTTGAGAAGATTGTCTATCTCCACTTCATCTTATTCCCTTCTACTCACATACTTTTTAACCCTCTTCAATTTGGCTTCTGTCTCCACTCCACTGAAATTGTCCTAATCAAGGACACCCATAACGTTCTCATGGCCAGTTTCAAAGATCACTTCTTTCTCCTCATCTTCTTTGATATGTTTGGAACCTTTGACATTGTCAACTACTGTACTTGCTTCTCCTCCACACTCTGCTTCTCCTTCATACTCTCCACTTCATGGTCTGTCATATCATGGTTCAACTTCTACATCAGCAACTGGTCTTTTTCTGTCTTAATCTCTGACTCCAACTCCCTCTCACTTCCTTTACATGAAGGCATTCTCCAAGAGTCCTTTCTAGGGCCCCTGTTCTTCTTCCTCTGCATCTCCTCCTGTGAAAATCTCATCAGCTAGTTTGCCTCTCAATAACATATATACAATCTACCTCTCCACTGACCACTCTCCTTCCATCATCTCTCATGTATCCAACAGGATGTCTGCCATCTCATTTTGGATGTCCAAGTGCTTTATAAAACTCCAAATGGCAAATACCAAACATATTATATTTTCCCCATTCTATTTTCCTTTATCCTCTCAATTCCCCCCTCTGTTGACAACCTCACCCTCACCTCACCCCCTGAAGTATGCTACTTAAGTGTCACCCTAAACTTCACTATCTTTTTCATTCCCCACAATTAGGCAATTTCTCAATGTTACTGATTCCACCTTCAAGATTTTGCTGTCATCTTCTGTAACTCACTTTTCATTATCAGACCATCAGTCTCCCCAACTGTAAATTAACCCTTTAGAATGTTGCTTTTTTATTCAAGCATCCCAGCCCTCCTCTGAAGACTTTACAAAGTTATGCTACATCAAGTTCTTCCCTATCACACTTCAAGTCACCAGTGCTCTGTTCCCTTGCCTCCTCCTCTCCTTTAATGACTTCAACTCTGTTTGCTTGTCCATTTGTTGCATACAGGATCATCAACAACTGAACCTTTTCTCCCCTGTGACACCTGATAGCTTTATTGAGCTTCCCAATTGTCTCTCGCTCTTTCTCTCTAGATAGATAGATAGATAGATAGATAGATAGATAGATAGATGAGTAGATGGTTATTCCTACTAACATGCCCAAATCAGCCATGAACCCAATCTAGCACCACTTATACATTGCCATACCTGGCAACAAGGTCACACAGGAACCGTTTTTTTTTGTGAACCCTTGCATTCTGACACTAGCCTCAAAAACTATATGAAATAGCCCTTATTCAAATACAGAGGGCGTAAACTGAGGCTACAATATATGCTAAGTTCCCGTAATCTATATGTGGTTACACAATATTTATTTCTCTTTGATAAGAGTGCATTTAATTTTTACTTATTTACAGTTAATTAACCAAACATGTTGTTATATGTGAGAATTTCTGTACACTCCACCATTTACCATCATGATTACTTTCCCTTATGCAAGTTTACTTTATTTTCTAATATAAAATGCAGTTTCATAGTATCATGTCTTTAAATCTCTATTTTTGTGGTGCATTCTTCTGTGTACTGCTTGATAAAGGGCCTAAAACATTGCTGATTTCTATCGCTATGCTTTAAGCCTAATAAACACATTGGTTTTTTTTAAAGATCCCACATTGCATGCATGAAACTAACTGTGTATTTTCACCTGTACACTTGAATCTTATCCGATCATCAACAACATTTCCCATTTGCATCAGCCCTATCCCTTGTGCAAAAGATATGTCTGATAAAAAATGTGTATTTTATTTATGCTTCTGGCCAAGTCTGCATAGCTTACAATGCCATAGCTACATATGCCCTCCGCAAACATTGTCTTCATGTTTCCAGAGCATGCGCTGTGCAAAAACACTCAAGTTATGTTCTGCAAATGGCTGTACATTCAGCTCTGCATTGGCCCATGAATGTAAATACCATTAAATGATTTTCATTGTAATGCATATTTTCACTTTTTCATCATGGTAAAAACTATTGTTCTTGCCCTTCTGACTTATGAGAAGATAATGAGAGAGCATAAGTAATTTTATTTTCCATTTACCTTCTGCAGCACAACTAATGTGTACTGTAACAAACTGTTATTTGACCCTCTTAAATCTAGGTAGCTAAAATACATATTGGTTGCCATAAGGTTACAGTATCTCTATAAACCTAAGTAAATTAAAGTGATATAAAAGGAGGTTTTAAAATCATGGATAAGACAGTTAATTAAACAAAAACTCGTATTATGACAAGTAGTTTTTCATTATAACATAATCCTTCAGTTTGCTGTAATAGGCAATAGCTAATAGATTTCCCTATGTGAGAACTCCCTAGTAATTACATAACTGCAAAACTACTCCCCTGCTGTATAATGTCAATGGTTAGTGGCAAGGGTGAAACGACAGAGCTATAAATACACGCTAAAGAGGCATATAATGAGAACAGCAGTGAATGTGCAGATATTTTAACAAGGACATAGTTTAACACCTTCATTGGCCAGAATGTCAGCACTGCTTTTTACAGCAAAGGAGATGTTAGACATATGGTAACATGGTAGAACTTTTTTCCCCTTCTTGCTAGGGACCTGGAAGTGACATGAGTGAGGGCGGAAGTGCAGTTCATGTCCATGAAGGCCAGCTAAACAAGTAAGTTGTCCCCACTAAAACAAGAAAGTTGTCCCCTTGCGGCTCAGTGGCTCGCTGTGCTCGCCACATGGTAATATTCCCCCTCTATGCCCACTTGGTTGGTAGGGAAAGATGATGGACACTGGCTGATGACATCAGGGTCCTCTCCGTGAAGGGGATTTAGACACTACCCTGGTAACATATGAGTTAATAGTACATTATATCAAAGCTTTACAGGCAGCACAGAATCAATCCAACCTCCAATATGACTTTCAAAGTGCACCGGGAACAACCAGTGGATGCAGCTATGTTGTGGACTGAACCTACAGTACATATAGGATGGGTACGGGATGCCCGAGCGCCAGCATCCCATACACATCCTGCCTCAGTGATGTCACTAGTCCCTATTACGTATACACTGTGTTCTTAGATATTTAGCTATCCCAAGAAATGTATGTCCTCACTGTTTGTGTGAGAAATGCATTGTAAATAGGGCTAAATAACATAAAATTCAATACTAATCTCAAATGTATTTATATTTTGAACGTTAAGAGGTATATTTGTTAGTAGGTTATTTTGTTAATTAATTAATAAATATATTTTTTATGTATTTACATATTGTACAAACTATTTATTGGGGAATTTGGGACAATTTTACTCTGCAAGTCATTTGGATAGGAAATACATTTTTAATGGGTTTAAAATGCCATGCCAATGCATTGCCTATAGATTGTAAGCTTGCAAGCAGGGCCCTCTTACCTCTATGTCTGTCTGTTATTACCCTGTTTTGTTTCCAATTGTAAAGCACAACGGAATATGCTGCGCTATATAAGAAACTGTTAATAAATAAATAAATAAATAAATTGCCCATAAAAAAGAATGGTAAAAACTTAGCCAATCAAAGCACTGTTTACATGTAGGCTGATTGTGGTTGACATAAGTGAAAAAGCAGTTTAATATTGTTGTGGAATTGATTGTGCTTGTAGCTCCACAATATATTTAATCAAATTTTTTTTAATTTTTTTAACCACTTTTGATCGCATCATAAGTGGACATACCAAGTCAAACTTTAAATTACATGTTTGCATGGTGAATGATTTGGCAGTTGTAAATCTCATTGAGTTTCCCAGCATCTGCTCCTCCCCCACCAGTAACTCACATATCCTCGGGACTGCCACAGAATTAATAGATCACCTGTGGCTGCCAGAAGCTAATCATCCAGCAGCCACCAATCTCACTGGGTCTCCCGGCACCAGCTCCTCTTCCAGTCACTCATATCACCTCTCTCCACATTGGCTGCAGTGATCATAGATTATCATCCAGCAGCCGACAATCTCAGATAGTCTCATGCAGGTTCTGCTGTTTCCCCCTCCAGTCACTCCTGCTCTACCCAGTATAGATTTCCATAACATTGCCAACCTACTGTATGGCTTATTGCAGCTGGTGAAGCCACCAATGTCACTGCTCTACCTCCCAGTCTCTCCCCCTTTCAGGTTCTCTGCAACAACAGTGATCCCAATAGCAAAGACACCCCCTCACTTCCGGTTGCTGTCTTCTCACAGGAAAGTAAAGTCTTGTGAGAGGAGTATGAGATAGATAGTAGAGAGAGAGAGTGGCCCATTCATTCATGATAAATGGCCTGTTAACCATGCGGAAACACTAGTTTCTGCATATTTAGTTTACTTTTACCATTCATCTTCAGGGGTCCCAAATGGACCACCTGATATTCAGCAAACTGCCTGTGAAAACAAATGCCATCTTTAGATGACGCTTGTTCTCATAGTCCCACTCCTTCCTATTGGAAGGAGTTCTGGGGATGCGGAGGGATCTGAGTGGATCCTTCCACCTCCTCCTCACTGACCCTCCGACGGCTTTGTGCATGCATGACCTGAGGACCATGCGCAGAAGCTGGCCATGGGGATGGCTAAGTAATGCAGCTAATTTTGTAGCTGCGCTACTAGTCATGGGGACAGCTGATTTTTGGAGCAGCTGTCCCCACACCGGGGCAATGATGAATTGCTCCAGTGTTAAGTATCCCCCACA
Organism: Taudactylus pleione; assembly: GCA_031769625.1. NCBI lineage: Eukaryota > Metazoa > Chordata > Amphibia > Anura > Myobatrachidae > Taudactylus > Taudactylus pleione. Next base: position 1,452,339 of record JAUIMM010000614.1, read on the forward strand.
GCGAGGGGGATACAAAAGTATCCCACGCGGCGAGGTGATTTCATCATCGGGCCATACAGCCCCCAATGATGAATTGGCCCCAGAGAGAGAGATACATGTTGTTATACAATTGCAGGCAAAAGAATAGCAATACAAAAAGTTACAGTATGTTCTATAGTGTCATCAATGATCACACAGCCCATAGTGTGATCATAGCCCCAGATTAACAAACACAAAAAAAATATATGAATTTTGTTTAAGAAGTATGTGTTGTGTACATTTTAAATAGATGTTATGAACCAAATTTAATCATAAAAAGAATGACAAATTTCTGAGCCATGTTTGGATAAAAGTTCATAGGTGGTTAAAAATATATCTATTTTATTGACATTTTCCATTCATTTCAGTCAGCAAAATATTACTATTTGCTTTTCACATAAATACCTTGTATGATGAAACAATTGTGAAATTTCACTTATTTCTCTAGTGTGCAATCAATTTTGAGCAATCTGAAACCCGTGATATTATATGAGATTTTTTGTTGTTGTTTTAGTAAATAATGTTTTACCCCCTATTTGTTTCAGAAAACATAGGTTGATCATTTCTCTGTTTGTGAGAAGCATGGAAATGTTTTCTTTAAAGTTGAACATTACATAGTGATTTGTCTTCTATAATTAGATGAATTGCAATTCCCCATGTGAATTATAAAAAAATAGGAACATTTGTCAAACTCCCCCCTCAAAAGATCTCCACTAAAGGGTTACTTATATTTTGTACTTTAAATTTTGTCATATGCAACCAGTATCAAAGTATAGAAATGTTCAGAAATGGTAACTGTATTGTGCCACTAAAGTAAACATACTGTACAATTATCTGCCAAATCATCCGATAATTATATGAAAGGCCCAATAATTGTATAGTATTTATCCAGGAGAGTTAGCCAATAAATGGCTTCAAATGATCCTTAAACAGTTAGGACGGAAGGTCGGGTTCTGGTGTGCTGCACACGCCATCGTGTTTCCCAACCTCCCGATCCTGTTACAGACATCTGCAGACATCGCACACTGAGCTAAAAATTGCTTAGTATGTACGTGCTCAAACCAATCTTATTATTGCTCTGTCAGGTCAGAGCGTTTATTGGATCTGAAGAATTTATCTGCAGGTGTGTACAGATAAATAGAAACACCATGATCCTTCTCAATCCGCCAGTCATCTAGAGCAAAATGGTGCAACCTTGAAAAAAATGCCATGTCATTGCATGGTTCCAGGGCCGGCCCTAGCCAATTTGGTGCCCTAGGCAAGATTTTGGCTGATGCCGCCTAGCAGATAATACCACCACCAATATTAAAGTAGGTACACACCTGACAGATATATCTGCAGATTATGGTTGTTTGTACAGACTGAACAACAATCATCTGCTGTCCCGCTGGCCAGGCCATATAGTGATCCCCTCCCTACTGGCCTCTCCAGCAAGTGTAAGGGCACTCGGCAGTTTGCTATGCCTGTGCAGGGGAGCGATCACACTGTTCATCCCCCCTGGCTTTGCGCCGGGCTGAGGGGGCTCAGAGCACCCCCCTCCCTGGTGCGCGGCACTGCAAATCTTTTTGATTTATTTTTTTCCGCCAAGGGGGCATGGCCACGCCTCCCGAGATTAGGCCACGCCCCCTATTACCGGGACCCTCCTTGGATCTTGGCGGCCCTGGGTGCAGGAAGGGGAAGGTTAGGTTCAAGCAGTAGGGGGGGATGTTAGGGTTAGTCACCAGAGAGGTTTAGGGGAGGGAGGGAGAGGTTAGGGGGGTTAGGATACCTAGTGTTGGTATGATAGCCCTGTAGGGATGCCGGGGTCTGGATTCTGACCTCAGGGATCCTGACTGCCAGAATCCCATACCCTAGCTGTGTGTACACACTGGCCGACGAGCACACAATATATCTGCCAATTCATTGAACGGCCAATATGACAGCCAATTTGTACCCAGCATTAGTGTATTTATATGCGGATGTCAAAAGATTATATATATATATATATATATATATATTTGTGCTTAATACCAGCCACAAGGTAATATATACTATATATATATGTTTATATATACACATGCACGTTGGGGGACACTGGGCTGGATAGGAGGGGGGCACTGCGAACGCGGAGGTCCAGGGCTGGATCAGAAGTGGAGCAGTAAGATAGAGGTGGGAGGGAGATGGTGGAGGACACTGGGCTGGATGTGGGGGCACTGTAAATGGGGGGCAGTGGGAAGGAGACAGATGGAGTGGAAGGGGGTACACTGGGCTGATGAGATCACTGTGTCATACTGGCTGGGGTGGTACTAGGTAGGGGCACTGAGATGGTTGCAGTGAGCTGGTTGGGGAGAGATGGGAGACACTGGGGTGGGGGGGTCAGTAAAGGTGCTAGACACTAGGCTGGAGAAGGGGCAGACAATGGGATGGGAGCACTTACCTGTACCATTTCAGAACATTTGCTGCAGCACAGAATAATCACACAGTAGCTTCCTGGTAAGTCCTTGCTGCTGGATATCATCAGCGTTAAAAGTGGCTGCCTTTCTCTGGCAGTGCAGCCTGGTTAAGTGGGAGAAGGGACAGCCAAGGAGTCAGTCTGTCAATCTGCAGCACCTGATCTGTCAATGGGAGGCTGAGCTGGGAGGTAAGTAGGCTTTACAGAGTGCGAGAGGAGGGGCCGAGCTGAGGACAGCCAGTGCCAGGCATAACATAACAGCAGGATGCAGCATGAGGCCAGCGGAGCGCAGAGACGTAGCTCCTTCAGTTCTGCGGCAGCCTCTCTCTCAATTTAATTTCCCCCAGTGGGCTGCCTGTAATAGGGCGATGCACTACTGGGGGTGGGGCCACATACGACAGGCGTCCCATGTCCCCTCGGCCCACGTGATGAATTAAACAGGCAATCCGCCCCTGACTTCTGCGCTGCCCAATCGGAGCTGATCTCCAATCATGGTAGCAGCAGGGGGGGAGCTACAGAGCCCTGGAATGCCCCTAGGCATTCCAGATGCCCTAGGCATTTGCGTAAAAAATGCCTATGCCTAGGGCCGACTCTGCATGGTTCCATAATAGCAGTCACAAACCATACACATTTTTATTATTTTCATGACTTTTTATTTTGTCCCCTGGCAAAGATGCAATCTATTAAATGAAATGCACTCAACCTGTGTACTTTTCAAGCAGGGTATAACAAATGTTTTATTAGAGAGAAATAACATGTCATTAGTATGACAGGTAAAACACTAGTTTAATGATAAACAATCTTGGATTTTATTGATATTTTCCATATAACATGAAATTTACGATAATGGAATTGTGAAGAATTTTATTTAAATCAATAGCTCCTGCATTGTGCAGTAGTTACAACCAGCAATAGAAATGCATTAGGGTTTGACAGAAAGAAGAATGGTCTCATGCTTTTCTTAAATTGCCATCAAAATGTCATCATTCACGAATAATATTATAGTCATTTAAAAATATTGTAATTTATTGTTATTAGACTTTTATTTTTAAATATTATTATAAGGTGGAGCCATCAGCACTAAGGTGTTATCCAATGGTATCAGAAGCTGAAAAGCACATTTCGACCAATGAGTCCACCCTATAAAATTAATTTGGTGCTAAACAGTGAGAAAGAGAAGAGGCATGGGAGTGCAAAAAGTTGGGCATGGAAATTTCTAGAACTTTCACCATACCAGACCTGCAGAAGTGTAGAACGTAAACCCTCTCATTCCCCAACAGCTAATGCTAAGGGTGCCTGGACTTACCTCATTTGGGCTGGTGTCCTTTGGCATACTGGCGTCAGAATTAAGATAGGTGTCAGTATTTCAATGCCTATCTTAAGTCCCTTGTTGGGATTTCCTTGTCGGGATTTCCTTGTTGGGATTGAGACTGGCAGCATTACGGCCACCAGTCTCATAACTACATCCCGTAAAGGCACTGGTGTTGAGACTGCCAGAGGGGGAAATTACTGCAGAGTCAAGCATAGAAGTAGAGAGCATTCAATATATAGATAGACTGTAAGAGATAAGAAGAGCTCCACTATTCTTGGACAGAGCTGAGACTCTGAATGAAGATTCTGCAAATTTTATAGAAACAGCTGGCAACATACAGACATACTGTAGTTAATAGTCCAAAGTGCTTGTAATCTATCAGGCAGATTACCAGAAATAGCTGCTACACTAACAAAGAGAACTGCCAATCACAGAGAGGGGTTTGCTCTTTCCAGAGAAAGCTGCCATAGGTCCTGTAATTTATTGCTGACAGAGTCCAGATGTCCAGGATGAGTGAATTTTTTCTTAAATTATCTGCAAACTGTCCTGTTTCCTTTCCATTATTCCTGCTAATGCTATTTTTAATAATGCTTCCTTATTTTATTGCCATTCAGAGAGGAGAGTAAATGGAGATCCATGCAGGACATTGATACATGTCTAAATAGCCCTTCCACTATCCAGAACTGGTCAGTTCCTGCAAAAAGCATAAAAAACCTGCAGTGTACTGTAGCACACCATACTCAGAGACAATTGCTGGTATTAGCATTTAACAAAACAGAGTTAAAATAAGTAGTTGTGATAAGTATACTATAAAAAATAAGTACATTTTCTTAAAACATAAAGAAGCAATCAACATAGCGGCAACCTAACAAAAGTTATTACATTGACCCAACCAGATGATACACATAATACATAAAAAACATCCTTGCTATCATGGCAATATGTAAAATAATTAGCATCCTCTTCAAAATATATATAAAGCACCACAGCTTTCAATGAGTTTCAGGGTCTTATTCAGAGGCAAACTTTTGTTGCAGCCACTATTACAAATGTATGCTAATTGGCTTCCTTCTGATATGCCCCCCATCTGTGGCTTTAATCCAACAATGTACACAAGCAGTCTCACCATCAATCAGACATCAGCCATAAGATAAATGGTATATAGCCACCATTGCCAGTGGAGCTGCATCTTTCAATGTAATCCCTGACATCACTGACACTAGTCTACCAAGCTAATTACCCCAAGTATCACAATATATATATATTTTATAGATATATATATATATATATATATATATATATATTAGGGGTGAGCGGGTTCGGATTTCTGAAATCTGAACCCCCCCAAGCCCCCCCGATCCGAGGCCGATCCGAGTCAGGCTCGACTTTTCCCGCCTGACTCGGATCTGAAATCGAGGCAAAACGTCATCATCCCGCCATCCGAGTCTCGCGGTTTTTGGAACCTATATAAGGTACCCGCGTCGGCGCCATTTTCTCACTCGGCTGTGGACAGTGAAGAGGGAGGGTGGGAGTTAGGGCTGGCTGGGCTGTGTAGTGTAGTGTAGTGTAGTGCAGAGTAGTGTTGTGCTGTGCTGCGCTGTGCTGCTGTTGTCCACTACTTCAAAGTCCATAGGGGCTGGCTGTGTTGTGCTGCTGTTAATAGGGGCTGTGTCCACTACATCAAAGTCCATAGGGGCTGGCTGGACTGTGATGTGCAGTCAGTTCTCCATAGGGGCTGTGTCCACTCCAAAGTCCTGTGCAGTGTCCCAGTCCTAAAGGGGTGCTGTAGTGTTGTCCAGGGGGTGCTCTGTCCATCAGGGGTGCTCCCCCAAGTGCTAAAAAAATTATATTTTTTGTGTGTTTGTGAATTGTGTGCACAGTAGCCGCACATGCAACAACAAAGTAGTGCCAAGCGTGCACCTGTGTCATAAGTAAGGGGCCGGCTGGCTTGACCGTTAAAGGGTGCTGTAACCCCCAAAGTAGACTCCAGTCCAAACCAAAAAAATATATATTTTCTGTGTTTTTGAATTGTGTGCGCAGTAGCCGCATGTGCATCAACAAAGTAGTGCCAAGCGTGCGCCTGTGTCATAAGTAAAGGGCCGGCTGGTTTAACCGTTAAAGGGTGCTGTAACCCCCAAAGTACACTCCAGTACAAACCAAAAAAAAAATTATTTTCTGTGTTTGTGAATTGTGTGCACAGTAGCCTTACGTGCATCAACAAAGTAGTGCGAAGCGTGCGCCTGTGTCATAAGTAAAGGGCCGGCTGGCTTGACCGTTAAAGGGTGCTGTAACCCCCAAAGTAGACTCCAGTCCAAACCAAAAAAATATATATTTTCTGTGTTTGTGAATTGTGTGCACAGTAGCCGCACGTGCATCAACAAAGTAGTGCCAAGCATGCGCCTGTATCATAAGTAAAGGGCCATCTGGCTTGACCGTTAAAGGGTGCGGTAACCCCCAAAGTACACTCCAGTCCAAACCAAAAAAAAAAATATTTTCTGTGTTTGAGAATTATGTGCGCAGTAGCCGCACGTGCATCAACAAAGTAGTGCCAAGCGTGCGCCTTTGTCATAAGTAAAGGGCCGGCTGGCTTGACCATTAAAGGGTGCTGTAACCCCCAAAGTACACTCCAGTCCAAACCAAAAAAAAAATATTTTCTGTGTTTGTGAATTGTGTGCACAGTAGCCTAACATGCATCAACAAAGTAGTGCCAAGCGTGCGCCTGTGTCATAAGTAAAGGGCCAGCTGGCTTGACCATTAAAGGGTGCTGTAACCCCCAAAGTAGACTCCAGTCCAAACCAAAAAAATATATATTTTCTGTGTTTGTGAATTGTGTGCACAGTAGCCGCACGTGCACCAACAAAGTAGTGCCAAGCATGCGCCTGTGTCATAAGTAAAGGGCCAGCTGGCTTGACCGTTAAAGGGTGCTGTAACCCCCAAAGTACACTCCAGTCCAAACCAAAAAAAAAAATATTTTCTGTGTTTGTGAATTATGTGCGCAGTAGCCGCACGTGCATCAACAAAGTAGTGCCAAGCGTGCGCCTTTGTCATAAGTAAAGGGCCAGCTGGCTTGACCGTTAAAGGGTGCTGTAACCCCCAAAGTACACTCCAAACCAAAAAATAATATATTTCCTGTGTTTGTGAATTGTGTGCGCAGTAGCCGCACGTGCATCAACAAAGTAGTGTCAAGCGTGCGCCTGTGTCATAAGTAAAGGGCCGGCTGGCTTGACCGTTAAAGGGTGCTGTAACCCCCAAAGTACACTCCAGTCCAAACCAAAAAAAAAATTATTTTCTGTGTTTGTGAATTGTGTGTGCAGTAGCCGCACGTGCATCAACAAAGTAGTGCCAAGCGTGCGCCTGTGTCATAAGTAAAGGGCCGGCTGGCTTGACCATTAAGGGGGGCTGTAACCCCCAAAGTACACTCCAGTCCAAACCAAAAAAAAAATTATTTTCTGTGTTTGTGAATTGTGTGTGCAGTAGCCGCACGTGCATCAACAAAGTAGTGCCAAGCATGCGCCTGTGTCATAAGTAAAGGGCCGGCCGGCTTGTCCGTTAAAGGGTGCTGTAACCCCCAAAGTACACTCCAGTCCAAACCAAAAAAAAAAATATTTTCTGTGTTTGTGAATTATGTGCGCAGTAGCCGCACGTGCATCAACAAAGTAGTGCCAAGCGTGCGCCTGTGTCATAAGTAAAGGGCCAGCTGGCTTGACCGTTAAAGGGTGCTGTAACCCCCAAAGTACACTCCAGTCCAAACCAAAAAAAAAATTATTTTCTGTGTTTGTGAATTGTGTGCGCAGTAGCCACACGTGCATCAACAAAGGAGCAGCGCCAAGTGTGCGCCTGTGTCCCATAATTAAAGAGCCGGCTGGCTCATTTCTTAAAGGGTGGTGTAACCCACAAAGTGCACTACTCTCCAGCAAAAATAAAAAAATATTTTCTGTGTTTGTGTGCGCTTTAGCCGCACGTATATATCAATATAACATAAATGGAGGGCCAAACTTTCTCCGATAAAAATAAAATAGGGAAAGATCAATAACCACTTCCTCCTAGTGCTGTTGCTGCTGCTGGGAGTTGTTCATCATCCCAGAGAGGAAGTAGGAACATCACTACTTTTACTAAACAATTGACCCTCCAACAGTCCCTAGCGATGAGGGTGAAGTACGACAGCAGTCATCCTGAAGCAAAGCATATAACTGAGGCCTTGACTGCTATATTGGTGTTAGACGTGCGTCCGGTATCCGCCATTAGTGCAGTGGGATTTAGACAATTGATGGAGGTAGTGTGTCCCTGGTTCCAAATCCCGTCTAGATTCCACCTGCATCCTCAAAGCAGCAGCGACAAGCATGCGTCTGTCTGTTAAAGGGTGGTGACACCCTCAAAGTGTGCTACACAAACAATAAAAATATTGTTCTTTTTTTTTCGGTCTTTGTGAAATGTGTGGGCTGTAGCCGCACCTGCATCCTTAAAGCAGCAGCGACAAGCATGTGTCTGTCTGTTAAAGGTTGGTGACACCCTCAAAGTGTGCTACACAAACAATAAAAATATTGTTCTTTTTTTTTCTGTCTTTGTGAATTGTGTGGGTTGTAGCCGCACTTGCATCCTCAAAGCAGCAGCGACAAGCGTGCGTCTGTCTGTTAAAGGGTGGTGACACCCTCAAAGTGTGCTACACAAACAATAAAAATATTCTTCTTTTTTCTGTCTTTGAGAATTGTGTGGGCTGTAGCTGCACTTGCATCCTCAAAGCAGCAGTGACAAGCGTGCGTCTGTCTGTTAAAGGGTGGTGACACCCTCAAAGTGTGCTACACAAACAATAAAAATATTCTTCTTTTTTCTGTCTTTGTGAATTGTGTGGGCTGTAGCCGCACTTGCATCCTCAAAGCAGCAGCGACAAGCGTGCATCTGTCTGTTAAAGGGTGGTGTAACCCTCAAAGTGCTCCAAAAAATAAAAAACTATTTTTTTTATGTGTTTGTGACTTGTGTGCGATGTAGCCACACGTGCATCAACATAGTAGCAGCGCCAAGCGTGCGCCTGTGTCATAAGTCAAGGGCTGGTTTGGACATCTGGTCCGGACTGAAGGACGTGCCAACAATTTCTGACAAGTCTACTGTCACTGCATATGATACTGTCCTCAAAGCAGCAGCGACAAGCGTGCGTCTGTCTGTTAAAGGGTGGTGACACCCTCAAAGTGTGCTACTCAAACAATAAAAATATTTTTCTTTTTTTTCTGTCTTTGTGAATTGTGTGGGCTGTAGCCGCACTTGCATCCTCAAAGCAGTAGCGACAGGTGTGCATCTGTCTGTTAAAGGGTGGTGTAACTCTCAAAGTCCTCCAAAAAATAAAAAACTATTTTTTTAATGTGTTTGTGACTTGTGTGCGATGTAGCCTCACTTGCATCTTCAAAGCAGCAGCGACAAGCGTGCGTCTGTCTGTTAAAGGGGGGTGACACCCTCAAAGTGTGCTACACAAACAATAAAAATATTCTTCTTCTTTTTTCTGTCTTTGTGAATTGTGTGGGCTGTAGCCGCATTTGCATCCTCAAAGCAGCAGCAACAAGCGTGTGTCTGTCTGTTAAAGGGTGGTGACACCCTCAAAGTGTGCTACACAAACAATAAAAATATTCATCTTTTTTTTTCTGTCTTTGTGAATTGTGTGGGCTGTAGCTGCACTTGCATCCTCAAAGCAGCAGCAACAAGCGTGCGTCTGTCTGTCAAAGGGTGGTGACACCCTCAAAGTGTGCTACACAAACAATAAAAATATTCTTCTTCTTTTTTCTGTCTTTGTGAATTGTGTGGGCTGTAGCCGCACTTGCATCCTCAAAGCAGCAGCGACAAGCGTGCGTCTGTCTGTTAAAGGGTGGTGTAACCCTCAAAGTGCGCTCCACAAACAATAAAAATATTCTTCTTTTTTTTCTGTCTTTGTGAATTGTGTGGGCTGTAGCCCACTTGCATCCTCAAAGCAGCAGTGACAAGCGTGCGTCTGTCTGTTAAAGGATTACATCGGTGACAGCATCCAAGTAGGCATGTCAGACAGTCCGTACCTGTACTGGCAGGAAAAAGAAGCAATTTGGAGGTCCCGGTACAAACTGGCTCTATTTTACCTGAGTTGCCCCCCCTCCAGTGTGTACTCCGAAAGAGTGTTTAGTGCAGCCGGGAACCTTGTCAGCGAAAGGCGTAGGTGGTTGCTTCCACAAAATGTGGAGAAGATGATGTTCATAAAATGAATTATCAACTCTTCCAGGTAGACCAGCCTCCAGAACGTACAGAGGGACCTGTGGTTGTGGATTCCAGCGGGGACGAATTAATACTCTGTGAGGATGAGGATGTACACACTGAAGAGGGCGAGGAATCGGTGGATGAGGAGGATGAGGATGACATCTTGCCTCCGTAGAGCCAGTTTATGCAGGGACAGATTAATTGCCAGCTTGTTTTGTGGGGGCCCAAACGAACCAATCATTTCATCCACAGTTGTGTGGCAGACCCTGGCGCTGAAATGATTGGTTTATTAAAGTGTGCATGTCCTGTTTATACAACATAAGGGTGGGAGGGAGGGCCCAAGGACAATTCCATCTTGCACCTCTTTTTTTTCTTTGCATTATGTACAGTTTGGGGCCTAGTTATTCAAACTGCCATCCTGTCTGCAACTTCAGTTTCACGCCTAGATGGGTTACGTGTTTGTGCCGCCCACTCGTGTCGCTTAGCATAGTCATCCAGCTACCTCGGTGCAACCTTTTGGACTTAAAAACACTATTGTGAGGTGTGAGGTGTTCAGAATAGACTGGAAATGAGTGGAAATTAAGGTTATTGAGGTTAATAATAGCATAGGAGCAGAAAAACCTACAAATTCTGTGATTTTAGCTGTTTTTATGCTTTTTTAAAAAAAAATACAGATCCAAAACACAAAACCCAGAACCCTAAACACGGAAGGGTGGTTTTGGCAAAACCAATCCAGATCCAAAACACGAAGAAAGATCCAGATCCAAAACCAAAACACAAAACACGAAAAGTGGCCGGTGCACACCCCTAATATATATATATATATATATATATATATATATATATATATATATTGTGATAGGATCACCGGTAAAGTGGTCTGTGGCAGGTACATTTGTCCCAGATTCCTGTCTTATGTGTTTAAATCCCCAGGAGAACGTCTGCAGTGTAGCAGGCTTGAGTTTCGGCTTTTTGAAAAGCCGGTTTGGGACCTGAGGGTTGTGGGTGAGAGAAGAGGGAGGGGTCCACCCACGGCCACTCCAGGTTTTGGTTCTCGCAGCCTGGTAACAGGCTTGATTGGGTTCCCACCTGAGGGTGGCCAATATAAGCCTAGTGTGTTGAGGGCTGATTGTCTCACCTGGGAGAGCAGACAGTGAGTTTGCTCAGAGACACTTGGAAAACCTATCTGTGAGTACTGTGCTGTGCTTTGTTGCTGGCAAGGGCATTAGGCCCTGCCAGGTTCTGGTAGTGAGGGAACTACCTGTGAAGTTAGTGCCCCGACAGGGCTAGGATTTACGTTTATGTTTTCTTTGAGTTATTTTTCTTTGTGTTATTTCTGACATTGCACAATAAAGACTGGCGCCGACCAGCTTGTACTTGCATCCAGACTGGTGTGCTGTTTCCCAGCTGCTGTGTGAAAATGGAAGGAGTCCTCTACCCAGGAGAGGGACTCCCTAACCAAACTGTGTCACAATATATATACAGTCAGGTCCATAAATATTGGGACATTGACAGAATTTTCAGATTTTGGCCTCTATTCACCACAACAATGGTTTTGAAATGAAACAAACAAGATGTGCTTTAACTGCAGACTTTCAGATTTTATTTGAGGGTAATTACATCCAAATTGGGTGAACAGTGTAGGAATTACAACAGTTTCAATATGTGCCTCCCACTTTTTAAGGGGCCAAAAGTAATGGGACTATCAACTCAAAAGCTATTTCATGGACAGGTGAGGGCTATTCCCTCGTTATTTCATTATCAATTAAGCAGGTAAAAGGTCTGGAGTTGATTCTAGGTGTGACATTTGCATTTGGAATCAGTTGCTGTCGACTCTCAATATGAGATCCAAAGAGCTGTCACTATCAGTGAAGCAAGCCATCATTAGGCTGAAAAATCTAAACAAACCAATCAGAGAATAGCAAAAACATTAGGTGTGGCCAAATCAACTGTTTGGAACATACTTAAAAAGAAAGAACGCACCAGAAAGCTCAGCAACACCAGAAGACCACGGAAAACAACTGTGGTGGATGACAGAAGAATTATTTCCCTGGTGAAAAAAACCCCTTCACAACAGTTGGCCAAATCAAGAACACTCTCCAGGAGGTAGGTGTATATGTGTCAAAGTCAACAATCAAGAGAAGACTTCACAAGAGTGATTATAGAGGGTTCACCACAAGATGTAAACCATTGGTAAACCTCTAAAACAGGAAGACCAGATTAGAGTTTGCCAAAGAACATCTAAAAAAGCCATTACAGTTCTGGAACAACATCCTATGGACAGATGAGACAAAGATCAACTTGTACCAGAGTGATGGGAAGAGAAGAGTATGGAGAAGGAAAGGAACTGCTCACCTCATCAGTGAAGCATGGTGGTGGTAGTATCATGGTGTGGGCAAGTATGGCTGCCAATGGAACTGGTTCCCTTGTATTTATTGATGATGTGACTGCTGACAAAAGCAGCAGAATGAATTCTGAAGTGTTTCGGGCAATATTATATGCTCATATTCAGACAAATGCTTCAGAACTCATTGGACGGCGCTTCACGGTGCAGATGGACAATGACCTGAAGCATACTGCAAAGGCAACCAAAGAGATTTTTAAGGCTAAAAAGTGGAATGTTATGCAATGGCCAGGTTAATTCCCTGACCTGAATCCAATTGAGTTTGCATTTCACTTGATGAAGACAAAACTGAAGGGAAAATGCCCCAAGAACAAACAGGAACTGAAGACATTTGCTATAGAGGTCGGGCAGAGCATCATCAGGGATGAAACCCAACGTCTGGTAATGTCTATGCATTCCAGATGTCAGGCTGTAATTGCCTGCAAAGGATTTGCAACAAAGTATTAAAAGTAAAAGTTAGATTTAGGATTGTTTAGTTTGTCCCATTACTTTTGGCCCCTTAAAAAGTGAGAGGCACATATAGAAACCGTTGTAATTCCTACACCGTTCACCTGATTTGGATGTAATTACCCTCAAATTAAATCTGAAAGTCTGCAGTTAAATCACATCTTGTTTGTTTCATTTGAAAGCCATTGTGGTGGTGAATAGAGGCCAAAATATGAAAATTCTGTCAATGTCCCAATATCTATGCACCTGACTGTATATATATATATATATATATATATATATATATACATATATAGATTTGTCTTTTCACCTCTAAGGTGAGGAACATCCATTTTATCTTATCCAAAATGGTTTAATTAAAAAAAAATCTATTTTTTTTTTTAAATAACTGAACATAGGAACCCCCATCGGAACATCGGAAACATTGCGACCATCACGACATTCAATTAGAGACTGGATACAGGAACCAGGTATGTCAGGGGCATTAGGGGGAGGTTAAACTTACTTTTCCCCTGCGGCTGCTCAGTTTTGGTGGCGCTGGATAGGGGGTCCTGCTTTGCTGACCGATCAGCAGTGATCAGCAGCACAGCAGACAGAGGGGGAAAGGGTGCTGGCTAGCAGAGGGACCAGAAGGTCCCTCTGAGAGCAGCATCTGCGGGAAGATTCTCTTCCTGCATGTGCCCTCATGTTTATCTGTCTGGACAAAATTTTATGTCCAGTACAGATAAAGATCTGCCTGGTGTGGACAGAAAATTATGTCCATGCCAGGCAAGTAGTTAAAGCTACATTTTCACTATGTATATTGGTGGATCATTAACTTGTATTTCTTTTTGTCATTGGAAGATTGACTACCAATTTTGATGCAATATTTTTATATATTTAGATGGTAGATCTCGATTTTCTATATGATTCCAATGGGTCTGATATTACTCATTGATAATATCATCCATATCATATATTATGTATGGCCATTCTAACTTTGCTGTTATGCAATCATGCTTGTGTTTTAGTATTGATTATTCAGTAATATTTTGATTTATATATACTCTTCTTGCTCTTATGTATATGCTATTTTGCATCATAGGTAAACAGATATATTGTTCCGATCCATACCATCCCTGACTGCTAATTGATGCTTTTGAGAACCTTATACATATTCTTTAGTATGGTGGTTATAAAAGATATTTCCTTGTTTTACTTCCAGAAAATCTGTGCTGCTAACCCATGCTGCTATCTTGTATAAACCTTATTTTTTTGATTGGTTAACTTATTGTTAATACCACTTCTTTATTTGGATATCACGTCCTCATTGGCATTTATGCTCTATGAGGTCGGCAGTACAAATTTTAGCAGTGAGATATGTTTGTTTATATCTGGCAGTGTTTGTTTATCATTGTTTGGTGATTGGTCACATGTACCTGTGGTGGTAGGAGAACGTGGTGACCTCAGTGGCATGTGTCAATGCACGATGATGTCACTATCAATTGTCCTCCGGCCAGGAGCCCGGTGCTGTCGATCTTCACGTGGTGTAAGGTGGTGGGGTATATTAAGGTATGATGTTCATGTTTTTTACATCCTGAAAACAGTATTAAACTGAAATACTGATGGTGAACCTTATCTCTTCCTGATATCTGTGTCTGAGTGCCACACCATTGGAGGTTTTGTGAGTTCTGCCTTGAGGGCACCAGACCAAGCAATGTTTCTTGAATAGTAGTGCTGGAACTTGTGCTGCTGATATATATATATATATATATATATATATATTATATGTGTGTGGAATCTGGTTCTTTGGACCTCACCAGGCCCAAAGAGAGCTCTGTAAATGTTTCAGGAATCAGTTATTTTATGACCAAATTGGAGAGGATAAAAACACACAGGCAAGGGGAGGGTTAAGATACTCTCTGCAGTGTATTTGTTCAGTTACATTTTATAACACTTTGGTAGCAGTTGGTAAAAGTCTCTAAACCCCCACCTACTAGATATTCTGCCTATCAATAAGATAAGCTGAAGACTGCATCTATAAGTTGTTCTTGGGAGATGCACAGCCTGGCATTTGAATGTGCACACAGTCCTATCCTTGAGATTGTTTCTCAGAAACAGCCAGCTAAGTGGGTGAGAGTGGGTGAGAGTTTAATTTAAGCATTTCTAAAAATGTATTGTCTCTTGCAAGTCATATAGCTGATAGTGAAATAAGTTCATGAATAACATTTAGCACTAAATGGTACAAAATGGCTGCCGATATTACAAGATGGCGGCCAAACATACAGAATATAATGTTAATTTTATCAATCCCTTCTTTTTATTCATTAACCTAACTGTCCCTCAACTGCCTAACTAGGGTCGAGTCCTTAAGCTATCTTGGTACAGATACGAATACATATGAATCCTGCTGCAGAACCCATTGAAGGAGGTGTGACCTATCCTCTGTACATATAAGTCTTAGCCCTAAAACTAGATGTTGCCAGATCCAGGTTTCCTAGAAGAGCAACAGTAATTTGAGTAATTTCTTAATCAGCAAAATAGCAATCTTTATAACATTATAAATTATTACAAGCTAAGCCTCTAACAATAAGTGAAAGAATTCCTGATATCCAACCAACATATCCTTTTAAACCAATTGGCTGGATTTAACAAGGAGAACCATCCCTCTTTCTTAAATTCTTCTTTTAATTCTTCAATTTTCCTCATATGGCCATGTATGGGGTCAGAAATATTATCTGCAATTACAACATGATGACACCAAAATTTGACACATACTGCCTTCCAATGCTGTCAGATATTAGATTAAGATCCTAAACTGCTGCAAAACCATATTGTGGAACTGCATTTTCTTTGTAACTATATCTACCACCTGGTATAGTTCGTCAGTGACATTATCAAAAACGTTTTCAAAATCTTCTATCACATATGCCCAAACTGTATAAGGTTTCCTGCTGATTTCTCAACTCTAGACAATTCTGTGAGGCTCATGGTCCATGTACAATACCATCCACCCACCTGTTTCTCTTTTCTATCTATTTTCTTCCTTACCCAGGGACTATTCATGGTATTTTGAGGAATAGCTTTATGTGGAATACTATTGGTTATCCAGGCGGCAGGGGTGATCCTGGCAAAGGAACAAGAACCATAGCCTCCAAAGGGTAAAAACATATATACACTATGGGCCTGATTCAGTGTTGGGAATAGAGTGAGATATCTCTCTCAACTGGCAACCTGAACAAACCATATTACAATGCAAGGGGTGTAAATACATATATTTTTTTACATGTGGGGTAAATACTGGTTGATTTTGCATGTAGCCCACAAATACTGCACAGCTTTATTATTACTCTACAATTTAGATGTCAGTTTGGAAACACTCCTCCCAAATCTAAATCTCTCTGCACATTTTGAAACTACATGGTTTCACCAAGATGATCAGTTGAGAGAGATTTCTCACTCAGGCCGATTCAGAGCCGGATGCTCTGACAGAGCACTCGCTCTGAATCAGGGCCATCCCTCCTACCTTTTGTAGTGGCCCCCTGGCCGCTTGCATAGCTGTGGGTGACCACCCACAGTTATAGAGAGCGGCCAAAATTATGGTCGCGATGGTCAAGACCATCACGACCATCGGGCTTGCGATGAGACCCTGCAGTAGGGTCTCGCTGCCGCAAGCCCTGGAGTGCTTTTGGCTCTATCAGAGCCAAAAGCACTCCCACTGACATCACTAGTGATGTTAGTGGGGCCGGCCTCAGACGGTAGGTGTTCCCATGGGAATGCCTCCGTCTGGGCAGCCATGCCCCCGACACGCCCACGAAAGGGGGTGTTCTGTCAATCACCATCAACAGCACGCCCCCTTTGGTGCGAGACCCATAATGACGGCTTGGCCATCATTATTCAGGTCTCGTGCATGTGCACAACGGAGCCGCCTCCGTCTTGCGCATGCGCACTTGGGCAACATCGACCCGCTTGCGAGCACTCAGCGCTCACGAGCGGGTCTGAATCAGGCCCTCTGTTCCCAAGTCTGAATCAGGCCCTATGTCCACAAACAAAATATACATTTGGAGGCAATAGCAGCTGGCCTAGGGTTATTACCTTAGTAGTAATGTACATGAGAACTCATGAGTCCCCAGGTATACAGGTGATAATATATGTGGTGATAATAGATGTAGTGGTGATAATAGATGAGACTATTGTTAATACAAATACAATTTCCACTACTATCACATCCTGTTATATTGCCTGAACCATCCAAATACCCTATCCAGTGTTCATCAGCATTCTATCCCATTGCTGTGTAGTTTAAGGTGATATTTATCCTGGGACTGTTAGTCTCGTAAAAGGTAATATTTGTTGGTAGAAGTATATACCCCAGGAGACCCTTGTATATGGTAACATTTTGCTCAATACCATTTACTGACACTGAGTTTTCAGAAGGGACCTTTTCCATGTCCCTGCTCGGGGGGTCCTAATGGGTTTCCACCATGGTGGTTTAACCCAATCAACTATAGTAAGATGTAAGTTGCTCAGATTTAGACCAGCACTTATCATGTTAAGGGTGGCCTGCTTACTGGTTCTGGTTTTAAAATATTGTCTACTAAATTGTTTAATTTCCTTCCAAGTAACCAGATAGGCTGCATAGGGCATAGTTTGGGAGGAAATGGGGGAGTGGGTACAAATCCAGCAGTCAGTGTGATTTCCCATAAGGACCATAAGTTGATGCATTTTCACCAACTTGTTTTCCCATGTATCGGTCAGTGTTTCATGCTATTCTCTTGTCATCCGTATTGTTCCCAGCTTTACACTACAATTGTACATGCTTCCCTTATGTATCTGTGCATGATCCAAGCAGTGGGACTGATTATGACAGGGAGCATCTTTCTTATTCTAATTTTCTTCCCAATTAGCAGACATATAGATTGCAAATATGATTGCCACAGACACAAATGAAGATCCCAGTATGACTCCCCATAATGGTTTGTCAGGTCTAGGACCCAAAAGGTTATACATATCTAAATTAGGTTTCAGAATCTAACTCCCCTTGTGTGAATATCTTGCAGTGGAAATTGTGAATCCAAGTGTTTTTTCCTTGTAGTTTCACTAAGGTGGGCATTGTCAGCAAGATTTGATATGGACCCTCAAAGCGTGGTTCTAGAGTTCTCCTGACATGCATTCTGATGACAACACAGTCACGTGGTTGCAATCTGTAAATACCTGCATTGAAATTAGGGTCTGGAATAGAAGAGAACACTTGACCATATATTTCAGTTAGTTATCTTTGTAACTGTTTTACATATTCTAATATGTCACCATGCAAATGCTGCAATTGCTGGGGAAAATAGCACCCTAGCCTGTGTGCAGACCCAAACAGTATTTCATAGAGGGTTAACCCTGTATCCTTCCTGGATGTGTTTCTGACTGAATGCAGAGCTATTGAAACCCATGGCAAATTAGTATCTGCCAATATTTTTTATTTTTAACTATAAAGTGTAGTTCAGACATTCCACACACCCAGAACCCATGTTTAGGTCTTGAAACAAAGCCTGGAATATTTCCCCTGTAAAGTGTGTCCTTCTGTCACTTTCTATTGCTTTTGGTAAAAGAGATTCTAAAAAAGTTTGCAAGGACCTGTTTCCTTTTCACAATTGCAAGCAAAATAAATTTCAGATTCCTATGCCAATACACTTCCAGGCATGTATTTCTGACCACATTAGGGTAAAATCTGATGGTGGTGCTGACCCGAGTCTACTCTACTCAGCCTACCTAGTGTATTGAAGGAGTGCACACATAAATCATGCAGAAAGATGACCACTGGACTGCTGTACTTTCCCTGCCATGCAAAGCTCTCAGTAGAGAGCTGAGCCACCACCATACAACCTAAACAAAATCTTCCAAAACCCTAAATCATTTTATACAAAAACATACAAAAACATACAACTGCACTCTTCCATGAAGTGTACCCTATCTGGCCTATAAAAGTGGGTATACTGGAAATCAGCAGGTTGAACACTGCTAAGCCTCTCAAAGCCAAAACTCTAAGCTATCAGTGCCTTCAGTGGAATTGCGCAGCTTTTGGAATTTATATGCCAGAAGCCTGCATCAGTATGTGACAGTGTCAACCTCAATGCCCAGATAGTCTTATCCAAAGCAATGGGAAATCTGAACTCAGTAAATAAGGCATACAGAGACAAATGCAGGCCAGTGCAATGGGAAGATCTAGCTGGTTTTACACAGCGAATGTCATTGAAGAAGTGGGCTACTCCAGACTCCACTGTACCCACTCACAGACACCAGTGCAGGAGATAACTAAAGCAGTTGAAGTACAAGTAGAAAATGAAACACCCCATAACCTATCTCATGTCAATGTAATAACCATCTCCAGTTTAATTTTCCATCAATTGAAATGCAACAGGGTGATAAGGAAACAAACAAAATGGCAACTCAATATCCACTTTAACTAGAAGCACCCCAACCCCAAATGAGCACACAATGATCAGAACGTAATCAAAAGATTGATAATAAACCAAGCACAATAGCATCATTAATGGGCAATCTTTGATGGGGTGGAACACACCAATAGCAAAAGCATTTTTTGACAAAACTGATTTAAGGTGCCTGTTGAACATTGGACATTATTAAATGTGAAACAGTGCCCCTTAGAGATGCTAGAAGCCAAAGGTCACAAAGCCGATAAAGCAAGTGCGGTGCCCAGCAATGGTAACAATAGATCAGAGGACATCATAGTTGACTGAGTGACATCATGCGATAGATCGAGATCCTTGCAACCTAAATCCACCACCATGTCCTGTTTATGTCAAAATAGTTGATCATAGCATGGCCAGATAACACCATGTGCAGAGCAAAAAAACTATGAATCAAATGCAAATAGTGAATAAAATGAACTGCCTCCCCAATCTAAGACTTGAGATAACAAGCTGTGAACACACAGAAGCTGTCTATACTGCATCCGGGTGCGCAGATCCTACAACATTGCTGTGGTCATGTGTCTGCAGCAGTAGCCCTGTTTTCCAGACTACTACTACTGCTACTGTGATAATGACGTGGAAGTCCACAGTAGTGATGGAGGACAGAGAACTCTCATTTTCAGCAAAATTAAATGCAGGTGTCTATGCTGGAAAAGAAGACTCTGGAACTAGTGGCTGGTCCACAGTGTGAAAAGTTACCAACTCTCTACATGCCAGAAAAGTAACAGGAAAAGTCAGAATCCTCAACTGAGGCACCCTAAAACACATATCAAATACCCTGTAGAAGAGCCCTCAGCAGATACATGAGTAGAAGAGAGGGGGAAAAAGAAAGACCACAGGCCTGCCCTGCTTCTGTGACTAGAGGAGCCAGTTGCTCCCTCATATTGCAAGCTAACAAAGGTGCACTATATCACCAGCACCCACATGAGTGGCCAGAAACAGTGTAAGGATGCCTACCACCACCAGCAGCCCAGCAATGGATGCAAAGTCACTGGACAAAGCCAAAAACCACTCACAGGCTGCAAGAGGCCTGAGCTCCTTACATGAGGAACAAACTGTTTGTGTACAGAAATTTAAGGGGCCCCCACATGCAGCAGAGGCCACAGCATGAGACACCATGTGGTGCTTTGGGACCTTGGAAGCTGTCGACAGGAGACCTATGGAGCCACAGCACACTGTGTCCCAGTCGCTGCCCAGGGATTGCTACCTGCTGTGGCAAGCTCAGTTGGGGAAAGGAGGACCTGCCCCATCCAAGCCAGGGAAGCAGTGGTCCAGGACACAGATAAGAGAGTCAGGAGAAACAATCCAGGAAAAGGAAAATGGAAAAAGAAAGATAAAGGAAAGGGAACAGGAAAATAAGAGACAATTAAGAGGAATTGGTATGTAATGCCGGCTGTCGGGATGCCTCATGTCACAATACCGACAGTTGCATCCTGATACTTACACTCCCCCCTTCTCCCCCTAATGCTAACCCTAATTTTTTGTAGCATAACCCTAATCCTCCCCACCCTACACCCTAATCATAACCCTTCCCATTAGTGCCTAAACCTAAGTCTCCCCACTTCATGCCTAACCCTCTCACCTTTGAGCCTAACCCTAAACCCCTCCAGTGGTGTCTAACCCTATCCCACCCCCCAAAACCTAACAATAACCCCACTACACTACCTAAACCTAACCCTCCCAACCCCGCGGCTAATACTAATGGTGCCCCAGACTTACCTTGTTTGTGTTCCAGCATCAGGATTAAGATAGGTGTTGGTATGTTGATGCCTATTTTAAGTCCATTATTGGGCTTCCCCTGTCGGGATAGAGACCGGCAGCATTTATTATGCCAGTCTCATAACTACATCCCAAGTAAGGGTAGATAGAAATCAAGGAAGAGAGAAAGGCAGAGAGAAAAATCAAGGATAACTACTAAGTAAAATACTGTACATCGCTGAATCCATGCTGTGAATGTCCAGGACAGCAACAAACTGCTAAAAAGTCAGATTCCTGTCTGAACAATCACTGTAAAGCCTATATAACAACAAAACAACAATTTTTACTGGCCTGCAACTAATGCTCCCAAACATCACTGACTCAGGGTTTAAAATACATCCTGCAAATTAAATGCCATTTATAGTCATTCACATACACCTATTTTGCTTTGAGTAAGGGCTTATAATTTTAAAGTAGATCACCTCCTGTTCACAAAGATGTTTATTTTAACTAATTTTATCCAAATTATTTTAATCCGTTCAGGTTCACATATCAAGCAATGTGCTTTATTTACTATTCTGCCTTTACTTATGATGAGAAGTTCTGATTTCCCGTGCTTTTGATATTGACAGGCTGAGAGCATAAATACCACTTCGAATGTGGCAGCCATGTCATAAATTAAAGGATGTTTTCAGATTTATATTTTTTTCTGGTCATTTATTTATGCGCTGCATTGATGTCTTATTCTCCCAGAATATATAATGTGCTGTTTTACTTATTTGGTTTTATTTATTTATTCCATCACAAAATGACAAATTCTCTTTGGTGATAAAACAGTCCAAGTATTAGTTATATTCTTATTGTAAACTTCATTAATTCTGTTGTAAAACAACTAAAATGGATTAGTGGGTTTGGATTATTTTCTGTCACACAAAGATATTCTGTTTCACCAACAGTTTCAGTGGCAAATGCAGGATCTTTAATGGGGGGTTTCCAAATCCTTGGTTGCCGAACCAAAGAAAAAACATCTAGCCACAAAAAAAATATATATATATATATAAACATCTTACACAGGATTTACGACTACTACAGCAAAATATACCACTCAGCCTATGACAGGGTACACACACACTGACTGACATAGGCACACACAGACAGACACACGCACACACCTCTATCACTAAAAATCATGAATGCAGCAGGGAAATAAATACAGCCAGCATGATTTATTAAAGATTTCCCTCTCCCCAGTAGTGCCCCTTATACAGTGCCCCTAGTAGTTCCCCTATATACAGTGCCCCCCTATGTAGTGGTCCCCCTATGCAGTGCCCCAGTAGAGCCCCTTATACAGTGCCCCCAGTAGTGGTCCTTATGTAGTGCCACAGCAATGCCCCATATACAGTACCCATCTATGTAGATCCCCAGTAGTGGGTCCCCCCTATACCACTGAGTAGTGGTCCCCCTATACAGTGCCCCCAGTAGTGGTCCCCCTATACAGTGTCCCTAGTAGTGGACCCCCTATTTAGTGCCCCCAGTAGTGGTTCCCTTATGCATTTTTCCCCATAGTGGTCCCCTATCCAGAGCCCCCTACATATATAACACACAGATTACTTACCTGAATCCTCGCTCATGCACCCGTCCCTCCTCTGTCCTCCCGCTAAGCACTATGAGAGAGATGTCATGACATCTCTCCCAACACCGACTGTGGGAGCTGGAAGGCAGAGCTCATGAGTGAGCTCCAGCCTGGCTCCCTCCATGGATTCAGCAGCCAACGAGAGTCTGTCTGACTTTCATTGGCTACTAAAACAAACACACCACTGCTGGGTAGTAAGAGTGTACTGCCCGGCGGCAGTGTGTTTGTGACCATGTAGCGTGTACCGCACTCACTGCGGTCTGCACTACACTTACTAGTCGGCAGGAAGGGGTGGTTTCTGGGTACTCAGAAACCCTCCTCCTGCGTGTGCTTATGAGTTTATGATGCTTGTTTATGGGTTTATTAGGTTTAGAAATGACCAGTATTAGTAGTTTACATGCTTGTAGAAAGAGGCAGATAGAGTAGTTGTTAGTTCATGACTTCTTATCTGTATATCTTCTCATTACTATGTACAAGTACCACAATCATAGTCACACAATGTACTTAAAATACATATTCAACAGTAAATATTTCCTTAATTGTTTCAACCGCTTTGTAGGACAAGTAGTTGATGGAAGTTTTTGCATGCACAGGTTTGTTGAGGACTTAATAAAGCGCTAAACAGATGGTGCTACTTAAAAAAATATATTATTATTATTATTATTATTTTTAATGTTGTCTTTATTATTATAACTATTATTATTATCATCATCATCAGTAGTATTATTATATTTTATTTGTATGGCACCGCAAAATGTCCACAGCACGAAACAGTGCTGCATAATGCACAATATAACTATGAACTCAACAATACAACAAAAGGAAAGGTGAATGTTTAGGAGTATGTAGAAAATAGGGTAGAGCAACTCACAATTTCTTGTAGAAGCAAGCGATGATGGATTGCACAAAGTAAAGGGTTAACAAACATATTTTTTTTGCTTTATGTAACTGGATTGTAAATGGGTGTTCACATGTAGGCAAAGTTCAGTGAAGGTGTGTTCATGGAACAGCGGTCTATAGAGTTGTGGAGATGTGTAATTTTGGATGGATCTTTTGGAGCAGTTATATGAGTAGTACAAGTGCCCACTGATGATGATGATGGATATGAAACCAATCCTTCAGACACTGTAGGAGTGATCCGTCTTCAGAGATGTACACAATTCTGCAAATAGACATTATTTCTGTGCACCTAAGGCAATTACACCCAACTTGCATTCAACTCTGAATCAGGCCATATTTTTGTACATTCATATTTTGCAGGATTAATAAAATTGGGATGACCATGGTCATTTTGCTTCTTTGTGTGGTTGGAGCAGGACTGGGAACCTATAAGATCATATTCAACAAACAAAAAATGCAATATTGCACATCCAAATAGTGGACAAGGGAAATATATTGCTGAACAGCTCTGAAAATTGAACTGATCTAGATTAGTCCAGGGAAAAAATGATATAGACAATGCTCTCTGTCACTGTATCAGGTGTGACCAAAATGGAGTTTTCAAGCCATTTTGATGTTCAGTACTCTCAGTCGGTTTTGCATCATATACAGATTGTGACAAAGTCCAGTATACTGTATGTCAAAATGCTTGAGAATGCTAGCTAGTTAGCTATTGAAATTGTTTAGTTATGTGACCAGACATACTTAATCCAAATAAACATTGTTTACCTTCAGCTAATACAAAATACACACAACATTATTGAGATGAATTCCAATATTCATAATTAAGGCAACAGTGCCCCCTACTGCCTATTAATATTTATGTATATTTTTAAAAATAACCTTTATACCTGTTAAATGCCTACTCAGGAGTTTTTGTCTTAGAATGCAGCCTATATAAGCTGTAATGTGTCAGTATAGAAGCAGCCTTATTCCTGGAACAACACTGACTGCAGAAGTGCTGGGACAATTGAACGTAATTCAGTCTCTAGATGCTGAGAGAAGGGCTCCTGGATTTGCTGATGTGATTGCTGTATCTACTGAAATAATCAACGATTGTAGCTAAGTATTACAATAAATTTACACTATTGTATTCAATTTGTTTGTTTAAGTATCATTTCTGGGAATCTACCCATTTGGGATCTCTTAGTTTGAACCCACCTGAAACAGTCACTCACAAGTACAACTCTTTCTAGTCAACTATCCCAGAATGTTTGCAATGCTTTTGAAAAAATTCAGATCACTCTGGACTCCCATGAGACTGGTTTTCTCTCTGAAGCTGGTCCAGGCAAGTAACAGTGATGATGCAATTTGAGTCACTATGCTACATACTGTATGCAATTGTGGGTGAGGAATTTTGATGCAAGTCCCATCATTAAGTTTACTCCCAACTTCTCTGTTTTCATAAGGGGTGATCTGAAAAGTGGAAAACTATGGAACAAAAGCAAACACCACTTTGCTAAGACCCAGCGTGTATCCTTTAGAGCTTTTTACTCCAGTTTCAATACTCAACTGCAACACAAAGATCTCAGAAGCTACCAGCTCTGCTGCTAAGAGTAAAACAACTCCATTGCACCAAGAAGCAACAACCTGCAAAAACAGCTGCTTTGTAAATATATCGCTATATCTCTGTGTACAGGAGATTGTATATGAAAGAGCACACAATTCACTATATTTTTTGGAGAGCATCATGCAAGAATCTCAGAATAAAACTCAAATTTTTAACAGCAGTCCATCCTCAGTCAACTTAACAGATTGAAGGGCTCATTTATCAACATGTTTTATCATATGCAACATATTTTAAAACTCAATGCATATGATAATGGTGCTCCAGCCAATCAGCTCCTAACTATCATCTGTTTGAAAAATGACAGTTGGAAGTGAATTGACTTGAGCACCATTTATCATACACAATGAGTTTTAAATTTGTTGAGCATAATAAACCTCATTGATAAATGGCCCCCTGAAAGAGTTCATCAAGACCTTAAGAAATTAATTGGAATTTATACATCATGAGTGGAATTTGCCCATAACAATCATTATTATGCTTCAGTTAACATGTCTCCATTTTCTACTGTTTATAGGATCCAGTCACAATTTCCTGTTTTTGAAGTTCCTGCTTTTAGCCAGTTTCTTCATAAATTGTCCACTAACTGGAATCTTAGAGCATCTAAATGCTAGAAAATCTATACTGACAAGAAAAGAAAGATGGTTCCAGAACTCAATCCTGCAGACAAGGTCTGGTCATCCACACATCATCTTTGTTTAAAAGTCCTTTTTTATGAAGATTGCAGCAGATTCCATACAAAACTTTGAATGAATCCATTGTAATTTTGTTTGTAATTAATTTTGTTTGTTAGTGGAGAAATGCGTTATTCTTGGAGCAAGTCGTTCTTTCTGGGGAGCTTATCTGGAGTTCATTATATACAGACAGTATGACAGAAGCTAACCAGCTGGCTCCAAAAGTTCACTGCGGCTGGATTAAAAAACTGGATGTAAGCTATTCTGTCAGTATGACAACTCAAAGCTATATCATTAAGGCTACTGCATCAACTGTAGTCATTCTATGCTGATTAACAGCTATCCTTGCTGAGTGTGGTATATTTGCTGGGGAATGTGAACTAACAACTGTGATTGAATCACTGCTGCACTGTCTGGCGAGTGATCTTTTAAAGTCATAATATTTCTTATAATACTCATCCTACGCCCAGAACTTTTGATGAGTTGTCAAAGGTCCCCAGGGCTGCATATATACTCTAAGCTCTACACAGAATTTGTGTGAACTCTTCTTTTTACAGTAATAATTGTATCAAAGTTTTATCTCCTTAATGCACACCCAGCATTAAATAAAGACAGAGCAATTGAAGTTCAATATTCTTAAGGAACTCTTCTGAACTCAATACATTGCTCTCATCTTCCCACCACCCACCTCTCTGTGTTTGGCCACCCAAGTCCCTTCACCTCCTCTGCCTCATCACTCATTACTATTCAACCCCACTGAGCTCATTGTATGGCTCACCACCATCCCCCACCATCACTTGCTTATATTCAATGATACTGCATGCTGAGCCTGCAACACATATACCAGTATGTATTTTTATAAATTAGAGAACATACACACCTAGTGATTTATTATTAATAATATAATGAAGATTTATAAAAAATATATATTGATGTCCAAAATGCCATTGTCCCCTTTCAGGTCTTGAACCCGGGATGCACACACTGCAAGGAACTCCTCTTAACCACTCACCCACACATGCCAGCCATATAGAGACCCACACCTGTCATGTATGTGATGTGACGTGTGTGACTATCCAGCAGGGGATGTGTACAATACAGTACAATGTCAATAGTGGTTTATAGTCTAATGAAGATGGATGTCATAATATGGAGATGAACGAATGAGGAAAGTGCAGAGCAATGCATAAAGTTGAGCAGAGTACTTTAAAAGTATTGAACCTGAAATGTTATGTCTTTATGACCAGGCATCTTTACACCATGTAGTAACAGATGGACCATAATACAGTAAGTATAATATACAGTAATATCTATAGTGGTTTACTGTAGTCTTGACACAATGTGAACATTTCAAGCATGAGGAGTTACTGTTTACACTGCCTGAATGTGATTGGCCAGCCTCACATGGATTATTGTGCACTGCTACAGTATTGTATGCAACACTGTAGTTTTCATGTGTGGAGCATTCGCCACACAGTGGTTAAACTGTGTACTACATGGCATGTAGTCTGTTATGGCATACAGTACACCACGCCACAACATAAAATGCAGTTTATTCCATAACGTTCCCTGACATGCCATGGCAGGGAGGTCAGAATACCATGCTATGAGCAAAGATGTACTAGGATATATCTGTACAGTGTTATTTATCTATTTCCACTATTTATTATATTATGGGATGTCATACATACTGTACAGTAGATTTAAATTCTATGGGATAATAATTGTATTAAATGTTTTGATTTTATCAAGCTTTAGTAGTGACATTTAAAAGTAGCTGCTGGCATGTATGTGTAGTCCAATAATCAAATTGACATCACATGGAGCATATATGTATGGGGCAATTTCCACTTTGATAGAGTAACCACAACTGTGGGGTCCCCCTGAAACTTTAAAAACCAGACCCAGTTGGCACAGATTGTTTTCTCTAAGGAGGCATGCAAAAACAGCAAGTCTCTACTATTACATGCTGAAGGCCACTGGGGATCTTAATAAACTCCTTCCATAGAGGAACTTTTCACCAATGCATGTATAACAGTATAAGGAAGAAATATCCATTGAAGTATCCATTGAAATATGCTTTACAAAGTATCTTGTGCTTCATCAAAAATAATCCTGAATCATCTCTTAAAACAATACACCACCTTATTCCCAATATTTCTCAATAATGCTACTTTACAATATGAAGCCTTATCACTGCTCTGCACTAAGATAAATGTAAAGCCTCAACTAATTCATAACAAGACACCAATAATACAGGCAAAGTCGATACTATTAGTAAAATGTCTATTAAAATGTCATAAATTTTAATAAACGTTCAATTACTTGTGCAGCCCAAAGTAAATTTCAAGGTACAGTACTGTAGGTATTTTGATGATTAGGCACAATAATACTGTAGTAACTGTAGGAAAGTAACCAGAGTTGAAAAGTCTTAAGGACAGTAAGATAAATTTCAATGGAAGCTGAGAACAAGCACTAGTAATCTAAAAGAATTGTGAGGAATGCTGGTATAACAGAATATGAGAAGATTGCCAACTTGTTGGTGTTCTATCACCATCTTCCATTGGAAGTGTTAGCCATCTCTTTCTGGCCTATGTGAAAAGATGTATTGTGAAAACATTGCCCATGCACAGGCATGGGAAAACTTTGTCCACGAAAAACACTGACCGTGCATAGATTTGAAAAAATGCCCATTACTGTACTTTCTTTTCTTTTTTAGCCTAAACAATAGTGTCAAGATTAGTGTTGCAACTAGAGATGTGCACCGACCCCCATGTTTTGGTTTAGTATTTGGATTCATCTTTGTGTATTGGTTTTGGTTTTGCATAGCCACCCTCACGTGTTTTGGTTTTGGATAAGTATTTTTTATTAAAAACAGCTAAATTACGTCATTTTGACCTGTTGGCCTGCAATCCAAAACCCAAATTTGGTTTTTAAATTTGAGTTCCAAACCGCAGAAAGATCCGAACTGGGACTTGGTTTGACACGTTACCCAAATGTGATTTTGGACTCGGTTCGACTCGGAAACCCCTAATTCGGTTCCTGTTGGTTCACTTAGAACTGGACACACACATCTCTAGTAGCAATCATGCCATTTTAGAAAATAGCTATGATCTGAAGATGTAGTCTAATGCTGGGCATACACTATGCATTACCAGATTTTCATTCCAACCATTCAGATTGGACAGATATCTGACAGATAATTGTATAGTGTATGCCCAGCATAAGTGATAGCTTTACAAAAGCATCTAAAAATGAAAAGTGGTGGTGTTGCCCATAGCAACCAATCAAATTGTAGCTATAATTTCTCTATTGCATCCTAGAAAATGATGAACAGAAGCTGATTGGTTTCTATGGACAACACCATCACTTTTAATTTTGAAAGCAATGTGCATTCCATCATCCATTCAACACATGGGACATGCTTGGAAGTGATACAGTAGACACGCATTGTAGCACCATGCATCCTGACAGTGAATATATCTAGATCAGATGTAATCACCTTCATCTTACAGTGATTACGTGTTTGTATAAAATAAACAAATAAGCAAGTTATTATTATGGGACATATGAGCTAAATTTTAATTGCCTAATTTATATACACTAGTGGAAAGAAAAGAAGCAACAGACATTTTTAAACAGTTATATCAGGCCATCAGCAGTAATGTGCGGGAAGCACATGCATTAATCAAATAATTAAAAAGACACATGGGAGAATTATTTGTATAAGCATTACAGAATGTAAACTGTAATCAAGTTTAGTTTGTTGCCTCATTGGAGACTATTTATTAGAGTTTCCCAGTGGCCTATAAAGGATTTGATGGAAAAAGCCTACAAAATACTGTCTGTCTGTGCAATTTAGCATAGTTTGCAGTAACCATAACATATCTTTGTAATCCTGAAATACATGACAAGGCCAATAATGTACTAATAATCAATAATCTCTTTACTGGTTAAATGTAAGGTTAGCAGGTCAACTATTTAAAACTAAGAAATAAACATGCTGGTTGCATACCAATTAATACAGATATACACTTCTTGTTTGCACAGTTTTAGCAGCTAGCATGTATTCAAAGTAAATACAATGCAACTACATATCAAGTTATTAACATATGTAACTAATGCAACTATGGCCCTCATTCAGAGCCGCTCGCTAGCGGCAGTACGCTCGTTCCGAGCGATGTTCGCACATCAGCGCATGCGTACTGTTTTTAGTACGCATGCGCGAACCAGTCAGTGCGGCCGAAAATCGTTTGTACTCTATATAGCGAGTGCCTGCTATTTTGAGTGACAGAATGAGGCGTCTGTGGGTGGTAACAGGGGAAGGTGCTAGAAAACGGGGGAGTGGAATTCGAACGCAGGCATGCTTAAAGGTCAAAACGGGCGTTTTAAGGGAGTGCATAATTAATACAGCAGCGTCATTGACCACGTCACTTGGTTTTTTTTAACTCAGAACTGCTCGCAAAATAGCGGTTGAAAAAACCAACCACAAGAATAGTGAGCAGTTCATAAGCTGTACGATGTACTCGATTAATCTAATAAATAGCGGACATGACGTATGGTGCGAACGGCCAAGGGGCGTTTTTATCAAA
Source organism: Taudactylus pleione (assembly GCA_031769625.1). NCBI lineage: Eukaryota > Metazoa > Chordata > Amphibia > Anura > Myobatrachidae > Taudactylus > Taudactylus pleione. The sequence continues at coordinate 1,482,728 of JAUIMM010000614.1, forward strand.
TAAACGAGCGTATGTTTTGCTCGCTCATTCAGACTTAGAGGTGTGATCAGACTGCAATGTGCGAATGGATCATTTGAATAGCCACCCCTTGTTTTTGAATGAACGACCGCAAATAGCGAACGGCTCTGAATGAGGGCCTATATGTCATGTTATTTTCATATGTTACCAATTTTAAAAGATGTTTGCTGCAGTTAAATTAAACAAACAAATAGACCAGATGATTAAATTTCCAAAGCTTATTTATGCATTGCTGAGATATATTTTAGCTAAACTTCATATAAGTGCTATACTGTGTTCCACTAGACATTCAAATGCCCCATTCAAAAACAAATATATTTCTAGAAACAAGTATTGATTACATGGATACTAACTAATGAGCTGAACGAACTAGTGATGAAAGTCATTAATTGCTTATCTGCCTCCTTTGGGTTTTCCCCTAGGGAACCTATATGGAATGAATAATTCAGCAATAAAGGATGTCTTCCCTCCCCCATTCTGCAATCATTTATTACAGAGAATAATAGCAGCAGCACATTGGCATCATAAAGGACATTAATACTATGTAGATTTAATGCAGATGACATTTTAAGAATGCTTAGTCCAAAATGAGTAAAGACAAGCGTGCATTTCATCTACTGCCTAGCCATTGCTTATGGTGTTGGAGGTGAAGCTTTATTGCTGCAGGCAATTCACAGGATCCAGTATCATTAATGGAGATGCAGGAAATATCTTGTGATTGCTGACAGTTTATAGCATGCAATGTCTTAGTATCTACACTGCGTATTCTAAAGTTGACTGTGTACAGATCTTTATTGAAACCATAAAGAATAAGTTAATTTATGTGATATCAAACATTTTAATACTAGCTGGGATACCTGGCATTGCTGGCCTCTGAAGTACACCTGCAGCCTTTATTTGTTTACATTGTCCTCACCTATAACCCCATTCCATTCATCCTGAAAAGGACCACACTGTTTGCTAACTTGCAAGCAAACAGTGGCATAACTACTGTGGGTGCAAGGGCTCTAGCTGCTGTGGTGCCCTAGCTGCCTCTGCTGCCTGCCACTCCCCATGCACCCAGTCACACACACAAGGTGGGCCATTGTAGTCAGGGCCGCTGAGGGAGGCCCGGGTGTCAGCGGTGTTGATTTGGTTCTTGCCCTAGAGGTGGCACACTGGCAGAGACACCTCCACCGGTCACAATGGTAATCAAAGCTCATGAATCGACAGCCAATCAGCAGTGGTGACTCCTGATTGACTGCAAGTCCGTGAGCTCTGATTGGCTCGTGACCGGTGACAGATTTAAATTGTGCCAGCACTGTCTGTACATGTCTGCTGCTGCCTGCTGGTGCACCAGCTTTAATTAGCTGGTGGCACGGCACCAAATCCACAACTGCTGGCTGCTGATGGCACACAGGGTGAGGCGAGAGGCTGCTCGAGGGAAACAGGAAGGTGAGTTGCTAGGGGAGGCAAAATGTGTAAGTCAAATTACTATGTGGCATAATATTATAAGGGGCATTACTGTGTGGCATAATGTGTAAGGGATACTACTATTGTGTGATATAATATGTTATATAAAGCACTATGTGGCATAATCTGTAAAGGACATTACTTTGCGGTAAAATGTGTAAAGGGAATTACTGTGTAGTGTAAGGGACTTTACTGTATGGCATAAAGTATAAGGGGCACTACTACGGCATGGCATAAAATGTATAAAGGGAACTACTGTGTTGCATAAACTGAATGGGCTCTGTGTGGCATAATATGAATGGGTTCTTTGTGGGAGCAAATGTATGTGTTTTTTTACCTCTACGGGGGGATGGACTTTTAAGATCTTTACTGTGTGGTCTCCAAAATTCTACTTATGCCATTGCATGCAAAAACAGAGGGCTGACTAATATATATGTGGTTACTTTAAAAAGGACTAACTCTGATTTTAGTTTGAACATGCATGAGTCATAAAGTTTGTTTTGCCAGTGAAATTAAAAGGATAAATTTGTAGTATTCACACAGGTATTTGTTAGACTGACAATTTCCACTGGAGCCAACCCCAGAACCTGTGTAATGTAAGAATGTCCCCATTTTTAGGGATGGTGTGACAATGTGTGGCCCTGACAAAGTTCAAACCTAGGCAATTACCTAACCCTGGTCAAACTACACCACCATGCAAAATTTGGTGGAGTTAGGTCCAAAACTCTGGCCATGCATAAATGACAAATAGACAGACACACTTTCTCGCTTTTTATATAGATCATTTGAATTTGTTTATAAAAAAGGAAATATGGAATATGATCCAAAAATGAATCATTCAGAAATCTTCACTGTCAAGTCAGAATTTCAGCTAAAACTTTTTTTTATGTTTTTTTCATACATCCAAAGTAATATAATTACAGTATATTTATTATGAAGTTATAATGCTACAGACTATTTATAATGCTACAGACTATTGCTCACATATTGCTCACATTGGGTCTGATGGAGAATTGATAGCAAATTAGTTCCTGTGTGCTTTTGCTCAGTACATGCTATGGAGCAACTCGTTGTGAGCAAGCCAGTAGGCAAAATGCTTGCCAAAACACTCCTCAGCTGTCCGATCATTTGACTGCTACAAGATTTCCCCGGTTTCATGTTTAATCTGTGTCATCAAACCAGCTTTGCAATTGTGGAAGCAGCCTGGCGGGCTGACTACAGCCATACGTGGATCACTGCTACGATAAGGGATTAGCATCGAGGAGCAGCGTACAGTGGCAACTTCTTAACACCCAGCAGACTTTGCATCCACAGGCAGGTCCTCTTTAAGGTAATACCATTTTACTTCTTTCTGGTGGTGGTCTGACTGATCTTGGTGTATTTACCCCCCCTGCAATATAGAGTGTATCAGGGACTATCTAACACCCGGGGTGAATTTTATCCATGCAATATCAGCGACATCAATGATCACCTAACACCCGACACAGATCCTTAACATACCACCATGGTACTTTATTTTCTAAGACACTAGTCAACCTACTCTCTCATTTCCTGTCCTATACTTTCTATATTGTATGACGGGTAAAAGCAGAGGTAGGGGACACTGATGTGCCTCACCTTACTTATCATGAAATTGACCTGCCTGTTCAAAAAGAAAAAAAAAAGTTGCTATCCAAGTCTGATATACTAATTGAAGCAGATCACCTCTGGATTAATGAGATTAAACAGCCATGTATGATAATTTGCTCATCAGACAACCAATCACATAAATATTATTCACTTGCCATTGTTGGATTGTGCAACAATATAACAATAGAACAATTAATTATCTTCAAAACAATGTGTTTTCCTTGTCCCTAAAAAAGAAATAATCATTGCAGAATTAAGCCTGTTTTGTTATACAGGACACGTAAACACAGATAATACCTATTACTAAGGTTTTTTTTACAGTGCTGCTTCAAGGGATTGGTGTAATGGTTGAAAATCCATAGGACTGTACAATTGGCATTTGGTGTAGCCAGTGAAAGAGAATACGTGTAACTTTACTGGATGGCATACTGTGTGATGTAGATACATTATGAGATACATCATATGACATTAATGAGTAGCACATCTAGATACTGAACATATGTCTTACAACAAAATGGTTACTATTGCTTTATGGGATGTATGACCCATTTAATAATACGCAAATATTATGTACATGGGTTATGTCATTTATTTCTGAAATTTTTGGAAGTTATGCTGCTACACGGAGCAAGTGCAACATAATATCATATTAATTCTCTATAGAGGTGAGGACCATGATACTGTATAGATAATAACAGATATTATTATCAGAGGTGATTTCTAACAATGATTGTGTGATATACACATATCTAAGATTGATGTGTAATTATTTATTCATACTCTTTTGATTATTTTTGCCTATTTATAAATTAGGAATTTTTACATCTAAACATAACACTTGGGGTTAAATTTACTAAGAATCGAGTTTGGTCACATTTTTTTTTTAACTCACTTTATATCGCTGAAACTCAGGTGAGTTTCCTGTTTTTCAACTCGCAAATTTACTATGAAGTGAGTTTAGCTGAAAGTAAGTTTTCCAATGGTGAAGCAGAATGAGTTTTTTCCACAAAATTTTTTTCCCCCCAAATTGCGAGTTTAGATGAGATTACTTACCTGAGATTGCAGTGTTTTCTCTCTGCAAAACTCACCCAGGCAAGTAGCCTGCACATATCAGTGACATATGTGAAGGCGGCTGCTTGTGTACTGTACCTGTAATAAACAGGTTAAATGTACATGTTACATGTAAAGCAGCCACTCATTGGATGCTCCCACGTGGGTCCCAGCCAATGATCAGCCGCAACATGTAAAGCGGCCGCTGATTAGCTTGCGCCCTGTGAGAAGTTATAGCTGACTTCGGTCAGCTGTCATTCACGAGGTGTAAGTATATGCAACAGGTGGGTTTTGTTTTGTCTTTATTTAACTATTTATTTTACAGTAGAGATACGTGTGCTGGCCGCCTGCTGGCACTTGTTGTTCCACAAGTGCCAAAGGGCAGGCATGCTGGCACCTGTAGTTCCACTGTAAAATACAATAGTTTTCTTTGATTTTACACTTTTTTACACCTGTCCCCATAGCCCAGGGGTGCGGGGAAGAGCCCTGGGCTTCAAACCAAGCCTGGCATTTTGGTGGGGGAACCCATCTTTGGGGGTCCCCACTTCCCCCTGAGATACTTGTCTTGGTCTAACCGGCTTGGGCTTATAATGCTTTGGCCATGGAGTCCTGGTAATAGGGTCTCTGTGCTGTGGCATTACAGCCTGACTGTTTTGGGTCCGGTGCTGGTTTTAATTATAGGGGGACCCCTACGCAATTTTTCAGCCACTCATTTTGTTCCCAGTAATTTTAAGAACCAGGACTGGATGGCAAGTCCGGGGCTGGTTAGACTTTTGGGGGTGGACCCTACGTAATTTTTTTTAATAATAAAAAAATTATATTAGGTATTTAGGCAGAAACATAGACATTGATCTGTGTATGTTTCTGCCAAACTCGCAGCTTAGGAGGTGGTCTATTTGAAACATCAATTTATCAGTGAGTTTGCTACAAACTCACCCCAGACTGTAAACTTGATTCTTAGTAAATGTGTGAGTTGCAACTTTTTCATGTAAAGTACTTCCTAGTTTGGCCGATGGTGAGTTTAGTCGAGTTTGCAAACTCACATGAGTTTTAACAGTGAGAAGAGAAGACTCACTTCCAAACTCACATGTATTTGGTCTTAGTAAATTTGCGAGTTTGGAAAACAGGCTAAACTCGCATGATTTTGCAAACTCACCCAATCTCGATTCTTAGTAAATTTACCCCTTGGTATCATTTACATTGTTTTACAAGGGTATATATTAAAAGTTAATTTTTTATCGACATAACCATATCATAGAAATATTGTATAAAAGAGTGCCCCCACAAAGGAATTTCTTTTTATTCTGTCTGAGCAGAATCCAATTGTATTTTTATTAACACTTCTTATTCCAGGGAGCACCAGCAACATGGAGATATGGATATTACGGGGAACCACCAACATGGAGAGTAGGATAACACCGCAGATCTATCATTAGATAGTTGGTTCAAATATTTATCTATACAACATTTCCTAGATCCTGTGCAATAGTCCTTTCCCCATACATTTATCCCTAGTACACTAAAGTATATTTATTATGATGTTATAATGCTACAGACTATTTATAATGCTACAGATTATTGCTCACATATTGCTCACATTGGGGTTGATGGAGAATTGATAGCAAATTAGTTCCTGTGTGTTTTTGTTTAACACATGCTATGGAGTCCTGCAAATGCATCTATGCACAATGCTGAGTCATACACAACTGGGGGGTCTATGTACTACCTGTATGTCTTGGAGAGAGTTAAAGTGGATAGTGATAAAGTACCAACTAATCAGATCCTAACAGTCAGTTTAAAGGCTTTGTTTGAAATATGACAGTTAGGAATTGATGGGTTGGTAATTTATCTCTGATCCTTTATTTATATCTCCACTTGCAGTTGAAGGGAAATAACTGGGTGTTAAGGGAGTGTTCATAGAATGTAGGCTATGTTTAGTGAGGGTGTGTTGGGTGCTTGTTCATGGAATTACAGGATATGCAGAGTTGTGTGTATGAGTTGACAGATTGTTTTCAAATGGATATCTTGCACTAGACATACAGTAGATAACTATGAAAGCAATAATATGGAAAAGGGTGGTGTGGTCTTGTAATTGTATACTACTTTGCATATAGCAGAACATCTGCATTTTTTCTGTGCAAGCAATGCAGGTGTGCTTATGACTTTCATTCAATGCTGCATGTGCCCCGTTTTGTACACATACAGTACAGAGCATTGGGAAAAACTCAAATCAGCATTAAGTCATAAATGAATAAAAAATACATTTAAATCATACTTGCCGACAATCAGTTTTCTCCATCCGGGAGGGAGCTGATTGTCGGCTAACAGTGGGGGGCATGTCCGGACAGGTGTGACACGTTGGGGGTGGAGCCGGGGGCTGGGGCACACAATCGCGTCATCGTGGCACTGCCACCTCTTCACAATGCCGTTATTTTCGGCACTGTGAAGCAGGGGTCGGGGCCACGGTGACGCGATTCAGTGCGAATTGCGTCACCGCCCCCCCCCCACTGTGGGAATTTCTAGTGTATTCTGGTGGGAAGTCGGGAGGGTTCAGGAATGTGGAGAGGCTTGTCTGCCTTTCCGGAAGGGCCGGGAGCGGCACAACGATATTCGGGAGGCTCCCAGTAAAATTTGGAGTGTAGGCAAGCCTGATTTAAATATGATACCAGCATGAATCTTTACTTTAAATAAATATTATAATTGTGTTTGTACATAGAATTTTTTTTTGAGAAATGTACTTCTGTGTTCTCGATTCAAACCTGCTCGCTAGATGCTTGTGCTCGCTCCCAGCATATGCAAATTTGGCTAAGTGACGGCATGGCAGGCGATCACACACCAAGGCTAAGCCCGATCACTATGTCCTGGCACGTGATTGCTTTGTGTATTTAGATGTCCATCAGCCTATCTTAAGACACCCACTTGCGCACATCATCTCCAGGAAGTGTATGCAACCCTAGGTACATTGAGTACCATCGGAAGTGAAGGCAGCACTTGAGGTTGACTATACCCTTCTGCAAGCACTGCGAGCACTTTAGTGTAAAATACAACCAGGTGATGTGTACTATGATGCTGCATGTTAATTATGCACACGTCTGAAACGACATTAAGATGCTCAGGCACGCCTGAGTTTGCACCTCCACTCCCCCGTTTCTAGTGGCCTTCCCATGTTACCACCCACAATCGGCTTCTCCTGTCACTCACTCTGCTGGGCAGTCTATGCGCAGCGAGTTACCGCTTCCCAATCTCTCGCACTGGTTCTCGCACATGCACTGCGATGCATACGCATGCGCAGAATGTGAAAATCGCCCAGCTACAAGCGAATGCCTCTTAGCTTCCGGGTAAGAATCAGGTCCTGTGTATGAACTATGGAGACATTTTTTTTCTGGAATTTTTGTATGTCTGTCTGTGTGTTCCAGCATCACGCAAAAACTATGGGATGAATTTGGATTGTGTTTTCAATAATGTATAGCTTTGTCACCTAGAAAGAGACTGAGGTATGTATTATCTCAATGTGACATCAGGGACAGGAGTAATGAAGGAAAAATCAGACACTTGACACTCAGCACGTGCAGTGTGCAGGGCTCCTCATGCCAAAAATTACTAGATGTTTATAAATATAATTTTTTGAGGACAAATATACTTTTAGAGACTGTTTATGAACTATGGAAACAAAACATTTTTCATCGAAATTAGCACAGGCTCCTGAAATCCAAAATGACTACATGTATTGCACACCCCGAACGCAAACAGTTATATATGTATGCATGGTTAAACACAAAGATATATATCTCAAGTTCTTTTTTGCAGGAAAATCCAACTATTTACATTTTGTGATCAATGTCTACAATATAAAATATACCAGAAAAACCACAATATCCCACACAGGAATATTAACCACTATTATATTTCACATCTGTAAGTAGAACCAGCAATAGATACCATATATATCATATCTTGTTTAAACACTATATCATGAGTTTTTATCTTATGTGCTGGAGGTGCTCCCTGGAGTCGAGTATCTAGAACTCAAAAATAACAATAATTGGAATAACCAATCATCAGTATAGTGATTCCTTCGTGGGGCACTCTTTATTGTACATGAATGAATTATTAGTATGATTAAAAAATAGCTTTTAATATTATTCCAATAAAAAATAGGGATTTTTTGTGCTCATCTATAAAGATATCTAGTTGAGCTCCCTTAACTAATTATATCATGAACTTATAAAAACATAGCCTATCTATATTGAGAATTAGCATGAAGTGTGTGGTGACTATTCTAATTTTAATTCATATGTTCATATAACTCCTAATGGGTATATAATAGCAGGGTCAGGCACAGTTCATTTAAAGCATAAAAGATAAATTATAAATAACTCATAAATTAGAACTGTTTATAGTTACCTAATGGTATCCACTCGGTCATTTGGATAAAAAGATATATCTATACATTAAGTGTAACAATAACTTATCTGCTGAGTATCATCCTAAATTCATTCACCATGTGTGACCAAACATATGCAAATGACGCCCGGCTTACAAAAATTGAATCCTATTGGCGGGTAGGAGACTGCCTCGATATTACAATCATGAATAAATACACATGGAGTGCTGGCAGAGTACTCTAAAGATAAAACGACCTCCCTGTAGGCATGAATAATATCCCAAATAACATAGTAATAATTTATCTTAGGATAACAGTCCCGGATAACATACATAAATAGTATAACATTCTTCATGCAGATAATATTATAATGTGTTCCATAATCCCATAAAAATCCAGGATGGCGAATAGTAAGTACGGAGTGCAAGTACCTGGTCCCCTCTGCTGTCCAGGAATAACTCCGATAGAAATAAAGGGAGGAGTGTGGGACACCAATCCGTGAGTGGTTTTAGGCAGTTTCTGTTGCTGAAAGCATTGCAGAAATCTGAATGCACCACTGGACCAGGTCGCAACCCACCTGGAAAATAGTACCTGGAGGTGAATGTGACCAAAGGATTAATGTCTGACAACCCTGCTGCCATGCTGCTCCCTCCTGCAGTGGGGAGTGACTGACTGGATGCACGTTTCACCACAATGGGCTTGTTCACCTTGCATCACAATATTAGATGCCACTACTGTCTTTGTAAAATTAGTTCTGCTAAGCAATAACAGACATCCACGTTAACAAAGCTGCAGGCAAATGCTAGCTGGGAATATATTGAGATATATTAAAATTATAGTAAGAAACATATTGAAAGTACTGAGTAACTTTAACTTATGCAAGAGACTGAGCAAAAGATGCAAGTGTGCTGAAAGTGTGATGTAAACCTTATTTTAGCTAATATTGAATCAGAGTTTAACATTGTAAAAATAGAAACCATGTTGTGAGATAATCTGAGTAAATAGCACTTTGGGATGGAGCTATTGATACTGCGAATAGCTAAAGATAACTGCTATTGAAAAAAGGAACTGTATTGTACCTTATCATTAGGAAAGCAAAGCTATTCTTACTCTGAAATAAGGAAAGACAAGTATTAGATGCTAATTCTACTTCTTTTGCCTATTGTGGGTTACAAATTCAAGCATGTCACAGGACACTCACCATCCAGCAACAGAGCAACAGAGAAATCGAACATCTGAATTTCAACGTAAATTACTGATCAGTTTTTCTAATTTTTTGTCAAGTTGTCTGAATAAGAATAATCTGTTTTGCTATTACCTTATATCTGTGTTGTGTAAAGGTTATTGTGTGTTTAGAGTTTAGTATTGTGAAACATTGAGAAACTGCATTTTTGCTAGACATTGGGAAAGAGGTGCAGCAGCAGTTGAGATAAAGAAGTCTATTTTACAATCCAAGAGAGTTATTGCCTATTGCCTAATTGTCACCATGCAGCAATTTCTATATCAAAACTTGCTTTACATCAAACTTATGTACTCGTATGCAACTGTAAATCAGGTTTTATATGTCTCCTTTAATAGACAGATTTTTTCATTCTATATCAGGCCAACTATGGGCCTGATTCAGAGCCGGTCGCTATTTGCGGTCGTTCGTTCAACAAAAAGTGGTGGCTATTCAAATGAACCGTTCGCTCTTTGCGGTCTGTTGACACCTCTATGTCTGAACGAGCGAACAAAACTTGCGGTTGTAATTTTGAAAAAGACGCCCCCTGGCCGCTCGCACCATACGTCATGTCCGCTATTTATTAGATTAATCAAGTACATCGAACAGCGTATGAACTGCTCGCTATTCTTGTGACTGGTGTTTGCTACCACAAATTTGCGAGCAGTTCTGGCTCTAAAATAACCCAGTGACGTGATCAATGACGCTCCAGTATTAATTATGCACACCCTTAAAACGCCCGTTTTGACCTTTAAGCACGCCTGCATTTTGATTTCCACTCCCCGTTTTCAAGCACCTTCCCCTGTTACCACCCAAATACGCCTCCTCCTGTCACTCATATTAGCAGGCATTCGCTATTTAGCGTACAAACGATTTTCGGCCACACTGACTCGTTCGCGCATGCCTATTACTATCCGTACGCATGGGCAGTTGGGCAAACATTGCTCGGAACGAACGAGCGGCCGCTTACGAGCGGCTCTGAATCAGGCCCTATGTTTAGTTTGTGGATTATTGTGTTTTTTAAAACCATTTGCTTTAGACAAATTCAAATAATAATAATGTGACCCACATATATGCTGATAACAAATTGTCTTGGTCCTATTATAAAATCGATCTGATAGGCTAACAAAATTAATTTACTTTGAGTCATATTAAATGACAAAGAAAAAAGTGATTCAATGAAAAAAGAAAGCTTGGATCTGCTCTGCAGCACTCTTTATGGTCGGTTTGTATTGCTATTAGCAATGTTAGCATTGTCTGGTTAAGTATCTGTTCCAACAAATCATGATAAATCTGTAGTGAATTGACTATTGAATAAACAGGTTTGTGCATTCTAGCCTATGCTAACTATAGACAGAAATGTAGCTCATACCTTATTGTGTTTACATTATCAGTATACCTTAAAACAGATATTTAAAAAAAAAAGATTACAATCAATTAACTTTAATTTCTAAGACGGACCAGTTGCTTGACTTTTACAAGGCTAATTACTAATCTGTGTTTGTTTTTAGCCTTACTAAATGTTTTGGATGTAAGCAAATAAAACAGCATTGACTATTTCTTCAATATGTAAACATGCACATTTCCGATTTGCCTCCAAATAAAATATGCCAATAAAATTACTGCACTGTGGTAAGAGGGCCCCAGTCAATAGATCTACACTAAAAAGGTTGACAATGTCTAGAAAGACACCAAATGGTAGAGGGTCAATAGATTGACAGGAACAAAAGGTCAACAGGTACAAGAGGTCAACACACAAAATGTTGACATGGATGAAGATAGACATTTACAAAATGTTGACTGGGTCAAAAGGTTGATGTTGAAATGGTCAACACAAAAATGGATGACAGGCTCTAGAAGGGATGTTTAGGGTTAGGTACTCACCAGAGGGTTAGGGTTAGTCACTAGGAAAGATGGTTTGGTACTTACACCTTTGTATAGGGTTAGGCACCAGGAGGGAGGGTTAGGGTTAGGCACCATGGGGAGGTTTAGGGTAAAAAAAATGGTTAGAAAACCATTTTTGTGTTGAACTTTTGACCCTGTGGTCAACATGGTTAAAAGGTCAACACAAAAATGGCTGTGTACCTCTATGTTGAGCTTTTGTGTGTTACCCTTTTGTTCCTGTCAACTTTTTGTCCCTGTCTACCATTTGGGATCTATCTAGACATTGTCTGTCTATCTCTTTAATGTAGATCTTTTATACCAAATCTGTGGTAAGAATGGAATTCACCATATTTGCTTCATCTCTGTTATGTGAATATGAGTGTGTCCTGGAACTCACCGTGTGGACAAATATGTGAGAGCAAAACTGAATGAAGTCAGTAATGTATCCTAGAGCACACATATTCATCGATAAGCTCCTTAAACCATTTGGCAGAAAAGAGCACATATATACATTTTCCTACAAGTAGCACCCAACTAGGAATACATTTGCATAGAAGCCAGTATCTGTTGATCAGATGAGACCACAGCCCTCAAGCTATTCTCTCAGCAGGAACTCAGCCTGTCAGAAGCTGACATTATGTTTTCCTAAGAAAGTTGTCATACTGTAAGTTAGGGATATATGTTAGTCCGATTCATTTACCACTGATGGACTAGTTCTAGTGTAATTATGCAATACTAGCTGTATTGGTATCTTCATTTTGTATGAACATGTCTTTCTTCAAACTCCACTGATTCCCTGAAACATTTGGCATACTTTTAATTTGATGCATTTGCAAACCATCAATTTGAAACTTTAATTGAGCAATATTTCATTATAATTTATTTTATTATATATACAGTGTATATATATATATATATATATATATATATATATATATATGCAACCAGGTTTTGGCCCTCCAGAAATACATATAATGCTGTCACTGGTGCCCTCACAAAGTACCAAATACAAAGAGCAGGGGTGCGGCACTCAAGGCATGAAACAAGACACGTAAGTAGGCTGTGGCTTTTCAACATTTTACCCGCCTGCACGTCATTCATGTTGGACACCGGGTGGGTGTGCAGTCCCAGCTCCCGGAGTTCTGGTTTCACGTGGTGTAGCTGTATAAAGGTATGTGTGCATTGTGTTTTTGTATTTTTCCTGATGAAAGTTTTGAATAACAGAAACAGTGTCACTGCGCATGGCAGGCTGTGATCACCAGGCTACTGCTGGGGAGAATATAGGAAGAGAGCCAGAGCCCTGACACTAAGGTTTTGCTATAAACCAATTACAGCAGATAAGAATGTGAAAGACATTGAGGCCCAATTCCAGATTAGAGTAAAAGGCATCTTCCGGACGATGTGACCTACAGTACATGAATAGTGAATACTGTCTGAAGACGCTGTCGTCCCAGGGAGGATACATTTCTGCAGAGGTTCCACATTGTGAGAAACCACAGCATAGACCTGCACGGAAGCACTTTATATATATGGAATTGAAGGAAGTCCAGGCTAACTAAAGAATTTTATATATGCTAAGTACAAAGACAGATAGTCGATACGAGTTTCTGATATTATTGGTGCGGGAAACTGGCTTGCTGTGAGCACGTTTGAAGTGCTTTTTCACTGAATGCATTGTCACTATTCCCAGTTTGAATGAGCACCCTATTCACCTATTTATTATCAGCTACACTATGTTTTTTGTCTTCTTTTTTTCTGTTTATTTTTGAGTCACACATCAAGAAGGCCGTTATGTGAGGACACTTCAGGAATTTTCCCAAAGGATCCTGTGATCTTAAAATCCTCTGTGAACTTTGTCTTACTGACCGGTAAACTAAAGTCGCCTGTCTTCCACAAACTTTCCCATATATATATATATATATATATATATATATATATATATTACCAGGAATCTCTCATGTTTTTTGATGAACCAAATATTATGAAACATATTATGTTGTATACCGATACATTGATGATGTATTCTTGTTATGGACGGGAGGTGTGGCACTCTTTCAGGAGTTAATGTCTAAAATGAATTACTTAAATTCTCCCATCAAATTCACTTATAATTTTAGCACCGAAAAAGCTAATTTTCTGGATGTAAGCATCACAGAGTCTAATGGTAAAATTGAGACAGGGGTTTATGGTAAGCCGACTTCCAGGAATACCATATATACTGGAGTATAAGTCAACCCGAATATAAGCCAAGGTATCTAATTTTACAACAAAAAACTGGGAAAAATTATTGACTCGAGTATAAGCCTAGGGTGGGAAATGCAGTAGCTACTGGTAGTAATCCCCCTGGTACTGCCCCCAGTTGTAATCCCCCCTGGTAGTGCCCCCAGTTGTAATTTCCCTCTGGTAGTGCCCCCAGTAGTAATCCCCCCCTGGTAGTGCCCCCAGTAGTAATCCCCCCTGGTAGTGCCCGCAGTAGTAACCCCCCCTGGTAGTGCCCTAAGTAGTAATATCCCCCCTGGTAGTGCCCCCAGTAGTAATCCCCCCTGGTACTGCCACCAGAAGTAGCCCTCCCAGTAGAGAGAGACATAATAAAAAAAAACACTTACCTGAAACCCCCCTCCTGGTTCCGATGCTGCTACCCACTCCTCCGGCCGCTTTGCATTATGGGAGAGGTCATGACATCATGACATCTCTCCCATTACCCACTGCAGGAGCCGGAAGATGGCTTCCACAGTGGGAGCAGACTCTCATTGGCTGCTAATTACAACAAACACACAACTGCCATTGCCAGTGGCTGTGTGTTTGGCACTGTGTAGTGCTGATCAAACTCCATCCCATCAGCGCTAAACATGCAGTGCAGCTGTGTCACAGAGACACAGTCTGCACCATGGCCCGCATGGTACGCAGCTGAGTGAGGTGCCCTCCAATATGTGGTGCCCTACTCAGCTGCGTAACGGGAGAACCCACCCTGGTCCTGGAGCATCACTCGAGTATAAGCTGAGGGGGGGCTTTTTCAGCACAAAAAATGTGCTGAAAAACTCGGCTTATACTTGAGTATATATGGTACCTTCCTGAGGTCCAGTAACCATCACCCAGTTGCTTTAAATAAGGGATTACCTCTGTCCCAAATGATGCATGTTACGCGCATCACTAGTGATCCCCTGAAGACCCCAGATGAGTTGGATAAACTCATTGTGAAATTCAAGGAAAGGGGCTATGACTCTAGGACACTGTTAGAACAGAAAGCTAATGTGCTTAAAATGAGGCGAATAGAATTACTGAACCCTATTAAGAAGGACACAGATAGTGTAATTCTGTGGTCTAGTGAGTATACATTAGCCAGTCCCTTTATTAGACATGCTACCACTGCGCTATGGCCAATTGTGAGCATAGATAAAGATCTGCCAGTGTTTAAACAAAAAAGGCCCATGGCGGCATTTAGAAGGGGTAGAAACTTGAGAGACCTATTGGTTCGTACTGATATTTCCAACATAGGCAGTGTAAATCTTCCAAATGTCTATACAAAAAAACCCTGGGTGTTATAGATGTACTAATTGTGTGACTTGTACCTCTCTTGTTCCATGCAAAACCTTTAGGCACCCCCATTGTAACAAAGTCTATGATATTAGACATGTATTAATGTGTACTACTACACATGTGGTGTACATAATAGTGTGCCCTTGTGGCTTATATTATGTGGGCCAAACTACATGTAAATTCAAGGACAGGATGAATGCACATAGATCTGCAATTCGAATGAACCTGAGTGGAAAAGACATAGATCAGCCAGTGGCTAGGCACTTCAAGGAGGCAAGTCACTCCTTGGTTTCATTAAAATATTATATTATCAATCATGTACCGATCTCCCTGAGAGGAGGCGATAGAGCCAAGTCACTCCTAGTTAAGGAATCTAGGTGGATTATATGGTTAGGCACTACTAAGCCCGGTGGACTTAATGATTAAATTAATTGGAATAGTTTGCTATGAGATAGTTTTGGAGGGTTTACTTGATCTATATATTCTTGTCACTTTATGCTATGCAAATATGCTTTTGTAGAAGGTATAGGTAGTTTCTTTATTTTTAAAATATATACAAAGATGATGTTATATGTATTTGTTAGTCATTTTTTGTGTTTATAATTAATGTACACGCCCTGCAGCACGATGTGCTGTATGGATGAGTGTTTCTGTCATTTAGTTCTATGTTTTGTTTCACTGCAAACTCCATAAACGCCTCCTTGTGGTGGTCTTCCATTATAACACAGACAGAACGCAGGAAGCCAGCCGGTGGAGCGCATCACAGCGGTTCCTATGGTAATGGTGGCCGCGTATCCAGAAGTAATACAGGAAGCTTTTGCAGAGGGAGGTGTCCATGAGTAGCGGTGAGCTATCGGGAATGGATGACAGGTAAGTGGGTATTTATAGGGGTTCTAGTTACTAGGTTTATTGTTTGTATCTGTATGTGGAGTCCTGATGACGGGGTCTTTACCCTGAAAATGTTTGACTAATTCAGCGGTGATATTTTTTCTACCTGCCGTCTCTGAGTGCCATTTATTTCTCTATGGTATATATATATATATATATATATATATATATAAAAACACATATATATATATATATATATATATATATATATATATTGCATATACAGTAATATATATAGAAATCAACATTGCAGGCAACGAC
Source organism: Taudactylus pleione (assembly GCA_031769625.1). NCBI lineage: Eukaryota > Metazoa > Chordata > Amphibia > Anura > Myobatrachidae > Taudactylus > Taudactylus pleione. The sequence goes on from JAUIMM010000614.1 coordinate 1,499,050, forward strand.
ACTCCAAGTAGTCTTATTCAACATTTCAATTGGTTAAAATTTTTATCAGGAATATAGTACAAAAAATACACACTTACCTATATACACATTAGTCATCCGAGTGAGCTGCAGCCGGGACTCCCTATGAGCAGCGTCTGGCGTCACAGTGTCACACGTCTCAGCGGGCGTGATATCAGTGGCTCTCAGGAGTAACTAGGGCAAAAGGGTAAACAATATGTTTAAAGTGATATGAACCACCACCCATATAATACCTAACACTATCGTCACATGGTAGATGCTAGATATCTATATAAACAGAGATCTAATGTTAACAATATTATAGTAGGTTTAATTAAAGCAATTAAGAAATAGATTTTCATTCAGGCCTGATGGATGTATGGTATTTAACCTAAATATCCATTGTGCCTCACACTGTAAAAGCGCTTTTGACCTGTCACCTCCTCTCTGTCAAATTATGTTGAGATTCTCTAAAGTGTCTGGCTACAGGTTGCTCGATGTCTTTTCCCTCCAGGGCTTGTCTGGAGGAAGTGGAAGTGGAATGTATTCCACTGTATTCTACTGACCTTTGCTAAGGCACCACTCCCGCAATTGACTTTGTTTCGAACCTCAACAGATTTAAGTAATTTTTGTGTAAAACACTTTATGATATGCTTAAAGAGGGAGAGTGCCGAGCTAATGCTAGTTGTATATATATATTCATCCAAATAGCGGCATTCCAGGCTGAAATAACTTGGTACACAGAGACCTTCTTAGAGCAATGTTTCAGTGGCTTTATTAGTGCTTTTGTCAAGCCAACATAAGATATATACGCAGTGACTTTATTAGTGCTTTTGTCAAGCCAACATAAGATGTATTGACAGTGACGTGAAAAAATGTCCCCCCTTTCTGATTTATTCTATGTTTACATATTTGGCACACTTAAATATTTCAATATAAGACAAAGACACCCCGAGTAAGTGAAAAACATAGTTTTTAAATGATTATTTCATTTATTAAAGGAAACAACTAATCCAATACCTGTATTACCCATGTGAAAAATTAATTTCACCCCTGAATTTAGTAACTGGTTGTGCCACATTTAACAGTAACAACTGAAACCAAAAACTTCCAATAAATGGAGATCAGTCTTTCACAATAATGTGTAGGAATTTTTTCCCACTCTTCTTTGTATAATTGCTTTAATTCAGCCACATTGGAAGGTTTTCGAGCATGAACTGCCCATTTAAAGTCCTGACCCACCATCTCAATTGGATTTAAGTCAAGACTTGGATTAGGCCACTCCAAAACCTTACTTTTGTTTAATTTTGGCCATTCAGAGATGGACTTGCTCTTGCTCTTCACATTGTTGTCTTGCTGCATAACCCAAATGCACTTGAATTTCAGATCACAGACTGATGATTGGATATTTTCCCTCAAAATTTTGAAGTAGAGAGCAGAATTAATGATTCTGTCAATAATTGCAAGTTGCCCTGGTCCTAAAGCAGTAAAGCATCCCCATACCACCACACTTCCACCTCCATGTTTGACCGTTTAGTATGATGTTCTTATTGTGGAATGCTGTGTTAACAATTAGCCAGATGTAAAGGGACTAATATCTTGCAAAAAATAATTTTTTTGACTCATCAGTCCACAGAACAATGCTTGGGAGTCATTAATGTGTTTCTGGCAAATCTGAGATGAGTATTTTTGTTCCTATTGGTTAGTGGTGGTATTTGCCTTCTGTCTCTCCCATTGATACTATTTTTCACCAGTCTTTTTCTTATAGTGAAATCATGAATGCTAAAATTGACTGAAGCAAGTGAGGCCTGCATATCCTTAGATGTTAACCTGAGTTTTTTTGTGACTTCATGGAGATGTCATTGTTCTCTTGGAGGTATTTTGGCATGACTGCCACTCCTGGAAAGATTAACCACTATTCCAAGTTTTCTCCATTTGGAGATAATAGCTCTCACTGGTTCCCTGTAGTCCCAGAACTATAGAAATTATTTTGTAACTATTTCCAGACCAATATATTTAAATACCTTTCTCATCTCTTTTGGAATTTATTTTGATTAGGCTTTATATGCTTCTTGTTGAGACCTTTTATCTAACTTTACATTTCTGGAAAGGTTCTATTAAAATTATGCATAGATTCAACAGGACTAGCAGGTACTAGAATACGTCTGAGAACCAGACAAAACACGTTGGAGGCTCCTCTCACTCTACCATTCACAAACTTACCCCTTTTTAATCAGATAAGACGTTTTTATTATTATCTCATCTGGTGTGTTTTTATGTACTTTGTATAGTTTAACAGAAATATTATTATATGCATAGGTGGTTTATATGTGCACACCACTATATGTGTTTAGATGTTGTCTTATTAAAATTTGCTATTATATATATTTTTTAGTTATATTAAATGTTTATTCATACATATATATATATATATATATATATACATTATATATATATATATATATATATATATATATATATATATCTATATATATATATTAGGGATGTGCAGGCTCGGATAGGTTCGAGGTTGCACGTTGAGTTCGGATTTTTCCCTCCCAAAAAACGGAACTCAGAAAGAGGTTAAACGTCATCTTACATGGACGAACATCATCATTCCTGGACCTATCCGAGCCTGCACATCCCTAATATATATATATATATATATATATATATATATATATATATATATTATATATATATATATATATATATTAGTTGCTGTGAATTTGCACTAACTCAAAGTTACTATCTATTCCAAGATATAATTTATTTTTTCCCTTTGCACATTGCACTTTGTTGGTATATATCCATTTTCCATTTTTAACACTGATTTTTAGGTGTCAGATTATACTTATCACAGTATTTTAATGATTATATATATATATATATATATATATATATATATTGGGCACTGGAATACAGCTCTACCTCTCTAATTTTTACTAGTAACAGATCACCACTGTTTCATCTATACTGTATGAGCTGGCATCCATATTGTTGGGAAGTGCTGCACACACTAAACAGGTGTACTAAGCAGTAGTTTTAATTCATGCATACAATTATATTATTTTATGAGTTTATTAAGGGTATCCACTTCAATTGGCACTGTAATCTTCATTGTTCATATCTATATGTGTATATATATATATATATATATATATATATATTAATGACCCATCCCGGCTTTACATGGAAGCAATTTTGAATTTACAGTGATAGTCTTTTTAACCAAAGTCTTATGAGATTGCCTTGTAGATGACATTAGTTATTTTGCCTCCTGACATCAACATGAAAAGACTGTTTTGACGTGACACGCAAAAGGACCATGTCAAGTTGTCCATGGGAAAAACAGTCTCCACTTAGGGCAACTCCAGCCAGGTTAAGTGTCTGTCCCTGTGCTTTATTTGTTGCCATGCTAAAGCACGCTCTTACTGGGAATTGGACTCATTTGCAATTAAAGAATTGCTTTAACATAAATGAAATAGGATCAGTAAAAAAGGGAAAAACTTACATTTTTTATTAGTAAACAGGGCTTAGAACAATTTCCTGGAGAAACCAGATAAAACGTTTTGATCTCTACATGTGCATTGTCCATTGTGTCCATTGTGATATATCTTTAATGGTTTATGCAGCATAAGCCAAGAAAGAACAAACAGACGCATACAGTACCAGAGACTTTATTTTATACTCTTTATAGAAGATATACATAATACATATGTACTATATTGTCATGAGACGTACTTGATGTGTGCCAAATGGCTTACTTGATGTTTGATAATATTAAATCAGAACAATGCAATCACATTGAATTTGATTTACACCCTATTGCACTGATCATTCTACTAATCATGGCAATAAATCCTGCTTAATTAATAACATACTGTACATTACTTTTGGGGGGGACTTAGGAAGTTAGTCATTGTCATGAGAAGATCTATTAATACACTGAAACATCTAGCTAAAGAAAAATGTGAATGCTTCATTTTGTACAGTTTTAGCAAATCTGTTTATTAGATATAAAACATGCATAGTTCAATATGTCAGCCATGAAATGACAATATTCTTGCCTCTCAGACTTGCACTTTTTCCAGAAACATTATGATGTGCACTCATGGATTATTTAGGTCAAGTTTTCCAACTGTTTTGTTGTCTGGGGAAATTCATCACCTATATCTCTGATTTAGAGGGCAAGATATCACTGTTTTTCTTACCTGTATGAAGTCCCAAGACATCATTCATTATTCTTACACCACTAGATAAGTCATGAAGATCCCTCAGTATGTCAGGAGACCCAGATAGAAACCCCTTCCTCACTTAATCAGTCAAGACGGTTGGTAACGGAAAAATAAATTCAGCAAGGTAGATTGATATTTTAGCAGAGGGGCTCAGTCTAAACTCTTCACTATAATTATGAAGCTACTTTTTATTATTTTGTTTATCCTTTTTATGGCAATACTATGGAAGTCACCCAAAAGTGGCATACTGAAAAAGATGAAAAAATGTATTAAAACACAGTGTGCAAATTTATTTTAATGTATCAACTTGATTACATGTAAAACAATAGTAGTATTAAAAAGTTGCCAGCCTGTTAATACCCGATCATAAATCTTCCAATAGTATCCCTCTAGAATAAAGTCTCTCCAGGTGATATAGGATAATAAATGGGGGTCCATGTTATGTAAAAGTCTCACCTAGTTTTAGATAATTAGGTTGTCAAATCCAGTTCACTGAATGGCTCTTGAAATATTCCACCATAGTAACGGGCTGCAAAGAAAATAAATGTAAGCACTCAAGTGCACAGCACAGCTAATAAGTAAGCCACCGGAGATGAGAATAATTGAGGGGAACCATGGTATAATACCCATATGGTCCTGCGGGTCCCCTCAGCCTGGGTCAGCTTGTTTTTGTAAAATCTCTGCTATGTGCTGCTAGTTCAATTCGGCTGATACCCTACATCTGTGACAGCATGTGGGAAGATAGAAGCCGCTGTTGATCTATATCCAGTAGCTGCAATGTGGGGAGTCCCCATCAGCTCTTCAATCGGGGATGTAAAATAATATCCAGAGGGTACAAAGCAATGACATTGGTGTAAGTCAATCTGGTAATGGCAGAATAAGGAACCAAAGCCCATAAACCTTAATGCATTTCTCTGGGTATGAACTCTCTGTTTCTTCAGAAGGAGGGCATAACTACCACTTGGAGAGACTTTATTCTAAAGGGATACTATTAATACACGGTGCAGTTTTATGATCGGTTATTGACAGACCGGCAGCTTTTTAATACTACTATTGTTTTACATGTAATCAAGTTGAAATATATTGAAATATATTTGCACACTGTGTTTTAAGAAATTGTTACATATTTGTCTATCAGCGCTACCTTCTTTCTTTTTTATGCTGTTGGTTTTTAGTGGTTTGAAGCCGTATTCAATTAGAGGCAAAATCAGCAGTTTTCGCCATCGTTTGCTAATCGGCTGTCCAATCGACCGATATATCGGCCGCAATCAGCTGATTTGCAGACGATTTGTGGCCGATTTCACCAACGACAGCAAAAAATGGGCGCTGAAATTTCGGTCAAATTTTTTTTTGTCTTGAAAAATGCATATAACGTATTGAATCTGGGCCATAAGGATACACCAAGTGTTTTAAACATCGCATGTGGCTGGCGCAGGTGTTTTTTTAAAAATGCCTGCACCCGCCACATGTGATGTTTAAAACATTTGGTGCATCTTTATATCCCTCCAAAATACCATCCCCAATACATTAAGTGCATTTTTTACGAAAATAAAAGTAAAATTTTGAGCGAAATTTCAGCAATCGTTTTTCACCAAAGTACGCAACTTACGATTTTTTTTCACTAAAATATCCTTAGGAGAGCTGTCCAAAGGGCTCTGTAAGAGATCCCCACATTTTTACACAAAAATAGGGATATTGCTCATTTTCCCCCTTTTTTAAAATGGAGAAAAGTTTTCTTCATTTTTACATGAAAAATCGTCTATAAATTTTTCGCCGATGCGATAATATCACCGAAAAATCGGCGGTATTATCACGGGTGTGATAATATCGCCGCTAATTGAATATGGCCTTTGGTGTAGCAGCTTAAATAGACAAATCTCATTTAGACTGATTTGCGTACCTTTTTATTATACCATACTGAAAAATAGGCTGAAACTACACTAATACTATGCTGAACAGTCCCTAACACAGACATAAAAAAAGCCCAGTCATCTCTAGTTAACCCTTATGTGCAGCAACCAGCCACTGTGTTAATGAAACAATAAGGGTTTTTTTATTCTAAATTTATTTTTTAAAGAAACAGTTGAAAAAAATTGTTTGTGAAAACAAAAGACTGATAGACCTGGGAAACATTGCTGATAGTCAATAATCACACTCTTAGTTGCTTCTAGCAAATTGGCACATTATTAATATTATCTCACCACTCAATATAGTCAATTATCATAATAACAAATTAGGAAATTAGAGAAGGTTGTAATGAAGTTCGTGAAACACTTGGCAATACTGGATGTCTGGATTTTTTCCTTTTTTGTTGCTAACATGTTGACTTATATTAGTGACATGAATCTAATGGTACCCATTACAAAACTCCATGTTACATGATATAGATCATCTTAATGACATAATGTTTGTCACAAAAATACTGATTCTCTTTCACAGCATATATAAGAATTATTTTGAGGTTGAAGTTGTTATGGCACAGATTGATGACCTTGAGCTGTCCCTTAGGATTTTGGGTGTGATTGTACATCCTCCCCTGTGTAGACACCAGTCAAAATCATGGATTAACTGCATTAAGTTGAGAAAATCAGGAGGTTCAGTACCTATTTCCAGAATTTACAAAACTGAAGCTGTTTAACACATATTATATAAGTGAATTATTCACAATATCTATCTATCTATCTATCTATCTATCTATCTATCTATCTATCTATCTATCTATCTATCTATCTATCTATCTATCTATCTATCTATCTATATATATTGTTAAAGTGATGTACTTTTTCAGTGGGCTGTTCCTCACATATTGTATGAAATTATTTATTATGATACAGTATCAATTTTTTTCTTTAAATGTTTGCTGAGTAAAAATAATTTTTTATAAAACTTAAATTGCAAAACTCATTGGAATATGCTGGTGATGTGCAAAAGAATGCAATTAATGATGAAGTTATTACAGTAGCTAAAAATTGTCAAGACTAAAATTAACCCAGCTCTTTGATTTTTAACTTGGACAAATATTTTAACAATATTCAAAACCCTTCTTTGCAGCAGAAGACTGCATGGAGTAGGTATGTTTGCATACACTTGTTAGCAGTGCTTGAAGTGTGCCGGTATGCCATTGTATGGCATACCGGCACTTCAAGCAAATAACTTTTTTTTTTCTAGTTTATAGGGCAAGGAACTGAGCAGGAAAGCTACATGTGTTCGACACCGCTAGGAGCGAACAGCAGCCCCTAAAGCAAGCCGCAGTGTGTGCTTTTGCGGCTGGCTCAGTGAAAAGGGATGGACTGTCAGTGTGCTGCTGCCCTCCCATTCACACCCATTTGCCCACCCATGTGTGCTGTAAGCCATCCCCCACCGGAAGGTCTCTGGAGTCCTCCTCCCCAGCCCAACGTTGTTGGGGCTGCTGGCTAGTGGTTTGTACCTCCAAAACCCTGACAGCCTGCCCGTGGGTGCCGCATGCCTTCCCCTGTCCAGCATTGTGACTTGTTGCATGTGCCTTCAAACTCCGTCCACTTAACTGCGTGTGCCAGGTGCCCGCCCTCCGCCCGTTCCGAGTGACTGCCCACTGCCCATGCCGGGTGCTTGTTCCCTACCTGCCTATGCTGGGTACTTGTCCCCGCCGAAGGTCTGCAGAATCCATTACATTACCTCCAAAACCCCCTGGTTTCAGTGATAGGAGCCATTGCCAGACAGCTCCTCAATCTGGCCTCCACGGTGAGGATGACTGCACTGGCTGAGGGAGCCCTGAGGCTTGGTTCTATTGCTGGGGACTGGGGGGCTTCCCCCTCCCCAGTACAGCTATTGGTTGCCACCGGCTCCCTGCTTCGCTCCTCTGAATAAATCATCTATGTCTTGAGCCAGACAGCCTCATCCTCAGCTCTGTTGCAGCAGCATTCAGTGAGTTTTATACTTTTCAATAATTTTTTCCTATGTATTGTGTATCCAACCTTCCCTGTGTACCCCACCTCCCATGTGCCTGCTCACCTCTGTGTACCCCACCTCCCCTGTGTACCTCCCCACCCCTGTGTTCCCCACCTGCCCAGAGTACCTCCCCACCCCTGTGTACTCCAGCTCCTCTGTGCTTCCACACCTGTGTACCCCACCTTCAGTGTGCCTCCCCACCCCTATGTACCCCACCTCCTGTGTGCCTCCATACCCCTGTGTACCCCATTTCCTGTGTGCCTCCCCACACCTGTGTACCTGACCTCCTCTATGTGCCTCCCCACCCCTGTGTACCTCCCCACCTCTTCTGTGTGGCTCCCCACCCCTGTGTGCCTCACATTTTCCTATTGCTCCAAAGTGTGTGTGTATGTGTTTTTTTTCCTGTAGCCTATGTATTTCTTTATTTTCATAATGGTGCTATTGGGGTCAATTAAATTTCGCCCGATGTTGAATAGCGCTGGGAAGAGGTTCCCGGAGCTATTCAATTGACCTCGCTGTTAAAATGGGTACACAGATGATTTTTTTGACAGAGTTGGGCAATTCCGATGGATCAGAACAACAAATTGTTCAAAATCATCTAATGTGTACCCACTAGGTCGGTCATTACTTTCTTCTGTTTAGTCATCAGCCGCATCATCAGGTCATCTCTATATGCAGCTTAACCTGACGATGCAGCTGACAACCCCATGCAGCAGGATATGGCAGGGGCCGATATATCGGGTGGTCAGGCACTGAAACATCTAATGTGTTCTGGCTGCCCAATATGTCGGCCCAATCACATCATTGGGTACACACATCGTCTAATCTGTACCCAGATTTAGTACGACTAAAGGATTTATGCTTGCACCCTCCTGAGGGTGCAAGCAGAAATCTAACTAAAGTGACATCCGTGATGCTGTTTTTCAGTTTAGCGATGTGATGACAGCATTGCAAAAGGCACTTCAGTTGGAAAATGCTGGCTAGCATGCCTGGCTTAGGGCACACTAACCAGCATCTCCCGACTAATTGCCAGGCATGGGGGAAACATTTGAATAGCTCCAGAAACTCAAAACCTATGGGGGAAATTAAATTCCTCTGGGTGATGTTTAAAGTAATGGGAGCCCAATGGATCAATAGTATTTATTCGGGCATCCATTACTTTTGAAGCACCCAGAAGCACTGGGTTATCCTTACATGGCTAAACCTGTCTAAACTTAATGCATCAAACCATAGACTTTTTTCAGTTTTTCTCGCCCCTTCAGAAAGCTGTGAGAGGCAATGTGTCACCCACAGTAATGCGTGCCCAAAGGAGCAGCATTTGAATTGATCCATTGGTTGCCTATTGGCAGGGGCGTTTTAAGAGAGGAGGGGTCCCATGTGCACTCCTCGTGTGGGGCCCCCTCCTCTCTCCCTGGTGGCTGGCAGCTGACTGACACAGCTTGCCAGCCCCCGGACAACTAGTAGACTCCAGGCACTAGAGTGTGCCCGAAGTCTACTGCGCATGCGCAGAATGCCCATGCGCAGAATGCTGGAAAATGGCTGCGGCGGCCATTTTGTGGCGTGCTATGCATGTGCAGTACACTCCGGGCACACTCTAGTGACCAGAGTCTACTGCGCATGCGCAGAACACTGGAAAAATAGCCGCGGTGGCCATTTTTCCGATGTTCTAAGCAGCAGTGACACCCAACACGGGACATCGGACAGGTAAGTTAAAAAAAAAATGTGTGCACTGTGTATGGTGCAGGGGCCCCCTAGACCCGGGGGACCATGTGCCCCCCAAACACTGCACCCATTATAGATACGCCACTGACTATTGGCATAGGCACCACCCAGAACAATTGAATTCCCCTGTATGAGTTTGTTTTTTTTCCAGGTGCCAATGTGTGTATGATTTTTGTTATTTTTTTTCTGCAAAGCTTATGTGATTTATTTATTTTCTGAGGCAGGGGCCTATGAACTTGATATTTTCCCTATGGGTGCCAATGTGTTTTTTTTTTTACATAAAGATTTTGAGTTATTTTCTGCGGCGGGGGCCTATGAGTTTATTTTCTTTATTGGTGCCAATGTGTTTTTTTTTTCATGCAAAGCTTATGTGACTTATTTACTTTCTCCTGCGAGGCCTATGTGTTTGTTTTTTTCTGTGGGTGCCAATGTGTGTGCGTGTGCATATGTGTGCATGTGCATGTGTGTGTGTGTGTGATTTTTTTTACATTTCATGTAAAGTTTATGTGATTTATATATTTACTATGGGAGCCTATGTGTTTCTTTATTACCCTATTGGGTGGAGCCTTATGGGTTTTTATTTTTTTTTGTTATCGGTGACAATGTGTGTGTGTTTTATATGTGAAGCCTATGGTGCTTATGTAATAGGTTTGTGAGCGGTAGCTGTTGCAATTTATGCAGATATTCTCATATTTTTTAATTGTCAATTATTTTAAAAGGCAAAACCAAGGTAGTTTTGCTTTTAAAAAATCACAACTGATTACATAAGCCCATACATGTGTTTTTGTTCCAGGCATGCTGCAGTCAGTGAGTATGATGCGTATGTACTATCTATGAGCGGTGTATAACCTGTCTACAGCAGGGAGTGAGAGGTGCTAAGCTTGAGAGATGAAAGGAAAGAATGAGAGATGGATGCATGACACAAACCCGTTTTCAGTTGCCACACCCCTCATGACATGTGGCCACACCCCAGGATGCATGAGCATGCCCAATTGTTCCCATGCATGCCAGAGGCATGCACACTGAATCCCCATACCCTCACTTCACATTTCCCACTTTGACCACTGCTTGTTAGTACATCTGTAAAGGTCTGTGAAGGAAAGCTAACTGGAAGCAGAGGATAGGAGTGGACCTGCTCATTGGGCCATTCTCTTGACCATGCCAAATGATTCAGTTATCACTGACTATTTACCTATGTTGCACTGTTTGCCTAACTTTCCCTGCCCCTCAAAACTTCATATGGTACCATAGAGGTCTCTTGTATACTAGTTCTTCTTAACTCACTTAAGCAGGAATTGAGAGTAAATAAGTTGAGAGAAAATAGTATACAGGATGATCCAGAGGCCTTGGAGGACCCAGAAATGTAAATTTTTCAAGGTTTGGCAGATATTGTCTTATTGTAGCGCAATTAACAGAAAATCTGCAGCTTCTGTACCAATCCACACAAGTGAAGACACCACATGCTTGCAATGTTAGATTTAGAAAAATAGGGATAAATTTACTAAGGATCGAGTCTGCTCGAGTTTGTTTTTTTAAAACTCGATTTGCATCGCCAAAACTCGGGTGAGATTTTCGTTTTTATTCTAGCATATTTACTAAGAAGTGAGTTTAGCTGAAAGTGAGTTTTTCGATGGTGAAGCAAATCTAATTTCTCGGGTGAGATTGTTTCAAACTCTGGTGAGATATCTCTCTTCTGTTTCACGTCAGTTTTTTTGGCGAGGATGGAGCTCTGATTCTTTGCGGCTGCATGTGATTAAGTCCAATTACTCGCCCGAGAACAGCGGAAATGTTTTAAACACACCTTTCATAGTTGTTTTGATTAGTGGAAGTGGTCACATGTTTTGGAATGTTCAGACAGAATATAAATACGCACTGTCACGTACGTACCTCATGGGTTTGTGGCAGGAGTTAGTGAAGAGAGGGACAGTGAGGAGTTTGGTGGTTAGTTTTTGGGGTGTCTGTATTATCGACACCTATTTAAAACCTCTGTGCAATCCTGTCTATACCTTCTAAAATCCTGCCTTTACCATCTAAAATTGTCGCTATTTAGCGTAATGAGTCGCACAGTAAATAAATGCTTTCAGACTTTGAGTGTGGTTCCAAAGCACAAAAAGTTATTATTCAATATAAAAGCAGATGGTTACACACTGTGATCTAAAGACAATTAGCGCAAATAAATCATACAGACCCAAGGTACAGTTGTTACATACACACGCGCTCTGGACCCAGATACCGGCATCAGCAATAGAAACATCCGTCAACAGCACAGCAAGAAGACTGAGGTCTGAGTTCAGAGAGCCCACATATATACTCTTTACAGGGATAGGCAATACAGTAGACTAGTTTGGAATGATTCCATTAGTTCTTCATAAAGGTGTTTCTGTTACAGGATAGTTCATAGGTCAATTCAAATGGACACAAGTCAGCCTCCAACAGCTCTTTATGTCCTTTTTCCCGCTGCATGCTAATCTAAGCTGATAACATAACAGAGTAAATTTTAATGTTTTAACTCTCTATAGACCATAGTTTGCAGATGCGTGTTGCGATCTTCTCACCGATGATACCGGAAATCTGTTGAGACACAGTAGATCAGTACAACACCAAACATGGTCTGCTTACCATGTACTAAACCTTAGATATCAAATAACCTTTATTTCACAACATTAATAATTACTGAATAAATCTTGAATATTACACTTTAATGCTAGGGAACCTTTTATGTAAGTGTGTAGTGTGTAAGTATTGGGGAATTGGGAAAAGATGCTAGTTAGCGTTATGCGACTATGTGTTTTGAGGAGTACACCATGGTACGTGTGTTTTGCAGGGTAAATCGTTTTTGTTTTTTAATCACTGTCTGTATTTACATGGTGAGGACTTTTAACTTTCTCCTATTGTGTGGGAATCATACGACGCTAAATAATAGCATCGCCGTATGTACTTATAATGGCGTAATTCACTGAAATGGCACTGGGCGGCCAGTCGCAAAATGGCGTCTTGTTGCCATTTGCAAAATGGCGTCGCCCCGATCTAATTTTGAACTGACTCTGTCTCAGCCAATTATCCGGCTTCGACAGTATATGCGTTTGTTGATTGGTGAGTGTATTTTGTCTGGTGCCTATTTGTAGTCTTGTCATTTTATTGTGGGTGTCTATTTTTTGGTCTCTTCATATCTGTGTGTGTGTGTTGTGGCGTGTGTGTTGTACATTGGTAGTGGTGGTGGGTTTGTTTTGTATTTGTTTGTCTCTTATTTCTGTTTGTTTAATTGTGGAGAGGTGGATGTCTGGGAAGCAGGAGAGACAGGGAGAGATTGAGGGTGTGGAGGTGTCAGGTACCCAGACTCATGTTACTTCTAGTGAGGAGAGTGAGTTGAGCAATGCCAGAGAGGCAAGACTAAAACAGGCAGTAATGTAAAGTTTACTTTTGACCAGAATGTTGCTCTTGAGACTGAGGTCATGAAGCACCAGCACTTGTTATTTGGCCAACAGGCTGTCTGCACCTCTGCCCGGCGTAAAAGTTCTATTTGGGCGAGTGTTGTCAATGCAGTGAATGTGGTGGGGCTGACTAAGCATGATGATAGCCACTGTAAGAAGCATTTATCTGACATCAAGCGACATGTTAAAGAGAAGTTGGCGGATTAGATGAAGTCTGCCCGTGGTACTGGCAGTGGATCACCATATGAGGCAGTGTATTTAAATTATGAGGAACCCATGAAAGTGTCATACCACCTGAACTGGTGCGCAAGAGTTATGTGTGGGACGCAGATGCCCCTAAGCAGACATATGAGGGTTTTTTTTTTTGCTTTTTGGTATGTGTTCTAATAGTAACAATGGGTTGTTTTCAACAATCACTTTCCTGTGTTCTTGTTCAAGCTACTGAAATGGATCATGCGTGTTAATGTATGTACACATTGTTATGGGCAGACTTCTTGACTTCTTTGTTTTTTTTTAAAGAACTTAGAATTTTTTTTATTTTGTGCGGTAAACTACAGCAACAAGTGTTTGGTTTTGGATTCTCTTGGCAATAGCTCATGCACTGTTTTATTTGGTTTCACAATGCTTGCCGTGTTGTTTTTTATTTTTTAACATCTTTTAATTATATTCAGGTCTTTAGACATTTTTTTATTGTCTACCAACCCAGTTTGTACTGTATTTTAATGGCTACAACATGATTTTTTTTAGGGCAAAAATAAGGATTAGTCGATTTTCTAAGTTTGCATACAATCAAATCTATCTTTATGTAAAGGTGACGTACATTCCTCAGCAACACACATTAGTAACCATGATCCTTTTTAGTAAAGCACAATGTCATTAATTATGCATAAACAGATTATTTATAATGGTTAATTGATCTCAACAACAAATGTCAGACATATGTGTAATTGTTTTTTTATTTGTTTTCTCTTTCATTTACTAGCAAAGAAACAAAAACAAAGGACACTTCCACAAAGGGAGCATCAGCAGCAGCAGGAGTCAGAGGAGGCTGGTACAGTAAGTTAAGGGCCACTAGTCTTTTGAAGACACACAGTAAGGTAAATTACATAATGACACTGTGAATGTTGCTCTGTAGGTCCTTCCAATCTGCCCCCTAAAAAGAGGTGCATTACACCACAGTCATTAGAACAGCCATCAACACCACCAAGATGTCAGGATGTGGTTGTTTTTTCTTGGGGACCCTCTTCACCTCATCTGGATGGTGAGTTTTTGGTGATCTGGAATTGGATAGATATGTGTTGATTTGGAAATTATGCTTTGTGGTGTTAAAAGCTACATATACGTATTTGTGGGAAAAGGAAATGTGTTTGCTCACCTTGTTTTGACTCTGTCCAGTTGCTGTTATGTGGATTTTCCTTTCGTGTAGTCTGAAAGAAGTGGCTTTTTCTGGTAATTTAAATTTTTTCTTTTATTTAAAGTACCACTATTCTCCTTTTTTACCTTTTGAGGTATAAATGGCTCTTGAAGCAAAAATATTACTGTTAGTTTTCATTTAATGAGTTATTCTCTAATACTCTATTTTGAACCATTTTTAAAAAATTTCTATTTTCTCTTGTTTTTTAAATGTAATCTGCATTGGTTTTGAACCCATCTCATTATTGCTTAAATGTAAATTTAGGCAAATTCAATAAGTCTAACTAAATGAGAAGATAGAATTACTGTCCAGATTGCCTGCCTGAGGTGGTTCTGTTTTACCTGTTGGAATAGTAGTTGGTCTACAATTGACCTGTATGGCCCGCACACTAAATCACACATTGTTTTGTGGTTGATGAAATACTGGATGACATGTTCCAATACTACAGTTGTTGTTGTTTGATGATTTGTCCTTTTTAGGTGAATAAAAGACTTGATCCTAAAATATAATGTTTGTGATATAAAAAAAGGGGTTAAGCAGTGCAATTCTACAAGTAGAACCCTCTTTTTGTTATGTTTTTTTTTTGGGGGGGGGAAATCCAATTAGGTTCAACATTAATCAAAGGACAAGATACTGCAATCCTGGACCATGATAATTTAAATGGTTACTCCAAAATTACATCCAGCACAAACCAAAAAACACAGGCCAACAGTTCATGTTAGTACAATTAGTAGTTGAGAAAATAGTCAACACAGTACTTTTAAATCTGGATCAACATATATGGTTTAATGTTTAGAAATGTTTACAAACAAGAAAATGGTATACATTCTTTAAACATGCAAAAAAACAATACTTACCCAAGTGTCTATCATTGATTCGTCTGAACAACCTGGCCTTACCCAAGACACATTTTTGGTTGCTGAAGGCCTATGTGAAAATGAAGAACAGAATACATCAACACTTATCCCTCCAATGCCAACTATGCCGACAACAAACACTGTGCCATCCACTCCACCCATTTCACTACCTACTCCACCCCCTCCACCTACACCTCCCCAGCCAGAATCAACATACTGGCAAGATATGTTTACATTCCAACAGCAACAAATAGATTTGCTACGTGGACACATCACTCAATGTGAAACAATAAATAAAATAGTACACCGACACACAAAGAACCAGATGGCTCAGAAGTTACAGTCAACACGGATGGCCAACACTATGGAGCAAATTAGACAAAGCATTGTGCATTTGGAGGGCTCATACTTACAGCAAAATGATAGTGCTAATCGGTTTAATGATCATTTTATGCGTTTAGTAGAAATACAAAACTCTGCTTTTAGAGATTTCTCAGGAATATTACAAAGTTTAGGCACACAGATTTTAGGCCGCTTACCAGAAAATACTGCAAGCATCATATCAAGCAGCACTTCCCAGGCACCAAACCAAATTGCTATACCACCCCGATGCTCACCACGACCAAAAGGTGGCAGCCAAACAAGTCAGGGTGGCATGGGTCGCTCTAAGTTAGGTCTGCAATTAAATAATGTTTTAATATGAACCAACACATGTGGCTAAAATTAACATATATTGCCTTTCACAAGTTGTCTAAAATGTTAGTAACACCAAAGTGTTCAACACAGAAATGTTGTTTGGGTTGTAAAAGTTAGAAACATTGGGAAAACTAAGGAACAACTCTAAAAAAAATAATTGTTTTGAAGTACATGATTAATTCATTTTGACATTTTGGGACATATTCCTTGGATATATATATTTTGTATCACCAAAACAAAGCATATATTGTTAAACTTGTTCAGGCTTAGTTCTGCAAATCAGAATTTAGCATACAAACTATGTTGTAATGTAAGTTACAAATGTGTTTTACAATCTAATGTTATATGTCTGTTGCGGAACAAATACAGAACACATGTGTGTATACATGGGTACACACGTAAAGATTTTCTGTCCAACCATCCAACTAGTTGATTGGTTGTAATGAAAATCTGGTAACGTATGGGAGTAACTGGTGATCAGCAATTTGCTTCTAAATGCCAGAAGACAGATGAAAATAATCATCAGACAAGTTTGTTAAATGTTTGATGTATACAATTTGTTCAAATTACAGTTTTTGTCCATTTTCCTGGGTTTGGGAGCAAATTGCTGATTGTCATTTGCTTTCATACCTTACCAGATTTTCATTCCAACCAATCAACTAGTTGGATGGTTGGACAGAAAATCTTTACGTGCGTATGCAGCTTATGTTTGCAAAGTTGAGATGTATATTTGGTGTGTCTAGAGCCACACATTTTGGAGTATGTAATGGTAAATTTAGTACATACATTTTCTTTTTTTTTTTTTTTGAAGCATTAAAAAAATGGCATTGTGCATTGTAGTCATTTGTATAATTAAAATATGCATTAACAATGTGGTTTTGAAGAAGTATACATATCCAAAGTTTGGATACTAAACAACATAAATAAATGTTTTGGAAAGAGAACACATGGCTCAATATTGTTTATTTGACACATTTGGATGTGCTTAGGTTTACCCCAAGTATTAACCATGTAATTTTAAGGATAAGTTTAGGGTATAATAAATGCAGCACAAACCCAAAACAAACAAAATAGACAGTACAACAATCATTGTTGGATAATGTGCAGCAAACATACACATATTGAACACAGATTAGGGAACTACAATCTTATTTCAAAAAACATACAGCACACCAGCAAATTGTGCAAAAATGGTCGAAGTTTTATGTAATAATTGAGATGGTGTAGAGTTTAAGAATGCAACATGTTTGCTGTGAAAGCCTACTTCACAATTTACACTTTGTAAACTACACATTCAAAATGGTTAGTAACAAACTTAACATTAAACATGTGAGGAATGACACTTACCAGTAAAGTGCTCCAAATGAGATTCTGCCTCACCTGTCTTCCAGTTTCTGTGCTCTAGCTGTCGCCTGATGCCTCCAAAATTCCAGCCTGCTCGCTGCCCTCCACATAATCAGTGGTTAAAGGCTGCTGCAAACATATATTATGCAAAAAACAGCAGCAGAGCGCAATATCTGACACTTTATTGGGCGCATACAATAAAATTCCACCAGATTTATCTAGATAACTGAACCTAGACTTTAAAAGACCAAAAGTACGTTCTATCACACATCTGGTGGACTTATGTGCATCATTATACTTGTGCTTAGCTGGAGAATTTGGAAGCAACAGTGGAGTCTGTAACCAAGAGCAACACCCATAGCCAGAGTCACCTATTGTGCAGAATGGATAAAAAACACATTTTATATTTTAAAAACAGGGATAAACAGTATTGCTAAATACTTACCCAACAGCCATCCTTCCGGCATGTGACCAGCCTCCAATTTGTCATAGAGGGATGACTGACTGAGGACCAAGGCATTGTGACATGAGCCAGGGTAGCCAACTACAAGACTCATGATTTTGAGTTTTGCATCACAAACCACCTGTACATTTGTAGAATGGGCATAGTGCCTATTTAAATATATGTGTGCCCTATCCCTGGGTGGTCTCAGCTCAATGTGTGCAGTCTATTGTGCAAAGGACATTTGGCATACCTGCAATGCCATAAAAAGCTACCTTGACTGCATGCCAGTGTGACTGTTGGTTAGGGAAGCAGATTGAGGGTTAGATATCTGGAGAATGTGGACTGAGATATCCCTACTACCCTCCCAGTGACAGACTGGAAGTTAAGTGTTGCAAAAAAGTGCAACACACTCAAAAGCTTATGCATTCCTGAGACAGCGCATGAGCAACCTGTCTCAGGGTCTGTGTCAAGTTTGACAAGGTCATACACATGGAATATGTTGGAACAATTGAGCCTGAACATCTCTATGACCTCACTATCGACCAATGCATTCAGGTTCAAACGCCCCTAAAAAACACTGCCTGCGCAGCCTCCACGGTACCTGCTCAGTTTCTTGCTCCAGTTCACTTCCAGCCTGGTGGTAGAGCCTCTGGTATCCCAGCCACACACCAAACACACCAGCATTCACAAACACAGCCATCTTCCCTCAGTACAAAAAATAACAGTTGTCCTCTTTTATAGTCTCCCTGTGAGTGGCCTAATTAATGGATTTGGAAACATATGCTACCGTATATACTCGAGTATAAGCTGAGTTTTTTCAGCACATTTTTTGTGATGAAAAAGTACCCCCTCGGCTGACGAAGTCTCTCCCATCCAAAGCGGCCGGAGGAGCGGATAGCGGCGGGACCAGGAGCGGGAGTTTCAGATAAGTGATTTTTTTTTAAATTCTTATCACATCTCTCTCTACTGGGGGGGGACTACAGGGGGCGATTACTACAGGTGGCGATTACTACAGGGGTCACTACCAGGGGGCCATTACTACAGGGGGCGATTACTACAGGGGGCACTAAAAGGGGGATTACCACTGGGGGAACTACCAGGGGAGGATTACTACAGGGGGCACTACCAGGGGGGATTACTACAGGGGGCACTAAAAGGGGGGATTACCACTGGGGGTACAACCAGGGGGGATTACTACAGGGGGCACTACCAGGGGGGGATTACTACAGCGGGAACTACCAGGGGGGGATTACTACAGGGGGCACTACCAGGGGGGGATTACTACTGGAGGCACTGAAAGGGGGGATTACCACTGGAGGCACTGAAAGGGGGATTACCACTGGGTGCACTACCAGTAGGGGTTACTACTGGGGGCACAACCAGGGGGAATTACTACTGGGGGCACTACCACCTGCTGCCATTTCCCACACTAGGCTTATACTCGAGTCAATAAGTTTTCCCAGTTTTTTGGGGTAAAAGTAGGTACCTCGGCTTATATTCGAGTCGGCTTATACTCGAGTATATACGGTAAATTATGTAAAACAGGTGTGAGTTTCAAAACGTGTTTGCATTTTCAGTCTATTTTACACTGCCTCCACTGTAGCCAGGCTTGTTTGAATCTGGAAAACTCACCCGAGATCATGTATTTCAAGGGCGATTTTCACAACTCAATTCTTTACGAGATGTCTTTCTTACATGAAAATAATAAAAATTTGGACGATGGTGAGTTAATTTGAGATTTACATCTCTCCCGAGTTTAAACAGTGAAAAAAGAAAACTCACTTCAAAATCCACTAATGTTTGTCCTTAGTAAATTTGTGAGATGAAAAACATGCCTAAACTCACCCGGGAGTGTCATCTCGACCAAATTTGATTCATAGTAACTTTACCCCATGGTGTACGTATTAATGTTATTATAATGGGTTTAAACACCCAGTGTTTTATTTTAAATGAAGGGTAGAGTTCTAATACAAGAAAAAAACTATTTAATCTATCTCTTTTTGCATTTTGAAGCACAGTTGAAGTTGTTTTAAATTGCCTATTGATTTAAGTGGTAAATTTGACCAATTCATTCAGGAAATTGAACAAAATTGATTCAACATTCGTCCAGATCAGGCAGGAATTTGGTCAAATTTAAGAGGGTTTAAATATGTAGCTTCAATAAATAACAAAGAGGCAGTAGAAGTTTGCAATGTGTTTTTATCACTTCAAAGATGCTCTGCTTATGTCAAAAACATGTTTGTTTAATAGTCAAAAATGTAAATCAAAACAGGATTATTAAATAGACAGTTTAATCTCACAATAGCATTATGTCTAGCAATATATCTTGTACAATATTTGTGCACTAAAATCATGAAAATGCCCCCATCAACCTTCCCTTGATCTAGAAATGACATTAACTGACCAATTTAATGGTATTGTTAAATGTGTAATTTCTGCATTAGCTAAGGTGCACGTGATAGAGCTCTGGAAACTGAACTCAGAATCAATTGCTATTACACCACTACCCAGCGAGTAATCTGTTTTTCCATCAATGTCATCAAACTAGCGCCCTTCTGAACCAAGTGATAATCTTATTGACTTCAAGAACTCAGTAGCATCTCTTTTGATTAGCAAGGAGAAAGTAAATTAAATCCACCTGGAGCCTGGCATAAACTAAAAGTTTCCTTGGCTCTAAACAAAATCCATTTGAAAAAGTTGTCCATATACAGTAAAGATAATGTATGTGTAGAGAAGTTGGCAAATATTACAACTAAAATGTATAATAATTTTGTTAATCTAATGTAATTGTAGCAAAAATTGTGTCACAGTATTGGTTAAATATCTGCATATATTATTTATATAATTATTTCACTTCTATCAAATGCATGAAATGGTGTATTTGCATGAGTGTGTTGTTCTTCACATAACTTCTATAGTGGGTGCAGTGAGTGTGGGGCACATGGGCTCCCAGGTCCAGGGGGGGCCTGTACCCTACACCCGGCACCCATATTTTTTTAAACTTTCCTGTCCGTGGTCCCGCGGCGGGTGTCAGCACTGCTAAGAACACCGGAAAATGACCGCTGCGGCCATTTTCCCAGTGTTCTGCGCATGCGCAGTAGACTCCGGGCACACTGTAGTGCCCGGAGTCTACTATTGCTCTGGTGGCTGGCCAGCCACATCAGTTGGCTGCCGGCCACTGGGAAGAGAGGAGGGGGCCCTGCATGGGGAGTGCACATGGGCCCCTTCCTCTCTTAAGACGCCCCTGCTTCTACTTGGTGTTACCTTTAGATCAACCACCTGGCTACAGTCAGATCTCCCATCTCATTACCCTGAGGGTCAAAGTCAGCACAGTGAAGTCCCTGCAGATTCAGGTTTAATAACAGGAGAACAGATGCAGCCGGTGATGTCCAGAGTGGACATCAGATTACATATGTTGGAAAATTAAGCAATGTATTTATTCATATTTATTCATGGTTTCTCTCTCCCTCTCTGTGTATTTATAATTGTCACATGGCATCACATTTTTTTTTAAATCAAGACATTTTTGCAATCCAAAACCTGAAATTCAGTTTTAAAGTCTGAATTCCGAACCATGGAAAGCTCATAACTGTGACTCAGATCTGTCCAGATCTCCTCAGGAGATCAGAACCGTTAGTCGGATCTGTCCAGATTCAGAAAATGTGGGTGTATTCAGATTTCTGGAGAACTGAACCGCACATCACTAGTAACGATATATACAGATCTCACCAGCTACATTGTTGTCCATAGCGCAGCGATCGCACTATGCATGGCATGAGATGGAATCCCACTATCACTAGCGATTCATTGGCACATTTGTGCTGTGATCAGCCACAATGAATGTGGGCTCATCTGTAACATCGTCATATGGTGGATCATGTAGTGTGTATGGTGATGTGATATATTGTTAAATTGCATCACCATGCCACTGGGTCACACCATAGTTCAGGTGTGTATCCAGCTTTACACTTGATAGTATGAATCATATATAAAGCAAACAAGCCATTTAGGCTTTGAGACTGCACATAAGTTTGCTTGTCAGCTATCATTCTCTCACTTTGTAGACTAGCTCTCTTCACATGAATGCTCTCACTCATACACTGTAGAGTAACTTTTTCTGTTTTCTATTTGTTCAGCCTGCCGAGCACAATGTGTAGATCCTGCGTATTAAGGCAGCATTGATTTTTTTATATGCTGACACTGATTTTTCACACTAACATACAGAATAGCCCATGTTCCCCTCAAACATTTCATTTGTGTAATAAACAGGGTTCGCTCCAGGTGGAGTAACGCCCTATACAAGAATTTTTTGATGCCCCCCCCCCCACAACTTAGCACTTTGCTGTGGGGACTCTGGAGGGAGAAGGCACAGTAGAAAAGCACAGGGCTGTGTGGACCGGGAGGGAAAAGCTGCAGGTGAGCAAATGAAGGCTGTGGGGACTTGGGAGAGAGAAGGCTGAGACAAGCAGTGGTGGGCTGTGGGGACTCATGAAGGAGAAGGTGCAGATGGGCAGCGGAGGGCTGTGTGGATCGGGAGGGAAAAGCTGCAGGTGAGCAGAAGAAGCCTGTGGGGACCTGGGAAAGAGAGCAGGCAGAGACAAGCAGTGGCAGGCTGTGGGGATTGGGAGGGAAAAGCTGCAGGTGAGCAAATGAAGGCTGTGGGGACTTGGGAGAGAGAAGGCTGAGACAAGCAGTGGTGGGCTGTGGGGACTCATGAAGGAGAAGGTGCAGATGGGCAGTGGAGGGCTGTGTGGATCGGGAGGGAAAAGCTGCAGGTGAGCAGAAGAAGCCTGTGGGGACCTGGGATAGAGAGCAGGCAGAGACAAGCAGTGGTGGGCTGTGGGGACTCATGAAGGAGAAGGTGCAGATGGGCAGTGGAGGGCTGTGTGGATCGGGAGGGAAAAGCAGCAGGTGAGCAGAAGAAGCCTGTGGGGACTTGGGATAGAGCGGGCTCATACAAGCAGTGGTGGGCTGTGGGGACTCATGAAGGAGAAGGTGCAGATGGGCAGTGGAGGGCTGTGGGGACTTGAGAAGGAGAAGGCACAGGCAGGCAGCAGAGGGCTGTGGGAACTGGGAGGGAGAAGGTGCAGGCAAGCCACAGAGGGCTATGGGGACCAGGAGGGGAAGATACAGGCTGGCAGCAGCAGGCTATGGGGACTCAGGAAAGAGAATCCACAGGTGGGCAAGAGAGGGATGTGGGGACTCAGGGAGGAAAATATGCAGGTGGGCAGTGGAAGGCTGTGGGAACTGAGAGGGAGAGGATGGGCAGAGTCTGAAGTGATGTGGTGAGGCAAGAGGCAGAGCATCCAGCTACTACTGCCCAGCACTGAACTCTAGGCGGCAGCTCAACTATATCATGAATTACAGTCATTTGATTTCTATCACAGTAAACAAACAAACACAGATGCTGGCACTTGAAGGGGGTGGGGGCACTTTATCAAGACTAGTAAATCCTGATGTATAGGATCCAAGTATTCCATTTGAAAAATTGTAGTTCATCTCAGGTCAGAAAAGTTAATCCATTCAGCATCATAGTTAACTCAGAATTTTTAAATAGACAGTGAATATAGAACACTTCTGCTAGGTGAGGTACTGCAATGCATTATTCTGTACTATGTTTGTTAAAAACATACACACTCATATTCCTATTTCACAGATGTCAAAGTAAAATGAATGAGCTTTTGTTAGGACATAACACAGTAATGTATGATGTTCTATGCACAATTACTTGCCTATTCATGAGTGTACTGTGTACCTCAGTAGAATGGAAGACATGCAATTAATCACAGTCTTAATCATCAAACACACTGTGCATGCACATGTCAATTCTGCATCTTATTAATTAATCTCCATACTGGTTGTTACTTCACACAGAGCTATTCCAAACCATCCACATTATTTAATCAATGTTGTGCCTTTAAGTGGAAGATAAGTCTGATGTTTCTCTGCTGTTTGCACACAGCAGGCTAGTCGAGTAGGACCCCTGCTTCTGCCCCTTTAAAAAAATAAATAATGACCTTGTTGCTTATTTTTAAAGTGGAATCACTAAACTATGTACTATCTGTTTTTGTTTTCATTTATATTCAGGTGACAGTTACTCTCTGCTTGAAAGTTGAACCACATCAAACCAGTAAATATATGAATACATTAGCATAGATACTTCACTTTGCACTTACAGTATTGGCCCAGCTAGTTTGTTGCTCCATACACCATGTAGCACGCCCTGCATCTCACACCATATGGTACACCTTAAGTTGCGTCATTCAATATAAATCGCAACAGAAAGTACCATGGCTCTGGAAAAAGTCATAGCATGTAATACAACTTTTTGTCCACCGGGTGTTGCTTCTACTAAACTACACTGCGCATACATCAGATATCCAATGCATTTCCTGTATCACCGCCATATGATTGGCTGACAGAACCTGTGATTCGGTACACTATAGTACAGCAGTTTTGTCATGGATTCAGAGCTGTAGAAGAAAGTGTAATAAAGTTTTAAATCATTACAGTATGTGTGTGAGTCCTGTACTTTTTAAAAATATATATTTTCTTTATACAGTATTTGTAGTTCAGCCGTCAATTACTGTCTGGACATAAAATACGGTACAGTACTGTATGTACTGTATGAGATTCTGAGATAGGCTGGGATTTTTAGTCTCACTGAAAACGGACACTGCAGTATCAACCCCATGCAACTACAGTACTGTTTGCAATTATAAGATGCAAGTCTGCATCTGGTGCAAAACAGCCAGAGGCATTGATTAATGTGAGGGGTGGGGTTCAGTGACACAAACACAACCTCACTTTTCAATGAGACCACATGATTTCCTGTTCAATAATGTTGCACTATTGAGTTGAAGGAACTACATACTGTAGCTCCACAACTCCCCCACACCCTGCAATGACACACACCCATACTTAGAGGGGGGATTAGGGTTTGGCACTTGGGGGGGAATTTAGGGTTAGGCACCCCTAAGGAGGGTTAGGGTTAGGGGGGTTAGGTTAGTCTATACTTACCTATCCACGATCAGGATTTCCAGTGCTGTCGGGCTTCCGCTGCTTCAAACTCTGCTCCTGTCGGGCTGCCGCTGATGTGAATCGAACCGCCGGCCATGCGGCCGGCGGCATATCATACCCTTTCCGCTAGGGTACTGTGTTTACATGTACTAGTATAATATTTTGAAAGGAAGACACATTATTATTATTATTATTATTATTATTATTAGTAGTAGTAGTAGTATTATTATTAGTAGTAGTAGAATTATTATTATTATTATTATTAGTAGTAGTAGTAGTAGTAGTAGTAGTAGTAGTAGTAGTAGTAGTAGTATTATCATTATTAGTATTATTGTGCTTCCCTCACTGTGCCCTCCCTAATAGCAGCAGATGGGTGGAGTGCACAAGGATTCAGTAGATAGATGTGAATAGATGAGGCCTAGTGGTTAGAGTACTCATTTTACATACTTGTGGTCCAGGGTTCAAATTCTACCATAACCCAATATTATTTTGTAATCCAGAATATTTTAGATTCATATAAAGGTGGGTCCACCCGCACTTGTGGGGTTTCAGACCCACCCACAGGTGTTGGGGTTCAGGGACTCAAACACAACCTCATAAATGAGACCACATGATTTCCTTTTCAATAATGTTGCAGTATTGTGTTGAAGGCATTACATAGCTCCACAACTCCATGTACGCTGCAATGACACACACCCATACAATCATGGGGTACAGGCCCTTGTGTTGGGTTTCAGATGCACCCACAGAGTCAGGGGCTCAGTAGAGTCAGATGCACCCACAGCATGTTGGTGTTCAGGGGCTCAAAGAGAGCTCACGATGCTCAGATGCATCCACAGCTTCAATTAAGTAAACTTAGCAGAAGGCTTAACTCTCTTGGCCAATGAGCGCTCAGCACCAAGATTTTTATAGTGAAATCCCACCGCTGAGCTGTCATTCAGTTAGTGATCTGGGTCCTTTTGGTCTTTTGTTTTGCCAAGACCGTGGATGCCTACTTTGGAATGAAGAGGACGTGATCCACGCATAGGAGCAGTTGAGTATGGAATTTTTTTTTCCCAGGTATCCATGGATTTCTACAGGGAGAAGGGGACATGAATGGCTTCAGGGATACATACTGTACAGTAGGTGAGTATGAGTGAGTGTGAATGTGAGTGTGCATGTATGCGTTAATAAAATTGCACTATCATGGTGTGTGTGTCCTGTGTTTATTGTACTGTAATATTTATTTTGTAGGTGAACTACAGGTATGTACCAGTGGGCCCATAATGCCCCACATGTTGATACTTGTGGTTCTCCAAGTACCAACATGCAGGGGAGGCTTGCTGGTACCCATAGTTCTACTGCAAAAGACAATATTTTTACTTCTTTCATTTACACCACATTTTACACAATCAACCCAGCACCCACCATCACAGGGGTGCCAGGGATAGCCCCGGGTTATCAAACCAAGCCTGGGGTACCCTGTACAGTACTGTATGTGTACTGATTTGTGTTCTGTTCAATGAGCTTCTGTAATATTATTAAAAAGATTGGTTGTGCAAACATGCAACATGCAAATACACTGCAGTAGTATCCTGTATGTGCTGAACTTCCTGAACGTGATTGGCCCACTTGTTAGGGATCTCCATCCAAAAGGTCAAAATGTCGACACAAAAATGGTCAACGCAAAAATGGTCGGCATGTGACTTTTATTTTATTTTTAATTATTATTATTTTTTAGGTATGGTCATACTGTCGACACAAAACTGGTCAACAAAATTATTTTTTTAAATATTTTTTGTACTTAGGGATAGTAATTAGGAATTGGTCATAATGTCAACACAAAAATGGTCTACAGAAAAATGGTTGGAACAAAATTGATTGATACCTGATTATTTTTTAATTAAATATTTTTTGGGGGGTTAGGGCTTGGTCAAAAGGTCGACACATCATGTATTTTTTTTTTTAATTTTAGGGTTACTGTTAGGTTTAGGGTTAATTAATCTAATTTAAAGCTGCGTATGCATCTGATCCCTGTCTGAGTCACTTAATTCCAACACGCTGAGCCCTCTTTGAGCCCCTGAACCTCAACACACTGTGTGTGCATCTGGCCTGTCTGAGACCCTGACACTGTTGGTGAGTCTGAAGCCCAACACGAGCGCCTGCACCATTTAACTGTATGGATGTGTCATTGCAGGGTGTGGGGAAGTTGTGGATCTACTGTATGTAGTGCCTTCAACACAATACTGCAACTGAGGATGCTTTTGAGTCCCTGAACACCAACACCAGTGGTTGCTTCTGAAACCCAACAAGTGCAGATTGGACACAGCCCACCACTATACTTTATAAAAAAAAAATAGAGGAATGAATCTAAAATATTCAGGATTACAAAATAATATCAGGATTTGGTGGGATTTGAACCCTGGACCACTATTGTGTAAAACGCATCTATCCTACTGAATCCTAGTGTGCTCCACTGATCCACTGCCGTTATTCTTTTAAGCTCAGGAGGAGTGAGGGAAGGGCCGTAGGGGGAGCACGGGATGGTGCTGGGTGTTGAGACACCTACAGAGGATGGATGTACAGTAGGTAAACACAGTGACATACACTGCAATCATGAATGTTGTGTGATGGGGAAGTGCATAGCCTGCTCTGAAGTTACAAGTTGCATAACCTGTTGTAAATGGATCTGAGAAGCGCTGGGGGGAGAGTAGGGGAAGGTAAAAAATTTGACCTACTTTTATTTAAAAAAACATTTGCATCCCTTTTACAGCAAGTTGCGATATGTACACTTTTGTAAATTAATCACCATTTTGCAGTGAATGTATCGGTTATACTGTTATAACACCACGGCAATTACATTACTGTACAGTGCGGTATTTGTACTGATTTGCGTCCCGTTCAATGAGCTTCTGCGATATTATTAAAAAGATTGGTTGTGCAAACATGCAACATGCAAATACACTGCAGTAGTGTCTTGAACATAATTGGCCCTCTTGTCAGGGATCTCCATCAACTTCTACAGTATGGCTTGATGGAAACATAAGGCCAACATGGTTAAAAGGTCAACATAAAAATGGTCGACACAGGAGTTTTAATTTTTTATTATTATTATTATTATTATTATTATTATTATTATTATTATTATTATTATTCTTTAGGGTTAGGGTTTGGTCAAATGGTCAACACAAAAATGGTCGATACAAAATTATTTTTTTAAAATATATCTTTTTTGGGGTTAGGGTTTTTGTTTAAAATGTTGACACAAAAATGTCTACAGAAAAATGGTTGGCACAAAAATCGTTGATGCATGATTATTTTTTAATGTTTATTTTTTTTAGGGTTAGGGCTTGGTCAAAAAGGTCGACACAAATGGTCGACATCATATATTTGAATTTTTTTTCATTTTAGGGTTATGGTTAAGTTTAGGTTTAATTCATCTCTTTGAAAGCTGTGGGTGCATATGACCCCTGTCTGAGCTACTTAACCCCAACATGCTGTAGGTGCATCTATGACCTCTTTGAGCCTTTGAACCCCAACGAGCTGTGCAGGCATCTGACCCATCTGAGCCCTTGATGCAGTGGGTGCGTCTGAAGCCCAACATGAGGGCCTGCACCCTATAACTGCATGGGTGTGTCATTACAGGGTGCAGGGGATTTGTGGAGCTCTGTAGTGCCTTCAACACAATACTGCCACATTATTGAACAGGAAATCATGTGGTCTCGTTGAAAACTGAGATTGCATTCGAGTCCCTGAACCCCAACACCTATGGGTGCGTCTGAAACCCGACAAGTGCAGGTGGACCCACCCCACCACTGTACTTTATAAAAAAATATTTAGAAGAATGAATGTTAAATAATCAAGTAGTGGTATTTGTGGTGGTGGTATTCATGTGGTGGTATTTGAACCACTGAATGTGTATGTGAAACGATTGCTCTGACCACTCGGCCATAAAGGTGTTTACATCTATTTACTGAATCATTGTGCAATCCACCCATCCACTGTCATTATTGATTAAAGCTCAAGGAAGGGGGGGCACAGTGAGGGAAGCATAATAACACTAATAATAATAATAATAATAATAATAATAATAATAATAATAATAATAATGTGTCTTCCTTTCAAAATATTATACAAGTACATGTAAACACAGTGCCCCACCATTAGTGAATAATAATTCATCCCATCTCATTGAAAGCTGTGCATGCATCTCATTAGTGTATTGGTTATACTGTGAAAACAACATGGCAATTACACTACTGTACAGTACTGTATGAGTACTGATTTGATTTGCGTTCAAGGAGCTTCTGCTATTTTATTAAAAAGATTGGTTGTGCGAACATGAAACATGCAAATACTGTACACTGCAGTAGTGCCCTGAACATCATTGGCCCGCTTGTCAGGGATCTCTATCCACTTCTACAGTACTATATTCAGTAGTGTAAATTTCATTAGTGGAGCATTTGCCACCCTGCGGTTAAGCTGTGTATTGCATTCTTTGGATTATTTTGGTGTGATCAGTGTGATCGCTCCCCACCACAGCCATAGGAGACTGCTCTGGCTGCAGCTCAGCAGCTATGAGAGTCTCCCACTGCAGCCCAGCACACGCTGTGCACTGGGCTACTGTGAGGGAATAGAAGGTGGGAGGAGGGGGTGGTGGTGCTGGACCCGTTTCCCCACCAGGCCCCTCTAGCAAGCCTGGGGCCGAGTAAAGAGTACCCGCCCCCCCTCGGCACCCCTGACCACAGTAAAGCCATCATGTAACTTTCCAAAGCCTGAGTGTTACGCTATGAGCAACAAACTAGCTGGGCCCATATGTATCTGGCAAGATGTTTTAAACTCCATTACTAGATATATGGATACTATACTAGTGATGGTAGTGACTATTCATGTGGTAAGTGGTGGGATGTATTACATTCAAAATGCGATGCTTGATACATTCTACCCGCAATTTGCAGAAGAACAAGAGTCCATTTAACGAAACCAAACATATTTTCAATCTACTTACCGGATTGTTATACTTTTGGTTAAAATCTCCAAATTGCTATTGTGTACATTTTTAGTCTTGTCATATTAGAATAACATTCTCTTGTTTTCTATATCCATTTGGGTGTTTGATTGTATGATATTTGCCAATAGGGATCTTTTGTTAACACAAGCTGCTTCAATAATTACATTGCAAGTATATACTATATAAGTAAGGTCTAGCCATCCAATAGTTGAAATCTAAGGTTAAAAGGTTACCATGCCCAGAGGAGCTCATAATCCAGTAGTTGGACTATATAATTATATGCAAATTAAAAAATAAAGTTACTAAGCTACCCTTTAAGGTATTTCATAACAGTAAATTGTTTTAATCAATGCCTTTTGAAAGTAATGAGTGAATCGTTTGACTTCTTTAGACCAAGCTAGGTTAAACCTTTGCTAATCAATGTATTGAACAGAATACTAAAGCAGTATAGCCCTTACATCAAAACCAAAATCAATCTGAACATTTTAACAAGATCTCTTCATTTTTCAGCAAAAAAAATTAAATAATAATATGGTAATGCAAATCTGATTCTTTAATGGTGTGGTATTTATAGGGTAATTTAAACAGAAGGTTTTGATTACCATAACCAGCAAGTCAGTATACATAGACATCCATAGCATATTTAGAAGCCAGGTAACACCTTATCTATTGATATGGTCATGAAATCAACCTAGCTTGGTATTTGTAGAAATATTTGTTCCTTGTATAATATATTACATCAAAGCAATAGTAATACATAAAAATCTCATATTTCATGTATAGCTACATAAGTTCAGCACTCAGGGGGAGATTTAATAAAGCTAGGAGAGAGATATAATTGGAAATAAATAACACCAACCAATCAGCTCCTAACTGTCATTTTTCCAAACACAGCCTATAAAGTGACAATTTGGAGCTGATTGGTTGGTGCTATTTATCTCCAATTTTATCTCTCTTCAAGCTTTATTAAATGTCCCCCTTAAAGCCACTTAGAATCGTCACATTTGAAAAACCAATGTTTAGTAAATATACCTCCCCTTAGTGTTACTGGGCAATGGGTCTGATTCACAGTAATATGCAGGACCTCTATTGGGCATGCGCTGATCTTCTACTGTAAGATCTCTTGCAGTTCTCCAAAGCCATAGCCTAATTGACAAGCTCTGGAGTGGGTAGGGCTGGCCTGCATTCCTGGATACGAGGGTGTGTTGCTCCCTGGCCTCAGCTACATATGTGAGATGGCCACTGAGATAGCTGAGGATCACACAAACATGCATCTGTTAACACCACACACCTCCTGCTGCATTAGCATATGTTAGCAACACTGATGCATCCAAGGAAGCAGCAGCAATGCTAACAGCATACTATTCTGAATCAGGCCCAAAGACATCTCAAAGATAATGGTTGACTTTGACGGCTAAACAAAATATATTATATTTTTATATCATTTTTATGTATTGTTCTGATTACTTAGTTATTTGAATACATGTGTTTTTCTGCAGCTGCAATAGCAACTAAATTTCAAGTTAGATTTGTGTAAGTTTGTAAAATGATCAAAAAATATAATGACTGTCTTAAACTATACGAAAGTATTTATACATGACTATGTGGGACTTCTAAAGGAACCATGCTACAGTCCTCTTATTGATTGTTTCTATAAATGATTCTTTGGGGCTTATGTAATAGCCTACGAGATGCAGGTTCTGGCAAAATATCAGCACATCTGCCCATATTTTTAAAATAGCAAACAGTTAGAATTCAACACCAACCTGGTTTGCATTTTAAATGCTTGCCTCTTTAAAAATATGGCAGACCCGCTGGAATCTCGCCAGAGTCTGTATCTCACAGGCTATTACAATATGCCCTTTGGCTTTACTCCACACTGAAAGTAAATGAAACAAAAAACAGGCCAAATCATTACATTTTCTGAAAAAATTGCTGAACAAACAGATAAAGTTTATCCTGTAAGTCGCAAAATGCATTCAACAAAAAAAAAGGTCTAATTTTTGCCACCTACTCAGTCAGTCGCAAACACAGATCTGGATCTGCGGCTTCCTCCACTTGCCTGCGGCTCTGTGACATGTGGCTGTAGTACGACTGGGGGCATGGATTTACTATGAGTTTTGATTGAATTTTTGAAATTGCCCAAAATTGCAATACAAAAAGGGAACACATTTCAGTTAATAGCCAGTACCCAAGTGGCACGGATCATATAAATTGTGTAGAATATACAGTACAAATAGTATTTAGATTATTGAAGACAAGAATCACACAGTCACAATAGATTCCAATACATGCAGAGTGTAAATAAGCAGAAAAAAAAAGTAAAAAAAATACTGTCCACATAACAAACAGGCTATACACTCTTGCTAGATGAAAAGTCCATAAATTGCATCTGAAAATGAAAAGTCACTTTTACCTTGGCAATGGCTGTGGTAGAAGAAACAAGAAAAAAGGAGGATGGCCATCATAGGGAGGGGAAGAATTGCCTCAACATTTTCCAAAAGATGCTGAAGGGAGGAAACAGTAGGCGGGAGCTTAGGGCCTGATTCAGAGCCGCTCGTAAGCGGCCACTCGTTCACTCCAAGCGATGTTTGCCCAACTGCGCATGCGTACGGATCGTAATACACATGCGCGAACCAGTCAGTGCGGCCGAAAATCGTTTGTTCGCTAAATAGCGAATGCCTGCTATTTTGAGTGACAGAATGAGGCATATGTGGGTGGTAACAGGGGAAGGTGCTTGAAAGCGGGGAGTGGAGAACCGAACGCAGGCGTGCTTAAAGGTCAAAACGGGCGTTTTAAGGGTGTGCATAATTAATACAGCAGCGTCATTGACCACGTCACTGGGTTATTTTATAGCCAGAACTGCTCGCAAGATTGTGGTAGCAAAAACCAACCACAAGAATAGCGAGCAGTTCATATGCTGGTCGATGTACTCAATTGATCTAATAAATAGCGGACATGACGCAGGATGCGAGCTGCCAGGGGGCGTATTTATTCAAAAAATGACCGCAAGTTTTGTTCGCTTGTTCAGACATAGAGGCGTGAACAGACCGCAAAGAGCGAACGGTTCATTTGAATAGCCACCCCTATTTTCTGGACGAACGACCGCAAATAGCATCCGGCTCTGAATCAGGCCCTTAGTGCACTAAATGGGGATGTTCAGGAACTCCTAGGGAGGGTTAAGCAGTAGTCAATCAGAGGAGGGAGGAGGAGAAGCTGCAATTAAGCCAAACGGCCAATATCTAATTAAATATATCTTCTTTGTCATGGAGATGATAGATATTTTTTTCCATCCATACAATTAACCAAATTAAGGGTTTCAAAGAAGAAAACTGAATGGAATTGTCTGTCTTCCAGTGCTTAGCTATCAGGAAAAGGCCAGAACATGGAAGTCTAATTTTGCAAAAGGAGGAAACTTTAGGGCACATCTGCTAGATTTTGAGTAAGGTACATGTATTGTCACAACCTTGCCAGCAGGAGGAGGGGGATACATTTTAGCAAACTTATCAGGAGTACGGTACCATCAGTAGTATACTGTACCTTGTATGCATTTTTTTTTAATGAAATGGAGATTGAACTGGAGGCTACTTTTTCTACTATATTCTTGTTATAGGACTTTGGGCCTGATTCAGAGCTGTTCGCTATTTGAGGTCGTTCGTTCAAAAACAAGGGGTGGCTATTCAAATGATCAGTTCGCACATTGCAGTCTGTTCACACCTCTAAGTCTGAACAAGCGAGCAAAACATACGCTCGTTTATTTGATAAAAACGCCCCCTGGCCGCTCGCACCATACGTCATGTCCGCTATTTATTAGATTAATCGAGTACATCGTACAGCGTATGAACTGCTCGCTATTCTTGTGGTTGGTTTTTTCAACCGCTATTTTGCGAGCAGTTCTGAGTTAAACAAAACCAAGTGACGTGGTCAATAACGCTGCTGTATTTATTATGCACTCCCTTAAAACGCCCGTTTTGACCTTTAAGCATGCCTGCATTCGAATTCCCCTCCCCCGTTTTCAAGCACCTTCCCCTGTTACCACCCACATACGCCTCATTCTGTCACTCAAAATAGCAGGCACTCGCTATATAGCGTACAAACGATTTTCGGCCGCACTGACTGGTTCGCGCATGCGTACTAAAAACCGTACGCATGCGCAGATGTGCGAGCATCACTCAGAACGAGCGTACTGCCGCTAGCGAGCGGCTCTGAATGAGGGCCTTTATCTAGTTTCTAGTCTGCTTACAAAACTCTCCAATCAGTATAATTACCATTATCTTCCCTCCCATTTAAGAACTCATATGGCATTCTTATTGAGTAAAGGTCCCCATACATAAACATACAATTGTGGCAATTTAGCATTTTGCAGATGATTGTGTACAAAATAAACTATAATGTATGGGTTTAACAGATCACAGATTCTGACCAAAAAGTGATCATAATTGGTAAATCAGATTGTCTAAAGGGGGGCATCCACTACACGATTTTAGCAGGCGATTGAACGATAATGACGTCGTTATCGTTCAATCGTTTACAAATCGTTTATAAATCATGCAGTGTTTGGTCATTAACGATCAACGATGCGCGCTCCCGCTGGTCGTTTGATCGTCTTGTCAGTCGACTGAACATGCAGGTCAATTTCACTTGATCTATTAAAGATAGTTTGCAAATCGTTCAGACTGAAAGATAAAATTTCAAGGGAAAAAATCAAGGGAAAATCGTTTAGAGATTGGACAGGGAGTAGATCGTCTAGTGGATGCCCCCCTTTACGTGTTGAATTTCACAGACCAATTCGGGCTGTAGATTGCTAGTGCATGCTAATAATCAGGCGATCTGCATACCATCTGTTACTAGTAAAATTATGATTATTTCAAGATCGGCAGATCTTTATTTCCTGAAAATGATCTGCAAATCAGTGAAAAATATTTGTAATGTTATGTATGGGCACAGATTTTTGGATTGAGGAATCTTTACATTGGGGAAAAAAAATCACAGAATCTGTAAATATTTTTTTGTAATAGCTGATGTATGGTCCCCTTAATAAACCTATTAGATAACAATGATTTGAATGTTTGTCCTAGTTGCATGTGTGTGATATGAGGAGGTGTCATAGGTTTGGTAAGAGCATGGTATATGATAGGCAGCAGGCTAAGAGGTAACAGACACACAAGTCTATCCTGTGTGAAGAGAGGATTGCATTATACTATGCTCCTTAGACCTTTAAAATACTGGTATTCCTTTATTTCTTCCATAAAATAGTATTGTTTTCAGTCCAGTCTGAAGAAGTTAAGTCCCAGGTCTGTACTTCTTCTGAGCACTAGGGGGTATATTTACTAAAGTGCAGGTTTTTAGAAGTGGAGATGTTGTCCATAGCAACCAATCAGATTCTGGCTATTATCTTCCTGAAGGTGCTAGAGAAATGTTAAGTAAAAATTGGTTGGTTGCTATGGGCAACATCTCCACTCCTAAAAACCTGCACTTTTGTAAATATACCCTTTGGACTCTAAGGGATACATATACTATACTGTGCTTTTCAAAGCTGCAACAACTTTGGCATTTTCAAACGATGAATTTAGGGCAATAACATTAAATACAAAATGCAGTAGCTTTGAAAAAGTGGCACAGATTGTAGTAAACTTTCCCCAGAAACCATCTGCATAGCTACTTATTTTTATATCTTAAGCAGCTTGTTATTATATAGTGTAAAATAGTTGTGTGGGGCTTAAATGTATGAGCTGCAGTTACTCTGTTTTAAGCCCAATTCAACTAGGTAGTGTACACTACATTTTCCATACCATTAAGATAATAAATTTCTTTTATAAAGCTTATACCAAATTAAGAGAACAATCCATTGTACATACTTAACAAAAAAAAGTTTTAAATGCAATGACAAAACATATAAACACTATAGATGTGATTGGACCCCCGTGTTTTGGGTTTGGTTTTGGTTCTAATTCATGATCATGTGTTGGTTTTGGCAAAACCACCCTCAAATGCTTTGGTTTTGGATCATGTTGTTTTGGCCTGTTTTTGTTCCTACTGTATTATTAACCTCAACATCACTATTTTCCAGTCATTTCCAGCCAATTTTGACCACCTAACAGCTCACAATATTGTTTTCACCACTATTGGCCAAAGGCCGCAGTGAGCTAGCTGGCTGACTAAGCTATTTGGCAGCAGAGGCATAGACATATGGCAGTTCAACTTTAAAAATGACACATCTATGTTTTGTGGATACTAAATTATGATTATTATTAGCACTGTTCCATCTAAAATGAATGATCTTAAAATTATGGAATGGGATTGAAATGCAGGTGGCAAATCCCAACAGCAGCTGCCTGATAGGATGAAAATCCCAACAGAGGCAGGTAAGTATGCTGATCTCCCCTGCTTTTCCCCCTAACCCTCCCTTAGTGGTGCCTAACCCTAACCTTCCCCCCAGTGCCTAACCCTAACCTCCCCCCGGGGATGCCTAACCCTTACATCCCCCTTATGCTCCCTAAACCTAACCCTCCTGAGGGGATGCCTAACTTTAACCTCTCCCTGGGGGTGCCTACCACTAACCCTCCCCCCTAGGGGTGCCTAACCCTAACCACCACCCCAAAACCTAACGCTAACCCCGCTAACTGCCCTAAACCTAACCCTCTCCTCCCGCTGCTAACAGAACGGGCTCCTCAGACTTACCTCGTTTGGGCATGCCTCATCCTGGATTCCAGCATTGGGATTATGATGGGCGCCGGTATTAAGTAGGGGTGAGCGGGTTCGGATTTCTGAAATCCGAACCCCCCCGAACCCCCCTGATCCGAGGCCAATCTGAGCAGGGGCTGGCTGGCAACTTTCAGCCTGGGGGGCAACACAAGCAAGTGGCCCTGGTGTTGGTAACCCCGACTAGAGGTTGCATTTAAAACACAATAACCCTCACAGGAAATAAATGAAACACATTGTCCCCTACAGGAAAAAACAAATCAAACACAATGGCCCTCACAGGAAAATAAATAAACATATTCATTGCCCATGCCGCCCTACAAAAGTCTGACCTGATCTGTCAGCATCACACAGCGGTACTACCAGTTGCCGCCACTTCAACTTGCAGGCACTGAAGAGCGGAATAGAGAGAGGAGCTCCCAGTCTCACCCTTGCCCTCAGCTACGGGCAGCAGCACCGGCACACAGCAGCATCAGTGACTACATCACTGCAGATCACAATGCACAGTACTAAGCCCTGGAGAGAGTTAAAGTGAATGAAGATAAAGTGCCAACCAATCAGCTCCTGTCATTTTCAAACACAGCTTGTAAAATGACAGGAGCCGATTGGTTGGTACTTTATCTCCATCCACTTTATCTCTCTTTAAGGCTTAGTACCCTTAGTGTTGATCTTGCATGTGTGTGTGTGTGTGTGTATCTGCCTTCAGTACACTTAGAATGGATTCAGCTATTATAATCTTCCAAAAATACAACATTACAGCAAAAACAATATCCACAAAAGGATTGACATTTAAAAACATACTGCACATAATATATACACTGTATTTACACACACTAGATATAATGTCCGGCGTTGCCTGGCTTTCTCTTTAATTCTTATAAACTCTCTTTCTTCTCTCTCTTCCACCCCCGTTTCTCCTCCCCACTTTTCCCTTCTTATTCCATCTTTCACTTCCCGCTCTGTCTCTTCTCCATATCTCCCTTCTCCCTCCACTATTTCTTTTTCTCCGATCCCATTACTTTATCTCTCTCTCTTCAATCTCATCTTGGTCTTTTTCCCTTCTTGCTCTCCTGCTCCTCTCTGTCTGTCTTTGTTTCCTTTCTGCCCCTCTTTCCTGCTCGTTCTGTGTAATGGAGAACATCAAGAGTGATTTTACAGTGTGTTGAGTGTGTGGTGCTTAGCGTTAGGGCCAGGGTGAGTGTGTGGTACTTAGCGTTAGGGCCAGGGTGAGTGTGTGGTTCTTAGCGTTAGGGCCAGGGTGAGTGTGTGGTGCTTAGCGTTAGGGCCAGGGTGAGTGTGTGGTGCTTAGCGTTAGGGCCAGGGTGAGTGTGTGGTGCTTAGCGTTAGGGCCAGGGTGAGTGTGTGGTGCTTAGCGTTAGGGCCAGGGTGAGTGTGTGGTGCTTAGCGTTAGGGCCAGGGTGTGTGTGTGGTGCTTAGCGTTAGGGCTAGGGTGAGTGTGTGGTGTTTAGCGCTAGGTTAAGGGTGAGTGTGTGGTGTTTAGCATTAGGGCCAGGGTGAGTGTGTGGTACTTAGCATTAGGGCCAGGGTGAGTGTGTGGTTCTTAGCGTTAGGGCCAGGGTGAGTGTGTGGTGCTTAGCATTAGGGCCAGGGTGAGTGTGTGGTGTTTAGCGCTAGGTTCAGGGTGAGTGTGTGGTGCTTAGCGTTAGGGCCAGGGTGTGTGGTGTTTAGCGCTAGGTTCAGGGTGAGTGTGTGGTGCTTAGCGTTAGGGCCAGGGTGAGTGTGTGGTGTTTAGTGCTAGGTTCAGGGTGAGTGTGTGGTGCTTAGCGTTAGGGCCAGGGTGAGTGTGTGGTGTTTAGTGCTATGTTCAGGGTGAGTGTGTGGTGTTTAGTGGTAGGTTCAGGGTGAGTGTGTGGTGTTTAGTGCTAGGTTCAGGGTGAGTGTATGCACAGGAAGTCAATGGCCTAGTAGTAGAACCCTCGGACTTCTTACCTCCATGTAAGGTCCAGGTGATTCTGGCTACCTGGGAAGTCTCCAGGCATCTGTATCAGCGCAGCTGCCGCAGGGATAACTGTATGCTAACAGTACAGTAGACAGACCGCGCGGGACAGCTGGGCAGTGGAACGGAAGAGGTGGTGCCTTGCGCCCTCCCCTCACCCAGTGGCGCCCCACCCCCAGCTAATTCAGACTCATGCTCATGATAAGTGATGTGCCCCTGAGACCAGCTCCTGGCCTGCATGGTCTGCTGCTGAGCGTGCGGACTGTGGCGGTGTGGATCTGGACCGAGGGTAATCACAGATGCACTGCTAAGGGGTGGTCCTGTGCACTCCTGGACCACCCATCGGTTTTACCCATGGCTCTGGCAGCCGGGAGACATTCACAATATGCTCCCCGGCTGCTTATTACAGGTGCTTCAAGGAAACTCAGTGCGGCATACGGGCACGCTGATTATACTTGTTACACTAACTGAGTGGCCGGTTAGCATCCTCTGCATGTCTCCCGGCCGCCAGAAGTGCATATATATATCAACTAAGGAGGCAACTGGTGGCCCCATAATACTGAGATTATACCGGCCCGGGGGGCAGATGGCACCCTGCCCCCCGGCCCAGCCCCGCCTCTGAATCTGAGTCAGGCTCGACTTTTCCCGCCTGACTCGGATCTGAAATCGAGGAAAAACATAATCATCCTGCCTTCCGGGTCTCGCGGGTTTTGGACTCTATATAAGTTACCCGCGTCGGCGCCATTTTCTCAATCAGCTGTGGACAGTGAAGAGGGTTGGTGGGAATTAGGGCTGGCTGGGCTGTGTAGTGTAGTGTAGTGCAGTGTAGTGTTGTGCTGTGCTGTGCAGCGCTGTGCTGCTGTTGTCCATAGGGGCTGTGTCCACTCCTCCAAAGTCCATAGGGCTGTGTTGTGCTGTGCTGCTGTTGTCCATAGAAGCTGTGTCAACTCCTCCAAAGTCCATAGGGGCTGGCTGTGTTGTGCTGTGCTGCTATTGTCCATAGGGGCTGTGTCCACTCCTACAAAGTCCATAGGGGCAGGTGGTGTTGTGCTGTGCTGCTGTTGTTTATAGGGGCTGTGTCCACTCCTCCAAATTCCATAGGGGCTGGCTGGACTGTGTTGTGTAGTCAGTTGTCCATAGGGACTGTGTCCACTCCAAAGTCCTGTGCAGTGTCCCAGTGCTAAAGGGGTGCTGTAGTGTTGTCCAGGGGGTGCTCTGTCCATCAGGGGTGCTCCTCCCAAGTGCAAAAAAAATAAATATTTTTTCTGTGTTTGTGAATTGTGTGCGCAGTAGCCGCACGTGCATCAACAAAGTAGCGCCAAGTGTGCGCCTGTGTCATAAGTAAAGGGCCGGCTGGCTGGACCGTTAAAGGGTGCTGTAACCCCCAAAGTTCACTCCAAACCAAATAAAAAAAAATATTCTCTGTGTTTGTGAATTGTGTTCACTGTGGCTGCACGTGCATCAACAAAGGAGCAGCGCCAAGTGTGCGCCTGTGTCCCATAAGTAAAGGACCGGCTGACTTGTACATTACATGGTGCTGTAACCCCCAAAGTGCACTCCAAAAAAAAAATATATATATTTTTTTGTGTTTGTGAATTGTGTGCGCAGTAGCCGCATGTGCATCAACAAAGTAGCGCCAAGCGTGCGCCTGTGTCATAAGTAAAGGGCCATCTGGCTTGACCATTAAAGGGTGCTGTAACCCCAAAAGTGCACTCCAAACCAAATAAAAAAATATTTTCTGTGTTTGTGAATTGTGTGCACTGTGGTTGCACGTGCATCAACAAAGGAGCAGAGCCAAGCGTGCGCCTGTGTCCTATAAGTAAAGGGCTGGCTGGCTTGTCCATTAAAGGGTGCCGTAACCCCCAAAGTTCACTCCAAAAAAAATGTAAAAATATATTTTTTTGTGTTTGTGAATTGTGTGCGCAGTAGCCACATGTGGATCAACAAAGTAGCGCCAAGCATGCACCTGTGTCATAAGTAAAGGGCCGGCTGGCTTGACAGTTAAAGGGTGCTGTAACCCCCAAAGTGCACTCCAACAAAAATAAAATATTTTCTTCTGTGTTTGTGAATTGTCTGCACTGTACGTGCATCCTCAAAGCAGCAGCGCCAAGCGTGCGTCTGTCTGTTAAAGGGTGGTGTAACCCCCAAAGTGCACTGCAACAAAAATAAAACATTTTCTTTTATGTTTGTGAATTGTCTGCACTGTACGTGCATCCTCAAAGCAGCAGCGCCAAGCGTGCATCTGTCTGTTAAAGGGTGGTGTAACCCTCAAAGTGCGCTCCACAAAGAATAAAAAATTCTTCTTTTTTTTCTGTCTTTGTGAATTGTGTCGGCTATAGCTGCACCTGCATCCTCAAAGCAGCAGGGCCAAGCATGCGTCTGTCTGTTAAAGGGTGGTGTAACCCTCAAAGTGCGCTCCACAAAGAATAAAAAATTCTTCTTTTTTTTCTGTCTTTGTGAATTGTGTGCACTGTAGCTGCACATGCATCAACAAAGGAGCAGCGCCAAGCGTGCGCCTTTGTCCCATAAGTAAAGAGCCGGCTGGCTCATTTATTAAAGGCTGGTGTAACCCACAAAGTGCACTAGTCTCCAACAAAAATTAAAAATTATTTTGTGTTTGTGTGCGCCTTAGCCACACATATATATCAATATAATATAAATGGAGGACCAAACTTTCTCCGATAAAAATAAAATAGGGAAAGATCAAGAACCACTTCCTCTTAGTGCTGAAGCTGCTGCCACTAGTCATGACATAGGAAAATGACCTTAAAAAAACATTTAAATCATCTGAGGAGAAACATAAACTTGCCAATATGCCATTTACGACACAGAGTGGCAAGGGACGGCTAAGGTCTTTCCCTAAGTTCATGACTAGTTGTTCAGCTTCACATGACGATGGAAGCCCTCCTCCCACTAAAAAAATCAAACAAGTTAAGCTGGCATAAGCACAGAGAAGAACTGTGCGTTGTAAGAAGATATCACAAATCCCCAAGGAGAGTTAAAGGGTGGTGGTGGTTGCGGTGCCTGACCTTCCTAGCACTGGACAGGATGAGGTGGCTCTTTCCACCATTTGCACGCCCCCTGCAATTGCTGAAAGGAGCACCCACAGTTCACTTGCTGATATGCAAATTGAAGATGTCACTGTTGAAGTACAACAGGATGAGGATACTGGTGTAGCTGGCGCTGAGGAGGAAGTTGGCGAGGAGGATTCTGATGGTGATGTGGTTTGTTTAAATCAGGCTCCGGGGGAGACAGTTGTTGTCCGTGGGATGAAAAAGCCCATCACGGACATGCCTGGGCAGAAGACCAAACATTCCGCCTCTTTGGTCTGGCAATATTTCTATCCAAATCCGGACAACAACTGTCTTGCCATATGTACCATATGTAAAGGTGAAATAAGTAGGCGTAGGGATGTTAACCACCTAGGAACATCCGCCCTTATACGTCACCTGCAGTGCGTACATTAAAAGTTACTGTCAAGTTCAGAAACTTTGGCTAAGACTGTAAGCAGTCCAGGAACACCTAATTCCCATTGTCCTGTTGTATCCAAGCGCCTGCAAACCACACCGTCAACTCCCTCCTCGTCAATTTCCTCCTTAGTCAGGATTGGAAGTAGTCCTGCAGGCCTTGTCACTGGCATGACTGACTCTCCTATATGGGATTCCTCCAGAGGATCCTGCATTGCTACGCCTACTGCTGCTGCTGCTGCTGTTGCTGCTGCTGGGAGTCGTTCATCATCCCAGAGAGGAAGTAGGAACACCACTACTTTTACTAAACAATTGACCCTCCTACAGTCCTTAGCGAGGAGGATGAAGTATGACAGCAGTTATCCTGAAGCAAAACATATAAATGAGGCCTTGACTGCTATGTTGGTGTTTGACGTATGTCCGGTATCCGCCATTAGTGCAGTGGGATTTAGACAATTGATGGAGGTAGTGTGTCCCCGGTTCCAAATCCCATCTAGATTCCACGTCTCTAGGCAGGCGATATCGAGACTGTACAGAAACACCAGAAAAAGTGTCCTCAGTGTCCTGAAAAATGTGGTTGTACCCAATGTCCACTTAACCACGGACATGTGGACAAGTGGAACAGGGCAGACTAAGGACTATATGATTGTGACAGGGTAGATGTATCACCTTATGCAGCAACAACAGCAGTGTCACCAGTAGCAGCATCTCAGAAACGCCAGCTCGTTCCAAGGCAGGCTATGCTGTGTATCACCTGTTTCAGTAAGAGGCACACCGCCAACAACCTCTTAGAGAAACTGAGGGAAATCATCACCCAGTGGCTTACCCCACTTAGACTCTCCTGGGGATTTGTGATATCTGACAATGCCACCAATATTGTGCGGGCATTACATCTGGGCAAATTCCAGCACGTCCCATGTTTTGCTCACACAACAAACTTGGTGGTGCAGAATTTTCTGAAAAGTGACAGGGGTGTGCAGGAGACGCTTTGGGTGGCCCGAAAATTTTTTGGCCACTTTCGCCATTCAGCGACTGCGTGCCAAAAACTGGAGCACCAGCAAACACTCTTGAACCTGCTCCACCATCACTTGAAGCAAGAGGTTGTGACGCGATGGAACTCAACCCTCTATATGCTTCAGAGGATGGAGGAGCAGCAAAAGGCCATTCAAGCCTATACATCCA
This sequence comes from Taudactylus pleione, assembly GCA_031769625.1. Lineage (NCBI taxonomy): Eukaryota > Metazoa > Chordata > Amphibia > Anura > Myobatrachidae > Taudactylus > Taudactylus pleione. The sequence continues at coordinate 1,542,439 of JAUIMM010000614.1, forward strand.
CCTATGACATAGGCAAAGGAGGTGGTATGCACCTGACTCAAGTGCAGTGGAGAATGATTTCTGTTTTGTGCAAGGTTCTCCAGCCCTTCGAACTTGCCACACGTGAAGTCAGTTCAGACACTGCCAGCTTGAGTCAGGTCATTCCCCTCATCAGGCTTTTGTAGAAGCAGCTGGAGAAAGTGAAGGAGGAGCTAAGATGGAGTGATTCTGCTTGGCTTGTGGGACTTGTGGATGAAGCCCTTCATTCGCTTTGCCAGGATTTCAGGGTGGTCTGTTGAAAGCAGACCACTACATTTTGGCCACCGTGCTCAATTCTAGGTTTAAAGCCTATGTGGTGTCTCTCTTTCCGGTCGACACAAGCCTGCAGAGGTGCATAGACCTGCTGGTGAAAACACTGTCAGCTGAAGTGGAACGTGACACGTCAACAGCTCCTTCTTCATTTTCTCCCGCAACTGGGGCTGCCAGGAAAAAACTTAGGTATCCTAAGCAACCCGCTGGCAGTGATGCAGGGCAGGGAGGACCAAGTTTGGACATCTGGTCCAGACTGAAGGACCTGGCAACAATTTCTGACATGTCTACTGTCACTGCATATGATACTGTCACCATTGACAGAATGGTGGAGGATTACATCGGTGACAGCATCCAAGTAGGCATGTCAGACAGTCTGTACCTGTACTGGCAGGAAAAAGAGGCAATTTGGAGGCCCCTGTACAAACTGGCTCTATTTTTCCTGAGTTGCCCCCCCTCCAGGGTGTACTCCGAAAGAGTGTTTAGTGCAGTCGGGAACTTGTCAGCAAAAGGTGTAGGAGGTTGGTTCCACAAAATGTGGAGAAGATGATGTTCATAAAAATGAATTATCAACTCTTCCAGGGAGACCAGCCTCCAGAACGTACAGAGGGACCTGTGGTGGTGGATTCCAGCCGGGACGAATTAATACTCTGTGAGGATGAGGATGTACACAACACTGAAGAGGGTGAGGAATCGGTGGATGAGGAGGATGAGGATGACATCCTGCCTCCGTATAGCCAGTTTGTGCAGGGACAGATTAATTGCCAGCTTGTTTTGTGGGGGCCCAAACGAACCAATCATTTCAGCCACAGTCATGTGGCAAACCCTGGCGCTGAATTGATTGGTTTGTTAAAGTGTGCATGTCCTGTTTATACAACATAAGGGTGGGTGGGAGGGCCCAAGGACAATTCCATCTTGCACCTCTTTTTTTTTTTGCATTATGTACTGTTTGGGGCCTAGTTTTTCAAATTTCCATCCTGTCTGCCACTGCAGTGTCACTCCTAGATGGGCCACGTGTTTGTGCCGTCCACTCGTGTCCCTTAGCATGGTCATCCAGCTACCTCGGTGCAACCTTTTGGGCATAAAAACACTATTGTCAGGTGTGAGGTGTTCAGAATAGACTGGAAATGAGTGGAAATTAAGATTATTGAGGTTAATAATAGCATAGGAGCAGAAAAAACCCACAAATTCTGTGATTTTAGCTGTTTTTATGCTTTTTTTCAAAAAAATACAGATCCAAAGCACAAAACCCAGAACCCAAAACATGGAAGGGTGGTTTTGGCAAAACCAATCCAGATCCAAAAGACGAAGAAAGATCCAGATCCTAAACCAAAACACAAAACACAAAAAGTGGCCGGTGCACACCCCTAGTATTAAGACACCTATCATACATCCTTAGCTGGCATTCTGCTATTGGGATTGTGACCTAACCCTGAGAGTCCTGTGCAATTGTTCATATTTGACCCTTTTCATCCACCTTTTGGATGTAGTGTAGATAGCTGTACATTGTTTCTGTCATCATGCTGTACATTCACCTCTATTGGCCAAATGCTTCACAAAGCTACAGTAGCTGGCTGACTAAGCTAGGGGGTGGCACAAACACATGGCAGTTTAATGTAAAACGTGTTACATTTAGGGGTATATTTACTAAAGTGCGGGTTTTTAGAAGTGGAAATGTTGCCCATGGCAACCAATCAGATTCTAGCTATTATCTCCTAGATGGTGCTAGATAAATAAGTAGAATCTGATTGGTTGCTATGGGAAACATCTCCACTTCTAAAAACTCCCACTTTAGCAAATATACCCCCTAGTGTATGTGTATACTAAATCGGAATTATTATTTTCTAAAATGAGTGACCTGAAAATTACAGCTAATGTAATTTTCTATGAAGTACAGTAACTTACAAGTTGTTAACACATTGATTATTTAATAGATGATTAAGTATTTAGACCATCCAGTTCCTAAACCTGAGAACCCTGTGCAATTGGTCATGTTTGACCCTTTGCATATACCTTTTGGAATAATTTAAACAGCTGTATATTGTTTTTGTCATCATTTTTATTTTTATTTTAGATCAGAGTGCCTTTGCACTGTCACATTATATATTACATAGGAAATAATATCAATGTTAAATACAACGTTCTGCTTTATTTGTTTTATTTCTCTTTTATCAGGGTAGAAAAGTCTAAGTTGTATAGGAATTGGTGAGAATTTTAATTGTCTACATTATTTCTATAATATTTATAGTTGAAGATAATTAAATAATTGCATTGTTTGTATCCCACACTCTTCCCTTTTTTTATTCCGTACCTGGGAGCAAGATGCTGTTGTGCTTGTTTTTGTTTATTTTTTTTCTCCTTACCCCCCTTTTTTAAGTTAATTTTTGTGTGCTCAGTTGACTTTGTTTTTGGTTCTTTCCCCCCTTCCTATTGATCCACCTTATATAAAGATTTATAACATTATTTTTTGGTGGAGAGTTGAAAACTAAGTAAAAAAATTGGCGGAAATCTCTAACCTTCTTCTGTTCTCAAGTTCATTATTCTCCTAAACTTAGACTACAAACTGTACCATTATATGGTTTATGGGACCCAAATCCTCTTGGCTTTCCATCACTGGTGGAAGCTGGTGAGTAATAGACCCCACTAATGCACTGCCACTTTGTGGCTGAAGTACTTGATTTTTTGGGCCCCCACAAAACAAGCTATTAAGGCGGCTAACAGCATTTTTAATCATCTATATTCTGAAGATGACATTATCATCCTCATTCTCCTCACCCTCATCAGTGTTAACATCATAATCACACAATATTAGTTCATCCCCACTGGAATATACCTTTACAGAAGTCTCTGTACTTTGTTGCATTTGGCATAATAGAATTTGTAGTTCATTTTTATGAACATTAGTTTTTTATACATTTTGAGGAAGAAGCCTCCTACTCCAATCACTCACAAGGTTCCTGGCTGTGTTAAATACTTTTTCTGAGTACACACTGGAGGGTGGGCAGCTTAAGTACACCAAAGTTAATTTGTACAAGGGGCTCTTGTACAAAGGTCTCCAAATTGCTTCTTTTTTCCTCCCAGTAATCAAAAGGACTGTGTGACATATTATGCTTAATGCATCAGAGTCATGGTAGAGGTGTCAATGTTGGCAATTATTTATTTTTGGCAGTCAATTTTCACTTTATTGAAGGAAATTATATTTTCTTTAACATTGTGAAATATTGTTTAGATTTCAGGTGCCCTTTATTAAACTGTATTTCCCTTTGACCACCTTTTGTAGATGTTGCAGTACTATCATGACTGTTGACAGCAGCCACAGCACTCGTACTGGGTTTCTGCTCCTGCTCTTCTATTGACTGATCCATATCGACTCACAGTGCTCCTTGTAATGGTGGAACACTAATGACATTATATTTTTTAACACACAAAAAAATTTATGTCATTTTTTTTGTCAGTAACTGAACACACAACACAGTGCTCCACAGTGCTCTTAATAATGGCACCCTAATGACATTATTTTTTGATACAATGCCTGATCAATCAACAGTTTTTTATATTTGGAACACAGTGCCTGAACACACAACATAGTGCCTCACAGCACTCCAAGTAATGGCATCCTAATGACTTTATATTTTAACAGTACCTGAACACGCAACACAGTGCCTCACAGCACTCCTAGTAATGGTGGCATCCTAATGATGTTATATTTTTTAATACACAAGTTTTATAATTTCAGTTTTTTCTAACAGTGCCTGAACGCACAAAACAGTGCCTCACAGTGTTCCCAGTAATGGTGGCATCCTAATGATGTTATATTTATTAACACACAAGTTTTAGCATTTTCATTTTTCTATAACAAGGCCTGAATATCTGACAAAAGTGCCTCACAGCACTCCTAGTAATGGAGGCACTCTAATGACATTATGTTTTTTGAACACACAATTTTTATCATTTTATTATCTATAACAGTACCAAAACATACAACACAGTGCCTCACAGCACTCCTAGTAATTGTGGCATCCTAATGATGTTATATTTTTAACACACAAGTTTTATCATTTTTATTTTTTATAACAGTGCCTGAACACACAACATAGTGCCACACAGTGCTCCTAGCAATAGAGGCACTCTAATGGCATTATATATTTTTATTGCACTCCTAGTAATGGTGGCACCCTAATAATGTTATATTTTGACACACAAGTTTTAGCATTTTAAGTTTTTAATTTTATTTTAAAATTTTAACATAATGCCTGAACACACAACACTGTGTTTTATTTTAATTTATTTAACACCGTGCCTGAACACAGAACATTATATTTTTTAATGCACAAGTTTTATCATTTTATTTTTTATAACAGTGCATAATCATACAACACAGTGCCTCATTGCACTCCTAGTAATGATGTTATTTTTTGACACACAAGTTTTAGCATTTTAAGTTTTGAATTTCATTTTATAATTTAAACATAATGCCTGAACACACAACACAGTGTTTTATTAAAAATTTTTTAACACAGTGCCTGAACACAGTGTTTTAACACAGCACCTATCCTTAAACACTCAATACAGTGTTTTGTTTTATTTTATTTTTTAACAGAGTGACTGTTTGTAACAGTGCTTAGCCTTGAACACACAACACAGTGCCTCACAGATCTGCAGCCTACAGTCCACAGTGCCTCTATGGGTTTTTTCTATGACACAGTAATACTAAAGGCACTTTTTTGGTGCCTGGCTCCAAAAACACAACACAGTGCCTCACAGTGCAGCAGCCCACAGTTCACAATGCTTCTACAGTGCCTCTTTTAACAAAGTGTTCCTAATCCTTTTTTTAATGACAAAGTGCTCCTGTAGACTTTAATACTTTGCTCCAGTTCAATCCTAATGGTGTTTTTAGGGCCTCATAGTCCTGCAGCCCAGTCCCACACCCTCTCCTTCTTATCTCCTATGTGAAATAGTGCCCAATCAGGAGATCAAGTCAATATCGCAGCAAATGGGACAACAGTGCTTAGAATCTCGGCGCCGCAATCCAGACACCTGTCAGAATCCTGGTGCTGGTATCCCAACTGCCAGCATCCCAAAGGTAAGTAGCAGGGTTAGGGGGATGGTTAGGGTTAGGGTTTAGTGTTATGCAGTAAGGGGAGAGTTGGGGTTAGGCACCAGGGGGAGGTTAGGTTTAGGCACCCGAGAAGGAGGGTTAAGGTTAAGGGTAGGTACCTACTGACAGATGTCAGTATCCTAAACCTGTCGTGATTTTGACCACCAGGAAACCAAGCATCGGGATCCCATACCCAACCTCCCGATCACGGGAGAGGGACTTTTGTATGCAATGCAAAACCGGTTTTGCCTCATTTTGAGATTTGAACATGGTGAAAAGACCTGAGCCCTGGCTTGCTTTGTCTCTGAACCCCTAAGTTTGGGTGTGTTTAGTTTCCCCAGAAACCAAACCACACATTTCTAATAAGCACACCCACAAATGTAAGCCACTTCAGTCAGGAGACATTAAATACAAAAATATTTTGGACCATGGAAAAAATATACATGATCTGAGGAAAAATATATACTTCATATTGCTTAAATACTTAGCACCTGATCTAAGGCCTCATGCAGTGGAAGGCAGTGATGTTAACCAATGTGCTACCTACTGTATATGTTTAAAAAGAACATTGTTTGTAAACTTCCCTACATGCATTGTGGTGGTAAGACCCATAATATTGAAACTCTGATGCCCTAAATCTCAGCGTACAGGCGACTTAATCAGAAAAGCTTTTCATATTGAAAGTGGACTGTGGCAATAGCATTTTTATCAGGATTAATGTGCTTAGATTGTTCTGAAAACTAAACAGCCAGTCTCCTACAATGTGCCATTATATATAAGTAGAGTCACAAAAGAACAGTGGATAAGAATAATGGCTGATGTGAAGAGTAGAGAGCAATTATCCATGCCAAAGGGCTTCTACAAGACTTAAATTCTAAATAATTCTAAAATTAAAGGCAAATTTGGTGTTTTAAAAGTATGACTACTGTACATAAATATATATTTCTTGACACATACTGTATGTACACAATTATATTATCTGCATTTATTTGTTCATAAAAGTAACAAATTGCATTTTGAAAAGGGAACCATAATTCTAAATTGCTATGTATAAATATAATCAAAATGCAAACATATTATTTCAGAATAGCAGTATTCATGCAAAGTGTAAAGAAAGTAGCTTTTTTGAGAAGACTATCATGCAATGCAAATTAAATACTGGTACACTGAAGGTGCTTTGAGGAGTAAAGAGAATACTGATAAAAGCATTGTGAGATACATTCTTTATTTATCATGTCTCTACACTTGCAATGATAGTGGGAAATATGTCTTCATTTATCTGAATTTATGTTAGCCTGGGATTTTAAGCAGGAATTCCTGTTGATAAAACACAAACTCAGCTGTGAGGTTCTAAATTCTGTATGACTTACAAAAGTACATTATAGCTTAGCTCCCTGTCATTCAAAAAGCCAGTGGGAATCCTGGCTTGGTATTAAGACATACAGGATTTTTCAGCAATACTTTTTCATAGCTGCCAACTAACCCTAATGCTCAGACTCAGGTGTAAATTTACTAAGAATCTTATTTGACTTCTAAACATAATCTTCAGTGTATAAAGCAGTATATACATGGTTAATGTAAAAAAATGCATCGCATCCCCCCCAAACCATAACCACCTCCATACTTCTCCATATGGTCTGATACTGGTAAATCAAGGGAAACAGTAGTGGGATCCCCCATGATTTTTAAATAATCAGCACCAGGCTGCCATGGGGCTTACACTTACTGAAATAAACACAGAGGCTATTCCTCACACCTGGTGATAGGTGATAGTGGGTGCAGGCTTAATCATGTAAAATTAGAAAACATTATTTTTCTTTATAGTGGGACACTCTCAGCCAATCAGTTCTTCCCACATTCTTTATTCTAAGAGTGACATGGAATGACCTGCCATTACGAGCTAGTGCTGTATTGAGTGTACAGTACTGTCCGTTTGGGCTCAGGATTTTCATATTTGTTTTGTTTTCTGAAGTTCAGTGGACCACTACATGGGATGAAGAGAAACTGATCTATTGGGTTTAGTGAGTATGAATTATATATTTAATTTTCTATAAAGAACTTTTCCCTTCAGTCTCTGTGTGTATTGTCATTATTTTAATATTTTACAGTGCAAAATCATAGTAAAAGTCTGTCTTGTGACATACCGTGACTGTTTCCTTGTCTAAATACACCCATTTTCATGGGAGGAACATCGATTTTTCTCAATGGCAAGTTTGCAACAATTTCCATATTTTTCGAGGCGTTGGGTTCATTGTAAGTATACACTAGGCACACGAATACTACTAGCTGTGCAGCAACATACATAACTATTTTTAGTTAAATTAAACTTAATAAGTGGGGAAAGCAAATTTAGGAGAACACTATTTGCTGTAGTTCAGGATTGAACAACAGCATTTTTCTCCCTGCAACCAATAAAGAGTCTTTGGGGCACATTTATCACCTTTAAGTGAACATGGTGGATACTTATGAAACCTTCTAAACAGAAAAGTGGAGAAGTTGCCAACAGCAACCAGATTCTAGCTATAATTTATGTAGCACAATTTATAAAATGTCACAATGATTGGTTGCCATGAGCAACTTCTCTACTTTTTGTCTTTACAGTGAATGATACATCCCCCCATGTATGTAAAAGTATATATATATATATATATATATATATATGCTCTTCAACCAGCATAAAATAAACATGCAAAAGTGGTATAGGCCTGAAAGACCTTTCCAATATTCCCTTACCTTTAGTATTAAACTAAGACATAAATGAGTCTTGGCCAAGTAGTAAGAAAACCAGAAAAAAATCTAAAAATGATTGAACAGGGTTATCCTAATGTGGTAGTAGGCTGGGTATTCAAGTCATAGTTTTACAATTTCCAGTTAAACTCATAATCCCGCTTTAGTAGAAACAGAATGATTTTGTGGATGGGGTTCCTAACATCAAGATATGGACACGGATCTATGAGTGGGCTAGTGGACAATTCAGCTCACTGCAGCAAATTGATATGCTCTACACGTTTTACACTTTGTTAAAAGAACTTTAGATTCCTTGTTTTTTAGTATTATCCAATAGCTTAAAACCACTTCCATTGCCTTTAAATGATAGATGAAATTCTTATCCTATTATTCTGTTCATCTACATTGAATTAACATTTATGGAAGGTGAATAGTTAAATTAAACACAATTGCATTATATTCAAAAACAGTGGCATATAAAGATATGTGTTTATTTGTCAATAGTGTGTGGTTTCCCTGCATAGATCAAGCTGCAGAGTCCATGGAAATTATAATGGCTACTACCCCCCTGTACAGCAAATGAAATCACTTTCGGTAGAAAACTGTTTTCTGTTGACTGTTCAAAATAGGGGTAGGGTTTTGACATATTTATTATCATTGATTGAAATGATATATCTTCAGTGTAGTGATCTTTCTAAGGACTGCTTTTCTGAAATTATTATTCTATTCCGTCCCTTCATCAGCTTTGCACAGATCTGTCTCGATTTGTGTACGGTCTGCGAGCAGAGGTTGTTCCGTAATGGATGACTGCTCTCCTAACTGAAGTATAAATGTCACTAAATCGGACCTAATTAAAACATGGTGCCAACACCGCCATTTACAGCAGAGGGAAGAAGGGGAGAGAGAGAGAGAAAAAAAAATATTTGAATATTATACTGGGTTGCATGTTTTAGCAGTGTGCCAGAGAGGAAGGATCGGAAAAAAGGATCTGGAGTTAATTGATTCAGTGATTTCACAGTCTAAGGAGCAAAACTCACTCTGAAAGCACATAGAAGATAATGAGGTCTCACTGGTTGATAAGATAATCCCTAGAGCTCAGACTGTGAAGTAGTATCTAATGATAACATGGAAGAAGTAAAAATAAAGGAAGGTTAAAAAAAATATAAAATAAATTATTGTAGCAGGTAAATGGTGCTACCTTGATCTGAAGAATCATGATTAGAAATAAAAAGCATCAGAGCAAGTAGATGCTACTAAGAGAAAGCTAATGAGGACCAATTCCTGTCAGCATTTCTCCACAGATTATATTATGAAATAGTACCACAATAATTCTCACCTTGGAATGAAACTGAGAAGAGTCTTCTAGATGGAGAACAATGACCTTAGCAACATCTATCTGTGGCTTTTTGTTTATTTATTTCTGTCATACTCATTTCTTTAGTTAACATGCAATTATTAAGTGCATTGCCATGCATTGCAAGTCAGATCCCTTGTCGGACTCAGAGCTAACATTATGTTAATAAAGTTTATTATTGTAGAACTAGTGAACATCACACTGAATACATAAAAATACTACATCATGGGAGCATAATTATGTATGATTCCATAATATTTACTGTACCATTCCTATAAGACCTTTTCATATGATTCTAAGGTACATTTCTAAATATGTTTTGCTTGTTTTATTTTGCTTGAAGTTTACAGAGGTTGCATTAAGCTGCTCTCTGGTTTATACAACAGTTTTCAGTATTTGCCTTTAGAGGACAAATTATCAATTATCCGGTTTTAGATCCGATAATTAGAATTTATTTTCACCACTAGTCATGACAATAAAAAATTATGTACTGCCTAGATGTATTAATAAACATGTCCAGTGACAGGGGCAAATATAGGATTGCTTTGCCATGTTGTGTAAAGTAAAGTGATCAAGTTGATATGGGATCCTGGTGGTCAGTAAGCCAGCAGTCAGAATATGGACATTGGCATCCCGACAGTCCGCATCCTGACAGGATAAGGTAAGCATGCTAACCCTAACCTCAAACTTTCATCCTAATCCTAACCCTCCCCCTCCTCGTAGCCTAACCCTAACCCCTAATTCTCCCTCTAAACCTCCCTTCCCACAGCCTAACCCTTACCCTCCCCTTCAGTAGCCTAAGTCTAACCCTCCTTCCTGCAGCCTAACCCTAAACTCCACCCTGTAGCCTGACCCTAACCCTCCCCCTAGTGCCTAACCCTAACCGCTAATCCTGAACCTAACCCTCCTAACTTTAATACTTACTATTAGGATTCCAGCGGTTGGGATTCTGGTGCCAGGATTCTGACTGTTGTCAGAATTTTGGGGCTGGTATTTTTACCGCTGGCATTACAACTACTGGGATGCCGACTACTTCACATGAGCGATTACTCTACTATATGCAGCGGAATCTTGAGCAGCCTACTGTGCATATACGGTCATCAGACCTTGCATACGAAAGTGGCTAATACCAGGAAGGGTTCAGAAGGATCCCTATCCCGGTAAATTATGCAATATGTAGCATATTGGCTGCAATGGCTAACACCATATTAAGATGGCGTTAGCTAACAAGACCAAGTTCCAGAATGCTATACATTGCGCAGCTTAATAAATATCACAAACTTGCAGCCCCCACAATAACCTAGGTTGCTGCCATTGTGATCGTAAACAGGGGATCCCTTGTAATACATCCAGGGTATACTTACATTTTGTGAGTATCCCCCACAAACTACAGATGAGCGGTATGGTTTTGACTCGGATCTTCCCGCCAAGTTCGGATCTCAGAATTAAGCAAAACATCATCTTTCACAGACATCTGTGCTGAGTTTTCCATGAAAGATGAATTTATGCCTCGTTATGAAATCCGAACTTGGTGAGAAATTTCAATCCAAAACCGAACCACTCATCTCTGTTGAACACTGATGTTTTGGGGTGATTTCCCTCAAAATTTGTTTAATAAGTATTCCACTTATTGATTGGAAGCTCTCAAATTATTTGGTGTCAAAATAAAGGAAAATACCATAAGTAGGTGCATTTATAGAAGAATTGTGGAAGCAAGCCTCAGTGAGACTGCAAGGGTTGTCATTTCTGACCATGAACATTATATATTTACTGGAACTATTACATACTTTTCAGGCACCATACATTTAGTTATGGACAAATGGTATTTGTCAGCATAAGGCACTTGGAAAGGGTCTGATTATTTGCAGTTCTATTGTTTAAATTCATATCTCCAAAGCCTCTAGTTAGTCAGTTGAGCTTTGTATTATTATTTATAATGGGAGTTTACAGTCTAAATTTCCTAACATACTAGAGTGCACACCATACTTGACTACTTTTGAAAAAGTATTTCAGGGAGATTGTGAAAGCCCCATCTATAAGCATAGTGGTAAAGTGGACGTGTACTACTACATCTGAGAGGCATGCCATAGAATTGATTTACATCCAAATGTAAATGAACCAGAAAGTTGTTAGTAAGATATAATTATTGATTAAAACACACTGATACTTTTCAGATATTCATGTAGCCATAGGAATCATTGTGCCTTATAACCAATGCAGGGAAATTATACTAATGATCCCATTTTAATGTATATATCTGTTTTTTTCTTTTATATAACAGCTTCATAATGGGGGTAAGGTGCAATAAGGGAGATTACTAGACTCTTCAGGGAGTCAGGGAGATTGCTGCTATTTCAGGGAGTTTCCCAGATAATCAGGGAGAGTTGGCAAGTATGGTACACACCCACATTAACACTAAGGTTAATTTTATCAAAATCCTCCATTGCACCTAGTTTTGGTTTTGGTGTATGGAGCACACCAGAGCATCCCAGAGAAAACCCATTCAAACATGGGTAAACATAACAAACACAACAAACATAAGGCCCTGGTCAGGAATTGAACTCATGATCCCCCAATGCTGTTAGGCAGTACTGCTAACTATTTTGAAAACATGATATTAGCATATTACATTCTGAGTCAGATGCAGTGGTCATATTGGATGCAGTGGAGCAATGTTTTTCATATGTGCATGTGCCTTAGTTGCACCGTGACTGTATCTTGATTTTGTTCATACAGAGTCACAGCACAAACACAGATTGTAGCAGAAATGTGAGGGAAATTCCTGGATTGTGACTGAGAATTAACAGGGTGACTAAAAAGATGCACAAAGATGTGGTGTCTTATGGCAGTGTCACAGGCATTTTACAGGTGAATACAGAGATGCACTTCTGCTCACATAGGAGGCCATACTCAGAAAGAGAATCTGCACTTACAGTACCATAGGGCTGGTACAAATTTTCATGGGGCAAACGATGGTGATACAGCATCTATAGTCAATGAGAATGGAAATATTAGTCCTTGCACATTTGGATGCACGGATGTACACCAGGGAAGGCTTTGTAGTGGCAAATGCAATTGAGACAAACGAAGCAAGGACAACCGGGCTGCAACTAATAAGGACCATATTCCATTCCAGAGATGGTGATTGCTTCTCACTTTTTTGTTTACCATGGACTGTTTTATTATGGTAACTATTACAGCACTCTCATTTGTGCATATTCATACCAAACTCCGTATTGGGCCTGATTGAGAGGTGGATGCAGTGTCAGTGTTGGATGCAAGCGGCCAATATTTTCAGACTGCACTTGCATCCCGATGGTTACTGCTGGGGAACATTGGCCCTCATTCAGAGCCGTATGCTCTGAGCAGAGCGCACGCTCTGAATGAGGGCCGGGCTCCATTTTCATGGAGCGTCCTCCTGGACGCTCGTATAGCTGTGGGTCACCACCCATAGGCTATACGAGCGTGCATTGTGATGGCCGCGATGGTCGAGACCATCGCGACCATCGAAATTGCGAGCCGGAGCCTGCGGTTGAGGTTTTCAACCGCAAGCTCCGGAGTGATTTTGGCTCTATCAGAGCCAAAACCACTCCCACTGACATCACTAGTGATGTCAGTGGGCCGGCTTCTGACGGGAGGCGTTCCCGTGGGAACGCCCCCGTCAGGGAGGCACGCCCCCGGCACGCCCACCAAAGGGGGCGTGCTGTCAATCAACATTGACAGCACGCCCCCTTTGATCGGACACAACGAGCGAAGGACTTGCATGCGCTCCCTCCATCGTGCGCATGCTTAGTCCATAACATCGACCCACTTGCGAGCAGACAGCCGCTCGCGAGTGGGTCTGAATCAGGCCCATAGAGTGAATTTGGACACAAAGGAGAGATGGAATTTAAGTGGACGATTTAGGGTGGTAACAGGGGGGTAGCTGGCCAAACACAGGACAGTTATGGGCATGTTGTGGTCAATAACTGAGACTTCTTACAAAGCTGCACTGATGACAGCAGCCATGTTCAGATGGACATTCTGGTCCTCCATGGGGCTGGTGCAATGTTCGATGGTGCAACTTTCTATGCAAAGTCAGTGGGTGTTCCTTTGCAAATTTCATCAGCTGTGGCATTAGCATAAATATGCAATAATGTGGAAGTCATGTTGTAAAGTGTTTTTCATTATTCCATTTCGTTTACACTTTGTGGTTTCTGTCACACCAAATAGACCCTCTTGGCGTGATTTGTTCTGTGCATCTCAGCTGCGGTGATCATCTTCTCTTTGCATGAATAAAACTACTGGTAGCAACAAAAATGCATCGCTATCATACACTGACCAATGGTATTTACAACATTTGTACATCTGTGTGCAACTGAGTTCGAATCTGTGTAAAAAGGGCTGTGATGCGAGAAGCAGCATCTGTTCCTCACACAAAGTCCCGTTGTGTTTCATCTGCAACACTGTACATGTGCAAAACCAACTCCTGTGTGGTGAAAGTCAGAGATCAGCATCTCTAATACAATGTGAGCTGCTTTTTGCTGCATTTGCAATGCGACTAAGGGTCATATTCATTTAGAGGCGATAAGTCTGCTATCGGCGATAATTTATGATGTAATTTTCACCTATTTCAATTATCCCCATATTCAATCTCAAAGACTTTTCGCCGGGTGAAAAGTCTTTATTAAAAGACGAAGGTTAACTTTTCTCCATGTAATATATGGTGAAAAAAAGTGCAGAATTGGTGTTTAGGGGTGCAGGCTTAAAAGAAATAGCCTGCAGCCCTGGGACGGTCCCCTAAAAGTAATCTGTGTAAATAAAAATGAAAATTAAAAATCCTCAGGACACCCGAAAAAAGGTACTTGAATTTTGGGGTTAAGAAAAATTGGGGGGACAAACTTCTAACCTAGCGACATTGATTCCTAAGGGGTTCCCAAGTATGCGGCAGGTGTTTTCAAGAATGTAGCTGGTAGCGGCAGGTGGATTTTTGAAGAATTTTAAAAATGAGTTTTGGGATTTAAAAATATGCTTGCACCCATTTTTATGTAACCCAAATTTGATGGCCACAGTTATTTTTAGAAAAAAAAAAGATAAATGCTCTTCTTCACCCCTTCTTCACAGGCGCATTTATGCACCTGCCACGGCTATTTAAAAACCCAACTTACCTTCCGCAGGCCAAATTGAGGGTACCAATGACAGGACATCTTTAGGGGAGTCCCAGGATGATTTCCAGAAAAATCCCAGGATTTTTCACTACTTACCTTTCCGCTGGCTCCCGTTTTAATCTGTTTCCTATTTGAATGCACGGGCCCAATACTTTATCCCTGCAGAAACCCTCGATGATGGTGAAAAGTCCGAGCTCGGACTTTTCGCCATCAAATGGAATATGGCCCACTGATGTAAAATTTTGTATGTTAAATGTGAAATTACTATATATTAATATGCTTGAAGCCCACTGTTGTAAAACGTGCACATTTATGTACATTAGTGATATTCTCTTTCTACTCTTTATAAATTTAGTGCATAGGACACAATTGACCCTTGCCACCACATTCTGCCTCTCCATTTGTAAGGTTTAATATGTGTAAAATGCATGCGTATCTGCCAGAGACTGGCTGGCAACATTTAACCTGAACAGCAAGCAAAATGCACTGACCCATAAGCAGTGGCCCATAATTAACAGTTAGGGGTATATTTACTAAAGTGTGGGTTTTTAGAAGTGGAGATGTAGCCCATAGCAACCAAACAGATTTTACTTAGCATTTACCTAGCACCCTGTAGAAGATAATAGCTAAAATCTGAATGGTTGCTATAGGCAAAATCTACTCTTCTAAAAACCCGCACTTTATTAAATATATGCTTAGTTTTAGTTTTAAATATAGTACAGAAGTGGCAGATGGGCCTGATTTAGACCTGCTCACGAGTGCATAGCACTCACAAGTGGGTCGATGGCTGGGCAGTGCGCACACGTGGTATGTGCACTGCACGTGTGCGAGCCCTGTAGCAAGTGAATTTTCACTCGCTGCGGGACTCACTACAAGACGGGGTGGCTGTCGATTGTGATTGACAGCTCACGCCATTTTCTAGGCATGCAGGGGGGTTGGCTGGACAAACAGAGGCGTTCCTGAAGGAACTCCTGCCGTTGGTGGGTGGCCCTACTGACATCCCATTGATGTCAGTAGTGAACTTTCTGCTCTATTAGAGCAGCAAGTTCACTGGGGCTTTTGGTAGATGAGACCCTACCACAAGGGTCTTGTTGCAAGCCTGATGGTCACGATAATCGTGACCATCACCAGGCCGCCCGCTAAAGCTGTGGATGGTTACCCACAGCTTAGTGAGTGGCCTGGAGGCCAGTGAAAAAAAAAACGGCCTGCCCTGATTCAGAGCATAAAACAAGGCATAAGCATGAAACAAGGCATAAGTACCAACTGAACAATCACCCACAATTATGACACCTCCACCAAAATCAGGACATTTAGTACCATGTCCTGATCTTTCCTACTTTGCAAGTTTCCCTATCTTCTACTCTTCTTATGTCTTGAGCTCAGTTGCTCCTTGTCTGGATCCTGGAATGTTGGGACACTGGGATTGGTACACAAAATATATACAGTCTTAAAATGTGATGATCTGCTAGGCCTCCTTTCCCTCAGCCAGTCCAAAAATTATATCTATAATACCACTATTTATTAATAGAGATGTGCAGTTTGGTTTTGCTGAAATCCAAAAACACCTGTGTCAGGATTCAGTCTAGGATCAACTGTTACTCACCATGGCCCAACTTCCCCTAGCCATGTGGTCAGACACCAGGTGCAACAGTGGGTGACACACTGAGTATTACCCCTGGGGCCCTGTTGGCTTCCACACAATCCTCCATATTGTATTTCCTGTGGCAGCGGTCATGGGCGCAGCCATAATGTCTGTCTCACCTAACCGGATCCTCCACCAATGGTAGCCCCATCATCTCTCAGCTGACACTCTCCTCCAATGTACAGCTACCTAAGGGTATTTAGCAGGACTCCAGGAAACAGGAAGTCGCCTGAACAACTTCTCTTCTCCAGGAGCTGCTAGCTTTGGATCGCTGTTCCAGGCTCCATGCTGTGGAATCTTCAGTGTGCTTCACCAGTCTCTGTGATATTCAGCATCGGTCACAACTGATATTCTCCAGTGAAAATCAGCATTGGTCACTACCGATATTCTCCAGTGATATTCAGTATCGGTCACTACCAATATTCTTCAGTGATATTCAACATCAGTCACTACCGATACTTTCCAGTGATATTCTACATCGGTCACTACTGATATTCTCCAGTGTTATTCTACATCAGTTACTACCAACATTCTCCGATGTTCTTCTACATTGGTCCCTACCAATATACTTCAGTGTTATTAAACATCAGTGATTATAAATATTCCCCACTGATAATCTCCAGCCACTCAGTTGTCTTACTTTTCTGCCAGTTGCTAATTTCTGGGTCCCTGATGAGGGGGCCGCAACCTGCTCATTGGATGCAGCAGAACCCATAGCCCAATTGGAGGGGTCACTAGTGAAAAACACAAATGAGTTAGACTACGTGGCTCTAGTCAGGTCTCATCAACAGCCGAAATTAGCTGATGAGGAAGACACACTTCTTCCTTGTCTGCTACTGCCTCCCCACCTAGTCACCCCAACTCCCAGTCCTTTGAGAGAAAACTTCAAGGGCTAGGTCATGACAAACTGAAGTAGATGAGAGTCCTGCTTCAGGTCTATCTGTCAAATTTACTTCACACAACAAGGGAAAACATAGTTTCCCACAAATGTGGGATCCCGCATGTTTTTGATTGCATATAAGAGTCCTTCCCTCTCAAACAGGAGCAATTTCACACAGAGTGTATGGAGAGTATGTGAGCTGTAGTTGTACTTCATATACATGCCATTAGGATGCCATTATATTAGACAGAGATGCCATAGATAGTTGGTGTAGGTGGGTAAGGAGACTACAGGCATTTTTGCCACTGTGCGTATGTGTGTTTGTTTGCCAGGCACACTAGAAATAATCTGAAATCTAGTGCAGTGCAAACAGGCTACTGTGTGTTTCTTTGTCAGATATAGTAGCAACTGTAATCCAGTGCTGGAAGTGCAAATAAGCTGTTGTATATGTTTGTTAGAAAACTTTATTGTTCAAAAGGATATCTAATCTACAGTATCTACACTGCAGTATATAATATATACTTGTTTATACTTGTGTATGAGGTTAGAGAGAGTGTGATGTCAATATTATTTCTCAAAAAAACATAGTACACTGTGCTGTGTTTGAGAGAGCTGCACCCCAAAGAAGACTTCTTTTTCTGATTTAAAAAAATAATAATTGAAAAAAGAGAATTTCTTTTATCTAGTTTTTTTTAAATCATTTTACTGTAAATAGTATTTCAAGAGTGGTGTGTCTTGGAGAGGCAGCGAATATTACTGTACTTAATCCGGGTGTTTGTTGTAGTCCTGTTAGTTGCACTCCAAAAAAAATAAAGTGTTTTTTTTTGTACAAAAAAATCACCAGTCTTTTAATAAAACTGCAAGGTAAAGCTAACAGTCCCTCATTTCCCTATCTCATTGTATGCTGGTGTGATGGCAGTTGAGTTTAACTACAGTAGCTATAATCTTCACCTGGTGTAAAAAATAAAATCAATCTTCGATAGAAGAGCAACCCAGTACTAGTGGTGGTACTCATATTACTTCAACATCATCTTTTAAAGGATGTCAAGGGGTAAGTAGAAGGTTTAAGAAAGGGCACTTCAAATCTAAAAATAATTTTACAATTTTAAAGGCAACATCAAATATGAAGGGAAAAAATACTGCCAATAAATCCTATAAAATTGGCAACATGCCAACATGCAGTGGCAAGGAAAGGCTCAGACCATAGCCTTCATTTGTGAGTTTTGGTCCTGCTACTGCTGTTTTGGGCACTAGAATGATTTTTGCAAAAGGCAGGACCAAACACAGTCAGGTATCTTCTATAACTGTGCATGCACCGCCTTTTCACTTTGAGTAAAGAGTTATCACCTCTAAAACAGGTAAATCAGTGTATAGAAAGAACACAAAGGCAGAATAACAACTGTGTGTTCAGAAACTTCACAGATTCATGAGGAAAATCTAAAAGTGTCCATGAGTGCTTTGTGTGTGTCTCACATGTCTGATCCCTCTACAAATGTGAGTATAAGTAGTAGTAAAAGTAATGTTGATGATGGTTTAGACAGAGAAATTGAGGATGCTACATTGGAAGTTCAACGGGATGAGGGAAGTAATTGTGTATTTGACACTAATTATTATGTTAATGATGAATGTGTTGGACAATAAAAGTTGATCAATTTCATAAAATGTCTTATGTTTGTGCCCCTGCTCTGTCACTTAGTTTAGTCAGCCAGCTTGCTGCAGCCTTTGTTAAATATGGGTGAAAACAATGTTGTGAGATTGTGAAAATTTAATGGAATTAAATGGATGGGAATGTTATTGATGTTAATAATACTATAAGAGCAAACATAGGCATAAATTTAATTTTTTACATTGTTTTTATCAATTTTTAAAGTAATCTAGATTCATAACAAAACAATTGAGGGAGTTTTTTCCAAAACCAAAACATGAGGGTCTGCACATATCTCTAAAATAACTAAAATTATTTTTCAACAGGATGAATAGTCAAGCAGACTCTCACACTGACTCTTTCTTAAACTGCCTCTCAAACTGTCTGTCACTCTCAGTCTCTAGTATCACTGTCAGATGCAACATTAAGTTTAACTGACAATGATGATCGATCCTTTGCCTACCCGTGCAAGTGTCAAATGGTAGATGATCATCCTATTAGTGCCCTTATATGTGCCACCAGTAATTCCGGAATACTGGTATCTTCCAAAATCTCACTTTCCCAGCAAATCTTGAACAATGAGTCAGCTGAAGTAATTTTTTGCGCATAATCTCTGGAATTAATGTTTTGTCCTAAGGAGGAGTTCATGACCAGGGAAATAGCAGCAATACTTAAAAGTCTGACGATGGTATGTTGCTTGAATGCTGCAGAATGATTATTCTCAATCATAGACTGTGAAAAGGCATCAGCTTTTCAATTATTGGAACCAGGATAGAATGTCACTTTGATGTCAAATAGTGAGAAGAATAAAGACCATCGGGCTTGATGCAAATTCATGCATTGTGCTGCTTTGGGATAGAGTAAATTTGTATAGTTTGTGTAAATAGTGACTGGATAATGTGCCCCTTACAGCAAATGCCTCCACTCTTTGAGTGCTAGTTTCATAGCAAGCATTTTTCTTTATCTCTGATGGCAGATATTTTTCTGCAGACAGAAAAGAACTTGCAGGGATGCAACTGTCCATTTAATGCACTTTGAGAGACCACCCATACCCCAATGAGGAGGCATCAAGTCCAGAAAGGATGGAATGGCAATGTCTGGCTGATTCAGAATAGGAGCTGAAATGAAAGCCTGTTTTATTTGCTGGAAGGTGGACTGGACCACTTCAAACCATTTAGCTGGATTGGCCACTTTCCTGGTAAGAGCAGTGATTGGTACACATAAAGGAAAAATTAAATGTATAAATAAGCAGTAAACAAGAAATATGCAGCAGATAAACTTACTTTGAAAGTAAAACACCAGTACTTGTAAAAACCATAATGTACAGTACAATGAATTGTAGTGAGAAAATCTTAGCACTCCTTTCCTGAATGATTATCCCTTCTAAATGACGAGGGTCAATAGTAACCTATTTAACCCTAACTTATTCACACTTGGAACTCTTTATATGGTAAAAGGGAATACACATTTGTTAAAAACATATTATATAAAGCAATAAAGTATCTCAGTGCACAGCTTCATGTAAACAAAACACAAATATATTGCATGAATAAAATCAAATGTATGAAAGGAAGAAAACATTGAAATAGCTTATATGGATTCCTAAATTACAGCACACTACATGTGCACAGCACCAGCCTTTTATGGTACAAGTCAGGAGCTATTTCATGTTTTCTTCAACTCATGCACTTGATTTTATTCATGCCCTTTATTGCATTATGTATGTTATATGTTTTAATAGTTACTATTGACCCCCATGAATTAGAAAGGGTAATCTTTCAGCAAAAAAATGCTAAGATTTTCTCACTACAATTCTTTGTACATTAAGGAGAGTGATTGGTGCAACGACCATGGATTACCCCTGGATAAAATTATGGTAATAATTAGAGAAGACTAAGAAAAATTGGACTGCCTTTAAGGTGGCTGGCTGAGACCAGTTGAGAATGGTTTGAACTTTATCTGGATCCTTTTGCACCTCTGATCTAGATATGATATATTCAAGGAGAATGACATCCACCTCAAAGACACCCTTTGCCAGTTAGCAAATCAACCTATTGTTTCTGAGCCATCGGGGAACCTCTTTGACATGATGGCATTTAGTCTGGATATCAGCAGAAAAGATGAGGATGTCATCTACTGTAAATAGACTACAACATTGATGTAAAGCTGGTCTTGGAAAATCTTGTTAACAAAGTTCTGGAATATAGCTGAGACATTTCTTAGACTAAATGACATCACAAAATATTTGTAATGCCCATCCTGAGTAATGAAATCCACTTTCCACTCATCCCTTTTACAAGTTCTGATCAGATTGTAGGTCCCTCAGAGTTCTGCAGTAACTTGGTGAATATTTTACCCTGTTGAACAGTTCAGATATAAGGGGTAGAGTATATCTATTTTTGACCGGGATGTCATTGAGAAACTGCTGGTCAGTACAGGGGCACAATGCTTCATCCTTTTTTTTTTTACAAAGAGGAACCTTGCAATCTGAGGACAATTGGATTGGAGGCTTTAGAAATAGTTAAAAAGAACAGAGACTCAGAATGGAAGACACTTACCATGAGTGTCACAGGAAGAGCCTATTGCATATACCCACTAGATATGGCTTCCATAAACTGCTATGAGGTAGATGGGAGTGGAAGTAGAATTTGATGGACTAGACAATACTTTAGCCATCTCAGCTGTCATAAAGTTTCTTGAAGCCTCTAAGAACTGGATTATGTATAGAACCTTGAGGATACTTTAAAGTAACATTTTTTGTGGATAGTGAAAAGACACTCATATACTGAGCTCTCCACTGTCAGCTAGGAGTGGGTGTTTCCCGACTTTTTGAGACAGGAACCCAGTATGTGCCCAGCACTGGCACAATGCAGGCATAATTATTTTTCTCTGAAACACCTCTGAATGCTCTTCTGAAATCATGGTTGCATGGGTTCTTCAGAACTGGGTGACTCAGGTCAGGTACATAAACTTGGACAAAACTTGGGACACTCAACTCTACCCCATTCTTGAGTTCTCTCATAAAACAGAAATCCATTAAGAAACAGAATTAAAATAATTAATCAAGGCTGAATAGTAATTCATGAGCTGCTAGCTCATCCTCATGACTCATGCTAGTTGAAACAAATTCAGATGCACTTTGTAGGTGCAGAACACTGGAAGCTGATACAAATGCAGATGCACTTTGTAACCACAGAACACTAGAAGCTGAGTTAGAGAGCAGATACTGGATCAGAGCTGGGAACTACTGTAGCCAGGAGACTATTCTCAGAAATAATACATTTGTATTGGGAATGAGCTGGTCACAGGAGATAATTTAAAAGGCCACTCCATTCAACTACTGGCCGAGCAAGTTATGAGAGGGCAGCTGCTGGAATTCAGTAATCATTTGGACAAATCCAAGATGACAGCACCCATGCTCCACCACAGCAGGTACTGACAGGTGGGAAAACAAAGAGATATGACTAGCATAGAAATCTTAACTTCTAAAGAGACATCTGAAGGGTGTTGACTTTATACCTTTTGTAACATATGTATCATCATTTATATATAGCCAATGAATGCAAGTAATACGTGTAACAAAGTTTAGTAGTGCTTACAATGATCCACAGTGCTTAAAACATAACTCTACTGGTTATTTTATGGATCATAAAACATGGATATAATCTACTGTACAGCCATGGCCAAAAGTTTTGAGAATGACACACGTATTGGTTTTCACAAAGGATCTGATTCAGATCAATTCGCTAGATGCGGCCGCTTGCTCCCAGCATATGCAAATTCAGCTGAGTGATGTAAATGCAGGCAATTGCACGGCAAGGCATAAGCATGCCCACTATGTCTTGGCGAGCGATCACTTTGTGTTTATAGATGCCCACTAGCCTGTCTTTAGCTGCCCACTAGTGCACATCATCTCGAGGAAGTATATACAACCATTGGTACATCGGATACCATCTGATCTGACCGCAGCATTTGCAGTTGCCTTTACCCTAACACAAGCACTGTGAGCATTTCAGCGTAAAAACCAGCCAGGTGACATGTACTCTTACACTGCCTGTTAATTATGCATGCCTCTGAAGCAGCATTGAAACACTCAGACACGCCTGCATTCACAGCTCCACTCCCCCGTTACTACTGCCGTGCCCCTGTTACCACCCACAAATGGCCTCTCCTGTCACTCATTCCACTGGGCTGTCTTTGCTGGGTGAGCGAGCGCTTATATATGTAGCACTTTATAAACTTTTTATTATAACCTCCTACTTATGTAGGATCTAACACAAAGGCTTTCTATATTATTCTTTAACCCTCACTTTAAATCTCACACTAGTGTGATGCCATGGGGAGATTCTTCTGGGTTGACCTGGAGGGTCCCGCGCCCTATATTTGTTCCATAGGAGTGTTAGGGACCTGCCTGATAGAGGTCACCTGGATGCAGTGGGTAGGTCCATAATTATGGTCATTATTATGCAAAGCACCTCTTTGATGCTATTTAGCAGTTATATTATTAGGTTCATCATGGTTAGAGTGTGCACTTGCATTTGTCTCTTTATGCTTGCAGCACTAAAAGTCTCAGCAGGTAGCACCTCACATTGTGCTTAGGGTGTGCAATCTGGGACCCTCCCCCTATGTATTGTGTCCTCTATACTTGGTAAGACAGTGTAAACATTGGTAACATCAAGAACCATTGGACCCATATGCATAATAGTGGTTTACCTGACCCTCCCACAGACATAGCAAGACTTCCTTTGTGCAACTAGACATCCAGCTGTATCCGCCGCCTCAAGGGCTTAATTATGCACAACATTTCCATTGCATTTCATCCCTGCCACAAAAGGACCAGTTGACATCATGTCAGTGATTCTCTTGTTAACACATGTGAGAGTGTCTGACTAGGACAATGTTGGAGATCACTCTGCCATGCTGATTGAGTTCGAATAACAGACAGGAAACATTAAAAGGAGGGTGGAGCTTGAAATCATTGTTCTTCTTCTGTTAATCATGGTTACCTACAAGGAAACACGTGCAGTCATCATTGTTTTGCACAAAAAGGGCTTCACAGGCAAGGATATTGCTGCTAGCAAGATTGCACCTAAATCAACTATTTATCGGATCATCAAGAACTTCAAGGAGAGATGTTCAATAGTTGTGAAGAATGCTTCAGGGCACCCAAGAACATCTCCTAAAGTTGATTCAGCTGTGGGATCGGGGCACCACCAGTGCTGAGCTTGCTCAGGAATGGAAGCAGGCAGGTGTGAGTGCATCTTCATGCACAGTGAGGCGAAGACTTTTGGGGGATGGCCTGGTGTCAAGAAAGGCACCAAAGAAGCCACTTCTCTCCAGTAAAAACATGAGGGACAGACTGATAGTTTGCAAAAGGTACAGGGATTGTACTGCTGAGGACTGGGGTAAAGTTATTTTCTCTGATTAATCCCCTTTCAGATTGTTTGGGGTATCTGGAAAAATGCTTGTCTGGTGAAGGAAAGATGAGCGCTACCATCAGTCCTGTGTCATGCCAACAATAAAGCATCCTGAGACCATTCATGTATGGTGTTTCTTCTCAGCTAAAGGACTAGGCTAACTTACAATTTTGCCTAAGAACACAGCCATTAATAAAGAATGGTACCAAAACATCCTCCAAGAGCAACTTCTCCCAACCATCCAAGAACAGTTTGGTGATGAACAATGCCTTTTCCAGCATGATGAAGCACCTTGCCATAAAAGTGATAACTTAGTGGCTCAGGGAAAAAAACATCAAAATTTTGGGTCCATGGCCAGGAAACTCCCCAGACCTTAATCTCTTTGAGAACTTGTGGTCAATGCTCAAGAGGTGGGTGTACAAACAAAAAAACACAAATTCTGACAAACTCCAAGCATTGATTAGGCAAGAGTGGGTGGCCATCTGTCAGTATGTGGTCCCGAAAGTTGATTGACAGCATGCCAGGGTGAATTGCAGAGGTCTTGAAAAAGAAGAGTCAACACTGCAAATATTGACTCTTGCATAAACTTAATGTAATGGTCATTAAAAGCCTTTGACACTTATGAAATGCTTGTAATTTTACTTCAGTATACCATAGTAACATCTGACATAAAGGTCTAAAAACACTGAAGCAGCAAACTTTGTGAAAACCAATACTTGTGACATTCTCAAAACTTTTGGCCATGGCTGTACATAGAAAAGGAGCAAAAGAAACATAAACCTTCACATTTGTGTCCAACTTTCATTTGCTCAACAAAAATTTAATTCCTATCCTCTCTGAAAGCAATATAGGAGACACAATATTATATTTTAAGTTTGCATAGAAAAAGTCTCAGCATTCTGCATCTTTCTTTCCTTAGTGCTATATATCAGACTCTGCCTTTAATCGTAGGAAAAACTGTTCCACACAATTAAAACTTCAAGTATGCATAGTGCTGCATGAATCATGTCATCCTGTTTTAAATCTGTGCAGCATTGCTAAAATGCTGTTAATTCTTCAAAACTGTGCAATATCATATATCTTCAGCCATACTTACCCAGCTTTTGTGTATATTGACTTACAATGATAAGGGATAATGAATATTTCAGTTAGTAAAAGGTTTAAAATAGCATTTTTATAAACTTGACTTTAGTTTCTCCAAGAAAAGATGTCCTAAAAGGTAATGTATAAGCATAAGGCCCTGTAACATATGCTGAACTGGCTTGGTGGCTGCAATTTTTATTATTGTTACTGTTTAGCTTAAAAAACATATATTTATTTAGATCATCAAATGAATGCTAATAAAAAACATTAGCATAACAAAAGAGTTTTAAATAGATATTCAAAACAAATAATCATATTATCATATTTAATTAACTTTTAGATAAACATATATAGTGTTTTACATAACATAAATAAAATTTTGAAATTTAAAAAAATATGGAAACTTTAAAAATATACTCTTGATAATAATGAATCTATTCACTTTCCAATTGGACATTTGTAAAAATAAATCTATTATACTTGTTTTTTTTCACATGAAACTCATAGTGTACACCAGGATGAGGCAATTGTGCATCTATGTGTACACATATTATATTAGTGAGTATTGATGATGATTTATCTTAATTTCTGTTAAAGTAGTTCCAAGTAAACATAAAATTACATTCACTTTCATCATTTCAAAATTGGTTAACATTCTTTTAAAATAAAAAAATAGGGTTGAAATGTTTTGCTGAATTGCTTGAATTTTGGGAAAATACCACTATGTGTAATCAGTAATAAATCAGATTATGAAGGCCTGCTTTGTTTAAATTGTTCTGTTGTCTAAAACAAAAGTATACTTTTTATGGCCTGTTTTTTGAAGCTAATGTTTGAAGCTAGTAATTTAAGGTTTGGTAGATTTTTTTTCCAGACTTCTGTTTCAAGGGTTTCTTCTTGAAGATTCTCACATTTTATATAGGCTATTGGTTGAGCTTCATAGTTTATTTATTAAACATTAAGAATATTGATGATATTGAATTCATTGATGATATTGAAATTTATTATTTAAGAATTTCAAGTGAATTAATGGAATAAGGAAGTTTTGTACCAAAATAAATTGATATGCATAGAATAAAGTGATTCAAATAATTTTTCACTATTATATATTGGTATCTTTTATATTTCAAATGGGGAGTTTATCCATATTGATGTAAATAAGCTAAAAACAGTTTACAGAGAAAATATAATCGATTCAATCATGCGTGTACAACCCAAGAAATTATTGCAATTTTAGATAGTGGATTTCTAGTATTTGTTGTAATCAAACCAACCAAAGATACGTGATGACATCAGTAACTTTAGACCTCCTCTTTCTTTGTGTCTACACAGTTTCAGATTATAGATAGATTGTTTTACTGATAAAATAATGGAATACATATTGGATGAAATTGAAGAGGACTGAAAAGTAGTATATATATCCTAATTAAAAAATCTGGTTGTTTTCCCATAATGCAACAAAAGATTTTAGTTTTGTTTACAGCTCTGTGTAATTCATCTAGTATAGTGTAGAAAGATCTCTTTAAAAAAAAAAATCCTAAATATTCTATACTCATTTATGCTATAATATATCAAAGTTATTTATGTTTTATATTTAAAGTGGATAAATGTATAACTAATTTAACCTTCACTAAGTTCAGTGCATATGCTTTTTGAAGGTTTGGTAAATAGATTATTTAATTTGTTATGTATATTATTACATTATCTGCAAAATGGTATTATCTGTCGATCATTTTACCAATTTGCAAACAAATAGCAGCCCTATCTTTTCAAATGGTCTCAGGTAGTTTCCATTACTAGTGCAAATTACTGCTGCACATTATGTAAATAATAAAAAGAATAGTTGGGATCTTTGTACTTCACATTTTATTTAGCAAGTATTGGATTGACACATTATTATTTTTCATATTGCAAATGTTTTTTGTAGATAATTAAATATTTTTGGGTGAATTCTCACACAATGTCTATTGGCTGTTGTCCATTGTAGAAATAGTCTCACCTTATAGTACTTGAATGCTTTCAAGATATCTAAAAATAATGATTTACAAAAAATGCCTGCACTGTTATACTCTAGAATAACAGTTAATTTAAATAAAAAATCTTATATATATCTTATGTAGATTTATTATATAAATCAAAATGAATAAAATGTCACTAAAATATACCGAAAAGAAGTGCCTTCTTAATGAGCAGACAGTAATGAAAATACAGGACTTTATATATCAATGTAAATGGCTAAAATGCATTAACTTTATCAGTGCCACTTTGAGTAGAAACTGAAATTTGTCTGGTAAGTGTAATGAACTTGCATGTAAAACTGTTCCATGGATGAAAAACAGTTTTATATGTATTAACAAAGATCCACTGTATGTATATGAAAGCAGAAGTTTCTGATATAGACCATAGGTTCAATTATTATTGTTATTTTTACAAACTCAGAAATGCCTATCTTTTGAAATGGAAAGTTCCCGGTACTAATTAATCAATTGAGGAAAAGTTGTGCTGAGTAACCAATGATTGGTTCCTGGCAGTATAAAGAAGCACCTCTGATTTAAAGTACTTACCTTTTTACCTAAACTTTGAGAAAGACACCTAGGGGTAAAGTCAAATACGAGAGTATTTGCTAACACATAGTTGTACGATACCAAAGACAGGTGTTTTTTCCATCTTTACAGAGGTGAACACTGGAGTTTTTGTACTTAAATTGCGGCCATCAAGACTAATAGAAATGAATACACCATCGACTTAATGCAGCAGTACTTTCCATACACAAATGCGAAATACTAGGAATTTACCATCAATCATATTGTCAAAATCAGCTTTAAATGTGTGAAACACAGTGTTGAAATAGAAGTTTTTAAAGCACATGCTTTTGGCCAGCAATTTGGATATGCACTTGCTTTGGGAACAGCCCTTTTCAAATATGTTTCCATTTGAAAGCATTCTGCAAACAATTATGGTACAAAGCTGCTGCATGCCTTTCTCTGACTCCAAGAGGGCAGAATTTGTGTCTCTTGCTTTGATGCAGGGTGCTGTGGGATTCCTGGGATGCTACCACCAGGCTGAAAGGACCCAGGAGCAAGAAACTGAACAAGGTCAGCAGGTTATGCAGGTTAAAGGAAGGCTGTGCAGGTCTCATTTTTTTAGAGGGCATTTGAACCTGAATGCATTGGCCAATGGCAAGGTCATACAGATGTTCTGCTTCAATCATAACAACTTACTCCATCTGTATGATCTAGTAAACTTGACATAGACACTGAGACAGCCACGCTCACACTCTGCTTCAGGCCTGCATAAATTCATGGCTGTGTTGCACTTTCAAGCTACTGGGAATTTTCAGCTTGTCACTGGTAGAGTTACTGGGATCTCACGGTGCAACTTTTCCTGCTACCTCACCCAGGTGTTGGCTGCATTCCAGCCTTTGATTGGTACCTCTATCTGCTTCCCTAGACAAGAGTCACAGTATAATGCAGTCAGGGTAGCTTTTTATCATATAGCAGGCATTCCAAATGTACTGGGTGCGATTGACTGCATACACATTTGGCTGAGACCACCTACGGCACATGCACATGTATATCTGACTAGGCATCTCACACACTCCACTAATGTACAGGTGGTTTGTGATGCAAACATGAAAGCAATGGCTTACCAGTCAGCCCTTCATGCTAAATTTGAGGCTGGACAAATGCTGGAGAGTTGGCTATTGGGTGAGTAATTAATTCATTGGCCCTTTAAGGCCAACACACATGTCTGTATGGAAAAATTATTTTTTATTTTTATACTTTGTTTAGGGGTTTCTGGGTATGGCTGTTTTTCATGGCTACTGACTCCATTGTTGCTTCCAGAATCCCCTTCTGAGCACAAGTATAATGATGCACATAAGACCACTAGAGCTGTGATAGAAAGATTTTTTGGGGCTACTGAAATCTCGTTTTCTTTGTCTTGACAGCTTGAGTGGCAATTTATTGTACAGTCCATCTAAAATTTCAGACATTGTGCTCAGCTGCTGTTTTTCACCTAACTGTGTTTACACTAAGGGGCAGCACATGATTTCCACAAGCCACTCATGTAAACGCAGGGGAGACATTCGCTGAACTCCTACTATTAACTGTCCATCATCCCTGCTCTGTTCTGGATTGGTCCCTGTGGCTATATCCTTGGACAGTGATAGCGTTTCACGTGTCTCCAGTTTTGGCATTGTCTCCGGTTATCCAGTTGAGTACCCAGTCCTCCTGTCAGCTGTTGTTACCTGCCGTTTATGTCATATAGGCAGCCTGGTCAGCATATCTACTACCTGTTGTTTGAGTCATCTAGGCAACACGGTCCGTCTATCCACGCTCTCCCATTTGTGTTATCCAGGTGGCACAGGCAGCACTCAGTGTCCAGACTGTGCAGTCTAGAGGCTTGTGTCAACCTGGTGGCACAGGCTGCAATCTAGCATTCAGGGTATGCAATTCAGTGTACCACAGCTTGTGTCAACCCAGTGGCACGGGTTGCAATCCAGCATCCAGGGTATGCAATCCAGTGTGCCACGGCTTGTGTCAACCCGACAACACAGGCCGCAATCCAGCGTTCAGAGTAAGCAATCTAGTGTACCACTGCTTGTGTAAACCCAGTGGCACAGGCCGCAAACCAGCTTCCAAAATACGCAATCCTGTGTACTACCACCTATGTCAACCAAGCGGCACAGGTCTCTTACCAGACCACTATTGCCAATGCTGCTGCATGGCCCAAAGGCTGCATCTTGTTCTATGGCCCACTGGCAACAGCTTGCCAAGGCTTACCAGCCCTCAAGGCTTCTGCATGGCACAAATGCTGCATCTTGTTCTATGGCCCACTGGCCACAGCTTGTCAAGGCTTACCAGCCCTTAAGGCTGCTGCATGGCCCAAAGACCACATTTTATTCTATGGCCCACAGCTTGCCAAAGGCTTACCAGCCCACAAGGCTGCTGCATGGCCCAAAGATCACATCATATCTCACTGCCCTTGGGTCACAACTAGTCAAAGACTTACCAGTCCTCAAGATTGCTGCATAGCCCAAAGGCTACATCAACTTCTTCAGGCCTCAGGCCACAACTATTCAAAGTCTACCAGCCCTCAGTGCTGCTCCACAGTTGCAGCTAGTCAAGCGTTCCAGGCCTCAAGGCTGTTGCTGGACTCATTCTCTCTAAGATGTACCCAGAAAGTTTTCTAGCCATATTAAGGGTATTCTTCTTTTGATTCATCAAGCATGGAGCCCTCTCAAAATCCAGCTCAGATTCTGCCACACAGATTCAGGTACTCACCCTGAAAGTGCAGGAACTTTCCTTTCGAGTTGAGGGGACTCGAAGTGCTTCAGTGTGACTGAACTAAAGCTTAATGTGCCTGACAGGTTTTCAGGGAACCATAAGAATTTCTTGAATTTCAAGGAGAGTTGCAAACTCTATTTTAAGATCTGGCCCAGATCCTCGGGTGTGCAGGTCCAACAAGTTGGGATCATAATTTCCTTATTATAGGGAGAACCCCAGGTTTGGGCCTTTGGTCTTCCCTCCACTAGTATGGCATTACAGACTCCTTTTACGCCACATTGGGTTTACTTTATGAAGCCCCCGATAAAGTGGCTATGGCAGAGGTGAATCTCAGATCCTTGAAAAAGGGGAACAGAGCAGCCAAGGACTATTGCACGGAATTCCATAAATGGGCCATTGATGCGGGTTGGAATGACATGGCCTTACAAAGCCAGTTTCATTGGGGATTGTCCAGTCAAATAAAGGATATCCTAATCCAACATCCTTCTCTGGATTCCTTAGATGACCTCATGAATTTGGCTATTCGCATTGACCTGTGACTCGGAGAGAGCAGAGTAGAAAATAATCTACCTTCTCTGCCTCCAAAATCTCCAGTATGGGTGGTTCCATCTGAGCCTGAAGAACCGATGCAATGGGGAGAATTTTATCTTCCGGCTGAAGAGAAACATAGGAGACGTTCGTTGGGTCTTTGCCTCTACTGTGGCAGTAAAGGACATTTAGCCCAGCTTTGTCTGGTAAAGTCAGGAAAAGGCAAGGTCTAGATGAGCTAGGGGTGGTACATCTAGGCATTGCAGCCATATCCCCTGAAAATTCTGTCCTAATAACCACAGTTATCAACTTACCTAATACTCAAATTTGCGTCCCTGCCTTCGTAGCTTGCGGAGCTGTGGAAATTTTATTGACCTGTCTTTTTTCGAGACCTTGTGTCTGAAACCCAAGTCATTATCTACTCCTGTGTCAGCTATTGGTCTAGATGGGGCAAGTCTTTACAAATTTACAGTTGTCTTATGGACCCCTCCTTTGCAATTGTTCATTGGAGCACTGCATCATGAAGAGTTGTCATTTCTCCTTCTTCAGTGTCAACTGGCTCTGGTCGTATTGGGGTTGCCTTGGCTGAAAAAAATAACCCCGTGATCCTTTGGCAAACCGGTGAAATCCTTGAGTGGGAATCGACTTTCTTTTCCCAGTGTCTGTCTCGACCTATTTGTCTTACTACTGCCATCTCCTTTGAATCCTTGTCTATTCCAGCTCCTTATCATGACCTAGGTGTGGTATTCTCCAAGAAAAAAGCTGATGTTCTTCAGCCTCACTGTTCTTTTGAGTGCACCAATGATTTGTTACCAGGTGCCAGGCTTACAAAAGGCAGGTTATATGCATTTGTCCATCCAGGAGGATAAATCCATGTAGGAATATAGTCAATAGGTTCTGGATAAGGGGTTTATTTGTCCTACTAAATCCTCACTAGGAGCAGGTTTTTTCATTGACCAGAAGAAGGATGGATCACTCTGACCCTGCATTGACTTCCGTGGACTGAATAAAATCACAGTCAAGAATGTGTATCCCTTGCAGCTCATCTCCGTTCTCTTTGACCAACTGCGTGAGGCTTCCATTTTTTCTAAAATTGATCTTAGACGTGCATATAACCTCATTTGCATTAGAGAAGGAGATAAGTGGAAAACGACATTTAACACCCATTCTGGACATTTTGAGTATCTTGTTATGCTGTTTGGCCTGTCCAATGCCCCCAGATGTCTTTCAAGATTTTATCAATGAGGTTTTAAAAGATTTTCTAGGAGTCTGCAGTGGTCTATTTAGATGACATCCTCATCTATTCCAAGTCCATGGTGGAACATCATAGGCATGTAAGGCAGGTATTGCAAAGATTATTAGATAACAACTTGTATTACAAGCTGGAGGAATGCGAGCTTGATGTGAAAGAGGTCTAATTCTTAGGCTACTTAATTTCTTCACAAGGTTTCTCCATGGATCCTTGCAAGGTGAAGGCCATCTTGGATAGGGAACAACCCACAATATTGAATGCCATCCAGCGCTTTTTGTGTTTTGTGAATTACTATCACATATTCATTTAAGCCTTCTCCTCTGTTGTCTTGCCCATTGTAAAATTAACTGAAAAAGGAGCTGAGGTGGCTAATTGGTCGACTACTCCCATTCAAGCCTTTGAAGCACTTAAGGTGGCTTTTGTGTCGGCTCCTGTTCTTTGGCATCTGAACATAGAACTTCCATTTGTCATTGAGGTGGATGCATCTGAGATTTGATTGGGCGCTGTTCTCTCTCAGAGGGATCTCAAAGATGGCAAGTTTCATCCATGCGCATTCTTTTCCTGAAAATTTTACTCTGCGGAAAGGAACTATGATGTAGGCAACCTGGGGCTTCTAGCCTTTAAATGGGTATTTGAGGCACTGGTTAGAGGATGCTAATCATTTGGTGACGGTTTTCATGAACCATAAAAATTTGGCCTACATTGAAACTGCCAAGAGGTTGAACGCAAGGCAGGTTCGCTGGGCTTTATTATTCACCCAGTTTAATTATATTATGTACTTCTGACCCGGGCCTAAGAATATAAAGGCGGAAGTCCTTTCTCAAAGTTTCCCCTTCAATAAGCCTCAAATTACTTCAAAAGAAACCATCATTCTGGCTTCCAGGATTCATTTAGCCTTGACCAGGACTGTGGCAGATTCTCTCAAAACTTGCCAAACTGAAGCTCCTTTTGAAAAACCGTCAGGTGTGCTCTTTGTCCCTGAGAGGCTTCACAAAGCAGTATTGAAGGACTTTCACTCTTCTAAGGTGATGGGTCACCCTGGCATTTCTAGGACTTTTGAACATCTATCTCTTTCTGTTTGGTGGCAGTCCATGTCTCGGGATACTCGTGAGTTTGTCTTGGTGTGTGATGTCTGTTCCAGGAATAAGACTCTCCTTCTGGTCTGCTATTTCCTCTGGCTACACCCTCCAAACCTTGGAACCATATTACTTTGGACTTTGTTGTAGACCTTCCATTGTCTTCCCGCTGTTCTGTCATCTGGATGATTGCTGACCAATTCTCCAAAATGGTTCATTTTGTCCCCTTACCAAATTACCATCAGCTAAGGAATTGTCTGCATTATTTTTACAGCATGTCTTCAGACTTCATGGGCTTCCATCAGACATTGTCTCGGATCGCGGGACTCAGGCCCTGATTCAGAGCTGGATGCTCTGACAGAGTGCTCGCTCTGAATCAGGGCCTTCCTTCCAGATTTTAGAGTGTCCTCCTGGCCGCTCGCATAGCTGTGGGTGAAGACCCACAGCTATAGCGAGTGGCCAGGAAGACGGTTGCGATGGTAAAGACCATCATGACCATCGGGCTTGCAACGAGACTATTGTGGTAGGGTCTCATCTGCTGCAAGCCCTGGAGTGCTTTTGGCTCTATCAGAGCCAAAAGCACTCTCACTGACATCACTTGTGATGTCAGTGGGGCCGGCGCCAGATGGTAAGTGTTCCCATGGGAACGCCTCCGTCTGACCAGCCACGCCCCTGGCACACCCACCAAAGGGGGCGTGCTCTCACTCACCATCAACAGCACGCTCCCTTTGTAGCGAGACCCTTCGCTATCCGGGTCTCGCGCATGCGCATGATGGAGCGGGGTACGTCGTGTGCATGCGCATAGGCCCAACATTGACCTGCTTGTGAACGCTCAGCACTCGCGAGGGAGTCTGAATCAGGCCCTCAATTTGTTGCTGGATTTTGGAGATGTTTTTGTACCGACCTGAGTATCAACGTGAGTTTATCTTCGGGCTATCATCCACAATCCAACAAACAGACAGAGCGGGCCATCAGTCCTTGGAACAGTACCTCTGCTGTTTCATCTCTAAATATCAAAACAACTTTGTTCCTCTGTTGCCATTTGCTGAATTTTCCTGCCATTCTGCTTCTTCTGTTTCTACATTTTTCTGTAATTTTGGGACTCATCCTAGAAGTAACCCTTTTGAAATCATATCAACTGGAGTTCCATCATCTTCATCTGTGTCAAGGTTTCAATCAGTCTAGAGTAAGGTACAGCATGCCATTCTCCAAGTGACCGGTCGTGCCTAGCATAGACCATGTGAATTCAAGGTGGGAAATTTGGTGTGGCTGTCCTCCAGGAACATTAATCTTCAACAGAGATCCC
The DNA here is from genome assembly GCA_031769625.1 of Taudactylus pleione. Classification (NCBI taxonomy): domain Eukaryota; kingdom Metazoa; phylum Chordata; class Amphibia; order Anura; family Myobatrachidae; genus Taudactylus; species Taudactylus pleione. The sequence goes on from JAUIMM010000614.1 coordinate 1,577,167, forward strand.
AAATTCATTGGCCTATTCAGAATCATTTCACAGATCAACCCAGTAGTATTTTGATTACAATTACCCAGGACACTCAGGATTAATAATACATTTCACTCTTCATTTCTTAAACTGGTGTTCTTCTCCTCCAGGTTTTCTCCTAGATGTTCAGTCAGATCTCCACCAGTTCTCATCCAGGGTCGCCAGGAGTTTGTGGTGGAGAAGATCCTTGATTCCAGACTCTCACGTGCAGCCAACAATTCTTAGTCCACTGGAATGGGTATGGACAAGAGGAGAACTCCTGGGCTCCAGAAAGAGCCTTACACGCTCCTATATTGAAGAAAATGTTTTTTGAGAACTTTCCTGGGAAACTAGGGTTTAGGGGTTCCTTAACCCCTTGTCAAGAAGGGTACTGTCAAAAGCCGTTCATGTGAATGCCAAGGGACCATTTGCTGAACTCCTCCTACCAACTGTCCATCATCCCTGCTCTGTTCTGGATTAGTTCCTGCGGCTATTTCCTTCTGGTGTGAATGCTGCTCCGATGCCAGAGCTAGCATTTCATGTGTTTCCGGTTTTGGCATTGTCTCCTGTTATCCAGTTGAGTACCCAGTCCTCCTGTCAGCTGTTGTTACCTGCCATTTGTGTCATCTAGGAGGCACAGTCCGCATATCTACTACCTACCATTTGTGTCATCTACAGTAGGTGGCACGGTCCGCATATCTATGCTCTGATGTTTGTGTCATCCAGGCAGCACTCAGGGCCTGATTCAGAGCCAGATGCTATTTGAAGATGGTCATTCCAAAAAAGGGACCAGCTATTTAAATTGAGCGCTCAGTCTTTGTGGCTTGTTGACGCCTCTATGTCTGGGCGAGCGAATGAAAAATGCGCTCGCTATTTTGTAATTATGCCCCTTTGCCGTTCACATCACACATCATCTCCGGTATTTATTAGATTAATTGGGTACATCGAAAGGCATCTGAACTGCTCGCAGTGCTTGTGGTAGGTTTTTCTTACCGCTATCACTGCGAGCAGTTCAGGCGAAAAGACAACCAAGTGACGTGATCGATGACGCTCCTTTACTAATTATGCACTACCATTAAATGCCCTTTTGACCGTTAGGCACGCCTGCGTTCGGATCTCCACTCCCCCGTTTTCAAGCACCTTCCCCTGTTACCAACCACAAACGGTACATTCTGTCAATCAAATTAGCAGCCCCTCGCTGTTTTGCGAGTGCAAGATTTTCTACTGCAATGACTGGTTTGCGCATGAGCATTATGACCCATAAACATGCTCAGTTGTGCGAACATCGCTCAGAGTGAACGAGCGGCCACATGCGAGCGGCTCTGAATCAGGCCCTCAGTGTCCAGAGTGTGCAGTCAAGTGCCTTGTGTCAACCCAGCGGCACAGTCTGCAGTCCAGCGTCCAGAGTATGCAATTCAGCATACCACTGTTTGTGTCAAGTAGGCGGCACAGGCCACAATTCAGCATCCAAAAGTATGCAATCCTGTATACCAACACCTTTCTCAACCCGGCGGCACAGATCTCTCACCAGACCACCGTTGCCAAGTCTGCTGCATGGCCCAAATGCCACATCTTCTTCTACGGCCCACTGGCCACAGCTTGCCAAGGCTTACTAGCCCTCAAGGCTGCTACACAGCCCAAAGGCCACATCTTGTTCTATGGCTCACTGGCCACAGCTTGCCAAGGTTTACCAGACCTCAAAGATGCTGCACGGCCCAAAGGCCGCATCTTATTCTACGGCCCACAGGCCACAGCTTGCCAAAGGTTTACCAGCCCACAAGGCAGCTGCACAGCCCAAATGCCACATCTTATCTCACTGCCCTTAGGCCATCACTAGTCAAAGACTCACCAGCCCTCAAGATTAGCCCAAAGGCTACATCAACTTCTTCAGCCCTTGGGCCACAATTAATCAAAGTCTACCAGCCCACAATGCTGCTTTACAGCTGCAGCTAGCCAAGTGTTCCAGTCCTCAAGGAGTGACAACAGAGGTTTACCTGGTACCTGATCTATAACTGGACTCTGGCTTACACTGGTGGTGGAATACCCGGGTCCCACGCTGTTGCTGTGTTTATTCATTGTGCCTGTTACCAACATCTATCTGGTACGGAGGTTTTACTCCTACTTTTTAATATTGTCTGTTTAATAAATGTAGATTTTAAATACTACACCATGTGAACTTTCTCTTTTCTTTGAGAGATATTGCTGTAGACGGAGGAAAAAGAAACCATTCTGAGATTCATTACAGCTACTGTATTCTCAAATAAGATTCAATGTGAGCATCCCATTGTTTGTTTCACTATCCTATTTGTCTGACTGCTAAAGAAACCTAGATATGATTCATACTTCAACCTTTATAGGTATTACTTATGTGAGCATTTGATATAACATGACGGCACATTGCATTGGTGGTCCTGTAATTTATTTTACACAGAAGGATTATATTAAAGTGCATTTACATCTGACCTCCTTTCTTTAAAGTTTGCATATATTTAACTTTTTCTAATACACTGTTATTTGTTTATTTCATATGTGCTTGGTTGGAGTACTTTATACAAGAAGATTTCATTATTTGTGATTCTTCCACAAACGGAAAAAATCCACTGGACTGAATATTTGGCGCAAGGATTATTTTGTCATATTACTGTTTTCTATGCTATTTTGACAAGTTAGGGTGACTTGTTTTTGACAAATTATATGCTGCCTTATTTGCTCCTTATTTTTAAGTTGTTCTTTTTAAGCCGCTCAAGTAGTTTGAAGCTGAGAGGAATGGGGCGATAGTTAGTGGGTCGAGACAAGTATCTGAGTACATTTTTATTGAGATCAAAGAAGGTTTGCAAGTGACTAAGGTCATGAACTCCATATATCATGCCAACAAGAAGACAGCTGAGTTCCAAGGTTACAAAAGGCTTCCACACATGCATACAGTACCCTGCGATAATGATTTCTCAAATTTATACATAATTGTTTTTTCAACAAACTACTCTAATGAAAACAATTGGCACATAAAGCTGTAATTAATATAATTTCTGTGGTTGCTAAGCATTTAAAACCCAGTAAAAAAAGAACCCATATAAATATTACATCATGGGTTTTTACTCATGATGTAATATTTAGAAACATAAACATACTGTAAAAACAAGTTACTCAGACTAAAATTTTGTACATATAAACTTGCATATATTTATATGGGTTGGGTATGAAATCCCGGCAGTAGGGATGCCTGCTGTCAAAATACCGACAGCAGCATCCCGATGCTGGGAATCCCGACAGAGGTCAGGTAAGTATATTAACCCTCCGCCTTCTCCCCCTAACCCTTCCTTCTTGTACCCTAATCCTAATCCTCCAAACCCCGCACCCTAACCCTCCCTATTAGTGCCTAAACCTAACCTAACCCTCCACCTTGGTGCCTAAACCTCCCCCTCCCCCTTACTGCCTAACCTCCCCCTGTGGTGCCTAACCTTAACCCCCCCAAAGCCTATCTGTAACCCCCCCATGGTGACTAAAGCTAACCCACCCCCCTCAGCAATGCCACAAAGGAGCCCTAAGTGTGGTCATTATATTCCTTACACAAGTGCATTTAAATTTATTTGAAACATCATCTGACATGCAATAAGGATTGACATAGAGGATCAGAACTTATTCTTATTTTTATTATTTACTGTAAGTTATCACGTTAGCAATTGTGATCCAAAACCATGGACATTTTCTTTTTGAGTTATTATGTTGCAATGTTATATGCTGTATTTGTATACAATTGTTTCAATTCTAAAGTTAATTTATTAAGCAACCGTTTTACTACATAAGTTGGTTTTTTTACCTATTTTATGGGATATGTTTATTTGAATAAATGTTTTTTAGGATTTACATGAATGCACCAATGCAGAATTGTGTTATATTTTTTTTACAGATTATTAATAAATGTATTTAACAGTATTACACTACCATGTTTCTTCTATTTTTATAAGGCATTTAACCATCTTTCCAATTTATGTAAGTTATATGTTGCTTTAAGGTGGCAGTACATTGAGCCTTGTAACCATCAATTGGTGATTGAAGATGATCCTTCATAAACACTCCTTGTTTGGTATTATGGTAAATTTCAAGTTGAAACAAACCTTATTGATCAAATTTTATATATTTTATGTCTCATGTGTTTGTCCTGCTCTTTTTTAGATAATCTATGGGAGAAAACATTTTTATGAACCTTTTAGGGCATTGTTTGTTGCTCATATGTCAGTGCTATGGTTTAAATATTGTTTTGTGCATTTAATGACTATGTATACATATTATCATTAATTAACCACCAGTTAATGAATTCGCAAAATTTAAATAAGAAATATAATTCTGTCTCTTGCTCTAAATTTGCATGAATCATGATATTTATAAATTAATTTATAAGGAAACTTGCACATGAGTCTCGATTCTTTTAAGAAATGTTGCATCCTTATTAAAATGCTCAATAACAATCTTTTCACATACTGTATATAAAATAGTAACACATTTGGCCTATTATATATGGTATTACAATATATCGTCAGTTGTTTTGGGTGTTCATGTGTTTCAAACTGCTGTCTATTGTGTGTATATGTGTGTTATGAGTGTTGTATCTGACCATGCCTATTGTGTATGTGAATGGACCCAAGCATATGTGTTCTTAGTTACTTTGTGTGTCTATTGGATATGTATTTGTGAGGTATGGAGGCAATATATGACACTACTACTTCTTGTGTCTAGTGTGTTTCAGAGTCTAGCATCTTCATAACCATTTTAAATCTAGACATTTTCTTCTCACAATTTAATTCACCAGTGAACAGTACATAAATACAACAGATGCCTCTTGTCACTGGACTCAAGTGACCCAATACCAGGTCAAGTAGTGCTTGATGCTGCCCCTAATGTCCCCTTCTACTTACATTCCATGGCTTCAGATAGTGAGCGCTGCCATCTTTGTCTAGGTCCTGGTGAATTGATTGGCTAGATCATTCAGCTACAGAATAACCCATTCGTCTAGGTCCTGGTGAAATGATTGGCTAGATCATTCAGCTGCAGAATCACCCATTTAACCCTGCTAGTGCTGGCAATGGATTGCCAGTACTACACTTTTCCCCAGTGGATAGAGTGAATTGACGGCAAGTTCCAGAGTTCATCTTGGTTTCCTGTATTCCTTGGCTTCAAGTCTCCAGTGTTATTCAGCTCACTGTGATCAAAATATCTAGTGTAAACCAGCTCAATAGGATTAAAATCTCCAGTGTTGTTCTAGATCACTGAGATTTTATCTTCCTGCATTGCTCCAGTTTGATGTGTAATCTGCCACGAGAGTATACTACTTTATAGAGAGTTCCAGTTACAATGCAATTCCACTGCACTGTGCTAATTACAGAACATCTGCTGCCTGCATATCTATACACTGCTTCTGCCATCCTCAGTCAGTCCAGTAGTTCTTGCTACAGCTCTTTTGGGAAATCTCACTCAGCTAGTCCTACTGCAAACCTTGCAGCATGGAGACCTGTACACTTCAGCACACAACTTTGACATTGTGCCAGTTTTCACAGCTAGGTTTTGGGGCCAAGTTCTGAATCCTTCCAGTGCCATGATATCAACTCTGTATATGAATCATTCTTGCCTATAAATCAATATAAATACCATATGAACACTATATTCTCTCAAATATATCAAAGTAGCAATATACAATTACGTAAGCCATTTTGTCTAAAATCACAGCCATATGCACCCTATGGCAAGGGCAGTTTCTGCATTGAGTATGGCCTCCTATGTAAGTGTGTGGTCAAGTGTGTGTGAATGCAGCTGCTTGCATTAACACACTGGTAGCACTGCCGTAATTCACCAACTGAACAGACCTTTATTATGTGCACTACTAACCACCTCCCAGTCACTGACCAGGAACACCCATAACTTTTCCTCCACCTCTGTGTTACTATCTGAATCAATTGTAACAGCACCTTTATGTGTACACTCTGTGTAACACATGCACTGTAGGGGTTATATGATATTTTTGTGCATGAGCATTAACAAAAAGGCAAACACCTGTTTGAATGTGGAATTTGTGGGACTCAGAATCAGACCCATAATCACAAAACACAATCAAACATCACAATACAGTATTACAAGTTATTAGCCATTTAGACATATATTACCTCTTCCATTCATATCACATAAGACTGCCCCATTTTTCTTACTGTTTGCAGATACTAAGCTCTTAGGGCTCCATTACATTTGGTGTATTTATGTGGTCTGGTAGAGGAAGGGAGGAGTGAGACAGTATGAAGTGAAATCATCAGTGTCCAGGGGTAAAATCAGTGAAATATCTTGTGTAATATGATGTTGACCAAACTGTGTATTATAGAGTTATATAGAAGCCAAATATTTATACATAAATGGCTACTGTCCAGCCTAAATTCACTTAAGATGGTCAGTTCTAATGTATGTTCCAAAGAAAAGATTTGTGTATTTGATAGACTTAAAAAATAACTGAAATTAATATATTATTTAACACATTTGATGTTAACATATATATATATATATATATATATATATATATATTTCCAGTACAACACCCCGGCACTCCTACACTCCATGTAATCGGACATACAGCCCTAATTTGCTCCAGTGCCCTCCAAGAAGGACAGGACCCCCAACTTACTATATCAACAATGTATAGGCGGCACTCAGAGTCTAGTGAAAAAAGTTACCCTCAATGGAGGGAATTTATTTGGTCAATGTTTCGAGGTGCAGTTCACCCCTTCCTGTTGTTGTCCTGAGGAAGGGGTGAACTGCACCTGGAAACGTTGACCAAATAAATTTTATTAGCTTTTAAAATTAATATATTTACAAAAGCTACATTCTAATGTTATTGCTTATAGTGAATTCTAATGTCATCAATGCTGTAAATTAAAATGGATGAAATCCCCTTTGCGTCATGCAATCAGTAGACACCTGGAACTGTACCAGCAGCCTTTTCCCTCTGAAAAAACTCCCAAAATGGAGAATCAGGACAGGGAGTGTGGCCTTATCAATTTGGGGCATGTCTGTCTTATGGAGGTTCTGGGGAAGTACCTAGCACTGAAAGTGCTAAACTGTCTTGTATCTTACTAAATGGCCTACCTGATAGGGATTCAGGACACTGGAGTTACAACATGAAAACAGCACAGAGCCATCAAATTGGACATGTCCAGAGGAAATTTGACAGTTGGGAGGTAAGCTCTGAGTTGCCCCTGGATACTTGAACTCTTTCTGTATATCATTACCACAATAAAAGCAGTACTACAAAGGGGGAAGGTAGGGTGGCAAGAACAGTACATAGATAAAGGAATGTTAGAATTAATCACTGAACAAAGAAATAGTGTAAGCAATGGTACATATTACTTTACACAAGACAGACAAGAGTGAGACTGGATACATAAAGTCACATACTTATACAAGAACCATAGTTATTATGCCACAGGCTAGGACTAAATCTAGGATTAAGGCAATATGTAAGCAACCACAGATTTAAAAAAAACCTTCAGTCCACTGGACACATGGACATGCACAAAATAATCCAGAAGCCTCAAGTGTACTGCTACAGTAGTAGAGATCCATTTATATATATTATCAATACTGCTGGGCACTCGCACAAATCACAAGTTCAAAAAATGTATAGTATGTTAAAGGGGAAAAATAAGAAAGAACTCACAATGTACAGATAGTTTGGCACCGAAGATCCTCATTACTGTATTTTGCAGCGACTCAAACAGTGTATTTAATTTAGAATAACAATTTTTCAGCAGTACCTGTATTAAAGTATGCCAACATATGACTTAATTGTACTAAATTCAATGTAACATCTAAAAATGTGGGTGTGGACAAATATTTTAAACCAGGTGTGCAGCAATAGTGTTTTAATAGCACCTACAGTATAACCCATTTCACATCTACATGAATTATAACAAATGAAATGACAGAGACTTGAAACATATGTTCAATAAATTTAATTAGACAGCACTGAAAGCCTGGAAGAAGTGCTGGAACTGCATGAGGCATTTGGACAGACTCCTGACTGCTTTACTATTCATCAAAAATTTTGGAAATAATTATCTTTAGAAATCCAGTGTATTTTGTGTTGGCAATCACCACAGAAAATTACGATATAATGAACCCTGTGCAACACAAGGGGTTTTATCTGTCAATTAGAATAAGAATTTCACATCTAAATTCTAAATGGAAGGAGTTATTTACCGCAGAATTTGTTTGAAAGGACCCCAGAAAAGGTCATTTCTATTTTTTCAGAGATTAAGATAACTTCACAGAAATGTCTCTTTCGTATCTTTTATTCGCTTAAAAAAGAGATTTGAACTGAAAAAATCCTATTATTTTAAAAGAAAGCAGCAGTTCTGTCAATGTTGCAAATCCAATTAAGTGAATATACAAAAGCTCTGCTGAAATTAAGTAGGTAACACACCAGAGGTAATGCAAAAATAAATAAATAAATTAAATAAAAGTCAGTCAATGCTGTCTGTAGAGCTTACCATGTGGTAGTGCACCACACTGTGCCTAAATTGTTGCAACTTCAACAAGAAAAGAGCAATGTTATAATAAACTAAACCATATATTGTTGATGTAGTACATTGAGGTATAACTGACAGCTCACTAACTAAACTAAACTTTCTTTATAGTGGAAAACAATGAGAAAAGGACAAATTTAAAGAGGTTAGCTGAAATTACAACCTTCACTATTAATACTAAGACCAGGTCAAGGGCTGCTGCAAAGAGTGAGAAGTACTGTAAGGATGTCGTGTAAGCCTGAGACCATTTTAAACCCCAAGGCTGAGTTGCATGTCACCTTTAAGAAATATTTGATTTACACTTCTTTTTCTTAGTTATTAGGGAGCCTATGGTGTGCCAGGAGCAGTGTTGTGTATGAGTTATTAAGGTTTGTCAGTTTCCATTAGTCCCCCTGTTTTTTGTAAATTTCCTCCCTACCCATTATTTTCACTATATTGTTGCTGTGTGGCATAAATAACTAACAATGTTAATTTGTAAGGCTGTTTTTTATTAGTTGGGTGTGCTCTACACCAACAAAATGATGATGTGGCTATTATTGTCATGTTCAGAAAATTGGGCTCCACTCGTCTGAGTGTGCTTTGTGGATTGGGAAGTGTTAAATAAATGTTAAATAAATGACAGAGTTGTGATTTTCAAGTTATTGTCTTTTTTTGTTGTTGGTCTTTTTGTCTGCAACCATACCAACATTTTAATAGTAATTCAATTTGATATCAAAATTAATTTGATTACTTTATTAAATGCCAACCCCAGTTGTCATGTGTCGTTATATTTTTGGTTGAGGATTTAATTTTTAAATATTTATTGTGGGGAGTTTTAAGGCAGACTTCAACCTTTAGGGAGTTTGGGTAGGGATTGCATGAATCGTGGGTGGAATTTTATTTTTTATTTGTTGCCTTTGCTTTGTTGGAAGGCAAATTATAAGTGCATGCCTTAGTGTCATTTGATGTCCATGATACCAGGTATACAATAATTATTTACTTCATTATTTTCATTAAAAGCAGAAAAGTGCCTCACTCCACACCCACATACCACAAAATTACTAAGGATTAAATTGTTAAATATTTGTTAAAGGGGGCTGAAAGACATACTTTAACCTTTAGGGAGTTTCATTTGTTGCCTTTGCTTTGTTGAAATGCAAATCCCAAGTGCATGCTTTAGTGTAAATATTAGAGGATAGGGGTTGAGTTGCAGCTATACCAGATGTTACAGCCTCTGCACCCTCACTAACCATGCTTCTAGTGTTCAGGGTGCAGAGCTGAGCCATTCTCTGTTGCTTCTAAATCAATAAAAAGACAGATCATCATTATCTAGCATATTTATTAGAAACTGGGCATGAGCCCATATCCCCTGATGTACTGTAGTTGAGTATCATCACAGGGTTGAGAGCTAGAGGCACTGTGCAGTCAAGAATCAACAGGATGTAAGAAGGGAAGGCATGCCATGTGTATAATCACTACTGTTGTCAATGTATATTATTTCTAAGATTATTAATGCATTGCTTATTAGCATCTCATAAAATACATGTTTGTGAATTATTTTTCAGAAGTAGTGATTGATGAAACTTCATTACTTCACACAAAAGGCAAAGGTTTTCCCATGCTTACATCACTGAGGAAGTCAGAAGAGAGTCTTCAGGGAAAGGGTTAGTCTGCCAAGATAATTTTTGGAATAAATAAAAAAATGGTAAAGCTAAGGATACAGTAACACCAAAATCAAGCTAAATTATAAGTATATTTCTTGAAAAGCAATGAACTGTTGCTGAATACAATGAAACCATCATTGCTGGAAAGCACTGTCCTGTTGAAATGAATGTCAATGCTAAACTGAGAGATGCTGTGTCATCTGCTTGTAACACATGATCGCTCATAAATTAGAAATAAACTTTACTACTCTCATTCAATTAAAGCATGTGAGAAGGGAATAAGTCATGTACAGTACATCTGTTACAAGTGACCACTTGGCATCATAAATTTGGCTGCAAGCCATGAGCTGAGGTCTTAGACAGATCAAAATATCTACAGAACCCAGTCAGGTGCTGTGAGGTAGTAGTGATCTAAATTCTGTATAATAGGCATGTGACAGCCAAAAACCCCAGGGATATTGAGAGCTTCAGTATGTGATGCAGAGAATAGTGAAATGTTCATAATTAACAGGGAACTTAATGTGCTATGTCACACTTCACTTAAAAATGTAAAACGACATAATTCTTTGACCTTAAACCATCATTCTAAGAGCAATATTTATCACACTCCACAATTTTTATGCGGTTATGAAGTGATATTTTCAATTAAACTTGGAGTGTGACAATTATTATTTTTGCTAAATTGTATCCTCTTTCACGTGCCAGGACAGAGCTTGTGAGAAAACCTTGTCTAGGTGAAAAATGCCTCTTGTGGAGACAACTGCTTCTGACCTGCTTCCCCATCAAAAGTGATTGAGTGTCTCTCAGGGAAGCCATAGCTGCTGGAAATCCAAAGAGCAGAGCTTTCCTGGGAATATCAGGAATGTGAACCTGCTGCTGATGGAGATATACAGCTACTGGGGATCTATCGATCTGTCCTGGGAGCAGCAGGAGGTAGAGCCTGTGGCTTTTGCTGAGCACGAGCATTCCCAGAGCTGCTGGAGATCATGGATCCTATTCATCATGGATTTCCATTCAGGTTTACTAGCAGATAAGGTAGAGAATGGATCTCCAAAAATCCCTCTCTCTCAGTGCAAAAATGGAAAGCATCTGCTAATGCAATTTGAAGATAGGACTGCATCTGATTTTTTCTTTTTTTACAATTAGAGCTTGGCATACCCATTCTGATCACATTCCCATTACAGGTATGCAAATATTAAGGCATGAAAGAAATTTGTACAAAAATTGCCTCCAAAATCCCTATCATAAAATCAAGAGATACTTAAATAAGGTGAAAAGAGTATGAAAACATCCATTTTCATACTAATTAGTTAAAAAAGATTGATAAATAGGCCCCTAAGGCACTAAGATGAAATTCTGATCAGAAGGGATGGAACCAGGGTCAGAGTAACAATTGGGTGGATGTAGCTTCATCTCCAGGCCTCCACATAAAAATAGGCCCATAAGCATGGTAGCATGATAATGACTAACCCTTCAACTGGCCACACTGTCGGCCATAAATCATAAGTATTAAAATGATATTATATTTTCATCCGATCATTTTTATGCTTTTACATATTTAGGGAGACATTGGAGTCACCTGGGTTTTGCTACTGTATGTGTGAACTAAAATGACCCAAGTTGAATTTCCAGGTCCACCACCCTGCTCTGTTCCATGGACAGGGACTGGGACCCGTGAAATTCACAGGTTGATAAACCTGAGTATTTCCCATGTTGTTCACCTGAAAGGGGTATTAGTAAGTGCCATTTGGACTCTGGAGTCATATGTTTCAGTTTTCAGAGTTTGCTGAATATTATGTGGCAGTGTTAGGCCCCTAATAATGAATGTGCCTGTTACTCAACATATATGGAAACTAGTATTTCCACATGTGTAACAGGCCCATTAGTGATGATGAATAGGTCCCAAGCTTTAAATTAATGAACAAATCTTTAAATTGAAAACAAAAGGTTTAGTTTAAATCTAACTGTAAAATGGATTACTTTGTATCCTATCTCAACGTGGATACTACCAAAACTTTCATCTATTCTGGTGGTTCCAGGGGTGTATCTCTAATGGGTGCATACCCATAGTATTACTTACCTCTCCGAAGTGCCATGTCGGCGCGGGGTCCGGCACTGTAAAAACGACTGGAAAATGGCCGCTGCAGCCATTTTCCTGTTGTTTGTGCATGCACAGTAGGGAAAATGGCTGCCGTGGCCATGTTCCCGGTGACCTGCACATACTCTATAGACTCTGGGCACACTCTAGTGCCCAGAGTCTATAACTCCGGCGCTGGACGCATACAGCTCAATGCGCTGCTGGCCGCAATACAGAGAGTAGGGGGCCCATGTCAAAGACTGCACACAGGCCCCCTCTTCTCTAGAAATGCCCCTGGGTGGTTCCCAAACCATGTGCCACACCACCCTGGGGTGCCACAGAATTATTACAGGGGTGCCACAGCCTGGTGGTCCAGTCCATTCCCAAATTAGATTATTTGGGCCGGCAAGTTATTAGACAGGTTGCATGCTGCTTCAGCCATAGCAGCTTCAGCGTGGGGCCATTTTAGACTGTAAGCTTCAGCTCTGCCCCCTCCATTCTCCTCCTACCTGCATGGCTGAGGCTGACCCGATTCTAGACTGGTGTCCCTCTCTTCCGGTGAGCCTGCTGTGTGCTTTCCCCTCCGAGGAGTAATGAAATCTCCTCAGGATGAGAGTTTGCGGACTGCAGCACTCCCCTGGCAATTGCTCCGGAAGAAAGCAAACATTCTGTTGCTAAACATTTTATATCACTTCTCTACCCCTTACCCTAGGGGTGCTGCAAAAATATTTTTAGTCAATATGGGTGCCATGACAGAGAACACTTGGGAACCACTGATTTATGCATTTATCATTTCAATTAAAATTTACTACATTTATTTTTTTAATATTAACTGTAGTGTCTTATTAATGTTATAACTTAATATGTATTATGTGGTGTATGAATCTGACATTTAATACTGCAAAAGACACCAACTATATAATAATTTTATGATAAGGATCATATTAACCTCTGGTATTTCTTATATGTTATTATTTTTACTGTATATCTTCACACTTGCTTATTGTAGAATGTCTTTCATATGAACAGTTTCTGATTTTCTATACCTTAATTTCCAGTATGTATATATATATATATCGGTTCAAGATGAAAGTACATTAAAGGACTGAAACACTGAAGTAAGGACATGGTATATGCTTGCTTTGTTAAATGAATGATACCAGGAGTGCGGCCTCACTGTCTGTCTGTCTGTATATCTTGTATTTTCTAAAATACTATTTACATGAAACAGATGGGATCTTGTGATGTCGAAGAGTTCCAGTGACTTAAATAATACTGTACTTCATGCTTTTGATATCTTTTCTGGGATATACTGATAATACAGTCTAATCTGGGAGTAACTGACCTTTAGTCATAGTGCCTGATTCAGATCCGCATGCAATGCCAATGTTCACATAATTCAGCTTTTTTTGCAATTGTGTACAACAATTTCAAAGTACTTCGCAAAGAGTGTGGGAACAAAGGCGCTGCTGCCTTTGAGAGGCGTGGTATCAGAAATGTTGAAAGAAGTTCCTGGGCATTGACTGGGAGGTAGCTAGAAATGCACTTATATGCAGACTGCATAGGTAACAGTGGGTAGGATTAGCAATTTGTGGATGTGTAATATATAGGACAGTGGGATATTACAGAGAAAATAAAATGTACAGTTGGTTGAAAAGGGTGGAGATGCTGGGTAAGTGGGAGAGGGAAGAAGGGGCCTGGGGAAGGGACGGTAGAGTAGGCAGACTATGAAGTGGCAGTAAGGAGAGATATGCAAAGCAGTTAATGCACATACAGCCATGGCCAAAAGTTTTACATAAAAAATTACAAAAAAACAAACAAAATTACATAAGTTTATGCAAAGAATCAATATTTGCAGTGTTGACCCTTCTTTTACAAGACCTCGGCAATTCGCCCTGGCATGCTGTCAATAAACTTCTGGGCCATTCTTACCTAATCAATGCTTGGAGTTTGTCAGAATTTGTGGGTTGGTCCACCCGCCTCTTGAGGATTGACCACAAGTTCTCAATGGGATTAAGGTCTGGGGAGTTTCCTGGCCATGGACCCAAAAATTTGATGTTTTGTTCCTAGAGCAATTTAGTAATCACTTTTGTCTTATGGCAAGGTGCCCCATAATGCTGGAAAAGGCATTGTTTGTCACCAAACTGTTCTTGGATGGTTATGAAAAGTTGCTCTTGGAGGATGTTTTGGTACCATTCTTTATTCATGGCTGTGTTCTTAGGCAAAATTCTGAGTGAACCCACTCCATTGGCTGAGAAGCAACCCCACATATGAATGGTCTCAGGATGCTTTACTGTTGCCATGACACAGGACTGATGGAAGAGCTCACCTTTCCTACTACGGACAAGCGTTTTTCCAGATGCCCCAAACAATCTGAAATGGCATTCATCAGAGAAAATAACTTTACCCCAGTCCTCAGCAGTCCAATCCCTGTACCTTTTGCAGAATATCAGTCTGTCCCTGATGTTTTTCCTGAAGAGAAGTGGCTTCTTTGCTGCCCTTCTTGACACCAGGCCATCCTCCAAAAGTCTTCGCCTCACTGTCTGTGAAGATACACTCACACCTGCCTCCTGCCATTCCTGTGCAAGCTCTGCACTGGTGGTGCCCTGATCCGACAGTTGAATCAAATTTAGGAGATGGTCCTGGCACTTGCTGAACATTCTTGGGTGCCCTGAAGCATTCTTCACAACCATTTAACCACTCTCCTTGAAGTTCTTGATGATCTGATAAATGGTTGATTTAGGTGCAATCTTACTAGCAGCCATATCCTTGCCTGTGAAGCAATTTTAAAGCTTCCAGTATGTTATTCTAACTCAACCAGCATGACAGAGTGATCTCCAGCCTTATCCTCATCAACACTCTCACCTGTGTTAACCAGATAATCACTGCCATAATGTCAGCTGGTCTTTTTGTGGCAGGGCTGAAATGCAGTGGAAATGTTGTTTTTGGGATTAAATTTATTGTCATGGCAAAGAGGGACTTTGCAATTAATTGTGTAGAGTGATCACATGAATTGCAATTGATAGCAAAGTCCCAATTTGCCATAACAATTACATTAATCTCAAAAACAAAATTTCCACTGCATTTCAGCCCTGCCACAAAAGGACCTGCTGACATCAAGTCAGTGATTCTCTCATTAAAACAGGTGAGAGTGTTGATGAGTACAAGGCTGGAGATCACTCTGTCATGCTGATTGAGTAAGAATAACAGGCTGGAAGCTTTAAAAGGAGGGTGGTGCTTGAAATCATTGCTTTGCACAAAAATGCTTCACATGAAAGGATATTGCTGCTAGTAAGATTGCACCTAAATCAACCATTTATTGGATCATCAAAAACTTCAAGGAGAGAGGTTCAATAGTTGTGAAGAATGCTTCAGGGCACCCAAGGACCTCCAGCAAGCTCCAGGACCATTTCCTAAAGTTGATTCAGTTGTGGGATCAGGGCACCTCCATAGCAGAGCTTGCTCAGGAATGGCAGCAGACAGGTGTGAGTGCATCTTCATGCACAGTGAGGTGAAGACTTTTGAAGGATGACCTGTGTCAGGAAGGGCAGCAAAGATGCAACTTCTCTCCATTAAAAACATCAGGGACAGACTGATATTCTGCAAAAGATACAGGGATTGGACTGTGGAGGACTTGGGTAAAGTTATTTTCTCTGATGAATCCCCTTTCAGATTGTTTGGGGCATCTGGAAAAATGCTTGTCCAGAGAAGGAAGCGCTACCATCAGTCCTGTGTCATGCCAACAGTAAAGTATACGGAGCCCATTCATGTGTGGGGTTACTGCTCACTCATAATTTTGCCTAAGAACACAGCCATGAATAAAGAATGGTACCAAAACATCCTCCAAGAGCAACTTTTCCCAACCATCCAAGAACAGTTTGGTGATGAACAATGCCTTTTCCAGCATGATGGAGCACCTTCCCATAAGGCGAAAGTGATAACTAAGTGGCTCGGGGAACAAAACATTGAAATTTTATGTCCATGGCCAGGAAACTCCCCAGACCTTAATCCCATTGAGAACTTGTGGTCAATCCTCAAGAGGTAGGTGGACAAACAAAATCCCACAAATTCTGAGAAACTCCAAACATTGATTAGAAAAGAATGGGTGGCCATCAGTCAGTATGTGGCCCAGAAGTTGATTGACAGCATGCCAGGGCACATTGCAGAGGTCCTGAAAAGAAGGGTCAGTTCTGCAAATATTGACTCTGCATAAAATTAATGTAATTGTCAATAAAAGCCTTTGACACTTATGAAATGCTTGTAATTTTATTTCAGTATACCATAGTAACATCTGACAAAATGGTCTAAAAACACTGAAGCAGCAAACCTTGTGAAAACCAATACTTGTGTCATTCTCAAAACTTTTGGCCATGGCTGTAGATAGAACAGCGTTACAAGAGAAGGGAGAGCCAGGGTTTGCTGAGGGTGCTTAGTTAAGAAGGACAGCAGCAGGGACCCCTCTTCCCTCACAACACAGGCACCTCTCCCATCACAACACAGACCCCTCTCCCCTCTCAACAGAGACCCCTTTATACTCACAGAGCAGATACCTTCTTCCCACACAGTATGGCTCACCAATCCCTTCAAAGAATAGAATACCTTTCAGAACAGTACCCCCCTACTCTTACAGTATAGTACCCCTCTCCATTCACAGCACATGCACCTCTCCCCTCACAGCACAGACCATTCTACCCTCACAGCACAGACCTCTCCCCCATCAAAGCACAGACCCCTCTCCCCTCATAGCAGAGACCCTTCTTCCCTCACAGAGCAGCACCCTTCTTCCCTCACATTATGGCTCACCTATCCCTTCAAAAAACATGATCCCTTTCAGAACAGTACCCCCCTACTCTTACAGTACAGTACCCCTATCCCCTCACAGCACAGACCCATCTACCCTCACAGCATAGACTGCTCTCCCATAAAAGCACAGGCCCATCTCCAGGGGAGGTTAGGGTTAGGCATTAAAAGTTGAGGTTATGGTTAGGCACCACCAAGGGAGGGTTATGGTTAAGGGGGAAAGGGTGAGGGTTAGTGTACTGACCGGCCTCTTTCAGGATTCTTCACTATCGGGATTCCAGCATCAGTATTTGAACTGCCGGCATCTCATCCATCGGCATATTAAGCCAATTCTGAGGGTAATAATTATGTTTTTTAGGGGAGGTGGACTAAGAGTCCTTGACAGTGAAACATCAGGCGCTGCCATTCCAGGGTGTCAGTAGGGAGTACAGTAGGAGGTGGGAGCAGACCTGAACACCAGGTTCACCAGAAGAAAGAGGAACTGGATCTAATAACAGCAATGGAACCTGAGCAGCCAATTGTCTCATGGTTAGGGAGAGTTTGTGTGAATGTAAACAGTTAATTTTTTTCTTATTAGATTTTACACTTTGGGGGAATTTACTGTAATTGTTTTTGTGTGCCCAACCACGTCTTATCTGCATCAAAACTGATGGGGTGATCCTTTTTTACTCATGCATGTTGCACCTCAATATCTGGGTTTAGCTGCGTATAGCAGCTAAACACATCTAAAATCCTGGTTAGTGCACCCAATCAGCAGTTTGGTGCTCAAAACCAGGATTTTTCTGCAATTGTTGCTCACCCCCTTAGGAAGCTGCAAGTAAGGATAATGATATCATGCCCATCGGCCATAACAACTGAGTAGCTGCTGTCAGACATACAATACTGCTGCAGGCAGCAAAAATAATTGAATTCTCCCTTGTTTGTTTGTATAAAATGATATACGGATGTAGCAATGCTCATCTATCTTGCGATGCGAGCGCATCATGGCATGGATGGTGCGACTAGCGTGCCCACGTCTATGGCGGCGCATGTGTATGCTCGCACACTCCATAGACTTTAATGGGGCCACCTGGTGATTGCTGCGCTTTGCCACAATGCATGCTCACGTGTGGGCGCATTGCGGCAAAGATGAGGCTCGCTACCCCTATATATGTAGAAAAGATTCAATTTATATTTATGCAAAGAGACTGACCAAAACAGAGATGCATGTTTACAGTACATGCAATATTATATGGGGCTTATGTCTTTTTGTATGTATTTACTATATCATTTTCTGCAAGGCTGCCACTGTCAATAGTAAAAAAAATATATTTATAATGCTTTTCAGTGTATATTACTGCAGATGACAAATCCACTACATTCCCCCCAGCATTGTACTATGCTTTATCTACATGCTTGGCACTACAATTGTCAGAATCTCTGTTTATTAAAAGCTAAAATGCGCCTTTATACCATTGCCTGTACCAACTGTACCGATTAGTAAGCTGAGCAAGATGTTGGTGACCATGTTACTGTCAATGGGTCTGATTCACTATGGATTGCTATTGTGACTTCAACTGCGATTAAGCACGCAGCCCCTCTGTAAAAATATGCTAATGAATGCTATTGCAAAGCCGTCACATAGAGATGCCCACTGCAGCCCACTACTGCTATCTCACATTTGTAATACCTTGCAGTCCTGCATATGTCTTGGAACATAGAGTAACATTGTTCCCTCATGCACAATTGCAACAGTGAAGCAACCGGAGAAAAGAGAAGACAGTGACTGTGAAAATTATCAGTGGACAATTGTAACCAGGAGATATCAGTGATATCTCCTGCTTTAAATTAATGGTGAATAACCCTGACAATTTATACAAAAATCGGTGAAAAACTTAATTTCCACCTACTTTTGTAGAAATTAACCACTTGCCAGGCACGATCGTATCAGATACAACCACACCAGGCTGGGCTTTCACTATCATAGTTGTATCAAATACTACCAGTCAGAAATGCCAACTAGGCAGCTGTGGGAAGCTAATCTTCCTTCAGCCGCCTACATCAGAGGGACCTTCTGTTCTCTCTTCAAGTGTGGCTGCCTCTCCAGCATGTCCCGATCACTGCTGGCCACAGTGATCAGGCACCATCGGCAAACCCCCTCCCATAGAAGCAGCAGCCATGGCTGCTGATGTGACCTGGTCACTGTGGCCAGCAGTGATCGCACTGCCGGCTCCACCTCCATCAGTAAAAAGTAGTAGCGGCAGCTCTGGTAGCCGATGCTGCTGCTTTGTATCCTGGCCACCAGCAGAGCACCCTCCCGCTGCGGCTCCAGAACTACAGTGATCACTAGGTGATCACCGTGTGTGAAGGAGCAGCAGCAGCAGCTCTGGTAGCCGCTGCTGCTGCTATGTATCCGGGCCGCTAGCGGGTGGGGAAATGTTCGGAGACCTGGTCACCGCTGGAGAATAGATGCCGGGCGCATGCGCCCGGCATCTATTCTCTCTGTAAGCAGCACTTGGGGGCTGCCCGCCATGTCCATAAGTGCCGGGCACGCCCCCAAGAGTGGTGAAAAGGGGATGCGTCTTATAGAAACACCCCCTTTTCAATTGCCATGCCCCCTTTTTGGGATATCACAGAGACTCTGATTAGAGATGGCAACTGACCATCGAAGGTTTGCTAACCATGAATAGTCTGACTGAAAACAAGTGGTTTGCCATTGCTGGTGGCCATCAATATTGCACCATCGATGGCAACCCTCAGTTGATGTTTAGGAAACATCAGCATTTGTGGTCTACACAGATCTCGACCAATCACTAAACAATTGATGGCTTCTAACGATGGTTGGACCATCGATGGTACAGCTGTCAATGGCCATCACTACAGTATAACATAAAAAATTATATTTTTATGGTATACTGGGCCTGATTCAGACCTGGTCGCAGGCGCTGAGCGCTCGCAACCAGGTCGATGGTGGCCCAGAGTGCATGCGCACGACGGAGCTCGCTCCGGGTCTCGTACCAAAGGGGGCATGCTGTCGATGTTGAGTGACAGCTTGCCCCCTTTGGTGGGCGGGCCGGGGGAGGTGGCTGCCCAGACGTAGGCATTCCCATGAGAATGCCTACTGTCTGGGGGCAGCCCCACTGACACCACAAGTGATGTCAGTGGGAGAGCTTTTGGCTCTGTTTGAGCCAAAAGCTCTCTGGGGCTTGCGGCAACGAGACCCTACCACAAGGGCGCATCATGGCATGGATGGTGCGACTAGCGTGCCCACGTCTATGGCGGCGCATGTGTATGCTCGCACACTCCATAGACTTTAATGGGGCCACCTGGTGATTGCTGCGCTTTGCCACAATGCAGGCTCGCTACCCCTATATATGTAGAAAAGATTCAATTTATATTTATGCAAAGAGACTGACCAAAACAGAGATGCATGTTTACAGTACATGCAATATTATATGGGGCTTATGTCTTTTTGTATGTATTTACTATATCATTTTCTGCAAGGCTGCCACTGTCAATAGTAAAAAAAATATATTTATAATGCTATTCAGTGTATATTACTGCAGATGACAAATCCACTACATTCCCCCCAGCATTGCACTATGCTTTATCTACATACTTGGCACTACAATTGTCAGAATCTCTGTTTATTAAAAGCTAAAATGCGCCTTTATACCATTGCCTGTACCAACTGTACCGATTAGTAAGCTGAGCAAGATGTTGGTGACCATGTTACTGTCAATGGGTCTGATTCACTATGGATTGCTATTGTGACTTCAACTGCGATTAAGCACGCAGCCCCTCTATAAAAATATGCTAATGAATGCTATTGCAAAGCCGTCACATAGAGATGCCCACTTCAGCCCACTACTGCTATCTCACATTTGTAATACCTTGCAGTCCTGCATATGTCTTGGAACATAGAGTAACATTGTTCCCTCATGCACAATTGCAACAGGTATGACCTTTATCGTTGCATGCACTGAGCACTCAAGCTGCATATGCCATCGCAGTGGCTAATTTATGCACACCCATGCAACGGCATTCAAATGGACAGGCACACCTGCGTTTCTCTGACCACTCCCCATCACCACCCCAAACGCTCACTTCCTATCAATCAATCTATACCCCTACGGGATGCCAATGGTCTAATTACCGGCACCAGAATCCTGTCAGCAGTCGAGATCCCAGCTCCAGTATACTGACCACGATATCCCAAAGGTATGTTTCGGGGGTTAGGGGAGGCTTAGGTTTAGGGTTAGGGTTAGGCACTAGAAGAAGGGTAAGGGTCAGGCACTAATGGGGAAGGATTAGGTTTAGGGTGCGAGGAGGTTGGAGGTTAGGGTTAGGTATTTGGGGGGAGTTTATGGTTAGGTACTGGGGATGGAGTGTTAGGTTTAGAGGTAAGGGTTAGCGGTAGGAGACTTACCTTTTAGTGTTGGGATTCTGGCAGTTGGGATGCCGCTGTCAGTATTCTAAAAGCTGGCATCCTGACAGCCAGGATCCCATAACCCAACCATGTATTAGGTACTGTAGTTTTCATTAGTGGAGCATTCACCACTCAGCAGTTAAACTGTGTATTGCATGACATGGACTCTCTCGCGTCTTAGCGCGCCCACACATGTTTTTACATGCCATGACTAGGATGCTTGAATGTTGCTCTCAGAGCAAAGATGTATGAGAACACATCTATACATAAAAAATGTAAAGCTCTTTGTGGCATGGCATATTTGAGATTTTTGTGTTGTATCATGAATTATCAGCTTGTTGTGTTCTTAAATGTTTTGACGTGAGCTTTATGTTTATAATTGTTACATTTTTATACAAATGAACTGTAGACATTACATTATTATATGGACTTATAACACAACATGGACAGCAATGAATACGAACAAGGTAGCCCTAGAGCGGGTCCAACCAAAAATATCATTAGAAGGCAAGATCACCAAACAACGACTCTCGTATTTTGGACATGTCATGCGGGCTAATTCCCTAGAAACAGCGCTAATGCTTTGATTCATCAGTGGGACCAGAAGAAGAGGACGCCAAAGAACTCATTGACTGGACACAATAAAGGCTGACACGAACATGAAGCAAGCGGTCAGAGAAAGAGAAGCGTGGCATTCAAAGATCCATAAAGTGTCTGAAAGTCGATGTTGACTAAACGGATAATCATCATCATCATCATCATCATCATCATCACACAACATAAATAGTTTTATTCATACACTACTATACAAAGAAACATGCTTTACTTTGGTATAAAGATAAGGCTAACCTATTTTTGTTACATAATTATACTCCCAGAATGCAATTTTTTGTCAATCTATAAATTTTAGTAGCCCCATGGCTCTACTTGTTGTGTAACGAATGTATGTGAAAACAGTGCTATAGTATGTATCTACTGTACATGGGTGCAGGACTGAATAAACAATGGACCCTATTCCTTATGATAAATACATGCCCAGTAATAATTAAGGATTGAACTCGCTGCAAGCTCAGTTCAAGTATCAGTGGCATTGATCATGGCTCCTATACTTAAATATAACTTCTGAAAAGCTGCTCTTTTTGCGGAGACAGCTTTTTGGAATGGGCACTCTTCTCTTGCTGTTTGGACTCTTCGCAGCCTATCTTGAAGCTGCACAAGTGAAGCAACCGGAGAAAAGAGAAGACAGTGACTGTGAAAATTATCAGTGGACAATTGTAACCAGGAGATATCAGTGATATCTCCTGCTTTAAATTAATGGTGAATAACCCTGACAATTTATACAAAAATCGGTGAAAAACTTAATTTCCACCTACTTTTGTAGAAATTAACCACTTGCCAGGCACGATCGTATCAGATACAACCACACCAGGCTGGGCTTTCACTATCATAGTTGTATCAAATACTACCAGTCAGAAATGCCAACTAGGCAGCTGTGGGAAGCTAATCTTCCTTCAGCCGCCTACATCAGAGGGACCTTCTGTTCTCTCTTCAAGTGTGGCTGCCTCTCCAGCATGTCCCGATCACTGCTGGCCACAGTGATCAGGCACCATCGGCAAACCCCCTCCCATAGAAGCAGCAGCCATGGCTGCTGATGTGACCTGGTCACTGTGGCCAGCAGTGATCGCACTGCCGGCTCCACCTCCATCAGTAAAAAGTAGTAGCGGCAGCTCTGGTAGCCGATGCTGCTGCTTTGTATCCTGGCCACCAGCAGAGCACCCTCCCGCTGCGGCTCCAGAACTACAGTGATCACTAGGTGATCACCGTGTGTGAAGGAGCAGCAGCAGCAGCTCTGGTAGCCGCTGCTGCTGCTATGTATCCGGGCCGCTAGCGGGTGGGGAAATGTTCGGTGACCTGGTCACCGCTGGAGAATAGATGCCGGGCGCATGCGCCCGGCATCTATTCTCTCTGTAAGCAGCACTTGGGGGCTGCCCGCCATGTCCATAAGTGCCGGGCACGCCCCCAAGAGTGGTGAAAAGGGGATGCGTCTTATAGAAACACCCCCTTTTCAATTGCCATGCCCCCTTTTTGGGATATCACAGAGACTCTGATTAGAGATGGCAACTGACCATCGAAGGTTTGCTAACCATGAATAGTCTGACTGAAAACAAGTGGTTTGCCATTGCTGGTGGCCATCAATATTGCACCATCGATGGCAACCCTCAGTTGATGTTTAGGAAACATCAGCATTTGTGGTCTACACAGATCTCGACCAATCACTAAACAATTGATGGCTTCTAACGATGGTTGGACCATCGATGGTACAGCTGTCAATGGCCATCACTACAGTATAACATAAAAAATTATATTTTTATGGTATACTGGGCCTGATTCAGACCTGGTCGCAGGCGCTGAGCGCTCGCAACCAGGTCGATGGTGGCCCAGAGTGCATGCGCACGACGGAGCTCGCTCCGGGTCTCGTACCAAAGGGGGCATGCTGTCGATGTTGAGTGACAGCTTGCCCCCTTTGGTGGGCGGGCCGGGGGAGGTGGCTGCCCAGACATAGGCATTCCCATGAGAATGCCTACTGTCTGGGGGCAGCCCCACTGACACCACAAGTGATGTCAGTGGGAGAGCTTTTGGCTCTGTTTGAGCCAAAAGCTCTCTGGGGCTTGCGGCAACGAGACCCTACCACAAGGGCGCATCATGGCATGGATGGTGCGACTAGCGTGCCCACGTCTATGGCGGCGCATGTGTATGCTCGCACACTCCATAGACTTTAATGGGGCCACCTGGTGATTGCTGCGCTTTGCCACAATGCATGCTCACGTGTGGGCGCATTGCGGCAAAGATGAGGCTCGCTACCCCTATATATGTAGAAAAGATTCAATTTATATTTATGCAAAGAGACTGACCAAAACAGAGATGCATGTTTACAGTACATGCAATATTATATGGGGCTTATGTCTTTTTGTATGTATTTACTATATCATTTTCTGCAAGGCTGCCACTGTCAATAGTAAAAAAAATATATTTATAATGCTATTCAGTGTATATTACTGCAGATGACAAATCCACTACATTCCCCCCAGCATTGCACTATGCTTTATCTACATACTTGGCACTACAATTGTCAGAATCTCTGTTTATTAAAAGCTAAAATGCGCCTTTATACCATTGCCTGTACCAACTGTACCGATTAGTAAGCTGAGCAAGATGTTGGTGACCATGTTACTGTCAATGGGTCTGATTCACTATGGATTGCTATTGTGACTTCAACTGCGATTAAGCACGCAGCCCCTCTATAAAAATATGCTAATGAATGCTATTGCAAAGCCATCACATAGAGATGCCCACTGCAGCCCACTACTGCTATCTCACATTTGTAATACCTTGCAGTCCTGCATATGTCTTGGAACATAGAGTAACATTGTTCCCTCATGCACAATTGCAACAGGTATGACCTTTATCGTTGCATGCACTGAGCACTCAAGCTGCATATGCCATCGCAGTGGCTAATTTATGCACACCCATGCAACGGCATTCAAATGGACAGGCACACCTGGTCACTGTGGCCAGCAGTGATCGCACCACTGTGTCTGAAACTATTTATGTTGTGTGATGATGATGATGATGATGATGATGATTATCCGTTTTGTCAACATCGACTTTCAGACACTTTCGCACCGGCTCCACCTCCATCAGTAAAAAGAAGTAGCGGCAGCTCTGGTAGCCGATGCTGCTGCTTTGTATCCTGGCCACCAGCAGAGCACCCTCCCGCTGTGGCTCCAGAACTACAGTGATCACTAGGTGATCACCGTGTGTGAAGGAGCAGCAGCAGCAGCTCTGGTAGCCGCTGCTGCTGCTATGTATCCGGGCCACTAGCGGGTGGGGAAATGTTCGGTGACCTGGTCACCGCTGGAGAATAGATGCCGGGCGCATGTGCCCGGCATCTATTCTCTCTGTAAGCAGCACTTGGGGGCTGCCCGCCATGTCCGTAAGTGCCGGGCACGCCCCCAAGAGTGGTGAAAAGGGGATGCGTCTTATAGAAACACCCCCTTTTCAATTGCCATGCCCCCTTTTTGGGATATCACAGAGACTCTGATTAGAGATGGCAACTGACCATCGAAGGTTTGCTAACCATGAATAGTCTGACTGAAAACAAGTGGTTTGCCATTGCTGGTGGCCATCAATATTGCACCATCGATGGCAACCCTCAGTTGATGTTTAGGAAACATCGGCATTTGTGGTCTACACAGATCTCGACCAATCACTAAACAATTGATGGCTTCTAACGATGGTTGGACCATCGATGGTACAGCTGTCAATGGCCATCACTACAGTATAACATAAAAAATTATATTTTTATGGTATACTGGGCCTGATTCAGACCTGGTCGCAGGCGCTGAGCGCTCGCAACCAGGTCGATGGTGGCCCAGAGTGCATGCGCACGACGGAGCTCGCTCCGGGTCTCGTACCAAAGGGGGCATGCTGTCGATGTTGAGTGACAGCTTGCCCCCTTTGGTGGGCGGGCCGGGGGAGGTGGCTGCCCAGACATAGGCATTCCCATGAGAATGCCTACTGTCTGGGGGCAGCCCCACTGACACCACAAGTGATGTCAGTGGGAGAGCTTTCGGCTCTGTTTGAGCCAAAAGCTCTCTGGGGCTTGCGGCAACGAGACCCTACCACAAGGGTCTCGTCGCAATCCCGATGGTCGCGATGGTCTTGACCATTGAGACAATTTTCCTGGCCGCTCGCTATAGCTGTGGGTGGTCACCCAGAGCTATGCGACCAGCTCTGAATCAGGGCCACTGTGTTTTAAAAAACATTTTTTTCAAATATAATAGTGATGGATTAGTTTAAAATGATGTTCTTGACCTAATTCAATCATAAAAGAAACCGACAATTTTGGTGCGGTTTTTGGAAAAATAATTCATCAGTTAAGTGGTTAAGTGATGACCCCTAAATGTGAAATCATCACATTCTTTTAAAAATTAAACAAAAAACTGTACTTCTAACTGCCATGAAATGTCATTGCACAATCTGTATTTAATGAAACACAATGTGTTCCTCTGCACCTTTATACGTACAGTTTATCAAGTAATGTTACAACAAAAACAGTAACTCATTACTTATGAAACACATATCTCAGCCATCAATCAACATTGATAAGCTAAGTGTCTGACGATACTTCTGTACCTTGGCAATTGTCCTATACCTGAAACAAATACTGTCAACCTATACCTTAATCAATTAACATTAACCCACAGATCATACAAAATTAAGAAATAAAGATACATAGCCCTCAATTCAATTCAGAATGATGCTGAATAACCCTGGGAGAGAGCTAGCTACTCTGCAACTGCTAATCCACAGAATTTCAGGCCATAGCAATTATCTTCCTCAGGACTGAAAACCTTAGATCTCTTATTTCAGTATTGTTTAGTGTATACAGTCAGGTGCATAAATATTGGGACATTGATAGAATTTTCATATTTTGGCCTCTATTCACCACCACAATGGCTTTGAAATGAAACAAACAAGATGTGCTTTAACTGCAGACTTTCAGATTTAATTTGAGGGTAATTACATCCAAATCAGTTGAACGGTGTAGGAATTACAACGGTTTCTATATGTGCCTCCCACTTTTTAAAGGGCCAAAAGTAATGGGACAAACTACACAATCCTAAATCTAACTTTCACTTTTTAATACTTTGTTGCAAATCCTTTGCAGGCAATTACAGCCTGAAGTCTGGAACGCATAGACATTACCAGACGCAGGGTTTCATCCCTGGTGATGCTCTGCCAGGCCTCTACTGCAAATGTCTTCAGTTCCTGCTTGTTCTTGGGGCATTATATATATGCTTTAAAGACTTCTTGTTTATTTTCCCCTTACAAGTGTAAATGCATCACCAGTTATGGAAAACTTTCTATATCGTAACAGCAGGCAAGATACAAGGCAAAGTCATTTTGGAGTTTCATGACAAGGTTACAGCATGAGGAAATCATCTGATGATGTCATTAGGCTATAAGGTGTTTTTCCATATAGGGTGATATCCGGAAGGCCTCAGCTCAGATATTGCACCAAAGAACTAGCTATAACACTGTTATTAACTTTATTTAAATATGTGGGCTAACACACAGAAGAAACAAACACATGACATAATTACTGTAGCACCTGATTGCACTGATCAAAGAAAATCTGCTAATGAAGAATTTATTTAGAAAAACATTTGACTTTTGAGATAAGATTTGGATGATCAGTGTCCACTCAGCTATTAATTACTCACAGTTGATGTTCAGGTGTCCACAGGGACCAGGTAAGAAACTTCTAAAGGCTCTAAAAAACATTCCTTCATATCATAGAAACCTTAGAACTTTGGCCCTGATACAGAGCCGCTCGCAAGTGGCCCAAAGTTTGGGCACTGTGCATACGCTGCGTCCGGTGTGTGCAAGCCCTGCCGAGCGACTGAAGTTCAGTCTCTACGGGGCTCGCAAAAAGATGGAGCGGCTGTCGATAGTGAGTGACAGCTCGCCCCGTTTTGTGGGCGGGTAGGGGGGGGTGGCTGGACAAACACAGGCATACCCTTAGGAATGCCTGGCGTTTGTAGGGAAGTCTTACTGACATCACTACTGATGTCAGTAGTGGGCTTCATGCTCTATTAGGGCAGGAAGTTCACTCGCCTTGCAGCAGCCTAGACCCTACCATAGGGTCTCATCGCAAGGTCGATTGTCATGATTATCGCAATGGTATCCTGGCCGCTCGCACAAGCTGTGGGTGGTCTTCCACAGCTTTGTGAGCAGCCAAACAAAAAAACGCCCACAATCCCAGTGTGCTTGGCAGCGGCAGTGCGCGGCTCTGAATCAGGTCCTTAGAATATAGTCAGGTTCTCCTTAATTCAAAATGAAAGTTTTTAATAACATGGCTAATTTCATAGCATTGTTATAGTAGCTAAGAAATGAATTAACCCCAACACACCAAGATGACCAGTTGATTTACTGTACAGTGCTATACAACTTTGTATTTTAGTTTTTTTAAGACAATAGCAATAATGATTGCATTTGAGTGACTGGTCCTTGAAAGATGTCTCGTTTATTGCTTTCCAGGTCATTTCAAAGAACAACCAATCATCTCTTAGCTGAAACACTCATTAATTCATCTTAAACATTAGAGCCATTCAACCCGCTCCCACCAGTTTCTCTCCTAATCAATTCACTTTAGTTAGTTCCCATAGGAACAACACAATTTAAATGGCACACTCCTGTAGTCATATTGAATCATGGACAAACAAGGACTGTGAAACACATAGAACAAAAAAATCATACCAAGTAGCAAGTACCTACATCTGTTACCAACTGTCTTCAATTTATGTATATTTTTCCAACATTAATTACACAGTACAGAACATTTTCATCAAACCACAGTAATGATTGTCTGACTGTGCAACATTTAGTACTCAGCTTGCAAAGGGAAAAGTTTTATAGTGCTTTTTACACAGTCATTTTTTCTTTAATGTATGTGGACAAGGGAAGGATGTTTCTATAGGCTGGTAGATGTAAAAAGTAAAATATTCTCATAATCACACCTTGTACAACTAGATCTCTGCAGACATCTGTAAATAATAAATAAAGGTCTAAGAAGAAGCTTTAACTTCTAAGGAGAACTGTTAGAACACTAGTAGCAATGTAAAGTAGTTTCCCGAACTAACTCAATAATTAGATAATATAATTCAGTACAGCATTTTATACCCATATATATATATATATATATATATATATATATAAATATATATACAATCCCAAAAGGGTCCACACTCACGACGTCATATGTAGTGTACTGTGGTGACAACCCAAAGAAGGACAAAAATAAATCCTCCCAAATCCACAGAAAAAAAGCCACAGGGGTGCACTCACCAGTCTTCCAAACAGTAATTTTAATCCATCTTCATTATAATGGCATATACATTAGAACATCACATCGACCTTTCGGTCCTAGACATGGACCTTTGTCAAGATACTTTATAAAGTTATACCATAACACTTAAATACCCTAAGCATCCAAATAATCCTCCCACAATCAATAAAACCAACACCCACAAATCCCCAAGAAACAAGAGCTAAATCATAAACTCATCATTAATATAAAACCTAATAACCCCACCAGACATAAACTAAAGGAGAGAACACAGTGATCTTACCTAATTAAACAAGAAACAGACAGCGCTGTGAAACATTCCACTTTTTAGCCTTAAAAAACTCTTTGGTTGATTTTGCAGTATGCTTCGGGTCATTGTCCATCTGCACTGTGAAGCGCCGTCCAATGAGTTCAGAAGCATTTGACTGAATATGAGCATATAATATTGCCCGAAAGACTTCTGAATTCATTTTGCTGCTTTTGTCAGCAGTCACATCATCAATAAATACAAGGGAACCAGTTCCATTGGCAGCCATACATGCCCATGCCATGACACTACCACCACCATGCTTCACTGATGAGGGGGTATGTTTTGGATCATGAGCAGTTCCTTTCCTTCTCTTCTCTTCCCATCACTCTGGTTCAAGTTGATCTTTGTCTCATCTGTCCATAGGATGTTGTTCCAGAACTGTAATGGCTTTTTTAGATGTTGTTTGGCAAACTCTAATCTGGTCTTCCTGTTTTTGTGGCTCACCAATGGTTTACATCTTGTGGTGAACCCTCTATATTCACTCTTGTGAAGTCTTCTCTTCATTGCTGACTTTGACACATATACACCTACCTCCTTGAGAGTGTTCTTGATTTGGCCAACTACTGTAAAGGGGTTTTTCTTAACCAGGTAATAATTCTTCTGTCATCCACCACAGTTGTTTTCCGTGGTCTTCCAGGTCTTTTGGTGTTGCTGAGCTCTCTGGTGCATTCTTTCTTTTTAAGAATGTTCCAAACAGTTGATTTGGCAACACCTAATGTTTTTGATATCTCTCTGATGGGTTTGTTTTGATTTTTCAGCCTAATGATGGCTTGCTTCACTGATAGTGACAGCTCTTTGGATCTCATATTGAGAGTCGACAGCAACTGATTCCAAATTCAAATGTCACATCTAGAATCAACTCCAGACCTTTTACCTGCTTTATTGATAATGAAATAATGACCGAATAGCCCACACCTGTCCATGAAATAGCTTTTGATAGTCCCATTACTTTTGGCCCCTTAAAAAGTTGGAGGCACATATATTCCTACACCGTTCACCTGAATTTGATGTAATTACCCTCAAATTAAATCTGAAAGTCTGCAGTTAAAGCACATCTTGTTTGTTTCATTTCAAAGCCATTGTGGTGGTGAATAGAGGCCAAAATATGAAGATTCTGTCAATGTCCCAATATTTATGCACCTGACTGTGTATATATATATATATATATATATATATAAACATGCTCTTGTCACACCTATTCTTAAAAAAACAACCTTGACCCATCCTCACCTGCCAATTACTGCCCCATTTCTCTTCTCCCTTTTGCCTCCAAACTACTTGAGTGGCTTGTCTACAGCCGCATCACCAGCTATCTCTCTGACATCTCCAACCTTGATCCTCTCTAATCTGGCTTTTGCCCTCTTCACTCGACTGAAACTGCCCGTGCCAAAATTACCAATGACCTGCTGGCAGCCAAATCCAGGGGTCACTTCTCTCTGCTCATCCTCTTGGACCTCTCTGCAGCCTTCAACACCATGGATCATACTCTCCTCCTTCGCACCCTTCAGACCTTTGGCATCTTTAACACTGTCAATGTCTGCTTTACCTCCTACCTCACCAACCACTCCTTTTCTGTGTCTGCCTCTGGCTCCACCTCCCCCCCTTCCACCCTTCCATTTGGTGTCCCCACAGCATTCTGTCCTGGGCCTCCTGCTCTTCTCCCTGTACACTTCTAAACTAGGAGAATTTATCCTTTGGCCTCCAGTACCACCTCTATGCCAATGACACACAACTATATCTCTCCTCTCCTGAACTCACCCCCTTCTGTCCTCTCTCAGGTATCCAGTTGCCTCTCCTCCATCTCTTCCTGTATGTCCGAGTGCTCTCTGAGCTCAACATGGACAAAACTGAACTCATCATCTTTCCCCCTAATAGAGTCTCCACTCCTACCAATCTTGCTATCACTGTTGGCAACACCATCATCTACCCTGTCCCGCCAACTTCACTGCTTGGGTGTCACCCTTGACACCACCCTCTCCTTCACTCCCCACATTCGGGACCTCATTCAGAGACGGTCGTTGCGGCCGTACAGTCGTGTGACCAATGACCGCAAAATCCGATCGTACGGCAGGGCAATCGTAAACAAAGTGACGCCCATTCTTTAGCACTTCACCTCCTCTAGCTACCGACTGATCTGAATGAACGAATGAGTCAATTGTAGTCTGGCGCTGTCAGTCACTGTATGCTAATTATGTTCTGATGGTTGTGGCCGTATGTGCTGTTTTGATGGTCACATGTCATGTTTACATGGACTATCGATCAGCTTGTCATTAGCTTGTTGTCAATTATCTAATTAAGTGTTTAACTCTTGCTGTTCTTTAAAACGAGTTTTTTATCATGTGTCAATAAACTTTATTGTTCATTTCATGGGTGTTTTCTCCGTTCTCTTTTTTTTCACACAATTTGAAAAACAAAGTAAGGTTTATTATCTGTGAATGTACTTTTGCTAATTGTGTTAACTTTAAAAATGCATGTGCATTTTGCGTTAGGATCATTTGCACTCTTATGTATGCAATTGCACACTGCGTGTTGTAGCCAATCGAATGTGACCTTATTTTTCAGGACACATGATTAAAGGATTGGCCAATAGTGTTTTTTTTGAGCAAAGTGTAAATATTTTAGCCAATCATATTTTTTTTACACCATTTATATTTCATGTTTTCTGTAAAATCGGCCATTGCCATCATGAGAGCCACAGCCTTTACCAGGAGAGAGTTGCTTATCCTGGTAAACATACTGGACAGGCGGATTACATCCGCAGAGCCGCCCATTTCCAACTGCATAAAGCGGGCGGCCTATGCGGAGGTGAGGCGAGCCCTCCTATCAGTGGGGTATAGGCGCAATATTGCCCAGTTAGAGAGGCGCTGGTTGGACCTGCGCCGCTGGTCACCTGTGCTCCTCATGAATTTGTGGGCGCAAATACGCAGACGTAAGTATGCATTTGTTTAAAAGTAATAAATAGTGGACTGTTAAAAATGTATCTTCCTTTGCCAATTATTTTAGTCAATGTTAAAAATCCCTCCTGTATGTTGTCCCTATTGTCCAGAATGTGTAAAGTGTACTTGTATTGTGTAGCCAAAATTCTAAAATATTTTTATTTTGGGATTTTAGGTTTACATTTTAGAAGCACAGCGGAGACAGAGAAGGGCACACAGAAGGCAAAGACATGCTGGTGGAAACCAGCAGCCCTCACCTGCATCTTCTCAACCCAGCCCTCCCTCCCCACCACCATACTCCCCCAGTAACCCTCCCTCCCTCTTTCAATCCTCCCCAAGTCTTCCTCCCTCCCCTGCCCACTCATTCCAAATGTCTCAAATCTCCCCTCCCTGTGATGTTTCCTGCTCCATTTCCCCTTCAACCATTCCCCCCACTCCCGAACATTCTCCCTCACCCGAAGGATCTCCAGCACCATCTGTTGCTGTGTCGGAACACTCTGAGGGTATGTTTTTTTTATTTTTTTATTTTGGGTGTTGTTGTTATCCATGTATTTGTACAAATTTCTGACCATTTTTTTGTTGGTTTAAAAATTTGCTGTATGGGGTTTAACATCATTGCACAGTAATGCTGTTTTTCAGAATTACAACCTTATGTTTAGTGGCTGGCCATTTTTTTTATTGGGGACCACAAAAATATAGGTTTAGTGGTTTTTTTAAAATGTTTTGGAGTTTTAGGAAATAATGATTACATTTGGATTAGTATTTTACAATGTAAAAAAACATGTCACCAAACTTGGCAAGGTACTAGGAACCAGACTACCCTTGTTGATGTTGTGTACACTCTGTTTAAAATGTACTAATGTACTTAGGCAAAGTGATGTTTTCCATAGCAAACAAACACATTTTATTTTTGGTTTATCAACAACATTCTAGAAGTGAATACGTGCATTGAGTTTTAAGGATATGGCCATCATGACTAAAGAATACACCTCCCATTATTTGTAACATCATCATAGTGGATTTTGGCTTATGCCACATAGTTAGGGTTTCAAATTAGTTTAACAACATAAAAGTACAAACCTATTAATAATGTTGTGTGTCTGATACTTTCAAACACACCGTAACATCAGTGTGTTTAAACACTTTTTGGTACATTGAATAATATGTAATGTTCAAATGTTTCTAATTTTAATGAAGTATTTAATCCTCAAAATTTTTTAATTTTCCACAGATCTAACCCACATCCTGAGGGAAATTTGGGAGGAGCTGAGAGAGACCTTGGGCTATTTAATGCAGGCCTACTGCTGCCTACAAAGATGAGTGGGGCGTTTGGAGGATGTTTAGGTTGTTTGTTTTCAATTTTTTACATTTTTATGACACTTAAAAAAAAAAATAAAGTTTTTATATTTCAAACATTTATCCTCTTTTTTGCCACAAATTAAAGGGTGTAATTCTGCATGTAAAAAAATTTTGGACCGAAGGTGGGTGCCTTTCCATAGTGTAAGAACTTAAAAAATGTATTAGTAAACCTTAAGAACATTTGCAGTAATGTTGTATATTTTTTAATTATGGGTTGGCATACATTATCCACCTCAAAATGGCTTTCAATTTTTTAAAACAAACAAAAAATAACATTTGTATTTCATTTAAAACATTTAGTAAATAACACACATGTTGCCAACAAGCTTTTACTGGTAAAAAAAAATTCATAACAGATTCACACATAACAAATATCCTCATGGTTTGGCCAAATAAAACATCTGGCTTAGTCAAACATAAACAACTATAGTAAAAAACAAACAGATTTTTGATTGGGATACATAGAAATTACTAAAACAAAAGGCAAATTAACTAAACATGTTGGGGGATATCCGTGCAAAATGTGTTGTCCAACAACATACAGGGTATTGCCAATGGGTTTCATTTTTTTTGCAAGTTTTAGAAAGTGTTGTGATTTGGTTGGTAGGAAAAGAAAACAAAAGAAAAATGTACACATTAAAATACATTTGGAAAAATGTTATTTTAATAAAAAAAAATGTAAATATGCCTACCTTAAAAAATGTGAAACGACATCATCACATCTGCCCCCCCCCGACAGCATCACAACACCTTCTTCTGGGGGCCATCCTCTGGCAATGCCAACTCTGGCTGCATGGGTACTCGACTCCTTATTGCAATGTTGTGTAAAATCCCACACAGGACCACAATGTGAGAAACCATATCTGGCGAATACATGAGTGCACCACCAGAGTGATGGAGACCCCGGAACCGGCCCTTTAAAAGGCTGATACAGCGCTCCACCACCTGCCTGGTGGCAGTAAACGGAGCATTATAGTGAGTTTGGGGCCCTGGTGTGGGATTCAAATAAGGAGTCAGCAGCCAGGGTGTGCAAGGATATCCACTGTCACCTGATGGAAATGGGACACCAAAAGATACATACATTTACCATGAGAACCTGTTTACACTAATTCTAGAAATACATACTGGATTTTTACTTACCAAGAATCCTCGCATCACCAGCTTGCAGTGTGCTTAATTTTGTCCAAATCCCTGAAAGCTGGATCACGTACACATCATGGCTGCAGCCTGGGAATTTTGTATTCAGGGAGAGGATCTGGTGGGAGGCATCACATAGCACCATTACATTTAGAGAATGGTAATGTTTTTGGTTCCTATATATTTGTTCCCTGCATGCAGGGGGCTGAAGTGCTATGTGAGTGCCATCCACTACCCCTATGACGTGTGTAAAGCCTGCAATTTCAAAAAACTTCTGCTTTACCACATCAAGGGCTTCCATATCCAAAGGCATACTAGTAAAATGTGCTAGATGATTGAAAAATGCATCTAGCACATGCCTCAGGATCCATGAAAATGAGGGCTGGGAGAGGCCACCCACCAGCCCCACAGTGGTTTGGAAGGACCCTGAGGTGCAGAAATGTAACACCGCCAACAACTGTGTAAGTGGTGATATTGCTGTGAGAATGTTAATCTGACTTTATAGATCATTCTTTATTATTGAAAGAGTGTCTAGGATAATATTTGGAGGCAGGCGATAAGTGGTTACAACCACATCATCAGGCATTCCAAAAAGGGTGACACATGTTCTATATATCTTGGCCCTTGCACGCCTCCTATGCCTACACCCAGGAGGAGGCTGAGGAAGGTTGGTGGGGGTCAACATGGCCAGTATTAGCTGTCCAACATTGCTCTGTAAAGTTAAATTTATATTTTTAATTGGTTCTACAGAGTGTTTTTTTATTATTTGTGCAAAAATACTTAGCTTTATAATAATGGTGCATATTCTTACAGGGTCGGGCAGTGCCATCTTCGGAAATCACTACATGTGTATTTGTTGTAAATTTTTAAAATTAGAGGGAATAAAAAAAAATTAGATTTTTTAAGATCAAACCAATATTACTACTTTTAGTGTTAAAACCATGCTTAATTTTTAAAATTGCCAATATGAATTGTTGTTAAATGTACAAATTTACATTTAAAAAATAGATCAATAAACAATATTCCAAGTAAAATTTTATCAAAAATTTAAAACAAAAATATAAATAAGTGTAGGTTTGAATAAATAGACACTTACCTGATTCAAGTCCAAAATGGAGTGTTAAATACCTTTAATAAATATTAAAAAAAAATATAAAAATTAGTATAAAAAAATATAATTTTTTTGATTGTTGATCCCAAAAAAACCAAAATCAAAATGGAGTAGGCTGGCACACTTACTTGATTCTTCGAATAACGTTGGATTTTGGAAGAAGACAAAAGCCTGGCCAACCAAACCAAACAAGTAACAGGCTCAAGCACAACAATTAACGGGGTTTGTTAAAAGTCCGAACCAATCAAATTTGTCAATCAAAAACCACCACCATAAACAAAACACAAAAAATAAAAATAAGGAACACAAAAACCACCACCACAAAAACTTTTTTTTTTTAAAAACAAACACCAAAAAGAAAGGAACACAAAAAAGAACCACCAAATAAGAAATGAACACAAAGAACAAACACCAAAAAGAAAGGAACACAAAAAAGAACCACCAAAAAGAAATGAACACAAAAAACAAACACCAAAAAGAAAGGAACACAAAAAAGAACCACCAAAAAGAAATGAACACAAAAAACAAACACCAAAAAGAAAGGAACACAAAAAAAACCAACCCCCCCAAAAAACTAAATAACCGCCCCCCAAAAAAAACCCACAACCAAAAAAAAAAAAAAAAAACATACACAAGCACCTCTCAAACAACACACACAAGCACCTCTCAAACAACACACACAAGCACCTCTCAATCGACTTCAAACAAGCACCTCTCAATCAACACACACAAGCACCTCTCAAACAACACACACAAGCACCACTCAATCAACTTCAAACTATTTAAGTACTATCAAACACCTCCTGCACCACCAAATACTCCAACTACAACACACAAGTAAGGGAACATTTGGCTTTGCCTTAAATAAAGAAACCTAACCCCAATTATTGAAACATGCAGGAAAGGTGTGCATTTGTAGTTAGGGAAATAAGGATGCACGGGTAACCAATCCAGGGATGCGCTCACATCTAGCACAACCCACGCAGTAATTATGTAATGCAGGAAAGGTGTGCATTTGTAGTTAGGGAAATAAGGATGCACGGGTAACCTATCCAGGGATGCACTCACATCTAGCCCAACCCACGCAGTGATTACGGAATGCCGGAAAGGTGTGCATTTGTAGTTTGGGAAATAAGGATGCATGGGTAACCTATCCAGGGAAGCGCTCACATCTAGCACAACCCACGCAGTAATTACGGAATGCAGGAAAGGTGTGCATTTGTAGTTAGGGAAATAAGGATGCATGGATGACCAATCCAGGGATGCGATCATATCTATAAAAAAGTCTGCACAAGTAGTATTCTTCATTCTCTCTCACAGGTTAGCAGAATGTCAACCGAAGAGCATGGTGAGCAGAGGCCAACTGAGCCAGGTAAGTGCAAATCACATTTTTAACACAACACAAGAACTGGTTATATTTCCCTAAAAAAAAGTTTACATTTTTTACTATTTTAAAACTTGTTGTAGGTGCTGGGAATCAAAGTCCACCAGTAGAGGAGGAGGTGGGCCCAAGCAGGCCATGGCCAAGAAACCCTCCATTTTCACAGATCGAGCTTGAGACATTGGTGACCATGACAATGGAGAACCTAGTTAATGCACCCAGAAATATGGGGGCTGGAGCCAAAGACAGGATTTGGGAGGAGATATCCAGGACTGTTAATGGTGTGGGGACAACCTACAGAATACAGAAAGTCGTAAAAAAATGGTAAGAAAATGATATTGAGAGTGTACTGAAGTCCAAAGCATGATCTTATTTAAAAAAACTAACACTTTACATTTCAAAAATAACATTGACAGCTGGATGGATTTCAAGTACCAACTGAAGAGGAAGCTACGGAGTAGGGTGGACCATGCTGCGGGGACAGGTGGTGGTCCCATCCCTGAGGAGCTGGCCTTGACAAGGTTGGAGATGTTGGCTCAGGGATATGTGACGGAAGAGGAGATAGTCGGTGTGTCCTCTATGGACACTAACATGGCTGACTTCAATGCTCCACATGTGCAAGAAGGTAATTTAATTTTGTTAGAGAAAAAGAATAAAGCTAAAACGTCTATGTTTTTTTGGGGGGAAAAACAAATAACATTTTTTTTTTATATTCCAGACTCAGAGGAAGTAGTGCCTGCTCTTGAGGTCAGGTCTGGGTCCAGCACAGATGGAGACTCTGCAGGGGAGGATCCAAGTATTCCATCTGGGGACCCTGTGGAGTGTACTCCAGGGCAACCATCAGACCGAGCAATGCCTCTCATCACCAGGTTGGTCTCCCAAACTCAGGAGAACAGATGTGTTCTTCTGAGGATGGAGACCACTCTGGTGAGGGTGGCGGTGGCCTTGGAGACCATTACTGGGGCCCTAGTTCGTTTGGCCAATACCCAGGAGCAGGACAACCCACCTGCCATGATGGAGCAAGACTCCCTTCCTCCCAGGATCACCACCTCTGGCAGCCCAACAGCCACCACCGCAAGTATGGAGAGCCCTATGCCTAGGCCAGAGGAAATCCCATCTACCTCTGGCCAGGCCAGTTTGAGTGTTACACACCAGTTGGCTGTCCGTAGCTTACCTCTTCCACCGAGCCGGCCCAAACGACGTAAGAAGCCCTGGATATCTCCTCCCTCACCTGTTGTCCAGTCCCCATATTTCTTGTCACCAATGTCTCAAGCTCTTTTATTTTTTTTAACAAAAAATGTATGTTTTTTTTTAACATTATTTTAATTATATACAAATGTTGCCGAAACAATTATTATTTACATTGTGATGAAAGGCAAATTTCAAAAAAATAAAAAAATTTCATACCAAAAATGTCTATCTTTAACTATATCAATGTATACAAGGTTTAAAAAGTGTGGTATCTGAAAAGGCTGCTACGCAAAACACAATGCTAGATGTTTTAAAAACTGTTTTATCCAAAAACTGTTTGAAAAGCACAAAGAAACATTTGTGTTACGAATTCCCTAATGCACACGCAAGTGAAATGAGTTACAAGGTAATTAGCAGTGTTAATAGTTTCAATGCAGCAATCTTAGCTGCTTGGTTTGCGTGGTTCCAAATCGAAACTTTGCATGTAACATCAGATTAACGATTGTACTGTTGTGGCTTACGGACGCTTCTTGCCTACCTTAGCCTGGACGATCAGCCTGTTCGTAGAGTGACATTTTCATGCATCCCCAATTCTTGGTCGTACAAAGCAGATAATTTATGCACTCCCCTAAAATGCCTGGAAACGCTGAGGAACGCCTACGTTTCCAGACCACCACCCCCGTATGCTCACACAAACGGACTTTCCTGGCAATCAACTTTAGCAAGCCACTTCCGTGTCGGAAGCCCTACGACCGACAGTATTTTTGATCGGTAGAGGTCGTACACACATGCGCACTGCTAGCCGTGTGCAGGCGCAGAAAGAAAAACATCATATGCGTACGACCGTGCGGTCGCAACGACCGACTCTGAATGAGGTCCTCAATCTCTTGCTCAATCCTGTCGGTTCCAGCTACACAACATCACTCGCATTAGGCCTTTTCTCTCCAAGAATGCTACCAAATGGATTATTGATCCACTAATCATTTCTTGGCTGGACTATTGCAACCTTCTTCTTACTGGCCTCCCATATTTCCATCTTGTTCCCCTCAAGTCTGTTCTCAATGCTGCAGTTAGACTTATCTTCCTCTCCTGCCATTCTTCTTCTGCTGCTCCCCTCAGCCAAAACCTGCACTGGCTCCCATTCCCTTACAGAATTCTCTTCAAACTCCTCACCTTCACATACAAGGTCCTCTATAACTCTACTGCTCCCTACATCTCCAACCTCATCTCCTTACATACTCCCTCCCGCTCACTCCAGTCTGCCAATGACTGTTACCTCTCCTCCATCCTGGTTGTTTCATCTCATGCTCGTATCCAAGATTTTGCCCATGCAACCCCCCTTCTCTGGAATGAGCTCCCTTGCTCGATCAGGCTCTCCCCAACCTTGCAGAGCTTCAAATTTTCATTGAAAACCCACCTGTTCATCAAAGCATACCCTTCCACCACGTAACCATGTCACCAAGTCTCTGTCCCTCCTGCCTCAGCCATCTCTACCTTACCTACTTCCTGCACTTAGATCCCCCTTTATACACTCATGCCTCATGTGATCATGCCTCTCCCCTAGATTGTAAGCTCCTAGGAGCAGGGTCCTCCTCCCCACTATCTAACAGCCCTCTTCTCAAGCACTTCTATGACAGTCTTCACCTTCCCAGCTGTATTGTGTATGAAAAATTTTGTTGCTAATTGTTACATGTGCTCTGTTTATAATTTGGTTACTGTATTGTAATTTAATGTTCTTTGTACCATTTACTGTATGTACGGCACTGCGGACCAATTGTGGCGCCCTATAAATAAAATTTAAATATATATATATATATATATATATATATGGTCAAGATGTTTTTGTATATGGGAGAATAAGTTTTAAATGTGATTTTATGTTTTTCAATAATACTGTGTTCTAAAAGGAATGGAGGTTATTAGTTGTATTTGTGTGAACTCAGGTTGAAAAGGTCTCATACTAGACCTGATAGGAGAAATAAAAACTTCACTCACATCACCTCACAACACTCTATGTAATAGGAATAAAATTTACACTATACGAAGGGGGAATTGGATCCCATATAGAGTTGTATACACTGTAATCCAGTTTAAGAGCTCCCCCCAAAAAAAACATTATATATAAATATTGATATATTTGCGGGATATCCCCCTACAACAACCACCAGAATGCATTGACTGGTAGCTAAAAATATTTTTAGATGGCGTTAGCCATTGTAACCTATGAGCTACAGTCCACAGATTGATTTGGGAGAGGGATTCATAGGTTTTGTGCTACAAACATTTATATATGTCAGTAGCACATAAAAGGGCCAAAGCAGGAAGTAGAGTGATGTCAGGAGCACAGCAGGGGGCGGAAACAGGAAATAAATTGATCTCAGGAGCACAGCAGGGAGCCGAAGCAGGAAGTAAAGTGATCTCAGGAGCACAGCAGGGAGCCGAAGCAGGAAGTAAGTGATCGCAGGAGCACAGCAGAGGTCCAAAGTAGGAGGTAAAGTTATCTCAGGTGCACAGCAGGGAGCAAATGCAGGAAGTAAAGTAAGAAGAGATGATCCAGAGGTGCTCCAGCTATTTCAGCCAGTTTAAATTTGAATTGAAAGGAATCAAACTCTTCTATAATCATAGTGTCTTAGAGTAAATGATTAAAAATATTTTTTTTATTAATTATTGCTATTCTAATGGAGAACATAAATGCGTTTAAACTTTGAATTGCATGAAAATACATGAAAAACAAAATATACAAAGCAGCTATTTAAACTTCAATAAGCTCCATTGTATTCATACAACTTTCTTTGTTTTGGACAAATGATTGGAATGCATATACACTATAAAATGTGCACGATATTAGCTCATCATATTTGCCAACTGTAATGTAGCAGGTTAGATCTAATAAACTGATTTTTGGAATGATAAATGGCTCATGGTGTTATCTGAGATTTTTGTACTGGGCAGCCAAAAATCGGTTGATTGGTCCAATTGTAGCTTAAGGATGTCATTGACAGTTTAGTTCCATGTACATTATGGGCTGTACAGCAGTGACATGCAGTTAGGTAAATGGCCTGTGAGGCACTGGCTAGTATCAGAGCCAGATTTACAGACATATATATGAACCCTCGGATTCATGTGGGCATTTTACAAAGGTGTAGCAGTGTATAGGGCTGGAAATTTTATGTGTTTTGATCAAGGATTTGCGGAAAGGGTAAACAGGAGACGTAGTGCCTCACCTGCCATACTTTTTGCTCCAGAGTTTTGACTATAAAAATGATTAGAATAATACAAAGAAGATCTTTGTAATATTTACCTTTTTCTTATAATTTTTTATAGTCAAACTCTGGTGTATACCTAAATATGACAGGAAAGGCTTTGCCTCACCTGACCACTACAGTGACAATCCTATTGAGATGATGAGACTATGCAAAGCTTATAGAAGAGATAATGTGAGAGTATTTGTTTGCTAAAATATTTGCCTTATTCTGTAATAAAGTGCAGAATTTTGCACATTTGTGTTGTAAGAAATGGCTTTTCCACATGTGGTTTACCCCAACCACACCACATATATTTAATAATATATATATTTAATAATTGAAACCATTACCCCAGCACTATTTTTGGATTATTAAGTCATATATTGTATCACATGGAAGGCCATTCTGTGGGATGGTGTAGAAAAATCTGAAACAAAATTTTATTGCTAGATCACCATACCACTGAGAAATGTCCAGTTTTACACAACATTTGTTATGTGTAAAATTACATTGTAACATCACTCTTCTCATTCAGGGTCAGTTTGAAATGCTATTTGCAATTTTTTTTGTCTCATGTTGAGATATTTCGGATTCCAAATGCGGAAATTATCACAATTCACATTTTTTTTTCAGAATCAAATGTAACTTGTGTGTAATTAGGGGGCTGAGAGTGCAGGAAGTGGGAGTGCCTGCGATCACAATGTGTGTGCAGTCGCAGCTAATAAACAGTAAGGGCTTGTGTGGGCATGCAATCACAGAGTGTGACTATAATGGCTTGCAAAAAAATCACAAAACAGTTGTGTGTGTTCTGACCATGATGTAAATGTTAAGTTAATAGTGATGGTTAATTTGTGATTGGTCGCAAATGATGACAGCATGTCAATATATGCAAAATCTCTAAAACTGGCGCAGCAGTGTTTTAAAGGTGATTTTACACTGCAATACTCATTTTACACAAAAATTGCTTCATATTCAATTGGGCATGAGGATGTCTGCACATGTATTCAAAAGTGTTGCCATTAAAAGAAAAAAACACTTCCTATTTCTGTATGCTTCAATTCGCAACTTACAGGATATATTCCCCTTGGACACTTTTTTATTATTTATTCTATCCGCCCGTTAACTATAGTGCAATTGCATTCTGTACTTTTATTTGACACTTTTTGAGATTATACACAGAAACCATAACTCCAGTCACAATCCTGTCTCATTTCAGCCAAGTACAACCACGGGATGGAGTCACCCATTGTCTCTGCATAAAGTGCCCCAGTACAACAGTGTGTATTTATTGAGTTGGTTGGGGCAAAAGTAAGTCATATTTTTCAGCATAATTAATCTTTAAACATAACAAATGCTGGATTTCTCATTTGTAATAGAGAATTATATGAAGCAAGAAACAAAACTTCAGTTTCAACTTTTGTTGTTTATCTGGCTGTGCATTACTTGACTTGTACTGGAATTATACTACTATTTTCTCCACAGTGCCTATTCAAATGAAATGTATTTTGGTCTTGGCATCTGTAAAAGGTATTGCATTATCTCAGCAATTTAGAGGATTTCGCAGCAGCCTATCCCAGCAGGATCACTAGACATTCTTTATCAGGAATGATGAACATAACAACTGGGGCAGTATTATTTTACAGCTGAAGGTAATATTTAATTAGCACAAAGTTTCTGTGTGAAAATTGAGTATTTCCTTTAATATTGCAGAGCTCTCTCTAATCAGCAAGTGTTGATGGCTAGGTTTAGGCAATGTGACGACTCTTTTTAGGCTTTTACCCAATCAAACATTAAAACAATCAAACTAAAACATTGTGCAAAAAAGTTTGCAAATATTTCATAATATTATTTATAATATTCATTGACAGCTATATGAAGAAGACAAAAAAGTACCAGAAATTCATGCAGCAATTGGTCCTTCTCCCCTCCAGAGATGTTTATAGACTTGTAAGTTATACTCTTCTGAATGCCAAAATAAACTCAAATTTCTAGGTTGATCTATAATTATATCCCAAAAAATTCTGACAGTCAACATTTC
This sequence comes from Taudactylus pleione, assembly GCA_031769625.1. Lineage (NCBI taxonomy): Eukaryota > Metazoa > Chordata > Amphibia > Anura > Myobatrachidae > Taudactylus > Taudactylus pleione. The sequence goes on from JAUIMM010000614.1 coordinate 1,621,276, forward strand.
ATAAGTGCCTATCACCTTAATTAGGGGAATGTTTATTAAATAAAAATAATGAAAACTCCCATCAAACGGGGTTACCTAAAAATATTAAGCATCCTGTGAATTTATGTAAGCGGTACCATAGCAGATATCAGATATATTTATTGTGGTTCCCTCATTTTTATCATAAAAGCAGTCCACATACAGTAGGCTTCTGTAGGTGCTACTAAACTGTCAAATTAACCGGGTGCATTCTGGAGCTTGGCCCTGGTAGCTAAAGCCATTTTCAGATGGCATTAGTCATATGGGCTCCGTTAAACAAAAGATCACTCCCTGGTACTGTCTGCTTGCACAGTATGATGACAGCAAATATGCAGTAACACAGCTGACCTCCGCATCCCTGAAAGTAAAGTGATCACATTAGAAATCACTCTACTTCTTGCAAATTGTATTATTATTATTATTATCCTTTATTTATATGGCGCCACAAGGGTTCCGCAGCGCCTTACATATTACAGAAACATAGTGCATAAACAGTTGAACAGAACAAGAAAACAGTGTCATACAGTTTAAGACACTACAAGACAAGTACATGGTATATAATAGGGGTGTGCACCGGCCACTTTTCGTGTTTTGTGTTTTGGTTTTGGATCTGGATCTTTCTTCATGTTTTGGATCTGTATTGGTTTTGCCAAAACCACCCTTCCGTGTTTTGGGTTCTGGGTTTTGTGTTTTGGATCTGTATTTTTTTGAAAAAAAGCATAAAAACAGCTAAAATCACAGAATTTGTAGGTTTTTCTGCTCCTATGCTATTATTAACCTCAATAACCTTAATTTCCACTCATTTCCAGTCTATTCTGAATACCTCACACCTCACAATAGTGTTTTTATGTCCAAAAGGTTGCACCGAGGTAGCTGGATGACTATGCTAAGCGACACGAGTGGGCGGCACAAACACGTGACCCATCTAGGCGTGAAACTGCAGTGGCAGACAGGATGGCATTGAAAAACTAGGCCCCAAACTGTACATAATGCAAAGAAAAAAAAGAGGTGCAAGATGGAATTGTCCTTGGGCCCTCCCACCCACCCTTATGTTGTATAAACAGGACATGCACACTTTAACAAACCAATCATTTCAGCGCCAGGGTCTGCCATACAACTGTGGCTGAAATGATTGGTTCGTTTGGGCCCCCACAAAACAAGCTGGCAATTTATCTGTCCCTGCACAAACTGGCTCTACGGAGGCAAGATGTCATCCTCATCCTCCTCATCCACCGATTCCTCACCCTCTTCAGTGTGTACATCCTCATCCTCACAGAGTATTAATTCGTCCCTGCTGGAACCACAGGTCCCTCTGTACGTTCTGGAGGCTGGTCTACCTGGAAGAGTTGATAATTCATTTTATGAACATCATCTTCTCCACATTTTGTGGAAGCAACCTCCTACGCCTTTCGCTGACAAGGTTCCCGGCTGCACTAAACACTCTTTCGGAGTACACACTGGAGGGGGGGCAACTCAGGTAAAATAGAGCCAGTTTGAACAGGGACCTCTAAATTGCTTCTTTTTCCTGCCAGCACAGGTACGGACTGTCTGACATGCCTACTTGGATGCTGTCACCGATGTAATCCTTTAACAGACAGACGCACGCTTGTCGCTGCTGCTTTGAGGATTCAAGTGCGGCTACAGCCCACACAATTCACAAAGACAGAAAAAAAAAAAGAATATTTTTATTGTTTGTGGAGCACACTTTGAGGGTTACACCACCCTTTAACAGACAGACGCACGCTTGTCGCTGCTGCTTTGAGGATGCAAGTGCGGCTACAGCCCACACAATTCACAAAGACAGAAAAAAGAAGAAGAATATTTTTATTGTTTGTGTAGCACACTTTGAGGGTGTCACCACCCTTTAACAGACAGACGCACGCTTGTCGCTGCTGCTTTAAGGATGCAGGTTCGGCTACAGCCCACACATTTCACAAAGACCGAAAAAAAAAGAACAATATTTTAATTGTTTGTGTAGCACACTTTGAGGGTGTCACCACCCTTTAACAGACAGACGCACGCTTGTCGCTGCTGCTTTAAGGATGCAGGTGCGGCTACAGCCCACACAATTCACAAAGACAGAAAAAAGAAGAATATTTTTATTGTTTGTGTAGCACACTTTGAGGGTGTCACCACCCTTTAACAGACAGACGCACGCTTGTCGCTGCTGCTTTGAGGATGCAAGTGCGGCTACATCACACACAAGTCACAAACACATTAAAAAATTAGTTTTTTATTTTTTGGAGCACTTTGAGAGTTACACCACCCTTTAACAGACAGACGCACGCTTGTCGCTGCTGCTTTAAGGATGCAGGTGCGGCTACAGCCCACACATTTCACAAAGACCGAAAAAAAAAGGACAATATTTTAATTGTTTATGTAGAACACTTGGAGGTGTCACCACCCTTTAACAGACAGACGCACGCTTGTCGCTGCTGCTTTAAGGATGCAGGTGCGGCTACAGCCCACACAATTCACATAGACAGAAAAAAGAAGAAGAATATTTTTATTGTTTGTGTAGCACACTTTGAGGGTGTCACCACCCTTTAACAGACAGACGCACGCTTGTCGCTGCTGCTTTAAGGATGCAGGTGCGGCTACAGCCCACACAATTCACATAGACAGAAAAAAGAAGAAGAATATTTTTATTGTTTGTGTAGCACACTTTGAGGGTGTCACCACCCTTTAACAGAAAGACGCACGCTTGTCGCTGCTGCTTTAAGGATGCAGGTGCGGCTACAGCCCACACAATTCACATAGACAGAAAAAAGAAGAAGAATATTTTTATTGTGTGTGTAGCACACTTTGAGGGTGTCACCACCCTTTAACAGACAGACGCACGCTTGTCGCTGCTGCTTTAAGGATGCAGGTGCGGCTACATCCCACACATTTCACAAAGACCAAAAAAAAAAGAACAATATTTTTATTGTTTGTGTAGCACACTTTGAGGGTGTCACCACCCTTTAACAGACAGACGCACGCTTGTCGCTGCTGCTTTAAGGATGCAGGTGCGGCTACAACCCACACAATTCACAAAGACAGAAAAAAGAACAATATTTTAATTGTTTGTGTAGCACACTTTGAGGGTGTCACCACCCTTTAACAGACAGACGCACGCTTGTCGCTGCTGCTTTAAGGATGCAGGTGCGGCTACAGCCCACACAATTCACAAAGACAGAAAAAAGAAGAAGAATATTTTTATTGTTTGTGTAGCACACTTTGAGGGTGTCACCACCCTTTAACAGACAGACGCACGCTTGTCGCTGCTGCTTTAAGGATGCAGGTGCGGCTACAGCCCACACATTTCACAAAGACCGAAAAAAAAAGAACAATATTTTAATTGTTTGTGTAGCACACTTTGAGGGTGTCACCACCCTTTAACAGACAGACGCACGCTTGTCGCTGCTGCTTTGAGGATGCAAGTGCGGCTACATCGCACACAAGTCACAAACACATTAAAAAAATAGTTTTTTATATTTTGGAGCACTTTGAGAGTTACACCACCCTTTAACAGACAGACACACGCTTGTCGCTGCTGCTTTATGGATGCAGGTGCGGCTACAGCCCACACATTTCACAAAGACCGAAAAAAAAAGAACAATATTTTAATTGTTTGTGTAGCACACTGTGAGGGTGTCACCACCCTTTAACAGACAGACGCACACTTGTCGCTGCTGCTTTAAGGATGCAGGTGCGGCTACAGCCCACACAATTCACAAAGACAAAAAAAAAGAACAATAATTTAATTGTTAGTGTAGCACACTTTGAGGGTGTCACCACCCTTTAACAGACAGATGCACGCTTGTCGCTGCTGCTTTGAGGATGCAGGTGGAATCTAGACGGGATTTGGAACCGAGGACACACTACCTCCATCAATTGTCTAAATCCCACTGCACTAATGTCGGATACCGGACGCACGTCTAACACCAACATAGCAGTCAAGGCCTCAGTTATACGTTTTGCTTCAGGATGACTGCTGTCGTACTTCATCCTCATCGCTAGGGACTGTTGGAGGGTCAATTGTTTAGTAAAAGTAGTGATGTTCCTACTTCCTCTCTGGGATGATGAACAACTCCCAGCAGCAGCAACAGCACTAGGAGGAAGTGGTTCTTGATCTTTCCCTATTTTATTTTTATCGGAGAAAGTTTGGTCCTCCATTTATGTTATATTGACATATATAAGTGCGGCTAAAGCGCACACAAACACAGAAAATATTTTTTTATTTTTGCTGGAGAGTAGTGCACTTTGTGGGTTACACCACCCTTTAAGAAATGGGTCAGCCGGCTCTTTACTTATGGGACACAGGCACACGCTTGGCGATGCTCCTTTGTTGAAGCACGTGCAGCCACAGTGCACACAAGTCACAAACACAGAAAATATATATTTTTTTGGTTTGGAGTGTACTTTGGGGGTTACAGAACCCTTTAACAGTCAAGCCAGCCGGCCCTTTACTTATGACACAGGCGCACGCTTGTCACTACTTTGTTGATGCACGTGCGGCTACTGCGCACACAATTCACAAACACAGAAAATAATTTTTTTTTTGGTTTGGACTGGAGTGTACTTTCGGGGGTTACAGCACCCTTTAACGGTCTAGCCAGCCGGCCCTTTACTTATGACACAGGCGCACGCTTGGCACTACTTTGTTGATGCACGTGTGGCTACTGCGCACACAATTCACAAACACAGAAAATAATTTTTTTTTTGGTTTGGACTGGAGTGTACTTTGGGGGTTACAGCACCCTTTAACGGTCAAGCCAGCCGGCCCTTTACTTATGACACAGGCGCACGCTTGGCACTACTTTGTTGATGCACGTGCGGCTACTGCGCACACAATTCACAAACACAGAAAATAATTTTTTTTTTGGTTTGGACTGGAGTGTACTTTGGGGGTTACAGCACCCTTTAACGGTCAAGCCAGCTGGCCCTTTACTTATGACACAGGCGCACGCTTGGCACTACTTTGTTGATGCACGTGCGGCTACTGCGCACACAATTCACAAACACAGAAAATAATTTTTTTTTTGGTTTGGACTGGAGTGTACTTTTGGGGGTTACAGCACCCTTAATGGTCAAGCCAGCCGTCCCTTTACTTATGACACAGGCGCATGCTTGGCACTACTTTGTTGATGCACGTGCGGCTACTGCGCACACAATTCACAAACACAGAAAATATATTATTTTTTTAGCACTTGGGGGGAGCACCCCTGATGGACAGAGCACCCCCTGGACAACACTATAGCACTCCTTTAGGACTGGGACACTGCACAGGACTTTGGAGTGGACACAGCCCCTATGGAGAACTGACTGCACAACACAGTCCAGCCAGCCCCTATGGACTTTGAAGTAGTGGACACAGCCCCTATTAACAACAGCAGCACAGCACAACACAGCCAGCCCCTATGGACTTTGAAGTAGTGGACAACAGCAGCACTACACTACACTACACAGCCCTAACTCCCACCCTCCCTCTTCACTGTCCACAGCCGAGTGAGAAAATGGCGCCGACGCGGGTACCTTATATAGGATCCAAAACCCACGAGACTCGGAAGGCGGGATGATGACGTTTTGCCTCGATTTCAGATCCGAGTCAGGCGGGAAAAGTCGAGCCTGATTCGGATCGGACTCGGATCGGGGGGGCTCGGGGGGGTTCGGATTTCAGAAATCCGAACCCGCTCACCCCTAGTATATAAACACTGCTGCAACAGAAGCAGGATGGCAAAAGTCACGGGTTAGGTGCTTTTGAGTATAGAGCAGATAGTATAAGTAAAGAAAGGATAAGCACAAGAGGACAGAGGGCCCTGCTCATGAGAGCTTACATTCTAAAGTAAAGGGCTCCTATTGTCACTTCATCTGAATATTGTTGCAATAAGCAATTAATTTCATTATTTGAACCAATTTCTGACAAATGATAAAGATGCACCCTAGTTACTTGGATTTAATAACAACACATTTAAACCTGTTGAAACGGTGGCTGGGAACATACTGTCGCAGAAGGAAGAGGAAAGAGAAGAAAAGAGAAGAGGAAGTAACCTTGGGGTTTCAGGGGGCACAACATGAGCTGCCCATTGCTGATACAGGAGAAATGGTGCACAAGCTTGGAAATATGAAAATCCAATATGAAAATCCAAGGTTCCCTCAAGAACTCCATTTGGCAAACATGCCAAACTGTTGAGAATTTCTTACATGTTGGTAGGGGATGGTTGGAGCCAATAAGCAGTAATCTGATTAGTGGTCACTGAGCCAACATGCCATAGAAGGGAATATTCAGGGGAAGGAAAATGAATTGTAAGGAGAGAGGGACCTTCAAATTTAAGAAGGCAGACAGAAGACCAGTACAACAAGATATTGCTAGAAGTATCAGTTGCCTAACATCCTTCTCCAACAACTATCAGGAATAGATGGGAAGAACTTATGTAGTCTTGAAGAGACAAGTAACCAATGATATAGTATTTTATTAAGATAGCAATATTTTTATTTAATTTCTAATAAAGTGGTGAAATTAATTATTAAGTGGTGTAAAAAAATCTTTTTTTTATGAGGGCAACGTTTATTATTTTATAGCTATATATTTCTAAAAATGTACATGATAAAAAAGACATACTATGTATCCCGGTTATACATAAATAAAAAAATAAATATCAATTAACAATGAATTAATATTACCACTTGAGTATATTTAATAACTATTATAGCTCTGTTTATAAAGTGAAATATTAATTTAGCTCCTTAACATATGAGTAATATAATAGTGCCTCATAAGAGAATTATTGATGTTATTTGTCTTCTTAATCAATACAGAATTATTGCCCTCATTGTATTGTGATACTTCACTTCTGATTGGCCAAGTAGCTCAAACAGCATTCCTGTGTATTAGAGCCTCCTCGTTTTATTAATCATTTTTGGTGGTTTCTCTCCTTCACATATTTAACATTTTATAAATATTGTGGTTTAAAAAATGTAGAAAAAAGGACAATAAAATCTCCAGTTTGTAAATGTAAATGTATCCCTATAACTTAGACCAGGGAATACTGAACAGGGTCATTATCATATGTGTTTTTTATTATAAAAATGATTAGAATAATACAAAGAAGATATTTATAATATTTTCTTAATTTTTTTTTATAATTGTTATAGTAAAAACTGTGGAGTATACCTAAGTATGACAAAAAATGCTCTGCCTCACATGACCGCACATCACTGGTCACTGCCCAGTCACTGCCTCCAAACGCAAGTACATGTCAATCATGCTGCAGCTTTGGGGCACTGCAAGCAACATTGCAATAACAGATCTGCACATGTGCATATATCAAATTACATACAGTACATCTCTGAATTAGATCCAATGTTATATGTATGCAGCTAGCTGGATTAGCCAGGTTGTAAAGTTTTCTCTTGCTCATATTGTTCAGTTTTTGTTTTTTTGATATAGCTTTATCATATATTAAAATATCTCCTTTAAGTGACCTTGGAGAATTTCTGCACAAAATGACACAAAATATCTAAATTATGTGGAAGCTGCATAGTAGGTGGAGAGGAAATGCAGAACATCAAGAAAGCATAGATTAAGAGAGAACAGTAGTTTATGTATTTTACCTCATTATCTATATTTCACTTTGCAATTACTCATTTTGAACAACAGACATAATCCATAGTGTTATTGTAGGTGCACATCAGCTGTCATTTTCCTGCCCTACATCTGTAAGAAAACTAGATGAGCTATTCCCACCAGTTGTATTGTTGTGGGTGCTCATGAAAACAGCTTATAGAATGTTGAGCTGAAATCCCAACAGCTGTTTATTACCCGACTGAGGCTATGTAAATCTGTCATGTGCTGTAGCTTAATAAACAGGAGTATGACTTCCACTAGAAACAGAGTACATATCTAAATCAAATAAATCAGCTTCATGATAAATTACCAGAGACCTATTTTGCAAATGCATATTCCAATAAATTGAAGACGCCGATCTTTGAATGGCTGATGCGCCTCATATGACTTCTCATAACTCACTCTTTGATGACTATGAAAGGAATTGTCTGCTTTTGGAGTTAGTTAAGCAGCTTGTATACTGTATCTTGCAGTTGATAAATCAGAAAATCATTCAACTTTGTTTTTATTTCTTTTTTTATTTTACAGCATTTCACTAGAAATGCTACTGTTGGACAGATTCATTATTTTGCTGTGTAAATGTAAAAAAAGCAGATTTTACTAAAATGAATGAATGTCCCTATAGTTAATATGAGAAAATTAACAAAACGTGATTTATTTGTTACATGTTTTGAATAAATAAATGTGACACAGATATACTGCAATTAATATCTGAGTTCTGGGGATATGGGTAAGTGTGAAGTTATTGCTATTTTGGTATCTATGGAGTCCAAATTAATGTTAATGCAGAATATTACTGAAGAAATGGTTTGAATATTTGAAGTGATAATAGCACATTTTTAATATTGTGTTCACATCTGCACACAAGCAGTGGCATAACTAAAAATTTGGTTCCCCCCTGCCAAAAAAATTCTGATGCTCCCCTGCCGTGATTAAGGGGGGGGGTAGGTGATGTGGAGAGAGGACTGAGCTGCGATCACATGGCAGCCGCCCCTGCAGCAAAGCTAATCAGGCGGACGGCAGCAAGCCACTTAAGGGATGATGGAGCCGGCCCTGCGGGAACTCTCCTGAGTTCCCAGAAGCCCAATCCACCCCTGAGAAAGATTCCTCTGCCAACATCCCTTTTCCAGTGGTAAACCTGGATTAGTGTCTACCTTATGCTGCTGCCCCCACGACCTCCGCTGCCGGTGCCCCGAAGCCACCGCAGGGTCTGCGGGGGCTGTTGTTATGCCACTACACACAAGGATTAGTTGTTTCATAGAATACATGTGGCATCACCTTTGGAAAGTGGTATTGAGGTGGAATACTGGAGGGGTGTTGTGCTGTGAGGGGGCAGTGAAGAGGGCAGTATGTGGTGTTGTGAGGTTGGCAGTAAATCATACTTGCCTACTTTTGAAAAAGCATTTCAGGGAGATTGTGAAAACACCTATGAGTGCACGGTAAAGTGGGCACATCTGAGAGGCATGTCAAAAAATTGATTTACATCCAAATGTAAACGGGACTCAATGCAGTTAGTAAGATCTACTTGCTGATGAAAAACACACTGATACTTTTCAGAAAATGCATGTAGCCATAGGGATCATTGTGCCTTATAACCAATGCAGAGAAATAATAGTAATGATCCCATCCCATTTAAATGTATATATCTTTGTTTTTTTATATAACAGCTACATAATGGGGGTAAAGGGCAATTAGGGAGATTGCTAGACTTTTCAGGGAGACAGGGAGATTGCTACTATTTCAGAGAGTCTCCCTGACAATGAGGGAGAGTTTGCAAGTAGGCAGTAACTGCATCAGTGTGTAAGCTATGGGGGTCTCGGTGTGCTATGGGGGGCATGATTGAGCTGTGATGAAGGTCAGTGTGCTGAGTGAGTGCTGTGAGAGGGCAGTGAGTCAGTGCAATATGGAATGGACTGGCAGTGAGAGCTAGAGAAGGGACAATCAGTGGGTCCAAAATCGGAAAAGCTAAGCAAAAATAAAGTGAATTATAAATACAAAGTTGACGTTGCAAGGCCACAGTGGACCTTTTATTCAGTATGCTTTACAGGGGCATGAATCAGGAATGAAAATATAGTGCTATGGATTGTTTGAGGGAGGGGGAGTCCAAGACCAGTATCTCTCCTAAGGCCCCATGAGGTCTAAATCTGGCTCTGATGCTGGGAGTGCTGGAAGGGATCCTAATGGTGAGGGACATCAGTCTTATTTATCACTGTACAATTACAGAATGTGCTGGGTCTTAGAGCAATCATTAATATTTCTGCTTTTAAAATATTATCCTAGTATGGTTGTTAATGTAAAGCAATATCTGAATTGTTACTATGGATCACAAGATACTGCAGGTGTTCTAGATTTTGCAGTTTACATTTTGCAGTTCAAATAATGGAACTGAAATGTAGTTATGACTCCCAGGGGTAAATTTACTAAGAAGTGAGTTTGGTCAAGTTTTTTGGTTTTTAAACTCATTTTGCTTCACCAAAACTTCATCAGAACTCAGGCGAGTTTTTCCTTGTCAAACTCACGAATTTACTAAGAAGTGAGTTTAGCTGAAAGTGAGTTTTTCGATTGTGAAGCACAGTGAGTTTTCAATTCCAAATTGCGAGTTTAGAGAAGAGTTTAGAGGTGAGTTAAAGGTGAGTTTAAGGTGAGTTTAAGGAGAGTTTAGGTGAGATTACTCACCAGAGATTGCAGTGTTTTCTCTCTGCCAAGCAGCCTGCACATATCAGTGAGGTATGTGTAAGCTGCTTGTGTGATAAGACCTGTAAAAAACGGGTTAAATATTTTAAATAAAAAAATGACATAAGGTCCCCCCTCTAAAGCATAACCAGCCTCGGACTTGCCAGGCTGTCCTGATACCTAAAATTACGGGGAGGGTTCCCCCGTTAATTAGGTACTAGCACCAGGGTACAGGACCAATCCTGGTTTTAATTATAGGGGTAACATTTTTTGCGTAGGGGTACCCCTAAAATAAAAACCAGCACCGGACCCTTTCTAGTGGGGGGCTGATGCCACAGCTAGGGGTGCCCTTTCACCGGGCCCCCCAGCTGCAGCATCAGCCCTCACCACTAGTCAGCCCAGGCCAGGGATCCCTGGGGAGTTGGGGACCCCTCCAATAAAGGGGACACCCTCTCCAGGGCACCCCTGGCCTAGGCTGATAGCCCAGGGCTATCCCCACCACCCCTGGGCGGTGGATGGCAGGTTGATAGTGTAGGTGTAGTGTTAAAAGTTTTATTAACAACATTATATTTGCAGTAGAACTGCAGGTCCCAGCAAGCCTCCCCCGCATGCTGGTATTTGGAGAACCACAAGTACCAGCATGCGGGGCATTAAGGGGCCACTGGTACCTGTAGTTCACCTATACAGAAATGTGTAAAAAAACACAACACACACCATAAAAATAAAGATTTATTACTTACATACATAGACACACACATATTTACCTGCTCCCAGATGTTCACATCCCCTTCTCAACTTAAAGTATCCAATGGTTGTACCTGTAAAACAAGAACCAATACTCACCTTTTGTCCAACGATGTTCTCCGCAGTGTTCCAAAGAGGGCCCCTGAGACACTGTAACAAGATGCTACAGCATATTGTTACAGTATCACTAATGACAGCTCGAGGGCTTGAGCTATCATTTGTGCTGTGGTGCCAGCCAATCAGCAGCGGCTTCCATTAGTGGTCACTCATTGGCTGGGACCCATGTGGATGAGCCGCTCATTGGCTAAGCCCACGTGGGTCCCAGCCAATGAGCGGCCGCTAATGGAAGCCGTTGTTGATTGGCTGGTGCCACAGCACTAATGATAGGTCAAGCCCGGAGCTGTCATTAGCATTTCTGTAACAATATGCTGTAGCATCTTCTTACAGTGTCTCTGGGGCCCTCTTTGGAATACTGTGGAGAACATCGTGGGACAAAAGGTGAGTATTGGTTCTTTTTTTACAGGTACAACCATTGGATACTTTATGCTGAGAAGGGAACATGAACATCTGGGAGCAGGTAAGTATGTGTGTGTATGTATGTAAGTAATAATTCTTTTTTTCACAGTGTGTGTTATGTTTTTTTACACATTTCTTTACAGGTGAACTACAGGTCCCAGTGACCCCTTAATGCCCGCATGCTGGTACTTGTGGTTCTCCAAGTACCAGCATGCGGGGGAGGCTTGCTGGGACCTGCAGTTCTACTGTAAAGACATTGTTGTTTATTAAATTTTTAACACTACACCTACACTATCAACCCGCCACCCACTGCCGCAGGGGTGGTGGGGATAGCCCCAGGCTATCAGCCTAGGCCAGGGGTGCCCTGGAGAGGGGGTCCCTTTTAATGGAGGCCTGGGCTGACTAGCAGTCAAGGCTGATGCTGCAGCTGGGGGGCCCGGTGAAAGGGCATCCCTAGCTGTGGCATCAGCCCCTCACTAGAAATGGTCCGGTGATGGTTTTCATTTTAGGGGTACCCCTACACATATTTTTTTACCCCTATAATTAAATCCAGGACTGGCCCTGCAGCCTGGTGCTGGTACCTAATTTACGGGGGAACCCTACTAGTTTTGTTCCCGGTAATATTAGGTATAAGGACAGCCTGGCAAGTCCGGGGCAGGTTAGTCTTTTGGGGGGGTACCTCACAAATTATTATTTTTTTATTAACCCTACCCAAAAAAGTAAAAAAAAAAACTAAAAAAAAATAAACAGTGATTTGTGTATGTTTTCAACCAAACTCGCAGCTCAGGAGGTGAGTGTTTAAAACTTCTATTTCACAGTGAGTTTGCCACAATCTCACATGAGATTGGAAACTCGAATCTTAGTAAATTTGCGAGTTGCATCTTTTTCATCTAAAGTACTTCCTATTTTGGCCAATGGTGAGTTTTTTCGAGTTTGCAAACTCATATGAGTTTTAACAGTGAAAAAAGAAAACTCTCTTCAAACTCACTCGAGTTTGTCTTTAGTAAATTTGCGAGATTAAAAAAATGCCTAAACTCGCGTGAGTTTGCAAACTCACACAAACTTGACCCTAAGTAAATTTACTCCCCAGAGTATAAAATTGAAAGTGAATATCTTTCATGAAGATTTTGTGGCTTACTTAGGGATTTTTTTTTTTGCATTAAATACATATTTCTCTTAAGGGAATGCGCACCAAAAATGCATACGCATATATATATTTTTTTTCTCCATATTCCTGGAGATGGATTAAGAGTTTGGGGGCCTGTGTACTTAAAATGAGAGGGCCCTCTCCTATGGTCAAAAATTAACAGCATCAGAGAGCTTCAATGAGTCTGTCATACATTAAAAAGAACATCCTAGTTACCCTAAAGCACTTGAAATAACTAGAGACTTCTACAAAATACAGAAAGCATTCTAGGACCATTACACAATTCAGACAGCTATTTATTGTTTATGATACAATACAGAGAGAATCCCAGTGACTGCCGCACAGAGATGGTTTAAGAGAGGAGAGGGGCAATGTGCAGGCTCCATGTGGACCCCCTCCTCTATGGCAGCACAGTAGACTATAGCTTTGTGTGGGATGCTGCAGAGGTCATTATAAATATGGGTGCAGGGTATGCGGTGTGTGCCCCCCTGGACCCAGGGACCCATGTGCAACTCACTCCCTGCACACATTATAGATACGCCAATGCTGTCAAATAATACAGAGAGCATGCTAGTGGTCATTATACAGTACACTCAGCCCAACAGTTTGCACAAAGAGGACACAGGACATCAGCCAACCTGTGAGCACCAGCAGCAGCAGTTGGAATAGGGGAATCATTTATTAATATAGCCACTGTCGTTTTTGGTAAGTTAAATGTGTGGGAACTTGCACATATCACTGTATTTTTCACATATATAATACAAAATTTGCTACAGTAGCTGCTTGTTATCAATTGCCTCTCAGTAATTCATCAAAACTCCTTACACAACTAACTTTGTAGAAATGGGCAATCATGTCTATGTTTGTGTATTCTTTTTTTTGGATGTGCAATACTTCCTTCCACTGAATAGGAGTGATATATGTGCAAAATATCTGTTTCTACTTGTTAAGTCATACTGCTTGTTAAGTCGTACAGGATTTTATTTGGATTGTATCTCTGTAAGCATATCTCTTGAGGATGTTGAAGCGCAGATGCAACTGTATGCAATTCTGATAGCACTATTTACCTTGAAACTGATAGTACTTAATGCATAAGCATGGTATCTTCACATAGGCATATTTATAATGGGTGCAAGTTGTGTGGTGCATACAAGCACCTGTGTCCAGGGGGCCCTGCACTGCACACCTTAGCAGGAATCTTTGTGATGTGGGGCTTGGCAGTAATTTTGCGCCCTCCTGACATAAATATAGACTCTGTGTCTTTACAGCAGTCAGAGTCCCCTCCCCTTCCCATATCACTGCAGCAGCCTATGTATGTCCCCCCTATATCTCTGCAGCAGAAGCATGTGTTTCTGTTACTCCTCCCCCACCACTACTTACCTGGATCTTCTCCTTATGCCTCCTTAATGCAACAGTGGAAGGCTCTTCTTATACTGTTCTTCAGCGTGCATGACATCTTTATGTCAAATGCGTAGTGCAGATAGAGAAAAAAATCGTTTTTGTTCCAGGTGATCCAAGTCCCTCTATTCCTGCACCCTGCTGATAAGTCCAGGGGCGCAGACATGGAGCCCATTCACAATAGCTGGACTTACCATCAGCTAAAAATGGGTCAGAGGTGCACCGGACGGGGGGCCCCTGAGAGAGGGGGGGTCCATGGTACTCATCCCCTGTACCTACCCTTGATCTAGCCCTGGCCTATCCTTTGAAGACTACCCCCACCAATGCATGCTTCTGGCTCATCACGGATTTCCCACTTTTTGTCTCCAACTGTCTTGGTGCCCCCTCAAATCGAGCACCCATGGACCTCTAACCGCACCCCTAGTTGTGGCCCTGTCCATAGTATACTTACTGTATCTTGTGCCAGCAAGTGGATCCCTCCTCCTCCACCTTCTCAGTGACATCTTCTGGAAGATGATGCCACACATTGAAAGCAAAGACTCTTGCTCTCTGGTGAGCATACTCCATCTTCCAAAACATCACTGGTAAAATGTCACTACAGAGAAGGAGGGACCCATCAAGAGGTAATCTGTAGGGCTGGGGGGTGATGCTCAGAGGATGGGGCCTGCTGCACAGAATCCCCCATGAGCATTAATATGCCCCTGCATCTAAATTATATAAAGTAACTGCAATCTATTTGCAGTTCATAATTAACATTTAATTTTGGATTATTGCAGAAATGAAGATTCATATTTGATTTTTACATGGAAAGTAACAAATGAATGCATTTAGATTAATTTAATTTATACTTGTATTTTTAGTTTGTGTTTTTATTTAATTACATTTTAAATTGAAAATTCTACTTTAGAATTTATTAATTGCACTGTTATTGGTTTAAATTTTCATCATGGATATGACATTTCATTATGTTATTGTATTGTGTACAAGTATGGTAAGGCAGTGATTAGTGATAGGATAACACAAAGCTAGAAGCATCCTCACTTGTAAAACATGCAATTAAGTCTGTGCAAACTGCTGTAGACAGATTACATTTAGTATGAATGAAATACTTTAGTATTATGCTATTTATTATTTAAGATAGTGGGATAGTATTTTCTTTAGGGACCTCTAGTTCAGATGGACAGGCTTTCACTCTTAATAATGTAACATGTGATTGTATAGACAGTTACATGATATTAAACACACTGTCAGGTGATTCCTACCAACTTTGCAGGCTTGGAAACACTCACACACACACACACACACACACACACACACACACACACACACACACACACACACACACACACACACACACACACACACAGTGGAGCCATGTTAGCTGTCCTTGGGTGGTAGTGCAAGTCTGATGCCATGCAGGTATAGTCAGGTGCTTACCTTGCCTCACTGGCTCTCACCTTCAGGGAGCCAATATGATGATGGTCCAGGAACATAGGTCAGACGTGGCTACATGATGTAGATGAGAAAAATCCAAATATCCTACCCTGCAAAAAAATGAAAACAGCAAAGTGTAAATAAGCTACATGTTACCTGTACCTACTGTATGGAGAAAGTTAGAAGTCTGAATGATGCCCACTGGGATCAGTGTAAGGTCATAATTGGCACTATTGACATCAGATGCAACTGGCTGGATTTACCTCACAAAGGGAAAGCAGTTGGGATTACAGAAAAACATTATAACTTGACTTCTGAAAAAATATCAGGGCCCTACAACAATATTACAATAATAAACACAGACTGAGTATAGTGTATTTACTTACCACTAACATGCTAATAATACTCTAATAATACAGTCATAGTGCAATACATACAAACAGGTACCTTACCAGCAGCCTACCTATAATGGGGGTCTAACTGCTGGTAGACTCAATAATGTGGTGGCCATAACATACCATGTAACACACATTCTCACATGCACACAGACAGGGTGAAATGTGATCAGTGACACCACATAGCCATACCCTGAACATAGAGTGGCTGAATTATTGTGTTGGTTGGGGATGGCAGTGTCATTAGGTGTAGGAGCCACTTTACACTTGTATATATTAAGCAATTGTGCACGGGCCTGTCATGATCAGCCGGTCCCCAGATACCTCAATCTGAAATTTCTGTCCATGGTTACATCAGCACTTACAGTGAATACCACAATTCAACTGCCACCATCAAGGGTTGATTGTTAGTAACCATTCAATTCTACTGCCATGCAATGCTTAATGGCACACATGAGTATGTAGCATAGCCTTTAACAATCCTACAGGTGTATAGGTACCTAGAAAGAACGTCAGAAAGCATGCTGAAATTAAGGGTTTTCATCTGAGTACAAAATTACTCCAATGCATCAAATACAAAAAGGATACAGATTCAAATGCAAAATAATTTCAAGAAATTATAAGGAATTGTCACGAACCCAGACTGACTCACAGATACAACAATCAGCTGGTTGTGGCACCGATGCACCTCGGTCACTTACCAAAATACATAATTCTCCTAACACCATCACAATCACATTCAATTACACACAGATATCTAGCATGGGACAGTTATATAAACATTCCTAAAATTGCAGGAATTGACATAGATCATTATCAATCCCTTTTCCAGTTGTGGCTGGCTTCAAAGGGTGTGCCAGTCATAAACTGCAGAGTATCCATCAGCCCCTCTGGACACACACAGGTCAATTAAAGGACAACAAATGCAGCTGCTTCATTACACATAATTAATTAAATATAATTTCTGGCGATTATTCTTGAGATTAAATGACACACCTCCCCCTGAAGATGGGCACATGAGGGACTGAGACACAGGACATAGCCTTACCCGTGCACCACTGACAACCTCCTCACTTTGCAGGGAGAGTCCATCAGCATTGCTGTGCTCGGCACCCTTTCTGGGCTGAATGGTAAAGGTGTATTGCTGTAGGGCAAGGCTCCATTTTAGCAGCTTACCAACAGACACTCTATTAAGCCATACAAGTGGGTTGTAGTCTGTTATTATGGTAAAGTCTCTTCCATACAGATATGGCTATAGATTGTCTACTAGCTGCCCTTGCTGCATTTTCAACCACTTCTCATTGCATCGCCTATCCGCCAGGATAGCTGCTAAATCCACTAAGGGGTCAGGTTTCTTATCATTTTCATTTAGGCGACACATGGCTACTACACAAGTTTCCATGTCATGGCAAGCTCTGAGCAAATTAATGGGGTACACAGTCTGACTCTTTCACCCCTCCTCTCCTGCCAATACATAATTAACATCTTGGATATGTGGTACTATTAACTGGGGACTTTCCCAGGCAATCTGTAGCTTGGTCTGCTGCATAGGGCACAAACCCAGGCCCTTTTGACCCACCTCAAATGTGCACTCCCTTGTGCTACAGTCATACCAGATTTCCTATTTCACCTGCACATCTTTCAGGTCATTCTGCGCCATTCCCCTTAGGGACTGCAACTCCTCTCTGAACTCCACCATGCACTACACCACTGATATTAAGGGGGAATCAATTTATCTTCCCACTCTTTCCTAACCAAATCTAAGGGCCCGCACACTCTGTGCCTGTATAGGAGTCTACAGGGTGAGAAGCCAGTGGGTTCCTGTGGTACTTCGCATTATGCCAAGAGTAGACATGGCAGGAACCTCTCCTGGTCTCTTCCCTGGGACTCCACAAAAGACCTAAGTATTTGGTTTAGGGTTCTGTAGTAGAGTTCGGACCTGTGGGAGTACTCAACAGTACCTATCAAAGACACAACCTTCTCATCAACCTTAGGGGTAGGTCATGCAGCCATAGCCTCCACTATGTCTGGTTGTGGGTGGAAGAAACCTGCTCCTACCCTATGCCTTGAGTACGGCACCTCAGTCATTCCTTCTGGGTAGTCCTGGGTCTCCAGCTCATCCAAACTTTTCTGAATCACTACTGTTTTAGGTAGGGAGAACTTTCCTTTTTCACTCTGCCCTGGCTTCATCTCCCTACACAGTGCCTGGGAGTGATCATTGTCAATCTCTAGCTCCCTGAGACCTGCAACAGGAGATAAAGGGGGTCTTTTACAATCTCAATGTCATTCACTAGACACCAAGTACAATCAGACACCACATTGGTAGTTGGTCACAAGCCTGCCTTTCTAATTCAGGGGATAGGATTTTAAACAATGCCAGCTTTGACTCTGACACACCCTCTTCTCTCACAGCATCATATAATGCATTGCTATAAAGCATTTCAGTAAGGTCCTCATCCAACAGCCCAGTGGTGAGTGGATAGCTCAAGACCTGTTTAGTGGTGTGTGGCAGGACCACAAGCATAGGTTCAGCAGCCAGGGGTTTGAGACTAAGGGTATCTCTGTCATAATTAGAGTAAGCCAGAGTCCTTTCTTCCCCTTCATGACCCATTTTAGCACAGAGGGACATTACATACTGGGAATCATATGCTTTGACCCTGATCCATGGACCATCAGTTTCCATACAAACAGAGGTAGACTCTAAAACATAACTGACCCTACAAGTTTCCATTTTGAAAACTTCCTGTCTTCCTAGATCTGCTGGGATGAGGGTCTGTCTGTGAGTGTGTGGAGAGTGGAGTGATAGGGGGACTTTGGGCCTGATTCAGAGCCGGTCGCTATTTGCGGTCGTTAGTTCAAAAAAAAGGGGTGGCTATTCAAATGAACCGTTCACTCTTTGTGGTCTGTTCACTCCTCTAGGTCTGAATGAGCGAACAAAACTTGCGGTCATTTTTTGGAAAAATATGCCCCCTGGCCACTCGCATTCCTACGTCATGTCCGCTATTTATTAGATTAATCGAGTACATCGACCAGGGTATGAGCTGCTCGCTATTCTTATGGTTGGTTTTTGCTACCACAATTTTGCGAGCAGTTCTGGCTATAAAATAACCCAGTGACGTGGTCAATGATGCTGCTGTTTTAATTATGCACACCCATAAAGCGCCAGTTTTGACCTTAAAGCACGCCTGTGATCGGATCTCCACTCCCCGTTTTCAAGCACCTTCTCCTGTTACCACCCACATACGCCTCTTTCTGTCACTCAAATTATCAGGCATTCGCTATTTTGCGAGCACATGAATTTCGCACTGACTGGTTCGCGCATGCGTATAACGATCCGTACGTATGCGCAGTTGGGCAAACATCGCTCGGAGCGAACGAGCGGCTCTGAATCAGGCCCTTTGTACATACAATGTTACTGTCCTCTGTGACTGCTAGCAGACCACTGCTCATTCCTTCAGTGACTAAAGCACAGCTCCTCTGTGCTGCTTCCTCCCGGGTACTTATTTTTATAGCAGGAATCACACCAGACACATTTTTACACATTTTGTTCCCATCAACCACTGGTACTTGTTACTTTGCATGATTATTTGCACCAGGGACTGGAGTGATTTCATCTATACCATACACAGTGGGACACTTGGCTATGCCAGTAAATGCACCTTGTTGCTCAACCATGACACTTCTCTCTCAAGATATTTAATTTTCCCAAAATATTATATCCTGTCTACCTTCCAGGTATTCCTGGCTGATCTGCTCCCTCCCTGAGCCCAAGATTCTGAGATCTCCACTACTGACTATCTAGTCATTGGGAAGGGTTAGGGCAGCAATGGCCTGCCCTTCCTCAATTCAGTGTCTGGGACTAAGCTGTGTTCAGTGAGGGAGGGGGGTTGAGGGGAATTAAACTCTATTGATGTGGTCTCCACACCTGCAAGGGTTAACTCACAGTCCCTCTGTGCTGCTGTGGACTGGGTCATTACTGTAAATTAAATGGTTACATTGGACCCATTGTTGCATACAGTATCAACCTCAAGTACTGATAGGGGAACAGTTGTCAAATAATTTGCTAACCCATATCACACATATCTCCATTGTAACACCTTTCTGCCTGCCTAGATTAAGCCATGGGAATCTGCAAAGGGTTAGTTTCTTGGACAGGCATATCAGTATTTTGTTATCACATACAATTATATCCAAATTGCACTGGTCAGCATAATTCACCTTAGAGAAAACAGGGTTAGTTTGTATTATTATTGCAGCATTCATTACCAACATCAGTAACGACATCTTCCTCACATATCTCTATCACCTTGCAAAATGCAAAAGGATCATTGAGTATTTCAGGTTCTTTTGACAAAGTCACACCATTGCAAGATTCAGTATGAACACATACTACCTGAGGTATGTCACACAGTGCAGTAGAAGCAATAGCAGGAACAACATTTTCAGGAACATATTTATATTTTAATTGTCCAAGTTCAGTGTTCACTAACACATTTGTGGGAATATTTACAAAGACTCCCACCTAGGATTCTCAACAATTATGACCTTTTCAAAATCAGCCTCCCCAATAGCACATTCTGGGTGTCCTGTGGTGGTACACTGCTAGTATCATCAGCTTTCCCCAGCAGCATGAACTGGGCCTCAGGATGCAATATCTCAGAAGCAAACTCCATGTTGAGTGTAGCTGGTGAAGGCATATTTTTCAGGCCACCTCTGTAGGCTGGGTGGCTGCATCTCTAGCTTGTGAAAGAACCTGTTGCATGTGGTGCTTTTCAGCATCCACCCGCAACACTGGTCTTGCCAAAATAGGGTATGGAGTTCCCCCAATCACATACTTCTTGAAAAGCACATTCAAAACACTCCTCTAGACACTGCAGCTGGTCTACAAGACTCATCTTGGGAGTTTGAAGAATGGTACACATGTGATAATTTCTGAAAGCATTGGTCGGGTCTTTTTGGGTACAGGTTAGCTGCTCGATTATCTCACTGCGAGTATTGCTGTGGCAGGAGAAACTTCATAGCTGACATTCTTCAATTAGCACTGCCATACTCATCGTGGGAAATGGATCAGCTGGATCAGGGCCAACACTCTAATCTTCTGGTGCTGACTGGGTTATGGGTTCAGGTTACAGCACAGGGGAATGCTCTGGGTGAGTGACATGTAAGTCTCTACCTGCAGGGTGATAGTGGAGCCTAGTCTGCTTCAGTTGGTATAAGTGCTCTGCTTGGTGTTTGGCAGCTTCCCTAGCAGCCGCACGTTCCACAGCCTGTCTGCCAGCTGCACGTTCCACAGCCTCCCAGGCATGGAACTGTTTTATCAGCTGTAGGAGCGACACACTGTCTGTTTCCCTCACATCTTTGAGGGCATTTTGCAAGTACTTATCCAAGGCCATATGCTCACTGGAACTAGAAAAAATGTCCTACCTTTCCCTAGTATCGGTTGTAATGTCTAGTGTCAGAGGATTTCTCCATACAAAGTTTGCTTCAGCAATATCCTTTCCAGTGTCCAGGCCCTTATCTGCAAGGATGAGAGTTTGGATCAGCTGATCTTTGCTCTTGTTGGTGCTGACAATCCCTCTGTCTTCACATAGGTCACAAAGCTCATCCTTCTGTAGATGCTTGTACCCAGCAGCCATCTTGGATCTCACTTGCCAAATTAAAAAAGAAAAGAAAAACAAGAGAGGGTGGGGACAGAAAGTATTTGCAACTGTATGTCTTTTAAAATATTATAAGCCTTGAGCGTACTCTCCATTCAAATTAGGGATGTGCAGGCTCGGTTCTACTTGGTTCCGTTCGGATTTTTTTACCGAATCTTATTGGGTATCAGCTGTCATGAGTTTTGGATAGCCAATAAGATTCGGTAAAAAAAAACGAACGGAACCGAGTAGAACCGAGCCTGCACATCCCTAATTCAAATACTATGATGATCCTATCCATAGTCACACAACAAATTGACTTAAGTTCTTATAAAAAAAAAGATTATCCCACCACTTGCCAACAATTTGTCATGAATACGGCTGACTTACAGTGACAACAATCTGGATCAGCTGTTCGTGATGCCGGCACACCTCATTCACTTATCAAAATACACGATTCTTCTGCCACCACGCAGATTTTTCTGGAGTTCTGTAATCTTCAAACAGATTATTAATAAATCACATTCAATTACACACATATATGTAGCATGGGCCTCACAGACTTGCAAGTTCAATAAGAATCACAGAGAAAAAAATATTTTTAAGGCTTAGTTACAAAAATATTAATAAAATGACAAACAGATTACAATGCAAACATTTTCAAAAAATAAAAGCGAAATAACTCAGGGTTCCTAAGACAACTTACAATAAAGTTCTTAGCAATGCTGATGTTATTAAATTATATGACTTATACACATTCTTCTCTTCAAAAAACACAAGGCAATTTCAAATGTTTGTCAACTGGTCAAAGGGCCCCATAACTGTCTGTTTAGGAGAAAAGACACAGTTATATAAACATTCCTCAAATCGCAGGAATTGACATAGATCATTATCAACCCCTCTTCCTGGTGTGGCTGGCTTTAAAGGTGTTCCAGTCATAAACTGCAGAGTATCCATCAGCACCTATGGACACACAGGTCAATTAAAGGACATCAAATGCAGCTGTTTCATTACACATACTGTAATTCACAAAATATAATTTCTGGAAATTATTATGGAGATTAAATACCACAGTAATAAAAACAAAATAACTCACTTTTAATAAATATGAAACGCTAGTCTGTACAGACTTCTCCAAAAGATTGACTAATCATTGCTGGCTTAGATCCCTCTTTATGCTATGGAGAGATTTTCATAGCCCCCACCTTCTGGTTAACGCTCTCTCAGTGCTAAATGTTAATGAATGCTGTGACTCAAACACCTTTAGTCAAAATGGCACAGGGCAGTGTTTCACATACTGTAGTTAAATATATATTTGATGTGTCCTATATCTGTCTGCACAGAAGATAGAATGCAGTTGTGAATCTGGACATAATTGGTTATCTTTCCCCTTCCTTAACTAGGCATGCATAAAAGGGCTCAGCAGTCTTTAACCTTATTTTACACATCAGCCCTCTACAGTACAGACCCAGGTCAGATATAGTACCTGGCATCCATTTTGATACATGTTACAGGACCATTTTACACACTAAACACACATATGGGTATATTTATTACAGTGAGAGTTTTTAGAAGTGGAGATGTTGCCCATAGCAACCAATCAGATTCTACTTAACATTTAACTAGCACCTTATAGAAAATAATAGCTAGATTCTGATTGGTTGCTATTGGCAACATCTCCTCCTCTAAAAACTTTCACTTTAGTAAATTTATCCCATAGAGTAAGTAGACTAAAGTTGCTTTATACATATAAAGTGCAAGAAATATAATTTCTGGTGAATATTTCTGGGCCTTACAACTATAAGGCCTAATGCCTGGAATTGCATGGGCCACAATCTAATGCCACCTATCAGAGGTGCAATACTTAGAGCCTGATGCCACTTGGTGGTCTCGGGCCTGATTCCTGCCTACTAAGGGGAGAAGTTCATATATATTGCCTTCTGGGGGCCTTAGGCCTAATGCCTGCCTATTGTGGAGGTGACATACTCTAAGGGGCCTAGGGCCCAATGCAGCTCAGGCCTAGTGCTCACCTCATACGGCTAATACACCTGAGCCCTCAGGGGCAAACACAGGATTTCTAGAGGGGGGTTTCCAAAAGCTTCATTTTAGAAGAAGTGTGACTAGTACATGAAGAGTGAATAATGAGCACTTAACCTACTATAATATACATCATATGGAGTATAGTGTACAGTATGTAATAATTGTGACATACACAGGACCAGTGATCAAGTATACCATTATATGCGGAAGTAGGGCCATCCTGTCTAAACTGAATGTTTTATTTCAGATGTGGGCTCCATTCCAGATCATTCGAGCAAGTTTGAGAGTCTTGGGGAGCAGCAAAAGAACATTGTGCTGCCCTGGACATATATGTTCACATTAGTCTCTTTATGCACTGGTAAATGTAATGTTATACAGTAATAATGACTGACCCTCTAGATGGTCTATATCAGTGCACCCCTAACAGTGTATGTTTTCCAGATCACCTAGTTAGTACATAAGTGTACTCTTTACTGGCTCATACATTTTAAAAAATTAACAGGTTGTGCTATTTATTTAATTTGTTACACTGAGGGGAACTTAAAAACATGTAGCTTAAGTATTATATGCTTATTTGCTATTTTTATTGTGGTCATCATGGTGTGTGCTGGGGAGGGGGGTTTCCAGGCAACTGGAATCCCCTCTCCATTTGCCTAAGGGCCTAGTGCCCAATAATTCTTGGTTATAATGTCCACAATGCTGGCTTGGGCCTAGTGCATGTGCCCGCAATGCCAGAGCCAAAACCTGATGGCCTAGTGGGATAAGTAAGTGTTCCACTGAGGCCTTACCTGCTGTCAATTCTGCCTGAAGTCACAGGGCGCTCTTTCTGTCCTTGCAAGAGCACCTTTCCTGGAGTGCGGCAGCACCAACTCCTCAATTCAAATACACCATCTTCTTTTATTCACTCAGTATCTTCTCTCTTCTCTTTGTCTTCTCTTCTCTGTTTATGTCTTTTGGAAGCTTCTGTCTTTATCCCTCCTTGTCTTCTTCCTTATGCAGTATCTTCTATTCTTCTTGTTCTTTGGGAGCTTTTCACTTCACTGTAGCCACTGGACACTCCTGAGTGCAATTGCATTAGCTAATCAAAGCTGGTACAAGGAATCAGAGCCAACTTTAAAATGCCAAGGCACTATTCCTTCTAGCATTGGGTGCCAATCCTTGGACCCAGCACTGGGCTTTCTCCAACTACATTTTGATCCTTTTTCTTTTGTAGTCCATATAAAGGCAACACTGGTCACATCTATCTGTGGGTCAGGAATACTCTGCTGGAAAACACGTGGACTCTTCTCTCCAACTTCAGCACCAAGGAATCTCCTTCCAACAGTGATTACTTCCTTACTTCTGCTGGCTTCTTCTCTACCATATGGAGATCTTGCACACTCTTTAGTTCACCCTCTCTTGACTCTTCTGTAAACCTCACAATTTGAGCATTCCAGATCATCAGGTCTTCCTACTGACAATTTGGGAGCTCATGTACTAGGGTTTCACATAGCTCACACCACAGTTCTTGATTCTCTAGTTGTGATGATCTACCACTTGTTCGACCATCTTAATGATGTCCTCAAGGAACATTGCCTTTTACCTGACATATCTGGGCATCTCTGGATCTTCCCATGGACACTCATTGTCAAATTGTCCCATCTGCTGAACACTTTAGTATTGTTTACAGAAACTGCAATACATTACAGGATTACCATTCCTCACAGTCCTCTCCACTGTCCATGTTTGTCTTCTGAGGGCTTGTTCACAGAGCAGTGGTCCAAGTCAGTGATCTTCTTGTCCTTGGTCTTCACCTTTCCTTCTAGTGCTGGGTGCCAACTCAGCCCTAGCACTGGGCATCCTCTTGGCAACTGGTCACCCTGCTACATTGATGTCACAATTCTATTTTTGTAGACAACCATATTGTACAGGTAACACATGTATTTGTTGGGCCAACTGAGAGCTGATAGAAGTAGAGCTGTGTGGCTGATTAGGTATGAGAGCACCAAGGGCCTGATTCAGAGATGGATGGAATTTCTGAGTTACATATAAGTGAATCCATCTCAAATGTTATTGTAGCGGGGAGGTGTGTGTAGAAAATGGACACCTCCTTGTTGCCTCTGCAATCCCAGTGCTGAGACCGAGTCTGGGATCACCATTGGTCATGATGGTTGCCCCTTTTGGCCAGGCTGCATCCACTGACAAAGAACCTTGTCTCATTCGTCCTGGAAAATGGGAATGACACGCCCTTTTTCCAGAAACAGTGACCAGCCGTGCCCCCACCACCCAAATGCCACAGAATGTCAATTACGCTGTGGCTTGGAAAGGTCTGTGGGCAAAATCACAGGATCCATTCTGCACAGGGCATGTGCAGACCACTCACCATCGGAGATGTACGCTAACTGTCGAGTTAGTGTACATCTCTAAATCAGTCCTCTAGTGTAGTATCCATATGCAAAAACAAAATTGAGCATTAATTGACAAGATTATTTAAATGAGATTAAAGAAGGAGAATTTAAGTTGTGTTGTTTTACATAAAAACTCTGCATCTTAAATTTTCTGTAAAATAGATTCCATACCATGTGAAATACAAAAATTTGTATACATGTACTTACAAATGTACCCCAAATGTTATTGTTTATAGAACTTTGAAAATGAGAGGCAATAATTTAAATAATGGAAAAAGAAAGGAGAAAGAGAGCAAGGTTTGCAGAAGTAGTTAATAAACAGAGTTTTATAAAAGGAGATATTTATTTATACCAATTAAAATAAATTATTCATATAAAAATATATTTTTTTGAGAAAATGTACAATTTATATAAAAAAAATTAGACCTGAGTGGGTTGCTGCATAAAAGAAATCACTATATCAATGGTGGAAAAATCAGTTCCTAGCTGGCAAAATGGTGTGCGTTAATTACCATGTTCATTGTTGAATGTTCAATGGTTACAGAGGCAAATTAGTTACGAATGATAGATGATAATCCTGCAGCTCAGTGCAGTCTCTTTAAAGCTAGCTCCTTCAGCCAACCATTCTCACTGTTGTAGTCCATTTGTAAAATTGTAAAGGAGGTAGATGAGTTACCTGGTGTGGGTGATGTTCCTGCAGCTTGCTTTCCCTCTAGAGGTAGCTCCTTCAGCAAGGCTCAATCAATAAAAAGTATGGAACTTCTATGAGATCTATCCTTGAAATATAAATTGGTCTCCCAAGACCAGTTGTGTTTTCCACAGGCACTGTAAATATAGGTAACTGAAGTGAATAGCAAACTACAGCTCAGTAAATAGTCTAGCTTGTTTCACTGAGTACCACAGCTTTATGTAGGAAACAACTTTCAGTGATGGTCCATCATTCCAATTTTTTGTCTTCAATAATTTAAATAGTTCTACTACTGAAAAAAAACAATAGATTTATTGTTAAATTATTAGCCATAGTACAATGAAAGATCAAAAATTAAGATCAAAATGGTTTCTATAAATTAATTCATGGCTGCCATCAGAGGAATTATGGATGATAGTATCAATGTAAGGGGACCAGGTTCAATTATACCAGAAGTGAAATGCTTCTGATTCACAGACTGCCCATGAGTCAGGAGTAGTTTGCGTCCAGATTCTTATGTGCTGGCAATTTGTCTGCAGTTCTGTGCATCTCCTCCTCTCTACCAGTATCCACATTTGTGCCTCTGATATTTTCCTTGTGCACCTTTTCCATCTCTTCGCATGTGTGCCTGTGACACCACTCCCCATGTGTGCCTCTGCAAATGTTAACCATTTGTGGAACTGTCCTCCTTAACCATGTGGGCTACTGTGCATGTATGTCTTTACAACACATCTTTCTTTCTGTACTATTATACTACTAAGACATGCCCCGAGTGTCTCTTGAGAGAGACTGCACCATAGACACACTGTGGTACATATATACCACCACTGTGTCAACACCGATGGGTACTACAGTATATAAACTCCACTGCCACCACTGTGTGCACAGTATGTGCAAGTGTGTGCTCCAGATTCCGCACACCACCTGCATTAACACCTGCATCTGTCATAGTTGTATATGTATGTTCCTGCATCGTATTCCTGCTGTATTAACCCTGTGTTGACTCCTTTATGTGTTCTACCTGGTTAATAAATCAATCCCTGGTTAAGCTATCCATTGTGTGGAATGACCTCAATCACACTCCACTGATAGAATGGGATTGAAATACCGGTGGGTGTTTAGCCGCCAGTTCAAATCCTGACAGCGGATTCCTGACAGAAGGAGATCCCTACTGGGGCAGGTAAGTACTCTAACCCTAACCTGTTTTCCCCTAACTCTAACTCTCCCTTAGTGGTGCCTAACCCTAACCTCCCCCCTAGTGCCTAACCCTAACCTCCCCCCGGGGGTGCCTAAACCTAATGCCCTCTTACTGCTCCCTAAGCCTAACCCTACCGGGGGGGTGCCTGACCCTAATCTCTCCCTGGGAGTGCCTGACCCTCCCCCTAAGGGGTGCCTAACCCTAATACCCCCAATCCTAACCCCACTAGACTCCCTAATCCTAACCCCACACACATATGGCTAATGCTAAGGGCGCGCCAGACTTACCTTCATTCGGGCTGGCGTGTTCAGCATTCCAGCATTGGGATTAACATAGGCATTGGTATTTCAATGTTAAATCCCTTGCTGGGATTCTGCTGTCGAGATTGAGACCAGCGGCCATGCGGCCACCGGTCTCATAACTACATCCACCACTGATGGCTATAATACCATAAATTCTGCCAATACCTATCCCCATTCACCATGCATACCCCAGCCACCCACCACCATGTCTGCCCATGCTCTCCTCCTTCTCATGTATACCTCTAGCCAGTGCTCGAAGTGGGGCAGTATACATCGGTATGACATTATTAGAGAATTCACCAGCGCTGAGCACTGGGATCACATAATGGACCCCAATGCTGGAACAATAGCAGCATTGCAAGGAAATGTTTCCTACTGGGGACACATCTAAATCGGCAATTGGCAATTGGCACTGCAGCGGCGCTAGGGAGCCAAAAGAGGGGAGCTACACTGCAGTCAGCAGAGCACCGGCCACAAGCCAATCCTGGCTCATGGATCGGGTTGGCTTTTTGTATCTGGCACTGGCTGCGAGCCAATCATGGCTCACAGTCTGCCCCCACCAGCCAATGAGAAGGTGTGCGAACCATCATCAGTCCTCCAGACAGCTCCTGCAGCCCCTGCATGAAATTTTCCCCCTGGGACCCATCTGAGAGGTAAAGAGTCTAAGACTTCCCTTTGTATGCTTGGACTCATGTGCAGGCTGGTCCCATCCTGCCTGGGGTGAAGCAGCATGACAGTGTCAGAATGCATGGGCTGTGGTAGCTGGGGGCATCTAGGCTGGGGCATATGTGCCATGCAATATTAACATGGCACTTTTATACATGTCTGATCACTGGTGCTAGTCCATGTGCTGCACAGAGTCACTGAGCAGGGTGCAATTTTTCCAATATACATATTATTGTTATTTTCAGACTATTATAAAAAGTTTCCAAAATGCACATGCAAGATGCATGTCTCCTTAAATACATAAATAATGAAGAGATATGATAAAAAATTGCTTACATTACAATATCAGGCAGTGGTGAATGGGGTGAGAGTGATATGGAATCAGTAGAGAGAGGGGCAGGGGGTACGAGTGAGATGGAATCAGAAGAGAGAGGGGCAGGGGGAGAAAGAGGGAACAAGCAGTGAGAAGTGTGGGAGGTGAGAGAGAAGTCAGAGGTGCAAGGGGTGAGATGGAAGCAGGGACTGAAAGGGTAGCAGGGAGTCAGAGGTGCAGGGGGTAAGTACAGAAGAGAGAGATGCAGGTGATCACACACAAAGGAGAGTATAAAGGGCGTAAGAGGGTGATGTCACAACCACGTGACCCATGACAAAAGGGGCAGGGGTAATGTACAGAACAGGGGGCCAAAAGTGTCAGCTCACCATGCTTTGGGCTCAAGTTTACATCCCCCTCTATGCCCATGTGGATAGTAACATTGGTCATGGACAGCAGCAGTCACGTGGTTGTGACATCAGAGGTCCTTTCTCCAACTTGGATCTAGCAACAACTATAAGGGGGTTACCTAGGATGCAAATATGGATACATGAGGATCATGACAGACAAAGTAAACAGATAAAAGAAAGCAGATGGGACACTTTAAAGACATAAAAGAGAGGTGAGCAATCTTTGTTCAACATATCCTACTACATAGTGCAATTAAAACATTTACTGTATTATCAAATTCCCTAAAGTTTTGCTGGGGGGTTGGGGGGGCTTAAGATTCTAAATTCCATACCCCCCACCTCTAAATTCCCACTTCGAGCACTGCCTTTAGCACCATTCCCCATGCACTGTTTGCCTCTAACCTTACTCTTCATGTATGCTTAAGCTCCTGTACTAGAAAATTTAAGACAAATATAGAGAAATCAGCAAATGCCTGATAGGAGGGGTCTGCCCCTACCAGTGACAGTGAAGTTTATATGAGGTTGACATAATATCACCTTTACATTTTCCATTGCTGGGATTGACAGGGACAGTGACATGTGGGGAAGTCTTAATGACATGTACAATTGATGTGGGGTTGTCTGATGGCATTGGGTACGGCCTGGTAGACATGTGGGGAAATCTGAAGAGCATGTGGTGAGGTGTGAGTGGCAAGTAAGGAACTGGTTTTGTATATATATACTTTGTGGGGCATCAAAGCATGTGTGGGGCATCAACGCATGTGTTTGCTCTTAGCACAAGTGCTCCAAGCCACAACTTTGTGTTAAATGGATTATTAGACAAAGTAGGGTTGCTCTTCCTGTTTCATTTGTACGAGGCCCTACAATTTCTCATACCAAAAAAGTAAGGTATGCTGAAGTGACTGCTTTTATTGAAATAATTCACTTACTATGTCTATTATACTGTAGCTGTCAACAACACTGCATTATTATGTGAGTAACCTTTAAGCATTGTGGGCTTGATTCTGAGACACACACAAAAGCGAATGCAGCTTTGTCTATTGGCGTTGCCCCTCTGCGAGTTTATGCAAATGGCCTACAAACTCCTTCCCTTGTGTACATTCATGTGGCTGATTGTCCAAGGACTAAAAAGTCCACTTTTATTGCCTGTACATGCTGTAATACCGATTGGTGCATCATAATACACCACCATTAGTCGCACCAACAAAAGTTGCACCAGTCCTGTGGCAGGTACAGTTTCTCCATCTGACCACAGCCTCCTTTGCTTTTGGCTGTGCATCTGGAAATTCAGAACACTTACATTGACACACCCACAACACTCCCATAATATGCCCACTGAACAGACTATTTTTGCATGAGCTGCTAGCCACCTCCCAGTCACTGCCCAGGTACACCCATCATTTTTCTGTCACTTTATTGATACAGTCTGTCCCGATCGCAACAGCACCTTTTTGCATACACTTTGTAAACCCTGTGTCATAGGGGTTTCCAGAACTTTTTGCATATTTGCTATTGAAAATAATCGCTCAACTATGTAAGAATCAAGCACTGTATTTGCTTTTGTAAAAAGTAGAAGTCAAATGTTTTGTTACCTCAACAAAATCTATTAATTATTAAGGCCTACCTCAATTATCATAAAAAGGAGTATAGCAGGTTGTCCAGACTACAGTACAAGACCAGGAACATGGGGAAAATAATGAAATATGTAATAAAAAAAAGCATTTTAATAAATTTTCATCTTTTAGACTTGTATTTACCTTTCCATTTCCTGAGAATAGAGCTAATTACTTAACAGGTTCACTTGTTCCTTATGCATTGTTATATCTGCCATCTGTTTGAACAAACAGCAGGGAAGAGAAAAAAGTAAACAAAACAAAAAAATAAAAATGAATTGATGAAAATAGTCATCCATTATTTCCTTATTCCATTTATACAGTTTGTTCTATAGAGCTACTGTACTGTATAGCTACAACTTTGGCTTTCAATGGTGTATTTCAAGTTCCTAAATGTAGTAAATAATTTTTATCACATATTTTCAATTATTTATTTTTTTTAGATATGATTGCAAAAATCAGTTACAGATTTGGGCACAGCACTTAGCAAAAATCTATTCAGGACCTCAAAACAACTTGATTTTTACACATCTTGAAGCTAATGAGGATCTTGCAATCTAAGTGGGGGTGACTGAATACCAGGTATTTCTATTTAATGGGATATATTTTGCACAATCCATGTGCATTCATATGCATTTATTAATGAAAACATTAAAATGTACCAATATGCAGAGCCGTAACTAGACTTTTTGGTGCCCTGTGCCAGAAAGAGCATTGGCGCCCCCCTAATTAATCAAATAGGGACATAAAGCACCCGAAAAAGGGGCATGGCCTCATGGGGAAGGGCCAGGCAAGAGATAGAGGAGGCCAGGAAATGCTGGGGATAAAATAAGAGGAAGCTACAAGTGAGAATGATGATAAACAGAAAATTGACAGGCCCAAATAGTGCCCCCTGCCCTGCGGTGCCCTGTGCCATGGCACTGGTCGCACTAACCTAGTTACAGCCCTGCCAATTTGACACTGGCCCTGATTAAGAGCCACTCGCTAGATGCGGTCGCTTGCTCCCAGAGTATGCAAATCCAGCAAACGCCCAGCAAGCCAGGCTATCGCACGTCAGGCTATCGCACGGCAAGGCATTAGCACACCCACTTTGTCTTGGCGTTCGATCACTTTGTGTATGCAGACGCCCACCAGCCATTCATAAGACGCCCACTTGTGCACGTCATCTCCTGGAAGTGCATGAAAACATTGGTACATCGAGCACCATTGGATGTACTCGCAGTGCTTGAGGTTTACTATACCTTGCTGAAAGCACTGCGAGCACTTCAGTGTATAATTCAACCAGCTGACATGTACTTGACACTGCCTTTTAATCATGCATGCCTCTGAAATGGTGTTAAGATTATCAGGCACGCCTGCGTTCGCACCTCTATTCCCCCATTTATAATGTCCAGCCCCTGTTACCACCCACAATGGCTTGACATCTCACTCACTCATTCAGCTGGGCTTTCTATGCTGGGGAAGCGAGTACTTCCCAATTGCACACACTAGTTCACGCACGCACACTGCTATACATACGCATGCGCACATTGCAAAACATTGCTCACTATGAGCGATCGCTTGCTAGCGAACGGGTCTGAATTAGGCCCACAGTCTTGTTCACTTACTTTAAAAATGTATTAAATATAAAAGTAAGGAGTGCTTTAGAAGATAAAAAAGAATAACTGCTATTTATAAACTGGGTTACTCTGACATGTCTGAACCTGGAAGAAATGTATCTCATAATTGATCACTTTACTTTTTATGCTTTATAGAGATGGGCTCCACATTAACTTTTTGATACATTGGCCCAATAATTAATTTCTCATTGTTGCAATATGTGTCGATAATAAATTATAATTATAA
Source organism: Taudactylus pleione (assembly GCA_031769625.1). Lineage (NCBI taxonomy): Eukaryota > Metazoa > Chordata > Amphibia > Anura > Myobatrachidae > Taudactylus > Taudactylus pleione. Next base: position 1,654,305 of record JAUIMM010000614.1, read on the forward strand.
CATACAGGTGCTAAAATGTGAATATAGATAAATATTCCACGATGACAGAAAAATTAATATTGTTTTTACCAAATCAGTATAAAAGTACTAGCCACAAAAGGGCTGGTATCATTTTGTACACATGTATTTAGGCATAAGTGATCACTTACTTAACATGCAGACACTAAAATGTTGACATATGATTATTACATGATTTTTAGGGTTAGCTTAGGTTTAGAGTTAAGGTTAGGCTTAGAGTTAGGGTTAGGTTTATGGTTAGTGCAGAGGTTCCCAAACTCGATCCTCAAGGCATCCTAAAAGTCCAGGTTTTAAGGATATTCATTCTTGACAACAGGTGCCTTAATTAGTACCTCAGTTAATTTGACTTAACCACCTGTGCTCAAAACTGAATATCTCTAAAACCTGAAATGTTGGGGTGCCTTGAGGACTGCATTTGGGAACCTCTGGGTTAGAGGTTAGGGTTAGGTTTAGGGTTAGAATTAAGTAAAAAAAACATGTTTCAACATTTTAGTGTTGTTTTGTTAAATGATTACCTTTTCAATGTGTTGACCATTTAACCCTGTCATCCTAATTACATGTCTAGAGAACAATTTTCAACCTAATGCTCATGTTGATCTATTGACTGTTGACATTCAGAACTACTTGACCTTTTGGCGTCGACCTTCTGAATGTCAATCTTTTCAATGTCAATCTTTCATACCACACCTTGGGCCAATGCAGAATCAAGCACAGGTCCAGTTTGCTTGTGTTATTTAACATAGCGCATGCTCTATAGCCATGCAAATGCAAAAGTCAAAGTTGTAGACATATCCATTTGTAGCTGAATGAGCATAACTGGGTGACATTGGGGCATGTGCATATTTGCTAAGATTAATGAGGGTGTGTTGGGGGCACGTTGAAGGGAATGTTGCCTATGTTGGGTTGCGTGTATAGAGTCCTGTTTGTTTTCAGAATAGTGCTAGTGAATCCTGATATTGATATCAACTATGAATATAGGTAAGAAAAGTGTGGCTGCATAGACAGATAAGCACAAAATAGCAAACGGGAGTATATCCATATTTAGTTCAGTGCATGTAATGTGAGTGCAATTGTGTCTGACTTGCAGGCAACTCTGTATCAGCATATATTAATACAGTGTTATATGCCAAAGTTTATTAAGATAAAGTACCTTATATGAGATTGCCCAATGTATATTTTGATTTGTCCACTTTTGTGACATGCCATGCCTTACAAGTGAATGTATTTTATTGTTAGTCATTGTAAATTTGACTTTTTCGGACAACAGTTTTCATATACTACCCCATTCTAACAATATTTATCAACATGACTTTATTTTAATAGAACTAAATCGCAACTGCATATTCACCAACTTTCATTTGCAGTTTCAAGAGTCATCCTATGTCTGCACATCTGTCATTGTTACATACTAATTCTGCTTCATTTTAAATTGCCATCATGATCTTTATTTCTTCATTGATATGTGTGTACGGCACCAAGAGATTATCTTTGCCATCTGTTAAATATAAAATGATGTTCATAGCATTTAAAATCCAACATTTTTTATTTAGAGTGAAAGGAATTTATCCAACTTCCTGAACTATGACCAAATCATGGAGTGCTTTATTATATCTGCTCAAGTTTGTTTATTTGTTCTGTACCAATGCCATTATAGGTACTGTATGTACATTGCAATTAGGGATGTGCGCCGACCCAGTGTTTCAGTTTTGGTTTTGGATGTGTATCGCCTCGTGTTTTGGATCTGGATTGTTTTTGCCAAAACTGCCCCTTGCGTGTTTTGGTCTTGGATCTGTATTTTTTTCAAAAATGTATAAAAACTGCTAAAATCACATAGTTAGTTTTTTCTTGTTCCTACAGTATTATTAACCTCAATATGATTAATTTCCACTCGTTTCCAGTAAATTTTGACCACCTCACAATATTGTTTTCATCCTGTTTAGGCCTAAAATTTGTACCAAGCTAGTTGGCTGACTAAACTAAACGGCAGCAGTGGGAGGCACAAACACGTGGCAGTTCAACTTCCAACATGATAGATAAGGAAACATATGTTTTTATTAATCAAGAGGCCTGATGGAGCTGCAGCATGTACATTATGTAGTTATAGGCAGGGAAAGGAAGTGTTAATTGGTAGTAAATTTAATTTCATTTTTTGATTCTGAAGCAAATTTAGGAGGAGGGGAGAGCATGGGTGAACAATATGTCCCATCTTTTGCCCACAAAATCAACTTAGTGGCTCAAAAGGGGCATGCAGGAGATGCTGTCTGTGGCCATAAACATTTCTGGACTTTTTTGGCATATAGCAACTGCATGTCAAAGATTGCAGCAGCAGTGGCAGATCAACTTCCAACATGGCACATCAGGAAACAAATGTTTTTATTATTCAAGAGATCAGAGCGAGTTGAAGTATGTATGTAGTTTAAGGCAGGTTAAGGAAGATTTTATTAGTAGTAAATTTAATTTCATTTTTGGATTCCGAAGCAAATTTATGAGGGAGGAGGGGAGAGGAGATTGGAAGTAATTTTAAAAAAATATAATATATAAATCAATCACATCAGTCCTTGCCCCAGAAGACTCCTTGAGTGCTATGCCATTTTCTGCTGCTGGGAGTGGATTTTCATCCCAGAAGGTTACCGGGAAGACTAATAGTAGTGCTTTAAAAAACAATTGAATGTTAAAGAATCTTTTGCAAAGGGGCAGTAAGTTGTCACAAGCCACCGTGCTGCCAATACTGTGTGGGTGAACACCGGGCAAGCATTTGCTGAAGTCTCCTCCTTCCTCCTGTTAGGATCTGTGGTAGCAGCATTTTGTTTGCAGTCCCAGTCTTCATTGCTGCTAAGGCTCTACACTAATTACTGCCTGTCTGTGTGCAGTGTCAGGTGCATGCTGATTGATTCTCCTGTCTGTGCAAAGCCCAGGTGCTCACTGGTCTCTCATTAGGGAGTCTTGCTCTGGTTGGGCCCTGTTTTTGTTCAATTCCAGCCAGCCCTTCACTCCATGCTGGGGATAGAGTTACTCGTACTTCCAGTTGTTCCAATCTCCTGTTTGTTCATTCGAGTATCTGTGTCCAGTTTAAGCCATTTGTTCCATCCAAGAGGCATCGTCTGCATTCCATCTGCTGTGTGCTGCTTGAGTCATCTAAGCAGTATAGTATGTATCTCTACCCTCAGCCGCATGTGTCATCCCAAGGGTTCAGAGTACACCTCCATCCCGGGCCCATAGAAGCATCCAGCAGCTAGTGTCAACCCGGTGACACTGGTCACATCTCAGCATCCCAAGTGCGCAATCCAGTGCACAAAAGGTACTGATCACTTGACAATTGTTGCCTGGTTTTGGTTAGAAATAATTCCGCACACTAATTAATGTCAGCTGCACAAATATCCTGCTCATTCTGGTGCACTTCCACTTAGGTATCCATGATTTCTATGTCAGCATGTTCACTTGTGCTTACATCATCATAAGAGACAGAACCACCAGTCTTAAATAAAGGCCAAGGCCTTTGCCTTTACTTGCCACTTCATGTGGTGAAAGGCATATTACCAATTTTATGTCCTTCTTTAGTTAACTCTCCTTTTGATGTATTTTTCTTAACCACTGTAAAAGATTGGTTCTTGATTTTAGATGCCCTGTATGACCTTTGGCATTGGCTTTAGTAGATGATGTAGATGGGCTAGTATTATCATGACTAGTGGCACTGGCAGCAGCTCCAGCACTAGTATGCGGTTCCTGCTCTCTTCTCAACTGATTTTTCTCCATATCAACAAACACAAATTAAGTGGGATACAGCACACACGTCAATTTGTACCAATTTTAAATATTGTATTGTGATATCAATGACCTATAGTGTCACAAGATTTTTTATGAATAGGAATAGAATAACACACTGCACTACCACTAACAGTGTCACAAGGTTTTTTTATGAATAAGAAAAGAATAACACACTGCGCTGGCACTTAGTGTCACAAGATTATTTATGACTGAGAAAATAATAACACACTGCGCTGCCACTTAGTGTCACAAGATTATTTATGACTGATAAAATAATAACACACTGCGCTGCCACTTAGTGTCACAAGAGTATTTATTAATAGGAATAACACACTGCGATACCACTTACAATGTCACAAGATTACTTATGAATAAGAAAGGAATAACACACTGCACTACCACTAAGTCTCACAAGATTTTTTATGAAATAGAAAAGAATAACACACTATGCTACCACTTACAGTGTCAGAAGTTTTTTTTATGAATAAGAAAAGAATAACACACTGCACTGCCACTTACAATGATGCCATTATGTTTTATATATAATGTATGTTATTTAGCACTTTGTTGTGGTCTAGTAGTCAGATTGTAGTCTAATAATTTATTCACAATTGAGGAAATAAGTGAAAAGTTGAATATTAGACTGCGCTACCACTTACAGTGTCATAAGGTTTTTATGAGTAAAACACAGCGCTACCACTTACAATGTTATAATATTTTTTTTATGAATAAGAATAACACAGTGTGCTATTACTTATAGTGTTACAATATGTGGACAAAAAACTGTGGTCTGGCCGGCAGAATCACCAAACAATAATAGCGCATGTAAGTTGCTAGCACACACACACACAAAAAAAGCACTTTTAATTTTATTGTTACTGAGAAAGAGCCCCCTTGAATGAGTTAGCAGCCCCTTGATGAACAACACAGACAGTACCAATTTTTTATGGACAATAATGCACCACTGCCAAGTGCAGACAGACCACCTGCAGTGTCACAAATACATTGACGATAAACTGCGGCAGTATCACCATACAATAATAGCACAGATAAGTTGCTAATGCACAAACACAAAAAGAAAGAAAGAAAGAAAGAAAGAGAGAGAGAGAAATAAAGAGAGAGAGAGAGAGAAAGAAAGAAAGAGAGAAAGAAAGAAAGAGAGAAAGAGAGAAAGAAAGAAAGAAAGAAAGAAAGAAAGAAAGAAAGAAAGAAAGAAAGAAAGAAAGAAAGAAAGAAAGAAAGAGAGATAGAGAGAAAGAAAGAAAAAGAGAAAGAGAGAAAGAAAGAACTTTCATTTTTTTTACACTGGGAATATCACCCCTAATTGACAGAGCACCCCCTGGACAACAGAGAACCCCTTTATGGACTGCAACCCTAGCCTGATGAACAGTACAACAACACATCAGCAGCCACAGTTAATTGACAGGACAAGTAGCACAGCAGCTGCAGCACCCACTGAAGGAAGCCCTCCTTTATATACTGCAGCCTAAGCCCCTTTATGGACAACACAGCAGAAACCTTCAGCCCATGACCTCAACTGGACACAGACACTGAGTGACTGACAGTGACTACACTTCTGCTAGTTTCTCTCCCCACAGAAAATGGCACTGAATACATGGACCTTTATAAAATCCAAAACCCGTGAGAATCCGACAGCGGGAGAATGACACACTTTGCCTCATTTTTGTATCTGGCTCAGGCAGGAAAACTCAAGCTGGACTCAGATCTCACCTCTGAACATGAAGTTTGGGTGGGTCCACTTCTCGGAGAACCAGACCCGCTCATCTCTAATTGCAATGTAAGTATTTTGTAATTTCCTTACTTCCAATTTTGTAAATTACAACCACACTACTATTTAAATGTGTTTATTGTAAAGCACTCCTAGGCATTTCCTAGGAGGAACAACATGTATCAAAAATAGGGTGAGATTTATCAACGCCTGGCGGAAGATAAAGTGGAGAGAGATAAAGTACCAAATAATCAGCCGGCATTTTTTAAACACAGTCTTTAAAATGAAAGAAGCTGATTGGTTGGTACATTATCTCTCTCCACTTTATCTCTCAAAGATTTTATAAATCTCCCCCATAGTGGGCTTTATGGCTCCTAACATTTTCCTAAATTACCAATATAACACCCAGCACTGTTTCTAATCACATAGTAAGATTTGATACTGTAAATGTTAATAATACTTAAACCATAAAGTATTTATTTGTGGTGCTTATAAGATGGAAAAAAATCACATTTGCAAAATGACTAATACAGTAGTAGTTTCTAAAAATACAAAGTCTCCATAAAAAAACAAGTATAATTTGTGTCAGTACCACAAAGAAAAACAATGATAATAATGTTAGAATGTGATGTCCACTATTGTCAGAATATGACCTCAACATGAGTAGCGAAAGGGTTATGGCTCAAGATTCTTGTTGATCCCAGTGTTTTGGTTTTGGATCCAAATTCATCTTTGTATTTTGATTTTGGTTTTGGATCTGTATTTATTTTATAAAATTAAACAAACAGCTAAAATTATGTAATTTGGGCCTGTTCCTTCCTACAGGATTATTAACACCAATAACATTAATTGCTAGTCAATTCCAGCCAGCTTTGACCACAAAAGAGATCACAATGTTCTTCACCAATATTGTCCAATGGCTTGCTGACTAAACTAAGCAACAGAGCAGTGACACAAACACATTGCAGTTTAAAAGACTATAGCACGTCGATGAAACAGTGCCACACGGCAGAGGCAGACTTAATGGCAGTTTAATAACTATATAACCCCATAGAAACCAATAATGTTTTAATTAATCAATAACTATATCATAGGCCTGAGGGCAGTACAGAGAAATTGAGATGGAGTATGTTTGTAGTGGAAGACAGGTAAAGGAGCGAAGGATTAGCTAGTTAATTTAATTGTTTGATCGATAATGAAAATTTGTGAGGGAGGAGGGGGTAGTATGGGGAGCATGTAAGCCTCCTAATATTTGTTAGTGTGAGGCTGATTTGGAGTTTGCAGCTTTGCTATGCAACAAATAATTTTCTTGGCTACTTGTTTCAACCCGTGTCAGGATTCCTTGGCTATTAACATTGCATTATTTTCTTGCTAATTATGTGTTGTAATGTACTAGAGTAATAACCAATAAAATGATTTTCAATGCAAAAAAGACCATCCTAAAGCCCCCAAAAATATAGCACATTATGAAATGAAATGTGGTAGAAGATGTAATTGTCCTTGTCCTTATGTTGGATATTAGAAAGGACATGCACAGTTTAAACAACAAACAATACATTGACAGGGACTGCCAATTTAGTGGCTGAAGTCCTTTATTTGGGCCTCCACAAAACAATTTTTTTTGAAGGACTACCTCTGATCTGGGTGTTGGCTGTGGAGATTGCATGTGCTGGTCCAAATTGCTGGAAGCTGATACTGGACTGTTTGTTATTATTCTATAAATTATCACTTTGTTAAAAAATTGTATGTACTCACTGCATATGATGTAAACAGGGAGGAGGTGCCTAGATGGTTAATGTGCCTACCTGTACTAACTTTGGCCTCGCAAATGGTACAGATGCCATAAAAAATGTCAGGATTTCTGTAAAAATAATTCCACACCCATAAGGTCACTTTTCTGGTCTTATGCCCAGGCATGACAACGGCTTTCTTTTTATCATGGGCAAGAACTGCTGCCATTGGTGGCTGACTTACACAAACAACATCCTCATTAGCATTAGATAGTACAAAAATATCCCCCTCATCCTCCTGTTGCACTTCCACAAGGATATTCTCAATTTCTATTATGTAACTATCTTTACTTGTACTGTTCATCCCCACATTTGCAGAGGGTGCAAAATGGTGGAGAACTATATGACTACAGTATCAGAAAAGTCAGACTCAAACATAGCACTCTTGGACACCCTTATGTCCTCAGGGATTTGTGACATTTATGAACACACAGTTTGTTCTTCAACTTTAGTGGGAGGTTCACATCTCTTCAAGAAGTAAATTCACTAAAAGTTGATTTGAGGTCTAGTTTAAAATTGACCAAAATAGAAACAACATCCCCACAAAATCGACCCCAGTGTTTCTAATCAAATTAGATAATTTACTAACAGTCAATTATTGGTTCCATTCTGATTTTGATAGTGCATTGATTTATATTTAAAGTTCTAAACCTGTTCTGATAACAGTCAATTAGAACCAAGAATGGACTCAAAATGGACATCACTATACAAGTGCCTCTCTACTGGCCAAAACAGGTCACATGCACTTTATTACCCACAAACACTTTTTTCAAGTACTAAATTGCATAATCCTGAAAATGTAAATGCATTGCTGTGCCTTGTCTCCCCTGTTATAGGCATCATAATAAGGTTTCAGCCAATTGCACATGTTTTATAAGTTAAATAGACCTACTTCAGATGTGTATATTCGATTTAGTGACTTTAGGTCCATTTTGAATCCATTTAGAAAATAAGAGATTTGTGTAGAACTCTATGTTAAAGTATTTATGTTTTGTTTGATGTTCTTTTTCAGTTTAAAGTCTTTTTTCTGGTGATATTCAGTCCATTTTGCCATTAGTAAATGCCTGATTTTCAAAATGGAAATAAAGTAGACTAAAAATCAACTGAACATCCAAATCAACTGTTAGTAAATATACTCTCTAGAATCTGAGTGAGAAATTGATGCATATTCATATCAGGTTACAGAAGAAGATGTCTGACAAAGCAATTCTAGAACCACCACTTACAAATAAAGGCCAAGGTCTGAGCCTTTTATTTTCTGTGCATGTGCATGTTGGCAATTTTATGTTTTCCAGCAGAAACATTTCCGTTTATTATTAGAGGTGAAGCTTTTTTCTTTAACATTTTGAAATATTAATTTGATTTATTGTGCCCTGTCTTAAACCCACTATGGCCTTGAGAATCGGTTCTTGTAGATGTTGAAGTGATATCATTATGACTGGCAGCAGCTGCAGTGCTAGTACTTGGTTGTTATTCCTGCTCTTCTGTTGACTGATCATGATCCATATCAACTCACAGTGCTGATATTAATGGTAGCACGGCACCTAGTGAACATTATTTTTGAAGACAGTGCCATTGCCTGTTCCTGAACACATACAATTTATAGGAAAAAAAAGTTTATTGTTTTAACAAATTACAACTTCACACTGTCACTTCAAACACTAATATTAATGGTTACATGGCACCTACTGAATGATATTTATTAAATCAGTACCACTACCTGGCCCTAAATACACACAAGTTTTAGAAAAACATTTTTTTCTTTTCTTGGCAAATTCACACTTTGACTCCCAGCACTGATAATAACAGAGGCATGACACCTACTAAGTACTATTTTTTAACACAGTGCCACTGCCTGGCACTGAACACACAAGATTTAGAAAAAAAACATATTTTTTTTAACAAATGACAAATTACTCTGTGACTCCTAGCACTGATAATAATGAAGACACAGCACCTACTGAACATTATTTTTTAACACAGTGCCCGTGCCTGGCCCTGAACATACACAAGTTTTAGAAAATAAAAGTTATTTCTTTTTTTTAACAAATGACAACTTCACACTGTGACTCACAGTGCTGATATTAACGGTGACATGGCACCTATCAAACATTATGTAACACAGTGCCATTGCCTGGCCCTGAACACACATAAGTTTTAAATATTTATTATATTAAATATTTTTTTCTTCTTTTTTAACAAATGGCAACTTCACTATGTGGCTCACAATGCTGATATTAACAGTGGCATGGCACCTACTGAACGCTATTATTTGACCATTTTATTTTATTTTTTCAAAATGTTGCCTGCACTGAACACATGCCTCATAGCCTTTCACAGTCTTACACAGCCGCAGCAGTGGTTGCATCCCATAGCCCTAGATTGTGCACCACACAGTCCTTCACTGACACAGTCTTCTTAATGCTGCAGGCAGCCTACAGCCCTTCACAGCAGTGCTAAGTTGCACCTCAAATCTCTTCTTTAACACTGATCTAGTGCTGCAGACTACAGTCTACCCTAACCCTCCAGCATATTGTATGCCATGTATGGTGATAGAAACCAAGCCCATGCTCACAAGTACTGGTATATGAAAAATTCAAGTGGGTTAAGTTTTCAGAAAACCAAGCCTGCTCATATTTAGTTAAGACTGACTCTAAATAAGGCCCATAATAATTGCTTATAGAAAGTAGACTTGGAAACAGTCACATCTGCATATAGTCCACACATAGCCGTAGCAATAGTGGGTGCAGGAGGTGCCACTGGTATGTGGCTAAGATGCTTAGGGAGCCCCACATGCAAGTCATATAGTTGTCTACTATGTTATGAGATTAGCTTCTAAGCAAATGAATTCTGGCCTGAAAGGGATTACTCATCAGTGTCACTCTCAGTCTCTGTTTATGCCTCTCAGTAAAACTCTACACTGATTTCCACTTCCATGCTCCCGTTTCACCCTTACAGCCATGACAGAGCTAATCAGTGAGCCTGACACTGTTTGAAAGTTTGCTTCTCCTTGATTTCTGCCTTTGTGAAGTGAGCTGGGAGGTGGGAATTGAGCTCCAAGATCAGGAATGTTCTAGAAAGGAACAGTGTGCTGAAATTAGGAAAATGTTCAAAGTGGAAATTCCTGCATTAGGAAGTATTCAAGTTTAGATAAGACCTTGTTGGTCCCTGATACCTTATCCTCTGTATTTGCACCCACTGAAAACTGTAATTTTCTCAGTCTGAAGGCCACGCTGACTTGGGACTGCCATGTAAGATTCAAAAGCTGCCAATAGTGATAGAGCACTTGAAGTGTCACCATTAGTAAATAATGTGAAATACAAAAGGCCAAATATTAACCAGGGCACTTCTGTGGGGCATAGCATAAACTACCTCTGTAAATAGAAGTGTCTCCTAGAAACATGAGGGTGGGGCCCATTCAAAATGAGTGTGATCATTTCTGCACACAATCCTCAGATGTGCACACAGCAACTATAGCATATAGTTGTCATCCTGTATGTTGAGCAGAATATTCAGAATGGAGTGGCAATTCAGATCTTTAGACCACAGACATGTAAAAGAGAGCAACTAACATGTCGTTCTCCATATTTGTTACTAAAGGGGCATTTACATCAGTGATTTTGATGAAATTTACTTTTAAATGTATCATGGGATCATCTTTATTTTTAATAGCTAAAGCCATGTCTTAAATAATCTATTTTCTGACCTATTTCCAGATGCAAAATTGCCCTGTAGTGTCTCATAATATCAAACACATCTTCCAAATAGATTATTCCCACTCATCCTATTTCATTTAAATATATAATGCCATAAAATTAAATCTAATTTTTTTGTGGATATACTATGCTTTAAGGCATATATTTTTGTTGGATTCTATAAAATAATGCCCATCCTCCAGTCTGTATGTCAAATACTAATTAAATCTTATGTATGCATACTCCCCTGCTAAGTATCTTTTTAAATCAGGAAAGAAAGTGAAATGGCCACAGATACATAACAATGGTAGTGTGATTCCATTACAGAAGAGGGTGGTCACACCAGTGGGGTACCTCACAATTTTATGACTCATGAGACCAATGTGTATCTATCAGGACGTAGTGAAAGAGCCTTCAAAGCAGGACTGTTCCTCTAGATTGGGACATTTAGTAGGTATGTATATAAATAAATTGTTCAAATCAGAATTTTTTTTTAAAATAAATAAATCACTATGTTTTCTGTGTTACAGTACTCCTTGGCAATTCTCTTGGTATAAGAGTAGGAGCCTACTGATTTGTGGTTTGAACCTCTAAAAACAACAACAGTCTGAGGGCTGTGGGATTACAGTTCGATGGTCGGGCAGTGTGCATCACCTGGCCGCTCGCAAAAGCTGTGGGTGGTCACCCACAGCTTAATGAGTGGCTAGATGGCCACACAAAATAAAACAAAAATGCCCTTCAGACCTGTTAGCTGCCTCCGCCAGCGAGCGGGTCTGAATCAGGGCCTCTGTCTCTTCATTTTAGAATTATGTAATGTTTATTGTCTAACAATTAGAGATGTGTGCATCTGTGGTTTTTTTCAGTTCTAATTTATCATCAAGTTTTGGTTTTGGCAAAGCCACCCTCAAATGTTTTGGTTCAGATTCGGTTTTGGTTTTGTTATTCTTTAAAAGTTTATAAAAATAACTAAAATAATTTCATTTGCTCCTATTTTTTTTCTTTAAGTTTTATTACCAATCAAAACTATACATTTCCAGTCAATTTTGACCACCTCAGAGCACCTAAAATCACGGGGTTGGGGTTTAAATGCAATCCAAACCACGCAAGATCTGTGTTTTTAAATCTGAGTGCATAATTGCGGGAAGACCTTAGTCAGGACTCTGTTCTACTCGGACACTGTTTAAAGAACATCACTGTTTTACAATTTTGACACTGTATAAAATACAATAAAGAAAAATCTTGTAAAAACTTAGAAATTATATTCAAATCTTTTATGTATATATATATATATATATATATATATATATATAATCATTGAAAAATGGGCAGGGTGCAAATAAAAAAAATAAAAATAAACTGAGCATTTGTTATAGTAATGGAAACCAACTTCCAGCTGGTGAGCATGCTTTTGTTGCCCTTAATAGGAGTAGGAGCAAAACACAGTATGTCCCTCAAAGGGTATGTATTCATTATGTTGATAATGTCAGTATTCAGAATGTTAACACTAGAATGTTGACATTCAGAATGTTGACATGGTTGAAATGTTGACAGTGAACATGTCAACATACACAATGTCAACATGGATATAATGGTGGCATGGTCATTATGTTGACTTTGTCCATATCAACAATCACAATGTCAACATTACATGTTTAGTATTAGGGCTAAGGTTAGGGATAGGTGTAGGTGTTACATTTAGAGTAGGGTTAGTGCTATAACAGTAGAAAAAAAATTCAACATAAGAAATGACAATATTTTGACCATATTGACAATATGACCATGTCAACAATATGCATGTCAACTTGTCATATGTCAACATTTTGAATGTCACCATAATTTATCACACCCCTAAAATAGAGACTACTAGCTCTGCATGCAAAACCATGGGCTCCTCCAGGCCTCATGGGCTTTGGGGTGGCATATTTAACAACATTGGGAACCCTGAAAAGTCAATTTTGGTAACACAGTGTAGGGGAAAACTTGCTGAAGTAAGCAGGAAACAAACTATCACTGTCAATTTGTTTTATTGTTAGAGTCATAAAATGATTGTCAACCACACCAAGGACAGGACTTCATTCTAAATGGTAGCACCAACCTTATTTGCAGCAGGGGGTGCCATGGTGAAATATTATGCATGAACATACATAGATGTTATTCTATCAGCCTAGGCCTGGGGTGCCATGCAGAGGGGAACCCCTTTATTGGGGCAATCCCCAGGGATCCCCGGTCTGGGCTGACTAGTGGTCAGAGTTGATGCTCAGGCTGGTGAACCTGGTAAAAGTGCTCCCTTGGCTGTGGCATTAGCCCCCTGCTAGAAAATATCCAGTGCTTGTTCTGGATAATACAGGGGGACCATAATACAGGGGGACCATAATACAGGGGGACCTGACACATTTTTTCCATGTATTTCCAGAACCAGGACCAGCTCAAAGCTCAGTCCTGGTCATGCAGAATATGGGGGACCCCTACATTGTTTGTCCCCTGTATTTTGGCAGCCAGGACTGGTTCTGAATAGCCCAGTGCTAGTTGTGCTTAATATGGTGGACCCCTACATTGTTTGTCCCCTGTATTTAGCACCATCAGGACTATGTCTGCAAAGCCTGGTGTTGGTTGCTCTTTTTTTGGGAGAGGGCATGCCATTTTATTTACAAGTTTTAACACTTTATCATCAGAATTTTTTTAAACACAGCATCACAGATGGATCTCACTGAACCATCCGCGCATCTGTGTTTATTTTTATCACACATAGATGCAGGCATCATGTATCTCCCTGACCCATTCATGCTGCAACTGTCTGCCGCTGCTGGGTCCTGCAGCCCTCACCAACGACCACATCGCCACTACTAATGCCTGCTACACCCCCCAGGGTCCCTGCTGCAAATAACAGCCACTTATTTCACCCAGATCACACTGCCACTAATGTACTAACTGTAACTTTCTCAATTACCTAAACCCCAAAAGCACCTACCCTGGAACAATAGCTACCTAATAAAATAAACCCTAAGTTTAAATTTGGCACTACCCTGAGTTATGCTTTCCCAAAAATCCCCCATAGAGAACAGCAGAAAAGTGGTCAAAACTGAGTGGTCCAGTTGGAATTTTAGATTATTCTCAAGTCCATCTTTTTCTTTTGCCATGAAATGTGGCTTGCAGCACTGAGAAACATGTCTACTTGTCCATGCCAAATTTCAGCTTGGTAACTCCAATATCTTTTGAGGTGTAGCCCCTTAAACATTATTCCCCCTCCAGAGTTCTCTATGGAGAATGCCATTTTTTTCGAGTCAGCCTTAATATAAGGGCATGACTCTCCCCATATATATATATATATATATATATATATATATATATATATATATATATATATATATATATATATTAGGGGTGAGCGGGTTCAGATTTCTGAAATCCGAACCCCCCCGAGACCCACCGATCCGAGGCTGATCCGAGTCAGGCTCGACTTTTCCCATCTGACTCGGATCTGAAATCGAGGCAAAACGTCATCATCCCGCCTTCCGGGTCTCACGGGTTTTGGATCCTATATAAGGTACCCGCGTCGGCGCCATTTTCTCACTCGGCTGTGGACAGTGAAGAGGGAGGGTGGGAGTTAGGGCTTGCTGGGCTGTGTAGTGTAGTGTAGTGCAGAGTAGTGTTGTGCTGTGCTGTGCTGCGCTGTGCTGCTGTTGTCCATAGGGGCTGTGTCCACTACTTCAAAGTCCATAGGGGCTGGCTGTGTTGTGCTGTGCTGCTGTTGTTAATAGGGGCTGTGTCCACTATTTCAAAATTCATAGGGGCTGGCTGGACTGTGTTGTGCAGTCAGTTGTCCATAGGGGCTGTGTCCACTCCAAAGTCCTGTGCAGTGTCCCAGTCCTAAAGGGGTGCTGTAGTATTGTCCAGGGGGTGCTCTGTCCATCAGGGGTGCTCCCCCAAGTGCTAAATTAAAAAATATTTTTCTGTGTTTGTGAATTGTGTGCGCAGTAGCCGCATGTGCCTCAACAAAGTAGTGCCAAGCGTGCGCCTGTGTCATAAGTAAAGGGCCAGCTGGCTTGACCGTTAAAGGGTGCTGTAACCCCCAAAGTACAACCCCAAACCAAATAAAAAAATATTTTCTGTGTTTGTGAATTGTGTGCGCAGTAGCCGCATGTGCATCAACAAAGTAGTGCCAAGCGTGCGCCTGTGTCATAAGTAAAGGGCCGGCTGGCTTGACCGTTAACTTGTGCTGTAACCCCTAAAGTACACTCCTGTCCAAACCAAATAAAAAAATATTTTCTGTGTTTGTGAATTGTGTGCGCAGTAGCCGCACGTGCATCAACAAAGTAGTGCCAAGCGTGCGCCTGTGTCATAAGTAAAGGGCCGGCTGGCTTGACCGTTAAAGCTTGCTGTAACCCCCAAAGTACACTCCAGTCCAAACCAAATAAAAAAATATTTTCTGTGTTTGTGAATTGTGTGCGCAGTAGCAGCACGTACATCAACAAAGTAGTGCCAAGCGTGCGCCTGTGTCATAAGTAAAGGGCCGGCTGGCTTGACCGTTAAAGGGTGCTGTAACCCCCAAAGTACACTCCAAACCAAATAAAAAAAAATATTTTCTGTGTTTGTGAATTGTGTGCGCAGTAGCCGCACGTGCATCAACAAAGTAGTGCCAAGCGTGCGCAAGTGTCATAAGTAAAGGGCCGGCTGGCTTGACCGTTAAAGGGTGCTGTAACTCCCAAAGTACACTCCAAACCAAATAAAAAAATATTTTTTTTGTTTGTGAATTGTGTGCGCAGTAGCTCACGTTCATCAACAAAGTAGTGCCAAGCGTGCACCTGTGTCCCATAAGTAAAGGGCCGGCTGGCTTGTCCGTTAAAGGGTGCTGTAACCCCCAAAGGGCACTCCAAACAAAATAAAAAAATATATTTTTTTGTGCTTGTGAATTGTGTGCACAGTAGCCGCACGTGCATCAACAAAGTAGTGCCAAGCGTGCGCCTGTGTCATAAGTAAAGGGCCAGCTGGCTTGACTGTTGAAGGGTGCTGTAACCACCAAAGTACACTCCAGTCCAAACCAAATAAAAAAATATTTTCTGTGTTTGTGAATTGTGTGCGCAGTAACCGCACGTGCATCAACAAAGTAGTGCCAAGCGTGCGCCTGTGTCATAAGTAAAGGGCCAGCTGGCTTGACTGGTAAAGGGTGCTGTAACCCTCAAAGTACACTCCAAACCAAATAAATAAATATTTTCTGTGTTTGTGAATTGTGTGCGCAGTAGCCGCACGTGCATCAACAAAGTAGTGCCAAGCGTGCGCCTGTGTCATAAGTAATGGGCCAGCTGGCTTGACCATTAAAGGGTGCTGTAACCCCCAAAGTACACTCCAAACCAAATAAAAAAAATATTTTCTGTGTTTGTGAATTGTGTGCGCAGTAGCGGCACGTGTATCAGCAAAGTAGTGCCAAGCGTGCGCCTGTGTCCCATAAGTAAAAGGCCGGCTGGCTTGACCGTTAAAGGGTACTGTAACCCCCAAAGTACACTCCAGTCCAAACCTAATAAAAAAAATATTTTCTGTGTTTGCGAATTGTGTGTGCAGTAGCCGCACGTGCATCAACAAAGTAGTGCCAAGCGTGCGCCTGTGTCATAAGTAAAGGGCCGGCTGGCTTGACCGTTAAAGGGTGCTGTAACCCCCAAAGTACACTCCAAACCAAATAAAAAAATATTTTCTGTGTTTGTGAATTGTTTGCGCAGTAGACGCACGTGCATCAACAAAGTAGTGCCAAGCGTGCTCCTGTGTCATAAGTAAAGGGCCGGCTGGCTTGACCATTAAAGGGTGCTGTAACCCATAAAATACACTCCAAATCAAATAAAAAAAATATTTTCTGTGTTTGTGAATTGTGTGCGCAGTAGCCGCACGTGCATCAACAAAGTAGTGCCAAGCGTGCGTCTGTGTCATAAGTAAAGGGCCGGCTGGCTTGACCAGTAAAGGGTGCTGTAGCCCCCAAAGTACACTCCAAACCAAATAAAAAAATATTTTCTGTGTTTGTGAATTGTGTGCGCAGTAGCAGCACGTGCATCAACAAAGTAGTGCCAAGCGTGCGCAAGTGTCATAAGTAAAGGGCCGGCTGGCTTGACCAGTAAAGGGTGCTGTAACCCCCAAAGTACAGTCCAAAAAAAATAAAAAAATATTTTCTGTGTTTGTGAATTGTGTGCGCAGTAACAGCACGTGCATCAACAAAGTAGTGCCAAGTGTGCGCCTGTGTCCCATAAGTAAAAGGCTGGCTGGCTTGTCCATTAAAGGGTGCTGTAACCCCCAAAGGGCTCTCCAAATAAAATAAAAAAATATATATTTTTTGTGTTTGTGAATTGTGTGCGCAGTAGCCGCACGTGCATCAACAAAGTAGTGCCAAGCGTGCGCCTGTGTCCCATAAATAAAGGGCCAGCTGGATTGACCGCTAAAGGGTGCTGTAACCCCCAAAGGGCACTCCAAACAAAATTAAAAAAAAAATTCTGTGTTTGTGAATTGTGTGCACTGTGGCTGCACGTGCATCAACAAAGGAGCAGCGCCAAGCATGCGCCTGTGTCCCATAAGTAAAAGGCCGACTGGCTTGTCCGTTAAAGGGTGCTGTGTCCCCCAAAGGGCACTCCAAACAAAATAAAAAAATATTTTCTGTGTTTGTGAATTGTGTGGGCTGTGGCTGCACTTAAATCAACAAAGGAGCTGTGCCAAGCGTGCGCCTGTGTCCCATAAGTAAATGGCCGGCTGGCTCATTTCTTAAAGGGTGGTGTAACCCACAAAGTGCACTAGTCTCCAACAAAAATAAAAAATTATTTTCTGTGTTTGTGTGCGCCTTTAGCCGCACGTATATATCAATATAACATAAATGGAGGACCAAACTTTCTCCGATAAAAATAAAATAGGGAAAGATCAAGAACCACTTCCTCCTAGTGCTGAAGCTGCTGCCACTAGTCATGACATAGACGATAACATGCTATCAACGTCGTCTGGTAAGGCCGATGCCCAATGTCATAGTGGAGGGCACATACAATCCCAAATTACAAAGTTCAGGAAAATGACCTTGAAAAAAACATTTAAATCATCTGAAGAGAAACGTAAACCTGCCAATATGCCATTTACGACACGGAGTGGCAAGGAACGGCTAAGGTCTTTCCCTATGTTCATGACTAGTGGTTCAGCTTCACATGACGATGGAAGCCCTCCTCCCGCTAAAAAGATCAAACGAGTTAAGCTGGCAAAAGCACAGCGAAGAACTGTGGGTTCTAAGAATATATCACAAATCCCCAAGGAGAGCCCAAGTGTGGTGGCGGTTGTGATGCCTGACCTTCCCAGCACTGGACGGGAAGAGGTGGCTCTTTCCACCATTTGCACACCCCCTGCAAGTTCTGAAAGGAGCACCCACAGTCCACTTGCTGATATGCAAATTGAAGATGTCACTGTTGAAGTACAACAGGATGAAGATACTGGTGTAGCTGGCACTGAGGAGGAAGTTGGTGAGGAGGATTCTCATGGTGATGTGGTTTGTTTAAATCAGGCTCCGGGGGAGACAGTTGTTGTCCGTGGAATGAAAAATCCCATCACGGTCATGCCTGGGCAGAAGACCAAACAATCCACCTCTTTGGTCTGGCAATATTTCTATCCAAATCCGGACAACAACTGTCTTGCCATATGTACCATATGTAAATGTGAAATAGTAGGGGTAGGGACGTTAACCACCTAGGAACATCCTCCTGTCAGGGCTCAGCTGGGGATCGGCTCCCACTTACCGCGCCGCCGGCTTCCCCTGTCATCCTGGGTGGTCGGGCAGCTTGCGCGATGGCGGGGGAGAAGCTGAGTATTCTCCCCACATGCAGTGGCTTCCTGGTGGGCTGGTATCCGGCATTGCAAGTCCGGACATGGGCGCCGCCATGACAGTCGGCCCATGTGACTGTATCCTTCTCCCTGATAGGTCCGTGATCAGCTGATGCTGTGCACCTGTCTAAGGGTTCCCCTGGGTATAAAACTGTTCCACAGGTTCCAGGAAATTGCCTGAACAACGGTTGTCTCCTAGCGTGCTATAGTGAGTTCCCGGTCCAGGTTCCTAACCTTCCTTGTAGTAGCAGTGTTATCATCTCTACCTTGGTGCCTTCCGTCTCTGTAACATCCGTGCAGCAGTGTATACCATCTCCACCTGTGTGCCTCCCGTCTCTGGTGAATATCCGTGCCGCAGTGTATACCATCTCTACCTGTGTGCCTCCCTTCTCTGGTGAATACCCGTGCAGCAGTGTTACCACCTTTACCTGTGTGCCTATATGTCTCTGGTGAATACCCGTGCCATCCCCACCTGTGTGCCTTACATCTCCAGTGAACATCCGTGCTACAACGTATACCACCTCTACCCATGTGCCTTCTATCTCTGGTGATGTCTCAAGTAACCGTGAGTTGCTGCCCACTTGAAATCCTTATTGACATTAGATCCTCGTGTCAAGGTGTTTTTCTATACAGTGTTTTAAGGGACTGTTTGGTGCCTTGCAGGCATATCCTCGCTGGGCCACGGGTGTAGTGTCTCTATCCCTGCAGGGCTTGGGTACCTGGTCAAAGGACCGTGACCTGCTCACGGGGTACAGCTAAGCCCAT
Source organism: Taudactylus pleione (assembly GCA_031769625.1). Classification (NCBI taxonomy): domain Eukaryota; kingdom Metazoa; phylum Chordata; class Amphibia; order Anura; family Myobatrachidae; genus Taudactylus; species Taudactylus pleione. Next base: position 1,673,897 of record JAUIMM010000614.1, read on the forward strand.
ATCCCAATTGGGGGGGTCACTGGCGAACACCATCCTGTGGGTTAGACTCTGCACCTTTGCCCAGGTCTTGCCAACACTCAAGACCTGTGGATGAGGAGAACGTACATCCAGGCCCCTCGTCTCCGCTTCTTTCCCCAACTTAGGCCCACCACGTCCTCTTCTCTAGTCTCAGATGTGACAGTTTGTTCAGGCCAAATGGAGGCTGCAGGATCCCAAGGTACTGGGTCTCTACAAGAGTTGACCTCTCGGATGGACAACCAAGAGGCGGCTCAACAACAAGTGGCTCAGTACTTACAGGAGCTCTCGAGGCAACTGGTTTCTATACAAACCACATTGGCCTCTATTCTTCCCGCTCCTCCGGCTGCAGCTCCCGCACCTCCTCCATCAGTTCCTCCACTGGTCGCTCCTACCCCCAAACCCCGACTCCAGTTAGCTACTCCAGAAAGGTTTGATGGTGATCCCAGGCGGTGCCGCGGATTCATTAACCAATGTGAGATCCAGTTTGAGTGCCTTCCCCAGAATTTCCCCACGTCTCGGGCAAAAGTGGCATATGTTATATCCCTGTTAACAGGATCAGCGCTAGACTGGGTCTCCCCTCTATGGGAACAGGCTGACCCCATCGTATCTACTTACGAGGAATTTGTTTTAGCATTTAAGAGAATTTTTGATGAGCCAGGCCGTTCTGCATCTGCATCTTCTGATCTTCTCCATGTGCGTCAGGGCGCACGATCCGTAGGGAGGAGTCTCCAGATGGATCCTGATAAACTAAAAGCAATCTCGGAGTGGCCCCTACCTACTTCTTTAAAAGGTACTCAGCGTTTCTTAGGAATCGCGTACTATTATAGGAGATTTATTCCTCATTTTTCTACACTGGTAGCACCCATTACCTCCCTCACAAGGAAAGGAGCCAATCCTTCTAAATGGTATGTTCCAGCAGTACAAGCCTTTCAAAAATTAAAAAGATCCTTTTCGGGAGCTCCAATTCTCTGCCAGCCGCGAATTGACAAACCGTTCATTGTGGAGGTGGACGCATCCTCTGTTGGAGTAGGGGCGGTATTATCTCAGACTGCTGAAGACGGGAAGACTCATCCCTGTGGATTTTTCTCCCGTAAATTTTCTCCTGCAGAAAGGAATTATATTATTGGTGACCAAGAACTGTTAGCTATGCGTTTAGCCTTGGAGGAATGGCGGTATCTTCTTGAAGGGGCTAAATTTCCTGTTACGATTATTACAGACCATAAGAATCTAATCTATCTGCAAACTGCACACCGGTTGAATGCCAGGCAGGCACGATGGTCACTTTTCTTTTCTAGGTTTGATTTAAAACTTCAGTTTCATCCAGGTGTGTTGAACAAAAAAGCTGATGCATTATCTCGCTCCTTTATGACCAAGTTGGAGGAGGAGGAGTGCTCTCAAGTTCGTCCCATTTTAGACCCAATGGTGTTTGCTCCTACTCAAGTAGTATCTCTACCACCTGGGAAAATTTTTGTACCTCCTAATTTACGAAAAAAAATCCTGGTTTGGGCTCATACATCCTTGTTTGCAGGTCACACTGGAATCACCAAAACCTACCAGTTCTTACTTCGATCTTACTGGTGGCCGACCATGAAGAATGATGTCACGGAGTATGTCCGCTCCTGTATCAAATGCGCCCAACATAAAACTCCGCGTAGACAGATGGTTGGTCCTGTTTGTCCCTTGTCTATCCCAGCTGCTCCATGGACCCACATCTCAATGGATTTTATTTCTGAATTACCTCGGTGCAAGGGGCATAACGTGGTATGGGTAGTCGTGGATCGCTTTTCTAAAATGGCACACTTTATTCCACTTGTTCGCCTTCCTTCTGCTCTTCAATTAGCAAAAATTTTTATTCGAGACATCTTCAGATTACACGGTCTCCCCAAGGAAATAGTCTCTGTTCGACGTGTTCAATTTACAGCCAAATTCTGGAGAGCCCTGTGTCTCACCTGTGGAATTAAACTGAACTTTTCCTCAGCCTACCACCCACAGTCGAATGGTCAAATGGAAAGGGTCAATCAAGAGCTGGAGACCTTCATTAGGCTCTTTGTGTCATCTTCCCAGGATGATTGGGTGGACCTCATATCATGGGCAGAGTTCTCTCATAATTTTAAATTCCATTCTTCCCCTAAATCCACTCCTTTTTTTACGGTTTTTAGTAGACACCCATGAGTTCCAGATTTCCAGAAGCTTCCATCTATAGATGTCCCGGCTGTGAATCAGGAGATCCAATCCTTTTCAGTTTTATGGAATAAAATTCACCTATCCCTAAAGCAATCTTCAAGGAATTACAAGAAATTTGCGGACAGAAGACGTTTGGCTGTTCCACTGTTGAGAGTTGGGGACAGGGTTTGGTTATCTTCCAAGAATATTCGCTTAAGAGTCCCGTCCATGAAACTTGCTCCACATTTTATTGGGCCATATCGTATCCTTAAGATAATCAGTCCAGTAACATAAATTGGAACTTCCTCCTCAAATGAAGATTTCAAATACTTTTCATGCTTCTCTCTAACGACCCCTGGTGCTCAATCAATTTCAGAATTGTTCTCCTAAATTGCCTCAAGTCAAGACATCACAAGGCACTGAATTTGAGGTGGAGAAGATCCTGGATTCCCAGCACAAATTCAACACCATTCAATATCTCATCGATTGGAAGGGCTATGGCCCCGAGGAAAGGGCCTGGATCAGAGCCTCTGATGTACACGCTCCGCGACTAATCCAGAGTTTTCATAGGAGATTTCCAGGTAAGCCTGATCGGTGTTCAGTGCCCACCCTTAAAGGAGGGGGTACTGTCAGGGTTCAGCCGGGGATCGGCTCCCGCTTCCTGCACCGCCGGCTTTACCTGTCATCCTGGTTGGTCGGGCAGCTTGCACGACGGTGGGGGAGAAGCTGAGTATTCTCCCCGCATGCAGTGGCTTCCTGGTGGGCTGGTATCCGGCATCATAAGTCCGGACATGGGCGCCGCCATGACAGTCGGCCCATGTGACTGTATCCTTCTCCCTGATAGGTCCGTGATCAGCTGATGCTATGCACCTGTCTAAGGGTTCCCCTGGGTATAAAACTGTTCCACAGGTTCCAGGAAATTGCCTGAACAACGGTTGTCTCCTAGCGTGCTATAGTGAGTTCCCAGTCCAGGTTCCTAACCTTCCTTGTAGCAGTAGTGTTATTATCTCTACCTGTTTGCCTTCCATCTCTGTAACATCCGTGCAGCAGTGTATACCATCTCCACCTGTGTGCCTCCTGTCTCAGGTGAATATCCGTGCCGCAGTGTATACCATCTCTACCTGTGTGCCTCCCGTCTCTGGTGAATACCCGTGCAGCAGTGTTACCACCTTTACCTGTGTGCCTATACGTCTCTGGTGAATATCCATGCAGCAGTGTATACCATCTCTACGTGTGTGCCTCCCATCCCTGGTGAATACCCGTGCAGCAGTGTTACCACCTTTACCTGTGTGCCTATACATCTCTGGTGAATACCCGTGCCATCCCCACCTGTGTGCCTTATGTCTCCAGTGAACATCCGTGCTACAATGTATACCACCTCTACCCATGTGCCTTCTATCTCTGGTGACGTCTCAAGTAACCGTGAGTTGCTGCCCACTTGAAATCCTTATTGACATTTGATCCTCGTGTCAAGGTGTTTTTCTATACAGTGTTTTAAGGGACTGTTTGGTGCCTTGCAGGCATATCCTCGCTGGGCCACGGGTGTAGTGTCTCTATCCCTGCAGGGCTTGGGTACCTGGTCAAAGGACCGCAACCTGCTCACGGGGTACAGCTAAGCCCATATCCCAATTGGGGGGGTCACTGGTGAACACCATCCTGTGGGTTAGACTCCGCACCTTTGCCCAGGTCTCACCAACACTCAAGACCTGTGGATGAGGAGAACGTACATTCAGGCCCCTCATCTCCGCTTCTTTCCCCAACTTAGGCCCACCACGTCCTCTTCTCTAGTCTCAGACGTGACACCTCCCTTATACGTCACCTGCAGCGCATTCATAAAAAGTTACTGTTAAGTTCAGAAACTTTGGCTAAGACCATAAGCAGTCCAGGGACACCTAAATCCCTTTTTCCTGTTTTATCCAAGGAATCGGTGGATGAGGACGACATCTTGCCTCCGTAGAGCCAGTTTGTGCAGGGACACATTAATTGCCAGCTTGTTTTGTGGGAGCCCAAACAAACCAATCATTTCAGCCACAGTCATGTGGCAGATCCTGGTGCTGAAATGATTGGTTTGTTAAAGTGTGCATGTCCTATTTATACAACATAAGGGTGGGTGGGAGGGCCCAAGGACAATTCCATCTTGCACCTCTTTTTTTTCTTTGCAGTATGTACTGTTTGGGGCCTAGTTTTTCAAACCTGCCATCCTGTCTGCCACTGCAGTGTCACTCCTAGATGGCCACGTGTTTGTGCCGCCCACTCGTGTCGCTTAGCATAGTCATCCAGCTACCTCGGATGCAATCTTTTGGCCATAAAAACAATATTGTGGGGTGTGAGGTGTTCAGAATAGAATGGAAATTAGTGGAAATGAAGGTTATTGAGGTTAATAATTGCATAGGAGCAGAAAAACCCACACATTCTGTGATTTAAGCTGTTTTTATGCTTTTTTTCAAAAAAATACAGATCCAAAACACAAAACCCAGAACCCAAAACATGGAAGGGTGGTTTTGGCAAAACCAATCCAGATCCAAAACACGAAGAAAGATCCAGATCCAAAACCAAAACACAAAACACGAAAAGTGGCCGGTGCACACCCCTAAAATATATATATATATATATATATATATAGCAAACTCATTGGACCTGCACTCAGCTGATCTAAGTAAATGGTGCTTCAGTGCCCTCACGGTGTAAATGTATGAAGCAGCAAAAAATGGCGGCACTTGAAGACTTGAATGAATATTATTTAATGTACTCCTCACACATGTTACTGATGTTTTGGAGCCACATGCCCCTTTGTCAAGGTGAATAAAGAGACAAGAAGAACAACTAAAGCAACAATTACCATATACCCAGTAGAAACCTGCCAAACGAGTGTGACCGGGCACCACCCGGGACCCCAAGTGACGCTGCTGGAGTCCCGCACTAAAGACGTCATCGTGTCAGGAGTCACTGATCACCTAGACAACCAGGACGCCTGCACTTAGACGCAGCTCGTCGTCCAGAATGGAAATGGAAAACCAGAAACAGTGACATAGCTAAAGAAAAACAAAGCCACCAGACTAAATACCATGAAGAAATAGTGACACTGAACTAGCAGTAATGAAATACCCAGTGAGCATAATATACAGAAAAAAACTGTAAAAAAACACAAAACAAAAGTCAAAAAATAAATAAAAACCAATAAAATTGGAAAAAACAGCCTCTCCCTATTGGGTAGAAAAAGAACAAACTCATGAAGAACAAGATTAGAGAAAGAGTAAGATCACATAGTCCACACTAGAAACAATACAGATCATGGCAATCTTAAGCAAAATTGATGGACATATCAAATAAGTCAGATCTTGAAATTAATCCAGATTCATATAGACATAGGGGATTGTAAAACTCAAATAGGTGGGGTACCACTAATCCCCATAGAAGTTAAGCCCCGGTGTTCCTAAATGGATTAAGAATATTAATGAAACACGTTCCAATTGATTTTCTCATTGAGCCCAGTCGGGTTTATGGTGTTAAGATTGTAGATCCTCTTGGCTTCGATGAGTATGCGGGCTGCCCGATCGCCCCCCTCTTATAGTCTTAGGTACATGATCAATAGCCATATGTCTCAGGTCTGAAAGTACATGTTTCTTTCCAAAAAAATGTCAGGCTACCGGCTGATCAGAACCTTTACCGGAGAGGGCTGACTTGATGGCAGATCGATGCAGTGCCATCCATTCTCTCATTGTCCTAGTAGTTTTTCCAACGTAGTACAAATTACAGGGGCAAAAAATTAGGTATACTATATATGTGGAAGTACAAGACAATACATGTCTGATGTAATAGACTCGTCCAGACTGTGGATGGATAAATGACTGACCCGTGTCCATATGCTGGCAGGTGGTACACTTTAAACATTTATAGTAACCCGGCTTCTTAGATAGAAAGGAACCTATAGAGGTATCGTTAGTGGTAAAACCAGTGATGTCGCTATGAACCACCATGTCCTTTATATTGCAGTCCCTAGTAAAACAAGCAAGGGGTCTTTTATTTTTAAATGAAGGGAGGGCCCTATCTGTATTGGTGATGGGCCATAATGCCCAGGTGGCTCGATGGACAACTGCACTGGAAGTGCTGAATTGACTTTTCCAGGTAATAACACCCTCTGAATCCTTTACTTTAGGTGTAAATAGAGAGCTCCTCAGAGTATTAAGTACTTCCCTTTTCTGTTTGTACAGCAAAGCAGGATCGTAGCCACTTTGTAAAAACTTGTCAACGATAGAATCAAGACTAGCTTCAACCTTAGTAAAGTCACTAGTGATCCTAGCCTCCCTAATCATCTGCGATTTGGGAAGGCCCTTCTTAAGGGCCGGTGGATGGTGACTGCTAGCCTGCAGTAAGGTGTTTTTATCGGTTGGTTTAGTATAAATCCCCATGCTGATCTGACCATTGGCTGTGGAGACCTGTACATCCAGATAATTTAATGAATCGAAGCTGTATTGATACGTAAGTTTGATACGCAAATTTCTTGAATTGATAGTACACATGAGATCTAGAAATCCTTTCTCTCCCCCGGACCACAGCATGAAGAGATCATCAATGTATCTCGCAAACATAATGATGTGTTCAGATACCCTATTGTCACTGTAAAACAGGAGGCACCCTTCTTAAACAAGTAGATGTTAGCATACAAAGGGGCGACATTACTCCCCATGGCACAGCCAGTCCAATGGAGAAAGAAGCATATATTGAAAAGGAAGTAATTTCTCATAAGGGTCAATTCAAGTAACTTGTAACTTTAGAAAAAGGTCATGATTGATACTAGAGACCTTTTCTGAATTTAGGAAATCCTTCATAGCTTCCAGTCCACCTTTGAGAGGGATAGACGTGTAGAGGCTCCAGACATCTATTACGCAGATGAGCGTATTCTCAGGTATCATGCCCAACCCTTCCAGACAACTGAGGAAACTAGAAGTATCCTTAAAAAAAGTAAGTTGTTTCAATAAAATGGTTGAATTATGCCGACACTCCTGCATGTACTGAGGACACAGTCAGCGACCCCCACACTGCCAGCACTCCCACACTGTGGACACCACCAGCACCCCTGCACTGCTGACACTGTCAGCACTCATGCACTGAGGACACTGCTGGCACCCCCGCTCTGCCGACTTTGCCATCACCCTGCATTGAGAACACCACTACACTGCCAACACAGTCAGCAAACCTGCACTGAGGACACTGCTGGCACCCTTGCACTGCCGACATCGCCTGTACCCTTCACTGAGGACACTGCCAGCACCACAGCACTGCTATTCTATGTACTGAGGACATTGCCAGCAACCCCCGCACTGCCAACACAGCCAGAAAATCTACACTGAGGACACTCTACTGGCACCCCCACTCTGCCAACATCGCCGGCACCCTGCATTAAGAACACCCTTGTACTGCCAACACAGTCAGCAAACCTGCACTGAGGACACTGCTGGCACCCCTGCACTGCCAACATTGCTGGTACCCTACACTGAGGACACTGTCAGCACCACTGCATGGCCAAACCACATGCCGAGGACACTGTCAGCAACCCCTACAATGCCGACGCAGCCAGCAAACCTGCACTAAAGACACCACTGACACTGCCGACATCATCAGTACCCTTCACTGAGGACACTGCCAACACCAATGCACTGCCATTCCATGTACTGAGGACACCGTCAGCAGCCCTGCTATGCCAACACTTCTGTCACAGTATGTGCACTATTGGTGTATCCAACCCACACGGTATAACACATCCTCCTGATGAAGTCCAAAATCGTTTTGATGGACGAAACACATTGAGGTGGTGTGTGGTATGATCCTCTACCAGTGACATTCTTATGCAATTAAGCTTGAACATTTTATATTTCATGTACGGGCATTTGATATGCTTATTTTCTGTTGATTAAATTTGTGTGTATAGTATTACACTATGGTCTTTCTATTTTTCTCTATGTGTTGATTCACTTTGGTCTGTATGGAGGGAAAAGCCTGATGGTTTCCAGAAGTTGGACATATAAGGAATTATTGAGATTGTTCTTGCTGTTGAATAAGTGGTGAATTTCACTATATAAGGTACACCCCCATCTACGCAGAGGGTGATTACCTTTGGTGATGGTTACATCATTTACTAATTTAATGCACTAGGAGGTGCCCTTTTCTCCACCCTTTTGTTTTACAGATATTGACGCTGCTTGGGCAGCAGTACATGGGAGTAGGAGCAGCCACCCTATACATCTGGGGAGTGCTTCTTTTGATGAACTGATATTGAAATTGCGTTGGGATTTCATTGACTTTTTTTAGGACTTAGCGCCGTGTACTACCTTTTTTCTGAATATATATATATATATATATATATCAACTGATATACTGAGTATACTTTACTGTAAAAACAAAGTGGAAAACAAAACATTGTGCTTCCAGTAACATTACTGGTCAATGAATGTACAATATAACCATGGAAAATGAGTACAGTTTTGGGAGGAAGGGAGGGACTGAAAGTAGAAAAGTGTCACTAGACACAAAGGCCAACATTAATGAGTAGTAACAACACACTGGGGGGGGGTAATGAAAACTTGATTTGTTGTCTGTGTAAAAAGTGCAGCCTTTACAAATGAATTCCTCCTCCCTCCCCCTCTGTGTTGAGACAAACAATGGGCAGGGTTATTCTGAAAAAGGACATGAACACACTGTAAAATACTTATGGACAGTTTTTGAATTATAATGTATATCTAGAACCAGTACTGTATATGAATACTGGGATGACTGTGCTGCAGTGCTGCCAGTGTCCTCAGTGACAGGTAATGGAGGTGTTGGTAGTGTGGGGATGCCAGCAGTTTCTTCAGTGCAGGTTTGCTGGCTGTGTCGGCAGTGCAGGGGTTGCTGACAGTGTCCTCAGTCCATGGAAGGGCAATGCTGCAGTGCTGGCAGTGTCCTCAGTGAAGGGTACAGGAGGTTTTGGCATTGCAGGATGCCAGTGGTGTCTTCAGTGCAAATGTTCTGGCTGTGTCGGCAGTGCAGGGGTTGCTGACAGTGTCCTAGGTACATGGAATGGCAGTGCTGCAGTGCTGGTATTGTCCTCAGTGACAGGTAACGTAGGTGTCAGCAGTGTGGGGGTGCCAGCAGTATCTTCTGTGCAGGTTTGCTGGCTGTCTCGGCAGTGCAGGGGTTGCTGAAGGTGTCCTCAGTACATGTGATGGCAGTGCTGCAGTGCTGGTATTGTCCTCAGTGATAGGTAACGTAGGTGTCAGCAGTGCGGGGGTGCCAGCAGTATCTTCTGTGCAGGTTTGCTGGTTGTGTCGGCAGTGCAGAGGTTGCTGACGGTGTATGCAGTACATGGGATGGCAGTGCTGTAGTGCTGGCAGTGTCCTCAGTGAAGGGTACCGGCAGTGATGGCTGTGCCAGAGGTGTCTATGGGTGAGGGTGGCACACAGAGCTACCGCTGCTCTGTTCATAGAGGGGGAAGGAGGAGGAGAGCTGCAGGCTGTAAAGGTGCATACACGTAGCAATTTAAAAGGACGATTTAAATGATATCGATATCATTACCGTTATCTATCAAATCATCCTTTTTTAATGTACCCTACCAACTTACCTTCAGCCAGCAATGTGCAGGCACATATGGATGATAGTGATATCGCCCATCGTCCCTGCATGCTGCACAACCTGCTGATTGCAGGTCGCTATAGTTGCTGGCAAGTTATTGGTGTGTTGGATGATCTATATAGATCGTCCAACACACCAGGGAGTATGCAGTATGATCTGCCAGCGATATTGTATTGCTGGCAGATCGCTACGTGTGTATGAACCATTGCACTGCTATGGGTGGGGGAGGGTGGCACACAAAGCCATTGATGCTGTTATCAGGGATAGGGGGAGGGGGAGAACTGCTTGGAGTGTGTGCACTAAGGATAGGACATAAAAAGACAACATTGAAAGTACTGTACAGTTTTTAATGTTGATTACAAAACATTGTTTAGACCTAAACATTGGTTCTGGAACATCGATGTTAACCATTTTTTCTATTTTTTAATGGACCTGTAGGTGCTTAAACATATAAAACACCAATAAACTTCTGAAATCATACTTATTTTATATTTAATTTATGAGGGCTTACAGTATGTTTAGTCCCACATACTGTGTATCACTCCCTTGGAATGGCGCTCTTTGGGCCTGATTCAGAGATGTACGCTAACCCAATGGCTAGGGCACATCTCCGATGGTGGGAGGACTGCACATGTGCAGCCCTCTGGCTCTGAGTCCACTTGCAGTGTCTCCTTGCTGCAGCCTGATTGACAGGCTGTGGCATTTTGGAGGCGGAGCGGGAGTGGTCCCTGGCAGTGGGATGGTAGGCATCCTCATTCAAATGAGTCTTAGTGTTTTTTTATTTTCAGGACTTGTTATTAAATATAGAGGTCCTGTTTTTTATATGTAATATTTTTAATAAAATAGCTGTCTGAAGCAGTATTATGCTACAGTGCATATGGAAAGTATTCACAGCACATCACTTTTTCCACATTTTGTTATGTTACAGCCTTACTTCAAAATTGAATAAATTCATTTTTGTCCTCAAAATTCTACACACAATACCCCATAATGACAACATGTAAAAAATTTTTTTTAGATTTTTGCAAATTTAATTTAAAAAAAACACTAAGATAGCAGATATACATAAGTATTCATGGCCTTTGTGATGAAGCTCAAAATTTAGCTCATGTGCATCTTCTTTCCACTGATCATCCTTGAGATGTTCCTACAGCTTAACTGGAGTCCACATGTGGTAAATTCATTTGATTGGACATAATTTTGAAATGCATACACCTGTCTATATAAGGTATCAAACTTGACAGTGCATATCAGAGCACAAAACAAGCATGAAGTCCAAGGAATTGTCTGTAGACCTCCGAGACAGGATTGTCTCAAGGCACAAATCTGGTGAAGGGTACAGAAATATATCTGCTGCTGAGAAGGTCCCATTGAGCACAGTGGCCTCCATCATCCTTAAATGGAAGAAGTTTGGAACCACCAGGACTCTTCCTAGAGTTGGCCGTCCATTTAAACTGAGCGATCAGGGGAGAAGGGCCCTAGTCAGGGAGGTGACCAAGAACCCGATGGTCACTCTGTCAAAGCTACAGCATTCCTCTGTGGAGAGACAAGACCCTTCCAGAAGGACAACCATCTCTGCAGTAATCCACCAATCAGGCCTGTATGGTAGAGTGGCCAGATGGAAGCCACTCCTTAGTAAAAAGCACATGGCAGCCCACCTGGAATTTGCCAAAATGCACCTGAAAGACTCTCAGACCAGGAGAGACAAAGATTGAACTCTTTGGCAAGAATGCCAGGCATTCTATTTGGAAGAAACCAGGCACCACTCATCGCCTGGCCAATGCCATCCCTACAGTGAAGCTTGGTGGTGGCAGCATCATGCTGTGGGGATGTTTTTCAGTGGCAGGAACTGGGAGACTAGTCAGGATAGAGGGAAAAGATAATTCAGCAGTGTACAGAGACATCCTGGATGAAACCCTGCTCCAGAGCACTCTTGACCTCAGACTGGGGCAACGGTTAATCTTTTAGCAGGACAATGACCCTAAGCACACAGCCAAGATATCAAAGGAATGGCTTAAGGACAACTCTGTGAATGTCCTTGAGTGGCCCAGCCAGAGCCCAGACTTGAATCCAATTGAACATCCCTGGAGAGATCTGATAATGGCTGTGCATCAACGCTTCCCATCCAACCTGATGGATCTTGAGAGGTACTGCAAAGAGGAATGGGCGAAACTGCCCAAAGATAGGTGTGCCAAGCTTGTGGCATCATATTCAAAAATACTTGAGGCTGTAATTGCTGTCAAAAGTGCATCAACAAAGTATTGAGCAAAGGCTGTGAATACTTATGTACATGCGATTTTTTATATTTTTTTTATTAAATTTGAACAAATCTCAAAAAAAACTTTTTACACGTTGTCATTATGGGGTATTTGGTGTAGAATTTTGAGGAGAAAATTAAATGTATTCCATTTTGGAATAAGGCTGTAACTTAACAAAATGTGAAAAAAGTGACGCACTGTGAATACTTTCCAGGATGCACTGTATGTACTTTACCTCTATTTACTTTTATGTTAGTACATGAAATATCATCTGGAAATCATCTGTTGGAGTTGCAATAAAGGATTTTATTGAAATATACTGTATGCTATTGATTCCTCTTTATGTGAAGAAATTTATAAGGTAACCTTTAAACCTGAAGGGGTAATAAGAGGTGTTTGCTTTAAATATATCAAAAGGTATGTATATTGAACATCAGGTGGATGGGACTGTTCTATCAACACCTATTTTTCAGATATAAATAATCCCTCACATTGGGTGGATCAACAATAATTTTAAAATACTACACTATGGGTCTCATTTATTAACGAGTTCTATCACCAGAATGAGTGAAACATTTCTTTGTGTATGATAAATGGTGCTTCAGCAAATCAGCTCCCAACTGTCAACTGTTAGAAAAGTGACAGTTGAGAGCTGATTGGCTGGAGCAACATTTATCACACACAGTGACATTTGTCACTCGTTTTGGTGATAAAACTAGTTAATAAATGGGTGCCTTTGATAGTTTACGTTTGTTGTCATCATTTTGAGGTAACTATAAGGACACAAAGGGCCTGGATGGAATTGCAGAGCCGCAAATAAGCGCACACAAGAAACTGTGCAAAACTGTTCATTGTATGTGCAAATCTGTTCATTAAAATGTGAATGCAGAAGGAGGTATCGCACACCACCTTTCTGCATTTGCATGATCTCAGCTCTGCGACTGAGGCCGCAGCCTGTTGTCACCATCAGAATAATTGCGACTGATGGTTGCCGATGCTCCTTAGACCAGGCTGCGGGAGCTAAAACTTCCCACAGCCTGGCAGCTTGAGAGGCCAGAAAGTCTGCATGCACCCATATGGACTCTGCCCTCGCCCCTCCTTGAAAAATGGGGCAACACGCCTCTGTTTCTGGGAAAGCTGCCAGGGAACATCCCCGCTCCACCTCCAAAACACCGCAACCTGTCAATCAGGCTGTGGCCAGGAGACACTGCAAGCGGACTCGCAGTCAGAGGGCTGCACATGCTCAGTACACCTCCTGCACATGCGCAGTCCTACCACCATCGGAGATGTGCGCTAACCATCGGGTTTCAGAACCAATGTTTAGGTCTAGACAATGTTTTGTAATTAATGTTAAAAACATTGGTACAGTACTTTCAATGTTGTCTTTTTATGTCCTATCCATAGTGCACACACTCCAAGCAGCTCTTCCCCTCCCCCCATTCCTGATAACAGCATCACTGGCTCTGTGTGCCCCCCTCTCTAACCCACAACAATGTAACAGCAGCAGCTCACCTCCTTCTCCTCCTTTCCCCTCTTTGAACACCAGAGCGGTGGGTCAGTGTGCAACCCTCACCCATTGCCAAATTTAGGTCTGTGGGGGTTCCTGGGCAACAATTGTGGGGGGGCTATCAAGTTTATTTATATATATATATATATATATATATTTATATAACAACTAGCATTCTGTGTGTACTTTCCTGTAATAACAAAGTGGAAGACAAAACATTGAGCTACATTACTGGTCAATGAATGTACAATATAACCATGGAAAATGAGTACAGTTTTGGGAGGAAGGGAGGGACTGAAAGTAGAAAAGTGTCTCTAGACACAAAGGGCAACATTAATGAGTAGTAACAACACACAGGGGGAGGGCTAATGAAAACTTGATTTGTTTTCTGTGTAAAAAGTGCAGCCTTTACAAATGAATTCCTCCTCCCTCCCCCTCTGTGTTGAGACAAACAATGGGCAGGGTTATTCTGAAAAAGGACATGAACACACTGTAAATTACTGATGGCCAGTTTATAAATGATAATGTATATCTAGAACCAGTACTGTAAATAAAATATCGAGCCATATTTTCAGGGGGACATTTCTACACTAAGAAATCAATACACACACACGCCATCCTCACTGACTCAGATCTCCACATAGTGTACATGGTGTTCACAGCCTCTAGATGAAATATGAATTTATTCTAAAAAGTTTTATTAATATTACAATAATATTATTGATATTATTATATTATTGAATTATACAAATTTATTTTTGGAGCAAAAAAAAAAAGTTTACACTGGGATTCAAACCCTAACTGCCAAGTGTGATGTGCAGTGACTTTACCACTACGCCACAATACTGGTGGATGGGAAGTACAGAATCTGTCTTTTCAGGAACTGATGACAGTTTCCTAGTGATAGTTTTTTTTGTTGCTAGTACAGTGTTTCAGTGGCTAGTACAGTGATATAGCCGCAAATGCATATAAGCCTATTTAATATGCACACAGGAAGCAAAAGAAGATGGTGCCCATCATCACCCGCTGCATGACACCGCCTGCACCCTCACTGCTGACACAGCCGGCACCCCACTGGCAGCATCCCTCGCTGCTGACACCACCGCTGCCGACACTGCCAGCACCGATGCACTGCTGCCCCACTTACTGTGGACACCGTTAGTGACCCCACACTGCCGACACTGCGGGCACTCCCACACTGAGGACACCACCAGCACCCCTGCACTGCAGACACTGTCAGCACACATGCACTGAGGACACTGCTGGCTCTCCTGCTCTGCCGACACCACCGGAACCCTGCATTGAGAACACCCCTGCACTGCCAACACAGCAAACCTGCACTGAGGCCACCGCTGGCACCCCGGCTCTGCTGACATTGCCAGCACACTGCATTGAGAACACCCCTGCACTGCCAACACATTTTGCAAACCTGCACTGAGGACACCGCTGGCACCCCCGCACTGCTGACATCACCGGTACCCTTCACTGAGGACACTGCCGGCACCACAGCGCTGCCATTCCATGTACTTAGGACACTGCCAGCAACCCCTGCACTGCCGACACAGCCAACAAACCTACACTAAAGACACCACTGGCACTGCCGACATTGCCAGTACCCTTCACTGAGGACACTGCTAGCACCGCAGCACTGCAATTCCATGTACTGAGGACTCCATCAGCAACCCCTGCACTGTCAACACAGCCAGCAAACCTGCACCGAAGATATCACTGGCACCCCTTCTCTGCTTACACCGCCAGTAACCTGCACTGTGGATTCTGCCAGCACCACAGCATAGCCATTCCATGTACTGAGGGCACCGTCAGCAGCCCTTGCAATGCTGACACAGCCAACAAACCTGCACCGTACATACCACTGGCACCCCTGCACTCCCGGCATCGCCAGTACCCTTCACTGAGGACACTGCCAGCTCCTCAGCACTGCCATTCCATGTACTGAGGACATTGTCAGCATCCCATACACTGCCGACACAACCAGCAAACCTGCACTAAAGACACCACTGGCACTGCCAACATTATCAGTACCCTACACTGAGGACACTGCCACCACCGCAGCACTGCCATTCCATGTACTGAGGATGCCATCAGCAACCATGCACTGCCGACACAGCCAGGAAACCTACACTAAAGACACCACTGGCACTCCCGCTCTGCTTACAATGCCAGTACCCTACAGTGAGGATACTGCCAGCACCACAGCACTGTCATTCCATAAACTGAGGACACCGTCAGCAACCCTGCTCTGCCAACACTGCTGTCATAGTAAGAGCACTTTTGGTGTATCCAACCCACACTGTATAACACACTGTATCCATGTTGGAAATTGGAAACTGAACTGCGACATGTTAGTACCGTCCAATGTATCACTTAGTGTAGCTGGATGCAGCCTTTTGGCCTTAACTAGATGAAATAAATTATATTGTGAGGTCATCAAAATTGATAGGAAATTACTGGAAATAAATGTTATTGAGGTTAATAATACTGTAGGAACAAAATCAGGCCCATTTTATGTGATTTTAACTGTTTTTATGATATTTTCAGAAGAAATCCAAAACCAAAACACGAGGTTCGGCACACATGAGAGAGAGAGAGAGAGAGAGAGAGAGAGAGAGAGAGAGAGAGCAACTGACATACTGTGTATACTTCTTCTAGCTACATTGCTGGTCAAATAATGTACAATATAACCATGGAAAATGAGTACTATTTTGGGATGAAGGGAAGGGCCAAAAGTACAAAAGTGTCTCAATACAAAAAGGGCAACATTAATGAGTAGTAGCAAAACAAAACACAAGGGGAGGGCTAATGAAAACTTGATTTGTTGTCTGTGGAAAAAGTGCAGCCTTTACAAATGAATTCCTCCTCCCCCCTCTGTGTTGAGACAAGAAATGGGTTAATCTGAAAAAGGACATTAACATACTGTAAATTACTGATGACCAGGTTTTGAATTATAATGTATATCTAGAACCAGTACTGTATATGAAATATCGAGCCATATTTTCAGGGGAAAATTTCTACACTAAGAAATCACTACACACACATGCCGTCCTCACTGACTCAGATCCCCACAGCCTCTAGATGAAATATGATATTATTCTAAAAAGTTTTATTGTTATTACAATAATATTATTGATATTATTATATTATTGAATTATATAAATTTATTTTTGGAGTAAAAAAAAAATGTTTACACTGGTAGTCAAACCCTAACTGCCAAGTGTAATGTGCAGTGACTTTACCACTATGCCACAATACTGGTGGATGGGAAGTACAGAATCAGTCTTTTGAGGAACTGATTACAGTTTCCTAGTGAGTTTTTTTGGTGCTAGTACAGTGTTTCAGTGGTTAGTACAGTGATTTAGATGCAAATGCATATTGCACCTTAACATAAACAATCCTCAAAACTCCTTGTTTGCCCTCTATTAAAATCCAAAGGAAACCACTACTGTATCTTTGCTACATATGTTGAACAGTATTAAGTGCTACATTACATGATACACTGGCCACCCAGTGGTGAAAGTATGAATTGCACCTTTGCTGCACTGCAGATAGCACGGCATGACAATATATGAGAATTGATGTCATGTCGAATTGAGAGCCATGGCACAGTTTTCAGAAAGGTGTATGTGGACACATCTGTATGTATATATATATATATATATATATATATATAAATAATCTCTTGTTACACCAGCCAAAGTCTGTCTCCTACTGTTTGTCTGGAATCTTTGCAAATATATATATATATATATATATATATATATATATATATATATATAATATATATGTTACAAAGATTCCCAGCAAACAGTAAAAGACAGACTATGGTGTAACGTTAGATTGCATTTGTTTTTCAGTTGTCATCAAAATCCATGCTTAAATTTATGATCCCGCCCATTACTTTCCATTATTGAGAGGTTTTTTGTAAGTGTGACATCAGCTTCAACATGATATTGAACTTGCAATAGTCAGGGATTTAATTAAATATTTGTTTTCAAATGTGGTCCTAAATGTAGTGAAATGTATTGGTGTATACTATTAAGCACTGTGCATAGGGCCTGATTCAGAGATGTAAGCTAATGCAATCGCAACTGCAATTGTGAAAAAATGCTAATGACTCAATTGCCGTCCAGTGCTTATAAATGCCTACTGAAAGCATCTCACATCCGCCGCTCATGCACAAATCTGAAAACATCAGAAACATTGAATGCAGATCAGGTGGTTATCAGCCTTCTGAGTAATCTAAGCCTCCGCAGACATTGCGGGTCTTTAGATATGCAGAAGGCTCAACTGCTGCAATTAAGATTGCAGTGATTAATTTATGCATACCCTGAAAATGGCATATAAATAATCTGACATGGCTGTGTTTTTCTAGTCAACCCCTGTTACCTTCCCAAAAGTTGACTACCTCTTTTCTTCTAGCGTAATCTCAATTCAATCACTGTGCATGTGCAGTGCAGATTGCATGCAATGGCAAACAATGCTCCTAATCAATGTAAATATAGGAATTGAGTCCATATCTGAATCAGGCAAATGTGGAATGTGTATCAGGGTAAGTGAAGGGCAGTAGGAATTGTCAAATTTACAGATCTGTTAAGGAGAAGGGCTTAAATATTAAGAGGCATAGATGGGGGTATAGTATAAGGTAGTGTTATATTAGGGAAAATATAAATATTATTGTTTATTGAAGAAAAAAGTTGTATACATTTTAATAACTAAGAAGGAAACTATTTTAAGTTTGCCAAACTTACAGAGATATTGAATTTGAATTTTATAAAATGTATTTGCTCACTTATAATAGCTACAGTAATTTATTAATTTGAATTGTGTAATAAAATTATAAACATCCTATAAGATTGGAATATGAAAATATCTTTTCATCATATCCACAGGATAAAAACGCTTCCATCATATCATTGGCTTGTTGCACACATGCCTCAGTTTCAGTATAATTTCATCTTGCTCTTTTAAAACTCTCACCAAGGATCAAGTTCAACCAATTATCATGATGACAACTATCTGCAAAGATATATGACATTGTGTCTGTGGGTTTTTGAAAAGCATTTGTGCACATTTTATTGTCCTTGACAACCAGTATATCGTAATGCTCAAGAAATGAATCTGTTGGACCCCTATTTTAAAAATAAGAGTGATGTTATAGTTATTCCTGTTAAAAAAATACAAAATTCCCCTAAAACAGCACATTCACCCCTCCAAATAAAGAGTTTATTGTTGATATACAGTACCATGACACTGGGTTTGCCTGATATGGGTTGATATGCCATATGCAATCCTCCTTCCATAAACCCATGAATATTTTGGTATGACTGGGAGCAACCTAGAGCCCATGGCTGCACCCACTTGTAGGATATAAAAATCTCCCTGGAAAAGAATGTAACTATGTTGGAGAATAAAACTAATTCCTTCAATTAAAAACTCCTGCAGCATTGGATCCTTATATGATTCACTAAAATATTTTGTGACTCCATGACACCCTGAGAATGTATGATAATGGAGTATAATGAACTAACATCTGCACTAAACATGATAAAGTCTTCCACCCAACTAATATATAATTTATTTATATTATCCCAAGAGTCTGAGAACGGTTCTTCAATTCTAGTGGTTGGAGATTAAAATCTATAAATTGAGATAGTTTGGGCATCAAAGAATCTACCCCTGAGACTATTGGTCTACCAAAAGAGTTTTTTAAATCTTAATGCACTTTGGGCAACACATATACTATGGGAATTAAAGGTTTATCATTAATGAGAAGTTTAGAGTGCTATTATTAACGTACATATTGATAAGCGCATTTATATCTTTTACAAACTTTCCTTTAGGGTCCTTTCTAAATTTTTTATATGTAACCAGTGTCACGGCCAGGGTTTCTCGGCAGGGTAGTCACTGGGTATTACCTGTGAGGTCATTATGGTAGGGGGTATCTGGCAGCAGTGCTGGTGTTTGGCGAGGGGCATTGGCTGTGCATGGTTCTATGCAGTCACATTGTCACAAGGCCTGATGAGGTCTGATGGTGTTTCCGTTCCATTGGCATGGGCACCGCCATCTTGTCTGCGGCCATGTGATTCCAGATGTCCAATCCGGGTAGGTCATGTGCTCATTCCAGCCAGTCACAGCGTGGCACTGACTATTTAGGAAGGTCCAGAGACATCCTTCCTTTGCCAGTGAAATGTGTTTCTCAGCTGCGGCTGAGAGAGAGTACCTGTTCCTTACCTGCCTGCTTGTTATACGCTTCTATCCTAAACCTTGCCTGCTCCAACCTGCTGGACTTACCCTGCACCCTACATACACCTTTTCACCTGCCTGAGTACCTGAACCTGCTGTTTCCCTGCACCTTGCTTCATATCACTCACAGCTGGAATTCACTACCTCTGCCTGCATCAGCTACAGCTCACCAAACCTGCATTCAGTTACCGCTTATCATACCTGTATTCAGTTACAGCTCATCATACCTGCATTCTGTTTCAGCTCACCATACTTGTATACTGGACTGTTCCTGCCTGTCACTATCTGGACATTTTCTTCATTAACCCCCACTACAGTTATCAAGTGCACTTTAGTGCTATACCTGGACTTTTTATTTCCCATTCCCAGGTTTTCTAAGTCACTTTTTAAAAACCCCACTTTTTCATGTAAGTCTGCTTCTGTGTCTGCTCCTATCACCACCCCGGGTCCACAACAAATTCATAACCTCACAACCAGTTCTCATGGTCATTTTTTCATACATTGAGGCATCCATGAGCACCAATCCCCCGCCCTTATCCCCTGGTTTAAAAATTAGGTCACTGTTATTCATTAAAAGTGCTAGCCTTTCTGTAAAACTTAGATAATAATGAATTTTCCTAATCCTGGCAGCTTTCAAGTCCTCTAATACATGTGCACTGAATGCATATAGGAAGCTACCCTTCATATGAGTTGGAAAATTGGACACCTCTTCCATCCCACCTTCCTCCCTTTCTACCTCAATTGATAAGAACATTTTCTTGACTGCTATTCTCCTGATGGACATCTGTGGTTCAATATAAAACTTGAATTCATTATATTTTCTTCTTTAATTTTCTCTCCCTAAAAGTTTTCTCCATTTCCAGCAATTTAATTTCTATCCTTCCCTCCATATATTTATTCTCTGGAAGTTCAGTGAATGGGGTAACTAATCATTTATTCTTCTCTATTGTTTCCTCCAGACTCTTTAAATCTCTTCTTATCTCCTCAATGATGAGATTCATTAGTGAACAGTAACAATTTCTAACAATAGTCTCCCAATCCTTCTTAAACTGTTCTATCGCTGTAGAGAAAGATGCCTTTTTCTCTCTTCCTAATCCCTTAGGTATTAGTTTGTGGGCAACATATTTCTCTAGTGTAGCCACTTCCCACCAAAAACAACTTTCAACAAATCTTTCTCTAGATTTTTCATTATATTATCTAGATTCTCATCAATTAAGTAATTGTTTCCAATTGTGGAATCAAGTAATGACTCCCACCTCTCACTCCTATTCTCTTTAAATCCTGCAGAACCTGAATACAGAAGTGGATGCACTGGGTTGGTGGTATGGTCAATGTTTAACATAGTGTTCAATAAATTTAGAATTTTACATTGTTATCAATATTATTTCATTTTAAGAAAATTTTAAAAATGTTAACTTTAGATTGATCTGCAAGTGAACTATTGACAATTAAGACACTAAGGGCCTGATTCAGACCTGTTCGCTATATGCATGCGCTCGCAAGTGGCCCGATGTTCTGCATATGTGCATGCACATACTTCGTTCTGCACGTGCGTGAACTACTCACTGTGATCACATACCGCTCACTCACCCTGCAAAGACAGCCCAGTGTAATGAGTGACAGGAGAGGCCGTTTGTGGGTGATAACAGGGGCTGTCCTGTAGTAATGGGGGGTTGGAGATGCAAACGCAGGCATGCCTGAGTGTTTCAACGCCGTTGCAGAGGCGTGCATAATTAACTGGGGCGTCATGGTACACATCACTTGGCTTTTTTTACACTGAAATGCTCACAGAGCTTGCGGTAGGGTAATGCTACCACAAGCACTGCATTCGCATCCGATGGTCCTCGATGTACCATTGTTTTAATACACTCCCTGGAGATGACTTGTGCCAATGTGCATCTCTACATACGCTAAGAGGTGTCTGCATACACAGAGTGATCGCTTGCACAGCCAAAGTGGGTGTGCTTATGCCTTGGCGAGTGATCACATCAAATGACATCAATTTTGAAAATTTGCATATGCTCAGTGCAAGCGTATGCATGTAGCGACTGGGTCTGAATCAGGCCCTAAGTTTTTATATGAATATTGTACAGTATGCACATGTCTTAGTGCAGAGGTACCCAAACTCTGCCATTACAGTACAGGTTTTAAGGCTATCAATGTTTATCAATGGATATCAACAGATGTTTAATGTAATTTGTTCTTTTAGTAACTGTATACTGTGAGGGATAAGTGAATTTCTCTGTGGCAGAATGTGTGACAGGTTGCACACCCCTTTGCCATAGTAAAATACTTTATATGTCATGCGGGATGGGCCTAATGAAAACTTACAACATTAGGATAAAAGAGGAAAAAACCCTCACTACATTTCTGTACTTTGTTTAAAAAAAAATGAAAAACAGGAAACATTCAATCAATATAAAAAAAAATTCCTGTATTCATTATAAAGGCTTGTTGCTGTTTTCACATTCCCTAGATATTGTCAATGAATCCTTTTTCAATAGAATGGTTTGCATACAGCTAAGGAGCTTTGCTTATTCTCTTTTTGCTTAAAAAGTTTCAGAGTGTTAGTGAAGGGTTGTGTGATGGCGGAATGATATTTGTTTGGTTTTTATTGATGGTTATTAGATGGTAAGTGAACATGTGGTGGTAGTGTGGTAGGTAAGGGGCGGAAGAGTGTTAAACAAATATGGTTTATATGTATGGGATATTTATTGAAAATGCACTTATTTATGTGGTTTTTATGTATTTATTATTATGCATTGTCGCTATTCCTTTTAATAAAAACAAGACCATTGTTACCTCATAACAAGTGCAACTGAACAGACACCCATATAATACCATTTTTACCTCATAATGTATGTCACTGTACAGACACCTAGGCACATTGAGTCCTATTAGGAGAAAAGTGCTGTATAGATAATATTATTATTGTTATTATTATTATTATTATTATTATTATTATTATTATTATACAGACACACAGATAATACCTTTGCTGCCACATAGTAGATGCAATTATACAGACACCAAGATAATACAATTGTTACCTTAAATTACATACACCCAGATAATTTTATTTTTCCCTCGTAACAGAAGCAATTATAGAGACACCAAGCAAATACCATTATTACCTCATAAAAGATGTAATTATACAGACACCAAGATAATTATATTGTTACCTCATATTAGATGCAAAGATACAGACACCCACATAATATCATTGTTACCTCATATTAAATGCATGTATAATGTAGGGGAGAGCAGGTTCGGATTTCTGAAATCCGAACCCCCCCGAGCCCCCCCCGATCCGCGTCGTATCCGAGTCAGGCTCGACTTTTCCCGCCTGACTCGGATCTGAAATCGAGGCAAAACATCAACATCCCGCCTTCCGGGTTTTGGATTCTATAAAAGGTACCAGCGTTGGCACGATTTTCTCACTCGGCTGTGGACAGTGAAGAGGGAGGGTGGGAGTTAGGGCTTGCTGGGCTGTGTAATGTAGTGTAGTGTAGTACTGTGCTGCGCTGTGCTGCTGTTATTCATAGGGGCTGTGTCCACTCCTGCAAAGTCAATAGGGGCTGGCTGTGTTGTGCTGTGCTGCTGTTGTCCATAGGGGCTGTGTCCACTCCTCCAAAGTTCATAGGGGCTGGCTGGGCTGTGTTGTGCAGTCAGTTGTCCATAGGGGCTGTGTCCACTCCAAAGTCTATAGGGGCTGGCTGTGCTGTGCTGTGCAGTGTCCCAGTCCTTAAGAGATGCTATAGTGTTGTCCAGGGGGTGCTCTGTCCATCAGGGGTGCTCCCCCAAGTGCAAAAAAAAATATATTTTTTCTGTGTTTGTGAATTGTGTGCACAGTAGCCGCACGTGCATCAACAAAGTAGCGCCAAGCGTGCGCCTGTGTCTTAAGTAAAGGGCCATCTGGCTCATCCGTTAAAGGGTGCTGTAACCCCCAAAATGCACTCCAAAAAATATATTTTTTTTCTGTGTTTGTGAATTATGTGCACTGTACGTGCATCCTCAAAGCAGTAGCGCCAAGCGTGCGTATATGTCCATTAAAGGGTGGTGTAACCCCCAAAGTGCACTCCAACAAAAATAAAACATTTTCTTCTGTGTTTGTGAATTGTGTGCACTGTACGTGCATCCTCAGAGCAGCAGCACCAAGCATGCATCTGTCTATTAAAGGGTGGTGTAAACCCCAAAGTGCGCTCCACAAAAAATAAAAAATTCTTATTTTTCTGTCTTTGTGAATTGTGTGCACTGTAGCTGTATGTGCATCAACAAAGGAGCAGCACCAAGCATGCGCCTCTGTCCCATAAGTAAAGAGCCGGCTCATCTGTTTAAGGTGGTGTAAAAATAATTTTCTGTGTTTGTGTGCGCCTTAGCCGCACGTATATATTAATATAACATAAATGGAGGACCAAACGTTCTCCGATAAAAATAAAATAGGGAAATATCAAGAACCACTTCTTCCTAGTGCTGAAGCTGCTGCCACTAGTCATGACATAGACGATAACATGCCATCAACGTCATCGGCCAAGGCCGATGCCCAATGTCATAGTAGAGGGCATATACAATCCCAAATGACAAAGTTCAGGAAAATGACCTTAAAAAAAATGTGAATCATCTGAGGAGAAACGTAAACTTGCTAATATATCATTAACGACACGGAGTGGCAAGTAACGGCTAAGATCTTTCCTATGTTCATGACTAGTGGTTCAGCTTCACATGATGATGGAAGCCCTCCTCCCGCTACAAAAATCAAATGAGTTAAGCTGGCAAAAGCACAGCAAAGAACACAAATCCCCTAGGAGAGTCCAAGTGTGGTGGCGGTTGTGATGCCTTACCTTCCCTGCACTGGATGGGAAGTGGTGGCTCTTTCCACCATTTGCATGCCCTCTGCAAGTGCTGAAAGGAGCACCCACAGTCCACTTGCTGATATGCAAATTGAAGATGTCACTGTTGAAGTACAACAGGATGAGGATACTGGTGTAGCTGGCGCTGAGGAGGAAGTTGGCAAGGAGGATTCTGATGGTGATGTGGTTTGTTTAAATCAGGCTCTGGGGGAGACAGTTGTTGTTTGTGGGATGAAAATGCCCATCACAGTCATGCCTGGGCAGAAGACCAAACATTTCACCTCTTTGATCTGGCAATATTTCTATCCAAATCCGGACAACAACTGTCTTCCCAACAGTACCATATGTAAAGGTGAAATAATAGGGGTAGGGACGTAAACCGCCTAGGAACATCCTCCCTTATACAGCACCTGCAGCACGTTCATAAAAATTTACTGTCAAGTTCAGAAACTTTGGCTAAGACCATAAGCAGTCCAGGGACACCTAAATCCCTTTGTCCTGTTGTATCCAAGCACCTGCAAACCACACCATCAACTCCCTCCTCATCAATTTCCTCCTTAGTCAGGATCGGAAGTAGTCCTGAAGGCCATGTCACTGACAAGACTGACTCTCCTATCCGGGATTCCTCCTGAGGATCCTGCATTGCTACGCCTACTGCTGCCACTGCTGCTGTTGCTGCTGGGAGTCGTTCATCATCCCAGAGAGGAAGTAGGAAAACCACTACTTTTACTAAACAATTGACCCTCCAACAGTCCTTAGTGAGGAGGATGAAGTACGACAGCAGTCATCCTGAAGCAAAATGTATAACTGAGGGCTTGACTGCTATGTTGGGGTTAGACGTGCGTCCGGTATCCACCATTAGTGCAGTGGAATTTAGATAATTGATGGAGTTAGTGTGTCCCCTGTTCCAACTCCCATCTAGATTCCACTTCACTAGGCAGGCGATACTGAGACTGTACAGAAATGTCAGAAAAAGTGTGCTCAGTGTCCTGAAAAATGCAGTTGTACCCAATGTCCACTTAACCACAGACATGTGGACAAGTGGAACAGGGCAGACTAAGGACTATATGACTGTGACAGCCCACTGGGTAGATGTATCATGTTACGCAGCAACAACAGCAGCATCACCAGTAGCAGCATCTCAGAAACACCTGCTCATTCCAAGGCAGGCTACGTTGTGTATCACTGGTTTCAGTAAGAGGCACACCGCCAACAACTTCTTAGAGAAACTGAAGGAAATCATTGCCCAGTGGCTTACCCGACTTGGACTCTCCTGGGGATTTTTGATATCTGACAATGCCACCAATATTGTGTGGGCATTACATCTGGGCAAATTCCAGCACGTCCCATGTTTTGCTCACACAATAGATTTGGTAGTGCAGAATTTTCTGAAAAGCAACGAGGGTGTGCAGGAGATGCTTTGGGTGGCCCGAAATATTTCTGGCCACTTTCGCCATTCAGTGACTGGAGTACTAGCAAACACTCTTGAACCTGCCCCGCCACCACCTGAAGGAAAAGGTTGTGATGCAGTGGAACTCAACCCTCTATATGCTTCAGAGGATGGAGAAGCAGCAAAAGGCCATTCAAGCCTATACATCCACCTATGACATAGGCAAAGGAGGGGGTATGCACCTGACTCAAGCGCAGTGGAGAATGATTTCCGTGTTGTGCAAGGTTCTTCAGCCCTTCAAACTTGCCACATGTGAAGTCAGTTCAGACACTGCCAACTTGAGTCAGGTCATTCCCCTCATCAAGCTTTTGCAGAAGCAGCTGGAGAAAGTGAAGGAGGAGCTAAGATGGAGCGATTCTGCTTGGCATGTGGGAATTGTGGATGAAGCCCTTCATTCGTTTTGCCAGGATTCCAGGGTTGTCAATCTATTGAAATCAGACCACTACATTTTGGCCACCATGCTCAATACTAGATTTAAAGCCTTTGTGGTGTCTCTCTTTCTGGCTGACAGAAGCCTGCAGAGGTGCATAGACCTGCTGGTGAAAACACTGTCAGCTGAAGCAGAATCTGACACGTCTACAGCTTCTTCTTCATTTTCTCCCGCAACTGGGGCTGCCAGAAAACAACTTAGGTACCCTAAGCAACCTGCTCGCAGTGAAGGGCAGGCAGGACACATTTTGGACATCTGGTCTGGACTGAAGGACCTGGCAACAATTTCTGACATTTCTATTGTAACTGCATATGATACTGTCACCATTGACAGAATGGTGGAGGATTACATCGGTGACAGCATCCAAGTAGGCATGTCAGACAGTCCGTACCTGTACTGGCAGGAAAAAGAGGCAATTTGTAGGCCCTTGTACAAACTGGCTCTATTTTACCTGAGTTGCCCCCCTCCAGTGTGTACTCTGAAAGAGTGTTTACTGCAGCCGGGAACCTTGTCAGCGAAAGGAGTAGGAGGTAGCTTCCACAAAATGTGGAGAAGATGATGTTCATAAAATTGAATTATCAACTCTTCCAGGGAGACCAGCCTCCAGAATGTACAGAGGGACCTGTGGTGGTAGATTCCAGCGGGGATGAATTAATACTCTGTGAGGATGAGGATGTACACAACACTGAAGAGGGTGAGGAATCGGTGGATGAGGAGGATGAGGACGACATCTTGCCTCCGTAGAGCCAGTTTGTGCAGAGACAGATTAATTGCCAGCTAGTTTTGTGAGGGCCCAAACGAACCAATCATTCATTCAGACCCTGGCGCTGAAATGAATGGTTTGTAAAAAATGTGCATGTCCTGTTTATACAACATAGGGGGTGGGTGGGAGGGCCCAAGGACAATTCCATCTTGCACCTCTTTTTTTTTCTTTGCATTATGTACTGTTTGGGGCCTAGTTTTTTAAACTGCCTTCCTGTGTGCCACTGCAGTGTCACTCCTAGATAGGCCACGTGTTTTTGCCACCCACTCGTGTTGCTTAGCATAGTCATCCAGCTACCTTGGTGCAAGCTTTTCGACTAAAAACAATATTGTCAGGTGTGAGGTTTTTAGAATAGCCTGGAAATGAGTGGAAATTAAAGTTATTGAGGTTAATAATAGCATAGGAGCAGAAAAACCCACAAATTCTGTGATTTTAGCTGTTTTTATGCTTTTTAAAAAAAAAAAAATACAGATCCAAAACACAAAACCCAGAACCCAAAACACGGAAGGGTGGTTTTGGCAAAACCAATCCAGATCCAAAACACGAAGAAAGATCCAGATCCAAAACCAAAACACAAAACACGAAAAGTGGCCGGTGCACACCCCTAGTATAAAGACACCCAGATGATACCATTGTTACCTCATAAAATATGCTATTATACAGACACCTAGATAATGCCATTGTTACCTCATAATATATGCAGTTTTATAGACAGCCCTTATAATATCATTGTTATATCATTATAGATGACAATGTAGACATCCAGATTTTATTGTAACCTCATAATACTGTAGATGCAATTATACCAACTCCCAGATAATACCATTGTTACCACATAAAAGATGCAGAAGATGCAATTATAAATACTCCCAAAATAATACCGTTGTTACCTCATAATAGATGCTACTGTACAGACACTCAGATAGTAATATTGTTAAGACATAATAGATGCAAATATACAAACACTCAGATAATAAAATTGTTACCTGATTATAGAAGCAATTATACATACACCCAAACAATTCTATTGTTACCTCATAATAGATTCAATTATACAGACTCCCAGAAAATACCATTGTTACCTCATATTAGATGCATTTATAAAGATACCCAGATGACACCATTGTTACCTCATAATAGATGCAATTATACAGACACCTAGATAATAGTATTGTTGCCTCAAAATAGATACAATTTTACAGACAACCAGATGCATAGGGGGGCTTTATCAAAGAGTCATGTGTCAGTGCACCTCCAATTGCCAATTCCCTTAACAGGGACATGATCTGGTAGACGATCCAGTGTCCAGTGAACTTTGAATGGTGAACGGTGAGCCGCTACATTGCAGTGATCCCATGTGAGTCTTTTCTCTGAACCCGCCCAGCAATTCGCTGTCAGCTGTCTGGAAATTGTGGGTTGAACAATCAAGGGCAGCGCTGATATTGTCCGGCAGAACACTACCAGTGCGTTGTCGGTTGAACTCTGGTGGCACTCCCGAGAGATAGAGAGAGAGAGAGAGAGAGAGAGAGAGAGGCTCCATTTACAAGATTGATAATTATCTGGAGCATTCCCAGAACTTTGCTCACTTATATGCCATTTACTTATGTTGCCACACAGCGGTACCTACAGAATCCCTGTGGATCAGTTCTTATTGTTTAATAATCAACAGCATATGGACAGGATTTTAGTATTAATTCTGTTAATTATTGTTACATTATACATCAACCAATAAGACACTGGATACATCTCAATATAAATAATAATATTTCATTTATATACTGTAGGTATCTGTATTTTATTGTGATGCAATTTTTTTGTTTTATTGAATTAAATTAATTTCTTTTCATTATTAACATAGCTGAGCTCTGACTGGTATCAATTTCTGCCATCTTACAATCTAATTGGTGAGAGATTAACAAGCATAGAATGTGATTTATTTTATATTCTCATCATATATGAGTTGGCTATGGAGAAGGGACCTTTATGCACTGAGAAGAGAGTTACATTATACAGTTCAGTACATAATTTACAACACCATATTCCAGTGTTACTGCAATGAAATGTTTTTTCCCCATAATAGCAATATTACATTCACATCACCACTGGTAGGGAGATGGGCAAGGTCCATAGGGCCCACAGAAAATTTTTTACCACAACTTTATAATAGGTACAGTAATATCTACTATTATACATTATTTAATATCAGTTACATTATATACTGTACAGTGATTGGGTACTTTAGATGCTATTGAATTAAAAAGCTCAATTGTGCAAACATCATCATAGCGTCCACCTCTAAATCTGGCCCATTGTTCCTCCACCTTGCAAGATACTGTAGTAAAAGGTGTTATACTGTACAGCAATCTCAAGAGAAGGGAATGTTCTGTATGTAGAGATAGATTCAGTTCAGACACACTGAGCTAGAATTACCATTCAGTACAGTAATTGGGGAGAGTGTGCAGGTGATAAGGTTGTGATCTGATCTCAGAGAGGGAAAGGAGTGTTAGTGACATCACATTCTGTAATTATTTTGTCTTAAAAGTGACAGTACTTGAGAAGTGCTTGAAACTGTACTGCATGTAGTGAATGGTTTTTCATATATATTTTTATATAATTCTATTACTGTTTTATTACAGTATTTCCATTTTTTCCCCCACAGAAAACAACATTAGAACATTAAGGATCCTTGTGTATCATTTGTATGATTTTTTTTTTTTTTACTTTTGATTTAATTTATAATTAAGCACTGACTACAGTACATTAATACCCATTTTACACCAGAGCTAAAACCTGGGTTATTGCAGGGTTAACCCGGGTAGCTCCTTGGTGAAAAAGGGGACAGGATTGGATTCCTTGGTCGAGTGACCCGGCAATCCAACCCAGGTAATTTGCAAGGTTTAACATGGGAATGACTCGTGAAACCCTGCAGTGTAAATGATGCTATCCAGGTCATGATGACCTGGAGCGCGCCGCATGCCGGCTTTTCCTGTTTATTATCATTTTTACTTGTAGCTTCTGCATCTTTTATCCCCAGCATCTCCTGGCTGCCCCCTATCTCTTTACTGGAGAGGAAGATCCTTTTTATTTAGGGGTCCCCACCTACCCAGAAATCCCCAACCTTCGCTGACCAGTTGGGGGGTGAATGCTTTGGCCGGGAATTGCTCCCTTGCAATCCATGCTCCTACAGAGTGTAGCATATATTCTGAATAGCATATTGGAATATATCATAAAGAAACTGTAATGGGCATGTTAAAGTATGAAATACTGTGAGTATGGTAGGCTCATCTATGCTTTAATAAGTCACGTTTTGGTTTTGAAAAACATATGCTAAGCCCACATGGTGGAGGATAGACTATATAGATAAAGAAACCTTTATATGCTTCTACGTTTCTGCCCTTAGTGACTATGGTATGATATAATTAACTTATCTATTTGATTTGACCATCTGGGCTCTGGTATTAAAATATACAGTATATCACACGTGTATATCAGTGATAAGCAAGAAAATAGAACACAGTAAATTGGCGCACAAGAGAATGCCTCTGGAGCTGGCAGCAAGTTAATGCTAGTTGGGAAGCCACCTATGTGCTGGAGTTGGGCAGGAAAACCTTGCAGGAGTCTGGAGAAGCTGCTGGAGAACTTGTGATTGATGACCGGCAGAGTTTCAAGGTTCCAAAGCCTTTAACTCAATGTTTAACATCTACATGCATCATTAACACAACCATCTGGTAAAGCCTCCCACTATTACCTGTGCAGATATGTTTTAATTGGATTGTGAATTTAATAAAGTGGGTTTTTTTACCTTTTTATAATTTTGTGTGAATAAATTATACTATATTTGAACCTATATTGTGTGTATATCCTTTTTCTTTTTTATATATGTGAGAAAATTATGTCATAAACTTGACATCCCTTGTCAAGCCAAGAGAACAATATGACTAAGGTCTTATATTGACATTTTTTTTATTTATTATTGAATGTATTTATCATTTATATGACACTTTGAAGGGTTAAGCACCAATGTTCTGGTACATTTCTTTGTATTAACATCTACATCAGTATTATCATTGAGGGTGTTCGAGATCCATAATTTGAACATAATATACCATATATAATTTTTCACTTCCTTTTTTCCGAGTATCGTATTCAGAAAAAGAGGATTACTGTCTATTAAGTGGATTCATCTATAAATATATTGATCATACCACATTGATGAATTAAGTAACATTTTATGTACTTTCGTGAACTTATTCTATGTGAAACTTGACAAAGCACCTACTGTATACCCATTTTTATTTTATTTATAACAAGGCAACCAAGACTCATGGAGCTACCATTGGCAGTGTGTTGCTAATATGATAGGTGCAACTTAGTACATAAGATAGCGACTAAGTACATGGGTCATATAAAGATAGATATGGATAATGCTACAAACATTACTGGCCTATGCGGCTACAGGTACAGTAAGGAAGATTAAAAAAATGCCAAAATGGCCACAGATTTTGAAGAGCCATGAGGCAACCGAGACTTATGGAGCCCCCAGTAGTGGTCCCACTATCCAGTACCCCTTATACAGTGCCCCCTGTAGTGGTCCTCCCTATTTAGTGACCCCAGTAGTGGTCCCCCCAATGCAGTACCCCTAGTAGTAAGCCACTTATATAGTGCCCCCAGCAGTAGCCCCCCCATGCATTGCCCCCAGTAGTGGTCCCCCTTATGCAGGCCACAGTAGTGATCCCCCCTATCCAGTGCCCTTATACAGTGCCCCCTGTAGTGGTCCCAGTATTGGTCCCCTAGCAGTAAACCCCTTATATATTGCCCCCAGTAGTTTGCCCCCAGTAGTTTCCCACCCCCAGTAGCAGTCCCCAGTAGAGGTTTCCCCTCCCAATAAAGTACCCCCAGTAGTAGCCCCCCCAAAAGTAGTATCCCCCTAGTTTTAGTCCCCAATAGTGACCCCCCAGTAGAGGTCCCCCCAGTAATGGTGTCCTCAGTAGTAGCCTCTCCCCAATGTGCAGACACATAAGTAGAAAAAAAATATATAAATATACTTACATGAATCCATGCTCAGGCTCCAGCCACTGCTCCCACCACCACACATCAGTCCTCTCTGGGCTGGCGTGCTTTGTATCTTGGGAGAGATGTCATGACGTCGCTTCCCTTTCCCACTGCAGGAGCCGGATGGGAGCCGGCTCTTGCAGTGGGCACTGCAGCCATCAATTTGAGTCTGTCTGACTCTCATTGGCTGCTGGTTAACACACACATCACTGCCATGCTGGTGGCGATGTGTGTGTAAACTGCACAGCCTGAGCCCACCTCCCACCCTCCTACTGGCGCTATTGGGTAAGCACTCAGAGGAGGGAAGGGGCTTGGCTGTGCAGCACAGGACTGGCACTGGGCACAGGGAAGCCTAGCGCCGGTTCTGTGTAAATGTGTAGCGCTGACTGCACGCACTGCGGTCGGCACTATACTGCCTAACTAGAGCGGGCCGGCACTGTGGCCTATGGTGCCCCTCCGGTCCTACGACACCAAGGGCACATACCCTGCTCGACCCCCCTTAGTTATGCCACTGCAACCTTTAAGACCAGCCATGAGGTATCTAAGACCAATGGAGCTACCATCAGAATAGATCTTAGCAGTGTGTAACTAATACTGTAAGTGCGTCTGGGTACATACAATAGCAAATCAGTACATGGGCCATTTAAAAGCTATGGATAACCATGAGGACAATTGAAAAAAAGAAAAAATGGCCACTGACACAATGGATACAGTATATAAACATTGAAAATTCGAATTCAGAGCACAATGGTAAATCTGAAATGAAGCAACCAATTACAAAACCAATATTTTTCTACAAATCTACAGACCAAGACCTTTCATTTTGTATATGATGTACCCTGCTCAGACAACGGCATCATAGAAATAGGTCACTGATAAAAGTCGACCTTCTGCTATTAATACATAGATAATTTGTTACCTATTATAGTTGAAATATTTGGTCAAGCCACTGGTATGGAACTACTGTATATTTGGTGTAGTGAATACTGTGCATTCATAAAACTGTTTTTTTCATTAAGTATTTGCATACAGTAGGTCAATAATGGCATCCTGCTATGCTGATTGTGGGTCTCATTCAGACCCGCTCGCAAGTGCTTGAGCACTCGCAAGCGGGTCGGTGTTGAGCTCTGCGCATGCACAGCTGCCGCACTGTGCATGTGAAAGCCCCAGAGTGAGAGAGAAATTCTCTCACTTCGGGGCTCACTACAAAAGGAGCGACTGTCGATGGTGATTGACAGCTCGCCCCGTTTTGTAGGTGTGGTGGCTTCCCAAATGGAGGCATTCCCAAATGAATGCCTGCTGTTTGTGGGCGTCCCCACTGACATCACCAGTGATGTCAGTGGGAGAGCTTCCGGCTCTATTAGAGCCTGAAGCTCTCTAGGGCTTGCGGAAGACGAGACCCTACCACAAGGGTCTCGTCGCAAGCCCCGATGGTCACGATTGTCTTGACCATTGCGACCATCTTCCTGGCCACTCACTAAAGCTGTAGGTGGTCACCCACAGCTTAGCGAGTGGCCAGGAGGCTGGCTCTTTTTAGAGATGCGGCCACCCTCATTCGCTGCCTAACTAGGGTGGGCCGGTACCAGGGCCGGCGCTGCCCCTCCGGTCCTACGGCACCCAGGGCACATTCACTGCTCGACCCCCCTTAGTTACGCCACTGCAACCTTTAAGACCTGCCATGAGGTATCTAAGACCCATGGAGCAACCATCGGAATAGATCTTAGCAGTGTGTAACTAATACTGTAAGTGCATCTGGGTACATACAATAGCAAATCAGTACATGGGCCATTTAAAAGCTACGGATAATAACAAGGACAATTCATAAAAGAAAAAATGGCCACTGACACAATGGATACAGTATATAAACATTGAAAATTTGAATTCAGAGCACAGCGGTAACTCTGAAATGAAGCAACCAATTACAAAACCAATATTTTTCTGCAAATCTACAGACCAAGACCTTTCATTTTGTATATGATGTGCCCTGCTCAGACAATGGCATCATAGAAATATGTTGCATTTTGCGAGCAGCTCTGAATGAGGTCCTGTGTCAATAAATTAACCTTTGTGTGTTTTTTCCTATGGTTCTCAAAATATTAAAGATTGTTTTCAAAGTACTGTATGATAAAGAAATTACACATTTCTTGGGGTTTCCAATAAATAATAAATATTTTAATGTTACTGATTTTAGTGTGTTTAATGTTCATACCAACCATGGCAAACCTGCTAGTGGTAAGGGGAGTTCTGTAATGTAAAATGCCTGCAGTATGAAAAAAAGTGTTCACTACTGTACTGTACAGTAATAATTTACTAATAAATTGTAGCTACAGCTTAGAGAATGTCACTAAACTTTGTAGTTTGAAGCACATGCAGTAACATTACTGTGATTTCAAATGATTGACCTTATTTCTCATGCTTTAGTTGTATAAAATGTTGCCTGTTTTTGCAAAATGGATATTTACAGTACTAAAGCCAAACACAGGTGTAAAAACATTATCAAAACAGACAAGCATGGCAAAACATGCAAATACAGTAGAAGTCAATAGACCTTTTAACCAACACAAGTACTGTACAGTACTTTGAATAGACAGGAATCAACTCTCAGGGGTAAATTTACTAAAGTGAGAGTTTATAGAAATGGACATGTTGCCCATAGCAACCAATCAGATTCTAGCTATTATCTTCTAGAAGGTGCTAGTGAAATGTAAAGTAGAATCTAATTGTTTGCTATAGGCAATATCTCCACTTCTAAAAACTCTCAATTTAGTAAATATACCCCTCAGGCTTACTAAGAATTGTGCTTTATATCACAAACAAAGCCCGCCCAAAATAGAAGAAATTAATAGATGTACATGTCAGCAGCGTGTTTTGCAGAGGCCTGCACAGATCATAAAGATCTGTGCAGGCTGCTGTGTGTTACAGTGTAAATAAAGAGTTAAAAATTAAAAAAGATGGCATGGGGTACCACTCAAAAGCATTACCAGCCATGGACCTTTGATCATATTCTTGTCCTGAAAATATGGGAGAAATATGGCATGGGGTTCCCCTGTATTTCCAGGAGAGCAATGGTCCTTGAAAACATTCTGAAAGTATCCTTACATTGGGGTGGGTTACAACTGAGCATCTGGCTGCTCAACACAAGAGTTTAGCACATTATTTCCATACCAGTTGTCAGATACACAGTCTAATGCTGGGTACTCACTGGCAGATATATTGGTTGGTCAATTGATCGGCCAATATATCTTGTGTGCATTGGCCAGTATGCACCAGAGATACGTCTGTGAACAACATTGTAGTGTACCAGAGATATGTCTGTGCTGCACAGCCTATGCCCAATATATCTGAATATACTGTATATTTTGGGGCACCGTGCTTTGTGTACGGGCAGTCAGATGACCGCCCATACACTTGCAGCAGAGGCTGCAGGGAGTGGGGTGTAACACGCTCACCCCCAGCCAGTGGGACTCGCGGCCTGATGACAGATGATGGTTGTTCAGTGTGTATGAACAACTATCTTCCACATATATATCTGCAGATCACTCGATTTGCAGATATATACTTTAGGTGTGTACCCAGCTTAAGTTCTGGCCGTGAGCATCCTGTGGTGTCTGATTTATTTTGGGTCCTGGCCTGTGTAGTACTTTTTGTAGAGGTGGACGCCCATCTTCAAACATTTACTTCCCTATATAAAGTGCACTGTGAGCACCATTCTTCCCTATGCTAGCTCAAACTTTCTTGTAATTTGTTTTGATATTGTGTACCGTACCTCAATATTTCTAACAATGAATCCATGCTCTTGCTCCTGACTTCTGTGTGTATACAAGTAAGTGAACCCATAGTATGTTTGTGCCCTAGATCTCTGCTCATATATACATTTCAAACCTATGCTTGTGACCATGACCATTGCTCTGTATGACCATTCCCTGTCTCCAAATTCCATATCTATTCTTGTTATCACCCATTTCACCACCCAGCTAGTCCCATTAAGAAGGCAGCAAAAGTGCAACAATTTGCAGCCTCCCAATAGCTAAAATCATACACCTGGAGAAGACCAGGGGCCTTTTCAATTCCCATACGTTGAGTTGGTACAATATTAGCCATAGTCACATTGGTGCTATGTACAATCCAGACAACTAATACCCCTATTAGGTACTAAGATGGACTAATCAATACTCAATAAAATGACAGCAGCTAAAAATAGATTTTGATTAATAAACAAATCTAACTTCAATCTCTGGAGAAAAAAATATTGACAAATAAATTCTATAAATGCTTTAGATAGCACCTAGATGGCCCATACAGTCTCATAGGCCAATAGTCTACCTGGAAACTCAAAATCTAAATCAGCCTCTCCATCCAAACTTAATCAGAAACCTTTTTCTTATTATAATTCTTACCTGTCCATCTAACAGCCCTGACAACAGCTCACCAATGATATATACTAGTCATTCCAGATTTAAAATATCAAAATCAACATTGGACCAAGCATTTACAAGTGCAAAATGGATTGTTCATGGTTAAAGCTTTAACCTTAAGTTAAAAAACTAGTCTAAAGCATTACTGCAATATTGATGCCAACAAATACTGCATTAATAAGCCTCAATTAAGCACATTATTAAACCAGTGTTCACATTTACTAGGCCATATTAATTGACAATGATTTAATATTATACATTGAAATTTAGCTCTAATTTAGCATACTCGCTATTAAATTGCTTGCACTAATAATGATACATGGTAAGTCTTTAGAACAGGTAATACTATCAGCAATATATACAGCTTTGCATATACAGTACAATATTATAATACACTGAATAATACATTTGAGTATTATAGATAAAGCATAACAAAGTGTGAATTTTATGTGTTCTAAAGCTTCCTGAGCACTGTTAGACATTTCCACAGAGACATGAGGACAAAAAAAAAACAATGTGAATACACACGTATATTAATAATACAGTTCAATTTAATTCAAATGTATTTATTTCAATGAGTTTTAATGATGGCCAGGTATTTGTTTTCAATATTAACATACTGGACAATCCAACAAAATAAATCTTTGCAGTATCAGATAAGTTAAAAAATTATTCCCTTGCATGAATAATTTTAAATGATTATCCTCATTCTGATGGATAACTGTGTCAAATGCAAGTGCATGGGACTTGTCACTACAACAAGGGATGAAGCACTCTCTTTTAAATATGAGCATTTTGGTTTCTTTGGAAACTGAACAGACCAGAAATTAGGGGATCCAAGTGCTTCTGAGTCCCGGCTTGAGTCTTCCAGCCAAGTTTAGATAACAAAATGAGGCATTGGATCTTGTGTGTTTTGGATTGCATATAAAAGTCCCTCCCTCATGAATTTGGCACTATTTCATACAGGAGAGCAGATGGTGTGAGCAGGGAGGGTTCTAGACCAAGTGGAGCCCAAGGTAAGAATTTCCTTTGGTGCTCCACCACCAAACACACTCACTAGAGATGAGCGGGCTCAGTTCCCTGAGGACCAAACCCACCCGAATTACGGGGATCTGAGGCAGATACAAGTTTTCTCAGGTTTTCCCGCCTGACTCAGACCTGGAAAAAAAAAGGCAAAACATCATCATCCCGCTGTCGGATTCTCACAGGTTTTGGATTCTATAAAGGTCCCGCGATTCACTGCAGTTTTAATTCCGGCTCTGGAGAGTGAAGAGGGAGGGAGCTGGGAGCTGTGCTGTGCTGTTGTGTTGTGTTAGGGACTGGCTTCTGTTGTCCATAAGGCTGGCTGTTGTCTTCTATAGAGGGTCTGGCTGACTGTTATCATGTCCATAGGGGCTGGCTGGCTGTAATTGTCCTGTCCATAGAAGCTGGCTGTTGTACTTGTCCTGACCATAAGGGCTAGCTGGCTGTAGTGCTGTGTTGTGTCATCAGTGCAGGGGTTCTGTGCTGCTGTCTGTTAAGGAGCTGCTGCCTATTTTCAGGGGTTCACCCATGTTAAAAAAATAAATAAACACTTTTTTTTGTGTGGTTTGTTAGCCACACCTGTCATCGACGTAGGTGCGCAGGGGTGATGTACTGCTGTCTGTCGTGGGGATGCTGGATAAAAATATATATTTTTTCTTTGTGTGCATGTCACGGTGCCAGCAACACCTTGTTGTTACTGTCATTGGAGTAGCTGTGCAGGGGTGCTGTGCTGCTGTCTGTCCAGGGGCTGCTGCCCAAAATAATAAATAAACATTTTTTTTGTGTGCGTGTCAGTCACACCTAGCTGTCACTGTCATCGGCATTGCTGCGCAGGGGTGCTGTGCTGCTGTCTGTCATGGGGCTGCATGAATATTGCATTGAAAATTTGCTGTGCTGCTGTCTGTCATGGGGATGCTGGACAAAAATATATTTTTTTCTTTGTGTGCTTGTCATGGTGCCAGCTACACCTGGTTGTTACTGTCATTGGAGTAGCTGCGCAGGGGTGCTGTGTTGCTGTCTGTCGAGGGGCTGCTGCCCAAAATAATAAATAAACATTTTTTTTGTGTGCTTGTCAGTCACACCTGGCTGTCACTGTCATCGGTGTTGGTGCACAAGGGTGCTGTACTCCTGTCTGTCAAGGGGCTGCTGCCCAAAAAATAAATAAACAATTATTTTTGTGTGTGTCAACCACACCTGTCTGTCACTGTCATCGGTGTAGGTACGCAGGGGTGCTGTGCTCCTGTCTGTCAAGGGGCTGCATGAATATTGCAATGAAAACTTTTTTTAAGTTATTGGGTTACAAAAAATTTTTGTTTTTTAATCTTAAATATAGCAGAAATGTTATACTAGCAGCTTATAAAGTTATATGCTCTAAAAAACTAAAGCCTATATTTATTTACAAACCTATATAGAATGGACATCCTAAATTCTAAAACTGTTCTATTCAAAAATGTAAACAAGAGCAAAGATTATAAGTCTAGTGTGTTATAATGATGTTAGAAAGTAGAAGGCCAAAAATTGAGTGGACCACACATGGCTGATTGATCAACCATGGTGACTGGACAAGTGTCATAAGGAAGAGGAGGCTGCAAACTGGGTGTCATATTATGAGTTTTCCATATGGGGTATGTTGCTGATAAGGGATCAGCCTGTTTATCAGTGGACACATTATTATTATAGTTGTTGTTATTTTGGGTTGCCATCTCCTGAAGGGTGTTTTCCAACAGACAGAGACTATATATCAGCTCACACACTTCCTGAGTAACAGAGCTCTGTTCTCTGGAGGGAAGCCAAATAGGTAGGAGCCCCTGTTCCAACATCTGAAGCTCTCCTCTCTCCACATTTTCTATTATAGATGAAAAAAATGTCATTGGGGACATCTAACTACTCTTTCTGTACCCTGCTCACCCTTTTTGGACAGAAAGTCCAGGATGGATGGTTTGGAAGAAGAAGGCCTAGCAACACAAGGGGATGGTCAGGTATTGGTTGGCATGCAGGCAATGGAATATCAAAGGCCTCCATGTTGTCTGTGTTCACTATTCCATATTTCAGTTTGCGATTTAGGTAGGAATAAAGTCAGCTCCAGAATCACTGGATGTCTTAGTGCATTCAGGCCAGATACGATCCATGAATTCCCAGACATATGAATTCCCAGAATTCCCAGACAGATGAATCCTTTGCTTGTGATAATCTTTGGTAATTCCTGGCAAAGGTGGGTGTTATAGCCAGACACTCTGAAGGTTGTAACTATGAACTGCTTTATAGAAAACATGTGAATGAAACCATTCCACACTGCAGAACATTATGGAGAAATCCCTTGTAGTTCAGCACCTAGAGCATCTTTTTTCATGTTCTCTGAGGCCTCTCCTGACTGTGAAGAAAGATTCTCCACACTGTAGTCTTCCATTGTGACTTTTTAATGGTGATTTCAATGTTGTCCATTGGCTGAGATCCATATCATCTGAGGAATGAGTTTTCCCCATGCAAATGAGATATTTCACATCCAGAAAGTGACTCTTATGTTTAGCCATGGTGTCATTCTCTATTATGGTAGAATTTGCACAATCTTGGTCTTGGGGGAACCGTGATGAATCAGACAGATCCTCCAGGGTAAACATCTGATCTGGTGTTGTATCTATTTCTATTATACCTCTGTGTGTGAGTTTAGTCATCTGCTGCTTGTGGTGGAGCTCTTTTCTTGCTTTCTAAATGATCTCCAGACACAACATAAAACTTAAACCTTTAAACTGAAATGATGCATTTAATGCTCTGTTTACATATCTAAGAAGTGGACAGTGGGAACAATGGCAATTTAAAGGCCACTAACTAACTCTGTTTTCTTTTAATGTCTCTGTACAGGTTGGGAAATTCCTTTACAGAACAGAAGGTTTGCAAAGGATTATTTAAGGCAATTGTTTACCTATTTTTGGAAAGTACACTTCCTGTTCCTGGTCCCCTTCTGAGATGAATAAAATCCACTCCCAGCAAGCAGACATGGTGCTCAAGAAAGAATTCCCAAGAAATACACAACATAAGACTAAACCTTAAATCTGAAATGTTGCATTTAATGTTCTGTTCCACTTGTTCACATATCTGATATGGTTAAATGTCCCTGTACAGGTTGGAAAATGCCTTTACAGAAGGTTTGCAAAGGATTTTTTAAGTCAATTGTTTTTTGGATGCACTCTTCATGGTCCCCTTCTGGGATGAAAATCCACTCCTAGCCGCAGAAGCTGGTGCAGGATTCTCAAGAAAGACACAATGTAAGGCCTTAAATCAGGGGTAGCCAACCTTCGTCCTTGAGTGCTCACGTTTTACAGACAACCTAGCTGGTGCACAGGTGTATTCATTACTCACCAAAACATTTATAAAGATCCATAGGTGGAGTTAATTATTATAGTTGTGATTCTATGAGGAGACCTGGAAAACATGCACTCTTGCTAGCTCTCGAGGACCAGGGTTATCTACCCCTGCCTCAAATCATAGATCTTATGCTTGTCAACATATCTGAGCTAGTTAAGTGGCACTTTGAGGTCACTAAATATGTTTTTTTATGTCCCTGTACAGGCTGGGAAATGCCTTTATAGAAGGTTTGCAAAGGATTATTTAAGTCAATTGTTAATTTTTTTTGGAAGCAGTCTTCCTGGTCCCCTTATGGGATGAGAAAATCAACTCCAGCAGCAGCAGCCATGCTCAAGGATTCTTCGATGGCAAGGACTGATGTGAATGTATCATTTTTTTTTTATAAATGCCTCCTCCCTCATAAAATTTCATCAGAATCTAAAAATTAAATAAAATTTACTACCAATCAACCCTTCTTGTCCCTGCCCTGCCTTCAACTACATACATACTCCAACTCCCTCAGGCATCTCTTGAATAATAAAAGTGTTTCCTGATGTGCCATGTTTGAAATTGAACTGACATGTGTTTATGCTGCCCACTTCTGCAGTTTAGCTTAGTCAGCCAGCTAACTTGGTGCAAATTTAGGGCCTAAACTAGATGAAAAAATCAATATTGTGAGATGTAAGGTGGTCAAAATTGACTGGAAATGAGTGGAAATATATGTAATTGAGGTTAATAATACTGTAGGGACAAAAGAAGGCCAATTTTATGTGATTTTAGCTGTTTTTATGATTTTTTAAGAAAAAATCCAGATCCAAAACCAAAATCGAAAAACAAAACACGGAGGGGAGGTTTCGACAGAACCAATCCACATCCAAGACCAGGGGAGATCCAGATCCAAAACCAAAACATGATGGTCAGTGCACATCTTAAACACTCACTGCCCTTATTGCCACAGACACATACATGCTATTCCTATAGACACACACATTGCCCTATAGCCTCTCACACACTCATGCTGTCCTAATAGCCTCACACACACATGCTTCCCCCATAGTCTCAAACACATGTTGCCTCCATTATTTTCAACACACATATGCTGCCCCCATAGCCACACACAGAAGCTGCCCCCATAGCCTGACACAAAAACATTACACCCATTGTCTCACATGCAAGCATGTTACCTGCAAAACCTCACACACACACACATGCTGCCTCCATAGCCTCACACTCCCACACTGCCCCCATTGCCTCACACACACAGCCCCCATAGCCTTACACACATGGCCCACATACCCTCACACACAAACATTGCCCCCATAACCTCACACACATGCTGTCTTTGCATATTGAGGTGCTCTCCCTTTCAATACATGACTTAGGCTGATTATACCCTACTGCAGTCAGCAGCACCACCAATCTCGATGGGCCTCACTTTGTATTATTGGGCGGGAGGTGGATATCTTATGTAGGATAATGGGATGGTGAATAGCCTCCTATTTGGAAGAGTGGTGTGAGTATGCAGTTGGTGATATTGCATTGTGGGCCGTTCTTTCTGCAACACCATACTGTGTCTGTCTCTTTTCTTTCTCTTATTAGTTAGTTCAATTGCAGTTCCATTTATAGTTAAAGTAGTTTATTAGCTTAAATTTCAATAAAGCTGACATTTCTTTTCTCTTCTGAAAGTCTTAGGGCAAAATTTACTAAGTGGCGGTTTGAAGGCGGTTTCTATTCTATTCTAAACCCCAGCAGTTTGGTGGCGGTTTCTATTCTATTCTAAACCCTGGGTGTTTGCTTTTGCAGCAGATTCTAAATGACAGCCCTGTTCTATTCTATTCTAAAATGTGTTTTGAATGTGGTTTGGCGGCGGTTTTGCTATCTGCAGATTTACTAAGGCCAAAACCGCTGCAAAGCTGCCATCAAAACACATTTTATAATAGAATAGAACAGGGCTGTCCTTTAGAAACTGCTGCAGAACCAAACCCCTGGGGTTTAGAATAGAATAGAAACTGGCACCAAACCGCTGGGGTTTAGAATAGAAAAGAAACAGCTGTCAAACCGCTGCGTAGTAACATTTGCCCTTAGTGTCATTATTTCAAGGTATTATTATATTGTTGGTTTACCCTGTACTGTTAGGAAAAGGGTACCCATCAGGTGATTGGGAGTTTAATGACCTGTACTGTTAGGAAAAGGGTACCCATCACTTGATTGGGAGTTTAATGCTTGTATTAAGATCACCAATTTAATTCAAGGTACCTTCATAGAATAGCTGAGCTCTGAAATGTCGGTGATCTTTATACAAGCATTTCTTTAAGTCCAAGAGTGCCACCTCAGTCTGTTCTAAGACTGACCAATGTC
This sequence comes from Taudactylus pleione, assembly GCA_031769625.1. Lineage (NCBI taxonomy): Eukaryota > Metazoa > Chordata > Amphibia > Anura > Myobatrachidae > Taudactylus > Taudactylus pleione. The sequence goes on from JAUIMM010000614.1 coordinate 1,717,395, forward strand.
ATATATATATATATATATATATTAGGGGTGTGCACCGGCCACTTTTCGTGTTTTGTGTTTTGGTTTTGGATCTGGATTGGTTTTGCCAAAACCACCCTTCCGTGTTTTGGGTTCTGGGTTTTGTGTTTTGGATCTGTATTTTTTTGAAAAAAAAGCCCAAAAACAGCTAAAATCACAGAATTTGTAGGTTTTTCTGCTCCTATGCTATTATTAACCTCAATAACCTTAATTTCCACTCATTTCCAGTCTATTCTGAACACCTCACACATCACAATAGTGTTTTTATGTCCAAAAGGTTGCACCGAGGTAGCTGGATGACTATGCTAAGCGACATGAGTGGGCGGCACAAACACGTGACCCATCTAGGCGTGAAACTGCAGTGGCAGACAGCATGGCAGTTTGAAAAACTAGGCCCCAAACTGTACATAATGCAAAGAAAAAAAAGAGGTGCAAGATGGAATTGTCCTTGGGCCCTCCCACCCACCCTTATGTTGTATAAACAGGACATGCACACTTTAACAAACCAAACATTTCAGCGCCAGGGTCTGCCACACAACTGTGGCAGAAATGATTGGTTCGTTTGGGCCCCCACAAAACAAGCTGGCAATTAATCTGTCCCTGCACAAACTGGCTCTACGGAGGCAAGATGTCATCCTCATCCTCCTCATCCACCGATTCCTCACACTCTTCAGTGTGTACATCCTCATCCTCACAGAGTATTAATTCGTCCCCGCTGGAACCACAGGTCCCTCTGTACGTTCTGGAGGCTGGTCTCCCTGGAAGAGTTGATAATTCATTTTATGAACATCATCTTCTCCACATTTTGTGGAAGCAACCTCCTACGCCTTTTGCTGACAAGGTTCCCGGCTGCACTAAACATTCTTTCGGAGTACACACTGGAGGGGGGGCAACTCAGGTAAAATAGAGCCAGTTTGTACAGGGACCTCCAAATTGCTTCTTTTTCCTGCCAGTACAGGTACGGACTGTCTGACATGCCTACTTGGATGCTGTCACCGATGTAATCCTTTAACTGACAGACGCACGCTTGTCGCTGCTGCTTTGAGGATGCAAGTGCGGCTACAGCCCACACAATTCACAAAGACAGAAAAAAAAAAAAGAATATTTTTATTGTTTGTGGAGCGCACTTTGAGGGTTACACCACCCTTTAACAGACAGACGCACGCGTGTCGCTGCTGCTTTGAGGATGCAAGTGCGGCTACAGCCCACACAATTCACAAAGACAGAAAAAAGAAGAAGAATATTTTTATTGTTTGTGTAGCACACTTTGAGGGTGTCACCACCCTTTAACAGACAGATGCACGCTTGTCGCTGCTGCTTTAAGGATGCAGGTGCGGCTACAGCCCACACATTTCACAAAGACCGAAAAAAAAAGAACAATATTTTTATTGTTTGTGTAGCACACTTTGAGGGTGTCACCACCCTTTAACAGACAGATGCACGCTTGTCGCTGCTGCTTTAAGGATGCAGGTGCGGCTACAGCCCACACATTTCACAAAGACCGAAAAAAAAGAACAATATTTTAATTGTTTGTGTAGCACACTTTGAGGGTGTCACCACCCTTTAACAGACAGACGCACGCTTGTCGCTGCTGCTTTAAGGATGCAGGTGTGGCTACAGCCCACACAATTCACAAAGACAGAAAAAAGAAGAAGAATATTTTTATTGTTTGTGTAGCACACTTAGAGGGTGTCACCACCCTTTAACAGACAGACGCACGCTTGTCGCTGCTGCTTTGAGGATGCAAGTGCGGCTACATCGCACACAAGTCACAAACACATTAAAAAAATAGTTTTTTATTTTTTGGAGCACTTTGAGGGTTACACCACCCTTTAACAGACAGACGCACGCTTGTAGCTGCTGCTTTGAGGATGCAAGTGCGGCTACAGCCCACACAATTCACAAAGACAGAAAAAAAAAGAACAATATTTTTATTGTTTGTGTAGCACACTTTGAGGGTGTCACCACCCTTTAACAGACAGATGCATGCTTGTCACTGCTGCTTTGAGGACAGTATCATATGCAGTGACAGTAGACTTGTCAGAAATTGTTGGCACATCCATCAGTCCGGACCAGATGTCCAAACCAGCCCTTGACTTATGACACAGGCGCACGCTTGGTGCTGCTACTATGCTGATGCACGTGCAGCTACATCGCACTCAAGTCACAAACACTTTAAAAAATAGTTTTTTTATTTTTTGGAGCACTTTGAGGGTTACACCACCCTTTAACAGACAGACGCACACTTGTAGCTGCTGCTTTGAGGATGCAAGTGCGGCTACAGCCCACACAATTCACAAAGACAGAAAAAAAAAGAACAATATTTTTATTGTTTGTGTAGCACACTTTGAGGGTGTCACCACCCTTTAACAGACAGATGCACGCTTGTCACTACTGCTTTGAGGACAGTATCATATGCAGTGACAGTAGACTTGTCAGAAATTGTTGGCACGTCCTTCAGTCCGGACCAGATGTCCAAACCAGCCCTTGACTTATGACACAGGCGCATGCTTGGCGCTGCTACTATGTTGATGCACGTGCGGCTACATCACACACAAGTCAAAAACACATTAAAAAAATAGTTTTTTAATTTTTGGATCACTTTGAGGGTTACACCACCTTTCAACAGACAGACGCACGCTTGTCGCTGCTGGTTTGAGGATGCAAGTGCGGCTACAGCCCACACAATTCACAAAGACAGAAAAAAAAAAACCAATATTTTTATTGTTTGTGTAGCACACTTTGAGGGTGTCACCACCCTTTAACAGACAGACACACACTTGTCGCTGCTGCTTTGAGGATGCAAGTGCGGCTACAGCCCACACAATTCACAAAGACAGAAAAAAAAAGAACAATATTTTTATTGTTTGTGTAGCACACTTTGAGGGTGTCACCACCCTTTAACAGACAGACGCACGGTTGTCGCTGCTGCTTTAAGGATGCAGGTGCAGCTACAGCCCACACAATTCACAAAGACAGAAAAAAGAAGAAGAATATTTTTATTGTTTGTTTAGCACACTTTGAGGGTGTCACCACCCTTTAACAGACAGACGCACGCTTGTCGCTTCTGCTTTGAGGATGCAAGTGCGGCTACATCGCACACAAGTCACAAACACATTAAAAAAATAGTTTTTTATTTTTTGGAGCACTTTGAGAGTTACACCACCCTTTAACAGACAGATGCACGCTTGTCACTGCTGCTTTGAGGATGCAAGTGCGGCTACAGCCCACACAATTCACAAAGACAGAAAAAAAAAGAACAATATTTTTATTGTTTGTGTAGCACACTTTGAGGTTGTCACCACCCTTTAACAGACAGACGCACTCTTGTCACTGCTGCTTTAAGGATGCAGGTGCGGCTACAGCCCACACATTTCACAAAGACCGAAAAAAAAAGAACAATATTTTTATTGTTTGTGTAGCACACTTTGAGGGTGTCACCACTCTTTAACAGACAGACGCACGCTTGTCGCTGCTGCTTTAAGGATGCAGGTGCGGCTACAGCCCACACATTTCACAAAGACCGAAAAAAAAGAACAATATTTTTATTGTTTGTGTAGCACACTTTGAGGGTGTCACCACCCTTTAACAGACAGACGCATGCTTGTCGCTGCTGCTTTGAGGATGCAAGTGCTGCTACAGCCCACACAATTCACAAAGACAGAAAAAAGAAGAAGAATATTTTTATTGTTTGTGTAGCACACTTTGAGGGTGGCACCACCCTTTAACAGACAGACGCACGCTTGTCGCTGCTGCTTTGAGGATGCATGTGCGGCTACATCGCACACAAGTCACAAACACATTAAAAAAATAGTTTTTTATTTTTTGGAGCACTTTGAGAGTTACACCACCCTTTAACAGACAGACGCACGCTTGTCGCTGCTGCTTAGAGGTTGCAAGTGCGGCTACAGCCCACACAATTCACAAAGACAGAAAAAAAATGAACAATATTTTTATTGTTTGTGTAGCACACTTTGAGGGTGTCACCACCCTTTAACAGACAGACGCACACTTGTCGCTGCTGCTTTAAGGATGCAGGTGCGGCTACAGCCCACACATTTCACAAAGACTGAAAAAAAAAGAACAATATTTTTATTGTTTGTGTAGCACACTTTGAGGGTGTCACCACCCTTTAACAGACAGACGCACACTTGTCGCTGCTGCTTTAAGGATGCAGGTGCGGCTACAGCCCACACATTTCACAAAGACCGAAAAAAAAAGAACAATATTTTTATTGTTTGTGTAGCACACTTTGAGGGTGTCACCACCCTTTAACAGACAGACGCATGCTTGTCGCTGCTGCTTTGAGGATGCAAGTGCGGCTACAGCCCACACAATTCACAAAGTCAGAAAAAAGAAGAAGAATATTTTTATTGTTTGTGTAGCACACTTTGAGGGTGTCACCACCCTTTAACAGACAGACGCACGCTTGTCGCTGCTGCTTTGAGGACGCAAGTGAGGCTACATCGCACACAAGTCACAAACACATTAAAAAAATAGTTTTTTATTTTTTGGAGCACTTTGAGAGTTACACCACCCTTTAACAGACGCACGCTTGTCGCTGCTGCTTAGAGGATGCAAGTGCGGCTACAGCCCACACAATTCACAAAGACAGAAAAAAAAAGAACAATGGCCCTCATTCAGAGCCGTACGCTCTGAACAGAGCGCACGCTCTGCATGAGGGCCGGGCTCCTTTTTCATGGAGCGTCCTCCTGGACGCTCATATAGCTGTGGGTCACCACCCACAGGCTATACGAGCGTGCATTTTGATGGCCGCGATGGTCGTGACCATCGCGACCATCGAAACTGCGAGCCGGAGCCTGCGGTTGAGGTTTTCAACCGCAAGCTCCGGAGTGATTTTGGCTCTATCAGAGCCAAAATCACTCCCACTGACATCACTAGTGATGTCAGTGGGCCGGCTTCTGACGGGAGGCGTTCCCATGGGAACGCCCCCGTCAGGGAGGCACGCCCCCGGCACGCCCACCAAAGGGGGCGTGCTGTCAATCAACATTGACAGCACGCCCCCTTTGATCGGACACAACGAGCGAAGGAAAGTCCTTCACTCGTCGTGTCTGGCTCATGCGCATGACGGAGCTCCCTCCGTCGTGCGCATGCTCAGTGCAGACCATCGACCCACTTGCGAGCGTACAGCCACTCGCGAGTGGGTCTGAATCAGGCCCAATATTTTTATTGTTTGTGTAGCACACTTTGAGGGTGTCACCACCCTTTAACAGACAGATGCACGCTTGTCGCTGCTGCTATGAGGACAGTATCATATGCAGTGACAGTAGACTTGTCAGAAATTGTTGGCATGTCCTTCAGTCCGGACCAGATGTCCTAACCAGCCCTTGACTTATGACACAGGCGCACGCTTGGCACTGCTACTATGTTGATGCACGTGCGGCTAAATCGCACACAAGTCACAATCACATTAAAAAATAGTTTTTTTATTTTTTGGAGCACTTTGAGGGTTACACCACCCTTTAACAGACAGACGCACGCTTGTAGCTGCTGCTTTGAGGATGCAAGTGCGGCTACAGCCCACACAATTCACAAAGACAGAAAAAAATATATATATATTTTTATTGTTTGTGTAGCACACTTTGAGGGTGTCACCACCCTTTAACAGACAGACACACGCTTGTCGCTGCTGCTTTGAGGATGCAAGTGCGGCTACAGCCCACACAATTCACAAAGACAGAAAAAAAAAGAACAATATTTTTATTGTTTGTGTAGCACACTTTGAGGGTGTCACCACCCTTTAACAGACAGAAGCACTCTTGTCGCTGCTGCTTTAAGGATGCAGGTGCGGCTACAGCCCACACATTTCACAAAGACTGAAAAAAAAACAACAATATTTTTATTGTTTGTGTAGCACACTTTGAGGGTGTCACCACCCTTTAACAGACAGACACACACTTGTCGCTGCTGCTTTGAGGATGCAAGTGCGGCTACAGCCCACACAATTCACAAAGACAGAAAAAAGAAGAATATTTTTATTGTTTGTGTAGCACACTTTGAGGGTGTCACCACCCTTTAACAGACAGACGCATGCTTGTCACTGCTGCTTTGAGGATGCAAGTGCGGCTACAGCCCACACAATTCACAAAGTCAGAAAAAAGAAGAAGAATATTTTTATTGTTTGTGTAGCACACTTTGAGGGTGTCACCACCCTTTAACAGACAGACGCACGCTTGTCGCTGCTGCTTTGAGGATGCAAGTGCGGCTACATCGCACACAAGTCACAAACACATTAAAAAAATAGTTTTTTATTTTTTGGAGCACTTTGAGAGTTACACCACCCTTTAACAGACAGACGCACGCTTGTCGCTGCTGCTTAGAGGATGCAAGTGCGGCTACAGCCCACACAATTCACAAAGACAGAAAAAAAAAGATCAATATTTTTATTGTTTGTGTAGCACACTTTGAGGGTGTCACCACCCTTTAATAGACAGATGCACGCTTGTCGCTGCTGCTATGAGGACAGTATCATATGCAGTGACAGTAGACTTGTCAGAAATTGTTGGCATGTCCTTCAGTCCGGACCAGATGTCCTAACCAGCCCTTGACTTATGACACAGGCGCACGCTTGGCGCTGCTACTATGTTGATGCACGTGCGGCTAAATCGCACACAAGTCACAAACACATTAAAAAATAGTTTTTTTATTTTTTGGAGCACTTTGAGGGTTACACCACCCTTTAACAGACAGACGCACGCTTGTAGCTGCTGCTTTGAGGATGCAAGTGCGGCTACAGCCCACACAATTCACAAAGACAGAAAAAAAAAAACCAATATTTTTATTGTTTGTGTAGCACACTTTGAGGGTGTCACCACCCTTTAACAGACAGACACACGCTTGTCGCTGCTGCTTTGAGGATGCAAGTGCGGCTACAGCCCACACAATTCACAAAGACAGAAAAAAAAAGAACAATATTTTTATTGTTTGTGTAGCACACTTTGAGGGTGTCACCACCCTTTAACAGACAGATGCACTCTTGTCGCTGCTGCTTTAAGGATGCAGGTGCGGCTACAGCCCACACATTTCACAAAGACTGAAAAAAAAAGAACAATATTTTTATTTTTTGTGTAGCACACTTTGAGGGTGTCACCACCCTTTAACAGACAGACGCACGGTTGTCGCTGCAGCTTTGAGGATGCAGGTGGAATCTAGATGGGATTTGGAACCGGGGACACACTACCTCCATCAATTGTCTAATTCCCACTGCACTAATGGCGGATACCGGACGCACGTCTAACACCAACATAGCAGTCAAGGCCTCAGTTATACGTTTTGTTTCAGGATGACTGCTTCATCCTCATCGCTAGGGACTGTTGGAGGGTCAATTGTTTAGTAAAAGTAGTGATGTTCCTACTTCCTCTCTGTGATGATGAACAACTCCCAGCAGCAGCAATAGCACTAGGAGGAAGTGGTTCTTGATCTTTCCCTATTTTATTTTTATCGGAGAAAGTTTGGTCCTCCATTTATGTTATATTGATATATACGTGCGGCTAAAGTGCACACAAACACAGAAAATATTTTTTTATTTTTGCTGGAGAGTAGTGCACTTTGTGGGTTACACCACCCTTTAAGAAATGAGCCAGCCTGCTCTTTACTTATGGGACACAGGTGCACGCTTGGCGCTGCTCCTTTGTTGATGCACGTGCAGCCACAGTGCACACAAGTCACAAACACAGAAAATATATATTTTTTTGGTTTGGAGTGTACTTTGGGGGTTACAGCACCCTTTAACGGTCAAGCCAGCCTGCCCTTTACTTATGACACAGGCGCACGCTTGGCACTACTTTGTTGATGCACATGTGGCTACTGCGCACACAATTCACAAACACAGAAAATATTTTTTTTTTTGGTTTGGACTGGAGTGTACTTTGGGGGTTACAGCACCCTTTAACGGTCAAGCTAGCCGGCCCTTTACTTATGACACAGGCGCACGCTTGGCACTACTTTGTTGATGCACGTGTGGCTACTGCGCACACAATTCACAAACACAGAAAATAATTTTTTTTTTGGTTTGGACTGGAGTGTACTTTGGGGGTTACAGCACCCTTTAACGGTCAAGCCAGCCGGCCCTTTACTTATGACACAGGCGCACGCTTGGCACTACTTTGTTGATGCACGTGTGGCTACTGCGCACACAATTCACAAACACAGAAAATAATTTTTTTTTTGGTTTGGACTGGAGTGTACTTTGGGGGTTACAGCACCCTTTAACGGTCAAGCCAGCCGGGCCCTTTACTTATGACACAGGCGCACGCTTGGCACTACTTTGTTGATGCACGTGCGGCTACTGCGTACACAATTCACAAACACACAAAAAATATTATTTTTTTAGCACTTGGGGGGAGCACCCCTGATGGACAGAGCACCCCCTGGACAACACTACAGCACCCCTTTAGGACTGGGACACTGCACAGGACTTTGGAGTGGACACAGCCCCTATGGACAACTGACTGCCCAACACAGTCCAGCCAGCCCCTATGGACTTTGAAGTAGTGGACACAGCCCCTATTAACTACAGCAGCACAGCACAACACAGCCAGCCTCTATGGACTTTGAAGTAGTGGACAACAGCAGCACAGCGCAGCACAGCACAGCACAGCACAACACTACTCTGCACTACACTACACTACACAGCCCAGCCAGCCCTAACTCCCACCCTCCCTCTTTACTGTCCACAGCCGAGTGAGAAAATGGCGCCGACTCGGGTACCTTATATAGGTTCCAAAACCCGCGAGACTCGGAAGGCGGGATGATGACGTTTTGCCTCGATTTCAGATCCGAGTCAGGCGGGAAAAGTCGAGCCTGACTCGGATCTGCCTCAGATCGGGGGGGCTCAGGGGGGTTCGGATTTCAGAAATCCGAACCCGCTCACCCCTAATATATATATATATATATATATATATGTATATATATAAATATATATATATACAATACAAGTATGTCAGGGCGCAAAAAGTTATTATCTCACTAAATGCTAAATGTCTTTTTGTGGAACAACAAGTCCCAGGATCATTTGTTGGATATAGTGGACCAATATAATCAGTCCAGTTAGCCATCCACTTACACACACCCTTTTATATGTGTCTGCGTCTTCCCCAGATTACCCAAATCCAGTCGGGAAAAGATTTAGAAAATTGAAGCAAATAAAGGGAGCACCAGGTAGTGCATTACAAGTAACAACATTTTATTCCAACAATTACATGGAAGAAATAGAATGACATGCGTACCAACGATGGTGGTATAACCACCGTGAGTATTCTCATATAAGTCAAGCAATGCCCAGCCTTACACCAGCTCTCTCTCTGGATGTTAGCACACACGGACCATTGACTCACTTAGCTTAGTCAGCCAGCTAGCTGGATGCAAACATTTGGCCCTAAACAAGATTAAATCAATATTGTGAGCTGTGAGGTGGTCAAAATTGTCTGGAAATTACTGGAAATAAATGTTATTGATGTTAATTATACTGTAGGAACAAAAAACAGGACCAAAATATGTGATTTTAGCTGTTGTTATGAGTTTTTTGAAAGAATACAGATCCAAAACCAAAAAACGCAAGGGGCGGTTTTGGCAAAACCAATTCCAGATCCAAAACATGAGAAAATACAGATCCAAAACCATACTATGGGCCTGATTCAGAGCCGTTTGCTATTTGTGGTCGCTCGTTTAAAAACAAGGGGTGGCTATTCAAATGATCCGTACGCACATTGCAGTCTATTCACACCTCTAAGTCTGAACGAGCGAGCAAAACATACGCTCGTTTATTTGTTAAAAACGCCCCCTGGCCGCTCGCATCCTACGTCATGTCCGCTATTTATTAGATTAATCGAGTACATCGACCAGCGTATGAACTGCTCGCTATTCTTGTGGTTGGTGTTTGCTACCACAAATTTGCGAGCAGTTCTGGCTATAAAATAACCCAGTGACGTGGTCAATGACGCTGCTGTTTTAAATATGCACACCCATAAAACGCCCGTTTTGACCTTTAAGCACGCCTGCGTTCGGATCTCCACTCCCCATTTTCAAACACCTTCTCCTGTTACCACCCACATACGCCTCATTCTGTCACTCAAAATAGCAGGCCCTCGCTATATTGCGTACCAACGATTTTCGGCCGCACTGACTGGTTCGCGCATGCGTACTAAAAACCGTACGCATGCGCAGATGTGCAAACATCGCTCGGAACGAGCGTACTGCCGCTAACGAGCGGCTCTGAATGAGGGCCTATGTTTCTTAGATGTGCTATATTCGTTTTTAAACTGCCATGTTTGTGCCACTGCACTGTCACTTAGTTTAACTAGTCAGCTGACTGTAGTCTTTGAACAGCTCTGAGGTGGTCAAACTGGGAATGAATGTTATTGAGGTTAATAATACTGTAGGAACAAAAACAGACCTAAAATATATGATTTTAACTGTTTTTGTCATTAAAAAACTAAAACCAAAACACTTGAGGGTGGTTTTAGCAAAATTGAAACCAAAGACAGTTTTGGCAAAACAAGACCAAAACACGTGTATCCACAAACTTATCTACTCTCTCATTGAGGGGGTCATTCAGACCCGGTCACAAGCACCAATGTGCTCGCAACTGGGTTGATGGGTAGCCCTGCGCATGCGCAATGGGCGCACTGCATGTGCGCAAGCCCCAGAGAGAGAGAGAAACTCTCTCGCTCCAGAGCTCGCTACAAAAGGGGCAGCTGTCGATGTTGATTGACTTCTCACCCCTTTTTGTAGGTGGGCCGGGGTGTTGGTTTCCAAACCGGTTTCGTTCCTTAAAGAACACCTACCATTTTGTGGGTGGTCACACTGACATCATCACTGATGTCAGTAGGGAGCTTCCTGCTCCATCAGAGCAGAAAGCTCCCTGGGGCTTGCGAGTGCCAAGACCCAACCTTAGGGTCTGGTCGCAAGCCCTGATGGTCGCGATGGTGATCACCATCGCGACCATCACCCTGGTCGCTAGCTAAGCTGTGAGTGGTATCCCACAGCTTAGCTAGCAACCAGGAGGCTGCACTAAAAAAAAGGAAGCGGCCGCCCTCATTCAGAGAGAGCGATCGCTTCTTGCGACGGCCTCTGAATGAATCCTGAGTCTCATATTCTGCTTTCTTTGAGGTTGAAGGAATTAGTGACTTTAAATCCAAGAAGACAGTATCCTCTATGTATCTATAACTGCCTCAAATGTAAAAGTAATGGTTTTCACTCTTTAGGACATTTTGATGCCATAAGACTGTTTTGAGGTTTTCAGATGGTGAGATTACCTAAATGTTCAATTGTGATATCTCTGATACATTGGATTCCCAACTAGTAATGTCTGAGTATTACTGTCCTAATGTTGCCCTCTGACTAGCCACAAAGCCTAACTCACAATTGCAGTTTAGAATTTAAAGGGAAAACCCATTGACCTTTGGCAACCAGATCATAAACAACATATCCAGTTTATCTTGCTATTGGTGGCAGGAGAAGCTGTTTTGTGAGCCTTTTTCTCAAGGAACACTACAATAGCAGACTTTGGCCCTGATTCAGAGCTGGATGCTCTGACCAGAGCGCTCGCTCTGAATCAGGGCCCACCTCCATAATTATGGAGCGTCCTCCTGGACGCTCGTATACCTGTGGGTCACCACCCACAGCCTATACGAGCGTGCAGGTTGATGGTCGCGATGGTCTTGACCATCGCGACCATCGCCACTGCGTGCCGGAGCCTGCGGTTGAGTTTCTCAACCACAAGGCCCGGAGTGGTTTTGGCTCTATCAGAGCCAAAATCACTCCCACTGACATCACTAGTGATGTCAGTGGGCCGGCTTCTGATGGTAGGCGTTCCCTTGGGAACACCCATGTCTGGGAGGCACGCCCCCAGCACGCCCACCAAAGGGGGCGTGCTGTCAATCAACATCGACAGCACGCCCCCTTTGATCAGACACAACGAGCGAAGGAAAGTCCTTTGCTCGTCGCATCTCGCGCATGCGCACGACAGAGCTCCCTCCATTGTGAGCATGCGCAATGCACACCATCGACCCACTTGCGAGCGGACAGCCGCTCGCGAGTGGGTCTGAATCAGGCCCTTTGTACAATGATCATGATGCTGTTTTTATTAAATTACAATTATATTATACCAGAATAAGAATAAATGTGTGTATTTGATAATAATCATATTTTACTAGAGCACAAAAGTGCATTTTGGCCATTTTGGAATGGTTCATTAACCATTATCTTAACACTCTAAATTAATTTCTTATGCCATTTGGATTTCACTGTACTCTCCCAAGGATCTATGTTAAACACAAATATTTCCTATGATTTGTTGTACTAACAGCAACACATCCTACTGAAAATGTCTTATAATAAAATATGTAGGGGGGAGAGTGTTACTATTATTAATGTGTTAGTTCATTTCATCTGGAATTATCTTGCTCCTACCTTTACATACAATTTTAGAGTGACACTTTATGGGCAGGAACTAAATCACTGTTGTGTTCTCTGTTGACTACACCACAGGTTCTCAAACTGAGTCCTCAGGACCCCAAAAAGTGCATGTTTTCCAGTTCTCACAGAATCACAAATCAAATAATTAGCTCCACCTTTGTCAGTGGGTACTGACTACACCTGTGCACCTGCTGGGTGACCTGGAAAACGTGAACTGTGTGGGGTCCTGAAGACCCAGTTTGAGAACCTCTGGACTACACTTTGGCCTGTGAATAATTTGACAGACAGCTTAAACCACTCCTACATTTCAATAATTCAGAGTAGGGGCCTGATTCTGAGCAATACCAATATGTATGCAAATGATCAATGTTTTTCAACTGCATGCAGTAAGTAGCAAAAAGTCGCACAGCACATGTGTCCCATCGTGTGTGTGCAAGAGTCGCAATTGAGATGATAGGTCTCAGAAATCTACTGGAAATGTATTGGGCAATCTTTGGTAGTGACTGGGAGCTGGCTATTCAAATGCATGAATATGCAGTGTAGTATGGGCATATTATGGGATTGTCACAGGTGTGTCACATAACTGGTTGCGAACTCAGATACTTAATTGCTTACAATAGAGGCCATACTCTGACAGAGCATCTACAGCTAGCATGGGGCAGGTGCTAGTTTCGATCATGCATTTGATGGTAGCTTCTAAAGACACATAAAGCAAGTCTCTCAGTCCTTGCACATTCAGACAAGTACACCAGGTAAGGCTTTTATTGCATTAGCATAAATTTGCAGATGGGACTATGGCTAAAGTGGTAACGGCAGCATGCTATCCAGATTCAGGGGGATGTGTATCAAAAATTGGAGAGAGATCAAGTGGAAAAAAAATAAAGTCAATCAGTTCTTAACTGCCATTTTATAGGATGCTTTATCTCTCTCCCAGGCTTGATACATCTGCCTCACTGACCCTAGATGTGTGAATCTGAAGAATGGTGATCAATTTAGAAAGCATGAAATTACAATGTGAACTTTTTGTAATGCAAATACATAAACACTCTTGAGTTATAAACATGAGCATAGTATGCAAATATCATGGAATTACATACACATGCTTTAATATATTTGAAATCATGAGCATACAAACAGGCATGCCTGAGCCCATGCAGCATATATGTTGCAGTATAAAATAATAAATAAAATAAATTAATTAATAATAAACCTAGCTCAGTGTCAGACTGGGGCATGAAGGGCCCACCAGGGGAATTCAGGGTAGGGGCCCATGCTTAAGGGATGAGTCTACTAATGCTCCGGCCAGCCACTAGAGTGTGTCCGGAGTCTACGGCGCATGCGCAGAAGGCCGGAAAAATGGATGTGGCGGCCATTTTCTGGCGGTCTGTGCATGCGTAGTAGACTCCGGGCACACTCTAATGTGCAGCAGTGACACCCAACGCAGGACCTCAGATAGGCAAGTTTAAAAAAAATATGGGTACAGTGAGTGCGCTCCCGGGCCACCCAGGGCCCAGGGGCCCGTGTGCCCTGCACACACTGCACCCAATATAGATACACCACTGGCTACTGTACAATGCCATTCCAATCACTGGGCCTGATTCAGAGCCGGACGCAGTGACCAGAGCGCTCGCTCTGAATCAGGGCCCTCCTACCTAAAATTGGAGCTGCCGCCTGGCCACTCGCATAGCTGTGGGTGACCACACACAGCTTATGTGAGCGGCCAAAAAGATGGTCGCGATGGTCAAGACAATCGCGACCATCGGGCTTACGATGAGACCCTGTGGTAGGGTCTCGCTGCCACAAGCCCAGGAGTGCTTTTGCCTCTATCAGAGCCAAAAGCACTCCCACTGACATCACTAGTGATGTCAGCGGCGCCGGCCCAAGATGGTAGGCATTCCCATGGGAACGCCTCCGTCTGGGCAGCATCGCCCCCGGCACGCCCACCAAAGGGGGCGTGCTATCAATCACCATCGACAGCACGCCCCCTTTGGTGCGAGACCCATAGTGATGGCTTGGCCTTCGCTATGCGGGTCTCGCACATGTGCACGGCGGAGCTCCCTCCGTCGTGCGCATGTGCAATAGGGCACCATCAACCCGCTTGCGAGCGCTCAGCGCTTGCGAGTGGGTCTGAATCAGGCCCTGTGTTCTTTACTCTAAAGCTGACAGCCAACAAAAGGACAGGGGAGTATTGAAGCTGCCGACTGATTGTCAGGAGGGAGAATCTTGGTATAGTTTTCTACAGAAGTAAATCAAACACCCATATTCATATGTGGTCCTGCTCCAACAAGTAACTGACCCTCTAGTAGAGTAACAATTTGAGAGAAAGTGTGGAATCTTACCCTAGGGGGGAGTAGCCAAGGCAGTGGTTGCCCACAAGGGATTGCCCATGGACCCATGTGGGTCAGTCTGACCCTGAACTAGCTATTAATGCAAGAATACAGACATAGCTAGGCAGATTTAATAATAGCAAAAGTCAGTTATCTTATCGACTATACTACAAAGAGGAGTATTGATAAAAGTAGCTCCTCCAAACTGTTCTCCACGTGGAAAATGGAGGAAGGCTCCTTCATGTTCCCAGGATCCATTTAGGAAATATACAGTCAGGTGCATAAATATTGGGACATTGACAGCATTTTCATATTTTGGCCTCTATTCACCACCACAATGGATTTGAAATGAAACAAACAAGATGTGCTTTAACTGCAGACTTTCAGATTTAATTTGAGGGTAATTACATCCAAATCAGGTGAACGGTGTAGGAATTACAACAGTTTCTATATGTGCCTTCAACTTCTTTTTTTGAAAATTATGTCAATGTCCCAATATTTATGCCCCTGACTGTATGTGTGTGTATATATATATATATATATATATATATATATATATATATATATATATATAATATTATTTTACAGTTTTTTATATAGTGCACATATAATGTAGTCTGCAAAGTTTTACAATAGTCACTGCCCCAGTGGAGCTTACAATCTATGTTTCTAACTACATATATACCACATACTCATATTATATAGAGTAAGGTTAATTTATTGTCATAAGTTAATTAACCTAGGAGTATTTTTTTGGATTGTGGGAGGAAGTGAGAGTACCCAGTGGAAACCCATTCAAGTAAAAACATAGAAAATGTGCAGATATAGGACTGTGGCAGTAATCAAATTTAGAACTCAGGCCTGTGGCACAAGGGCATTTGACCTGACTTTGATTCTGCTGAGGACAACCTATACCATCAGCCCTGTGTTTAAAAGGCTTAAATTAAATAAATAAAATAAAATTCTAATTCTTAAACTTTTTCTTAAAATTGTGCACCTTATTTGCATTGCAGATGCAGCAAAACACCAGTAGATGCTGGACTTCAACTTTTACCGCATAGGAATTAGTTTTAAACAATTGTTTTATTCATGCAAAAAGGATGCACATTTTGAGTGAGAAAGATGTTCTGCACAGTCAAGTCACCCAAGTCCTGGCTCGCCTTTGTTTGGTGCAACTGAAGCCACAGTGTATTAGGACACACCCATCTATTTGTATTTCTCTGTTCTGTAAATACAACGACTCAGAAATGTGTAGAGTTATAAAATTTAAATATTGTATACAGTATATGAGTTTATATACCTTTGTTATCCAGTGATTAGTTACATAGCAAAAATGATCCAAAAAAACATAGATATTTCAGACAACTATAGTGTTGTATATCTTCTAAAACTAATATGGCCAAAGCTATGTGACTAAATTTTGTGAGAGTAAACAATACTTGCCTAATTGCCATTTATCTCCTCCTTGCATCTGCAATAATTTATGGTTGTCTCATCACAAAGAAGTCATTTAGAATTTAGCCATGATGCTATGGGGTATGTTTACTAAAGTGAGAGTTTTTAGAAATGGGGATGTTGACCATAGCAACCAATCAGATTCTACACAATATATAACTAGCACCTTCTAGAATATAATTGCTAGAATCTGATTGGTTACTATGGGCAACATCTCCACTACTAAAAACTCACTTTAGTAAATATACCCCTATGAATGAGGAGAGATATTTGCATATAGCCTGGACATTGATTGAATTAAATTTTTCTTATTATGAATAATAGATTAGTTTCTTACCAATACCAGCACTACATGAGTAACATCCACTGTCTCTATAATGTGCATGTTTTGAAACTTCTGTTTTATGGACACAAAGGATTCCTCATCCAATGATAGATGAATAAACTGGCTGATACATGACAGGAATGTCCACAGTTCCTATTTTAGTAAAAATTGGAAGTAGTCTAAGATATTCCTGCTGCTTCAGCCCTGTGGTCGGAGCTAAATGAATGGTGGTAGCACAAGGGAAGAGTAACCCGGGGCCCCCTTTCTCAGGGACTCCCAGACTTGACCTTCTCTATCCCAGGTCTGGTGCTGCTGTATGGAGGTTATTCTGCTACTCCAGCCTCTGACACAAACATCAGCTCTCCCACCACCAGCGTGGCAATAGTAGTCATGCTGCTGTTGATGGGAGAGCTGCTGCTTGAGGAGGAGGCTGGAGAAATGCACACTCAGTCCCTGAACAGCCAAAGAGGAGGCTGCAGAGTTTGACACTGCTGTAGGAGTGCAGGTAGGACTTGTGCTGCTGCTCATGGAGGTGCGGTGTGAGGAGGCATACACACAGTGCACACAGCCAGAGTGGTGGTACTGACAAGAGGGAAAGTACCCCATATAAGTGCCCCAGGCTTCCCAAAGGATTAATCTGACCCTGCCTGTCATCTGATTTGACACAGATGAACAAAAAAGTAAAACTGCGACAATTTAGTCAGCAGTGAGTATTGCAGTGAGAATGCTATTTATAGTAGAGATGAGTGGTTCGATTTTACTAAAAACTGAGCACACCCAAACTATGGGATTCCAAGTCCAACCAAGTCCTGGCTCAGATCTCTATAGGGTTCTGAGTAGAGCCGAGTCACGACTCAGGTCTTCTTATCAAGTTCAAACTCGGAACTAAAATTATGTTTCTTTTGATTTCAGGTGTTGTGAGGTCATCAAAACTGGCTGTAAAGGAAATGCTATTGATGTTAATGATACTTTAGAAACAAAAACAGGTCCAAGTTACATGATATTAGCTGTGTCTATAAATTTTTTAAGAAAAACAAAACCAAAACACGAGTGGTTTACCAAAACCAAACCAAGACAATAATTTAGAACCAAAAACAAAACACGGGGGTTTGTGCACATTGTCTAGTTTATAAGCTCTAAATTAGCTTGTGCAGAGTGTCCATAAAGATATGAGGTGGTAGCTGAAAGCAGATTAATACTTCATCTGGCACCTCAAAAGAAGCTTATATAAAAACTATAGATGAGCGGGTCTGGTTCTCCGAGAACTGGACCCACTCGAACATAGGGGATCCAAATAGTATCCAAGTCCGGCTTGGTTTTTCCTGCGTAACTCGGAATCCAAAACAAGGCAAAACGTCATCACCCCGCTGTCGGATTCCTGCACCCTTTAGATTCTATAAAGGTCCTTGTGATCGATAGAAATGAGCGAGTTCAGTTCTCAGAGAACCGAATCCACCCAAGCTTTTAGTAAAACCGAGCCGCTTAACTCTGATCTCAAAACGAGGCAAAATGTCATCATCCCACTGTCGGATTCTAGCAGGTTTTATATTGTATAATAGGTTCCCTGTGATAGCCGCCATTTTCATTCCAGCTGTGAACAGTGAAGAGGAAGGAGGGCACTGTGATCGCTGATCTGATAGGGGCTGGCTACTTTCACTTGTGTCAGAGGCTGGCTGCTTAATGTCCATAGGTGCTGTCTGTTGTCCATAGGGGCTGGCTGTCTGTTGTCCATAGGGACTGGCTGGCTATGCAGGGGGTGCTCACTGCTCTGTTCATCAGGGGTGTTCTTCATCTTTGCCTCCAGTGTGAAAAATAAAATCAAGTTTTTTTCCCTGTGTTTGCGCATTAGCCACACTTATCAGCATTGTAGCTGCACAGGGGTGCTGCCTGTGTCATTTATCAAGGGGCTACTACCTCGTTCAGGGGTGCTCTCCCCCCAAGTGCCCAAAAACACCAACTAAATAAATAGAAGTGCTTTTTTTCTGTGCGTGCACGTTACCCACATTTATCAGCAACATAGCTATGCAGGGGTGCTGCCTGTGTTATTTATCAAGGGGCTGCTGCCTCATTCAGTGGTGTTCTACCCCCCAGTGTAAAAAAATAGCCAAATTAATAAGTGTGGGAGTTAGTCACACTTATCAGCAGTGCAGCTAGCTGTGCAGAGGTGCTGCCTGTGATGTTTTTCAAGGGGCTGCTGCCTCATTCCGAGGTGCTCTCCCCCCCAGTGTAAAAAAAAATAAACAAATTAATAAGTGTTTTTTTCTTCTGTGTGTGTGTGTGGGACTTAGCCACACTTATCAGCAACGGGATGTAGTTATGTGACCGGCGGCCAATCCTGATGCCGGAATGCCAGCTAGGGAATTATCACAGGTGTCAAGATACCAATGCCTGTCATAATCCCAGTGCCGGAATGCAGAGCAATGCAAGCCTGAATTAGGTAAGCATGTGCACCCATCCTCTTAGCCGTAGGGGGAGGGTTAGGTTTTGGGCACCCCAGGGGGACTTAAGGTTAGACACCCCTGAGGGAGGGTTAGGGTTATGCTAGGGGAAGGGGGGTTATGGATAGGCACCCCTGGGGGAGGTTAGGGTTAGACACCCACCCGGGAGGGTTAGGTTTAGGGTGCGAGGAAGGGGGATTAGGTTTAGGCACTAATGAAGGGAGGTTATGGTTAGGCACCCCTAAAGTATGGTTAGGGTTAGGGGGGGAGAGGGGTAGGTTAGCTGTACTTACCTCTGCTGTTGGGATTTCCTACCTTTGGCCAGCCAATGTCGGGATATACAGCCACTGGCAATATAATCCCATTCCATCAGCAATATAGCCAGCTTTGCAAGGGTGCTGCTTGTGTTGTTTATCAAGGGGCTGCTGTCTCATTCAGGGGTGCTCTCCCCCCAAGTGTAAAAAAACAGTAAAAGTGTTTTTTACAGTGTCTTTGTATGCACATTAGCCACACTTTTCAGCAACATAGTAGCACAGGGTTGTAGCCTGTGTCATTTATCAAGGGGCTGCTGCCTCGTTTAGGGGTGCTGTCCCCCAGTTTTAAAAATACAGTATATATATATATTTTTTGTGTGGTTGTGTGCATTAGCCACAACTTAGCTGCGCTATAATTGCTTGGTGACACTGCTGCAAGACCACAGTAAGTATGGTGGACAGTCACATGACAGGAGAGCAGGATCCACATACCAGTGTTGTAGCTGCCAGCTGCATTCATGATTGGGATGCAAGGCTGTCAACATCATCTATGAAGGACAATGCACCAGGGCTTAAGTGAGGCCATATAAAATCAACTTTTACTCTGTTAAAGAAAAAAAATCTAAAGCTAAGTTAGCTTTAGGGAAACAAAAAATTGGCTATATGCCATTCACTACACAAAGTGGCAAGGAAATGATAAGGCCTTGGCCTTTACTTATGTCTGGTGGTTCTAGTTGTGATGATTTAAGCCCTTCTGCTTGCAGGAGAGGTACAAACAAAATTAAAAATGTTAAGATGAGTAAGACCCTGGAACCAACTGTGTGCTCTTAAAAGTCACTTATCCCTGAGAAGAGTCCAAGTTTTTCCACGTTTGCCATGTGTGTGTCTGACCTTTCTAATACTGTACTTGAAGAGGATCCACTTTCCACCATTTGTGTGGCTTCTGCAAATGTGGGGATGAACAGCTAAGTCAACATGCTGATGTAGAAATTGAGGATGCTGCTGTAGAATTGCACCAGTAGGATGAGGAGGATATTTATGTAGTTGGCGATAACAAAAAAGATGATGAGGATGTTGATGCCGAGGATGTTTTTGTAAAAAGTGTAAATCAGTTGTTGCCCATGGTAGGAAAAATCCCATTGTTGTCATGCCTGGGCAAAGACCAAAAATTGTACTTCTCATGTGTGGAATTTTTTCCACCCAAATCTGGACAGCCTTTGCCAAGCCATTTGTAACCATTGCTAAGTCACAGTGAGTACAGGTAAGGACCTTAAATCTCTAGGAACCTCCTCCCTGTTATGTCACTTGCAGCGCATTCATCAAATTGAAGAGAATTTTTAAAGTTTAGAAACTTTGGCTAAAAAAAAACTTAACCACAATCCAGTGTCACCTAGCTGCTCCCTTCTCTCTGGATCTAAGTGCCTGAAATCTCCACCGCCAACAACACCTACATCATCATCAACATCCTTAATTGTGATAAGTAGTCCTGCATCCAATTTCATAAGCATGACTGATTCCTCTCCTATCCATGATTCCTTAGAAGGATGCTTAATGTGTTACGCCTGCTGCTGCTGCTGCTGAGGGTGAATATTCATCTTAGAAAGGGACCAAGAAGACTACTTCTAGTAGTAATTAAAAAAAACAATTGGCTATTCAACAGTCCTTTGATAGAGGAAGTAAGTATAACAGCTGTCACCAAGTTTCACAGCGGATCACTGACGATATGAGACTGTGCTAGTATTAGATGGTGAGATAGTAGGAGATCAGCTTAATAGTGTGAAAGAAGTTCAAAAGGAGGATGAGGGGGACATTTGTTTCCTATCTGATGCTAATGAGGATGTTGATGATGAGGATATTGTTTGCATAAATCAGCCACCAGTGGCAGCAGTTCTTGCTAATGAAAAAAAAAAAAATCAGTAAAGCCACTTCTTAGGTGTGGAATTATTTTAATCTAAATTCTGACAACAGTTGTGATGGCATCTGTACCATTTGTAAAGTCAAAGGTAGCAGAGGAAGTGACGTTAACCATCAATGTACCTCCTCCATTTCACATCATTTGCAGCGAGTTCATGCAATTTGTTTAACAAAATGATAATAATTTGTAAATTAATAACAAGCAGTCCAGTATCAGCTAACAGCAATTTGAACCAGTACAATAAACCTCCTCCTTAATAATTGAAAGTAGTACTTCCAATAAATGTTTTCTCAGGGCCCATACAAACCAAGGAGTTTAGCCACGAAAGTGTCAGTCCTAGTCGCTAAAGTGCTTGGTTTGTTAAACTGTGCATGTCCTTTTTAATATCCCACAAAAGAGTGGGTGGGAGGGACAATTCCATCTTGCACCTCTTTTATTTACATTTTGCACAATTTGGGTCTTTGCTGCATTATTATAGTTTATTATACTGCCATCCTGTCTGCCACTGCTGAGTGGCAATGTTTCATAGATGTCCTAAAAAATTTTAAACTGCTGTGCGTTTGTGCCGCTGCTATGTTGCTTACTTTAGCCAGTCAGTTTGCTGCGGCCTTTGGCTTATATTAGTGAAAAATGGTGAAATCAATATTGTGAGCTGTGAGGTGGTTAAAAATGCATTCAAATGCCTGAAAATGATTGTTATTAAGGTTAATAATACTGTAGGAACAAAAACATGCCCACATTATGTGGTTTTAGCTGTTTACATAATTTTTTGGAAAAAAATACAGATCCAAAAAACAAAAACAAAAAACAAAACAGCAAGGATAAAGATCCAAATCCAAAACACAAGGAGATATTGATCCAAAACTAAAACACGAGGGTTGGCGCATGACTCTAGTGATCAGTGCCATTTTCACTCAAGCTGTGGAGAGTGTAAAAACAGACATGATCTGTTCTTCTCTGTTGTTCAAGTGTGCAATGTTGTAGTTGTTCAAGGGTGCAGTGTTGTTGGCTGGGGCTACAGTACATAAAGTGGAGGGAGCTGCTGTGTCACTGTTGTCCTTTCAATTAAGGGACTCTGTTCTTCTCTGTTGTTCAAAGGTGCAGTGTTGTAGTTGTTATATAGTGCAGTGTTGTCATGGCTGGGGCTGCAGTACATCAAGTGGTCTGTGCTGCTTTGTAACTGTTGTCATGTCAATCAAGGGGCTAGGGCTGCAGTTCATAAAGGGGTGCTGTGTTGTCTAAGTGTGCTTTGTCAATCCAGGGGTGCTCTTCCCCAGTGTAAAAAAAATAAAAGTTAAAATTAATAATTATCATTCCACAAAAACAAAAATATATATTTTTTTCTTTTTTTTGGTGTGTGCTAGCTACACTATTATTGTTCGATGACACTGCCAGCCAGACCGCAGTTTATCATCCACATATTTGTGTCTCTGCAGGTGGACTGTCAGCACTCTGCAGGGCTGCTTTATTGTCCATAAAGGGATGCTGTGTTGTCCATCAAGGGGCTGCTGCCTTGTCCAGGTGTTCTCTTCCATAGTGTAAAAAAATAACAGTTAAATAAAATTAGCATTCCATAGAATTTAAAAAAAAAAAAAAATTCAGATTTTTGTGTGTGTGCTAACTACGCTATTATTATTCAGTGACACTGCTGGCCAGACTACAGTTTAACATCTACATATTGTGTCACTGTTGTCATAGAGCAGTGTCAGAGTTAGCGCAGTGTGTTTTTCTTTTTTATTCATAAAAAATATTGTGACAGTAAGTGGTAGCGTAGTGTTTTACTCATGAAAAATCTTGTGATACTGTAAGTGGTAGTGCAGTGTGTTATTCTTTTCATATTCAGAAAAAATATTGTGACACTGTAGGTCATTGATGCCACAGTGTAATTTTTAAAATTGGTACAAATTGATGTGTGCGCTGTAACCCACTTCATTCATGTTTGTTGATATGGAAAACAATCAGATGAGAGGAGAGTAGGAACTATATACTAGTGCTGGTGCTGCTGTCAGTGCCATTAGTTATGAAACTGCTAGTCCGTCTACATAATCTACTAAAGTCGATGCCCAAGGGCATATAAGGCTTAAGTCAGGGCATGTAATATCAAAGAACTAATCTTTTACAGTGGTAAAGAAAAAAACATCGAAGGGAAAATTAGCTGCAGAAAGACATAAAATTGGCAATATGCTTTTCACCACATGTAGTGGCAAGGAAAGGCTAGTTATGACTGGTAGTTCTGCGTCTGATGATGATGTAGCACAAGTGAACATGCTGACAGAAACAGAGGATGCTTCAGTGGAAGTGGACCAGGATGAGCAGGATATTTGTGTAGCTGACTCTAATAAGGATGATGAGTATGTTAATGATGATGATTGTGATGAGGAGGATTTTGTTTGTTTAAATCAGACACTTATGAAAAAAACAGTTGTTGCCCATGATAAGGAAAAGCCCATTGACATACCTGGGCACAACACCAAAAAAATCCACTTCTTTTGTGAATAATTAATTCTACCCAAATCCATACAACAATTATCAAGCAATCTGTACCCTTTGTAGTGCCACAGTAAGTAGAGGTATGAACCTTAACCATCTAGGAACCTCATCCTTGTTACGTTATCTGCAGCGCATCTTTCTAAAAAGTTTTTTCAAAATTCAGAAACTTTGGCTAACAAAGTATCAACAAGCAGTCCAGTGTTAGCTAGCTCCCTTCTTTCTGCTATATCTTCATCAACATCATTAATCAGTAAGCAATTGGTTTGTTTGGGCACCCAAAAAACAAAATACCAATGGGCAGCTGACATTGCTGGCAATGATCTCTACATGCACAAACTGGCTTTACAGAGGCAAGATGTTGTCACCAACATCATCCGAATCCTGACCCTCATCAGTGTGTACGTTATCTTCACACAATATTAATTCGTCCCCGCCATAATCCACCATTACAGGTGCCTCTGTAATTTTTGGATGTAATTGGCATAGAATTTGTAGTTCATTTTGATGGACATCATCCTTTCCACATTTTGAGGAAGTAGCCTCCTACACTGATCACTGACAAGGTTCCTGGCTGTGCTGAAAAATCTTTCTAAATATACAGTGGAGGGTGGGCAGCTTAAGTAAAGCAATGTCAATTCGTGCAATGGCCTTCAAATTGCCTTTTTTCCCTGCCAGTGGTCAAATGGACTGTCTAACATGCCTATTTGGACTCTATCATTAAAAAATTTAAAATAGTCCTCACCCATTCTTTGAATGGTGACCGAATCAGATGGAGTCATTGTAGAGATCTCATCAATTGTAGCAAATTCTTTTAGACCAGACCAGATGTCAAAACTTGGTTGTGTTGACTCATCTGCATCAACAGTGGTTCTTTTGGAAAAGTTTATTTTTTTCTCGGCAGATGCACTTGCTGGAAAAACTGAAGGAGAAGCCATCGCTGCATCAAATGGCACTTGAGCTGACAATTTACTTACCATCAGCTCTTTGCGTCTCTTTAGATCTGTGTCCATTGGGAAGAAAGACTCAAGATATGACTTAAACCTAGGATCCATCACGGTCGCCAAATTATCGACCAATTTTATGATCCTGACAATCCTTGAAGCCTGGTGAAGTGAATAATGGACTTGATCTAATAGTCAGACATATTTAGCTGAATTACTTCATTTCAGTACCTCCTTCAGTTTCTCAAGCTTCTTTTCCAACAGTCTTAGTAGGGGAATTACCTGACTCAAGCTGGCAGTGTCTGAACTCACTTCACAGGTGACTACTGTACTTCAAATGGTTTCAGCACTTTGCACAACATGGAAAATATTTTCCACTGAGCTTGAGTAAGGTACATTCCCCTCCTCTTCCTATATCATAGTATGCTATGTAGCTTTGAATGGCTTTTTGCTGTTCCTCCATCTGCTGAAGCATGTAAAGCGTGGTTCCACCTTGTAACTACCTCTTGCTTCAGCTAGTGGCTAGGCAAATTCAACATTTCCTGCAGGTGCTGCAATTTTCTAGATGTGCCTGCTGAATGGCAAAAATGTCCTGACATTTTTCAGACCACAGAGAGCATCTCCTGCATGGCCCTGTCATTTAAAAAAAAATGGCACCAAAAAGTTGATTTCATAAGCAAAACATGGGAAGTGTTGGAATTTACCCAGCTGTTATGCTCTCACAATATTGGTGGCATTGTCAGAAATCACAAATCCTGACGAGAGTCCAAATGAGGTAAGCCTTTTTGCAATGACTTCCCAGAGTCTTTGTAAAAGGTTGTAAGTGGTATGCTTCTTAGTGAAACTGGTAATATACAGAGTAGCCTGCCTCTGAATGAGCTGCTGTTTCTGAAATGCTGCTGTTGGTGTCACTGAAGGCAATAAACTCACCCAGTGGGCTGTTACAGTCATGTAATCTTGCCTTTGCTCTGATTTGCTTGTCCACATATCTGAGGTTAAGTGGACAGTGGGTACAAAGGAATTTTGGAGGCCAATAATTATGTTTTTTTAACATCCCTGCACTGGTTGGGAATTGCTTTCCTAATGAAGTGGAATCTTGATTAGGATTTGGTAGTGGGGATACAGGACCTCAATTAACTGTGTAAAACCCACTGCATTATAAGCGAATATTGAATTCACATCTTATACATGTTATGGTGTCAGTGATCCGCTGTGCAACTGGGTGACTACTGTCATACTTGCTCCTCCTTGCAAAAGATTGTTTAACAGTCAGTTTTTTAAAGTACTACTAGTAGTCTTCCTGGTCTCCTTCTGGGATGAAAATCCACTCCTAGCAACAGCAGCAGGCAAAGCACTCAAGGATTCCTCTGGGAAAGGATTGATGTGAATGATTTAAATATTTTTGTAAATGCCTCCCTTCCTCCACTTCCCTCCTCCCTCATAAATTAGCTTTTGAATCAAAAAATTAATTGAAATTTACTACTAATTAAATCCTACTTTCCCTGCCTTCAACTACTTACATACCACAACTCCCTCAGGCCTCTTGAATAATAAAAACATTTGTTTCATGATGTGCCCTGTTGGAAGTTGAACTGCCACAGCTGCTGCAATCTTTGACATGCAGTTGCTGAATGCAAAAAAATGGTCAGAAATATTTATGGCCACAGACAGCATCTCCTGCATGCCCCTTTAATTTAAAAAAAAAATTCTGAACCACCAAGTTTATTTTGTGAGCAAAACATGGGACATATTGTTCACCCATGCTCTCCCCTTCTCCCTCATACATTTTCTTCAGAATAAAACAATTAAATTAAATTTACTAACACTCAACCCTTCCTGTACCTGCCTTCAACTACATACACACTTCATCTTCCTTAGGCCTCTTGATTAATGAAAACATGTGTTTCCTTATGTGCCATGTTGGATGTTGAACTGCCACGTGTTTATGCCACCCACTGCTGCTGCTTAGCTTAGTCAGCCAGCAAACTTGGTGCAAATTTTGGGCCTAAACTGGATGAAAACAATATTGTGAGCTGTGAGGTGGACAATATTGCCTGGAAATGAGAGTACATGTTATTGAGGTTAATAATACTGTAGGAACAAAAAAGGCACAAATTATGTGATTTTAGCAGTTTTTATAATTTAAAAAAAAAATACAGGTCCAAAACCAAAACACGCAAGGGTGGTTTTTGCATAACCAAATCTAGATCCAAAATACGAAGGAGACACAGATCCAAAACCAAAACTAAAACATGGGGGGTCTGCGCACATCCCTAATAAAAACACACTTCATCAGCCAGCAATCATGCTGGTGGTAACATCACAGCCTTAAAGATATTCCCAAATCCTAGATTAGTGATACATTTTGGGGGCCACAGTGGGTAGCCTTCAAACTTTCAAATGGCTGTACATTAATTCTATTCCCAGTAGCGTTCAATTATTATGTTTAATCAATGAAAGATACATCTATTTGTAATATCATATCAATAGGCCTTTTGAACAAGCATTATACAGTATATTATAACAAACACTTATGACAACAAAGGAGCTGGAGGCTGCAAGCATAGTCTTTGGAGAGACACATGCTTACCCAGGGTCAACTAAGGCCATTGATTGTCCTTCATGTCAGAAAATAAACAACAGAAAGTAATAATAATAAATACACCACGCACATTATTTACAATCACAATGATAAAAAACAATTGCATAATTTTAAGTAAAAAATGCCAATAAACCAAAAAAGATGAGTAGACAAATGATCACAAATACACATCTGATAGATTAAACATTAAAATGAAATGAAAAAAAAAATGTAACCCATGAAATAAATCCCACCATGTTTATATAATAAATATACAAAATTCATTGGGGGGGGGGACCAAACAAAACTGAATAATTATCAAGCCAGAATAAAGTGTTTATAGTTGAAAATTCTAAATTATCCAAAAAATAAAAAGTCTAAGCAAACACAATCACATAAGTTTAGGCAAACATAATTTAAATTTCTATTTATCTACATAAATATTTGCAGGCATAAGCTTTGCCAGCAATACATCTATTTATTTACTAATCACTGTAACTAAAACAAAAAAAATTACTTACCTTAAAGTAAATGTTCACAGAAACTGCCACAAACAGTGGTCCTGATTCATTACGGATCGCTATTGTTAAAACGTATGCAGATGGGTGATTGTTGTGTACTGTCAGGGCCGGTGCTAGATTTCTATGCACCCTAGGCAAAACTTCTGCATGTGCCCCCTCCCCTGCCCCCCCTGTTCTCATTTAGCCCCTCAGGTGAATATTACTTTACACAAGTGGAGTGGCGGATAAGTTTTGTGTTTAAAAAAAAAAAATATATATATATATGTATATATATATATAGTTATACAGTGTGTGTGTGCATGTGTGTGTATATATATATATATATATATAGCACCAAGGACAAACAGAGAAAACACAGGATAGAATATAAAAAAATTCTTTATATCAAATATAGATTAAAAATTCTTGACAAAATAGCACATCAAATTCACCCAACCCGGGATCTGATCCTGTCCAACCAGAGTGGTATCAACTCCAGGGAACTCTCAGCAACCGTAGTACTTCCTTGGTGGGTGTAGTTGGTGGATAGTCAACAGGAACCTCCAATGCGTTTCATTTATTCTAACTTCCTCAGGGATTTTATATATATATATACAATCCAATGCTCCGGCACTCATCCACACAGTATAAGTTGGCACGCAGTCCCAACTTGCTCCAATGCCCTCCCAGGGGGACAGCACCCCCAAAATGTTGACCACTGAATAAAATCCCTTTGGAGAGGGTTTTGTTTGCACCAGTCTCCAAAACTTATCTGCCTCTCCACCTGTGCAAAGTCATTTTCACCTGAGGGGCTAAATAAGTATGAAGAGGGGGGTGCAGGAAGAAGTATTTATATATACACACACACATATATATATACACACACACACACACACACTATATATATATATATATATATATACAGATCTGCCCAGCTATTTTGTTGCTCATGGCGTGGCGTGAGTCATGCCATGGACTTGTGGTGTGGTGTGCAGGCCTCTGAGTCGTGCCATGGACTTGTGGAATACCGTGGTATTCTTCAACAAAGGATATGCTATGGCATGTAATTCAGTGCTTAACCGCTGGGTGGTGAGTGCTCCACTTTTGTAATTGCATGTAATACAGTGCTTAACCGCTGGGTGGCGAGTGCTCCACTGTTGTAATTTGTACTGAATGCCTTGTACAGAATGCCATACTGTTAAACTTACAGTAAATTGGATGGATATCACATTCACAGCATTTGCATGTACGCACAACCCATACTGTATTTTTAATGTCACATAATATACATACTGTATACAGTATATAGTACTGTACCGTACAGTGAGATCTTATAACGGGATGCAAATCACTGCACATACTGTATTATACATACGGTACGGTGCAGTATCTGAATAGTAGAGAAGTTGCCCGAGTTGTTGTCACGGTATAACCGATACTGTAGATTAATGAGATGCACGCACAGCTTTCACTGAGATGGGATGAATTACAGTATGACAATTTTTTTTTTAATTAAAAACAGCAGCGGGAGGAGTGCACAAGGATGAGGCTGCTCTGTGCGGTTCACTGTAGCTGTCATGTGGGCTAGTGGTTAGGTGATCACTTTGGTAGAATTATGGTCCCAGGTTCGATCCCTGGAAAAGAATATACCGTACCGTATATTTTTTTTTATTGTCACTGTCTGCTCTGGACACTATAGTGAAACTACTTTAGTAGTGTTTTACTGTACGTGTTGTTATTTAAAAGGCTGCTTAAAAGTAAGACATTACAAACTGATTGTGTGTTTAAATAGTGCAAAACTTTCGTCAATGTCTGCGCTGTGGTGGCTGTCTGCTTCAAGGGGTTGCAATGGGATTTCATGCGCATGCCCAGTGGAGGGTTTACAATGGGATCTGTAGTGCCAAGAGAGGGCTCTGTATCACAAACTGTGCGGCCAAAACGCAAAACGCAAACATGCGACTGTGTAGATGCGGTCTCAGCCTTATGCACCATGGCTACGTCCCTTGGACTGTCTGAGAGTGGTTTCCGACTGTGAGAGAGTGCTCTGTGTTTGAGATGACTGTGCGTTTGAAGCGCAAAATAGCGTTGCATAGCAAACTTATGACATTGGTGATGCTGCTCCAACCATGCACACTAAGTACGGTAGTAGTGGGATCTGTATGAGAGAGAGCTCTCTGTATTACACGTTTGGCGCTATGGTGGCTGTCAGCCATCTGCGATGGATTAGAAATGGAGGGGGGTACAATGGGATCTGTGGCGCCAAGCCATACGCCATGTAGCGCTATGCCATCACTGAGCATGCACAGTTGGCTGTATTACTGCAGTCGGTACAGTACTGTATGCTGTTGAATTTCCATCTCTGGCAGGCGCATGCCCAGTAGGAGGGTTGCGATGAGATTTCTGGCGCATGCCCAGTGGGGCCGAGAGTCATACACAGTGCGCATCAGGTCCCTTCCCCCAAAGCAAGCAAGAGCCTCACCTTACCATAATAAAGGAATCTTTGTTAATCCATTTACTGTAAGCAGTCAGCTCTGCCCTAGTGTCCTGAAAAATGCTACGAATTGTGACCATTGCTAAGGACACCATCCCCCGTCTGCTAGGACAACTAGTGTGCCACAGAATAGTGATTTCATAACTGCAGAAACTGCTAGTGAATCAACTGTCTAGAATGAGAGACAGGGCTGATGGTGCTGTGTATAGCTTTACACCACAAACTTGTGACAATGTAGTGATTTCATGACTTTAGAAACTTTTCAATCCCGTGATGCCCACACTACTTTGCCACTATGGTTATGACTACATTACTGTGCACCACAGACGCCTGCCGTAACGAGTGAATTAGTGTCGACGTGCATCGTGCGATGTACGACGTGCGTCACTGGCTAGTCAAAATGACTTCTATGAGGGCAAGACGCTACTCATCCGGCGAGCTCTTTGTGTTGGTTAAGTGGCGGGACCAAGCGTTCGCCACTAACCAAGACAAAGAGCTCGCCTACAGAGCCGCGAGCACCGAAATATATCGCCTATATGGCGTTCGGCGCAGAGTTCGCTCACTGCAGCACAGGTGGAGTGACCTGCTTCGGAGGGACAGGCCTCGCCTAGAGCTTATTCAGAGGCGAATAATTCGAAGTAAGTACAGCATTGCTGTATAATCACATGAATTACAGTATACTGTACAATAATGAATACAGTACAATGCACGACTCGGACATACTCTACATTACTGTACACTGCACTGTAGGGTGTTGAATACTACAGTATCTGAAGATGACTGACAGTTGTTACCACATACTGACATGACTGGCAGACATTTGATTGACAGGCTGATTAAATCTACAGTACTGTACATGGACTAAAGGGTTACACACTATTGGTCGACATGGCTTGTTTGATTAATAAACCTACAGTAACAAAAGGCAAGTTGATTGATCCACCATTCTAATGTCTGTCGACCAAATCTATGTTAACCTACAGTACTGCATACACTATTTTTTTGTGCTGGGCCTGCCCCCTTTAAGTCTGACATTATTACTGTACGTCATGGACAGATTCAGGGGTCTCCAATCAGCTCCCAACTGTCATCTCACAGGCTGTGTTTGAAAAATGAAATTTGGGAGCTGATTGGCTGGTACTGTACCTTATCACTTCTCACTCTGTGCCCCATTTACAAACGAAGGCAAATACCAGGGGGAATTTTCGTTTGGTATCACTGTGATACAAACGAAAATTCCACTGGTACTGTATTTATTAATACCGTACTTACCCCTCCGGCGAGGTCTCGCAAAGTCCTCAGCGGGGTCCTCCGCTGGGTTCGGGTTCCAGTGTCATGCGCATGTGCCATCATGTACAGCTCGTGGGGTGGCGATAGTGCCACCCACATAGCTAATGTGTGATGTTGCACCACTTGGTCATATAGTACTTTACTGGACTGTATATTTTTTTATATACAGTACAGTACCATACTCTTTTATGTTGGGCCCAATGCCAGCTTCACAGACTACAGTAGTTTTTGTACTACAGTATACTGTATTGGTTTGTATTTTAATCAACAGCTAATTCCCTAAGGCCATCTACAGTACTGTACCGTAACCCCTCTCCAATTTGGAATAGAGGTCTTGTTTCCAAATTCTCCTTAATGACGACATGTATTTTTCCCCACAGGGCGAGAAGCCCACCTGCCCCGGCAGCGCCTCATCTGGCCGCGTAAGTACACTACACCTCATTTTTTTCTACAGTACTCTCTCTCTCTCTCTCTCTCTCTCTCTCTCCCTGTTTTTCTCTTTCTTTTTCTCTCTCTCTTTCTCTCTCTCTTTCTCTCCCTGTCTCCCTCTGTTTCTCTCTCTCTTTCTCTCCCTGTCTCCCTCTGTTTCTCTCTCTCTTTCTCTCCCTGTCTCCCTCTGTTTCTCTCTCTCTTTCTCTCCCTGTCTCCCTCTGTTTCTCTCTCTCTCTCTTAAAATATCTCCAACGCCTTCTCCTTACACAATAATTGTTTCTGTCCTTGTGTATTTTAGTTGAAGACATTGAAGTGCCTCAGCCCTCCCCAGGGCAAGAGGAGGACCCAGACTCCCCTCCCCAGCCAAGTAAGTACTGTATACAGATTTATACTGTAGGACATTTTGTATTAATACTGTAATACCATGTAAGTACAGTACTGTATCTCTCTGCTTTATTTCCCTAGTCTCTCTCTTTCTATCTCTCTCTCTTTCTTTCTCTCTCCCCCTCTATCTCTCTCTCTCTCTCTCTCTCTCTCTCTCTCTCTCCCTCCCTCTTTCTCTCTCTCTTTTTTTTTCTCTCTCTCTCTCTCTCTTTCTCTCTCTTTACATGTTTTTTTTCCCACAGTTAGAGACCGTACCCCCAGCCGGCCCCAGCGAGAGTCTGTGTAAGTACAGTACTGTACACTACAGTACATTGTTCTCTCTCTCTTTTTCTCTCTCTCTCTCTCTCTCTCTCTCTCTCGCTTTTTCTTTCTCTGTCTCTTTCTCTCTCGCTCTCTCTCTTTCTTTCTCTCTCCCCCTCTATCTCTCTCTCTCTCCCTCCCTCTTTCTCTCTCTCTTTTTTTCTCTCTTCCTCTTTCTTTATCTCCTTCCCTCATCCCCCTCTCTCTCTTTCCCTCTGTCTTTCTCTCTCGCCCTCTCCCCCTCTCTCTCTTTCTCTCTCCCTCTTTCTTTCTCTCCTTCACTCTCCCCTCTCTCTCTCTTTATCTCTGTCTTTCTTTCTCTTTTTCTCTCTCTCTTTTTCTTTCTCTTTCTCTCTTTTTTTTCTCTCTCTTTTTCTCTCTCTCCCATTCTTTCTTTCTCTCTTTCTCTATCCCTCTCTCCCCCTCTATCTTTCTCTTTCTCTCTCTCTCTCTCTCTCTCTCCCTCTCCTTTGTTTCTCTCTTTCTCTCTCTTTCTCCCTCTCTCTTTCTTTCTCCTCTTTCTTTCTCTCCCTCCCTGTCTTTCTTTCTCTCCCTCCCTCTCCCTCTCTCTGTCTCTCCCTTTCTCTCTTTCTTTATCCCTCTCCCCCTCTATCTTTCTCTTTCTCTCTCAATCCCTCTTTTGTTTCTCTCTCTCTCTCTCTCTCTTTTTTTCTCTCTTTCTCTCTCCTTCTCTTTTTTTTCTCTCCCTCCCTCTCTTTCTTTCTCTCCCTCCCTCTCCCTCTCCCTCTGTCTCTCCCTCTCTCTCTCCCTCCCTTTCTCTCTTTTTTTTTCTCTGTCGTGTGTTTTCATTAATTTTTTGACTTGTCAACATTTGTTTTTCTTTGACACACAGATGACTGCTTTATCGTGGAGGCAGGTAGCAGCCCTGCCCCGATCTGTAAGTACAGTAGTGTACTGTACATTACATTGTTCTACCACTATATACTTACTGTCTCTCTCTCTCTCCATGCATCTCCAACCTCTTCTCAATACACGCTAATTCTTTCTCTCCTTGTGTTTTTTTTTATTTTCCAGTACTGTACAGTATGTCTCGGTGACCTGTCTTTAGGTGCATACACACTAGACGGTTTGGATGAACGCTAACAATATTGTTCAATTATACAGTACAGTACATTATACAGTGTTGTTCTTATCATCTAGTGTGTACTGTGTGCAGTAAATCACCAAGGATGTGTGTGCAACATTTTTCCACATTGTTTTCATGCAAAATGACAATTTTTTTTTACCCACAGTGCAAGGCACAGAATGGCACCAGCCTCCCAGGGACGACTGGAAAAGTAGGCAATCCATTTTGTGTAAGTACTGTACCGTCCACTACTGTACATTGTCTTCTACTGTATCGCACTCCATTTTTTACGTTCACAGTGTCTCTCTCTCCCTCCCGTACTACAAAGACCCATCTCACTTGCTCCGGTGCTCAGGTGCGCACTGCCGGACAATCGACCCAGTTGCGCATGGATCAGAATCAGGCCCTACTGTAATTCTTTCTCTACTGTACTTGTATAACAGGAACATTCTGTTTTTTTCCCACCACAGTTCTGCAACAAGGAAAGCCTCGGCGCCAGTCCCCCACTAACCCAAATTTGGGTTTTTGCCCGCATAAGTACTGTACCTTACACTACTACAGTATACAGTACTATAAATTGTCTTCTACTGTATCACTCTCTTTTTTTGTGTGTTTGTTTTGGTGTTATGTACAGTATGGAGGTGTTATTTTTTCTACCGTATAATTGAATTTTTTTACTGTGTGTTTAAGAAAAAACAAACAGGAGCAGCCGGAGCCACAGCTTCCTTGGCTATGTATGAGTAAGTAGAGTACTGTATCTTTTTCTGTCTCTCTCCCTCTCTCTGTCTTTCTCTCTCCCTCTCCCCCCCTCCCTCCCTCACCCCTCCCTTTCTCTCTCTTTTTCCCTCTCTCTTTCTTTCTCCCTCTCTGTCTCTCCCTCCCTCTCTCTTTTTCTCTTTTTCATGGTTTTGATGGAAACTGTTCTTTTTCCACAGTCCTACCACCACCAACGGTGGCAGCGGAGGCACCACCACCACCAATGGTGGCAGTGGAGGCGGAGGCACCACCACCACCAATGGCGGCAGCGGCACCACCACCACCCTCCAGTGGCGTTTCCATGCCGCGTAAGTGTAGTACACCACATTCTTTTCTACAGCACTGTATCGCTATCCTTGTTTACCCTTGGCAGTCTCTCTCTCTCCCTCTCCCCCGTTCTCTCTGTCTGTGTTTGTTTTTGTTGTTATGGAGGCTCTGTTCAAGATTTATGGTGCGTACACACTGGGCGATAAAGTGGACAACTCGGAGCATATTGTGTAGTGTTTACGCACCATTACACAGTTTATTTGTTTCCAAATGGTTTTGATGGAAACTGTTCTTTTTCCACAGTCCTACCACCACCAATGGCGGCAGCGGAGGCACCACCACCACTAACGGCGGCAGCGGAGGCACCACCACCACCAATGGCAGCAGCGGCGGCACCACCACCCTCCAGTGGAGTTTCCATGCCGCGTAAGTGCAGTACACCACATTCTTTTCTACAGCACTGTATCGCTATCCTTTTTTACCCTTGTCAGTCTATCTCTCTCTCTCTCTCTCTCTCTCTCTCTCTCTCTCTCTCTCTCTCCTCTCCTCCCCTCCTTCTGTCTGTGTTTGTTTTTGTTGTTATGGAGGCTCTGTTCAAGATTTATGGTGCGTACATCCTGGGCGATAAAATGGATGACTCAGTGAGCATATCGTGTAGTGTTTACGCACCATTACACAGTTTATTTGTTTCCAAATGGTTTTGATGGAAACTGTTCTTTTTCCACAGTCCTACCACCACCAGCAGCAGCAGCGGAGGCACCACCACCACCAATGGCGGCAGCGGCGGCACCACCACCCTCCAGTGGCGTTTCCATGGCGTGTAAGTGCAGTACACCACATTCTTTTCTACAGCACTGTATCGCTATCCTTTTTTACACTTGTCAGTCTCTCTCTCTCTCTCTCTCTCTTTCTCTCCCTCTCCCCCCCTCCCTACACTGTGTCCATACTGTATGTACAGTATTGTGGTTGTGCTTTCTGTCCCTACATTATACAGTATACAGTATTCTCCTAATTTATTTTATAAGCTCATTATCTACAATAACTTTCCCTTACTGTACCTTATGTACTGTACTTCATACTTTTCCTCTTTTCCTTACACCTACTTTTACCGTACATTGCCCCCTGTTCCAAGGCACACATTGGCATCGTCACAGATTGTGCTGCAGCTGCCAGTTTCTGCTACTGCGCTTGATGTTGCCGTTTGTAATGAAGATGTTTCAAGTTTTCAGGTTCCTTTGGTTCATATACAGTACAGTAGTTGTGGCTGCTTCAACATCCACATCTATAGTTGCAGACATACAGTACTGTACAGTAGTGGGTGCACCGTGAATTGAGAGACAGGCTTCTACTGTACATCTACTGTATGGTTGGAGCGGCGGTCCCTTCGACATCAGGATAAGGTGAGAAAAGCATTTTTGATAATGTTAGTGCTCTGTTATCGTATTCAGACAGCTGGTGTTCACCTCCATCTGGGGCACCCAAATACTGTCTTGTTTCATGTATTTTTTTTTTATTGTTATATTATTGGCTGTGGGCCTAGGGGCACTGCTTACAGTATTTCACCACCAGGCTTAATTATAATACAAATTAGTTACTAATACATTTGATTGTCTGGTTAGTTAAGGCATATATTAATGTGGAGAAGTGGATTAGTGTGACACTGTTAGAGCAGGAAAGGGCCCTGCATGGCGTATTCTCTCTCCTACAGTACAGGGTGTGTGGGATCAAGCAGGATGAAGAACAAGAGCATCTCCTGTGAGAACCTGTGTGTCTCTCTTTTACTGTCTGTTTGTCTCTGCCTATCCTCCTTTCTTCAGGGCGTACAGTGAACCTTTTACTCCGATGCAAGGTAGAGTCTGCACCTGGTATAGGTGAAACTCTGGATCTGAGGCCAAAAGTGCCAGTGATGATTTTAACTTAAAAGCCTAATCTTTTTGTGTACTGTAGTCCTCGGTTCAGTAGGGCGTATCGGTCGGCATTGAGGAAGCACTGTTCTCACGTCATCTCCTTCCTCCTACTGTTTGTACTGTACAGTAGTCATGTCCGTGTCCAGCTTGGAATTCCAGGACATGCCAGCGGCAGAAGAAAGAAGCGGGGGACAGTAGAGGACTACGGGGGTGGAAAGCTAAAGAAGTTCCCCCCCTCTGTACAGCATGTTACTGTAGGTTAAATAAATATTTTCATTAATTTATACAATTGGTGTTTGTACTATATGTAATTCAGTCTTTAAGTGCGCCTGAAAACCAACATGTGCATCTGTCATTTAAAAGGTACAAAAAGTCAATAACACACAGATGCAGGGGTGTATCGTACTATTGGACAGGATTTCACTCACCAGAGGCGCGCCGGCCAATGGGGGTTGCCGCCCACAGTCATATACTGTACAGTATCCCTGTTGCCCATCACAGTGATTTCACAGCTGCCCGGCACTTATAGCAGAGTACAGTGCAGTAGACATACAGTACTGTATACACTGAGGGACGTTTTCAATTTAGGGGTGGTCTATTTACTTTTTTTATCCGGTCTCGTCTTTTCACTCCAAGGGGTGTATTTACTGTACTAAACAGTGTTAGGAGACAGAGTGAGAAGTGCTAAAAAAGTGATAAGGTGTCAGTCAATCAGCTCCCAACTGTCATTTTTCAAACACAGCCTGTGAGATGACAGTTGGGAGCACATTGGTTGGCACTTTTTCACCCATTGGAGTAAAAACATGTGATTGGCTAAAAAAAGTTTAGCAGATTACGTCATTTCACCAGGCGTAAAATTATCACTGTATTCAATTTGAAAGCTTTTCCGCCTACCATAGGCGGGAAGTCAATGCAATGTACAGTAAGACAGTATGTGAAAAAGTTTCGCCTACTGTATGAATAGCAGGCAGAAAAAATTGGTGAATTGGGGTGCAATGTTGCGGGAAGCCTTCAACGTGCAGCCTTAAGACAGTCCCCTAAAGGTACTGTAAACTGCGTAACTTTTTAAAAAAAAAAAGTCAGAACACACTAAAAATTCACTTTCATTTTGGGGGCGGAGGAAAAAAATTGGGGTTAAAAAGTGAAACTTCTAGGGGTAAATTTACTAAGATGGGAGTTCTATTAAAGAAGTTACTGTACTGTATGTTGCCCATAGCAACCAAACAGATTCTACTTCTCATTTATCTACAGTAGCACCTTCTAGAAGATACAGTAATACTTCTTAATAGCACTCCCATCTTAGTACATTTACCCCCTAATATTTAAAATGTACTGAGTTTAGTAAGGGTTGGATAACAATACTGAACAAAAGTAGCGAAGACTTAAAAAAAAAAAAAAGCGCTACATGGGTATACCGTAGATCTGGGCATGCCCCTGAGATATGATGACGTACAGTATTGTAGGAAACACTCAAGCCAGGTGCAAACTTGGTATTGCAGGCGGCTGTAGTGTAATGGTAAATAATCAAACCAATACATTACGCTGCCTGTACAACCCTTTTGCGGGTTCGAAACTTGAAAGGTTACACTTTTTATTTTTTATTATTATTACACATTTTTGTCATAAAGTACTGTGGCATAGAAATACCAGAATTTCTGGATAATGTATTAGTGAAGATTTAAAACAAAATAAAATTACCGTATACAGTATATACTTTAAAGGTCTCGAACCAGCGAGACAAGAAAATGGTAGATGCAGTAGGGCTAGGCATTAGCCCCCTAGACTACTGCATCTATTGTACTGTAGTTCCTAGAGTCAGGGAATCACTACAATGTCTACCGTATTGTACTTACAACTACAGTTGTAAGTACCGTATAATACAGACAAGTGGGCATGCGCAGTACGATATATTGATTTTTGTAAGGGTTGGATTACAAGACTGAACTACAGTACTATAGTGAACATTAAAAAAATTACATTATCAAGGTCTCGAACATAAGGAGAGAAGTGTAAGCAAGACGGATCACCTAAGCCCTTGCTCACAAGTCTCTCCTAGTCCTCTACAGTACTTTATGTTTATGTATAATATTATTATTACACAGTATTACACAATATTAATAATAATATTAACACACTTTCACTGTGTGTGAATCATGACCCGCTACTGTACTGTATGATCTTCCATACTGTACGCCATACATAGCCATAGCGCTACAAGGGTATGGCTATGGCGCAGCACCACTGGCAATGCATTGCAACCCCGCCACTGGGCATGCGCCAGAGATCCTATTTGTACCATAACCCATCAGAACTGGTTATAAGTTACCACAACGCAAACTGTGCTGACATTGACGCAATTTTGCGGTTTAAACGCGGAGTCAGTTTGTACTATAGAGACCCCTCTATTATACAGAGTCAACTATCAGTTACTAAACATATTAAATTACTAAAGTTTCCAAGTCTAGGACAGCATTTTCATTGACGCAAGTTTGCGCTCTGCATCACAGTCAGTATGTAATAAGCAGCCTTCCCTTCAAACTGCTGTTAGTCCACTACTGTAGCACCTTATGAAGTCATGAATTTACTATTGTGTATACTGTGCGGTAAGTCTTGGACAGTACAGAATGGCAGAAGTGTGAAAATTCAACAGTACTGTTAGCAATACAGACAACTGGGCATGCGCCATGGCATAGCGCTACTTAATGTATGGCTTGGCTCCATTGGACATGCGGCACACATTCCATTGTGATTGAAACCCGACCACTGGGCATGCTCGGACATTGACACAATTTTGCGGTTTAAACGTGCAGTCAGTTTGATATACAGAAACCAGTCTCTTTAACAGGGCCCATTGCCACTTGATGGTCATAATAAATCACTATAATGTCCACGTTTATGTCAGCGCCGGCATTGACGCAAGTTTGCGTTCTAAGGTATAGTACTGTATGTACAATAATGAAAATTCTATTTTTGCTGTTTGACTCCCGAAGCACTTGGCAGGCATGTGCTCCACATGTACTATATTGAACACTGAATATTTTAAGTGAAGATTTTAAAAATAAATTAAAAGAACATACTGTATTTTCAAGGTCTCGAACCCACGGAAAAAGAAGAAGGGAGAAGCAGTGAGACTAGGCATTAGACCGCTAGGCCACACGCTTCACCCATTATAAGAGTTCTGTAGTTTGTAAAGTCTAATGTCTAAGTCTGGGACAGTGCCGACAGTATTTACATTTGCGCAAACACAGTATGATTTCAACCGCACAGTCAGTGGGTAATACAGAGCTTAATGATTTCAAACTGGATTAGACATTCTTCTACTGCTTTATTATACCGTACATTCCTGATTCCATGTGGAAAACGCTGTAATACTGTATAGTATACCGAATCACCGCTTCTGTCAAACAATCATCGGGCGGTGATACAGAACATACCGTACGGTACATTGGAAATCACATGCATGCGCTATGTAGTTTAGGAAAAGTGACATCTGGTGGGCAAAGTGTTGTATTACAAGTAATGACTTTCTTCACTACTAACCTTTCTTTGTGGAGT
This sequence comes from Taudactylus pleione, assembly GCA_031769625.1. Taxonomy (NCBI): domain Eukaryota; kingdom Metazoa; phylum Chordata; class Amphibia; order Anura; family Myobatrachidae; genus Taudactylus; species Taudactylus pleione. The sequence continues at coordinate 1,757,546 of JAUIMM010000614.1, forward strand.
GGTGTGTGGCGCGCCATGCGTGACGTGAGAGATAACGCTGTGATGCCACGTTATAGCTGGGCACATCAGTATATATATATATATATATATATATATACACACACTATATATATATATATATATATATATATATATATACATGCACTCACAGTATCAGGGGCATAACTAGAACTTTTTGGGCCCCATGGCAACATTTTTGAGGTCCCGTCTAACTTAGGTCATACACAATGCCCACAGTAGTAATTCCCCTAAAATGCTAAATGCCCTCTGTAATTGTGCCCCTTATTCAATGCCCACTGTAATGGTGCCCCTTATGCAGTGCTCTCAGTAGTAATAACGCCCCCTGTAGTAATGCCTCTGGTAACAATGTCGCTAAAAGTAATGCCCCCAGTATTAGTGCCTCCAGTAGTAATGCCCCCTGCAGATCCCTCAGTAGTAAGGGCCCCTGTAGTACCCCCAGTTGTAATGCCCTTGTAGTGCCCCCAGTAGTAATGCTCCCTGCAGAGCCTCAGTAGTAATGCCCCTTGAAGTGCACCCAGTTGGTAGGGCCCCTGTAGTGCCCCCAGTTGTAGTGCTCCCAATAGTGCCCCCAGTAGTAAGGGCCGCTTTAGTGTCCCCAGTAGTAAGGCTGCTGTATTGCCCCCATACGTCACTCCCATAGTGCACTGCGGGACCCGGAAGCCGAAGCAGAGGAGTGAGCTCTGTCCTTCCACTGCCGCTGGCGCCGGGGGGTGGTGGGGGGGAGAAGGAGCCGTGTGCCCGCTGGTAACACAACCTCAGCGGGAACCCGGCAAATGGGGTGGTGTGATCAGAGGGCTGGGTGGACTCATAAGTGCCCACTAGTGGTTGGTGCCCCTAGGTGCCCCTAGGAAGCTGCCTAAGCATCACAGTGCGTATGCGCAAGGGCACCACTGTGATCGCATTGTGATCACACAGTCCATGAAGAGCCATCACAGAGTGATTGACAGGCAGTGAGTGTTTGGGGGTGGTGATGGGGGTTGTTCAGAGAAATGCAGGCATGTCTGTCCATTTGAACGCCATTGCATGGGCGTGCATAACTTAGCCATTGCGATTGCATATGCAGCTTGAGTGTTTACTGCATGCAACAAGGTTAGCAAATTCTAAGTAAGGTCAGGGCTGCTGTAATTCTGCATGAGGGTCTGATGGTTCTCAATGTTACCAATGTTTATGGAGGTGTGCAAGGTATTACGGATGTGAGATAGCGATAATGGGAGGCAGTGGGCATCTCTATGCTGGCAGTGCGATGGCGTTAAATAGCAATCATTAGCATGTTTTCATAGCAGACCTGTGTACGATTACAGAGCTGTGATCACAGTAGCGATCCTTAATGAATCAGGCCCAGTGTCCATTAAGAGCTGTGATCAATCATTTTAGTGGTTTTAGTTGTGGAGATGATTCTGCGAACATCCAATTACAAGCATTTAAATAATTGCGCCATGATCTTTATGTACTTACTAGAGATGTGTGGTTCGGTTCTCCAGAACTTCAAATCCACATGAATTTTGTGAATCAAGACATATCCGATTTACAGTTCTGATCTCCTAAGGAGACCCAGACAATTCTGAGTCATGATTCTGATCTTCCTATGGTCCGGAATTATGATTTTAAATCTGAAGTTGGGGTTTTGGATTGCAAAAATGACATGATTTTGGCTGTTTTAAAAATCTTTTTTATCATTTAAAAAAACAAAAAAAACAAATCCAAAAACAAAACACTTGAGGGTGTGCAAAACCAAAACACGAAGATGAATCCAGATTCAAAATCAAAACATGGGGTCAGTGCACATCTCTAGTTCTTACACCGGAGGTGTAGCTGACACAATTAATACACCTATAAATAGACATATATGCACATAACAGAACAAAAGTTATGAGTGTTCATTTGGTATTAATAAACAACAAATCAAATATTGCTATGGATTAATAATATACTGCCATACACCTGGAGTGACCAATCCTCCAACCAAAACCAATAAAAAAAAAATAATGATGTACAGAAATCGTTACAAAGAAAATATAAGTTATCACTTTTATTAAAGGAAACCAGTGCAACACATGTAATTTATAAAAATATATTAATTTTCATTAACATGAATATTCATATAAACACAACATATGTAATAAATATAAAAGCAGAAGAAGAATATAGGAGGACACACAAGCTACTGTCCATTAAAGGTTTAGTGACATATTAAATGCTAGCAGGATCAAAAATAGTGTTTATAATCAATTTCACAATGATCGCAGGGGATCATATCTCATTTTTAGAATACAGATGTGTCCACCTTAGAGATGAGTGGTTAGGTTTTTCTGAAAACCAAACACACCAGAACTTTGGGGTTCTGAGGTGAACTGAGGGCCTGATTCAGACCCGGACGCTATTTGCGTCTGCTCGCTGGCTAAAAGGGGCCGGCTTTTTAAATCATGTGCTCACACTGTGTCGCATAAAGCTGCCCACTAAGTAATAGTGCCCCTTTGCCACTCGCAACACACATCATCTCCTGCAGTTGTAGGATTAATCGGGAACATTGAGAGCCATCGGAGCTGCTCACAGTGCTTGTGGTAGCCTTTTCCCACCACAACATTGCAAGCAGTTCAGGCTAAAATACAACCTAGTAATGTGTGTAATGACGCTACTTTGCTAAGTATGCACACCCATTAAACACCATTCTGACAGTCGGGCATGCCTGCGTTCGCACGTCCACACCCCCGTTTCCAAGCACCATCCCCTGTTACCACCCACAAATGGCACTATCTGTCACTCAAAATAGCAGCCCGACTGCGGGCTACGGACGAGCACTTTCCCATCACAATGACTGGTTCGCGCACCCGCATTGCGACTCATACGCATGCGCAGATTGCAAAAAATCGCTCAATGAGAGCGAGCGCAGCATTGCTTCTGGGTCTGAATCAGATCCAACTTGAGTCCCAACTGAGTCCCGACTCAGGTCTTCTCACCACATTCGGAACTGAGATCTAAAAACTGTATCTTGCGTATTTTGGATTGTATGTAAGTCCCTCCCTGATGATTTCAGGTGCTGTGATGTGGTCAAAATTGACTGGAAATGAATAATAATAAAATAATATTGTAGGAACTAAAACAGGTCCAAGCTGCATGATTTTAGTGGTTTGTATATATTTTTTAAGAAAATCAAAGCAAAAACCAAAACTGAATTAAAACACTTGAGGAATATTAGTCAAAACCAAAGCATGTCAATGATTTGGAACCAAACCAAAACACGGGGTTCTGTCAACATTTCTAGTGGACTTACACCTATTCTCAAATCGTGAGAAATAGCCCCATTTGGCATGTCACAAACAGTATGCTATACACATCACTAAAATGTAACAAAAGTACAACGCACAAGTACAGTACTCTGCGTGGCAATGGCATGACATGTAGCTGCTGTGTGCAACTCAGACATTTGGGTATAAAGGCAAAAGACTAAGGACCAAAAAAAAGTTTATTTAGTAGTAAAATTTCTGTGAAAAGCACCAATCGACCAATTCACTAGTCCACAGGTTCTCAAACTGGGTCTTCAGGACCCCAAACAGTGCATGTTTTCCTCACAGAATCACAAATGAAATAATTAGCTCCACCTGTGGATTTTTTAAAATGTGTGTATGAGTAAGGAGTACACCCACCCGTGCATGCAGGGGGGGTTTCCGAGTCCCTGGAAACCCCCCCTGTTCGACCCGGCGAGCAGTGCTGCTTAATAAATATTTTTTTTTTTTAAGAAATACTGTGACACTGCCTGGGCTGGATGTAGGGGGAGCTGCAGCGCGCAAGCCCTTCCCAGCCAGTTCCCAGGCAGGCACCGTGACATCAGCGCCTCTCAGCTGTCAGCGGTGCTCTGTGGACTGCCGCGCCTCCGAAGCTGTTGAGTTCGGCGCCGGGCGGCCACAAGATGTAAGTGGCCGCCTAATTGTTGAAGCTGCCAGTATGTGTCGGGGGAGCACCGGGGATCTTGTGGGCGGGCCGGTGGCGGGGGCTGGGTGTCCGAGTATATATTTTTTTTGAATGGTGCGGCACCATTCAAAAAAAAAAGTACTCGGACTCCCAGCCCCTGCCACCCACCCGCCAACCCCCTCCCCCCCTTATTATATTCTACTTATATTCTACTGCTACTGCTATTCTGCTGCTGTGGGGGGTGGGCTGGGAGTCCCAGTATTTTTTTTTTTTAATGCAGCCAGGTGCCATATTATTCTACTGCTGGGGGGGGGTGGGCGAGCGATTATTTGGAAACCCCCCCCTTTCAAAATCCTGCGTTTGCCACTTACACCTGTGCACCTGCTGGGTCACCTGGAAAATATGACCTGTGTGGGGTCCTGAGGACCGAGTTTTAGAATCACTGCACTAGTCCATTGTTCGATATTAACATGCTACTCCAAAAAATAGCAACTGTTATGTTGTAAGTCATAAACATGTGCACTTAAACCTTTTTCAGTGAGTGTTAATAATACAACCATTTAATTGAACAGAGGTCATGATGTCACATTAAAAAATGTTGATACAGCTTTCTGGGCTCCTAGGAATAGTGTTACATGAGGAAAGTAGTACTGTCTAAACAAGCTTACATCTAGAACGGAACAAAATTGTGGCAAAATTTCAAGTGAAATGAGTTACAGTATGTGGTGAAATAAGATGATGTGCTAGCGATACAGTTCTATTTTAAATTCATAAATCTGTGTAATGTACTGGTAAATTACCAATTTTCCAAATTACCAATTTACTGAATAATAGTCTATAAATAGAGCAATTTATTTAAAATGATCCATAGTTGATTTGGCTGAGTAACATGGTTGGGGTAGAGTTGAGATGAGATTGATGAATCTCTCAAATTCTGCTGCTGCAATGTGCAAAATGCCCAAACATGCAAAATGAGCTTTATTAGAGTTAAGGTTCTCAAAATTCTACTTGTCTTTTCTTTCATCAAAAGCTGCTGCAAACAATATGTGGTGAGAAAATAAAACTTTATAGTTTTAAAAGATATTTAATATGATATCATAAAACTAATGTTCTTGTAATATCATAATATCATAGACATAATGGATGTTACTGTCTACTACTAGTTATCATGATCATTTTTTGTATAGAGCATTGACTTTCTTTGGCTTTTCTCTGCAATTTATTTGCACTGATAAAGAAATGTTCCTTATTGCATCAGCTAGTGGTTTTGGCTGTTTTGTGTCCCTCCGTGATAAGTGTTCTAATGCTGTGCAACAGAGTGTATGTGTCTCTGTTGGGCTTATCAAGAAAGATTGCTCATTTGTTTTGTGTATTGCCCTGACAGGGTTAGTGCAGGGTTACTGAACATCCTTATCTATATTCCTTTGTCTGTAGTTTCTGTATATTACCAGCCACAAATCAATTTCTATTTTAAATCCTCCTATTCACATGAATCTGCCACTTTGTGCAGTTTGGCAACAAACCGATCTGAACTTTTATGCTGAGTCTCACTTACAGTTATTGAAAGAGAACATTAGATGAATGCATTTTAGGTACGCTTAGAGGTCCTTATATTTTAAATATTGCAGTGAGGACTGGAGTTTTCCACAATAAACAAAAAGATAGAGAGAGAGAGAGAGAGAGAGAGAGAGAGAGAGAGAGAGAGAGAGAGAGAGAGAGAGAGAGAGAGTTTTCTATCCTCTAAAGCCAGATGTATAAAATAAGAGTATTGTGGTCATTTATTATAAGGTGACTTCCGCATATACAAGACAATGTTCACAAAAACCAGTCCTCATAACAGTCTATGGGGACTTCTATAATGGGCAATTTACAGTACCTGGATCTGGAATCTTTTACATAGTGTTAGCAATTTTAGCCTAAAGTACTGCAGTAAGTACTGTACTAAATAGAATAGTAGCATACCGAATAGCAATTGTTTTTAGAGAGGGATGCTTCAGATGCACTTTAAAAATGCTAGGTGTGAATATGGAATAAAAACAATAGCTTAGCAATAAGACAATATAATAATGGCAGAATTTTTACCAGATTGGTAAATTAGCTTCAGTGAGGTAGAAGTGTATGAGTGAGAGTGTCAGTGAAAATAATTTCATACAGTGGGGCACAAAGTCAAAAATGGCAATAAACAAAGTATATACCCTATAATGTACCTCACACCACATAATCTATATACTGTACTGACGAGCACTTTTACAAATGTGTTAGGCTGGTACACCAAGAACAAATTCAGAACTACCCATATTGTGGCTTTGGTAGAACAAACCGTATTCCATTGATTCCAGGTTTTAGTGACAAAAATTATTTTGTTTTCATAGGAAAAGGGCCTTATTTTATATAGGCAGATAATTGGCTTGGCCAGATTCACAATTTAAGGCAAATCAGGTATGTTATAGAGAGCTGAAAATTATAGTAAAACTTCTGTAAATAAACATCTTGGCAAGGCAAATCTTTTAATTTAATGCAAATTAATATCCTAAGAATTAGTCTAAAATGACATAAAGCTCCAGGGGGTGCTCAGCTGAAACATATTATATGAATTACATGTGTAATTCATATACAGACCTCAGCAAAAGAAACAACCATTTTATAGTTAGAATGTTACAGATTTCATTTATAAGGAATTGCAAACTGTAGAATATAGAATGTATAATGCTAATAAATGTGTATGTGAATGGTACAATGTAAAAAAAAATCACTTTCTCACACTGGCTCTGATTGTAACTAAATTTTCAATATTTCATCTAGAATGTGTCCATATTTTTTAAGAATGCTCTGATTACAGTACTACTAAAGATGTAGTCTCTTGACCCATCCTCTTTCAAGCTATGACCCTGTCTCTAACTATTGCCTTGCTACCATGGGCATTTCTAAAGAGGAGGGGGCACGTGTACAGTCTCTGACATGGGACCCCTCCTCTCTGTCCGGTGGCCGACAGCGCACTGAGCCGTGTGCGGCCAGCGCCGGAGTTATAGACTCTGGGCACTAGAGTGCACCCAGAGTCTATAGAAGATGCGCTGGTCACCGGAAAAATGGCCGCCGCAGCCATTTTCCCTGTACTGCGCATACGCAAACAATGGGAAAATGGCCGCCATGGCCATTTTCCAGCTGTTTTTACAGCACGGGACCCCCACGCCGACATGGGACTCCGGAGAGGTAAGTAATTCTATGGGTGCAGGGTGTGCGGTGTGGGGCACCCCTGGATCCAGGGGCCCATGTTCCACACACACCCTACAACCATTATAGATATGCCCCCACTTGCTACTGTACTAAAACACTTAGGGCAAAATTTACTAAGAGTTGCTTTTCAAAGCCATTATATCTTTGTCTGTATTAATTAATGGAATTAATGGTTAATATATAGATGTATGGTTTTGTATTTATTGTCTCTTTAAGTACAGTAGCCAAATCCATCAAAGAGGTGGCGACTTTGAAATGCACATCTTAGTACTTTTATCCCCAGGTATATACCCACCTCATCAACTATCTACGAGGCAGTGGTGGATCCAGGGGGGGCGATTGGAGCAATCTCCCCACCCTAGCACAGTCCGTATCATGCACTGAGCTGAGCAGCTTGTGGCTGCACACTGAGCAGCGTTCCTTTCCTTGACCTCTCCGCTGCAGGGGCTGTACAGTGTACAGTGTACACAATGGTACTTTACCTTCCTCTCTGTGTCTGTCCCTTCCCTCAACCTCGGGCTCCTTCCTGTCCCCTGCTAAGATCCAGCCCCCTCACTGAGAGGCCCCGCCCCCACTCCTACCATGTATGACTATATTAATCTATCTTCTCCTGTCCCTACTGAAGACCATGCCCCCTCACTCCGAGTCTCTGCACCTTCACTAGTCTATTCTGTCTGTGTCATCTCTTCCTATACCCTGGAGCTCCGCTGGAACCAGAGAAAGAATAGACTTCTAGACAGGTAAGTGCCAGGGGAGGTGTGAAAATGTTTAAATTATATTTGAGGGGGGTAGGGGGGTTGGAATACTTCTGCAATGGGGGGTGTAGAAGTTTTTATTTTTGGGGGCAAGGGGTTGTTTTAATACTGTAGGTGCTGAGGGTGGTGTAATAATGTGTGTGTTTGTGGGGGGTATTATTATTGTGTGTGAGAGGTATATTCATAATATCTGTGTTATATTTGGGTCACTGATGGTCTCTGCATTATTTGATGATTACTGCATTTTCTGGTATTATCTGGCACCCATTGCGACGCTCCCTGATCTGGCAGTCACTGTAAACCTCTCTGCATTATAGGGCAGTCACTGTGATGCTCCCTGATCTCGCTGTCACTGAGAACCTCTCTGTACTATATAGCACATCTCTGGGATGCTTCCTGATCTGGCAGTCACTGCAAACCTCTCTGCATTGTAGTACAGTTCCTGTGATGCTCCTTGATCTCTACATTATATAGCACATCACTGTGACACTCTCTGTTCTGACGGTCACTTCAAACCTCTCTACATTATATAGCACATCACTGCAATGCTCCCTGATTTGTTGGTCACTGTGAGCCTCTCTGTATTATATGGCAGTCTCTGCGATGCTCTCTGATCTGGCTGTCACTGCGAGCCTCTCTGTATTATATGGCACATCTCTGCAATTCTTCCTGATCTGACAATCACTGCGAGCCTCTCTTTATTATATGGCAGTCTCTGCAATGCTCTCTGATCTGGCTGTAACTGCGAGCCTCTCTGTATTATATGGCACATCTCTGTGATGCTACCTGATCTGATAGTCACTGCAAGCCTCTCTTTATTATATGACAGTCTCTGCGATGCTCTCTGATCTGGAGATCACTGAGTACTTCTCTGTATATATGGCACATCTCTGCGACGCTTCCTGATCTGATGGTCACTGTGAGCCTCTCTGTATTACATGGCAGTCTCTGCAATGCTCTCTGAACTGGCTGTCACTGCTAGGCTCTCTGTATTATATGGCGCATCTCTGTGATGCTCTCTGATCTGGCTGTCACTGCGAGCCTCTCTGTATTATACAGCAGACTCTGTGATGCTCTCTGATCTGGCGATCACTGAGAACCTCTCTGTATTATATGGCAGTCTCTGAGATGCTCTCTGATCTGGCTGTCACTGCGAACCTCTCTGCATTATCTGGTGGCCTCTGGTTTCTGGTTTGGGATGGGGCTGGTCGTAGTACTGTTTATAGCTCTTTGACATAATTTTTTATACATTTCATTGACTATTTAAAACAAACCCACATTAAGCAAACCTTACCTACAGAGGCTATTATCATGTGTCTTTTCCCCTTTGCAATGAACTGGTGGCGAAATCGGGCCACTTAGTTGTGTCTGCCAGGCTAAAAGTTGCCTGCCAGCCACTGGTGCTTCTGCCCCTGCACAGATGAAGGGTCATGGCTTCTGCTGATCTTGGACAGAGGGAGGAGGGGAGCAGGGAGATGGCTGGAGGATGGGGGAGCAGGAAGATGGCTGCTGCTGCTAAAACTGTTTTCACACATAGTAAATACATAAACATATACATTGTAATAATCAATGTGGCCACAAAAAAAACCTGTAAAGGGGAGGCATTCGGACCAGAAAGGGGAGGTGCCAGTACAGGAAAGAGGAGGAGTCATAATTAATCATTAAATTGCCCCTCCTTAAAGAACAGTCTAGATTTGTCCCTGCTATGAGGATCTTTTTCAGTCCAGAGTCTTCAGAATTTTTTTGCTGCCTTTTGTATAGGAGAACCCTATTTCTTCAAACACTGAGCTCCATAAGCCTAACTGACATATACATATCATGCCAGAGCTCTATCCCTCATGGGAATGAGGTCATATCATAACAGCAATTACAGCCATGCTGTTTGCATGCATTACTGCTAACATCACATAGTGCTAAGCTGCACATGAGCTAAGCGCATAAGCTGCCCAAATATTATACAAAATTATACATAATTCTTCAAGGGCTCAGTATATTTACTAATTGAAGCCTTGAATTACTGGTACTAGGAGACTCCCGTCGGGCATTTTCTTTGTGTCAGTTCTATGGCAGCCGCCATTTTTCCTTTGATCTTATTTATAGTTATATATAACAGATTATTAGCTCAAAGCAGCCATAATAACAAACATACAGATGTGTTCTTTCTCATCTAGCCTCAATATGCCTTGCAGCGTGATATGCCTGGCATGAGTGAGCTGTCCGGTCCCATGAGACAATGCTAGCGCCAGACATCTTTTTTGGGTGAAAATTAATATAAGTCACAATATGATGTGCTTACAGCACACCAGGAGACTGTGCAGATTCATTTCATATGTGACACATGTCTTTGCTGCAGTTGCACCAAATGGCCCCTTCTGGTGACTCGTGGTCCCATGAGACTAGCAGATTATGAGATCAGGCATGCCAGAAGAGGTGTGATTGCAGCAAAACATGTGATGACACATCTGTACAAGCAATCAGTTTAAGAGGTTCCAAGAGGTACAAACAATTATTGCATAACATACAAAAATGTTACATTTAAACCATAAGGTATTAAAATATTTCATTTATATAACCAAAACATTTCTCTCCTGGAGGACTAATTATCATCACTTAATTTCTAAAAAAGAAGGTGAAAATTAAAAAATTAAGTTTTTTGGCCATTCATCAAAAAAGTAATGCAGGAGATATCACAGATGCTGTATCTTCGGGATGTAGTCAGCATCCCGGTGTGCGGGATGCAGAACGCCAAAATACCGGTACCTGTGCCGAAATCCCGACAGCATCGGGATCCCGGCACCAGAATCCTGACCGCTGGCATCCTGAAGGTAAGTATCAGGGGATAGGGGGAAGGTTAGCGTGTGGAGTTAGGGTTAGGCATTAGAGGGGAGGGTTAGGTTTAGACACTTTAGGTTATGGTTATGCAAAAGGGAGGGAGGGTTAGGGTTATGATTAAGGGTTAGAGTTACCTTGTTCTTTTTGGGTGTCAGGATTCTGACTGTCGGTATGCTGCTGTCGGCATTCTGACCAGCAGCATCCTGATCACTGGAATCTCATACCCAACCCATTTCTTTTGCTTACCTTTCTCTCCCAGAATAGCCTACTGTCTCCATACACTAGTATGGGGACAGAATTCATCACGATCCAAAAATACATTATTTTCTTAACTTGACTGTGGGAGCATTCACCATCTTTAGATGCTCCGAAAAGAGCAATGAAAAGTTCCGGGGAGACAGCTGATATTCAGATCAGCTGTTTCTGCACCAGAGCAATGATGAATTGCTTTGGCACTTGCGCTGAATTGGAATGTTAATTATCGAAGTCCGTTTGGACTCCAATAATTAATATAATGAATAGAGCCACTAGAGAGTTTATTGTCTAAATGACTTCCTCTACCAGTGACGTGCAGTGAGGTCAATGGATGGAGAGGCACACATGTATAAAAACATTGTATTTATATCAAAATTCTGGAGCATGAAAGGGAGTATGATAGGGGAGGGAGTATGACCGCATGTCCCTGATCTCTACACAGTACTGTAGATAGGCATTCACAGTTTATTAAACCTCTCATTTATATCAGGTATTTTTAATCAACATTCTCACAGTGTAAAAAAAAAATGATTATTAGATTGTCTTAAGTGTCTTATGTAGTTTAAGATATATATGTCATCAGTCAGGACCTTTGTGCTGGGCTTATGATGTACAGTCAGGTGCATAAATATTGGGACATTGACAGAATTATCATATTTTGGCCTCTATTCACCACCACAATGGCTTTGAAATGAAACAAACAAGATGTGCTTTAACTGCAGACTTTCAGATTTAATTTGAGGGTAATTACATTTAAATCAGTTGAACGGTGTAGGAATTACAACGGTTTCTATATGTGCCTCACACTTTTTAAGGGGCCAAAAGTAATGGGACTATCAACTCAAAAGCTATTTCATGGACAGGTGTGGGCTATTCCCTCATTATTTCATTATCAATTAAGCAGGTAAAAGGACTGGAGTTGATTCTAGGTGTGACATTTACATTTGGAATCAGTTGCTGTAGACTCTCAATATGAGATCAAAAGAGCTGTCACTATCAGTGAAGCAAGCCATCATTAGGCTAAAAATTCAAAACAAACCAATCAGAGAGATAGAAAAAACATTAGGTGTGGCCAAATCAACTGTTTGGAACATTCTTAAAAAGAAAGAATGCACCTGAGAGCTCAGCAACACCAAAAGACCCGGAAGACCATGGAAACAACTGTGGTGGATAACAGAAGAATTATTTCCCTGGTGAAGAAAAACCCCTTCACAACAGTTGGCCAAATCAAGAACACTCTCCAGGAGGTAGGTGTATATGTATCAAAGTCAACAATCAAGAGAAGACTTCACAAGAGTGAATATAGAGGGTTCACCACAAGATGTAAACCATTGGTGAGCCTGAAAAACAGGAAGACCAGATTAGAGTTTGCCAAACAACATCTAAAAAAGCCATTACAGTTCTGGAACAACATCCTATGGACAGATGAGACAAAGATCAACTTGTACCAGAGTGATGGAAAGAGAAGAGTATGGAGAAGGAAAGGAACTGCTCATTATCCAAAACATACCACCTCATCAGTGAAGCATGGTGGTGGTAGTGTCATGGCGTGGGCATGTATGGCTGCCAATGGAACTGGTTCCCTTGTATTTGTTAATGATGTGACTGCTGACAAAAGCAGCAGAATTAATTCTGAAGTGTTTCGGGCATTATTATATGCTCATATTCAGTCAAATGCTTCAGAACTCATTGGTTGGCGCTTCACCGTGCAGATGGACAATGGCCCGTAGCATACTGCAAAAGCAACCAAATAGTTTTTTAAGGCTATCAAGTGGAATGTTATACAATGGCCAAGTCAATCCCCTGACCTGAATCCAATTGAGCATGCATTTCACTTGATGAAGACAACACTGAAGGGAAAATGCCCCAAGAACAAGCAGGAACTGAAGACATTTGCAGTAGAGGTCTGGCAGAGCATCACCAGGGATGAAACCCAGCGTCTGGTGATGTCTATGCGTTCCAGACTTCAGGCAGTAATTGCCTGCAAAGGATTTGCAACAAAGTATTAAAAAGTGATAGTTTGATTTAGGATTGTTTAGTTTGTCCCATTACTTTTGGCCCCTTAAAAAGTGGGAGGCAGATATAGAAACCATTGTAATTCCTACACCGTTCACCTGATTTGGATATAATTACCCTCAAATTAAATCGGAAAGTCTGCAGTTAAAGCACATCTTGTTTGTTTGTTTTGGTTCCAGAAGCTCTAAGCCTGCTTCTGGAACCAATTGAGTGGAACGCAACCCCTGTCCTGACCTAAGGACCATGGGGCTAAAACTACTGTTTGAGACCTCTGGAGAAGAACAGAGGAAAGTAATACAGATAATTAATAGCCTGCCTGGAATCCAAAATAGATTGTTCATTGATGCATGTCAAATTTCAGAATAAAAAAAATAAAAATGAGAAATTTAGAATAAACTAAGTTTGAAAATTTCACTATTTTTCCTCCACTTCCTGTTTAACAAGAGTAACAGTTTTTGAGGTATTTATGGGAAGACATAACTCAGTGTAGAGGACAATTTAAGACTAGGGGTATGTTTTGTCAAACAGCTCTTGATTTAGTTCAGGGTATTTTAGCTTAATGTTTTTGAGAAAGTTACAGTTTTCTTTTGTAAAATGTTCCCCATTTTAATGATAAGGTATTTCATAATGTTGTGCATGTCAAGTAGATGCTTGCAGTGGGTGCACAGTAAGCAGAGTTGCTTCACTTTAGACAACCTACATGGTCAACTTTTTCTCACTTAATAAGTGAGTTGGAGGATAATTAACCAAATATATGTTGTAGAGTATCCTGTCCAGACTGCCATTGTGCCTGCTATATTATGTAGTGGGGTTCGTGGAGGTTGTAGTTCTGGCAATTATGGTTTCCCATTGCTGCTCCACATGAAAAATGGTAGGCCTGAATCCACCAATCACAGCTGAAATTTTCAAAAAAGGACTGACTCACTGCAAGAATACTGGCAGGCAAGAATCTGGGCACCAGACCTAAGGCATAAGAGGACACTAGACCCTATATACCTATATATATATATATACCCCTAATAGGCTGCCTCTAGGCCCTAAGCATAAGAGGGTAGCATGCCCTAAGGATATAGATATAGTAGTGTCCTTATTTTAAAGCTGAATTGTGCAAATAGCAATATGCCATGATATAATTGTAAGGGGGGGTGCATGATTAAAAGGCTTGGCATGACCACATAGAACTGTTGCTGCACCCTTCATGTCCTGTCTTCCCATTCTGAACCCCCCTTATCTTGTCTTCCTGTTCTGCACCCCCATGTCCTGTCATCACTTCTGCAACCCCATGTCCTGTCATCCCTTCTGCCCCACTATGTCTTATCAACCCATTATGCACCTCCTATGTCCTGTGTTCATGTTCTGAGATCCCCATGACCTGTCTTCAATGTGCAGCAGCTCCCAATGTCCTGCCATAATTGCACACTCCTTGTCCTGTCATCACAGATATAATCTCCAATATCCTCCTATCAATGCCATGTACCCTCATATCTTATTTCTGGACTGCACCCCCATATCTTGTTATCACTGACCAGTACCCCCATATCCCATTTTCATTGGCCTGATCTCTCATATCATTTCCCCACTACCTTGCATCCTGTTTTGACTTTACTGCCATGCACCCCCATTTTCTGTCTTTACTGCCTTGTACCCCATACCATTAAAGAAAATCTTAGGGGCATAGGGAAGAGTGTAAGGTAAAATCAGGAGTGCATAGTAGGGGTGTAAGGAAAAAGCAGACATGCAGAAGGTAGTATGTAAGAGAAATGCAGATTAGCAGAGGTTGATATGTGAATTCTACACATTTCTACTTGGAACCCCAAAGTGATCTGAGCCAGGACTCTGTTTGACTTGGAACCCCAAAGTTCAGTGTGTTCAGTTTTCAGCAAAACCAAAGCGCTCATCTCTAGTTTTTAGTAGGCTTTACAGTGTGAACACCTTGACAAAGGGGTTATTGCTCCGAAACATTGGTTTGCTTCATGTGACACTATTTAATATATTTATCTTGCTACAAGTATCAGAGTGCCGCAGCCTTTTTTGTTATATATATAAATATATATATATATATATATATATACATACATACAGCAGGTAAAATAAGTATCGAGCACATCAACATTTTTGCTATATATATATATATATATACAGTATAGATATATCCTGATTAAGTTCTAAAATGAAATATTGCTAATTTCTGCTGACAGAAGCCCCCACACTATCAATTGTACAGCAAAAGCATATTATACTGTATCTTATCTTATTACAGATCTTCATTTATGTTGTTGGCAGGTTTCATCTTATATATCTGCAGTGACAAAGTGTGTTTGTATTGTTCTTTATATGTCAAATGCTGTTGAGAAAAAAATATTTGCTCTATGGAGTACACAGAAATGATCAGAAGTGTGGGAAAAGTGTTACTTTCTGTGGTGCCTAGAATTATGTTGCTATTAGGTATCACCTCATACATTTGCAACACTCCTTATGAGGGCACTATATGTTTGTTATGTGCTTAATACATCACATGTTGCTAGCATAAAACATTGCTTTATAGATTACACAACAATACTACACTCTAATGTCTATATATCTAAACTGAGTTAAAAGTTTTTTTTTCCCTTTTTATATGGTGCCATTTTTATATGTTTTTTTGGGATAATACAGTATTGCGATATTTATGCAGCTTTTGAATAAACAGATAACTTCTAAGAAAGTATTTGTAGGCTCTAAAATGTTATCAGTTCAGGGAATGGGTATTTTTAAATTCTGAAGTTCTTAAGTCTATATGATATTTAATTTAACCAGATAACACACAGTAATTTGTTCATTAAATGAAAATTTCAGACTTGCTTGTTGTGTTTTTGTCAGATAAGTTGATTTGTCTAAACTGACAAAAGCATAATAGCTTTATTGTTTGCAATGATAAATGTATCAATACAGCATTGCTCCAATAGTTAGTAATATATTAAACAGTTTCTTATATTGTATTGATTACAACGTATAAAAAATGTAAGGACCTAGCTGAATTATATGACATACACTGAGCTTATTGCTTCTAACAGTAAGTGCATAATACAGGTTGAGTCTCCATATCCAAAATGCTTGGGACCTGGGGTAGTTTGGATATCGGAATATACAGTATTTTGGAATATTTGCATACCATAATGAAATAGCTTGGGATTGGGATGCAAATCTAATCACAGAAGTCATTTATGTGTTATAGACACCTTATACACACAGCCTGCAGGTAACATTATACAATATTTTCAATAATACTGTGCCTCACACAAAGTTTGTGTACATACATGAAATTGATTTATGTGTCATATACAACTTATACACACAGCCTGAAGGGAATTATATACTTTATATTTAATAATTATGTGCCTTAAACAAAGTTTGTGTACATTGAACCATCAAAAAGCAAAGGTTTCATTATCTAAGTCATGCTATAAAACATTCCGTATTTCAAAATATTTGGATATGGGAGACTCAACCTGTTCCAGCATTTATCCAATTATGTGATACATTTGTATTTAATAATTTGTTAAAATGCATTCAAAATAGATGAAAGTTTCACTGAAGTGTGTAGCAACACACACATGTAAGTTAGCTACAATAACTGAACGTGCTGATCCACATAAGCGGCATCTAACATTGTTTGGAGTTCAAGTCTCCTGTTTTCACATGTTAAACTCTGCATTTGAACACACATTTCATTTTTCATTCAAATACACATGTACAATGTGAGCAGCCTATGCGCATTTCACAGACAAGTTTTTTCAAGGCTACTTGAGAATTTACTTTCTATTCATGTGCGTCACTGTAAGACCAATTCTTTCTTTTTGGAGTATGTTCTATTTACATTGGAAACAATATAGTCTGTGGCAGCACCCCCAGATGTGATTGAATTCTACATGATTATAATATGGGGTTATGAAAATAATATTTCAGACTAGTGCAGTTACTTTTTTCCCAATTTTCCCTCTCCCTTATATTACCAGTCTGAATAAAACACCTCTTTATCACTTAAATAATTAGTACAGTATAGTTTAACTGAATTTGATACACTTTATACAAACTGTGCCATTATACTGTTTGTTTTACATTCACCTCTTTTTCACTCAAATAAATATCACAGTAGGTGTGGTTGACATACCTTTAATGTATCCTCTTACTTAATATAACACGTATAAATTTGGCATTGCATTTATCTAAAAAAGATAATATATGAAGTGTAAAAACAAAAGAGGTGACAATTAAAACAGCTAAAGCAGAAAAATAATGCTGTCAAACACAACCTCCTTTACTCCCATTGACATTAGTCAGAACAGAGGGAGAGTAAGATGACTCTGAGGTTTGAGAAAACAAAATATGCAACTCATGTAAAAAAAAAATTGTTTAACCATGAATTGACAAATCTATACTGAAAGCTTTGATGCTTTTTTTTTTAAATCAAATTGATAATGATTCACATCTCACTTATCTATAATTACTTGCTTCATCTAACTGTGTGCCTGATTCAACATGGGTCAGAATTGCAACAGCATACGCAGATTGACCGATTGTGATGTACTGCATGTGTGTACGCACAGCACTGTGCATGCATGGCGACCGCACTGCAATTACGGATGCACTGTGGAATCCATCACAGGGTGCGTAACAGGCCGTGAGCTTTTGGGGGTGGTGACGAGGGAGTGGTTGCAGATAAGAAAGATGTGTTTGTCTGTTTGAACGCCGTTACATGGGTGTGCATAATTAGCCACTGTGACTGCCTACGAAGCTTGTGTACTCACTGCATGCAATGAGACTTGCAAATTCTGAGACAGGCCAGAGCTGCTGTATTTGTGCGTGAGGGCAGATGTTCTCTGACTATACCGATGTATATGCAGTACTGTGAGGTATTACAGATGTGAGAAGGCAGTAGTGGGCATCTCTGTGCTGGCTGAGCTGTGGCAGACATTAGTATATTTTCCCTGATTAATTGCGTGCGATTATGCAGCTGTGATCACAATTGATATTCGTGCTGAATCAAGCCCTGTGTGTTCAAGCTGGCGCCCATTTTGAGTAACTCAAATAAGTGTTTATTAAAGAATTTTACAGTACATCTGGCAGAGTCATACAATAAAATTTTTCCTACTGCCTTTGTTAACAAAAAATAGATATGCAAAAAATCTCAGTATGTTTGTAAGAATATCAATGGGCGGAATACTACATTATTTTGCATATAAAGTTCCTTTCCTATCGCTGCACCTATACTTTCAAAATATTGCCAAAATGCACTCTTTTCTTATTCCAAATGGTACTAAAGTCTTATCCACTAACCATATCCTACCTTGAACAGGAGTGTGGTATATTTTATTGACATTTATCATATCAACATTCATAATGCTTGGCATGTTGACATTGAACTCATTGACATTGATCACGTCTCCACTGAAATGTTAAAATGTTGACAATATTTTCCTGGTGGTC
Source organism: Taudactylus pleione (assembly GCA_031769625.1). Classification (NCBI taxonomy): domain Eukaryota; kingdom Metazoa; phylum Chordata; class Amphibia; order Anura; family Myobatrachidae; genus Taudactylus; species Taudactylus pleione. Next base: position 1,776,034 of record JAUIMM010000614.1, read on the forward strand.
TAGTGGTGACTACCCTGGCAGGTCTGACAGCTGCAGCGGAGTCTTCTAGGTCCGGATGTGATGTCATAATGGCTTCCAGCTCATCCTGCAGTGGTTCGAGGGGTGAGTATCCCTCCTCTTAGTGCCTGAAATCTCCTCCTACAGTCTAATCCTTACCACCCCCACCACCTAGTGTCTAACCCTGCCCTCTCATAACCTAGCCCTATCCCTCCCCTCTTGTAGCCTAACCCTAACCCTTCAGTCTGTGCAAAATGTAGACATTTCACATCTTGACATTGCAAATTTGTGAACAATCTGCAGATGTCGTCATTATGAATGGGCCTGGTTCAGAGGTGCACATGATGTCAATGCTGCAGTCAGGTGGCCAATGTTTTCAGTCTGCACATGCATCCAAGTCGCACTGTGCATCCGTTCTGATGGTTACTGCTGGGAGAGGCAGTTTGTATTTCAGTGGGCTTTCCTGGGAGGTAACAGGGGGGTGGCTAGCCAGATGGACAGTGTGTCACGGTCAGCATCTGTGTCTAAAGACGCAGTTACACTGACACAGATGGCCACACTGAAAAGGATAATCTGAGCTCCCATAGGGCTGGTGCAATGGTCAATGGTCTGACTGATGGTACACAGGGGTGGGTTAGCATTGCACATACACAGCGTTGGATTAGCATTGCAGTTGGTGGATGCAGAGCCATAACTAAACTTTTCGGTGCCCTGTGCCAGAGAGAGCATTGGTGTCCCCCCATTTTTTAAATAGAGACCTATGATACTGGAGTGCACCTGAAAAAGGGCCATGACCTAATGGGAAAAGTCCAGGGAAGACGTAGGGGAGGCCAGGAGATGCTTGGGATAAAAGAATAGGAGGCTACAAGTGAGAATGATAATAAGCAGGAAAATTGACAGACCCAAACAGCGCCCCCTGCCCTGTGGTGCCTTGTGCCATGGCACTGGTCGCACTACCCTAGTTATGGCCCTGGATGGATGTCTCAGATGGCTGTGGCAAAAGATGCAGTCCTGCCAGCAATAGCGTACACTTGTGAATCAGGCCCAATGACTGCATCTAATTGACCACTACAACCTCCTCTCATCTGCCATTTTTTTTTAATCATCTATCCCTGCTTCAGATGCTGCAAGACTAATCTTTTCTACTGCACCAAACCAGACACCCACTGTCAAAGGCAAACATTGGATAACCGGATAAAAAAGTTAGGGGCTAATAAGTTTTTAGTCCTAAACTACTTTTTTTTAATTATTTTTATTATGCTGTACCTGGATGAATTTTGCATCTATTGTTATTGAGACACCAGCTGCTTACATTTAGGCTTTTATTTAGTTTACATAATGCTACTACAGTATATATATTCTAATTAGTTAGATTATCAAAGAATGTCACAGGAAAATACATGATTTTTTTAATATTTAATAAAGTTTATTAATATACTGTGGGACTTTAAAAAAAAAAGTATATTTGCCCTTAGTGTGATTAATGAAGAATAATGATATGGATATGCTCTCTATGTTTAGTGTATTTTTTATGACTATATTGTTTGTATATTTTTATTGAGTATCTATTACATAATTATGTTTTCACCTTAAAGGTGATCACCAATTATTCATTTGAAATTACCAATAGATATATATTTTTTTATTATCCAAGCCTCTTTCTTATCAAGCAGAAGCCGATGGATGGAATCCTGACTGTATAATCCCAGCAAAAGTTAAATGACAAGCATTGATATCCCGACGCCTGTCAATTTCCCTACCCTGGGAGCCCGACACCCGGCTTACCGACTGAAGGTAAGCCAGGCAATGGGTGCGGACAGCCACGGGGTTGGAGGGTTACGTTTAGGGTTCCCCGGGGGGACTTAGGGTTAGGCACCCCCCTGGGAGGTTAGTTTTAGGCTAGGGGAAGGGGGGTTATGGTTAGGCACCCCGGGGGGAGGTTAGGGTTAGGCATACCCCTGGGGGACTTAGGTTTAGGCAACGGGGAAGGGGGGGTTAGGTTTAGGCACTTAGAGGGGGATTAAGGTTAGGCACTTAGGGGAGAGGTTAGGGTTAGGCACACCTAAGGGAGGGTTAGGGTTAAGGGGGGAATTAGGTTAGTTTATACGTATCTGAGGACAATCGGGTTTAACTCCTCTGCCGGGATGACAGTGTCGGGATTGATACTGAATTCCTTTTTGGTACTGTACTCTGGGGGCTATTGCAAAGGCCTCTGTTCACTAGGAGCTTATTATTAGTTATCCCATTTTTTACATATATTTATATTTAATATTTCAATAGCGACTATAAGGTTTGTTATATGCCAGGAGTATTAGTATCACATTTTTTTTAATATTTCTATGGATATCTTGTGATTGTTTGATGTAAAGAGCAAGTTTTGGAATTCTAACTAATTTGGAGACATTCTGTTTACTTAATTTGTACTAATATTGTCTGCTAAATAGTAAAGCAACTAATGTGACTAAGCACACAACTGCAAAATTAAACATAGTTAGGGTCTGAAATCCCTTTGTATTAAACAGACAATTTGACAACCGGTATTGTACAGTATAGTGGACTGCACCTCTAAAGGAATCTTAGTACTAGAAATTAAATGCTTTAAGAGTTAAAGTATTAATTTAAAGGACATTAATGTTAAGAATAAGGGGTTAATTAAGTGAATTCATAATTTTATGAGGGTGAAAACAGTTAATGCTTTTAATTAGGTTCATTATGGAGATAATCAAGGGTTAACAAATATATGTATATAATTGATTATGTGGGTGTTATTTGTGAGGAGGAGGGTTATTTCAGTTGAGTGGGTTGCTATGATGAATCAGAAGGATCAAATTATTGCTGCACTATTAATTAAGGATGAGGGCATGATATTATTTGATATGCATACTATCTATCTACTGTATCATGTGCTGTTCTTGACCATGCCCCCATTCATAGTACTTTGCCTACACTGTTCTTTAGCCTCTATCACTGTCAGCCAACCTCTACATTGCAGCATCAGAAACATTCTTGTTTCAATCCTTGCTTTTGCCATGACCACCTCTAACTGCTATTTCCAGCCCTAAGGTTTACCCTTAAGTTTTTAAATACAAGAAATTGAACTATAAGAAATTTAAAGCATGTGATACAGTACTAAAGTAGTTCTGCACTAGATATGTTAAGTCAAGAAGTGTACCTGCAACATGTAGGTACTAGGGAATTTGCATCCCCAACAAAACCAAGGAAAATTATGTTAACAAGTGTCCACCTAGGTGATACACTATTAACATCTGCAGCGCTAGTATCAATGAATAACAATACGTGTGAAAATTAGTCAAGAATGATTTTAATAAAAATACATATACACTTTAGAAAAATACATAATAAAAAACAAATTGAGAATATGGTAAAAATTATTAAATACAAGCCCAAACACATATATATGAGTTTGCACCACAGATTCCGATGTAATCACTTTTACTTTCAAATCCACCAGAGTCTCCTTAAGATTAGTTACCAACGGCAGAAATATCCAAATGGTTATTTACAAAATAACAGTGTTCATCAGTTTCAGGGAATTGGGTAAGTAACTGACATCAAGTCTATGCACTAATAAGCCAAGCAAATAGCAGAAATTAAGGCACCTCGTAAACAGATATAGCTGCTGTAGGGAAAATAATCACCATCCTGAATTTTGAGCTGGTTCTCCTGTTATGGAGTAAGTAGCTCCGTCTGTATATGAGCCAGCAGTAGAATATAGCATCCCCCAAAAGATACACACTTGGAAGCAAGGAGGGTCTCCCTCTCATGTATTATACACAGCCACTTAGTCTGTCAGCATACTTTGATGGTATCAGCACAGTTGGGACACCATTACTGCCACTATGTATATGTATATGGCAGTTGCAATCAGGTAGAGAACACACATTCTGTGACCACTAAGTACATAGGCGGAGCAGCTGTTGAAATATGTGCATGTGGTGATCTGACTCCCGGCTGCTCTTTACAATGCCCACCTACTGCAACAAAATATATGGATCTGGTTTACTGTTGATTAATCTGTACTATTGCGATAGAACCAGATTTAATAGTAGTCACTTGTGGAATGTGCATATTAAGTTTGGCCATACAGTGAAGCTTAACCAAGCTTGCAGGTTTATTGCAGTATGCAGCATTACAGCGCTACTAACAGTTGTCCATGGTAATGACGGAGTATGCGGTAGCATATAGCAGACCATTCAGTGATGCAATCACAGCAGTAACAGGATTGTAACAGGTACCTGTATCTCACCAGAGCTAAGCACTACACAGCTGTGTATTGCAATGCTCAAACACAGTAAAGATGGCACTGCTGACCAAGTACAGATGCATAGTTGGTGGCCATCTTGGTAAAGGATGTCTATGCCTCAGTAAAGGCTATGTGTAGATAACACTGTAATGCACCCCATACCAACATTTAATACTTATCATATTTATTATGAGTACATACAGTACTTGCACCTGCCTTAGGTGCAAAAATTTGTCTACCAACAGATGCATATACTCTCACACACTTATCTGCATGGTCTACACTGGCATGCACACCCCCTCACTGACCTTTGCCTACTGGAGAACGCCCCATTACACCACTGTACTGCTCATCTGATACATTAAGAATGCATTTGAGTCATCTTTTCTCTGCTAGTTTCTCTTTCAAACACCTCTTTCTATTATTAGACCTATTCTGGCAATGTGCCAGAGTGCATTTTAATGGGTCACTGGGCAGTCAATGTGGCAAAGCCTACTCCTCCACTTGCTGCTCAGTCTGTCTGCCCAAAGTCTGACCATGACAGTAAACAAATGTACTAATTAGAACACAGCTCTTACCTGAGAACCTAATCTATTTGGCTAGACTTGGCTAGTTTCATCTTCCCCTTTCTCCTCTCCACATTCCAGTGGTTCCTCTGCCACTTCTATGTCCACTTCTCTTTATCTCTCCTCCACACTCTTACAACCAGCAACTCCTCTCTTTATTCTTTCCAAATATTCTCCCAAACACAGAACACACAGAAAGCCATACTACAAACTAACTACACTGCCACATCCACAATTGTAAAACAGACACGCCTGAAAAGGGGATATTTATGTTTTGTTGATATTCATGCTGTCAACAGTCAAAATGTTGACAGCATTATAACAATGGGAGATTGCTGACACTATTGTAATGTTATTTACAGCGTTGTAATAGTGGCAACATTATAACTTTAAACGTGGTTCTTTATTATCATAAGTAACAAGTCAATGCAAAAGCAGAGGACAGCTTCAAAAATGACTAAATACGTATTTCAAAAAATCTTATTCAACTTGCCTCTTCTCTTCCTTTTGGCTCCCATTGGAGATAATGTGGCAATATATTTCTAGATGCTGTGAGATTTTAATCCTGAGTGTTTTGAACACTAATTTAAGTCTGCATTGTAAAAAGGCATATTTCATATACAAATTTATTTTTGAGTTTACAATTCACTGCATGGCAGATACTGTACAGTTTGAATTTCTGGACTTCAAGAGGACTGTTAGTAATTCCAGTAGTTTGACTCTAAAACATACATGATACCTGTGACTGTTTGAAAATCTCATACCAAAAACACTGATTAATACATTCCCCTTTAGGTCTCTTTAGAAACAGAAATGCCACTGTGTGATTGGCCAGATGCACGCACCCAGAAATGAAAGTTCTAAGTAAGCATGTCCAAAATAATAGATTATTGTCCTTAAACTTGCATACAGTACTGTAACCAACTACAGTATGCTAGTGAAACAGATGAAAAGCTGTGACATAATTTGAGGTGAGATAAAAATAAAATGTAAATAGAACATTTTCATTAACAAACCAATCATTAACACTAGAAATATGGCTACTCCACTTAGGTATTATTGTGACAATAGTTAATTTGATTTTTAGGATTTGTTCCTCTTTATAATAAATTAACTCAGACATATTATTAAAACCTGTCACCTGATGCAAGTTGCATACAAAGTAAAACAAATTTAAAAGCAATGATATAATGTAAATGAATAATAATAATACTAATAATAATAATAATAAAAAGGGACAAGTATAATATTAGCCGTGAGAATTTTTAGTTAACTTTGCTCATTACTCTAGGATAATTTGAAGTGCCATTTTTATTCCCAGCTTGAAGACAGTCTTTTTGTTACTTATTAAATTGGTTCAATGGATTTAATATTATATAATTAATGATGCTCTCCTGCAGCTTCAATTAGATGCATTGAAACTGACTCTCGCAATTAACTCACTGGTTGAGGCTGGAAGATTTATAAATAGCAATGGTTGCTGAATTCATGGTTTTACTTACGGTAGAATGGTTTGCTTATTGTAATACTTACTTTGAAGTGGATGAACCCATTTTAAATATTACTTAATCAACTCAAGCTTTCAGAGAAATTGCTCTTTGATCTTGTAAAACTATAGTTTATTAATATTAGCCAATGTAAATTATTTTATTTTGTTTGCATTGATGTGTATCAGTAATTCCTGTGTAGAATAACCTCTTTGAACTTAATTTAATTATGCTAATTTTATATCTTCACCATATTTTAACTGTGTCATTTTAAATCTTAATTTTCTTTTGCTTTATGGCAGTAAACTGCGAGCTTGAAAATTAGATGCTGTGCAAATTAGAGCAATGAGACAGATTCCACAGGCATTATTGGGAATAGCATGATCATGAAACCAATAGTGCTACCTAGTGCTTCTTGGGCACAGAGTGGCCCAGATTACCCTAACCCAATTTTTTCTTACTGAGTTATTTCTGTGTATTGTTGGACAAACAGAGCTGTTAAGGAGAACCAAATGAGCATGTAGGCTATGGCCTCATTTACTCTCATTCCAGCTCTACATTATAATAGTATAAAAAGGAATATGAACACTACTGATCTGCCTTCAACAAAGAAATATATAAAGGTGATTTGTTTTTAAACATTTTATTATTATTTTATTTGAGGTGCAAGGATCACTTTAAGTGTCCTGTTTGCTTTTTTATGTGGTAACAAGGTGTTTCATTACTAACAAGGATTTTTGCCACTGTAAAATTTCAATGCTGACTGTTATGCAACCCAAGCAGCAGAAATAAAAATGGGCCATTGATATGGAAACCTAAAAAACTAATCTTTTGAAAACTATAAATTAAGAAATGTTACTAAAACCAGCTGCTTATAACTAGAGATGAGCTGTTTTGTGTTGCTGGAAACCAAACATACCCAAACTTGGATTTCTGAGTAGAAGAGAGTCCCTACTTGGATAACTTTGGGGTTCCAAGTGGAACAGAGTCTTGACTGGGGTCTTTCCACAATTTCAGAAATTGGATCTAAACAACAGATTTTATTTTGGATTGCAATTAAATCCCTCCCTTGTGATTTCAGGAGCTGTGAGGAGTTCGAACGTGACTGGAAATGAATGTTATTGATGTTATTAATACTATAGAAACAAAAACAAAACTAAGTTACATGATTTTTAGTTGTTTTTATACATTTTTAAATAAATCCAAAACAAAACTAAACCAAAACACTTGAGGGTGGTTTTGCCAAAACCAAAACATGACAATGATTTAGAATGAAAACCAAAACATGAGGGTCAATGCACATCTCTACTTTTGACTATGAGACATGTGTCAACTCAATTAGCTGAATATACTAGGAATACTGTGTTTAAAAAAAGAAATAACAAAATAAAATAATAATAATAATAGCTTATAATTTGCCATGGGAAAACAAGGAAAGGATTGGCCATGTATGCAATTGATTTTGCCCCTATCATTTGGAGTACAGTTTATATTGCTGTAACACAATGTATCATAGATAGTTAAATATCATATTTAATTTGACTCCATTCTTGTACAATTCTAATCACCTTATTTATTTCTAAGGGCCTATGAAAATGAGTTATTATTTTTGTGAGATAACACAAATAACACATGGAATGGCCAATATACTGGTTCCCAAATTTGACAGAGGATTGTAATACTTTTAAATTCTTTGTGGGTAACAACAATTTATCTCCCATACAGTTGCTGGCTGACATTCCTAATCTGCTTATTATTTATATCTCTGCTGAGCAACATGTAAATTGCTAATACAATAATTTATATGCAAATCTCTTTTAGATCTCTGAGAGGACCTTGAACTGCCGGATCAATATTACCTATAGTAGAAAAAGTAATAGGTTGAGGATAAAAACTATGGTTGGTAAAAAAAAGACTGTACAAGGTGGAGTCTAACTGTTATTATAAGTGAGGTATGCTAATGGAAGGTGTTCTGCCCAGTTGTCCTATTATAGATACTCATATATTGCTGCAAACATTTATATACCATTACTGTGATGCCTATTTTTTTGTGGGTGGCTACATCTTTAACTGGTAAGAGTTCACAAACTGCTCAATCTGGTAAAATGTCAATGGTAAAGGGGCAGACATCCAACCTGTTGATGTGTTTAATAAGGAGATTAGCTTTCTGTGGAGCTCTGGGTAGTTTGGTCAATAGAACAATGTGTGCCATTTTGTTAAAATGGTGTACTATAACTAGGATGGTAGGGAATGTATTGGAGGAGGTACATTTCTGAAAAGTCTATTAGAAACATCCTTCCACTGGGGCATAAAAAGATTTATTTTTGTCACAAATTTTACAGTCTTTAATAAACTGATTAACAGACTTGGTAAAATATGTCCACCAGAACTGAAAGGAAACCATTGCTAAATTCAAGACTTCACAGACAAACATCCATCATCCAATTATTTGGCACTGAAGCCAACAATTTTATTTTTACTTGTACTCTTATTCAATGTGTAGCCATGGCTATATATCTACTTAAAGTCTATGATATAAGGACTCCTAAGACTTTGTCAGATAAAAAGATAAGTAGATTAATTTGAGAATAAATCCAGAGATTTTTTAGAGCTGGATTTTATTCCCATTACTGCTCTAATTAAAAAGATATATAACAATAAAACTGAAACCGGGGAGTCTAATCCACCAGAAGTGTGTCTAATATCAAAGAGGAAGGAGGCAGAGGGACGGGGCGGTGAAGCCTGGAGCTGACTAAAGCTGTGTTTTTCTGATTTGCTGTCTACTTCTGTTCACTCTGGTAGGAGACCAATCCATGATGTACTTTTAATATGATAGGCTGCATTTTATTCTACACGTTTGTAAGTGCAGTGTATTAAATTGTTATTTTTTTTTACAAAGGTGTTGCACTAGATATCCTTATATTCTTTCATTAAATGTATGTTTCATCATATGTATAAATTACTTCTATATTATATAATATTTTTCCAGAGAAAGGTTTTCATCTTCATTTAGTAAGGCATCGAAACCTATCTTTCAAGAATATTCAATCATAATCACTTACTGTGGTACAGGACCTGGTGGTCCTATTGAACTAAAAATAATATTCATGCATAATTGTGTTTGGTTACATTCACGAGTGTTATACAATATGTGATCATATTTACAATAGTAATACATTAATGTTGTCCATATACTGTATGTTTTTATAGTATATCAACAGTTTCATATTAGAGAGAAAATTCTATATAGATAGACAGCACTATAATAGGCAAAATTGTATTACTTTTATTGTTTTCACTGTTTTTGTTTTGTTTAAAGTGTAACTATCAATTTTACTGATTAGTTACAGTGTTCATTAGTGCAGTGAAGCCTTTTTTCCCAAAATTACAAATTTACATAGTCATAAATTGGTGGTGCTAAGACTTTTTCCTGTCATAGTTTTCAGTTACAGAAGCCCAGTGACAGATTCACAATTCTTAAGTAATAGCAAGTAATGCATGTAAACTCCACTGCTGTCACCACAGGGTAATGAAACAACTGGGATTCTAGAAGTTCATTAAACCTTGCTTGCATAACTGCCAGTTGTCCTTATAGTGTTTGAATGGCCTGGACCAGAGTCCCTACAGTGTTTTAACCAAAGCCCTTAGCAGAGTCCTTTGTGTATAGGTGGTTCTGTCATAGTGTGTGTATTGGTGTCTGATAATAATAAATCCCATGTGTGGCATGGATGCAATGTGTACTGCACCTATTGTGTTAAACTTATTGCATTATTTGTTTCATGAGTTGCTGGATTAGAGGGACTAAGAGTCCCTATGTCTGTATTTGGATGGAGTCTGATGTTGTAGTCACTATATGTGCGTGTTAGGGACATGCAGTCTGGGTAGGGAGGGGAGTTGCCCCGTCATATTCCCTCCCCTATCATACTCCCTGTCATGCTCCAGAGTTTTGATATAAAAAAAATTTTCATACATGTGTGCCTCCCCAGTCATTGATCTCACTGCACGTCACTGGTGCGTGTTCATGTCTGTACTGTACATAGGGCAGTCAGATAAAGCAAGTGTGGCATTTGATATGCATATTTGTTTTTCATCCTGGTCTTATTTTCTTGGTTTTTGTCTACAGAATATTTGCAGTTATATGTGTGTGTATAGTACAAGGAATGCAGGGATTATACCCGGGGCTCAATCCTATTAGGTGTGAGTAGGGTCCTGTGAGCCATTCTCATTGGAAATTGATGATGATGGTCTCTGTAGTCCTTGAGCGAGTTTCAATGTACTGTAGCAATAAGCTCCATTGCCTATACCAAACTACAACTCCCGACAGTACCCGGGTAATCGTCCTCATCTCCCGGTGTTGGTTGATTTAACTGCTTGTACAGGTACTTGCTTTTTGCTGCATGTGTTTTTGGAGCTGCGCAGTAGTGCTGTGTTTTTGTTATGTCTGTGAGTGAGGAGACTGGGAAAGAGCAGTCATGTCTGTATACAGAGCCAAATCAGCAAAAGCAAAGGTTTACTGATCTCTGTCTTCAGGTAGTTGGTGTAGCAGGTTAATCCAGCTGCCACAGATGGGACAACATTCAGTGATTTAGGGGCACCAAAATGAAATGAAATCTTAGCCCCCCAACCTAAAGACATTGTGACACCCCTGGTTCTAATATATAATATCATGGGGAGCTCAGTGAAGCTCAAAAGTATATTGGGACTGATTCAGAGATGCACACTAGCCTGATGGTTAGCACACATCTCCGATGGCCAGTGCTGTGCGCAGGCACATGACCTATACTGCATATGTGCAGTACGGGTTTGTGATCCCGCACACAGTCCAGTAGCAAACTTTCAGTGATTGACAGTCTGCTGCCATATCTGGGCAGGGAGGGTGTGGTGAAGGCCTTCATTTCCCCAAAGGGACACATGTTGACACTATTGGGGGGAGGGAAGAGGTCAGGATCTCCATCAGCTGACAGAGATTTCTGGGCCTCTTTTGTGCTTTTAAACAAGTCAGCTTGAGTGACCCAATGGCTGAGGATCACACAGATGATTTGATGCTGCATCCATGGAACAAAAACCTGCTGCAATAAGAAACAGATATGTTTAACATACAGCTTCACTGCATGACATGAACATATGTGATGTGCAACTGGCAGCTGTATCTTACAAAAAGGAAAAAGGTTGCAGCACACAACATTTAACATACTGAAGGGACAAGCAACAAGCTGAGATGATGGGTGAAGTTGGAAACAAATAGATGATGTAGGTGAGGAGGAAGTTGACTTTGGATTGGTCAGGGCAATCAAATTTGAATAGTTGACTTTTAAGGGAGTGCTTGAAATATTGCAAATTGGGGGAGGGTTAGGTCAGGTGTGGAGCAGTGTGGATAATGTCCTGCATGCAGGTGTTTGAGTAATATGAGGGCTGGAGATCAAAAACCATCAAGGGAATGGAGTAGGTGAGCAGATGATTATTTCTTGACAATATTGGAAATGTAGTAGGGGCATTGTACTCAGCTCTACAGATGAGGGTAAGCAGTTTAAATTGTATTATGAAGGGAATGGAAAGAGAGTGGATGTCTTTTCAAATAGGAATAGCAGAAAAGGACAGGCAGGAGGAATATTAATCCTGACACTACAGGTGTCAGGAGACAGATGGATGACATACAGGTTATGGAAAAGGAGATTGCATTAATCAAAGTTGGAGATTCCAAGAGCATAGATAGGGTTTTGGTGATATCCAAAGTGAGGAAAGATAAGACCTTGTGGCATAGATGTAGGTGACAAGATTGTGTGAGGGATTGTACAGTATGTAGGGAGGAAAGTTAGGAGTGGAAGTAATGATGACTTCCTGGACAGTGTACATGGGGGATAATGTAATGGTAACATTAACAACTGAGAGGGAAATTTATGAGGGATGTGTCATTGAATGACATGCTCAGTTTTGGTTATGAAGATCTTTAGTTCATTCTCAACCATTCAAATGGAGTTGGAAAAGAGTAGTTCAGGAGAGACAAGAACTAAAGAGGTTAGGGAAGAGTTCTAGTGTTTAAAATTCTAAATGATTAATGCTAACCCTAGATTGATATTTTGATTTGTCTTTACCACTGCTAGGCCATATTATCTTCACAGTTCACAAAGGTATGTGTAAATAAAAATGCTCTATGTCATGATTTGGTAAAAAGACACACGTACATACCTATAAATCATACTTGCGACCTTTGAGCCTCAGTGACTGAAATATAGAAAGAAGATGATTGTACCAGCATACCCACTCTCCTGATTTCAGGCTGCACATTCAGTGGGAGTATCTAAAATTAGCATAATGGGCAGGAAAGGGGTGTGATTATGGGGCCAATATAAGCTTCCTGGTATTGTTTTTTTCTAAACTAGTTCACTCGTTTCATTCTCCATTAGAGTTTGAGAAAAAGGAAAGCTTGTGCTTGTATTCTTTCTATGGTGACAACAATGCAATGCTATCATGAAGATAAAGAGGAGCAAAATTGGAGTTGCTGGACCAAGGATTGGCTGCAGAAGCAAGACACCTTCTCCCACATCCCTCTGGTTCAGGAAATATATGAGAACAACCCTGATGACTTCAGGAATTTCTTAGGTATGGATGACCCATCACTCCAGGAGCTTCTATAACTAGTCACCCCACTCATAGAAAGGGAGGACACCTATATGAGGAGGCCCATTTCTGCTGAACCGAGACTAGTGGCTATGCTGCACTATCTGACTATAGGGGGAACACTGGTTTATCTGCAATACAGCACTGCAATATAATCTCAGGCCCTGGTGTAGATCATACCTGACATCTGTGATGCTATCATCGAAGATCTGTATGATCAATACATGAAGGTAAATACAAACTAACCACACAGTAGTTGTAAACCAAGTTTATTTTTAAATTAACACATAATTGCTATATATGATAAGTAACTGAATATATATATATATATATATATATATATATATATATATTACATAAAGTCTTGTTACAGTGTGTGTATATATATATATATATATATATATATATATATATATATATATGAAAAAAAGAGTGAGAACAACAGTGCCTTTTATTGTAGTAGTATTGAACTACAGGAGTTTTTTTTCTCAAAGACCTACATCTATATGTGTACCCTTAGGATTGTATGTGCAGGCATATAGAAAGATTCTTGGATCTCCTCACCAGTTTGTCTTTCTCGGCAGAGTTCCTCTTATTTGCTATACCTTCAGGTCTCCCATATTAGTTTGATTATAATTAGATCAGTATGTTGTGGAGAAAAGAAACTTTCATGGTGCAGTACTATTAAAATTTATTACACACTCCACACACAATAAACATATAGAAAACACAATTACAAATTAAAGTTCTTTAAGAGCTTATCTCAATTTTCTGCACCTAGCCAGGTGAGGTATCTGCGTCACCACGTCCCTTAGTCTTAGTCTTGATCACTGTTTACCATCGTGATATTGGAGAGTTGCGCATGCGCATTAGCCTTAATAATGGCGATTCCAGAAATGCCAAAAATGGGCATTCAATTAGGAACATTAGGGTATAAATATCAACCAGAAACATTTAGGGATATTCTCCTTAGGAAGCCCAGCCGGAAAAGTGTAAGAGGTGAAACGCGTAGAGACTAAGGGACGTGGTGACGCAGATACCTGACCTGGCTAGGTACAGAAAATTGAGATAAGCTCTTAAAGAACTTTTAAATTCTGATTGTATTTTCTATATGTTTATTGTGTGTGGTGTGTGTAATAGATTTTAATAGTACTGCACCATGAAAGTTTCTTTTCTCCCCAACATACTGATCTAATTATAATCAAACTAATATGGGAGACCTGAAGGTATAGCAAATAAGAGGAACTCTGCCGAGAAAGATAAACTGGTGAGGAGATCTAAGAATCCTTCTATATGCCTGCACATACAATCCTAAGGGTACGCATAGATATGTAGGTCTTTGAGAAAAAAAATCCTGTAGTTCAATACTACTACACTATAAGGCGCTGTTGTTTTCACTCTTGTTTTTCATAAATCGTTTGGACATCACAACAATGGTGCTTTTTGGGGAACATCCAGCTGCCACCTTCATGTGGGGAAGTGTACTCGAAGAGAAACAAGATTATACATAATTTGTGGACATTCAGAATACTTTGGGTGTAGCGCTGTGTATAGTAATTGGTTACATATATATATATATATATATATATATATAGTATATAGACACTGTAACAAGAATTTATTTAAAATCTGTATAACACTATATAATCTTAACTATATGAACATGTAGAAGTATAAAGATGTGAAATCAACAACTATAAAAACTATAAAATGTGTAAAAGATAAAGGCTAAATATTTTGGAACTGGAACTATCATCAGGAAAGGTATTGAACAGAAATGGGGTCTAACTAAAGTTATGGCAGGGGCCAATTCCTGCTGCCACAGTTAATATTGGTGGTGGTGGAGGTTATGATACTACATAGGGTGAAGTTTGCTGCATTTCATAGAGGTCATACTGGGGATTGGCCCTGGGTAGATAACCGGTTGCAGATGGAAAAGGCAATGGGGCTGGGTAGATTGGCCTAAACTCATTGGGATGGGGTTTAGGGGCTGGTCCATTAGCTAGATATACTAGGAAAGTGTCCCAAGATTGGCCCTGTAAAATGCCTTTTTTTTAATCCTCTGCACCTTGAACTGCATTGCACGGTCCAATTCCCACAGTTTCTTCGTATAGGCACTTGTAAAATTAGTCATGCTCATCCTCATGCATTGCCATGAACCTGTTGGCATACTCTAGGATCTGGAAAGTAATGACCTCCGACTAATCCACCATTTGCCATGGCCTTTTGTGTCCTTGCCTCATGCTGACATCTGCATGCTGTGTATTTCAGGAGAGAGGCTTATTCACGGAGGCCGATGGGCTGATTCCTTAGTCCTGGGGATGGGGTTGAATAGAGGACTGGTAATGGAGTGCCCATATGATCTTCAATAGGGGCTGATGTCCCTTCATCAGCAAAAAAAAAGCTGTGTAAAAAAAGAATGTTATTAGATAATTGATGTTTCAATTGATATTTCATTTTAATTGTTTTATTTGAGTTTCCTAATACAGTGGAAAAGTAGTCAGATATTTCCAAATACTCTGAAGGACAATGGGATTTTCCTAATTGTGGTGGTGCTATCAATGGGAAACATATCTGCATCATGCTCCCAGCTAATAGTGGATTATTTTACTACAACTACAAAGGATTATTTAGCTTTGTTCTACTGGGCATTGTGAATGCCAAAAAATAAATTTTTGCTTGTGGACAATGGAAAAATGGTTATGTGTCTGATGGTGGGGCATTGGAGCTCACAGCATTTCATGACAAGCTCAAAAACAATACATGAAATTGCCCACAAGAGAGAAAAATACATATGGCCTTAATTTTGTATTTTCAGCTGATGTGGCTTTTGCTCTACATCCTCATGTATTAAAACCTTACCAGCAAAGGTCACTCACTAAGGAGATAAATATTTTTAATTACAGATTATCTAGAGCTACTGTAGGCAAGTGGTAGAAATGCATTTGGTATCCTGAGAAACAAGTTTTGCATTTTCCATACCACCATTAAACTTCAGTTCAGCAAAATAGATAAAATAATAATGGAGTGTTGTGTACTGTACAACTGTTTCTGCTATAAAGTGCACCAAGTGTACACCATGCACTCTGCCATGGAGAATACCAATTGTGTAGAATAAATATTAGGCTTCACTCCTCTGGAGGGAAATGTAAACCATAATGTCAATGTTCAGGCAAAATTTAACAGGGTAGAGTCTTTGAGGTTGCACTCTTATGACTGAATGTGTACTTAGAATGCAACTTGAAGGACTGGCTCCTATTTCTGGCAGAGTTGGGCTAAATGTAGAGGCACTCAATTTGCAGATGAATGGGCTTGGTAGTCCTTGGTCCACTGCGAACCGTAAGAGTTCAAAATACCACCATTTGGGCACATAAATGTCTTTTGCTCCTGCTTCAGACTTCTTTGACACCTCCAACTTGTTCATTTCTGTCTTGTACACAGTCCTCATAGTCACTAGTCACTATCTGCCCATGCACCCAGCTACAATTTGCCTCTGGGAAATATAGTTGCCCTCTTTTTTTTTTTTAATAACAAACAAACATGAATTTTATATTTGCTTATTCTACTGATGATTGTGGCTAGTAATTTTGTGTCTAAAATAATTACTCATTTTTATATAACTATATTGATAACTTTAACTTTATAAATCATGTTATGTTACTGTATAAGCTTAAAATACAATTTTGACAAATACAACACTCTGTCTAATTCCAGATTTATTGAGCAATTATTTCCTTATATACATTTAATAATGTAAACACTGAACATGTTCATCTTTCATTAGCAAATTGTATGAAATTGTATGTAATTATGAGTCAGTTCCCCACCAATCAAATTTCTGGTCTGATATTAACTTCACCGCCCAGCAATTTTTATTTACCACCATACCTACAAGTTCTGAATTCTGGCTACTTAACCACTCTCCAATCCCAGTGACTAAATACAAGAAGTCTTTACTTTGCTATTTTAGTAATGCAGAATGTTCAGTTATTCCTGTAATTTGGAACTCTACTAAACCCCCCACATGCAAATATTGGTTCCATAAGGTTGACTAATTTATGTCAAAGGAACATATTTTAAATGCATGGGATACGTCTTCTGATCTGACCAGTACCTGATTCCTCTGTTATGTCTTCTATCTCACCTACTATGTAATTCATGACCCTCAGATGGTATCTACCATTTTTTTCTTTATTGGAAGATCCCTTCCCTTCCACTCATTCTTCCCTTCTTTTCTCTTTCTACAGGTATTTCCCTCTAATTTTTCTTCCTTCTTTTTTAGTTTTTATGTAACATTTTTATTTCATATAAAGCTCACTAACTCTTTTATTGAAAATTTTTGGATTGCACTTTTGACCGATATCTGTTGCGTTTTGAAGGAGTGAAATGTCAGTACTGCTTTTGTTCATTTGATAAAACATTTTTTTTAAATATATTATCAGTCAATACTTTTTTTACTTTAAATTAATGAAAGGCTTTTTTTATGAAAAGGCCACAAAGGTCTCTATGACTAAATACAGGTGATGGTAAATATAAGCTAACAGAGTCCAATGTCCTGTAAGGACTTCACAGTCAATTAACCTTGACATAATCTTTTTAGCAACTAATCAAGTAACATTACACAGGACTTGACTTGAGTCCAGATTTATAAGTAGAGTTACTACTGCTCCAATTTTTAAATTAAGTTTATGTGGTGTCATTCCTCTAACAGTGAGGCTGATCAGACAGAAACTGAACCAGGTAGTTATTTTTTTCAACTTGTGCTATTATTTTATGCTTAAATATGTTTTTTTCACTTTTGAATTTTCAATAGAACCTCTTAATTGAATTTGTGAGTATTTTTAGGAGTTAGAATGGCCTTATTTGAAATGATCAGCACTGTTTCTGGTGTAATTAATTTTGGAAAAAAAATAATATACAGTTGAATATTTGACAACAGATATTAGTTGTATTTCAAATATCCCTTCTCCTAATTGTGGCTCTTGCAATTTTCCATTGATAAGTAGTAAAAACCATCATTTTGATCTTGCATTATTGTAAATTAACTCTCATACTAGTCTTTGTTTGCAAAAGTTGGAGATGATTCCAACATTTGCCATTTTTAATGCATGGTGAAAGAATTTCAGTTTGACTGCCATGTGGAACAACTGGTAAAAATTTATATAAAGTCACTTCCAAAAACAAAGATTGTGTTTCCAAAGTATTTATTCATTGGGACTAATGAGTTTTCCATATCTACCCTTACAGTATTTATCTAAACAGAGGGCCTATTACATTGATGCAATGCACCATTGATGTCTCATTCCAAATTATGAATTCCCTGCATTAACAACTTGCCTGGCATGGTCGCATCAGATGTGACCACACCAGACTGGGCTTTCCCTGACATGGTCGCATCTGATGCGACCAGCCAGAAATGCCAACTAGGCGGCAATGGGAAGATAATCTTCTTGTAGCCACCTATATCAGAGGGACCTGTTGGTCCCTCTGCACCCTTGGATTCCCCTCCAATGTGTCCCAATCACTGCTGGCCTCAGAGATCGGGCACTCAGCGGGACCCCCTCCTGGCACAGCTGCAAGCAGCTGTGTTTTCAATAGAAGCAGCAGCTACTGCTAGGTGCGGCTGCTGTGTCCCAATCACTGTGGTGGGACACCCATCCCCTTTTCCCCAGCACCAACCACTCTTCCAACCAGTGCGGCTGCTCCACTCCTCCTCTGCACTCACCCACTCCTCCCCCGGAGCTTTTACTTCTATAGAAGCAGCAGCCCTGGCTCCTAGTAGTTTCAGCTGCTGCTGTGTTCCCGGACTGGGCATCCAGTGGTGAGCACACACACTCCTCTGCTGGGGTGGCTACCAGGCCCTGTGACACTGGAAGCAGTAGCCATGACTGACTACTGCTCTATTCCCGGTCCGCATAGCCAGCGGCACTCTCCTGCCCAGCGTGGCAGCACTCTCTGCTCTATCCCCGGACCCACCTTAGAACCACAGCTCTGCCTCTGTACCCCCATGTCACAATCACAATGATCGTTAATTGTACTGTAGATTGTGAAAAATTACACAGATTATATATATATATTATATATAGCTATATGTATATAATGTATATATATATAGATACTGTAGATATTTATATATTATATACATATAGATGTGTACAAGTCGAGTCTGCCATTTCCAAAATGCATAGGACCAGGAGCATATTGGATATGGATTTTTTTCAGTATTTAGAATACCTGGGGGTCAGGCGGTGTAGGCGGGGGTCTGGAGGGGGTGCATGGGAGTCTGGCTTGGATTGTGGGGTTTCAGCAGTGGGCATGGCTGTATGCATGGGTCCAGAGAGTGTCCATGGTGGGGTGTGAAGGGATCTAGCAGTGGGGTGTGGAGGGGTCTGGCAGGGGTGTGGGAGGGTCCAGTAGCATCCGCAGGGGGCTCTGATGCTGTGGAAGAGAGGTTGCTTGTGAGAGAATGGATGCAAAGCCACTGCCATGCCAGCAGTCATTGGTCAGTCACACAGTGACGTCATGACACCAGGTCACGTCATGATGTCATGGCACATCCAAAATGTTCCAGTTTTATTTATTTTTAACATTGATGTTATAGGCCATTTATTTTTATTATGGCAGTCCTGTATGATCAAGACTCAATACGGTATAGGTATGGTATACTATACATGGATGTGGATTGAATGGTCGATCTGAATTTGGTAGACAATAAACAGATTGACCCTGTTAGTTCAACAAAGACATAAGGTCTACAGTTTTTAGATAGATAGTAATATATCATAGTGATAATGTCTAATGTAAAAATAGATCGACATTTATATGGTGGAATTTATTAGATAGACATAATAAAAATTTCAAAAAGTATTAAATAGACAATAAATATTCTGACACAAGAAAGTCCAATAGGAAATCTACTTCAAACGTTGAAACTTCTACAAGATAGAGGCCCTCATTCAGGGCTCGCACTGAATGTGGGCGGCCGCTTGCCTTCTGAAGGGCGGCCTCCTGGACGCTAGCTAAGCTGTGGGTTACCACCAAAGCTTTAGGTTGATGGTCACAATGGTCAAGAGCGTCAAGACCATCGAGACCATCGGGGCTTGCGACGAGACCCTAAGGTTGGGTCTCGGCAACCGCAAGCCCCAGGGAGCTTCCTGCTCTGATCGAGCAGGAAGCTCCCCACTGACATCACTGCCGATGTCAGTGCGGCCTACCACAAAATGGCAGGCGTTCCTTAAGCATCTTTAGCAAGTGGTGATGAATAGCATTTTGCAACCTTTTTTTGGAAAAATAAGTAGTCCCATCAAATTTGGGGTACATAAAAATGGGTGCAAGTATAGTTCAAAATCACTAAAATAAAGCTTTAAAGTGCACCAAAAATAGCACCTTCAGCAAGCACCTGAATTAAAAAAAAACTCCCCCATACTTGCAGACCCCCCAAAGGCTATATCACTACTTTTTGACGTTGTACCCCCAAATTGAAATGTGGCATAAATTACCTGGGCTGGGAGGGCATTGTGGGACCTATAGTACCAGGATTAAAATTGAATGAGGGAGGGGGTGTCTATTAGGGTGGTGGGAGGTGGCTAGTTTATATTTAGACATCTAGGACTAGAAGGGTGTATATGGAGGGTATGGATAGACATTTCTTCATTTAGACAGGCCAGAATAATGGGGTGATTGGGAGCAATGAATGGCACATTACTGTGGGAAGTGTGGCATTCATTAAACGGGCTGGGAGGGCAGTGTGGGACCTTTAATACCATGGGGTCATGTGGATGTACAGATTTAGACAGCTAGGACTAGCATCCATAGAAATATAAGAACAAAAATGTGATACTAATACTCCTGGCGTATAACAAACCTTATAGTCGCTATTTAAATATTAAATATAAATTTTTGTAACACATGGGATAACTAATAATAAGCTCCTAGTGAACAGAGGGCCTGATTCAGACCCACTCGCGAGCGGCTGTACGCTCGCAAGTGGGTCGATGGTCTGCACTGAGCATGCGCACGACGGAGGGAGCTCCGTCGTGCGCATGCGCCAGACACGACGAGCGAAGGACTTTCCTTCGCTCGTTGTGTCTGATCAAAGGGGGCGTGCTGTCAATGTTGATTGACAGCACGCCCCCTTTGGTGGGCGTGCCGGGGGCGTGCCTCCCTGACGGGGGCGTTCCCACGGGAACGCCTCCCGTCAGAAGCCGGCCCACTGACATCACTAGTGATGTCAGTGGGAGTGATTTTGGCTCTGATAGAGCCAAAATCACTCCGGAGCTTGCGGTTGAAAACCTCAACCGCAGGCTCCGGCTCGCAATTTCGATGGTCGCGATGGTCACGACCATCGCGGCCATCAAAATGCACGTTCGTATAGCCTGTGGGTGGTGACCCACAGCTATACGAGCGTCCAGGAGGACGCTCCATGAAAAAGGAGCCCGGCCCTCATGCAGAGCGTGCGCTCTGCTCAGAGCGTACGGCTCTGAATGAGGGCCAGAAGCCTTTGCAATAGCCCCCAGAGTACAGTATCAAAAAGGGATTCAGTATCAATCCCAACAGTTTCATCCCGGCAGAGGAGTAAATCCCGATCGTCCTCAGATACGTATAAACTAACCTAATTCCCCCCCTAACCCTCCTTAGGGGTGCCAAACCCTAACTTCCCCCCCAAGTGCCTAACCCTAATCCCCCCTCTGTGCCTAACCCTAACCACCCCCTTCCCCGCTACCTAAACCTAAGTCCCCCGGGTGGGTGCCTAACCCTAAGTCCCCCCTGGGGGTGGCTAACCCTAACCCACCCTCCCCCTGGCCTAACCCTAACCCTCCCTGGGGGGGTGCCTTAACCCTAAGTTCCCCTTAGGAGCCCTAAACCTAACCCTCCCCCCCCGCGGCTGTCCGCTCGCGGTGCCCGGCATCACTACGATCGTGATGCCGGGCGCCGGTCTCCCGGCATCAGGGAAATGCGGGCGTCTACATCTAGATGCCTGGCATTTCACCCTTGCTGGGTTAAGACAGTCGGGAAGCCGGCTGCCGGTATATAGGCAGTCGGCTTCCTGATTGCTTCTCATTAAGTGTGCCTTTCAGTTTCAGAGCTGGTATCTGATATATATATTTTATTATTAGCTGGTCGTATTGAGATACTAAGGCACTGTGGCAAATATAGTATTATGTGTGTGTGTGATTAAATTTTTATCTCGGGAGACAATGCACAGATACACAGATGTCTTTGACTTTGTTTGAGGTGGGAGGTAATTGGATTAATTGACAATGACTAGATATTAGCCGTCAGTAGACAAAGCTGGAGACAGACATGTGATATGCTGTGGCATGTGTTTAAATTAATTTAAGAATTGAACTTTGTATAAGGCAGTAATACTGTGCATAATTCACGGATGTCAGCACTTTGGGGGTAGTAATGAATGGTGTTGGATGGCACTTGTATGCCGCAGGAAAAAAGGGTGCAACGGTTAACGGTTAATTGATTATTGCTGATAAGGGCAGGTGTTGGATAGCACATAGAGTGCTGGGGAGGACAGTGTGGGACTTGTAGTACCCTGTGTAATAATGTAAGATGAGGGAGGGAGGGCAGTGTACTATTATAGTGGTGTCGGATGACTAGTTTAGATTCAGAAAGCATGGACTAGCAGGATGTATAGGGGGAGAGGGTTAGGGGCTTGTACAATCACACAACCCTGACTATCATTGTGAATGTGGGGGGGTGGCACAGTAATGCAGGAAATAATTGTGCCCTACAGATACGGGTGATTTTAGATTTGCAGCATTTTTATTCTTGTACTACAAGACATTGCATATCTGAGAAAGCATTGCGGGAATTAAGGCACCATATGTACAAGTTGAGTAGGTGATATTTCAAAGACAGCAGTGCTTGACCCTTGATCTTTTATATTTCTACCAGTTCAGGTTTACATCTTAAATAACGATATATTATGTGTCTACCATTTTATTGTCGATGTGTTACTTGTCAATGTATTACATTTCTACCTTTTTATTGTCGATACATTTTTTGTCTGAGTTTCAACTGTCGATTTGTATTGTTGTAGATAATTTTATTTGTCTAATAAGTGCTTTCAATCTTTTCTTTGTCTATTTCCTATTTGTCGATCATATATAGTGGGCTCATCCTTGTGCACTCCACCCACCCGCTGTTGTTTTAATAATAAAAAAATGTGTCTTCCTTTCAAAATATTATACTACTGTAGTACATGTAAACACAGTACCCCTCCATTAGAGGATAATTCATTCCATCTCAATTAAAGCTGTGCGTGCATCTTATTAATATACACTATCGGTTATACCTTCATAAGAACACAACAATTACACTACTGTAGTTATGTATATGTACTGATTTGCAACCTGTTCAAAGATCTTCTGCAATATTATTAAAAATATTGGTTGTGCGAACATGCAACATGCAATTACACTGCGTGAATGTGATTGGCCCAATTGTCAGGGATATCCATTGACTTCTATAGTATGGTATTGAGTAGTACAAATTTCATCAGTGGTGCACTCGCCACCTAGTGAATAAGTTGTGTATTACATGCTGTGGATTCTCTTTCATTATAGAATGCCATGGTGTGCCACAGTACAGCCATCACGTAATGTTCCATGGTGTGACTCAGAAGCCTGAATGTCACGCTATGAGCAACAAACTAGCTGGGTCCATCTGTAGATTTGTGTGCTTTTAATTAAACATCTGTCTCTTTTTGTCCAGGTTGGAAAGCAACTGAATGTTTGTCTTGCAGACATATAGTAATATCTCAATATGATGCATATGGTGATGTATTTGAAACTCTCAGAGTCTCAAACATACTTCTGATGCACTAACATATCTGGTGTCTAAAAATTATTTTACTTCAATCCATTGTCTGGTTTTGTTCTTTGTTAGCACTTACAAACTGAATGTGTGTATAGTCATGGCCTTTGTACACATATTTGGAGAGATAATTAACTCTATGAGTTGAAATAAAACTTTCAACATTAATATGTGCATTGTATTTTAATGACAGATAAAGGACAATCCATCTGTTTCTATTTAATTTCCCACTATATCCACAAAGTTGCTACAGTATCATCTTTACATGCATAATGTGGATAGCCATAAACATTCGTATTAGCCTCTGGGCAAAAATCTTTTTGGGAAATTTTTAGTGCATTGGTTGTTATCTATGGAGCTTTTGGATTTTGTAGACCATATAAACCATGACTCATATGGGTGTGGTATATAGACCATGACTTATATGGGTGTGCCAAATTTTGTCTGCATTTGTAATGTCAACATGAGAATGTTGACATTGACATGTCAACATGCAGCATGGCAACATGCTTGGTATGTTTACATTGACCATGTCGACATTCATGTTGACAATAATGACATGTTGACTTGATTGTAATGTTGACCAAATATTCTTGGCGGTCCAGCGATGACTCACCTAGTCTGGCAGCTCCAGCAGTGTCTTCTGAGTATGGTGGTGACATCAAAAGGAATTCTGACTCATCCTGCAGTGGTTATGGATGTGAGTATCCATAACCCATAACCCTAACCCCTCTACTGCATGGCCCTAACTCTCCCCTCACATAACGTATCACTAACCCTATGCTTCCACAGCCTAACCCTAACTCTCCAGTTCATGAAGAATGTCTACATTTTACATGTTGACATTGTGAACATGTCTACAGTCAGATATGTTCAATGTTGACATTTCACCTATTTTGACATCATAACCGTTGAAACTGTGGTGTTAAGATTATAAATATCGACATTGCAAGTTTAGACATAATGACTACATCCTGACTAATGCAACTTTTAATAATTTTGCTGCATATTTCTAGCACAACCTTGAAATGCTGATGGTAGTATTATCTTTTTACCAGATATAACATTATGAAGCACAGCATGATTTTTTATATATTTTGCTAACATATCATAATTATCTGCTCAGATTTGTGTTTTATTTAATTAGATTCAGTTTAGATGTATTTGCTTCTGTTTTGCAGTTTGCATTTATCATATATTTACTGTATGTTTAAGTTTTCCAGCATTTAGGAAATTATTATATTCATCCCTTATTGCAAAATTATATGAATACTATAGCAGTTGAATGATTCTTATTGTTGAATTGTGATTTGTTTTTTTCAAATTGCACATTTTGTTTTACACATTTCTGGTATATTGTAATTTTTAAGTATGTCTTTTTAAAATTATGGTTGTCCTACCTTTGTCACCATAAGAGAACAAAAAACGAATAAAACAGAAGAAAACTTCTTAGTGGGGGCACTCTTATTTAATGATAACTGATGATAACTGGAATTAATATTAAAACATAGCTTTTATTGAGTATGCACTTAAAAGAAAGATTCAATTAATTCGTAAACTCAATATTTATAAAAACATATACTGCGGTTACAAAATGTCACCAAAGAAAAGACAAAAAATAATAGAAATTAGATTAAAGACACATCATAGTGTTATATAAACTTAAGTTACCTTGCTAATACTCTTAGGGAGAAATAAGGTGAAAATATTAGATATGTTTGAATCAATTTAAATATTGGAGAAACATCCTAATGCATATCAAAATTGACCATATCTAACAAGCTATATAATTTTGTACACCAGCGTTAGGTGCAATTATTGTTGATAAACTAATGATTTATAATATTGATTGCTACATTTCAACAGATAGCACTGTATACCCCATAATGCGTTTACTTTCCCTCCACATACCTTAGTGTTGCTCAATAAGAATGTTTAACATAGTTTATAAGGTGCATTGTATCTCTTTTCTACATTGTAATGTAATCACTTAGGTTGAGTCATATACTATACTATACACTTGCATGTCATATTGTTAAACAGCAGATGCGGTATGGGGGATCATGTGACTGTAATCTATTTTCCCTATAGTCACATGATCCCCATACCACATCTACTGTTTAACAATATGACATGCATTGGTTGAAATATGAGAGTACGGAACTGTGAACTGCTGAAGAAGTTATCATCAGTTATCACTAAAGAGTACCCCCACTAAGGAGTTTTCTTCTGTTATCCTGCTATATAGGATAATATTTGTTTTTTTTGCTCTTAACTCTGTTATAATCCTGGGGAGCACCACCAACCTAACTATACAATACATAAGTTGCTTGACTTATGATTTGTCAAATACCCCTTATCCTGTGCTGAGTCTTTTGTGCTTGCTTGTACCATAAGAGAACAGCAGTGGACAAGTGGACATCACATGGGTCACAGAGCTGTATTAAAGCACTCCACTCTTGTTACTGTTACAATTATTTTTGTAGGACTATTCATTCAAACATAATTTGATTCATCCACTTGTGCTCCCATCAATGGTGGATTCAGTGGGGGTTGATTAGGATGACTGCCCCTCCATTAAAAAAAAACACTTCCCTCCTGCTCACTACTATTGCCAGCTACAGAAGTTTAGCAGAGCGCTAGTGTACAGCACATAAGCGCAAAGAGAATGGAGAGACCGGCCCAGCACACCCTGCTTTGTGCTTAGTTGGGGTGGGTTCCTTTACTATCTGAAAGGAAAGAGTTCTAAACTACAAAAATGCACAACAAAATGACACTCAAAAGGACATCTACTTTGTTACTTAATTCAACACATCAGAAGGCAGAATCAGGAAAATAATTAACAAGCACTGGCACATTCTGATGCAAGACGAGACAATGGCAAGACGAGCCAATAAAACAAGTACTACTCAAACAATAACAATGAAAAGATGTCTACAGAAAGGCTCCAGATATTAAAAAGAGCTAGGTAACAGTCGCATACCACCAGTGAGAAATATACAAACAACAATTAATAGACAATTGCCCTGATTGCCCACCTCCAAGAATCGCCACTTGCTCCCTAAGATGCAAAAAAAAAAATCACAATTGCAAGATATTATGTTTTTTTCTAAAAGTATTTGAATTTTCATAAGAACCATTCATATAATTTTTAATGGTAGGGTCCATCCTTAATTTTTCAAGTTTAATTCTTGCCTCGCTGCAGCAATTACTTGTATTTTCATAGCTAAAATATATTGCAGCACAATCCAGCTATGTTTTTTTATTCTTTATGCATATATAGTCTGCTGGAAATTAATTTTAATTAAAATCAACTATCAGTAAACAAGCATTTTGTTGTATAAAATATTTCCTTAGTCAAACATTTTATTTTTGAACAGGTAGACATTGTTTAATTTTCTTTTTTTCCCAATCTTAGGTATTATTAAAATTCTGTATCAGAAGGAATAACGTCGATGTTTACAACATTGTTTAGTAAATTCAATTCTGATTTTGTGTTTTTATTCAACTTTTTTTTTCTTTCATTTGTTCCTCTGAAGGATTTTTTTTTTGTTTGGGAGGCTTATTTATGTCTGAGGTAACCTTTAAGGCAGTTATTTATTAAGTTTCAATCTATTTTTAAGAAAGTTTAATCCTTATTAAAAACAATAATTCTTCCAATAGCTTCTATCTGTATTTTTGTAAAGTCATTTATTTAAAAAAAACCTTTTAATAATACCTAAAATTGGGAAAAAAAGAAAATTAAAATTGTGTATCGGAAGGAATAACGTCGATGTTTACAACATTGTTTAGTAAATTCAATTCAGATTTTGTGTTTTTGTTCAACTTTTTTTTTTTTATTTAATTTGTTCCTCTGAAGGATTCCTTTTTTTTATTTGGGAGGCTTATTTATGTCTATGAGGTAACCTTTAAAGCAGTTATTTATTAAGTTTCAATCTATTTTTAAGAAAGTTTAATCCTTATTAAAAACAACAATTATTCCAATAGCTTCTGTCTGTATTTTTGTAAAGTAATTTATTTAAAAAAAACCTATAAACTACTGTATATAAATAAATACCCTTTTCTCAACCACTTTTAATCTTACTGTAATATTTTTATTTTTTAGCACACTACTTTTCAGGTATTAATCATGTATCTAAAAAGCACAGTTCATTAGCATCTACTTCACTGCTTGATATAGCTTATCAACTGTGCAATTTGATCAATTCATTTTATTTAAAACATTGTTAAACTTTTCCCCAGAAAATATTTTATTAGTCATGTACATGTGTTCTCAGTTTTGCTAGCAATTAGTTAAAGCATGCTGTTCTGATATGGAGGTCTTGTGTAAGATGCATGCATGTGTGCACTATTACACAATATTTTGTGATGGTGATGTGTTGGTTCATTTTTAAAATGTATCTACACAAAAATCATGAGGGGTGCCTTCACCCTGCACATGTCAGAGATATGACAGCCTGCCTTGATTATTATATAGATATACAAAAAGGGTAATGTAACTTTACTATTTGCAACTAACACGTGTCAAGCCACAACTCTATCCTTTATCTAAATTAGATAAGAGTGGTTTGGATTCAGAGAAATCCAACAGAACTGAAGTTGGGGTTTTCTGAGTGGAACAGAACCCCATCTCGAGTTTTCCCACCAAATTTGGTTCTCAAATGAGGCAAACCATAATTTTCTTGGAAATTTAAATTGTGTACATTTTGGATTGCATATAAGTCTCTCCCTCATCATATCAGGCACCATTTCACACACAAGAGTAAATTGAGAGGTTAATGGGCTATAGATGTGCTGCTATAGTCTAGATTAGAGAGATTTGTATGTTGTTAGAGCGGGTAGAAAAAAAATCAGGCACCTTTGATCTGTGTGTCTGTGAGGGTCAAGCTCCCTAGCAAGCAATCATCGGTGCCTCTGTATGTATGTTTGACATTGAAGTGAGCTGCACTTTTTTACAATTGATTTTCACAATGGTATCTATCTACAGAGTACTGCAGTATATATTGTGGATGAGGGAAGAGACAATACCTTGAATAAGGCTTATCTGTCCACAAATAGTGTGCTGTGTCTGAGTTAGCTGTACTTTAAAGAATACATTTTTCTGGTTTTAAAATAAAACTCAAGTATTTTATTATTCAATTTAGATATTTCAAGAGAAGATTATGTGTTTTTGAGATGCAGCATATATTAATATACTTGATGGGTGTTGTGTCTGTGTCAGCTGCACCCCAAAATGATAAAAGATGATAAAAATATTTTCATGTTCTAAAAACAAATTGCATGTGTATTATAATTCAATTTTGATATTTCAAGGGAATACTGTGTGTGTTTGTGAGGCAGAATATATTACTGTACTTTCTGGGTGTTGTAGCCCCATCAGCTGCACCACAAAATATAACAAGTTGAAAAAAAAAATCTTAGTTTATACAAAATTCACAAGTCTTTTAATAAAACTGCATGGGAATTCTAACTTTCCCTTTTTCCCTATCTCATTGTATGTTCACTTGGAGTGATGGTAGGTGCATACCAAGTAAAGTAGCTTTACAGTCTATAGAAAAATAAGAGTAACCCAGTACTAGTGTTGGCTGTCATAGCACTTCTTCAACATCTACTTTTATAGAAGATCAAGGGGTATGAAGGTATGAGAAAGGGCACTCCAAATCTAAACAAAGTTTGACAATATTTAGGAAAATATCACATGTAACTATGAAGGGAAAAGTTACTGCTGGAAAACATAAAATTGTCTACATGCTATACACCACAAGCAGTGTCAAAAAAGGCTCATACCATGGTCTTTATTTGTGAGTTGTGGTCCTGCCACTGATTATTTTTTGCACTAGAATGCTTATTGTGAAAGCCAGGGGCAAACACAGGCATCTTATGTACCTTTGCATGCAACACCTGCTCTCTCTCAGTCTAGATGTGTCACCTCTAAAAAAGGCAAATAAGTGCACAAAAAGAACACTAAGGCTGAAGAATATACTCTGGCCCTGATTCAGAGCCAGATGCTCTGACAGAGCACTCGCTCTGAATCAGGGCCGGGCTATTTTTTTTTTAGAACGGCCTCCTGGCCACTCGCATAGCTGTGGGTGACCACCCACATCTATAGCGAGCAGCCAGAAAGATGGTCGCTGTGGTCAAGACCATCGTGACCATTGGGCTTGAGACTAGACCCTTGTGGTAGGGTCTTGTGGCCGCAAGCCCCAGAGATATTTTGGCTCTAAAAGAGCCGAAATCTTCTCCTACTGATATCACTCGTGATGTCAGTGGGGCTGCCCCCAAATGGAGGTATTCACATGGGAATGCCTCCGTTTGGGCAGCCATTCCCCTGGCCCACCCACCAAAGGGGGCAAACTATCACTCAACATCGACAGCTCGCCCCCTTTGTTGCAAGACCCAGAGCGATGGAGTGACCATCACTATCTGGGTCTCGTGCATGCGCACAACGGAGCTGGCTCCATCATGTGCATGCGCACTGGCCCACCATTGACCCGGTTGCAAGAATACAGTGCATGTGACTGGGTCTGAATCAGGCCCTCTGTGTTCACAAACTTCACAGATCCCTGAGGAAAGTCCAAGGTTGTCCACGAGTGACATTTCTGACTCTGTAATTGTAGATTATCTTATTTCCACCATTTCTGAACCCTTTGCAAATGTGAAGAGTAGTAGTAAAAGTAATGATGATGATGAATTTGACATAGAAATTGAGGATGGTACTGTGGAATTTGAAAATGTGCAACAGGTCAAGGAGGATAATTGTGTTTCTGGCACTAATGAGGATGTTGATGATGAATGTTTTGGACAAGATCAAGTTTATAAAATTCAGGAGAATTATGTTGTTTGTGTCAAAATAAGCCAGCCACCAGTGGAAACACTTCATGCCAGTGATAAGAAGTGCATTGCCATGCCTGGGCAAAAGTAACCTTTTCCATGTTTTACCCAAATCCTGACATTTGACAAGGCATCTGTAGTATTTGTATGTAGAGCCAAAGTATGTAGAGGTAGGCACATCCTCCCTTTTACATCTTTTGCAGTGAGCTCATTCAAATTGTTATTAAAATCTGGAAAACCATATATAATAAAAAGCAGTCCATTATCAGCTACCAGCAGCATGGATACATACCACATGCAATCTACACTGCCAACACCTTCATCAGCCACCTCATTAGCAATCAAAGGTGCTATAGTCCTGCATCCACTTTGCAAACACAAACTGACTCCTTCCTTATCCAAGATTCCGAAGAAGAATCCTTGCAAGCTATGGCTACTGCTTCTGAGGGCAAATAGACAAGTAGAGGGCTTCTGAGGGCAAGTAGACAAAGAAGACTAATAGTTTCAAAAACAATTGTCTGGGAAACAATCACTTGCAAGGGAAACGAAAAAAAAGCTAGCTGACAACCTGCTCCAAGATGGCTACAGAATGTTAGCATACAATTAGCATCCAATATCCACTATCAATGTGTTTGGTTTTAGCTGACTAGCTAAGGTCATGTGTCCATGTTGCCAAATTTAAACTCGATTCTATTTTTCAATAATAGCACTCCTCACCTGAGCCAGGGTATTAAATAAAAATGTATTCTCTGCCTAGAAAATTCCATTGATCTGACTGTTCACTTAGCACTTGTCTATATATCTACAGTATAGTTATCAGTTAAACTAAAGATTACATGACTGTGACAGCCTACAGTGTGGGTGTATTGCATTCAGCAACAGTAGCATCTAACACAATGTCAGCTCATTCGCAGGCAGGCTACTCTCTGTATAATTTGCTTCACTAAGAAACATACTGGTGTCAGTCTATTGCAGGTCCATGCAGCCAAGGTTGGCTGTGGCCCATAAACATTTCTGGGCATTTTCATTAGACAGCAACTGCATGTTGAACATTGCAGCAGCTTCAAAAAAGTTCAATTTGCCATACCACCAACTAAAGTAATAGGTAGTAACAGGATCAATTCCAAACTTTATTTGCTTCAATGACTGGAGGAATAGCAACAAGCCATCATGATGTACACATCAAGCCATGAGATAGGAAGAATATGGATATGTTACTATCTTACTGCAGCACACTGGGAATACTATCAGTTTTATGCAAGCTACTGCATGCTTTTGAATTTGTAACCAATGAAGTGAGTTCAGACACAGCCAGCCTGATTCTGGTCATACCCTTATTTAAACTAGTGGAAAAGCAACTAGAGACTCTGAAGAATGAGATGAAAATAAGTGAGTCCACTAATTATTGTGGGCTTGCAGATCAAGTTCTTCATTCACTTCACAAGTACCAAAGGGTTTCCAACATCTTGTGATTGGATCAATACATTCTGGCAACCATGTATGATACTAGATTTCAGGGCCTGATTCAAACCCACTCACTGGATGCATTCACATGCAGCCATAAGCTGCCAAAGTATGCAAATCCCATGATCGCATGGCAAGACATTATCACACCCACTATGTCTTGGCGTGCGATCGCGGTATGTATTTAGATGCCCACCAGCCTGTCACAAGATGCCAACTTTCCCTTAGTAACACACATCATCTCCAGGAAGTGTATGAAACAATCAATAACATTGCATAACATCGGACCCATATGCAGCACTTGTGCCTGGCCAAACCCTACCGCAAGTACTGTGAGTGCTGCAGTGTGTAATTCAGCCATGTAACATGTATGCTGATGCTGCATCTTAATTATGAATACCCCTGAAATGGTGTTAAGATGCACAGACAAGCCGGCATTCACAACAGCACACCCCCGTTTCCATCGACCACCCCCTGTCACCACCCACAAATGGCTCATCCTGTCACTCATGCTAGCAAGGCATCTATGTACAGGGTGTGAACACTTCACGATTACATGGACTAGTTTGCACAGATTGCATGCACAGATTGCAAACATTGGCAGGCTACGTGCAAATGCAGCCTAGCGAACAGGTCTGAATCAGGCATTACATCCTATGTAAAGTAATGTATTTCTTTCTAACACAGATCAAGAGATGCAAAGATGAACAAGTTATCAGCTCACATGGCACATGACACAACGTCTTCTGTTTATTTTCTCTTGCAATTGTTACTGCCAGGAAAAACTTTTTCCAAGAGACCCACTATTGAGGATGATGATGATGATGAGTCAAATTAATGAACCAGAGAGAAACCATATGACATCTGCTCAGGCTTAAAATAATTGCTCCATATATATTGATACTTCTACTGTGACTCTTTCTATTACAGTAAACATCAATAGAATGGTGAAGGATTACTTTAATCATAATGTTCAAATTAGCATCTCACACAGTCCCTTTGAATACTGGGAGAAAAAAAGGCAATTTGCATCCCCATTTATAATCTATCTTAAACTGTCCACCCTCCAGTGTGTATTTGAAAAGAGTGTTTAGCACAGACGGGAACTTTTTGATCGATCCTAAGAAATACCCATCCTAAACGGTGAAGAAACATGTCAGTGACTTTGTAAATGTGACTCTAGTGTCTCATGGTTAAAAATACATCATGTTGTCTACTGTGGGTCCAGGCTGAAAACTACTGAAAAAAATCCACGGGCTCTCTCTGGGGTAAGCAGATATTCCTGACTGACACTACAGTCATGGTGAACTTACCAAGATTAATGTGTAAGAAGCTGTGATTGCTGTGACTGCCAACAGTGCATCCAAGGTTTGAGTGAGTAATGTAATTTAACAAGCAGGTTCCTTTTAACAATGCTGCTATTGTCTTAACAAACTGATCATTAAGCACCTCAGCATTGTTATCAGCTGCAACTGGAGAATATAATAGTATAGAAGAGTTGATCACAGGTTCTCAATTGACTGCCTTGTTACAATTGAATATTGTGTCTTCCAGATCTGGGCAATTTACCTTAGTACACACATGTTCATAATAGAGTAGTGTTTGCTCCATGGGTAATATTGACTTTGTCAGCCAGGAAGTTGTATTGAAAGAGGTGGCCTGATATAAGGTTACATCTGCCATTATCAATCTGAGCTGTCCTTCGATAATATCAGGATTTTTCCAGGATTAACATAATGTACATCTTTGTGCCTTGGATGAGATTAATTTGCATTAGATTGATATCAACATTAAAATTCACTAGTGATTAACAGATTGTATACAGTACATTTATTAATTGTGCAAAAATTAGCTCCTAATATGCTCACCCACTGCAGTGGTAGGAGTAAGTAAACCCAATATAATTAGACATTCATGAGTCCATTTCATTTGTATTTATAGTTTTTATTGTGTATGTATTTATTATTTTTGTGTATTATAATGGCTGTGATATATTTATTAATTTTATTTAATAAATGTTATTTGGTTATATTTTTAGAACTTGAGATTTTATATTTAATGTGCTCTTTGGTTGTCTCTACTAGTTAGAAAAACCACTAACTTTATTGTGTTGTCTATTTGTGGATTACTATTTACCATCAAATCTATATACTGTATATAAAAATAATTATTTTGTACCCAAATTTTATCTTTTGTTAAGAATAATATTGTGATCAGTTTAGGAGATTACTTCCACAAAAATGGAAATTCTGATATTCATCAAAATGAACTACATATTCAAAGTCTCTTGCCACCAATTACAGAGACAGTAATGGTGAATTCAAGTGGGGATCAGCTAATATTGTATGGTTGTGATGATATTAACAACAGTAATGATGGCAATGATGATGACATCTTGAACTTTGAAGATTAGTAATAATCCTTAATCCCATTGGTATTTTGGTATAACCAAACCACCAAAATGTTTCCTTTTTTTTGGGGTGCCAAACAAATCAATTCAAATTTGACTATTATTTAGAACCAAAACACATGGATCTGTGCACATCTCAAGTTTAAACTGGATGCATTTTGAGATGTGCCTGACTGAACATATGTACAGGAATATTCTTTTATGACTGCATAATAATTTTACCTACTGTATGGTATATAGGTATGCATGTCAACCACCCGATGAGCCATTTAAATACCAATAGTGCTTGTTTGTGGGGCAGATTAATTATCAGGATAGGGAACATTGGTGTAGTAACATTATTAATTCTGTAGTCCCAATATAATGGAAAGGGGACCCAAAAAACACTACCTTTTTATTAAAAAAATATAAAAAACCCTCACAAATTAAAATAAACTTTAATTACATAAACGACTAACCCTTGTTCACTATTTTATGAAATAAAAAAAACTTCTTATTTAATATATCATAGTTCAATTGTGACAAAAATAACCCTGAAAAATCCCAATAAGAAAATGACCCATCTGCACACTACAACCTGCCAGTGCAAATGACTATTGCTGGTATCAATCTTCAATTGCCCTGTCCACCAAGTAAATACAGCATAACTCTTCACTAGTTCATTTTGATTAGGTTGCCTAGTGATGGAGAGACCCCATTAGATTAGATAGAGATTAGATATTCCATTAGAAATTTATTTCTAATAATTGTAGCTCATACTTATTATGTAACTTTAGTGTTTCACTTTAGCTTCCACCCTGCAGAAATGACATTGCCAGAAAAATAAATATTTTGCAATGGACAGTTATCTGGGACCCCTTCCAAGGAAGCCTATTTGCTGTTTTTTCTTTCTTACTTGGCATAAGATTTCAAATTCCTGCAATGTTAGATTCCACAAACCTGAACCTCTAACAGCCATTGTTTCATGTCATAAAGACATCAGTTAAGGGTAGACATCATTAGTGGAGGATATTGAAGTACAATGCTAATTCCTTTCTCTCTTTTCTTTGATAGGTGCCTACCAATTTTAAAGAGCCTCTGTTATTTTAAATTGTATTTTTTTAACATTGCCTCTTCTAAAGTACAAACAATGTAGCAGCAAGTTACTTCTTTTTGATTAGACCAAAATAGGGCCCCAAGGTGAATGTCCAAGGTTACTCTTCCAGGACAGATGAGGTGATGTCGGCCTTTGATGTTTATTTCTGTCTTTCTGCATTACTTGTCCTTCCCATCGGCTTGCGAGCAATTATTTCAACTGTTATTTACTATGGGAGATGAAAAACAATTGCAAGTGTATAATATATTTGAAGAGCTGAAAAATAAATCCAAATTCTGGTAGACTTCCAGTGTTTAAATATATTTTCTCAGAGCTTTATATACACATGTAACAAAGGATGTGGAGATAGAACAAGGTTAGCAGATATTTCCAAGATGATGAATGCAGGGCTTCTCCCTTCAGAATGTACAGTATAATTTAATATGTATTTATGTGATTGCTGTTCAGTAGAAAAACAATCTAAAGGAATTGCACTAATCATTGTTCTCCAGATCATGGCAAAATACTATGGTT
Source organism: Taudactylus pleione (assembly GCA_031769625.1). Taxonomy (NCBI): domain Eukaryota; kingdom Metazoa; phylum Chordata; class Amphibia; order Anura; family Myobatrachidae; genus Taudactylus; species Taudactylus pleione. The sequence continues at coordinate 1,812,110 of JAUIMM010000614.1, forward strand.
ACGTGTGTATATATATATATATATATATACAGCAGGTAAAATAAGTACTAAACACTTCAACATTTTTCTTGGTAAATATATATATATATATATATATATATATATATATACAGCAGGCAAAATAACTATTGAACACATCAACATTTTTCTCTGTAAATATATATATATATATATATATATTAGGGGTGAGCGGGTTCGGATTTCTGAAATCCGAACCCCCCCGAGCCCCCCCGATCCGAGGCCGATCCGAGTCAGGCTCGACTTTTCCCGCCTGACTTGGATCTGAAATCGAGGCAAAACGTCATCATCCCGCCTTCCGGGTCTCGCGGGTTTTGGATCCTATATAAGGTACCCGCGTCGGCGCCATTTTCTCACTCGGCTGTGGACAGTGAAGAGGGAGGGTGGGAGTTAGGGCAGGCTGGGCTGTGTAGTGTAGTGTAGTGCAGAGTAGTGTTGTGCTGTGCTGTGCTGCGCTGTGCTGCTGTTGTCCATAGGGGCTGTGTCCACTACTTCAAAGTCCATAGGGGCTGGCTGTGTTGTGCTGTGCTGCTGTTGTCCATAGGGGCTGTATCCACTACTTCAAAGTCCATAGGGGCTGGCTTGGCTGTGTTGTGCAGTCAGTTGTCCATAGGGGCTGTGTCCACTCCAAAGTCCTGTGCAGTGTCCCAGTCCTAAAGGGGTGCTGTAGTGTTGTCCAGGGGGTGCTCTGTCTGTCAGGGGTGCTCCCTCCAACTGCTAAAAAACTAATATTTTTCTGTGTTTGTGAATTGTGTGCGCAGTAGCCGCACGTGCATCAACAAAGTAGTGCCAAGCGTGCGCCTGTGTCATAAGTAAAGGGCTGGCTGGCTTGACCATTAAAGGGTGCTGTAACCCCAAAAGTACACTCCAAAACAAATAAAAAAATATTTTCTGTGTTTGTGAATTGTGTGCGCAGTAGCCGCACGTGCATCAACAAAGTAGTGCCAAGCGTGCGCCTGTGTCATAAGTAAAGGGCTGGCTGGCTTGACCGTTAAAGGGTACTGTAACCCCCAAAGTACACTCCAAACCAAATAAAAAAATATTTTCTGTGTTTGTGAATTGTGTGCGCAGTAGCCACACGTGCATCAACAAAGTAGTGCCAAGCATGCGCCTGTGTCCCATAAATAAAGGGCCGGCTGGATTGACCGCTAAAGAGTGCTGTAACCCCCACAGGGCACTCCAAACAAAATAAAAAAATGTTTTCTGTGTTTGTGAATTGTGTGCTTTGTGGCTGCACGTGCATCAACAAAGGAGCAGCGCCAAGCGTGCTCCTGTGTCCCATAAGTAAAGAGCCGGCTGGCTCATTTTTTAAAGGGTGGTGTAACCCACAAAGTGCACTACTCTCCAGAAAAAATAAAAAAATATTTTCTGTGTTTGTGTGCGCCTTAGCCGCACGTATATATCAATATATCATAAATGGAGGACCAAACTTTCTCCGATAAAAATAAAATAGGGAAAGATCAAGAACCACTTCCTCCTAGTGCTGTTGCTGCTGCTGGGAGTTGTTCATCATCCCAGAGAGGAAGTAGGAACACCACTACTTTTACTAAACAATTGACCCTCCAACAGTCCGTAGCGATGAGGATGAAGTACGACAGCAGTCATCCTGAAGCAAAACGTATAACTGAGGCCTTGACTGCTATGTTGGTGTTAGACGTGCGTCTGGTATCCGCCATTAGTGCAGAGGGATTTAGACAATTGATGGAGGTAGTGTGTCCCCGGTTCCAAATCCCATCTAGATTCCACCTGCATCCTCAAAGCAGCAGCGACAAGCGTGCGTCTGTCTGTTAAAGGGTGGTGTAACCCTCAAAGTGCGCTTCACAAACAATAAAAAAATTCTTCTTTTTTTTCTGTCTTTGTGAATTGTGTGGGCTGTAGCCGCACTTGCATCCTCAAAGCAGCAGTGACAAGCGTGCGTCTGTTTGTTAAAGGGTGGTGTAACCCTCAAAGTGCTCCAAAAAATGAAAAACAATTTTTTTTATGTGTTTGTGACTTGTGTGCGATGTAGCCGCACGTGCATCAACACAGTAGCAGCACCAAGCATGCGCCTGTGTCATAAGTCAAGGGCCGGTTTGGACATCTGGTCCGGACTGAAGGACGTGCCAACAGTTTCTGACAAGTCTACTGTCACTGCATATGATACTGTCCTCAAAGCAGCAGCGACAACCGTGCGTCTGTCTGTTAAAGGGTGGTGTAACCCACAAAGTGCACTCCACAAACAATAAAAATATTCTTCTTTTTTTTTCTGTCTCTGTGAAATGTGTGGGCTGTAGCCGCACCTGCATCCTTAAAGCAGCAGCGACAAGCGTGCGTCTGTCTGTTAAAGGGTGGTGACACCCTCAAAGTGTGCTCCACAAACAATAAAAATATTCTTCTTTTTTTCTGTCTTTGTGAAATGTGTGGGCTATAGCCGCACCTGCATCCTTAAAGCAGCAGTGACAAGCGTGCGTCTGTCTGTTAAAGGATTACATCGGTGACAGCTTCCAAGTAGGCATGTCAGACAGTCCGTACCTGTACTGGCAGGAAAAAGAAGCAATTTGGAGGTCCCTGTACAAACTGGCTCTATTTTACCTGAGTTGCCCCCCCTCCAGTGTGTACTCCGAAAGAGTGTTTAGTGCAGCCGGGAACCTTGTCAGCGAAAGGTGTAGGAGGTTGCTTCCACAAAATGTGGAGAAGATGATGTTCATAAAATGAATTATCAGTGTCACCAAACAATAATAGCACAGCTAAGTTGCTAATGCACACACACAAAAAAAAACTTTTTTCTTTTTTGTGGATTAATAATATTTATTTTATTGTACTTTTATTTTTTTAACACTGGGGAAGAGCACCCCTGAATGAGGTAGCAGCCCCTTGATGAACAACAGAGACAGAGCCCCTTCGTTATGTACAACAAAGCCACACTGCCGAGTGCAGAGAGATGACCTGCAGAGTTACAAATACGTGGACGATAAACAGCAGTCTGACTGCTAGTGTCACCAAACAATAATAAAGCAGCTAAGTTGCTAATGCACACACACAAAAAAATATTTTTATTGTTTATTTTTTGTGGATTGATAATATAAATTTTATTTCACTTTTATTTTTTTAACACTGGGGAAGAGCACTCCTGAATGAGGCAGCAGCCCTTTGATGAACAACACAGATAGCACCCCTTACTTGTGGACAACAAAGCAAGCCTGCCGAGTGCGGACAGACCACCTTCAGAGTCACAAATATGTGTACGATAAACTGCGGTCTGGCCGGCAGTGTCACCAAACAATAATAGTGCAGCTATGTTGCTAATGCACACACACAAAAAATAAACTTTTTTTTTATTTTTTTTGGATTGATAATATTAATTTTATTTCACTTTAATTTTTTTAAAACTAGGGAAGAGCACCCCTGAACGAGGCAGCAGCCCCTTGATGAACAACACAGACAGCCCCCTTCATTATGGACAACAAAGCAACCCTGCCAAGTGTCAATAGACCACCTGCAGAGATAATAATAATAATAATAATAATAATAATAATATTATTATTATTATTATTATTATTATTATTATTATTATTATTATCCTTTATTTATATGGCCCCTCAAGTGTTTCGCAGTGCCTTACATATTACATAAAACTAATAAGTGAACAAGAAACGAGTAACTTAAAGTACATTACAGTGCAGGATAAGGACACAATTTACAAATACTTGGACGATAAACTGCAGTCTGGCCGGTAATTTCACCAAACAATAATAGCGCAGCTAAGTTGCTAATGCACACACACAAAACAAATATATGTTTTTTTATTTTATGTGGATTGATAATATTAATTTCACTTTTATTTTTTTTAACACTGGGGTAACGTACCCTGAATGAGGCAGCAGCCCCTTGATGAATAACACAGACAGCACCCCTTCGCTATGGACAACAAAGCAACCCTGCCAAGTGCAGATGGACCACCTGCAGAGTCACAAATACATGGACGATAACTGTGGACTGGCCAGCAGTGTCACCAAACAATAACGCTAACTTGCTAACTTACACTTAAGCTGCATACACACACAACGATTTTGTTACCAACGATTTTATGTCAGATTTTTTAAAGTGTAATGAACGATTTTTTTTTTAACTACAAACGATTTTTGCATATTCCCTTAATGAAAACCGTTGAGTTGACAAGTCTGACTTAACTACAAACTACAAACTACAAACGTGAATGCGCATGAACGATAATAGTTCATCGTTTGACTCAGAAAGTGAATGATTTTTTCAAATGATTATCATTAAACGATATTGTTTTAATGATAATCGTTAAAAAAATCGTTGTGTGTGTATGCAGCTTTACAAATTATTGAACAGCACTTGAACGGAATGTATACATAATAAAATACTTGTTGCAATATTGTAGCACCTGTCTGAATAATATACCAAGGACAAGGCTTCTCTTAAAAAAATGTTTTTCACTATTTATTATATTCAATACATATATTCTTTAACTTGACTCACAACACTAAAAACATTTATTACACACAAGCTGGTTCTGTAGCGCCCAGTTGTTACACCTATCAAATACTTATGTTTAGTATATATGTTTCATGCTGGAATATATAAGAGAATGTCCAAAATCCACAGTCATACGTTTAGTTCTTAGTGGATATATCCCTCTCTCCACCAGAGATTTCTGCACTGTAAGTGCTTGCACAGCCTGTAACAAAGTGATGCCTGCAAGGATCAGTGCAATCTGTGTGGTAAGCACCAGTGATAAAAGACACAGATGCATGGATGGATCAGTGAGATCTGTCCATGCATCTGTGTAAAAAAATAAATTAAAGTATAAAAAAAAATAATGGCGTGCCGCCACCCCAAAGTTCAACCGGCCCCAGGCTTTAGAGAACCAGAACTGGTTGTGCTAAATATAGGGGACAAACAACATAGGGGTCCCCTGTGTTAAGAACAACCAGCACCTGGCTATTCAAAACCAGTACTGGTTATCAAAACATGGCACAATTGATGTAGGGAGTCCCCTGTATTTAGAACAAACAGCACTGGGCTCTTATCCGGTCCTGGTTCTGGAAATACAGGGGAAAACTTTTGTAGTGTACCCCTGTAAATTCCAGAACCAGCACCAAACTGTTTCTAGCAGGGGGGTTTTGCCACAGCCCCGGTCCCCCAGCCGAAGAAACCAGGACTGGTTCTGAAAAGCCCGGTGCTGGTTGTGTCCCTACATAATTTGTCCCCTGTATTTATCACTTAGCACAACCAATTTTTTTAAACACAGAAACACAGACAGATCTCTCCCATCTGTACTTCTGTGTTTATTTATTTTTTACCCAGATGCAGGCATCACAGATCTTCCTGCATCTGCCACTAATGCCCTTTACCTCCCCCGGGTCCTGCAGTCTGCACCACCACCACCTGCACTGCCGCTAATGCCCGATACCTTCCCTGAGTCCTGCCGCCCACACTGCTGCTAACACCCGCACCACTGCCACTAACGCCCGCTACATCCCCCTGGTCCTGGCCACAGCTAACACCCGCTTCCTTCCCCTGACTCCCACTGCTGCTACTGCCCACAAAGAACAGCCATCTTTGTGCACCCAAGTGAAGCCACTTTGTTTACATCCCCTGCTAGAGGCAACTATTGAAGCTGCTCAACAGTTGAAGCTCCCTATCTTTATAATGGTGCATTTGTGAGGTAATTATTATAAAACTGTAACAACCTCAATTACCTCAACCCCAAAAGCACGTATGCTGGAACAATAGCTATCTAATAAACCAAACCCCAAGTCTAAGTTTGCACCGGACCCTGACATGTCTTGCCAATGTCCCCCATAGAGAACAGCACAAAAGTGGTCCTAACTGAGAGTTTCAGAAAAAAATTAAAGTTCGAATTTTAGATTACTCCCAAATCCTAATTTTTTTATTTTTTGCCCTGAAATTTAGCATGCAGCACCAAGTGACAGTTCTATCCATCCATCCAAATTGAATATATATATATATATATATATATATATATTATATAAAATAGAAAGTTCTATTTTGTATAACATTGATACAGAGAGCACCTGGGCTAACTATACTACGTCAGAGGAGTGCCGGACCGCATTGTCTACTCTATATATACAGTATAAAGGTCTATGAGAGAGTGCTTGAGTAACTTTACAGTTTATACTGGAGAATTAATTAAAGAAAAGGTCATTCTGGGTAAACACTTAAAAATGCTACTATTGAGACACAAAAACATTCACATATAAAAACCTAGTCATTTTTTTTACAAAAAGCTGTTAACACCCTTATAAAAACGTAATACAATTTATTACCAATACAATTTTAGATGGTGCTGATTAGGTTTACTGGGTTCCACATTTGAGCATAGACAATTCACCCTTAGGTTTAAAGCATGTATTCCTAGTGATGTAGTCACCAAATTAGGATAAAAAACATAGTTATCCCATGCGTTTCGTCTCCTTGGAGACTTCTTCAGAGGTTAGAGGTTAATCTCTGAGCCTTCACATAAAGGAATACATATTGTAAGTTCCAATTGGTCCTAAATATACTGGAATGATGGATATTCTTTGGAAACACTTGGTTCTCAGCAAAAGGTAACAGATTTTGCACCTCCATAAAATATTCAAAATTCTTTATGTACTGTATGTGATCAGTACTGGGTAGTTGAATCCCACCAAGGTATGCAGAGTTGCACATTCATCTTCTTTCCTTATGGATTCAAAGAGCTTTTGGGAGACTATAGGGTAAATAGTGGTGCGGGTGTACAAACTTACATGGCACTGGTCACACCCACACAGCACTCATCACACCTATGTGGCACTTACCACACCCACACAGAACTGATCACACCTATATGGCATTGGCCACACCCATATAGCACTGGTTCTCCTCTTCAGACAATAGTTCCTTGATCATTTTCAGCCCCAATACCAATTTGGCCTTTAATCCAGTCCTGTCTGCATCTATTAAGAGAGATCCATGCAACTCAGAATCAGCCCTGGCTGGTAAACCCTAGTGCTGGTAATTGAAACTTTGGGGGATCCTGCGCTCTTACTCGTGTGTACAAACATAGGTTTAAAGGTCTAGGACTGATTAAAACTTTTGTGGGGGACCCCACTCCATATTAATATTTTTAGATTTTTTTACATGTGTTTTAAAGAAATTGAGTGTCATTAATTCAAAAAATGTAAATGCAAAGTACGCAACCAATTATAAAATATACTGTAATCTACAACCATCAATTTGAAGTACTTTCCAGAGCTGGCTTTAAACCTCATGGGGCCCTAGGCAATATACCAATTTTGGACCCCCCTCATTTCAAATAATCCATGGCACTATATTTTCATTACTGATTCATGCTTAGGCCCTTAAACGTTGGCTATGTTTATATAATACACTTGATTTTTGCTCATTTTTGTTAAGCTTTTTAAGCTTTTATGAGTTTGGCCCAACTGATTGTGCCCTCTATAGCTCTCACTGCCAGTCCATTCCATATCACACTGACTCAGGGCCTGATTCAGAGCTTCTCACTGTTTGCGAGTGCTCGTCCTGAATCAGGGCAGAGTTTTTTTTTGTCCTGCCCACTCACTAAGCTGTGGGTGCCCACCCACAGCTTGTGTGAGTGGACTGGAGATGGTCGCAATTATCGTGACCATCGGCATTGTGAGGAGACCCTGTGGTAGGGTCTCAGCACTTGCAATGCTGAGAGGACTTCCTGCTCTAATAGAGCAGGAAGTCCACTACTGACATCACGAGTGATGTCAGTAGGGCCGCTTACAAATGGCAGGCGATCCTAAGAGAACACCTCCATTTGTGCAGCCCCTACCTACCCATCTACAAAATGGGGAGAGCTGTCAATTAACATTGACCACCGCCCATTTTTGTTGCAAGCCCTGGAGTGAGTGAAGTTCTCAGTCACTATGGGGCTTATGCATGTGTGTGCCGCACACCACACATGCGCACTGGGCCACCATCGACCCTCTTGCGAGCACTATGCGCTTGCGCGCAGGTCTGAACCAGGCCCTCAGTGTGCTCTAACACCAATCACTCACTCAGCACACTGACCACCATCCCAGCTCATTCATGCCCCCCATAGTACACTGAGCCCCTCACATCACACACAATAACCCAGTTACTGCCCACCTCCGAGCATCACATACTGCTTCCATCACTGCCTGTTTCATAGCACAACAGCCCTCTCCCCTCTCAGCACCTCTCTTCGAACACAGCTCTCCTCTCCCCTCACAAAACCTCTCTTCTCTCTCAGCACAGCACCCCTTTCTTCTCACAGCAAAGACCACCTCTCAGCACAGACCCCCTACCCTCACAGACCACTCTGCCCTCTCAGCACAGACCCCTCTCCCTATAGACTTCTCTCCCCACTCAGCACAGGTCCCCTCCCATCACAGCACAGTCCACCCACTCATCACACCACATACCCCTCTGCACTCCCAGCACAGACCTCTCTCCCCATAAACACCCTCTCCTCATGACATTGACCTCCCTCACAGCACAGATTCTTCTCAGCACAGACCCTCTTCCTTTCACAGCACAGATGCCCCTTTACAGCACAGACCTCCCCCACTCAACACATACCTCTCTGCCCTCTCAACACAGAACCCCCTCCCCTCACAGCACAGAGCCCTCTGCCTTCTCACCTTCTCAGTACAGAGCCCTCTGCCCTCCCAGCACATAACCCTCTCCCCTCAGAGCTAAGACTACTGTCCCTTTATAGCATAGACCCCTCTATCATTACAGCAAGGACCCCTCTCCCCTCACCTCACCTCTCACAGTACCTTTCTCCCCTCTCCACAAACTCCAGCAAACATACCTACTGTGGACATTATTTGCACTGATGACCTCTCCTGCATGGATCCTTTAGTAGCTCCAACTCCCAGTAAGTATACTTGAGACATGTCTTGATTATATCACCTCTCCTTTATGGCACAGTGCCAAGCCTCCTGAAAGGGGAGGGGGGTACTCAGCTGGCCACATGCCCTGCCTAATGGGACAGCCCTGGTCTGCACCTCTGCCTCCTCTTACCTCCCCAGCTGGTCCTGCAGCAGCAGCTCAAAATACAGGTTCTATCCATGGCCAGATTTGGGGAGGGCGTGACTACGGGTCCCTTGGGACCCACCAGGCCCTAGATGGCCGTCTAGGTTGCCTAGCAGAAAATCTGGCCCTTGTGCTTTCCTCACAGTGCAGCCAATGAGAAATGTAGTGTGCTCAACCAAGGAGAACAAATATTGAGAAGTGTTTGTATTTGCCAAGCCATTTTACTGCTAACTTGAGAGCCTCACAACTTGCACATGAGGATCTCGGGGTGCTGTTCAAGGAGATGGTCTGCTGCGTCCCATATGATGGGTGGCCCGGCTCCAATGCTGCTAATAGACAGGCCTACCACACTGCCATGTGATGCCTATTTCATTACCTGGGTATCAATCACTCCATAAAGCTAACAGATAATTTACAGTACAGATACCCTGTCTAACTTCTTTCATGAGAAAATAAACACCACATAGTCTTAAGTCTGCTAATATGTTGGCTATTATAAAAAGCAATAGCCTGGTGTCTTGCTGGACTAAAGACTGTTACTGTAGTTCCATACTCTCAACAGTGTTGCTGCTATGTGTTGGACCTATGTAATTTCAGCAATGGTGCAGTTACTTGTACCAGTGTTTGGCTTTAAAAACAAAGGTATTGCCAGCTATCAGTGCATAAGACAATGCTGCTGCAAGGTACAGTTCCCGAGATTTTGTTACTGATCCCATTGCTTGAGCTTCCAGTTATTGGGCCTGATTCATTATGGATCACAAGCATGCTCAAAGGCATCATTGCGATTGTACTGCGACCCATCACAAAGTTATTGACAGGAAGTGAGAGTTTTAGGTGGTGATGGGGGTGTGGTTGGCGAAATGCAGGCGTGTCAGTGTATTTGAACGCCATTGCAAGGACATGCATAAATTAGCCACTGCAATGGCATACGCAGCTTGAGCTTTCAGTTCGTGCGAAAAGAATAGCAATTTCTGCATAAGGTCAGACCTGTTGTAATTGTGCGTTTGACTCCGATGGTACTCAATGTTACCAATAGTTTTGCAGACTTGCAAAGTATTATGGATGTGAGTAAGGTGAAGTGGGCATCCTAATGTGTGCTCGACTGCTTTGCGAATGCAAACATTAGCATATTTTTGCAGCGGGTCTGTGTGTGTAATCGCAGCTGCGATTGCAGTTGCAATCCATAATGAATCAGGCCCATTGTCCAGTATCCTGTTTATTCATATATTGACACCACACTGTATTTCTTCACTTACAGATGTGTCCTATACACCATAAAGCGCAAGTCTCCCAGCATGAGTGAGAAACTCCTAGAGGTGTTGCGTGTCTTTCATTTTTGCATTGTTTTTGCATCACAGAAATAGTGAAACACTACTCAAAGTGTACTAGATATGATGGGCTACAAATATAACCACACAGGCATTAGTTTTTCACTCGTACAATGTTGCAGATGAAGCATAACGGAACTTGGCATGAGTAAAAGACAGGCCTGCAGAACTGTAGTGCTTTATATACAGATTCAGACTCATTCACACACATATGTGCAAGTGTCACACATCATATTGATCAGTGCAATTTAGCAGAGTAGTTTTGTCACTTCTATTTGTTTTATTAACTGAATAAGATGCACATCCTGAGAAAGCAAGATGTTCTGCATGGCCAAGTTGCATGGGATGGGGTACACTGAGCAGGGCAATCTGGCTTGACTGAAACCATAGTGTATGAGGACACATCTGTAGTTTTACTCCTGTTTATGCTATCTCTGCCTACATCTGCATTTGGTATGTATTGGATTGTATAATCTTCTGCTATATTACTGAGATAATTTACATATGCTACTATTTATGACTCAGAGATTTAAAATAATTTCTGGTTTAAGGCTGGGATATTGCATTCACGGCTATGAGATTTTCCTACCACATGTTTTATTCTGTTTTATGCAATATAATACCTCTCAGATCAAAGGACTCCTACTTTATTCAGTTAATGTGTTTGTTGCAAGTGTGAAAGAAGGTGAATACGCCCTTACCAGTCACATGCACCATCTACTTATAAAGCTGTAACTCTAGTGGGAAATCCTGGGATAGGTATGGGACAACTGAAAAAACACAAGATTAAGTAAATGATCCATTTTGGAAACCTGGGTCCATGTAACCTTTTTACTGGGTTGGATCTAACATCATCCCTGTTACAATCAAAAGCATCTGTATGTGTCAGATAATTCCTTACCCGGGCTTAAGGATACACAAGAAAGTAGGTTACGCTTACCATAAACCATGTATTAATCTGGATCAGTGGACCACTTGCTGTCTACACCTGTAAGAGGACAAAATAGGCAACTCACACACAACTGTCTAGCCTGGATAATTTTGGTAGTATCCAGGGGCAGATTGCAATGGAAAACCAGCCCGTGAAATTTATGGGAGCAGCCCTAATTGGAGTGTGGTCTAATGAGGGGGGAGGGATCTCTCCTCATAGAGCCTGATTCTGAGTTGGACGCAGTTGCAGCCTTTCTTGTGTCTTTTGCTGCAGTTCTGTCTGTGACTTTATGCTAATGCAACTACAATGCCCCTCCCTGGCGTACATCCATGTGTCTGAATGTGCAAAGACTGAGATGCCCACTATTAGTCTCTACAGAGGCTACAGTGATGCTTTGTGTGTCTTTAGATGCCAACATTGGTGCAGATCATCCTTATGAGTATGGCTTCCAATGTGAACAATTCAGAGTCTCTGTATGCAGCCACTTTCAGCAACTCACACGCGACTCTAGAGTAACATGGCCATACTGTGCCACATCTGCATCTAATAAGCCAAAAACTTGTAACTGCCCAGAAATGCCCATCACCTTTCTAATTTACTTCTTTCTGTGTGCATCTGAATAAGTACTGCAACTATGTACCAACACCATCAGGATGTATAGGCAGTGCAAATCAGATGAAAACATTGCTCCACTGTATCCAACATTGTCACTGCATCTGACTCAGAACCAAGCCCACAATGCTGTATACCAGTGTTTCCCAAATGGTGCGCCACGGCACCCTCAGGTTGGTGGTCCAGCACCAAATCAAATTCTTTATGGTCAATGTAATGTAAATATGTGGCTCACACATTCTTCCCCAGCTAGAGATCATACCTGGCTGCAGGCAGAGGCCGTACAATGGGGCGCACCATGTGTCTGCATATGAGACAAATCCTCTGTGTCCTATCACCTGTGTATAATGCACTGTACACCATCAATATTACATACATGACAATGAATAGAGAATAGACAGATATGCATGGTTTCTATAAGTACACAGTGATGTGTGATCCCTTTATTTATAAATGTAGAAATAAATGCACCATATAAAAACAGGTGTGTGTATATCTATCTATCTATCTATCTATCTATCTATCTATCTATCTATCTATCTATCTATCTATATCATATCTGTCTATCTAGGGGCATAACTAGATATTTGAAGGCCCCATAGCTGTTGCACCCCTTGTACCTATGGTATTTACATCATTCTATCTATCTATCTATCTATCTATCTATCTATCTATCTATCTATCAATCTATCCTAAAATCAAAGCACAAGAAGGGGGTGCCACATTGTGCATCAAATAGTAAAACAATTTATTGAAATCATAAATCAATGAAAAATGGCATACTGTATGTACCAATATTGGCCGCTGAAATGACAGCAAGTAAAGCAGACTTATACAGAGATACCACCGGCAATACATCATGCTTCACCGTGCAGACACATCACAGTATCGTCACAATACCAAGCTGTGACATGACTGGATTCAGGTAAATTACTGGGGAAGTTTCATATATGTAAAACAAACCAAGACTCCGGCACTCCAGCTGTAACAAATACACATAGATGCCCCGGGATCCTCCCTAAAAGAATTCACTATTAATCTTTTGATTTCTTTCTTAAACTCACTCAGAAATTTTTATGACCTTTGCCTATGATGTAGATAAGCTTTCAATGGTAAACGTAATGATCTTTGATTCAAATAAACTCTGTTCTAGGCATTACCAGACAGAACCAGCTCGCTCATATTCCCAATATTCTCTCTATGACTAGCTTTGTTTAATTAATATAGAGCATATCATCCTTCAGCTGAGACCTAATTTTATTAAAACCGAAGTGGCACTGGGCGCACTATGCTGTAACAGTGTGGTGTTTTATGTATATTTATATATATATATATGCTGTAAATACAGTACCAGTCAAAGTTTGTACACACCTTCTCATTCAATGTTTTTTGTTTATTTAGATTATTTTCAACATACAGTAGTAGATTAATACTAACGACATCAAAACTATGAAAGAAAACATATGGAATTATGTTGTAAACAAAAAAGTGTTAAACAAATCAAAATATGTTTTATATTTAGATTCCTCAAAGTAGCCCCCTTTTGCTTTGATGACAACTTTGCACACTCTTGGCATTCTCTCAATCAACTTCAATCAGCTACATGAGGTAGTCTCCTGGAATGGTTTTGAATTAACAGGTGTGCCTTGTCAAGAGTCAAGAGTCCTTCTTACTGTTTTTGAGACAATCAATTGTGTTGTGCACAGGTAGGGTTAGTACACAGTGGACACCACTATTTGACTACTGTTGACTAGTGTAGTGGAAATATAAGTAATGATTAATGGACCTCTATAAGAGTTACCTAAATATTCCCCATGCAATACATAGTGACAATCAAATAGGCAATACAAAAGCACAATACCAATATTTTGCAACAGTTCTACTAAACCAGCATTAACTTTCCATACAATATTAGATAACAATTAAGAGATAATATAAGGAAAACCATTAACCTACCTTTAATGGTGACTTTGAGATTAGTGACCTAATAAAGATGATTAACTAATATGGGCCTGAAAAGAAGCTGTCCCAATTCAGATTTGTAACTATGCACAGCCTGTCTTGGCAGGTAAGACCATGTTTTGGAGTGAAAATGGCTGTGGAGCATGGCCTACGAATTAAGGCCTCGAAAGGCCAGAAGTCACTTCCCTGGTGTTTAGTGGGGCAATTGGGCCTAGTGACCAGTGCAAACAAACAAAATGAAGACAAAGCTCCTAATGTGCCCAGGCCTAAACTCCATTATGTGTAGTATGTATAGTGCCTACTACACTGTTTACTGTGGCCATAGACCTAGAGCCCGCTTATCCCTTTTGCACCACAAATTGGACCTACTGCACAGTCATCTTTATTTTTTAATGCCTCTGGCCTTTGACCTACCTATTATTAGCTAGTGCCTTGGGCCTAATGCTATAAATGGGTGCTCAATGCACTGGGTCCAATGCCCAAGGTTAGGCTTACTTACCTGTGGTCATCAGCATTCTAACCTGGTCAGGATGCTGGATTAGGAATTTTGACTGCCGGGATCTCGAGTGCTGGCATCCCATATCCAACCCTTTAGCAGGGCATGAGCTTAGTGTCTTGGGCCTTATACCAAAAGCAACTATATACCAGGGCTCAGGCACAAGGCCTTCCTACGTATTTACCTTAAGTGACCTAGACCTAAAACCTAGGTCACCTACCAGGGACATAGGTCTAATGCCCCCCTAACTGTGCAACAGACCTGATGCCTGACTAACCCCATGGGTCCAGTGCCCAAATACCCTGGTGGTATAGGGATAAGTTTATTACAGGAAGGCCTCACAGGGGAAATGGAGCCATGATGCAGCAAACCGTGATTGGCTCACTGTGGCTACCTCTTTTTGGCTGCCAGTTTGAAAGCCATGATTGTCTCATGCCCAGTCTCAAATTCAAACTGGCACTGCTGTTTAATTATCTTTTGTCCGGAAGCTGCACTTAGCTCACAGCTGGTGCCAAAGGTTACCTGTTGGTGCCTATTGACTGGTGCTGGGAACTGACACACTGCCAGTGCCAGCCACTGATGTGTCATGCTGGGGACAAACCTCCTATCTGTGCTGCAGGACTTCTGGCACTTGGATCAGACACTTGATCTCTGCGCTGGATGCTACAGTGGAGTACACATAATATATTTTTTGTTATATACATTTATTTATTGTTTCTTTGAAATATGTCTAATAAACTGGAAATTCTGTTGTCTTCTCCTTTATGTTCTGTGGGCTCTGCTTAAATGAGCAGGCACCTCCCACTGTATGGTATCACTGGCTTCTCACACAGGACCTTACTCTAGCTATTTGATGGAAGCCCTTTTCATTCTAATAACCTTTCAGAAGCCTTACATGTGTTGATAAATGTAAATGTGGAGGGTGGGGATATTGGCACAATGACCTCATGAAAGGAGATACAGAAAAATGGGAAATGATGGAAATACTGCTGTGATGGGTAATAAGTATGATATTATGAATATAATTAGTTCACAGAGGTGCTCCCATGAGAGTAGGTGGAGTGTGTGTAAGTAATACCGCTTTTATACCAAAAAGCCGGACCTGACCCGCTTTTATACCGAAATTCTGGATCAGACCCGGAATTTCCCCTGCGCCGACCCAGGATATTCCTTAGTTGGCACCGTTCACACCGAAGCCGAGTCTGCAGAGGCCTGACTTTTCTGGCATTGAAGTGGACGCTTGGAGATTAAATCATCTCCAAGCGCCACTGAAGCCAGCCAATCGGCAGGCATGCAGCATGATCCAGGTCATCCTGAGCTGGATTTTGCCGTTTACAAAACAGGGTTTCACGGGTTATTCCCATGTTATACCCTGCAAATTAATTGGGTTGGTTTGCCAGGTTACTCGACCCAGGAATCCAACCCTGTCCCCTTTTACACCAAGGATCTACCCAGGTTAACCCTGCAATAACCCAGGTTTTAGCTCTGGTGTAAAAGTGGTATAAGAGGAAAAACAGTACTTTCCTTGGTGGGGCACTAATCCATCATTAGTAAAGAAAAATTATAAATAATATAACAAAATTAAAACTTAACTATTAATATAAATATATAAAATATTTGAACAGTAGAGAGAGGTACTCACATAAAATGTGACAGTAACACAACACACAAACATATAATGGCAGGATTGTTATCTTATCCTGAAAAAATGTTCTGGGTCCTATGGTGTTGAAATAATACACTTAAATCAGACCTCTTCGACATAAAATTCTCCTAACAGAGCATACTGTAAGTTAAATGACCAAGACTGGATGGTATCCTGTCTTGAAAAACATGATATAGATATCACAGTGTATGTTTATTAACTTGGTCATTCCAGTTTTGACATAGAATTCTAACATATACTGAAAGTCACACATGTGATACAATCATCATAAAAATAATAATTGAAATCAGGGAAAATCATGATATATATAAGAGAATGCATATGATTCAATCATCCGATAGTGGTGAGAAATTCCACCACCATATAAATAGTATAATTCCCAAGTGATAAACAAATCCCAAGTGATTAACAAATAGCTGCCACAGTGGCAATAATCATAAAAAAGAAACCAATGAATTTGGCAAATTGTACAGTGTGTGCTTCAATTTGAGGTAACTAGTATAATATATGGAGTAGGCAATTAATTGATTATTGTCCACAGCATGTGTACTGCAGAGTACGAAAAGTGTTAAATCATTATATATCCTTAACGATAACTAACAATAACTAATTAACAATACCTAATTAATTGCAAATAAAACACATGGTTGCCAATGCATAATTATTTCAAAAAGAACCAATGGCCTCTGGTAGACATACACAATTTTCATTTTTGAAAAACAATCAACTAATCATCCCATCAGTGTTATTATGTCTGATTATAGTTTTTCCTTTTAAATTTGTTTTTATGTGCTTAAAAAGATTCTAGAAATGCAGTACTGGTGAGGAATAGATTGCTATTCTGATGTATTGTCTACTGCAGAGAAAAGCCAATAAACTACAAAGCACAATTGGTTTTATTTAGCTCATTTACAGTAATTCTAAACCACTGTTTTCTTTCTTATTCCCCTATTAGATGCATTAAACGTTAACCCCGTCTTTCAAATCACAAAAGAATTGGCTACCTCTCTGAAATAAAAAAAAGTTAACTGAATCACGTATATTTTAGCATAAACAGTATTTATTATTTATTACCAGTTCTTTATATAGCACACAGATAATCTGTAGTGCAGTGATTCCCAACCTCTGACCTCAAGGCACACTAACAGTCCTGGTTTTAGTGATATCCATGCTTGGGCACAGATGGTTAAATCAAAATAACTGAGGTACTAATTTTCACTTGTGCTCAAGTATGGCAATCCTTAATACCTAGAGTGTTAGGGGTAAATTTACTACAGTGAGAGTTTTTAGAAGTGAGTTTTAAAAGTGATGTTGCCCATAGCAACCAATCAGATTCTAGCTATTATCTTCTAGAAGGTGCTAGTTAAATAGAATCTGATTGGTTGCTATGGGCAACATCACTTTTAAAACTCACTTCTAAAAACTCTCACTTTAGTAAATTTACCCCTTAGTGTACCTTGAGGACCGTGGTTGGGAACCCTTGCTGTGGTGCTTCACAGAGAATATTTCAGGTATTCATATCATTCCCTGCCCCAGCGGAGTTTCCAATCTATGTTCCCTACCACATGGACGTACACGCTATGGTTATTTTTTGTAAGAAGCCATTTAACCTATTGTACAAATGTGCTTTCACACTTTACTATATTTAGGGGTAAATTTATTAAGAATCGAGTTTGGGAGAGTTTGCATTCTCTGGAGAGTTTGGGCATTTTTTTTCCACTCACAAATTTACTAATGTATAACTTTGAAGAGAAATCTCCTTTGCTACGGGAAAATACTGGAGAGTCAGCAAACTCTCTTCACTTCATCATCAGCTAAACTTGAGTAACTTTTCACTAGTGAAGATAGGTTTTAGAATATTCCAAAGATGAGAGTTTATAAACTCTCATGAGAATGGACAATACTCCTATAACAATTAGTGAAATCAATTCACCTGCCTGTGAGCTGCGAGTTTGGCAGAAACATACACAGATTAGTGTGATCCATGTATGTTTCTGCCTGTATATAGTAAAAAAAAAGGTTACATAAAATAAAAAAAATGAAAGGGTCCCCTCCCAAAAGCATAACCAGCCCTAGACTGCTCAGCCAATTAGTGGCTGCTGATTGTCTCCAGCTCCTAACAGTTCCCACATGGGCTGGTCAGTGAGTTAGGAGCTGGAGCCAATCAGCAGCTGCTCTACAGTTAGCTGCTGCTGTTGGCTGCTGGCTCCTGTAAGTTCACACAGATCAGTCAGGAGCCAGGTAGGGGTATATGTGGTCACACACATACACCGTTACAGCAAGTATATGAATTGGGTTCCGTTTTTTTATTTTGCAAAGACCCCTGGATGCTATGGAGACCAGCATGAGGATGGAGGAGAGTATAGGATCTTTATTCCAGGTTCTCCAAGAGGATTCTACATGGGAGAAGTGGACCGACCAGCAGGCACAGGTAAGTATGTGTGACTGAATTAGGTAGGTGTGTAATCAAGTTTTACTCTATACAGTGTTTGTGACTGTCTTTTTTAACTATTTATTTTACAATGGAGGTATGGGCGCCGGCTGCCTGCTGGCACTTATAGTTCCACTGTAAAATACAATAGTTTATAACTATTTAACACATTATTACCTCCGTACCCACAGTCCAGGGGTGTGGGGAAGAGCCCCAGGCTGAAGACCAAGCCTGGGGTTTCAGAAGAGGGTCCCCTCCTCCCCTAAGATCCTTGGCTTGGGCTGACTGGCTTGGAATGTGAATGCTTAGGCCATGGCGCCCCAGTGATAGGGTCTCCTGGCTGTGGCATTACACCTTGGCCAGTTTGTGTCCGGTGCTGGTTTTAAATATAGGGGGACCGCTTATGCATTTTTCCCCCCTATATTTAAAACCAGCACTGGACCTGCAGCCAGGTGCTGGTTCCTAAATTATGGTGGAAACCTACTCATTTTGTTCCCCATAATTTTAGGAACCAGGACTGGCTGAGCAGTCCGGTGCTGGTTAGCTTTTGTGGGGGACCATACATATATATTATTTTTAATTTAACCTTTTTTTACTATACACAGGCAGAAACATACATGGATCACACTGATATGTGTATGTTTCTGCCAAACTCACAGCTCACTGATATGTACAGGCTGCTTGCTGGGGAGAGTAATTCACAAAGAAAACACTACAAACACAGGTGAGTAATCTCCTTCAAAACTTGCTACTTGGGGGAGATATCTCGATCTACTTCACCATCGGCCATCTCACTCTCAGCTAAACTCACTTCTTTGTAAATTTGTGAGTTTCAGGAGCCTCAAATCACCCAAGTTTTGGCGATGCTAATCAAGTTGAAAAAAGAAAAACTCAATCAGACTCGATTCGTAGTAAATTCACCCCTTAGTCTTTGGAATAAATACAAATTATTATAAATAATACAATTCATAAGGACTAATTTTTGTCTTCCAATGTTCCTATTTTTAGGGAGACAGTCCAGATCTTTGGAACCCAAAAAGAGAAGGCCAAGTGACAAGACAAATAATTTGAGGGACAGCTTTTGGTGAGGCATTTTCATCATTAATCTCTGATTTTGGGCATTCTTCTGGTTTCTAACAAGGATTAAAGCCACAAAGAGTTGTTCTTCAGTCATACAGTAAAGTGAAGTATACTTCTGCCAAAACTGTGGGACCCCACAGTGAAATGTTTTAAAGTACTATTGTGCACACCACCATCTGGCATTTGGACTCCTTACTGTCCCATGCTGATCATGATCTATTGCTTCGGCTGCTTTGGAGATGATAATGCAAATATGCTAAAGCTGTATGATCTGAGTTGCAGCTAATTACTAGGGATGTGTGCTGACATCCTTGTTTTGGTTTTGGATCTGTATCTCCTTCAAGGTTTTGGATGTGGATTTGGTTTTGCAAAACCACTCTCCAGTGTTTTGGTTTTGGGTTTGGATCTGAATTTAAAAAAAAAATAGATAAAAAGTTTTAAAAACAGCTAAAATCATGTAATTTATGCAAACCAAAACCCAAAATTTGGATTTAAAATCTGAATTCTGAACTGGAAAAAGATCAGAACCGTGACCCGGATTTACCCAGATTCATGAAATTCAGGTGGATTCAGATTTCTGAAGAACCGAATCACACATCTTTACTAATTACATCTACCTGCCAGCAAGCTGCACACTATTTCAGTCTGCATGAATTGGGCATAAAGACTCATGGAGAGGATAATATCTGCTACATCATTAAATTTTTAAAGAGTTAGTTGCCCTTAGTTGATTACACAGAGGGATTTTAGTCTTTACATATCAGTAGGTTGATTGTACTTGGGAACTGATTCATTATGGATTGAGATTGTATACTAATCTACTGTGATCGCTATGCCATCGCAGCATAACATAAGGATGCCCACTTTACTTTAAACACATCTGTAATCCTTAGCAAGGCTACAAAACCATCGGAAACATCAAGTGCCATCGCAGCCTCAAGCACACTTGCACAAGCTCTGACCTTTCTCAGGAATTGCTAACCTCATTGCACTCTGAGTACTTAAGCTGCGCATGGCATCGCAGTGGAAAATTTACGCATGCCCATGGAATGGCGTTAAATGCAATGGCATGCCTGTGTTTCACCAACAACCACCCCATCACCTCCCACAAACAGTACTTCCTGTCAATCAATATGCGATGGATCTGCGTAGTCACTGCAATCACAGTCCCGAATGCAGTGACTGGTTCACATATGCGCACTGCGATGTATACACATGCACAGAATGCAACAACCAGCTGATTGCGTGCATATTAGCAGTTGCGACTGGTAATGAATAAGGGCTTTATTTGCCAAATGAAGGGACTACAAGTCCCCAAATAATATCATTCTTCTTTAATACATAAATGGAATAATCAATATTAGGAGATCCAAATTACACTATATAATCAAAATAATTATTATCATTTCATTGAGACCAAAATCAGTATTATATTTTTATATGCCAATTTAGATTGTGGTGTCCTTTATAAACTTGGCTCATATTTTTTTTTAACTGTTTATTGTTAGTTTAATATATATATTTGAATTTAGGCCCTCATTCAGAGCCGTACGCTCTGAGCAGAGCGCACGCTCTGAATGAGGGCCGCCCTCCATAAAAATGGATCGTCCTCCTGGACGCTCGTATAGCTGTGGGTCACCACCCACAGCCTATACGAGCGTGCAGTTAGATGGCCGCGATGGTCATGACCATCGCGACCATCGAAACTGCGAGCCGGAACCTGCGGTTGAGGTTTTCAACCGCAAGGCCCGGAGTGATTTTTGCTCTATCAGAGCCAAAATCACTCCCACTGACATCACTAGTGATGTCAGTGGGCTGGCTTCTGACGGGAGGCGTTCCCTTGGGAACGCCCCCACCAGGGAGGCACGCCCCCGGCACGCCCACCAAAGGGGGCGTGCTGTCAATCAACATCGACAGCACGCCCCCTTTGATCAGACTCAACGAGCGATGGACTTTCCTTCGCTCGTCTCGTCTGGCGCAAGCGCACGACGGAGCTCCCTCCGTCGTGCGCATGCTCAGTGCAGACCATCGACCCACTTGCGAGCGGACAGCCGCTTGCGAGTGGGTCTGAATCAGGGCCTTAGTAAACATTTAAACCTGATTGCATTGACTAGGCTTTCTTCATTGGATCCCTATTTAGACTACAAATGTGTCCTGCTACATCGTTGCCACTGATGCAGCAAACATATGCTCACATCGTGGCATGAAATTTGCCACACTTGAGTGCGACACAGTACGTCACAATGATAAACTTGTTGAATAATCTTCTTAATGATCGATTAATGGATATTAAGAATAAAGTTATGACTTTAGACAGATGGGATCTATTAAGGAAGAAAAATACAGAACCTACTAAGAAGAAAAAAATTGTCCCCTGGGTAAACCAGTTTAACATCTGGTCACCGGCCATTAAGGAAGTAGTTAAAAACAACTGGTCGATTATTAAATCTGATGAAGCTATGGCTTTATCCGACACTGACATCATCCAATATAGCAATATAATACAAATTCTGGAATTAATTTAACAATATACAAAAAGCAAAAAAACATTAACCAGATAAATGTTGTGGAAAACGAACTACAGCATCAAAAACAAAAAAACAAAAATATGATAAAATTAAAAAATGTATAAAAAAATGTTTAAACCAAAAAATTATCAAAAATTATAAGAAGCAAGATAATCCCAGAGTCTCATTCAGGCCTTTTGTGGCCCACATCTCCAATCGGTGTATCCATCTCCTTTCTGCTCCCAATAATATTAAAGATTGGTCACCTCTTCTGGGAGGGACCATAATGGTCTATGATGTAGTAGAAAACTGTGGCAAGATTATGTCCTGCTTCATAGGAATGGTGAACCACTGGATGATCACTGTGACCTGATTGAAGGGACACTCTAATAGAATAGTCGCCATTCTTCTTTAAATCCACGCTCCATTACTAGTGATTATACATATATAAATGTATATAAATACAGTATAGTCAGTGTAGTGTATATATATATATGTTTATATATATATATATATATATATATTTATATATATATATATATATATATATATACTTCTCAATCAAGCTGCACACTGGACCTAACTCACATCACCATGGGGTGCACCTTTAAAGACATATAGTCCAAAACATAAAAAATCCAGTACAAGGGCACTCACCGCAGATAATGAAAAAATATTTTCTTTTAATTCAGCATACAATCATAGTTTGTCAATGTTTTAGTCTGCTTGGACCGTTATCAAGACCCAATAGACAAAGACAGCACAGATACTTCCCACTATTGGGAGGAACAGCCTGATGTTTTGCACCAAATAGTGCGGCATTCTCAATAAGTGTTCGCTAGATCTTATAATGTTGGTCATAGAAGGGAGTAGGGAGTAAATCGGCTAAAATCTGAGAGGACATTCACCAGTTTAACATCAGTGATTTGAGCCTTGGTGGTAGCTGTGCTGTCTTTGTCTATTGGGACTTGATAAAGGTCCAGGCAGAGCAAAACGTCAACATACTATGATTGTAAGCTGAATGAAAAGAAAATATTTTTTCATTATCTGCGGTGAGTGCCCTTGCACTTAATTTTATGCATATATATATATATATATATATATATATATATATATATATACAGTATAAATATATATATACTGTCAGGTGCATAAATATTGGGACATTGACAGAATTTTTATATTTTGGCCTCTATTCACCACCACAATGGCTTTGAAATGAAACAAACAACGTTTGCTTTAAATGCAGACTTTCAGATTTAATTTGAGGGTAATTACATCCAAATCAGGTGAATGGTGTAGGAATTACAACAGTTTCTATATGTGCCTCCACTTTTTAAGGGTCCAAAAGTAATGGGACTATCAACTCAAAAGCTATTTCATGGACAGGTGTGGGCTATTCCCTCATTATTTAATTATCAATTAAGCAGGTAAAAGGTCTGGAGTTGATTCTAGGTGTGACATTTGAATTTAGAATCAGTTGTTGTTGACTCTCAATATGAGATCCAAAGAGCTGTCACTATCAGTGAAGCAAGCCATCATTAGGCTGAAAAATCAAAACAAACCCATCAGAGAGATAGCAAAAACATTAGGTGTGGCCAAATCAACTGTTTGGAACATTCTTAAAAAGAAAGAATGCACCGGAGAGCTCAGCAATACCAAAAGACCCGGAAGACCACAGAAAACAACTGTGGTGGATGACAGAAGAATTATTTCCCTGGTGAAGAAAAACCCCTACACAACAGTTGGCCAAATCAAGAACACTCTCCAGGAGGTAGATGTATATGTGTCAAAGTCAACAATCAAGAGAGGACTTCACAAAAGTGAATATAGAGGGTTCGCCACAAGATGTAAACCATTGGTGAGCCTCAAAACAGGAAGACCAGATTAGAGTTTGCCAAACAACATCTAAAAAAGCCATTACAGTTCTGGAAAAACATCCTATGGACAGATGAAATAAAGATCAACTTGTACCAGAGTGATGGGAAGAGAAGAGTATGGAGAAGGAAAGGAACTGCTCATGATCCAAAACATACCACCTCATCAGTGAAGCATGGTGGTGGTAGTGTCATGGTGTGGGCATGTATGGCTGCCAATGGAACTGGTTCCCTTGTATTTATTGATGATGTGACTGTTTAACATCAAAAGCAGCAGAATGAATTCTGAAGTGTTTTGGGCAATATTATATGCTCATATTCAGTGAAATGCTTCAGAACTCATTGGACGGCGCTTCACAGTGCAGATGGACAATGACACAAAGCATACTGCAAAAGCAACCAAAGAGTTTTTAAGGCTAAAAAGTGGAATGTTATGCAATGGCCAAGTCAGTCCCCTGACCTGAATTCGATTGAGCATGCATTTCACTTGATGAAGACAAAACTGAAGGGAAAATGCCCCAAGAACAAGCAGGAACTGAAGACATTTGCAGTAGAGGCCTGGCAGAGCATCACCAGGGATGAAACCCAGCGTCTGGTGAAGTCTATGCGTTCCAGACTTCAGGCTGTAATTGCCTGCAAAGGATTTGCAACAAAGTATTAAAAAGTGAAAGTTAGATTTAGGTTTGTTTAGTTTGTCCCTTTACTTTTGGCCCCTTAAAAAGTGGGAGGCACATATAGAAACTGTTGTAATTCCTACACCGTTCACCTGATTTGGATGTAATTACCCTCAAATTAAATCTGAAAGTCTGCAGTTAAAGCACATCTTGTTTGTTTCATTTCAAAGCCATTGTGGTGGTGAATAGAGGCCAAAATATAAAAATTATGTCAATGTCCCAATATTTATGCACCTGACTGTATATATATAAATAGAGGGGATGCTGGCACTCCCAAACTCCATGATGTGCCCTCCATCATCCTGGCCGAGCCGGGAAGCAATGCAACAAATCCGTGGGTGATGGCACTGTTAGCCACTTGTAAATAATGCAAGGTAAGCCTCTCTAGGTTGATCAACATTTCATGAATTTGCTTCATATCCTGACGAAATGAAGTAAATTTCTGAAATGTTGATTCACATAGAGATGCTTACCTTGAATTATTTACAAGTTGCTATGAGTGCTGCCACCCACAGATTTGTTATATTAGCACTGCCACTGTCTATTTAGTATATGCCATAGGCATGCCACCCATTGTGTCAAGTTATTCGGCTACATTTTTGCTGTTAAACTGGATTGTGTAATGTGATAGATCTAGCACATATGTATTTTTGTGTGTCTTTGAATATGCTTTTTTACCTAGTACCTGTTTGTACAGAACCAATTAGTTATGTACTGATTTAGATTTAGTTTGATTTTATCTCATGTTGTACCTAGTATATTCAGCATTATAGTGTGACATGTTGCTATGGTGATGGGCACTTGGTGATCACTCACTTGCTCCCATGATGTCATCGAGTTACACCGACGATCGGATGGATGTCCCGCACCCGGATCTCGGCGTTCATGTGGTGAGAATCCTTTATAAAAGGTAATTCATTATATTGATTCTGATGAAAGTGCTACTTTTATTTAAGCACTGAAACATTAATCATTACTGCCATGTACATTGCGTGATTTTTGCATAATACCAGGAGTGCTGCACCACTACAGGATAATCTATGTGAAGCTTCCCCATGCAGGCACCCGGTACAGTACCTGCATGCTCTAGGAGACCCGGACTTTATGTGTTTTATACATGTGTTACACATACAGTGGTTGTGTGTAAGCACTGTCAAGGCTCCCTGCTATATTCTTAAAGAAAACCTCATCAGTTATTAATCCATATGATTGTGCCTGGCTCATCTCTCTTAAGCCAAGATTATACTTTTTCAGCAGCTTGCTTTTTGTGTGACATTCTTTTTGGTCACTTCACTGATGGACACTATATTTTTGGGTTATTTTTTCGAATTTTTATTGCTAGTTTACCATACAGCATATTTTGCACTCATATCAACATACTGTATCATATAATAGGGACTGTCTAGTGCCCATTATTATTGCATTTTTGCACAGAAAATCGTTTTTCAGTATATATTTGCAAGATTGCACACATCTTAGTTTTGCGTATTTTGCACAGACCTATAGTGGCTGTAGATTGACAATGACGGACCATGATTGCAATGAGGCTGCTAGTGGCTATGGCTTCACACATTATCCAGTAGGAGAGGTATTTAGCTACTCGAACCAGAAGCAGAGAGAATTCTGAGCAAAGCGATCCTTACCAAACAAACCAAAGCTTCCTCCGCAGAGGATGCTTATTGTGAACTATTGAAGCTTAAGCATAAAGTAATAGATTTTCATTATCACTGCATAACACTGAGTGATTACTACAGAGCAAAAAAAATCACTCACAGCTTAAGGATAAAAAATTCACCTACTATAGGTAGAAATGACCCCTCCTTCTGTAGAAAATGGGTGACCATTATGAACAATTATAACTTAATTATAGAGCAATCAACTAAGCTTATGACTGCCAATAAAGACAAAATAATAGCCCTTGAAGCCATAAACAAACCGGCACTTGACAATGACACTGCAACAAACTGGTATGACAAATTGAACAACCAGTTGCAAATATACAAACGCAATTTAATAAAATTCAAGAAAGTTAAAAAACTAAAGGTGGTCATGGATTATGAACATTAAAATGTATATCGATGGACAGATAGAGCAAAATATGAATGCAAGAAAAGATTTTTCCGCAGAAATACTAGATGCATATATGAGGGGGAATCATCAAATAATTTTACATAATCTGCTAGTGAGATTGCTAGTAGTCAAAATTCCAAAGGTGTGAGTCGCCCTTTAAGGATAAATGCCAGAGCCAAGTGGCCGGGCAGAGGAGAAGGCACTGGCACTATACCTGATGCGGACACCAGTGAAAGAGGAAGAGGATGTGGCAGACCACCTCATCAGAGTAAAATCTAGTGGTCAACATTTTTCCCTATGAACTTACAGCCACTTAGACTAAATTACTATCCAGGGGCCTATCATTCATCCCCACGTATAACTTTGACTCATTCCAATGGCAAATACAGGAGTATAAATTACAACATCAGCTAAGGTTTAGGGAACATTTTGCAAAATGCCCCCAAGTTATTACCCCTGGCATGGTAATTCATCCAGCACTTGCTAAGTTGCAACCTCGCTCTAATTTTGATCCATTGTCCAGTAATGCATCCATCCGTACATTCATCAGGATGCTTGACCATGAAGTTAATAACATGACATCTGTAATGCCTCTGATACAGCAGAACTTAAGTTGTGATAAACGAGCAGCACTCCTAATATTATCACGCAATAATAACCTTGTATTTAGACCAGCCAACAAGTGGTGTGCATGGTTATCCAAGACCTTGATAAATACACACAGGAAATTGAGAGACAGCTGGAAGATAGATTGACTTACTGGCTCCTTGATAAGGATCCCACCATTTTGTTTAAAAAGGACTAGCAAAAGACACTCACTTTAGCAGTGGATAATAACATCATTCCCAAAAAATTTATGGAGGCTCTTATACCTCCATATCCGGTGATACTAAATCTATATACCACGCCAAAGATCCACAAAACAATGAACAATCCACTGGGACACCCCATAATCTCGGCCAACAATTTGCTGTTTCAGCCACTATCCATCTTTCTAGACAGTATCCTTCAGCCTTGCATCCCAATTTTCTATTGGACACTACTACACTTTTAAGGAAACTTCAACAACTTCCCGTATTTGAGAAACAGATATGGTTATGCAGTGTTGACGTCCAGAATCTCTATACTATTATTTCCAACGAGTTGGGCTTGGATGCTGTTAAACGCTATATTTCTGACCACATATTGTATGAGGGACCTAATGTCTCCTTTGTGATTGAACTGCTCCAGATGATTTTGACAAGGATTTTTTTTCTTTTTTAATGGTAAATGTTCCCTGCAGTGCATTGGTGTTGCGATGGGGACCAGTGTGGCCCCATCATACGCCAATATATTCATGTTTGGAGTAGAGGATAAGATATTCTTTAGAGATAGCGATGTAGCCAGCAATATAGTTTTCTATATTGAGTATATTGATGACCTGCTGATACTATGGCAGGGCTCTAAGGAGGGATTTATTGAATTTTTAATAAACGTAATAGCATAGACCATCCAGTTAAATTCACATATAGTATCAGTGATCAATGTATCAACTACTTAGATGTTCAACTGTCTATTTGCAATGGTAAGATTGAAACATCGCTCTACACAAAAGAGACAGATAGAAACAATTTGCTGCATATGCAAAGCTTCCACCCAAAAGCACTCAAGAGGGGACTTCCATACTCCCAATTATTATGCATCAAAATAATCACATCTGACGGAGACCTGGCAGAACAACAGATGTTAACTATGATTCAGAGATTCTTATCCTATAGATTTATTATTGCAGGCCAAGGAAAAGATTTATAAATTGGTTAGAAATAATCTCCTGTTGCCCAAGAGTAAGGCTTTTTCTAAACCATTACTACCATGGGTATCTCAATATAGCCTGATCAGTGGCACAATTAATATTTCTAAACAATTGTGGCCAATAATACATAGTGATAATGAGCTTAAACTGAGTGATACTAGACTAATGTCATGTTATCAACATAACAAGAACCTGAGAGATATCCTAGTTAAAACTAATATTACAATGAATATACCCCAAAAACATATTTTCATGTCAAATAAATTGGGTTGCTTTAAATGTTCCTGTGTGACATGTTGCTACCTTATTCTGGGGGACACTTTTTATCATCCACATAGTGGCAAAGCATTTTCCATTTGCTTTAGACTATCATGTAACAGCAAGCATGTAGTCTATCAAATATTGTGCCCATGTGGACTATCATATATTGGTAAGATGGAGCAGACTTTTAAAGAACTCATGTCAGCACATCATTCTGCCATAAGATCCACTATCTCAATGGATCATGGTGAACAGTCAGTGGCTCACCACTTTTTTGTTGTGGGCCATGCATTAGCATCACTTAAGTACAGGATGATAGACCATGTCCCCCCACTTGTACATGGGAGAGATTGAGCACTTAAACTATTACAGACTGAAGGCTGCTGAATTTATAAATTAGGAACCCTTGTTCCCAATGGCCTCAATGACCATTTGGGCTTAAGTCACTTTATTTAGGCTTGAATGCCATATAGGCTTAAGACATATGATTTATAACTTTGAAGAGCAATTTTTGCATGTCCTTGATTATATAACATAATATTGTGCTGATATACTATTAGTGACTTATTGTTAATGATCTATTACTCCTATGTTTTATTAGCATTGCCACTGTCTATTTAGTATATGCCATAGGCATGCCACCCATTATGTCAAGTTATTTGACTACATTTTTGCCATTATACTGGATCAAGTAATGTGATATATCTAGCGTATATGTATTTTTGCATGTCTTCGAATATGCTGTTTTACCTAGCACCTGTTTAGTTTGATATTATCTCATGTTGTACCTTGTATATTCAGCATTATAGTGTGATGCGTTGCTGTGGTGATGGGCACTTGGTGATGGCTCACTAGCTCCATGATGTCATCGAGTTGCGCCATCAATCGGGTGGATGTCCCACTCCCGGATCTCAGCGTTCATGTGGTGAGGAACCTTTATAAAATGTAATTAGTTTCTTTGTTATATTGATTCTGATGAAAGTGCTACTTTTCTTAAAGCACTGGAACGTTAATCGTTACTGCCATGTACATTGTGTGATTATTTCATTAGACCAGGAGAGCTGCATCACTAAAGGATTATCTATGTGAAGCTTCCCCATGCGGGGACCCAGTACAGTACCTGTATGCTCTAGGAGAGCCGGACTTTATGTGTTTTTAAAATCGTTATATCCTCATTATTTCCTTTTGCTACTACCACCAAGATCTGGTTTATTCTAAAGCAAGTTGCTCTTTACTTTATAAATCTTTCCCCATTTAGTCCT
The DNA here is from genome assembly GCA_031769625.1 of Taudactylus pleione. Taxonomy (NCBI): domain Eukaryota; kingdom Metazoa; phylum Chordata; class Amphibia; order Anura; family Myobatrachidae; genus Taudactylus; species Taudactylus pleione. The sequence continues at coordinate 1,842,119 of JAUIMM010000614.1, forward strand.
TTCAACACATGAATTAACATAAAATGCCCTCAGGGTTCTCTGTATAATATTCACTTTATCAAACTAGGATCACACAGTACATACATAAACCTGCTACAAATACAATAACTATATATTCAGTTACTCATATAAAATACACTTTAAATATATATGTGTATTCTACTTGTTCAATGTAAGCAATGTAATATAATAATAAGATACTTATTCCCTCTGAGTTCATAGGCACACAAGTGTGTCTGTTCACACTCAGTTATTTTATTTGGCTATTGCATGTAACTTGACTCACAGGAAGTGGGGGTAGTAATCTTTGTCTTTTGAACAAGTGTGTGTGTGTTTGTGTGTGCATGACCGAGTCTCTCATGTGTTAAATGAAAACAAGCAAAACTGGTTTCAAATCACAAAAGGTTAAGAAATTACCAGTATCTGTGAGAACCATACAAAATGTCTGATACTCCTTAAATGGTGAATAATAGACTTATCCTATAACAAGTCCACCTAATGGCAGTTGCCTGGTCTTAACAGATAAACTGACATATGTATATGTCACCATATTAGTGTGTGTATGTATATCTGATCAAAGAAGGTGAATTATTACAATGTACTTTTTACAGTTCAGAGTAAGAAGTAATGACAGGGTTGAGAAGCAGTGTTTCTCTCTTATGCCATAGGTAGATGAAACAACCTTGTTTTTTGTATTTATGCAAGGACAAAAAAATCTTCCTATGTGAGCAGCAGGTCCATTCCTAATGTCCCTCAACATTTAAAAATAAAGGCTTGTAGTTGTTTCTTTGATATGATCTTATTTGCCAAATAAGGTGGGGAGCACTTCTGGGGTGTAGTCATCTTGGACATCTGGTTTGGGTCATCTGTGTCCTGGTCCTTTTGATCTGTGTTCTGTCCGATCAACCTAGGATCCATTCAGTCATCAGCCAGAAATATCATCTGTCTATAGCTGGGCCGCTTCGTTGTCATCTCTTTCTTACCAAATCTGATATCTTGTCATCTCTTACATCCGATCCACCTGCAGCATAGATATCCTGTTGCTCACTTGGTTCCCTGTAGAGGCAAAAAATAGAAATGTTTCTGGGGATTTCTCCCTCAGAGCATTATTTGTCCCTCCTCACCCTCTATGATAATTAATGAATTTATCTACTCCATACTGGAGTTTTCAAAAATCACATAACATTACCATTTGCAAGAGTTACACACTGAACTTTGCATTGTTTCCTCCAATAGGTGGCAATCGGGTTCCTACAATGCCTTTGCTTTTCAAATTTTTTTTTCTCATTACCAATAAAAATCTCCAAAATATCCCTAATATTGGAAGTCCTACATTTTAATCCTTCAAATACCCATATAACATCCCCCCTTTTCTCCTGTCAATAACCTGTGTATCAATTGGCTAAGAGAATAAGAGAAGTCATGGGCTCTTTGATCCACTTTGGCCTGTTTTTCAATATACTGCAAAAATAGAAAGAAATTTAGTATATATATTGCAGGTATGTCAATATGTAACTTCTTCCTATCCATTTCCAAACACACAAACTGTCAATAGGTGTACCAAATCAAATTACTAATAACAAAAAATCATTCTTTGGTACCTTTTTAAATATTAGACCATTTTAAACAACTTGCTCTCATTGGCCTGTAGGAGAGAGAAAAAATAAACATACAGTATGAGTGTACATAACACAATTCTGTCAATTTATGTAATTTTCATTATTTCTTTCACAAACTTATTTAAAAATTGTTATATACAGAAAAAAACAACAAAATATTTTAACAAAAAGAGTTTTCCTTTTTTTCCCATCAAGATGTGTGAACTCTATTGAATGGAAAGATCACATATGGTTTTCAACTGATCAATATGTACCCATAAAACCTTGTACCTCCTTTGAGATTCTTTTTTAGTTGTCAAAGGTCTTTGTACATTTAGCATACATAGTATCATCCATGACTTCAAGAACTTGAGATGGCCCTTCCAAGTTTGCATCCCAAGGATCTACCTTACAGAATGTTTTGACCATAACAAAGTTACCCACAAAAGGCATGGGTGTCTCTCCCTGTACATAGGGTTTGTGCAGTCATATTGCTACATATGGTAGTAATTCCTTCAGGTTATCTCGTACCTGTTGTAAGAACACATCTCTGTCAAAGGCATCTTAAATGGGATTTGACAGTTGAATTTCATTAGTGAAGTAAAGTGGCATTTTGCGACCAGCCATGAGTTCAAATGGAGTGATTCATGTAGTGGATGCTTCAGTTGCTCGAACACCCATGAGAATTGCAGCAGTGACCCATGAAGAACCCTTTTCCAACAATACTTTGGCTAATCAAGTCTTAATGGTTCAGTTCATTCTTTGCACTATACCAGCTGACTAGGTATGATAAGGTACATGGAATATTTGTTTTATGTCCAATAGTTCACAAAGTGCTTTCATGACCTTGCCCATTCCCCAGTCTGATTCAATGATACTGGGGATACCCCAGCATGGCAAAAAAATTTCCCATATGACACATGCTGTTGTGGAAGAAGAGTCATTCACCATTGGGATGACTTCTACCAATTTTGAAAAAAACATCCATGACTACCAATGCATAACAACAATTTCTGTTGCCATCTGGTAATGGTCCTATGAAGTCAATTTGTAAAGCAGCCCATGGCTCTTCTACAAGAGGCACACACTGAAATACTGGTTTGAGGGCTGGTACTGTAGGATTTATTTGAGCACACACAAGATATTGTTGGTTTACATATTCTACAGTTTTTGACATGCATGGCAAGTATAACTTATCATTTAAAAGTTATAGGAGTTTATGCTGGCCAAGGTTTTCTAGAAGCTGATGGTTGAGTCTAGTCAGCTCTATTTGGAGATGAGATGAGAAGGGACTACTGTAAGTGGATCTAAACTTTCTCCTGGTGAATGGCACATTATACCCTGTCTGATAGACCAGGGATTTTGTGGTCAAATTCTGTGGGTCTTTAGCATGTTACTCTTCAAATGAGACCGGTCCCTCTTTAAGGACTTTTCTTCATACTGCCACTTGGAAAGAGAGCAACATATCTGCATCTGTATCATGAAAGATATTGCTGCCATTTTTGTTGCTCAATCCCATAACCAAGGGATCATTGCCCTTTTGATGGTCAGGAACTTTAATGACTGCTGCCTCATTAAGATGCATCATTCCCCATTCCCATAGTTTTGCAAGCACTGAAATACATGCCAGTGGTTTATTCTGTTTTTCTAAAAATCCATACCGCATCCATGTCTACAGGTGCAGAGTAAAGGACAAAACTACATATGCACTGTCACTGTATATAGTACATGGTCCTGGAGGTTGAAGAAGTAGTGCTTTCTTTACTGCCTCCAATTCAACCCTATATGCTGACAGGTTACCAGGTAGTCTAACAAGACTCTGAAGTCCTGTAGTCTCATTCAAGACTGCATAGCCTGTCACATATGTCCCATAAGTATGTGACTGGGACCATCAACAAAGATGACTGTCATCTGAATGTGTGTTCTGTCTGAAAAGGTGGGTAGGTTCAGTGAACAGAATTTGTACACAGTCATGTTATGTTCCTGTTGTGTTTAGCAGTTGAGACAAAATATATTTGGCTTTGTGGCTTAGGGTGAGGTAACATCCACTCAATTCCATTATCCTTCTCCCAACCTCTGGTAGGAGACTCTAGGGAGTGTTTCCCAAAGTAAAAGGGTTATTGGAAAGTGAGGGGTCTGCACCACCAGTGGTCCAAAACCTACAATATGTTCTGTAACTTTGACAGCACAATGAATTGCAGCCAGTTGCATAGCACATTCATCAAAACATATTTCTACTGGAGAAAGAAGCCTGGATAAATACCCTAGTACCCTGGGCCTGAATGATCATTTCACATTCTGGGTGTGGAGTGGCAAGCACTGGGTAGAAAATCCTACTTCCTGTGCTTCTGCCCAGTCTTTAAAGAAGGATCCTCACCTCTTAACAGCTCATAAAGGTGCTTTACTTTTGTTGAAAAATCCACTATGAACTCCCTCATGATGTTTGCAACCCCCAAGATCTTGCATTAGTCTTGTAGAGTGCCAAGTTTGGAAACTTGACCATTGCTTTTGTCCTAACCCCAAGGAATATGACCTATAATCTGCAATTATGGGTGGTCCTAGGTAAAGTTGTTTTATCAAGTAGACCTTTGATTTTGTCGGGGCTCTTCACAACATGCAATTCACTGAATCTAAGATCCACCCATTTTGTGTCATTATATCAGTTCCAATGATGTTATCTTACCAGAGTAATACCACATTGGGATTTTTAATGTGAGGTCATTGCTTATTTCTAAAGTGACTGTCAATTCTACTGGCTCTCACCCCCCCCCCCCTCCTTGGTGATCAAATCCAATCACCACACACTAAGTGTTGTCTGTCTGTAAATCATGTTCAACATTGGTGAATTAAATTTCTGCTTCAGTGTCAAGCATGAATTTCAGTAATTTGTTTTTTTATTGTGGCCACATATTAGAGTCAGATCCTTAGGGACCCCTAACCATCAATCTAGTTGCACCAAACTTCCAGTAGGAACATCTGTTGTGCAAACTGCTATCAATGCATTTTGTTCTGTGTAGTTTTTCACATGGGCATTTCTGTGTCTGTTTTTGTAGAGGTCACAATGGCTGCACATGTGCTGGTTTGTCTACTTGTCCTGTGTGTGTACTCACCACTGAAATGCATTTCTGATTCTGATCTATGTGCTGCATCTGTGTTTGAGTATATGGGGTAACATAAGTTAAATCCATTATTATTGCCCAGGTTGTTTAGATACTCTCTGTGTGTCCTTTGTGGACAATAATGTTGTCTATGGTCCTCATTCAGAGCCGCTCGTAAGCGGTCGTACGCTCGTAGTCATCCGATGTTGTCAAACCACACATGCATAGGTGTAACAGTGCGCATGTGCGTACGGCTGATTGTGATAATTTTTTCAGTCGTTTGTCGAATAGCGAACAGGAAGTGACATGTCAAATGTGATTGACAGAACTGTCCATTTTGGGGCAGTGACGGGGGTGGAGATGGGAAAACGTAGGCGTGTCGAGGCATTTTTTGGGCATACATAAATTATCTGATGCGAATGGCCAATGTGAACGGAACAAGGGTTACGTCACTGTCTGATCCACTTTCCATTCAAACTGCTCACTCAGCTTGTTGTCTGGTATTCTCTACCGCAATGACGATGGTCTCTTCGTTCTTCCCGACGCTCATCGATGGTTTTCCGATTTATCAATTGAGGCCTCAAAAACAATCAGTTTTGAATTGCCAAAATGCTTGTAAGGTGTTTAGCCAATAGCCTTTTTTTAGTAGCAAAAAAAACGTACGCAGGTGAACTACTCAGCTGCTAATTTCTGGGTTAGACAATCAATTAGCTTACAAATTTATTTTACATTTGCGTGTTTTTGCCAAATTTTGTTCTCTTTTTTTTAGGGCAACAATATTGTACGTAAGGTTTGTTGTTTTTCTTAATTTTTTAGGGGCCAAGAAAACAATCGTCCTTTTGTTTCTTGCTAAATGTTAATTTAAACTCATAAATTGTTTTTAACCCTTGTTTTTTTTTTACAAAAGATTGTTTAAATTTCTGTTGTATTGTTTGTAATGTTGTTTGCGGGATTACCTTTTAACCAGTTTTTGAATAAATTAACAAGAGAATTGTGCAGATTTTCAACATTATTTTGTTTTATTTTTTTTGTTTTTTCCAAAAATTTTGGGGAAATAAAAACAACTTGATAACGTAAAAACAAATAACAAATGATTTTAGGAACACACAAACAAAATAAGTGGCATTTGAAATCCACAAAGAAACAAAATTAATAAAAAAATCACAAGAAAGGAGAGGGAGGTTTTGGGCATTAAGGAATATGGGGCAAACACTGAGAAGGATTGTGGGAAAATTAGCCAGTGCTGTCATCGCCTTTTGGCCTGTTTGGCCGGGGCAGGGAGGGAGTCTGAATGGGTCCGGGATGTCCTTCTGCTGTCCTGGCCAGAGGCAGATGTTGTGGCCTCTGGACTAGGCATAGGGCTAGGCACATTTGGAGGGATGGCTGTTGTTGTGTCAGAGGTGGAGAGTCCTGATGTTCCGGCAGGAAAGGAGGCCGGCTCCAACATGTGCTGGCGAACAAGCTGCTCCCTGGCATTTGCTATTCGCATGTTGGCCCCAGTATTTTCAGCCATGGCCTTTCGCAATGGTCACGTTGGCCGCAGCACTTTGCTCCAGGGTGTCCGCCACCCATAGCAGATTGGCGTCCATCCTCAGCAGAATCTCGGTCTGCTGATCTGTTTTAATATTGAGATCAGTGAGGAGGCCCACTGCCTGCGAGGGGGAATGCCCTTGACTGTCTGCCACAGGGTCCACAGCCGGATCTACTGCTTCCTCCCCTGCAGAGCCAGCAGAAATTCTGCGGCCAAAGCTCCCCTCTGGAGCAGACTCATCCGCCTGTGTCTCTGTGAGAAAAAAGAGAAAAGAGTAACATTATAATCTAGATATTGGCCCAAACACATTTGGGCCAATATAACATTACAACATTTACCTGGGGCAACATGAGGAGCCGCAAAGTCTGGCATGTCGGTATCCATGTTTGACACGCCAAACACCTCCTCATCCTGCACACACCCCTGGGCCATCTCCTCCAAATCTGTGAGCTCCAGTGACACAGGGGTGGGACCTCCACCTGTCCGCCCCTGCATGCCTAGCCCTATTAGCCAGTTTTTGCTTAAGACAATATTTGAAGTCACTCCATCTGTGGGGTAAAAAGTTGGCATTATTCCGGCAGTATTTGGACCTGTAAACACTTTTACTAAAATGTAGTTTTTACGTACCGGCGTTTGACCTCCCGGGTTGAATGATCAAAATCACCCACCCTATTGACACCACTGGCTATGTCATCCCACATTTTCCATTTCTGGCTTGCACCCATATTCCTTGCTGCCTGTGGCAGGTTGTCACTGCACATTTGCACCAAAACCTCCAACTCCTTTCTTGTGAATTGTGGATGCCTTTTTCTTTTGGGTTTAGTTGGCCTACTAGGCCCAGCAGCCTCTTCCATGGCACCCTCCACACCTTTTTTTAAAATGGGATTAAAAAGTGACATTTTTTACATGCATCAGTATTATTCAGCTGCATCACTGACTGTGCGCTCCTATTGTCCGTCCTTAATTTGAGCATAAAAGTAAAGACTATTTATGGCTTGGTGTGACTGGAGTCAATGTGGCATGTTGTTTGTTGGAGGTTTGGCATTGGAGTGGTTTTGTGGTTTTGTGCTTTAGTGAGTAGAAGGAGGACATTTTTGGAGCATTTTATTTCTTTTTTTCTAGCTTATTTCTTTTCCGTTGGTTTATTTTTTTAATCTTTGGCTATTTTTTTTTTATTTTTTGAGTAAGTATTTTAAAAAACCACTGTAAAAATTAATAGTAAATAGTTTACAAATGTTTTTAATATTTTTTTTTTGGTTTAAAGTTATTTTGGCATTGCCCCAGTGAAGTTTTTGAACTTTGGGATATTTGTCTGTTTTTGGTAAGTGTTTTTGTTTTCAATGATTTTACAAATTAGATGTGTTGTTCTTAGCATATGTTTCGCAAAGTAATGTTGTTTATTTTGTGGTAAAAAATCATGTCTTACCACTAAATGTAGTGCACTATTTAGCGAACTAATGTTTGAGTGGTTTTAACTGCAAAAGTAGCGTACTATTTTACGAACTAATGTGTCTTGATTTAACTGTAAAAATTAGCGTACTATTTTGCGAACTAATGTGTCTTGATTTAACTGTAAAAGTAGCGTACTATTTTGCGAACTATTGTGTCTTGATTTAACTGTAAAAGTAGCGTACTATTTTACGAACTAATGTGTCTTGATTTAACTGTAAAAGTAGCGTACTATTTTGCAAACTAATGTGTCTTGATTTAACTGTAAAAGTAGCGTACTATTTTGCGAACTAATGTGTCTTGATTTAACTATAAAAGTAGCGTACTATTTTGCAAACTAATGTGTCTTGATTTAACTGTAAAAGTAACGTACTATTTTGCGAACTAATGTGTCTTGATTCAACTGTAAAAGTAGCGTACTATTTTGCGAACTAATTTATTACTAAATTTTCTGGGTAAAATCTTGTCTTAACACTAAATGTAGCATAGTATTTTCTGAACTAATGTGTGCTCCCTTCTTTATTTTTTCATGAAAACAATTTGTTTACAATCATATTTTCTTTAATGAATCTTAAACATATTTTCTACTTTTGAAATGTAGGGTGTTCTGCACATGACACGTCCCAGGCCTGTAAGCATCTTTGGATTTATGAGAAAAGATAAGAAAAATATACTTAACACATTTGTCCAAAAAAATAACTACCTGGCTTACCATTTCAGGTTGATGTTGGTCGTATTATATTGGCTATGGTTCCAGAACCCGACCAACCTCAACTTCGTCCCAGGCGTAGGCCTCATAGACATGCAAGGCCCCAGATATATAGAACATGTGTCACCCTTTTTGGAATGCCAGATGATGAGGTATTAAGGCGATACCGTCTGCAGCCACAAATCATCATAGACACTCTCTCATTAATAGAGAGTGATCTTGAATGGCAAATTGAAAGTCCTACAGCAATACCACCACTTACTCAATTAATGTCGGTGTTTCATTTTTGTGCCTGAGGATCCTTTCAAACCACTGTGGGAATAGTTGCAGGAATATCCCAATCCTCCTTTACAAGGATCCTGAGGGCAGTGATGGAGGCCCTTTTTAAACACCTCCATCATTTTATTCAAATGCCATTGGATATGGGTACCCTTAATGTGGCGAAGGCCAATTTTTACCAAATAAGCTGGCTTCCCACACATCATAGGGGTTGTGGATGGCACTCACATACCACTTCAGCCTCCAGCAAGGCTGGAGGCTATTTTTAGGAACCGCAAGCACTTTCATTCACTGAATGTAATGGTGGTATGTGATGCCTCCCTCCAGATCCCTTCCCTGAATGAAAAATCCCCGGCAGTGCACATGATTCCTTCATCATCCAGCAATCAGGGATTTGGCACAAATTAAACAACCTACAAGCTGGTGATTTGTGGCTTCTGGGTAAGTTGACACCTTCTGTTGAAACCAATGCAAAGCTTGTTACACAATGGTTCTGATGTTTGTTTTTATATTTTCACAGGAGACAGTGGTAACCCTTGCACACCCTGGCTGCTCACTCCTTATTTGGTTCCCACACCAGGGCCACAAAGTGAGTATAATTCCGCACTTCCAGCCACCAGGCAGGTGGTGGAGTGCTGTATTGGCCTTTTAAAAGGCCGATTCAGATGCCTCCACCGCTCTGGTGGCGAGCTCATGTATTTGCCGGATATGGTTTCAAAAATTGTGGTCCTGTGTGGGATATTTCACAACATCGCCATAATGAGTGGTATCCCAAAGCAGCCAGAGGATGCCTTGCCTGAGGATGGCCCCCCCGAGGTTGGTCGGAGGTCAGTATGTGGGGGGTTATATGTGAGGATGTGGTGGCAGATTTTTTAGGTAATTATGGTAAAAAATTAAGTTAATTGACACAATGTAGACATGTAAGATTTTAATGGCCAATTTTAATTTGTGTTTTATCTTTTTTTGTCTTTTATTCCATAAAATTAACCTAAAAAACGATGCCTATTACCTGATCCAAACAATTGACTTCATGTGGCCACATTGGATATAACTTCTGGAACAATGATTTATTCGCCTCATTTGTGGATTCATGTTGGCATGCTACTTCTTCAAACAGTTCTTGATTGTTGTTGTTATTTTCTTCTTTTTGGAGTTGGTTGTATTTTTGATGGTGTGTTTTCACTGTGTGAATTGATTGTGACAATTCACTTTGTGTTTATTCTTTATGTGCATTAAATTTGTGTTTAACGTTAAACAAACATTTCCTTGGTAATTACAAGCAAGTGTAACCTGGTCCAAAAAAGGCAAACTTGCTTAATGGCTAATCCTGTAATGTGTTAAATTGTAAAGTATTTTACCATGCTTTGTGGCTAAAAACAAACACCAAAGGTATTATGGTGAATCAGTATGTTTTCTAGTCTAGGCCTAAGCAGGTTTGATTTAATTTTTACATTGCCCACAACATTTTTTTTTTTTAATGCTGTTAATTCTACAAACCTATTGGTATTGTTAGGTGTTTAATGTGCCAGCTTACATACTTACTTGAGCTTTCTACAATCTAATTTACATTACTTAAAAAAACATGCTACAATAGTCGACTTATGTAAGGTTCAACAATCTAATATTTACAGACAAGGAATGAGACTTTAATAAATCAAAATATATTTTATTTGTTTAAACATTATTAGGGCGAAAATATAAAAAATTTGTGGCGCTGGAGCACCAACAAATGATCCAGGACCACGAGCATGCCTACTACATGGCCCCTCAAGCTCTGCAAGCTGGAAATCAGTTCTTGGTTCCGCCTCTGATCCTCTGTGGGTTAAAAAAATGTGTGGATTACTAAAATGACACCTTATTTTATATGTTTCCAAACAACTTAAAAATCAGACTATACTTAAAAAAAAGAGAAAATAAAAACAAACACAAAAATAGGGAGAACTATGCCAAAATACTAAATTTGTTGTTACCGTAAACAAGAAAGACACAAGTATGAGTGTTTGGACATGTGTCATATGTGTAAGGGGAAAACATCCAAGACATTGTTTGACAAAGATATATATCCAAAACATTAGAAATACTTAACAAATTGGACATGCACAGGCAAAAGGACATCAACCAAAAACAAAATAATGCAAAAGCAGCCATAGTTTAAAAGGGAAACATACCGGTCATAATGATGACATGGCCTGGAGCCCCGACATCATCCTCCTTAGAGGTGGGCCAGTGCTGGTCAGATGGAGGAGGGGTGATTTGGCTGGAAGTGGAGGGTGAGGAAAAGAAAGGGGTGGGTGGAGGGGAGGGTGATGAAAAGAGAGGGGGGGTGGAGGGGAGGGTGAATTTTGAGGGATGGCAATGTGATGAGAGGGAGGGGCATCACGGTCTGCCAGGTCTGGGGTGGAAGGGGAATTTGGGGAAGGTTGGGGAGAGGAGGTTTGGGTGGGAGTGGGGGAAAGGGGACGAGCACAACTTCGTTGACGTCATAGACATCGTAGTCTGTGCTCAGCCCCTAAATGATGGATAAAAATTTATATTATTATTACCTGTTTGGAGAATAGGAGTAGCCCAAAAACAGGGTCATCAACATGTGCATGAACATTAGATTCACCTCCAGTGGGTGATGGGGGATAATTTAATATACAGTTTGTGCTACAGGGTACCTGGGTTCACCAACAGGGATAAGTATGGGCATAGTATAGCCCATGCTTCCCATCTCACCACCTCTATTTTCAGTTACAGATGTGCCCCATTACTTTGTGGCTGATCGTGCCACAAACATGCGCATGCATCATTCTATGTGATTCCCCATGACTGCATACACCATGCTACACAATGGCACACTGTGATCAAACCATGCATTCCTATGGAGGCACAGTCACGTATGCAGTGTGGGTATCCGCTCATGTAAGCATGTCTCACAACATGCGTGGTGTGACTCGCTGTACCATTGGCAACATGTTAGCTTGGCATACAGTATGTGTACCCAGACTTGTTTTCTATGCACCATATTAAACAAATCACTTATAGTTTTGTGCATATTATTTGTCTTTCTTTAGTTAAATTATTCCTTATTTCTGCAACAAAACCATCATTGGATGCTGCTTTATCTTTGAATTAATTAATCTATGTATATAGTAATGCTAATTCTTTACCAACATCTGCATAATATCTCTCTTTTTCTAATAATTGAGATTTGAGCATAAACATTTGCCTTTCTCTATAAATATTGCTCAAATCTTTGTCTTCTAATTGTGATTCTAGAGTACTGACCTTTTTCACCTTTTCAACACAGCACTGGCAATGAGAATTTGCATCATTAATCTATTTGTTGTTAGCCAACATCTCAGTATGTGCTGGTCTCCATACTGTATCATCAAATGCATGTACCAGTTTAGTTAACATTTGGAAACATTTATGTATAAATAAGTGCAGCGTGTTAAATAAAAACACAAAGTATCATGTGTAAAAGCCTGATATAACAGTGTGGCCCATAACATTTCAGCTGAGGTGTATTTGTTGGGAATTATAGGGTTAAATGTACTGTCTTTGCACAATTTGCCAATAGTAAAAATGTCATACTCATCTCTTCCTTTGTAGAACTCATTGTCTTTCTGTAATCTGCATTATTTCTCACCATGGTAAATCTGACCCCCTTAAGTCACTAAGGGCCTGATTCAGACCCACTCGCGAGCGGCTGTCCGCTCGCAAGTGGGTCGATGTTATGCACTGAGCATGCGCACGACGGAGGGAGCTCAATGTTGATTGACAGCACGCCCCCTTTGGTGGGCGTGCCTCCCTGACGGGGGCGTTCCCACGGGAACGCCTCCTGTCAGAAGCCGGCCCACTGACATCACTAGTGATGTCAGTGGGAGTGATTTTGGCTCTGATAGAGCCAAAATCACTCCGGAGCTTGCGGTTGAAAACCTCAACCGCAGGCTCTGGCTCGCAATTTCGATGGTCGCGATGGTCTCGACCATCGCGGCCATCACAAAGCACGCTCGTATAGCCTGTGGGTGGTGACCCACAGCTATACGAGCGTCCAGGAGGACGCTCCATGAAAATGGAGCCCGGCCCTCATTCAGAGCGTGCGCTCTGCTCAGAGCGTACGGCTCTGAATGAGGGCCTAAGACTTAACTTGCTGCTTCCAGAAAGATCCTCTTTAATTGATCTCTGTTCAGCAGGACTCTAGGAAACGATTTTGGCAATACATCAAAAAGCAAAACTGCATTCCAGTCCTCAGCATGCGACAATACGCTCCTTGATATCTCTTGGGGAGACAAAAGGTAAATCGAGTATCCAAGGAACTTTATATTTTTATAGGTTCACTGTAATTCATTGTATTTTTTTTGTCTAGTATTCAGGTGAAACTATGTTATCTGTACAAATTTCTAGAAAAGATGTGCAGTAATAACAAACAAGTAACACTTCATACTGTGTACCTGTTACCTGTCACCGATTTTCTACCAAATCTTTGGTCTATAGAATAATCCTGAATTCACCTCTGTATCCTGGTATACAATTACAGTTAAAACAGTAGGGCCCTGGTTTGCCAGTATAAAAGGATTGTTATATCATCATTATTTCCTTATACTATTCCTTGGTTTGTTCTAAAGCAACTCGCTCTTTACTTCATAAATATTTCCCCACTTGGTCTTTTCACTACCTGAAATAACATAAAATGCCCACAGAGTTCTCTGTAAAATTTTCACTTTATCAAAATAGGATCACACAGTACATACATAAACCTGCTGCTAATAATTTCAAAACTATATTTTCAATTACACATATAAAATACAGCTTACATGTATATGTATATTCTAATTGTTCAAGGTAAGCTATGTAATATAAAGATACTTATTCCCTTGGAGTTCATAGGCCTTAGAAGCTCTTCAGCAAACAGTCCCAATAGGTGTGTCTGTTCAGACTCAGTCACTTCTCTTATCTGGCTACTGAGTGCAACTTGACTCACAAGAAGTGGTGGTAGTAATCTCCGTCTCCTGATCAAGTGTATGGGTATGACCAGGTCTTTCATGTGTTAAATGTAAACATGCAAAACTGTTCTTACTTACAAAACATTAAGAAATAACCAGCATCTGTCAGAACCATACAAGATGTCTGCTATTCCTTAAATGGTGAGCAATGGTATTCTCCTGCAACAATATATATATATATATTAACATTTTAGTAGTAGGTATAAAACACATAACATTTCCAAGGTTTAACAATTAAAAAAATCACATGTTATATACTGTAGGTGGTTAAATGTAGTCATCTGGAAGAAACAAAAGTGTCTGTATTAAGAGGACAATAGTAATATTGTATGTAGTTGGTTAGGATGTACTATATAACATATAGCAATAATATTCAGATGATACCATTAAACCTTGGCAGGTATGAAGAAATGTGGCTTTTGTACTAGACAGATTATGTTATTGCTGTAGAAAACATAGGTGTGTTTATGATATATATAATGCATCCTAACTAACCTTACTCAAAAGTTTGATCCATCTGTTGATGCAGTAACCCTGTGATTCATTCAAGTTGGTGTTTGTAAGTCACCTACAGTACATAACCACTAATAATTACTAATTGTTATACTGTACCATAGATATTTGTTATTTATGTGTCATACCTACTGCTAGCATGTGCACATCTGTATTCTGATTACCTTTCTGTTATCTACCCTCTTGCTGATGTATCCCAAGTGATATTTCATCTTAGTTTTTTATTTTTTATAACAATTTTCAATCAAATTTATTGTATTTTAACATAAGTTTGTATTTTCACATATTATATTGATTCACTATTTTACTTTTTTATCTTGTGGTTTCCAATTTACAGTATGTGCCTGAACTAATTACACATCCATTCTATCATTAGTAACTGATTCATATGACTCCTGTTTTAATCAATCAACAAGGAGTAAGAAGGAAGATACCTTAATTATCAAGTTTGACATTTTATACTTTTAAAATAATCACATATAATACCTGTTGTAGAATATTCCAATCCTCTAGTCACTTTTACTGTTCTGTACATCTTTATGTAATTAAAGGCCTGATTCACTACTGCACTAAATTTTGATTATGCATGCAATTGGCCAATTGTTGTATTCTGCACATGCATATACATCAGTGCACATGCAAGAACTAGCTATTGTGATAGGTACTGTGATAGCAGAGGCTACACAGACCCCTTGCAGAGTGATTGACAGGAAGCACCTTTTGTGGGTGGTGATTGGGGGTGGTTGAGGAAGAGCAAGCTTGCCATTGCAGGGGCATGTATAAATTATCCACTGCAATAGCCTACACAGCCTGAGGCCTGATAGTGTGCGTCGAAGTAAAACATTTCCGAGTAAGGTCTGGACTTGTGCAAGTGTGCATAAGGCTGCAATGGTACTCGATTGTACCAATGGTTTCACTATTCTGATAAGTATTATGAATGTGTGCAATGTAAAGTGGGCATCCTTATGTAGTGCTGTGTTTGTATTGTGATTGTAATGCATTAGCATGCTATCGCAGTTGAACTGTGATCCGTAGTGATTTAGGCCCTAAATCATGACTGTCATGCTCAATGTGATCTTTATTACATACAGTTTTAGTTTTCATTTTAGTTTCATTCTAGGCTACTCCTCCTACTATTGAAGTCCAAAAACTGATGTTTAATGAGAAATAGTCATCTATATTTTATTGCCTTTTCCTAAATATCATAACAATTCAGATACCTCTTAGAAAGTCCAGTTTGATGATGTTTCCCCATTCACTATCTCACCCTCACTCTGCTCTTCTGAGCATGCATGGGGGCTATCACATGCACAGTGAATGGCTGATTTGAGGCTTAACATGGCCACCATGCTCAAAAGCAGAGCAAACATGCATGCATACATGGCCACCATGCTCAAAAGCAGAGCAAACATGCATGCATACATGGCCACCATGCTCAAAAGCAGAGCAAAGGTCTAAAGATGAGATTGTAAACCATCACAAACCGCTGAAAACATTTTGGAATAGGACTCACAATTATTCCCAGTACAGTATATAATGGATTACTGACCATACAGGTAAAGAGGCATAGGAAAGATAATATTGTTATTATATCCCATGGCTAGCATATTATTCAACAGTAATTATTAACACAACAATGGATCAAGTTGCCAGTTAAGTAATGCAAATTGAGCACAGTGAAGATGATAAAATCCAGTGAAGGCTGCTTATGCAGCCGATATTCTCACTAGTTTTTAATTGTACTTTTGTATATTTGTACATCTTGTTGAAAGTAGCTGGGTTGGTGTTGTGATGGCTAGTTACTGAATCTTGATATGTCCAGCTCAGCCAATCCTCTCTTCCAATACAATAGGAATATTGAACCAAGAGGTATGGTGCCAGATTCACAAGAAGGAAGTTATAGTGCTGAAACAGTGCGGCAATTTAAGGCAGAATTGTAATGACAGAAGTATCCTTGCTAAATCCACAAGAGCTGTAAGGAACTTTAAAACCAATTCCAAGCCCTGAAATAATAAATTTATGAAATTTCCTTGGTCCTCTGGTGAAATCTTTATATCTTTCTCCTTCATTGTCTCCTGCCTGGACCATCAGGTAGAACAAATTTCAATTGCTCGTGGAGATGAGGAATATTGGCTTCATAGATTAAGCGGGCCATACTGTTTTAACCCTTACTAATCATAAATGATGTCTTGGGGGCTACAGCTGTTCAATATTTCCTATAGGAATGTAGACAAAGGGAGATAAATAATGAGGAAACAAATTATCAATCACTTTATTGTATAAGATGGACATGGTTATCTAAACCAAGACCCATCTGGCATTATTTACAAAACATTGTAAAACATTATAATATTTCTTATATAACACATTCTTTAGAAATGGGCTGCTAAAACTGCTTACAGCACTCAAAAATATTCTAAAGCTAGGTACACACTGGCAGATATATTGGCCAATCAATTGATGAGCCAATATATTGTCTGTGCATCGGCCAGTGTGTAAAAGTGATATGTCTGTGAATAACTTAATTCACAGACCTACAGTAGCATATTGACTATGCTGCATAGTCGATGCTAGATCTATCACAACCTGCTGGGGAGGGGGGTGTGACATGACCTCTGGGCAGTGAACCCTTGGTCAGATGGCAGTGATGGTTGTTCAGTGTATATAAATAACCTTCATTTGCAGATATATCTGCAGATCAATTGATCTGCAGATATATATTTCTGGTGTGTACCCAGCTTAAGGCTCATATCAAAATACTTCAGAGGATGTGCCAGGTGGTGATTTGGTGACACAAATCACTTGAAAAGCATTACAATTGTTTAATGTGTCCTCCATTATGGTCAACAACAGTCTCCATTCAAAGAACAGCATTCTCTTTAGCAGTACATTAAATGTTAGGTGGAATAGCTACTACAGCACATAGTGTTTAATGTTGTCATTCAAATCAGAATTGCTTTGTTTAACTTTCCAATACACTTGGTTCTTAATAAACACAACTGAAAAATCACATGAGGTCTGGTGATTGAGGTGACAAAAATTTGCTTAGCAATCTTTAAACACAACAGGTGATGTGAGATGGTGCACCTTCTTGTATGAGTATGACTTGGAGATAAAATTTGTACTGTAACTATGTTTTGCCAATGTCAATAAATGTTTAGTGCATTAGAAGGTAGGATACTTTAATTTTAAAAACCTTGTTTATATTGTGACAAACTGCACTGATCTTTATTTTACCCAATATGCATGACAATGATCCACCACATCCTAACTCTTTGTCAAAGTAGAGTACATGTGATAATGCATGACAAAGGTGCAAAAAATTTAGGACTGTATTGTTCTCTGTACATAAATGTTTCTGCAGTGCAATTTGCTTAATGCAAATTTAATTCCTTATCAACCAAACAGCAGTTCCTGTTGCAAGCAAGAGCTCTTTAGTTCAGACAGTAGTATCACATATAAACATTGTAAATGTAATTCAATTCATCCCACTACTGTTGGTTAAACTCCTGCTATTGACATAGGGCCTGATTCAGAGCCGCTCGCTGTTTGTGAGAGCTCGCTCTGAATTAGGGTGGAGTTTTTTTTTTTTTTTTCTTCTGCCCGCTCGCTAAGCTGTGGGTGCCCACCCACAGCTTCTGCGAGTGGGATGGCGATGGTCATGGTTATCATGACCATTGGCATTGCGAGGAGACCCCATTTCTACAGCCACCCCCCCACCTGCCTACAAAATGGGGCGAGCTGGCAATCAACATCGACATCCACCCCATTTTGTTGTGAGCCCAAGAGTGACTGAAGTTCTGACTCACTACGGGGCTCATGCACACGCATAGTGTGTGCCATGCATGCGACTGGGCCACCATCAATCCACTTGCGAGCGCTGTGCGCTTGCAAGAGGGTTTGAATCAGGCCCAAAGTTCTATCTTATTGATGGGAGCTTAATTATGATTTAGGTGAAAGTGAATCTTAATTTGCTAATAATATTCTTGGGCAGGATGGCACAGAACTTTGGGATTGAATTTACATTAGATTATGTTTTTAATCCTTGCATTTCCAGATCACTTTTCTTTGAAAAACTATCATTCTGTATTCTGATCCTGTGTATATCATCTGGATTGTTTCAAACATTTCTTCTTTTAACTGATGTTTTTTATTCTGCTCCATTTGGCTCTGACCTAGCTTCTCCTGGCATTCCTTTTCATGATCTGTTTGGCTAATCTGTAAATCACTAGTGTGCCAGTCCTAGACTGCTGACCAACCTTTTCATAGTATGTGAACATCTATAAGCATAGTAGATGGTCATGACTTGAGAGTCCACAAGCAGGGAAGCACAAACCTCCATATAGAGATCTCTACTGAAAAGCCAGAGCTCATTAAGCTCTGCTCCTTTGTTCTTGTCAGAGCAAATGCAGATTGGCTTAAATGAATACACAGTAAAGTCTGAACTATTATTAAAATCATAATTGTGACCAGAGCCACGTAGAGTGATCTCCAGGCTCATTGTGTCCATATATTTGGACTAAAAGAGCCTTTTGGGTGGAATTACCAATCCCCTCAGTGTAGGAGGAGTGTGACTGCATAGACCAATTTAAAACTATCACTTTTCTTTGCCTAGAATACAATGTGGATTGAGTCAAAACCCTATCTGTCCTCAATATGATCCCCACCACTGTTCCTCAAAGGGACATCTGTGCTGGCTTACTTTATGCCCACTCAAACCCTTTTTGGCACCTCTGTTAACATCTCACAAGTTTCCTCTATCTATTGAAAGTTAATGCTGTTAAATACCTGATGTGCTAGGATTCCTTAAAATGAATGATCACTTAATTATTTCTTTATAATGCAAAAAATGTCTTGAAAAGTTTTCTGTTAACACTTGGGACTTTTTTAATGTAATATAGATAACTGTATCTGCCTGCTATTATTATTATAGTCTGCTTTATTGGGCATTTCATAGTTATCTGTACTTGAAAATTATTCAAAATAGGTTTGAAAGAAAGAGTACATATTTCCTAAAACATGACGATTGTTTCTTACTGGGGATGTCAACTTTGATAAGCTATGAATGAACAGGATTGGTGCAAGATTTGTCTACACTGTTTGTAAAAAAATACACAAATTAGTGATAGCATTATATTAAGACCAGTGGCCATAACAACAACAAACTATTATTCTATTTTCATGACCATGTTTTCTGGCTAAAGACTAACCTAGTATACATATACTTAGCCACTATGATTAATAAAGAAAAGGAAACACTGTATGTCTACAGTATGTACAGTATATTATTGCATTTTGTATCCTACTATGTTGGTTTTCTGTAGTTTGAGCCCTTGTGGCTAAAATTAAAAAAATACAGTATTTCTAATCAGTCCTTATTTTAAAAAAAAATACTGGTTATAAAAGACATGTCTCCAAATAGGAGTATAAATGGTTACAATCACATCTGTATAAGCCATTGTTTTATCAACATGCCCCCACTGAATAATGATTTAAGATGCAAATGACTCAATATTGCCTGTAGTTGCATGTGCTAAGTTTTTGGTACATGTGCAGTCAAAGAACACACAAGATACTCTCCACCAACAAGCATAAATTCAACTCAGCATTCACCACTATGACACAATGACATGATAACATTTGAGTAAAATGCAGGAAAATTCTATTTTTTAGCCTTTTAAAATGATAAAAAACAGCTCAATTTACTGTAAATATCCTACTGAATAGTGTAAAATCAGAGTTTAATTTAATATTACATAAAATTAGCATAAAAAATTAGATGCTCACTGTGTGTAATGTTCAGCTTTTCTAAAGTGATATTACTTTTAGCTAAGACTAAACTAGCCTTAGTGAACCTAACCCCATTGACATCTTAAAGCTAATTAAAATAGCCAAAAGGCTTATACACAAATATAACCTGCTAAGTGGAACTTAAGAAATGACATTGCTCAGATTTGAAATGCGTGGGATGAATGATTTGGCATACAAAGAGGCACATAAGCAGTGTTCTTCCTAAAATGATAAGACTGGTCCAGGGCAAATCGTGAGTGCTAACCAGCCATCAAATTTCTTTTTATAAACATCAAACATCTTGTGTTACTATATAAGACAATAATCAGACTAAGCTACTCTGAATGAAAGGAAGAGAATATATTAATGATTAATTACTGAGCCATCTTCAAATAGTTATTGAGCACCGCTGTGACTTTGACAAATTACCCTTCCATTTTTGTGACTGATATGCAATTTGAATAATGCAGCTTTGCTGTAGTCTTGTCAGTAAAAGACCTTTTAATGGGAATCCTGGGGTCTTACAAAGACAGCTTTGTCATGCTAGGGTAATGGATGATATTTTCATCTTATAAATAACATGAATTAAGAAAAAAAAATAAAAAGAAGAGTGAGAGAAAATAGAAAATGTGAGGAGCAGGTAGGGAAAAAAAATCACCAGTTAATTGATTTGTTTATGGACAATGATAGGTTGTAATTTTCCTTGGCATTATTAACTTTTATTTTTTGCCAAATGCATTTATTTTGCAAATGATTTGGTTATAATCATCGAATGGTTTATTAAAATGCATTGAGACAGGCTAATATAAATTTAGGAAAACTTCTTAAGATTTTATGGTTACAGATAGGGGCCTGTAAACATCTAATTATTCTGGCTTGAACACTGAAGAAAAGACAAATATTTAACACAGTGTTTCCCTGTCATACTGATAGCTATACTCTGCTACTCATAACTGACACCTCAGTCTGACATTAAGGGTTTATTCATCATTTCATATTTATCACTTGTGATAATTTTGTTTTAAACTCGCTGCGAGTTTAAAAAACTGTTTGGATGCATTCATCTTGCCTCATTAACAATAGATTCACTTTAAAAAAGCTGCTATTTTTGTAGAGTTAGCTTTTTGGAAAAGGGATACTTTTCCCCCTACACCTGCAGTGTTCCTATGGATTTCCCCACCACCCCCTAACCCTGCTGCTATGTGTGAACTCTGCACCCCCATCATTTCCACCGATGTCTACTTGGTCTCCCCCAGTGCCATCTCTTCTTCCCATGCTGCTGTCTCCTGTCCTTCGCATACCTTCCATGGTGCAGGGTCCACTCTGTCCCCCTCCTGTGTTCTCTCTTCTTCCCCTGCTGCTGTCTCCCGTGCACTGCCTACTTTCCCATGTGTGGTGTTTGCTCTGCCCCCCATGTCCTCTCAACTCCCCCTGCTGCTGTCTCCTGTCCAAGTCCCAACCCCCCTCACTGCTGCTGCATTCTCTCACCCCCTCCTCTCACCCCCCTCCTCTCCCTCTCACCTGTCTCCTTCTGGTGTACAGTAACACCACCAAGTTCCGGAACTTGATGAATAGCCCTGACAGTTTATACAAAAATATGTGAAAGTGTTAATTTTCATATGCTTCTGTATACATTAAGTGATGATGAATAGACCCCTTAGCCATGAGCATCTCAATAATAGTATGTAAAGAGGAGAACACAATTAATATATATTTATTAGCGTGTTTGGATATTAGTAGCTCCTTTGCAAACTTAGGGAGATTTGAGCCCAACTGGATCCCCAATGCATTATATTTTTTTACTTCAGTAGAGAGACAGGTGACAGTAATCATGCATGATAAAATGTGCCATTTTATAAAAGAGGTGGCTGGGGCACTCAACCCAGGGCATCTATAGATGCAAGCCTCCCTAGCACTCCTAGAGTTAGGCTGGCCATCTGAGAACCAGGGATAACCCTGATCAGTCCCACCATTCATGTGTCTCTCCAACTTCCTGAGAACAAATTCTACGCATCACCTGTTCCCAGCCACAGCAAGTAAAGCAGCTACCAGATGCCTAGTCCTTTAAGAATGACATCACAGCCTTCATGCTTATGGGAGATTTATACAGCAGACCTGTTCAGAGGAGCAGGAGTTTTGAAATCAGCAAGATACCACCACAACATGAAGGTAAGTACCAGAAGCTGTTAGGATTCCTAATGTGCATACTGGGGGTAGTGTATTACATAATGTGCATACTGGGTCACTTTGTTGCATACAAGGGGCACTGTTTGGCATTATGTGCATACAGTGGGTACAGTGTGGCACATGTGCAAACAGGGGACACTGTGGCATAATGTGAACTGGGAACACTGTGATATTGTGCATGCTGGGGACACTGTGTGGCATAATGTGCAAAGTGCGGGCATTGTGTGGCATAATGTGCATTTTGTGGTACTGTGTAGCATAATGTGCATACTGGGGACAATCTGTAATAATGCAAACTTGGCAAACTGCAAACTGGTATGTACTACAGTGTGTGACAAATGTGCATACTGTGGACTCTCTGTAATAATGCAATAATGGGCAAACTGCAGTGTGGTCTAATGCACATTGGGGGAAGTACAGTGTGGCATAATGCAAACTGGTATGTACTACAGTGTGTGGCATAATGCAAACTGGTATGTACTTCAGTGTGTGGCATTATGTGAACTGGTATGTACTTCAGTGTGTGGCATTATGTGAACTGGTATACTCTTTAGTGTGTGGCATTATGTGAACTGGTATGTACTTCAGTGTGTGGCATTATGTGAACTGGTATGTACTTCAGCATGTGACATAATGTAAATTGGTACAGGAGGTACTTAGGGCCTGATTCAGATGGATGGTAATGCGATTGCAGTTGCGATTTTTACTCAATGCATCTGTGAAAATATACTAACAGTTACCAAGCTTACCCAAGCATAAGGACACCCTTTGCTGCCTTCTCATGTGTGTACAATGTTGCCTACCTGCGTAAATATCAGTAACATCAATACATATTGAGCGGCCATCTTGCCCTTGCGGCAGGTCAGACCAGCCGCAGACTTGCGCAGCTCTCCTGACATGCAGAGGACTCTCATGCTGCGTAGGATATCGCAAGGGCTAATTTATGCACGCCCATGTAAAATCATTTTGTTGAGCAATCCCCTGTTACCACCCCCAAACCCTGACAACCTGTCACTAACTTAGCGATGGATTCCTCTGTGCATCCATAATTGCAGTGCGATCGCTGCTCACATGCACAGTGTAGCTTATATGCATGCGTGATGGCAAACAATCACTCAATCTGCAAACATAATCGCCATTGCGTCTATCTCTGAATAAGACCCTTAGTATGTGGCATATGTAAATTGGTAGAGTAGGTACTTGAGTTTAGGGTATAATGTGAACTGGTAGGTACTTCAGTGTAGGGCATATTGTAATTTTATTAGTAGGCCCATCAAATTAGGTCATTGGAACACCACAAACCTTAATCTATCCTTGATTAAAAATCATATCCTTTTGAATTATATTAAATTAAAATTAGTGTGTGTAAAAAAATCATGGATAACTATGACATTCTTGACAAACCTAACAAATAACACAATGTTTGGAACTTTGCAATCTCTACTTGAATACAATTATATGCATTTTAAAATCAGATCATCAGATGAATTTGCTGATCCTACATTTACAGAGGTAGTTTTAAGTAATTTTGGGTATATACATTACTAAGAGCCTGATTCAGACCCACTCGTGAGTGCATAGCGCTCGCAAGCGGGTCGATGGTCAGCCAGTGCGCATGTGCACCCCGGAGCGAGTGAGAATTTCACTTGCTATGGGGCTCGCTACAAAACGAGGCGGCTGTCGATGTTGATCAACAGCTCGCCCTGTTTTGTAGGCATGGAGGGGGGGATGGCTGGACAAATGGAGGCATTCCCGAAGGAACGCCTGCCATTTGTGGGTGGTCCTACTGACATCATTTGTGATGTCAGTAGTGAGCTTCCTGCTCCATTAGAGTAGGAAGCTCACTCGGGCTTGCGTTAACTGAGACCCTACCACAAGAGTCTCGTCGCAAGCCCGATGGTCGCGATAATCACGACCATGGTCTTGCCACTCGCAAAAGCTGTGGGTGGTCACCCACAGCTATGCCAGTGGCCTCGAGGCGGATTTTTTAAAAGATAAATCCACCCTGATTCAGAGCGAGCGCTCGCAAATAGCGAGCGCCTCTGAATCAGGCCCTAAATACACTCTCTCTTCATATAAGTTCTTCTAAGGTAACAGTGGTAACCTTTCATACATTTCAGAATTTAGAGTAATAAAAGTTAAATGTTATTGACAACTAGAATTCCTTACCTAAACCACTCATCTTTCTCCTCATATTTCATAACAGTAGGCCAGTAATTCCGTCTGGGGTCAAAACAAGCAAATGTAACAGGGAGCAAAAGGTAATTCATGATAAACAATTATTTAATTTGTCCTCTTTTGTAAAATTGTTGTCGAAACATAACAGTTCATATAATTCTTTTCAAAAACAATATTTTAAAATACCTTTGTTTGGAAACTTTTCTTCATCACGTTTTGTAAACTGATTTGCAGGAAACATTGCATTAGCCCTTATTGAACGGTGAAATTTGCCAAAACATATGCACATTTTTAATGGCAGAGATAATGACACAAATTATTAGGTATGTGTTTGCATGTTGACCAGGGATAGGCAACCTGATAAAATTTCAGGGGCCACATAGGCAGCCCTCTAATCTTCAAAAGGGCAGCATGTTATCCTTAATCTCAGAAATAACTCAAAACAATACATTTAATTAAATAATTAAATAAAGAGCCACATACAGTTTAGGTAATAACATAACAGCAGGCATTTTAAACAAACATTGCAAGCAGCTTCAGTAAAGCAGGTAGGAGCTGGCAGAACAGGTGAGCCTTGTTTGGGACTGCATACATGCTTAGGACCATCTGTTTCTCATCACTTGTGTAGACAGCTAAACATTTTTCACTGTCTTAAGCTAGGTACACACCTGAATGATGCAAAAACACTGCAGACTACACTATCCACCATACTACAATGCAATATTGTGTTACATACTTAATGTAACAACACAGCGTCATCTGTGGCTGTACATACTGTACTATACAATGGTCATTGTGATTTGTCGTTGATAGGAATATCAGCCGACATATGGTATAATGTTTACCCACTTTTAGTCCATCAAATCAACAGGAGCTAGTATCTCATGAATTTAAGACAGGTCTCGTGAAAATCAGTCTGCCAGTTACTCAATTATGGTAGCAAGATTGAATTACTATGATTACTATGTGAAAAACAAATACATAAACAGATAATAGGACTATTGACATAGATAAGAAGAATTCACAATAATAACTTTGGACAAGAAAAGTAAAGTGTTCTGTAATAAGTCAGTCCAACAAATGTAGCTTTGCTATTAGTAATTAATCCTACAGCAGTGGCAAAAAATCAATACCTTGATGCTAATGGATATACAGTCAAAACACAAGCAGTGGTTACTCACTTAGCAAAGAAACTTGTGAAAATGCTGCTGTCTAGTTCCAGTTGATGCAACAGACAGTTTCTGTAGCAAGCTTTAAAGACAGCTATTGAATCATGTCTACTTTATGATTATATGAGAACTTTCAGGAAGAACAAATATTCATATTTGATACAGGGGAGTTGTTGTATATATTATTTATTTATTATTTTATTCCAATTTACCTTTGAACCTTTAAATCCTGGCGCCATTTGAGAATTGTTGCATTTTCAATGGGCTGCCATTAAAACCATCCATTTGCCAAGTACAAAGCTACATTCTAGTCGCTCAATCTGGCTTTCTCCCTTGTGTATTTCAATAATTAATGAGCTTATGTATTATACACTAATCTGAATGCATTAACAAGTACTTAATTGGGTCCCACTTGATCCTAGTACCCTGCAATATATTGTATTACTTGTAAATCAATTCAACATCTTTGTGCCTCCTCTGGGCAGCTTTTCTAAGCACTCTGCAGGTAATGACAGAGGCTGTACCTTAGATCTGCTCCTGATATCCATCTACAAGTAGTCTATGGCCTGTCTTATTATGTACAATATAAATCTTTAAAGAATTCAAGTGTTACTGTCTGCAATTTTAAACACTAGTATCTCATTACATTAAGATGTGATGCCATCATAATTATTTGGTCTTTTTTTTTCAATGGTTATAAAAATCCGTTGTCCACTCAGCTGCCAAGTTTTTTTTAAAGCTTGTTTCATGTTGAAGAATAGCAGTCAGAATTTGAATGCATTATCTTTTGATATTTTTTATTTTAACATTGTTATAATGTGGCATAAACTGTAATTTCACATTTAGGTTAACTGAATCAATCTGTTCTCCTGGGTGAATCTTTGTTTTAAATATTTTTCAGTAATAGTATATTAAATGCCTTCTTAAAACAAAGTGTATTCAAACACTCTCTGCTATAACAATAGCTTTACTGCACAAATTAAAAATATAGAAATGTAATGTTTACTAAAGGAATTGTGTTAAGAGACATGAAAAACCTTTCTCATATTTTGCTTCATTTTTCATCAGGAACCAATGGTTTAATAACAGGATGTGTATGTAATGCCGACAGTCTGGATCCCAATGGTCATAATCCCGACACTGAGATCCCAACAGTGTTAACATAAAGACACTTGTTAGTCGGTATGATAACCCTCACCCTCTCCCTACCTTAACCCTAACCCATCCTCTTTGGTGCCTAACCCTAACCTTCCCCCCTAGTATCTGAACCTAACCTCCCCCTACCTGCTGTCTAGCCCTAACTCTCCCCCTATTGGTAACCCTAACCCCTAACCCTAAACCTAAGCCTCTGATACTTACCTTTGGCATGCTGGCAGTCAGTATTCTGGAGCCAGGGTCCTGACTGCTGTCAGGATTCCAGTGCTGAAATATAGTCCGTCGACAAACCTTGTGGAGGCATGCTGACTACATCCCTTTAATAACATAGTTACAATCAGCGTAGCAAATAGGGTAGGGTGAAATAGGCTAAAGAAAATGCCATTATGCCCTCTACTGCATAAAAAATAGAAAGAGAGAATGTATAATAAACCTAAAGTAAATAAATATTTGTAATAAACTTAAGGGGAGATATATCAAGCCTTGGAGAGAAATAAAGTGGAAAAGCTTCCCAAAACAATCAATCAGCTTCTAACTGTCATTTATCAAGCACAGTCTATGAAATGACAATTAGAAGTAGATTAGTTGCTTTGGGTAACTACACCACTTTATCTCACTCCAAGTGGTAAATTTACTAAGATGGGAGTTGAATTTAAGAAGTAATGTTGACCATAGAAACCATTTATATTCTACTTCTCATCTTATCTAGCACCATCTAGAAAATAATACCTGGAATGTGGTTGGTTTGCTATGGGCAACATCACTTCTTAAATAGAACTCCCATCTTAGTAAATGTACCCCCAAGGCTTAAAACATGTGCCCAATTACTTAATAATAGTTTGCATGTTTAACCTTTTTAGTGTATATAAAATTAAAATATATGTAATCCAATCATGTCCAAAGAAAGGACTTAGGGACTGATTCAGAGATGGTAGTAAAGCAAAAAAGCAAGTACTGTAACTTTACACCTGGGCAAAACCATGTTGTAATGTAAGTGAGGCAGATGTAAAATGTGCAGAGAGAGATTTAGATTTGAGAGGGACATTTCTAAACTCAAGTATAAATTGCAGTGAAAAATTAAACTGTCTAGCATTTTTGGACTACAGGCAAAAGCAGATATTTAAGCCTGGATGCAAAAAATAAATAAATGAGTATGCACTCCTTACATTGTAACATGGTTTGTTTCAAGTGCAAGGTTATGTACTTTTTATGTTTTGCTCTCAACTCAGAAATGCATCTGCTCTCGCATTGCCTGCATGGGAAAAAATGCATCTATATCCCATATACAGAGTTGTACTCATCTTCTGGTGTGCTCTTCCCCTATCTGTATACTCAGGGCCTGATGCGCATGTGCAGAATGGGTACACGATCACGCTCACAGACTGGCAGCGGACTGTCACTGATTGACAAAGAAAAAAAAGAGATTTGCCCCCAGCACACTGCAGCAACAACAATACTTAAATCCTACATGATAATAGAGATTTAGAGGTATTAGTTACACACATTTGCAAATATATGAATAAGCGCCAGGCCAATCGTCAAGGCTCCTCTATACTGGCGTCCCTAATATTAAGGGGCTCACGTCTGAGAAGCAAGGCACCCCAAAAAAATTCCAGCCAAGGGCCATCCCCAGGGCATCACATGGAAAAGGGAAAAAGATGATAGTGAAGTATAAAGAAAAGATGTGTAAAGATAAATCAATAAGTGTTAATGAAATGATAAAGAATTAAAATGACATAAATAATGTACAAACAAATAGAGAAGTGATAAAAGTATTCTATGTGAATTAAGTGGTGATGCCATGAGAAAGGCCCAGTCAGAACCCCCCCAGGGGCCCCACTCCCAAACGCTCACCCCAAAATAATTATTGCTACATAATGGTAGCACCCACTCTGGGTCATATAACTATATTTTTTTCTGTGTTCAGTGTAAACCCCGCCCTTTACAAGCACCTGTGTTATGCAATTAAGCTGATCTGAGCAACTACCATTTTTTTTGTCAGTGATTGACAGTCTGCTGCCGTTTGTGGGCGGGTGGGGGCGCTGATGGCCTCCGTTTCCTGAAACGGAAGCTTGTCACCGCTGTTGGGGAGAGGGAAGAGGCAAGGATCTTTTTTGGCTGATGGAGATTTATTGGCCTCTTCCTATCAACTGCGGCGGCTGGCTGTGGGACCCCATTGGTGACCTTAGCCGGCTGATGTTACGCAGATTATCCGATGCTGCATTGGACAACACAGCTTGGATAAGTAATGCACAGGAGGCATGATGCAATCTGCTGCATTACCATATCTGCAAGGATCGCTGTGGCGAATATGCCCTCACAAATTATGATATTATATGATGTGTGATGTTCTGTCATTTTATATTCCGTATAAACATGGTATGTCAATTGCTATTTGGTGTGCAGGTTAGGAAGGACTGGGATTAGCAAAAGGTGAATTGTATGTAAAGTGGATGGCTTGCAGATAACAATATTTTGTATATCCCTCACAGTGTGAGGTCATGTGTGAACAACTAGCCCTCTTCCTATTTATGATCTCTAAAGTAGGTGTTCTAGATTGTAATCTCAGGACCAGACCTCCTTTTACTTCAGTGCCCTACTTCTAAAGATTCTTGTTATGCTGTAGAGGCTAAGATAAGGATTCTGGTATTTATTATTGGTCTGGAAGGGGAAGTTGAAGAGTAATGGTGGTTACACACCTGACAGAAATATCTGCAGATTGAGTAATCTGCAGATATATCTGCAGATGATGGTCTTTCATACACACTGAACGGCCATCATATACTTGTGCCCCAGTTCCTGGCACCTGGGGGGCAGGATCTGGTGGCCAGAGGGCAGGTTGGGGGTGGGTCCCACACCCTCCTTGCAGCTGCCACTGTGTGGGTACGTGCGGTCTGCAGACCACCCATACACACTTGCCGATGGACAGATATGTCTGCATACACAGCCAATGCAATATGTCTGTGAACGGTGCAGTTCACAGACATATCATGTGTACACACTGACCAACGGGCAGCAGATATATTTTCCAATCAATTGATCAGCCAATATATCTCTCAGTGTGTACCCAGCTTGAATTATATCATTACATATTTTTAAAGCAGGGATCCTGTGACTGTGGCCAAATAACCATGTATTGGAAATCTATTGATCTCAAACCCTGCTGACCTGATAGGGAGACCCTGTTAAGTATGAACAAAGAATTAGGGATGTATAAAAAAGGAATGCCACCCAGCATTAGATATTCACTCATCTGAGGATCAGACGGAAATGCTGTGAGTGCATCAGGATATTCTTGTGCGTGAAATCCCCCACCCCATCAGTAGTGTGAAGAACATTAGTGTAAGTTATCTTAGGAACTCTGAATTATTTCTCTCTTTTATTTTTAGGAAATATTTGCATTATAATCTGTTTGTCATTTTATTAATATTTTATTAATATTTAATTAATATTTTAATATCTAAACCTTGAAAATATTTTAATGTAGCACATTCTCTGTGATTCTTATTGACCCTCCATGCCTGGAGAGGCTCATGCTACATACATGTGTGTAAGTATAGGTGACATGGTGGCAGAAGAATCATGTATTTTGGTAAGTGACCGCCAGCATCACGACCAGCTGATCTAGTTTGTTGTATCTGTGAGTCAGCCCGGCTTCATAACAAATTAATTGCAAAGCTGACTACATGCAGCTTTGCAACTGCGATCCTTGCTGAATCAGGCCTTCTGCTCCTAGTCATAATCATCAGTGCACACATGCAGCAGCCTACACTAGGTCTGGAAAAATCTGAAAACATATGCTTCCATCCAACTCTGTATACTGTAGACTGCAAATGCAGTAAACTTTGCCTACAGTATGTGATAATGGCCTACAGTATTCCTGCCTAATTACACCTATTCAGCTATAAATGTGAATGAAATGTATATAATTTCATGTACTTGTCCTTAGTAAACACCCCCGTTCTCCAACCCAGCTCTACAAAAATGATTCTCTTACAGTAGAAGCATCAAAAAGATAACATACACAATGCAGCACATAATGTGACAATTGCACTTGTTACTCCAGTATCCCTCAAGTTGCAGGAAAGACAGATTGCTGTGCTGACATAAGGTAATAATGGAGAACATATCTTTCAAGACAAACATTTCTAATATTTCCCTTTATTTCTCAATAATCATTTAGGTAAGTGTAGTACTATATTCCATTGACCATATCTAGCTAGAAAGGATGCCTTGGCTAACTACTTGTCAAAATTCGGCAAGCTGATAAAATTATGAAATAATGAGCAGTCTATTGTCCTATTCAGAACTGTCACCATAGAATAATGTCTGTGTGACCATTCTAAATAGCTAAGCCAAAGAGGCATTTGCCTAGTGTGGACATAAGGCATGAGATGTGCAAATAGTGCTGATATTTGCACATTTGAGTGATGTTTAGCTACTGTGCATGCATAGAATGTCGAAGAAACCCTTACTGCACATTGTGAACCAATGTGTTCGATTTTCATACGACATCACTATGCTTCAGTGGTGCAAGTTGAATGTCTTACTTCTAGGTCCACTGTGCATGTGCCGAAGGCACATGTATGAAAAAATGGGCATGGCCACCTGTCACGAGGGGCCTGGCTCCAATTTCTTGCCACTCTGGGTGCATGCAGTTAGGGCAGGGAGCATGACGAGACATTGCAGCCAGGAAAGAATAGAGGAGCTGTTATGCTGAAAAGCACTGACTTGCTCAGTAGTACAATGTGGAGATAACAGCAGTGTCTCTAATTTCTTAATGGTATGCTGTACCATCCTGCACCACCTTACTGTCATCACAGCTAATACTTCAACTGAGTCTGCAATTCAAGGATGTTTCAGGCTGGAAACTGGAAGGTGACCTAAAGTGATCACAAAAAGATGAGATGACATGGGCGTATTATGAGAGTGTCATGGGCAGTGGCATCACTATGGGGGTGCAGGCTGCACCTGGTGTCACCCTCAGAGGGGGTGACACCAAAATGCTGGCTCCTCCTCAGTAACAGGATCTGAGTGCTGCAGTGTGACATGCTCCTGTCACAGAGGAGGAGCCGACAGTGCAGGATCTAGTCTCCAAGGGCAGCCCAGTACCAACAGGGATGCTAGGCATGCCCCAGGAGAGATTTCCCATGAGTCTATGCCCTCTTTTTGTTAGGCCATGCTCCCTTTCCACTGCGCAAGTGGACTACGAGCATGCAACGGGTGTCACCAAACCCAGTGATGCCTCTGGTTATGAGCGTGTTTCAGCATGTAGCTACGCTCTCTTTCACAGTATTGCAGCCACAGTGGCCATATTTTGAGAAAGTTACAAAGCTGTGCACCAGGCAGGGGCTGCTCGAGTAGTCAATGTTGCGACTGATACGCAAGAGAAATGCTGAAGCTGACATTTGCATATTTTCACACTTGTAAATCTGTGAGAATCCACTGCTGTGCATGAACTGCGTGCACCTCTGAATCAGGCCCATTGTTTTTGATTAGGGCCTCCAAAAAAACAAAAATCTAACTATGAATTCCATAAAATCTAGTTCCAAAAATAAACATAAGCACTCTTATTTATTTCAAATGGCATATTTCACAAGATGATGCATTATATTTAAGATTTGCCAAATATCTCTTTTCGAATTGTATGCTTTATAAGTTATTTATGTGAGTTGAAACATATAGTTTCTGTATATTTCTATTTATTACTTCAAAAATGTCAGTGCTTGTACAATATATCATTTAATTTCACTAATGTGTACTGTTCTATTTGCAGCACAAATAAAACCATCATTACACACAATGATAGCTGCAGTAAAATCACATAAAATACAAATCATCTGGAACAACTGAGTTCCAATTTCCCTAATATGTGAAACCTCTGAGCACTTGAAAGTCCATAAAGCAATATTATTATACCAATATTATTATTAGGTTTTGCAGAACTTGGAAGTGACTGGTCACCCACAAGTTATTGGTCCAGGTTTGTAGAGCAGAAATATATCAACAGTGTGCAACAGAATTTATTAAAAATGCATAAGATAGGAGAAATAGGTTTACTATACAGCAGGACCTGCAGCATTTCTCATTTATGACACAAGCATTTGAATGCAAATGACCTGCCTTCATATGCAAATCTCTAATTTACATACAAAGTGTGGTTAAATTAATATCACTGTAACTCTAAAAGTAACAAGTATAAGCTAATATGTATTAGAATGTAAACATTTTGTAGCACATAAAACACTACTGTACAGTAAATGCAATGTTTATATCAATATAACTTCAATATGACTCAGTTTAAGCCAGAACAGTCTTTGTTTTTATAGTTTGAAATATTTATCTAAGCGTTCTTCTTTATTAAAATGCAAACTGCTATTTTGATTTAACTGGGGAAATACAATAGTCCTCTAGTCTTTTTACATAATTTGCAATCCAAAGCATGGGTATAACTGAAGACATGTAAAAGCAGTATCTCAGTTCTCCTTTTCAAAAATAAAGTTATCAAAGAAAAACTTAAAAAAAAAAAAGAAAATACTATTTTTTCAAAATGTACAGTCAATACTAACATTGCAATTATTGTATATCCAAACCATCTACTGTAGTGTACATGAATATTTTCTTTTTCTCAGCAACTCTGTAGTTAAGAAATGTAATCTACATTTCCAAAGATTAACTCATCTCCCAGGTGTAGGAGGAAACACGAGGCTAGGACATTATTAAAAAGCAATGGACCATACGCTAATTTGTTCATGTTTTCAGTTAGCAGTCATTTATTAGGAATGTCTGACTTCATTCATATTCAGGTCAGCCTAATAATATCATATTAACCTCCTTCTCCATCCATGCAAAAAACTAAAAGTCTAATCACATTTTTTGTACAATTTCTGTGTAGAGGGATAATGGGATTTTTTTACTTTCTTTCTCTTCCTTTCTCTTTTTTTGGATACGCTATCAGCAATAAAGAATTGTTAGATTGATCCTGTCGGTGTATGCACACGGTACACATAGCAGTGTTTACTTGTCACAATCATTCATGCAGTTTCCTGCAGAGAATATAACAAGGTCTGATTGTCGGAAGTGAATAATGTCTAAAAGTTTGGACAGAGTGAGAGTGTATGTGATAAAAGACTGATGTGGATTGTTATAGATTTCAGACTCATCATAGATTACATGAATATTTGTATTGGACCTCGTCTTTCAGCTTGTTGTATGTATTAACAGTATATATTAAGAGTAAACTTAAGAGCAACATGTAAAAGAGAGTTTGGGGACCATATGCATTTTATGTATTGATGATCCCAATGATGATCTTTTAATCTGTACAATGTCACAACCTTCCTTGAAATCAATATGGCTGGTGCATGCTGTGGAGGTTATTTAAGAATAACTATATATATATATATATATATATATATATATATATATATATATATATATAAATATATTTATTATTCAATAGAAAAAAAAAACTTACAGTTTCATATGTCCCATTAAGGCTTTTTAGACATGATCTGAAATTTCACAAAACCTACGGAGTTACTTCCACTCAAACTTAAAAAAGCAATGAAATTCTGATAATTAAGGCTGATGCCTTAAAGGACGTGTTCCTTGCACAATACAGACATGGTAAGCCATCACACCCTGTGGTTAACTGCAAATTCAGCACTCTCACAGAGTGAGATTGCTGTCAATCACAAAATAGTGGAGCTGCTAATTCACAGAATTGTGTGCTCATTGGAATACTCACATGTAGTCATTGCAACTGAGGTCTGAGCAGTTATGTGGCACACACATCCCACTTAGTGCCCAAAATCCTCCCATTCATTCACCACAATAATCCCACTGGGTTCCAACATCCATATCACTTCATACAATCATCTAATTCAGAATACACATTCAGCTCTTAATTTGCTAAAACTATCATACTCTATCTATGCTTGTACACTTTCTTCCCCTATATGCCTCCATGCTACTCTATCTTCCCCAATCCCTACTGCTGTGTGGTCTCCCGACTGTGCTAGTCTGTATTCCCTCATTCACACCAATCTGTCTTTCCCCATCCATGCCGCCCTATCTTCCTGCATCTCTGCTACTCTGTTTCCTTAAATCTGCACCACTGCCTTCCCCCCAGCCATGCCTGCTCTGTCTTCCCCTCATCTGTGACACTCTTTCTTTCTCCATCTGCACCACTCTATCTCCCCAACCATGGCACTCTGTGATCCTCCCCACCCCCACCACTTTGTCTTCCCCTCCATCCACACCAATCTGTCTTCCCCAATCCCTATTGATGTGTGTTCTCCCATTGTGCTAGTTTGTATTCCCTCATCCATACCATTCTGTCTTTAGCCATCTGTGCTGCTCTGTCTTCAGCACTGGGTGGTTTGGAGCCCCAGTACTGGTTGTGCTAAATATAGGGGACAAACTACATAGGGGTCCCCTGCATTAAACACAACCAGCACTGGGCTATTCAGATCCAATGTGGGTTGCCAAAATACAGGGGACAGATGACATAAGGGTCCCCTGTATTTAGCACAACCAGCATTGGGCTCTGAGCTTGTCCTGGTCCTGGAAATACAGTGGTAAAATTGTGTAGGGTTCCCCTGTAAATTCTAGAACCAGACGGGTAATAGCTTTGAGGCTATCACCCCAGGCCTGGGTGGCCTGGAAAGGGGGACTTCCTTATTGGGGGCTTCCCCAGCTCCCCAGGGATTCCTGGCCTGGTTGACTGGCAGTTAGGGGCAATGCTTTGGCACACAAAGGACAGCCATCATGGTGCACAGTGAGTACACCCCCCTACTGGAGGCACCTACTGAGGCTGTGCAACAATTTGAAACTTCCTATCTATATAAAGGTGCATTTGTGAGGTTGGTGGGTGCCGGGTTGATTTTGTATAGTGTGGTGCATTTGAAAGAGTTACAAATATTTTCTTTTGCTGTGGAACTACTGGTCCCAGCAAGTTTCCCCCTGCATGCTGGTACCACAAATACCAGCATATGCAACATTACAGGCCTGCTGGTACTTGCAGTTCCACAGCAAAATAAATATTAAAATAAACATATGACACACATACCATTGAAAGTAACATTTTATTAAAACATACATGCACACAATCATGTACACACACATGCACACACTATCTCACATACTCACCAATGTATCCCTGAAGCCCATCTCATACTCTTCTCCATGTAGAATCCATAGGGTACCTGTAAAAAAAATCCATACTCACTACCTCCTTTGCGTGGATCACATTCTCATAGTTCCATGTAGGCAATCTCTGTTCTTGGCAAAACAAAAAAGGCGAATACCCAGACCACTGAACTTAGGGCCTGATTCAGAGCCGGATGCTCTGACCAGAGCACTCGCTCTGAATCAGGGCCCTCCTACACGAAAATGGAGCGGCCTCTTGGACTCTCGCATAGCTGTGGGTGACCACCCACAGCTATAGCGAGCTTCCATGATGATGGTCGCGATGGTCAAGACCATCGCAACCATCGGGCTTGCGACGGAGACCCTGCGGTAGGGTCTCGCTGCCGCAAGCCCTGGAGTGATTTTAGCTCTACCAGAGCCAAAATCACTCCCACTGACATCCCTACTTATGTCAGTGGGGCTGGCTTCAGACGGTAGGCGTTCCCATGGGAACGCCTCCATCTGGCAGCCACGCCCCCAGCACGCCCACCAAAGGGGGCATCCTGTCAATCAACATCGACCGCATGCCCCCTTTGGTGCAAGACCCGGAGCGATGGCTATCCCATCGCTAGCCGGTTCTCACGCATGTGCACGATGGAGGTCCCTCCATCATGCGCATGTGCAGTACGGCACCATCGACCTGCTTGTGAGCATCCTGCGCTCTTGAGTGGGTCTGAATGACCCCCTTAGTACTGTCCTCTAAGGACAGTACTTCCCGAACTACAGCTCAGCTGCAGTATTTCACTATAGAAATCTCGATGCTGAGCAATCATTGGCTGAGAGAGGCAAGCCTTCCACCTCTCAGCCAATGAACAGTTCCCTCCATTGAAGTCAATGGAGGGAACCGCTCATTGGCTGAGAGGCAGAAGGCTCCTCTCTCCCGGCCAATGAACCCTCAGCACCAGGCTTTCTATTTTGAATTCCCACTGCTAAGTCTTCTTTTGGGTAGCACCATCCATAAAGGACGGTACTAGCATCTGTGGCTCAGGTTCTTAATTTTTTTGTTTTGCCAAGACCAGGGATTGCCTACATAAAATGAAGAGGACGTGATCCACGCATAAGCGAAGGTGAGTATGGATTTTTTTTACAGGCCCCCTATGGATTCTACTGGAGAAGAGTACACAATGGGCTTCAGGGATACATAGGTGAGTATGTGAGATATGTGTGCATGTATTTTTTAATAAAGTTTTACTTTCTACAGTGTGTGTTCTGTGGTTTTTAATATTGCTTTTGTTGTGGAACTACATGTACTAGCAGGCCCGTAATGCCCCACATGCTGATACTTCTGGTTCTCCACGTACCAGCATGCAGAAGAGGCTTGCTGGACCTGTAGTTCCACAGCAAAAGACAATATTTTAACTATTTCAAATGCAGCAGACTACATAACCGACCCGGTAGCAACCGGCCAGGGGTGCCACGGATAGCCTCGGGCTATCAGCCTAGGCCTGGGTGTCCAGGAGAGAAGGACCCCTTTATTGGGGGGATTCCCTGCTCCACAGGGATCCCTGGCCTGGTTGACTAGCAGTCAAGGGTAATGCTTTGGCCTGCAAAGAAAAAACCATCTTGGTGCACCCAGGTGAAGCCACAGTGAGTACACCCCATTGCTGGAGGCACCTACAGAGGCTGCGCAACAAGTTGAAGCTTTCTATCTATATAAAGAAGCATTTGTGAGGTAACAGTTTAAAAACTCTAACTTTCTTTTACTACATGAACCCCAAAAGCACCTACCCTGGAAAAAGAGCTACCTAATAAAACAATCCCCAAGGGCCAAATGTAATAGGGTGTCAGTTTTAGTAACAGTACAAACTTGCACCTTCTCACATTTTTTGAAGGTGTGAGTTGGTGCTGGGACTCTCAAATGCAATAGCCTGCAAACTTTTCAGATCAAGGCTACTACACTATGAGAATCTGTGTATTTTCCTATGTAAACTTACACTTTTTGGTGCTGGTTATGGAAATTACAGGGAACCTTTACTCATTTTGTCCCCTGTTTTTTGACAACCAGGACTGGCTCATCAAAGCCCTGTGCTGGTACTTAATATACAGGGGCACCCTATGCATTTTGGCCCCTGTATTTTTAAACCCAGGACATGCTTTATATAGACTGGTGCTGGTTATGCTTCTGGGAAGGGGGTACAAATCTTTTTTTTTAAGTGTTTTTATATGTGCATACATGTGCATGTTTCTGTGTTACTGTGACCTGCTCAGGATAAACTCATTATCCTCAAGCTGGTCTGTTGTTTTTGCAAGTTCTCAGGCAGTAATATGTGCAAGTTATGCATTCACACTCTATTACATTGCCCGAGTTCTATCTAGAGAATGAGAAAACATCTGGATTGGAGATGCTTTTTGTGAGATATTGTAAAGCTCGAAAAATGTGAGTTTTAATATAGTCGCACCCTAGTACATTTGCAAGTTAGTAAAAAATGCAAGTTTAGTGCAAAACTCGCTTTTGTAACAAATTCTCAACCTATTACATTTGGCCCCCATATATTAAAGCAGAATAGTAATCCTAATTGAGGGTGGCTGAAAAAACTGACAGTTGGAACATTAGATTGTTCCCAAATACTCGTTTTATTTGCCCTGAAATTTGGCATGCAGCACCGAATGACAGTTCTACCCGTCCATGCCAACTTACTGCTCGGTATCTCCAACAGCTTTTGAGTTGCAGCCCCTTAAACAACATGTTTGAGCATACTTCATAGTAATTTTACTTTTGAGTAACTCATAGAATGTCTGCAAAAATAGAGTCATAACTTGAGCACTTTGTGAGGATGAAATACCTGAAGAGTGGTTTGCAATAGTTAAATAACTATTGAAAGATAAACAGAGATAAGATACCAAACCATCTTGCAAGGTTAACAAACATACAAAAACATAAAGTCAATTGGTAAAGGCTTTTAAAATTTACCTTTTTACCTTTTAGAGAGAATATCTTAACAGATCACATTACACCATAATAATTTTGGAGAATTGTGGCACATATTTGTTGTATAAGTAGTCTATGGAAAATGTTATGTGTTGAGTCCTATTGGGAGAAAAGTGGTAAATATTGTTATTATTATTATTATTATTATTTTTATTATTATTATTATTATTATTATTATTATTATTATTATTATTATTATTATTCAGGGGTGTAACTAGTACTTTGTGGGCCTGATAACAACATTTTAATTGGCTCCCAATGCTTCCAGAAAGGCAGCAGTTGTTCTTTACATGCCCCATAGAAGAAATGGGAGGTGGTTGGGAGGAATTCAAGTGCAGTATTACTCTACAAAATTAGAGTAAAGGGGCCTATCTATTACACGACTTTGTGAACAATCCGACCATTTTGGTCGCATTGTTCACAAAGTCATGTAATGGATAGCTGGCAAGGACCAGCGATACGCATGCATGCTGGGTCTTTCCCGACCCGACTATCTACTGAACATGCCCATCAACCTGACGATGTTCATAAGGGTTGGCATGTTCAGAGATAGGAGGTTGGACTCCTGCACTGAATGACATTCAGTGAATGTCGTTCAGTGCGAGCACCGCACCTCGGCGACCTGGGTAGGTGCTTTTGGGGTTCATGTAACTGAAAAAAAGTTACAGTTTTTAAACTGTTACCTCACAAATGCCCCTTTATATAGATAGAAAGCTTCAACTTGTTGCACAGCCTCTGTTGGTGCCTCCAGCAAGGGGGTGTACTCACTGTGGCTTCACCTGGCTGCACCAAGATGGCTATTCTTTGCAGGCTAAAGCATTACCCTTGACTGCTAGTCAACCAGGCCAGGGATCCCTGTGTTCCCTATATATTACTGCCAACAATGAAGTCATTTTGTCTGTTTGGTATGTTTCTCTTTGGGATTCATTTGCTACCTAAAGCAGGTTTTAACAAGAACAGAATACAGTAATCTGTTAGAGCTGAGGACCAAATGCACATATTTTGAGGATTATTCTGTTGAATTTACTTCCTCTATGTTAAAAAGTCTGTATTAGTATTACAAAATGTGTTCAAATTGACATACTGTTGCACATTCTCAAAAGTTATTGCGGTGCCATGTGAGATGAGAAACACTACAGACAACTAATAACCCTGCATTTTCTGGACATATGTTCTTGTTAAACATTTTACAAGAGGGTATTTTGATGTGGTTTCTCTGAAAGAAAAGTGTGAACTTAAAAAGCTTTTATTTAATAACCTCAATGAAAACATTTCCTTCACTCACTTCAAATGGATGTGGGTTTCATTGTGACAAGAGGATTCAATGCTTAACTACTTTGTACAGACATTTAGAATAGTTGAATGTTTTGTTAATCTTACTTAGATACAGTACTTGTCAGCCTCATTAATTATATCATAAAATAAACAGAATATATTTATATCCAAGACAATAGGTTCCTGTCTATGGGCACTATGGATTAACTGCTTTAGCTAAATGTTAGAATGTACAGACATGGTTTATGTGCTAAGGATCTATTTCCATTTACTATTATGAATTATATTACATTTTATTATAGTGATCCATATTTAATATCTGAAATACTGCTCCAAAATACCTTTGATTAAGGGCGGAGGACAATGTTCTTCTAAACTGTGCTTTGAATCTTGAAAGTGTTGTAAGTGGATGCTGGCAAAATCCATTCTATGTGACTGTACTTGGAGTCATTATCCTAAATGGAGTAACTATCACTGAAGCAGAACCTGCAACTGCAATAGGGCCCTGCAGTGAGACCTGGCAGCTGTACAGTTTCAAACATTCCAGAATACCACTGGGCTCTTCTGAAAATGCACCTGCTTGCACAGTGAAGCCTCATTGGGCTTTTAGTTTCAGAACTGAAAGCCCACACAGTGTTGCACAGCACAGAATAGCTTGTAGTGCAGATAAACCAATACTATTAGCCCCCTTTAGAATTAGCATTTTTTCAATTGGACCCTATAAACCTAATGGTATGCTATATGATGCTACAATATATAACCCATAACAGCATTTAAAATTATATGCATGTCTTCTATCAAACATTTGCTAAATTCAGAAATAGTTATAGCAAAATAACTAGAAATATTTAAGGATAATTTAGCAGAACTTAGTCCATCCAGAATTGCATAGACCTATGCCATATTTCTGCTATCATCATATATAAAGATTTGGGCTAAGATTTAAGTCAATTCTTATGACAGTTATAAGGCAAATAATTGACACAAACTAGACTATTTTTATGGCAAGTGCTCTACCACAA
The DNA here is from genome assembly GCA_031769625.1 of Taudactylus pleione. NCBI lineage: Eukaryota > Metazoa > Chordata > Amphibia > Anura > Myobatrachidae > Taudactylus > Taudactylus pleione. The sequence continues at coordinate 1,883,184 of JAUIMM010000614.1, forward strand.
ATCTTATTTACAAATCTTTATGCATCAATAAAGCTTACCTTGATTATGGCTGAAAGGATGAACCTAGTTAAATTTTTTTGTAATATCAAATTTTTATATGCACTCTAATATTGTCTGATATTTATAACAGGGCATATATTCCACTATACCTCTTTGCTGCACTGTGGTGAAAAGAGAATCATAATTAAATATATACTTTAAATAGTCCAAGGAAGTGGGAGTTTTTGCTTGCACAAGAGACCTGTATCAAGGATTATGTGAGGGTACTTCCTATAAAAAGATGGAACTTCTGAATTGATAAATTTACTATTTCCAAAAATGGAAAATGATGCTACTTGTGGTCAGTTAAGAAAACGAAATAGTACAAGGAGAAAAAAGGGTTGAGGTATGATATGTTGACAGTCATAATGTCTATATTCATCATATAGACACTGATGTAATTTTGAAATGTTAGAATGTCATTCTATCATCCTTGGTGGTCTAATGGTGACTTTGCTGCTTTTGATGGCTGCAGCGTGGCTTCCGGTTCCCAGTGGTGACTGTTACTTCTGGATCAGACCTGTTATCCTCCAGTGTTACAGTAAGAATTATTCCCTTATTCCTAACCCTACCTACCCAAATCCATCATACCTGAAGGTTGGTTTTGGGTTGAAAAAGGCATTGGAGACTGAAGAGAATATTTGAGAAGCATGGATGAACTTAGGCGGTTTGAGCCAGGACCTCCTCATGTATAGATGTGAGGAGGTAGAGATACGACAGTGGATTATGGATCTGAAGCCAAGAACAGCAATATAAATTATTTATTGAACAGCAGGTAGGATGCTGTGATCAGCTAGTCTGTGAGCAGTGCTCTGAGTGATGGAAGAGCATCAGTCCTTATTGAACAGCAAGTTAGAATGGAACTGAATATATAATACTGAATGAGCAGAATTGGATTGGAACTGATAATACTGGATTGAGACCTGGATTGGTTTGAGACCAATGTTGGTGATTTGAAGAACTTGATGGATTTGAATCTGATTTTGAAGAATTGATAAACTGGATTGGTTTGAGACCAATGTTGAAGAATTAAAGAACTTAATTGATAAGAGTCTGATGTTGGAAGCATCAGATGAGACTGATGGTTGGAGGTATCAGCTGGAAATGATGGTTGCTGTAAGAACAAGTCTCAGTGGTAAAAACCAGACTGGTGTGCAAGATGGTATAGGAGACTTGTTTTCCAGATCTATGAACTGGATATAACATACTGGAACCATTCAGATACAGAGTACCTGGGAGCTCATTGCTGAGCTGTAACTTCAGCAAAAAGTGATGTTGAACTGACAATGAGGGCCAGTCAGGGAATGTAATTCATAGGGGTGGATCCCCAGGGATTGGATGCTGTCATCAGCTGGTCTGGGAGCAGCATTCTGAGTGGAGGAACAGTGCCAGGTGACAGAGTCCAACATGACTGTGCCCATACTGTTTTTCTGGAGGGAACTCATTATTGCAGTTTGTATACCATCAGCACTAGCCTGTACAGGCACCGGAGAGGTAAAAAGGAGGTTTTAAGTGTCCAGAGCATGACAGCACCCCCCATTGACAGGTGACCCCAGAACACCTCTTAGGCTTTTGAGGAAACATGACATGGAATGCTCAGATTAACTGAGGAGTGTGGACATCAGAGGCAAAAGTCCCAGAAATGTTCTTCTGGGCTGAAGCCCTTCTAGTCAATTAAGTATTGGAGATGTCCATAACGGATTCTAGAGTCCAAAATCTCTACCACTTTGTATTCAACTTCACAATGAGTCTGGACTTTGGGTGCCTTTGGAAGTGTCAAATGAAACCAGTTGAGTATGAGTGGTTTCAACAAAGAAATATGGAAGGTATTTGGTATTCTCGGGTAGGGAGGTAGCTTGAGTTTAAATGAAACTGGGTTGATTACATGCTCTATGGAGATTGACCCAATATAGCAGCTTGCAAAGTTCATAGATGGCACTCTTAACAGCAAATGTTGTGTAGAGAGCCAAACGTGATCACCTTCCAAAACTGCTCTCTTATTTCTGTTAGCAAACTTCTTGTACCACTCAGAAGTCTTCACAAGGTAGGAGCAGATCTTTTTCCAAATCTTTGAGAAGTGCTGCAAGGTGCAGTCATCAGCTGGAACCTGTGAGGCAGGAAGAGACTGAAACTCTGGAACTTGAGGGTGAAGACTATAAGTGGCATAAAATGGCATGGAACCAGGTGAAGATTGCTATTGATTGTTGTGACAAAATTCTGCCCATGGAAGCAGTTCAGCCCAGTTGTCCTGAGAGGAGGATACAATAAAAGAAGAAATGAATCCAGGTTTTGATTGACTCTTTCCATCTGACTATTGGACTGGGCAGTGGAGAAATTGAGTTTGACTTGAAGTGAAGAACACAAGGAATGCCAAAACTTGGCGACAAATTGCACTTCCAGGTTAGAGATGATTTCCTAAGGTAGACCATGAAGTCTAAAGATTTTTAGTATGAATAATTGAGCCAACTTGAGAGCTGATGGAAGACTGGTAAGGTCTATGAAGTGAGCCATCTTGGTGAACCGGTCAACTACCACCCAGATGGTGTTGAACTTGATTGAAACTGGAAGATTGGTAATGAAGTCCATCAATATATGTGTCCATGGCTGGAGACTGTCGAGGTACTTTATGCTGGGCGCACTTGTTTCAAGAGGCAATAAATTCTTGGACATCTTTTTTGAGAGAGTGCCACCAGTAATATCTGTAAATGAAATTGAAGGTCTTTTGTATGCCTGCATGACCTGCGAAGTGGGAAGCATGAGCCCAATATAGCAGTTTCTTGCATAATGCTGACTTGACAAGACCTCCATCCTTTTTTTGTCAAAAAAGAAGCCAGCATCAGTGGGAGAGGTGGCAAGGCAGTTTAACCCTTTTTCCAAATTCTCTTGGTTATATTCAGTCATGGCCTTTGTTTCTCGGAGCGATACTGGATAAGTTTGCCATCTGGGAGGAGATTTTTCAGGGATTCATTCAATTGGACAATCCCATTCACACTGATGTGGAAGAATATCAGCACCAGCTTTACTGAAAACATCAGTTAATTCTTGTAAAGGAGTTAGAGGAGTATCCAGATGAAATGGTACTGCTGAGCATACTGGAAGAACTTTTTGTAGGCAAGAACCAAAGCGGGAAGGTCCCCAAGTGGTGATATATGAGGTTCTCCAGTCAACTTGAGGATTATGCAATTGGAACCAGGGCAATCCTAGAACTATGGAATGTGATGCTTGAGAATGACCAGAAAATGTAAAAGTTCAGAATGCAGAGCACCAATATTGACTCGTAGAGGTCGAGTCTGAAGGGTAATGGTACCCCCTAGGATGTGGCTTCCATCATCCACTGTCAAGTAGATAGTAGTAGAATAAAGCAGACTCTCAATTGGTAATGCCCATTGTTGGACCAAATTTAGATGTGATGAAGTTACCAGCTGCGCCTGAATTCAACAGCACAGAGACTTGCTTGAAGCACTTGGATATTTAAAGACAAACTAAGAGAATGCAATCAGTTTTCTTTGGAGAGGAATGAACTACTCCTAACTTAGCCTCTCCTTGATGAGTTAGTATTGGGAGTTACCTGGACAATTGTTGAGCTTATGAGAAGGAGCAGCAAAGTATAAACAGAGATTCTCAGACTGTTGCCTTTGGCATTCTTCCTGTGCAGGCAACAATCTTTGATTTGCATTGGTTCCTCTTTTGGAGGATTAACTGACTGAAGCTAAACAGTTGCTCTATGCTTGGACTGAATGAATCTCCCTCTCTCAACAGCACATTCTTCAAAATGTATGTCCACCTTGGTGCACAGGGAGATCAAGTCTTCTAATTTGTCCAGGAGATCACGAGTAACAAGAAGAACTTTAATTTTGTTGGATTAGCCATTCCAGAAGGCTGCATAGAATGCTTCATCATTCCAAGAGAGTTCTGATGCCAGTATTTGAAAGTACACCAGGTACTGGCCTACTGTACATAATTTGAACCCTGGCATAGATGTAGAAGGTCTGAGATGCAAATGACACTCTCCCAGGCTCATCAAAGATTCATCAGAATGCACTGACAAATTCCATGTAAGATTTTAGGATGAGAACCAATTTTTCCCATAAGAATGATGCCCAGTCTAAGCCGGCTCCAGATAAAAGAGAGATGACATATGAAACATGGGTATGGTTTGAAGGAAAATTGCTGGGTTGGGCCTTAAACTGTAGGGAAACCATTGCAATTCTTGGGGTTCCCATCAAATTTAGCAGGAGTAAGAATGTGCAGACGAGGTGCCACTGAGGAAACTGTAACCGGAGAAATCAGAATGGACAAAGTGGCAGCTCCTGAGCCTCTCAGAGTGGATTGGATGTTATCCAGCTGGTTAGTAAGTTCTTGGAGGAACTGTATAAATTGACCCTGCACCGCCTCTTGGTGTTCTAGGCAAGCAACAAGATCAGGTGTAAACCCAGTAGCTTGTGCCTGATTCTTGGCTTGATCCATTGGCTAGTACAAACTGTAACACCTGAGGGTTGGTTTTGGGTTGGAACAGGCATGGGAGACTGAAGAGAAAATTTGAGAGGCATGGATGAAGTTAGGTGGTTTGAGCCAGGACCTCCTCATGTATAGATGTGAGGAGGTAGAGATACGACAGTGGATGGTGTGCGCAAAGTTGAGAACAGGAATAGAAATTCTTTATTGAACAGCAGGTTGGATGCTGGCATCAGCTAGTCTGTGAGCAGTGCTCTGAGTGGAGGAAGAGTCCAACATTGTTGTGCCCATACTGTTGTTCTGGAGGGAACTCTGGTGTGCAATTTGTATACCATCATGCTGGGTATACATGCTGAGTGTGAGCAGATCTCTATGCTGTCCAGGAGTGATGCACAGCGTAAGCAAACCTCAGCGCTAGCCTGGACAGGCACCGGTGGTGGTTTTAAGTGTCCGGAGTGTGACACAATCCTAACACTTTCCCCCTGCAGCCTAACCCTAACCTCACTCCACAGCCTAGCCCTAACCCTCCTGTCCTGCAGCCTAACCTTAATGTTGACATTTAAAAAGTTGGCACATTGGTGGTCAATAATTTAACAATTCCGAAATCATACCTGTTTAAATTTTTTTGTCAATATTATGAATATAAAAAAACAGAATATTCTTGTGACAGTACTAATATTTTTTATGAAAACACTAAATTGTTTTAATATCAATAAAAAATACAATATATCCAATCTCATCTCAAATGCTTGTATATGTGTATGAACCAATATTGGTAATAGTAAGCATATATTGGGCCTTATTAAGAGTCATTCAAATGTAATGCCGATGTTCAAGCAAAGCAATTATTTGCAGCTGCATGAGTGAAACATTTTGAAAACCCAGGCAAGACATGCATTAAAGAGTGTACATAATGTAGGTGCTGTAGCAGTTGGGATAGACTGTATAAGAAAGGTGGCTATAAAGTGATGAGTGTACCTGGATAGCGGTTGGGTGGTGGCTAGTAGTGCATGCAAAAATGTGCCATTCTGTGGACGTATTATGTGAGTGTCACAGGCATATCAATGCATAGGAGGCCATGGTCAGATGGAGAAATGGTAGCAGTATGAAATACCGACAATCGGGATCTAGGCAGTCAGAATCCTGATGCCAGGACCCTGACAGGGTTAACATACGGACACTTGTTGGTCAGTATGCTAACCATCCTCCTCTCCATACCCTAACATTCCCTCTTAGGTGTCTAACCCTAACCTCCCCCCATAGTGCCTGAATCCAACCTCCCCCTCCCTGCACCCTAAACCTAACCCTCCCCCATTAGTGCCTAACCCTGACCATCCCCCAGTGCCTAAACCTAACATCTAAACCTAACACCCTCAACCCCACTACTTACCTTCAGCATCCTGGCAGTCAGGATGTAAGCATTGGCATCCCGACCACCAGGATGCAGAATGCATCCCCTAGTAGATGGGAGACCACCCAAGAATGCAGATGCACTTTATTTTTTGTTTGAACCAGGCCTATCACTATATATATATATAAATATATATATATAAATATATATATATATATATATATATTTGGGGGGTTTTTTTGCTTCCAGACATAGCTGTTTCCTATGCCGATCTTTACGTCTGCCATCCCCTGGGACCTGGTCTATCACCATATGTTTGAAGTTTGACATATTGTGTATGCATTCTGCAAATGTCAGGCGATCGGTTGACGTGACCCTTTTCCATTGATGGCAGATCAGCGAGTGTCATGCGGTCTTTAAACGAGCGTATGGTCTTCCCCACATAGCAAAGTCCGCAGGGGCACGGAACTAGGTACACCACATACGAACTTCAACAGAACTCTAATGGTCTCCAGAAATTGGAAAGGAAAGGATTCATTGTGATTGTTCTTGCTGTCTTAAAAGTGGTGCATTCCACTATATAAGGTACACCCCATCTGCACAGAGGGTGATTTCCTTTGGTGATGGTCACAATATTTATTATTTTAATGCGCTAGGAGGCGCCCTTTCTCCACCTTTTGTTCTTCAGAAATGTATGCTGTTTGGGCATGGTAGTAGGAGCAGCCACCCTATATACCTGGGGAGTGTGTCATTTGATGAATACATATTGAGATTGCATTGACTTTATAGGACTTAGCGCCGTGTACTACTCCTGATGACGATGTATTAACATCGAAACGTTGAAACGCATTTGACCTGCCGTTTGTGTGGTTTATTTTGGACGAGTGCCGCCGGTCTGTTTGTATATTGAAGCCCACTGGAGTGGAGCTTCTCCGGAAGGCACCCATACTTTGGTCATATTACATGGGAGTGCCACCCGTACTGGTGTATATATATATATATATATATATATTTACAGTATGTATATATATACATATAATTTTAAGTTACTACATTTTTAATTATTTTGTTCTTATTTTTGTTTTTCCAATTCTGATTCTATAGCCATATTGAAATAAGAGAAACACCCTTCCACTGCCGATGGTTTTCTTACACTTGTGCTGAGGCCATTTTCTGACATTAGAGCTTGTCACATTCCAACATCAATATCACTGCTTTTTTATGAGGTACCAACACAAATTAGACCTTGTTTTTTTTAGAAAACTTTGTATTTACAGAAAAAACTGTCTTTTTATTTACATTATTCTAGCAGGTCAATTTCTTTTTTTAACTGAAATGGCCAAAAGAGTATTTTTAAATTGAAATTTTTGGAAAGCGAACCAAAAGCAAATATGATTTTTTTTCCATCTAATTAACTCTACAAATAAATACTTTGTGGTTCTTGTATTGCCAATATCCCACCTTTCTAAAACAGTAAAAGCAGGAATCTATGTTAAGGATTTGACAAAAAATTCTGCACTTTACATTTTTTTACAATTCTGTTGTATCAATCAATATTGCTGCCCGATATTGTCTGATGATCATGCGGTAGGTGATCACCAGATAATAGCAGGTAAAGGGAACACATAATAGAAATAGGGGGCTCCTCTCTTTCATATGTGAGAAATCCCACAATTACAAGTGTAATTATACCAATATTTCACCTGTTTTTAATCAGCCACAGAACCTGTGTAATTCATGAGTATCTCAGTTTAAAGAGATAGCATGGTAAGCCTATCTATACATATTTACAACTTCATTGATTATTGATAGCACAGTTTGGGGGAGAGTAAACCATTTTGAATTATGCTCGTCTCAAAAAGTTTAAACTAGCACTGGAGTCCCCTAAGATAAATTCAGTTATGTATGCCATCTTTTTCAAAGGAACAATTGAGACAATGGGCCCTATTCAGATTTGGGAATAAGAAAGAGCAAGTAACTATGGGTCTTGGTAAAACCATGTTGCACTGCAGATGGGGCTGATTTAAAATGTGCAGAGAAATTTAGATATATAAGCGGTGTGTCCAATCTGAAAAATTTTAAAAAAGAAGTTGTCCTACATTTGTGGGCTACATGCAAAAGCAGATGGTATTTACCCCACATGCAAAAAAAGTTTGTATTTGCACCATTGCATTGCAACATGGTTTGTCTAGGTTCATAGAGCAAGAAACTATCTTAGTCTATTCCCAAATCTGAAGCAGGCCCAATATGGTTTAAATAGGAAGTTGGCTTGGGCACTCTCTAATACCTCTTTCAGACCAATGACCCAGGAAATGCTCAGGTTTATCAGCCATGAACTTCCTGGGTCCCAGAACCTGACCCTGGTACAGAGCAGGGTTGTGGACCTGGGCCTTAGAGTAATAGTTTGCATTCACACATAGTAAAAACCTGAGTCTATGTACATTCACGTGCATAAACTTGGGTTTTTGCAATGTGTGTGAAGAGGGTTTTAGATGAAGTTTTCCTATAATTGAGGCCATACATAGAAGTCATAGAAGGCTACTGGACATTATCAATGAAATTTCAGCAAATACATCTATACATATTACATAGGATGTACAGTATATAATCTCAGATTCTGATTGATCCTTCTGGGTGTCCAGACTCAACTCCTTTTACAATAATGTCAAAAAAATGTATTCAGTTAAGTAATATGATATTTTTTGTATCTGTTATACCCAGGAAACTATTAATCACATGCATTTCTAATACAGTATTACATATGATGTATCTCACCTCATTTAGACTAATCTGGTAAAAGGGTTTAGAACTAACTGAACTGTGTAGAAGTAAGACAGGTACCTTTTGCATGTAATTTTGGAATATTTGGTATGGCAGAGATTTTGGCTTGCTATGTTGCCTTGTCAATGTATTGTAGGAGTGGTATTTCTGTATATCTACTGTACAGACTCTAGAAGTACAGTAGTTATACTGTATTTACAATGACATGGAAAAAACTGTTGGAGAAATCATGTAGACAAGACTGTAGGTAATTACCCTACTGAACTTGGCCAAGTTTACATTATTTGAACATGGATGTCTCCTATGGGCCATGACTTAACGGTAGTGTAGGTCCTCAAAATAAAGCAGTTGACCATTTTGTATACTGCATGTTAGCAAGTATTCTGAACCTAAATTCATAGGAGTCTGGTCTAAATAAGTTCAATCATGTGCAATAAGTGGAGAAAATATGATTTTGATGGATCCTTATGGGTGAGTGTACAAAGGGAAGGGGAATAGGGAAGAGGGACTGCAGCACAGGCAGAAAACAAAATTGATCTCAAATTGTAAGGAATTCAAAAAGATATGTTCATATATCAAAAATGCAAAAAATACAAACAATATTATGAGGAAAGTCTCATGATCATATATATTAATTAACAGAGGTGCTCCCACAGAGTTATGTATCCATAAACAACAAGACAAAGAGAAGAAGAGATAACTCCTATGGCTGGGGTACGCTTTGTCATGTTAAAACTGTACTTTTATTATTAAATATATAAAATTGAAACTATTATGGGGAAAAAATATTTAAAGAGAAAAATGTATATTATACAAACGTGTTAGATGAATAATTAATAATATATACAATGTCCTTGAAAAGAGGAAAATATAAAGTTAACATATCTCATGGATCTATAATAAAATATGAATAGTATCCATTGACTAAGTCCAAAACCTGCATAATAAGAAATTCAATATTGTTGCCAAGAAATGACACTGTATAATGCTGTGAATATATTCACACAATCTCTAGTATGATTAGTAGTACAATGTGTGTAAAAATACACAATTATGTCAAACAACAATAAGCAGCAGTGTATATGGCAGTGCCCATGCAAATCAATACATTTATTTTTAAACAACATTATTACTACAAAGAACAAGAAAAATAAATGGTCTACAGATAAATAATTAATTTCATCATAAAGTGCTGAGTGCAAAAACATAAATTAGTAAACTGGAGAGTACAATTGCTAAATATTCATGGATGTCACCAGAGACAAATGTCCAACAGGTTATATCAGAAGATATCTATTGGACCTTATTGTGTAATATCTTATACTATTAATGAACACAAATATATAATTTGAGGCAAAAATACAACATATATGGACAAAATGTATTTAATTCATAAATAGAACACTGCATAAACCATTTCAAAAACATAATAATAGAATGCAAGAAATATAAAAAACAGCGCTACCACAGAATTAATAGTGGACAGTTAGGTCGTAAAAGACACAAATTTAATACAGTTACCTTAAGAAAAAAGCACATATAAATGGGCATACACAGAATCAAGAATGAAAATGAAAATAAATATAAAAGCCACATATTAGTGTGAAAAAATCATGTCTGATAAATCCTTGGTGGAACCTCCTTCCAAATAATGCACAGTCATATAGGCCTAAAAGAGTAAATTTAAGACAGAGATATCCCTTTAAGTGATAAGATTACTGGGAATAGATGAGGGTTTTGCCATAGTCCCTGGGCACGTGCAGTGTCTTATGCAGATATAAGTGGGGCTGTCATCCTACTCCGGAATTGCATTGAATCGCAGCTTGCTCCTGAGGAAGCTGAATGGATCTTAACCAGTGAAACGCATTGAGATATACATTGCACCTGGAGGCAATCCTTTCTGTCATTGCCAACCACCCACCTTGGACTTCTAAACACCTGTTGACTTTGGCGATTCATTGTACCCCTAATAGGGAATATTAAGATGAAGAGATAGTGCCTGTGTAATTAACAGGACAGGGTTCTGCTTTTGCCAGTCTTGCTAATGTATTGGACTGGGAATGAGAGTCGCTGTTCTGCGGCACAGTAAAGAAAGAAAAGGTGCTTTCTCTGCTGTCAGTGTGGGCAGTGTATTCACCCTGTAACTGCAGCAATGCAGCGTAAAAATACATAGGCGGCAGCTGATGAGAGTCCAGTGAAGAAATAAAATAGATACCTGTCAGCAGAGAGTGGGGAGAAGATGTACTGCCAGCACTAGGAACTATGGTGCATGAAGTCCCTGTGCGCACAGAGACTCCCGTGGAGACGTGGCCCAAGGCACTTTTTGCCTGGAGGCTTTTTCAAGGAGTCTCACGTGTTTCTGAACAAACCACAAGTAAATACACGTGGCTGCTGGTTGATTGGACGTAAAGTCCTCAGTGACAATGTAGTCCTCCTATGTTCTCATCCGCAGATAAAAGGGTATTGCACCTATGTAAATATAATAGTGCAGGTTAGAGTCACATACTGCAGTCTGTTATATGATCCTGTTATAATCAGATATAATGTAATCCCTACACATAAAGAAAAAGAGGGGTAATAATATCAACCTATCTTAATGGTCCACCATAAAATGATGGCAAATAGACACTATTAAATTGCTAAGTTCTAAAAGTCAAGAAGAGCTCATTTTACAGCAGTGCTGTTATAAAGTAGCAAATATAAATAGAATTTTAATATAAAGGTTAGCGACTGCACTAATGTAACAAATATTCAAAACTGCACAAAGGGAATTGAAATCATGAAAAGTAAAAAAATAGACAAACAGAATGAGTAAAATTAAAGCACAAATGATAATGATAATGAATATTAATGATGTTCATAATAATTATTACATACAGAAAAATAATTATATGTTGTCATGCTCTAAATATTAAATATATATATATATATATATATATATATATATATATATATAAGAAAAAAATATTAAAGTGAATAAATGATTGGATGTGAAAAATTTACAATTATAAATGTATTGCTGATTTATGCCATCATAATTAGGTAAAGTCATACTGGGGACAAAAATTAAAATGAACTATACAAATTTTACCCCGTGTATAACTAGTCCCAGGTGATATGGTACTGATAATGATAATAATGATAATAAAACCTATGTGTATTCATATGATAAAGATAGTAATATGCTTTAATGTGTAGATGAGAAACAATGTGATATGTGTAAAAGAAGGGGTGCAGTGCTATAGAAAGAAATTACATGTGAAAAATAACTGTGCAAAAGACAAAAAAATCAAACAAGTGAGTATGTCAATGTCAATGTGAGTATATCTGTGCTTCTAATAAAAATGTGTAGTGATGTGTTGTGAAGATGAGAGGGGGTCTGTTTCCAAATAGTGTAGCCTGTGATATGTGCAATTAATATATATAATTAATTAAAATACATCACACTGATAATAATTCAGAAGGATAATATATATTTGATAAGGGTATTATATATGGAAAAATACTGTATGTAAAAAAGATAAACAAAAAAAGGAGAGAAAACGAGGGAAATAAAAATGTATTTATATATTCAAAAAAGGGCTGTGGTTGATGATCTCGTTTAAGCCATTATGGGTTCAATGTACCCATCTTAAATGTCTACTCACACTCCTACTCACACTCCTTTCTGATATTGCCACCTCTAATGTCTAACTGTAATCTTTCAAGGCCAAATGCTTGGAGATCTTTCCACGACCTGTTATGTTGTACCAGAAAATGCTTCACCACAAAAGTATTTTTTTTCTTTTTGGAGAGATCTGAGACAGCATGTATAAAGTTCCCTATATGTTCAAGTAGATGTTGTTTTAATGGGTGAGTGGTCATACCAACATATCTTTTGGGGCAGGTGCACTCAAGGCAGTATAGTACTGCTGGAGTGCTACAGTTAATGAACTGATGTATTTTATGATTAGTACCAAAATGGTCAGTGATTATGCATTTTTTATCATGATGTGACATGCCTTGCAATGTCCACATAGGTAGGAGCCGCAAATTAGAGGATCTTTTTTGGTGGCTTTAATAAAATGTACCATTACATCCTTAATATTTCTAGCTCTCCTTCACCTCATTTGTATGTTAGGTTCTAAATGTTGTTGCAAGTCATCATCCAAAAGAAATACATGCCAATGCCTCTGTATAATTGTAGTTAGTTCCTGCTACTCTTGACAGAAATCCCCTATGCATCTCAATTTCTCCTGTTTAGATTGTTCTTTATTTAAATTTTCAGGGAAAATTAGAGATTCTCTTTGAATCTTTGAGATCATGCACCTTGCTCTTTTCACCATTTTCTTGCTGTAACCTCTCTGTGTGAGCCTGGTCATCAGATCCTGACATTGAATTTTAAAGACTTTTTCATCATAGCAGTTTCTGCATAATTGCAGAAATTCACCTTTTGTAATGTTGAGAATAGTAGGTGAAAAATGGTGACTATTGTGGTGTAGGCGATTATTCATTGTGGTCGGTTACCTGTGTAGGTCTGATGTCAAATTACCATGTTCATCAATGTTAATTTTGAGGTCTAGGAATGTGATGGTTTTGGGATTAATCTCAAAAGCTAATTTAAGATTCTACATATTGTCATTGAGCTTCATCAATAAGTCAAAAACAATTATATTTTGTGCCAGTCCATTTCACCAAAATATCATCAATGTAACGGACCCACAAGGGAACATGCATGGTGTATTCCTCATTCTCTTCACTAAATGCATAGAAGTGTTCCCACCACCCCAAAAACAAGTTAGCATAAGTGGGAGCACATGCAGCTCCCATTGCAGTCCCCCTCATTTGTAAATACAATTTGTTGTTGAAAACAAAGTAGTTGTTGTTCAGAACAATTCACAAAAGTTCTATAATGGATCCTTATGGGTGTCCAGTCCCAGCTCCTTGTACAATAATGCTAACATTTTGTGTTTGTTCAGACAACTAATATGATAATTCATTGTTAAGTTTGCACAGTTTTTTTTACTTTTCAATTGTTCTTATAACTTACTGTTTTGCTGACAAATTGTGTATTGGTTATTAGTATATTTATTCTGTTTTATTTTTTAATTTTTTGTAGTGTTTTTATCAAGGTCTTCCACAGCCTAGCATGTGCTCTTTATTGTAAAAAAAATAAAAATAACAAGATGTAAGATTAATTATTATAGCAAACTAAAGCTGTTTTTCTTACCATGAGGAGTTTTCAAAATGTTAGGAGGTGAACCATGAGCGAACAGGGCTTTGAATGCCAAGGCAGTGAAGGGTGAAGGGAGTGAAGGGTAGCAAATGTGTTAGAGAGAGGTCAAGGTAGATGAGTAGGAAAAAGTGACCCTTTTACTTACCAATGATTAGAACATTGCTAAATTAAGTGAGAGCACTATCAGCAAAATGTGAGGGAGGGTGTGTGTTAGTGACTATGGAATGAAAAAGATGAGTGTGTAAACCTTGTCTTCAATAACAGAAGACAAATAAATGATGGTATGTACCTTGAAGTAAAATTGTCTCTATTGACTTTTCAGTGGTATGGGAACATATTTGTAGGTGGTGGGTCTATTTTAAGTGCAGGGGTAAAGGTTTGGATCAGCAGAAATATCGGAATTGCCTTTTCTAGGACTGTATTGACTGTTATGTTGTATAATTAAACTGTAACATTGGGCAAATCAGATTTACAGTAGGAGAGAGAATTGGTTTAAATAAGGCTTTGGAAAAGATCAGTGGTTCTTAACCTGCTAGTTGCACCCAAGCCTATGGGTACAGGTTTCAGCTTGTATGGAATATTCCCCTTCCCCCACTGGCATCAGTAGCTATGTTGAGAGATGTAGTTTGTTAATTTTATACTGTAATACTTATTGTAGTGTACAAGTTGCCATGTACTGTCTTGTCATTTGCCCTCTGTACAGTGCTGTGGACCACATTTGGCAACCTACAAATAATAATAATAATAATAATAATAATAATAATAATAATAATAATAATAATTATTATTATTATTATTATTATTATTATTATTATTATTATTATAATGTGACTGGATTACCTTGCTCCATTAGGCAATCACATATATTTTGAAGTACTAATTATAACCAATTACCCACTACACCCATTGCCCAGAAAACTTGCTGCAACCAGCATGCTCCTATGCTGCACCTTCAACCATTTTTTTCACTCAGGCTTATTACTGGCACCTGATACCATTTCTCCTAGGGTTCTGCATCGGTATCTTTAACTACTTGCCCCTGGGTATGTATGTACATTCTACTGCAACACTTCTTGGCTAGTGTTGGCTAATTCAAACTGGTCTATTACCATGAATCAGAGTGCATGATAGCTGTCAGAGGGCTTGAGCTAAAAGATACTGGGCTTAATCCAGAACAGACGTAGAACAGAGCAGCATTTTGCACTATTGTTGTGGTCATAGGATTCAGCAGATGAGTCATCTTGAAGGCAATATGTTTATTGCTCAATGTCTTGAAAGAAACAATTGCACTTGCTGAAAGTGCACTTGGTAATCACAGCATACTGATGTTAAGGAAGGGCAATCTTTCCTGATGTTCAATGGATACTCACTCTGGGACCTGTTTTTTTATCATATTGTAATACCAAGTACCATAGGGGATAAAAGCTCACCCTAGGTCCCTTAATCAGTCAAGCTGAGTGCTTGTACTGTGCCCAAGACCCCTAGACCTGAACACAGACAACTGTTTCTCCATAGTTAAATAAAACTCACATTTTAATTGCATTTCTTATTTCAAATATCTATGACCAAAACCAGTTTGGCTTAAACACCAAATTAGTTTGGCTTAAACACAATTTCTCCTCCTCCTCCTCCTCCTCCTCCTGTGGAATTGTTTAGGCCACACTGGATCACATCATCAAAATATTAATTAAAAATATGTGTACACAGGAAACCATGTATAAGAATGCATAGACATAACCAACACAGTCATTAAAACAACTATGCACATATAAGGAAATGTAGCTTAAATAATATTTTCATTAAGGCCCTGTGGTTTAAGAGTTTGCATCTTAAGTATCCATGCAGCTTCCTGTCTGCAAACAATAACTTCTTGCATCTGTCACCACCCTGACAGGTATTCATATGTTCCACAGCTGCTACTTCTAAACCTTTTGGGTCCTGACTTGTCAGAAAGTCAGCTCTTATAAAAGATCATTACTGCTCACAACCCACTATGCACCTGCTACTTGAGATAAATGTCAGAGCACGGAGAAATGCGTTGAAGGCTACAGATGCTTGACTCTATCACTAGCACTGCTCAGCGCTGTAATTGCCTTACTTTAAAGTGGCTGGTCCTTATTTGTGATGGGATTGCAGCTACATTGTTGGGAGACCCATCCTCTGAATGGCTGTTTAGACCTAAATCACCAGAGACAGTACATGTTGGATAATAACATCATTGCCTACAAGGAAACACAGGAATTGCTACCTCACCCTCCCATCCCCTTACTAACCAGTACGCATGTTCCAGCATTAGCGTCGGTATATTGGAGCTCCCTCTGAGTACTGGCTGTGGCTATAAGTGGAGGTAGACTTTAAACCAGTGAGTATCATTGAGGAAACTTTGTTCCCTACCAAATTTTATTATCTGAACTGCCTTAGGTTGGACTGTCACTTGATTCAACCACCTTCCAGCATATTTTATGCCTCTGGATCATTCAGAGGATCAACCTAAGGCTGCTACATATTGAAGCGCTGACTTTATATTGGAGCATATTGCTACTTTTTACAGCTAGTTCATTAAATTTTTATTGGAACAATGTGATTGCAATTTTGTATCCACATGTTTTAGAGAACTGTAGCACTCCACCTCTCTGGAGCTTTGTATGAATGAATTTATATATGAACACCTAATAATATTTATTCTCACATTTGATATTAGTTTTTTTTCTAAGTGCTATTTTGCTGTGTTATTTTTAATAAATTGTTTTTATTAAATTATTGGTGTATTAAATCATATATTGTTCTAAGCGCCACTGCATAAAATTTGCTTTGCCTTTTTGTGAGGAGAGTGGCATTCTCCTTTTATACTAGAATCTTGGCTGCTGGAACACTATTTGAGTTTGTTGAACTCATGGGTCACTATACTGTAGGTGCCAGGGTATTTTTGCTTATTTGCTTGTGTTATATGTTTTGGGTATACTGTATAGGCAAGTTTGTGCTTTTCTTTGATATACAGGAAGTCTGCTGTATATTAACAAAATTTGTAGTGAAATGGGAATTTATTAATGAGAAACAGTATGGTTGTGTATAGTATTATTTGATGAACAATCATGCAAATAACTCACCAGTTCCAGTAGGGAAGAGGCAAGGAGAGCACTAACATTACAGTAGATTTAAAACTATTTTTTTTTATTGTATCAAAACAACATGTTAAAATGTAGTAACTGCAGTTTCTGGTTCCACAACTTTTTTCAGGTTGATTGAAGTTAGGAGTCTTGTGAATGCCTGTTGTTTGGCTCATCCTGATGCTATGTGTTATTCTTGTTTTTCCTTATCTCAACACTCCTTTACTAGGATTGACCAGTCTACTTTAGCTATGCTGCAATCCTATAGCTTTCTCCTATTTTGGTGTCTGCAATTCAAGTACTTAGGCATTTCAGTTACACATACTGCTACTGATTATATCTCCTTAAATATACAACATTAGTTAGATTATTTTAAGGCTTGGTCCCAAGTATGGTAACATTTTCCCCAAACAGTTACAGGTAGGATAAACTTGGTGAAGATGATCATACAGCCAAATTAGTTTTTTTTTACAACATTATCCGGTTTACATTCCTGTTTCCTTATTTTCATCTGTAGCCTGCACTATGACCATTTATATTTGGAGGAATAAAGGTGCTTGTGTTGTGTTTTGTTTTAAGTAGGCCTGGGGTGGGGGGTCTAGCACTACCTGATATGCAATTAAACAATTTGGCTGCACATATAGTACACCTTTGGGATTGAGTTGAGAGCTGGAGCATGGGGATGCACACTGGGCTTTACTACACCAGGCTGGTCTTCAGTTTAACCAGTTCCAGTTTTTGCCTGCTACAGACGTATCCACCTTTGTCTAGCCTCAATACACCATGTGGCACAAGAAGCATGGCACAAGTGAGCCACCAGGTCACTTGTAACTCACCTGGCTCCGGGTGTCTTTTTCACATCTTTTTTTGCCTGATTATGCATCTTAGTTACAATGTAGAGTTTGTGCTGATTAATTTGATATTTAACACTTGTTTATATGTGCGTGACTGAGTCTGTAAATGGATCAGGGTGTATAAAAAAGCCACAGCTGTTGCATCATAGCATTTAGTTTATAGATTCAAAGACTCACTCCCTCATGCAGAGGTGGTCACAAGAAGCGATCGCTCTCTCTGAATGAGGGCGGCCGCTTCTTTTTTTTAATGCGGCCTCCTGGTCACTAGCTAAGCTATGGGTTACCACCCACAACTTAGCGACCGACCAAGTTGATGGTTGCGATGGTCAAGACCATCGAGACCATCGGGGCTTGCGACGAGACCCTAAGGTTGGGTCTCGGCAACCGCAAGCCCCAGGGAGCTTCCTGCTCTGATCGAGCAGAAAGCTCCCCACTGACATCACTGCTGATGTCAGTGTGGCTACCCACAAAATGGCAGGTGTTCACTTGGGAATGCCTCCATTTGTGTAGCCACCCCCCCACCCTGCCTACAAAATGGGCCGAGCTGTTGATCAACATTGACAGCCGGCCCTTTTGTAGTGAGCTCAGGAGCGAGAGAGCTTCTCTCTGGCTCCAGGGCTTACGCACATGCAGTGTGGCTGCTGCGTGTGCGCAGGGCCTTAACATCGACCCAGGTGCGAGCGCTCAGCGCTTGTGACCCGGTCTGAATGAGGTCCTCAGTCACACACAGATTGTCACATTTTGGGTTTTAGATCCAAGTCAGGACATATGGACTGGGCTACAGACTGTAGCAGAATAGTGGTGGTATTATTAGAGGTCTACTCATGGATGAAATCCATGTGGTAAATGCCAGGAACCTTCAGGAAGGTCAGTGATATCTGCAAGGCTCCCACTCTGCCCTTGGCATCAATTGAGTGGAAATCAACCCCTTACCCTGAATATAGGGATAAGGTGCTAGAACCAGTTTTTGAGAACTCAGGGGAAAACACAGCATGTAATTCAGTTAATCAGTAGCCTGCCTGATATCTGCTAACAGATGCTGCCTACCAATTATCAGAGCTGGTTCACTGAAGCCTAAATCCTCAAGAAAGAAACTAGATCCAGCACCCAGTCACCAACAACCAGAATGAAAGTTGTAGCAAAGATTAAGCAAGATCCCCAACACTCTAGAAGAGGGCCCACAGGGCAACAGCCATAAATAAAAGTACCATGGGTATGATGAGGATTGAGCCCCAAAGAGGTCAGGAGCTGCAATGCTGAGTAAAAGCAGTATAATGCAGGTCATGAGTAAACCGACTCACTTGAGCCTACAATGAGCAGAAGAGATATACTCACCAGACTTGCTAGTAGACAAGATCACTGTGGCATAATACTTGGCAAAGGAAGCCCTAGGAGAGTCTTAAGAGGCAAAGGATACATCAGAATACAAGCAGGCTGGAAATTAAAAAAAATTCACAGACTTGGACTATAGATGAACCAAATAAGAACTGTAAATTGCAGATGTAGAACTGGAATGAAACCTTAGACTTGAACTGGACTTGGAATGGAAAAAGCAGCATCCCGCTGGAGATGAACTGCAGGCTTCAACTGGACTGTAACTATATGTAGCAGCAGGGTAGCCAGGGTGGAATATGAGGATAGAACCAGACTGGGACCGGATATAACTGCAGAGTAGCCAGAGTGGAACTGTAGGCTTGAACCAGAAAGGGACCACAGTTAACTGCAGAGTAGCTGGAGTGGAACTGGAGGTTTGAACAGGATTGTGACCGGAGGTAACTGCAGAGTAGCCAAAGTGGAACTAGAGGCTTGAAGTAGACTGGAACCTGAGGTAACTGCAGAGTAGCTGGAGGCTTGAACTGGACTGGGACCAGTGGTAGACATGAGAGAATAACAGTGGTTGAGCAAGACTGGATCTGGTACTTGAACACATGATGGTAGGTGCAGGCTTGGAAACAGCATACAGCACAGAACTGCGAGTAAATGAAATTATAAAAACAGAAAAAAACTGAGTGCTGTCAGAGAGCTGCTGGTAAATAGGGGATGTGAGCCCCTATAAAATGTGGAACAAAACAAAAAAATTTTAAATACCAGTGCTGTGTCTATATGATAACTATAGCTAAAATATCAATGGACAGTTGATATCAACAAAATAACAAAAATGTATTGAATGATTGCAATAATCTTAGAAAATATATAAAAAATATGTGAAATAAAAATAATAAAAATGGAATTGCTACAAATATTGATATAGAGGAACAGTGTAGTGAGTTCCTTGATTGATACTCCCTCCAAATGTAACACAATCAGGTGATGGGTAAATCAAGTGAAAAGACTTAGAATATCCCTTAGGCGATGAATTACTGGTATCAGTCACAAAATGGTCACAGTCCTTGGCGGCATGCAGCGGCCATAGCAGTAATGTTCCAGAGCTGTGGTGTTCCACTGGAGCAGGAGAATGGTGTCAAAGTAAACAGGGATTGAAAGTCCAAATTGAAGAATGCTGCAAGCTATAGGAGGGATATCACAGGGTCTCTGAACTCAACGCATTTCAGTGGTTAAGGATACATCAAGCTTCCTCAGGAGCATATCCATGAGTGGTCCATAGTGGCATATATATAGGGTTCTCAATCAAGAAATAAGTGGCACATGTGTAAATCAATCAGTCAATCATGACTGCCATTTTACATCTAAAAATACAAAAAATACAAATTATCAACTGTCCAATGTTTAATATAAAAATTTATCTAAAATCCCACGTCACATAATACAGATCTAAGAAAAAAAGGGCATATTTATCTTATCCTGTTAATCGTATCAGCGGGCATCCGTGTCACATGATAATCCACGTGACCCAGAAGTCCGCGGAAAGGTAAAAGCAAAAACTCCTCAATTTACAATCAAACTTCATATAAACATCCCCCAGTGGATGTTCTAATCATGATGAGCATATTGAATTAAGGTAATCACGAGAAAACTCTCATAGAGTCAGAAGAAGTTGCTCAAATAGAGTAAAAAGTATTGCGTTTACAAATGTGAAACTACATGTCCCATGGGTCTCAGAAATGTCACGTGGGTCGTATCTTGTCCTGTGATGTCCGGTCATAGTGCTCACAGTCTAGGTTAGCAAACTGAGCTTGGGACTACATATCCCATAATGGTCACATTGTGTTTTATCATGTGACTCTAAATTAGCGATCATGTGAAACTGTTCTAATCACGTGACCAAGAGTAACTCAATGGGATAGCTAGAAGCTCACAATTATACCAAGGATACCATAGATACAACTACACATCCCATAAATCTCGATAGTGGTCACATGAGTTGTTTTCTTAACACATGACCACGGTAAATTGTCAAAGAATGATAATAATAATAATAATAATAATAATAATAATAATAATAATAAATTAAAATAATAATAATAATGATCAATCTGAAACTATACGATCACATAATGAAGATTATAAAGTAAATTTAAATGCATACATAATTACATGGGTACAATGAAAATGTGTGACCTCAGCTATATTGTCTACTGATCATACGACCCATAGGTCAATAAGTTGCACTCAGGGCCTGATTCAGACCCGCATGCAAGCGCATTGCGCTCGCAAGCGGGTGGATGGTGGCCCAGTGCGCATGCCTTGGCGCATGCGCGAACCCCGGAGCGAGCGCAAAAAGCACTCGGTCCGGGACTCACTACAAAAGGGATGGCTGTCAATATTGACTGACAGCTTGCCCCATTTTGTAGGCATGGCCAGGGGGTGGCTTCACAAATGTAGGCATTCCCATGCGAACACCTGCCATTTGTGGGCGGCGCCGCTGACATCACCAGTGATGTCAGTGGGAGAGCTTCCGGCTCTATTTGAGCCAGAAGATCTCTGGGGCTTGCGGCCATGGGACCCTACCACAAGGGTCTCATCGCAGGCCCGATGGTCGCGATGGTCTTGACCATCACGACCATCATCATGGCCACTCGCTATAGCTGTGGGTGGTCACCCACAGCTATGCGAGCGGTCAGGAGGCCACTCCTAAATAAACCAGCGCCTGCCCTGATTCAGAGCGAGTGCTCGCTTTTTGCGAGCACCTCTGAATCAGGCCCTCAGAACCATATGGAGGAAATGGTAACTGCAGCTAAATATAGAGAATGTGTACATTTTGTTATGAAATTACATGGTGAAAGAAACTAAATAAGATGATAAAGACTGGAATGAATCAAAATAAAAAAGCAAATATCGTAAATTGAATGCTCAGAGGCAGCAGCTGCACAAATCCAGCAGCACAGGTTCAGGAGGTGGATCAGAGGTAGCACTTACACATTAGTGAATGAGATCACTGAAAGGTAAAGAACAACATTGTTTCAACAAGGTGCTTATGTTAGGTGAAGACTTAAATAAGGTGCTCTTTTCAGAGATAGGCTGAAGTGGTCATACAAGTGCTGAAAACAGGTAGCTTATCTGATCAGACAATAATTGGCTGTGCCAATGAACCTGAGTAAATGGATTGACTATGCCATAGGACTGTAAAGCCCACCTTGGTAAAGCATGACTGGATGGGGTAAGAGTGACTAAGTCCTAGTTTCTGTGACACTGATATATCAAATTAATTCATTAGCACAGACTCCTAGTGTATCCTAGTTGCATCACTTTGCAATTAAGATGCATTTTTTGGGTGAAAAAATGCAAAAATAAGCCAGATGCTAGCAGTCACATGGGACCTGGTAAGAGGGACTGTTAGGCATGACTGCAACAAGAATATATGAGGACACATAAGTACATCCTCTCTTGGGTGCTCTCCCGCAAATTTAGTGCATGCTTGTAAAGTTTGACAGTCTAATTGATCCTTGTTTCCCACTGTGGGGTAATTCTGCCTTTTTTGTAATCTTAATTCTAGGAAGATAATATTGTATTTTTATTACACCCTGATGTTATATTTTGGAGATGGGAAGTTCTTCTCTCGGAAATGATAATGGAAGGGTCATTTGGAACCTCTCTGGATGATGAATGGATATTTTTGCTTGGTTCTCCATGGTTTATGTCTGATTTTAATAGATTACTGTAAATTTTATACAGTACACAGAGTCTACTGGACCTTGGTATGTCCTATTAAGCTTGGGAGGTTGACCTCAACCCCCTAAATGTGATACTCCTAACACTGACTTCTGGCAGCTGCTTTAGTCATGCCACCCTATGTCTGAGTTTTGGTCTTCTATTGTATTCTGTGTAGGTGAGAATAGGGTTGGGGTTCCTCTCTTGGACCCAACAATTTGTATATTTGTCTTAAACCTAAAATATCTAAATTTATATTTGTAATCATATGTTTCTATGCTTTAAATGTTGTCCAAAGTACTCACTGCTAGGTGCTGTATGGCTTCACAGGTTCTGCTGTTGTTTGCTTTCTGGCTTGGTCTGGTGAATTCCACTATTTCACATAAATGTTTTATGTATTCTAAGCATAAGTGTTCTACCAAATTCGATAAAGTATGGTCTCTATGGTAGTCTTTCTGATTTGCCCTAGAGCTGGAGTATACTTCTAGTGGCATGGCTGCAGCCCCCCAGTAAATTCTGCCACCTCAGTGTAGTCAGTGCAGTCCATGACTGACTTGGCAACACTGTGAATGGCAGTAGCTTCCTATTGGAAGCACTATCTGCCAGTCAGAAACACAACAGGCAGTCTCAGGGAGGAGGCACCTCCCCCTGGGACTGCCAGCCCAGGCTTCTATTAGTAGATATTTGCTACTCTGTCTTTCAGCCATCCCTACCCAGCTCTTAGGGGCTGCAGATGATTACCCTTGGAAGCCGGTGAAAATGTGCATGTGCGACTCCCCGCTGTGAGTGCATATTTGTCGGTCCCAGTGCCTGTGTCACATTGATTTTGCAGGTGCCGGGACCTGGTCAGGGCATGCCAGCGATAAGTTTTCTTCAGTCCCCTCTCCTTCTTGGTGACAGCAGCCTCCTCCTCTACGAGGGTAGGAGCCACCGCTGCTTCTATCTAATACTTTTTTGGTGTATTATGGGTGTCCTTGCCACTTTTGTTTTTAGTTTATATATTGCAATTTCTGTGAGGCCTCATGTCTGAGAACAAACTTTGATATTATCTGTGATTTTTTTAGCCCTTTCTTGGTCTTAATGTTGCACATAATTCATTGATTTCTTTTTTCTTTTGTATTTTTTGTATTTGTATATTGTTGTTGTAATCTTTAATAAAAACAATACTAAACTAAAAAAGAAAAGTTACTTTCTTGACACTGGGTGGGGGCACAGTTTGAACTTTTTGTATATTTATCCTTTCTAATGACAATTTTATTATACAGTATGCTAAAAAAATCCAAAGTCCAAAGAAAAACTAGTATAATACAAAGAGATTTGAAATACTGAATATTGTATATAGCATATAAAACATTTTAACAATTTGAGACTAAATCATTCATATTTCAATTAATTGTACTGTAGATTAAATATTTTAATTGGAAGTAACAAAATACTTTACACGGAAATAATGTGATTCCACATAATGTGATTCCACATATATTGTGTTAATATATTTTTTTTTATAATTTTTGTTTAACAGTTATTATGAATATATTTTAAAATTGTTGTGCTGAAAGTTAATATGTTTTTTGCATATGAATGATATTTAAAATTAATGTTTTTTGATGGGAGAACATTAGTAATGACTTGTTATTATTTTTCTCATTTCAAGTCCTTAATAGGGGCTTAAGGGTTTTTCATGATTCCTCTATTGCTTTTGTAAAGATTTATTTTCTGTTGTTTATAATAATATAATAAGTTTTATGTGCAGGATATTTTATTACCTCCTGGAATCTTTTTTTTACCTCCTAATTATTTATATGATCTTTGTTTTTTTTAAGAAGAAGAATTTAGCTCTTGGCAGATTAATCAAGCCTTGGAGAGAAATAAAATGGAGTAGTTCTCTAAAGCAACCAATCAACTTTTGTCATTTCAAAAACTGCAAGATAAATGACATTTAGAACTTGATTGTTTGCTCTGGGTAACCTTTCTATTTTATCAGCCTCTCCAAGGCTTGATACATCTTCCCCAGAGTGTACTTCTGCTTCAAATACAATAACTTTATTTTCTGCCGGTTAGACATGAAAGAGGTTTTAGTGCTGGAGCTCTCAGGTGGGAAATATTTGGGGTTTGTACCTTGCAAAACAAGCCTGAATGGGCATAAAATTCTAATAAGGACTAAAGTACAATGGTACTTTGGTTTTACCAGAGGCAAGATTGCAAGATTACCTGGGAACACTGTAGGCTAAATCATTGATATTTTGCAGTGGAATGAAGAATAAAGCAAATATTCTGTGGAACAATTTTAAAATGTTGCTAATCCCTTCCACTGAAAAACAAGTAATACCTATAGTTCATATTTTCCATTCAAAAAGTTGTTTAACATGTATATCTAAAAGTCCTTTCAAGCATGAGGATGCTTATTTTGTTATACTAGATTATAACTATTTATAAAGGTGCATAAAGAACTCACAACAAAAACTAGCCTTGACTTTGGCATCTAAGTGCTACATTAATTGAATTACAAACAGGTTTCAATTAACTGACAATTCCATTTTAAAATAATTAATTATCTGCAGAATTAGCTGTTATAGACAATGATTGAAGGGAAAAAATGGGGAGAGTGAGGGAAAAAAAACACTACAGCTTTGTCTTTGCAATTTGATTACAGTACAGGGAACTCAGAACCATTTGTGATATTTCTCAGTTGTGCTGGAATATTTAAACTGGTAATTAAAGGCTTTTTAATGCCTAGTTGCTGGTAATGAAAAAAAATAAAGTCTTGGAAAAGCCAAGTTCAAAATTACAGGAACTTAATTCTGTGGTGTTTGCGGAACAACAAACACCTAGTAATATGCAGTGTTTGCTGAGAGTGGCAATTTTAACAAAGGAAAAAATGCTGAAGCTATTTCAAAGATTGGGTAATTGTGGTGAGTCTCTATAGTAGTATAAAAATATATGATTTAACTGAACTCTCTGGACGTTAAGGACAGATGGAATCTGTAGTTGTAGATACAGAAAAGCTGCAACTACAATATGTTACAGAACAATAAAATACTTTCTTTATGAAATTATTCTACAGCCTAGTTGTTAAATGCTAGATGCCGGTTTATTGAGTGAAACTGATGAACAGCTATAATTTATTTCATGACTATTACATTTATGTAAGGATGTGGATTTTTTTTATGAAAATCTATGATTTTATAACTTTTCATGAAATTGTAAACTATTGAATACAGAAAACCATAATGACCTGGTTTGTGTAAGTAGTTATATCAGTCATGGTCACTGCTATGGTAGCCAAATGGAGTGTCTAAGTAGTAGTCAATTTAGGAATAGTTGTCTTGCATGGACACAACACACACTGCATGTGACCTTTGTCCATCACACAAAGACAACAATTGCTTCAAACTAGTCACAGATGGTGCTTTTAAACAATGATAGGTCAAGATCTAAACATCATATTATTGTAAACCTGTAAATGCACTATATATATATATATATATATATATATATATATATAGTGTATGTGTACAAAAATGGGAGCAACTGCTTGCATTGGAGCCCTTTTAAATGGGATGCAGTTACTATACCAACATGCGGCATCCCAGCAGAAGAAATCCTTGTGCCGGAATGCCACTGTCCAGCTACAAGACTGGCATCAGAATACAGACAGTAGGTGACATCCTGACACCAGAACCCCAACAGCCAGGATGCTGAATGTGAGTATAGCAGGGCTGGTTAGGACTTAGCTGTGGGGGGGCGTTAGGTTTAAGAATCAATGGGGGGTTGAGGATAGGCTAGGGGAGGGGTAGGTTAGGGTTAGGTACCCCTGGGGGTGGGTTAGGGTTAGGCATCACTAGGGGGGTTAGGTTTAGGCAGTAAGAGTGGAGCATTAGGTTTAGGCACCAAGGAGGTAGGGTTAGGTTTAGGTACTAATGGCGAGGGTTAGAGTTGGGTTGGTGTGGGGGGAATGTTAGTGTTAGGATGTAGAAACAAAGTGTTAGGGTTAGGGGGACAAGGGGGGAGGATAAGTATACTTACTTGACCCTTGTCGGGATCCTGAGAATCGGGATGCCGCTGTTGGTATATTAACGGCAGGCATCCCGACTGCCAGGATTTCATACCCATTCCCTTTTAAACTGATTCAGACTCAGTTGCACACATATGTACAATTATTATACACCCCATTGATCAGTTTACACTAGCAATGTAGTTTTGTTGTACTGAATATGCTTTTGTGACAGACTTATTATGTTTTTCTAAACTATTAGATTAGGTAAAAGGAATTGTGTACATCTACTAATGTTTCCTCTACTAATTAAGTCTGGATCTGCAAACAATTTATTTTTACAGTTTAATACATTACTTTTTTATATACTACACAACATTGTAACTTTCCATTTTCATTGAAAAGGACATCGTGAAAATATGGTACAAAAATAAAAACACTGATATAATTAAGTTTGCAGGACAAAATACAAGTGCTTCTAGCTAAGAGTGTGCCATGATGTCCTGCTGCCTGAAGCAATTATACTGTATGAAAATGA
Source organism: Taudactylus pleione (assembly GCA_031769625.1). NCBI lineage: Eukaryota > Metazoa > Chordata > Amphibia > Anura > Myobatrachidae > Taudactylus > Taudactylus pleione. The sequence goes on from JAUIMM010000614.1 coordinate 1,910,567, forward strand.
CTAGAATAAATACATTTGATAACCTGAAAAATCTGCCACAGATTGCCTTGTTATAGTCACACCCTTGTATGCAGGTTGAGAAAAATGCTTTTAGACTGTCAAATCTTGCATGATGTGGATTTCACCTGGGCTTTGAAAACTGTTAGCATTTATTTTCAAATATCTTTTTTATGATCTACAGATGGAAAATTCTAAATTGAAGCATTTACCGAATCTGGTTCACAAATCAATGCAAATCTGATTATTGTCATAATGTTTCTCTTAAGTAAACAGTATATAGCTGTGACATTATAAGGCATCTGAACCAAGTATTTTCAACTGAAGTTTAAGCCATCTGATTTGCTTGTTTGACTTACAGTACTGTAGGTCAGATGAAAATGTATTCAATATTCAAATATAATTATTTTCACTATGTACTACACCATATATTACACACACAGTTTGTCCTATTTTAGAAGCATTGAAAGTCTCTTTAGTGCAATCAAGGAAATAGTAAAACATGTAAATATAAAACCAGAAACCTCAGTACTGAGAATTCAATTGATACAGCATATGGCCATAATATAGAATACGATGGAGTAATAAAGATAAAGGCATGTAGCTAAAACCCATCAATTATCAGAACTTCCAATTGTGACCAAAGACTGGTAATATATTTATACTAGGGATGTGCAGGCTCGGTTCTACTCGGTTCCGTTCGTTTTTTTTTAACGAATCTTATTGGCTATCCAAAACTCGTGACAGCTGAAACCCAATACGATTCGGGAAAAAAAACCAAATGGAACCGAGTAGAACCGAGCCTGCACATCCCTAATTTATACCACCACTGGACTGTGCTGCCCGTATTATATGTGGAATCATGGTGCAGGCTTAAATCCATGGTGATCCTATTAGTGCCTACAGGGTTTTAGCTACATGCCTTTATTACTCCATCGTATTCTATATTATGGCCATATGTTGTATCAATTGAATTCTCAGTACTGAGGTTTCTGGTTTTATATTTATATATTTCATTTATTTACTGTTTATTCATTAAATTTATTTACAGTATTAGTGCTGCTTTTTATTCTATCTATTGTTTCTTGGAGGCTGACTACCTCCTTCCCGCAGCTGCTTGGATCAGCCACACATGACAGCGCCCTTCACTATATTTTATAGTTTTTTTTCGAAATAGTAAATCATGTTTGCAAAATTATATGTAAGCATACTTTTTGTTGTGAGAAGTAAAAAATAAAAATGGTGTGTTGCGCTTGTATTTCCGCAGCTCAATAAATAGTGGTCAGATTGAAAATATGGGTATATGAGCGCTGGTATGGATTAGAATTGGTGGACCGCACAAATAAAAATATATGAATGTAATGAATAATCAGTAATCAATAATAAAACAAAACAAACAAAAAAACAAAAACAAAAAAAAAATTAAATAAAAAAAAATAATAATAATAATTAATAAAAAACAAAGATGAAAATAGAAAAAAAAAACAGCAAAGGAGAGAAAAGGCATAAACAGTATTATGGAATTAATGTTTATAGTCTTTATAGACTAGTTGGGGGTGTGCCAGTTCTGCATGTACCCCACGAGGGGTCCGCTGTGCTATTGCCACCTAACTCACCCTAACTAGCTCGGCGTTGACTGCTGACTTCAGCTGCAGATTCCCATCTGAGCCGCGATCACATGTCCCGCCGGGCTGGCGCCGCTTGATGACAGAGGGCGTCGGGGGATGTTCAGCGGGCTTGTAGCGGCAGCGGCAGTTGTTCTTTTCCTGGGCACTCCTTCCAATCTCCAACGCATTTCGGACCTTCCACGGGTTTATTTTTATTTTTTATTTTTTATTTTTTTGTTTGTTTTGTTTTATTATTGATTACTGATTATTCATTACATTCATATATTTTTATTTGTGCGGTCCACCAATTCTAATCCATACCAGCGCTCATATACCCATATTTTCAATACTTTTTGTTGTGGCCAAGGGTGGGAAACTTCTATCCCTGACATCTTTATTTGTCCTTCCACACTGGACTTCCTCTTTTACCAGTGCTAAAGGTCACCATTACACTCTTCTATCACTATACTATATCTGACATTTCCAACTCAAATCTATACTCACCATAAGTAATAGTATTGCCCATAAAACTGCTATCTTCATTATCACTTAATGCACTCCTCTCTATAATTACTGTCCTTTCTTCCCCAATGAAGTATTTTCCATTTACAAATACAGTCTCACCTCTGCTCTTGACTCTGCTGTCCCATACACGACCTTTAGCCTTCAGGGTACCAATGCTGAACCATAGCACTCCAAACAGAGGGCCTGATTCAGAGATGTACATTCATCCAATGATGAACATACATCTCCGATGGGTGAAGACCTACATATGTGCAGGACATGTGCAGATTGACAAGCTGCAGCATTTGGGGGGCTGAGCATGGGGCATCTCTCATCACCATTCCTGGAAATGGAGGGGGGTCTACACCATTTTTGGGGAGGGACAAGGCCAAGGACTGTGTCGGTGGATGCAGATTCCTGACCTCTTACATGACCAGCACCCAGTTATTCTGTGGGAACCTTCAGCTCCTGCAGCCTATACAAAGGAACAACCAACATGATCATTGGTCGTGAAGGTTGCAACAGTGATCCCAGCCTGTGAGATTGGTTCCAGTGCTGGGATTGCAAACACAGCAAGGAGGTGTAAGACACCTACTTTTGCATTTGCATCTGAGATGGATGGATATGCTTAGCAGCTTGTGTGTGGTTCTGAAAATCCATTCACCTCTGAATCAGGCCCAGAGTCAATACAATTAAATATGCTTCAACACTGTCAAAATCTGCTGAAGGAAGTATTGCCATCACATTGATTTTGTCCACTTTAAAATGATTGTATCATTTTACAGTTCTTCTTGCTATTTATATAAACCATCGCCCTTGCATCTTTGCTAAAACCAATACTAAATACTTTCACATTGAATAGGTAAATACAGTTTGTAACACACTAAAGTGCTGCAGTACAGGTTAGGAGATAAATAACCAGTACACTACTATTTATTAGTCTTATAAGCCTTATCTGGTTCCTATGGTAGCTGCTCTTTTTCACTATAATAGCTTTAGTATATATCTTACATAAAGAAGTAATAGACAAGGCAATTCATTTATATTATTATATTTCACTGCTGTTTCTACAGTCCACCACTGCTTTTATAGTTCAAATAGCTACGTCAGTGGTGCACTTTTAGTTTTTCTTATTAGATAGCTACTTTTGAACAAGCTTGGACTTGGGGATGCTATATTCTGTTAAATATGTGATGAATAGCTGTTTATTAGCCACCTGTGTCTAATATGGTGATTTAAGTTTGTTATTTCAGGGCTGAAAGCAAATACATGCTGATATTTTTTATTATGGTAAACCCATTTGTTATAGTTTACAGTCAAGCTGGTACAGATAATCTTATAAGTTTCTTGTAGTACTACTTTCCATAAATGCCTATAATGGTCTTTAGGCTTGTGGCTCTATATATGTTTTATCAAAGAGGGATGTTAGTTTATCAAAAATCCACTTCCTATGAGGGTTTTTTTTTACTAAACTTAAGCCATTTCAGTCTCATTTGCTAATGTATGGACTATCCTGAGATGTAATTTCCCTATGGCTTGTGGACCTATTCTAGAAGTTTTTATGGTTTTAGAAGTTTACGTCAGTTTCTCTTGTACCTCAGGGCTTCCCTTTTTCTCTGGTTTCAGCATCTGCCTCACTGCCTGGACTGCCTGTCAGCTGATTTGTTTTCTCACAAAACTCTCTACAGCATATTCTAATCTTCTAGATGGAGTTCACTGACATCGAATATGTGCTGGCACATTAGACTGGTGCTGTCCTCTGCTCCCAGCAGTTCTATCTGCTTATCCTTGGCCTTAGCACCACTGCATCAGATAAGCTCTCAGCAGCAGTTGCTACTTATCAGATGCTCCCAGCTCCAAGTGACTCCTTTCTTTAAATGTCACTTTTTTATCAGTGTCTGCATGCACAGTCTGCAGCAGTAGCCCTAATTGGTTTTAGGCAACCAGAACCTTGTGACAGATTCTGGCCCACACCACCATTTATGTATAACTACACATATTTAATAAATATGTATGGTACAATAATATATCATATATATTTCATCACAGTGCCACTCACAATATCCCAATATTTAATTAATTACCCATTTATTATTATTATTATTATTATTATTATTATTATTATTATTATTATTAAATTTTATTTATAGGGTGCCACAAGTAGTCTGCAGCACTGAACAGAGGGTTGCACAATAAGACAGTACAGGGTAAAAGCAGTACAGTACAAATCATTAGACAAGTAACAAATAGCAATACAAATCTCAACACAGCCACTGATGTAAGGGGTGAAAAGGAAATAGTCAGTTTAAGTTGAAACTTGTAGCTATTAGCAAGGGTGCAGATGACTGGTCTAAGTCATCTAAAGAAACAAAAATAGAGGAGTAGGAGTCCAGGGGCAGATTGCCCAAGGAGGAGGAGTAGCATGTAGTTGGTGTGCAAGATAATTAGGTAATGAGAACAGAAGAAAGGAGGGCCCTGCTCAATGAGCTTACAGTCTAAAGGGAAGGGGGAGACAAACAAGACATAGGGAGTGATCCAGTATAAGGGGAGCTAAGGGCAGGAAGCAGGAGTGAGAGAATTGGGCAGTGCTAGAGGGTGAGGTAGACTACATAGTGACATGGTTATATCTCAATTCTTAGCACATAGTTCATATAATCATAACCTATATTATAGTCAGGTCATATATTTGCTGGGCTACCCTTAAATAGGGGTTACACTATCCCCTGGTGCTTTGGCACCAAAACATAGGCTAGAAGTTGAAGCACATTAACACATTAAACAAATTGAAGCTTTAAATATTTTCATTACATTTTAACTATATGTCAGTAAACGTAATCTATTCACATCCATACAAAGACTCATATTCAAAATAAGGCTAAGATTATACAGTATAACATTAGGATATACTGCACGAGGCATATCCCTGGGAAAACCAACTGATTATAAGTAAGCACCATAGGGGGTTTAACATTTATTTTTTGCCTGATAGGTGTTTCTGATTCCTGCCCCCTAATCCCAGTGGATGAAACCAGAATAAATGTTTGTAGAGGTTAATTATAATCTCTTCAATATTTGAGGAATTAGCTGTCTAAAATAAATAAGACAGTTAGATAGACTTTTTAATGGGTTCAATTGATGATTCTTATTTCATAAATATACTTTCTGTGGCCTTGTCCAAGGTCATAGTTGGCTCATAGAATAGAATTCCTACCTCAAATTGAGCTCAATACAGATTATATTGGACTTTGTCCACCACAGCCCATTTTAATGTTAAAAAATCCAGTTAATGAACCGGATAGTTCTTTTCACTGATACTTAACCCTTGACTTACATAACATACTGGTTGTAGTTTCTCTTGGAACCGCTGGTAAAGAACCCCTCAAAAGAAGCATAAAAATGAAGTATGTAAGCCTGACTCTTCTAAAGTTTTTCCATGTTCACATAGATTCAAATCTTCCATAGTACTTTCCATACTGAAATGTAGCATGGGCATCAGACAACACCTGCTGCATGCTCTCAAATTGAAAGAATCCTAAGGTGCAAGTGAAGACAGTTTTCTCTGCATTATCACTGCTCATCGGGATTTTATAGTACCCATTCCATTAATTGGACCAGTTGTCATCAAAGTGTACTTGATTGGCACTATTTTTTGCTGGTCCACTTCATGCAACACCTCTAGCTGTCCAATTTGTTTGTCCAAGTTATCTATCTTTTTATTCAGTTCATCTATAGGAGTAGGATCTTAGCCTTAGAAACAGCAATATTGGCTTTTTATACTCCATTTGCAAGCTTCTGTGAGAACTTTCTATTTTTAGATTTAGTCATAAGCTGCTAAAATAACATATACCCATGTCCAACATCGGTAAAGCAGTCTCTGGACAACCAGATTGGAATAGAAAGATCCACAAAGTAATTGTATCATCCATTGTTCATCTACTTAATTATGATCAAATCTTCCTTTATAGACAATAGCATAGATAAGTTTTTGTCCAGGCAATAAATATAGGCTGATAACTTCTCACCCTGCTTCTGATAGGAACAGTTTGACATAGCTTATAGACCAGTTCAGTTATTGTGCATTCTATGCTAAGCCAGTTAAAAGTCTCTAGATGTGGCCTTGGTATTTCCTCAATGAGACATTATGTACATGACCTTTGAAACTTTCTGCTAGCCAATGCCTCTTTAATTGATCTGCACACTACCTACCCTCCAGGTGCTGTACAGCATTTTGTCACCATACCTCATAACCTTCTTCATCCACTGGAACTGGCATCACTTTAGAAAAAATTGCAATTTCTGGTATTCCCCTTCATAGTGCAGTTGGCCAATTACTCCAATAAAACTATTGAGGGTGGTAGTTAAGTCAATGCTTGTTTTTTTTTCTAACATTTTTGTCCAGCTGGAAATAGTAAACTATCTATCCCACACAGCTCTTCTGTCTCTGATTCTTTCCTGGCTATATACCAGAGCACACTCCATTTCCTACCAACTACACTACCAACTAGTAATGCCAATGGGATCATATCCCTGTCAAGTATTTGTTTATTAATTGCTAGAACTGCACAACCTATTCCTAATGCCCTTTCCATTTATCTAATACCAAAGGTTGAAGCTGTATAACTTATTCAATATCTTCCTCTATGACACCATTCAAATTTCCACATAATGCTAAACACTGGTCTGGATTCACATGTTTCTTCTTACACCATTCATATACATCTGCACCTATGAGTTCTTCCATAGTAGCCATAATATGTTAAATAAACAGTCCTAATAAACTAAGAGATCTCAGCGATGCCTCCAAAAGTGTAACTGGTTTACTTTACCATTTTGGATGGTTACCAGATATTTGCCTTCCATTTTCTAGTATAATATCAGTGCCTTCACCCAAGCAACCTATTTGTAAATACCAAAATTAATATAAGCAACTAATATTCCTAATTTATTACATAAAGTTTAAAATACTAATGTTTTACAATAATAACTTTACACTTGTAAATCTAAATTATCTCTTTATTTTACAGGAACACGTCTTCACTACTGTCGGTGTCTGATTTGGCTGAATACTGAACACATAGAAAGAGTAAGTACAGACTTTAACACACTACTGTGCTGCAATAGTGGTTAGTACAACAATAGCCAATACACTACTATAATTACTATAATTAGATTTATTAACCTTAGCTGTCTCCTATGGTTGGTGCTTACCATTTACCTTTACTTTTTCAGTATAATAGATTTAGCATATAATTTAAATGAAAAGGAAATAAACAAGGTTCCTCTGTAAAATTATAACTTTACCACTCTTTCTATAATCCATAACACTAAGTGGTAAATTGGGATGTAGTGCATATTCCGGCGGATGGGATGCCGGCCGTCAACATACTAATGCTGGAATCCCACTGCCCGAATTGTATCAGGATATTGGCGTCAACATTCTGGCCACCAAAATCCCAAAGATCTGGGTAAGTATCCGCTGTGGTTCGGGGATGGGGGTTAGCTTTAGGTTAGGGTTAGGCACCCCCCGGGTGGTTAGGGATAGACACCACCAAGGGAGGGTTAGAATTAGGTAGAGGAGAGGGGAGGGATATGGTACTTACCAGCCAGCATAAGGATTTTCAATAGTCAGACTTCCAGAATCTGGATTTTCAGCCGCTGGTATTTCAATTTAAAACCAACTGACACTGATAGCATTTTTTACTAAAAATTTCACATATTTATCATCCATTGAGTTTTTATGTAAGTCCAATTTTGCACTTTAAAATGCAGTCAATTTTGAACTTTTAGTTCTTACATGACAGTAATAGAAGGTCAAACACAATTGCAAACCCCTCTGAAAAAGAAGCACTGCACAGATCATATGATCTGTGCATTCTTCTTAGGGATAAAAGTAAATAAACTAGTTATAACATTAAACTAGCCCTTAACCTTTCAGCCTGGCCTGGTATAGGAAAATATGGGGGAAATCATCATGGGATTCCCCCTATTTTCCTATAACCAGTACCAGGCTGAACTAACTGGGTAATAATGCTATAGCATTAAAGAAACACATGCATTTATTTTTGGGGTCCCCACTTTCCAAAGATTTCCAACCCTGGACTGACCACTTTTGAGCTGGCTATTGCTTTGGCAAAGGGACTCCACACTGTGCGTATCTCTGCTATGGCATTACCACCCAAGCTAGTCAGTCAGGTGCAGGTCATGGAAAAAAATGGGGTACCTCTCCACAATTTGGGTAAGTTTTGTTATAAATTTTGTCTGATTTTAAAACCGACTGTCAATAAATCTTCAGTTTCTGTAGTGGTCTATTTAAAAGTATGGATTGTTGGTCCAATCTTCTAAACTGTTGTAAAATTGCATTTTTTGTGTGATTTTGCATTGGTTTTGACTTTAGTAAATCTCGAAATTGCAAAATAGACAGCAAATCACTCAAGGATGCAAAATCAACCAAAATCAACTTTTAGTAAATTTACCCCAATCTCGCAGAAATGTCTGGGTAGTTGCCACAAATAGCTGAGATGGTGGTGCGCACTTAGTTTTTCTAATTGTTTTTTTACAGTATTTTTACAAGCCCAGGAATGGGGATGATACATTCTGTTAAACTTGTGATGAAAAGCTGTTTATTAGCCCGCTTATGTCTAATATTGTGATTTAAGGTTGTTACCTCCAGGATGAATGACAATGAATGCTGATTTGTATTTATTATGGTAAACCCCTCTATTAAAGTTTACAGACAAGCTGCTACATATAATATTATAGGCTCTTTGTAGTACTTCTTTCTATAAATACCTACTGTATATTAGTCCTTGGTCCTCTGGCTCCATAACTGTTCTATCAATGAGGTACAGTAATCAGTAATCTTGAGAGTGATATTAGTTTATTGAAAATCTCCTTCCAGAGAGTTCTGCTCATTAGGCTTAAGCTTTTTTAGTTTTCTTTTCAAATTTGTTCTAGGGTTGCTAGTATAGCCTCAGAATTACTATCCTTGAAAATATATGGACTGTCATGTGAGGTAATTTTCCTATAGGTTATGGACCTATTCTAGCTAAGCAGAGTGGCAACAGTGACATATAGTATATTCCCTTTGAGTATGCATATTCTAAAAGCCAAACCTGTGCCTGGGTGACTGTTTGTGTTGCTTCAGAGGTTTACCTCAGTTTCTCTTGTCCCTCAGGGCTTCCCTTTTCCTATAGTTTCAGAGACAGCCTTAACTGTCTGTCAGGTGTCATGTCTTCTCACAAAACTCTCTGCAGCATCTTATGGATAGCCCTCTGACATCCAATATGGGCTGGCACTTTCCTCTTCTCCCAGTAGCTCTCTTTGCCCATCCTCTGTCTCAGGTAAACTCTCTGCAGCAGTTGCTGATTGTCAGATGGTCCCAGGTCTAAGTGACTCCTCTCTCTAACTGTAACTTTTTGTATCAGTGTCTGCATGCATAGTCTGCAGCACTGACCCTAGCCAGTTTTAGGCAGCCAGATGCCCACCCCACCAATTATGATGATATACACATATTTAGTAAATATTTGTGATACAATAATATATCATAATAAATATTTAATCACAGTGCCACCTACACTATCCATTTCTATGGCTATATACCCATTGTTTTCCTTATAAATAACAATATATTATTAAAATTATTTCACCCATTTTTGAAACAATCTTCATGACTCTGGTTCTCTTTCTAACTACCACAGAATCGATTTCCTCCCAATCACCTCCAAATTACTGTTCCAATCTCTGACTGCTCTTCACCTCCTATTATTCTCCAAATTTGGGTAGAACAATGGTCCACCCTTAGCATTTTTTGGCTTTCCTCCTCCTTCTCCTTTGGTGAATTAATCAATCATTTGGTTTCCATTACCACCACTGTTACAACAACAGCCAAATCTACCACTCATATCCCAACATATTACTTGCATGTCTATAGGTTTCTCTGATCATTTTATTTATTTAAATTATTGTTTAAAGAACGGTTGACATACAGAGAAATACAACTTGGTTACAGACATAAATATAAAGATATAAACCATTGGAGAATATTTCCAAAGAGGAAAAAATATTACATTGTACTTATATGATAAGAATTGGTGATAAAAAAAATCACTGATAGTAGTATAAATTCCAGTCTTTTTAAATGGATAGAATCAAAGTGAATGCACTATTACAATATTAAGGAACAGGGAAGTCAACAGAATGCCATATATAAAAAAAAGAAGCTCTACCAGGTAAAAAGAATGGATTACCCCACAATGGTAAAAATTGTATTACGTGCTAGGCCACACATGGGGAATATATTAATACATTATTCAAGACAGCTGAAAGAAGAGATTAATGGATAAGTATGTAAGAGAGAGATAAGTTTTAGTTTAGGCTATAAGCATGTGCCATAGAACTGGTGGTACTCGTGGTAAAAATATTGAAACCCCAATTCATTACCATTCAGTAATTGGCCGCTAAATCATTTTGCCCTAGACATGGATGTCCCAGCTTTTTTTAAAAATGTATCATGTCCAAAAAAAACTACTAGTCTTCCCCACCTCTCCCTCATCTCAACAACATAACATTATCCTCTGTTTCTCATGTACACTGCCTGGGCATCATAATCAATTATTCCCTTTATTTCACTTCTCATATTCAGTTATTCTTACAAACCTGTCACCCACACCTTTGCAGCATCACAATAAATCCCATATTCACTCTGATATTTTTTCTCATCTTATTGCAATCACCTCCTGTCATTCTCTACAATTATCCCTAGTACAATCCATCCTCAATGCAGAGGCCTCTGCTTCACCTAGAGTACATCTCCAATATCATCTCCTGCTATACTCCCACCTGTCCCCTACACTCTTCCAGTGCACACCTGTTCACCTCTCCTCTCATAACTACCTCTTCCTACCACATCCAACACTTCTCCCATGCTGCCTCAGTATGTAACATTCAGATTCAGCCTACAATGCTTCAAAAGCTTCTTGAATGTCATGTGTTCCTCAAAGCTCATATGAGAATCTATTTTCTCGACAATCTACCCCACCCCACAAGCTCGCTGCCTAGGTGTCATCCTTGACTCTGAACTGTCTTTTGTTCCCCACATTCAATCTGTCTCTAAATCCTGTTACATACATCTAAGAAACATATCCAAAATTCAATCATATCTTACGCAAGACACTGCAAAAACTCTTATACACGCACACTCATAATTTCCCGCATTGACTATTGCAATAGTCTCCTTATTGGTCTTCCCAAAAACAGGCTCTCCCCACTACAATCCATTTTGAATGCAGCTGCGAGGTTGATCTTTCTCACCAAACGTTCAGTGTCTGCTGATCCACTCTGTCAGTCCCTCCATTTGCTGCCGGTCTTCTACCGTATTCAATTTAAAATACTTACACTCACACATAAAGCTATTAACCAAACCACACCAACATACATCTCTTCACTTATCTCAAAATATCTTCCAACCCGACATCTCCGTTCTGCACAAGATCTGCGTCTCTCATCCCCGCGCATTACTTGTTCCCATGCACGGTTACAGGACTTTCTTTGGGCTGCACCCACCCTGTGGAATGCCCTCCCATGCACAATAAGACTTTCCACTAGTTTCCAAACATTCAAGCGTTCTCTGAAAACTCACCTCTTTAGACAAGCTTATCAGATTCCAGGACCGCCCACCTAACCTTTTATAGCTCCCTATCTAACTCTCTTCTTATAGTAAACACCTATCACATCTTCTCTTTCTTCAATTGAACATCCTCCTAACCCTAGGCCAACTTTCCAGTGTGATTGGATTATACAGCCCACCAAGAATATCTGCAATTTGGCTGGACCAATTTGCAATATGTAGCACCTCTCCTTGTGTATCAACACCTATTTCCCTATAGATTGTAAGCTTGTGAGCAGGGCCCTCTTACCCTTATGTATGTCATGTATGTATGTCTTTTACAACCCAGTATAATGTTAATCTTGATTCAAATTGTAAAGCGCAACGGAATTTGCTGCGCTATATAAGAAACTGTTAATAAATAATAAATAAATAAATAATAAATAAATATTTTCAATTATAAGTTCACACATGCTATATATTCTTTCCTCTTTTATTCTTGCCTACTCCCTTCTCCTTTATCTCTGTCTTACCTCCTCAATTTTATGTTATCAAACATTGCATCGTATTACAGTATATCTTTGTCTTCTATTATTAAGTCTTATGAAATTTACTTTAAATCTACTTTCAAGATTTTAGGTTGTATGCTGCTATGCTTCCAGTGTCTCATTTTCCTTGCATATTCTGAATTATCTTGAGAAATGGAAAGGAAACTTTTTTTGCTGTGGCACTCTTGCAAAATGTTTCTATTTTGTGTTAAAACATAGGGGGTCATTCAGACCCACTCGCAAGCGGCAGTACGTTAGTAAGTGGGTCGATGTTCCCCACTGCGCATGCGCACGACGGAGGGAGCTCTGTCGTGCGCATGCGCGAGACCCGGCGAGCAACGGGCTTTCCATCGCTCGGGGTCTTGCACCAAAGGGGGCATGCTGTTGATGTTGATTGACAGCACGCCCCCTTTGGTGGGCGTGCCTGAAAGACGGAGGCGTTCCCATGGGAACACCTACCGTCTGAAGCCGGCCCCACTGACATCACTAGTGATGTCAGTGGGAGTGATTTTGGCTCTGATAGAGGCAAAATCACTCCAGGGCTTGTGGCTGGGAAACCCGACCGCAGGGTTTACCCCGCAAGTCCGATGGTCGCGATGGTCAAGACAATCGCGACCATCTTTTTGGACGCTTGTATATGCTGTGGGTGGTGACCCACAGCTATACGAGCGTCCAGGAGGACGCTCCATTTTAATGGAGGGCCCTGATTCAGAGCGAGCGCTCTGGTCAGAGCGTCCGGCTCTGAATCAGGCCGATAGTTTCTATTGCTTAATTTAAAAAGAGATAGGTGGTAGTAGACAGACCTATATAACTATAAATCTTATCTGAAGGCAAATTATTCTGTAAATATGATTCTTGATGACAATATAGATAAGTTTAATAGCTTTATGAATCAATTATGCCAGAATCATGCAAGTTATTTTACAGCAATACACAAACCCAGTATTATTAATATGCAAAGCATACCTCTGGGAACTCCTTCAAGACTGTTGGAAAACCATTAAAGGAGACTACCTCATGAAACTGATTGACAGAATGCCAAGAGTGTGCAAAGCTGTCACCAAAGCAAAAGGGTTCTACTTTGAGGAATCTAAAATATAAAACATATTTTGATTTGTTTAACACTTTTTTGTTTACAACATAATTCCATATGTGTTCTTTCATAGTTTTGATGTCTTCAGTATTTTATCTACTATGTTGAAAATAATTTAAATAAACAAAAACCATTGAATGAGAAGGTGTGTCCAAAAGATTCTTATTTTACACATATTCAATTTTTAACAAATATGCATAGATGGATGTCACTGATACATCCATGCATCTGTGTCTTATTGATTTTATTTTCTCAGATGCATGCCCAGTGCTGGTGAGCCTTCTGTTGCCCACTGATGCCCCTGTGCACTGCCCCGCTGCTGCTACTTCTCCACACCCCCACTGCCACACATGCCTGCTGCCTGCCCCAGCAGCCATCTCTCACTCTGCACCCCCAAACCTACTCCCATATGCTGGCCCCTCCTACACCTGTGCTAGTGTACCATTTTGTTGCCCTTCTCCCCTGCTGGTAGCCCGGTTTGCTCCTCCAAACCCTGTTAATTATGAAATTATCAAAAAGCAAAGAATGCTTCTTAGACACGATCTGAATTTTCACAAAACCTACTGAACTTCTGCCACAAAAACTTAAAAATGCAATGAAATTCCAATCATTAAGGCTGATGCCTTAATGGACATGTTTCTTGCACAATACAGGTATGGTATGCCATCACACCCTGTGGATTCACAGCCTACAGATTCAGCACTCTTACAGAGTGAGATTGCTGTCACTCACAAAATAGTGGAGCTGCTAATTCACAGAATTATGTGCTCATTGGTATACACACATGCAATCTATGCAATTGAGGTCTGAGCAGTTATGTGGCACACACATTCCACTCTCCCACAATCTTCCTATTCTGTCACCACAACAATCCCACTGGGTTGCAATATTCTTCTCACTCCATACACCTGTCTTATTTAGAATACACATTTAGCTCCCTAATTGCTAAAACTATTATACTCTGTCTATGCATGTACACTTTCTTCCCCCAATCCCTACTGCTGTGTGGTCTTCCAATTGTGCTAGTCTGTATTCCCTCATGCACACCAATCTGTTTGAGGCACAAACAGCTTGAGAAAGGGCCATTTGTGCCTGAAACGTTGATAACTTGCACAATAAACAAGTTAACAATTTTTTTTGGGACTCTCTTTCTATATATATTATGGGCCACAAAGGACCCTTTAATATGTGTGACAGTACTGCACTGTCATTGTATATATTAAAAATTGGGTATTAAAAATTAAGTATAATTTTTTTTAAGAACGGCACACCAAATATATCAAACGTATGTCAGAATATATGCAAAAAATAATGCACTTCAAACTTATGATTTCTCAGGAATAGAGGGCTCAGCAGCAATGTACAGTATCGGACAGCATCGGACTTACCATACGTGGAAGTTTTAAAAAAAAGAGTGCTGCAGCATCTATTCCTGAGTCCCTGGAGTACCTGCCATTATATATATATATATATATATATATATATATACATACATACACATACCCCTGGGACTGACTACCCTAAATGCCCCCACAGTCATGTCCTATTAACCACAGTAGATCCCAGTATCCAATATGCCCCATCCAGAGTAATGCCCTGATCACAGTAGTGCCCCATATGTCTCACTGATGCATGGCGATAACCAGGTGTTGACAAGGGGACTCTCTGCTTAGTCTACAAGCCTAATGAAACAGTGGGTGGGGTGGTGTATTCTTCTGTTCTGTGTAGTGTGAGATTGGTGGCTCCGTGAGCAGGTGGAGAGGCTCAGCCACCAGACCAGTGGATGTATGGGAGGAAGGGCTAAAGTTTAACATGCAGGACACATATTCCAGTTACCCTCTACTGAGTGAAGGCAGCCATCATGACCCACAACCTGCCATGCCTGTGCAGAGGCGGGCCAGTACATGAAAACTTTCTCTGATACTATTGGTGTCGGTAAGTCTTACGATGCGGCCCTGTGTTTGTACTGATATAACTGCTATGCAGCGCAGGGAGGGTTTGTGAATTCTTCATTTGTGCCATGGCCATGTGAAAGTCAAACACAGTGTGACAGTATGCCCGCAGTTTAATGAGTGGGGAGTGGCTTGTCGGGGTTTCAGTGGGCGTGGGCTTCATCAGACAGCGTAGGCAGGCTGTAACAGTAAAAAAAAAAATCCTTTCTAGTCTACAGCAGCACATTAGATGCTGCAGGCCTATTTTGATGGTGGGCCTGGAGTTGAAGCTCCATCCGCCCCATCGTTAATCTAGCCCTGAGTGTGTGTCATATAGAAAGAAGTAGGTAGGTCTAGGTATTACAAAGTGCTAGCAGCAATTAAGGAACATGGCAATAGAGCAACACAGGGTCAGAAATATGGTAGTCAGGGTATGCAACATCCAGTACACAGAGGGGTGCCAAAGGTGCATACTCTCTTCTCTCTCACCCTGAATGATCCACACAAGCAGGTTTATATATTTTAACCCTGCCACAAATGGATTGCAATTCCCATCAGCAAAATGTTTCAAACAGTCAACAGTGCAATTTAGTGGGAAAAGGAATAGCAAAGGTGGCAGATTGTGAGAGAAATAAAAAGAGAGCACTTTTAATGCCTCTGTCCTGTTTCTTCTTTCCTGTCATGTGCATTACAAGCTAAGGATAAGAGGAGAGATTAAGCAGAGAATGAAAACTGTGGAGATAGGTTTAGAGATGCTTCTGCTTCAGTCTGAACTTTCCAAGACTGCACTGTTCTCAAAGACATTGCAGTGCAGAGCTTGCTGATAACTAACTGTGAGAGAGCATGTGGCGTAGTCAGAATAATACCTGCTGTGGTTGAGCTGTATAAACAATCAGCCTATTTGCTTCCAGGTGCTGGCAAAGAGTTCTCGCTGTGCACTGTTGAGACCCCCCCATGTGACGCACATTTTTCCACTATCAGGCATAATCACAAACAAGGCTCTTGTGATCATACCCAATTGCAGAAAAATGTTCATCACATGGGGGGGTCTCAGTTGGGTTTGTGTTTTGCCATAAAAAAACTTGTATAATTCTGACAGATATTAAACTAATCTATTTTGACATAAATAATCATACTTATATTTTGCTATCATATAAGATTAATATTTATATGTTAGTGGTTTTACAAAGGTTCTATCTACATTAGCTCTAGGAACTACCACCAATAGCTATATTTATCACATTTATTGTAGTGTGTGCATGTGTGTTAAGCCAGTATTCACAATAATATCTAAACAGTCCTGTGCAGAAATTTTGCACCACTATATTCTGTGTTATGTATACTTAAAGTATATATGTTCAACTCCACCAATGAATGCCACAGCAGATATATGTTGCGTCTTATACTGTATATATGTTTGGCTGGGGAAGCCTTGGCTGGGTGCAGCTTTTTTTTCTAAGTGCAGTTTTTTAAGTGCATAACTAGCATTAGACCTGCGTTATTTTTTATTAGTTAATTCTTCTGCTGATCCTGAATGAATTGACACCGCCTCTCTCCCAATCTACAGGTAACTGAAGTTGACTGTGACTGCAAAGTGTTTCACCTCCTGTGCCTCCTTTATTAATTATAATCATAGGTAACTGAAGTTGACTGTGACTGCAAAGTGTTTCACCTCCTGTGCCTCCTTTATTAATTATAATCATAGGTAACTGAAGTTGACTGTGACTGCAAAGTGTTTCACCTCCTGTGCCTCCTTTATTAATTATAATCATAGGTAACTGAAGTTGACTGTGACTGCAAAGTGTTTCACCTCCTGTGCCTCCTTTATTAATTATAATCATAGGTAACTGAAGTTGACTGTGACTGCAAAGTGTTTCACCTCCTGTGCCTCCTTTATTAATTATAATCATAGGTAACTGAAGTTGACTGTGACTGCAAAGTGTTTCACCTCCTGTGCCTCCTTTATTAATTATAATCATAGGTAACTGAAGTTGACTGTGACTGCAAAGTGTTTCACCTCCTGTGCCTCCTTTATTAATTATAATCATAGGTAACTGAAGTTGACTGTGACTGCAAAGTGTTTCACCTCCTGTGCCTCCTTTATTAATTATAATCATAGGTAACTGAAGTTGACTGTGACTGCAAAGTGTTTCACCTCCTGTGCCTCCTTTATTAATTATAATCATAGGTAACTGAAGTTGACTGTGACTGCAAAGTGTTTCACCTCCTGTGCCTCCTTTATTAATTATAATCATAGGTAACTAGCTTATTCTTTACTGAATCCTTATGCTTTTGTTTCTAATGCCTTATGATTTGTAATAGTTACATTGTTTTAAGGATTCTCTCAGTTTATTGACTAAAGTGAATGCTTGATTTATTTGTAGCCTTAGATGTATGGTATGTGGTCATTGTTGACTTAAGCCATTTTTATTGCTAGCTTTCTCTGGCTGGCCAATTGGGGGTTTTCATTAATTAGTGTCCACACTAGCCTGCTTCCCTGTATAAGTGTCAGTAGTTTGGCTGGGGAAGCCTTGGCTGGGTGCAGCTTTTTTTTCTAAGTGCAGTTTTTTAAGTGCATAACTAGCGTTAGACCTGCGTTAAACCGAGGAAAAACAGAAGGAGAAAAAAAGGTCCATCACGCAACAAACCCCAACAATCTAAAGACTCAGACTACAACTGGACTCCCTGTACAATCACGGCAAGAACACTTCTAATGCTATTAATAATGCTGGCCTACTGATTCTAGCATACAATTCAATGCTTATCGTACTTTTCCCCATGTCAGTTTATATCTATCAACTTTGAAACACTGTCCTTTATCTCAGCTCTCTTGCCTAGCCTCACATCCTCTGTCTGCTTACAATCTGCGTTATTTTTCACATTCTGCACACTTTAGAACCCCACTTTTATTTCTCCCTATAACAATCTTGTTAATCTGCATACATATTGATACACTGTTCTTTGATACGTCACTGTTTTCTTACTTGCATTCCTACAAATCTCTTGCACTCATATCTCATTTAAATTTCCAAATTTCTTTCCTCTTGTTTACTTATAAACACCATGACAAGGTTTTCGTCAACTCCCTCCTTCCCTCTGTCTCTACCTAATCCTCTGTTCTGCCCCCTGCTTCCACCTTTATCCTTTCCCCCTTATCTCTTCCACCTCCTCCTCCCCTTCTCCCCCCTCCTCTGTCTGCCTACTCTTCACTCCTCACCCATTACTCCACTTTCTTCCTGTTCTACCCCCCCTCTGTCCTACTACCCCACCACCAAACCCTCCTCCTACACTCCTCTCCCTGTCACTTCACCCCACTGCCATCCACATCTCCCTCCCTGCCCACCTCCTATTGGTTCCCTTTCCAGCTCAGGTGCCCGCACCATCACTAAACTCTATTCATATCGGTCCCCCAAATTAATCTCACCTCCACGTTACAGCAACCCGGACAATCTCATTCACATCTCCCCCACAAATGCTATCTCTCTATCCTGTGCCCTCTGGAACGCCAGGTCAGTCTGTAATAAACTGGTCCCCACCCATGACCTTTTTATCTCCAACTCTCTGAATCTCCTAGCCATCACTGAAACTTGGATCTCACCCTCTGACACCACTTCTCCTGCTGCTCTATCCTCTGGGGGCTTTGCCTTCTCCCACACCCCCCGGCCTGGGGGTCGCCATGGTGGTGGAGTTGGGGTCCTTCTATCCACCAGTTACTCATACCAGCTAATACCCTCTGAACCATCCCTTACATTCCCCACATTTGAGGTTCATGCTATACGACTCTTCCAACCAGTAAACCTCAGAGTAGCTGTCATTTACCGTCCCCCTGGCTCTCCCTCCAAATTCCTTGACAACTTCGCTTCCTGGCTCCCTCACTTTCTCTCCTCAGATCTTCCCTCCATTATCCTAGGTGATTTTAATATTCCTATTGACATTCCCACAGAATCCTCTGCAGCTAAACTCCTTACCCTCACCTCTTCATTTGGTCTCGCCCAATGGACCTCCTCACCCTCCCATGTGAGTGGGCACTCACTTGACCTGGTCTTTACGCACCGTTGTGATATTTCTGATTACTCCAATTGCCCATTCCCCCTCTCTGACCATCACCTTCTCTCTTTTAACCTATCCCTCTCTCCTTGCCCTCCTCTAACTCCTAAGGCTACCATTACTAAGCGTAATATTGAGGCTATTGACACTGTTGCTTTTTCCTCCCTGCTGGACTCTCTTCTCTCCCCTATCATTTCTCTCTCCTGTCCTGAACAAGCTACTTCCCTGTACAATTCCTCCCTTGCTTCTGCTCTTGATTCTGTTGCTCCAGCAATAACCACTCACCCTCGCAGATCCACACCACAACCCTGGCATTCCAAATGCACCAGATACCTACAAAAGTGTTCAAGAATTGCGGAGCGTCAGTGGAGAAAGTCACGCTCTAAGGCTGACTTCCTCCATTTCAAATTTATTCTCTCCTCCTACAGTGCTTCCCTGTCTCTCTCCAAACAAACATATTTCAAGAACCTCATCTCCTCCCAGTCCTCAAACCCCCGGCGTCTCTTTGCCACTTTCAACTCCCTACTCTGCCCTTCCCCTCCTCGCCTTCCCTCCTCGCTCTCTGCCCTCGACTTTGCCACCTACTTTACATCTAAAATTGACTCCATACGTGAGGACATCATATCCCATCAGACCCTTAGCACTCCTCTCCCTCCTTGCCCTTACCACCCCTCCCCTTCTGTCTCACCAACTCTGACATCCTTCTCCCCTGCTTCTGGAGAGGAAGTCTTGGCCCTCATCCGGTCCTCCCCTCCTTCCACCTCCCCTCTTGACCCTATCCCTTCCCGTCTCCTCTCCCACTTGTCTCCTTCTGCCTGTTCCCATCTGGCTCACCTCCTTAATCTTTCCCTATCATCTGGCACTGTCCCTTCTGCATTCAAACATGCTCTTGTCTCCCCCATTCTTAAAAAACCTACCCTTGATCCTAACATACTTTCAAACTATCGACCCATCTCTCTTCTCCCTTTTGCTTCCAAACTCCTTGAGCGTATTGTCTACAACCGCCTTACCACCTTTCTTTCCTCCCACTCCCTCCTTGACTCATTTCAATCTGGCTTCCGATCTCTCCACTCCACGGAAACTTCCCTCACGAAAGTCAGCAACGACCTCCTTGCTGCCAAATCCAAGGGTCACTACTCTCTGCTCATTCTCCTTGACCTCTCTGCTGCATTTGACACTGTAGACCACCCTCTCCTCCTGCAAATCCTTTACTCTCTCGGTTTACGTGAAACTGCCCTCTCCTGGCTTTCCTCCTACCTCTCTGATCGTTCCTTCGCTGTGTCCTCTCATGACTCCTCTTCCCCTCCACTTCCACTAAAGGTAGGAGTTCCCCAAGGTTCTGTTCTTGGACCTCTCCTTTTCTCCCTATATACATCCTCTTTAGGTGAACTCATTAACTCCTTTGACCTCCAATATCATCTCTATGCAGATGATACTCAAATTTACCTTTCCACCCCTGAGCTCACCCCTGAGCTCCTTACCCGTATCTCCAACTGTCTCTCTGCTGTCTCTTCGTGGATGTCCCAGCGCTTTCTTAAACTTAACATGTCTAAGACTGAGCTGATCATCTTCCCACCCTCTTCCACTACATCACTTTCCACAATTTCGTTATCTATTGATGGCACAACTATCTCCTCTAGCCCCAAAGTGCGCTGTCTTGGAGTTATCCTAGACTCCTCCCTCTCCTTTAAACCGCACATTCAGCACATCTCGCAGTCCTGCCGTTTTCACCTAAAAAATATCTCCAGGATTAGACCCTTCCTCACCCAGGATGCCACTAAAACCCTCATCCACTCACTGGTCATATCCAGATTGGACTACTGTAACCTTCTCCTAGCTGGCCTCCCAGTCTCTCACCTCTCTCCACTACAATCTGTTCTCAATGCTGCTGCTCGGCTCATCTTCCTCTCCAGACGTTCTATATCTGCTTCCCCTCTCCTTCAAGCCCTACACTGGCTCCCCTTCCCCTTCAGATGCCAATTCAAGGTTCTTACATTCACCTACAAAGCCCTCACCAAATCCTCTCCCGCATACATTTCTGACCTTCTCTCCCTTCACAATCCCACCCGCCCACTTCGCTCAACTAATGCATGCCGCCTCTCTTGCCAACTGATTACTTCCTCCCACTCCCGCATCCGAGATTTTGCCCGTGCTGCTCCCTACCTTTGGAATGCTCTCCCTCTCCCTATCAGACTCTCCACCTCTCTACAAATCTTCAAACGGGCTCTCAAGACCCACTACTTCATCAAGGCCTTCCAGCACTCCTCCTAACCCACCTCATGCTCTTTCCTTCCTATCTTCCCCTTCTGTGTCACGCCTGTCTGTCTGCCCCTCCCCTTAGAATGTAAGCTCTCATGAGCAGGGACCTCTTCCCTCATGTGCTTCTCTTTACATTTTCTTCTACTCTCTACTCCCCATTAGGGCACCTAACACGGGACCGCCAACTCCCGGCAGCTTATTGTGAGTGCTTTAATCACTATTTCAGCAATGTATATAAGTTGTGTCCCTGTCCTGCACTGTAATGTACTGTAAGTTACTTGTTTCTTGTTCACTTATTAGTTCTATGTACTATGTAAGGCGCTGCGGAACACTTGTGGCGCCATATAAATAAAGGATAATAATAATAATAATAATATATAAACAATAATCCAAATAAAGTTTGATAAGTAGGATCTATTGGCTATTATCAGTGAAAAAAGAGAAACTCATTGTAAAAATACTGTATAGAGAATGATATACAGAACAAATAATTGTATTACATGTAGAAGAACAGTGAGCAAATCCATGAAAAGTTAAATAAAGAGAAACATAAATTATATTTATTGAAATGTAAAATTTAACTTTGAATCTGCACTGTTGATTTTAAGCCCCTTTTCCCACAATCCCCCAATAATACCAATATTTGCATATAAAGTAATGAATGAAAGTTCACCTGAGCTGACCTAATTTTTCGGAAAAAAGGGGTTTAGAAATATTTATGGATTTTTCCATCCAACATATTTAATTCACAATTCTTCTTTGCCAATTACTTCTTTTTTTTCTTCTTTTCCAAAGACTTAAATTCCTGGAGAACTCAAATTAACAAATAAAGTGGTTATAGGCTCCTGCAACTGTACACCTCATTTCTGTATCTACTGTAAAAAAAAATAGGGGATAGATGTTATGAAAAAAGTATGTGATAATTAATTAATAATAATTTAGAAAATATGGGAATCATAGGCATATGCTTTATATTCTTCTATGTAAAGTACGAGGGTGAGTCAAAAACTATCCGCACTTCAGTTATATTAAAACTTCTGTTGGCCGCACTGTCCATCAAAACTTTTCAAACTATGTCGCTGTATCCCCTGTCACTGTTGTGCAGGTTTAAACATGTTTCATCAGCTCATTTGTGACTGCAGTGCAAGAAAAAATGGCTGCCCCCTTGTGATTTGCACAAAAAAAATCAGCATGCAGTGATTTGTTTTTTTGGTCTGAGGGTGTGTCTGGTGCCAATATTTATCAAAGACTTTGTGCACAGTATAGAGAAAGTGTTTTGTCAAGAAGTGTGTATGAATTTATAGAGAAGTTCAAAGAAGGTTGCACAAATATCAGCCGTAAAGATGGAGCCGGACGCCAGTCCACGTCCACGACTGATGAGAATATTGAGCATGCACGTGAACTGATTCTGTTGGATAGACGAGTGACAATGGATTATGTTGCAAATCATTTGTAAATCAATCATGGCTCTGCCTATGCAATAATCTACCACAGACTTGGGTTTCGAGAAGTTTGTGTGAGGTGGGTACCGAAACATTTCACAAAACAGCACAAACGTGGACATCTGTAAACAACATTTTAACAAATACTCTACGGAAGATGAAAGCTTCTTAAAAAGAATCATTACTGGTGACAAGCAGAGTATGGAATGGAAACATCCACAATCGCCAACCAAGAAAAAGTTCAAAAGTCAACTGTCAGCTGGAAAATTGATGCTTACAGTTTTTTGGGATTCTCAAGGGCCAGTATAGGAACATTATCAGGAAAAAGGCTTAATAATCTACAGTGCTCATTACATTGAGATGCTCACTAAAGAGCTGAAGCCTAAAATTCAATCAAAACACAGAGTACTACTATCCAAGGGTGTTGTGTTGTTGCATGAAAATGCATGTCTGCACACTGCTGTGCATACTGTCAACACTCTTCAAAAACTTCATTTTGAGGTGCTAAAGGCTAAAGCATCCTCCCTATAGTCCTGATCTTGCCCCATTGGACTATTACCTGTTTGGTCCCATGAAAAAGCCCTAAGAGGATGAAGATTCACGTCTGATGAAGAGGTGAAGACAGTGGTGCATTTGTGGATTGCAGCTCAGCCTAAAACATTTTTTAATGAGGGAATATGAAAGCTTATTGACAGATGGACAAAGTGTTTTGAAAAGCAGGGAGATTATGTCAAAGAATAATGTATTTTTCTTTCCTGAAAGTTGATTCAAATAAATTATACAGCCAGAGTGCGGATAATTTTTGACTCATGCATGATGAGCTATGAAGACAGATTCTAAAAAATATAGAATACTTAGCTGGTGTTTCTGACCTACACTGCAATTTACTTTCAGAAATAAGTTAATATTGGTGCAGAACATCTATGGAAACATCACTGTAACCTTTCTTAAAAAGCCCCCATACAGTGTATTGAAATTAACATGACTACTTCTGACCAAATTACCATTGAACATTATAATTTTGGCAATATGACACAATGCATAATGTATATTGAATCCCTCACCCTTAGTATTACCTTATTTATATGGCACAGTCCTTAGCTGGTTCATATAATTTCTGACCGGCAGGTCAAAGAGAGTTTCTTCTGGAGTAAACCCTTCATCACCAGTGCCACATACATGTGGTGTCCCACAGGGTTCTATACTATCTCCCATGCTTTTTGTGGTATACATGCTACCTTTGGGTGAAATAATCAGACGTCATGGCCTGGTCTACCACTGCTATGCAGATGATACACAACTGTATATGTCCTTTGCTCCAGGTACAAAGGACCACATAACAACACTAAATGGCTGCCGACCTGAGCTTCAGGAGTGGATGAGTGCCAGTTGGCTGTGACTGAACCCTGCTAAAACAGAGGTCCTTATGATAGGTCACAAGTCAAGGCTACAGCATAGCCAACCAACAGGACCTACGCTTGGGGGATCAGAATTACAAAACACTGAACATGTGCGGAATCTTGGTGTTGTCCTGGATAGTGGCTTGATACTTAAACATCAGGAATCAGCCATAATCAAATCCTCATTTTTCATCTGAGGAACATAGCCAGAATCAAGCACTTAATTCCCTCAGAAGATCTGCCTAAAGTCATACATGCATTTATATCATCACACATAGACTACTGCATCGCACTCTACTTGGGTCTCCCAGCAAAAAAATTGCACAGCTTGCAGATGGTACAAAACGCAGATGCCAGGCTATTGACCAACCAGCCCCGTTCCAGCCACATAATACCCATTCTCTACTCCCTTCACTGGCTGCCTGTCAGATAGCGAATTGTTTTCAAGATTGGATTACTAACTTACAAAGCCCTACAGGACCATGGCCCAAGTTACCTAAAGCAGCTTCTGATTCCTTACTGTCCCACACGAGCACTGTGATCCATTGATGAAGGACTATTAACAGTACCTAGAATTTCCCAGAATTTGTCTGGGGGTCGAGCTTTCAGTTTTGGGGCTCCAACCTTATGGAACTCACTTCCCCGCACTGTTCGAGAGGCCTCCACTCTAGAATCCTTCAAAAATAGACTCAAGACTTAAGTCTTAACCCAAGCATTTCACTAATGTCCCTTGTTTAAACTTATTTTGTGTTTGTACTATAAAGGCAAATGTAAAGCACTTTGAGTCCTTTAGGAGAAAAGTGCTATATAAATAAAATTATTATTATTATTAATATTATTATTATTTTATACAACACTATACTATAAAATATATTTTATAATTACTATTACTGTATAATATAAAGTATTTTGTTAAGTTTAGTCAATGTTATTAGATTTAGAAATGTGGGTACTCTATTACAGAAGGAGTTGTAAGTTAAAAGAGAAATCATTGTAGTAAGCAGAATGTGAAAATGACATGGTAAATGAGAGAAGTAAAAACACATAGAGAAGCAATAACATGTAATTATATGGTAGAGCAAAGAATTAAATTCACTCATGCAGAAACAGTTTCCAGTGAAACAGTTCAGGCAGGTTAAATTAAACTTGGTCTGGTATCCAAAAGGATGAGTGAGATTAAAACATCTGTTGAGGAATTAATTTAGGATAGGAACTATTCAGAATTTCATTGCTGGAAGGAAACTCAGCTTTTCCCAAGTTAAATAGATAGAAAAAAATCTCTATACTATGCCTTTGATTGCAGGGCTCATTTTTTCAAAGCACTGGAAATGTAATCTTGTTCATCCTTTCACTTAGTTAGTCAATATAAGTAGTTGGTCATTAACAGCTCTTCATAACTCATTGACTGAATCAATGTTATAATTTTTTATTAATGGCTTTCTTTTACATGACCACCTTTGGTGTATGATACCTGTGTGGTAGCAGCATAGTGTTCATCCATTTCTCAACAGTTTTGTACCTAATTAGTTTAGAAACTTATGTCAAGTCTCCAGAAGTAGTTATATCAACAAACTGTACTGTTTGTTCCGATAGATAGGACTTCAGCACATATTTTGCAATGTACTGAATGCGAAATGTCACAGCCAAAACCATTAACTTTAATGAAAAGCTGTGATATTGATCAATCTAATTGGTGTGCTAAGTGTGCCAAATGCAGCAAATAGTGTGTTCTACCTTTACATTCAGGCATCTTGTTTTACTGCATATATTCACCAACAAGTCAAATTTAATGAGACTGTTTTTACAAATAATGAAAATATATCTTTACATTATTTTAGCAGTCTGTTATATGAGTTCATTTCCAAAAAGCACTCACAGCTAAAGTTCTATGAAATCCCAGAAATTCTGTTCTCTATCATTTTGATTTAGTGAATCTTGACTAAATTTGTTCTCATTCCAAAAAAGAATAAGGACCAATCCTCTGGTATCCCTTTAAATCAGAAGTCTAGATGTTAAATCAAATTGACTGATGTACTAATTAAATCACTTGTGCTAAAGCATGGATATCCTTAAAGCCTGGACTGTAATGGTGCAGTTTGGGAACCTCTGCTTTAAAGTAAAAATAAATACAAATAATTGTTATGCAACCCTAAATCCTCAATCAGTACAAGTTTTAGACAGTCTGGGATGGTTTACAATGTAATACGTAAGATCCAGTCACAGAGTGGTTCAGACCCAGACTGGTCAGTAAAGGCCCAAAGCTTCTCTGGTGGTTGGGACTCATTACTACTAGGTTGGGACTCATACTATTTCCCACAGATGCTACAAAGCCAATGCTAAAAAAAAAAATCTATGACTTTCCCTGAGGCCTTTGTGGTGTTTGTACTCCTGGAGTGGCAACTATACCACATTTGTAGGCAATAAACAATAAATTCTCTTCCCAGTATACCAAAGAAAAAAATTAAACACGCACAGGTTTGAAAATACAGTTTAACTGAAACAAGACCTCCAAAACCTTAATTCACTACTTTATTAAATATGTATATATTTTTTTCTTGTAGTCCAAATGGAAAATGCAATCTTCTTGTCTTACTGAGTGTCCTGCTATAGTGTAAATGAGCATGAACCATGAAAAATTCCCCATGCAAAAAACAAAATTCATCACACTAGCACTTTCTGACACAAAATGATCAAAGTCAGCTGCTTTTCACCTTCAGCCTATTGGAAGCATCTTGCCAAGCTGACTGCTTGTGATTGGTTGATGAAGAAGGTGAATACCATAATATTTTTAGTTAATGCTAATGCACAGGTACTGTAATGCTTTTTTTATAATGGGGATTTAAAGAGAGGGGGGGATCCTTTAATAAAGTGGTAAATAAATAACGGTTTTGAGGAGTGTTATAATCAAGTAAGATTATTTTAAAATTGTGTTTGTGTATGTTTACTCTTTTGGTGTAATGAGCACTGATATAACTGTGGTGATCCAGTTATTTACATTACTAGGTGAAGGAAACCTAGAGCAGTATGCCGCAAGTTGTCTACCCTTGGACTATACCAAAGGTCTTAAAAACCATGTGTTCTGACAAAATCGAGCAAACCTGCACAAATTTGGTCCACAATTATTGTTAAACATATTATTATGTGTAGTAAAAATAAATCATATTAAATGTACCTTATTTAAATAAGCCAACTAATTATTTTTAAAAAGGAACTAATTTTGTTGTATAAACAGTCTACATTAATGAAGTTCATATTATTGACAAAATTAATATACAGTATCAATAAAGTAATTAATTATTTTTATAATGTGCACTATAAATAAACAATGTTTATGGTAGTTTGTGTGATTTAAGATAGAGGTGCTACTGGTATTGTTGTTTCATGCATATAGGTAAACTGATGGTTAATAACAGAGGTCACATGACATCGCCCATATCGCCACACCAACTTTTCCTATCATGTCCGATCACCCTCTGTTATTAACCATTGCCACCACGCTACACTCCGCTCCCCAGAGCGTCACCTCCCACAGACCTGCACACTCGTCATTAAGCCCTCCCACACACCTGTCATTACCCTTTTCCATCCGGCAACATCCCATTGGCCTCCAACAACAGAACACCTCCAGATTGCCATCAACTCCTGACCATGCCCAGTGCACACACACCTCCCCCCCATTGGCCAATTCCATACACACCCACCTCCACACCAACCTTTAAAACACTGCTGCACCATGTAACAGTAACCTCCATGATTAAGGCACAGCCGAAATGCGTTGGAGACACACACCTACCATCACGTCCTGGAAACCTTCTTTCCTGCTGAAGAACCCCCCTGCTGTCCCAGCGACCGCTGATCACAAGGAGCTGCCAGCACCTCCGGCGAGCGGCACCCCCACCTTGTGACCGTGACACGCCCGGCTCTCAGCCTCCCCGCCCCCGCCCCACATTGGGCGCCAACAGCCGCAGGAACCACGAGGAGCCGGCGTTCACTACACACACACGGCATCCCTCATCCGAACAGCCTCACCCGGCCGTCCCGCTGCATGACGTGGCACACACGCAGGTACCGGCCCGCATCCCAAACACGGAGACGCCGACCTGCCGCAGCCCGCACATCCAGCCAGGCTCCATCCACCACGCTGACCCACCCTGCCAGCGCAAACAAGACCAATGGTGCCACCATCACGGTGCACAGCCGCACCAGTAGCTGCAGCACAACAAGAACGGCCATCTAACCTGCCGCTGTATACCATCAGAGACTGCCGACCACCACCCCCAAATCGCAACGCCTACACAGGCACCTACCGGTAGGTAAGTTGTACAAATTGCGGGACGCCGCCACATCATCTATCCTTACCAGACTTCCACCTACACTGTGCCGGGCGTTAAGACTGTTGACCAAAGGTCCAGCAGGGACAACGTGCTGGTCCAGAACTGCACGGAAAAGGAGCCCCCTAAAAGGGTCTACCCACCTTCCCCCCCGTGCACCCATCCTGCTCTTCCCCCCACTTCTCCTGGGTCAATTACCCTCTAGTAGCATTGTGCCTACCTACCTTAAACCAATAAAATTACCTTGACCCAACACCACCGTCTACGTCTCTCTGTCATACAGATCACTCTTACCCAAGCACTTTACACACTGCCCCACCATATACAGAGCGCGCCTTACCCAGCTTTTACCGGTATTGTCTGTTTGTTTGTTCTCTGATGAAATCTGAACATACAAAACTAGTTGGATATTGATTCAGTAATGTGACCACCCCACTCTGCTGTCAGTAATGACATGTTGCCAGCAAAATTTTATTTTTTTCAGGATCTAAAATGTAAAATGTGATAATGCAATATTGAAAATATTTTTGCCTTATTTAATTTTTTTGTAAATTTAAATATATATATATATATATATATATATATACAACTTAATTAATATTAACTGCTCTGGACAAATAAAAATATTAGATACAGTTTATCTAGGAATTTGTGATTTAAATTGCTTTGAGATCTAACGATTGATACAACGAAGCAACATAACTGTGCCAGAGCCAGTTCTTTGTTATTCTTATATTGCTCCGTGCAGTCATTTCCCAAATTGCTCATTTAAATAAACAAGCAAATTGAATGCAAATTACTTGGGGAGCTGACACTAAGAAGCAGGTTTCCAAATGTCTTTTGGCTTTGATCAAGCAGTGAAGTATCTGTTTTAGAAGCTTATTATTTTCCTTAAAATAAAAATAAACAAAAAAATAAAAACAGTTGTGCATTGGTGGAATTTTCATGTGACGTTTGATGACAAGTTATTATACTATATACGGCAAATGTGTTTTAAGCTTTTATATAAAATGGGCAGTCTTTCATTTACTTGTTCTTTGGAAAATGTCTGTCTGATACAAATATTACATTGATGTCACTGGTTTCCAGTGCATTAGTAATATGCATTCTCAAGAATAATGGCTAATTTTAAAACATAACTATAGTATTTAAATTTAATTACATATTCAAGTAAGTGCATAGTGCAAACCTGAATGATTTTTGTAAAATTGTGACCTGCTTTAGGAAATCATGTAAACTTGCTGTAGGGGAGCAAAATTTGCACCATCTAATGGGAGTAGTTGAATGCATTGGGAGTTCTTGTTGCCGAGTATGGTTTAGGCATGTGGGTACACCTACTTTATCGCCACAAGCGAAAACTAGATTATGACTAGTAGAGCAATGTTATGCAAATAAGACAAAGGGGTGGAGTAAGTGAATTGATGGAGACATTATGTACTTTGTTGAAAGCCTTACATCTTTTTTGTTTGCTGTGTCTCTGTATGAGATGGCAGAGAGCGGGTCTTATTCTGCTCAATGCATTTTGCAACATCCAGTATCACCTTTACACTAAAACACATTCCTACCAGCACTTTGACCAATAAAACATTATAACACACAGAGTGCCACATGTGATCTAAACAGTCCCTCTATCTCTTTGTCATGATTAATTGTAGGCATAAATGAAACTAAGCCAAGCATTTTTTTTAAATAAATAAATAATTAATTTAGTCAATGATACAGTATGTTCCTAAAATAGTAGTGACATTTCCCTCTTTCCAAAATTTGCAGTTTTAGGTGTATAAAGCTCAAACAAAGCTAAACAAGGCTAAACACCATTTGATTTTTCAGCCACATTTCCATTGATCATGAATTTGGCATGCACCATAAAATGCACTAGGATAACACTTAGGTGAATTTGAGCAAAGAAGCAGTGTGAGTCAGCATGTTTTGCAGTTTGTAAATGAGCCTTTCTAAAAGTTGTTCAGTGATTATTTCTCCTTTTTAATCTATTCAGTGTTGCTGCTGCCCATGTAGAGCTCCATCTCTCTGCCCAATGATGGCACTCACATGCAATTTGGTGCTGAAGTGTGGCAGCACATTGAGCAGTGATGATTTCCACATGTGCAGTATGCCAGTAAAGAAAATGTTTGCAATTTTGTAACCTTCCATAAAAAACTGTCAGTATTGTACTCCTGTCACAAACTTGTGAGCAGTCATCATTTTGTCTCACTTGAATTGATATTACAGTTTGAAATCCATGTTGTCTGTTAAATGAGCCCATTCTTGACTCTGTAAGCATGCATTTGTCAGAAAGTCCTTCACGGGCTCTTTAATTTTTCCACTGTATGATATTTGACTCTGATTTGCAATCACCTTCTGCAACAGGATAACTTGATGAGCAATCAGTCTGTTTTTTTTTACCTTTGTCAAATCAATGCCAGGAGCTTTTAACTCCTTAGAGTTATGTGCCTTAATGTTAAAGTTATATATTACATTGGATGTAAGGGATTTGGTTAAATTATGCAGCATTCAATTATGTTACTGTTAACTGATAAGTGAATACTGTAATATTAATCAACAGATAATAATGTATATGTGATATCTTCATTGTTGACAGTACTTACAGTAGTTATAGGTTCAATACTAAGAAATATGTTCTGGCAAGCAGAAAATGATTCTGGTAACAAAGGTTGACTATATGTGTCTTTATTTGAAGAAATACTACCACAATCAATTACATTGGATGATTACGTAACTTCCAGAGCAATTCAGTATTGTGTCTGTGCACTGTCAGCTGCTACAAAAAGCATCTGTCCCAGCGATCCATAACACTGCTACTGAAATAGCAGTGACACCAGTGCTGATCTGCTGGCTGCACATGTGTGACCTGAGTTCATGCATGTGCACCGTTCTAGGCAATGTAGTACAGAGGCAGTGGACCTCCTTCCAATATGAAGAAACAGGGAGCCTGAAAGCAATGCCATCTGAAGATTAAGTTGGTTCCCAATACCACCTTTCAGTTTTTGGAGTTTACTGAATATTAGGACTCCTAATAATAAATGTGACTGTTACTAATACCATGTGGAAACTAGCATTTCCATATGTGTAACGGGTCCATAACATATAATGAATAGGCCCCAATATGCATATTAAATTAAATATAAACTAAAATACTGTATATGCAATCATAGTTTGCACAGATAAATATATACCACCTAATAATATGTATTGCAACAATAGAGTTCCAATTGGGAAAAGATAGATTTACTGTATACTGTACCTGACTGACAAAATGTTGTGTGCTTCTCCAAAAATGGTTGTCAAAGATTTTAGCCACACTATGCACTTTTTCCCATGGCTAACTGGATGAAAATGTATTCTGTAAGTGGAGCTTCACGTGAGCAGGGCCTTCCTATTACTTTGTTTGCCTGTTGATACCTAGGGGTAAATTTACTAAGAATCATGTCTGGTCCAAGTTGAAAAACTCACAGTATCGCTGAAACACAGGAGACTTTTGACAGCTGAAACACTCAAATTTACCAAGAATCGTGTTTTGCTGAATTGTGTTTTTTGATGGTGTATGTGATCGTGTTTCTCCCTGAGTTCCCTGTGTTTGACCACAGCCAATCACACCTGAACATGCAGGCAGGCTACATGTGTGTATAGTGTAGGGTTCCCTCCCAAAAGCATAACCAGCCTCGGGATCCTGAGCCAGTCCTGGTTCTAAAAATACGTGGGACAAAATGTGTAGGGGTCCCCCATATTTTATGAACCAGCACTGGGCTCTGTGAGCCAGTCCTGGTTTTAAACATATGGGTAAAAATGGCATGGGGTCCCCATATTTTAAAAATCAGCACTGGACTCAAACTAGTCAGAGTGTAATGCCACAACCAAGGAACCCTTTCAGCATGTCACCCCGGCCAAAGCAATAACACCCCAAACTAGTCAGCCCAAACTGGGGATCCCAGGAGAGCCCCCTAGGACTATGCTGAACCCCAGGGCTCTTCCCTGCACCCTTGGCAAGTGGATGCAGGTGTAATAGTGTTAATAATAGATGGATACTATTGTTTTTTACAGTGGAACTACAGGTGCCTGTCCAGTACCCCCACTGTAAAAAAAAATAGTAAAAAAAAACCACAGTACACATACACCATAGAAAGTATAATTTTATTACACACTAAACACACATGTACATACTCACCTTCTCCCCAGTGATCGGTCCTCTTCTCCATTAGAAATCCATGGTTATCTCTAGAGTAAGCAGTCACTGATTGGCTGTGAATCACGTAGCTGTTGATTGACAGCCACATGGCTTACAGCCAATCAGAGGCTGCTTACTCTAGGGTGGCCTCTGAGTGGTTTGCACCCCGGCAAATGACGGAAACCATGAGGCCGCAATCATAAACCTGGGAAGGGATGTATGTGGAAATACCTACATCTCTTCAGAGTCCAAAGGGTCCGTGCTATTTGCTTTGTTTTTTTAGCCTGATTCTTGATAAATTCCCGAGTTGCATTCCTGTCTATGGAAAGTACCTGTTAGTTTAGAAGATGGTGTTTTTATTTCTATTTGTGTTTTCACCTAAGATTTGCAGAGTTTCATGATTTCTCACTTGAGTTTGCCTTTAGTAAATTTGCGAGTGGTAAAAAATGGCCAAACACACCTGTGATTGACATCTTAACCAGACATGATTCTTAGTAAATTTACCCCTTATTCTTGGTTTATTATTGTGTTTTTCCCAAACTGTAAAAATTATGCACTATGATGAGAAGAAGAAGAAGAAGAAGAAGAGGAAGAAGAAGAATCCACTTGCAGTAGACATGGTTTAGAGTAATGGTTTAATATTTAACTGATTTCCCTATTTAGGTAAATTAGCAATGGTAGCCACTGGAAAAAAATCATAATATTCTTCATTACTTCATGTGTTGGCCAGATGTGTTAATTCAGCTGTTTTTTTGTCTGTTTTATTTATTTTAATTTAATGTTGTGCAGTATTTGTTGTTTATGGCATATCCATAAATTTGTAATAACAGCAGTCTAAAAATCTGCTTACAAACAGCTATAAACAAATTTTTGCTTTTTATTACTGATGATACTAAAACCATAAGTACAAACATTGCAGTCAATTTGTTCTTATCTGCCTACAGTAATTTCAAATTGAATGTTTTACTATTTGCTCCTGTGTCATACATGTTTATGCCCAAATATAATGATGAGTCATATTGCCACAAACATTGCTTTTTCAGCAACAGATATTTTTTTCTCCACCTACTTGAGATACTGGAAAACTAACAAACTAGTTCCCATGTTACAAAGATTTGATTCTTGATTAATTAAATATGTACTGTGCTTCATACACTGACTTCCTCTATTAGCCTGATTTCGCTGAGACTTGCACACAGTATATACCAAGGGACATACTGTAAGTCTCTACATGTATTTGCCAGTTCATTGTATATATAATATAAACTGTCATTGAATTGTTTCTGCTCCTACATATTGCCCAAATTCTAGAGATACCCAAAAATTGAGCGAAATTTTACACAGATCGAGTTTCAAGAAGGAACAAGACATTTTGCACAGGTGCAAAGTTCAAGTTATACCATCATCAAGTCCCACCTTTACTTTACCACTCCATTGCAATGCCATATTAGACAGTTTTTTGTAAATACAAATTTCACAGAATTTATAGCCAACTCAAGGAACTGGACAATACACTATGCTGTGTTAAGTGATTCTGTTAATTCCGAAAAATCTTAAATCCATATTTTGCTGCTAATGTGGAGTGAGGTGAATATTTCAAGGAACAGTTTTAAAACTGTTGCTTATATCTACTGATTTCCTTATAATCTATTTGTGGCTGATATGTGTACTGAACTTCAATTTTTTAATAAGCAGTTTTCATCTTTCTTAAACAGTACTTTTGATTTGAGAATGCCTCAGATCTTAATCCTCCATGATAACTTCAAGACTTTTTATTGTGTCATTTGCAAAATGATTGTGATGCATGACGCATGACATCCTCAGTTTCCGGGAATGTATGTGTTGTCAACACACATTTCAGTGCCGCTTTTCCAGTAGTGAGCTAGAATAAAACAGTTCATTACTATGCTGGATTTTATGGCTATTTGGAATTGTTCCAAATTGATAAGCTGACTGATCATGTTTGTAAGTGTATTTTTTGCTAAAAATTCTATTGTTTACTGAATTGACTGGATTATGCTAGATGCACCCCTATTTTTCTCTACATACAGTAAATGCAAGCTGACATTTGCAAAGAATTTCTGAGGACTGCTCTAGTTCAGTCCTCAAATACCCTCAACAGTTCATGTTTTGTGTATTCCTTTAATCATGGAATATTCACCCTCACAGAGCCACACCTCAACCCTTGCATTCCAGATGCACCTCCATTTCAAATGTATGCCCTCTTCCTACAATGCTGCCCTTTCCTTTTCTAAACAGACATATTTCAAGAACTTCATCTCCTCCCAGTCCACAAACCCCTGGCATTTATTTGCCACTTTGAACTCCATCCTCAGCTCACACCATTCTTACCTACCATCCTCACTCTCTGCCCTTGACTTTGCCACCTACTTTACATATAAAATTGACTCCATACATCAGGACATCACATCCTAACAGACCTTTAGCAGTCCATCCCCTACATTCCAAGACCACCTCTCTCCATCCATCATACCATCTTTCTCCCTTGTATCTGGAGAGAAAGTCACTTGTTCAATTTGCCTTCTCATCCGGCACTGTCCCTTCTGCATTCAAGCATACACCTGTCTACCCCAATTTCAAAAAATCTACTCTTGATCCTAACAATCTCCTTAACTACTGACCTATCTCTTTCCTCTTTTTTTGCCTCCAAACTCCCTGAGCATATTGTTTACAATGGCCTTATAGCCTTTATTTACTCCCACTTCTAGATTTACTCCTTTCAGACTGGCTTCTTTACTCTCCACTCCACTGAAACTGCTTTCTTGAAAGTCTTCAATGACCTCCTTGCTTCAAAATCAAGGGCCACAACTCTATGATCATTCTCCCTGACCTCTTTGCTTCTTATAACACTGTTGACTACTCTCTCTTCATGTAAATCCTTCGCTCACTTGGTCTACAAGATACTGGCCTATCCTTGCTGTCTTACTACCTCTCTGATTGTTCCGGTTCCGTTCAGGAACATGTGTAAGACTGAGCTGATCATCTTCACTCCATCCTGCATAAGCTCACTTCCCACAATATTGATGGCACACCCATCTCCTCTAGTCCCCAAGTGTGCTGTCTTAGAGTTAACCTTGACTCTTCTTTCGCCTTCAAATCACACATTTAGTCATTTTCACAGTCGTATCATTTCCATCTCAAAAATATTTCCAGGATCAGACACATTCTCACCATGGATGCTACAAAGACCCTCATCCACTCACTGGTCATTGTACTACTGTAATCTCCTCCTATCTTAGCTCACTGACTCCCTCCTCTCTCCACTCTACATTGTCCTCAATGCTGCTATTTGGCACATCTTCCTCTCCAAATGTTCTACATATTCCTCACCTCCCACAAGCCCTACACTGGTTCCCTCTCCATTTCAGAACTCAATTCAAGCTTCTCACACTCACTTTCAAAGCCCTTACCAAATCTTCTTCCTCCATCCTCATCTCCCTTCACACATCTGCCTTTCCACTTTGCTCCACAAATGCCAAGTGATTACTTCCTTCCATTTCCATCTCCAAGATTTTACACATACTGCTCTCTACCTCTACCTGCTTTGATTACCCACTTCTTCATCAAAGCCTTCCAGCTCTCATCCTAACCCTATTCTCCATGTTCCTTCCTCACTGTTCACCTTATCTGTGTCACCCCTGTCTATGTGCCTCTCCCCTCTAGAGTATAAGCTCTCCTGAGAAGGGCCGTGTTCCCTCATGTGCTTCTCCTGTACTTATACTATCATATACTCATAACTCCCCACAATGGCACCTAACACTTGGTTGCTGATGCCCTGCTGGTTATTTAAGTTTTATGATCACTAATGCAGCAATATTTGTAAACCTTGTCCTGCATTGTTTTGTACTATTAATAACTGTTTTCTTGTGTGCTCTTTTGCTTATGTACTTTGCAAGGTGCTGCAGAACCCTTGTACCACCATATAAATAATAAAGGATGATAATAATAATAATAATAATAATAATAATAATACACAGGTGAGTTTGCTGGGTCAATAATTATTTCACCTGTTTCAACAGACAGATATCCTTTAAAAGCTGTTGGGGTGCTTGAGGGCTGGAGTTAAGAACTACTGCTCTAGTTTAATACTCAAAAGATACTTACTGGTGGCTCCAGTATACATAATATATATAGGTCTTCAGCACATTATCCTGGTACTGGTCTAAATAGTTGCTGATGTACAGTAAACACATATACATTTAATTCATTCATATTGGACACTATAGGGTGTCAATTTCTTGACTAATTTCATTACACTTTGTTTTTTCTTTGGTTTTTTTTGTATAAAATAGTGTATTGTAGCAAAAAAATGTTGATATAGCTATTTGATAAGGAAGCTGTTTTATTCAAAAAGCTCCAAGACTAAAGTATTGAATTTTGTTTAGAATCAATGCTGGTGGGTGTTTAAAGTGACACTGCAAATGTATTGGTTGCAATGTTTTGGGTGCATTGTTTTTTTTCTATTTGTTGTGTTAGAACCTAATTTCCAGACATTAATAGTGCCTACTGATCAGTGAGAACACATTCAATTGGGCCTTTATGTCTGTTTCTGGTAGAACATGAAAGTTCAAGAACAATATCTCTTTCTATTGTGGCAAACTGGCACATTTCCCAAGAGTCTGGGAACTCAAAGCCTGATAGTTGCTGGAGAGATCCTGATAAGTACTGGAGAAATCCTGTCAGGTACACTGCTTCACTTTCCATCTATGATTTGTAGAAATGTTTAGCTCTCTTTTCTGCTATCCTCAATTTTGGCTTAGTGGAAAATTTTAGTTCTGAATACTTTTTTGTCTAGAGGCTGTCACCTCTTCCAGGTGTAAAATCAGTCTTAATAAAGATATATAATTGAGGTAGCCCATTTTCCTGTCACAGTGTACAAAGATCACCAAAACCTCCTACAATATGCACCCTGTCAGCCCTGTACCTAAATCGCTAGCAAATGAGATGGTCATGATTTTTATGATGGAGTTATCTTTGTAATATCTATGGGGTTAACTGCTCTCTTTTCTATAGCAAATCATCCCAAACCTCTAATGTGCAGACCAAAACCAAGTTCTGGAAGCTTTCATTAGAATGTACATTTTGGCAAAAAAGATTGAGTGAATATGCTACCTCGGCTGAGTTTGCCCATAACGACCATGTGGGCATGGATTCACGTCTGCAGGAACACTCTAATATTTGGGCAAAAAAGGAATCTGATCCAAATATCTGCTTCTTACAAGTCATAACCAGTTCTAAGAAAAGAGATAATTCCCAGTTTCATCCTTAATGCTGATGTTCTCAAAATATGACTAAATAGCCAATAGTGTTAATGTCATGCATTGAACTAGTTGTTTTAATTTCAACCAGAGTAAACCAGGTTGCTTTGAAAGTGGTGCAAATAATTGTTTTGTGTACAGGGTACATTTTGCACCTGATGTAATTGATGCTGCACTCATACATTGTCCAGCTCTATTTTTAAAAAGTTGTATTTTCCAGATGCAAACATTATTCACAATAGTCGGATTTGCTGTTAGCTCTAAAACAGGCCTTGAACACTATGAGTAATTTCAGATACATGATTTGCACCTCAACCTGATTAACATGCAGTAAGGAGTATAGTGGGGTTTAATGAGACTGACAGATGGTAAAAAATACATGAGCATATAATATTTGCTACTGGAAAGAAATTATCATAGCACTTTGACAGGTAAAAAAAGGGAAAAACTTTAAATAAAACAAAACAAAACTTAAGACATAAGAAAAATTTAAGTGCAGTAATACCCCTTGCAGCAATAACCCGGATTATTGCACGTGAACACACAACAACCCAGGTTACTGTGCAGTGTGAAAGGGTGAGATTGAAAGAAGCCGGGTCAAGCATCCCGGCATTTCAACCCTGTTTACAAGAAGGGTTGAACGCATGTTCAACCCTGCTCGTGACGCAGTGTGAACAGGTAACCTGGGTCAATGCGACCCGGGGCCAGTTCACTGCATAGGAAGAGCCAGTGCTTGGAGATGAGATCAACTCCAAATGCTGTCTTGTCACATGATGCCGATGACATAATCGGCCCGGCATTAGTGTCAGGTTGGGCTGCCTGTCTGTAAGGGATCTCAGCTGGGTCGCACCCCGTGGATTGGTGCGTGAACATGATCCCAGGAGCGACCCAGCAGTCAGATGTATAAGTGGTATTAAATTAACACTATTTAGTTACTATTTATTTATCCTAATTCATTGTTTTCTTTACTCTGTCTGCACAACCTGCCCTAGAGATACTTTGTAGCTACATAATTAACAATGCTTTTTTATTCCCATGGTGTGTTAATATTGTATAGAACTGTTTTAATTAGTGATTGGAGTAGTCAAAAGACTAATTTGCAACATGTATAATAATATACTACACCATCTCTGAAATTCTCAACTTTATTTGTTATGGGGATTTGCATTAAAAAAATATATTCACATGAGGCATAATCATTAAAGTTATTTGACATTAGTTATAACAATTAAATGAAAA
The DNA here is from genome assembly GCA_031769625.1 of Taudactylus pleione. Lineage (NCBI taxonomy): Eukaryota > Metazoa > Chordata > Amphibia > Anura > Myobatrachidae > Taudactylus > Taudactylus pleione. Next base: position 1,950,031 of record JAUIMM010000614.1, read on the forward strand.
AAGTCCAGCACACTAATCAAATTGCTGCTGCAAAGTAAAAACAAAAATGGCACTTGACACTCGGTAACTGTGAAAAAATAAGTAAATAATTTTACTTTACCAGCACTGTGTAATATGAGTATAATAGAATCTCCTTTTCTGTTATATTAATCCAAAACCCATTCTCAAAACATGTAATAAAATACAATAGTGTAATATCATAATATAAAACACTTGTGATATAAAGAAAGAATAGTGAACTCTTCTTCTTAATTGGATTATATTATAGATATGAATGCTTCAGATGCAGACTTCATTGAGCATGGGTACTCTAAAGGTGGGTACACACCTGACATATATTTCTGCAGATCGAATGATCTGCAGATTTATCTGCAGATGATGGTCATTCATACACACTGAACGACCATCATCTGCATGCTGCAGCAGGTCTCGGCGGCCGGGGGGCAAGAAGGGGCATGGCCTAATCACGGAAGGTGTGGCCATGCCCCCTTAAAAAAAAAACATTTGTGGTGCTGGGGAGGGGGGCGCTGTGTGCCCCTCGGCCCGGCACACAGCCAATGGGGGATGCGATCAGCGTGATCGCTCCCCCTTTGGCTAAGGAGAGTGCTTGCTTTAACAGCCTTGGACAGTGGGCCTGATTCAGAGCCGGACGCTCTGAACGAGCGCCCGCTCTGAAAGGGCTTTTTTTTTTTTTGGTGCATCCTCCTGGATGCTCGCATAGCTGTGGGTTACCATGATGCGTCCATGATGATGGTCGCGATGGTCAAGACCATCGCGACCATCGGGCTTGCGACGAGTCCCTGTGGTAGGGTCTCGCTGCGGCAAGCCCTGGAGTGATTTTGGCTCTATCAGAGCCAAAATCACTCCCACTGACATCACTAGTGATGTCAGTAGGGCCGGACACAGACGGTAGGCGTTCCCATGGGAACGCCTCCATTTGAGCAGCCACGCCCCGGCACACCCACCAAAGAGGGTGTTCTGTCACTCACCATCGACAGCACGCCCCCTTTGGTGCGAGACCCCGAGCGATGGCTTCCCCATTGCTCGCCGGGTGTCGTGCATGTCTCGAGCAGCCTCCGTCGTGCGCATGCGCATTTGGGTACCATCGACCCACTTGTGAGTGTCCTGCACTCGTGAGCGGGTCTGAATAAGACCCAGTATCCCAGTCCAGCCCAGCACACAGCAGTGTGTGCTGGTCTGCTGTGGATGGGGAACTGTGCCGGACCCGGGTAAGTAGTACCCGTTCGCGGCTCTGCCCCTCTCTCTGCACCCCTGTGTACTGGCGATCAGCTGATTGCCAATGGACAGATATGTCTGCAGACATATCTGTTCATTGGTTGTGCAGCACAGCCAATGCGATATGTCTGTGAATGACATTGTTCACAGACATATCGTTTGTACACACTGCTCAACGGGGTTACGATATATTGGCCGGTCAATTGATCGGCCAATATATCGGCCAGTGTGTACCCAGCTTTATTTTCAATAAGAAATTAGGGGACCTGTAATATAATCTTTCTTATCCTAATGTTCTTCTGACTTAGATTGTTCTTTTCCTCAGAGTAATGGAGAATAAAAATAGTATAGTGCAGCATATTTATATAAAAGAGTAGATGTATTTATTTAAATGCACTCAAAAAATAGATACAGTATCATGTTAAACCAAACTTTTAGACAGATTGGATTCCTACCAGAGTATAAAAGAAAATGAACACATCAAAGCAGTGCAGAGTCAGTCCTGGGCTTCACTTAGATGTGATATCCACAGATGAATTTGTAACAATGTGCTGATAGATACAAAAACATGTATTTTACTGTAGTAATCACTAGTCAGTAAGTCCATCCTCTAATTGAAATATTTTATCATTATGAATTCATAATATTGTAACCAGTTTACTTCCATTGACTATCAATTACTTTAGGAAATTACAATTTGCCTTTCTCGGAAGTAATGAAGGGTTCTAATAAGTGTTTTTCCAGCCTTACTTTTTTAGGTTTGTAACTATATATGTTTTGTAATAAAGCATTCTTTATTTAATCACAATATTGAATGTGGAAATTAAAAAGGTCAATGCCACTAAGCACTCATTTTATCTCTTAGGTACTGGCTATAAGTTGACAGTACAACTTTTCTCCTAGAGACCTCAGTACTTTGGCTACAGTGAATCCTGTAATCCTGCTGGATCATCCTGTTGTGCTATCCTGTTACCATGCTGGATGATGGGGTGGGACTCCATTCCTGAAAACAGGTGCATGTCGATGTAGACTTCCTGGCCTTGGCTCCGGAGCTGTAAGGGGCAATCTGATTAACTTCAGGGTTGCAGATGGTCTCACAGAAGATCCCATGCTATGTCTTAGGAAGCAGCATTCAGATCTGCAATGTGGTCAGAAGGGTCTATATACACCAGGCGCCTCTTGCTGCATTAGCATATTAGTTGTACGGTATTGCACAGCCAGTTCCCTGCAGCTATTCAATACCATACAACTTTGTATCAGGCTCATTGCTACTTGTATAATTAACTATTACTCTGCATATCTGCACATTGTATATTGTGGACTCTTTATACCTGTACCTGTGCAATAGTACAGTGCTATCCTTGCAAGCCTGAATTTTGTATTCTGAATATTATCCCAAGAAATTTGCGTACTGCACCTTGTATTTGTGGACTTATGCCGCTATATGCTGTTATTGTATTATCTGAGTCATGAAATCAAAGCTTCTGATTTTGATCTGGAGTAGTGTTATTCAGCCATCCAGCTTCATTCACACTTCAGTCACCACTGCTAACCCAAGGGGCTCTGACCCAAATCCCAAACCTCCTAGTGCTGTGACACAGCTTCTGCATCCTACATTTACCTGGATATCAAGGTTGTTGTGGTGTGACATATACCAACACACCATCTGCCAGATGTCACACATAAAGAGGGTTTTTGGAAAATAAATTAACATTCTTTCAGTTATTAAATTAATGATGCAAATGGTTAATTCTTAAGCGTCAGTCTTGTTTGTCCATTTTCAAGCCTTTCTCCAGAATAATACAAATCAGAATTATACAAAGTGTGAGTGAGTGTTATAAGACCATATCCAGATTTGCTTTTACGTTTGTTTTATTTAATAAAATAAACTGCTTGGCTTATTAAAAGCCATATGTTGTTTATTTTTCTTTTTTCAATTAGCTTTGTGAGATATTTTTATCACATTAAACCCCATTTTGTAACTTGATGTATTTGTATTGTTAGAGATTTTGCATGTCAGATACAGTAGGCTTGATTTTCATACATGATACTTAACTAGCTGCAGGGCATTGCTTGGTTTACAATATCTCTAATTAATTTAGGTTGCATTTTGGGATGCCAGGGAGTACTTATAAACTTCCTAGAGAGTATCAGCTTTTGAACCAGATCTTAGGGCTGGCAGAACTTATTTTATTGTTTTTTAGTGAGTGCAATATATATATATTTTTAGGTAATGTCTGTTATTTTTTTTAACTAACAAGCTAGCTTTGGTTTGGTAAAACCTTCACAACCACAATTCATCCAGGTTCAGGTAAGTTTTGCCATGATACCAGCGTAGTTCACTCATTCTCAAAATCTATTCTTCCAACAAGTAAAGCTTGGAAATTGGAAAAGTAACATCTGACTATTACTTAAATATTGTTGATCCTGCATGATCATATCATATTTCACACATCCCTGCTTTACTGAGTACAGTAGCTTAACCAAATAGTAGAGAGATTCTTCTGAAATGACCTTATATAATGTAAATCATGTTCACCTTGCCAAAGAAAAGATTCTTAAACTATCTAAGTCAGTTTAACACAATAAACTCAAAATTGTGATCAACTATCATGATCTGTATATTATAACTGCTAAAACATTAACTTAAATTTAAAGTAGAGATGGGCACTGACCCCCATGTTCAATCAGAATTGAATATAAAACAAAGACAAAATGAGTAAAGACAAGATACAGTTTTTAAATTATAATTTCATTTAATAGAGGAACAAAGTTAATAGAGGAACAAAGTTATCCAACACCAATTTGCCTTGTGTGAAATATTTATTGCCCCCTCAAGGGGGAATTTAATTAGCTTCATTAATTCACTGTGGGCTAATTGATCCCCCGGGCTATTCAGTTAGCAGGACGCATGCTGCACTTAATGGGGATTTTTTTAAGGTTTGACCCAAGAGAAATATGCATTAAAGACTGTGTCAGTGGGTGTCATATCCCTGTTAATGCAAAGGTCCATGAACTTATCATGTATTCTATCTGTTAACACCCATTAACACATTAATTCAATGGGCATTAAAAAGGGGCTCAGGTGAAAAAGGGGATGGAATTGAATAGGCCCAGGCATTAAAGCCCAAAGTTACCAACCATTTTCATCCCTGTTAAATTAATGGGGCTAATTGAATTCTCCCCTTACAGTAGTTACTTATTCAACCAATCGACCAAATTTAATTGCCAGTCCTGTTCAATCTAAACATCACTTAAATAGATATTTTCATTTAATGTGTAGTTGGCTAAAAGGGTTCAACAAATAACACAGAATGCCTTGATCAAAAGAAATTGAAAGAGATGAGAAATAAAGCTATTGAAATATATCAGCCTGGAAAAGGTTTCAAACCCATATCTAAGGTTATTCAACTCCAGTGAACCACAGAGGGCTACTATCCTCAAATGGAGAAAATGTGGAACAGTGATACATCTTTCCAGAAGTAACCAGACTACCAAAATTCCTCCAAGAGTGCATCAAAGACTCATCTAGTAAGTCAAAAAAGAACCCTTGACAAACATCTAAGGAACTGAAGGTTTTGCTCACTCCAGTTAATGTCAGCATTCATTATTCCACCATAACAAAGAGTCTGAGCAAAAATGGTATCCCTGACAGAGTTGCAATCTGAAAACCATTGCTAACATGAAGGCACATAAAGGCTAATCTAACATTTGTTATAAAGCAAATTGATAACCTCCAAGCTTTTTGAACTAATGTTCTGTGGACTGATGAGTCAAAAATGGTTGCATCTGGCATAAAGCTAATAAAGCATTCCACAATAAGTACATCATACCAACAGTCAAACATGATGGTGATAGTATGATAGTGTTGGGATGCTTTGCTGCTTCAGGACCTGGACAACTTGCCACAATTGATGGAATCATGAATTCTGCTCTCTCCAAGAAACTTTTGAGGGAGAATATCCAATCAACAGTCCACGATCTGAAGCTCAAGCACAATTGTGTGTTAACGATTCACAGCACCAGAGCAAGTCCATCTCTGAATGGCTAAAAAAAAAAAATTAAGATTTCAAATGGCCCAGTCAAATGTTGTGGAAGAATCTTAAACAGTAAATTCATGCTCAAGAACCCTCCAATGTGGTTAAATCAATTCTGAAAAGAAAGTGGGCCAAACTTCATCAACAGCGGTGGTAAAGACTGATCTCCAGTTATTGGAGGTGCTTGGTTAAAGTTGTTACTGCTAAAGGTGACACAGCCAGTTATTAAGTTTAGGCGAGCAATTAATATTTCACATGGGTAATATGGGGATCAGATAACATTTTTCTTTCAATAAATGAAAGTGTTCATTTAAAAACTGTATTTTATGTTTACTGAGGTTGTCTTTGTCTTATATTTACTCTTAAGAACAAACACATAAATGGGTATGAAAGGAGAGCGCTTATCTAAAATGAATACAGTCAACTGTTTGATAATAAATCAGAATACCACTGGGAACATCTGAAATGAAGGAGATGGTAAATCTTCAGTCACTCTTTGCTGTCTTTATGTTTTCTCCATGTCATGGGTCATATAAAAAGAGAAAAAAAATCCAATGTGTAATTCTGTTGTTTATTCCCACAATGATAGTAAATAGAGGAATGCCAACATAATCCCACAAAATAGCTTGCTAGAGAAGCATATGATGGGAGTACGATTAGAAGGAAAGTTCTCCTCTGTGGTTGCTATGCATCTTCAGAAAATCCCACCACCAAGATAAATGGATAAAATCAATAGGGGACATACCCCACTCACTCTGCAATATTGAAATCAAAACATATCTCGTTATCTATAAGTACATGCATACCATACTCACGTATGGGAAGGATGGTACATTCAAATAAAGGTATCTTTCATGTATGTTTATGTAAATATCCAAACAGATGTCCGACAAAATGTATAATGAAAAAAATGTTTATTTAATAAAAAGACAGGGATCACATGACTGTGTCCAGCACACCAGGTAACAAATAGATCTAAATACAATATTTCACTATCCGGGTAAGAGAAAAAATTGATATCTGTACCTTTAGCTGGGCTTCAGTCTACCTGTCAAAATACACACAGAGACCGATGCGTTTCGACCCAGAGGGTCTTTTTCAAGGTAAGTACTGTGAGTTCTCCTGCTTCCTGCTTAAATCCCCTCAGATTGATGCTGCAAATTCCAATCTGGTCATCGCTTCTCTCTACTGGTACAGTCCCTTTATTCTTTAAGCATCTCATGGTCTCCCCCATTCCTAAGAAATCCTCTCTTAGATATAGAAACAGCTGGAGTCACTAAATGGCACTCCATGTTTCCTACAATATCTTTGCCCACAACTTTTAAATCTTTTGTCAAATTTAACAGACAACTAACCTCTGCATCCTATACCAAAATGCATTAGAAAATATTGCATCATGTTTATTTCATCCCCAAATTAAGATTTATTGCAGACGCTTCTACCGACTTCAATTGTTTCTAATGTAAACAAATCAATGCAGATCTAATGCATTGTATGTGGTCCTGTGTGGCGGTATAGAGGTTCTGGTCCCTAGTTCACACATACAGTTTACTGTATATCCACTACACTGGGAATTTGTATGTTTGAGGTTTTGTGACTCTACATTCTCCATGGGCTTTGTTTTGGATTATCTCTGTCTACTTTTTGATGTCATGTTATTTCTTGACCGCTATATTGTAATGTTTATTGCAGTCTTACAATAAAATATGTTTAAAAAAAGAAATCCTCTCTTGACCCTTAATTCCTCTTTAACAATTGCCCTATCTCTCATCTTCTCATTGACTCTAAGCTCTTTGTATGATTAGTGTACAACAGCATCACCTCCTTATTCTTCACATCATCCTTTTGGCTTCTTTATTCCACCAAATCTGCCTTCCCCAAGCTCACTGATGACAACCACATAGCCAAATCAAATTTCACAGCAGGATTTCATAATATTGACACACTTACTGTACTTCACCAAAACCCTCTACTCCATTGGCCTTAACTCAGCTCTCTTTTGATTCACTTCTTACTTGTACAACTACTCATTTCTATGTGTACATCCACCTCCACCTCCCCTCCACTTCCCTTTCCCATAGGAAGTCCTATGCTTCCTCCTATTCTTCTTCTACACATTTTCCCTCAGAAAGCTTATACATTAATAAATTGTATTATTTCACCACCTGTATGCTGATGATACCAAAATTTAAATCTCTTTCCTGAACTTGTCTGCTTATTTCTTCTATAGTGTCATCTCCTGTCTGTCAGCCATCTTATCATGGATGGAACAACACTTTCTGAATCATGATATTTCAAAAATGAACCCATCAATTTTCCCCTGCCAAGGACTTCTCCAAGTAAATTGCTCAGAATTGAAGAAGAGGTGCAACCATCAAGAAAAAGGAAAGTGAACACATGAAGATGCCATAGTTCTGGTGACAAGGGGGCTCTTTAGTAAAATAAAACAGCAGACACTTGCTGACATACTGTCCTCATAAAAACCAATATAGTTGAGGGCCTTTGTGGCAAGAGTCCTGCCCTGGCTAATAATGGACCCTAGGTTTTTCTGCCTGCATTTTGGGCACTAGGTATTAGACTTTGGTGACCCTGCCCTGCAAGCCCAGTACCCCGCCTATGTTTTGTGTGCAGTGTAGTACACACTAGGTTTACTGCACTTATAGAGGCATAAGACCTGTGGCATGTTAGCAGGTTTGACTTCATCATATTGTGACTGGTCACTAGTTCCAGCTTGCTGTATATCAGGAGAGTGAATCCTAACCTATATATTGTAACTTGTATGATATATTTTGCATTGTGCCTGTAATTGTGTTCCTAGGTATTGTAGTACACGAAACCTACTATTTAGATTGAAAGTAGCTGATCACGTAGTTGTTATTAGAGTCTAGGCTGATTGTGTTGTATGTGGTCCTGTGTGGAAGTACAGAGGTTCTGGTCCCTAGTTCACACATATATATCCATCACACTTGGAATTAGTTTTGAATTAAAACCTGAGTGGGCTATGTTGGATATCATGCCAATGTCTGAGCCATCTTGTCCCTCCAAAGGTACTTGCATATACTCACCTAATCCTAGCATTGATCATGTTCGGTCCAAGTAGGTATCCTTAAAGTTAAAAAAACAAAAAAAAGGCACCTGACACCAGCTTGGACAGGAGAAAGGGTATGTATTTACACATACTCTCCTTCTGCGCGAATGACCGGGACCCACATGATTCCTTGTCATTGAAGGAGCTACCAGCCAATTAGTGGACACCTCTGTAGGAGCTGCCCACTGATTGGCTGTGAATGGTCAGCTTGTCTGTCACACTTTCTTCCATAGACTTCAATGGTGGGAAAGCTCAATTGAAGCCTATGGTGGGAACCGCTTCATTTTAGCCTAAACCTTGCAGTTTCCATCAAAAGATACAATGTAGAAGATCCCACCATAGATTTCAATGGAGCTTTCCCACCTTGAAGTCTATAGGAGAAAATGTGACAGACAGGCTGACCCCTACTCATTTTGTCTTCTGTATTTCCATAACCAAGACCAGCTCAGCAGAGCCTTGTGCTGTTTCATAAAATACAGGGGAATCCTTTACATTTTTTCACCTTTATTTTAAGAAATTAAGAACCAAGATAGGCTCAACAGAGCCCGGTGCTGGTTATTATATTACGGGGGACCCTTTCGCATCGTTCCCCTGTATTTTAAGAACCGGGACAGGCTAAACAGAGCCCGGGGCTAGTTATGCTTGTGGGGGGGGGGGAATGCACATCTTTTTTTAACTTTATTATTTTTACTGTTTATTTTTTTTAAACACACAGAAACATGCACGGATCTCATGGATCTGTGCATCTTTCTATGTAACTCGGACCTGCTCAGGCTAGATTTGCTACCCTGAAGCAGGTCTGTTTTCTCACAAGTTTTAAGTCAGTAATAGTGTGTGAGTATAACTCTTGCACTCTATTACATTGCCTGACTTGTATGCTCACAATGGCAAAACATCTGGATACATGTTTTGCCATTGTGAGTTGCGGGGGTGTGAGAAACATATGAGTTTGCATGTTCTCACACTCAATTACATAGGGTGAGTTTGGAAAATGTGTAAGTATAGCTCTATACTTGCTCATTTTCTAAACTCAGACCTTATTACATTTACCCACAAATATCTGTATTCCCTCCAAAACCACAATTTTACCACAAAAAAAATATCCATACGGTTTTTTTGGGTAACTAAATGGACAGCTCCCTTTTAGATCAAATTACAGTATCCATATTGGCACAGCAAATCCTTCATTGATCATTGATCCTTACAGTAAGTAGCTAATACAGTACCTAGTCAGACCCAATTAAAGGTAGGCTAGGGTGATTTGATCTTATAGTATCTGATTGTTTCTCATTGTGTTATTGTTTCTCATTGTGTTATTGATCATTTCTAATTGAATTGTCATCTATATTGTAACCTGTACTGTATGATGGATTTTGTATTGTGCCTGTAATTGTGTAGCTAGGTATTGTAGTACACAAAGCCTAATGTTTAGATTGGAAGTAGCTTATCACATAGTTGCTATTAGAGTCTTGGCTGATTGTGTAATTGTTGTATGATATACCTGTGGTGGGGTACACTCTAGCTCAGGGGTGGGGAAGCTTTTATCTGACGAGGGCCATTTTGATATATATAACATTATTTGTTGTCCTGGAGCAGGCCATGCTCCCTCCGTGTGATGTCACACAGGGGCAGGGCACAATCGCCAGTGATTACAGCAATGCCCGGAGCATGCTCAGGATGCTCCGGGGAGCTGTAAGGGCAGCAATGTGAATGTCTGAAACATCCTAGGGACACTCCAGGTAGCACTGCAGCATAGATTCTGGCTGCAGGGTGCGATTCTAGGCATGCTGCTAGCCAATTGAGGCTAGCAGAAAAAAGCTCCAAGGGCAAGATCAAATGATTGCAGGAGCCTTATACAGCCCTCAGGCCCGAGGTTCCCCATCCCTGCTCTAGCTGGTAGCTAGTCATGAATATTTGTGGTAGGGCATTGCTGTGTGTTTCACAGCTGACCTCAGTCAAACAGTGCACAAACAAGCAGTAAGCAGCCAGAATTGAGTTTAGTCCTAAAGTCAAACCACAAAGTTTTATTTGTCTCATAGCTGTTAGGCATAACATTTTTGCAAGGATGCAGTCAGAATTCTGACTGCTGGGATTCCAGCAGTCAGAGTGCCAATGCCGGAATCCCAACACTTATCAGAATACCGACTCTGGCATCCCAACCGCTGGAATCCCGAAGGTAAATACTGGTGTTAGGGTTAGGGTAAGGGGTTAGAGTTAGACACCAGGGGGAGGGTTAGGGTTAGGCTGCGGGGAGGAAGGTTAGGTTTAGGGTGCGATGAGGTAGGGAGGGTTAGGTTTAGGCTCTAGGAGGGAAAGTTAGGTTTAGGCTGTGAGGAGTGAGGGTTAGGGGTTAGGTTAGCAGTACTTACCTTTAGGCGTCGGCATTGTAACCTGGTCAGGATGCCAGAGTCGGGATTCTGACCGCTGGGATCCCGAGTGCCGGCATTCTGTACCCAACCCTTTTTGCATTAATTATTCTAATATCTGGTTACAATAATATGTATGTTCTTAAAATATTTTATTTCGTTAGATTCATTTGTTCCATAGATATGTACCTAAACAGATACTCGTAAAAGGTTGACAGCTAAACAATGGAGTGAAAACAAATGAATATACAGTACAAATGGTGATGACATTCAGGGTTAAAAAGACATTGGGTAGAGTGGCAAGCTACCAACTACATTGAAATCCCATGTCTGCTCTGAATAAACAATGAAATATTGTAGTGTCAATAAAAAATTGGCAGGTTTGTTGTCTTGATTTTATGACATATTTACCCGCTATGTCCTTTAATCTCAAAACAATAGCAATATGAGAATCTTTGCTAACTGAATGCATATACTGGGAAAGTGTCGACATGCTAGGAATTATTTTTAGTAAATTTAAAAGAAAATATGTCTTCATGTTCCTGCTATGTTGATGATGACCTTTTGTGAGTGGCTATTATTATTCCTATGGAATATATGGGTAGATCAATGATATGCAAGATGCAATTTGATAGCAAGAATAGAGCATAAGATCACTTACACACAATGGTGCTACTATTGCCAAAGTAGTCAATGCAGCTGCACCTGGTTAAAATGTAATCAGGCAAAGTAAAAATTCAGTCCGCTTTATAATTTGAATTATATGTAATAATATATTTAAAAAATTTGGACTCTTACTCTGAAGACGTTCACTGCTTTTGTTGCTGCACTTGTTGCTGATAGCCTAACTATAAAAAAATCAAATGGAAGAACAGAACTAACCACTACTTTGGCAGTCTTGCCCTAAACAATACCTCCCAACCATCCCTATTTCAGTGGGACAGTCCCACTTTCAGACACTGTTCTGATGTCCCACCGGCGGCTAAAGTCTCACATTGGCAGGGGAAGGTTGTAGGAGCATTTGATTACCATTGCTCTGCACAGCAGAACAGCAAGTAAACACTGAAAAGATGCCATGGGGAGGAGCACCTGAGGGCATCCCTGCCACCTGGGGTGCACTGGGCATGCCTCCAGCGTGACGAAAATGAGGGACATGCTGTGAGGCCAACCTCACATTGGTGCAACCCAGTGATGCAGCAATGCAATGTAACAATACATTGTGTCATTGTAAATACTACATGATCTATTGTACAATGACGCAATGTACTGTATCGTTACATGCTGCTATATTGTTATATGCTGCCTGCACCACATCGGCCGTGAAATAGTCCCATCTGATTCAATGAACGATGACCAAAAAGTATGGATTGAGTCATACACACTATATGATGCATATGATATATTTGTCCAATCTGCGTCAGAATGATCTTTTGGAGGATAGATTGTAAAGTGTGTACCCAGCATACTCTAGATACTAGATTGGAGGTAATAATATACATTAGACCTCAGATTGAAAATCTGCCAGATTGATTGTCCAAGTACCAGTGATCTTCTTTGTATGATATTTGTCAGAATGGGCTCTGCTTTGTACTGTATACTACCCACTAGTAAGACTATTTTGAAATCAAAACAATGAGGGTTTGCACAGATGAGAAATTGATAACTTGTTTCATGGATTTCTGATCAGTGGCCCAATTATCTAATTTGTCTGTGTCTGTTATACAGGGACTGTGGGAGAGAGGTATGAAAGGGCATGATGGGGTTTAGTGATATCAGCGCACGTTTTGTTTGCTGATACCGCTTCTCCTCCATGTATTAATATAGGGTTGGGAGGAATTTTCCAAACTACCTTTATATTCACAAATAAATCTGAATCCTCATTGGATGATAAAAAAATAGGAAAACCTTGTGCAAAAAACTCGTAGATCCGGTTAAAAAAGTTCCTCCACAATAAAATGGTATAGGTAAACGTCTTCTTTCTAAAGTACACTGGTCTGCCCAAAGTCCCAAATGCCACTCTTTATCCTCTTCAAACACACTAGGATACCTCTTGTTCCTCAAACATAAAAACAAGGGAAACAGGAAAATCGCAATAGTGCGATAAAGTTATTTTATTTCAGTGACAATTATAAAAATGATTATGAGGCTGTGTACCAGACATCTAGGTGTATAAAGACACCATCAAGCATATGTTGAAGAAATAACTGGGTACCTCCTGGGTTCAGGAATCCACCCACTGTGCTCTTAGTCTGGATCTGCTCCTCCTCAAACATCCACCAACGTGTTTCAGCTTAAAGAAAGCCTTTATCAAGGTGTAATGGGCTAGACCAAATGCTCTTGTTTATATCCCCCCTCCTGCAATTTAATTGGTTCACACTGTCCATGTGTGATTCATAGGGATAGTACTTAATCCTTATTTACATTCAATCATACATTTTAATAAATAACAAATTTAAAAAATAACAAATTTAAAAAAATAACAAATTTAAAAAATACCTTTGTGTACCCCCATCTGTCTGTTGCTCTAAAAAACATTGGATGATGGCTGTGGGCTTTAAAAAAATGACTAAATTCTAAACATTTTATATTAATATTTATGTACTGAAAAAACTGTAAACTTCTACTACTTATTATTTGTGCAAGAGCTAATTACTGTGTGTCCAACAGACTTCACATTATACAAGCACTTACTAGACTTTCTGAGTTTGTAGCAGCTCTGGGTCTGGATACTGAAAAATGCACAGTATGTAACTTCAAAATCCAACAATCTTGTACTTTAGGACCATGCATTTCATTAACTTCAGGTGACTCTGAGTTGTAGTGGATTAGGATGTAGGGGCCCTGGTCTGTAATCAAATGTACAGTGCATCATATTTTACTTATAACAATGACTTAAAATCACTTGAAGAAAACTTTGCACTGAGGGCCTGATAAAGCAATGATCGCAGCTGCAATCATGCACACAGGTCTGCTGCAAAAGTATCCTAATGTTTGCAATTGCAAAGCACTCGCACGGACACCATGCAGACGCCCACTTCCCCTCTCTCACATCCATCATACATTGCAATCCATTCAAAACATCAGTAACATTGAAGTACATTGGAGCCTCTCGCACAATTACAGCAGGTCAGACCTTACTTATAATTTGCTAACCTTTTTGCATGCAGTGAGTACTCAAGCTGCTATTGCCATCGTAGTAGCTAATTTATGCATGTCCCTGTAATGGCGTTCATACGCACTGGCACACCTGCGTTTCTCCGACCACCCCCGCATCCCCATCCCCAAATGCTCTCTGCCTGCCAATCACTCTGTGATTGCACTGTGTGGCCTCAGTTTTCTCAGTGTGATTGCAGTGTAGCATATGTGCACGCACACTGTGATGCATGTGCATGCACTGTATGCAACAATCGTCCGTCTGTGTTGTACACTTTAGCAATAGCGATCCATGCTGAGTCATGCCCTGAGTGTTAAGCAAATAACTATATCCAGTGCCGGATTTACCACTGTCCATCCTAGGCTGGTGCCTAGGGCCCGGCGGGACCCAAGGAGCCCGTGGCTGGGCTCCCCTGAAATCTGGCCCTGGAGAAGTACCTTTTGGCTGCGATGTTTGTTTTGAGCGCACCATCCGGGAACAGGATGCTCACATAGGCAATCTGTAAGCAGCAGCATGGGGGAGGAGCAACGGGAAGGGAAGGAGGGAGGAGGCAGAGTTGCTGTCCAGGCCAGCTCTATCATTAGGCACGGTATAGAGCGCCGATGAGTCACATGTTACTGCTGTCTATCCCCTCTCTCTGCGATATCAGGAGGTACTGCTCCGTAATGCGATGTGACATTGTCACGTCACACCGCAATTTACACTGACCGAGGCAGAGGAAGAGTCACTGGAGCAGCCATGGAGATCAGCGGCGCTAACACAAATGTCCCCGGCAGGGAGGGTTGAAAGGTGCTGTGAGGGAATGGGAAGGGGTCGAGCAGTGAGGGGATCAGTGCTGAGAAAGGAAGGGGAGTCTCTGCTAAAGTGGTCTGTGCTTTCATGGCAGAGGAGTCTGTGTTGTCAGTGGAGGTATCTGTGGGAAGGGGGGGGTCTGTGCTGTGAGGGTAGGGGGGTCTGTGCTGTGAGGGTAGGGGGGTCTGTGCTGAGAGGAGAGGGTGTCTGTGCTGAGAGGGTTTGGGGGGGTCTGTGCTGAGAGATGAGGGGGGGTCTGTGCTGGGAGGTGAGGGAGGTCTGCTGAGAGGAGAGAGGGGTCTGTGCTGAGAGGGACCCCAAAACCGGTATCTTGCCTAGGGCCCCATGAGTTCTAAATCCGGCTCTGGCTATACCCATTGACACACACCTTATCAGAATGAGTAGCCCTGCATATGATACTGTAATGGAAAATGTAATGAATAACAACATCTGGCAGTGCACACTGGGCAGCAATAATATTTCTGATGACAGACTGTTGTGTGCCTCATATTGTGTGGTATTGTCATTAATTATAGTGAACAAGGGTTTGTGGAGTCTTTTACTTAATTAAGGTTAATCTTTAACAAACACATCAGAGTAAGGATGTGACACAGCATTCTCAATACCTGGTTGATATTTGTAAGGGGATGGGGGCCCATTGTGCTTGTGCCTCCCTCAGGCTTACTGGCATGAGGCTAGTGTTCAATATCACAATGGGATTAAGGCCCCTATTTACTACAATCTGCATTTCAAATGCGGCTGTAGTGTGATATTTTCACCTTAATTTGCATTGCGAATTTAGAAAATATCACAGAAATGTATTAAAAATCCCTTGAATGGACCAAACTTGCGATAAAACTCTATCCCTGTGAATCCCCACCGCACACTTCTCTCTGTAGTTTTCAGAAAAAATACAGGGAGAATGGGTCTGCACATTCACCCCCTGCTGCTGCCTGTCTTCCCCGGCTATCCAGTTCTTCAGCCAGCTCCCTGCCTCACCATGCACCCATTGAGCCTGAGCCCCTTGCTGTTGCCCGGATCTGCTAACACCCCCAATCTCTAATCCAACTCCAGCCACTGCTCTTTCCTCTCCCCCCCACCCCTCAGCTTCCCAGCTAAACATTTGCACTGTCCCTGATAATGCCACCTCCACTGCCGCTGCCTGCTTGCCACCACTGATCCCTCTCCACATCCACTACCTATCCACCGATGCCCCCTCCATCACTGTTACCCAATTGCTGACGCGACCCCCACCTCCACCACCAATACCCGCTAATACTGACCCAAATGCCTGCCTACCCCTGTGGCTGCTGCCCCCCTGTCCCTGGTCTAAAGAAAAGAACAAAGTCACACTTACCTGTACCAGGGACTGAGCGGTGACCTCCTCTGATGGGCGGATCAGCTGAGATGCAGAAAAGTTCCGGCTGGCACTTTACTGCATCCCAGATGACGATAGTCATCAGCTGATAAATCGGTCAGAGGAGGTCATTGATCGCCGATCCCATTGCAGGTAAGTGTTTTTCTTTTTCTTTTTAAACTAAGCTTTTTTTTAAATATATTGATCAGCTTCTGGTCTATTTAGATCCACAAAGTTGATCACAGGAACTGGCTCATGGCTCTGCTCTGCCTGCAGAGCAGAGCAGGAGTCAGGAACCGGGGGAAATGAAAATACCATCTTATGATAACATTATTATCACAGGGCTTTCCCCAGTATTTTTTTACAATTGATTTTTAGTAAATCTCAAGCAGATCGTATTACCCATTACAAGTGTGGGAAATGCTATCTGCATACTAAAAATATTTGAATTGAAGGGATTGGAGTAGTTTTTCATGAAAACTACTCCAATTGCCCGTTAATACTTTTACTGTATGTGATACTTAAATAATGTGTAAAAATAATATTGATAAATAGGACTCCCAGATATAGTTGAAATCAAACTAGGTTACCATACTTTGGAGTACGTTGAGATACTGAGGATTGTAAAAAATTTTACAGAGCGCAATGAACTTGAGAACTGTTTTATAATAGGTGTCAAGTGTAGTTCTTTTAATTAATTATTTATTTAATATAGTTTACAAAGTGCTGTACCAATGAAATCAACAGGTGTTGCTTGGATTTTTTTCCGCTGAGGTTTCATATAATCCTATTTAGTACAATTGACTTGAGGCTTTTCTGCACACATGGAAAAGAGTAATCAGCTTCAGTGTTATGCAGCGGCATAGCTACCATTGGTGCAGGGCGTGTGCTTGCTAGGAGAGGGCAAGCAGGGCCATTGCGGCCTGAAGATGCAGCTGCAGACAACCCGCCAGTGCCATCTAATCTGATGACCCCTGCCAGCTGCAAATATAGCAATAAACTATAGCCATGGCATGCCATATGTTGCGGCTGCTGTTCCCTCCCACTGGGAGTCCCAG
The DNA here is from genome assembly GCA_031769625.1 of Taudactylus pleione. Taxonomy (NCBI): domain Eukaryota; kingdom Metazoa; phylum Chordata; class Amphibia; order Anura; family Myobatrachidae; genus Taudactylus; species Taudactylus pleione. Next base: position 1,967,119 of record JAUIMM010000614.1, read on the forward strand.
TCTCTCAGAATGCCGGTTCTAGGCGTGACAACATCACACATGGTATTCTGGGAGCAATCATTCTGGACCAATCAGTGAGCCTCACCACTGACTTTGCTGAACTCCATCTGCTGCACAGGACGGGAGAGAAATGACATGCAGCTGGCTTCCCTGTATATACTCGGAACACGTCAGGTGGTTAAATCTGCATCGGGACATGCAGTGTGCAGACATGGAATAATCCCTGGGAACAGCAGCAAGGAGGAGGATCCTTCCTGCCTTTACAAGGTAAGACTTAGGCTAACGAATTCCCATTGGCAAACCACTCCCCCTAGGCAAACAGTCTCTCCCCCTGTGCAGCGTAAAGCAGGCTCGCAATTATTTTATTTGTGTCTTTTTTTGTGGCCATGGCCACACCCCAAATCAGGCCATGCCCCCTCAGTTTAGGATGCCAAAGGAAACTTTTGCACTGAGGGCCTCATTCAGACCCTCTCGCAGGCACTGAGCGCTCGCAAGCGTGTTGATGTTGTGCAAACCCGGAGCGAGAGACAAATTCTATCGCTCTGGGGCTCACTACAAAAGGGGCGGCTGTCGATAGTGATCGAGAGCTCACACCGTTTTGTAGGTGGGGTGGCTGGCCAAACTGAGGCATTCCCGAAGGAACACCTGCCATTTGGGGGCGGCCCCACTGACATCACTCGTGATGTCAGTGGTGAGCTTCGGGCTCTATTAGAGCTGAAAGCTCACTGGGGCTTGCTGCAGATGAGACCTTACCACAAGGGTCTCATTGCAAGCCCCGATGGTCGCGATGGTCTTAACCATCGCTACCATCAACCTGGCCGCTCGCTAAAGCTGTGGGTGGTTACCCACAGCTTAGTGAGTGGCCAGGAGGCCGGCTCTTTATAGAGAAGCGGCCGCCCTCTTTCAGAGTGAGCACTCACATTTTGTGACCGGCTCTGAATGAGGTCTTGAGCTCCACGAAGTCTAGAAATGGCTCTGACCATGTCACTATGTGACTGGGACCACATGGGGTTCTGCTGATTGCAAAATTTTCTGTGTGGGACTCGTAGAGTGAGTTGTCAGGACCATGGTTGTCACTGTCAGGACCATGGGTGTCACTGATCCCTCCTGCGAACTACACACTTCAGCCTGTGACTAGTAAGCAGTTTGCTGCAGCAATTATCAGTGCTGGTGGACCCTGTCAGACTGACAAGCAGCAACTTCCCCATCTCTGCTCTTATACTACTCTCCTCACTGATGCTAGGAGAAGGTCTGGCTGTGCTGAGCAAAACTTGCAATGGTAGACCTCGCTATTGCTTTAAAATAACAAACAAATACTTCACTTGAATGATCTTGATAGAAAATAGACTTCTTTTAATCTTTTTTAATACATTTATTAGCAAAAGACACTTCTTAATATATAAACATAAATAAAATGTATCCAAATACAAATGATAACACTGTACTCAACAATTTGCTACCTAAAGAGATCTCACATATAAAACAGTGTATCCAATTCACACAGAAAATAAGTTGGTATTTATCTACACGCAATATGGAAATAGTAGCCCTGTCGAATCTCAAAGTCACACCTGTAGATAGTGTTCTTATGTCCACCTCAGCTGTGCTGAGCCTGTAGGGACGTCCCCATAACCATGGTCCAGCAGCAGCACACTGCAGGGGGTGGACATTTTGATATGTCTCTATGCCCCTGGTGTCTCTTGGTGACAAAGATGATGATAACAAAGATGATGGTGCTTGTTATAGTAAAAAGAAAACTGTGGTATATCCTTTTTTGGAATGTGATTTCGTCACTTATTTTTTACTGAGAAAACTTTTACAGCCTAACCACTGTCAGTTGGTAATGATACCAGTTTGAAAAATCAATAAAGCTTTCTGTGAAAAGAATGGCAAGTAGGTAATTGCCAAAAAATCACTAATTGTAATTCTACAAACTTGAAAGTCATAATTTCTAACTTTATTATTTGTTGGTGATTGTTTAGGGGGGGGTACTTTAGGATGCATCTGAATGCACATTTCCTCTCTCTATTACTTCCATCAGTAAAACTGTAGCTGTGGGTGGATTAGTGGACACGTAGGTGTGACCTCATATTCTGTGATTAATGTTAGGAGAGCTCCCTGCACTGTCTATGTCTGGCAGTAGAACTCCTAATACCAGAGGCGCAACCTCCAACCTTGTGTGCTAGTGTGCATTCACAGCCATACTGCATATATTCAGCTCCATCCTCCATGCTATCCCTGAGAGTCTCCAGTCTTCAGTGTTACACACATATAGAGATGGCATTACAGAGACCAGCACCCCCTGTTAGTTTCACTGCACCAACATTGCTATACCATTCAAAATTAAAAAGTAGGGGAGGAGTCTATGTGCTTCAATAAAACAGGCTGCAGCCTTTTTTCAACCAAAAGAGGCTTGAATAAGAGATTCCAATCTTGAAACACGTTGGCCTGGAAGGTGACCTTCTTGAGGGGATCCCTGCACTGGTGTTTATATTGAGGTAGGTGTCCAATTTTCATTATTTTTGACTGTTTGAGAATCGGACCCTATAGACAGCACCTAACAAACCTCATTATATCACAGTGTAGACGAAACCCCTTGAGAACGTTTTAACTTGATATCTTTGTATTATAATGTTAACCACTATTGTATCATTCATTTGACATTTTTTACTGTATTTCCTTTTTAAAAATTAAAAACTTTGCCATGATGAAAATCTGGAATATCGTTGGGTGAAAACTTGAGAGTGAAAGATACCTTTACGAGTTTGATATCATCTGCATCCGTGTGAGTACTGGTACGCACCTCTAGTTACAGATAAACCAGTTTTTAACCCACCTTTGTTTGATCCAGTGAGTTTGGGTGTGCCTACCTCCGCTTTCGGTGACAAAATTTATACCATTATCTAAAGAAGATACTACACATTGTATTTTATATTTCTCTCTATGTATATGGAATCTTAACATTGGAAGATCGAGTGAGAGTTACAGAGGAGGCAAAAAATACTCAACCATTCCAGATAAGTATTAATTGTTTTTTTTGCCTCAAATTCACACAAATGTGACACGACAGGTAGCGCAATTTTTTCACCATCTTTATACACACTCATATTGCTATACCATTGCATACTGCTACCACTGTATGTACAAACACAGGTGTGTACTCCTACCTGTCACACACCACCTGCACTTCCCTATAATTTTCCTGGCTGGATCTGGGACATACATTATATGACCACTGTGTACCTGTTATACAGTACATACCTGCTGCATTAACCCTGTGTCATCTTGTAAACTTGTTCTGCCTGGATAATAAACCTAATTAAGCTATATACCATGTGGATAATCCTTCATCACATAACACTGCCAGTTACTGTATATCAATGGGATGTAGTTAAATGACCAGTGGCCCCAATGCCGCCAGTCAAAAGCCCGACGGCTAATTCCCAACAGGGGATTTAAAATAGGTGTCAAAATTACGACGCCTATCTTAATCCCGATGCCGGAACACAGAAGTATGCCGAACCGAATGAGGTAAGTCTGGGGTGCCCTTAGTGTTAGCTTAGTGGAGGGGGAGGGTTAGCTTTAGGCACAACTGAGGGTACTTAGGGATAGGCACCCTCTGGGAAAGGTTAGGGTTAGGTTTGGGGAAGTGGGGGGTTAGGGTTAGGTACCAATTGGGGGAGGTTAGGGTCAGGTGCCCCCCCTGGGAGGGTTAGGTTTAGGGTGCGGGAAGGGGGGGTAGGATTAGGCACTCCTGGGGGGACTTGGGGTTAGCCACCACCCTGGGAGTTTTAGGGTTAGGCACCCCTAAGGGAGAATTAGGGTTAAGGGGGGACAGGGGAGGGTAATAGTACTTACCTGCCCCAGTCGGGATCTTCATCCTGTCGGGCATCCACAGTCGGTATTTCAATACCATTCCATATCATCTATAGAATCTGCCAATAGTTAACAATTTAGCCATTGATATATATTTTGAATTGTAGCTTCTTCAAACAAATTCCATAGAGCAATGTTTGTTGTTACAGAGCAAGTTCTCTATGTATTAGTCACACTGAAAAACTAACACTGCTACATTATCAGACTATTATATTATATTTTCAAAAATATTCTGCCAAATATTGATCACACATCCAATTTGGCTGCAAAAATTATCTTCTTTTGTTTGGCTTTAAGCGATCCCAGTTCTACCTCATTGTTCTATTGTAGCTCTATTCATAGACCATAAACTTTGTGTAATGTAAATTTATGAAATGACAAAACAAAACTAGACTTCAAAGATTGTACCAACTGAAATATTCACACTTTGAAAAAAAGCATGGCAGTTGCAAAAGTCAATTTGCACTATGATTTCTATTTATTATAATTAGAGAATTATTACATTTTGCATGGAATGAGTGTAATCCCAAGCATGCAGGTAAATTGCTTTATGTCTTGCTCTCTAAAAGTTATGTTACTGTCCTCATTAGTAAGATAAACACAAATAGAATATAAACATGGATTTGGATGAGTCAAATGAAAACAACCAATTTATTTCTAACTGTGTCTACAGTAGAGAAGTAATGCTTAATGACTTTACAGGTGCAAGCTTTTACTGGACACATTTTGCATGATCTTTTGTTTGTCTACCTTAGGGCAAACATCCCAGTCATTCCTGATGTCCCCCCAAGCCCTGCCAGCACATAATCACAATGCCATGGCATTGCCCTCACTCCTTAATACGATTACAAGCTGGTAGAAAACAAACCAGATGCTTGCTGCAAGGAATACAGAACACATGTATGTGTTTCTCTCCACATTATTTCGATGTGTTACGATACAATAGTGAATTATGATCCTTTTTGGATGTGTAATTAGAGAACAGAGCAGATGGCAGAAGGACGGTTTACAGTGTTGTAATGAGCAGGGATGGCTAACGGAGCTGAGGTCTGGATGCTTGTAACACTTACATACAGTATCACAACATTTAAATTCATCAGCGCAGGCACAGTTTTCAGAAATATTAGTTTTAGGGGATTTTGTTGGTGAACAATTACAGGTGGATAGTGGAATATCAGGTGACACATTAGTGAGCACAAAATATCATTATTTATGGGGCTCCCCTCTTATTGACTTAATTTATTTTTTTTAAACATCTGTAGATTTGTATATTATTATATAAGTGGCATCTTATGACTTGTTTATACTACTGTATTTGCCATTTTATTTATACAGTACCCACATAAATTATACCTTGCTTTTTTCAGCAAACTTGCATGACTTGCATGTCAAAAAAAATCGACCCAAAAGAGCCCTCAAGTGCCAGAGTAGGGGAGGAATAGAAAATTAGAGTCCATCCCTCATTCCAAAGTATTTATTTCACTTCCTTCTCCTTGCCCCGGCCGCTGGCACTCCCTACTAATTGTCAGGACTGATGGGTTGAAGTTAGTTTTTATGCCCCTGCCATGTGGATGATGAGTGGGACTTGCCACCTGTAGTTTTAAGGTATATGTGGACAATGAGTCACATTCGTCTTCCACAGCAAAAGAATACATTCTGACATTTTCAATTTTATGTGCTTTAGGGGAAGTCCAGGTGGTAGTTGCAAGGGGCATTAATTTTATAATTGAGGCCAATCACCTGCTGCAGAATACTACAATTTATGCCACTGAGCAGCAGGTGGCAGGGTACAGTGATGCGATTCATAGAAAATTGTGTCGTCAAGCTCTAGGTGAAGTGGGCAGGATCTGGAAGACTGCTTTATTCTCCTGGGAGTCTCCCAAAACTTTGGGGGTCTCCCGGACAGCCTGTGGGAGTATACAAACATGGGTTAGGGTAAATTCACTTATTACTCTTGATGTCTTAAGTGTCTCCATCCAAGTGCATAGTGTTGGCAGAACATGTGCTCTGGGCATTAGACATAATAAAACACAGTCACTCAATGACACATTACTGTATTTCACAGCAGCTGTCCAGCTCTTGCCCTCTATTATCTCACTTCCACCTTTCCTGAGTCCACTGCTCTACTCCCCCTTCAATCTTTAGCATATATGTACAGTAGCTGCTTCTGCCTTTCAATTGTTTATAAATCTACTGGAGGCAAAAACAGGAGTCTATCAAACACATATCATTAAAGCACTGCATATCAGTCTAGCAAACTAATGTGGTGGTTGGGCTTTTTCTGTGTTTGTGTATGTATATGCGGTTAGTGCAAATCAGCTGGAAGTATTAAAGCAATGGGGGGGTTGTAATGACTAATAATGTAATATGGCGGTTGCTGTGGGCTATTCATTTAGTATGTGGTCTCTTTATTAAACATGGCGATATTAATATAATATGAAGTTGATGGGGGCAATTACTACATAGTACAGTCTATTAAATCTGGCTACCAATTTAACAATGCATTTAAATGCTATTTATTCTATAATGAGATTGGGAATGGGTTAGATCATCTATTTATTAAACATAGGTGCTGTTGTCGGGTATCATCATTCTCCCCTTCTCACATACTGTATGACTCCATTCTGCTTCCTATTGTTTATGTTACATGTAAGTTCTGTCCTTGCTCTGTCCCATTGTCACATAGATTACTGTATATGGCAATGGGAGAGAGGTTGGTAGTCATGTCTGACCAGTGGTAAGTGATAAAGAAAATTTGACCAGAGCACTGAGGAAGCATGTTTTATTAAGCAATGAAGGGATAGTTGCATATGTGTCAAGTGAGGGAGGATTGAGGAAATAATATGCACAGTAACAAGGGGAGTCATATTCTAGGCTAAGACCAGTAGAAAATCACATGCTGCAGGACTAGGCATTAGAGATGAGCAGTTCGCATTCCTTGGAACTTCAGGATCTCAGGTGATCCAAGCCACATCTCAGATCTCTATTTACCTCAGATCCATACCCGAGCCAAAACCTTGAGATCCCCCTTTCGGATCTTGCGGTTTTGGCGCCAATTTCAAAAGTCCCATTGAAATCAATGGGCTGACCTCTGATTGGCTGAGAGAGCCATCAATCGCGGCTTTCAGCAAATCAGCGCTTCCCTATAGACTTCAATGGGGCAAACGGATGCAAGATGGCGGCCCTCACCGCACAGAGGACACTGCCACCCACAGTGCCGACACCGCTGCACCTCCTGCAGTGCCAACACTGCCAGAAAACCCACACTGAGGACACCACTGGCACCCCTGCACTGCCAACACCACCAGCACTTCCGCAATAAGAACACTCTCGGCACTCCTGCACTGCCAACACCGCCAGCACTCCCACACTGAGGACACCGCCTCCGCCCCTGCACTGCCAACACTGCTGGCACCCCTGAACTGCCAACACCACCAGCACTTCCACACTCAGAACACTACCGCACTGCCAACACTGCTGGAAACCCCGCACTGAGAAATCCCTGCACTGCCAACACCGTCTGCAGCCTGCATGAGGACACTGCCACCACCCCCAAACTACTGACACTGCTAGCACATCTTCACACTGCCGACACCACCAGCACCCCAACACAGCCAACACCGCTAGCACATCCTCACACTGCTGACACCACTGGCACCCCCACACAGCCAACACAGCTGGCACTCCCACACTGAGGACAATGCCAGCACCCTCTGTCACAGTAAGTGCACCATTGGTGTATCCAACCTGCACTGTATCCAACCTGCACTGTATTTGACCTGCACTGTAACTCTCACTGTAACCGACCCACAGTGTATCTGACCCACACTCTATACAACCTACACTGTATTCGACCTGCACTGTATCCAGTCCACATTGTATCCTGCACTGTATGCAACCAGAACTGTATGCAACCCACACTATATCCAACCCACACTGTATCCCACACTGTCTGTGACCTGCATTGTATCCAACCCACTCTGTTACCTGCACTGTATCCAACCCGTAGGTACAGAACTCTGTTTTTATGGTTGGGGAGATTTTGGGGAACTGCTTAACAAATTTTAAACAGAAATAACTGCTGTGTATTTGGTCCGCTGCTCTGTTTTCTAGTTTAGCAAGCCAGCCTTTGGCTTATTTTGGTGAACAATATTGTGAGCTAAGAGGTGGTCAAAATTGACTGTAAATGACTGGTAATTAATGTTATTGAGGTTAATAATACTCTAGGAACAAAAATAGGCCCAAATTATGTGATTTTAGATTTTTTGGAAATTGTTGGAAAAAATCCAAAACCAAAACCAGTCACAGCATTTTGGCAAAACCAAAACCAGCAAAGAATTAGAACCAAAACCAGCAAAAATGGCTTTACTACTGAATGCTTGTCTACATTACATGTCAAACTTACCTCATGCGGCTCCAAACACTTGAGGTGTATTACTTGCTGCATAATGTAGATATGGCATGTAGTAACTGACATGTGATGAGTCGTATACATACAGCACAAGCTCCAGTTCACTGTTTATCTACCTCAATATGGGACTGGTATGGTCATTCATCCAGAGATCCTCCATTGCAACTCACTTTCTAACTATACCTCATCTGCATGCTGGATACACATACATGCTGGCCTCTTCCACTACAACATAACACTTTGGTAATGAAGGAATGGTGCAAGTGCTTTTCCTACCATACAGTATGCAGAACTGTACTCATCTCGTGATGTGTCTTGCTCTATATTGGCAGCTGATGTATCTGGTTTACCCCAAGTCATCGGTAGCAGCATGTATTTGCACCTGCCAACTTATAAGTGTAAAAGAAATGTCTCCTTAAATACATATAAACATATTTCTGAATGTCCATTGGAGGTGTATTTGCTGTACGTGGCTTGCATCAGACTGCCTCTTCCCTCTGCATTCTGCCATCAAGCTGTGATGGTTAGTACAGTAAGTGCCAAATACACATAGGTATGAAATTGCATATACTGTAAGCAAGAGTTTGCTTTGTGAGAATGCGCACAGCGTTTTCATGCAAGGTAAACTGAAATTGTATTGATAACTAATAGGGATGTGCGCTGACCCCCGTGTTTTGGTTTTGATTTAGGATCTTTATCTCCTTCATGTTTTGGATTTGGATTTAGTTTTGCCAAAACCGCCCTTGCGTGTTTTGGTTTTGGTTTTGAATCTGTATTTTTTTTAAATTTATAAAAACTTCAAAAATCACATAATTTGGGCTTTGTTTGTTCCTACAGTATTATTAACCTCAAAAATATTAATTTCCACTCATTTCCAGTCAATTTTGACCACCTCATACAATATTGTTCAGCAACACACGCCAAACCAACTCACAAGTACGTTCAATAGAAAACAATACAACACAGAAATTTACTAATAATCATACGTGGATTATCCTTGCTCAAAACAATTAGTTGTAGTTAACAGGCAGCAAATAAAAAAAACCTAAACCATGTGTAAAGAGGAACAGCAGACATGAATGCCCCCTGCACAAGTGCACTGATGACTGGCCCATGTAAAGCCCCGATCAATCAGCATTTTTGTTGAGCAGTTCCCCAAAAGCTCCCCAACTATTCAAAACAGTGCTCTGTACCTGTGAGTCAGAAACAGTGCAGGTCGGATACAGTGCAGGTCAGATACAGTACGGGTTGGATACAGTGTGAGTCGTTTACAGTGCAATACAATGCGGGTCGGATACAGTGCTGGACACAGTGTGGATTGGATACAGTGCAGGAGATACAGTGTGTTATACAGTATGTGTTGAATACAGTGCAGGTCAGATACAGTGCAGTGTACAGTGTGAGTAAGTTACAGTGGGGGTCAGATACAGTGCAGTTTATAGTGCAGGTCGGATACAGTGTGGGTCGAATACAATGCGGGTGAGATACAGTGCGGGATATGTAGTAGGGTGGAAGCAGTACAGGTCAGATATAGTGTTAGATACAGTATGAGTCGGTTATAGTGCAGGTCGGATACTGTGCATCATACAGTGTGGGTCTGTTATGGTGCGGGATACAATGTGGGCTGAATCCAGTGCAGAGTACAGTGTGAGTCAGTTACAGTGCCGATCGGATACAGGGCTTGATTCAGAGCTGGACGCTCTGACAAGAGCGCTCGCTCTGAATCAGTGCCCTCCCACCTAAAAATGGAGCGGCCTCCTGGCCGCTCACATTGCTGTGGGTGACCACCCACAGCATATGCGAGCGGCCAAAAAGATGGTTGCCATGGTCAAGACCATCGCGACCATCGGGGCTTGTGACAAGACCCTTGTGGTAGGGTCTCGGTAACCACAAGCCCTGGAGTGATTTTGGCTCTATCAGAGCCAAAATCACTCCCACTGACATCACTAGTGATGTCAGTGGGGCCGGACCCAGACGGTAGGCATTCCCATGGGTACGCCTCCATCTGGCAGCCACGCACCCAGCACGCCCACCAAAGGGGGCGTGCTGTCAGTCACCATCGACAGCACGCCCGCTTTGGTGCGAGACCCGGAGCGACAGCTTGGCTTTTGCTGTCCGGGTCTCGCGCATGCGCACGACGGAGCTCCCTCCGTCGTGCGCATGTGCATTGGGGTAACATCGACCCGCTTGCGAGCATCCTGCGTTCACGAATGGGGCTGAATGACCCCCTCAGTGCAGTGTAAAGTGCAGGTCAGATACAGGGCCTGATTCAGACCCGGTCGCAAGCGCTGAGCGCTAGCAACCTGGTTGATGGTGGGCCAGTGCGCATGCGCGAGACCCGGACAGCGACGGGCAATCCGCCGCTCCGGGTCTCGTACCAAAGAGGGCCAGGGGAGTGGCTGCCCAAACGGAGGCATTCCCATGTGAACGCCATGGTTTTTAGGCGCCCCCACTGACTTGAGTGATGTCAGTGGGAGAGATTTCGTCTCTCTGGGGCTTGCGGCAATGAGACCCTACCACAAGGATCTCGTCACAAGCCCGATGGTCGTGATGGTCAAGACCATCGCGACCATCTTCCTGGCCACTCACTATAGCTGTGGGTGGTCACCCACAGCTATGCGAGCGGCCAGGAGGCCATTCTACAAAAAAATAGCCTGGCCCTGATTCAGAGCAAGCGCTCTGTCAGAGGGTCCGACTCTGAATCAGGGCCACAGTGCAGGTCTGATATAGTGCAGGTCAGATACAGTGTAGGTTGAATACAGTGTTGGTCAGATACAGTGTGTTATACAGTGTGGATTGGATACACCAATAGTGCACTTACTGTGATAGCAGTGTCGGCAGTGTGGGGTGCTGGTGGTGTCCTCAATGCGGGAGTGCCAGTGGTGTCCTCAATGCGGGGGTGCCGGCAGTGTTTGGCAGTGTGGTGGTGTTGGCAGAGTGAGGGTGCTGGCAGTGTCCTCAGTGCAGGGTGCTGGCAGTGTCAGTAGTGTGGGGGTGCACTCGGTGTGGGAGTGGTGGCAGTGGCAGCAGTGTGGGGTTGCTGACAGTGTCCTCAGTACGTGGGGTAGCAGTGCTGGGGTGCTTTCAGTGTCCCCAGTGCAGGGTGCTGGTGGTGTCGGCTCAGCGGGGTGCCTGCAGCGTCCTCAGTGCACATGTGCCGACAGTGTCAGCAGTTCAGTTGTGCCAGTGGTGTCCTCAGTGTGGGAGTGCTGGCAGTGTTTGGTTGCTGATGGTGTCCTCAGTACATGGGGAGAGTGGGGCTTCTGGCAGTGTCCTCAGTGTGGGGTGCCAGTGGTGTTGGCAAAGCAGGGGTTTCAGCAGTGTCTTCAGTGCATGTGTACTGACAGTGTCAGCAGTACAGGGGTGTCAGTGGTGTCCTCGGTGTGGGAGTGCCGGCAGTGTCGGCAGTGTGGGGTTGCTGACTGTGTCCTCAGTACATGGGGAAGCAGTTCAGGGGTGCTGGCAGTGTCCTCAGTGCAGGGTGCTGGCAGTGTCGGCAGAGCAGAGATGCCAGTGGTGTTCTCAGTGTGGGGGTCCTGGCAGTGTCGGCATGCTTGGGTGCCAGTGGTGTCCTCAATGCTGGATGCCAGTAGTGTCAGCAGTGGGGCTGTTGTCAGCATGGGGTCCCCCCAGTGGGGGGTGTCGGCAGCGGGTGCTGTCGGCAGTCGGGTTGCCAGTGGTGATTGGCTGAGAGCCATGACAGATGGCTCTCTCAGCCAATAAGAGTTAAGCCCAGTGAATTTAAGACAAAACCTCAAGATCCGACAGCGAGATGACGAGTTTTTGTCTCAATTAGGCTGGAAGATCCGAGCCGTGTCTCAGATACCCCCGAATGACCGAAATTTGGATGAGTCCGGTTCCCAGGGAACCGGACCTGCTCATCTCTAGTAACAAATTTGTGCATTGTACTGTAAACCTATTTTTTCTTTCTAGCATTAATTAATTATCCTTAATTAATAGGCCCTTGCAACAATCTTTAATTTTCCCAAATATGGCAGGAATTTTATGATAGCCAACTTTTTTTGAATGGGAAAAAAACGCTTGAGAAAGGATTCTTATCATGCTACATTTCTCTGCAGTATGAGCTAACATCCACCAACACTCCAGAGAGGTATAGAACCCTCCATAGACAATTTCTCTGCGTGATGTGCAATAATACTAAGTCAATCATCTGTGACCAACAACTGACAGAATTAGCAGAACAATTTCATGAGAGAAGAGACAGTAAAAAATGTCTGTGCTTTACGTAACAAAGAGCCTCTGGTTTATCTAATAATACACATGGTGAAATGTAGGTGGCCTAAGACACCTACATTTTTTCTACAAGAACACTCCCTGCGCTATTATTTATTACATGGTTAGTATTATGCTATATTTGGAAAGAAGTATATTTGCGATAGAAAGAGCAGCTCAATAATATAAGTTTCCGAATTATATATATACTGTATATGAGCACTAATGTTTGAGTAGGATGTGGTGCTGATATAAAACACTATAAGTGGCAGCTAAAAGAAAAAACATGTTATTTACAATCTTGAAAATAAATGTTTAAAGCTCTTTTGAGTAAAAGTAAGTGGGGTCTGGTGGTCATATAGTCCATGATGTAAATAGCGGTGGTTTTTATTCCTATCTGTCCCTACCTTATCAGAGCAGGTCTCCGATACGAGGAGACAGCATCCCGCTTTGTTCTTTGTGCAGCATTCTCTGCCTGCGTATTTTCTCAAAACAGCTTTAAACATTTATTTTCAAGATTGTAAATAAATTTTTTTTTCTTTTAGGTGCCACTAATAGTGTTTTATTTCAGTACCACATCCTACACAAACATTAGCGCTCATATATCTGTATCATTCTGCGTATTATGCTATAGCTATTGAAATGACTAGAAATACTGACTGTTGTCAAACAATTTTAACACCATTTTACTAACTCAGAAATGAAGGAAATATTCAAAGATACAAAATGCCTGATTGTGAGTTTGACGCAAAGCCTATGCACGTGCGGATAGCCATGGACCTTTATTTTAATGCTAGAGATGTGCGCTGACTCCATGTTTTTGGTTTTGGTTTTGCCAGAACCACCCTCAAAGGTTTTGTTTTTGCCAAAACCTACCTCAAGTGTTGTGGTTCAGATTCAGTTTTGGTTTTAGATTTCTTTAAAAATTTATAAAAACAGCTAATATCACATAACTTAGACCTGTTATTGTTTCTACATCAATGATAATAATTTCCAGTAATTTCCAGTCAATTTTGACCACCTCACAGCACCTGAAATCACGAGGGAGGGACTTAAATGCAATTCAAAACAGGCGAGATATGTTTTCTTAAATCTGAGGGGTTCATTCAGACCCGCTCGCGAGCGCAGGACACTCGCAAGCGGGTCGATGTTACCCCAATGCGCATGCGCACGACGGAGGGAGCTCCATCGTGCGCATGGCCGCTCGCATATGCTGTGGGTGGCCACCCACAGCTATGTGAGTGGCCAGGAGGCCGCTCCATTTTTAGGTAGGAGGGCACTGATTCAGAGCGAGCACTCTGGTCAGAGTGTCCGGCTCTGAATCAGGCCCTGAGTTCAAAATTGCGAGAAGATCTGAGTCAGGATTCGGTTCTACTCAGAACCCCAAAGAGATTCTGAACTGGGACTTGGTTCAACTCGAAACCTGGAAGTTTAGATGTGTTCGTTTTTCTTAAAAACAGAACCACTCATCTCTAGTTACTGCTAGTATACATAAGGCCTAATGCATACAGTTACACCACCCAGTGTTTTTGAGCTACAGATGCTACCATCATTATTACTGTAGTATCAGCACTTACACTTGTCCTAATCTGGGGCAAAAAATCCATCAGAATAATGTGTCCCTTTGTCATAAACATGTATCATAATAACATGGACATCTGGCTACACGCCCACAACACTCACATGAAACATATCTCCTGCATGTGGTCACAAAGTAGTCACCCTGTTGACACCCAGAAGCACCATTTTACAGGGAGAACCAGCCATACACATAGGCACTGTCAAGGAACATATGCATGTGTATGCAATGCATGGTGTTGCGCATGCACAAGTTTGCTAAAAAAAAATTGCTGATGCATCTGTTTTTGGAATTGTGTTTACAGAAACAGGCCCAAAGTTTTTGCCTCTATAACGTGATCTATAGAAGTGCAATATGCTTTTAGTATGGCAGTATCCTTTCAGTATGGCACATTAGAAAACATTGGGGGTAGTTGCTTGGATCTGTTAGAGTGCACGATCTTTTGATGATAATATTCACATTATCAGCACAGATGCTGCCTGGAGAATTTGTAGCTCAATAACAGGAGGAATGTAGTTGAGTTTTTATGTGTTAAGGCTAAGCACTACTTTATTGCAAGTCTTGCAAGTTATGATTTTATACATTTTAAAATTACATATTGTTTGTGCCAGTTAGTTTGTGGTGTTTACTTGTTATAAATAAAGCAGTTCAGGAATTGTCAATCTTTTTCCAAAAATTATAAAAAATCTATGTAATCTATTTGTCAATGGGAAAAGAGCTTTAAATTAGCCATTTTTCACAATACTTAGGTCTTCTCAGTATTTATCAAGCCTTGTGTGAAAGAGCTCCAATATTAACTTATCTCAGTGGCATCATGCAAGGGCCAGAAGATTTAGATTTTAAATAGCTCAAAACATAAACAAAGAGACATGGTTGTAATAGGAGCTACAACAGGATATAACACCTAGCAGAGTCTCTTGTTACAGACAATGTGGATGTGTGGGGGTTTGAGCTGGTGCAATGCATGATGGGAGGAGGTATATAAATTGAAGCAGCCAAAACCAGCTCCTCTCTCTCTGCCATTCCCATCCAAGACACAGACACACACCTGGCTCACAGGACCTCTGACTATTCAAATGTACTCTGTCCTCTATAATAACTTGTCTTCTATAATAACTCTATTGCCTAAACTTTCCTTTCCTGCCTATTTATAAGAGCTAACACTCACACTAGATAAGACAATGAATCTTAAATCCTCTCTCTCTCTCTTTGTCTCAGCTACATGCTCACAGGCTATCAGGCCTTGCCATGAGGTTTCACCCCACATACATAGCAACACAAAGACACAGGGACAACCTCCTGGCTACCATGCCATGAGGCTCTAACACATAGCTCACTCTCTCTCTATACTCACACATGTATTTTCACATAATCACATCCATACACACATAATTGTTTTCTCTGATAGATTGCCCTCCACAATTTATCTATAGACTAGTAGTCTCGTCGGATGTGCAGGGGGAACAACTTACCCTTAATTATAGTATCACCTCTACACACACGCATGTACACTTCTCACATACTTCCAGCCATGTGCTTTCTTATAACACCTATACACACATGCATGTACACTTCTCACATACTTCCAGCCATGTGCTTTCTTATAACACCCCTACACACATGCATGTACACTTCTCACATACTTCCAGCCATGTGCTTTTTTATAACACATTCTTATACACACGTACACAGAGGATAGCAAAATATATATAACACATGCATACAGTTTCCTTACATACACACATATATATAAACATATATACATATATTTGCATGAACACCAAGGTTATATACTAGTGAAAGATTAAATCGAATCTGCATTGAAGTTTATTTAGCAACTGCATAGGGTTAATTTATTACTGGGATTAAAGTTAGAAAATCACTTCTGAGGTTATGTACTGTACTGCATACTATATTATCCTTTGTATTATTCATATGTAAACCATCTATTATCTTGCAATTCTCATTTATGGAGTAAAATACTTTTTATATCATGTATATGGTGTATAGATAACTGAGTATGATTTCAAGGTTTAATTAATATGCAATGATACATTATGGGTAAGATATGCAGGGGACTTGATGGATTTGTCAAGGGATATTTGGGTGGCATTGGCCCGGTAATAGCTTGCATGTTTAGCTCACATGGAGCTTTGGTTGTTATGCATAACATAACAATGGCAACTCTCTGTCTGGGTGTTTTATGGTAAAGGATGGAAAAAGTAAAAAAACTGTATGGAAGATTAATAAAGTAATCTAGGGGGTCACAGATGTAGCAATATCAGACAGAGAAAATAGATTAAAGAGGAAAATATTGTGTCATATTCCTATAATTAATTATAATCGTCACTATTGATGAAGAGAAGATTTTGTGTAACTATGAGACCCTCAGAGAGGAGTGGAGGTTGTGCAGAAACCAGAAAAATACACTCTAACACCTGGCAACCAACTATGGCATCACAGCGGATTGACAAGTTTCCCGACTGTCCTCCTATCCTATACCAGCTTTATCCTTGGTACAAAATATACCTCTGAATTAGGGATGAGCGGGTTCGGATTTCTGAAATCCGAGCCCCCCCGATCCGAGCCGGATCCGAGTCAGGTTCGAGTTTTCCCACCTGACTCGGATCTGAAATCGAGGGAAAACGTCATCATCCCGCTGTCGGATTCTCGCGGGTTTTGGATTCAATAAAAGGTCCCCGCATTGGCATCATTTTTCACTCCGGCTGTGGACAGCAAAACAGAGAGTTGTGCTGCTGTTGTCATCCATAGGGGCTGTGCCCACTCCAAAGTACATAGGGGCTGGCTGGGCTGTGTTGTACAGTCTGTTGTCCATAGGGGCTGCGGGCCTGATTCAGACCTGGTCGCAAGCGCTGTGCGCTCGCAACCTGGTCGATGGTGGGCTAGTGCTCATGCGCACGACGGAGCGGACTCCGTCATGCGCATGCGCGAGACCCGGATTGCAACGGGCACTCCGTCGCTCCAGGTCTCGCAACAAAGGGGGCGAGCTGTCGATGTTGAGTGACAGCTCGCCCCCTTTGGTGGGTGGGCTGGGGGAGTGGCTGCCCAAACAGAGGCGTTCCCATGTGAACGCCTCCGTTTGGGGGCAGCCCCACTGACATCATGAGTGATGTCAGTGGGAGAGCCAAAATCTCTCTGGGGCTTGCGGCAACGAGACCCTACCACAAGGGTCTCGTCACAGGCACGATAGTCGCGATGGTCTTGAACATCGCGACCATCTTCCTGGCCCCTCGCTATAACTGTGGGCGGCCAGGAGGCCATTCTACAAAAAAAATAACCCGTCCTGATTCAGAGCGAGCACTCTGTCAGAGCGTCCGGCTCTGAATCAGGGCTTTTGTCCACTCCAAAGTCTGTAGTCCTAAAGGTGTTGTCCAGGGGGTGCTCTGTCCATCAGGGCTGCTACCCCCAAGTGCAAAAAAAAAAATTCTGTTTGTGTTCTCTGTAGCTGCACGTACATCAACAAAGTTGCGCCAAGCATGCGCCTGTGTCATAAGTAAAGGGCTGGCTGGCTCATCTGTTGAAGGGTGGTGTAACAACCAAAATTCTGTGTTTGTGTGTGCCTTAGCCGCATGTGCATCAATATCACATAAATGGAGGACAAAAATTTGTCTGATAAAAATAAAATAGGGAAAGATCAAGAACCACTTCCTCCTAGTGCTGAAGCTGCTGCCACTAGACATGACATAGATGATGAAATGCCATCCACATTGTCAGCCAAGGCCAATGCCCACTGTTATAGTAGAGGGCATATAAAATCCCAAATGGCAAAGTTCAGGAAAATTACCTTAATAAAAACATTTAAATCATCTGAGGAGAAATGTAAAGTTGCCAAAATGCCATTTACGACACGGAGTGGCAAGGAATGGTTAAGGTCCTCCCCTATGTTCATGACTAGTGGTTCAGCTTCACATGACGATGGAAGCCCTCCTCCCACTACAAAAATCAAACGAGTTAAGCTGGCAAAAGCACAGCAAAGAACTGTGCTTTCTAATTCTAAGAAGATATCACAAATCCCCATGGAGAGTCTAAGTGTGGGGACGGTTGCGATGCCTGACCTTCCCAACACTGGACAGGAAGAGGTGGCTCCTTCCACAATTTGCATGCCCTCTGCAAGTGCTGGAAGGAGCACCCACAGTCCACTTGCTGATATTCAAATTGAAGATGTCACTGTTGAAGGATGAGGATATTGGTGTAACTGGTGCTGAGGAGGAAGTTGACGAGGAGGATTCTGATGGTGAGGTGGTTTGTTTAAATCAGGCTCCGTGGGAGACAGTTGTTGTACGTGGGATGAAAAAGCCCATGACGGTCATGCCTGGACAGAAGACCAAACATTCCACCTCTTTGGTCTGGAAATATTTCTATCCAAATCTGGACAGCAACTGTCTTGCCATATATACCATATGTAAAGGTGGAATAAGTAGGGGTAAGGACATTAACCACCCAGAAACATCCTCCCTCATACATCATCTGCAGCGCGTTCATAAAAAGTTACTGTCAAGTTCAGAAACTGTGGCTAAGACCGTAAGCAGTCCAGGGACACCTAAATCCCTTTTTCCTGTTGTATCCCAGCGCCTGCAAATCACACCGTCAACTCCCTCCTCATCAATTTCCTCCTCAGTCAGGATTGGAAGTAGTCCTGCAGGCCATGTCACTGGCATGACTGACTCTCCTATCCGGGATTCCGTGGGAGGTTACTGCATTGCTACGCCAACTGCTACAGCTGCAGCTGTTGCTGCTTTGAGTCATTCATCATCCCAGAGAGGAAGTAGGAACACCACTACTTCTTTTACTAAGCAATTGATCCTCCAGCAGTCCTTAGCGAAGAGAATGAAGTAAGACAGCAGTCATCCTGAAGCAAAGCAGATAACTGAGGCCTTGACAGTTATGTTGGTGTTAGATGTGCATCCGGTATCCGCCAGTAGTGCAGTGGGATTTAGACAATTGATGGAGGTAGTTTGTCCCCATTACCAAATCCCATCTAGATTCCACTTCACTAGGCAGGTGATACCGAGAATGTACAGAGACATCAGAAAAAGTGTCCTCAGTGTCCTAAAAAATGTGGTTGTACGTTCCAAGGCAGGCTTACCCTGTGTATCACCAGTTTCAGTAAGAGGCACACTGCCGACAAACTCTTAGAGAAACTGAGGGAAATCATCACCCAATGGCTTACCCCACTTTGACTCTCCTGGGGATTTGTGATATCTGACAATGCCACCAATATCCAGCACGTCCCATGTTTTGCTCACACAATATATTTGGCGTTGCAGAATTTTCTGAAAAACGACAGGGGCATGCAGGAGATGTTTTGGGTGGCCTGAAAAATTTCTGGCTACTATCAGCACTTAGCGACTGCGTGCCGAAGACTGGAGCACCAACAAACACTCTTGAACCTGCCCTGCCATCACCTGAAGCAAGAGGTTGTGACGCATTGGAACTCAACCCTCTAAATGCTTCAGAGGATGGAGGAGCAGCAAAAGTCAATTCAAGCCTATACATCCACCTATGACATAGGCAAAGGATGGGGTATGCACCTGACTCAAGCGCAGTGGAGAATGATTTCCATGTTGTGCAAGGTTCTCAAGCCCTTCGAACTTGCGACACATGAAGTCAGTTCAGACACTGCCAGCTTGAGTCAGATCATTCCTCTCATCAGGCTTTTGCAGAAGCAGCTGGAGAAAGTGAAGGAGGAGATAAGATGGAGCAATTCCACTTGGTATGTGGAACTTGTGGATGAAGCCCTTCATTCGCTTTGCCAGGATTCGAGAGTGGTCAATCTGTTGATATCAGATCACTACATTTTGGCAATCGTGATCGATCCTAGGTTTAAAGCCTATGTGGTGTCTCTCTTTCCGGCCGACACAAGCCTGCAGAGGTGCAAAGACTTCCTAATGAAAACACTGTCAGCTGAAGCAGGACATGACACGTCAACAGCTCTTTCTTCATTTTTTCCCACAACTGAGGCTGCCGTTCATCAAAATGAATTATCAATTCTTCCAGGGAGACCAGCCTCCAGAAAGTACAGAGGGACCTGTGGTGGTGGATTCCACCGGGGACAAATTAATACACTGTGAGGATGTACACAACACTTAAGAGGGTGAGGAATTGGTGGATGAGGAGGACGAGGACAACATCTTGCCTCCGTAGAACCAGTTTGTGCAGGGACAGATTAATTGCAAGCTTGTTTTGTGGGGGTCCAATCGAACCAATCATTTCAGCCACAGTCATATGGCAGACCCTGGCACTGAAATTATTGGTTTGTTAAAATGTGCATGTCTTGTTTATAAAACATAAATGTGGGTGGGAGGGCCCAAAGACAATTCCATCTTGCACCTCTTTTTTTTCTTTGCATTATGTACTGTTTGGGGCCTAGTTTTTCAAACTGCCATCCTGTCTGCCACTCCAGTGTCACTCCTAGATGGGCCATGTGTTTGTGCTGCCAACTTGTGTCGCTTAGCATAGTCATCCAGCTTCCTCGGTGCAACCTTTTGGCCTAAAAACAATATTGTGAGGTGTGAGGTGATCAGAATAGACTGGAAATGAGTGGAAATTAATGTTATTGAGGTTAATAATAGCATAAGAACAGAAAAACCCACAAATTATGTGATTTTTGCTGTTTTTATGCTTTTTTCCAAAAAATACAGATCCAAAACACAAAACCCAGACCCCAAAACACGGATGGGTGGTTTTGGCAAAACCAATCCAGATCCAAAACTAGAGATGTGTGCCGACCCTCGTGTTCTGGTTTTTGTTTTGGATCTGGATCTTCCCTGGTTTTGGATCTGAATCTGGTTTTGGATTTTTTTCCTTGGTGTTTTGTTTTCGTGTTTTGGTTTTGGATCTGGATTTTTTTTCTTAAAGAATCAAAAAAACAGCTAAAATCACATAAAATGTTTTTTGTTCCTACAGTATTAATAACCTCAATAACATTTATTTCCACTTGTTTCCAGTAAATTTGGTTACCTCACAGCTCACAATATTGATTTTTTTCATCTAGTTAAAGGGTCAAAAGGTTGCATCCAGCTTGCTGGCTCTAAAATGATTGATATAATTATTAATAGAGTTGAGGACTGTGCAAAGATGATGGTTGGGATACCCTTGAGGATTGAAGGCATGGGCCTTCATAGAGGACAAGGAAGTTGACGGCCTTGCATTATCATGATGACTGCTGGTGGCAGCTACAACATGTGGTTCTTGGCCTTACTCTCCTGTCCTGTGACAGCCCTCCATATATTCTGACATCAAGAGGCAGTGTCACAAGCACCAATAGTGTAGCCAAGGTGCAGTTACAAAATTCACACACGTGCAGTTGTGCACACACAGAAAAAAAATATACAAAAGACACTATTTTTTTTTTCGGGTCCAGAACACAGATTGGTGACGACTGGAGTCGGGCAGCACTAGGTTGCATTGCTGTATCTTGTGTGGCTAAGCCTAAAATGCACACACACACACACAGAAAACAAATAGACAAAATACACTATTTTTTGAGGGGGGGTTTCGGGTCCAGAACTTGGGCCCAGAGCACAGACTGATCACAACTGGAGTTGGGCAGCACTAGGTTGCAACTTGCATTGCTGGCTGGATCTTGTGCGGTACTGCAGTTAAGCCTAACATGCAAGCACACACAGAAAAATATAAAAGACACTTTGATTTTTTTTTGTTTTAAGCCCGACTGAAGTTGGGCTGGATCTTGTGCGGTACTGCGGTTAAGCCTAACACGCACGCGCACTCACACACACAGAAAATATAAAAGACACTTTGATTTTTTTTGTTTTTAGCATGACTGGAGTTGGGCTGGATCTTCTGCGGTAAAGCCTAACATGCACGCACACACACACAGAAAAATATAAAAGACACTTTGATTGATTTTTTTTTTGACTATATATATTTTTTTTGTTGGAGTCCAGAACTTGGGCTCAGATGGACACAGCACAAGCCCCTATGTATCTGCAGTTCTGCACCAGTCCAGATGGACACAGCAGACATGAAAAACACTATCCCAGAATGGATCAGCAGCACCTGCTCAGGACACAGCAGACAGCCCAGATGGATCAGCAGACAGCACAGTGACAGTGACAGCACCATGACCAGAGACCAGAATGGATCAGCAGTCACCAGCGCAGGACACAGCAGATAGCACCAGCACCTCTCCCAGCCCTACACTACCCACCCTCTCTGTTCAGTCTCCACAGCCAGAGTGAAATGGCGTCTGTCACATGGTTCCTTATATACTACATTGATCATAGAGATGAAAGCTCGTGAACCACGAGATTTCATCTCTATGGTTTTGCCTCGATTTGAGAGATCCGAGTAAGGCGGGAAACTCCAAGCCTGCTTGGATCTGACTCGGTTATGCTAAATTCGGGTGGGTTCGGATCTCTGGAAACCGAACCCGCTTATCTCTATCCAAAACACAAAGACAGATCCATATCCAAAACCAAAACACAAAAAGTGGGCGGTGCACACCCTTACGCTGAATACATGTGTATGTCATCCTTGCCAACTTTCCCTGAATGTCAGGGAGACTCCCTGAAATAGTAGCAATCTCCCTGATTTTACCTTGCCCCTATTATGAAACTGTTTTATATATAACAATCATTAGTATAATTTCACTGTATTGGATATAAGGCACAATGATCCCTATGGATACATGAAAACTATCAGTGTGTTTTCATGAACATATAGATCTTACTAACTGCTTTGGGGTGCATTTACACTTGGATGTAAGCCAATTTTATGCCACGCCTCTTAGATGTAGCAATACACGCCCACTTTACTGCTGCGCTCATAGGTGCTGCTTTCATAATCTCCCTGAAATGCTTTTTCAAAAGTAGGCAAGTATGGTGTATGTACACTTCCAGCCTATTCTGCAGATGCCACAATTCTATTGATATAACCTCATTGAACACTCCCTATGTGAGAATGTCTCTTTACTGCACAGTTATGCCCCTTCTGTCTATAGTGAAGATGTAATTGAAATGCATAGAAGTCTGCATCACCCATTGTGGCTTATGCTCAGTCTCCAGAGCATGCAGTATTTGAAAACATGTAAGATACTGTATGTTCTGCAAACTGGCATATAGTACTTTTAGCACTGCATCAGCTCCACTTTCTTCTCATATAAATATATATACAGTTAGCCACAATTGCTCCCAAAAATGCAGGCAAAATTTGTGTTCATTGAAAAAACTTAAATTGTGTGTAAATGCAAATCTCAACTATCATAAGATATGTGCATGTCAGCTCCAGTATTATATGCACCCCGTTTACCAGGTATTAACGTATTTTTGGCAAAAATAAATTTGGTATTAGGCATTAATAAAACTTCTAATGCTTTGCAAAACATTGTAAACAAAACCCTGTATTGAGTGACACAAAAAAGAATACATTTGCTTTAAATTTAACATAATGTGACAAGAACACTGGAAAGGGTCTTTAGAGCCTCTAACCTAAGAGTAGACTGATTAGGGCTTGCACCTGTGGGTGTATGTTAAAACTTGCAGGCTTGGCATCCACTATCTCACTGCCTGTGGAAAGGGACTGCAGAGTCTCTATGGGGCCCATTTATCATTTAATATTTGTGGTGCATTTCCTGAAAACATCCATTTTCAGTGGATCCCCACAAATATTTAGTGTACCCTAAATGTATTAAGGAGAGACAGCAGCAGATATCTCCAATATGCCAGCACCACAACCCCCATTTCTATGCTGTAAGATCTATGCGATGCTGTAAGATTTACCAAGATCTGGAATGCAAAGTACTTCGTAACTTGGTCCTCACAGCTTATGTCGTGTGAAGATGGCATAAGCCGCTTTAGCCTACGGGCTTCATATCGCAAATCTAGCCGGAAGTGGGTTCCATAGGTTGATGGTCGTGGAGCATGCATAGTGGTTGTAGACCACACATACACAAGATCACTGGCACAGTATTGAAGAGACTGCTGACACTGTCACTTCACTCCCAGTACATCACAGGGATGGGCTCTTTTTGGAGCACCTGCCCCTGCAGGTGCATTTTGTTACATAAAAGTAAACAAAGTAGAGGGAGTGGGGAAAGGAGAACGCAGCACAGGGAGTAAAAGTTATACTTTAAATTAGTGGAGGAAAAGTATTATTAGTATTGACAAAGCCCTAAACCAAAATATTGGACAGAGGTGCTCTCAAGGAGTCTGGTATCAATGGACAATAGGAAGTAACTCTCATGCAAGGGGCACACTCTGTCGCAAGAAATTAAAAACTAACTTTTAATGATATACATCTAAACTTGTAAATGAAATAGGGCAAAAATTAGGCTAATAAATACAACATATATATACAGATCCTTGAAAAAGATATATCTGTCAAAATAAATCGGATAAAATGATCATACCTCGTAGAATCATTGGAATTGTTGTACTGTGTGCATAAAAGTATGCCAAAGGAAATAATACTGTTATCAGAAAAAGGGGTGTCAGCAACAATAGGTACAAAAGTGACTGTGCAAATGCCCGATTAATAAGAAGTGTGTGAACTATAACCCCAAAGTTGTCAGATCCAATCTGAAGTACTGAATGCAAAAACATAAATCAGAAAACAGAGAATCTGTCTATTCACAATATAGGAAATGGTGATTGTCAAATCCAATCTAAAGTGCTGGGTGCAAATACATGAATCAGAAAACATAAAGATTTTATCTATTCACAACATAAAAAAAATTGACAGGTAATAAATTAATGACATACAGTATCCAATAAATCTGAATAATATATTCACTAATGTAAACAATAGATAACTAAATAAATAATGTGTTAATACATCAAAGCCGAAAGAAATGTATATAGAATAGGTAATAAATTACTCACATACGGTATCCAATGAATTCAAATAATATATTCACTAATGTAAACAATAGAAACTAAGTAAATAATGTGTTAATACATCAAAGGTGAAAGAAATGTATATAGAATATGCTGACACATTTGTCATGAATTCATAAATAATTGAGTCAATGTATCAATCAGAATTTAGTACAATGTGATAGCAGCACCATGAATCTCATAACTCATAAATTACAACAAATGAATTGAGGCGTGCCTCAATAGGCAGTTAGCCCAATAGTAATGTCTCCTTGGATAGATACTAAGATGGAAAATAAAAGTGCCTGTGTACTTAACAGAACAAGGATCAACTTTTGCCAGTTTTACTAATGTATTGGACTGGAAATGAGAGTCCTTGTCCTGTGGCACAGTGAAAAAAGATGAGATACTTTCTCTGCTGTCAGCGCAGGCGATGCATACACCCTGTTAGTGCCGCAAAGGCGGCAGCTGATGAGAGTCTAGTGGAAAAGAGAAACAGAAAATACCTGTCAGCAAGGAGCAGGGGAGATGTGTGCTGCCTGGATTAGAGATCATGGTGCAGGGAATCCCCGTGCGCTCAGGGACTCCCGTGGAGACGTGGCCCGACACGCGTTTTGCCTAATTTTTGCCCTATTTCATTTACAATTTTAGATGTATATCATTAAAAGTTCGTTTTGAATTTCTTGCAACAGAGTGTGCCCCTTTCATGGGAGTTACTTTTTTTCTCTTCCTTTTATGCATTTTGTTACATCCCAGAAGCATGGGAGCTAATATTGCACCCAGATCACATTGCAAATGTGTTAATTTAAAAACGGGCCCCCAGGAGAGAAAAACCTACTACTTGGTGCAAGTGAGCTCTACTTGCTGAAACTTCCATTGCTTTTGTAGATGTCAGGAAAGTTTCATTTTATTTCTCAGCTTAATAAAACTGGCTGTGGTCACTTGTGCCAGAACCTTTGACTTGTTTGATATCTCGGGTGCTGTTCACTACTGACTAACCCAGAAGATGGTTCCTATCCATCTAATCTGATTACAACATGGTGGAGAATGTGAACAATAGATCTGTGCATACAGAGAGGAGCAGGTCTGTGTGTGCTTGGAAAGAAGCCAGACTACGGATACAGCCCAAAGTGAAGTGGCAGGAGTAACACGCTGCAGAGACTTTTTATAGTGTAGTGTGGGCTAGGAGTTGCAGTGGAACACATACAAAGACATTAGAAATGGTGCTCGGTCTGCATGGTTGTGGAAAATAGTGTTGCTACATGTCCTAAGTAAAAGCGGCTACAAAGATGATGGTAAAACCTGATAATATGAAGGATATGAACAAGCAGTTGGTCTAGGCCAATATAAACCAGGCTAATGCTAAGTCTTTCATGAAGCCATCAGGTAACAGCATGGAACCTTGACTGAGGTGGTACAGCCACTACAGCGGCGGCTAAAATATGTCCTCCAGCTCAGTGACCAGATACAGTTCCATATGAGCTAGTCACTTTCTTAAAAGAAAATTACTGTGGTTGATGATGTGGAGGTGTAGCTGACCACCTTTAGAGAACTGTCGAACATTAGAGTTGGCCTAAGGAACAGTGGGCCAGTCTGTTGGCCCCTTTGTTATAGAAGAACCTCAAAAAGCTTATGTCATTTCAAGCCCTGCAGATGCTCAGGACTACAAAGAGCTAACAATTTACATTCTGACTCATCTGGGAGTTACATTCTCAGTTTGATCTCAACGAGTGCACCACTGGATTTACTCTACGTACATGCCTCCCCGCTCGCAAATGCACAAACTTATCCACCTAACCAAGAAATTGTTTCTGCCAGAGACATTAGACAGTCAATAGATCTTTGTTTGCCAGGTTAGCCTGTACTGTTTCTACCTCTCCTCTAGCTGAACCAGAATTACAAATGTGTTTCATTTTTATGGAGGAAAACCAGATAGAAGCATTGTTAGACTCAGGAAGTTTAATTATCCTTGTGAAAGCTGGGTTACTAAACTCCTCAAAGTTCCAGCAAAGAACTGTTGGTGTAATTTGTATACATGGTGACACCCAACATTATATCACAGCTGAAGTAAATATTGAGACCTTGTGGTTCAGTTATTGTTAAGGTAGGATTGATCCCTTCCTTGGTAGATGTTATACTAGGTATAGATGTTCCCCATTTTTTAAAATGATGGGAATCTTGTATGATCAAAGGGGTGTATGGTGTAAAGTCGTTTGACAGTGCTGATGGTCCGCTGGCAATGGGAGTGTCCTCTGGGTCATTTTATTTAAAAACGTACCTCTATTTGTCAGGGAGCATAATAGCAGCTATAATTATAAACAAAGCCTTAAACAGTAACATTTAATTAACAGGAACCCATTATTCTACAGTACAAGGGTATACCTGGACTAAGATTGGGGTAGATTTCAGGATGTTACACAAGCTCTCTTCTAATATGGCAACATAATGGAAACATTTTATTAATACAACATGTTTACAATTGTTTGATTGAGAATGTGGTTTATTTTATACTATTTTTGATTTTTATCTCAATCAATCACAATATATATTATATTGTTATTTTTTCACCTCTAGCATAGTCTTCTTCTTTTTGGATATTGCAAAGAAGACATGGGAGCACATTCCTTATAAAAATGTTATTGAACATGTGTCTCAGATGCAGGACATGATTATGTCCATGATGCTTATTGTGTGGGAGCACATGGAACAGGCCCAATAATGTATAATAGGCATGTCAGTATATGTACATGGGGAGAGAGTTTATATTTTGGGACCCATGGTGAAAAGCAAGTTTTTGGCTGAATTATACAGTCTGTTTGAGATCAGGGAGAAAGTGAATGAGGTTAACTATAAAGTGTACCAGCTGGGAAAATGAAATCCCAAACAAATTACCATGACAACCTACTAAAACTCTGGATGGATAAGTTAGCCCTGTCAGCTAAACCTTGCCTGCTAGTACCTCACTCCCTTTAATTCCAGAAGTAAAGATGTCAGATACAATATCAGCTGTTCAAAAGAACAAGGATAAAGAGTTCCTTAAAAAATGGGGAGATATTTTCAGAGCTACCTGGTCAAATGGCCATAATAAAGCATTACACTGTCACAAAATCAAGGGTCAAGAAGAGGCTGTCTCTAAGGAACTTAAAAATATGTTAGAACTTGATGCTATAGAAGAGTCTGACAGTGAGTGATCAAGCCTAAGTGTTATAATCCCAAAACCAAATGGAAGACTATGCTTCTGTAATGATGTCAAAGGTTGATATATAACTCATGTCCCCTGTGGATGAGCTGATACACAAATTAGGATTAGCCAGATATTTCACTGGACCTTTAAAAAAGTTTATTGGCAAGTACCATTGACTGAAAGTGCAAAAGAAAAAACAGCCTTCTCTGTAGTGGAAGGGCTGTATCAGTATAAGAAGTTGTCTTTTGTGTTACATGGGACCCCAGCAACCTTCCAGCATGTAATGGATAAGTTCTTGAAGCCCCACAGAAATTAAGCAGCTGCCTATTTGGACAATGTCATAATTCACAGTCTAGACTGGGAGTCTCACATAATTAGAGTAAAAGCAATGTTGAACTCAATCAGAAAGTCATGGCTAATGTCCAACTTCAAAGAAGTGCTGTTTAGCAATGGAAGAGGTTAAATACCCAGGGTTCACCATAGATAGATGTTTGATTAAGCCCCAATAGAATAATAGAATACACTTAAAGCTAGCCAAAACTTTCCTTGACCAGTAAATAAAAAACAGGTGATAGCCTTTTTGGGGATCACAGGTTATTAGCAATGGTTTATTCCTAATTTTGCAATCACAGCCATTCCATTACCAGACCTTTCAAGAAACAGCAGAAGGTATTCCCCAACACTTTAAAATGATATCAGAAATAATATTTGAAAAACTACATAGTGGTAGATAGTTCAGAGATTTCAGTTGCATATATTTGCCAAGATATGGCTAAGCCTTCAGGCCACTTTACAGTGTCTCTGTTTACTGGAGGTCCCTAATACTTAGTCAAAGTCTGGGGTGTAGAACGCCAAAAAGTCGGCGAAGGCCAACAACCCCAAGGAAGCACACCAATGAGAGGTTAAGGTATTAGTGAGTGTTAATAAGAACAAAGCAAAAGCTATGTGTTAAAAGGTGATACACAGGTAAAAGTTGTAATTAAAATGCTAAAAAGGGTAGTATTAGGAAAAAAAATATTAAAGTGTTAAAAAAAGTGCTATATAAAAGTGTTACAGTGTGCCACCCCAAGGCAGCCCAGCCACACCAACCCAGGGGGCACTGTGTGCAAAACTCTCCCCAAAACTAAATAATAGCATTCAATCTGAGTCATAAAATTGCCCAATATAAGGCCACATAATAATGGGACATACACAAATACAGCATATCTGAATTGAGAGCTAGCTCACATTTGAGTCACCCCCTAGATCCTCTTAATTTCAGTACAGGAACAAGCATGCCCTCCAAACGTTGGTCCCATCTATTCCTCTCAGAATAGCAGTACATGTTGATAGCTGCACAATCACTTCAGTAATATCACTCAGGTGCATGAAAGGTAGGGGTTATTTTATACAAGAAACAGCAAAAGGTACTCCCCAGCACTCAGAAATTATATCAGCAATAAGATTTGAAAAACTACATGGTGGTAAATAATTCAGAAATCTCAGCTGCATGTACTTGCAAAAATATGACTAAGCCTCCGGGCCAATTCACCGTGTCTCTGTTTACTGGAGGTCCCTAATACTTAGTCAAAGTCAGGGGTGAGGAATGCCAAAAAGCCAATGAAGGCCAGCTACCCCAGGGCAGCACACCAGTGAGAGGTTAAGCTGTAAGTGAGTGTTTATAAAAATAAAGCAAAAGCTAAGTGTTAAAAGGGACCTCCAGTAATCAGACCATATAGTGTTCTGGTTTGGAACTGAACTTTCAGCCAGATGTTCATGAACAGTAAATGTGATATACAGTAGAACTCCAGTTCTACTGTACCCCATGTCCCCCTCCCCCTGCAGAACTAATTCTAATTGTCTAATTGTCACTTAACCCTTTTATGGTTAGACCAACACTTTTACTCTCCGTATTTATTTAGCTTAATGCTCTCCATGCACGCCCATTTTCAACTCTATTCCCATCAATTTCTATGCTCCTTGTTCACACTCTTCACATTGTAAGTGTACCAACCTTTCTGTTAATTTGGGGAAGGGTTTTACTGCAAAATCTTGTTACAAATGTTCAATCATTTTGATAACTAGATTTATTTACTAATGCTTACAACATTTTTCTAAAATATTCATAAGATAAAGGCAGTATTAAACAAAAAAATAAGTTAAATAATTTAGGCCTGTTAGCTTGACAGGTGAGTTATAGAAAACAACATAATCATTTACTATAAAAGCACTGCAGTCTGTGGTGTGACCTTATGTGCTTTCAGCAGCCCATGAAAAAAACATCCTACCCTAGTCAGCAACTACATCTAGAAAATTGAGTTTCAGACGGTCATCATACAAAAGGATCAGCAATTGCTTTTAGACAAGGTATATATAAAATATTTTTCTGTAACCTGAAATGATCTTACCTGATTGCTAAGTAATAAATAAATAAATAAATAAAAAAAAATATATATATATATATATAAATATATATACATACACACAGTCAGGTGCATAAATATTGGGACATTGGCAGAATTTTCATATTATGGCCTCTATTCACCACCACAATGGCTTTGAAATGAAACAAACAAGATGTGCTTTAACTGCAGACTTTCAGATTTTATTTGTGGGTAATTACATCCAAATCAGGTGAACGGTGTCGGAATTACAACGGTTTCTATATGTGCCTCCCACTTTTTAAAATCCAAAAGTAATGGGACTATCAACTCAAATGCAATTTCACGGACAGGTGTGGGCTATTCCCTCGTTATTTCATTATCAATTAAGCAGGTAAAAGGTCTGGAGTTGATTCTAGGTGTGACATTTGCATTTGGAATCAGTTGCTGTCGACTCTCAATATGAGATCCAAAGAGCTGTCACTATCAGTGAAGCAAGCCATCATTAGGCTGAAAAATCAAAACAAACCCATCAGAGAGATAGCAAAAACATTAGGTGTGGCCAAATCAACTGTTTGGAACATTCATAAAAAGAAAGAATGTATCGGAGAGCTCAGCAACACCAAAAGACCCGGAAGACCACGGAAAACAACTGTGGTGGATGACAGAAGAATTATTTCCCTGGTGAAGAAAAACCCTTTCACAACAATTGGCCAAATCAAGAACACTCTCCAGGAGATAGGTGTATATGTGTCAAAGTCAACAATCAAGAGAAGACTTCACAAGAGTGAATATAGGGGGTTCACCACAAGATGTAAACCATTGGTGAGCCACAAAAACAGGAAGACCAGATTAGAGTTTGCCAAATAACATCTAAAAAAGCCATTACAGTTCTGGAACAACATCCTATGGACAGATGAGACAAAGATCAACTTGTACCAGAGTGATGGGATGAGAAGGAAAGGAACTGATCATGATCCAAAACATACCACCTCATCAGTGAAACATGGTGGTTGTAGTGTCATGGCGTGGGCATGTATGGCTGCCAATGGAATTGGTTCCCTTGTATTTATTGATGATGTGACTGCTAACAAAAGCAGCAGAATGAATTCAGAAGTGTTTCGGGCAATATTTTATGCTCATATTCAGTCAAGTGCTTCAGAACTCATTGGACAGCGCTTCACAGTGCAGATGGACAATGACACAAAGCATACTACAAAAGCAACCAAAGAGTTTTTTAAAGCTAAAAAGTGGAATGTTATGCAATTGCCAAGTCAATCCCCTGACCTGAATTCGATTGAGCATGCATTTCACTTAATGAAGACAAAACTGAAGGGAAAATGCCCCAAGAACAAGCAAGAACTGAAGACATTTGCAGTAGAGGCCTGGCAGAGCATCACCAGGGATGAAACCCAGCGTCTGGTGATGCCTATGCATTCCAGACTTCAGGCTGTAATTGCCTGCAAAGGATTTGCAACAAAGTATTAAAAAGTGAAAGTTAGATTTAGGATTGTTTAGTTTGTCTCATTACTTTTGGCCCCTTAAGAAGTGGGAGGCACAAATAGAAACCATTGTATTTCCTACACCGTTCACCTGATTTGGATGTAATTACCCACAAATTAAATCTGAAAGTCTGCAGTTAAAGCACATCTTGTTTGTTTCATTTCAAAGCCATTGTGGTGGTGAATAGAGGCCAAAATATGAAAATTATGTCAATGTCCCAATATATATGCACCTGACTGTATATATATATTAGGGATGAACCCCCCCAAACCCCCCCGATCCGAGCTGGGAACCGAGTCAGGCACGGGTTTTCCTCCCTGGCTCAGATCTGAAATCAAGGCAAAATGTTATGATCCCACTGTCGAATTCTCGTGGGTTTTGGATTCTATAAAGGTCCCGTGATTGCTGCCTTTTTCATTCTGGCTGTGGAATGTGCAGAGTTAGGAGGGAGCTGAGAGCTCAGTGCTGTGTGTTAGACTGTTAGTTATCAAAATAAAAAATAATAAAGTACTGCTGGCTGGCTACTGTGAAGAGGGAGGGAGGGAGCTTTTGCTGATGCTGACCATAGGGGCTAGCTGGCTACTCTTGTCCATATACAATACATAGGGGCTGGCTAGCTACTGTTGTCCTTGTCCATATAGGGCCTGATGTTGTCTGGTCCATAGGGGCTGGCTGGTTGTAGTGCTGTGTTGTCCAGGGGGTGCTCTGTCCTTCAGGGGTGCTCTGTTCACCTATTCCCAGTGTGAAAAGCTGGACTGGCTGGCTACTGTTGTCCATAAATTATATACATAGGGGCTGGCTACTGTTGTCCTTGTCCATATATTGGCTGGCTGTTGTTCTGTCCATAGGGGCTGGCTGTTTGGCTGTAGTGCTGTGTTGTCCAGGGGGTGCCTTGTCTGCTGTAGGGGTTCGCTCATACAACGAATTTTTAGAGGGGGTGCCCTGTCTGCTGTAGGGGTATGCTCATACAAATAATTTTTACATTTGGCTGCACTGCCTCCTGTAGGGGTACACTCTTAAAAACAATTCTTACAGGGGCTGCCCTGTCTGCTGTATGGGTACGCTCATACAAATAATTTTTACAGGGGTTGCCCTGCCTGCTGTAGGGGTATACTCATAAAAAAATAATTTTTTCAGGGGGTGTCCTGTCTGCTGTGGTGGTACACTCATACAAATAATTTTTACGGAGGGTGCCCTGTCTGCTCTA
The DNA here is from genome assembly GCA_031769625.1 of Taudactylus pleione. Lineage (NCBI taxonomy): Eukaryota > Metazoa > Chordata > Amphibia > Anura > Myobatrachidae > Taudactylus > Taudactylus pleione. Next base: position 2,000,328 of record JAUIMM010000614.1, read on the forward strand.
GGGGTACGCTCATACAAATATTTTTACAGGGGCTGCCCTGTCTGCTATTGCGGTACACTCTTACAAATAATTTTTACAGGGGGTGCCCTGTTTGCTGTAGGGGTACGCTCATACAAATATTTTTACCAGGGCTGCCCTGCCTGCTGTAGCGGTATACTCATACAAATAATTTTTACAGGGGGTGCCCTGTCTGCTGTAGGGGTACACTCTTACAAATAATTTTTACAGGGGCTGCCATGTCTGCTGTAGCGGTATACTCATACAAATAATAATTTTACAGGGGGTGCCCTCTTTGCTGTAGAGGTACGCTCATACAAATATTTTTACAGGGGCTGCCCTGTCTGCTGCTGGGGTACACTCTTACAAATAATTTTTACTGGGGGTGTCCTGTCTGCTGTAGGGATACATTCATGCAAATAATTTTTACAGGGGTAGCCCTGTCTGCTGTAGGGGTATGCTCAAACAAATATTTTTACAGGGGCTGCCCTGTCTGCTGTAGGGGTACACTCTTACAAATAATTTTTACAGGGGCTGCCCTGTCTGCTGTTGTGGTATGCTCTTACAAATAATTTTTACTGGGGGTGCCCTGTCTGCTGTAGGGATATGCTCATACAAATAATTTTTACAGGGGCAGCCCTGTCTGCTGTAGGGGTATGCTCAGAAAAATAATATTTTTAGGGGCTGCCCTCTCTGTTGTAGAGGTATGCTCATACAAATTATTTTTACAGGGGCTGCCCTGTCTGCTGTAGTGGTACGCTAATACAAATAATTTTTACAGGGGTTGCCTTGTGTGTTGTATGCTGCCCGTCCTAAAACTGATTTTTATAGCGGCTTTCCTGTGGGATGTACGCTGCTCTTCATCAAAGTAATTTTTACAGTGGTTGTATGCTGCCCTTCATCAAAGTAAATTTTACATGGGCTGTCCAGTGGGTTGTAAGCTACCCTTCATCAAAGTGATCTTTACAGGGGTTTTACGCTGCCCTTCATCAAACTAATTTTTGCAGGGGCTGTCCTGTGGGTTGTACACTGCCCTTCATCAAAATAATTTTCACAGGGGCTGTCCTGGACAATAGTCCATGAAAGATGATGTTTGTCCATGAACTTGGCGGGAAAATCCAAACTAATCCGAGCCTGCACATCCCTAGTCTCTGCTACTGTGGTAACTCTTCTTTTGATAAGGATGAGAGCTATGGCTTCTACTGGATTGGTGGCTGAAAGAGGAATCATCTGTGTGGGGGAGAATGATCGGATCCATGACTGTACCAACTTTGGCGAGGTGGATAATGGCATAGCAAGTAACTGGGTTAGGCCATCATTGCTGTGCTGGATCCATGAGGGGTTTCCGACCTATAGAAGTTATTCATCATTGCTTGTCTTTGAAGATTGTACAGAGAAGAGTAAGATCTTTGATAGTTTGGAACAGATAGTGAAAGTTCAGAGTATTTTGTGAACTTCCGATTGCCATCATGCCAGCGGTCATGTGTTGACGGACTGTTTCCAGTAAAACTGCCATTTCCTTGTGGTGAGTAGGCTGTGTTATTTGCTTCTGCGGAGCCATGGCTGCTTCCTGAGCTGAATTGAATTTTCAGTGACCTCCCAAAGAGTTTGATTTCATTTAACAAACTCATTCCAGAGGGAACAGATTCCTCATGTTTGAAATTGACAAAAGCAAATTGTTTCTACTCTCCATCCTTGTCCTTTGGAATTTTAACATTAATTGAAGGACCAACCTGCAGAAACAGCTTGAACAGGATCTTAGTTCCCCATGAACAGCATCCTATCAGCCTCAGTGGCACCATCTCTCTCCTGAGTCCTGTCCTATGTACCCAGCAGCAGCAGTGGATGGGTGATGCAATAAGTCACCACGCAGTGCCTTTTGGAGCCTAGTTTTTTCAAATTGCCATCCTGTTTGCCACTGCAGTGCCACTCCAGGATGGGCCACGTGTTTGTGCAACCAACTTGTGTTGCTTAGCATAGTCATCCAGCTACCTTGGTGCAACCTTTTGACCTAAAAACAATATTGTGAGGTGTTCAGAATAGACTGGAAATGAGTGGAAATGAATGTTATTGAGGTTAATAATGTAGGAACAAAAAAAACAAATTCTATGAATTTAGCAGTTTTTATGCTTTTTTCCAAAAGAATACAGATCCAAAACAAACACAACCCAGAAGGGTGGTTTTGACAAAACCAATCCTGATCCAAAACAGGAAAGAAAGATCAAATACGAAAAGTGGCGGGTAGACACCCCTAATATATATATATATGTATATATATATATATATATATATATATATATATATAGATATATAATGCTCCAAATGTTGACTTGAATATGCTTGCATTTTTGTTATGGTTCGTGCCCTTGGAGTGCTGTGTCTTTCTTTTGGAACATTGTTTGCATGACCTAGATGTAGGTACCAGGTCTAGATGTCTATAACTGTTGGAGTGAAAGCAGTTTTAGGATTGAATTCATTTATTGGGATGGATTTTTAGCTTATCCTGACACTTGTCATTAATATTGGACATTTGGAGTTGATGCCACAAGTCATCTAATAGTGATTTAATGTTTTTTTTTCTGAGATCAATCAACACGTGAACACGTGTTATATGAACAATTTTTTTTTTTACTTTTTGTTTGCTTTCCTTATGTTGGCACTCCATCTGAGTTGTTACAGTGATTTCATATTTGTATGTATTTGGGACCTGTTACCCTAGGATGTCTCAAGGTGCCCAAAGACATAGCGATGTGCTCACGATCAGGCGATGTGTACAATTTCCCTTGAAACTCTCCCCGGCAGCTCTGCACACGATCTGCACACAATCTGCTCACGATGTAGTGTCCAATCTTCATACAATCTCTCCTGCATCCAGACTTTTTACAGTGCATCGCGTCCTAGATTGTCAGATCTGCCCTACTGCATGGCAGATCTGACGATCCTATGTGCGACCAGCGGGATTGTGAGTGGGGACTCATGATTTACTCACGATTTGGCCATATTTTACACGATCTGTCATTCAAATGTCAGAATCGGCATTATCAGATAAAATATTGCTATGTGTGTGGGCAGTTTCAAAGTGCATCTAATTTCCTTGATGAGGAACTATTGACACAGGCTGAATGTGGGGTATTGTCACTCACTGATGTAGATGCTGAGAAGTGTTTATTTCATCAATTTGAGTTTCAGGGGCTACCAGCAGAGACTACTATTGATTATAGATTGCTAAAACTAAAATACAGGGAGATAGATTTGGAACTTTATGGACAATTTATGTCTGAGTACTTCATAACTAAAAAACCCTCAGGGAGTCAGGGTGAGCAATGTACCCACCATTGGCTGCAATAATCTGATCTTTTGCAGCCGATGGTGTTCTGTATTGATCAAGTGCTCCCTCGACTTGATTCTACTTGTAGTTGAGGAAGTGGGCTCTGAACTTAAAAAGACCAAAGGAGAAATAGGACAGTTCAATAGTGCCCATGAGAATACACTAGCCAATGATAGATCTGAGAAGTGGCTAGATAAACTATCAACCCAAGTAGATACCTATAAAATGAATCTAGTAGCCTATATAAGAAAAAAATTGGCCACAGTTAACAACGATTCTAAAAAATCATACTGTGTATAGGTGGATTATTGGCGAACAGGGAACTAGAAGATCCCCTAGATTTTAAGTTCCAAATAAGAAAACTGGGCTGTCTGTTGTTTAGGGATCCCAAATACAACAGGCCAATTAAGAAGCACAGAGCGCACCCACGGCAGGGGGGTGGGGTTAGAAGAAGAAGAGGGAGATGCAAGAGGACTTAGATTTGGTGTTTAATTTATCTAAAATGTCCCTATCTATGGCAGAGATGAATCTTCTGGCTTGGGGTTTGACATTTGTGCCATCGTATAAACACAAGCCATATGAATGGGGCATTGATCATTATAAGTTTGGATATAAAGTGCGATTGAGGGAATATGTCTCAAATCCCAATAAGACAGTAAAACAACATACCAACTGAAAAAAACTATCAGTCTTCGACCCTCCATCACATAATGCTAACCTTAAATCATTTCTCAGACTCACAGAGTTGGACATCTCTACCAGTCAGGGTGTTCATATTTTTGACAATCTGACTGGAGAAGAACGTGTTGCTCTGCAGACTCTGAAAGATAATATGAATCTCGTATTTTTGCTAGCCAACAAGGGTGGTGTCATGTTTGTGCAGGATTGGTCTGATTACAATACTGAAATACTGCGACAACTATCAGATATTATGAGTTACTGTATGTAAAACTCAGTCATAACCACACAGATAGTATTAAAAGGAAGGTTGATGATCTTATAGACTTACCTACATGCATCCAGCTATCATCCACCTCATTTGAAAGACAGTATTTAAGGGTGCTGAGGAACAATACGGATTCTAATAAAGCTGAGCAACAAATAGACCAGATTACTGCAAGATTTCTACAGCAGGGCTATAATATACCTAACCTACAGAGGTGCCTCACACAAGCGAGAGTATGCTATATAAAAACTGACAGAGGTGATCAGCAAAATGCAACCAAAAATTGCATGGTATTTGTTAGTAACTATGATGGGAAGTCCAACTTGGTCAAGAAGACTGTGAGGAAGCATTGGCCGATTGTGTCATCTGATACCCATCTTAAGTCTGTTGGACAAAAGCTACCCCGATGGCGTATAAGAAAGGGCTTAAATTAAAACAAATGCTGATGAGACCCATGGCAAGACCAACACCAGATCAGACCCAGACCTGGCTACATAGCCAAAAACCAGGCTGTTATAAATGCATGGTATTCCCCATACCCATTGACAGGTCGAAAAATACAGATAAAATATAAAGTGATCTGTACAATGGAGCATGTTATATATATGCTGTCCTGCCCCTGTGGACTTGCATACATAGGGATGACTACACACTGTTTCAGACTATCCATTAGCCAATGCTGGCATGATAGATAAACTGGTGGCCCTACATTTTTTGAAGAAGCGACATCAAGTTGCTACGTATAGACTAATTGACTGTGTACCACCACCAGTTAGGGGAGGTGACAGAACTTTAAAATTGTGTAAATTGGAGAATTTTTGGATTAATAGATTAGTTAAAATGACACCTAAAGGACTGAATGAGTCTAGCCCAATGAATATCTTCTTGAAATAGAGGATATCTTTCTATTTTTTTTTAAATTTTTTGGCTGTCCTTTGGACATTTTTTGGGTCACCATTGCATTATGTTATATGTTATATATTCATGTTTTTTAATAAATTTAAAAATATATTTGTATTGTTTATAGAAGAACCCGTATTTATACTAACGTGTCTTCCCTGAAAAGGATCTATTTGCTCTGAAGTTGTCATATTGAAGGTTAATGTTCCCTAAACGGTATTTGATGATTTAAGCATATAGACATGGAGTGTGTTGTGTTTTCCAAAACATACTTAGAGATCCTTAACTGCAGGGTACGCATTGGTAACCTAGCAACAGGATGCTGGCAGAGTACCGGAGGTTCGACTTGTTTTATAGAGGGATAATGTTCTCTATATGGCATTGGATGATTTAAGCTTTTAGATGTGGAGTGTGTTGGGTTTTTCACAACATACTTAGAGATTCTTAGCTGCAGGTTACGTGTTGGTAACCTAGCAACAGGATGCTGGCATAGTGCCGGTGGTTGGATGTCGCATCCCTGATCGCGTCACTTCCGGCTTTGTGCTCGGGTTGGCGGTGTTAGTGAATTTAAGTGATGCAAGATTTAGCACAGAGGTGTGTTTCAATTTTGGCACGAGTTACAGGTAAGCGCGGTATAAAGGTGCTCACATATGTAGTTTATGTTGATGGTGACGGTGATGCCAGTTGGTACACATATACTATGGTTGTTGATTCTAAGTCTTGACAAAGGTCCTCTGTGATTGAAACATTGACTGACTACAACCTGTTGTCTACATTAAAATGACATAAGCGTATTGCTGCTTGGTGAGTGCCCTCTTTTGTTTCCTTAAGCATAAGGAGCTTCTTTTTGGATATACAAAGATTACTTATGGTGTTCTTAGAGGCTGCACCCTGCTGGTGGGATAATTATGAGATGAGAGATCGGGAACTCTGCTTGGTTATATATATAAATATATACAATACCAAATCTGAAGGTGTGGCATATTAGAACAAAGACTCAGACACGTGAAGATAATTTCATTGTTAGCTGATATATATATATATATATATATACTTCCAAAAAGGTCCACACTCACCTTTTTAATGATCCAGTTTGCTGGGATAGCTACCTATACAGGATGCTCAAAAAAGGGTCCTTGCAAAGATAAAATAAAAATAACAGGGGTGCACTCACCAGTATTCATAGAAACATAATGCTTCCATGAAGACTGGTGAGTGCACCCCTGTTATTTTTAATATATATATATATATATATATATTTATATTAGGGGTTTAGCAAACTCCAAATAGCTAGGCAGGAAGGCAGCACTCAGAGACTGACAGCCAGGGTGAAAAAAATCTTCTTTTCACCCTGGTTGTCAGTCTGTGAGTGCCGCCTTCCTGCCTAGCTATTTGGAGTTTGCTAAACCCCTAATGGAGGGCACTGGAGCATATTGAGGGCCTAATTCAGACCCGCTCGCGAGCGCTGAGTGCCCGCAAGTGGGTCGATGGTTCCCTAATGCGCATGCGCACGACGGAGGGAGCTCCATCGAGGGCATGCACGAGACCTGCATAGCGACAGCCAAGCTGTCGCTATGGGTCTTGCACCAAAGGGGGCGTGATGTCGATGGTGAGTGACAGCATGCCCCCTTTGGTGGGCGTGCCGGGGGCGTTGCTGCCCAGACGGAGGCGTTCCCATGACATCACTAGTTATGTCAGTGGGAGTGTTTTTGGCGCTGATGGAGCCAAAAGCACTCCTGGGCTTGCGGCAGCGAGACCCTACCGCAGGGTCTCGTCGCAAGCCCAATGGTCGCGACCATCTTTTTGGCCGCTCGCATAAGCTGTGGGTGGTCACCCACAGCTATGCAAGCGGCCAGGAGGCCGCTCCATTTTTAGGTAGGAGGGCCCTGATTCAGAGCGAGCGCTCTGGTCAGAGCGTCCGGCTCTGAATCAGGCCCTGAGTGCCTACTGCACTGCCTATTGAGTGCCGGTCTACTGGAATATATATATATATATATATATATTATATATACATATATATATATAATATATATGTGTGTGTGTGTATATATATATATATATATATATATATATATATGTATCTCAAACGGCGGCACTCAGACGAGGGGAAATATAGTCATAGGCAGGTTAATTTGCTCCAACATCTCGGAGTAATTTATTACTCCATTTTCAAGGTATAAAAATGGAGTACTTAATTTCTCCTTAAATGTTGGAGCAAATTAACCTGCCTATGACTACATTTATCCTCGCCTGAGTGCCGCCCTTTGCGATACATATTACTGGGACCCCAGCGGTGTGCCTTATACGGGAGACTTTGTGGAGGATTCTTGGAGTGCCGCCCTATGGGACATATATATATATATATATATATATGCATTCGGTATGATTTACCACCGGCCGTGACTAAACTTAGCCCCCTCCTCCCCGCCTAAAAGTTCCCTGGGGGGTGCCTAACCCTAGCCTCCCCCCGGGTGTGCCTATCCCTAACCCCCCCTTCCCCTAGCCTGACCCTAACCTCCGGGGGGGGTGCCTAACCCTAAGTTCCCCCCGGGAGCCCTAAACCTAACCCTCCCCCCTTCGGTAAACACACACATATATATATATATATATATATATATATATATGTGTGCGTGTGTGTGTACAGTGCTATTTTTCAGCAGGCACAAGCAGGATCTCAGTTCCTGAACCTCTCATAAATGACGCAATGTCCTGGGCCAAAATGTATTTTCCATAAGCTAATTTTTATTTTAAAGTACCTCTTGAGTGCCTGTTTTTCTAAATACTATTTACATGTATATATAGTATACATAAGTAATTTTTTTTTCTAATGCTCTACCCCCAGTAGGTTAAAATTATGATAGTTTTCATGATTTTTTACCAGTAAATTTGTCTGTTTGGTCTTTGGATGTCTGCTTGGGTGCTAAATCCCAAATTGTGTATTGTGCAGTCTCCTATGTACCTTGATACCAGCTTTTAATAATTGTACTGAAAGTCATAAGAAATATAACAACTTTTTGTCAACTAATAAAATCTGATCTATAAAAATATGACATTGACGTATACTGACAATTCTAAACATAAAATATTATTTACCACATACTATAGTTGAGAATAGTAAAAAGTGGGGTATCTGAACTTGTCAACTCATGGTGGCTTCCACTAACACCTTTTACATATTTGTAAACTTTTAGCTCTACATTAAAAATATGCCAATACAAATGCTGCACATTAGTATATTATTATAGTATTATCAGTAAAATATCTGCAAGTTTGAAACACCATTGTTTTTAATAAGGCAGTGTTTGGATTTAATTGACACTAGTTATGTATTGAAAAATTTTGAAGTGCCAACATCTCAAGTGTCTGTGTGGCATAGATGATTAGAGATGCTCAAATAATATAAGCAAGTTTTAAATTTGATAATAAATTGTAGGTTTGAGTGCTACAAATCTGTTTTTGGCATAATCAACTGAATTGATCTGATTTGCATGCATAGTTCAATGTGTAATTATTTGAAATTTTTGGCTTTGCTGTTTAAAAATGTTAGTTTAAAATAAATCAACAGGTGTTTGTTCAAGCTTAAATATCTACTGTACAGTTTATAATATTTTTCACAATTTTTTAAATTCAAACAGTGATTTTGACTATGTTGTTTCAATTAAACGTTGGCTGTTGGTATGGAACACTGATAAATATTCCACTACAGTAAATGCAGCAATTAGCATCTAACATAGTTGAACTGTCTTCAACATGGACAAATGTTGTTTGAATTGTTACTATGATCTAAAGTTTAAGATGTCATTGCACATTTTTAACTTTGGAACAGTTTGAGAACCATTTTGAAACATTTTTCAGAATTTCCAAAAATGAAAAGTTTCCAATACACTGAATTATAAAATTGTTTTGTGCTATAAATAATAATAGGTAATTGGGTTAGATATGTTCAAATCCCACCAATATATCACCAGTGTCACACTGATCTATCTGATATTTGGAACTATGTCATTTGGCATGCAAGGAAGAAAACACTCTTGGCATAATTTTATGGATGTTGACCAGCAGTCCAGTCATGCTTTAATGTTATCCTTTTGTGTGCTCTGATAATCTCAAATTAATTTAATAAGCTATGTAAAAATGGGGACCACCTTACAGTTACTGCAGACATTGGGTCGGATTCAGCAAGGATTGCAGTTGCTAATATGCACGCAATAAGCCAATTGTTGCATTCTGCATATGCATCGCAGTGTGCATGACTGAAACCGGGTGCTGTGATGGGGACTGTGGGGGTCATTCAGACCCGCGCAGGACGCTTGCAAGCGGGTCGATGTTCCCCCAATGCGCATGCGCACAACGGAGGAAGCTCCGTCGTGCGCATGCGCGAGACCCGAATAATGATGGCCAAGCCGTCGTTATGGGTCTTGCACTAAAGGGAGCGTGCTGTCGATGGTGACTGACAGCACGCCCCCTTTAGTGGGCGAGCAGGGAGCGTGGTTGCCAGATGGAGGCGTTCCAACAGGAATGCCTACCGTCTGAGTCCGGCCCCACTGACATCACTAGTGATGTCAGTGGGAGTGATTTTGGCTCTGATAGAGCCAAAATCACTCCAGGGCTTGCAGCAACGAGACCCTACCACAAGGGTCTCGTCGCAAGCCCGATGGTCGCAATGGTCTTGACCATCGCGACCATATTTTTGGCCACTCGCATATGCTGTGGGTGGTCACCCACAGCTATACGAGCGGCCAGGAGGCTGCTCCATTTTCAGGGAGGAGGGCACTGATTCAGAGCGAGTGCTCTGGTCAGAGCGTTCGGCTCTGAATCAGGCCCTGTGATCGCAGAGGCAACGCAGACCCAATCGCAGAGTGATTGACAGGAAGTGCTGTTTGTGGGTGGTAATGAGGGGGTGGTCGAATGTAGGCATGCTAGTGCATTCTCATGCCATTGTAGGGGCTTGCATAAATTATCCACTGAGATTCCATATGCTGTGTGAGGTCTAATAGCATGTGTGGTTGTTAGCAATTTCTGAATAAGGCAAGTGTGGGTGAGGCTGCGATGGTACTCGATTGTACCGATGGTTTCACTATTCTGCTAAACATTACAAACGTATGTATGGTAAAGTGGGCATCCTTATGTTGTGATGAGTTTGCATTGCAATCACATTGCATTAGCTGGCTATCGCAGTTGAACTGCGTGCGTACGCAATATTGCGATCCGTAGTGAATCAGGGCCATTGAACACAATTTTCCCACTTTTACTATGAACCAAAAATAAGGATTATTTTTAAACCTTTATTTATCTGGCATCTACATATTAAAAAGTACTTGATAGATTATAGTTTTAACTGTGGATTGAAATCACAGCACCCAGAGCAAACCACTTCTCCCTACCCTCCTTGGCTCTTCCAGGGATTGGCCTATTCACCCACCACCATCTTTAACACAGCAGGAGCCCTATTTACCTGTCTGCACCAGTACTTTGCATCGATTGCAACACCAGCTAACCAGACCCATGCTGCAGGGGACATTTTTTGCAAGGCGCTGCCGGCATTGCTAAAGGAGCCCCATATCCAATTACATGAATCTGGTAAATATTTCTATATGCTTGTCAGGATCAGTACTTAATATAACAAAACTCTGTATTAATCTATGGACATTCACCTTAAGGGCTTTACTTATATCATACCATTTGGAACTGAATGAAAAATAGTGTGGACTGGTTGCTATCTATTGCTATTATATTTTGATGCTATTTTTACTCCATACACAGTTATGTTCTTATTATAATTTCATTGTGATCACGTGACCATGATTTTAATATTATCTTTTAGATATTAAAAATTGGTTAATTATTATTTAAGAGCACTGTACTTCGTGTTTTGTTTGATGCCCTTCCCAGTTTGTAGACTTTTGAATTTTACCAAGCATCCTTTGCCTTCTAACCATAACTGAATCAAATGTTTCTTTTGGAAGTATTGTCGTAGCAATCATCAACAGGCAACAAAGCAGGATAATACTACATTATGCTACCAGTGTCCTTTTATTTCCTTATGGTATTAGAGGATAATGTTTTATCACTGCCTAAATAAATCTTTGTAAATTATACTTTGCTTTGATCCAATACTTGTGAAGTAAAAGGTCATCCTTTTCAGGTTTCGCCATAATGCCTCTTCACTACTTTAACATAATGGTTTTCACTAAACTAAATGAATGTGGAGTAATTATACCACCTCAGGAAATTATCTTGAATGTTCTTAGGTGTGACAGTTTCCTATGACTAAAAGCTCAATAGACATCCTGTAATTTTGCTTAGCAAGTACATTCAGCATGCACAAAGAGCATTTTAAATCAGAAGTTCACATAAAGCAGCCTCTTGAAAACAACATAGTGATTCTGGTTAAGGAAAGCAGACATATTCAAAGCTAGTAGAGAGTAACACAAAGTTTAACCTTTTACTTGATTCTAAAATGAAAAATTGAATATTTATACTAACATTCAACCACAAAGCTCTTCTGATCTGTTAGGCTAGGCATCTTGACATTGCAAATTGTAGTAATTTAGTAGAATGAAAATGGGAGTATTGAAATAGATAACATTTTAAGATCTAGAAATCCTTTTCCTGTCATTTACAAGCAGTCTATAAAAAGAATGACACCCCCGCCCAGTAAGATCATGAGAGTGGTGGCTAAAAGGTTTGGTATTTTAATTCCAAATTTAGAAGCGCTCTAACTTTTTGCCAGCACTCTGGTCCATAACAAAATGTCTCACTAATCTAGAGCACCAATATGGAGCATGTGGTTTAACAGTGATAGCAATTGGCAAGCAAGTTGGGCTGTTTAGCTTTCTAGGTGGGACAATTAGCATATTAAATGGCCTGATTATCATTCTTAATGTCCAGCAATTAGAAGTCTCCCACAGACCAGTGAAATGGATACACATATTTTTCCATCTGTCTGTTATAAACTTTCAAACAACAAAAGAGAACCATCTCAGACAGACAGGTTCACCTTAATGTATCCATAATATTCTAAATATATAGGGATGTAACAACCCTAAAGGCATAAGGGAATGTAACATATCCCTTATGACGTGCAAATAAAGGTGACACCTGTACAGGCATAAAAAGAGCAGAGATTACACAGAATTGACTCACAGGAAGGTATTCTTGTTGTGTTGGGCTCTGAGTGATCCTGACCTGGGTGTGTAAACAGAGTAGAAGAGACTAGTGACAGCACAAAAGTTTAAACTGAGATTCCAAAGTTTTTTTATGTCATACATCTAGCCTCAATAAGCCATGCAGCATGACTTGCCTGGCATGATAGACCCGCAAAGTCCTGTGCTACTCTGCTAACATCGGGCATCTATTGTGTCGCAAAGCAATGCAACTAGAATGCATCAGCAGATTTACAGTGTTGCATATCAAATTAATCAGCACAGTATGCTGGTGCGTCCTAGTTGCATCACATTGCATCTTAGATGCATTTTCAGCACTAGCTTCATGGGACCTGGTGCACTGAGATGGGCTTTTTAGCATGAATACAGCAATGCTGTATATGGACACAAATATAGTTTTCATGCAAGAGTTGAAAGAACGAGTGTTCACTCAGATAAGCACCCATATAACTGCATACCTGCACTTTCCTGTTTTTTAGATGCTTTTCAGTCCAGATGTAATCATAGATTGTGAGCTAGGAGTAAAGACTAGAGATGTGTCATTTGGTTTCCCTGAAATACGAATACCCCCAAACTTAGGGGTTCCGAGTTAAAATGAGTCATTGTTTGGAATCACTTTGGGATTCCGAGTCGAACTGAGGCCTGGTTTGGTTGTGCAGTCAGTTCGGAACTCAGATTTAAAAACCGAACTTGGATTTTGGATTGCATGAAAAACAGAATAACAATATCTGTTTTATAATTTTTTATATCGATTTTTATAGATTATTTTATCGATTTTAAGCATTTTTTATGGTATCCAAAACTTTACCAAAACCAAATCTGAACCAAAACACTTCAGGGTGGTTTTGTCAAAACCAAAATGCGATGATGAATTAGAATCAAAACACGGGGTCCATGCACATCTCTAGTAAACACTGTATTGAAGAAGAAGTAGAAAGAAAGCAGGGAGGTGGGGTAGAGAGAGAAATATCTAATGTGATAATAAATATATTTCCACATGTGAGATGACTAGATAATTGATACTTTCATGTATTGCAATGTACCTGCTCCACTTACATTACATTTAAAGTAACTCCTCATACGCTCACCTTAAACCACATTGGCTATAACAGTGGTAATAGAAGTAGTCAATTGAGGAACTTAGTACTGTATGTCCATGCAATATTGTGGCACTCTAACAAAATGTGTCACACAAGTGCAGTGATATCATCACTTCTAAGAGATGGAGAGACAGCACCCCTCCATACACACACACACACAGGGCTGCCTCCAGTAACACAAGCATTACATGTTATTCAAATATTTTGGTAACGTCCATCTATAATCAAAGGCGTGAGGTTATGGAATAAAATAATGAACTGTGAAACATAGCAACATGTCAAATATATTCCATGCCCCATTTTCTATGGAACACATTTAACAATTGTGTTATAAGTCCGTTTCTTTAACATATGAGTGACATTATCTTCAATTGCTACAATGCTAACACTGATAGACTTCTTCTCCACTAAGCCAGAAATGAAGTGATGTCTAAAAAAGGAACTGCGCTATATCAATCACAGGAAATAAAATAATATAAGAGTTATTCGAATAAATATTATTTATGGCAGCTTCTCTCTATCCTTTGACGAAATTACCTGGAGTAAAGAAACGTGTTAGGAGACTGCCTGGGAGATTGCTTGATCCTCCTTATTATCTATTGAATATCCTAAGGATTGCGGGGATTCACTCAGGAAGCCTGTAGATACATCACCTGGCTATTGTGCTCACACATTCACGGTGGACTCATCAGTTCACCAGCGCTGGAGCCACCCACATGCAGTATTATTCCCAGGACTATTGAAGAAGCAACGGCTACACTGACGGCTCTGTGCGGCTGATGTGCACCGCTACGGGCTAGATAGAGACGCAGCACAGACCAGCGATTCTCAAGCTGCATATTTCTGAACAACCCCAGTGCTATTATTATATCAATACCAAGTAGTAAGCAATCCACTGTTATTACCATTCGCACTTATACACTTATACCGTGTATAAATATATATTGTGATAGGATCACTGGTAAAGTGGTCTGTGGCAGGTACATTTGTCCCAGATTCCTCTCATTATGTGTTTTAAACCCCCAAAGTCTGCAGTGTAGCAGGCTTGAGTTTCGGCTTTTTGAAAAGCCGGTTTGGGACCTGGGGGTTGTGGGTGAGAGAGAGGGAGGGCTCCACCCACGGCCACTCCAGGTTTTGGTTCTCGCAGCCTGGTAACAGGATTGTTAGTTTTCCACCTGAGAGTGGCCAATATAAGCCTAGTTTGTTTAGGGCTGATTGTCTCACCTGGGAGAGCAGACAGGGAGTTTGCTCAGAGACACTTGGAAAACCTATCTGTGAGTACTGTGCTGTACTTTGTTGCTGGCGAGGGCATTAGGCCCTGCCAGGTTCTGGTAGTGAGGGAACTACCTGTGAAGTTAGTGCCCCGACAGGGTTAGGAATTATGTTTATGCTTTCTTTATGTTATTTCTGACATTGTACAATAAAGACTGGTGCCGACCAGCTTGTACTCGCTTCCAGACTGGTGTGCTGCTTCCCTGCTGCTGTGTGTGTGTGTGTAAGGAAGGAGTCCCCTACCCAGGAGAGGGACCTCCTAATCTGACTGTGTTACAATATGGTGGAGAATGCAGGCATCCACACACACTGAAGTTGCAGCCAGAGGAAAACTTTCCATTTAAAAATTAAAGGGACAGACACCCAATTTGTGAGTGTGGAAATAACACTGTGTCCTTGGAGTCCCATAGAGGAGGCATCAGCCAATGCTTAGAGAGGCAAGGTTCAGCTTCCAACCTACCCCACCGAACAAAATGGAGGAAATTATTAAGGCCTTGCTCCAAGCTACAGGAGTTCAGCAGGAGATGAACAAAGCTCAGCAGGAATCTACCAGGGCTCAGCAGGAATCCACCAGGGTGCAACTGTTGGCCTTGGAGACAGCCGAGAGGCAACAACAGGTCGCCATCGAGGAAACCTGCCAGGCCATAAAAGAGGTGGTACAGCACCTGGTCGCCCAGCCCAGAGATGTTACTACTAGTCCTCCCACCACCATTCACTCCATACGAGCCAGTCACTTCCTCCAAAAGATGAATTCGGGCGATGATGTGGAGGCCTATCTCGCCGCATTTGAAAGAACGGCCGAAAGGGAGAGTTGGCCCCAGGAGCAGTGGGCAAGTCTGGTGGCACCTTTTTTGTCTGGGGAGCCACAAAAAGCATATTTCGACTTATGCCTGGCTGATGCTAAGGACTATAAAAAACTAAAACAGGAGATCCTAACTCGCTTGGGAGTCACCACCTTTGTTCGTGCCCAACGGGTCCACCGCTGGGAGTTCCATATGGACAAGCCTCCATGTTCACAGATGCATGACCTCGTCCATCTGTCCTCAAAATGGCTACAGCCCGAGACGCTGACGGGACCACAGATCGTGGAAAGGGTCGTGATGGACCGGTACCTGCGATCATTACCCGCGACTCTGCGCAAGTGGGTGAGCCATGCAGACCCTAAGACCGCGGACCAGTTGGTCGAGCTAGTGGAGAGGTACGTGGCAGCTGAGGAGCTGATGAGTATGCCCCACCAAGCCCCGATGGTGCACCGGTGAACACCCACAGACACTGGCAAGACTGTTCCAGGGGAGAAGGGTGCTGGGCGGTGGGATGTACCTAAGACTGAGGGTGTAGAACCTGGAGACAGGCCTGCCAGGCCAGGAAGGTTCTTGCCCCGTAAACGACTAGACATTAATATGATTCAGTGTTTCCGGTGTGGTGACTTCGGCCATATTTCCGCTAATTGTTCACTTACAACTGAACCTATGCAATGTGATACTGCTCATGTCTACCGCAGGGGGTCTTTCTTTGCACAGACAGCCTCTACGGCTGACCTGCAGGCTGAGACTGATAAGCACATGTGTGTACTCACTGTAGATGGCAACCGAGTAGAGGCACTGTTAGACTCTGGTAGCTTGGTGACATTTATAAAAGCTGAGCTGGTGAACCCCTTGAGGCATAAGGGGAAAACTGTTGATGTGACCTGCATACATGGGGATAATCGATATTATGTTACTGCCGAGGTGAACATCGAGACACCATGTGGCTCTGCTATAGTTTCTGTGGGTTTGGTGCCTGGTCTGATGTACGATGCAATATTGGGGAGAGACTTTGCTCACTTCTGGAATTTGTGGGAAAGCCGTTTTGTTCCAGAAGTGAACAACCCCGATCCATTTGAGAAGGTTGTCAATATAGTGGAGGAGGGAGTTTCTTCTGAGTCAGAGTTATTCCCTTTTTCTACTATGATTGGCGAACTAGAGAATGCGGAGTGTGACGGTGGCCCGCCAACTGATGTGCCTCCCATTGAGGTGGGAAGTGTTGTTGGGCCAGTTGATCGTCTGCCTGATTTAGAGGTCAGAAGAGAGGTCTTTGCCGTGGAGCAGTTGAAAGACCCTACTTTGGTAAAAGCCAGGAAGAATGTAAAGGTAGTTGATGGTAAACCCGTAGACCCTGATAGTCCTTTGTCCTATCCCCACATGGCAATGTGTCAGGATTTATCCTGCCCTGAGTGTCAGTATTGTGCTCCCAGACCACGTTTTAAGGGACCACTAGTTCCATTGCCTATTATAGAGGTGCCGATAGTGAGAGAGCACCTGAAACAGGCTCAACAGGCACAGCAGAGGGTATACAACCGCAATGCTCGGTTACGCAGCTTTGCTCCTGGGGACAGAGTGTTAGTGTTGGTTCCCACTGTGGAAAATAAACTTTTGGCTAAATGGCAAGGGCCCTTTGAAATCTTAGAAAGAGTGGGACAGGTCAATTACAAAGTTTACCAGCCGGGGAAAATAAAGCCGGAACAGATATACCATATAAATCTGTTAAAGCCCTGGAAAGATAGAACAGTACTGTTGGCCGTCCGAGCCCCTCCAGTAAGTCCAGGGCCCTTAGTTCCCAAAGTGACAGTGGCAAAAACCCTGTTGGCAATTCAACAATGAGAGGTCAAGGAGTTTCTGGTTAGAAATAGGGTGCTGTTCTCTGATGTACCTGGGAAAACCTCGGTCGTTAAACATGACATCATCACTGACCCAGGGGTTAAAGTTAATCTAAAGCCAGAAGCACCAAGAGCATCGGTGTCGAAAGAAATAAAAAATATGCTAGAGTTAGCGGTTATTGAAGTATCACATAGTGAATGGTCAAGTCCCATTGTGTTGATTCCAAAGCCCGACGGGAGTGTGCGTTTCTGCAATGACTTCCGAAAGTTGAACAGTGTTTCAAAATTCGATGACTACCCGGTGCCACAGTGGAGAAGGAGGCGTTGGCCATAAAGTAGGCGTTACAAACTTTTAAATTTTCGGTGGAACACAGGCCAGGGGGCCTGTTGTTTAAAGCAGACGCGTTGTCACGCGTTCATTGTTTGGGGGCTTCAATTGTTCCGCCCCATAGGTCGAAACAAAGGGGGGGATATGTGATAGGATCACTGGTAAAGTGGTCTGTGGCAGGTACATTTGTTCTAGATTCCTGTCATTATGTGTTTTAAACCCCCAGGAGAAAGTCTGCAGTGTAGCAGGCTTGAGTTTCGGCTTTTTGAAAAGCCGGTTTGGGACCTGGGGGTTGTGGGTGAGAGGAGAGGGAGGGCTCCACCCACGGCCACTCCAGGTTTTGGTTCTCGCAGCCTGGTAACAGGATTGTTAGTTTTCCACCTGAGAGTGGCCAATATAAGCCTAGTTTGTTTAGGGCTGATTGTCTCACCTGGGAGAGCAGACAGGGAGTTTGCTCAGAGACACTTGGAAAACCTATCTGTGAGTACTGTGCTGTGCTTTGTTGCTGGCAAGGGCATTAGGCCCTGCCAGGTTCTGGTAGTGAGGGAACTACCTGTGAAGTTAGTGCCCCGACAGGGTTAGGATTTATGTTTATGCTTTCTTTATGTTATTTCTGACATTGTACAATAAAGACTGGTGCCGACCAGCTTGTACTCGCTTCCAGACTGGTGTGCTGCTTCCCTGCTGCTGTGTGTGTGTAAGGAAGGAGTCCCCTACCCAGGAGAAGGACCTCCTAATCTGATTGTGTCACTATATATATATATATATATATATATATATTATATATATGCACATACAGACAGTATAAGTATGTGTGTATGTGTACAGTGTGTGTATATATATATATATATATATATATATATATACTTACACAGTACATACATACAAACTTCCAAATGCTCATATATTTATGATATTGTGTGGTGGTGGGACAGCGGGCTACCTTTTCACCAGCTCTTCTGCTGACTGCTCTTCTGCTCCATGGCCAGCCATACAGGGAAATGCTGAGGCAGCTGCTATGCCCCGCACGCTGTGCTGGCAGCCTGGGCTCCTCTCTGAGATGAGTCAAAGTCTGGCGAGATTTGACATCATAATCTCACGAGACTGTGACTGTAACTGTCTCTGTAGTGAGTCACTGTCCTCGGCAGCTGCTGTGTAAGGGAACAGCTGAGCTGCTGAGGACCGCTGCAGTTGTAGTTAGTTGAAGCGCCCGGGGATCAGGGACCGGGTACAGTGTGTGGGGGCCCCCTAGTGTGGGGGCCCCTGGACAATCGCCCCTGTCGCCCTGCCCTTAATCCGGCCCTGACCATTCGTGACATTGAAACATTTAAGTATAGTCCAGCACGGATAAGAAGCTGCCGGTTGTTAACTTCCTCATAGCCCATATTCATATATACACTGCAGTGTCAACAGCTTGTCTATTTTGTGAGTAAGAGGGGTTTTTCTTATGGAACATTTGTGATCACTACTAAATTGCACTTTGATGGAGACATTGTTTCAATTATATAAATCTATATTCTTGAGCAGATACAATTGTATCAATTGTATATTCTTTCTTCCCCGCAATACACATGGAATATTCATATTTATTTTTGGAGGATTGATTCTTTTTGGATCACTTCATATTAATAGGATCCATTATCTTTCCTAATAGGAAGGATCTTTTTGTATATTTTATTGCAATCAGTCTGTTTTATTAACATTTATTATCAATTGCATTTATGCATATTAACTAATATATGTTTATAGTTCATAAATAATAAATATTTATTCTTATACCTCTTATAATAATTTATTTGCTGTGATTGATATAGCGCAGTTCCTTTTTTATTTTTTTCTGTTGTTCATGGTTTAAGGAACCACAGAGTTCCTTTGGGACAGCTGCTTAATCAAACGCAACACCTCATTCTGCAATTTATCTCCGGGCAAACTAGCGCCCACTGGAGTGTTTTGTTTCTGGTCTATGATGTCTAATAGCTCTGTGCTTAGATTGTCCATGGTGCTTGGTGCTATAGGACAAGTAAATTGCACCCTTGTTGTCACACTCAATGTTGAAAGCCTCAATCTGACACAAAAGACTTTATTTGCACAAAGTCTAATTTAAGCATAGGGCTTCCTTGGCAGATTTTGTAAGTGCCATGTACTGTATTCCACCTCAGTGATGGATAATCTGTGCTTGCTAATACAAACAGGTATCCTGTGTAAGAATTATGGTTATCCTCATCTGATCCCCTGTTGGCATCACAGAAAGAGTTCAATGCAAAATTTCCAGATACTGAAAACTCTAATTTTAAGGAAGTTTAACCCTTCAAGTAACTGAGGATTCTCTTAACTGCAGTCCAGTGTTGCATTCCAGGTTTAGTGGCAAATTGGCACACCTGGCTCACTGCATGTGTGATGTCTGGATGAGTTCTAATACTTGCATATATTAAACTTCCAACAATGGTCTGATAAGGAACTGTCCTCATTTCTTATATATCTACCTTCCATGCTGGTGACATGACTTTTGTATTTTTGTGCCTTTGTCAATAGGAGTACTAACTGGTATGGCATATGTCATTGCATACTTAGTATTGGCTAGAAATATCTCCGTTGGTCAATTGTGACAGTCCCTGCACTCAAATTTTGTAAGATCTGCACTCAAATTTTGTATGGTCCTTAAACCTACAGGTTACAGTATGTGCAGGCCCTAGGACTTTTAACTTGCATTGTTCTTCTAGCAGATGCTTGACATTCGTATGCACAACTATAATTAACAACTTTTGCTACATTATCTTGTGGTATAGACAGTGATCAGTCTCTGAATGTACAAAGTCCATCTTTAATAGTACAGCATCTAGCTTAATGTACCAACAACGACTTCTCTGTTTCAGACCACACACTGCTTTTTAACAAACAGACTTTTCCTTCTTGGAACATGTCCTCATCATTATGCTCAGAAGGTTCCATTTAAATTTCTTCAACTAACTCTCCATTGAAGTCAAAGTTTAATTGATAAAGCAATACATCATGCATAGCAGATATGGAAATGACTAAACACTTGCAACAGGTGAGAAGACTTCCCTATGGTCATCCTGGATTGTTGTGTATATCCTTTAGACATTGTAATGGGCTTTCATCTGTATTTAGCATTTTAAAAAATACCTACTTGTTCTTGACTGTCTTCCAGTGACTCAGCCTATTACCAACAGTCAATGCATTGTTGTCATTCAATGATGCCATTTACTGTATTTATCTATTGCTGATTTCCATTCCTCCCAGTTGTTGCTTGACTTTGCTCCTTGAATATTCCGTGGTTCACAGAAAGTGATATTTTGGAACTTCTCATAATGTCTCCTAAGGGATTTTCCTTTTTTACTTCTCACAGAACCCCATCTCTGCAGTTTTTGTTCCAGCTTTACATTAGGTGGTGCTATTTTTTGGAACACTACATCTCTGGATTTTATAAGCTTTTTGTTTGTAATGCCCCATAATCTGTATCCTTTAATTTCATGGCAGTATCCAAGCATGATTTACTCAGCTGACTTGGGATCTAGTTTACATCTCATCTCCTTAGGAATGTGTGCATATGCTCTGCACCCAAAAACTCTGAGATGATTGATGCTTTGCTTACTTCAGACCATGCCTCTGGTGGTGTTTTAGTTTTCACCAGTACTGTGGGTGCATGGTTATTCAGATATACTGCAGTAGACACAGCTTCTGCTTAAAACACTTTTTTATGCCCACATCACTTAGCACAGTCCACACTGTTTCCACAATTATGGGTTTGGCCTGCTCGCTTCTGTTCAGGCATATATGCAAGGTTAGATGGTGCTCAATGCCATATTTCTTCAAGAAGATGACTACATTATTTTCATATTCCCCACCATTGTCAACTATCCAGATCTTCAGTTTTTGACCCATTTGACTCTTCACAAAACTGTTGTAGTGTGCAATATGATTACACCATTCCTAGCTTTGATGAAGTAATAATGTGTCATTCTAGGGAAGTCATCAATGAATGTCAGGAAACATTGGTATCCACTTATCGATTTAACTTCTATTGGAACACACATGCTGGTCTCTCTGGATTGTTCATGGCTTTTCCCATCATCATCCTTTCAAGGAGTTTCTGGATATTATCATAACCCAGGTGGCCTAATCATCTATGCCTTAACTCCATAGATTTGCTAGAATCAGAGGTGGCCATTGCATAACACTCCTACATGTCTACGATGTATAGCTGCTGGTACCTGTTTGTTGCTATCACAGTCCTTCTTTTATTTTGCACAACTCACTTGCCCTCTGCAAACTTGACCTTGATTACTTTTACATCTAGGACACTTATGTCAATAAGGTTGGTCCCCAAAACTGGTACAAATAACATATCCTGGAAATAAGTGACTTTGGTTTCACATTTGATTCTCAGGCATACTGTAATTGTCCCCACTTTTATGGCTGTGAGGACTTTTCTCTGATTCCTCTTATAGGGTCACACTTGCTCCATCATGTAAATCATTCTTTACTTAGTATAGTGCCCAAAATAATAACAGTGTATATACAGCCACTATCCGGTGTACTGTCAGAATCACCAACACAGACAACTGGGCTCTCATGAGCAGCATAGAAGGGAGCAGACCACAGCCACACCGACATACAAGAGCAGCACCCATCGTACTGTCAGAGATATCATCAGTGGCAGATACCTGGGCTCTCGTGAGGAACTGTGTATATACTATGTTATTATTTTGGGCCCTATATTATCATCTTTGCCTACAATAAGGAACTTATTTTATATTTTTTCTCCGATAGAAGGCTTTGCTTTTCATGACCAGTGGACATTTAATTCAGAGAGTGGATGATCTCGCTATTAAGGACACATAAAGGAGAGGAACTTATTTAGAGGTTCCGTATTTCATCTCGCTGTGCCCTGTATGTGCTCATTTCATAACCCACACATCTTGCATACATCATATTTATCCTCTGTGTTGAAAGTATATCTGTGTGTTGCTAATGCACTTTATTGAGTCATTGTTATTTTAATAAATTTTCTATATTGGAAATATTGTGGGCACATGATCCAAATAGCGCTCCACTTTATCTTATTTTTGTCATTATTTATATAGCAGGTACAGATCCTGCTGTGTGAGCAGCTTGTTTGGCAGGATATACAAGCTGGTTAATCAGCGAACCTGATTTACTTTTGTGTGCATTCTTGATTGTAACTGAAATGTTTTGTGGATCCCAGGTCCATGTACCAGCAGTTCTTCCAGTGACTGTCTGTGACACATAAAGCTGAACTTTCTTTGATCACACTTCTTCTGCGCACCACTTTTGGTCTTAGTGTCCTTTGTAAGGTAATCAGAGCCCTCAGCATTTGTCTTAACTGGTGTGTTTTTGAAACTGCAGCAATTTAGCCCTGATGATCTCTGTTGATAGCTTAGTTGCACAGGAGAGCCACCACTAAGAAATCAAATTCATATGTCAGATTCTGAAGCATCGCCAATGCAACCTCCTCATCATCCACCTGGACTCCTACAAAGGTCATTTGCTGGTATATGGAAAACATCTTGTCAATGTACTCTTTCATGTCTCTGTATGCATTCAGTTTGGTACCATACAGTGTAACACTTAAGTTTATCCTCCTTATTAGACTATATGCTGCATACAGGGCTTTACAGATGTCATTGCAGATGTCATTTGCTGAGATATGGAAAACATCTTGTCATGGTATTTGTTCATGTCTCTGCATGCATTCAGTTTGGTACCATACAGTGTACAACTCAAGTTTATCCTCTTTATTAGACCTTTATATATGCTGCCTGCAGGGATAGCCACATGAAATGTGCTGACCCTTTCCCATGAATTAGGGAATATATGTGCTGTACTACAGCTAGGCCAATGGTTCCCATGGCTCTGTCCACTTCATTTAGATTATCACCTGGATCATATGT
The DNA here is from genome assembly GCA_031769625.1 of Taudactylus pleione. Lineage (NCBI taxonomy): Eukaryota > Metazoa > Chordata > Amphibia > Anura > Myobatrachidae > Taudactylus > Taudactylus pleione. Next base: position 2,023,933 of record JAUIMM010000614.1, read on the forward strand.
GATCTTCCACAACCTCTTCCATGTAGCATAATTCTCTGAGCCTCTTAATTTTGAAAGCTCATGCTGGCAACTGCACAGGACTTTCCTGTATACTTTTACACTTCTTATGCTGGACCCATAACCTATTAGTATAACCTATTAAGGGAACCTGTGTGGTTTGCAATAGTTGTTAGCAGAATGTGAGATGGATGGTCAGTCCACACTGTTACATCCTGATTAGACCTTGGTACAATCCTGCCTATACCTTCTAAATCCTGCCTATACATTCTAAATCCTGCCTATAACTTCTAGAATTGTCGCTATTTAGCGTAATGAGTCGCACAGTAAAATAAATGCCTTCAGACTTTGAATGTGTTTCCAAAGCACAAAAAGTTATTATTCAACATAAAAACAGATGGTTATATGCTGTGATCTAAAGACAATTAGTGAAAATAAATCATACAGACCGAAGGTACAGTTGTTATATATGCACGCCCTCTGGCCCAGATACCGGCATCAGCAAGAAACCTCCGTCAACAGCATCAGCAAGAAGACTCCCCACTGGGGTCAGAGAGCGCACATATATACCCTTGCAGGGATTTTGAAATACAATAGATAAGTTTGGCATGATTCAATTGGTTCTTCTTAAAGGTGTCTTGGTTAAAGGATTGTTTATTGGACAATTTCAAATGGACCCAATGGCCTCCAACCATTCTTTGTATCCTTTTTCCCCCTGCATGCAAATCTAAGCTGCTAACATTACAGAGTACATTTTTAATGTTTTAACTCTCTATAGTCCATAGTTTGCAGATGCAGGTTCCGATCTTCTCACCAATGGTACCGAAAATCTGTGGAGACACAGTGGATCAGTACAACACCAGACACTTTCTGCTTACCATGTACTAAACCTTAGATATCAAATAACCTTTATTACACAACATTAATAATCACTGAATAAACCTTGAATATTACTGTAGTACTAGGGAACCTTTCATGTAATTTGTAAGAGAATATTGCATAAAGTTGCTAATATGCGTTGTGCATTTATTTGTAGAGTGAAACTGCGCAACGGTGTGTAATGTGCAGTGTTTATGCATGTGAGTCTATGTGTGTGTGTGTATTTTATGCATGTAAGTAAGTCTATTTATGATGGATTTAATATATATATATATATATATATATATATATATATACTTTATTCCTTAATAACATATTTTTAAAACTATAATGCAAGGTGTTACAGACAGCTAGGTTCACTTTCAAGCAGGGTGGGGACCCCCAGCTGGTAGTTGTTGCCACTGCGTCTGGTAAGCAGAACCTCTGACCATTGTTAACTCAGACAAATTCAATTGTGCATATCAATTTCTGGGTTATATTTCAATTGCCACAGCCATACTTGTCTATATACAGGGCTTCCCAATTTTTATGTAAAACACTCACAGTATCCCGGTGTATTGTTTTTTAATTACTTTTCTCAGACATGTATACAGAAGCTGTTTCTTGTTACTAAATAAACTCTGCATGAATATTGTGTTTGTCAGTGTGAGAGTGTTGTATATTATTCACTACTTAGTGTTGTACAAATGTGTGGATACGTGAACACACTGGGTGCATGTGCACGCAATGTTACATCGTTGATTGTACCAACATAAATCAGGCAGCAGATGACCAAATCGTCCAATAACAGTTGAATTGCAGTCACATGCAATCATTTCACTTCGACAGTCCACCCTTTGATAGCCAATCCACATGCTATCATACTCTGATTTTAATATTAATTTAGGCTTACATTATGATATATCATTTTAATGTTATATTATAGGATGGCACAATGTGGTTATTAATCCATCAATAATGTGTCTCTAGGAGGGGACATAAAACTACCATTATACGCACACCGCGGATCTTGGGAGATCATGGGAAAGATGTGTGGATGCACCAATCCCATAAAGGAAGTCTTGAGGGGGAATAGGGACTTACATTATTTGGGATGTTTTAAAATAACATTTTAACAATACATTTTATGCATGTCTAAATATAATACATTATACAATGGTATTTCCTAGTTCAGGGTTGTAATGCAGTTCTACATTTACCTCAGTATTCATATTGTCACTACTGACCACAATCATAATTTTGTTCTTCCGGTTTACCTTATCTTTACATTTTTCACACTTCCACACAGTAGGAGCACACCTGACACATATGCCAATTACTATGATGATGACCAGTATGATGATCAGGAGTTTACCTATGCTTGCGATCATTTCCTGGACCCACTATCCTAGACCTGAGAACCATTTCACTGGGTTCAACCATGAAACCCATTCCTCTACCTTCTCCTCTACTTCAGCCACTGAAGCATTATGGTTCTTTCAAAACTCCAATTTTAGCTGCAGAATTTCATCCATCTTGTGGTCTATTACCTCCTTAGGGTCGCTGGTATCGTTTGTAATGTAAGTGCAACACTTTACTCCAAATTGGGTGGCCAAAGTTACGCAATAACCTCCAGTGACAGCTGTTATATAATTTAACACTAGTTTGTGTTGCACTAGTTCTTTCTTGTATGCTTGCAACTCCCTACCTGTATACCTGAATGTGTCATCATACAGCTCGGTGATATTATCTATTAATTTAGCAAGATCTTGGATATATCTAAAATTTAGTGTACCCCGAGAGATCCTGGTGGGATCCAATGCTACTAAAACTTGAAAGCCAGTTGTCTCACTAATTAACTGTTTGGCTTTATGCACATCACTGGGTATCATATTTCTTATAAGCTTTCCTTCCACATATAAAATATACATCATCAGGGAGAACATAGGGAATAGTATGCATCATGATCATCAGACACATTTCCCTCACAAATGATCCTATCTTAGGTTCTCCCATCTGGCAAATACATGTTTCTGGTTGTATAATCTTAGCACAGTACCCTTCTGGTATTCTACTTACCATTTCTTTGGTGTTACTCTGTATATTTATACCAGAAGTGTCTTCCACCTGACCTAATTTTGCGTAACAGTTCATAATTCATAGGCTCTTGGTCAGCTCTTAGTGAGAAGGTCATCGTCTGATTATTCCCAGTCACCTCTCAACTTCCTGGTTCATTGGAGTTGTTGATGTTTAAACATAAAAGTGATTTGTCTACTTGGTACTGGTGGAGCTTAAAGTGGGGTGGTTTGGTATTAAGAAATTTTCCATCCAATATCTTCCCTTTTTTGCAATTCTAGGATTTCAGAGATATTTACCGGGAAGGGCACTAATCCTACATTATGCTGTCCTTGTAGCACGTGAGAGCACACCCAACAGTTGGTTTGGTTCAAAATTTTGCACAACATGGTGTGATAATCCTCTATAGGATACCCACCACAATACTGATTATACTTGGGTTGACATCATTGGATGTATCTCTCATCAATTACGGACCCACAGAACTCACACATACAATAATCCTCAGACGATAGACCTTCACACTCTCTCTGAGTATCCAAAATAGCAGATCTCTTAACAATTACATTACTAAGATTAGTCAAACACTCCCCTGATTGGCATAGCACTCCTACTTTCGACTCTACTCCATCAATTCTGCCATCAGCTCCCATCTCCTCTATCGGTCCCCCGTCACAGAAAACAGAAATCCCCAAACAAACCAGGATGATGGAAACTCTGGAAGAGAATATAAAAATGAACACAGCAGACCAGCCCATCGCCGCAGCAAGGACATGCAAATTTATTTAGCTCAGGTATATCACTACAACCTTTTAATCCTCCCGGAACAAGCTCATGAACGACAGGTCCACGTTATCAGCCTCACCTCCGCCTTGTTTCTCCACCGGTTGGTTGACCTTTTTTGCAGTGAGTGGAATGGACCCAGGTATCTCTCTTGGCCACCTTCAAAGATGTGGTACCTCTGTCAACAGCATCAGCAAGAAGACTCCCCACTGGGGTCAGAGAGCGCACATATATACCCTTGCAGGGATTTGGAAATACAAAAGATAAGTTTGGCATGATTCAATTGGTTCTTCTTAAAGGTGTCTTGGTTACAGGATCGTTTATTGGACAATTTCAAATGGACACAACGGCCTCCAATCGCCCTTTGTATCCTTTTTCCTCCTGCATTCAAATCTAAGCTGCTAACATTACAGAGTACATTTTTAATGTTTTAACTCTCTATAGTCCATAGTTTGCAGATGCAGGTTTCCGATCTTCTCACTGATGGTACCGGAAATCTGTGGAGACACAGTGAATCAGTACAACACCAGACACGGTCTGCTTACCATGTACTAAACCTTAGATATCAAATAACCTTTATTACACAACATTAATAATCACTGAATAAACCTTGAATCTTACACTTTAATACTAGGGAACCTTTCATGTAATTTGTGTAAGTGTAAGAGAATATTGCATAAAGTTGCTAATATGTGTGTTGCGTTTATTTGTAGAGTGATGCAGCGCAACTGTGCATAATGTGCGGTGTTTATGCATGTGAGTCTAGTGTGTGTGTTTTATGCATGTAAGTCTATTTATGATGGATTTAATATATATATATATATATATATATATACACTTTATCCCTTACTAACATATTTTTAAAACTATAATGCAAGGTGTTACAGATGCTAGGTTCACTTTCAAGCAGGGTGGGGACCCCCGGCTGGTTGTCGTTGCCACTGCGTCTGTAAGTAAAACCTCTGACCATTTTTAACTCAGACAAATTCAATTGTGCATATCAATGTCTGGGTTATATTTCAATTGCAACAGCCATACTTGTCTATATACAGGGATTCCCAAATTATATGTAAAACACTCACAGTATCTGGGTGTATTGTTTTTTTAATTACTTTTCTCAGACATGTATACAGAAGCTGTTTCTTGTTACTAACTAAACCCTGCATGAAAATTGTGTTTGTCAGTGTGAGAGTGTTGTATATTATTCACTATTATTGTGTTGTGCGAATGTGTGGATACGTGCACACACTGGGTGTGTGCGCACTCAATGTTACATCGTGGTTTGTACCAACATAAATCGGGCAGCGGATGACGAAATCGTCCGATAACAGTTGAATTGTGGTCGCATACAATCATTCGACTTCGACAACACAGACATCCTATAGCAAGATGCTGGGTTTATTGTGAACAGCAGTATACACAGGGTTAACAGTGTTCATACAGCAGTATATACAGTAAGTGGTATACACAGGGTTAACAGTGTTCATAAAGCAGTATATACACTAAGTGGTATACACAGGGTTAACAGCAGTGATCACAGTGGCGATATATAGCCACTGTCACAGTGGTCACCACTGCTGTTATTGCTGTTATAACAGCGATAACAGCAGTGGTCACTTTTGTTTAGTACTGCACATCCATGCAGTACTGTAGCATTCTAACACAGTGGCATGCTCCGAGTCATGACAGTCATTCCGCCGGGGTCACTGCTCAGAGAGAAGACAGAGCAGGAGCATTCTCCCTTTTAACAGGGTTATGGTTTTAAAAGCAGAAAATGGTATGTTAATATAACGATTGTTGATATGCACAATGTCAGCATTATGACCATGTCTGCATTTAGAATTTCGACATTTAGACCATGCCGACATTCTGTTGTCAACATTTTGAAGGTAGCCACATCCTTTACTGGCAACCATTCAATGTTCGCTGCTGACTTCCAAACTAGTAGTAGAGCACAACAATTTCTAGCCTACTTTCAATCTACTAGCTGTTATTGTGGGTGTTCTGCCATTTACAGTCCTGGGGAAAGAGAAGGAGCAAAGTACCTGCCAATACATGCATAGAACGGTGTATTTTTACTAGCTGGAGATAGGTTGGGCTATTGGGAAAAAATTAAATAGAGACCTCTTTTACCAACAACTTAAAGCGAATTCAAAGGTATCCTATTCCTGAAACACACATATATTCCAAAATATTTATTTGCCTTTTACTCACCTTCCCTATCCATTTTGCAATGAATATAACTTTATCTGATGTCTCAGCACTCGTCTTTGTTTACCACTCTCTAGCCATGACTCATATTGTCAAAGAGTTGCATGATCTCCTCTCTTCTTTTAGTTTCCTAGCTCATAAACTCGCCTGACTTTCTAGGTCAGCCCCCTAGTCCTTATGAAAGGCTACCTGAGGAAGATATGCTTCACTTGCTGTAGCATAAAAGTTATTGTCTTGATACAGCTATGAATTATTCATCCATGCCTTATACTGTGGAATATTGTGTGTTACAAATAAACATGCACTTACTGCTCCAGTAACCTCATGTAAAATCTTCCCACGAGATAAACCAGTGAAATTCAAAGTAAATACAATACAATAAGGCACAAAATCAACACCTCTAACAATAAGATCCATGTAACAAGGCAGCAGTATTTTCATGTTTGCTCGAAGATTAACTTGGGAAAGAGAATCGTGGTGGGTGTCTTTGAAAATTCTTGATCTTAGCATTTGGCAGGTTTACAAAGAACTACTTTGGTTTTCTTTTTCCAAAAAAAGCTTTTTTTCTAGCTCATTCGAGGCCCTAATCTCTAAACAACAAAACACCCTCCAGTATTAAAAATTCATAAGACAAAAAGCCTAAAGTATCTGTTAAATCAGCTTCTCCAGTCTGCAGTTCTTTCATTGTTTTTCAGTGTACAGTATGCTGTAATGTTGATCTCAATCATTCTTATTTTGGTTAAGTAGCAAGCATTGTCTTAGCAACAGGAGTCCCACACCCTTCCCATGTGTTTTATAAATAAACCAATAGTTACATGTTTTATATCTGTACATACATATCTGTATATCTGATTAAAAACTAACAACTTGCACCAAAATAAAATAGTGAATGAAAACGAACTTATTGGGCCAAATGTAATAGGGTGAAAGTTTAGCAGTAAACTCTCACATTGGTCGACTTTTATCTTCAAAATGGGAAAACATATGGGTGAGAGTTTAAATTGTGAGTTTTTTTAATCTAAACACATGCGAGTTTGCCGTGTTTAAAAAGTGTGAGGGTTTTCTGCTAATCTCTCACATTTTCTAAACTCTCACCCTATTACATGTGGTCCAATGTATTCACTTTAACAGTGGGGATTACTTGTTTGGTAGCTTGGCACTAATGACATACAGATGTTTCCACATACAACTATACTCTGTGCACTACAAGTCACGCCACACATAATGCAGGAGCTCAGTGTGACTTGGTAGCGCCGAACGTCTTTTGTGCGACTTTTTACCTTCAAATGCATCTAGATAGCACAAGCAGCTTCTGCTGATTAAAATCATATGCATCATGCCTATGTTCTTTGAGCGACTGCATGTGTATATGCATGCTAAACACTACATTACAGTGTTACGGCCGCTTACACTGTAACGTAGCATTTCACATGCAGATACACTCAGACTCAGTCACAGAACATAGGCATGATGCATATCATCTTAATCAGCAGAAGCTGCTTGTGCTAATTATGCATATTGCTATGAGAATAAGATGCATTTGAAGGTAAAAATTTTCACATAAGACACTCGGCGCTGTGTCACGCCACAGTATGGCACAACAAGAAGGGCTGTTTAATGCGCAAGGAGGCTAGATGTATGAGGACCCATCTGTATTTGTAGCCTTTTATGTTAAAATTACCCCTCTCTTCTCACTGCTCCTGTATCAGCATATAGTGATTTTTGTTTGATTTGCACTTTTTCATTAGAACAAGCAGCTGAGATATGATAGCCACAATCCAGCATTTGTAACTATACAAAATAAATATGGGCCGATGCAGAGTTGAATGTTTGCCAGTTGGCGCAGTTCAGACTAATACACTTTGAATGGTGTTTCACTACATCTGTGATGTGAATAAGACACCATGAATCTCTTGGAGAATCTCAGTCACATTGGGTGTCTTGCCCGTATGGCATATAGACCCCAGGTACAAGAGGACACATATGTATCTGACATGTAGATTTTTTATGAACCCAAAGATAGGGGGCCTGATTCAGAGGTGAATGCTATTGCAGCCACATCTATGTATTATGCCGCAGTACAACTGCTACTTTATGCTAATGCATCAGCCTATGAACTTTGTACAGAGACGCCCTCTGACTGTGGTGTTAATCCGCAGCTGTGCATATTAAGATGCACCATCGGACACATCAGTGTCAAAATTGTTCACACCATCGGACATAGGGCCTGATTCAGAGCCGCTCGTCAGCGGCCGCTCGTTCGTTCCGAGCGATGTTTGCCCAACTGCTCATGCATACGGATCTTAATACACATGCGCGAACCCGTCCGTGCGGCTGAAAATCGTTTGTTCGCTAAATAGCGAATGCCTGCTATTTTGAGTGACAGGAGGAGGCGTATGTGGGTGGTAACACGGGAAGGTGCTTGAAAATGGGGAGTGGAGATCCGAACGCAGGCATGCTTAAAGGTCAAAACGGGCGTTTTATGGGTGTGCATAATTAATACAGCAGCGTCATTGACCACGTCACTGGGTTATTTTATAGCCAGAACTGCTCGCAAAATTGTGGTAGCAAAAACCAACCACAAGAATAGCGAGCAGTTCATACGCTGTCGATGTACTTGATTAATCTAATAAATAGTGGACACGACGTAGGATGCGAGCGGCCAGGGGGCGTTATTTTCAAAATTGCATTCGCATGTTTTGTTCGCTCGTTCAGACCTAGAGGCGAGAACAAACCGCAAAGAGTGAACGGTTCATTTGAATAGCCACCCCTATTTTCTGGATGAGCGAGCGTTAATTGCGTCTGGCTCTGAATCAGGCCCATTGCACCAACCCTATAAAGGCACAGAATCTCCATTTGAATGAGGACGCCAGTACCAGTGCAACTGTGGCAAAAGTTGCAGTCATTAACTGCAACACACACAACACACTTGAATTTGGCTAGTCACTCCCTTGTTACCACCCAGAAACTCCCACTAAAATTGACTCTCTTGCTTTTGGCTGTAACCATTGGGCTGCATGCGCAGGGAATCAGTATGATTTACCGGACACCAGCATCCCGGCAGCAGTGGAAATTCTGATCGTTCTCAGGTAAGTATTAGCTAACCGAATTCTACCCCATAACCCTAACCCTCCCTTAGGGGTGCTTAACCCTAACCTCCCCACCAGTACCTAACCCTAATCCCCCCTCTGAGTGCCTAAACCTAACCCCCCTTCCCCGCTTTCTAAACCTAAGTCCCCCAGGGGGGTGCCTAATCCTAACCTCCCAACAGGGGTGCCTAACCCTAACCCCCCCCTTCCCCTAGCCTAAACCTAACCTCCCAGAGGGGTGTCTACCCCTATGTCCCCACCCGGGAACCCTAAACCTAACCCCCCACCCCAGCGGCGATCCGCGCTCGGCGCCCGGCATCCCTTCGATCGGGATGCCGGGTGTCGGTCTGCGTATGTCTAATGACAGGCATCGGCATATCGAAGCACATCTCTAGACCCTTGCCGGGATATGACAGTCGAGAAGCCAGCTGTTGGGATTAGGTCTGCTGGGTTCCCAACTGCATAACATGCGCAGTGCAACTCAGACAAATGTGCAGACTGAGAACATTGCCTGCTTGAGTGTGGCATTGTTCTGCATGCACGCAGCTCGAATCAAGCCCAGGATGTTATTGAATGTGAATTAAATGACAAAAAGTCACAATGCTTATTGAATAAAAATGGTGTGATTGTGTACAAATAGACATTCACAAATATAATGTACTATATGGCTAGAGGTTTGCTGTATTCTGTTGTACAAATATTGTATGGTATGACTCTTATATGAAACATAACAGAGAAAGAGGTGTGTTAACATACAGTACACCTCTTCTCATATTGTGCCAAATAGCCCCATGGGGGGCACGGGATCGGTATGGTGCCTAACCCTAACCTCCCACCCAAGTGCCTAACCCTAACCCCCCTCTAAGTGCCTAACCCTAACTCTCCCTTCCCCGCTGCCTAAACCTAAGTCACCAGGGGGGTGGCTAACCTTAACTTCTCCACGGGGGTTCCTAACCCTAAACCCCCCCTTCCCCTAGCCTAACCCTAACCTCCCCAGGGGGCTTCCTAACCCTATATTCCCCCCGGGAGCCCCTAACCTATCCCTCCCCCCCATGGCTGCCCGGCTTACCATCGATTGGGATGCCAGACGTCAGGCTCCCAGCATTGGTAAAATGACAGGCGTCGGGATTTTGATGCCTATCATTAGATCGTTGCCGAGATTAGACAGTCATGATGCCGGCAGAAGGGATTTAGACCGTCGGCAACCCGACTGCATCCCGACGTATTTTGCAATTTAGCCACACTATGTATCGCCCTCCTGCCAAGGGGTGACATCAAAGTGCCAACTCCTCCTCAGTGACAGAAACCTACTTGCAGCACTCAGATCCTGATACAGTGAGGGAGCCGACACATTGAAACAGACTTTCCCCAGGGACAGCCCGCATCTCCCGGACCCCTGGAGTGACTAAAACGGGGGTTCGGAACACGAGGCCATGCCCCCTGCTTCAAATCCATGCCCCATGGCCAGTGAGGCCCTGGCCCCGCGAGATTACACCCCCCCTTTTTGACAGCTCACAGCTTTTGCATAACATCCCTCCCTGACCCTACCCACATCAGGTGTCACCTCAGTGAAGAACGCCACTGAGCAGGGGTACCCTAAACACATGTAGCTTTTGTCTGTGACTAAGGGCCTGATTTAAAGATGTATGCTAATGCCACAGCTTTTGTGAAATGGTACACAGTGGCTGGGTGAATATATGCAGATGACTGCATGCAATGACACAGCATCTGTGGAAGAGCTTTCAATTATCAGAGATCGGAGTAACTCTGTGGTATCGCAGAATGGCTTCTGGAACAGAAATGCCAGAGTCATTTTTTCTACGTACGGAATGGGAATTGCTGTCTGAGACAAGCCCTCAAAACGATCACGACATACCTGTGTTTTCATCACCACTCCTCTGTTACCTCCCCCAAATGTTACCTAACTGTCAGTCACTCTGCAGCCAAATCCTCTCTGCAACTGCCAACAGTAATGAAATTTCACATATGCGAAGTGCGACTTATACGCATACCCAGATCATCAATAATCACTCTGTAAACATCGTCATTGCGTCCATCTCTGAATTAAGTTGCTAATCTGGGTAAAAAGGCAAAAACAGAGGTCTGAATTGAGTGACTCACACTTTGCCATGCACCACGTATTGTTAAACTGTGACTTTATTTCAATTCCTTTGCAACAAAAGTACTCATTTAGTGAGCCTAGGCCCTGATTCAGAGCCGGATGCTCTTTCAGAGTGCTTGCTCTCAATCAGGGCGTTATTTTGGGAGCAGGCCTCCTGGCTGCTCGCTAAGCTGTGGATGACCATTGGGCTTGCGACGACACCCTCGTGGTAGGATCTTGTTCCCGCAAGCCCCAGTAGAGCAGGAAGCTCACTACTGACATCACTCGTGATGTCAGTAGGGCTGCCCCCAAATGGCAGGCATTCCTTCAGGGAACGCCTCCGTTTGACCAGCCACCCCCTCTCCCCGCCTACAAAATGGGGTGAGCTGTCGATCAACATTGACAGCCACCCCGTCTTGTAGTGAGTCCCGCAGTGAGTGACTTCTCGCCCGCTGCAGGGCTCGCGCATGAGCAGTGCTCATGCCATGCATGCACACTGCCCGGCCATCGACCCACTTGCAAGCACATAGCGCTTGCGAGCGGGTCTGAATCAGGCCCTTAGTACACTAAGTGACTTTGTACAGCATGTGGCCATGATTTGAATAAGACACAAGATTCAGAAAAATAATATACTATAAGTATGGGGATTGCTGCCCATGGCAGTTCATCTAAGTCATGCCAAGTGTTTCATGCCATATGGCGCAACAACAAATCTCCACTGTATGGCATTATTTCCACTAAATAGAGTATGATTTTTTTCACATTTCCTTGTAAAGCATGATAATCATGTATTGATTTTTTGGTGAGATACTATTAAGGGACCAGTATATCTTCTTGAAACATTCTGGTTAGTCCCAGTGGTTATACATTTATTCAAGGTTACTTGTGTTTCCGTATTTGTCCATTATACATAGGTTTTAAGTAAACACAAAGATAATGACATAATGTCCTGCTTTATGTGTATCCCTGTTAACCAATAATCAGCTTGAATAATCTTATGGTGCCCTATTAATTGTTTATAATACATGCTCTAAAAGCAAAATGTAATGAACTGCTAGGAGTCTGTTTAGTATCCACCTGCAACAATCCTCTTGGGACCCCAGCAATAATCATGCTACTAAGTGGTCATTTTCTACCATTCACAAGCCTAATGTTGCTAGCAAGAAGTTCAGACAATATTTACATGCAGAGCACTTAATAAATTGATTGGACACTACAGTGGTGACCAATTAAAATGGTCCTTCTGACTTTTTAGGTATTAAACAGGAGGTGTCAGAAAAATTATCCCTGACCAATCAGTGATTTCTCTGCAGTATCCCTCTTCTTAAAGAGGAAAAAGTGGTAATAACCTCCTTCACTAGCAAAAGCCAGAAAAAGGCTTATTACAGTTTCATTTATAGACCTTTTAATGTCAGAAAACAGGAGAAGAAAAATAATCTATGCAGCCTATGCAGATTGTAACAAACTCAAGTACTCTATCACTCAGAATTATAAACATTGCAATTGCTATCAAATTAGAATTAAACTGAAAATATGCTTCCTGTTTTGATATGCTTTTGCCTATATGGAATTTGTTGAAGCTTTGCCTAGCAACATCTAGCAGAAACCAAAAGAAAAAGGAAGTTCTGATGGGAATGAGTGAGAGAGAAAACAGCTTATTTTGAAGAGCATACTTTTCAATTCTCTCTTCCAGGACAAAATCTGTCACAGTGGTCCTGCCTGCTGCAATTTGTGGTTTTGTACAGCAGGTGGTTGGGTCATAATGTAATTCAACGTTAAACTCACAAGTTGCCCACAAAGGAAGAAAGAAGGATGCTGGTGTCTAGTCTACTCTACCTGGACTCAGTGACATCACTATTGGGGTGAGGGGGGTGCGGGCTGGACCGGGTGACACCATCCAAGGGAGTGACACCAAAATAGCAGTGCAGCTCTGCTATTTTGGTGTCACCCCTTTGGAGGGTGTTATCATCAGTGCTGCAGCAATGGTAAAGGATGACATATGCAACACCCCCCTGTGTCAGAGTCTGGGGGCTGCCCAGCAGCTCCCAAAGTGCTGGAAAAGCCCCCAGCATGACCTGAATGGGTGCGTGACACATGGTCACAGTCCCAAAATAGCACATATCAGGGGGCATGGCCTTCGAGGGCATAAGGTCATACCCCCATTCTTGTGGCCTTGCAACCAATATGGGGATAGCATTAATAGAGTATTTATCATGTGTACTTGGTAAGGAAATGTTTTGCTGAGGCCTCGAGAAAAAGATACTGTATGAGCCAAAGAACATTGCTGACTATGTTAATAAATAATTATGATAAGGAGGAATTATGTGACATGCACACAAAGTTGTTTTTATATATAAATAATTTGATTCTATGCATAAACAGATTATTTGTAGTTGTAATTGGTGTTTGTGTTGATAGATTAAGAGTTGATGTTTTATTTTTGTTATCATATTTTTAATAAATATCTGGGGAGCCACGACGATACTGTGTGTATAAAAGTTAGTTAAAAAAATGTATGCAGTAGCCTCTTTTAGATCAAAGGAAACATCATGGTGTACAGCTAAAATTGACTATCAACATGGGTGTCTGTTGCAAATAGGACTGCCTGTGCCATAATCTATAGTATTTTACTGCTATTGGTGACATTTAAAGCTAATCGGATAAAAAATAACTTTTCTTGTGTCACGCTCCGGACAAATAAAACCACTTTCCTTCCTCTCCGTTGCCTATCCTGGATAGCACAGAGGTCCGCTCATGCTGCACATCGCTCCTGGCTCAGTGTCCTGTCTCTGAGCATGGAGATGGCTTTCCGCAGTCACTTGCTCACAGCATGTCTCCCCAGCATGATGGTATACAAATTGCATGCCAGAGTTCCCTCCACAACAACCATATTGGTGAAGCCATGTTGGACTCTGTCACCTGATGCTCTTCCTCCTCCCAGACCAGCTAATCGCATCATTCAATCCATGGGGATTCACCCTTATAAATTATTTTCCCTGACTAGCCCTCATTTCCAGTACAACATCACTTTTTGCTGTAGTTACAGCTCAGTACTGAGCTCCCAGGTATTCTGTATCTGAGCGGTCCCAGGGCCAGATCAGCAAGGATCGAAATTGAAAAGCTGCATGCAGGCAACTTTGCAATTGCGATCCTTGCATATATAGTAATACAGCAGGAGGCATAACACCTCCTGTGCATTACTTATCCAAGCTGTGTTCTCCAATGCAGCATTGGATAATCTGCATAACATCGGCCGGCTAAGGTTACCCATTGGGTTATGCAGCTGGCCGATGCAGTTGAGAGGAAAAGGCCAGGAAATCTCAGTCAGCCGATGGAGATCCTGGGCTCTTCCCTCTCCCCCAATGGCGCTGCCCCAACCACGCTCACAAATGGCAGCAAAATGTCAATCACTGACAGTCTGCTGTCAGTATGTGAGCAAAACCGCATACCCGTACTGCACATACATGGGACAGGTCATGTACCTGTGCAGATTCCTGAACATTGTGAATCTACGTTCAGCAGTGCACTAGCCTACACTGCTGAATCAGGCCCCAGTCCATTACATTAAGGACCTCATCCAGAGTCGGATGAAGCGGCCGCACGGTCGTATGGAAAAAGGGGCCGGATATTCAAATGATTCCCTTGCAAGTTGCGTCCCTAAGTTCGGATCGGTAGTTGGCCGACTAAGGGGAGGAAGCAGTCAGAAGACAAAAAAATACGCCCCCTTCTCGTACGCATTGCACGTCATCTCCGGGCATATAAGGATTAATCGAGACCATCGGGAACCATCGGCACTGGTCGTAGAGCTTAAGGTTGACCATACCCTCTCTTAAGCTCTACGATCATGTCAGTGTAAAAACCTCCCATGTCACATGTGCCATGATGCTACTTTGTTAATTATGCACTCCCATAAACTGTATGCACTCCCATAAAACGCTGTTCGCATAATTAGGCACGCCTGCGTTCGGATTTCCACTCCCACGTTTTCAAGCACTTCCCCTGTTACCACCCACAAACACCTCAATCTGTCACTCAAACTACCGACCTGGCTGTGTTCAAGGAGAGAGAAATTTCTGATCATAGCGGCTAGTTTGCGCACGCGCATTGCGAACTTTACGCATGCGGAGTATAGCAAACATCGGTGGCATACGACCATGCGGCCGCTTCGACCGACTCTTCCAAGATCTGGTAAAACAAGTCTCATATACTATCTTGCTCAGTCTGGTTTTTACCACTGAGAATTGTTCTTACAGCAACCATCGGCTCCAGCCAATACCTCCAACCATCAGTTTAATCAGATGTTGCCAACATCAGACTCTTATCAATTAAGTTCCTCAATTCATCAACATCGGTTCCAAATGATCAAGTTCATCAATTCATCAACACCAGTCCCAGCTGATCAAGTTAATCAAGTCATCAACATCGGACTCTTATCAGTTAAGTTCCTCAATTCATCAACATTGGTTCCAACTGATCAAGTTCATCAATTTGTTAATATCGGACTCATATCAATTCATTTCTTCAATTCTTCAACATTGGTCTCACACCAATACAGTTCATTCATTCTTCAACATCGGATTCAATTGCATCAAGTTCTCAACATCGGTCTCAAACCGATCCAGCTCTCAATCCAGCATTATCGGTCCAATCCGATTATGCTCATTCATTCAGTATTATATATTCAGTTGCATTCCAACATGCTGTTCAATAAAGACTTTCTATTTCTGTTCTTGCCTTTGGGCCAATCATCCACTGCCATAACTCTACCTCCTCACATCTATACATGAGGAAGTCCTGGCTCAAATCACCCAAATTCATCCATGTCCCTCAAATCTCCTCTTCAGTCTTCCATGCCTGTTCCAACCAAAACCAACCCTCAGGCATGACAATTTGTTCTGGCCCATGGATCCAGCCAAGAATCAGGCAAAAACTGCCAGGTTTACACCTGATCTTGTTGCTTGCCTAGAACACCAAGAGATGGCACAGGGTCAGGTGGTACATTTCCTCCAAGAACTTACTATCCAGCTGGATAACATCCAATCCTCTCTGAGAGGCTCAGGAGCTGCCACTTAATTCATTACAATTTCTTCAGTTCCAGTTTCCTCACTGGCACCTCATTTGCAGATTCTTACTCCTGCAAAACTGATGGGAACCCCAAAAAATACAAGGGTTTCCTAAATCAACATGAAATACAGTTTGAGCTCCAACCCAGAAATTTTCCTACAGACCATACGCATGTAGCATATATCATATCTCTTTTATCTGGATACACCTTAGGCTGGGCTTCACCTTTATGGGAAAGATCGGATCCAATCCTAACATCTTACAAGGAATTTGTCCTGGCATTCCGCCGTATCTTCAACAAACCTGGGAGAGTGTCATCTGCATCTTCAGTCCTTCTACATCTACGCCGAGGTTCAAATTCTGTAGGCCAGTATCTGGTGCAGTTTCAAATACTGGTATCAGAACTCTCTTGGAATGATGGAGCATTCTATGCAGCCTTCTGGAATTGCTTATCCAACAAAATTAAAGATGCTCTTCCTACTCATGATCTCCTGGACAATTTAGAGGACTTGATCTCCCTGTGCACCAAGATGGACTTATGTTTTATAAAAAATGTGCTATTGAGAGAGGGAGATTCATTCATTCAAAGCCTCAGGCAATAACCTTGCCTCAGTCAGTTTCTCCTTCCAAAAAAGAACCAATTCAAATCAATCGTTCTTGCCTGTCACAGGAAAAACAGCAAAGGCTACAGTCTGAGAATGTTTATACTGTACTGCAACTTCTCATCAGCTTAAAAATTGTCCCAAACATCCAGGAAACTACTGCTCCTAACTCAGCATGGAGATGCTAAGTTAGGAGAAGTTCTTTCCTCTTCAAAGAAAACCATTTGCATTTTCTCAGTTTCTCTTCAAGTAGCCAAGCTTTTCAAGAAAGTCTCTGAGCTGTTGGATTCAGGCACAGCTGGTAACTTCATCACAGCTGAATTGGTCCAGTGATGGGCATTACCACCAAGAGTCTGCTTCAACCTATCTACCTCACAGCGGTTGATGGAAGCTGCATCCTAGGGAAAACATTACCCTTCAGTCTCGACCTCTGCAAGACAAGATTGGTGCTCTGCAATCTGAACTTGTAATTTTTCCTGTCATACCGAGGACATCACATTCCATAATTCTGGGCTTGGCCTGGCTCCATCGGCATAATCCTCAAATTGACTAGAGCCTCACAAATCATGGCTTGTGGACCTTCTTGTTTTGGTTCTTGCCTAAAAAGTTATTTCACTATGCTCTGCTGTACCATCTCATCCAGATACCCCTCCCCCTCCTTATCAAGAATTCACTGATATTTTCAGTAAACTTGGTGTTGATATTATTCCTCCTCACCATGAAAGGGATTGTCCAATTGAATTAATCCCTGGGAAAAATCTCCTCCCAGAGGACAAATTTATCTGCTATTGCTCCATGACTGACTATATCCAAGATTATTTGGAAAATGGTTTAATCCACCCTTTCGCTTCTCCCACTGGTGCAGGCTTCTTTTTCATAAAAAAAAGGATAGAGGTCTGCGCTCTTGCATCGACTACAGGGGACTGAATTACATCTCCATTAAAAACCAATATCCTTTCTGATCACAGAGATTTTTGACCAAGTCAGTGGAGCCACCATCTTCACCAAACTGGACATGTGAAGAGCATATAATCTCATACAAATTCAGGAGTGAGACGAGTGGAAGACTGCATTTAACACCTATGATGGTCACTACGAATACCTTGTTATGTCCTTTGGTCTCAGCAATGCTACTGCAGAACTCCAGCACTATGTCAATGAGAGCTTCTGTGATCTGTTGTGCAACATGCTGTCTATCTTGACGATATTCTCATATTCGCCAATGATCTGGAAGAACATCGCCGGCAAGTAAAGGAGGTTCTGACATGCCTCCATTCCAATCATCTCTTCTGCAAATTGGAGAAGTGTGTCTTCGAGGTGAAGTATATTCCATTCCTGGGATATATCATTTCAGGTTCTGGTCTCAAAATGGACCCAGAAAAACTACAAACAATTCAGGAATGGCCACTTCCTAATACTCTTAGGATTGTACAGTGCTTCCTTGGTTTTGCAAACTGCTATCAAAAATTCATAAATAACTTTTTCACCATCATTGCACCTATCACTGTTTTCACCCGGAAAGGTGCCAATCCATACCAATGGTAAGAGGAAGCAAAGGAAGCCTTAAAAAAATCAAATAAAAGTAAATTTTAGCTACTGTTCTTTGTCAACCCAATGTCTCATAGCCATTCATCTTTGAAGTTGATGCTTCTTACTTTGGAGTTGGAGCTGTTCTCTCTCAACGCGCTCCTGATGGTCTTTTCCACCCCTGTGGGTTTTCCTTCAGAAAATTCACTCCAGATAAGTGCAACTACTCTATTAGCTATCTAGAACTTATCACTATTAAGTGGTTTAATGATGGTTTCATCATGCTTGCTGCTAACCATATTACTGTCAATTCATATGCTTGCTGCAACTAACAAGTAAACTGCTACTAAAGACCAATTCATATATTCTTATTTCTGCTAATGACTGGACTGCTTTCTTGCAACAATATTTAATATTACTCATTTTTTATGTAATTGTTTTCTCAGGCTGTCTCAATATCCATATAATGACCCTTAATTGGGCATAATATTTGCCCGTTAAAAATTAGCTTTGATCTTTTTATACTGGGAATACTATGTGAGTGATATTTAAATTAATACACCCATTCTGTGTGCACACAGTCTACATCATTGTCTGTGAATATATTTTATGCTAATTTCATCCTGGTTCCTGGAATAATTTTTATAAGATTATTATTAAAATTTTGATTGTGACATGCTCCAGCGCTTCCTTCCTTTTGTTTTTGTATGCTTCTTTGAGGGGTACAGCACCCACTTTTCTCTAGGTGAGCTGCAAGAGCAACATCACCATTAATTTACTAACTTGTCTTAGGTTAGACATACTCATTCTTTAGCGCCTGGTAGTTTTTTCTGTTTTCACTATTAAGTAAGCCTTAGAGGAGTGACACTATCTTTTGGAAGGAGCTGTGCATCCCATTTCCATTCTCACAGAGCATACAAACCTCTTATATCTTAAGCCAGATGGGCTCTCTTCTTCTCTAGATTTAACATCAAATTGTCTTTTCATCCAGGGATCCAGTACCGAAAGACCAATGCCCTCTCTCACTCCATGGAGAAAGAAAATGAGACTACATCCACTGAGAAGCATCTCATCATTGATCCAGTGGCCTTCTCTTCAGTCAGAGTAGAATACTCACCACTGGTTGGAAAAACTCTTGCTACATTGGGCTCATGCTTCCTGCTTTGCATGTCATGCAGGCATACAAAAGACCTTTGAGTTAATTTCTTACTGTTGGCCCTCTCACAAAAAGCAATGAAATCTTGGATGTCTTTTCTGAAACAAGTGTGCCCAGAATAAAGTACCTTGACATTCTCCAGCTAGGCAGTTACTTCCTCTCTCTGTTCCACATCAGCCGTGGACACATCTGTAAATGGACTTTGTCAGGGACCCGTACCCAGTATCCCTGATGTGGGGGTGCACCTCTGCTGTAGACAGAGAGCCATAATACAAATCCCTTACTTACCAACTGTCACTACCAATGGAAAAAATTTAAATTTAAAGAGGCCACCGGTCCTCTATTACCCCAATATTTGCACTGACTCAGCAACCAGATTCCCACACAGTTTATCTATTGCCTCCTGCTTCTAGCAATTATCACATCTATTGCATAATCTCTCCACAATTGTAGAGACTCTGCGTTCCAGGTCACCACACACTTTGCTGAGACCAACCCACTGCTTCCCGTACTTAACAGTAGATGTTGCATCACCCTAGTGGACTAATAATCTCTTAATAGACTAAGGACCTCATTCAGACCCGGTCAGAAGCGCTGCTCACTCTCATCCGGGTCGATGTTTAGGTTCTGCGCACGCGCAGCGGCCACACTGCGCGTGCGCAAGACCCGGAGTGAGAGAGAAACTTTCTCGCTCCAGAGCTCACTACAAAAGGGCCAGCTGTCGATGTTGATTGTCAGTTCGGCCCATTTTGTAGGCGGAGCGGGGGGTGGCTACACAAACAGAGGCATTCCTGATGGAACACTTGCCGTTTTGTTGGTTGCCGCACTGACATCAGCAGTGATGTCAGTGGGGAGTTTTCTGCTGTGATGTCAGTGAGGACAGCATGTGTGTGTAGCGATTTCTTCAATGCACATCACACTTGGCAGTTAGGGTTTGATTCCCATTGTAAATATTATTTTTTTTGCTCGAAAAATAAATGTATATAATTCAATAATATAATAATATCAATAATATTATTGTAATAACAATAAAACTTTTTAGAATAATATCATATTTAATTTAGAGGGTGTGAACACTGTGTACACTATGTGGGAATCTGAGTCAGTGAGGACGACATGTGTGTAGTGATTAATTAGTGTAGAAATTTCCTCTTGAAAATATGGCTCCATATTTCATATACTGAGCCATAAAATCACATTTTAGATAAACATAGAAAATAATGCTTGTAAGTATGGCTCCATATTTCATATGCAGTACTGGTTCTAGATATACAGTATAATTCAAAAACTGGCCATCAGTAATTTACAATATGTTCATGTCCTTTTTCAGGTTAACCCATTGCTTGTCTCAACACAGAGGGGGAGGAGGAATTCATTTGTAAAGGCTGCACATTTTCCATAGACAACAAATCACGTTTCATTAGAGATGTGCGCCGACCCCCTGTGTTTTAGTTTTGGATCTGGATCTCCCCTGGTTTTGGATCTGGATGTGGTTTTGGATCTTTTTCCTTGGTGTTTTGTTTTTCGGCTTTGGTTTTGGATATGGATTTTTTCTAAAAATATCATAAAAACAGCTAAAATCACATAAAATGGGCGTGTTTTTGATCCTACAATATTATTAAACTCAATAACATTTCCAGTCATTTCCAATCAATTTTGACCACCTCACAATATAATTTTTTTCATCTAGTTAAGGCCAAAAGGTTGCAACCAGCTAGCTGGCTGACTAAGCTAAGTGACACAGTGGGGGGCACTAACATGTGGCAGTTCTGCTTCCAAGTTCCAACACGGATACAGTGTGGGTTGGATGCACCAATTGCGGGCAGTGCAGGGTGCCAGTGGTGTCCTCAATGTGAGAGTGGAAGGAGTTGCCAGCTGCGATGCTGGCAGTGTCCTCAGTGCAGGGTACAGGCAGTGTCAGCAGAGCAGGGGTACCAGCAGTGTCTTCAGTGCAGGTTTCCTGGCTGTGTTGGTAGTGCAGGGGTTGCTGACGGTGTCCTCAGCACTTGGAATGGCAGTGCTGCGGTGCTGGCAGTGTCCTCAGTAAAGGGTACCAGCAAGGTAGGCAGTGCCAGTGGTGACTTCAGTGCAGG
Source organism: Taudactylus pleione (assembly GCA_031769625.1). Lineage (NCBI taxonomy): Eukaryota > Metazoa > Chordata > Amphibia > Anura > Myobatrachidae > Taudactylus > Taudactylus pleione. The sequence goes on from JAUIMM010000614.1 coordinate 2,045,490, forward strand.
TTTGCTGGTTGTGTCGGCAGTGCGGGGGTTTCTGACTGTGTCCTCAGTACATGGGATGGCAGTGCTGCAGTGCTGGAAGTGTCCTCACTTAAGGGTAACGGCAATGTCGGCAGTGCCAGTGGTGTCTTCAGTGCAGATCTGCTTTGCTGTGTTGGAAGTGCGAGGGTTGCTGATAGTGTCCTCAGTACATGGGATGGCAGTGCTGCGGTGCTGGCAGTGTCCTCAGTGAAGGGTACCAGCAATGTAGGCAGTGCCAGTGGTGACTTAAGTGCAGGTTTGCTGGTTGTGTCGGCAGTGCAGGGGTTGCTGACGGTGTCCTCAGTACATAGGATGGCAGTGCTGCAGTGCTGGAAGTTTCCTCAGTAACGGTGATGTTGGCAGTGCCAGTGGTGTCTTCAGTGCAGGTTTGCGGCAGCATGGAGGAGCTACTGGTGTAAGCAGCGGGACTGCTGGCCATGTCAGCAGTGGGGGTGCCGATAGCTGATGTGTCAGCAGCGGTGGGTGCCAGCAGCAGGTGTGTTGACCGCAGGGGGTGCCAGCCGCTGGAACCAGTGCCATCTTCTTTTTCCCTGCATTCAATGTGCTTAATGCTTATTGGCTGAGAGCCATGACAGACAGCTCTGTCAGCCAATCATCACTTTGCCCATAGAAGGCAAAGGGATTTTTAAAAAAGGCCGCTCCAGGTAAAACCTGGAGATCCAACAGAGGATCATAGCATTTTGCCTCGATTAGGGATCTGGGGCAGGAGGAGAGATCCAAGAGGCATCTTGGATCGCACCGGATCCCCAAAGTTCGGGTGGGTCCGGTTCTCAGGGAACCAAACCCGCTCACATCTAGTTTTCACTATCCAGTCCCCCTGTGTTTTGTTACTACTCATTAATGTTGCCCTTTGTGTATAGAGACACTTTTGTACTTTCGGTCCCTCCCTTCCTCCCAAAATAGTACTCATTTTGCATGGTTATATTGTACATTCATTGACCAGTGATGTAGCTGGCATATATATATATATATATATATATATAACTTTTATTGATAAGGCCTCCCCCACATTTGTTGCCCAGGGGCCCCAACAGACCTTAATTTGGCCCTGGCTGAGGGGGGCACACAGAGCCACCACTGCTGTATTCATGGAGGGGGAAGGAGGAGGAGATCTGCTGCTGTAAAGGTGCATACACACATAGTGATTTAAAAGTACAATTTGAACAATATCGATATCGTTGTCATTACCGCTATCTATCAAATCATCCTATTTTAATGGACCCTACCAACTTACCTTTGACCAGCAATGTGCAGGCATGTATGGGCGATAGCGATATCACCCATCATCCCTGCATGCTTGACAACCTGCTCGCTATCGAGCAGGTTACTATAGGAACCCACGATTGCTGGTCGTGGGTCGTAATAATTGCTGGCAAGTTAGTGGTGTGTTGGATGATCAATATAGATCATCCAACACACCAGGGAGTATGCAGTATGATCTGCCAGCGATATTGTATTGCTGGCAGATCGCTATGTGTGTATGCACCATTACAATGCTGTGGGTGGGGGAGGGGGGCACACAAAGCCAGTGATGTTGTTATCAGGGATGGGGGGGAGAGCTGCTTGGACTGTGTGCACTAAGGATAGGACATAAAAAGACAACATTGATTATACTGTACAGTTTTTAACATTGATTACAAAACATTGTATAGACCTAAACATTGGTTCTGGAACATCGATGTTAACTGATGTTAACCAATCTTTGCAATGTTTCTATTTTTTAACATAAACTACTGTACCTGTAGGTGCTTAAACATATAATACACCAATAAACTTCTGAAATCACCCGCGCATGCAGGGTTTTTTTTTGAGTACCTAGAAACCACCCCTGCACGTTGCTCTGTCGCTGCCAGGCCGATGAGCAGATGAACATTATTACTTTTTTTTTGTGAAGAGACACTGGGCCTGATTCAGACCCAGTCGCTATTTGCGGCTGCTCGCTATCAAAAAGGGGCCACCTATGCAATTCATGTGCTCGTTCTTTGCGGTGTGTGGATGCCTCTATGTTTAAGGACAACCCCTTGCCACTCGCAACATACATCATCTCCGGTATTTGAAGGATTAATTGGTAACTTCGAGAGCCATCGGAGCTGCTCTCAGCGCTTGAGGTAGCCTTACCCTCCCACAAGCACTGCGAGCAGTTCAGGGTAAAAAACAACCAAGTGACATATTTAATGTTGCTACTTTGCTAATTATGCACACCCATTAAACTCTGTTCTGATGGTCAGACACACCTGCGTTCACATTTCCACTCCCCCATTCACAAGCACCATCCCTTGCTACCACATCGCTGCCCATCCACATCCACCCCTCCATTCCTGCTGGCATATACATACATCAGTCTTTCTAGCAAATATTATCGTCCCGGCACCCCCACCTACATCGTGCAGCTTTGGGACTCGCTGCACTGGCAGTAGTAGACAGTGTCTCGGCGGCAGGCACTCTCTCACATTGCCTGTCAGTGAAGGGTGCCGGCAGTGTCGGCAGAGCGGGGTGCCAGTGCTGTCCTCATTGCAGGTTGGCTCACTGTGTTGGCAGTGCAGGGGTGCTGGTGGTGTCCTCAGTGTGGGAGTGTCAGCAGTGTCGGCAGTGTGGTGGTCGCTAATGGTGTCCTCAGTACATTGGGTAGCAGTGCAGGAGTGTCGGCAGCAGTGGTGTCGGCAGCAGGGGATGCTGCCAGTGGGGTTGCCAGTGGTGTCGGCAGTGGGGGGTGCCAGCAGTGTCAGGCAGCGGGGGATGGTGGGCTCCATTTTCTCTTCCTCTTTTGTGCTGTTTTCAATGGGCTTAACACTGATTGGCTGAGAGCCGTGACAGATGGCTCTCTCAGCCAATCAGCATTAAGCCTGATCAAAACAACCCTTGTGACTCAACAGAGGTGTCGCAAGGTTTTTCCTCGGGTCAGGGATCCAGGGCAGGCAGTAAGATCCGAGCTGCGATTGGATCGCCCCGGATCCCCGAAATTCAGCTGGGTTTGGATCTCTGAGATCCGAACCCGCTCATCTCTAATATATATATATATATATATATATATATATATATATATATATATATATATATATATACAGAATCTGTCTTTTCAGGAACTGATGTCAGTTCCCTAGTGACAGTTTTTTGGTGCTAGTACAGTGTTTCAGCAGCTAGTACTGTGATTTAGCCTCAAATGCATATTGCACCTTTAAAAAAGTAAACATTCCTCAACACTCCTTGTTTGCCCTCTATTAAAATCCAAAGCAGACCACTACTGTATATTTGCTAAATAGGTGGAACACTATTAAGAGCTACATTAAATGATACACTGGCCACCCAGTGGTGAAATAATGAATTGCACCTTTGCTGCACTGCAGTCAGCATGGCACAACAACATATTAGAATTGATGTCATGCCAAATTGATAGCCATGGCACAATTTTTAGAAAGGTGTATGTGGACACATCTGTAGCTTCTAAATCCCTTTAAACTTAAACAGAATAATCCTAATAACTTCCCCTGCGAATGAATTACCAAAAATATGGGGTGTTCATCTTACTGGTCCTTATTTTATCTATTATAGGAATGTAGATATGATGTGATTGTGATGGTGCCCTCTTGAGATATCTCATATCATTAAAACTGTATGTTTCAGTGACCCCTGAATCCCTCCCAACCTGGATGTTGATTCCAGTTATATGTTTCTGATTTTCCAAGCTTCCAGCTATCACTGATGCATCAATTTTGTCACATAAACCATCCAAATATGACTGCTCTTTTGATCTGGTTTTATCTCAACACACCTGAATGTCAGCCTGGTTACTCTTTGTTTTACCCCCTATGGTACTTGCTTCCTATAGATACAAACACAAAGGGCTGAGCAATATATATGTCCTGGTGACAATGGTACCCTAATTGAATGAACTGATGGGCTCTAAGCTAGACAAATCTGTTTAGTATTTCCTGACTTCGTTACCTGAGCTAATTATCATGTGACAGTCATATGTTACACTTAACAATTCTGAAAATTAAGCTGTGGCTCCAAAATGTGAAAATAGGCCCTTTTAGGAATATACAAAGCTATGTTTTATTTGCATGTCAAATGGTTAGCTTTCCATCTTTCCTGCCTTCCATTAGCCTGTAACAGGACTCAAAGGATACATGGCCTAATAAGGACAGTCAGCTCTCCTGCCCTCACATTTAGAAAACTAGTTATTCTTTGGCTTTTAATTACCAATCTGTTATGATAGGAAAACTATAATTCACACTATGGGCTTGTTTCAGACCTGAATGCTAAGCCGCAAACGAACACAGCTAAAAGGGGCCGGGTATGCAAATGCTGCAATCGCACTGTCTGGTGGAAGGCTGCCCTCTTTGTCTTAGAGCGACAGCAAAGTGAACACACACCAGTATAAAGACGCCCACTTTTCTTTCTTAACACACATCATCTCCAGGAAGTGTATGAATAATTGGAACCATCAAGAGCCATCGGAGCTGCACGCAGAGCTTGAGGTGGGCCATACCTGACCGCAAGCACTGCGATCACTGCAGGCTGAAATTCAACCAAGTGATGTGTACAATGATGCGTCTTTGCTAATAATGCACACCCCTAAACACCGTTTAGATGCCCAGACATGCCTGCGTATGCACATCCATTCCCCCGTTCACAAGCACCTTCCCCTGTTACCGCCCACGAATGGCACTGTCACTCAAATTAGCATCCAGTCTGTGTACTATGAGCACACAATTCCCGAGTGCAGTTAGTGACTTGCACATGCGCATATTGATGCATGCGCAAACATGCGATTATCAGCCATAACGTTAGTTCACGGCTTAGCATCCAGGTCTGAATCAGGCCCTATGTGCCATATCGCTCTATTCCTCACAGACTTCATTACCAATCTTCTGGTTTCAAACAAGTTCAACACCATCTGGGTGGTAGTTGACTGGTTCCCCAAGATGGCTCACTTCATACCCCTTACCTGTCTTCCATCAGCTCCAAAGGTGGCTCAATTATTCATACTTGAAATCTGCAGACTCCATGGACTACCTCAGGAAATCATCTCTGACTGGGGAGTGCAGTTTGTTGCCATGTTTTGGTGTTCCTTGTGTTCTTCACTTCAAGTCAAACTCATTTTTTCCACTGCCTATCACCACCTGTCCAATGGTCTGACAGAAAGAGTGAACCTGGAGTCAATTCTTCATTTACTTGTATCCTCCTCACAACAATTAATACCATTATTCATCTGGTTCCACAACCTTTTATGCCACCTATGGTCTTCACCCTCAAGTTCCTGAGTTTCAGTCTCTTTCTGCCTCAAAAGTTCCAACTGCTGACCACAAATTGCAGCACTTCTCCAAGATTTGGAGAAAGATCTGCTCCTCCTTTTGTGAAGGATTCTGAGTGTTACAAGAAGTTTTCTGACAAGAACAGGAGAGCAGTTCCCAGTTTCAAGGAAGGTGATCAAGTTTGACTCTCTACATGAAATCTGCGGTTAAGAATTCCATCCATTAAATTTGCGCATGCTACATTGGGCCATTCGCCATTGAGCTTGTAATCAACACAGTTTCATTTAAACTCAAGCTACCTCCCTTCCTGAGGATACCAAATTATTTACATATTTCTTTATTGAAACCACTCATACTCAACTGATTTCATTCTACACTTCCAAAGGCACCCAAAATCAGACTCATTGTGGAGTTGAGTCATAAGGGGCAAAGATTCTGGACTCTTGAATCCAGTATGGACTACTCCAATATCTAATTGACTGGAAGGGCTATGGCCCAGAAGAACATTACTGGACTTTTGCCTTTGATGTCCATGCTCCTCAGTTAATCTGAGCGTTCTATGCCAAGTTTCCATGAAAACCTAAGAGGTGTCCAGGGTCCAGTGTCATGCTCTGGACTATTAAAACCACTTTCCTACCTCTCCAGTGCCTGTCCAGGATAGCACAGAGGTCGGCATACACTGCACATTGCTCCCGGCTGGTGCTGAGGTCTGTATGTGCTGCTCCTGTCCTGTCTACTCAGTGTCCTGTCTCTGAGCATGGAGTCTCCTTACAGTCACTTGCTCATAGCGTGTCTCCCCAGCATGATGGAATAAAACCTGCACACCAGAGTTTCCTCTAGAATAACAGCATAGGCGCAGCTATGTTGGACTCTATCACCTGACTCTCTTCCTCAACTTAGAGCACTGCTGCCAGACCAGCTGATTGCAGCATCCAATCCCTGGGGATATATTCCATTCCCTGACTAGCTCTCATTGCAAGTACAATGTCACTTCTTGCTGAAGTGACATTGTACTGGCTCAGAACTAAGGTCCCAGGTATTCTGTATCTGAACAGTCCCAGTCCATTATATCCAGTTCCTAACTCTTATAAAACAAGTATCTTTTACCATATTGCACACCAGTCTGGTTTTACCACTGAGACTTGCTCTTACAGTACCATCAGCTCCAACCAGTTTCTCCAACCATCAGTCTTATCCGATGCTGCCAACATCAGACTCTTATAAATGAAGTTCCTCTAATCATAAACATCAGTCCCAACTGATCCAGTTAATCAAATCATCAACATCAGTCCCAACCAATCAAGTTCATCAATTCATCAACATCGGACACTTATCAATTAAGTTCCTCAATTCATAAAATAGGATTGAGCGCTAAAAGAATAATGAAATAAAATAAAAACAATCACATATTTAGATGTTTATAGTCTATTTAGACTAATTTGAGGCAGTGAGCATCCTGTTGGTATTCCGCAGCTATAATAGTCCGTAATGCCAATCCCTAATCTAACTGTCCCTACCTTACTGTCAGTGATGGATTCCTTCTCTCATCGGGGGCTTCTCCTTCGATCGCCAGAGTCAGCCGCTGGGTAACCGCTTCCTCCGTAGACTTCTTCCTTCCAGCCCAGCCTTGCACAGTTGCGGCGCCCGGTAGTGACGTCAGACGCCGGGTGGCATGATCGGACTTGTCCTCTTCTAATCACCAACGTGTTTCAGACCTGTTGGTCCTTTCTCAAGGATGGGATAGTTCAGTTTTTTCTCTTTATTTATAGATCAACTTTATTGGAACAATTAAAAACCGGATATCATTTCCGGAAGTGGATGGGCTTTTTTGGCGTCAAGCACATGTTCCCAAATACTCCATATTATTTTTTCTGTGATTGTTAAAACTCTTTTGAATGTACCTATAAAAATAAATATGTGTAATAAAAACTAGTAAAAATTATTATAAAAAGGCTTTTAATTCGATTTCTATGTTGAGACCCAGCGGCTGACTCCGGCGATCGAAGGAGAAGCCCCCGATGAGAGAAGGAATCCATCACTGACAGTAAGGTAGGGACAGTTAGATTAGGGATTGGCATTACGGACTATTATAGCTGCGGAATACCAACAGGACGCTCACTGCCTCAAATTAGTCTAAATATACTATAAACATCTAAATATGTGATTGTTTTTATTTTATTTCATTATTCTTTTAGCGCTCAATCCTATTTTATAAGTTACTATTTTTAATATTTATTGAGCTGCTGATACAACAAAGCGCAAAAGCACATCCCACAAGTTCCACAAATCATCAACGTAAGTCCTAACCAATCAAGTTAATCAATTCATCAACATCTGTCCCAACTGATTAAGTTTATGAATTCTTTAATATTGGACATATCAATTAAGTTCTTCAATTCCTAAACATTGGTCTGAAACCGATCACGTTCATCGATTACTCAACATCAGATTCAATTCCATCAATTCCAACCTCGGTCTCAAACCAATCCAGCTCTGATTCCAGCATCATTGGTCCCAATCTGATTCTGCTTATGCATTCAGTATTATATATTCAGTTTTGTTCCAACCTGCTTTTCAATAAAGACTTTCTATTCTTGTTCTTGCCTTCGGGCCCATCATCCACTGTTGTATCTCTACCTCCTTATAGCTATACATGAGGATGTCTTGGCTCAAACCACCCAAGTTCATACACACCTCTGAAATCTCCTCTTCAGTCTGTCATGCCTGTTCCAACCCAAATCCAACCCACAGGCATAGTATCTTGCTTTTGTTTCTTTCTTTTCATTTCTTGTGATATATTACATTTACATAAATGTGACCATTGGTAAAAATCAAGGGACAAAGGGGTTATGTAGCTTGTTTGAGTAAACAGCATACTACTTTTCTGAGGCACCTGTTTACCCATGAAGAATTATATATTATTTTGTGGTTGATTTCTGGCTCTCTATACAGCTGTATAGGTGAAATTATTTATTTATTCACTGTAGCAAAGAAAATAACATGATGGGACTTGGAGAATTGTTCATCCCTTCTATATTAATGTGTACCTCATTCCCAAAGGAATCGGTATGTAATGCCAGTGCTCGGGATGCCTCCTGTCAAAATACCAACAGTGGCATCCCAATGGTTGGTACAGGGTTCAGGTAAGTATACTTACCTTCCCACCTTCACCCCCTAACCCAAACCCTAACCCTACCTTCTTGTAGCCTAACACTAACCCTCCCCACCCCGCACCCTAACCCTCCCTGTTCGTGGAAAAAACTAAGTCTTCCCCCTTTGTGCCTAAAACTAACCCTCCCCCCTTAGTGCCTAACCCTAATCTTCCCAGTGGTGCCTATCTCCCCTAAGGGTGCCTAATCCTAACCTCCTTCCCCCCAAAAAACTAACGCTAACCCCACTATGGTACCTAAACCTAACCCTCCATGTGGCTAACAGCTAAGACGCCCCAGACTTACCTGGCTTGGGATGGAGTCTGTCTGTGTTTTCCAACATTGGGATTAAGATAGGCATTGATATTTCGACACCTTTTTTAAAACCCATGTCGGACTTCCAGCGTCGGGATTCAGACCGGCGGCATGCCACTTTTCCACTTTTCACCATTTTTGATCTTCTGTGTTTATTCAATATTGAAAAGAGTAGGAATGGAATATCTGTTGCAAATTAGACTAGAAATAGCATCACAAAGTATTTAAGGGGATGAGCGTGCTAATCTTGTGTGCTGCATGAATCCGTCTGCTAATATGACTTAATTACAGAGATAAGCTAGGTGCAAACTATAAGATTATCTGTCCAATCTGGTTGGAATGAAAAACAAACCAGTATATAATGCATGGTGCAATGATAAATGATATACAGATGTGTCTTCATACACTGTGGCTTCAGGTGACTTGGTCGCACCAAACCTCTTTCTCGCTGAAATATTTGCCTTAATAAAACATCTGGGATTGGCAATACTGGGAGTGAAAAAAATTATTTGTTAGGTTACACTGATCAATATTATATGTAACATTTGTACGTCTGTGTGCGAATGAGTCTGTATATAAATTGCTACAATGCAGCGGATTTTCTTACATCAAGTTCTGTTGTGCTTCATCTGTAACTTTGGACATATTTAAAACTAATTTCTGTGTAGCCCAGCGTCTCTAGTACACAATAGGCGGAATTCAATTGATCTTGATGTTGAATAGCCCCTGGAAGGAGGTCAATTGAATTCACTGACTTAAGTAATTCTAGTCGGACTTAACATAGCGCTGTTAACTTCGACTAGAAACACTTAAGATAAAGAATGCCAGTTAGCATCAGTAAAGCATGGTGTTTAGTCGCACAAACCTTCAGTTTCCGACTTAAGTCACAGTGGGGATGCTGCGGGCACCACGCTAAGCTGTAAAACAACATTGCGCCGGCACTTTTTTCAGATCTCTGCTCTCACCTCAGGAGGGTGTGAGCTGAAATCTTCTTTCAGTCGGCTTAACATTGCGGTCAACTGAATAGCTCCGGCACCTCCTTCCTGGGGCTATTTAACATCATGATCAATTAAATTTCCCTTTGCGAGTGGTGTTTTGATGCATCTGCAATGCAAATACTGTCGTTTAAAGCAAAGCCCTGTATACTATACCTTTGGGTATGTCTCAGTACACTATGCGTCTCGCGCCGTATGGTGTATAGACATTGTATGAGCACACAACTGTACTGTATTATTTACCATATATAACACAGAGCACAGCCCTGTATGTTAGTGAATACTTGGCATCTGTGGTATAGCAAAAAAGAACACAGTTAGACTTAAATACTAAAGACATACAGAATGGCAAAAAAGCTAATATTTATATGAAAAAAGATACTGTAGTACTCAGAAAAAAGTGCTGATATTAAGTTTCAAGTTTATACAAGATTTATTTATTTAAAGATTAGACCAAATAAAATAAAACCATTAGTACTAAAAAACCCTGAAAAACCGGTACTGATTTAGCAAAAATCCCAAAGTCCATTGTATTGAGCTCAAGTCCCACTATACCATCTCGGAATTAGTATGAAATACTGACAGAGAGGATGCCAGCTGTCAGTGACAGTGGCATCCCAATGGTTCTAATTCTGGGCCCGATTCAGACCTGCTCACTAGGATGCGTTCACACGCAGCCAGCCAATTGTTTGCAATCTGCGCATGCATATGCATCGCAATTGGGAAGCGTACGCTCACTGCGCATAAATTGCCCAGCTGATTGAGTGACAGGAGAAGCCATTTGTGGGTGGTGACAGGGGCTGGCCACTAGAAAGGGGGGAGTGGAGGTGCAAAGGCAGACAGGCCTGAGTGTCTTAACGCCATTTTAGAGGTGTGCATAATTAAGATGCAGAGTCATAGTGAACGTCATTTGGTTGTATTTCACACTGAAGCACTCGCAGTGCTTGCAGTATGGTATGGTCAGCCACAAGCGCTGCATTCGCTTCCAATGGGACTCAATGTACTGATGGTTGCATACACATACACCGGTGGGCATCTTAAGACAGGCTTGTGGGCATCTGCATACACAAAGCAATCTCATGCCAAGACATAGTGGGCATGCTTATGTCTTGCAGTGTGATTGCCTGCCATGCCATCACTTAGCCAAATTTGCATATGCATCTAGCAAGCATATGCATCTAGCTAGAGGCTCTGAAGCGAGCCCTCTGACAGGGGAACAGTGAGCACTGTTCCCCTGTCCTATTTACTCCCTAACCTTCCTTTATTGTACCCTCACCCTAACCCTTCCGGTAAGTGCCTAAACCTAACCCTCTCCTCTTAGTGCCTAATCCTAACCCTCCCACCTTAGTGCCTAACCCTAACCTTCCACCCTTAGTACCTAACCCTTACCCCCCTTTCTGAAGCCCCCTCACGCGGCCTAACCCTAAGTCACCCTGGGGTGCCTAAATGCAGCTGATACTTTCCTTGCCCCAGACTCCTTATGATTGAGGTGCCATGTGCTGGGATTCCAACGTCGGCAACCACAGTCATGTCAGGAGTTCAGCGCCGGTGTTTTCTCGGTGATCTGGATTCCGGAGCTGGGATTTTGGCAGTGGGCATCCTGATCGTAGTGGTATTAACTACATCCCACCAGCTCAATACCCGTGACAGAAAGCATTAAACTGCTCTACTCAGCCTTAAACAATGGTTCAAAGATACAATATGTAATAATAATAAACCCAACAAGAAATAATATGCCATAAATCCCAAAATATCAAGCTAATATGTAAATTAGTCTCCTTGCAGTACCTCCCTGTTTATCTGTTAATACTAGGGATGTGCGCCAACACCCCTTGTTTTGGCTTTGGATCTGTATCTCCTTGTGTTTTGGATTGGATTTGGTTTTGCTAAAACCTCCCCTTGAGTGTTTTGTTTTTGAATTTGTATATCTAATCTGCTAAAATCACATAATTTGTTTTTTGTTGTTGTTCCTACAGTATTATTAAACTCATTACCATTAATTTCCACTCATTTCCAGTCAATTCTGATCACCTCACAGCTCACAATATATTATTTTCATCCAGTTCAGGCCCAAAATTTGCACCCAGCTAGCTGGCTGACTAAGCTAAGTGGCAGCAGTGGGTGGCACAAACAAGTGAAGTTCAACTTCCAGCATGGCCCATAAGGAAACATATGTTTTCATTAAAGAAAAGGGCTGAGGAAGTTGGAGTATGTGTGTAGTTGAAGGCATGGACAGTAAGGGTTGATTGGTAGTCAATTTTATTTCATTTTTTGATTCTCAAGCAAATTTTTCATGGAGGAGGTGACAGCATGGGTGAACAATATGTCCCGTGTTTTGCCCACAAAATCAACTTGGTGGTTCATAATATTTTTTAAATTAAATGGCATGCAGGAGATGCTGTCTGTGCCCATAAACATTTCTGGACATTTTTGGTATTCAGCAACCGCATGTCAAAGATTGCAGCAGCAGTGGCACTTCAACTTCCAAAATGGCATATCAGGAAACAAATGTTTTTATTATTCAAGAGACCTGAGGGAATTGTAGTATGTATGTAGTTGAAGGCAGGGAAAGAAAGATTTGATTAGTAGTAAATTTCATTAATTTTTTTTATTCTAAAGCAAATTTATGAGGAAGAAGGGGAGGGGAGGAGGTGAGGCATTTACAAAAAATATTTTAATAATTCATATTAGTCCTTGTCACAGAAGAATCCTTGAGTGCTATGCCTGCTGCTGGGAGTGAATTTTCACCCCAGAAAGGGACCAGGAAGACTACTAGTAGTGCTTAAAAAACAATTGACTGTTAAACAATCCTTTGCAAAGATTCCACTTTACTAGAAAAGCAATTCCCAACCTGTACAGGCACATTAAAAAAAACTTAATTAGTTGCCTCAAAAATGTTGTACCCATTGTCCACTTAACCACAGATATGTGGATAAGGTGAATAGAGCAAACACAAGATTTAAGATTTATGGTTTAAGTCTTATATTGTGTCTTTCTTGAGAATCCTTTAGTGGTGTGCCTGCTCCAGGGATCAGATTTTCATCCCAGAAGGGTTGAAGACATTCTGTCTTTCTTCCCAATGGACACAGATCTGAAGAGATGCAAAGAGCTGTTGGTAAGCAAATTGTCAGCTCAAGCGGCATGAAACAAAAGAACATGCATGGAAACCACATGTGTGTCTGGGAATCACATGGAAAGCTTTGCCAGCAGCTCAGATCACCATGGCAACCACACAATGTCCCAGACATCAACCAGACTGGGGCATACATCCCTGTCCAATCACATGCTGAGGAGAGAGGACACAATTTACTGTTGCCCAAACCTGAGATAGAAGGTGAAGCCTGAATTATATCAGATTAGTAATTATATTATTATATAACCTACAAGCTTTCATGAGAACCTGCTGCTGGAAGAAACCCAGTAAATTATCTCTGTAATTGCTTCCTAATGAGGAAAAAGAATTGGTGTATCTGTGCATGCATATCCTATGTTACTTAAAGGATCTCAAGCAACATTTCAGTGAAAAACTGATCAAAATGGGTTCAGTAGTTCTGGAGTTTATCGTGAACATACATACAAATGAACAATTATATATATATATATATATATATATATATATAGTCATCTCACGTCCCACTCCAAGAACGAGGCGGCACTCCCAAATAATCATGATGCAAAAAAAACGTGTATTTAAATCAATTCAGTGACACATGTTATCGACGTTTCAAGGTCCTTAGACCTTTTCATCAGGATGGGTCACGTTATGTGAGAAAACGAAGATCAAACCTGCAAGTGCAGGCATCTTACCTTATACAGTTGAGGGTCTCCTCCCCGCAGCGCTGCTGCCCGAGTAGGGAGGCGGGCCACCTGACTGGCCGGAAACCGGACACGGCGGAAGCTGACGCATGCGGTTGCCTAGCAACCCCAAACACCACACTCCTCTCTGGCTAACAGCGCTGTGGCAAGGGAACAGAAATAAATATACCGTGAAAACAGACCATGTGCATAGCACATAGAAATACAATGGTGAAATAAGCAGTGTTGTAAGTGATACATTAAAGACATTAAAAAACCATTGAAAAGGAGGAAATAGTGTGTGTGTACACACACACACTTACACAGTGATCGCTCTGTAAATATAAAAAAAGACATATATGCAACACAGTCATAACGATGATAAATCAGTCTAACATGCCAAAATTACAGGGCTTGTTATGGCTAACCCCATTTTACTTACTCTTGTATGCACAAGCTTTTCCTAACATTGCACTCTGACATACGGAATCAGGCAAAGAATGTAAATATCATTTACATGCATATCATTGCGCACTGGCACATGGGATCGGGCAAAGAATATATAAATATCCATACAGCACTGTTGACACCAAAAAGAACTGCATATTTCCAAAAACTCAATAGCCCTGACTGAGCAGTCGACCCTGTAGAAATAGATAGTAATTCTAATGAATTTCCCATATTCACACGAACACATTCAAGCTAAGTGTTTCATTCAGCCCTTTAGGTGACATAGTATCTAATCTATGAATCCAACGGGCCTCGCATTGACTCAATTTCTTACTGCGGTCGCCGCCCCTAATGTCTTTTGGAACATGATCTATAATCTTATACTTTAAAGCTGCTAGGGGATGATGTAGATTTTTAAAATGACGCGCCACCGGCTGGTCACTGTCACGTCCGTCCAGGGCTGCTCGAATGGCAGATCGATGAAGCGCCATTCGCTCCCTGAACGTACGAATCGTTTGGCCAACATAATATAGCCCGCAAGGGCAAATGATTATGTATACAACGAATTGTGTCTGGCATGTAAGAACGTGACGAATATCATATTTACGGCCCGAATGAGGGTGTTTAAAATAGTTACCAACCTCCAAATACCTGCAGGTAATACATGACGCACATTTATAACAACCTGCTTTTTTCTTTTGGACCAGGAAATGCATGCTGGGTTCAGTATTAGATGTAATCCTAGATTTTACCAGGATGTCCCGCAGGTTGCGTCCCCTCTTATAACACGGCATGATTTCCTTGTTTTTAAAGATCGGTAACTCGCGGTCACCAGAGACAATCAGCCACAAGGCTCGTGAAGCCCTCAGTAAGACCTGGCTTGCTAACGTATACTCGGATACTAACGGAATTTTATTAGACTTAGAATTGCCTATTTGCTTGTTCAAGAGCTCCATGCGTGGAATTTTAAGAACCTGTTCTTTAGCATTACTAAGAATATTCTTAGGGTACCCACGTTCCTCAAACGACTTGGTTACCTGGTCCAATGCAGCGGGGACCCTCTGGGGATCCGAAGTGATCCTCGCAGCTCTATACATTTGAGACTTGGGTAAGGCTTTTTTCAAAGCTGGGGGATGACAGCTGCTATGGTGCAACAGAGAATTGCGATCTGTTATTTTATGGAATACTTCCGTACAAATTTTGTTATCGATGATTTTAATATGGACGTCTAGATAATTAATCTCCGACGCACTTAGATTGTAAGAAAATTTGACTGGTTGCTCCTGGGCATTGATAGCATGAATCATCCACGTTAACTCCTGCTCAGTACCGGACCACAGTAGAAACAAATCGTCTATATACCTAGTATATAGAATAATGTTCCTAGAAAAGCTGGAGTCCAAAAAGAAAAATCGATGTTCCTGCTCAAACATGAACACGTTGGCGTACGATGGGGCCACATTGGACCCCATCGCACACCCGGTACACTGTAAATAAAAATGATTATTATGAAGAAAAAAATTCTTAGTTAAAGTGAACTCCAACAGTTCTAGGAACAACTCCATGTCCAGAGCATCGAATTTATTAGCCTGCAAAAATCTCCACATGGAACTCAAGCCCATGTCATGAGGAATTATGGTATATAGATTTTTCACATCAAGGGTGCACATGATAGTGCCTGTGGGTACATCTCCCAGGCTATTGAGTTTTAACAAAAACTGAGTAGTGTCTTTTAAGAAAGTCGCTTGTTTCATAACTAATGGCTGTAACAAAAAATCTAAGAATTGAGAAATGGGCTGCAACAGAGAACCCCGGGCAGAAATGATAGGTCTGCCCGGGGGATCTCTGGCATCCTTGTGCACTTTGGGGATGGTATATATGACCGGGACCAGTGGGAACTCCACTGTAAGAGCATCCAGCAATTTTTTATTAATCAATGCCTGTTGAAACGCTGTAATAAGAATAGAGTCCAAGCACTTTTTATATTCTATGGAAGGATCTTGATGTAAACGTCTATATGTATCATGATCTGCTAGTTGTCGATCGATATCCGCGAGATACTTCGTCGTGTCCATCACAATGATACCCCCGCCTTTATCGGCGGGGCGGATGACAATGTCTTTGCAAGCTGCAAGGTTACTTAGAGCGGATTTTTGTTCACGAGACAAATTATGATAATGGTGTTTAGGTGCTTTATCAAATTTGGTGATGGATTCATCTAATAAGCGGGTAAAAGTTTTCAACGAGGCATTAGATGACGGGGGATCGAAGGAGGACTTAGAATGTCTCTGAAAGAACTCATCAAAAGGGTCTGAATGTGATGTTAATTTATGTTGAAAAAATTCCCTGATTCTCAAGGAACGGCTAAATTTATGCAAATCAACCTTCCATGGGAGGTCCTGATGGGAATTACTGGGAATAAATGATAGCCCTTTGTCTAAGACAGATATCTCAATATCACTAAGGCTCAGAGAGGACAAATTAAAAATTAGTTCTTTCTCCTGTTGGATGGTGGTTTTGCCAATTCTCTCGTTCTGCCTCCCCTGTCTGGTAAGCCTGGTCCCGGATTGCCGTTTTTTGACCTCGTGGAACGGGATACTTGGATATTAGATGCTGAACATGACTCATCGGAATCGTTTACAACGAAATCACTGTCGCTGTTTGATTTGTATGTCTCCCGTCTTTTTAGTTGTTTATTACGCCAGGAAGTACGCTGGCGATTCTGTTCAAAACCGCTCCTGGATGTCAAACCTGCGAGCCATCTGTATACTCGTTGGTCCTCGTAATCGGTTTGGACAGTGCGTAACTTGCTTTTTTTGAATTTACTCAATTCCATTCGATACTGCTCACATTGGGCTTCCAATTTATCCCACATAGCTTTGTTTTTCTTGTCGTCAAACAGGCTTTTGTGTTGTATGATCAAATCGCTTATCTTTGCTTTAGATATAGATAGCTCTTTACTAGCTTCTTGTATAACGAGTAACATCAAATCGAAGCTGCATTTATTAAGGATGCTGATCCATTGCCGGCAGAATTCAGCACTGTTTCTGCCAATTGTAGGCATATTACGAATGCGAAAACCACGTGGAATGAGCTTGGCACGATAATAATCTGACAGTGATGTACCATGTTGTAGATAATCGATCTCTCGTTTTCTATGTTTGAACATAAGTTGGTATAGCTCATCTACTGTAAATGTGTCATATTCACTTTGTGCTGTAGCTTGAAAAAGGATAGCAGAGGCTTGGCCCTCAGTGAAACTAAGAGTGTCGCCAATGTGTTGTTGGATGCCCACAAAAGACACAGGATCAGGCAAGCCTGCTTGGGACTCCATATTATATATATATAGAAAAGAATGCCAATGTTACCCCCAAAAATTATTAGTTTAGCAAAAATTAAATCACAGATTCGATATAAAAATCCTCCTGGGACAACCAACACTGATCCCTCCTATAACCAGGTGAAAATTCCACACAATCGAGCTAATATGCAGAACATAGTCCATGTAGATTATTGAGCCAGATAATTCCGGTGTCCCAGCGCACGTGGGGTTAAATAACACTCCACATAAAAATGCTAATGTTCCACCAAAGGTATTCTTGGATTAGTAAAAAAGAAGAAGAAATCACAAATTCGAAGCAAATCCTCCTAAAACAGACGACCACGATTCATACTATGACCAGATGGAAATTCCACACAATCGAGCTCATGTACAAAGGGCAAATGCATATCAATTATTTGTATACATATAGTCCAATAGTTCCGGTGCCCCGGCACACGTGGGGTTAAATAACGCTCCACATAAAATTGCTAATATTCCCTCAGAAATGTTATTGGGTTAACCAAGATAAAATTACAGAATCCTCTTAAGAAAAGCGACCACTGTTCCTCCTGTTCCCAGGTAAGAATTCCACACAATCAAGCTGATACACAAAAAAATTATTCATATAGATTTTTAAGCCAAAAAATTCCGGTGCCCCGGCACACGTGGGGTTAAATAACGCTCCACATACATACTTCCCATGGAAGCCTGGCACTCTGGATGAATAGACCAGCGGAGGGGTGCCTTCCTAAGCACATGCAGTCATCTCACGTCCCACTCCAAGAACGAGGCGGCACTCCCAAATAATCATGATGCAAAAAAAACGTGTATTTAAATCAATTCAGTGACACATGTTATCGACGTTTCAAGGTCCTTAGACCTTTTCATCAGGATGGGTCACGTTATGTGAGAAAACGAAGATCAAACCTGCAAGTGCAGGCGTCTTACCTTATACAGTTGAGGGTCTCCTCCCCGCAGCGCTGCTGCCCTAGTAGGGAGGCGGGCCACCTGACTGGCCGGAAACCGGACACGGCGGAAGCTGACGCATGCGGTTGCCTAGCAACCCCAAACACCACACTCCTCTCTGGCTAACAGCGCTGTGGCAAGGGAACAGAAATAAATATACCGTGAAAACAGACCATGTGCATAGCACATAGAAATACAATGGTGAAATAAGCAGTGTTGTAAGTGATACATTAAAGACATTAAAAAACCATTGAAAAGGAGGAAATAGTGTGTGTGTACACACACACACTTACACAGTGATCGCTCTGTAAATATAAAAAAAGACATATATGCAACACAGTCATAACGATGATAAATCAGTCTAACATGCCAAAATTACAGGGCTTGTTATGGCTAACCCCATTTTACTTACTCTTGTATGCACAAGCTTTTCCTAACATTGCGCTCTGACATACGGAATCAGGCAAAGAATGTAAATATCATTTACATGCATATCATTGCGCACTGGCACATGGGATCGGGCAAAGAATATATAAATATCCATACAGCACTGTTGACACCAAAAAGAACTGCATATTTCCAAAAACTCAATAGCCCTGACTGAGCAGTCGACCCTGTATAAATAGATAGTAATTCTAATGAATTTCCCATATTCACACGAACACATTCAAGCTAAGTGTTTCATTCAGCCCTTTAGGTGACATAGTATCTAATCTATGAATCCAACGGGCCTCGCATTGACTCAATTTCTTACTGCGGTCGCCGCCCCTAATGCTTTTGGAACATGATCTATAATCTTATACTTTAAAGCTGCTAGGGGATGATGTAGATTTTTAAAATGACGCGCCACCGGCTGGTCACTGTCACGTCCGTCCAGGGCTGCTCGAATGGCAGATCGATGAAGCGCCATTCGCTCCCTGAACGTACGAATCGTTTGGCCAACATAATATAGCCCGCAAGGGCAAATGATTATGTATAAAACGAATTGTGTCTGGCATGTAAGAACGTGACGAATATCATATTTACGGCCCGAATGAGGGTGTTTAAAATAGTTATCAACCTCCAAATACCTGCAGGTAATACATGACGCACATTTAGACTTGGACGACCATAATCATTCCTGAACTTTTGTCCAGGAATGATGATGTTCGTCCATGTAAGATGATGTTTTGCCTCTTTCTGAGTTCCATTTTTTTGGAGGGAAAAATCCGAACTCAACGTGCAAACTCGAACCTATCCGAGCCTGCACATCCCTAATATATATATATATATGCTCACGTTACATTTCATATTCATTTTTGGACATTTAAATGCACCGCACACAAAAATTTAACAGAGATTCCAATTTTTTTTAATAATGGCAATAATATATGGGGTAGGTAGTCATACTGTAGTTAATGTGTAAAAGCATTAGTTATGACTAGACTTTGCGAAAAGCAGAAAAAATTTATACTCTTAGTAGTTAAATTGTAATGTTTATATGTGTGACTTACGTTACAACAGAACTGTAGGGACTTTTACATTTATTTAAACCTGCTCTCCTAATTATTTTTACATAATGCTTGTTATACTATACACTTTTAAGACCCTAAACTTCTGATTGATACACAAACAAATAACTGAATGCTAACCAATCTATACTTAAAATCAATTTTGACATGTGACTCATATTACATTTCTGTCCCCAGTCAGAGGGCTCTGATACAAATTACCCAAACCTGTAGAATCCACGTGAATTAATCAATGTAGGCATGTTTATCTTCCTGATAAACTGTGAAGATGTATAAAATATTTAATCTCGTGATGATGGCCATTTCCAGATGCTGCAGCTTGCTCCATTGTGCTCACTAAGTTTTCACCATCTCTGATGTCTTTGATCTCACCTGGGTAACTCTTTCTTTCAACATAGAACCAGTCACCAACATTAACTACATCTTCTGAAGTCACTGTACCAGTTACATTAAGTTCAGCAGTGGAGAGAAATGAAGTTGAAAACATCTTGGCATCTGTTGTAAAACAATTGTTTTGTTCTTGTAATTCAAATCAAGTGGTCCTTTAAGTCTAACCAATGTGTGTGTTCCTGCAAGCAGCTTTTCATTGAAAATATGCAAATGCAGCATGAGGTTCCTGAAAGCCTCTGCTGCATTTCCAATCCCAGAACTCCGAACGAGGTCACAGACTAGGATGGTGGACGGCATCGGCCAGCTGAGTAAGCCTCAGCTTATGCAGGTTAGCTGGCTTGCGAGACCAGGAAACTGTATGAATGGATGCAAGTCTTGGCCTTGTCACTCCTGGAAAATGGGAATGACATGCCACCATTTCCAGGAACACCAGCCACACCTGCCCCCGCAACCGCCCCTTAAATGTCTCTGCCTGTCAATTAGGCAGAGGCATAGCAGGGACTGCGTGCGATCCCACAAGACCCGTTCTACACATGAGCAGAATGTGTGCTGCACACGCACAGATTCCCTATAATCGGGGGTCTGCATTCAGCCCCAATATCTTTTTTCACATATATGCCCTGACTTAAACATAAATTGGCATAAACAATATGCCATTATATATATTCAAACTAATACTTTGTGGAAGCACCTTTAGCTTGTATTATAACTGTGAATCTTCAATCAACTTTGAACACTTGTACCTTACAATTATATCTTTCCCTGCCCTATAGCACTCTTTTGATCATTCCACATGTTTGGAGTAATTGAGGTCTGGGCTCCAACTGGTCCATTCCTAGACTTTGATCTTTTGTTTTTAAAGTCATTCCTTGGGTGCCTTGGATGTGTGCTTTGTATTGTTATCATAATGGAAGGTTACATTACTCTTCAGCTGTCTGACAGAGGCCAGCAGGTTTCATGCCAAATAATATCTTGATATATGGAACTATCCATTTTGCCCGCTATTTCGACTATAGAACCTGTCCAAGGCTGAAATGAAGCAAGCCCAAAACCTGATGCTGCAATTGCCATGCTTTCCAATAAATATGGGTATTTTGAGGTGATGAGCTGTTTTTTCTTTGCGCTAAAGATATCTTTTAGAATTACTGTAAGGTTGAAATATGTAACCTTGTTTCATCAAACTATAAGACTTGTTTTGTAAAAGGTCAAAATAGTTTATGTTTTTCCACCATAGCTGAGACATGCAGCAGAGATTGATAGTCACAATGAGTTTTCTCCCAGTCCTGATCTTGGCAATATTGCTATTGTGTTGTATGTTCTCCATTTATTGATGGTAGTCTTCACAATGGTCAATGATGTAGGTAATGAAAATTATTTTTTTTCATACCCCTTTCCTTATTTATACCTTTCTAAAGTGTAGATGCTTTGAAACTTCATGAGCTATTTACCTTAAACATGTTTTTTAATGTGATTGGATAATTCTAATCACAGATACAGCCTCATACTGAAAGGATATGCATGTATGTTTTATATTTCACTTATTTTTCACAAAAAACCTAAATAAAATAAAAAATATATATAATATATATATATATATATATATATATATATATATATATATATATATATATGTATATATTTATATATACAGTCAGGTGCATAAATATTGGGCCATTGACAGGATTTTCATATTTTGGCCTCTATTCACCACCACTATGACTTTGAAATGAAACAAACAAAATGTGCTTTAACTGCAGACTTTCAGATTTAATTTGAGGGCAATTACATCAAAATCAGGTGAACGGTGTAGGAATTACAACGGTTTCTATATGTGCCTCCCACTTTTTAAGGGGTCAAAAGTAAGGGGACAAACTAAACATTCCTAAATCTAACTTTCACTTTTTAATACTTTGTTGCAAATCCTTTGCAGGCAATTAGAGCCTGAAGTCTTTAATGCATAGACATCACCAGACGCTGGGTTTCATCCCTGATGATGTTCTGCCAGGCCTCTACTGCAAATGTCTTCAGTTCCTGCTTGTTCTTGGGGCATTTTCCCTTCAGTTTTGTCTTCATCAAGTGAAATACATGCTCAATCGGATTCAGGTCAGGGAATTGTCTTGGCCATTGCATAACATTCCACTTTTTAGCAATAAAAAAGCTCTTTGGTTGCTTTTGCAGTATGCTTCGGGTCATTGTCCATCTGCACTGTGAAGTGCCGTCCAATGAGTTCTGAAGCATTTGACTGAATATGAGCATATAATATTGCCCGAAACACTTCAGAATTAATTCTGCTGCTTTTGTCAGCAGTCACATCATCAATAAATACAAGGGAACCAGATCCATTGGCAGCCATACATGCCCACGCCATGACACTACCACCACCATGCTTCACTGATAAGGTGGTATGTTTTGGATTATGAGCAGTTCCTTTCCTTCTCCATACTCTTCCCATCACTCTGGTATAAGTTGATCTTTGTCTCATCTGTCCATAGGATATTGTTCCAGAACTGTAATGGCTTTTTTAGATGTTGTTTGGCAAACTCTAATCTGGTCTTCCTGTTTTGTGGCTCACCAATGGTTTACATCTTGTGGTCAACCCTCTATATTCACTCTTGTGAAGTCTTCTCTTGATTGTTGACTTTGACACATATACACCTACCTCCTGGAGAGTGTTCTTGATTTGGCCAACTGTTGTGGAGGGGTTTTTCTTCACTAGGGAAATAATTCTTCTGTCATCCACCACAATTGTTTTCCGTGGTCTTCCTGGTCTTTTGGTGTTGCTGAGTTCTCTGGTGCGTTCTTTCTTTTTAAGAATGTTCCAAACAGTTGATTTGGCCACAACTAATGTTTTTGTTATCTCTCTGGTGGGTTTGTTTTGATTTTTCAGTCTAATGATGACAGCTCTTTGGATCTCATATTGAGAGTCGACAGCAACTGATTTCAAATGCAAATGTCACACCTAGAATCAACTCCAGACCTTTTACCTGCTTAATTGATCATGAAATACGAGGAAATAGCCCACACCTGTCCATGAAATAGCTTTTGAATTGACAGTCCCATTACTTCTGGCCCCTTAAAAAGTGTGAGGCACATATAGAAACCGTTGTAATTCCTACACCATTCACCCGATTTGGATGTAATTACTTTCAAATTAAATCTGAAAGTCTGCAGTTAAAGCACATCTTGTTTGTTTCATTTCAAAGCCATTATGGTGGTGAATAGAGGCCAAAATATGAAAATTCTGTAAATGTCCCAATATTTATGCACCTGACTGTATATACATTTTTTTTATTATTATTTTGATGAACTCATTGTCATGTTAAAGGTGGGGAAAAAAATGGACATGGTTTATCTTGCTTCTAGGTGTTACACTGTAAAAACCTGCAATTTTAATAAGGGTGTGCAGACTATTTAATTGATATCTACTGTATGTATGTATATATATATATATATATATATATATATATCTACATGCATTATGTTGCATTCAAAATAAAAGTCTTCAAGAGTTCATCATTCTACCTTCCTACCTTCATAATTATGAAGCCCCAAAGGTGACATCTTGCTTTCATGCTTGATAAACCTTCATTAAGTAACACAATTTGCTTTCAATAGAATTAGATATTCAATCTTATTATTTTTCTCAGGTTTGTTGTAATTTTACTTTTTTATATATTATTATTTTTAATTAAAATTTGTGGGTAAAAGTAAACCTAAAGGAATTTTATAATCAAATTAAAAAACTCAATTGGTTCATTTTCATTTAATGATATCATTTTAATTTACTTGGCCAAAATGACACTTGGGGCACCCTATAATTTAATTAGCAAGAATTTCAGAAGCATATTAAAAGCATAATTACTCTTTTTTCTACTTAACCCCTTGCTGTCTTTACCCTATTAACCAAAAGTGTAAAAGTGATCAAATGAAAAGCAAGAAAAACTTGTTATATGATTGTTTTTAAGATGGATATAAGGTGTACTCAGTAGAATCATAGTACAATTTTGTTATCAATCATTTATTAATACTCAGTTTTGAAGAAGATTGGATAAGAACAAATAATCAATCAGATAATTTCAATGTTCACAGCAGAGCAGAATATTTCTGAAGGTGTGAGTGCTGAATTTGTGGAACACAGTGACCTGCTAACTTCTGTTATTAGTGATTGGTATGAAATCCTGCCAGACGCATGTTCAAATCTGATCTTCCCGCAGTTAGGAGTTCGGATTTTAAATCTGAATTTTGGGCTTTGGATTGCAAAAATTACATGATTTTAGCTGTTTTTTAAACTTATCAGTTTAAAATAAAAACAAGATCCAAAAACAAAACATTTGAGGATGGCTTTGTAAAACCAAAACACGAAGATGAATCGAGTTCTAAAACCAAAACACAGGGATCAGCACACATAACTAATATAAAATTATAATATATATGTATATATATATATATATATAGTCTTCAATAAAAAAGGCACTCAAAGGACATGATTAATGATGCAAAAAGGGAATGTGTATTCAATCACTGTCAACATTTCAGGGCTCACGCCCTTTCATCAGGACACACATATAAATTACATACATACATTGCAGGACATATGTGTGTCCTGACGAAAGTGCATGATCCCTGAAACATTGACTGAATACACATTCCATTTTTGCATCATTAATCGTGTCCTTTGAATGCCATTTTTTATTGGAGACTATTTGGATAACGCTACAGGCACCAGGACCAGATGAGGAAGAATAGGTGAGTGCCAGCAGATTTGGAAATATATATATAAATATATATATATATACAGTGATATCTTGGGGGGTAACTAGCTCGGCAGTGGGTGGATTGGTGCAGTGTTTAGGCGCTTAATGAGGGTCCACACACAGCTTTCAAATAAATAAATTGTTTTACTTTCCAACATGGAAAGTCAGGTTACAAGCAAAATAATAAACAACCTAGCCCTTATTTAGGGTGTCTAACTCACTTCTTGAACCCTCTCTATAAGGGAGCAGCTAATCTGCCAATAAAGTCTCTCACAGTCTCTGTGCCTTCCCTGTATCCTCCAGGTATGCAGTAGGTACTGTCTTTCTCAGCCTGCAGCCCTACTGCTTCAATGTCACACAGTCTGAGAGGTTTATGGTCCCCCCTTGCCTCCTGCAAGGTCCAGACAAATGCCTCCTGGCCCCCAATGGCTCGCTTAGCTTCACTGGGCTCTCTGGCTGCCACAGTCCAACATAGACTGTTTCCAGCAGCAGCCTGACTGGTCTGCCTTCTCATCAGCCCACACCTGAGCTCACTCCACAAGACAGCAATTAGTCATCTTCACACAATGCTTTTCTACTCTGTGTGGGTGGAACTGTCCTGCCCCACACAGAATCAGCTACTCACCAGTGCCATCTCTGGTGATACTTCCACATATCCCCCTCCCCAGCTTGAAACCCCTGGGTTCAGCTACATGGGATGAGGCATTCTCATTGCAAAGTCCCTCTACATTATTCTGGGAACCATCCACCAGACCCAAGATCATCCAGACTCTGGTCATTTCTGGGGGTTGCATCCTCCATGTTCCGGAGGTAATTTTTATCCTTCATTTTTTTTCTAACTTTATGGTACCAATGGTGGTACTTGCTTTCTTTATGCAGTACTTGAGGCTCACCCTTGGGTACTGC
Source organism: Taudactylus pleione (assembly GCA_031769625.1). NCBI lineage: Eukaryota > Metazoa > Chordata > Amphibia > Anura > Myobatrachidae > Taudactylus > Taudactylus pleione. Next base: position 2,071,337 of record JAUIMM010000614.1, read on the forward strand.
AACAGGCATTAAGAACTTGCAGTAACTTTTTCCAAAGCGACATACTTCATCTTTACCCTTGCCACTTAAACCTATTAAAGGCACATCTTTAGGCCAACTTCTACTTGTCACATCTTTAATCTTCAGCCTTAAAGCCCTTTATTGGCTACTAGCATACTTCACTGATGGCCCTTTGAAAGAAGAGGAGCTATCAGTATCTCAAGAGTCATCAGCATCACAAATTCTAGACCTTGGCTTTATGTCAACAGACAACTTACTGGCACTGTCAGCCTCAGATTCCGGACTCCCGTGTCCACATAGGATACTTGAATATTTACTCCATTGATCCACATAATTTACCTCATGGCTTTGATGTCTGTCTGCCACTTCATTAAGGCATAGATCTCTTGGATTTTCTTGTGCTCCCAATTTTTGAGCCTTGAAAATATAATGAACTTCCACATGTTCCACCAGCACAGGTTGAAGTTCACTTTCCACAGAGGTCTTTATTTTCCAATTCACTTTAGCTGGACATTTTGCTTCAAGCTTTGTAATTTGAGACCACTTCACTTCCTCACAGATAAATTCAGCTGTATTGCTAGTTTTATCCTGGTTGCATTACTTAATATACATGAGAATTATTCTTCACAAGACTGTTACCATTAACTGCCTGTAAGGTTCTGTTTCCACTGCAAAAATGCTTTACTTGGGCACATTCACATCACTGTGCTCATATAGTGACATCAGAGTCTCATCTTTGGAAGCCATCAACATACCTGTAGACTTCTGTACATCTTGTACCTTTGCCTCACAGGTTATGTGATCACCATCTGTATATGATATTTCTTTATCACCAATTTCAGACACGGTTTTGCAACCTGGACCTGTGTCCCTTTGGAAGGACTTCACACCCTCAGCTATTACTGTAAGCTGAACGTCACTGCAACGAATCTCATCCACTTTTCCAAGATGGACCTTTAGGGAATTTCTTAACTCCGATACTTCTGTCCCTTCTTGTACACCAGTATCATTAGTGAGGACATCTCTATGTTCACATTGCTGCTGAAAGACATCATTCTGGAACATCTTACTTAGTTCCCGCAATTCACTGTTTGTCTGCTGCTCATCACACAAGACATTCTTTTCCAGGAAGTATATCACTCTGCATGCCAGCCTTTTCAGGATCAACTTGAACCAATTGCTGCTTGTGGTTATGTACTTCTGCCACACTGGGTTCAGCAAAGACATCGGATGCCATTTTAGGTCCAGAATCCAACTTCAGAATGTTATTAAACTTCTTTCCCTCTAATTTTCCCACTACCATGTGGAACGTTTTCTGGCATGCAGACAGCTGCTCTTCGAGATGGGCAATTTTCACCATGGCGCTTTCCAACTTGCTCTCGGATTGCAGTAGATTGCGCTCCACAACTTCAAATTCTGCAACTTTCAACTTTTGTACAATTATTTCAGACTCTGCCATGTTTAATTCACATTGCAACTCCATTTCTTTGGTATTCCTCTCCACTTGGAATCTTTGCAACTGGTCCTGTGTACTTAGCAGATACTTCTCAAGGTTCTCACTCTGTTCTTGCAACTTCCAGGCCCTGCCATGGGCAAGGTTAAGCGCTCTCTCCACAAATTCACTGTGCTTGGCGGCTTTATGCAGACTTTCCAGCAGGAATACATTTCTTTCCATCAGACATTCTGAAACTGCTATAGCTGCAGCTAAATTGGATTGGAGTGTTTGTACTTGCTCCTTACAGCTGACTTTCAGACAGACCATCTCCATCTCTTTTCCTTCAGTCAGTTTCCCACTGAACGCGAATCTGCAGGATCTGGAGATACTTTTCTTTTACTTCACAAAACTTTTCCGCCAAAGAATTTTTCGCCAATTCACAATCTTTAAACTTTACTTGAGTGGACACAATTAAAGAGTCAGATCCACCACTTTCACATGCGTGCGCTCTACATCACTTTGATGTCTCTGGACACATTCTTTAAAATCTTCTACTTCCTGCTGAAGTACCACACACTTTTGCTGCACTGCAACAATATCTTGCTTTAATACATCATTCTTTGCTAGGAGCTAGTCATTCTCATACTTTGTAACACATTGGAACATTTTAGCCTCCTCAAGGCCTTCAGACATAACTGCTAATTTGAGGTCTGTCTCTTTAAGAACTTCAAGTCTTTTTTCTTCTTCTTGCACTAATGCTATTTTCAATGACGACAATTCACTCTGTAATGTCTTTTCAATTTGTGCATGCAAAGCTTCTCTATTGTAGACTTGTCCTCCAAGTCACTTATCTGGTCGCAATAGCGCATAAGTGTTTCATGCCAAACTTCACACAGAGAGTCAACTTTTTCCATGCTGACATAGTCCTCTCCTAGTGGACCTTGCACCATACACTGACCTTACACACTGACATGTTTACATGCAGACTGTAAACTCCAGCCTGGGTTTTCCATCTCCCTAGACTGAGAATGAAATTTTGTAGAAAGAATTCTGCCTTTAGAATTTTTCTTTTTATGTCCCATGATTCTTGGCACAAAATACACAGGAACAACTTGTTTTTTTTTCAGTGTATCCCACTTTGCCTTCAAAAGTATTTTCAACACAGTAAAAACATTTTTCTTCATATGGCACTACAATTACCAGCATGTATCAAACAATCTGAATAGCCTTTCAGTAGGAACCTCTGCTCCATCAGAACCACATCTTGACTTAATGAGCATGAGCAATTCACCAGGATAAACCACACAATTTCTTTTAACCCTTCCAATGCTAAGGAAGTGCACATTTCTTTTCACAGACAATATACTTGCACTTTTTACTTTTGCAAAACACTTGAATACTGTACTTCTGATTCTGGCAAACTTTGCCTCTCCCATAAGCAAACAATTCTCCAGCAACTTGTGTAATACTTATTTCTCTTCCTTTCCAAGGAAAAGATGTACACTTGCAGACAATTTTTTTGTTTAAACAACACTTCACAACAAACTTATCTTCACTCACCACCTTGACAAGCATTCCACCATGCAGGTGCCATGAGTCTTCTTTTGGATTTCTAGGAGAGTCCAATAATGCAGTTCAATAAGCATCCATATTTCCATTTGTATTCTTGAGTAGAATCTTCTGCATAGAATCTTTATACCCACATTCTCCACAATATGTGATATCTTGGGGGTAATTAGCTCGGCAGAGGGTGGATTAGTGCAGTGTTTAGGTGCTTAATGAGGGTCCACACACAGCTTTCAAGTAAATAAATGATGCTTTACTTTCCAACATGGAAAGTCAGGAAACAAACAGAAAATAATAAACAACCTAGCCCCTATTTAGGGCATCTAACTCACATCTTGAACCCTCTCTATAAGGGTGCAGCTAAACTGCCAATAAAGTCTCTCACAGTTTCTGTGCCTTCCCTGTATCCTCCAGGTATACAGTAGGTCCTGGCTTCCTCAGCCTGCAACCCTACTGCTTCAATGTCACAGTCTGAGAGGTTTATGGTCCCCCCTTGCCTCCTGCAAGGTCCAGACACATGCCTCCTGACCCCCAATGGCTCGCTTGGCTTCACTGGGCTCTCTGGGCCTGATTCAGAGCTGGACGCTATTTGCGCTCGCTCGTTTAGAAAAAGGGGCCGGCTATTTAAATTGAGCACTCGCTCTTTGCGGTCTGTTGACGCCTCTATGTATGAGCGAGCAAACAAAATATGCACTCGCTATTTTGTAAAGACGCCCCCTGGCCGCTCGCATCCTACGTCATCTCCGCTATTTATTTGATTAATCGAGTACATCAAAAGGCATCTGAACTGCTCGCAGTGCTTGTGGTTGTATTTTCCTACCGCAATCATGCGACCAGTTCAGGCTAAGAAACAACCAAGTGATGTGGTCGATGACGCTGCTTTGTTAATTTTGCACATCCATAAAACGCCCGTTTTGACCTTTTGGCACGCCTACGTTCGAATCTCCACTCCCCGTTTTCAAGCACCTTCCCCTATTACCACCCACAAACGCCTCATTCTGTCACTCAAATTAGCAGGCATTCACTATTTTGCGAGCACACAATTTCTGACTGCAATGACTGGTTCGCGCATGCGTATTACAACCCATACGCATGCGCAGTTGTGCGAACATCACTCGGCGCGAACGAGTTGCCGCTTACGAGCGGCTCTGAATCAGGCCCTCTGTCTGCCACAGTCCCACATAGACTGTTTCCAGCAGCAGCCTGACTGGTCTGCCTTCTCATCAGCCCACACCTGAGCTCTCTCCACAAGGCAGCAATTAGGCATCTTCCCACAATGCTTCTCTACTCTGTGTTGGTGGATCTGTCCTGCCCCACACTGAATCAGCTGCTCACCATCTCGCCATCTCTGGTGATACTGCCACTATATATATATATATATATATATATATATATATATATATATACACACACATTGTATGTATATATATATATATATATATATATATATATATAATATGAGATGGCACTGAAACAGCGCTCAAATCCATATGTTTCTTTGTGAATGCAGTAGCGGTCTTAGTTCACTATAATCCTGTCTTTACAGTGGCAGCTGTATATTCTCCAATAAATGACTTGTATGATTTTGGAATTTTATGAAAAAAAGAAGAGTGAGAAATAGTGCCTTATAGTGTAGTAATTAGAACACAAATGGCACACTCTAAATTAGTAGTGTGTACCGTATTAACCCATATATGCAAGCATTGGGTTATTTATATATCTATTTTCCTGAACGCATGTCACTTCTGGTTATCGCATTTTTCTAACAATACTATACTGTTAGCGCTGATATATATAGCGCTGATCTTACTGTATGATCTGTATACAGGCAGCAATACTCTGCCTAAAGGGAGTGGCTCTAGTTGAAGTATTTAATAACATTATTATGGTTGTATTACTTTTGCTACCCAGCAGGCTGTGCGGCTGGGGTGGCACCTAGTGTTAATTGTTTGGGGTATATAGTCTGGCTAATATGGTGATGGTGTATATTCTGCACTTGGCTGTTTATCAGAATCTGTTGTTGCATGGTTGCTGAGGTCTAGATAAAGATCCTGGATTGGGATCGAAACGTCGACGACTGGACTGAACCCTTGTAGCTTGCTGCTATGGGTATTTCAAATCCTGTTTTTGCATATATAAACAAGTCTTTTTTCATATATCTGGTGAGTGCCGATTATTTTCTCTGTATATAAATGGACAGTCCTGCTGCCTTTAAATTGAGCACCCCGCCTGTACTTTTGCTATACTGGAGTGTGGACATCTCGGAATATATATATATATATATATATATATATATTAGTAGTAGTATTCCACTGGACTGGCACTCTGCTATACAAATGTCAATATACTCCAGTGCCTTCTGCGTTGCAATAGTAGACCGGAAAAAATCAGCGGCACTTGGAGATTTTTAAGGAAGTTATTTAATGTGTACTCAAACACATATCACCAATGTTCCGGGGCACCGCGCCCCTTTGTCAAGGTAAGTGTACACTTACCTTGACAAAGGGGCGCGGTGCCCCAAAACGTTGGTGATATGTATTTGGGTACACATTAAATAACTTTCTTAAATATCTCGAAGTGCTGCTGATTTTTTTGTGTGTGTGTATGTGTGTATATATATATATATATATATATATATTATATATATATATTTTTTATTTATTTTATTATATGGTATACTATTTGTTATATAATTAAAGACACCCTTTGACTGACTAGCGCCTTACATCTTTTTTATACCTTTGTGCTGCCAAACATCACTGGCAGGTGGTGTGGCTCCCTTAGTTGAATGGTGAGCAAAGTTAATGTGTTACTTCTGAGGTGAGAGAGGAAAACTTGTTACTACACAAGTGAGGGAGGGGAATGTCAAACATGTTACTATGGGGTGAAGTAAGGGAATGTGTTATAACAAGGGCAAGGGAGTGGGATGTGTTACTACAGGGGGGTGCGGTGTTAGTGTATTGCTACAGGAGTGAGGGAGGGGAATAAGTTACTACAGGTGTGAGTGAGGGATTGTATTTCAAAGGTGAGGTACTGTATGGGAATGTCGAATGTGTTAAAGCACGGGCCAGGAAGGGAAATGCGGTAATACAGAGGTGAGGGAGTTTAATGTGTTAGTACATAGGTGAGGGAAAGTAATGTCTTACTATAGCAGTGATGCACTATATTAATGTGTTGTTGAAATGGTGAAATGGAAATGGAATCAGTAAATATCTAAGGTCTATCCAGGTGATACCATGTTTAATGGCAAGTATATGTGTATATATATATATATATATTAGGGGTGAGCGGGTTCGGATTTCTGAAATCCGAACCCCCCCGAGCCCCCCCGATCCGAGTCCGATCCGAGTCAGGCTCGACTTTTCCCGCCTGACTCGGATCTGAAATCGAGGCAAAACGTCATCATCCCGCCTTCCTAGTCTCGCGGGTTTTGGATACTATATAAGGTACCCGCGTCGGCGCCATTTTCTCACTCGGCTGTGGACAGTGAAGAGGGAGGGTGGGAGTTAGGGCTGTGTAGTGTAGTGTAGTGTAGTGTAGTGCTGCTGTTGTCCACTACTTCAAAGTCCATAGGGGCTGGCTGTGTTGTGCTGTGCTGCTGTTGTTAATAGGGACTGTGTCCACTACTTCAAAGTCCATAGGGGCTGGCTGGACTGTGTTGTGCAGTCAGTTCTCCATAGGGGCTGTGTCCACTCCAAAGTCCTGTGCAGTGTCCCAGTCCTAAAGGGGTGCTGTAGTGTTGTCCAGGGGGTGCTCTGTTCATCAGGGGTGCTCCCCCCAAGTGCAAAAAAATTATATATTTTCTGTGTTTGTGAATTGTGTGCGCAGTAGCCGCACGTGCATCAACAAAGTAGTGCCAAGCGTGCGCCTGTATCATAAGTAAAGGGCCGGCTGGCTTGACCGTTAAAGGGTGCTGTAACCCCCAAAGTACACTCCAGTCCAAACCAAAAAAAAAATTATTTTCTGTGTTTGTGAATTGTGTGCGCAGTAGCCGCACGTGCATCAACAAAGTAGTGCCAAGCGTGCGCCTGTGTCATAAGTAAAGGGCTGGCTGGCTTGACCATTAAGGGTGCTGTAACGCCCAAAAGTACACTCCAGTCCAAACCAACAAAAAATTTATTTTCTGTGTTTGTGAATTGTGTGCGCAGTAGCCGCACATGCATCAACAAAGTAGTGCCTAGTGTGCGCCTGTATCATAAGTAAAGGGCCGACTGGCTTGACCGTTAAGGGTGCTGTAACCCCCAAAAGTACACTCCAGTCCAAACCAACAAAAAAATAATTTTATGTGTTTGTGAATTGTGTGCACTGTGGCTGCACGTGCATCAACAAAGGAGCAGCGCCAAGCGTGCGCCTGTGTCCCATAAGTAAAGAGCCGGCTGGCTCATTTCTTAAAGGGTGGTGTAACCCACAAAGTGCACTACTCTCCAGCAGAAATAAAAAAATATTTTCTGTGTTTGTGTGCGCTTTAGCCGCACGTATATATCAATATAACATAAATGGAGGACCAAACTTTCTCCGATAAAAATAAAATAGGGAAAGATCAAGAACCACTTCCTCCTAGTGCTGTTGCTGCTGCTGGGAGTTGTTCATCATCCCAGTGAGGAAGTAGGAACATCACTACTTTTACTAAACAATTGACCCTCCAACAGTCCCTAGCGATGAGGATGAAGTACGACAGCAGTCATCCTGAAGCAAAACATATAACTGAGGCCTTGACAGCTATGTTGGTGTTAGACGTGCGTCCGGTATCCGCCATTAGTGCAGTGGGATTTAGACAATTGATGGAGGTAGTGTGTCCTCGGTTCCAAATCCCATCTAGATTCCACCTGCATCCTCAAAGCAGCAGCGACAAGCGTGCGTCTGTCTGTTAAAGGGTGGTGACACCCTCAAAGTGTGCTACACAAACAATTAAAATATTGTTCTTTTTTTTCTGTCTTTGTGAAATGTGTGGGCTGTAGCCGCACCTGCATCCTTAAAGCAGCAGCGACAAGCGTGCGTCTGTCTGTTAAAGGGCGGTGACACCCTCAAAGTGTGCTACACAAACAATTAAAATATTCTTCTTTTTTTTTCTGTCTTTGTGAATTGTGTGGGCTGTAGCCGCACTTGCATCCTCAAAGCAGCAGCGACAAGAGTGTGTCTGTCTGTTAAAGGGTGTTGTAACTCTCAAAGTGCTCCAAAAAATATATATATTTTTTTAATGTGTATGTGACTTGTGTGCGATGTAGCCGCACTTGCATCCTCAAAGCAGCAGCGACAAGCGTGCGTCTGTCTGTTAAAGGGTGGTGACACCCTCAAAGTGTGCTACACAAACAATTAAAATATTGTTCTTTTTTTTTCTGTCTTTGTGAATTGTGTGGGCTGTAGCCGCACTTGCATCCTCAAAGCAGCAGCGACAAGCGTGCGTCTGTCTGTTAAAGGGTGTTGTAACTCGCAAAGTGCTCCAAAAAATAAAAAAAATGTTTTATTGTGTTTGTGACTTGTGTGCGATGTTGCCGCACTTGCATCCTCAAAGCAGCAGCGACAAGCGTGCATCTGTCTGTTAAAGGGTGGTGACACCCTCAAAGTGTGCTACACAAACAATAAAAATATTCTTCTTCTTTTTTCTGTCTTTGTGAATTGTGTGGGCTGTAGCCGCACCTGCATCCTTAAAGCAGCAGCGACAAGCGTGCGTCTGTCTGTTAAAGGGTGGTGTAACCCTCAAAGTGTGCTCCACAAACAATAAAAATATTCTTTTTTTTTTTCTGTCTTTGAGAATTGTGTGGGCTTTAGCCGCACTTGCATCCTCAAAGCAGCAGCGACAAGCGTGCGTCTGTCTGTTAAAGGATTACATTGGTGACAGCATCCAAGTAGGCATGTCAGACAGTCCGTACCTGTACTGGCAGGAAAAAGAAGCAATTTGGAGGTCCCTGTACAAACTGGCTCTATTTTACCTGAGTTGCCCCCCCTCCAGTGTGTACTCCGAAAGAGTGTTTAGTGCAGCTGGGAACCTTGTCAGCGAAAGGCGTAGGAGGTTGCTTCCACAAAATGTGGAGAAGATGATGTTCATAAAATTAATTATCAATTCTTCCAGGGAGACCAGCCTCCAGAACGTACAGAGGGACCTGTGGTTCCAGCAGGGACGAATTAATACTCTGTGAGGATGAGGATGTACACACTGAAGAGGGTGAGGAATCGGTGGATGAGGAGGATGAGGATGACATCTTGCCTCCGTAGAGCCAGTTTGTGCAGGGACAGATTAATTGCCAGCTTGTTTTGTGGGGGCCCAAACGAACCAATCATTTCAGCCACAGTTGTGTGGCAGACCCTGGCGCTGAAATGATTGGTTTGTTAAAGTGTGCATGTCCTGTTTATACAACATAAGGGTGGGTGGGAGGGCCCAAGGACAATTCCATCTTGCACCTCTTTTTTTCTTTGCATTATGTACAGTTTGGGGCCTAGTTTTTCAAACTGCCATCCTGTCTGCCACTGCAGTTTCACGCCTAGATGGGTCACGTGTTTGTGCCGTCCACTCGTGTCGCTTAGCATAGTCATCCAGCTACCTCGGTGCAACCTTTTGGACATAAAAACACTATTGTGAGGTGTGAGGTGTTCAGAATAGACTGGAAATGAGTGGAAATTAAGGTTATTGATTTTAATAATAGCATAGGAGCAGAAAAACCTACAAATTCTGTGATTTTAGCTGTTTTTATGCTTTTTTTCAAAAAAATACAAATCCAAAACACAAAACCCAGAACCCAAAACACGGAAGGGTGGTTTTGGCAAAACCAATCCAGATCCAAAACACGAAGAAAGATCCAGATCCAAAACCAAAACACAAAACACGAAAAGTGGCCGGTGCACACCCCTAATATATATTTATACTATCATCATATGATGAAAGGAAGACACTCTCCAGACTTGGCTTGATGTTTGCAATATTAATCAGTTTAATAGGACATACCAAATTAATTTGCCAACGTTTCGGTTCTTTAAGAACCTTTGTCATGGCATCTCAGTATTTCTTAACATCAGCAAGTTTTAACTAGAATTGGGGTACATAATAACAACATCAGCATATGGTCTAACAGGCCCTATGTTTATTACTCAATATGGGCCTAATGGGAAATAGTACATATTAGTGCATGTACATACAATCACTAATACACAAATTATTACATAGACAGATATAAGTATAAATAGACATATACATCTCCATAGAGACATATGAATAGGTAATGCATACATGTTTTAAGCTTATGCTGCCATGGTATATACTTATCATATGCTTATAACTCTGATCCCTGGTTGCTGGGTGATATAACATTATACTGTGAAAATGTACATGTAATATATATAGTATCATACTGTGGTACCTGTATTGGAGCTTAGCTCTCCTGGGGCAGTATATGCATGTGCCAGTGCATGACCGCTACTAAATAGTAGTATATTACCTGTTAGTCCCATAGGTCAGGTGTGGTATGCCATTCTCTGAGCATCCTTGCATGCACTGTGCTGCAGTTTAAATAGCGCCAAACCGGAAGTGCATCATGCGCATACCCGGAAGTGCTGGCACGATCATATAATGTGCTTGGATAATCTTCTATTAGCGCGGCTGGGTTTGTATGCGCTATATGCGCTGGTGGATTAACCACCTCGCCGAGAGCTAAATATCTCAGTGGCAGTGTGCGGGCTGCCAGTAAGTGACCGGAAGTGGGGCATCCAAGCGATTTGACCAGAAGTTGGGCAGTGTGCTGCTGGGGCCGGAAGTGGGGCATGCACTGGTGTCCACTGGAAGTGGGGCATGCTCCTTTGTTCTGGTTATGCGAGAGGGACTGTGGTGAACTATTATAGCGGTGTTTAATCATAAGATGCCTATAAGGTGTCTGTAATGGGGTAAGGTATGCAGATGTGTTTACATAACAGTAAGCAGATGCATATCCATTAATCAATTAAAATTTTAACATATGGTCACATACATATAAAGACCCTTAAGTAGAGAGACATATACATATATATATATATATATATATATATATATACATACACACACATATATATACATATACATACACATACACATAGATCCCTAATGTCAATAGTAATATCATAACATATGGCCTGCATGTGTGCATGTGATACTAGATATGTTGCAATGGTGGTATGGTAGTACTACATTATAGGGAGATGGGGTAGGATCTATTGCCATATCTAGCTCTGAAGGTGTACCACCCTATGTGATAGGTATCACAGCACATATATATACAAACATGTACTAATGATGTACAATCAGAGTTGACAGGGAAACATTCAAGGGGCAGTATTGGTACTGTTCACGGGGTGCGCATAGGCATATAAGTATATGGACATGTACTTATGTTCCAATCATGACATAGGGCGTGCGTTGGTGTGTGTATGTACTATCTATGTTGAAATGGGGGATTTATAGTACATCTTTATAAGAGGGTAGGGTAGGGCCTATTGCCATATCTAGATCTGGAGATAAACCACCCTGCTTGGTGGTTGACATGGTACATATATACAGATATATGGTAATAAAACACAATCAGGGTTTTACATGAAAACGTTCAGGGGGCAATATTCATTCAGTCCACGGGGTGCGACTGTGTCAAGTTTGTGGATCCAGCGGCTTTCGCACTTCTTTAGGTTTGATAGTCGATCACCTCCTAGTTCAGGTTGGGGTACCCAATCCACCAGTTTGCTTTTAAGGCTTGCTACCTGGTGTCCTTTCTTAGCAAAGTGTCTTGCCACTGGCTTGTCTGATTCACCTGTTAGGAGTGCTGCCCTAATCGAGGCTCTATGGTTAGCCATCCTCTCTCTGAAATTCCTAGATGTCAGACCCACATAATATAGGTCACATGGACACATTAGGACATAAATTACATGGTCCATTCTGCAGTGTAGTTTCGATTGGATTTTTATTATTTTTCCTGTATGTGGGTGGGCCAGAGTGGGTCCAGTGATCATGGAGCTGCATGTGGTGCATCCGCAACACTTGTAGCTACCGGATTTTTTTTGCATTGTTCTTGTAATGGTCTCATGTGCTTCCAGGTTGAGTGTTGGCCATAGTAGTAGCTGTTTGATGTTCGGTCCTCATTTGTAGGCCATCATGGGCGCTTGTATGTTCCTAAAGGGTAGAGTTTGATCCGTAGCGATAATTGGCCAATGGCGTTTGACAGCCTTTTCCACTTGTTGCGATTTGTTGTTATATTCAGTAACATAAAGGAGTCATTCCATATTCTTCTGCTTCTGCGTAGGGTTAGTAAGTTTGTGCTTGGCTTTGTGTAGACATTTGTTCAGAAGGGTCTTGGAATATCCTCTCTCCTGTAGCCTTGTTGTCATTTCCGTAAGTTGTTCATTCATTCTATCTTTGTTAGAGTTATTGCATAGGACTCTAAGATATTGAGAGATAGGCAGACTATTTATAAGTGCTTGTGGGTGATGACTTGAGGGTATTAGAAAGAGATTTCTATCTGTAGGTTTTCTATACAGGATTGTGCCCAATTGGTTGTTGATGCGGAATATTGATATATCCAAGAAGTCCACTGTATACTTGTCAACATGATATGTGAATCTCACTGGATGCTCAAGTTGATTGAGCTGTGTCACCATTTCTATGAAGGTCACTTCTGGTCCATCCCATAGTAGGAAGATGTCATCAATGAACCTCATGAATAGTTTAATATTTTTACCATATCTTGGCATTATCACTTCATTTTCATATTGGGCCATGTACAGGTTGGCATAGGCCGGGGCCAGATTGGACCCCATAGCCATGCCTGAGGATTGGAGGTAGTAGTCATTTTTGTATTTGAAATGATTATTGCGCAGGACCAGTTCAGCCAGATCAACTATAAATTTAGATGGTACTTGGTGGGCCGGTGCTGTCTGTAATGCTTGTTCCATGATTCATCCATCGTTGCCAGTAGTACATCATCTCCAATTGGGGTCTTGCTAATTTTTACTAGAAGGTCTCCCGTATCTTTAATGTAGCTTGCTGTACTCTGTACCATTGGTTGCAGGAAGTGGTCTACGTATATCGCCAGCGGTTGTAGTATAGATCCTTGGGCCGATATAATGGGCCTGCCTGGTGGCTTGTTAAGGGTTTTATGAATCTTGGGGGTGGTGTATGTGATGGGGCACCTGGGATTGTTGGGTGCCAAGAATGCATATGTGTCTTCATCTAACCATCTTGCTGCTAGCGCCTGATTATGTGTTAGCTCAACCTTAGCTTGTATTTCCGCCATAGGATTTTGCCCTAATTTTTGGTAGGTATTTGTGTCGCTCAGTTGCTTCATAATTTCATCATCATAGTCTTTCCAGTTTTGGACTACCACTGCTCCCCCTTTATCTGCTGGCCTTATTACTATGTGATTGTTCTTACGGAGACTATTCAGGGCTTGCTTTTCACTTTTGGTCAAGTTGTCATAATATTTTGATGCTTTAGTTTCACTCGTATCTTGACTGACTAAACGTAGGTATGTTTTGATGCTTGCATTGGTAGAGGTGGGGTCAAATTCAGATAATCTTTTGAAGGAGTTTAAGCTTGTATCCATCTTTTTATCCTTGAAATATTCCTGTAGGCTGAGTTTTCTGCCAAATTTATAGTGGTCTATTGTCCATTTAAAGGTATCATGCCTATTTGTTGGCACGAAACTTAGACCTTTGGAGAGCAGTGTATATTCTGTTTCAGTTAGTTGGTCGTAAGATAGGTTAAAAACTGAATTCATTGCCTCCTGCCTCTTCTTCTTCTCTTTGCGGGCATGGCTGCCCTTCCTCGGATGGGGTCTGCGTTTACTGAGGTTGTTGGATATTCGTCTCTCGCAGGACCTTTCTCTAAAAAACCAAGGGGTGGTCTGGCTTCACTGTTGTTAGTTTCCGAGGTTATACCTGTGGATCCTGTATCGAGTGGATAGATGTATCTCCGCCTTCTCTGGGTTGGCCGGCTCGGTCTCTGATTTCTACCTGCTCCCGATGAATCTCTCAGCAGCCATCTGTACACCGTGTGGCTTTTATAATCCGTTGCTACAGTGGCAAGTTTTTTTCTCTTGAATGCTATAAGTTCTTTCTTAAAGATGTCTATCTGGGCATGTAGTTTCTCCAACCAGTTTGTTGTTTTGTCCTCTTTTACAATGTTGAGGCTATCTGTTGGGAACTGGTCAAATTCGCTTTTAACTTTATTAAGTTCCAGTCCCACTTCTTCTACTACGAGCACAATGAGGTCAAGGGAGCACTTGTTTAGAATGCTACACCATTTACTGCAGAATACCGGGTTATTTCTGCCTATAGTGGGCATGTTATAAATTCTAAAACCTCTAGGGATCTGCTTGTTCCTATGGTACTCCGATAGGAACTGTCCATGCAGTGTTAGGTCCACTTCCCTCCTCTTCATTCTAAGCAGCTGGTGAAATATATCAATGGATGTTTCAGCTGTAGTGTTGAGAAATCTAGTTTGTCGAATAGAACCTTTCCTGCTTCCTCATCAGTGTAGGATAGCGCCCCCCTGTTCCGCGTGTGTGTATGTATATATATATATATATATATATGTATATGTCTCTCTACTTAAGGGTCTTTATATGTATGTGACCATATGTTAACATTTTAATTGATTAATGGATATGCATCTGCTTACTGTTATGTAAACACATCTGCATACCTTACCCCAGTACAGACACCTTATAGGCATCTTATGATTAAAAACCGCTATATTAGTTCACCACAGTCCCTCTCGCATAACCAGAACAAAGGAGCATGCCCCACTTCCGGTGGACACCAGTGCATGCCCCACTTCCAGCCCCCGCAGCACACTGCCCAACTTCTGGTCACAGCGCTTGGATGCCCTGCTTCCGGTCACTAACCGGCAGCCCGCACACTGACACTGAGATATTTAGCTCTCGGCGAGGTGGTTAATCCACCAGCGCATATAGCGGAGACAAACCCAGCTGCGCTAATAGAAGATTATCCAAGCACATTATATGATCGTGCCAGCACTTCCGGGTATGCGCATGATGCACTTCCGGTTTGGCACTATTTAAACTGCAGCACAGTGCATGCAAGGATACTCAGAGAATGGCATACCACACCTGACCTATGGGACTAACAGGTAGGATACTACGATTTAGTAGCGGTCATGCACTGGCACATGCATATACTGCCCCAGGAGAGCTAAGCTCCAATACAGGTACCACAGTATGATACTATATGTATTACATGTACATTTTCACAGTATAATGTTATATCACCCAGCAACCAGGGATCAGAGTTATAAGCATATGATAAGTATATACCATGACAGCATAAGCTTAAAACATGTATGCATTATCTATTCATATGTCTCTATGGAGATGTATATGTCTATTTATACTTATATCTGTCTATGTAATAATTTGTGTATTAGTGATTGTATGTACATGCACTAACATGTACTATTTCCCATTAGACCCATATTGAGTAATAAACATAGGGCCTGTTAGACCATATGCTGATGTTGTTATTATGTACCCCAATTCTAGTTAAAACTTGCTGATGTTAAGAAATACTGAGATGCCGTGACAAAGGTTCTTAAAGAACCAAAACATTGGCAAATTAATTTGGTATGTCCTATTAAACTGATTAATATTGCAAACATCAAGCCAAGTCTGGAAAGTGTCTTCCTTTCATCATATGATGATAGTATAAATATTTGTGGGTAACTATCAAAGCTACCTTGGAAAGCACCCCAGCAATTGATACATACAAAAGTGAGAGTGCCGGATCACGTCTCTCTCTCTCTCTCTCTCTCTCTCTCTCTATATATATATAATATATATATTTAGATATACGTGGATTCGGCACCAGTAATACCAAGTGACTGTGAATAATACAAAACTTCATTAAATGTTTGCGGAAAAGCCGAAAACTATAATAGGGCATCAGCTCTTATGTCAATAAATGTAGTATAGGTGATATACTACTTAATAGATAAATAATACAGGGGGATTGACAATAGGTGACAGTTCCGCTTATATAGAGTGGTTTTATGTAAACAATATGAATCCCAAACCCAGTTTTATGGGATAAATATAAAGGGCAGAGTGCTAATCAAATAAATTGCATGGTAATAACACTAAAAAGTCATACATCCGTAAAAGTAAAATATATAAGTGCAGTTCAAGTTTAAAACACAATTTAATTCAGGGATTTTAAAACATACATGTGGGGGAGGCTTGCTGGGACCTGTAGTTCCACTGTAAAGACAATTTTGAAAAATCAAATTTTTACACTACACCTAACACTATCAACCCACCACCCAGGGGTGGCGGGGATAGCCATGGGCTATCAGCCTAGGCCAGGTGTGTCCTGGAGAGGGTGACCCCTTTATTGGGGGCATCCCCAACTCCGAAGGGATCTCTGGCCTGGGCTGACTAATGGTCAGGGCTGATGCTGCGGCTGGGGGGCCCGGTGAAAGGGCACCCCTGGCTGTGGCATCAGTCCCCCAGTAGAAAGGGTCCAGGGCTGGTTTAAATATATGGGGTACCTTACATCAGTTATTTTCTCTGTATATTTAAAACCAGCTCTGTCCCTGCTGCCTGTTGCTGGTTCATAATTTACAATGGAACCCTACACATTTTTTTCCCTGTAAATTAAGAACCAGGACAGGCTGGCAAGCCCGGGGGTGGTTAGTGTCTTTGGGGGGGACCTCACGTAAAAATGTTTTAAAACATTTATCTATTTTTTTTAAGTTTTAACACACAAGCAGCAAGCACATATCTCACTGATATGTGCTAGCTGCTAGCTCGGTAGAGATTTGCAGAGAGAAAACACTGCAATCTCGGGTGAGTAATCTCCTGCAAAACGAGTTACTCGGGAGAGATATCTCATTCTGCTTCACCATCGGCAAATTCATTTAGCCTCAAATCGCCTGTTGGTAAATTTGCAAAAAAAAGGGATTAAATCACCTGAATTTTGGTGAGTAGCAGCGAGATAAATCTCTTTGAAGATCAGGATCATCTCGAATCTTAGTAAATTTACTCCTCAGACTCTATTACAAGGGCAGAGCTAAAAAAGTGTGTGAAAACTAACATTTTCAAAACTCTCACCCTATTACAGTACATTTGGCTTCTGGTGTCTATTTAGACATTGTCTATCTAATTACTGTCTATCTACAGTCCGGAACCCCTCTCATTTCAGAGAAAATGACATGAACAATGAATTGTCTGTATTGGTCATATTTTACTGTTAAAACACCTTTACATATAATATTATGCATTACGAGGGATGCACCAGTGGTACTGCATTGTATTCCTTTCATTTATTTTAAATAATTACTTTTTAAACTCTAGTGCCGTGAGATAAAAGCCAAGATTTCTCCCATTGAACCCCACATTAATTTATTGAACAGCAAAAAGCTAAAAGTGTGATAATGCTGATCTTAATAGACCCTTTATCTTCCACAGCTCACATACAGCAGTCAGCCACCAGTTAACACAATGCATTTTACAGCCGGAGAATGATGGGAAACATTAAGACCTGTGTGTTTCCAAAAAAACCACTCTAACTTTATTCTGAGTAAAGTCACTGCTTTTATAGGACTCTGATTTCCATACAGACAAAGAAATCCCGTCTGCACATGTGCAACTAATTTTCTTATCTACCTAATTAAAATATATATGAATATATTTAGCATATTCCAAGCATTATATAAATCATCAGTAGATGGCAGTGTTGCCTAACTTATCAATAGATCAATATTAGTATTACTATCTATATTTATAAATCTATATGACATCTCTCAAGGGATTTATTTGCTATGTCTAGTCTTAGAGACAATACATTGTTTGTATAATGCAGTCTCTTGACAACATATACCATTGTTCTCAATAGGACCATATAATATCTTATATTTCCTGTCATATAACTCAGACTTGAATACAAAGGATGAATACACTCTACTATAGTCTAAATTAGCTGACATAAGATATTTCTATAAGAATACATTCCACAGCCTCTTGCAGTAGGTGTTCCCAAGGTTCTGTTCTTGGACCTCTCTTTTTCTCACTCTATACATCCTCACTAGGTGAACTCATCAGCTCTTTTGACCTCCAATATCATCTCTATGGTGATGATACTCAGATCTACCTTTCCTTCCCTGACCTCTCTCCCTCTCTCCTCACTCGTGTCTCCAACTGTCTCTCGGCCACCTCTTCCTGGATGTCCCAGCGATTTCTTAAACTTAATATGTCTAAGACTGAGCTAATCATCTTCCCTCCCCCCTGCATAACCACACTTCCCACAATTTCCTTATAAATTGATGGCATAACTATCTCCTCTAGCCCCAAAGTGCGCTGTCTTGGAGTTATCCTGGACTCCTCCCTCTCCCTCAAACCACATATCCAGAATCTCTCACAGTCCTGTCATTTTCATCTTAAAAATATTTCCAAGATTAGACCTTTTCTCACCCAGGATGCCACTAAAGCCCTCATTCACTCATTGGTCATCTCCAGATTGGACTCCTATAACCTCCTCCTATCTGGCCTCCCCAAATCCCTTCTCTCCCCTCTCCAGTCTGTCCTCAATGCTGCTGCTCAGCTCATCTTCATCTCAAAACACTCTACATCTGCCTCCCCTCTCCTACAAGCTACCAACTGGCTCCCCTTCCCTTTTAGAACCCAATTTAAGGTTCTTACACTCACTTACAAAGACCTCAGCCATTCCTCTCCCATTTACATCTCTGATCTCCTCTCCCTTCACTCTCCTGTCTGCCCTCTTTGTTCAACAAATGCTCGCCGCCTCTCATGCCAATTGAATACTTCCTTCCACTCCCGCCTCCAAGTTTTTGCCCGCACTGCTCCTCACCTTTAGAACTCGCTCCCGTTTCCCATCAGACTCTCCACCTCTCTTCAATCCTTCAAACGGGCTCTCAAGACCCACTATTTCATCAAAGCCTTTCAGTTCTCATCTTAACTTGCTGCTACATACTCCCCTCTCCCTGCCTACCCCATCTGATTCACCCATGTCTGTCTGTCCCTCCCCCCTAGAATGTAAGCTCTAATGAGCAGGGCCCTCTACCCTCTTGTGCTTCTCCTTACTCTACCTTCATCTACCTCTTACTCTCTATCAGGGCACCTAACACTTGGTTGCTTTGCATTGTTGCTTATCTGGGTGTTATGGTCGCGAATGTAGCAATGTATATTATCCATGCCCTGTAATGTTTTGTATTGTATTGTATTGTACTGTAATTCACTGTAAATCTATTTATGTACTTTGTAAGGCACTGCGGAACACTTGTGGCACCATATAAATAAACAATAATAATAATAAGAGCTAGAATAGATAGATAAGGAATGAGGCCCTTCTCAGGCACAAATGTCTCACACAGAATATAATTTCTTAGCATTTGAACACAAAATGGAGTCAAGCTTCTACATGATTCTTCACTTTAACAAGTGTTTTCAGTAGAAAAAAAACACTTCCTAGTTCTTAATGGAATCTGCCCCTCTGAGTTTGTGTATGATACTCTTTGAAGATCATTAAGTCAATTCATGGTCTTTAAAGAGGACTTACCATTTAAGGGCTTATGTAATAGCCTACAAGATTGCCGCTTTCAATTTAAAATTACAGGCAGACTTTCCGGAATCTCACCAGAGCCTGCACCTAGCAGGTTATAACATAAGCCCCTTTAGGGTGTTGCACTAATGATTTTACAGAATGCAATCTATTACTTTGCTATAAACTAGTGGTATTACTGAAGTATTATGACTTTAACACTAACCTTTAGTGATGTCACTGGTTTATAGTGAATGGATAGGCTGTATTTTAAGAAAATTGTTTAAGCCTAAAATATGGCAGCTGTGGAGTACCTAACATACTGTATGTGGCACCCATAACAGGTCCTTTATTTGGCACTCCACCCCAGTATGCCTCATTGCTCCCTAATATGCTCCACAGCATCACCTGTATGCTACACAGTGCCTTCCCAGTGCCCCCGAGTACTCTCCTCCTTCTGGCTCTGTGTGCTGTATGCACAGTGCACATCTCTCGAGTCTCCTCACCAGCATCATGATGTGTTATGTGATGCTGATGAGGGGACTCGGGAGCTTCTCTGCACTGTATGCACTGTGTGTACAAACTGCAGAGCTCTGACAGCCCCATCTGGGAACAGCTGGGCACCTGCTCTATGTAATTGCAGGGTTAGACCAACCATGTGTTGAGGGCCCACAGTGTACTCCCACTTGATCCTGTCAACCGGCACAGACCATACCCCCATAGTACATCACTGTATGGCAGAAATTGCAGCACAAGCACAAAAAAATTATTTGCAGTATCTAAGCAATAATACAAAAAGTCCCATTTAAAGAGTACTAGATCATCAGAGGCAGCTGGAGAGTAGTGAGCATTGATTTAAGCTGGGTACACACTGGCAGATATATTGGCCAATATTTCAATTGATCGGCAACTATTATCATGTTCCCATTGGCTAGTGTGTACCAGCGATATGTCTGTGAATGACGTTGTTCACAGAAATATTGTGTTGGCTGTGCTATACAGCTGATGACAGATACTGATTATCTGCAGATATATCTGTGCTGTGTGTATGAGCGATCAGCCGACCGCCCATGCACTTGCTGCAGATGCCTCCGGGGGGGTTGCTAAGCGACCCCCGGCCAGCAGGACCCAAGTCCAAATGACAGATGATGGTTGCTCAGTGTGTATGAACAACCATCATCTGCAGATCATATCTGCAGATCACTCAACCTGCTGATATATTTTTTAGGTGTGAATCCAACTGTAAAAATATACATTAAGAATGCCAGGGCCGAAACTAGGATATCTATCACCCGGTGCAAGGCACTAATTTTGCGCCCCCTCCCTTCCCGTACCTGCATATTGTCCTTGCTCCTTCATAAGGCAGTGCACTAGTCAAACATCCCTGGTATAGTGACTTACATTATTCCACACACCATAACGCCCATTACACATTATGTCACACACTATAATGCCTAATACCAAAGTGCCACTTACATATTTGCCCAACACCATTTTATGCCCCACAGTAAGGCTTTTAATTAACTTTAAAATTACCTGCTCATTGTCAGGGGTTTCATGCTCGTTGCCAGGGGGTTTCATGCTCATTGCCAGGGGGTTTCATGCTCATTGCTATGGGGTTAATGCTCGTTGCTATGTGGTTTATGCTCATTGCCATGGGGTTTATGCTCATTGCCAGTGGGGTTCATGGGAGAAGATACAGCTTTCAGCATCTTCTCTCGGCACTTGCGCTGGCCTAACAGACACTAGGACCAGTAGGACCTCTAGTGTCTGTCTCCTTCTTGGCGGCAGCCATTTTTGGATGGCCGTTTTCTGAATCTGCAGCCCCCAAGCCACCGTGAGTCAGCCCTTTTTCACCCCCTGCATTCCAGCACCCGGTGCACGTGCACCTCTAGCCCCCCCCCCCTAGTTGCGGCCCTGAGAATGCTGTGGGAATAGAATCTTCTTTGAAACACTAAATAATTTCACATTTGACCTTTAGTACCACAACTATCATTGTCCACATTTATTTTTTTGAAGGTCATGAAGAAGTACCATGATAAATGTTAAAGTGTACATTTAAAAAAAAAATGTGTTTAACTTTAAAGTAATTCTACTTCAAATGAGTAGTGTGTCTCACCTTAACTGAACTGTAAATTGTATTTCAATGAGACTATAAATTGTATTCACTATATTTATATTATAAACCTTCAATTACATCATTGGTTACATCAAAGGTATAATTTAGTTGTGACTGGCAGAATAAGGGGCAGAATGAGGTCTAAGATTGACTTAGAAAAGTAATTATGGGGAAGACTTATTAAGCCTTGCGGCTTTATTTACGAAACAGTGACTTTTGTAAGCCGTTGCTTCCCGGAAGGTTTCAGGTGATAATGTAAAAAGGCACCAACAGTCAGAGTAAAGCCTGGCATACTTTTCACTGACTGTGGCTACCATTTAAAATTTTCATCTGCAACCCGCCTAGAAACAGCAGCTTACAAAAGTCACTGCTTCGTAAATAAAGCCTCTGCGAGATAAAGTGGAGGGAGATATAAGGGGAGATGTACCAAACTGTCATTTTTCAAACACAGCCTGTAAAATGACAGTGAGAGGCTCGTTGGTACTTTAGCACTCTCCACCACTTCTCTCTCCAAGGCTTGATATATCTCTTCCTAAAAAACAGGGTAAAGTTTGCATCTATGTATTTTTTATGCAATTAAACAATAAAAGAGATGCTATAGCTGAATTCCTCGCCATGCCAAAATATTTACTGTGCTTCTGTCACTGTTGTTATATGAAGCAGTTGAGGCCTGTCAGACTTGTCAGAATGCTTATTACAATGGCACAACTGTGCTTGAACTTTTGTCTTCAATTACCTGACAATAAGGAATAAAATGTTGCCTAGCTCAAACACATCGGTTACAGAAACCCAAAGGAGCAGTCTGTGATAGATTGCATACAAAATATGAGGCACTATACAGCCATATTGCTTTTAACATTATATTACTGCATACATTTTTAATTAACTAAAATAATTAGTTTTATAGAGTATTATTGTAAACAAGAATTAAGGAACAAAGGTTTTGGGATGTTCGCCAATGTGATGTATCATATACCGTACATTATATTTTTAAAGATATTAGTTAGAAAAATAGAGCATGTCTTGTGAATGTAATGCATAAACTAGGTGAGGAAAAATCAGTAATATCAATGAAGGACATCATGTAGCATCTTTGACTTGCATCTGATATCATCTAGGATGTATTCTTACTTCCTTTTTAATGGACCACATCTTGTAATCAAGTTGGTAAAAAAGACTATTAGGTTCTTCTAATACACCAAATTTGGAGGGAGTACCAGGTATCCAGATATCTAACAGGTCTGGTGAGTTTAGTGCCAGGAGAGACAGCAAAAGTACAGGTGAGGTAGAAATTTGGGTACCTATGCAGGTGTAAGCCAACCAAAAGACAGGGGACATCAGACAGGTGTTCAGTGTGACCTTACCATGTTAATGTTGGGTCTTATACAGAGAAAAGAAAACTGTGAATCCATGTTAAAAAAATATTCCAAATAAATAAGGTCACAAGAGAGCTCTTGTCTGAGTCCTTTAATAATGCAGCCTGAGAAAAAGTAGCCTGTCAGCCAGATATTTGACTTTAGAAGGAAAATGTTAAGTTGGAAAGTTAATTATGGTTGACCCTAGCATTAAAGAGTCTGCTAAGATCACAGTAACATGTAAATGATAACAAGTAAATGTAGACAAGTAGTACATAAGAGAAAAGAATGTTAATGATCCAAGGAAATATTAATTATACACTTCACAGTGGAACAGGTTAAAGGAAAATTCCCAAAGGACAAAGAGGAAACAATGATTTTTTGTACATAATGTATGATTAAACATCTGCAGTAAAAAGTACTGTAATAGTGTTTATTTAAGGTTTGTGATACACTTGTGAGACAAATATAAAATATAAGATGTACTGTGTATATATATATATATATATATATATACACACACATACATATATATATATATATATATATATATATGCAAATGTACTAGTCACAGCGCTTAACCTATTAGACGTTTCTGTATAATTAAGAGAGTTCAGTATAATGTTCTGCTATGGTCCTGATGTCACCGGTACCGTGTCCTGTGATCAGTCAGTGACTCATAAAGAACCATTCTATGATTCAAGACACAGAGATCTTACATATGCTGCTGGATGAGCACTTTATGGTACGCATACTGAATACATATGTTGTGTGCACTTTTTGATAAACGTATTACGCTATAAGGCGCTTGTCTTTCACCTTTTGTCTTATATATATATATATACACACAGTATATATACACACAATACTGTTCAAAAGTTGTAGGCAGGTGTGGAAAAAATGCTGCAAAGTAAGAGTGCTTTCAAATAGAAGTGTTAATAGTTTATTTTTATCAATTAACAAATTCAAAGTGAACAAATACAAGAAAAATCTAAATCAAATCAATAATTGGTGTGGTCACCCTTTGCCTTCAAAACAGCACAAAATCTTAAATTATAATCGGTACACTTGCACACAGTTTTTGAAGGAACTTGAGAGGGTTTTTTTTTTCTAAACATTTTGGAGAACTAACCATAGCTCTTCTGTGGATGTAGGCTTGATCAAATCTTTCTGTCTCTTTATGTAATCCCAGACAGACTCGATAATGTTGAGATTAGGGGTCTGGGGGGCCATATCATCACTTATAGGACTCTTTGTCCTTCTTTATGCTGAAGATTGTTCTTGATGACATTGGCTGTATGTTTGGGGTCATTGTCCTGATGTATATTAACTTTGGAACCCATCAGACACCTCAATGATGGTATTGCATGATGGATAAGTACCTGCCTGTATTTCTCAGCTTTGAGGACACCATTAATCCTGACCAAATCCCCAATTTAAATTGCTGAAATGAAACCCCAAACTTGCAAGGATGCTGTCAGGACTGCGACTTTTTCAGTACATAAAGATAGATTACTTTTTCCAAAGTTCCTTTGGAGGAGCTATCCTGCTTGCTGGCATTCTTCACATACAGGGAATAGAGAGATAAAGTGATCATCTGTTTCCAAGGTGTTGTCAGGTTGTGGGATTCCTAGATTGCTCATTATTTCAAACCTGATTCCATTTGGGTCACATGTTCTGAACTTCATATGGATCATAGACCTCTAGTATAAAGCCTGTTACTAACTGTGTCTCAGTGTCTGTGCAATGTTACTTTCAGGTCTTTCTTTGACTCCTGCCAGATCCCTGTTTTGCCTGTGGGTTGCTGTGGACTTTGCTATATCTCCAATCATGTTCCAGCTAAACTTCTGATGCCAGTTACCAGCCGCACTAAAGAGCTCAGCATAGTCATTGCCTAAGTAAGTGCTGTGGTTTCACCTTTTGCAGCACTGTTTACTTTGCCTGTTGTCTCTTACTCCTGTGGACATCGAACCCATCTTTGTTACAGTTGTCTACTGCACCGTTACAGTTATCATCACCGCATCGCAGGGCTCAACCCAATACTGGAACCACACCACTTCATAGGGCTCAAACCTGCTCCGACCTCATTGCACCACAGGGCTCAACCCTGCTTCAACCTCACAGTATCACAGGGCTCAACCCTGCTCTCTCTTTCACCGCATTACAGGGCTCACTCTGCTCCAGATCTCCATCACTACAGGGTTCCACCCTGGTGAAGCTCCTCTATAACATCCTGAGGTGTTAGCCTCATACTGGACTCGGGGTTCCCTACCATTCTAGCTCTTCTGTGTTTAAGACTATATATAGGGGTTTTTCTCCTTTACTCATTATTGTTTATTTGAACCTCTGTGTTGTTGAGACTTTATGTGAGATGTTGCTATTATATTTTTTCCTGTGAATAAATTCTATTTACTTTTATTCCATGCTACCGAGATTTCATGAAAAGGTAATTCCTAAAGCCACCCCAGTTCATTGTGCCTAGTTTGCCTGCCTCCTCCCAGGAGGCTCAAGTGGCGGCAGCTGTGACAGATGCTTCACTGTTGCCTGCAGATGCTCATTATTGTAAAGCTCTCCAGCCCTTCATGAACAAACTTCATTTTGTTACAGCTAAAAATTTTAAATTTTGACTCATCAGTCCAGAGCACTGGCCTGGCACTGCAGAGTAGCACTCTGAAGACAGTGGAGAGGTAAGTATAACTATATATGGGTGCACCCATTATAGATATACCATTGCAACTAGGGAAGGAGAATGATAGAGTTAGGAAGATGAAGAGCAAGAGGCAATGACTTTGGAAAGAGAAAAGATGGAGTAAGTCTCTGGGAGGGAATGTGGTAGGGACATCCTCACGAAAACTCATTGGTGGCTGGTCCGGGGGAAGCACCAACCATCACGAAGCACAGTACCAGTATAGTCAGGCCCCTTTAAGGTAAGTCCATCCCTGAATCTGAGGCAGAGTGAGGGAGAGATTCATACAGCACACAACTTTTTTTTTCCTTTTTCACTACGACAAAAACATATTTCCTTCTTTCGAGAGGGCCCATGCCACCCCTCCCCTTAATTTGGCTATGGCAGCCACATATTATAGTTTGAGATGTATTTGTTTTTCTGTATAAAGGAAAATATTTATATAGTTTATTGTTCAAATCAAATAATATTTAGGAGAGCATATGGATAATATTTGGAAAAATATTGAGCAAACAATATAAAAATAATTAAAAGTGAAATGGGTTTAAATAGAGAAAATTTAAGATTATTTGTGTATCTTCAACTGTTTAGATTTGCTTATTCTATCCAGGGGAAAATATAATTGGTCATTGTTGAGAGAATAGTTGATATTAGTAAATAGGAAAACATGTTTATGGATACTGGTGCTTCAGGGACACATCAGAGCCTACATCTCTCATCTTTTTATTGAATGTCAAAAAGTTTAAATTGTTATTACTGGTAATAATATTTTATATGAAAATGGCATTGTGGTTAATTTAAAAATACAATGTTATACTACAAATATAATGATTGATTTAAAATGATAATTGCAGGGAATTATGAGAAAATAAATATACTCTAGCGTCACAATCATTGGGTTTTTGAGAGAATATCAGATATTTCTTTGTTGTCTCTGTAATGATGTGGGATATACTGTAAATTAGTATTACAGTAGTGTCCTATAATGTGGAACATATATTGAAGTACTGTAAAGTACAGGACAATGGTTTTAAAATACAGTATTAAGTTGGAATTTTTCAAATTTTGTGTAAATCATTTTTTATTATACTGATTTTAATACACTTGTAGACTGATTAAAATTTGAAAAGTTAAAGTTTTGTTTAACAGTATAAATAAAGTTACAAGGATAAGCACAGCATAATGTATAAAACATTTTTTGATAAGGCTTATCATGTGTTACAAGGTAGATGGAGTGCACTCACTTTTAAAAGTCACCTGTTTGGTTAATTTGTAATACATAATGTCCAGAGAAGTATGTAATGAAAATGACTTCACTGCAAACTGTATTTATTGTAGTTGTTTTAGGATAAATTCTGAGTTCCGCATGACAATCATTCTTTGTAGGAGTGTGTGAAGCTCTAGGGGTATATTTACTAAGCATTGATTTTATGTTTTTCTTCAACTCTACATCGGATTTCAAAATTGTAAATTTACTGATGGGAAATCTGACAGAAATTTGCAGGGAAAAAATCTGATCTTAGATGGCAATAGACCTCCTATCGATTATTTCACATAGGCAACAATAGAAATCCTTATAAGCATCAGTTTTGTAATACTGATAGAACCTGCTGAAAAACCGCAAGACATATTTAGAAAATAATAGATTACCAATTGAGTTGTGTTTGTATGTAATAAGAGATTCTATTCATCCAAGCTTTATCACAGTGGTTCTTAAACTCGATCCTCAGGACCCCACACGTTTTCCAGGTTACCCAGCAGGTGCACTGGTGTATTCATTACACACTGACACATTTTAAAAGATCCACAGATGGAGATAATTATTTAACTTGTGATTCTGTGAGGAGACCTGGAAAACATGCACTGTTTGGGATCCTAAAGACCGAGTTTGAGAACCTGTGCTTTATCAATATGCCTATAAAAAAGGACAGAACCACATGCAGAAGTGTGGTTGTAGGAAATATGCAGTAGCAGGATTTTCAGTGTTCACCACCTACCTGAGCTATGCAGATTTCCACCAGCTGCCTGAAAGGGTGCAGGAGGCAGAAACAAAGGAGGATCAGCAACTTCCTGAGTTACCGCAGAGCCTATTCAGGCCTAGGTTCTTCTGTGGGTGGTTAAACCTCAATGTAGTATCTGATTATTATTATTATTATTATTATTATTATTATTATTATTATTTATTTATATGGCACCACAAGTGTTCTGTAGCACCTTACAAAGTACATAAACAAATAAGTAACCAGTGGCTTACAATACAATACAAAGCAGGATCTGGGCATGTATAATAAACATTGCTATATTAACGACCTTTACACCCACATAAGCAGCCGAGTGTCGGTTGCTCTAGTGGGGAGTAAGAGATAAATTAAATTACAGTAGGGAAAAGCACAAGAGGGTATATGTGTGGTTATACAGATGTTCTACCTCAAATGTACAATTTAATGAATCTGCATTTCCTCATCAAGGATTACCTTGAGCTAGACACTGTATACTGTAGTCATGTGCTGTATCAGTCCTACACAAGTTGCTGGCTGCAATACATTTTTTTTGCCATTGGCACATTCCAGTCAGTGTCCTCTAGAGGGGTGGACATATCACAGACTACATTCTTCCATCATCTCACCTTGGTCATGGCACCCTGAAAACCCTCTCCTACACCTGTATCTGCTTCCCCAGCCAGCAGTCACAGTGGCACAAGCTTTCTGCTTTCTATAGTCTCACTGGAATACCTTATGTCCTGGAAGCTATAGATTTCACACACATTGGGTTGAGACCATCGCAAAATAGGTCTGAATTATACATTAATAGGCACCATGCCAATACTATTTGGATTATTAGGATTAAATTTACTAAAATATGTGTTCTTGTGAGATTGCATTCTTGTGCGTGTTATGCCTGTTTTTCTGATTTGCAAATTTGCAAACACCAAACTCGGACATAGAAGCAGGAAACAAACAGGCAAACAATTGTGAATACAGAAATACAACGAAATACAACACAGAACCAACTCGCAAGTACTTTCCGTGGGAAACAATAGCACTCACAAATTTACCAAGAACAGTTTTTTCAAATTCCCAAATAAAATTTGCAAACATGCCCAAAAATATACTTTTCAAATAGACTACCTCCTGACATTCATGCTTGCATGTGGTCACAGTTGTTTCAACTTGCAATTAGTGGGAACACAATGATAATGCCTATCAAAGGGGCTAAATCAGCTGCATTGATTTGACTGTAAGGACCCAGGAGCAAGAAGCTAAACAGGTTCAGAATGTAATTCAGGTCACATTTTTTTAGGAGGCGTTTAAACTTGAGATCATTGGCTGATGGCGGGGCCATACAGATGTTACGGCTGAACCATTACAAAATATTCCATTTGTATGACCAAGTCAAACTTTATTTAGACCCTGACACAGACTGTTCCCACTGTTTCATGCCTGCATGAGCTTCTGGCTGTGTTGCACTTTCTGGCTACTGGTATTTTTCAGCATGTGGCCAGTAGAGTTCTTGGGATATCCCAGTCACAGGGGCATGCAGTCAGGGTAGCTAGTTATAGCATTACCTGCATTCCTAATGTCCTGGGTGCTATTGACTGCACATACATCATCTGAGATCACCTAGGGCCAATGCACAGGTATACCTCAATAGGCACCATGGCCATTCGACAAATGTGCAGGTGGTGAGATTTCATGACTTCCTGCAGAGGGGTCCAGTCATGAAGTCTCACCACCTCCACAGAGAATTTCTCATTGTGCCCCATCATGGTCCTGCCTAGGCACCTCATCACTGCTGCATGTACTGTTCAATAGGGCCTCTTGAGCAGCAAACTCCTCCACCTCACTCTCTCACTGCATCTCCTCTACCTTGGACATATTCCTGTCCCCCTTCCTACACACACAAAAACACACACAAAAATTAAGACAAACCAACATAAACCTCCTTTCCTATTACTCACACACATACCACACACATAAAAACACTGACAGGACAGAGAAAAAAATACCATAAAGACAGAAAAATTAGTAGACAAACCGATAAATAAGCACAAAACATCTTCCACACCCCAAGCAACAACTAGCCAAAAACTCTCCTACACCACAAAACACACTCCTAATTGTCCCTCGGCAAACTCCAACCAACAAAACTCTCAAAGGTCTGGCTGTTTAAAGCAGTTTTATATGTTTGGGCAATGTGTACATGACATGTGACTCCTTCAACTAATTAGAACACATTTCTAGGATGTCACGATCTGTGCAGTTCCTTCTCCTGGCTTCTGGTGTCACTCTTTGTCTGAGGCCTGGTTAGCCCATTCCACCCTGGCTAGTCTTTGATTGCAGTCCTGATTGCCTAAATCAAGCAGCTGTGGGTTGCACCTGGGAACTAGCTTTATATTTCCTCAGAACTGAGCAATCAGTGCTAGTTCATCTAGTCTACCTCTATGACTGTGCTCCAGGCTTACCTTTTCCATATTATCTCTGCCTGTATCACTTTGGATCCTGGCTCCCTACATCCAAGGTTTTTTTTCCTGCTTCCCTATGTCTGTACTCAAGGACATTGTTATTACTTACCTTGCACCAACTGACCAGGACTTTGTTTATTTGTACTTGTTAGCAGCAATTACTACGTCTACCTCACTCCATCTGTACCTCTATTGCACTGCATTTGCTACCTTGGACTTTAGTGTGTGTATCCAGTCCAGGTCCAGCCAGTATACCTGTATTCTCATTGCCTGTTAATATTCCCATACTGAAGTCAGTGATTGCTCATCTACATCAACAAACAGAACTTTGTCTATGTTCAGTGATCATCCATCTGCATTTCTCCTGTACTGTTCTGTGTAAATCTGCCAGTTTCTGCATTCATGAGTAACCCTTGTTTGCTAATGAATCATTATTTAATTTCACCTGACAGCAGTAATTGACCTTAGTCAAGTATTTTGAGTACTTCATGCGCGCACACACACACACACACACACACACACACACACACACACACACACACACACACACACACACACCTTGGGAATCATGACATAGGATGATGTGTGTATTCTCATGCATGATTTAAAAACATACTTTCATGCTCATGCGTATCTATCATCGCCTGTGTTGTGAAACTACGTAGATATTTTCATGAGTGTTTTGTCTCCCATGTGTTTTTGCCAAAATTCGCACCACAAAACTCATTTGCTTTCACCATTGGAAAACATGATTAACCAAACTCGAACCATAGTAAATTTGCGAGTTTGGTCTGGGAAAACTCGCTCATGTTCCCGAGAACCTGCTTGAGTTTATTTTCGACCAAACTCGATTCTTAGTAAATTTACCTCTTAATCTGCAGGTGGTAAGAGATGCAAAACAAAAAAGTGTTACAGCTGGCTACAACATATGTCACAATGCCTTTTTCCTTAGTCAGTCATCCCTCCATGATAAGATTGAGGTAGAACAAATGCCTAAGGAATGGCTACTGGGTATGTATAAAATTTGTGTTTTGTGTAACCTTCATTCTAAACCCTCTTTCATGGATAGGGTCAATAAAGTATTTTTTTACATGTCCTAGGCAGGGCCAAAAATAGGATTTTTGTCACGCGGGACAAGACAGTAACTTGGTGCCCCTTCGTAATTCCCCCATAGTATTGCCCCCTGCAGCAGTGCCCCTATAGAAATGCCCCATTCAGCAGTGCACATATAGTAATGCCCCTGTAGTAGTGCCCATATAGTAATGCTCATATGGTAATGCCCCTGTATTAGTGCCCATATGGTAATTCCTCCATAGTAATGCCCCTGTAGTGTTGCTTACACAATAAAAAAAACAATACTTACCTTAAACTCCGCTCCCATGTCCACAGTCGTCCGGTTCGCCCGGCTGCTCCTCATATCTATGGGAGAGACATCATGACGTCTATCCCATAGTGCCCGTGGGGAGAGCCAGAAGCTGGAGTTCAGTTGAGAACTCCAGCCTCCAGCTACCATGGCGCTGCAGGGAAGGAGCCAGGCACCCACTGGTAATAAAATCTCAGCGGGCGTCCAGCTTGGAGCCCCCCTGCGCCGGGCTGGAAGACACTGGCGGCGGGTGCAGCAGCACACCCAGTGCACATGCATCTCCAGCTCTCCCCCCTAGTTGTGGCTCTGCCCTAGGTAAAGAACAGTATTGCTGAGGTCTTGAATAGAAGATACTGTAGCAGTTGCAGAACATTGGATATGCTATCTTGCTGACTATGGTAATAAGCAATTGCTGAGCATTTACTGATCACACATTGATATGTCCAGAAAAGTTATTATTGTGTAGAAAGTTGCTGATGTGTGCAGAAAGTTTTTATTGTGCATAAACAACTTGTTTATGGCCTTGATGTTTATGCTGGGACAGGAATACCAGTAAGAACCAGATACCATAGGGGAGTTACTTTGAAAAATTTGAAGCTAGAAAGCAGTCTGGGATGGGAAGATAAACCAAGTCCTCCTGGATAGAGCATTCCAACTTTACTTGTGCACAAAGAATACCAATGGTGGAGATTATGGTGTACTAATGTGTCCTCATTTTACTACCTTTCTAGCCAGACATAACCTAATGTAGATATAGTGGCTTTGAGTGCTATGCTAATAAAAAAAAGAAACATCTTGTGATAAGATATTGCAAGTATGACTTTTGTCACAAGCTAGTACAGTATTCTATATAAAGCTTGTTACACCTTATAACAAGGGTTGGATTAAGGGGGGCAACTGGGGCGGTCACCCTGGGGCCCCCATGCACAGGTTCAGAGATTGGAGAACTAGGTGCACAGGTGTACCACTGCCTGTACTGCAGCATGATTAGCAGGGCACAGGCAGGTACTGGTACAGGGACAGTCTGGGTACCTGCTGCAACTTTATTGCACTGGTGTTGAATCAGCACAGCATGTTTAATGTTATGATGTCATGCAGCAGTGCACCCACTGAAAGACAGACAGAGCAGATAGCAGAGGAGCCACAGCGGACAGCTGGAAAAGGTAAGTGTGGGTACTGGGTGCTGGGGAGACACTGTGGTTGGGAAACACTGGGTGGAGAGACAGCAGGGATCTGTGTGGGGGCCACCAGGGGGGACACTTTGCTTTGGCCATATTGGAGGGAGACAAGGTAAGGAATCAATTTATTGGAGGAGGCCAGCACAGCTTATTTGCCCTGGGCCCCCCGCAAGCCTTAATTTGGCCCTGCTTATCACAAGATGTTTTTGTATCACGCACAGCCTTGCAAATACAAGACTGGAAACATAAATAAGGAGAGGACATCTGTAGGTAAGAAATGGGAAAACGTTTTGCCTCATGAGAGCTTACAATTTATAAAAAATGAGTTCAGTACTGTATCTTTAGTTATAAGATTGTAAGATAATGGTTTCAATTGTTCTATGTCTGAGATAGATTGTACTATGGACCACATTGTTTTTAAAATAAGGAAGGCAGAATATGAGCCAAGCAGTGGCATTAAAAATATACTGGAGTGGAGATAGATGGGAGAAGGTAAGACCGATAGGAGGTTATGATATTTAGAAGGGTGGGAGATAACCAAGTAATGAGTGAAAAGTTAGGACCTTCTTATATTGGGCAGGAGCAATTGGCACCAGCTGCTGCTGCTGCTGCTGCAGACAGAACAAGTAGATCAGCAAGCATTTACATGCACAGATCAGATGCAATCCAGGTTTGGGGGACACTGACTATGGCCCTCATTCAGAGCCGTATGCTCTGAGCAGAGCGCACGCTCTGAATGAGGGCCGCCCTCCATAATTATGGAGCGTCCTCCTGGACACTCGTATAGCTGTGGGTCACCACCCACAGCCTATACGAGCGTGCAGTTTGATGGCCGCGATGGTCTTGACCATCGTGACCATCGACACTGCGAGCCAGAGCCTGCGGTTGAGTTTTTCAACCGCATGGCCCAGCGTGATTTTGGCTCTATCAGAGCCAAAATCACTCCCACTGACATCACTAGTGATGTCAGTGGGCCGGCTTCTGACGGTAGGCGTTCCCTTGGGAACGCCCCCGTCAGGGAGGCACGCCCCCGGTACGCCCACCAAAGGGGGCGTGCTGTCAATCAACATCGACAGCACGCCCCCTTTGATCAGACACAACGAGCGAAGGAAAGTCCTTCGCTCGTCGCGTCTGGCGCATGCGCACGACGGAGCTCCCGCCGTCGTGCGCATGCGCAGTGCACAAAATCGACCCACTTGCGAGTGGACAGCCGCTTGCGAGTGGGTCAGAATCAGGCCCAATATTCATAAAGGCAGCCATGTCACTGAAAGTGATTGGCACAGAGTGTGTAACTGCAGCATGGCCATCATGAACATATAGCCACTATTTGTGATAGTCAACCAGTACTCATATTTAGGTGGGTCCCCATTGTTCTCCCACTTTATGTGATTGTTAAATTCAATAACAAAACAATATATAAATTAAGTAATTCCTTTATGGAGGGTAGAAGAGATGCATAGCTTCTCAAAATAAGTTACATCTTTAAAGACCTTGCAAAGAGGGAGCATTCTTAATCACTTGCCTGGTGTGGACTCTCCACTGAGAGCCGGACATGGCAGCATTAGGCAACATAGTGACATGATGACACCACATCCACGACATTGCTAGGAATAAGACAGCAAGTTCAACTAGCAGTGAGTAACAGCAATTTCAGGATAGGATAGGACAGAGAGGATGGGAATCAGAGGAGCCAGGGACAGGGGAGCTGAATGCAATGATTGCATTCTATACTCCCTGGTGGGTGCCTGGCATTACATTGCAGCCTAGAGCTGAAGAGGATCATGGTCAGCAGTATCCATGCTGCCCTCCCTAAGGCCCTACAGCCAAGACCATCATCCTGCAGACCCCTTCATCATTGCTGGCATTGGTGCAGGGTACTGGATGCACCATCAGTAGTTTTGCCCCTGTGTTATTGGTCTTGGTGCTGATCATTTCAGACTCACAACTATGTGGAAGTCTCATGTTGTTTTCCTGTGCAGTTGCACCCAAGAACTGTTTTGCTGTAGGAAGACTGAAAGCATTCAGTTTCACCAATATTGTTTAAATTGTTAGAATACTGTTTATGTGTACTACTGGCAAGTTTACAGATCACCAGCCAATGACTATGCGGGTAGTGGTGCAGGATGCAATTTTAGCAGGATGGAACATATGACAATAGCATGATCTCTTAGGAGCTAAGTGGGACATGTTCGTGTCCCACTGTGGCACTCAACACAGTGAAATGATGACACTATGCATAAACAGAAGTACAGATGGCAGTCATCTTGGTTAGGGATTGAAGCCTCTCTAAAGGTGCCAATATGAGATATCCACAGTAGCACTCTCTGGCTTCAATTAGACTAGATTCCTAAATATAAAAGGTCCACCAGTATCTAATCAGAAGTCAAGTCTTATTACAACAATAATTAAGTCATAAATCTATCTTGCAATAATCTTTAGTCTGTAGTCTAGGTTATGCAGAGTTTTTTTTACAGATGACAGTCAATGGAGAAAACTTTATTTCTGGTTTCATGAACTCCACAATGAATACAATTACATTGTATTTTCTCAGCAAATACCAGAACTAAACCCGATTAAACATTTGTACTGTAATGCAAAATGTGGAGTAAATATCTACTTCTTCTGATGTCAAAGAACAATAATCTTTGCTTTTTTGAAGAAAAGTACCATATCCTTCTGCAAATGCAGATTATAGGTTATTTAACAGTGCTTGCAGAAGGATTAAAGCTGTTCTGCATATAATTGTTAGTTTACATTTTTAGAAATTTTTACATTTCAGAAATTGTTTTTTCCTTTTGTACTGATTATACTACATTGTATAGTATAAACAAAAAAATTGTTATTCTGTATGGCTTGGCATTGTGAATAACATTTAGACTATCTCCTTCACAAACCATTGTTTCAAATACTTTTTAAATGTCTAAACATTATTTTAATAGAGACAACTCAATGAGTTGTTAATTATGTGTTTTTTTAATTAAAATTTACTAACGCACATAATTTGAAAAGCATTTATTTTTCCACATTTGTTGTGCTCTTTTTTAGTTCATTCTATAAGACATGATTTGAAAACCACAAAACAATTAATTTTATAGGATCTTAAGCAATGAATAAAATTTTAGCTTGACTTTAATTATTACAAGTTCACTGTACTTTTAAATCCTTCCATTAGGGTGTCTGTTAGTATATGTGCACCCATATAATTTGTATTCACATTTCTCATTAAAAAAAATGTACAGTCACATGTACTGTACATTCTTTCATAGAAATAAATTCACAGTTTCCCTGACAGAGCACCTGGAACACTGTGTACTGACACCGGAAATCAATGTGTCTGTATTACACAGCTATGCCCAGATCAGTGTAGTACAGCAGTGCTGTAGAATATAAATTATTGGGAGGATGAGAGAGAAAGCAGAGTTCTTTGGTTACAATTCCTTGGGCTATTGGAATTTCTATCAGGTTTCAGCTTTATTGCTTTTTTGCTGACATATTATGAGTGCCCACTTCATCAGTAGTGTTAATGTACTGTTTGACATTGCTCAGAATGAACTGGTGTTTTCTAGTTGTAAATATATTCTGGTTACATGAACAGAGTTAATATATATGTCATTTTTCAGTTATTCAGGAAACATATCTTTCCTCTTGAAAATAGAAAAAAAAACAAAGTGTATTTCTACCATCTCATGATACTTCGGCCTCTTCTATTAGATATGAGTTCCAAGCATTCCAATTGAAAACAGTCTGACATTAATGCCTCATGATCTTAAACATTATCAAGTAAATTCTCTATTGTTGTGTAGGTTTTTCATAAAATGTGATTATTTTTTTGGATTAATTAAAGCACATTTAGATTATTGATCTGTTCTGTTACTAAGGGTAGACAGAACAGGCAATTAAATAAGCCAGCTGCCCCTAATTTCCAAATACAGCTGCAGGTTTAATATTTGTCCCTTGTTTTCAATTATGATCAAATGGTCATTTTTAACTTGTTACCCACTCAGCTGTCACCTATAAAAAGAGCTGACATACAGTATAATAGGCGAAGCCCGATTTCAGGATCAATTCTTAAGACGAGTCGAGTGATTTATGTACCTGGCACACATCACTGTGGGGCACAATTATTTTTATAGAATCCATGTGCTCCGAAGTGGCACTGTATTCATCAGGCAATGAACATCCTAATGGCATTTCCCATAGGAATTCATACCACTAACAGAAAACAGGGAGACTTAACACATGACTAGTATTAATGAACAATGGACAGAAGACAGCGCATGCTATGTTCATGCTCTGTCATCTGTTAATTATAAACGTTACTGCAGATAGTGGGATTATTTTACATAAGGCTCAATGATCCCTGTTATATGCTCTTTCATCTCAATTTATACTGCATCACCCCCTGCTATAGAGTGTGGCAAGTGCTTGCTTTAAATTGTATAAAACCAATCACTCTATGCAGACACTGAATGACAGGGGCAGTCATATTTGTCACAGACAGTCCCTATATGGAAAAAGGGATTTATAGAAGGTATGCAATGCGTACAGTCAGAGCCGTAACTAGACTTTTTGGTGCCCTGTGCCAGAGAGAGCATTGGCAACCCCCTATTTTTTAAATAGGGACATAAGATATTGCACCTCATGGGGAAGGGCCAAGGAAGAGATAGGGGAGGCCAGTAGATGCTGGGGATAAAAGAAGAGGAAGCTACAAGTGAGAATGATAATAAACAGGAAAATTGACAGGCCCAAACAGCGCCTCCTTCCCTGCGGTGCCCTTTGCCATGGCATAGGTCACACCACCCTAGTTACGGCCCTGCATACAGTACATCTTTAAAAATGCATTGAAAAGGGAGATAATTATATGGATAGAGCAGTAGTGTATATCGATGCTCTGTGAGACCAATGTTTTATTCTTATTCTTTTGTTAACACTTTGATTTGCTATATTAAGTCTCTGGACTATTAGCCGGATCTACAGTATTTAATTTTCACAGTTTGCAATGTCATTAAAACTACTTACTAATTGACCTTTTCTATTGATGTTGTGCAGCACAGTCAGATTTAAATTCTTCTTAATAGTGATAGTATTATAGTATAGTATTTAAAAGGGAAGCAATTCTAATGTCTCAGTGATTATTTATGTGATTCTTTTTATATGTCAATTGCAGATGAAATATGCATTTCTCATAGTATATTGCATATGCCAATTAATTTCTGACTACTGATTTCCATGGCAATGCCTAGATTTTTATGAGGGATCTCTAATGAGTCCTTGCTTCAGATGTTCCAGTTAGAGGTGCAAATTGTCAATAGTATTTTATGTATACAAAATTAATTATATGAATAAAACACAGTGGCAGGTAACAGATATAATCTTGCATAATTTCAGAAATAACGTTAATTCAGTGCACAAAATTTGTAGTTAGGCTCCAAAGAAAAGTTTCTATTATAAAGTGTTTTCTCAAACAAATATGAGACAAAAACGTAAAAATGTATTAATAAGTTTTGTTAAAAATAAAAAATGCTAAATACTACAAACACTTCTGTAACAAAAAATAATTTGGTAATATAAAATACCTGTTATGTCTGTAAAGTTTGTTAATTACAAGCTTAAACCAACTCAAACATGCTGTTTGTTTTCAAACTATGTGCATACAAATTTTACATTGTTGATTACTTTTTTTAGCCAATAATAATGGCAGAGCCATGGTTACAAAACCAACGACAAAATATCTAATCACATACAGGCAGCACTCCTTGGGTACTCAATAATCCAAACTTGTGAATCCATTACAGTGCAATGTTTCAGTGCAATGTTTCAGATGCATTTACTATATTACATCTTTCGTCAGAAAGAGTATTGCATGTATGTGTGTGTATATATATATACAATTGTTAAAGGGGAGGCCCTGCGCACTGAATCAGACTAAAATGTTTGGGGTGTGCTGCAGCTAATAAATAGGTCACCCTGACCTTGAACAGATAAATAAAAATGGTTATTCCTGTGCTACACAGTATATACACATTATGTATGTATGTATATATATATATATATATATATATATATATATGTATATATGTGTATATATATATATATTTATATATATATATATGTATATATATATATATATTTATATATATATATATGTATATATATATATATATATATTTATATATATATATATATATATATATTTATATATATATTTATATATATATATATATATATATGCACAATTGGCTTTGACCCATGGCACTCAAACATTTGCGGTGCCAGTGGTATGTGACCACACCGTTTAAATTAAAAAGATCATACAAACTCAGCACTCACCATTATGTACCAAACTGTACTTATAATTACAGGGAATGTTAGTTCCAAAGTATTGCAATAATTTGTCAAGCTGACCAACTACATCACAGACTTTCCATTCTGGTCAGTTCCTATGCTGACTCTCAAAAATATGAGCATTTGGCTCCAGGTATCACATAGATTGAAATACATATTATGCTTTTTCAATAGGTTTAGGTGCTAGCTCACTGGCTTAAAGAGACAGAACCACACCCAAGCATACTAACTAATGACACCTGTGGTATACTGTATGCTGACAAAATTTGAATTTACATACTGTATAAGAACATGGGGTGCAAGAGCAAGTGTGACCACAAAAATTTTACATAATCAACTATCTTTGACCCATGCCACTCAAACATCTGTGGTGCCAGTGGTATGTGACCACACCATTTAAATAAAAAAATCATACAAACTCAGCTCTCACCATTATATCCTAAACTGTACTTATAATTCCATGGAATTTTAGTTCCAAAGTATTGCAATAATGTGTCAAGCTGACCAACCACATCACGGTTTTCCCATTCTGGTCAGTCCTAAGCTGATTTTCAAAAATATGAGCACTTGGCTCTAGGTATCACATGGATTTAAACACATATTATGCTTTTCAAATAGGTTTAGGTGCTAGCTCACTGGCTTGAAGAGACAGAACCACACCCAAGCATACTAACTAATGACAAGGGTGGGGGGTGCTTGGACTGCTCAACCTAATTTTAAATATAATAGGAGGTGCTGCCATGCTGAGACTTGTAGTACAATACAGGGGCCATAGAATGCAGGTGCACACTCTAGGTACTAAGAACAATGATAGACAAAAAAATCCTGATAAACTCTACTATTAACATGGAGTATAAGTGAGGTTAGTACAAAAATGTTTGCCCATCCACCTCATCAAGGTGAACCCCCTAAGATGGGTCTCTAACATCCCTAATACTAACACATTACGTTACATTTATCCTGGCGTTACCTGTAATAGCGCCCATTCTAATATGCAAAAAGAAATGCAGGAACCTGGGCTGGTGAGTAAAAACAACTGAGGGCAGATGGGTGGGGGTGCAAATTCTAAATAGAAAGAGTCTCAACCTCCAAGTGTACAAAATATACACAAATAGAGTGTGTACCTGCATTCTATGTCCCCTGTATTATACAAACTAATGACCCCTGTGGTATATGCTGACAAAATTTGACTTACATATAAGAACATGGGGTGATTGATCCAGCCTTATTGCGGGACCATTGTTATATCTAGTCCTGTTATTCATTGCATCATCTTAAATTGTGCTGCGTTATTCCTTTTACATTATGGACCAGATGACTACTGCAGTTTGTATGTTATATGTCGTATTAGTTATGTCTTGTTAGCACTTATGGATATGTTCACCTATATTTATTTGTATGTAGTTTCAATACTCACACTAGTTGGTATCTAGTGTACTTTGATGCACTTATCATATTGCTGGATTTCTCTTGTTCATCATGTTGATGTTTATATTGTCTCCTTGGTGACCATTTGCATACACTCTGCATCCTGCCCTATTGTGTCTGCCGGTGGGTAGGCGTCATCCTTCCTAGCGTGACACGCCCGATGTCACGTGCAACGTGACGGTCCGGCCGCATGCTGATGACGTCGTTCACCCGGCGACCAACATGAGGGGTGCGGAAAGCACTTTACCACTGTTACACAGTCCTATAAAGGTATGTACTTTGTATCACTGTTGTATTCTTGATAAAAGTCCTCACCGACTGAAACGTCGAAACGTATACACCGTTTGTGTACCTGAGTCTTATTTACCAAGTCCTGTGAGTGCTGCTGCCTTCTACATATCCATACATCAGGTTTTTTCACCTCAGATGGCACCCAGGCAAGTATAATTTGGAAATGTGGAGTGCTGGCTCCAGTGACTTTGTTTTTCCAATTTTTTTTGCATATTGCTTAAAGATTGGCTTGCATGGCACCCCTTCACTGTGTAATCTGACTTTATCTGGACTGTCTTCGTGGAATTTTTCTTCGACTTATTTTACTGCAAGTGTATTTGGTCTCTTCTATCTGTTTTGTGGATTTTTTTCAGTATACTACTACAACTTTTTTGAATTTTGTCTATGTTTTGAATTTTTCTGCAGCACTATAAGATGATTATTTAATTAATTTTTCTAAATTTTTTCTGGCATTTATTATATATTTTGTTACTTACTAAATTGGAACATGACACAGATCAATAGCATTAATCCCATTAATCTTAGTACCCCTGCAGATGGGTACCCATGCAGCACCCCCTTAACCTTCAACTTCCCATTGGTGATGTTCTAAGTTTCAGTGAATCGGAGGCAGAACATTTATACTTTAAAGATTCTTTTCTACAGTCTGTAGGATCAGATTCAGCTGATGAATTGTACCACTCACTACTAAAACTTAAAAAGAAAGAGGTAGATTACTACCTTCACGGGGTGACGCTATCAGACTACCATAGAGAAAGAAAAATACCTAGAGAGTTTCACATCAAAAACATCCCCACTATAGGGAGAAACAACGTTGAGTTCTGCAGGAAATGGGTGGCAGTACTAAACAAATGTTCCCTGGACCTGATACTTCATGTTATTGAAGAATCGGGCAGGGAACTTAATGATATAAGGGACAGAATTAAGTCATTTGAAATTTCACATCTGTCATCCTTGTGCAGTGATACTTCAACAGACTGGATGACAAAATTTAATACACAGATCAATGATTATAAACGTGACTTAATTAAATATAAAAAAGAAAAATTAACCAAGGTTAATCTTGACTACCAGGAACAACGTGTATATACATGGGCAACTGGTAGAGCCCTTACAACACGACCCAATAAAGCTAAATTCTTCAAACGCAGACCTACTGCGGATACAGATTATTCTAGTGCCGCTAATTCTTCCCATAGTGACACAGATAACATTCCCATTCCAGTGTCCCAGAAACCCCCTTTAGGGGTATCCACGTGCGCTGAAAGAGGTGGAGGGCCCGCACGCGACGTGGAGGGCAGGGGAGGAGATCGAGGAAAAAGACCCTACAAAAAGAGAACATAATTGTCAATCTTTCCAGTAAAACTATAACTGATGCCGAAATTAGTCTTTTAAACAGAGGGTTATCCTTTGTGCCCACATGTAAATTTGATAGTTTCCTTTGGAAACAAGATCTGTGGAAATTTCACCGTAACCTAAAACTTAAAGAGTTTTATGCTACTAAAAACTCTGACACGTCAGCCTATTCCAAAGGTCCGATTGAGAGTAAATCCACCTTTGAACCCCAATCATTTAATGCGTCTATTAAGAGCTTTATAAGGTTGGTAGACCATCATGTCACCTTAGAGACCAAACATAGCCCTAAATCACACTTTAACCTCAGCAAAGACGAATTCCATGCCTTACGTGCATTAAGTAATGATAAGAACATTGTGATTCGCTCTGCCGATAAGGGCGGAGCAGTGGTTCTGCAAGACATAGGTGCTTATAATTATGAGATTTATCGACAATTGTCCGATCAACAAGTCTATATGAAACTAGAAAGTGATCCCACCAATCTCTATAAACTAGAGCTCGATCAAATCCATGATGATGCGATTTCCAACAACTGGCTTGATAACAATTTGGGCCAGAATCTTAAAACTGCCAAACCCGTTGTGCCTTTGATTTATACTTTGCCCAAAATACATAAGTCCCTTATTTCCCCGCCAGGACGACCCATTATATCTGCCAGAGGATCTTTATTTAGTGTAGTATCGAAATTTTTGGATTTTTATGTCCAGCCTTTACTGACAAGTGAACCTACTTTTTTGAATGATACCAATTCCTTTATTGATAAATTACTTCAATTACAGGATCTACCAACACAACCTTTACTTTGCACTATTGATGTAGTGGCATTGTACACTAGCATCCCTCATTCACAGGGGTTGGAATACATGAGAACCTTTTTGGAGTCTAAACATGAGT
Source organism: Taudactylus pleione (assembly GCA_031769625.1). NCBI lineage: Eukaryota > Metazoa > Chordata > Amphibia > Anura > Myobatrachidae > Taudactylus > Taudactylus pleione. The sequence continues at coordinate 2,114,336 of JAUIMM010000614.1, forward strand.
ATACTGGACCTAACATTGAGTTATTCATTTTACTCCTAGAAAAAACCCTCAAAAGGAATTATTTTTTCTTTGATAATGGTTTCTATCTGCAGAAGAAAGGATGCACAATGGGGTCCCATGTAGCACCTTCATTTGCCAATGTCTATATGTTCAAGATTGAACAAATGTTATTTCTATCGAACCCGGAATTCAACAAACATCTTGTATATTTCATCAGATACATAGATGATATTTTTGTTATTTGGTCTGGGACTTCGGCACAATTCTCTACAGCGATGGAACAAATAAATTTAATGCATGAACACATCAAATTCACCTATGAATGCAGCACACAGAATGTACATTATCTGGACGTCAACATCAGTTGGTCTGGCTCATCTTTGACTACAAATTTATACACAAAACCAACTGACTGCACCACTTTGCTGCATGCTGAGAGTTACCATCCAACACCACTTAAGAAGAGTTTACCATACTCCCAATTTTTGCGCATCAAGCGAATCACTAGTGACAGCAAGATGGCTGGTGAACAAATGGATTACATGATGAAAAAATTCTTGAATCGTGGTTATAATGAAGCGGAGCTTCTTAAAGCTAAATCCAGAGCTCTCATGAAATGTAATGACAGCCAAAATGAATGATCATCTGATAGACTTCACAAACCACCTACCATGTTTATCTCTCAGTACAATACCACGAGTAACTTTATTAACTCTACTGTCAAAAAGCTATACAAAAACAATTTTGTATATTATATATATATTTGTATTTTTCTCTAAATGAGATCTTTATTTACTGCGCACAGTGGTATAAAGTAATCACTACATTTTTATATTATTTTCCTCTAAAAGAGATGGTCAGACACGATCCATTCTTTTTCCCTTCGGGACCTGTATTGAAAAAAATGATTCTGCAGTATTCCACTATACTGATGTTTATATATACTGCTTTCATTTGCATTGAGATACCCCTGATGAAGTCCTGCTGAAGGACGAAAAGCGTCGGGTTGAATGTGTCTGTTTAAGGCCATATAAATTGATTCCACTGTCATGAGACAGAGGTTTCGGTGTGATCTACCAGTTTTTTGGCCAACTAACAGCACCTGGTCTAAAACATAGATGTAAGCATATTATATTGTGATCTGTTGGTTGTGTGTGAAATAAACTAATTTTCAAATATTATTTAACATTTGGCCGTGTTTTTTGGGTGTATTCTACTGGTGCAAGGGTGTATTTTCAGAAACCCTTTTGGATTGCTTTATGCTTCAAAAGACAGTCCCCCAGACTTCTCCCTGAAAAATGCTTTCAAGACTGTGTAAACCAAGTAGTATATAAAGATTACTTCTACAATTGTATGAACTAACCATTACCACAGGATGGTCATAAAAAGAGACTCTCTGGACATATCCATATATATACCGTCTAATAATTGGTTTGAAGGTTGCAAGATAGATTTAAATATGACATATTGTGTTTTAAAATTGTGATAATCATTTACTGTAAGCGCCCTATTTCTTCTTTTGTATATATATATATATATATATATATATATAGTGTGTATATATATATATATATATATATATATATAGTGTGTGTATATATATATATAGTGTGTATATATATATATATATAGTGTGTATATATATATATATATACAGTCAGGTGCATAAATATTGGGACATTGACAGAATTTTCATATTTTGGCCTCTATTCACCACCACAATGACTTTGAAATGAAACAAACAAGATGTGCTTTAACTGCAGACTTTCAGATTTAATTTGAGGGTAATTACATCCAAATCAGGTGAACGGTGTAGGAATTACAACGGTTTCTATATGTGCCTCCCACTTTTTAAGGGGCCAAGAGTAATGGGACAAACTAAACAATCCTAAATCTAACTTTCACTTTTTAATACTTTGTTGCAAATCCTTTGCAGGCAATTACAGCCTGAAGTCTGGAATACATAGACATCACCAGACGCTGGGTTTCATCCCTGGTGATGCTCTGCCAGGCCTCTACTGCAAATGTCTCAAGTTCCTGCTTGTTCTTGGGGCATTTTCCCTTCAGTTTTATCTTCATCAAGTGAAATGCATGCTCATTCGGATTCAGGTCAGGGGATTGACTTGGCCATTGCATAACATTCCACTTTTTAGCCTTAAAAAACTCTTTGGTTGATTTTGCAGTATGCTTCGGGTCATTGTCCATCTGCACTGTGAAGCGCTGTCCAATGAGTTCTGAAGCATTTGACTGAATATGAGCATATAATATTGCCCAAAACACTTCAGAATTCATTCTGCTGCTTTTGTCAGCAGTCACATCATCAATAAATACAAGGGAACCAGTTCCATTGGCAGCCATACATGCCCACGCCATGAAACTACCACCACCATGCTTCACTGATGAGGTGGTATGTTTTGGATCATGAGCAGTTCCTTTCCTTCTCCATACTCTTATCTTCCCATCACTCTGGTACAAGTTGATCTTTGTCTCATCTGTCCATAGGATGTTGTTGCAGAACTGTAATGGCTTTTTTAGATGTTGTTTGGCAAACTCTAATCTGGTCTTCCTGTTTTTGAGGCTCACCAATGCTTTACATCTTGTGGTGAACCCTCTATATTCACTCTTGTGAAGTCTTCTCTTGATTGTTGACTTTGACACATATACACCTACCTCCTGGAGAGTGTTCTTGATTTGACCAACTGTTGTGAAGGGATTTTTCTTCACCAGGGAAATAATTATTCTGTCATCCACTACAGTTGCTTTCTGTGGTCTTCCGGGTCTTTTGGTGTTGCTGAGCTTTTCGGTGCATTCTTTCTTTTAAAAAAATGTTCCAAACAGTTGATTTGGCCACACCTAATGTTTTTCTATCTCTCTGATGGGTTTGTTTTGATTTTTCAGCCTAATGATGGCTTGCTTCACTGATAGTGACAGCTCTTTGGATCTCATATTGAGAGTCAACAGCAACTGATTCCAAATACAAATGTCACACCTAGAATCAACTCCAGACCTTTTACCTACTTAATTAATAATTAAATAACGAGGGAATAGCCCACACCTGTCCATTAAATATCTTTTGAGTTGATAGTCCCATTACTTTTGGCCCCTTAAAAAGTGGGAGGCACATATAGAAACCTTTGTAATTCCTACACCGTTCACCTGATTTGGATGTAATTACCCTCAAATTAAATCTGAAAGTCTGCAGTTAAAGCACATCTTGTTTGTTTCATTTCAAAGCAATTGTGGTGGTGAACAGAGGCCAAAAAATGAAAATTCTGTCAATGTCCCAATATTTATGCACCTGACTGTATATAGTATATACATTATAAATATAGTGTATTTTGTCTGTCTGCATAATAAAAGCCATAATTATGCAACAACATGCATTAAACCAATCCAGCTTGTAAATAGTTGGGAACATTTTAAAATACTTTCAGGAAACATTAAGCAACTGAGTGGGTACATGATGCGTGATACTATCTCAGTGAGCTTTGGAGGATAATTTCCATAATGTTGTGTTTAGTGAATTAGAGTCTGACATGCTTTGTTTGCCTTTTAAGTACTCATATTCAATAAATATTAATTTATGTATAGTAAAAAGAAATTCATAGTAAGAATAACATCCAACATCTAGGAAATCAGACATTATATTGTGCAGTTGGTCAGCACAGAAAATAAGGGTTTATCCAGGAAAATATTTTAAATCATTGACTCTGGAAAATAAAGATAGTTTGCAATTATGTTTACTGTATGTATTTTATAAGTGTCAGATTTTCAAAATGAGTACAGTATGTGAAACAAATGTATTATACATTACATACACACTTTTGTATTTTTGGATATTTTATCTGTATTTAGAAATTAGTTGAATGAATCAGAATTGAATTAATGTTCTACAATCAGTTTTCTGATGTACCAAGCCCAACAGTAGTGTGTGTAGACTCACTTTACTTGGATAAAGTACACGTCTGAGGCAGTGGTGTAATGTGGGGGAGTCGAGCAGGGCACATGCAGCTGGGGGGTGCTGCCAGCCACTGACCACAGTCCACGGCATTTGCAGTCTGCAGCACTACATATTAAAACATACACGTCTGACTCTTCTTGGCTTCTGCACCAAAGGCCGGAGCTGGGCTGGAGTTCAATCATGAGCTTTGTCTTCCGGCTCCAGCACTGTGTGAAGGGTGTCATGATGTGTCTCCCACAGTGCCGAGCGAGACGGGAGCAGCAAACAGCAGGAATTCTGGTCAGTAAATTTTATGTGTTGTGTGTGTGTCTTATGTGTAAAAGGCACTACTGCTGGGAGAACTATATATATATTGGGCACTACTGGGGGCAATCTATAAGGGGCAATAATAGGGACACTATTTATTGGGCACTACTGGTGGCACTGTATAAGGGGCACGATATATTGGGCACTACTGGGGGCACTGCATAAGGAGCACTACTAGGGGCACTGTATAAGGGCCGCTGTATAAGGGGCACTATATATTGGGCACTGCATAAGGGGCACTATATAAGGGGCACTACTGGGGCAGTATATATTGGGCACTACTTACTAGGGCACTGCATAAGGGGCAATACTGGGGACACTATATATTGGGCACTGCATTAGGGGCACTGTAGAAGGGGCACTACTGGGGTCACTATATGTTAGCCACTACTGGGGGACTGCATAATGGGCACTACTGGGGGCACTGTATATTGGTTGTCGAAACTAGATTATTGGCTGAGACAAGATCAGTTTAAAATTGAATCGCAGCAACAGCATCTTGCGACTGGCCGCAAGATGCCATTTTAGATAAACTCACACTTTAGTACATGTGGCGATAATACTATTAGCAAGTTACGGCGATTCACCAGAAGCCTATTTCATGACTTTACGTATTATAAAGGATATATTTCAGAAATGACTTTACAGTATGCCAAAATTGATTGCATTAGCTGAATAAAGCAAATGACAACTTGCTTGTGCAGATAAGCTTCCTGGACAGTGTCTGCCCTCACTACAGGTGGTCTGGCTAGAATATACACCTACATTAGCAAGCTTCCTGCAATGACATGACTTCAAAGACTAGAGTGTCATCTTAGGTCTGTCTCTTGTAGCTGGGCTATTTGCATTTCACACAAGAGACTGGGAGAGTAAAGAGTTTTTCTTTTGAAGCCTGGGACAGGTGGGGGGGACTGCTGGCAGAGTGGGCATGTGGAACTATCTGGCTCAGCATGTCACACTGCTAAGATGTTCACTTAGTGAGAGTTAAGTGCACCCTTCCTCACACACACATTATTACGTCTTTATATCAAACCCCGAATACTCACACATTACATATTCACACATAAGGTTTAATAAGCTTTAAAGTGTATGATTTAAGTTGGTTCAGTTAGTTTAAATGCTGAGAAATAAAGATATTTGATAACTAAGGTATTATACATGCTAAACAAGTCGTGTTTGGTTTTGGACTGATGCGTACTCTTTTTACAGTATTCCGGTGTAATCGGTGGGGAGATCGCATCATGCATTCTCAAGTTATGGATCGCAGAGACTTCAAACAACAAAATGTATATTTTATGAACAACTGTTAGGATGACTGTTAGGGGGCGGGTGGGCAGAGACCCCTAGTTGTTGGAGGCTGGGTTGAGTCTATTTGAAGCAGCCAGTTAAATGCTCTGTAACAGATGGTTCCCCCATGGGAACCAATGGCATAAGCAAGAAACTTCTCTATTGTCCTGTCTATTCTGGGGGGTATAAACATGTGTGCTCAAACACTGGGTCTTTAGTCTTCTTGCTGAATGCTGATAGATGGAGGTTTTCTTTCTGAATGCCGGGATCTGGTCCAGAGTGCATGCATATGTATACTGTACTTGGGGTCTGTATAATTCCTTTGCGCTAAATTGTACACAGATCATAGGGTGTAACTGACTGTACTTTTTACTTGAATAATACTTTGTGCTTCGGAACCACATGTTCTGAGTCTGGAGTCTCTATTGTATGACTGCATACGCAAATTTGCATCATCCTTAGAGGTTTATAGGAAGGATTTTAGAAGGTACAGGCAGGGGTATATAGAGGTTCATTTTAATATCATCATGGTGCACTACTGGGGACACTGAATAAGGGGCACTTCGGGGGCACTGCGTAAGTGGTACTTCTGGGGCAACTGTATATGGTGCACTGCTGTGGGCACTATAATTTGGGCACTGAATAAGGGGCACTACTTATTAGGCACTTCTGGGGCTGCTGCATAAGGGGCACTACTAAGGGGAACAGTATAAAGGGCACTACCCTGATTAAGGGGCATTAATGGGGGCACTGCATAAAGGGCATTAATGAGGATACTACATAAATTGCACTGCCCAATGTATACTACAACAGGGGGCATTGCATAAGGGGCACTACTAAAGGGTGCATTGCCTAAGGGGCACTGCTATTGGGGACATTGCATAAGGGGCACTACTACAGAGGGCATTGAATAAGGGGCATTACTACTCTGGGCATTGCATAAGGGGAACTGCTACTGGGGCATTAGGGTATTCATATGGAATGGAAAGGAATGTTCCCAGAGTGACAAGAAACAGTGGTGTGTCATGTTGACATGCACCCGTTTTAAAGTGTCCAATTCCACTTTTTTTGTGCACACACATGGGGAGGCACCACTTTTCACCTTGCCCTGGGCTCCAAATACCCTAGTTATGCCACTGTTCTGAAGGAGTGACTTTTACATAAACATCATGTGATTATTTATTTCCATTGGCATATATTTAATGGCTGCAGAGTGTGCAGTATACATAAGCCCCTAGGTCTGGTCACACACTACACTAATTGAATATACTTAATTTATGGCCACCTCAGATGAAATCTCTGGCAAAATGGCACCAGTCCAATTGTCCCAGAAATATGCATATTAGAGAAAGAAATATCATTGGTGCCAGCATCATTTTCTCAGAAATACTGTATGTGCATGCTCACAAGATCCCCTGGCACTGGCACTACATATGTGCCAGTGCCAGGGGGTCAGCCCACTCAGAGACTGCACTTGGGCCCCCTCCTCTCATAAGATGCCAATGTCTACAGTATTGTTGTGCTAACATTGGCAGTATCATTATTGCCAACATTGGCCACTTAATAAGAGGGGGATATTTATACTATACTTGTATGACTGGACCAGGACAGCTTTCTTTTGGTATTTCAGATTTATATTTTTTATAGTTAAAGCAGTACAGAAGTAAAACAAGGCAACTAGAAAACCTATTTTTTACCATAAAAGTTTCTACAGTAATTTGTATCCAGTTATTACAATCCCACAATCTATAAAAAACAAAAAATATTTTTTGGTTATATACATGGGTAAACTAGGCAAATTTTTTATTTTACTCTTCAAAATATGTTTTAATTGATCTCTATTAGTAGAGTTGATCAAACATTTCTGGTGTAATATTTGTTTTACATTTGGCCAATATTTCACACATACAGTATGTAAGATACCATTTTGTTTAAAGAGTAATGAATTAACAAATGTGAATCCAGCTCTGTTCATACAGTAAACTATAAATTGTCCGAAATGTAATAAATAAATGCAGTGTAGAAAGGCATTCTGCAGAGCACAGAAGCTAAAAGCAACCTAAAACATTCACCAAAACACAAACAAAAAAAAACAAGGAACTCTTGGCTCACTGAGTACTGTGAGTCATGGCAGCTGTGAATGGGTTGTGCTACTGCTCCAGTAAAATGAATGTAATTGCGTATGAAAAGAATACAGCACTATCGAAGGCATACATCTAAGGTTGCTTTGGCAATCTTATATAATGCTTTTTCAAAGAGGCAGATGGATCACCCTGAAGGAACTTTTCTTGTTGCTGGAGACTTTAACAAAGCTAATTTAAAATCCGTTTTACCGAAATTTTATCAGAATGTATGGTCATACATCTTGTTGTATGTTAACCGACTTGGGGGCACAGTATTTTAGATCAGGTCTAGAATAGTATTAAGAATGCATATCAAGTTATTATGTGTACTCATGTTGGTTTTTCAGATCATCTAACGCTTTATTTAGTACCATTGTATATACACCTTGTTAAACACCTGAAAGCAGAGAGTAGTTTGTGTGTAGCCAAGGGAAGCCTTACAGGATTTCTTTGAGGGCCTGATTCAGCGCATGCGCACAATGGAGCTGGCTCTGTCGGGCGCATGCGCGAGACCCGGCTAGCGATGGGCAATCCATCGCTCCGGGTCTCGCACCAAAGGGGGCGAGCTGTCGATGTTGAGTGACAGCTCGCCCCCTTTGGTGGGCGGGCTGGGGAGGTGGCTGCCCAAACGGAGGCATTCCCATGAGAACACCTGCCATTTGGGGGCGGCCCCACTGACATCACGAGTGATGTCTGTGGAGAGACTCCGGCTCTGTTAGAGCCGAAATCTCTCTGGGGTTTGCGGCCAAAAGACCCTATAATCATGGCCGCTCGCAATAGCTGTGGGTGGTCACCCCCAGCTATGCGAGCGGCCAAGAGGCCAAGCCAAAATAAAAAGCCCGGCCCTGATTCAGAGCGAGCGCTCTGTCAGAGTGTCCAGCTCTGAATCAGGGCCTGAGTCTACTAACTAGGGAGTATTCATTTCACAATCTGTGGAGAATTAATGTTAATGTTGACTGTCTGGCTTCATCCATCTTGTCATACATTCATTGGTGTATATTGGGAATGTTATTGTTATGAAGTATGTTAAGCAGCTCTTTATTGAGAAGGTTTGGATGAACAGAATGGTACATTCACTGTTTTATGCTAGCAATCAGGCTTTTATCCTGCTGCATACAAAGAAGCTAGATCTAGCCCCCAAAAAAGGGATCATGAAGGCAAAAAAAAAGTAGTTAGCAAAAATTTAGTCTAAAGGCCTGATTCAGCAGCATTCGCAGATGCAACTGCGTACACAGATTGCCCGATTGTTCACTAGTGCACATGCGTAAAAACCGCACTGCGCATGTTCTGCGATCGCACTGATTACAGACGCACAGAAGAAGCCATCGCAGAGTGATGAGCGTGCATAAATTAGCCACTGTGATTGCATACGCTCATTGAATACTCATGAGCGTGCATAAATTAGCCACTGTGATTGCATACGCTCCTTGAGTACTCACTGGCGTGTGACGAGATTTGCAGTTTCTGAGGCTGGTCCGACCTGGTGTAAATTGTGCGTAAGGGGCCAATGTGCATCGTGGTACCAATGTATATGCCGAAGTGTGGCGTAGTGCCGATATAAGAAAGCAGCAGTGGGTGTCTTATTAAAGAAAATTGGTTACACTCTGGCGCTGCCAGATGTTACATAAAGAGAATATGGCATAAAGGAACGGCTTACTCTAAGAAAGAATCCATATAGAACCATTGATGTGATCCAAGAAGAGGGAATTTTTTCTACTTCCTTCTTTTCTTTCTTTTCCTGATGCCAAACAAATCCACGGTATTCTCAAAAAAACAAAGGGTATATAATAGTGCAATACCATTTGTATATTAAAAGGAATTTGTTGATACATATCAAACTCACATGTAGAAGTAAATATAAAAACATATAGCACCATCAGTGGGCGCAACAATAAATCAGGAAAGGGCTGGTACATCAGGTAACCTGTAGTTGGAATCACCTGAAAGGGGTAAGTAGGTTCCGGATACTGACTGCCTCCTTCCGCGGTCTCCGATGTTTCCAGTCTACTCCACCAAGAAATGCCAAATAACACCTGCTTAACGCGTTTCGGACCAGTTTGTCCTTCTTCAGAAGCATAACAAACTGGTCCGAAACGGATGTACCAGCCCTTTCCTGATTTATTGTTGCGCCCACTGATGGTGCTATATGTTTTTAAATTTACTTCTACATGTGAGTTTGATATGTATCAATAAATTCCTTTTAATATACAAATGGTATTGCACTATTATATACCCTTTGTTTTTTTGAGAATACCGTGGATTTGTTTGGCATCAGGAAAAGAAAGAAAAGAAGGAAGTAGAAAAAATTCCCTCTTCTTGGATCACATCAATGGTTCTATATGGATTCTTTCTTAGAGTAAGCCGTTCCTTTATGCCATATTCTCTTTATGTAACATCTGGCAGCGCCAGAGTGTAACCAATTTTCTTTATTGTGATATTTGTACAAAGGCTATTTTAAGGAAGCTTTTTTTGGTTTACACAGGCTGCAGTCAGTTGCGCAAGACTCAGAATTTTTGTTTGTGTATATATAGTGGGTGTCTTATGCCTGCTGCGATGTGGCAGACATTAGCATATATTCGTTACATGTGTTCCATATTGATTCGCAGCTGCATACGCATCTGCAATCCTTGCTGAATCAGGCCCTAAGTTTGATACTGATATGGACTCTAGAATCATGGGGAAGGGAATTCATAGTTTGACTGATTATAAACGTATATTCCCTTTTATTGTCCGTGTAGATGCTAAACTGGTGGAAAAGCAATTTTTGTGCCCATTTTGACAGGGAGTATTGCTCTATTGTTTCTAAATTGCCTCTCTCACATGATGATTCTGTATTGGTTCTCACTGAGTTTGAGGCTAGGAAAAGCCTGTTAGGTGTTAGTGCTCAAAAAGCGCATGGCCCTGATGATATACTGGGGAATGTGTTAAGAGTGATGAAATTTTTCAGATTTTTGTCTATGTATTCAATTTGTCCTTAGCATATTGGACTGTTCCTGAATGTTTTAAGAACTTGTTTAATTCCGGTCCCTAAAAATAATAAGGTTATGGGTCTTAATGATAATTGACTGATTGCACTGACCCAGTTAACTATGAAACGTTTTGAATAGTTGCTATTGATACGTGTGAAATGTCATCTCCCTATAGGTTTAATAGGTCGACTGGGGATGCTTTGACTTCTGTGGTGCATTCTTCGCTCTGCCATTTGGAAAGGCCTAAATACTTATGTTGAAGTACTTTTTGTTGATTTTAGTTCAATAGTTTACCTTATGTAATTTGATTTTAGATTTTTTAATTAATAGACCGCAGCAAGTTAAATTGGGAAATTTGAGGTTATCTGTTATTAGGATTAGAACTGGTTTCCTTCAAGGGTGTGTTTTAAGCTTTTCACATATGACTGTGTCCCATTGTGTCACAGTGTGCAGGGTACTGGAGCTGGCTTCCTGCAGGGTCTGTGATCCTCCAGTGGGTGAAGGTCCATCAGTGCCCACCACAGCGATCTCCATGTGGCCGGCAGTGGGAAGCAGACAGGGAACCCTGGCAGCTGCTGCTTCTGCCAACTTCTGAATCGAATGGCCGCGGCTCCAATAGGTAATTTAAAGGGCCAGGTGCGCCAAGTGTGATGTCATTCTGATGAATAAATTTAAATTCCTCCCTGTAAAAGGATATCTCTGAGCACTATTTAGTGCCAGAGTATAGTATCCCAAAAGTATAGCCAGAATATAGGCTCCCAAACCATACTCCAGTGTTCCTACCTGCTCCTTCCTGACCCTTGGCTTTGTTTGTGACCTGATTCTGTCTCCTCCCTTGTACTGCACTTGCTATTCCAGTTTTGACCTTGGCTTCATTCCTGACCTGATACTGTCTGATCCTTGGTATTGTCTTGCCCATTTGGTTCTGACCCGGCTTGTTGACTACATTTAATTTTTTACATTTATCATCAAAGGCAGTTCTGACAATTCAGTTAATGACAGCAAACACTGCACCTTAGAATACATGAGCATAGGCCTGGATACACACAGACACATAACAGAAAATAAGCAAATACACATTATTATTATTATTATTATTATTATTATTATTATTTATTAGTATTATTATTAGTATTATCATCATTTATTTATATGGCACCACAAATGATTCCGCAGCGCCTTACAAAGTACATAAACAAGTTGTAGACAAGCGACTTACAGAACAATACACTACAGGAGCAGCACGTGGATAATATAGATTGCTACATTAGCGTTCATCACACGCAGATAAGCAGCAGAGCATAAACACATAAAGGTAAATGTCCCAGCACTCTTTATGCTTAATAGTCAGTAGTTACAAAATCTATGGACCAACCAGGTCCTGGCACCCTAACACTAACCACAACCCCTGGCCTTTCATCTGGCCAGCATGTCCAGCATCAGGAGCAAGGAGCATCAGATGTGAGAGTTTTAAACCCTTCCAGCTCTCCAGTGAATACCAGAATACCTGTAAATGTAAAAACCTGGAATTCTACACCTCCACTGCTAATGCAACACACAGATTTCACTCCAGCCTCCCCTGGAGTGAGCTCATCCCAAAGGAATGTGGGCAATTCAGGTGGAAGACAACCCCTCTCTCCACAATATATATTATTTTGATCTCTATCCTAGTCTTCATCTTTATAATTTTGAATGTTCCATCTCCATATTTTATTTGACTATGTAGGTTCTGTGAAAACTAATAAAATTCTGAAAAGCATAAAAATGCAGATAAGCAATTTGATACTATGTAAGCTTTGATTTGACCACATGTTAAATATGGAGAAAATTATGAATACTAAGCTACAAAAAGGGCATTGGAGAATTAACGAGGGTTAACAAATAGTTAACATTATTAATTATGGAGGAGTTAATCTAGAGAAAGAATAGATATATGGGAATTGCTGTAGAAGTAACCTAATTGATATGCACAAATATATTCATGAACTTTTCATGGGAACAGCAAAGGTGACAATGGAATATCCACTGTGAAGAGCATAGAAGAGGGCCCTTTATAGGAAAAGTATCATGTAGAAATTCTTATCTGAAATAAGAAGGCATAATCATTAACTGGGCATAAAATTACTTTAGGCTAGGAACCTAACTGTGAATAATCTAGGGCATTAATATATATGAGGGATGATTGAAAAGTAATGAGACTGCCTCTGTTTTTCTGACCCATAAGTAGACGTGGCAATGCTATGCTGGTTATTCTGAAGATAATACGTTGTTTTGTCTGAACCTGTGGTTGGACTGCCGCAGTCTTCTTTGTTTGGTCACAGCGAGTGGATTATCTTTGTTCGTTTCATCATGACATAGGAGGAAGAAGTGTCTGTGAGATTACGTCAGAGATGTGTGATTAAATTTTGTGTTAAACTTGGAAAAGCGGAAATGAAACTCATGAAATGTTACAGCAATCATATGGTGGAGAAACAATTAGCTGTGCTGCAGTATTTCAGTTTTGGAAGCACTTCAAATAGTGTGATACATGAGTGACTGACGAAGTGCATTCTGGGACACCATTCACCGCCATTACAGATTTTAACATTGCCAAAGCTGCAAAGATGTTGCAAACTTTACATGAACTTTCAGCTTCACTCGGCATCTCATTTGAATGCGTTGAGACAAAGTAACTGAAAATGCATCGCGTGTGTGTCAGGTGGGTACCCAGAAATCTCACAGAAGAGCAGATGTGACGATGAGTTGAATTGTGCAAGAACACCATTTGAATGTTGGAGAGGATACACAATTTCCTGACATCGATTGTGATGTGTGAGGAATCGAGAATTCGTCATTATGATCCGGAATCCAAACAACAGACAAACAACCAGTGTATGGAAACATGCAAATTCGCCTCGAACTAAAAAATTCTGTGTGATTCCTTTGTCATGTAGTCATGCTTCTGCTATTCTTTGATGCCCACGGTATGATCCTACAGCACTGGGTTTCCCATGGACAGACAATTAATGGTGACTACTACACAAATGTCCTGAAAACCCATTTGCGTGGAGCCATGAGGAAGAAAAGCTCACATTTGCTGAAGAAACAGTGATTTTTGCTCCAAGACAATGCTCAACCACATGTTGCTGCTGTTGCATTGGCAGCACTGACTGAAATGAATGGGACAGCACTGGAACACCCTCCATATAGCCCAGACTTAGTATCCTGTGATTTCTGGGCATTCCCAACCCCGAAAAAATAACTGCATGGAAAGAAGTTCTCAACAGATGATGAAGTGAAAATTGCCACAGCTGCAACACTAAAAGTGATGTCACAAACCAGTCTACTGCATGTCTTTAAATCGTTGTTGAAATGCTGCAAGAAATGTATTGATTGTGAAGGACGCTACTTTGAAAATGAAAAATGTTCAGAATTTGTGAAGTCATCTGATTCTAGATAAAGAAAATCAGTCTCACTACTTTTCAATCAGCTCTAATATTTGTTCTCTCTCTTTCTTCTATTAATGAAAAATTACATCAGCAACAGGCTTATTTTTCCCCCTCTAGTTCAACATATACAGTAACTGAAATGTTGAATTTAATAAACACTCTTATTGACTATGTAACTACTGTAACACGGGATATAGAAATGAGGACTACAAACAGGCATATAACAGAAAATAAGCAAATAAACATAAAAGTAAATGTCCCAGCACTATTTGTGCTTAACAGTCAACAGTTACATATATGTGGACCTTCCCACTGGATTACTTGCTAATGCTGGCTGGCTACTCTTCCTGTAGTCAGGGCTACCCTTATTCAATATACACAGACATAGGGCCTGATTCAGAGCCACTCGTAAGTGGCAGCTCGTTCGCTCCGAGCGATGTTTGCCCAACTGCGCATGCGTACGGATCGTTATACGCATGCGCAAACCAGTCAGTGCGGCCGAAATTCATGTGCTCGCAAAATAGCGAATGCCTGCTAATTTGAGTGACAGGATGAGGTGTATGTGGGTGGTAACAGGGGAAGGTGCTTGAAAACGGGGAGTGGAGATCCGATCGCAGGCGTGCTTAAAGGTCAAAACGGGCGTTTTATGGGTGTGCATAATTAAAACAGCAGCGTCATTGACCACGTCACTGGGTTTTTTTTAAGCCAGAACTGCTCGCAAAATTGTGGTAGCAAAAACCAACCACAAGCACTGCGAGCAGTTCATACCCTGTTCGATGTACTCGATTAATCTAATAAATAGCGGACATGACGTAGGATGCGAGCGGCCAGGGGGCGTAGTTTCCCAAAAAACGACCGCAAGTTTTGTACGCTCGTTCAGACCTAGAGGCGTGAACAGACCGCAAACAGCGAACGGTTCATTTGAATAGCCACCCCTATTTTCAGGACGAGCGAGCGCTAATTGCGTCCGGCTCTGAATCAGGCCCATAATGCCCAAATATATATATATATATATATATATATATACATATATATATATATATAATGGCAAGGACCGAGCTACTGAAGTTGTTTTTGAACTTGGGACTAGTGCCTGAAATAAATTTTAAGCATGCCCTAGCACCCAGAATTTACTGGCCTAGTGAATACAAAATGTAAACAATTCCCATGGGCTAGATCTTTTGCAATGACCACTGCAATTCCAGAGCTTCTGACATCTTCACTGGCTTCCTGTCCTGCTATTTTATTATACCCTCACTGTTTTTGGTATCTTCAGGGCTCTGGTCCAGATTCCTGAGGTGTTCTTCCACCTTGCTACTGACAAACAGATGAGAGCATTGATTAACTTGCCAATAGTGCCACTTTTGAATGTCTGTGTAGTGATTGATACAGCTAGAATTCTTTTGGATTCAAGCTCGCTGGGACCTGCAGGAAGTGGCTGTATTTGGGGGATCCCTCTACATATACACACATTTTATCAGGGCAACTATCAAAAGGATAAAACCCATATAGGATGAAAGATTTACATATGTGGACTCCTGCTCTGCTATCTATTACTTCCTAGAGAAAATAACCACCAGGAGCTGTCACTAACATCTTGCAGATATGCTTTGGTGCACTGATTTGCTAATAATACATACAAGGGATGAGTGGGTTCGGTTCTTAGAGAACCACATCCACCCAAATTCGGCAATCTTGGGTGATCCGAGGCAAGCTCGGATCTCCCTGCCTGCCCCGGATCCCTCACCCAAGGCAAAACCTTGCGATCCCGCTGTCGGATTTTGTGGTTTTGTTTTGAGCGGGCTTAATGCTGATTGGCTGAGAGAGCCATCTGTCATGGCTCTCAGCCAATCAGTGTTAAACCCATTTAATATGCACACAGGAAGCAAAAGATGGCGCCCACCATCCCCCACTGCCTGACACCGCCGGCACCCCCCGCTGCCGACACCGCTGGCACCCCCACTGGCAGCATCCCTCACTGCCGACACCACTGCTACCGGCACCGCGGCACTGCTGACCCCTGCACTGCCGACACTACCAGCACTCCCACAATGAGGACACCATGGGCACCCCTGCACTGCCGACACAGTCAGCAAACCTTCACTGAGGACACTGCCAACATTGCCGATACCCTTCACTGAGGAAACTGCCAGCACCGCAGCACTGCCATTCCATGTACTGAGTACACTGTCTGCAACCCCTGCACTGTCGACACAGCCAGCAAATCTGTACTGAAGACCACTGGCACCCCACACTGCCGAAATCACCGGTACCCTTCACTGAGGACACTGCCAGCACCCTCGCACTACTGCCCCATGTATTGAGGACTCCGTCGTCGAACCCACACTGCCGCTACTCCCACACCAAGGGCATCCCTGCACAGCCAACACTGTCAGCACTTCTGCACTGAGGACACTGCTGATATGCCCGCTCTCCCGACACTATGCACTCAGGACACTGCCAGGGCCCCCACTCTGCCAATACTGATGGCACTTCCGCATTGAGGACACCGCCAGCACTCTGCACTGCCGACACTGCTGTCACAGTAAGTGCACTATTGGTGTATCCAACCCACACTGTATAACACACTGTATCTGTGTTGGAACTTAGAAGCTGAACTGCCACATGTTAGTGCCGCCCACTTTGTCACTTAGCTTAGTCAGCCAGCTAGCTGGATGCAACCTTTTGCCCTTAACTAGATGAAAAAAATAATATTGTGAGGTGGTCAAAATTGATTGGAAATGACTGGAAATAAATGTTATTTAGGTTAATAATACTGTAAGAACAAAAAAAGTTTCATTTTATGTGAATTTAGCTGTTTTTATATTTAAAAAAAAAAATCCAGATCCAAAACCAAAACCGAAAAACAAAACACCACGGAAAAAAATCCAAAACCAGGTCCAGGTCCAAAACCAAAACCCAGGGTGCACATCTCTAGTACATACTTTAAAAACGGTTTCTTGTCTGAAACTATGAACATATCAGCCCTCCGTAAACTGTCTGATAGATATTAATAAAAGCTTCTGGTGGCTCCTTCGCTCTAGCAATGAGCAAGTGGCAGAATAATGCATGGGCACATGCAATTATGCACTAACCTCCAGAGAGCTCTGTTCCATGCTGGGCAGCCTGTAAAGCAGTGACCATAAACACGCATCCAAGGCAGGAGGATGTCAATGTGTATTACATATTTTGGAGAGTTGTCAGCATGTGCTGTCATAGACTGATGAACCACCGCCATTTGTTCTGTAGTTAAAAAACATTGAGACACAGAGGAGAACTCGGTTTGCATTAAATTGCACTAATTATTATACATTATATAATCATGTAATTTTAAAAATAATGTAAAAAATAAAAATGTTTTATGGCTATGTAAAGTATGTTAACTGCCATCAGTTATACGGTTGTAACATTCTAACTCTGGGCCTGTTTCAGAGCAGCTCGTAAGCGGCCGCTCGTTCGCTCTGAGCGATGTTCACACAACTGCGCATGCACATGGGTCATAATGCGCATGCGCCAACCAGTCATTGTGGTCGGAAATTGAACGCTAGCAAAATAGCGAGTGTCTGCTAATTTGAGTGACAGGATGAGGCGTTTGTGGGTGGTAACAGGGGAAGGTGCTTGAAAATGGGGAGTGGAGATCCAAACGCAGGCGTGCCAAATGGTCAAAACGGGCATTTTAAGGGTGTGCATAATTAACAAAGCAGCGTCATCGACCACGTCACTTGGTTGTTTCTTAGCCTGAACTGTTCGCATGATTGCGGTAGGAAAATCCAGCCACAAGCACTGTGAGCAGTTCATACGCCTTTCGATGTACTCGATTAATCTAATAAATAGCGGAGATGACGTAGGATGCGAGCGGCCAGGGGGCGTTTTTACAAAATAGCGAGCGCATGTTTCATTCGCTCGCTCAGACATAGAGGCGTCAACAGACCGCAAAGAGCAAGCGCTCAATTTAAATAGCCGGCCCCTTTTTCTGAACGAGCGAGCGCAAATAGCGTCCGGCTCTGAATCAGGCCCTCTGACTGTTACCTTGTTACCTTAGCACCGGTCTTGACTGTGTGCTGCTTTTCTTATCATTTGACAGGTTACCACATGCTCTCAGGTACTGGCTTCCTAATTTTCCCTGACATATATAGCATGTTTCTGCAGGAATAAAGTTATGGAGATATAGAGAGACATAAATATGTGTTAGGATTTTATGTTCATTTTGTATCATTTTGTTTTATTTTTAATGCTTTGCTTGTTACCTCTTTTTTGGGCACTGCCATTTTTTTGTACCTTGAAATTAGTGCTTTATGGAATTTCTTGACTAATAGTGCATGTAAAGTTATAGTTTTCAATATTATCCAATGTACACATACAGTATACTGGGCCTGATTCAGAGCCGGACGCTCTGATCAGACCGCTCGCTCTGAATCAGGGCCCTCCTCCATTAAAATGGAGCTTCCTCCTGGACGCTTGTATAGCTGTGGGTCACCACCCACAGCATATACGAGCATCCAACAAGACCATCGGACTTGCGAAGGAAACCCTGCGGTCGGGTTTCCCAGCCACAAGCCCTGGAGTGATTTTGGCTCTATCAGAGCCAAAATCACTCCCACTGACATCACTAGTGATGTCAGTGGGGCCGGCTTCAGACGGTAGGCGTTCCCATGTGAACGCCTCCATCAGGCAGGCACGCCCCCGGCATGGCCACCAACATCGACAGCACGCCCCCTTTGGTGCGAGACCCGGAGTGATGGAAAGTCCTTCGCTCGCCGGGTCTCGCACATGCGCACGACAGAGCTCCCTCAGTCGTGCGCATGCGCAGTGGGGAACATCGACCCACGAGTGTACTGATGCTCGCGAGTGAATCTGAATGACCCCCACTGTGTTATATCCTTAAATAATCACATTGCCTGTTTGTAATAACATGGTGCATATGCAGAGTTGCCGACTTGTAGCTCCCTCCTTCTGGGAGGGAGCTGTCGGGCATCCTCAGCAGGGCAGCGTGTCCCATCAGATGGGGGCATGACCCGGACTATGACTAGTCAATGGGGTGGGGCATGGGCATGACAATGCGATCGCATCATCGCGGCCCTGCCCCCTCTTCACAATGCCAAGATAAATGGCAGTGTGAAGCAGGGGGTGGGGCCATGATGACGCGAATCGGGTCATTGGGCCCCCCGCTGATGGGGATAATACTGTCTTTGCGGGGGGAGCGGCGGCAAGCCAGATGGATCGCCGGGGACTGGGAGACCTACCTACCTTTCCGGGGGGCTGGGAGCGGCACCCGATTTTCGGGAGGCTACCGACCAAATAGGGAGGGTAGGTAAGTATGTGCATATGATTTATAGTAGTGTCCTGCTGCAGTACAGTACAAATAGTACCTGAGTCGTATACAATACCCTTTGTTCTTTTGGTGCCTTTAAGAATCATAGGACTCTCCTTGAGTGTACTGCACAAATCACCTGTCTGAGTTCCTCTGGATAGAAATAATTTTTACAGGCTTGTAGAACTTAAGTGAAATGCTTTCCTCCTGAAAAGAATTAAGACATTTCATTATACTTCTGTGGCCAAATGTGATAGGGTGAAAGTTTAGAAAATGTGAGAGTTCAGCAGTAAAACTCTCACACTAATACAAAGGTTCTCAAACTCGGTCCTCAGGACCCCAAACAGTGCATGTTTTCCATGTCTCCTAACAGAATCAAAAGAGAAATAAGTAGCTCCATCTGTGGATGTTTTCAAATATGTCAGTGAGTAATGACTACACCTGTGCTTCAACTGGGTGACCTGGAAAACGTGACCTGTGTGGGGTCCTGAGGACCGAGTTTGAGAACCACTGCACTAATACATTGATCGAGTTGTATTTTAAGTACAGGAAACACCTGGATGAGAGTTTAAATCATGAGAGTTTTTTGAGTCTGAAAAACATGCAAGTTTGCATGTTCTGTGACTTTATTACATTGGCTGAGTTTAAAAATGTGAGAGTTTTCTCTCACATTTTCTAAACTCTCACCCGATTACATTTGGCCCCACGTCTCCGTCACATCAGAAGGACAGATGAATAGTCTCCTTCCCTTATACCAAGTGGCTGGTCTTCCCACCAGCCATTCTGAAATCCCTTTAACAGTACACTGATACCAAGATGACTCATTTATTATTTGTTCTGATGGCAAACTGAGGGCCTGATTCAGAGCCGCTCGCAAAAAGTGAGCGCTCGCTCTGAATCAGGGCGGCCACTTTTTATTTTTAAACTGGCCTCCTGGCCGCTCACATAGCTGTGGGTGACCACCCACAGCTTTTGCGAGTGGCCAGGTGATGGTCACGACCATCACAACCATCAGGCTTGTGATGAGACCCTTGTGGTAGGGTCTCATTCCTGCAAGCCTCAGTGAGCTTCCTGCTCTAATAGAGCAGGAAGCTCATTACTGACATCACTAGTGATGTCAGTAAGACCGCCCTCAAATGGCAGCTAGCCCCCTCTCCCCGCCTACAAAACATTTGTAGCGAGCCCCGGAGCGTGTGCAATGCCCCACCATCGACCCACTTGCGAGCACATAGCGCTTGTGAGCGGGTCTGAATTAAGCCCTGAGTCTTTCTCAAATCTATAATTTGTGCTACTAACTTGAATTCTGTTTACTTGAATTGTTCCTTAAAAATAAGACAATTTTTAAATTTGCATACGTATATTTTTTTTTAAATAAATGTGCTATAATAATAAACAATGCTTGTACCCACTCTCCCTTGCATTGGGAAATAAATTTTGATTCAAGTTTCACATTTTTTAATTTCTTGCCAGTATTACCTAGTTTTGAAAAGCGATTTTATATGTTGGATGAGGGGATTTATCAATTATCTTATAGTAGATTACTTTTATACAGTATAGCAAAAAAAAAAACCTTTATTTTGTTTACAAGCCTTTATATTTTCTCTTTCTATACATGTAGATTTTGCAGTTGAACAAACAGAAGAAAAGAAAACAGAAGAAAAACTATACATACCACAACCTAGTAACATAAATAGTGCTTATCACCTTCTCAGGTAATAAAAAAGGACATGCAAATAAGTAAAATCTATCTCAAGTACATACTGGAACATACTGGAACATAAGTGCAAATTACAGTGCAAATAGGTGCATATCATGAAACCTAATATAATACAATCATCAACACAGAATGAAGAAGTATTTACACAGATTCAGTCTGGGGGGGGCAAGGCCCAATTGTATCATTTTATGGTCCAAGTTGCCAGGAGTACCGTGCTTGGCAAATTGATATTTTAACCATTTAGACGAAATGTCGTCAAATTTGGATACTGCATTTCTAGCAGAATAAACATTTATTTTATGGCTGATAGTAGCATTTACAAGAGATACCCATTTAACAAAGCATGGACCAATAGGAGCCATCCATGCTTGAACAATAGAGACTTTGGCCAAAGCATTATATACAAATTGTCTAATATACTTGTTCAAGAGTTTTTTTTCATCAAGGATTACAAATAAACATTCTCCAGGAGAGGATGGAGGGGAGGGGCATTCTCATCAAAATATAGCTCTTGCCAATGTTTATCAAAATATTTGTTCTATAGGACACAACCAAAAAAGATGCCAGAAGGTTGCCTGCAAGGCCAAACATCATATTACTAAAGTAAATTGCCAATGCTCTGAATAAACCATGTTGTGCAAACAAACAGGCACATTCCAACTCTAAGCACATCTACAAACACATGTACACTAATCACAACACAAACCCTTCCTATATGCAAACCCACCAACCACAGGTTTCAAGAACACGCTCACATCACACTGACCTTACATAAGAAAGAAAGTGAAGGGCTACAAAAATTATTTTTCTTTTATTACTCACTGCTTCAATCCACAGCCTACAACTGCCTAATGTATTCCACTAGTATTCCCCTTCTGCTCTGTAACCTGCCAGCTCCTACTTGTTAACTGTGCAATTTTTCAGACTCATAGGGGTATATTTACTAAAGTGCAGGTTTTTAGAAATGGAGATGTTGCCCAAGCAACCAATTAGATTCTACTTATCATTTCTCTAGCACCTTCTAGAAGATAATAGCTAGAATCTGATTGGTTGCTATGGGCAACATCTCCACTTCTGAAAACCCGCACTTTAGTAAATATACCCCATGATCTTCTACCTAGCCTTCACTGCCCTGCTGTCACATGCTGATTGCCATTTCATCCTTCCTACTTTCATATTAGTGGCTCCCGAAGTCTGTTCTTTACTGCTACTATATTTAGTAGGAAATAACAAAAATGTGGTGTCCACCATTTTCTGTACTGAAAGATGTACCAACCAATAGGAGATTTGGGTGTGCACTTAATCTATGATAATGTAAGTGACAGATTTAATAGCCATTCACAGTACAGGGAGGTTGAAGAGGCATCTAATTATAGTAAGATTGACAGAAGGACATACCTATTGCAGGACTGGAAGTGTAAAGAAGGAGGGTATATGGGCTCAACAGTGATGGTGACATGGACCAAACCACTTGAGGAAGCCATGTGACCAGAGACAAATGCTGGAGGAGAGTGATCTGCACACTGCTCCTCTACTGCTGAGGCACTAGGACCCTGGACTGGCAAAGAAAGGAGCCACCTCCGATCTTGCCCAGTTTGCTACTGTGCATGCACAATTCTCTGCAGGTTTTCTTCTCTCCTCCTTACTATGGTGAAGGACATGCCTCTGGTTGTTTCCTACAGCAGAGACTGTGTGTTAGTGACAACAACCCCTATACCACTGTGTCATCAACTGCTATATAATGCATCCATTGTCACTACTACCCTCTCTCTCTCTCTCTCTCTCTCTCTCTATATATATATATATATATATATATATATATATATAGGGAATGATGCTGCGGCACTCACGGGTCTTGTATAGAAAGAATAATTACAACTCAGGGGACATTCGTTCAATGTTTTAGTCTATCGACTTTTATCAATAACAAAGTTCTTGATAAAAGTCGATAGACTGAAACGTTGAACGAACGTCCCCTGAGTTGGAGTTATTCTTTCTATACAAGACCCGTGAGTGCGGCAGCTTCATTCCCTATAAACATAAGTATTCATTTACTTCTGATGGCACCTGGGCATTTTTGATATTTGTGTGGAGTGCTAGCCTTATTTATTTTGTATATATATAATTTAGGGGTGAGTGTGTTCGGTTTCACTCGGTTCCGTTCGGTTTTAAAAACCGAATCTTATTGGCTATCCAAAACTTGTGATAGCTGATAGCCAATAAGATTTGGTTTTTAAATCCGAACGGAACCGAGTAGAACTGAACCCACTCACCCCTAATATATATATATATATATATATATTTATTTACAGGATGTGTTCTACACCACCGGCATTAACCCCATATGTTTCTGGCTGCACCTGGAGATGCAGCATACTTTTTAACTCTGTGTTATTCTGCACCTGCTTTCTAAAGGTTAATAAACCAATCCCTGTTTAAGTTATATAACATGTGGACTAACCTTCCTCACAAACCACTGAAACCTTTTTACCATCACAGGATTTGCCAATAACAAAATGCATTGGGACACAGTCACTCAACTTGTTACTTTGAATGCATGAGGAATGTAGTAGAAAGTTGCATGCACTGTATTATCTTCTACTAGCTGGGATTCCCGGCACTGCCCGGGTTGAAGACTGGATCCTCAAGTAAACCTGCAGCCCTTATTTGTTTACATTGTCCTTGCTTATAACCACATTTCATTGATACTGAAAAGGACCCCACTGTTTGCTAACATGCATGCAAACAGTGGCATAAATGCAAGGGGTGTGGCTGTTATGGTGCTCGAACTGTTTCTCTGGCCCACTGCTCCCCCGGCACCCAGTGATGCACACAAGGTGGCCTGGTCCAGTTGAGGCCATCATGAGGTGCCTGGGTGTCAGAGTTGATTTTGTGCCAGCCCGCTAGCTGATTACAGCTGGAGCACCGACAGACAGACATGTGGAGACAGTGCCACCAGTCGAGAGGGAATGAGAGCTCATGAACTGCCTGCCAATCTGCAGTAGCAGCTCCTAATTGGCTGCAAGTCCACAAGCTTTGATTGGTTCGCAACCAGTGCCAGATTCAACTTGAACCAGCGCTGTCTATCCAGGTGTGCTGCTGCCTGCTGGTGTGCCAACTGTAATTAGCAGCAGTCTGACACCAAATCCACACCTGCTGGCTGCTGATGGCACACATGGGGAGGCGAGAGGATGCTGGAGGAACATGGGGAGGTGATTTGATGGGGAGGCATAATGTGTAAGGGGCAATACTGTGTGGCATAATGTGTAAGGGGCACTACTATTGTGTGGAATAATGTGTTATATGGTGCACTACTACTATGTGGCATAATCTGTAGCATTACTGTGTGGTATAATGTATAAGGGGCATTACTGTGTAATGTAAGGAACATTACTGTGTGGCATAATGTATAAGGGGCACTACTACTGCGAGGCATAATGTGTATAAGGTGTACTACTGTGTGGCATAACCTGAATGGACTTTGTGTGGCATAACATGAATGGGATCTGTGTGGGGGCAATTGTTTTTTAGCTCTGGGGGGCCCTTTTAAGATCTTGCTATGTGGCCCATAAAGTTCTAGTTGCAGCCAACCATGCAAACACAGAGGGCTGACTAATATATACAGTATGATCACTTTAAAAATGACAAACTCTGGATTTAATATGAACTTGCATGAGTCATAAAGTTTGTCATTTGCTCAGACTGAGTTTAAAAGGAAACTGGAGCTAGCCCCGGAACCTGTGTAATTTACGTGTCCCCATTTTTAGGGATTGTCTGACAGTGTGTGACCCTGTTGATAAAGTTCAAACCTAGGCATAAACCTAATCCTGGTCAAACTGCACCGCCATGCCAAATTTGGTTGAGCTTTCTTGCTTATTTTATAGATGTCAGATTGTAGGTATACTGGTATATGGTGGTTGCACAAGTGCCAGAGTTATTCACCACTAAAGTCTGTTTTCAACATTGGGCCTGATTCAGAGATGTACACAAACCCAATGGTTTGCGTACATCTCCGATGGTTACTGATCGGCGCATGCACAGGATCTGTACTCTGCATATGCCAATCAGGGTCTGAGAGACTGCTTGCAGTGCCCATAAGCCAATTGCATGATAGAGCTCCTGCAGTCATTTGGGGCTGTAACAAACGTCTTAGTGATGGTAATTCAATGCTGCATCTATGGCTGCAGCACTCCAAACTGCAATATCAGCAGGAGGCTTCTTTTGTCCTTAGATGCCCCCTGCAGCAGTAGCATATTCCCTATATGGAATTGCAAAACCACAATGTACAAAGATGCAGCAGTAGTGCAATACTGAACAACTATGAATCAGGCCCATTACTTATAAGTTTGATAAGTGTGACTCACCTTCCCTCACTTACATGCACTGCAATACAGCGGATTGGTATAAGAATACTTCAAAGACCAGCAAACATTAGAGAGGAAACTGGGTGAATAACGTCATCTCACCTTATAACTAAGGACCTGATTTGGAGATGGACGGATTTACACAGCTGCACACAAGCGGCCATGCAAATCTGCCCATCTCTGAAGCAAATGCTGAAGGAGGTGTCAGACACCTCCTTGTTGCATTTGCGATCCCAGTACTACGACCGATGTCACAGGCTGGGATCACAATCAGAACCATCGTGAAGGTTGCTCTTTCGGTCACTGTGCTGGAGCTGGCCAGCAGCCTGGCCAGTGCCTGATCACACAAGAAGCCAGGAATCTGCATCCACCGACACAGACCCTAGCCTCGTCCCCCCGGAATGCAGAGGTGATTCTGCGAAGGTCCCTAAACATTGGAGATGTACGGTCATCCTCTGACACACATCTCTGAATCAGGCCCTAAGATCAGTAGTACCTAATACTGTTAGATTTATGATTATTTGAGGTGGAATATCATGGTATGCGGATTTAAGAGTTAAACCGAAAGGATGATAAAACAGATACAGGAGACACAGTATACACATTGCTGCTTACCAAGGATACAGACCATGGACAAATAAAGCTTTGGCCATTTGTAGTTGTTCATGGGACATATAATGGAGCCAGCTATTGATATGTTTGTAATTGAATATAGTGAAATTTTTTAAAGGGCCAAGAGGTTCATTTGTTTTTCAAATAAAGCACCACAATGGGGAGGAAATTTGATCTCAGTGACCGCGTAATAATTGTTGGCATCATTCGGGGTGGTTTGAGTGCTGATCTCAGGGATGGAGTAAAGAGGGGCGACAGGGGCGGACGTCCCTGGCCCCACACATAGAGGCGCCCCCACTACCAGGGCCCGCTGTCTGCACTGACCGCTACTGTAGTGCAGACCGCAGTGAGCGCGGTCCACACTACAGAGTAACAAACACACAGAAACCAGTGGCGACTGTGTGTTTGTAATAGCAGCCGATGAGAGTCAGAGAGACTTTCAGGCTGCTGAGTCAATGGAGGGAGCCGGCTGGAGCTCACTCGTGAGCTCCACCTTCCGGATCCCCCCGCAGCTGATGATGGGAGAGATGGTCATGACGTCTCCTATGGTGCAGGAGAAGAGCGGACCAGGACTCAGAGTGGCCAGCTGCTGTCGCGTCAGGAGCGGGGATTCAGGTAAGTAGTTTTTTTTCTTCTTTGTGTGTGTGCAAGAGGCAATGGCACTGTATAGAGGGGCCGCTATAGGGGTCACTGTATAGGAGGGCTGCTTCATGGGGTCACTGTATAGGAGGGCTGCTTCATGGGGGCTTCATGGGGGCACTGTATAGGGGGGCTACTACTGGATGCAATGCATAGGGGGGACTACTACTAGGGGCACTGCATAGGGGGGACTACAACTGGGGGCACTGTATAGGGGGACTACTACTGGGGGCAATGCATAGCAGGGACTAATACTGGGGCACTATATAAGAAGCACTGCATAGGGGGACCACTACTGGGGGCACTGTATAAGGGGGACCACTACTGAGAGCACTATATAAGGGGCACTGCATTGGGGGGCACTACTACAGGGGCACTGCATAGGGGGGAACCTTTACTGGGTGCACTACATAAGGGGCAACTCTACTGGGGACTTTGCATAAGGGGCACTACTACAGTGGGCATTGCAAGAGGGGCATTAATACTGGGGCCATTAAGGTGCATAGAAAGAGACAAGAAATGGTGGTATATAGGGCCCCCCACAAGTTTGTTGCCCCTGGGCCCCCACATACTTTAATCCAGCCCTGGCTGATCTCATGGGATTTTCAAATCAACAGTCTCTATATTTTACAGAGAATGGCGGGCAAAACAAAAATCATTGAGTGAGCAGAAAATCTATGGGTCAGAATGTCTTGTTAATGAAAGAGGTCAAAGGAGACTGGCCAGACTGGTTAAGAAGACAGGAAAGTACAAGCAATTCAGATAACCATGTGTTACAAGAGTGGTTACAGATGAGAAATTAGTCATTAAATATGTTTTTGTTACTGTTACATGCCAGGTGTATGTTTTTAAGATATTAATGCAACAGATGACATTGTATGCATATAGGGGTTGATTCAATTAGACGCGAGGGGGCGAGTTGACATTGTAAGTTTGGGGAAGCTCCGCAAACAGCCGCACTACTCTCCCCATTGTGGCCCTATCTCACATATGAGGCTGCAAACAAAAATTTGCAATCTGACAGTTCCATAAGTGCGGCATATAGCCATACTACTTCACGGACATCTCTAAGTCACGTCTCATTGAATTTACCCCATTGTGTGTTACATGTGACAATGTCAACAATTGTGTCATGCAAAACTGCAGTATGGGTACAAGATATATGTGACAGAAAAGAACTTCAAGATTTTAGCAGCCTCTATCTCCTGGTTATACCAAAATGTGTATTTTGCAAAGATATTGTGGGAAAACAGTGTGGTGCTTAAATAATGAAATAAAAAATTCAAAATAATAAAATTTAAAACAAATAAAATACTTTCCTTAAAACATCTGTGTATTCTTTAATAAATGTGAGAATATCTTGAGGTTGAGTGTATAGAATCAATGTTAAAAGGTAATAATAGTGTGATACCTCCTTTAAAAGTTGAATGTATAATTTACAGCAAATCAATAAAACATTAAATAAATAGACAGATTCAAGATGTAGATAGGCGTAATGGGACTGGTAAAGACAGAGGGCCTGATTCAGACCCGGACGCAAGTGGCCTTTCGCTCGTCCGCCGTACGAGCGGAAAAATGTAAATTCAAGCGCTCGCTCGTATGTTCGATCGCAGCTAATCTTCCGCCCCATAGTCTCCCAACCCCTCCTCTAGCTAGCGAACGTTCGAAATAGCGACCGTCCGTCTCCTCTTTGGTTGCAGGGAACGCTCGCACAAGTCAAATCCGGAAGTGGCCCTGTCAGTTTTTGATTGCCTGCTATTTCATTCAGGAAACATACTTGAATCGATTAATAGCAATCACTATATTAATTAGCTTAATTGTTATTCACATGTTTGCAATCCTTTTTTTTCAATGTCAATAAACTTTATTATTGTTAGTGTGTGTAATTGCTTCCGCAGAATACGTACGGTTGGACCAAGGGGATGGTTTTTCAAAATTAAAAGTTTGTTTGAATGCTACTCTTGTTTAGCATTTTTTTTCCTAGCCCGATTTCTCATCTTTTTTATTAATATTTAAATTTGCTTACGCATGTCACTGCATCAAGCCTATCATAACTCACATTATATTTGTGAGGATGTAGGTCACATGACTCATACAATAACCAATAGAATGCTTTTTGTTAATTTACAAAGTACATTAGCCAATCAAAATTTTTCTATGCCCTTTATTAAAACTGTTTTGTGTAAAAAAAATCATTGCCATCATGAGAGCTGCAGCTTTTTGTAGATGTGAGCTCCTGGTCCTCACTGATGTGATGGACCAGGGAATCACACACCAGCCGCACTCCATCACTAACCTCCGCAAGTGGCTGGCCTACGCGGAGGTGCGGCGCCGCCTGCGTAGGATCGGCTACCGCAGGAATATCGGCCAACTGGAGAGGAGGTGGTCCGATCTGGGGTGCAGATCCCCACGCCTGTTGGCCAATTTGCGTCAGCAAATCGAGGAAAGTAAGTGTTTTTTTTTATTATATTTAAAATGTAAGCATACCTGCGTGTGCATGTTTGCTGTATAGCCCTGTTTCTTTATTTTGGACATACCTACGTGTGCATGTTTACTGTATAGCCCTGTTTCTTTATTTTGGACATACCTGCGTGTGCATGTTTACTGTATAGCCTTGTTTCTTTATTTTGGACATACCTGCGTGTGCATGTTTACTGTATAGCCCTGTTTCTTTATTTTGGACATACCTGCGTGTACATGTTTACTGTATAGCCCTGTTTCTTTATTTTGGACATACCTGTGTGTGCATGTTTACTGTATAGCCCTGTTTCTTTTTCTTTTTTTTTTTGGTGTGTAAATTGTTGAAACAAAAAATTAAATATGTAATAATCGAAATTTTTCAACATCATTTAGGGGCTGAGCGCAGATTACAACGTCGCCAACGTCTGCGATGTCGGGCACATCCCCTGTCCCCCACTCCCACCCAAACCTCCTCTGCCCATCCTTCCCCAAATTCCCCCTCCAACCCAGACCTGGCTGACCGTGAGGCCCCTCCCTCTCCTCACATTCCCTTCCCTCCCAATTCACACTCCCCTCAACCCCCCCTCTCTTTTCCTCACTCTCAACTTCATCCCATATCACCCCTCCTCCGTCCCTGCTGCACTGGCCCACCTCTGATGAGGAAGATTTTGGGGCTTCAGGACCAGGCACCATTAGGACCGGTATGTTTCGCTTTAAAACTATGGCTGTTTTTTCATTATTTTGATTTTGGTTGATGTTGTCCTTTTGTCTGTGCATGTCAAAATTGTAAAGTATTTCTAATGTTTTTGATATATATCTTTGTGAAACAATGTCTAGGATGTTTTCCCCTTACACATATGACACATGTCCAAACACTCATACTTGTGTCTTTCTTGTTTACGTTACCAACAAATGTTATATTTTTGCGTAGTTATAACTCGCTTTTATGTTATTTTTGCCATAGATTTTTTGGCTTTGTTTTTCGACAATCTTTTCATTTGGCATTCCTTTTGTTTTGGAGTTTTTTATTGTCATCTTTTTTTGTACAGTATGATTTTTTAGTTGTTTTTTCACATATAAATTAAGGTGCCATTTTAGTAATCCGCCCATTTTTTTTCCAACAGAGGACCAGAGGCGTAACGCTAAAATGTGTGCAGGCTTGCTGAATTTGAGTGGCCATGTAGTTGCCATGCTTGTGGCCTTGGATCACACTTTGGCACGCCTGCGCCACTAATTATTTTGTTGCACTCCAAAAATGTCTAAAAAAATTAAATTTATTTTGAGTTATTTTAGTCTCATTCCTTGTGTGTAAATCTTAGATTGTTGAACCTTACATAAGTCTACTATTTGTCCATGATTTTTTAAGAAATGTAAATGTGTTTGTCGAAAGCTCAAGTAAGTATGTAAGCTTGCACATTAAACACATAACAATACCAATAGGTTTGGGTGAAGTAACCTCAAAATGTGTTTTTTTCTTGGTGTGGGTAATGTTAAATTTAAAGTTACCTGCTTAGGCCTACAATTGCAAACATACTGATTCACCATAATACCTTTGGTGTTTGTTTTTAGCAACAAAGCAGGGTACTAAACTTTTACAAATAAGAACTTACAGTATTAGGCATTAAGCAACTTTGCATTTTTAGAAACAGGTTACACTTGGTTGTAATTTACGATGGAAATCGTTGGTAAACGTCAAATAAAATTTTAATACAAACAAATAACACACATTAGTTCTCAAAATAGTATGCTACATTTAGTGGGAAGACATCCTCAGGCAAGGTATCCTCTGGCTACATTGGGACACCACTCCTTATGGCTATGTTGTGAAATATCCCACACAGGACCACAATTTTCGAAACCATAGCCGTCAAATACACGAGGTCGCCACCAGAGCGGTGGAGGCATCTGAATCGGCCTTTTAAAAGGCCGATACAGCATGCCACCACCTGCCTGGTGGCTGTAACTGTGGAATTATACTCACTTTGTGGCCCTGGTGTGGGAGCCAAATAAGGAGGGAGCAGCCAGGGCATGCAAGGGTAACCACTGTCTCCTGTGAAAACAGATAAAAAAACATCAGGACCATTGTGTAACAAGCTTTGCATTGGTTTCAACAGAAGGTGTCAACTTACCCAGAAGCCACGCATCACCAGCTTGTAGGTTGTTTAATTTGTGCCAAATCCCTGATTGCCGGATGACAAAGAAATCATGTGCACTGCTGGGGAATTTGGCATTCAAGGACAGGATCTGGAGGGAGGCATCACATACCACCATTACATTCATCGAGTGAAAGTGATTTCGGTTCCTAAATATAGCCTCCAGCCTTGCTGGAGGCTGAAGTGGTATGTGAGTGCCATCTACAACCCCTATGATGTGTGGGAAGCCAGCTATTTGATAAAAATTAGCCTTTGCCACATATCCAATGACATTTTAATAAAATGATGGAGGTGTTTGAAAAGGGCCTCCATCACTGCCCTCAGGATCCTTGAAAAGGAGGATTGGGAAATTCCAGCAACTATTCCCACAGTGGTTTGAAAGGATCCTGAGGCAAAAAAATGTGACACCAACATTAATTGGGTAAGTGGTGGTATTGCTGTAGGACTGTCAATTTGCCACTCAAGATCACTGTCTATTAATGAGAGAGTGTCTATGATGAGTTGTGGCGGAAGACGGTAGCACCTTAATACCTCATCATCTGGCATTCCAAAAAGGGTGACACGTGTTCTATATATCTGGGGCCTTGCATGCCTACAAGGCCTACGCCTGGGACGCAGTTGAGGTTGGTCGGGTTCTGGAACCATGGCCAATATAATACGACCAACATCAACCTGAAATGTTAAGCAAGGTAGTTATAGGTTTAGACAAATGTGTTAAGAAAAATATACTTATCTTTTCCAACAAAACCAAAGATGCTTACAGGCCTGGGACATGTCATGGGAAAATCAACCTACATTTCAAAATTATAAATTTTTGCAGATATTAATTTCTAAAACTAGGATTTTTGAAAACATTCGTATTCTAAAAAATAGAGAAGGGAGCACACATTAGTTCTCAAAATAGTATGCTACATTTAGTGGGAAGACATGATTTTACACAGAAAAATTGAAAACACATTAGTTCGCTAAATAGTATGCTAATTTTACAGATGAATAAAGATACATTAGTTCGCTAAATAGTACGCTAATTTTACAGATGAATAAGGATACATTAGTTCGCAAAATAGTATGCTAATTTTACAGATGAATAAGGATACATTAGTTTGCTAAATAGTACGCTAATTTTACAGATGAATAAGGATACATTAGTTCGCTAAATAGTACGCTAATTTTACAGTTGAATAAGGATACATTAGTTCTCTAAATAGTACGCTAATTTTACAGATGAATAAGGATACATTAGTTCGCTTAATAGTACGCTAATTTTACAGATGAATAAGGATACATTAGTTCGCTAAATAGTACGCTACATTTAGTGGTAAGACATGATTGTTCACAGAAAAAAAACATTACTTTGCGAAACATATGCTAAGTCCAACACATTGAATTTGTAAAATCATGAAACCAAAAACACTTACCAAAAACAGACAAATATCCCAAAGTTCAAAAACTTCACTCGGTCACTGCCAAAATAACTGTAAAAAAAAAAATTAGAAAACAATGTAAACTATTTCCTTTTGTTTTTTACGGTGGTTTTGTTAAATACTTACTCAAAAAAATGCAAATCAAAAAAGCAAAAAAAGATAAAAAAATGGTAACGGAAAATAACAAAGAAAAAAAGCCAAAATATCAAAATAAACCAGTCCTCCTTCTTCAAACCAATCGCAAAAAATCAACCACCACTAAACCTCCAACACTCCAAACATGCCACTTCGACTCGAGTCACACCAAGCCATAAATAGGCTTTATTTTCCTGCTCAATAGGAGCGCACAAGGAAAGATGCGGCCAAATAATGCTGATGCATGTATAAAAACGTCACTGAAGGCCAAAATCGGTCTGCTATATTGACCAAAAAAATTAGTACAGAGCAGCCAAGTACTAGCCAATAGGCACCATGTAAGTGTTTTTTATTTTTATGGAAAAATGAGTATGTTGAACATTACATTTTAAAACATTTTACTAAAAATCTTTTTAAACATTTAAAAAAAAAAGGTGTGGAGGATGCCATGGAAGAGGCTGCTGGCCGTAGTAGGCAAACTAGGGCCAAAATAAAAGGCAGCCACAATTCACAAGGAAGGAGATGGAGATTTTGGTGCAAATGTGCAATGACAACCTGGCACAGGCACCAAGGAATATGGGTGCAACCCAGAGATGGAAACTGTGGGACGACATAGCCAGTGGTGTCAATGGTGTGGGTGAGTTTGAACGTTCAACCCGGGAGGTCAAACGCCGGTACATAAAAACTACATTTTATTAAAAAGTGT
Source organism: Taudactylus pleione (assembly GCA_031769625.1). NCBI lineage: Eukaryota > Metazoa > Chordata > Amphibia > Anura > Myobatrachidae > Taudactylus > Taudactylus pleione. The sequence goes on from JAUIMM010000614.1 coordinate 2,147,931, forward strand.
TTACAAGTCAAAATACTGCCGGAATAATGCCAAAATTTAAACCAACAGATGGAGCGACTTCAAATATCGGCTTAGACAAAAACTGGCTGATAGGGCTAGGCATGCAGGGGGGACAGGTGGGGGTCCCACCCCTGTGTCACTTGAGCTCACAGATTTGGAGGAGCTGGCCCAGGGGTGTGTGCAGGATGAGGTGGTGTTTGCCATGTCGAACATGGATACCGACATGCCAGATTTTGCGGCTCCTCATGTTGCCCCAGGTAAATGTTGTAAGGTTACCAACACCAAAATTTTTTTGACAATAGCTAGATTATAATTTTACTCTTTTCTCTTTTTTCTCACAGAGACACAGGCAGATGAGTCTGTTCCAGAGGTGAGCTTTGGCCGCAGAATTTCTCCTGGCTCTGCAGGGGAGGAAGCAGTAGATCCGGTTGGGGACCCTATGAAAGACAGTCCAGGGTATTCCCCCTCGCAGGCAGTGGCCCTCCTCCCTGATCTCAATGGTAAAACGGATCATCAGACCGAGATTCTGCTGAGGATGGACGCCAATCTGCTACGGGTGGTGGACGCCCTGGAGCAAAGTGCTGCGGCCAACGTGACCATTGTTAAGGCCCTTGCGGAAAATACTGGGGCCAACGTGCGAATAGCAAATGCCCTGGAGCAGCTCATTCGCCAGCACATGTTGGAGCCGGCCTCCCTTCCTGCCGGAACATCAGGACCCTCCACCTCTGGCACAACAACAGTCATCCCTACAAATGTGCCTAGCCCTATGCCTAGTCCAGAGGCCACAACATCTGCCTTTGGCCAGGCCAGCCGAAGTACTTCCCGGACCCATTCAAGCTCCCTCCAATCCCCGGCCAAACGGACTAAAAGGTGATGACAGCACTGGCTAATTTGCCCACAATCCATCTCTGTGTTTGCCCCATATTCCTGCATGGCAAAAACCTCCCTCTCCTTTCTTGTGAATTGTTTTTATTTGTTTTAATTCTGTACTAATTTTGTGGGTGTGTGTGCAAAATTATTTTTTGATTTTGTCCCATGAAAAAAATTATGTTTACATTTAAAAAAACTTGACACAAAAATAAACAAAATTTTTTTATACTTTGGAAACAAAATTGCAAAAATCTATTGTTGATTTATTCACAAACTGGTTAAAAGGTAATCCCTCTAACAAACTTACCAACAGTACAATGGAAATAGAAACATTTCATATTTTGCCAAAAAAGTAAGGGTGCAAATCAATTTATGAGTTTTAATTAACAATTATCCCAAAAAAAAGGACGATTGGTTTCTTGGTCCCAAAAAAATAAAAAACATGCGTACAATATTGTTTGTCTACAAAATAAACACTTACAAATATGTAAAAATCACTCAAAAAACCCAAACATTTGTTAACTAATTGATTGTATGCCCCAGAAATTAGCAGCTAAGTAGTTCACCTGCGTTCGGTTTTTAACTACTAGAAAAGGTCTATTTGTGAAACCCCTTAGAAGCTGTTTAGCAATTAAAAGTTAATTGTTTTTGTTGCCTCACTTGATTACTCGCAATACCATCGATGAGTCCAGGGAAGGACGAGGAGACCATCGTCATTGCGGTAGACTATACCAGACCCAAAGCTGAGCGAGCAGTATTAATGGAAATTGGATCACACAGTGACGTGTACAAAATAGCATCCACATTGGACGTTCGCACAAGATAATACATGTACGCCCAAAAAACGCCTTGCCACGCCTGTGTTTTCTCATCTCCACCCCCGTTACCACCCATAAACGGAACATTCTGTCAATCAAATGACATAGGTCACTTCCTGTTCGCTGTGTATACGAGCGAACGAAAAATGACCGCAATGATCCAGCCGCACATGCGCAATGAGAACCGGACGCATGCATTGTTTAAAACAATCGAATGCGTACGAGCGAACGGCTGATAGCGTCCAGCTCTGAATGAGGTCCAGAAGTCCTGGAAGCCTCTTCTCTCCTTTCTCTCTTCTTCTGCAGTATGTTTTAAACTAAACTGTGCACATAAACAATGCTCAAGAAAACAGGGATTATTCTCCAACAGTACAAGTGATTATTTTTGAATGATACTGTACATTCTAAAGATTACTAAGCAAAAAAAAATGACTTAATTATATAAAAGAAATACAACTATATTTCCACAAGTATTTAATCTTTCCTTAAGATACAGTACACTAGCATTGTTGATCTTTTATGTCTGGTCTTTCCTATAGATACAGTTTTCTGTGTCAATTAGAAACAGTGACCTGGTTTTACCATTCTGTGTATGTGGGAGGATAAACCAGAGCAGCCAGCATTGAGTACTTGACACATTCTGAATCAGTAAATGTAGAATCCTTGCTTCCTTTTGTTCTCTATCTCCCTCATTTACTGAGCCACATGACAAACACTTTACACTATGAGCTTTACTTTTCTCTTTTGATGCCAGAAGGTCAAGGTTACGGGATCCAACTTCAGAGGCTGGTTCATCTTACTAACGGGATTATAGCTTGTTAGTGGGAAAGAAGAGTGTGTTCTGACAATGAACTTCTTGCACTTGATAATAGTCGAAGAGTATAGCAGTTTTTTGAACATTGATCACGCTACTGATATATTCACTTGAGTGGCTGCTACTGATATTTTTTATGTGTCCTTATATCATTAAAAATTCTTAGTCAGTGGTAATCTATCAAGCACATTACTATAAGACTGCTTAATAATTATAGTCATTGAATAATTTCATTTGAATCAGAGTTAACAATTTAATGTTCAAGAAAGTTTCTTAAGTGTATAAAACATGACTGCTAAAATTCTATTCACAAAATACTTAAATATTGATTTTCACACAAAGATACAGTACAGGAGCTGTACACTTTCCTTAAGATCTTGACATTGCGTTTGGATAGTTACATGTTTGATTTAGGTTTGGGTGGAGTTCAATACTTTATAATAGTGATAGAAGCAGAGATGTGTGGTCAGGTGAGGCAGGTTTGCAGAGCCTTTCCTGTCATTCTTAGGTATACTCACAGTTTTTAGTATAAAAATTATAAGAATAATTTAAAGAAAATATTATAAATATATTTTTGGTATTATTCTAATAATTTTTATAGTCAAATTCTGGAATAAAAAGTGTATGGCAGATGAGGCACTGCCTCCACTGTCTACCTTTTCCGCACATCCCTGATCAAAACACCAAATTTCCAGCACTGTATACTGCTGCACCTTTGTATAATGCCCACATGAACTCTCAGGTTCATATATGTATGTAAATCTGGCTCTGATACTAGCCAGTGCCTCCCCAGGAATTTATCTCAATGCACGTCACTGGATAGAAGTTACAGCAGGTCTCACTGCTGCAGCTGCCAACACAGGGTAACAAAACCAGAGCTTTGTATTCTGCTCCGCCCATATCACCAGTTTTCGGGGATACCTAGTATATTCCTCTTGTCAGGGTCGCCTTTCTCTACCCAGGTTAAACAATGGCAGTGAAAGGTATAAGGTTTTCCTATCTTGTAAGATCTGCAAATGTGTCCCATTCTCCTGAGATATAAGACCTATGTGATCTAATGGCTAGTTGTTGTGGATTTTTGGATACAATTTTGTTTCCCATGACTACCATGCTTAAAATACTAAATTAAAAATTATTCAGATCTTTCCCAATACTCCCTGTGGCATTTTGGTTGTACCTCATGAAACTAAGTAGCAATGCTCCTCACAGAGGTAGTAACACTTGTTTTCATCAAGTCTGTCACTTGTAATTATGACATTATAACAAAAACATCAATCTGGAATTAGATATTTTGGGATATGTCCAAATGATGGATTCCATACCTGTATCATTAAACAGTAAAGACAAATCACAGTTAGACAACCATCATCTTTTTCATCTATTGCATCCGGAATCTGAACTTCTCATCATTGCCCTGGACAATTTATATATTTGAGTTTTTATTACTTCATTTCCTTTGTTTATTTGCCTGACGGCCTGATTCAGAGATGGACGCTAATGCGATTTTCACGCAGATCGAGTCCAGACTGTAGGTAGACTCAGCCTGTCACTGCTGGAAGATTAGCTTCCAGCAGCCAGTTGTATCCGGCAAGTAGTTAAAAATCCTTTTCCTCTCTCAGATCACATAAAAGCTTTTCTGCATCACATTTAACGGTGTTGTACTCTACCCCTATTAAATCAGTGGCAAATAAAAGATCTTACACTATTTGTTTACTTAAATTGTTTCCCATATGTATATGGTTGAGCTCCAACGTGTTGTTTATTCACACAGCCCTATCTAGTGATATTAATAGTGTATTTAAAAAGGTAAAATAAATATTTCACACTAGAAAATAACATCTTGCCTTCAGTAAAGTCAGCTGCATCCATCACACAGTGTATGTTTTAGGTATTTCAGAACTGTAGTATGTGTCACAGTGCGCTGGAGCCCGGCTGCTCCTTACTGGATCCGGCAGCTCAGGACCCCATCACCAGGTGCTTGTCCATCATGGGCGGGTGCCAGTCTTCTGCTGTGTGGTACCAGCCTCATTGGCCTGCTTCTTCTCTGTCCCCAATGTGTTTCCAGCTGCCAGAACCAGCCATCTGTCCTTCACTGTGCTGTAGGCATGGGCAGTCGGCTCTCCCCACAGTTTGTAAGTTATGGCGCTAAATTCAACTGGCCCAGCCTATTTAAACTGTTTCAGCAGTATGTATCACTGCCACAGTATTAGGCTCACTCCTATACTCCAGCATCTGTTCTGTCTGTGATACCTGTGACTTACCTGTTTCTTGATATGGCCCATTTGACAATTCTACTTGCCTGCCCTTTTGGTACTGTTTCCATGACTTCCAGGTTCTGACAACGGCTTGTTTCTGACTTTCCCTTTTACTGTGTTGCCCACCTGGTTCTGACCTGTGCCTGATGGACACTCTCCGGTATGTCCCAGAGTGACCAGTTTCCTGTCTGCTTTCACTCTCTCCATAAACCACCAGCTCTTACAATAGGAATCAAGTCAGAGGCACTTACAGGTGTCCCTGGTAAAAAACACTGATATGTTAAAGGCTGCGCTTCTGCTACTAGTATGATTTGCATCCATATTTTAAAGTGGCCACACAACTGTTACTAGTATGGTTAGCATCAATATTATACCATTGAGAGTTGTGATAGCATGCAGCAATGTACATTTATCATGAAGATGAGAGTTCTTGCTGCATTCACCATGTGGCTGATGCTGTTGACTGGACTGTAACTAAAATGCTATTGTTTCATGTTTTCATGGTTACATAATGTTTTAGCCCTTATAAGAAATACAGTATTATAGCTTACAAATATACAATCACAGCCAGTATTACACATACCCATGCTTGGTGGTGGGCTGCCACTCTGTTTCATAAAAGCACTTAACTTTTGCAGGGGCTACAGATAGAACTGAAGGACACACAGACAGGACTGAGGGCAGAGACGCTGACAGGACAGACAGAAACACAAGCAGGACTAAGGGACACACATACTACCAAAACCAGAAGGCAGGCTGATAGGACAGACAGAGACCCAAGCAGGTTTGAGGGACAGTTACACTGACAGTGCTTATTCACTTTCTTTCCCCTGCAGGAAATACATCTGACATCTAGGGGTATATATACTAAAGTGACGGTTTTTTGAAGTGGAGATGGTGCCCATAGCAACCAATCAGATTCTAGCTATTATCTTCTAGAAGGTGTTAGATAAATATTAAGTAGAATCTGATTGGTTGCTTTGGGCAACATCTCCACTGCTAAAAGCTCACACTTCATTAGAATAGTAAGAGGAGAAGAAGAAAACAAATATATATCCTTCATTTGTAGGATCAAATAAAGAGAATATTCAATTAAGTGCAAGAAAGGAATTCAGCAGGTCCAATCTTATCAATTCAACAGGAAATGCTTTGTGGAGAAGTGTAATGTTATTGAAAAGAACTGAGCTTTCTTAAGATATAAAGAGGCTGGCTATACTGTAGGTAGTGTACAAAGACATTAATGGTTATGGTCTCCTTCTTGCTTGATGACATAAACCTGATCTCTATGAAGATACTGTATGAGCATATCAACCCGTGTAAACTTCACACAGTTAGTTCCATGTTACAATAATATATATATATATCTGTAAGGAGGGTTTTTGATATCTTTAACTCTTGTTTATGTCATAACTAGCGACCCACCCTCAGCTTCGCAAAGAAGCAATTTCAATCTCTCCCCAACCCCTTGCATCTCACCACAGGCTCATGCTTCTCACTCCTGCTTCTTACCACAGCCCCCTACATCACACCACATGCCTTTGCATCACACCTCAGTCCTCTACATCTCACTGTAACCCCCTGCTTCTCATTCCTGCCTCCTGCATTTTGCCAGAGTCATCACGACCCTCACTGTTGCTGCTCTGCAGCTGGCTGGGGCTAGGCCACTGTTATGTGCTTGGAGGGGAGGATCATGGATGAGACATTTGTATTGCAGCTACCATAAGTATTATCAGCAGCATGTTCTTGGGGCTGGGGCACCTGTGCATATTTCCACAGCCTCTATGTGCACCTCTCCTCAGCTGCCGAACATGGCAATGAACAATGTCCTCCTTGCATGATGTACTCTGTAGTTCCTGGGCTTCCTGTTGAGCATCCTTGCCATGCTGCCCCTGTCCAAGAACAGTGCTAACTTCCATAAGAGGTGCCTTCTGTTCACCGGGGGCATGTGGCTGAATGGAAACATCACACTGGAGAGGAAGCACTTCATGGTGGAGGAGATGTTGACAGAGTCCGCCTGCACACTCAGTGTAGAATCCAATGGTTACTAACCATAATTTTTATTGTTATGATTGAAATGTTTTTAACATTTGATGCACACTGCATCTCATAACAATCTACACCATGTCACCACAGTCCATTGCATTTCACCACAGCCCCCTGCATCTCACAACAGTCTCCTGCTTCTCAATGCTGCCCCCTTCATTTTACCACACATAAAATATTTAACCATAGATCCTTGCATCTTACTACAGGCCCCTGCTTCTCACTCCTGCTTCTTAGCAGAGCCTCCTGCATCACACCACACCCCTCTGCATCTCATCACAACCCCCTTCTTCTCACTACTGCCCCTGCATCTCAGAGGATGTCCCCACAGCCCCCACTGCTGCTGCCCTGCAGTTGGCTGGGGCCTGGCCACTGGGATGTGCTGGAAAGGGCAGGAGGATCATGGATGAGAGATTTGTATTGCAGCTACCATAAACATTATCAGCAGCATGGAGTTCCATTGGTTGTTTGTTCTTATTAAAAATTCCTGATAGCTATGCCTCCCCAGATTTCTTTCTGGCTAATGTGACTGCATCAGAGAATCTTCATAGGTTTATTGGAGGCTTTCACTCTTTGCCTGATTCAGATTTGGGAGTACAATAACTCTGTACCTGGAAGGAGAGCAAATACCTACCTTTTTTTTTCATGTGAGGTAAATCTTGGCTGCTTTTGCATGTAGCCCCACAAATGCTGGACAGCTTTATTTTTAAACTGGGATTAAGATTTCAGTTTGGACACACCCCTCCCAAATCTAAATTTTACCAAGATGCACAGTTACTTGCTCTTTCTTATTCTAGTCCAAAATCAGAATCAGACCCTCTGTCTGCTTCAGACATGATCCTGTTCCAGTCGCTGACTCCCTTCCCTCTATAGGCTCCTGCTAGGCAACAGGGCACATTGCTAGCACTCTCACTTTACTGTTTCAGCACTATAGGCAGCTACTGTACTTCAACTTGTGGTAAGATTAATTTTTTTCTGTGAATGTCTCAGTAAAATTGTCATTGCTCAGCTCCCTTTAGTCACATTTGAATGGTTCATACTCCAAAACCTTCCTCAATTAATGCTTTATAGATTAGTGGAAACACCATCAAACGTCATCCAGTGGTTCAAGAGATTAGCCAGAATGAACAAACAGACCCTAGAACCAGGCACTCTTCCTCTGAGTATTGTAAATTCTGGGTGCCCCCTGCAGATAGTATTACAAAATATAAAAAAATGGTGGTGGCACTCTAAGTAAACAACACCTCTAAAATGGGTCAAAAAACCTCACGTTTACTTCAACGTTTCAGTCCTCATGTACTTTCATCAGGAAGAATACAGATACACATAAATTCACTTACCTAAATACATGCAAAGAACACCGCAAGTGCACCCACTATCGTCCTTCGTAATCAGAGTCTGATGTCATCACAATGCACCGCACACTTTTTTGGAGTGCCGCTGCCATTGTTTTTATATATATATATATATATATATATATATATAGAGAGAGAGAGAGATAGATTATGACACTGATTTTTACAGAATCAAAAATACTTTTACTGACACACACAGCCATTAAATAAATTGCATATATTTTTTTTTATATACTGTATATATATATAATATATATATAATCACAGAAAAAAATTCACAAACCTGGCTCTCATATTTTCATTGGGTGCTTAAGTCACCGGGTAATTCAATAGACATTGATATCCTGGGGCGTATCTACCCATTGGCCCGGATGGCACTCGCCAGGGGCGCCGTCCAAAGGGGGTGACACCAACAGCCAAGGGGTGGAAAGTCCCCCGGCCCCACAAGGGTAGGGCAGACTGCAGTGATAGCGGTCTGCCCTACACAATTTACAAACACACAGCCGCCATACGTCATGACGTGTCTCCCATGCAGTAGAAGAGCGGGCCGGGACTCATAGCAGACAGCGGCGGTTGCGTCAGGAGCGGGGATCAGGTAAGTTGAATTTTTTTTTTGTTCTTTGTGTGTGTGTGTGTGTGTGTGTAAGCCTGGCACTACAGGGGGGGGAGGCACTGAAATAGTGGTTGGCCCCTACTGGGGGAACTTTATGGGGGAGGTGCCCACTAATGGGGGCACTGTATAGGGGTGGCCACTACTGGGGGCAATTTATGGGGGGTGGCCACTACTGGGGGCACTGTATAGGGGTGGCCACTACTTGGGGAAATTTAGGGGGGGTGGCCACTACTGGGGGCACTGTATAGGAGGGATTACTACTGGGGGATTACTACTGGGGACATTGTATAGAGGGGGGTAGGGGGGCGCCAGTCCATTACATTGCCAGGGGTGCTTGGATCGCTAGATACACCCCTGTTGATATCAAACAAAATATGTAAGATAGAGACCAGCACACCACTACTAGTTGCAAAAAAGTTGTATTTAAATATCTATATTAAAGTGCATTAGCATATTTAGCAGCAAATGTATATGGTACTTATTAGTAGACAGGCATGTTACTTATCGAGTACATCAAAGCAGCCATATCAGCCAAGGTAGCAGATGGCCCGAAGGCCATTTCGGGGGATGCTACCACCTGTTAAGGCTCTGGTCAGATAGATGGGTATTAGTCCTGCTATGGCCTAGAGGGCTGGTATACCTTGGCTTGATGTGGCCGTGTAGCAGTCTTGAGGGCAGAAGGTGCCTGGTTGGATGAGGCCTTTGGGGTGGAAGCAGCCTTGGGAGCTGGAGGTCCCTGGTTTGCTGAGGCCTGTGGGCCAGTAAGATGAGATGCGGCCTATGGGCTGGTAGCAGCCCGGGCTGGTTGTGGCCTGAGGGCCAATAGGATGAGGTGCGGCCTTTGGGCTGGTAGCAGACTCTGGGCTGGTTGTGGCCTGAAGGGCAGTAGGATGAGGTGTGGCCTTTTGGCCGGTAGCAGCCTCTGGGCTGGTTGTGGCGTGAGGGTCAGTACTAGCAGTCACTGAACGGAGTCGCAGCCTATGGGCTATGAGGCAGCCTCCAGGCTGTGCAGCAGCCTTGAGGGCTGGCTGATCTTGGCAAGGAGATGCTGGGGTGTGCTGAGTGCCACCGGGATGACACCAGGAGTTGTACACTAGTTTACTCTGGAGGCTGTAGTGTGCTTAGTGACGTTGGGATGACACCAGCGATCGTACACAAGATTGCGTACTGAGGATGCTGAAGTGCGCTTAGTGCCGCCGGGATGACACCAGCGATAGTACACAAGATTGCATACTCAGTATGCTGAGGTGCGCCCGTGCCGCCTGGATGGCACAAACAGAAGTAGACAGGAATGCAGACCGAGCCGCCCAGATGACACAAACAGCTGGTAATACTTATGGCACACCGTGCAACCTAGATGACACAAGCACCTGGTACAATAGGGCTGACTAGACACAGGTAACCCGACTGGACACAGGAGACCACACTGGAACTGGAAACACGTGGAATGCTTGCCCGGCATTCACCCTGCACAGCACTGGCAGTGCGGCAGCTTATGACACCACCTTTCTCAAGGACTCACAACACAAATGAACAAATGCCCCTAAGTAGCAAAAAAGATGGTGTCAACACAGACAATTAGCAAGCATAATAAAGCTTATATCATACACCTGGACCTGGAAACTTCCTAGTCTCTTGCTGTCAATAATGTTATCAATGAATGCCCAAATTAAGACAAAAAAAGCTGGGTCGGCTGGGGGTACCCAAACTTTTGTCAATGCCCACCAGCTCCATATCCGCGGCACCTGATGTCCCACCATTACAGAAGGCACAGTGGTTCCCGTATTGCGGAACTGCAAAGTCACGTTCGGTCCCGCCCGCACAACGTGGGTGGCCTAGGTTACATGTCAACAGACTATCAATAATGCCAATAAATGTCTGTCAGGCACCACCTTTACAAAACATCAAGGAAAAAAGTGATCATAAAAAGAAAAAATAACCTAATAAGACATCTAAAAGATTGCCATTAGACATCGATATATGAAAAAGTATATTGCAAGCAACATTATAAAATATCTCCAGAGGGAATTTATGCAATATATTACCATGATCCTAAGCAAACCAGCACAGGACAAAAAATAATGTATGACACTAAAAACAATAACCATAAGCCATAAAACAGGTTATGAATCCTTTGCCAATATCATCCTAATTAGATGGCCCCAGTAATCCTATGAAAACTTCCAAGTCTCTTGCTGTCAATAATGTTATCAACGTATGCCCAAATTAAGACAAAAAAGCTGGGTCGGCTGGGAGTACCCACACTTTTGTCAATGCCCACCGGCTCCATATACACGGCACCTGATGTCCCATCATTACAGAAGGCACAGCGGTCCCCGTATTGCGGAACTGCAAAGTCACATTCGGTCCCGGCCCGCACAACGTGGGTCGCCTAGGTAACATGTCAACAGACTAGCAATAATGCCAATAAATGTCTGTCAGGCACCACCTTTATAAAACATCAAGGAAAAAAGTGATCAAAAAAAGAAAAAATAACCTAATAAGACATCTTAAAGATTGCCATTAGACATTGATATATGAAAAAGTATATTGCAAGAAACATTATAAAATATCTCCAGAGAGAATTTATGCACTATATTACCATGATCCTAAGCAAACCAACACAGGACAAAAAATAATGTATGACACTAATAACAATCACCATAAGCCATAAAACAGGTTATGAATCCTCTGCCAATATCATCCTAATTAGATGGCCCCATTAATCCTTATTGGGCACCTAAAACAAGAATAACATTATAAAAAGACTCAAAAAATGATCAAAATTTTAATACATAATCACCGGTGGAGCGCCTTTGACAAGTCTAAAAAACAATACATCACAATCTAAAACTATATGATGAAAATAATTTGAAAGATGCAATTAGATCACCATAACATGGAAGTGGAGAGAACATTATTTCACCATAAACCAGCTACAACCAGGTGCTCCTCGAGTGAAAAGAATTATCAGTAGAACATCATTTCACATGTGTGGATTACATGGGTTGTTTCTGACATTTGGTGAAAATTTCATTACAATAGCCCCATTACAAATATATTTACTGAAAAAATGTTGTGTTCAATACATGTTTTACCCGCTGTATATATAATATATATATATATTGACGATATTAAAATGTAACCTCTATATACCCCTGCCTGTACCTTCTAAAATCCTACCTATAAACCTCTAAGGATGACGCCAATTTGCGTACGCAGTCATACAGTAAATAAAAGACTCCAGACTTGGAACGTGTGGTTCCGAAGCACAAAGTATTATTCAAGTAAAAAGTACAGTCAGTTACACGCTATTGATCCATACACAATTAGATGCAAAGGAATTATACAGACCCCAAGTACAGTATACATACGCATGCACTCTGGACCAGATCCCGGCATTCAGAAAGAAAACCTCCATCTATCAGCATTCAGCAAGAAGACTAAAGATCCAGTGTTTGAGCACACATGTTTATACCCCCCAGAATAGACAGGACAATAGAGAAGCTTCATGCTTATGCCATTGGTTCCCAGGGGAGTAGCATATTTTTTACAGTGCATTTAACAGGCTGGTTCAAATAGACTCGCCCAGCCTCTAACAACTGAGGGTCTTTTCTCTCCTGCCTCCCCATGCTGCATCCTAACAGTTGTTCATAAAATATACATTTTGTTGCTTGTAGTTTCTGCAGTCCATAAGTTGAGAATGCATGATGCGATTTCAACACCGATAGTACCGGAATTCTGTTGAAAGAGTACGCATCAGTTCGAAACCAAACACGTCTTTCTTAGCATGTATAATACCTTAGTTATCAAATATCTTTATTTCTCAGCATTTAAACTAACTGAACTAACTTAAATCATATACTTTAAAGCTTATTAAACCTTATGTGTGAATATGTAATGTGTGAGTATTCGGGGTTTGATATAAAGACGTATTAATCTGTGTATGAGGAAGGGTGCACTTAACTATCACTAAGTGAACATCTTAGCAGTGTGACATGCTGAGCCAGATAGTTCCACATGCCCACTCTGCCAGCAGTCCCCCCCACCTGTCCTAGGCTTCAAAAGAAAAACTCTTTATTCTCCCAGTCTCTTGTGTGAAATGCAAATAGCCCAGCTACAAGAGACAGACCTAAGATGACACTCTAGTCTTTGAAATCATGTCATTGCAGGAAGCTTGCTAATGTAGGTGTATATTCTAGCCGGACCACCTGGAGTGAGAGCAGACGTTATTCCAGGAAGTTTATCTACACAAGCTAGTTGTCACTTGGCCTTTTGCTCTATGCAGCTAATGCAATGCAATTTTGGCATACTGTAAAGCCATTTCTGAAATATATATCCTTTATAATACGTAAAGTAATGAAATAGGCTTTTGGTGAATCACCGTAACCTATGGTGATGGTCACAGATGCGTTCGCATGATGCTCATAGTATTATCGCCACATGTACTAAAGTGTGAGTTTATCTAAAATGGCGTCTTGCGGCCAGTCGCAAGATGGTGTCGCTGTGATTCAATTTTAAACTGATCTTGTCTCAGCCAATAATCCAGTTTCGACAATATATATATATATATATATATTTATATATATTTAAAAAGGCAATGCACTTAGAGCAACCTGTGAATGAGGCTGCCCTAAATATGATAGAATACCAGCACTCCAGTCTCTTGACAAAGGTGCTGACGCACCGAAACAGCTGTCGAGACTAGGATGAGACTAGGACTATGGGGGTCATTCAGACCTGGTTGCAGGCGCTGAGCGCTCGCAACCGGGTCGATGTTCCCCCATTGGGCATGTACACGTCAGAGCTGGCTCCGACGTGCGCATGCGCGATATCCGGCTAGCAACAGGCACTCTGTCACTAGGGGTCTCGCACCAAAGGGGGCAAGCTTTCGATAGTGATTGACAGCTCGCCCCGTTTGGGAGGCAGTGCTCACTCCTGAGCTCCATCTTCCGAGTCCCACAGTGCACTATTGGAGTGACATCATAACTTCACTACCATAGTTCCGAGGAGCGGGCACCGGGGACTGACGGCAGCAGGCAGTGGAGCAGGGTTAAAGTTAAGTGTTGTTTTTTTGTTATGTGTGTGTATGTGTGTGTGCTGGGGTGCTTACTACTGGGGACACTACAGGGGGCATTACAGGGTCTGCACTACTGGGGGCACTACAGGGGTCTTACTGTTGTGGGCACTACAGGGGCCTTACAACCGGTGGCACTCTGGGACCTTACTACTGGGGGCATCATTTGGGGGCACTACAGGGGCCTTACTACTGGGGGCACTACAGGGGCCTTACTACTGGGGGCATCATATGGGGGGCACTACATGGGCCTTACTACTGGAGACACTTCAGGGGCCTTACTTCTGTGGGCACAACAGGGGCTTACTACTGTAGGCACTGCAGGGGCCTCACTACTGGGGGCACTACAGGGGCCTTACTACTGGGGGCACTACAAGAGCATTACAACTTGGGGCACTACAGGGGCCTTTACTACTGGGGGCACTGCAGGGGGCAGTACTACTGGGGGCACTATTACAGGGGGCATTACTTTTAGGGGCATTACTACAGGGGGCATTATTACTGCTGGGGGCACTGCGTAAGGGGCACCATTACAGTGGGCATTGCATAAGGGGCACCACTACAAGTGAGCATTTAGTGTTTTAGGGGAACTACTACTGTGGGCATGTTTATGGGGCCCAAAAAGTTCTAGTTATGCCCCTGATATTGTGGGTTTGTGTGTGTATATATACATACTTCTGCCTGTGCCCCCCTCTTTGTACTTATTTTGCCCCTCAGGTGAAACTGACTTTGCACAGGTGGAGTGATGGATAAGTTTTGTGTTTTATTTATATATATATATATTTATATATATATATATATATATATATATATATATACAGTCAGGTCCATAAATATTGGGACATTGACAGAATTTTCAGATTTTGGCCTCTATTCACCACCACAATGGCTTTGAAATGAAACAAACAAGATGTGCTTTAACTGCAGACATTCAGATTTAATTTGAGGGTAACTACATCCAAATCGGGTGAACGGTGTAGGAGGTACAACGGTTTCAATATGTGCCTCCCACTTTTTAAGGGGCCAAAAGTAATGGGACTATCAACTCAAAAGCTATTTTATGGACAGGTGTGGGCTATTCCCTCGTTATTTCATTATCAATTAAGCAGGAAAAGGTCTGGAGTGTGAGATTTGCATTTGGAATCAGTTGCTGTCGACTCTCAATATGAGATCCAAAGAGCTGTCACTATCAGTGAAGCAAGCCATCATTAGGCTGAAAAATCAAAACAAACCCATCAGAGAGATAGCAAAAACATTACGTGTGGCCAAATCAACTGTTTGGAACATTCTTAAAAAGAAAGAACGCACCGGAGAGCTCAGCAACACCAAAAGACCAGGATGTCCACGGAAAACAACTGTGGTGGATGACAGAAAAATTATTTCCCTAGAGAAGAAAAACCCCTTCACAACAGTTGGCCAAATCAAGAACACTCTCCCGGAGGTAGATTTATATATGTGTCAAAGTCAACAATCAAGAGAAGACTTCACAAGATTGAATATAGAGGGTTCACCACAAGATGCAAACCATTGGTGATCCACAAAAACAGATACACCAGATTAGAGTTTGCCAAACATCATCTAAAAAAGCCATTACAGTTCTGGAACAACATCCTATGGACAGATGAGACAAAGATCAACTTGTACCAGAGTGATGGGAAGAGAAGAGAAGGAAAGGAACTGCTCATGTTCCAAAACATACCACCTCATCAGTGAAGCATGGTGGTGGTAGTGTCGTGGTGTGGGCATGTATGGCTGCCAATGGAACTGGTTCCCTTCTATTTATTAGTGATGTGACTGCTGACAAAAGCAACAGAATGAATTCTGAAGTGTTTCGGGCAATATTATATGCTCATATTCAGTCAAATGCTTCAGAACTCATTGGACGGCGCTACACAGTGCAGATGGACAATGACCCGAAGCATACTGCAAAAGCAACCAAAGAGTTTTTTAAGGCTAAAAAGTGGAATGTTATGCAATGGCCAAGTCAATCCCCTGACCTGAATCCAATTGAGCATGCATTTCACTTGATGAAGACAAAACTGAAGGGAAAATGCCCCATGAACAAACAGGAACTGAAGACATTTGCAGTAGAGGCCTGGCAGAGCATCACCAGGGATGAAACCCAGCATCTGGTGATGTCTATGCGTTCCAGACTTCAGGCTGTAATTGCCTGCAGAGGATTTGCAACAAAGTATTAAAATGTGAAAGTTAGATTTAGGATTGTTTAGTTTGTCCCATTTTGGCCCCTTAAAAAGTGGGAGGCAAATATAGAAACCGTTGTAATTCCTACACCGTTCACCTGATTTGGATGAAATTACCCTCAAATTAAATCTGAAAGTCTGCAGTTAAATCACATCTTGTTTGTTTCATTTCAAAGCCATTGTGGTGGTGAATAGAGGCCAAAATATGAAAATTCTGTCAACGTCCCAATATTTATGGACCTGACTGTATATATATATATTTTATTTTTTTTTAGCACAAAACTTATCCACCACTCCACCTGTGCAAAGTCATTTTCACCTGAGGGGCTAAGTGAGTACGGGGGGTGGGGGCACTTGCAGAAGTTTTTCCTAGGGTGTCTAGAAGTCTAGCACCAGCCCTGAATCCAGTGTAGCCGGCACTCCAATGCTTAGGATCAGGGCCGGACTGGGACTAAAAATAGGCCCTGGCATTTAAAGAGCACACAGGCCCACCTCGCGTCAGCATCTGTCTCCTGGCATAGACTCCTCCCCTAACTATTCCTGACCCCTCCCACTTCTTAGTCTATGCTCTTACAAATGTAATTAATATTAGAACAACAGACAAGTACACATCATTATCTATTAAAATACATACAACAGAGCACATCCTACATGGGAGTCAAACATTTGGTATTGTGTTGGTTCTGTTAAGTTGTACAGACACCTGTAGATATATCTGTCCAATTTGTATAGTGGGACAGAAAATCTGGGAATGTGTGGGAGCAAATAACAATAGAAATTTTCTCCCTGATGCTGGAAAATGGACCATATTTTCTTTCCCACCAGACAGATTGTAAAGCTGGCACTTCACTGGTGTAGGTCATATACAAAGAAAGGGGAAAGCATTTTCCCAAGCGATAGTTTAGCAGTTGTAGAAGATTAGATAGTGTTCACTGTAGGACTTTTTTAGGGTAGGGTTGCTGAATGCAGAGGACACCTCTGTGCACACCAAAGCAGAGCCACAACTACAATATTTTAACAAAAGTGCGTTTGTGCTGCCAACCATAGGGGAAGCAGGGAGAGTGCGTGCCATAGGCACGCGCAAAAAAATTAATGCGTAGTTTTGCTGGGAAGGGGCGTAGCCACCTAATATTTCATGTTACGTCACACAGTAGTGTCCATTTTTCACATTATGTCACACGGTAATGCCCCATAGTCACGTTACGTCACACAGTAGTGTCCCTTTTTTACGTTATGTCACACAATAGTGTCCCTTATTCACATACACATATATGAATATTTGCACAGAAATATTATAAAATAGAAATATAATAAACAATATATTGTATACAATTAATATTAATACTACATGGATCTGCAGGTTTGAAATAGCAACATACTAAAAGGAATAGAGAGACAGGAAAAAGAGAGGAGGAAAGGGAGGAGCCAGGAGAAAAAGAGGAGGAATTTGGGCAGCTGGGGAGAGAGAAGGAAAGAGGGGACCCAACATAGGAGAATTAGGGAGAGCCATGAGAGAGGAGGAATAGGAGAAACTGGGGTAGAGAGAGAGAATATGGGGAGCCAGGAGAGACATAGGAGAAATATGGGGAGTAGGAAGAGAGAGAAGAAATAGGGAGAGCCGCGAGAGAGTGAAGGAAGAGGTTGAGCCAAGAGAAAGGAAGGAGGAACTGGGGAATCTAGAGAGACATAAGAGAAACAGGGTGAGCTGGGAGAGAGAGAAGGAATAGGGGAAGCTGGGAGAGAGATAGAAGGAATTAGAGAGGCCAGGAAAGACATAGGAGAATGGAGCTGGGTGAGAGTAGGAAGGAATAGGGAAAGACGAGAGAGCAAGGAGGAATAGGGGGAGACAGGAGAGACATAGAAGAAAGGGGAAGCTGGGAGAGAGAAGTGAAATAGGGGAAGACAGGAGAGAGAAAAAAGGGGAAGCTGGGAGAGAGAAGAGGAATAGGGGGAGACGAGAGAGACTTAGAAGAAAGGGGAAGCTGGGAGAGAGAAGAGGAATAGGGGGAGACGAGAGAGACATAGAAGAAAGGGGAAGCTGGGAGAGAGAAGAGGAATAGGGGGAAACGAGAGAGACATAGAAGAAAGGGGAAGCTGGGTGAGAGAAGAGGAATAGGGGAGACGAGAGAGACATAGAAGAAAGGGGAAGCTGGGAGAGAGAAGAGGAATAGGGGGAGACATAGGAGAAGGGGAGATGGGAGAGATGGAGAGGGAGACAGATGGGAGAGGGGAAGAGGGAGAGAGGGAGACAGATGGGAGAGGGGAAGAAGGAGAGAGGGAGACAAAGAAGGGAGAGGGGCAGAGGGAGAGAGGACGGGGTTAGAGGGAGAGAGGAAGGGGGGGAAGATGAGGGGGGGAGGGAGACAGATGGGAGAGGGGGAGAGAGAGAGAGATGGGAGGGGGAGAGTGAGATGGGAGACGGAAGAGGGGGAGATGGGGAGGCGGTAGAGGGGAAGACAGACAGGAGAAGGGGAGACAGAGATGGGAGAAGGGAAGACAGAGACAGGAAGGGGGGAGAGGTGGAGAGGGAAACGGGAGGTGGAGAGGAAGATGGAAGGGGGAGAGGGAGACAGAGATACTAGAGGGGGAGAGTGAGGGGGAGGGGGAGAGGGAGACAGATAGGAGAGGGGTACAGAGATAGGAGATGGGGAGAGGGAGAGGGAGATGGGAGGGGCATACATAGGAGAAAGAGGGGAACCTGAGAAAGAGAGAGAAGGAATAGGGGGAGACAGGAGAGACATTGGGCTCAATTCAATTCAATGCAAATTCAATAGCACCGGAAATGAGCTTTCGGAGCTATTTAATCCATTGCGCCACTAAGCCCGACTAAGGATTTCCTCTCTCATCCCTCCTGGGACGCAAGCAAAAATCCAACAATCCTTTGCGCGGCATAAACAGCATTGCGCCGGGAAGTTTAGTCAGAGAATGCCCGTTCTCATGACTTAACACCTTGTTTAAGGCGCGAGGCACAGGAGAAGGGCATTCTCCAACCTAACAACACACTGAATTGAATTGAGCCCATTGGAGAAAGAGGGGGAGCTGGGCGAGAGAGGAGGAATAGGGGGAGATGGGAGATAGAGGGTAGGAATAGGGGGAGAATGGAGACAGGAGGAATAAGGGCAGGCAGCAGAGTTTAGGAATAGGGGGAGATGCGAAGGGAATAAGGGGAAACAGAAAGAAGAGAGAAGAAATCAGGGAAGATAGAAGAGAGAATAAGAGGAGGCGGAATAAGGTGAGATGAGAGAGAGACAGAAGGAAATTAATGGCGGAGATGGCAAAGATACCTGATGTAGTTTTGTGCAGAGGTTTTACCTACTCACCATATGCAGTCCCCCCGTGAAGCAGCGTCCTGCTGTACTGTAGCTGATGCCCGGAACCCGGAAGTGCGGCTCCTCTGAATGGCATGTACTCCTCGTGCGGCTCTGCCTCCCGGGTAGCAGACTGTCTGCATAGCGCTGCCCCAGATTCCTTCCCACTGACCCCAATCCCAATGGGCTTGGTCATGGCCAGGGCAGTTTCTAGGGTCTGAGGCTCCCAGTGTGAGCAGTCAAAATACGCCCCCCCCAAGAAGCAGTAATATTGTGGATTCGGCGTGGCCTCATCCTGAGGGTGTGTGGTATCACAGTAAGGGAGCATGGTCTCAAAAGAAGACAGAATGTCAGCCGCTGTACATCCTCCAACTGACATAGCACACGCTGCACACCCCCAACTGACATAGCACATGCTGCACACCCCCCAACTGACATAGCACATGCTGCACACCCCCAACTGACATAGCACATGCTGCACACCCCCCAACATAGC
This sequence comes from Taudactylus pleione, assembly GCA_031769625.1. Classification (NCBI taxonomy): domain Eukaryota; kingdom Metazoa; phylum Chordata; class Amphibia; order Anura; family Myobatrachidae; genus Taudactylus; species Taudactylus pleione. The sequence goes on from JAUIMM010000614.1 coordinate 2,167,781, forward strand.
ACATGCTGCACACCCCCCCAACTGACATAGCACATGCTGCACACCCCCCCAAATGACATAGCACATGCTGCACACACCCCCAAATGACATAGCACATGCTGCACCCCTCCCCAAATGACATAGCACATGCTGCACACACACCCCCAAATGACATAGCACATGCTGCACATGCACCCCACCAGGCCCCAACATCCTGCTGCAGGCTACACTTCACCCCGCACAACTGACATTATTTACACATGCTGCTTGCACCCCCACCTTCTCCCTGCTTCCCCCGTGGAGGTGTAGTTACCTTGTGAAGCTGCAACAAGCACATGCGCAGCACAGCACATATCCCTGCTGTGCACACAGGAGGGAAGGCGGCTATTGGTTGTGCACCATGCGCACATGAAGTTGAGGCTGGGAGACAGCACTGAGTCAGACCCGGCACCCACCCCTAGAAACGGCCATGGTCGCGGCATGATGACGTCACTGCGGCCGTGCATTCATGCAATCTGGTTACTGAGCAATGCGCCGCCCGGGAGGTTGTACTGCCGGGTAAGCCTGTGCTCAGCCAAAGCGGCCCATTTGGCCATCGGCCCTCCTGGCATTTGCCAGAATTGCCCGATGGCCAGTCCGGCCCTGCTTAGGATATATAGCTGTGTCCTGGTAACCCCTTCTGGCCTGTAGTGGGACCATCAATAGTATACAATAAAGGTGGCACTCTGGCCGACTTGGCAAATAATGGAAACAAAAGTCCCAGTATGAATAAACAATATTTATTGTGAGAAAAAGGCATTGAAACGTTGATTCATACTGGGACTTTTTTTCCATTATTTGCCAAGTCATCCAGAGTGTGTGTCACTTCTATTGCATACTATACATATATATATATATATATATATATATCTATTGTGATAGGATCACTGGTAAAGTGGTCTGTGGCAGGGACATTTATCCCAGATTCCTGTCCTATGTGTTTAAAATCCCCAGGAGAAAGTCTGCAGTGTAGCAGGCTTGAGTTTCGACTTTTTGAAAAGCCGGTTTGGGACCTGGGGGTTGTGGGTGAGAGGAGAGGGAGGACTCCACCCACGGCCACTCCAGGTTTTGGTTCTCGCAGCCTGGTAACAGGTTGTTAGGGTTTCCACCTGAGAGTGGCCAATATAAGCCTAGTGTGTTGAGGGCTGATTGTCTCACCTGGGAGAGCAGACAGGGAGTTTGCTCAGAGACACTTGAAAACCTAAACTGTAAGTGTTGTGCTGTGCTTTTGTTGCTGGTGAGGGCACTAGGCCCTGCCAGGTTCTGGTAGTGAGGGAACTACCTGTGAAGTTAGTGCCCTGACAGGGCTAGGATTTTTGTTTATGTTTTCTTTATGTTATTTCTGACATTGTACAATAAAGACTGGTGCCGACCAGCTAGTACTTGCATCCAGACTGGTGTGCTGCTTCCCTGCTGCTGTGTGTGTGTGTAAGGAAGGAGTTCTCTACCCAGGAGAGGGACCCCCTAACCTAACTGTGTCACAATATATATACAGTATATATTCCAATGATGCCTGGCACTCCAGATAAAATGATCTTCGGTAGGATGCCTTCCCAAATCACAATACAGTGTACGAGGTTCACATAATAAAGAATGAGGTGGCACTCCCAATCAATATGAAGAAAGTGCTGTATTCAAATAATCAAAAGTGGGACATCAAAAGCATCGATGTTTCCAAGTGCTAAGACTTTTTCTTCAGGATGAGTCACAAATAGTGTAATCAAACAATCAAACATGATAGTTCAGGTGTCTTACCTTATATGCAGAGAATGCCATGTCTCCCCTCCCCTCAGCACTGCCCCTGGAGCAGTAGGTGGGACCTCCCTGTACCCAAAACCCGGAAGTGACGGGGATAAAGATGCGTAAGGTTGCTAAGCAACCCACAATGCCCAATTCTTCTCAGCAAAGCAGTGCAAGGAGAGAGAGAGCATAATAATACAACAACAATAAAAGACCATTAAAGAGATACATTTAATCAAAGTGAAATAAATGTGTCAAAATAGTGCTTGTGTATAAATCTCAATCCTTTAAAAACAGGGATTAGCATATCACAATACTAAATTGATCTATATAACTGATATATTCAGATAAGTGTATTATTACTATTATATACCAAAAGTTTACATATTCTTAGATAGAGTGTACCATGATTATAATTGAAGTACCTTAACCCAAAAGAATTGCATTGTCCATATCTAAAAAAGAAAAGGATTGGTATCACTAATCAATGGATCAAAAGGCAAAGAAACACTAACACCCTTATGCTGATAAATGAGTCAGACGTAATATTAACCTCATCGCACAGCCGATGCACTGTAGAAGAAATTGATAATTGCGAATAAAAATTTTTGGAGTTAAAGTAAATTTCCACAACTCCAGGAACAAGGCTACATCCAAGTTGATGAAAATATTCGTCTGCAAAAACCTGCGCATGGAGTTTAATCCCATGTCATGGGGAATAATAGTATACAAATTTGTTGTTGGGACTTGGGGCCTCATTCAGAGGCAGTCATTAGATGCAAGCGGTCGCTTTGAATCAGGGCGGCTGCTTGCATCCTGAACAGCCGCCTCCTTGTTGATCGTTAAGCTGTGGGTTAACACCCACAGCTCTAACGACTGACATGGGTGATGGTCGCGATGGTCTTGACCATCGCGACCATTGGGGCTTACGACAAGACCCTAGGGTAGGGTCTGGGCACTCGTAAGCCCCAGGGAGCTTCCTGCTCTGTTCGACTGGAACTCCTCCGTTTGGCTGGGCACTCCCCCGGCCCGCCCAGCAAATGGGGTGAGCTGTCACTCAACATCGACAGCTTGCCCTGTATGCTATGAGACCCCTAATGATGGAGCGCCCTTCATTAGCTGGGTCTTTCACATGCACACGACGGAGCCTGCTCCGTTGTGCGCATGCGCTGTGGGGCAACATTGAGTCAGTTGTGAGTGCTCAGCGCTCACGACCGACTCTGAATGAGGTCCTCGAGCCTCACAGAGAGCAACAGGGTAAAGTATTTATTTGTGCAGAGAGTGCAGGTTTTATATATATATATATATATATATATATATTATATAGCCCACTGTTGCCCAGCACTCAGCTCCACCTTGCAGCAATAGGCCCGGGTGCCCGACCTGAGATTATAATATGCAGCCAGTAGTGGATGGCACTCCAAGGGATTTGACCAAAAATAAGACATAGACTATGCTGTGTATGCAAATACACTGACGGCACTCCAAGGGATTTGTCCAAAAATAAGACAGACTATGCTGTATATGCCTATACATATGCAATTGCATACACAGCATAGTCTGTTCTTATTTCTGGACAAATCCATTGGTGTGCCGTCCACTACTGGCTGCATATATATACAGATCTGTCTTCACTCGTCTTTGCTGCAGTTGCACCAAACAGCCCCTTGTGATGCATCTGGTTTGCTAGCTCCGGTCATCTTTTTTGACAAAAATGCATCTAAGTCGCAATGTATTGTGACTAGGACACACTAAATGACTGTGCTGATTATTTTGATATGTGACACTTGTATATCTGTATGCAACTGAGTCTCTCAATCAGCATACGAAGTGCTATGATGCAATGGCTGCAGCTTTTTTCCACAGTTCCTTTTTAGTCTCAGCTGCACATAGATATACAAGTGTTACAAATTAAATTAATCAGCACAGTCTCCTGGGCAACTAATGCACAAAAACTTATTTGGCAAAAAAAAGATGCCCGATGCTAGCAGAGTTGCACGGGACCTACGCCCAACACTAGCAGAGTTGCATGGGACCTGAAGGCTCACTCATGTCAGGCATATTGGGATACATGGTGTATTTAGGCTAGATGAGAAAAGATTCATCTTTATACTCATTACATAAAAGAAAAAGTCTTATTATTGGTAAAGTACGTAATCTAATATGGAACTCTCAAAAGCTCTGGCTCAAATGCTTAAGCACTTAGAATAAATCAATTCATAATTCCAGTACCTGTTACTAGTTTCACAGATAATATAATTCTTCTGTAATTGGTTACTTATAAATGGCATAACATCAGATTGTGTACTGTAGTCCTAGTGAGAATATAAGGCCCAATATAATAACATTGAGAGATTGGTAATAATAATTTATCTTCAGTACAGTACAGGTATTTGGTTGCCACCGAAATAATGATTATTTAGATGAATGATTCACAGTTTTGATCTTACTCACAATTAAAGGAGAGACACCACGGGGTATATTTACTAAAGTGATAGTACTTAGAAGTGGAGATGTTGCCCATAGCAACCAATAAGATTCTAGCTATTATCTTCTAGAAGGTGCTAATTAAATGTTAAGTAGAATGGGCAACATCTTCACTTCTAAAATCTCTATTTAGTAAAAATACCCCCAGAGAGTCTGTTTGTCAGTCTTCACTCTCTGGCTATCACATTATTTTTACCTATGCATATCCAGCAATGCTTTTCAATTGGGAACAATCACACCAATTGAAAAAAACAAGATTGGGTATTAACAGAACAACAAATATGTAAGAGGGCTCTTTTTGAGATTATGGGCATGTTAGGGTATATTTGAGTTAGGTTCTTTTGATGTACTTAAATTTCTGCCTACCTAGGTAAAAAGTAGTTAATTACAGTTAGGAAACAGAGTGGGATTTGTGTAGTTTCATTAAAATTTACATCCCTTATGGTATCCTATGAGCAGGAAAAAAACAAACTATCTGGACAGAAAATTGATAAACAAGGCCTTTGTCTCTGTCTGCAAACAGATTAGCAAAGCTGACACCAAGAACACCAGGGGGATGCAAACAATCTGCTCACCAGATGTGACTGAACATAAGCGAGATTAAAGGCTTTAGCAGATTTTATTGGTTTTTGACTAAAAATGTATATTTCAACAACAGCTAGGAGTTCCCAAAATCACAGTGTCACATCTGAGGGTTGAGGTTGGTTGGAATAGGTGTGGGAGGCTGAAGAAGAGACTTGGGAGGCTTAAATGAATCTGGGTCGCTTGAGCCAGGACTCCCTTGTTGAGTATGAGTGGTTTCAATAAATAAATATGGAAGAAATTAAGTATCCTCAGGAAGGGAGGTATCTTGAGTTTGACCGAAAATGGGTTTATAACAAGCTCAATGGCGAATGGTCCAATGTAACATGGAGTGAATTTCATGGATGGAACTCTTAACCGCAGACTTTGTGTGGAGAGCCACACTCAATCCCCTTGCTTAAGACTGGGAACTGTTCTCTTCTTCCTGTCAGCAAACTTCTTATACCACTCAGAAGCCTTCACAAGCAAAGGGTGGATCTCCTTCCAGATCTTAGAAAGTGCTGCAAGTTTTGGTCAGCAGCTGGAACCTGTGAGGAAGGAAAAGGCTGAAACTCATGAACTCGAGGGTGAAGGCCATATGTGACATAAAAGAGCATAGAACCAGATGAAGAATGATACTGATTTTTGTGACAAAATTCCACCTAAGGAAGCAGTTCAACCCAGTTTTGTATAGATGAAGAAATGACTCCAGATCTTGGTTGACTCTTTCCGTCTGGCCATTGAACTGGGAGTGGTAGGCAGTGGAGAAATAGAGTTTGACTTGAAGTGTAGAGCAGAAGGAATGCCAAGACTTGGCAACAAACTGCATTCCCCAGTCGAAGATAGTTTTGTCACAAGCCGCCAAACTGCGTATTCAGGATGAGGTGAACGCCGAACAAATGTGCATTGAAACTCCTCCTACCTGCTGACCACCATGCTGGGATTAATCCTGTTTGGTTGCAGTCTTTATTTCCTCCCTGTGTGGACTCTGCTCTAATGCCGGTGATAGCATTCATGTGTTTCCAGTTGTAAGTGTGGTCTCCTGTATCCAGTCGAGTACCCAGTATCCAGTAAGCTTTATTGTTCCTGTCATTTGTGTCATCTAGGTGGCAGGGTCTGCATTAGTACTACCTGCCGCTCGTGTCATCTTGGCGGCCCGGTCTGCTTTTCTGCCCTCTGCCGTTTGTGTCATCCAGGTGGCATTGACTGCACTCAGTGTCCAGAGTGCGCAACCCAGCATCCAGCGGCTTGTGTCAACCTGGTGGCACAGGTCGCACACCAGAGTATGCGATTGTGTGTACTGCCGCTAGTGTCATCCCTGCAGCATTAAGTGCAACTCAGCATCCTGTGTACACAATCTTCTGTACTGCTGCTAGTGTCATCCCGGCGGCACTAAGCGCAACTCAGTGTCCTGTGTACGCAACCTTGTGTACTGCCGCTAGTCTCATCCCGGCGGCACTAAGCGCACCTCAGCGTCCTGTGTACGCAAACTTATGTACTGCCACTAGTGTCATCCTGGCAGCATTAAGCACATCTCAGCATCATCTTGCCAAGTCTTTCAGCCTTCAAGGCTGCTACACAGCCCAGAGGCTGCTACTTAGCCCAAAGGCTGCTTCTCAGCTCAAAGGCTGCTACCGGCCCAGAGGCCGCAACTCATCTTTCTGGTCCACAGGCCACAGCCAGCCAGGGCTGCTACCAGCCAAGAGGCACTCATCTTACTGGCCCTGAGGCCAGGGCTGCTACTGGCCCAAAGGCCACATCTCATCTTACTGGCCCACAGGCCACAGCCAGCCAAGTCACTTCCAGCCCTCAAGGCTGCTACCGGCCCAAAGGCCACATCTCATATCACTGGCCCACAGGCCACAGCCAGCCAAGTCACTTCCAGCTCTCCGGGCTACTGCATGGCTCAAAGGCCACATCATAACCTACAGTCTCATAGGCTTCCATCACTCTAAATCTTATAACCTGTTAAAGCTGCTACACGGCCGCATCTAGCCAAGGTATACCAGCCCTCAAGGCTGTTGCGGGACTATAACCCTTGTCTAAACCTCCAGATCCTAACAGATTTTCAGATGTAGTCCATGAATTCTGAAGATTTCTTGTGCAAACAATTGAGCCAACTTGGGAGCTGATGGAAGACTGGTGAGTGGTATAATGTAAGCCATCTTTGTGAACCCAGATAGTGTTGAATTTATATGAAACCAGAACATCAGTAATGAAGTTCATTGACAGATGTGTCCACGGCTGATAAGGAACAAAGAGAGGAAGTACTTTCACAGCTGGGGCTTGATGAGGAACTTTATACTGGGCGTACTAGTTACAAAAGGCAATGAAGTTCTGAATATCTTTTCTGAGAGAGGGCCACCAGAAAGACATGAAAATTAACTCAAAGGTTTTTTGTATGACCTGTGAAGTGGGAAGCATGGGCCCAATGTAGCAGTTTATTTCTTAATGTGGGCTTGACAAGAGTTTTCCCAAAAAGTGGTGAGGATTCTACTCCAACTGCCGACAAAGCCACTGGATTGATGATGAGATGCTTCTCAGCAGAGATAGTCTTATTTTCTTGCACCATGGAGCAATAGAGGGAATCAGCTTTCTGGTTTCCAGTTCTGGACCCCTAGATGAAAAGACAATTTGAATTTGAAGCGTGAGAAGAAGAGAGCCCATCTGGCTTGTCTCAGATACAGACAATTGTCTTAGAGAATAAAAGGTTTTTATAGTCTGTCAGAATGGAAATGGGATGTACAGCTACTTCTAAAAGACAGAGCCACTCTTCCAAGGCTATCTTAATAGCGAGAAGTTCTTGATCCCCAATAGAGTAGTTGCACTCAGCTGTAGTGAATTTCCTGTAGAAAAATCCTTTGGGGTGGAGAAGCCCATCAGGGGCACTTTGGGAGGTTACTGCTCCGACTCCTGTGGCAGAGGCGTATACTTCCAAGATGGATGGCTGTGTGACATCAAGTTGACAAAGAACAGAAGCAAAGAAGAACTTTTGTTTGATTTTTTGAAAGGCTTCCTTTGCTTCCTCTGACCATTGTGATGGATTGGCATCTTTCCGGATCAGCTCCTTAATAGGTGCAATGATGGTGAAAAAGTTGTTTATGAATTTATGATAGTAGTTCACAAAGCCAAGGAAGCTTTGAACAGTCTTGAGAGTGTTAAGAAGCAGCAATTCCTGAATTGCTTGAAGCTTTTTTGGATCCATTCTGAGATGAGAACTTGAAATGATATATCCCAGGAAGGGAATAGACTTGACTTCAAAGACACACTTCTCCAATTTGTAGAAGAAGTGATTGGAATGGAGACATGTCAGTACCTCCTTTACTTGCCGGCGATGTTCCTCCAGATAACTGGCGAATATGAGCATATCGTCAAGATAGACGACAACATGATTGTACAGAAGATCACGGAAGATCTCATTAACATAGTGCTGGAATACTGAGGCCGAAGGGCATGACGATATATTCCTATTGACCATCGCGGGTGTTAAATGCGATCTTCCAATCATCTCCTTCCTGAATTTGTATGAGATTATATACTCTTCGAAAGTCTAATTTGGTGAAGATGGTGGTTCCACTGACGCAGTAAAAAAGATCTGTAATAAGAGGAAGAGGATAGTGGTTTTTAAGAGTGATGTCAGTATTTTGTCACAGGGAATAAAAAGCTCAATGAATACAATATGCTGCGTAACTGACGTTTTAATGTAGTTTTACATTTTTCTTCAGGGATGGATGAACTTGTGTGTTTTGCACAGAAATGAGGCCACCTGCTGTGACTCACAGTTGTGCCATTCCCCACAAAGCCATGCCCCCTAGCCGTTAGACCATGAGCTTATGGAAATTATTACAGAAAGGATGCTGCCATCTGGTTTGGGTATTAGAACTATAGGGCTTGACCAATCACTGTTAGACTTTTCTATAACACCAAGTTCTAATATATTTTTAACTTGTTTAGAGACAGCTGCTCGTTGGGCTTCAGGAAATCTATATGGCTTTAAGTTGATTTTGACACCTGGTTCTATGACAATGTCATGCTTTATTATGGCTGTGTGGTTGGGTAGCTCTGAAAACACATCCCTGTTCTATATGAGGAACACTTTAGCCTTGTTTTTTTGAACAGCTGACAGTGTTTCTGATTCCTTTACTTCTGGAAAAGAGGGGAATAAACTTACTGGTGGGCAAGGTTTAGTTAACATGGTAAGTATGTTTGGGTTTCCTGTTGGTATACTTTATTGTTAACTTCATTCACTTTCTCCCTGATCTCAAACAGACCCTGTCATTTATCCAAAAACTTGCTTTCCACTGTGGGAAATTAAATAAGAACTCTATCCCCAGGGACAAATGCATGTACCTGGGTATTCTGAGTATACACCCTCTGTTGAGCTTGTTGGCCCTGTACCAGGTGCTCTTTGACAATGGGCACCACAACCACAATTCTGTTCTGCATCTGTGATACATGTTCAAAAACACTTTTATAAGGAGTGGACTGCTCTTCCCATGTCTCTTTGGCAATGTCCATCAACCCTCTGGGGTGTCTCCTGTACAACAAAGCAAATGGAAAGAACCCTGTAGAGGGCTGAGGATCTTTGCTAATAGCCACAACAAATATGGCAACAAATAATCCCTGTTTTTCCATCCATATCTACAACTTTTTGCAGCATGCTTTTTAATGTTTTGTTAAAACTTTCTTCCAACCCATCAGTCTGGGGTGGTAAACAGATGTCCTGAGGTGAGTAACATTACACAACTTGCACAATTGCTTTCTAGACATAAAGGGGAGTAGCTTGTCAGGAATTCTTTAGGTATTACTAACCCTACTAAAGACATACACCAGGTCTCTAGCTATTGTCCTGGTTGATGTATTGTGCAAAGGGATTGCCTCGGGATACCAGGTAGCAAAATACATTAGCACTAGCATATACTGAAGGCCTTGAGCAGACTTTAACAAGGGTCTCAAAAGATACATGGCTATTCTGTCAAACGGGACCTCTATAATAGGCATGGGAACTAGTGGGCTCCTGAAATGGGGTCTGGAAGCATGATACTGGCACTCAGGACAGGAAGAACAATATTCAGACACTTCTTTATGCACCCCTGGCCAAAGAACCACTGTAAAATTGTCTAAGTGTTTTTTTTTTTTGCTCATAATTTTCTTGCTGTGATGTGACCATGAGTTACAGTAGGTCTAATATGTTCTAACACATCTTCACCTCTTTTCAACACTTAGTACAAAAGCTCATTAAGGGTGGCCACATGTGGGTACACAAGCCTGTCACCAGGTTCAACCATCTCCCCATTAATAACTTTAACATTTTCTCTGGCTTTTATTAGGGTGGGGTCTTTTAACTGCTTTGATCCAAATAGTTTATGCAAAGAGTATGCCTCACCAAGGTAAGGCATACTTTTAGCTCTGTCCACAGTTTCTCCTTTCTCTGTAGGAAGTGCCTCTTTTTGATCCTCATAATTTCTTACTTTCCTACTAGTAAAAGGTAATAGGTCTGAGAGTTCAAAAGACGCATCTACTGCCAGGGAACCACAAGTAGTGACAACTGGCTCTATACTATTCAGACCTGTGACTTTCCAGGATTCCAATAATTCAGAAAATGGGGAAAATCTCTCCATGTTATAGCCTTGTTTTAAAAGGGTGTAACTAATCCCATGTTAACAATAGCAGATCCACCAGGTGTCTCAATATTCACTTCAGAAGTATTATAAATGATGGGTGTCACCATGTATGCAAGTTACACCAACAGTTGTTCGCTAGAAATTTGAGGAGTTTACTAATCCAGTAACCAAATTTCCTGAGTTTACCAGAGTAACCAAACTTCCCAACTCTAACAATGCCTCTATCCGGTTGTCTTCCTTAGAAAATACACATATTTGTTTTCCCGACTCAGCCAGATGTAAAGCAGTACAGGCTACCCTGGCAAAAACAATCTACGACATTGAAAGGCAGCATCACATTGCATGGATTCTTGTACAACTGGGCAATTAGCAATAAGATGTCCAAGCATACAACATCTAAAACTATTGACCTCATGATTGTCAAGTCTTTTGTGTGGCAAGGAACTTCCTTGTCCCACCTGCTTGTCTTCAGGCCCAGTGCTTACAGTCTATCTATATTTACTTTCTCTTAACAGCTCAGCACCGTCAGCACTGTCAGTTCAGTCTTACCAAGTTTTACTGAAGTGTGTTGTCTAGGATCTAAGGGGTGCTGTGGTGCGGTCAGTAGTTCCTCTGCTGCTAGATACCTCTCTACCATCTCTATTATCTGGTCATCTGTCTTAGGGTCCCCATGGCTCACCCACTTGCTCAAACTCATGGGCAGAGACCTCAAATAACGGTCCATGATAACTCTTTAAACCATTTGCTGACTGATTAATGTCTCTGGGCTTGATTCAGAGATAGATGCTAATGCAATTTTCATGCAGATTGAGCAATTGTTTGCCATCACGCATGCGTATAAGCTGCACTGTGCGTGCACAGCGATCGCAATGCGATTATGGATGCACAGAGGGAACCATCACAAAGTGACTGACAGGTTGTCACTGTTAGGGGTGGTAACAGGGAGTTATCAGAAAATGCAGATGTGCCTGTCTGTTGTAAAAACCATGGCGTGCATAAATTAGCCACTGCGAGTGCATGTACAGCTCTACATGTCAGAAGAGCTCTCAAGGCTGCGGCAGGTCTGACCTGCCGCAAAGGTAAGTTAGCCGCCGATGTGCATCGATGTTGCCCATATTTACATAGGTATGCATCGTACGCACGCAGGTAAAAAGGCAGTAGTGGGCGTTTTTATGCTCGGGTGATCTTTACTAACATTAGCATATTTTTGCTGCTGCTGCATTGCATATGAAATCGCAGCTGCAAATGAATTAACGTCCATCTATGAATCAGGCCCTCTGTGTGTGACCATTTCTTGGTCAAGTAGATGAGGTTGTGCATTTGTAAGCAGAGAGGCTTGTCCATAGAGTACCCATAGCAGTGTACTCATTAAGTTTGAACTGACAGTGTAACTCCCAGACTAGTCAGGATATCAGGTTTTAGCTTTTCATAGTCCAGAGCATCTGCAGTGCTTAAAACAAAAATAAACTTTTTGGTGAAAGAAAAGGTGCCAACAGGCCAGCCCATTGTTCCTTAGACAAACTTTCACGCACGGCGGTTCTCTCAAATGTCGTCAGATACGCCTCCACATCAGCAGCCATAGTAATTTTTAGAGATGTGCGGTTCGGTTTGCCAGAAATCCGAATCCACATGAATTTCGTGAATCCGGGTAAATCCAAGTCGCGGTTCTAATCTCTTGAGGAGATCCGGGTAAATCCTAATCTTTTAGCGGTTTGGAATTCGGATTTTAAATCCGAATTTTGGGTTTTGGATTGCATAAATTACATGATTTTAGCTGTTTTTAAAACTTTTTATTTATTTTTTATTTAAAAAAAATCCAGATTCAAAACCAAAACCAAAACACTTGAGGGTGGTTTGCAATACCAAATTCAGATCCAAAACCTTGAAGGAGATAAAGATCCAAAACAAAAACAAAAACACGGGGGTCGGCACACATCCCTAGTTGTTTTTTAAAGTAACTATCTTGTATAGAGCTCGAGCTGATTGGGAGAGTCGAGGATGCATTTCCAGGCCGGGCTGCGAGATGGTGCACCGCCTCTTTGAAGGCCTCACGATCTAGGTGCTGTTAACTTATCTCCTCGACCTTCAGTTGCTGTTGCCTTGTGACTTCCTGCTGCACTGATGTAGCTTGTATCAAGGCCTTAGTTATGTCTTTAATGTTATCAGGTTTTGCATGTAACTTTGTAGCCACTTTTACCCAGGACCTGTTTCAGCAATGTTTTCCAAAAAGGAGTGCCTGGTGCTTTACCTGTAACAGTTACAATGACTATGCAGACAAAATACCACTTGGACTTGCCTTTGTATGTGATGCACCACAACTCCCATCATGTTTCACATTGTATAAAGTCTCTGCAGAGTATCACTCCTGCGACTTTACTCTGGGCTGTATCTGTAGTCTGACTTCTTTTTTAGGCAAACACAGACCTGCATTCTGTAGATGCCTGCATTCTCCAACAAGTTGTAACAGTGTTAGGGGAACAGATACCATCTCCTGGGGTAGATGGTAGTGCACAGCAACTGAAAGTCCAAGGTTTATGGTGCAACCGACCTCAGCCAGTTTTATTAAACATCAAGATAAAATACCTTGCCTGTCCGGCACTAACTAAGCATAAGTCATTCCTGACTAACACTACAAAAACATAATGAGTTTAAATAAGTCACGCTCATTTGTATCCAGTAACAGGTTTATCTCACAGAAGGAGAGATGTATGGAGCATCGAAGCGGCATCAGTGCATGTTATCTGCGCTGATACTACTTCTCCCCAATGTATGATTGGGGTGTTTGGCCCCTGTCATTATCGGCACTGCTATCTACAAGATAGTAGTGCCAGTAGCCTGGGCAATGTATGAACGGTCAGTTCACCTGACCATTCTGCCCACTGCAGCTGTCACTATCGAAAGCTACAGCCTGGCGATGCCCTATCCCTACACAAGGGACAGCACTATCCCTGCTGAGGTGGCTTCCAGCTACAGGGTTGCACACGGGATCTCGAGATACTTGCAAGATCCCACACATGCTCAGTGGAGCCGGCCGGGACTGAGACACAGCGCATCAGCACTAGGCTGATGCGCTGTGTACTCAGGCAGGGATCACCGGAGGGGGGAGGTAACACTCCCCCGTTCCGGCCAATGAGATGTTCATTCATCTCATCATTAGTGCTTCCTGCTTTGCCTTGGTAAAGAGGTGAAGCAGAAGTCGTTATATTGGCAATTAACATGCCGCTATAATACATCTCCCCCAGAGACTCTGCAGTCCCTTACCCAAGGCAGTGAGAGCCATAATGTTCAGGCTGACAGCCTTTTAACGCCCTCATACAGGTGAAATTACTAAGTAGGCTTCTCTAAGGCTAAAGGCCCTAATACTCGAACTTGGCCTAATAGATGGAGCCCAGCCTCACTCTCCATCCATAACCCCAGGAACCCTTAACCAACTTTTACCACAGCCCAAAAGCTCTCAGCAGAATAAACACAATTATCTTTTTGGGGTTTTAAAACATGTAGGTTGGAAGCCTATGACAAATATACCTGTCTTGAAACACTATTCCAGTATTCTTGTTACAATATATATGCTGCAGCTGAATGCCCACCACCTTTCCTACTCTTCTATAGCCAAATACCCACCCACCGCTGCCCCATCCAGCAACACATATTTCCCCTACTCTGTCCCACCCCTGCTTCCATACTTTCTTTGCTCCCAGTGGCCGATCCTCCTCTACTAGGTCTGTATTGTCGCCCTAGCTCAGCAGTGGGAGCCATTGAACCAGAGAGAGATCAGGAAACTGTGGCAATGAGAAATAAAGATTTCTGCAACATAAAGGGTAAATACATATATTTAAAATGCACCCACAGATCCAAGCCCTTTCAGCCAGCATTACCGCAATGTGGTCACCAGTCCAGCTGCTCAGCCATCCCTAACAAGCAAGCAGCTAGCGGAAGTTGAGTGGTTTTGCTGTAGATTGCTTGTGTGCTTGCTTCTCATGACACTTGTACTATGCACACCAGAAAACAAAAATGATCAGCTGGTTGTCAAGAAACACCCTTTTTGTTGGAATCTCTTGTAAGGAATTAATAAATATTGCTGAAAGACACCATAGATTGCAATGAAGTCCCAAATATGAGACGCAACTGTATTTGGGAGTAATCAAGCATCAGAAGGGGCAGAAGGCAAAAGCAGTTCGATACAGGATGGTCATGAAACAAGCTAGTTCAGTAATTAGTAGACAGATTTAGTGATTAGACAGCACAGAAGAGGTTAAAGAGAAGGCCAGCTACTGTAAGTCAGGTAATCACCAATTAGACAGCTCACTTCGTGACATCACAGGTGGGATCCCTACATTCAGCTGCCTGTCCTGGAAGGCATATGATAAAGACAACGAAGAGCTGTTGGCATACCTACACCATAACTGAACTGTAGATACTCAAAATATTAGATACACATTCAGTTATCTTGATAACTAAATCTGCAAAATAATAACTTTAAAACTTTAACACTCTGTACAGTACAGTAGTCAGTTAACACATAATGATTCAGCTTAGTGATTCTGTTTTAGCAATATCACAAACCACCTTCCTTGTTTATAAATGAGAATGATACATTGCTCTGGATTGCTTGAATTAAAACATTGCTCCAATTTGTCACCTGACTGCCTCTTCTCCGCCCTATTTGCTAAATGAAGCTTATCCTGTGAATCACTCAATGGGTTCCCATTAAACTA
The DNA here is from genome assembly GCA_031769625.1 of Taudactylus pleione. Taxonomy (NCBI): domain Eukaryota; kingdom Metazoa; phylum Chordata; class Amphibia; order Anura; family Myobatrachidae; genus Taudactylus; species Taudactylus pleione. The sequence goes on from JAUIMM010000614.1 coordinate 2,182,926, forward strand.
TACAGCATTCCACTTTGAAATCGTAACATAAAACAGGAGACGCCAATTATCATTCAGCAACTGGTTGTAAACAAATTGGCTTTGCCACTAATTACTCAGACAATCTAATAAAGGGATGTTATCGCTGGAAAAGAAAAAAAGAGAAAAAACACATCCCTCCCAAAGATACACAATTAGCTGATTATTTTCAGCAAGCTGGTAAATGTTTGCTTTTAATTGTGTCATAATGTGAAATTAGAATGTGTCCTGTTGCCCCCACTGCTTCCCTACAGCTTGCATTTTGTGCTGCCTATTGGAAATCTTCATTCTCTCTGCTGGTTTTCTCTTCTCCAGGATGTTTTTCCCTGGATGTGTGTTTGTGCACAAAGTTAAAAGTTACAGTTTAGTTAATGTCATAGAGAATATATAGACAATTACTTAATCATTTTATTGTAATAAATGATTAATTATCTTCATAGGATATGTTGTTTTTTTTTCATTTGTAATTAGAGGATTGTGTGGATAGTCAACAAAAAGTATTGGTGTGTCTCACATATTATTGAAGCAATAGCATCCCAGCATTATCAGGGTAATGCATCAAATTCTGGACTGTCCTGGTTACTTAAACCCATTTTAGACTGCAGCTAAAACTCGGGTTATTGCCAGTCTAATCTGGGTTGCTGCTCCGGGATTCCAACCCAGGTGCCAAAAAGGGTTGGATCCGAGTTGCAGGGCAGTAAAACTGTGTCATCTGACCCGGGTCCCATTAAGTGCATACAGAGTGCCACATTCTGGATGCTTGGAGATTATGTCATCTTCAAGCACTGGCAGAGCGAAACCCTGGCAATATCCCGAGTCCAGCCTACAATGTGAATGGGTTTCAAGCCACAGTGACATACTGTAGATTGAAACAGCTGCTCAGTGACCTGGGTTGGACCTGGGGTTTTAGTGTAAAAGGAGTGTTATATATATGGCTAGTAAAGCCTTCCTGCAAAAGTAGACCTCACTAATACCCCTGGGTTGCACCTGGGATTTTGCTCACAGGTCCATCCCAGTTGTTACCTGGCTGAGACCCTTTTCAGACTGATGGCCTGACCCAGATTTTTGTGGGTCGATGACGTCACTGCCATTACGTGCTGAGCTGGCGCTTGGAGATGAGATTATCTCCAAGCACCAGCTCTTTCTATGCAGTGAAAGAAACTGGTCGCTTTGACCTGGGTTACCCATTCACACTGCACTGCGAGCTGTGTTGAAAATGAGTTCAACCCTTCTGCCAGGATTGTTGATGCACCAGGATTGTCGATGCAATGCATGCATTAATTCCAAGTGCAATGCTAAAACTGTCAATTGCAGATCAATTGACTGCAAATTTAAATCTGTGGTACAAGCAGTAAGCCATGGAGAAGGTGTGTGAGTTACAGGGGTGATCATCCTGATCGCCCACCCTCCTTCATCCACCCCTGAAACATTGGCAGAACATGCACACTCCTCACAAACTTAATCCTAAGCAGTGAGGTTGTTACGCTATTACATTTCTGATGAATAAGTTATCTGTGCAATGCTAGACTCAGACCTACAATGCTGGTTTCATAGTGTAGCATGTGTACAATGGAACTCATTCAGAGTTGCATGCAAAAATATTTGTTTTTGGACTCAATTTGCTCTTTTTTTAGTGAGCACTATTTGCATTGTGCATATTTTTTTCCAGGTAACTTACACTTATGGTTTCCTGCAAGTGGGATGGGTTATGGGTTGGAAGGTGCATGTAGGTGAAAGCAAAAGTGCAGTAAGCACATGTTGTGGATGTGTTTACATTTATTGCGGTCAAGATGGGCAGTAAAATGTCACATATATGCAGGGCTGTCATCAGAAATCGTGGGGCTCGGTACTTACAAAGAAGGCAGGGCACCCCAGTGGATGAAGCAGAGGTGGGTGGAGCTGGGTATAATGTGGGTAGAGCTACACAGGGGGGTTGTACATCAAATAGTGCATAACCCAGTTTAAAAATTTTCAAAGGGGGTGGGGAAGGCAGGATGGTCATGGGGGGCACAGAGCTGGGAAGGCTGGACTTGGAGGGCACAGGGAAGGCTGGACAGGATTCACAAGGCAGGTAAGGCTGTACCTTTATTGGGGGGCACAGGGCAGGGAAAGCTGGCTGGACTAGGGGCGGGGCAGGGAAGGCTAGGTACACTAGGGGGAGGCACAGGGAAGGCAAGGCTGGACTGGGGAGGGGGACAGGGCAGGGAAGACTGGCTAGATTAGGAGGAGCACAGGGCAGGGAAGGCTGGCTGGTTTAGGGTGAGCACAGGACAGGGAAGGCTGGCTGGACTAGGGGAGCACGGGGCAGGGAAGGCTGGCTGGAGTACAGGGTTAGGACAGGGAAGACTTGCTGCTCTAGGTGGAGGGGCACAGGGCAGGGACTCCTACCTTGTTTCTTCAGTGGGCCCACTGTGCAGATATACAACGGCAGCCGGTGAGACACAGCGTCGCCAGCGGTATTTGAAATATGATGCTGCCTGCAAGCCAATCACAGCTCGCGGACCAGCAGCCAATCAAGAGCGGCCGCAATGGCTGATCCTGATTGGCTGCTGGTCCGTGAGCTGTAATGTCTTGTGGCCAACGCTATATTTAAAATACCGGCAACAGCGTTGTGTCTCACCAGCTGTCGATTCATATATTCTGTATTGCTGTCACCCGGGCCCCTGCTCTCTCTGACCGGTACTGTCTGTTGATATGATTGATAGATAGATAGATAAATAGATAGATAGATAGATAGATAGATAGATAGATAGACAGACAAGGGCCTTAACTATGTGTGTGCGACTGGTGCCGCCGCTTAGAGCACAGGGCACTGTGGGCAGCACCGTCGTCACCCCACAGCCCTGTTTTTGGCCAGCAGAGTGCCTGGAATGGCACCCTACAGCCAGGATCATTGCTGCAGCACCATCGGTGCATCCTTTACATGCTCCAGGCAGACAACCTGCAGTCTGTACTGCTGACTGGAGCATCCTTAGTATGGTCCAGTAAGCTCTGCACTTACCAGTGCTGCCTGCCCCACCCCCTCCATGCGACATGACGTCATGCACCCCACATCATGACATTGGGTGCAAAGGGGGTGGGCCAACACAAAACACATTTAAGCCCTGTTACAGCTCTGAGATAGACAGAAGTAGACATTTGCTTTAGGTTAAAAAAGAATGTATTTCCAAGCAGTAATTTTGCTTTAATTGAAATGCAGTTGGTATTATTATGTTATATAGTAGAGAGAGGATCCTGTGGTCTCATTTACTGCTTCAGCACCAAGAACAGATTAGATTGAAGGTCAGCTGGAGTTCTGCAAACATTTTGTGTCTCTATCATTTCCTGCTACCAATTCAATTTGTGCTTGGAACAAGTAATGTGTCTTTAGCATCTTCTCCGTCTTGATGCTTTCTATATCTCGCCTATGTGTTTATGGCTTTTTCAACAATAAAAGTGTTAATGCAGCAATCATAAAAAAATCAACAATATTTCCTAATGGTATATGAAATATAAATACAAAAGCTATTAGCACTCAGGATAACAAGTGCCCTGGAAAAAAAATATCTAAAAAAACCAAGTTTCTTAGTTGCTAGTAATTAGGGGTGAGCGGGTTCGGATTTCTGAAATCCGAACCCCCCCGAGCCCCCCCGATCCGAGTCCGATCCGAGTCAGGCTCGACTTTTCCCGCCTGACTCGGATCTGAAATCGAGGCAAAACGTCATCTTCCCGCCTTCCGAGTCTCGCGGGTTTTGGATCCTATATAAGGTACACACGTCGGCGCCATTTTCTCACTCGGCTGTGGACAGTGAAGAGGGAGGGTGGGAGTTAGGGCTGTGTAGTGTAGTGTAGTGTAGTGCTGCTGTTGTCCACTACTTCAAAGTCCATAGGGGCTGGCTGTGTTGTGCTGTGCTGCTGTTGTTAATAGGGGCTGTGTCCACTACTTCAAAGTCCATAGGGGCTGGCTGGACTGTGTTGTGCAGTCAGTTCTCCATAGGGGCTGTGTCCACTCCAAAGTCCTGTGCAGTGTCCCAGTCCTAAAGGAGTGCTGTAGTGTTGTCCAGGGGGTGCTCTGTCCATCAGGGGTGCTCCCCCCAAGTGCTAAAAAAATAATATATTTTCTGTGTTTGTGAATTGTGTGCGCAGTAGCCGCACGTGCATCAACAAAGTAGTGCCAAGCGTGCGCCTGTGTCATAAGTAAAGGGCCGGCTGGCTTGACCGTTAAGGGTGCTGTAACCCCCGAAAGTACACTCCAGTCCAAACCAAAAAAAAAATTATTTTCTGTGTTTGTGAATTGTGTGCGCAGTAGCCGCACGTGCATCAACAAAGTAGTGCCAAGCGTGCGCCTGTGTCATAAGTAAAGGGCCGGCTGGCTTGACCGTTAAGGGTGCTGTAACCCCCGAAAGTACACTCCAGTCCAAACCAAAAAAAAAATTATTTTCTGTGTTTGTGAATTGTGTGCGCAGTAGCCGCACGTGCATCAACAAAGTAGTGCCAAGCGTGCGCCTGTGTCATAAGTAAAGGGCCGGCTGGCTTGACCGTTAAGGGTGCTGTAACCCCCGAAAGTACACTCCAGTCCAAACCTAAAAAAAAATTATTTTCTGTGTTTGTGAATTGTGTGCGCAGTAGCCGCACGTGCATCAACAAAGTAGTGCCAAGAGTGCGCCTGTGTCATAAGTAAAGGGCCGGCTGGCTTGACCGTTAAAGGGTGCTGTAACCCCCGAAAGTACACTCCAGTCCAAACCAAAAAAAAATTATTTTCTGTGTTTGTGAATTGTGTGCGCAGTAGCCGCACGTGCATCAACAAAGTAGTGCCAAGCGTGCGCCTGTGTCATAAGTAAAGGGCCGGCTGGCTTGACCGTTAAAGGGTGCTGTAACCCCCGAAAGTACACTCCAGTCCAAACCAAAAAAAAATTATTTTCTGTGTTTGTGAATTGTGTGCGCAGTAGCCGCACGTGCATCAACAAAGTAGTGCCAAGCGTGCGCCTGTGTCATAAGTAAAGGGCCGGCTGGCTTGACCGTTAAAGGGTGCTGTAACCCCCAAAGTACACTCCAGTCCAAACCAAAAAAAAAAATATTTTCTGTGTTTGTGAATTGTGTGCGCAGTAGCCGCACGTGCATCAACAAAGTAGTGCCAAGCGTGCGCCTGTGTCATAAGTAAAGGGCCGGCTGGCTTGACCGTTAAAGGGTGCTGTAACCCCCGAAAGTACACTCCAGTCCAAACCAAAAAAAAATTATTTTCTGTGTTTGTGAATTGTGTGCGCAGTAGCCGCACGTGCATCAACAAAGTAGTGCCAAGCGTGCGCCTGTGTCATAAGTAAAGGGCCGGCTGGCTTGACCGTTAAAGGGTGCTGTAACCCCCGAAAGTACACTCCAGTCCAAACCAAAAAAAAATTATTTTCTGTGTTTGTGAATTGTGTGCGCAGTAGCCGCACGTGCATCAACAAAGTAGTGCCAAGCGTGCGCCTGTGTCATAAGTAAAGGGCCGGCTGGCTTGACCGTTAAAGGGTGCTGTAACCCCCGAAAGTACACTCCAGTCCAAACCAAAAAAAAATTATTTTCTGTGTTTGTGAATTGTGTGCGCAGTAGCCGCACGTGCATCAACAAAGTAGTGCCAAGCGTGCGCCTGTGTCATAAGTAAAGGGCCGGCTGGCTTGACCGTTAAAGGGTGCTGTAACCCCCAAAGTACACTCCAGTCCAAACCAAAAAAAAAATTATTTTCTGTGTTTGTGAATTGTGTGCGCAGTAGCCGCACGTGCATCAACAAAGTAGTGCCAAGCGTGCGCCTGTGTCATAAGTAAAGGGCCGGCTGGCTTGACCGTTAAAGGGTGCTGTAACCCCCGAAAGTACACTCCAGTCCAAACCAAAAAAAAATTATTTTCTGTGTTTGTGAATTGTGTGCGCAGTAGCCGCACGTGCATCAACAAAGTAGTGCCAAGAGTGCGCCTGTGTCATAAGTAAAGGGCCGGCTGGCTTGACCGTTAAAGGGTGCTGTAACCCACAAAGTACACTCCAGTCCAAACCCAAAAAAAAATTATTTTCTGTGTTTAGCCGCACGTATATATCAAATCGATATAACATAAATGGAGGACCAAACTTTCTCCGATAAAAATAAAATAGAGAAAGATCAAGAACCACTTCCTCCTAGTGCTGAAGCTGCTGCCACTAGTCATGACATAGACGATAACATGCCATCAACGTCGTCTGCCAAGGCCGATGCCCAATGTCATAGTAGAGGGCACATACAATCCCAAATGGCAAAGTTCAGGAAAATGACCTTGAAAAAGACATTTAAATCAGCTGAAGAGAAACGTAAACTTGCCAATATGCCATTTACGACACGGAGTGGCAAGGAACGGCTAAGGTCGATCCCTAGTATGTTCATGACTAGTGGTTCAGCTTCACATGACGATGGAAGCACTCCTCCCACTAAAAAAATCAAAAGAGTTAAGCTGGCAAAAGCACAGCGAAGAACTGTGCTTTCTAAGAAGATATCACAAATCCCCAAGGAGAGTCCAAGTGTGGTGGTGGTTGCGATGCCTGACCTTCCCAGCACTGGACGGGAAGAGGTGGCTCTTTTCACCATTTGCACGCCCCTTGCAAGTGCTGAAAGGAGCACCCACAGTCCACTTGCTGATATGCAAATTGAAGATGTCACTGTTGAAGTACAACAGGATGAGGATACTGGTGTAGCTGGCGCTGAGGAGGAAGTTGGCGAGGAGGATTCTGATGGTGATGTGGTTTGTTTAAATCAGGCTCCGGGGGAGACAGTTGTTGTCCGTGGGATGAAAAAGCCCATCACGGTCATGCCTGGGCAGAAGACCAAACATTCCACCTCTTTGGTCTGGCAATATTTCTATCCAAATCCAGACAACAACTGTCTTGCCATATGTACCATATGTAAAGGTGAAATAAGTAGGGGTAGGGACGTCAACCACCTAGGAACATCCTCCCTTATACGGCACCTGCAGCGCGTTCATAAAAAGTTACTGTCAAGTTCAGAAACTTTGGCTCAGACCGTAAGCAGTCCAGGGACACCTAAATCCCGTTGTCCTGTTGTATCCAAGCGCCTGCAAACCACACCGTCAACTCCCTCCTCGTCAATTTCCTCCTTAGTCAGGATCGGAAGTAGTCCTGCAGGCCATATCACTGGCATGACTGACTCTCCTATCCGGGATTCCTCCGGAGGATCCTGCATTGCTACGCCTACTGCTGCCGCTGCTGCTGTTGCTGCTGCTGGGAGTCGTTCATCATCCCAGAGAGGAAGTAGGAACACCACTACTTTTACTAAACAATTGACCCTCCAACAGTCCTTAGCGAGGAGGATGAAGTACAACAGCAGTCATCCTGAAGCAAAACGTATAACTGAGGCCTTGACTGCTATGTTGGTGTTAGACGTGCGTCCGGTATCCGCCATTAGTGCAGTGGGATTTAGACAATTGATGGAGGTAGTGTGTCCCCGGTTCCAAATCCCGTCTAGATTCCACTTCACTAGGCAGGCGATACCGAGACTGTACAGAAACGTCAGAAAAAGTGTCCTCAGTGTCCTGAAAAATGCCGTTGTACACAATGTCCACTTAACCACGGACATGTGGACAAGTGGAACAGGGCAGACTAAGGACTATATGACTGTGACAGCCCACTGGGTAGATGTATCACCTTACGCAGCAACAGCAGCAGCGTCACCAGTAGCAGCATCTCAGAAATGCCAGCTCGTTACAAGGCAGGCTACGCTGTGTATCACCGGTTTCAGTAAGAGGCACACCGCCGACAACCTCTTAGAGAAACTGAGGGAAATCATCGCCCAGTGGCTTACCCCACTTAGACTCTCCTGGGGATTTGTGATATCTGACAACGCCACCAATATTGTGCGGGCATTACATCTGGGCAAATTCCAGCACGTCCCATGTTTTGCTCACACAATAAACTTGGTGGTGCAGAATTTTCTGAAAAGCGACAGGGGCGTGCAGGAGACGTGTTGGGTGGCCCGAAAAATTTCTGGCCACTTTCGCCATTCAGCGACTGCGTGCCGAAGACTGGAGCGCCAGCAAACACTCTTGAACCTGCCCCGCCATCACCTGAAGCAAGAGGTTGTGACGCGGTGGAACTCAACCCTCTATATGCTTCAGAGGATGGAGGAGCAGCAAAAGGCCATACAAGCCTATACATCCACCTATGACATAGGCAAAGGAGGGGGTATGCACCTGACTCAAGCGCAGTGGAGAATGATTTCCGTGTTGTGCAAGGTTCTCCAGCCCTTCGAACTTGCCACACGTGAAGTCAGTTCAGACACAGCCAGCTTGAGTCAGGTCATTCCCCTCATCAGGCTTTTGCAGAAGCAGCTGGAGAAAGTGAAGGAGGAGCTAAGACGGAGCGATTCCGCTCGGCATGTGGGACTTGTGGATGAAGCCCTTCATTCGCTTTGCCAGGATTCCAGGGTGGTCAATCTGTTGAAATCAGACCACTACATTTTGGCCACCGTGCTTGATCCTAGGTTTAAAGCCTATGTGGTGTCTCTCTTTCCGGCCGACACAAGCCTGCAGAGGTGCAAAGACCTGCTGGTGAACACACTGTCAGCTGAAGCGGAACGTGACACGTCAACGGCTCCTTCTTCATTTTCTCCCGCAACTGGGGCTGCCAGGAAAAAACTTAGGTATCCTAAGCAACCCGCTGGCGGTGATGCAGGGCAGGCAGGACCAAGTTTGGACATCTGGTCCGGACTGAAGGACCTGGCAACAATTTCTGACATGTCTACTGTCACTGCATATGATACTGTCACCATTGACAGAATGGTGGAGGATTACATCGGTGACAGCATCCAAGTAGGCATGTCAGACAGTCCATACCTGTACTGGCAGGAAAAAGAGGCAATTTGGAGGCCCCTGTACAAGCTGGCTCTATTTTACCTGAGTTGCCCCCCCTCCAGTGTGTACTCCGAAAGAGTGTTTAGTGCAGCCGGGAACCTTGTCAGCGAAAGGCGTAGGAGGTTGCTTCCACAGAATGTGGAGAAGATGATGTTCATCAAAATGAATTATCAGCTCTTCCAGGGAGACCAGCCTCCAGAAGGTACAGAGGGACCTGTGGTGGTGGATTCAAGTGGGGACGAGTTAATACTTTGTGAGGATGAGGATGTACACACTGAAGAGGGTGAGGAATCGGTGGATGAGGAGGATGAGGTTGACATCTTGCCTCCGTAGAGCCAGTTTGTGCAGGGACACATTAATTGCCAGCTTGTTTTGTGGGGGCCCAAACGAACCAATCATTTCAGCCACAGTTGTGTGGCAGACCCTGGCGCTGAAATGATTGATTTGTTAAAGTGTGCATGTCCTGTTTATACAACATAAGGGTGGGTGGGAGGGCCCAAGGACAATTCCATCTTGCACTTCTTTTTTTTCTTTGCATTATGTACAGTTTGGGGCCTAGTTTTTCTAACTGCCATCCTGTCTGCCACTGCAGTGTCACTCCTAGATGGGTCACGTGTTTGTGCCGCCCACTCGTGTCGCTTAGCATAGTCATCCAGCTACCTCGGTGCAACCTTTTGGACATGAAAACACTATTGTGAGGTGTGAGGTGTTCAGAATAGACTGGAAATGAGTGGAAATTAAGGTTATTGAGGTTAATAATAGCATAGGAGCAGAGAAACCAACAAATTCTGTGATTTTAGCTGTTTTTATGCTTTTTAAAAAAAAAAATACAGATCCAAAACACAAAACCCAGAACCCAAAACACGGAAGGGTGGTTTTGGCAAAACCAATCCAGATCCAAAACACGAAGAAAGATCCAGATCCAAAACCAAAACACAAAACACGAAAAGTGGCCGGTGCACACCCCTACTAGTAATTATTTTCATGGTATATAAATGCATTACTTTGAGATTCCTTGCACAGAACCATGCACGGGTTGGGGGTACTATAGGTTATTCGATTTTAATTTCTGCCAAAACTGTTGCTGCAGCAGTGGTGCAGCACTTTACAGAGTATTTTTTTTTATGGTATTTTAATTGAAAATCCACACAAAATACAGCAAGATATGTCTATAAAAAGACAGACAATCTTCACTGAAAATTACAATAAAAGTACACAAGAATAGAATTCAGTGATATTAATAAAACTTTGGGATACAATTTTAAATCTTGAGAAAGAGAGTAAAAAAAAAATAAAAGACCAGTAAGGAAAGTAAAAGATTAGGAGAAAAAAGGTAGACAGCATGGCTAGAACTGTCAAAGAAGAAGAATAAAGGGGGAGAAATAGAGAAGATTAGGTAAAAAGGGAACTAGCATTGAAAAAGGATTACCAGGGGGCCCAGACCTTGTCAAATGTTTTGCAAGAGTGGTTAAGGATACTGGTCATGTATTCCATTCGCTGAACCAACCAAACCCTATTGATGACAGAATGTGAGGAGGGAGGCAATGGCTGTCTTCATTCAGCTGCCAGCTGACAGGTAGCAGCTGAGAGAATGTGCCTGATTAATTTGTTTTGGTAGTGGTTGGCTGTCGGAAAGGGCAGGGTTAGAAGAAAGAATTTGGGATCCAAAGGGATCGGGAGATGAGTAATTGAGATAATCAAATTCTTGATATCCAGCCAAAAACTAGTGAGTTTTGGACAGCTCCACCAGATGTGGAAAATGTGCCTTCCGACAAGTACCCACGCCAGCATCTATCGGATGTATCAGGGAACAACTTTTTCAGGCGGGAGGGGACCAGGTACCATCCATAAAGAATTTTATAGACGTTCTCTTTTATTCTAACACATATGGAACTGGAGGCGGCTCTCTCCCTAACCTCCTTCCAATCATCAGAGTTCAGGGTTTCACCCTGATCCCTATACCAGGCTAACTCGTGTGGGTCACACGTGTAGTCTAAAGGTGTGGAGAGGTCTGAATGTAGAGCCGACATTAGGCCAGCAGTCTAGGAGTGGCGTAAATACAGCTTCTCAGTAGGAGTCAAAGAACGGTGAACAAGGCGGTGTTTAACTGTGTTATGAAAATTCCGGAGTTGCAGATTTTGGAAAAATGTTTGCAGGGGATATGAAATTTAGACTGGAGTTCAGCAAATGAGGGAAAGGAAGTGTCACAGGTCAAATCATTGACATATCTAATACCAGCCATTTGCCAGGGAAGAAAAGCTAAAGGAGACATACCAGGAGGGATTCCTGAGGAATTAAATAGTGGGATGATTGGGGTGAAAGATGGGGAAAAGCAGAATTTATGGGAAGCTATGTCCCATAATGACAGCAAATGAGAAATAATATGGTGGTCACGAACTCTTTTAGGGTGACGGGCTCTAGGGATCCAAAGAAGGGAAGCAGGAGAAAGCAGTCCCATGGCCTCTGCCTCAATCTGAACCCATATTCTATCAGAGCTATTCCATAAGATACATTGAGTGAGCTGAGCAGAAAAATAGTAATGTTTAAAATTAGGATTACCCAGACCACCAGCCTGAGACGATCTCTGAAGAATTCGGAGACGTACCCGTGGTCGTTTTCCTGACCATATAAATGTAGTTGTTTGGGATTGGAGAAATTTGAAAACATAGGTGGGAACATTTATAGGGAGGGACTGGAAAAGATAAAGGAGTCTAGGCAAGATATTCATTGTAATCATATTAATATGACCTATCCAGGAAATTAAATGACGGGACCATGAAAGAAGGTCTAGTTTGATTTGGGAAAGAATGCGGGGAAATTGGCCTGGAAAAGTTGATGGTAACGTTTGGTTATAAGAATACCCAACTTTACAGAGTATTGTATATAACTTCCCAGAGTAAGTAGCTATTTGGTATGTATGTATGTATAGTATGCAGAATATAAATACCCAACATTTTGACCCAAACATTTTGATTATTTATGTGACAATCCTGGCTATCATGTGAAAAAGGGCCATACCCTATTATTTAGAAATAAGCGGTGCATATTTAGTAGCTACAAAGGTGCATAGCTGGACAAATCAAAACATGGAATCTTGAAAGGTTTGCAAGTAGCACTATGTGCAAATCGACAAATAGACATTTGAGCCACCAAGTAATTAAATTAATGGATTGTACTGAATCAGTGCTAATGAGAAAATCATCCTTAAGGGGCCCATAAACCAAACAACAGATTACACGATCTTCCAATTGGATATAGCGATCTGCTTGGCGAAAATGCCGACTGACGGCTACCGATGTTCTCCGATCCGACAGAGGATCGGTGAAATTCTACATGTTAAATTTCACTGATTTGCAAATCACAATCATACTGTATGTTGATCATTATCGGCAAATCAGTGAAATATAACATGTTGGATTTCACCGATCCTTCGACGCCAGCATCTGGGGATAGCAGGATTGTGACAATCAGTCATATAAAATAAATGATGTCATATAAGCCATCATTTAGTATATAGATGCATATTTATGATTTTATTCAGCAAGTTCCTTTTAGTGACAAGTAATATTAAATATGTATATAAATATGGGTCAGACATAAGTGCCTATTATTAATCCAGCCATAAGTGCCATAAATATTATCTTTATCTTTGCTTATCATCTACAGTTAGTACAAAAAAATATGGTCAAGACAGCTATTCATCTGTAAAGTTGACTTACCACATTGGCATGAGCCAGCTTGTTAACATTAGGACAGATGCAAAGTTGAATGCAAGTTGGTAGTGAATACTCCTATAGTGTGTGCATGGGACTTAATGCGTATATTCCCATACAGGGCTGCCATCAAAAATTCTGGGGCCCACTACTAACAAAATAGGCAGCGCCCCCGAATATAAGGCAGAGTTGGGCAGAGTGATGAATAATGCGGGAGGAGCTGTAGCAGGGGTTTTGCTTCAATTGGTGCAAAAACCATGGATGGCTAGGCAAGGAGGAGGGGGTGGGGGATGTAACAGGGCAGGGAACACTGGACAAGGGGGGGCACTGGGCTGGGAAGGGTGGAGTGGGGTGGCAAAGGGCAGGGAAGGCTGGTTGGTCTATGGGGCAAAGGGCAGTAGGTGAGGGCCAGAGAAGACAGGCAGGCTGGCTGGACATGGGGAGGGAGTGCAGGGAAGACAGGCTAACTGGCTGGACTAGGAGGGGTGGTACAGGGAAGACTGGCTGGACTGTGGGGGGGCAAGGCAGGCTGGCTAGACGGGGGAGGTAGGGAAGGCTGGCTGGCTGGACTTAACAGGCTGGCTGGAATGGGGAGGGGAGGGGCAAGACAAGGTAGGCTGGCTGAACTGGGGGGGGTGCAGGAAATGCTTGGGGGACATGGGGAGGTGGCGCAGGGAAGACAGGCTGGTTGGCTGGACTAGGAGAGGGGAACAAGTGAAGACTGGAGGAGGGGCAATGAAGGGAAAGCAGGCCGGCTGGACTGGGGAAGGGCAAGGCAGGCTGGCTGGCTGAACATGGGGAGGGGCACAGGTAAGACAGGCTGGCTGGACTAGGTAGGGGTCACAGGGAAGACTAGCTGGACTGGGGGAGGGGAAAGGCAGGGAAAGCTGGCTGGTTGAACGGGGGGCTGGGCACAGGAAAGACTGGCTGGACTGGACTGGGGGGAACAGTGCTGGCTGGTCAAGAGAAGGGGGGCACAGGGCAGGGTCAACATACCTGTGTTCTCCTGTCCTGAGAGAGATTTGGCCTGGCTAGCTGTGATGAGGAATGCATCGGGCGGCAGGCAGTGAGAAAGAAAGAGCATCAGTGCTGTGGAATTCAACTATGGAGTCAGACTGGAACTGTCCACCAGCATCCACGCCACTGCAGCATTTGTACTATGCAGCTGGCTGCAAGCCAATCACAGCTCGCGGAACGGCAGCCAATCAGGAGCGGCCACTCCTGATTGGCTGATAAGGAGCTGCTGCTCCTGATTGGCTGCCGTTCCACGAGCCAGTCACAGCTCACGGCCGGCTCCACTACGTACTACATAGTTGAAATGCCACAGTGCTGATGCTTTCTCCCTGGCCCCTGCCAGCCGCCTGGTACATTCTTCGGCACTGTCTCCAGGCCCAGTACTAGAGTCCTAGCAGTCCCCCCTGATGGTGGCTCTGTTCCCGTATGCAGAGTTCTACGCATATCAGTGAGCAGAACAATAGTATTCACACACTTGGTATTCTACTAGTCATCATCAGTGCTCACATGAACCATGCCTATCCTTGGTTATAAAGATATTTCTGAAACAGGTGTACAGTATTTATGCTCCTGAACAGCACAGTCCACGTGAAAATGCTCCATTATAGACAAGTTAGGCCCTTTCCATCGCAGTTGGAGATGCAACTGAAATGCATTCAACTCTGCCTCACCTGGATAAACATAGCAATTATCACTGGTATGCTTATCCCAATTGTAAACTATTCATTTATAGTACAATTTGTTCATGAGTGTTATTGCTGGTAAAACACCCATTTTTTTCCAGCGACAGAGCAACATATTCTCCTTTTCATAAGCAGTCGCCATATTTATCCAAATTCGAATTACAACATTAAAGATATATCATATATACAGTGGGGCAAAAAAGTATTTGGACAGCCACCAATTGTGCAAGTTGTTGCACTTTAAAAGATGAGAGAGGTATGTAATTTCCATCATAGGTACACTTTAACTGTGAGACACAGAATCAAAACAAAAAATTCCGGAAATCACATTGTTTGATTTTTAAACAATTTATTTTTATATTCTTGCAGAAAATAAATATTTGGACACCAACCAACCAGCAAGAATTCTGGCTTTCACAGACCTGTTACTTTCTCTTTAAGAAGCTCATCTATCCTCCACTCGTTACCTGTATTAATGGCACCTGTTTGAACTGGTTAACTGTATAAAAGACACCTGTCCACACCTTCAAACAGTCAGACTGCAACCTCTCCACCATGGCCAAGACCACAGAGCTGTCTAAGGACACCAGGGACAAAATTGTAGACCTGCACAAGGCTGGGATGAACTACTCGACAATAGGCAAGCAGCTTGGTGAGAAGAGATCAACTGTTGGTGCAATTATTAAAAAATGGAAGAAATACAAGATCACTGACAATCTCCCTCGACCAGGGGCTCCATGCAAGATCTCACCCCGTGGGGTATCAATGATCTTGAAAACGGTGAGGAATCAGCGCAGAACTACACGGGGGGACCTGGTCAATGATCTCAAGAGAGCTGGGACCACAATCACAAAGGTTACCATTAGTAACACACTAGTCGTCATCAATTCAAATCCTGCAGCACCCGAAAGGTGCTTAAGCCAGCACATGTCCAGGCCCATCTAAAGTTTGCCCGTGACCATCTGGATGATCCAGAGGAGGATTGGGAGAATGACATGTGGTCAGATGAGACCAAAATAGAACTTTTTGGTATAAACTCCACACATGCCGTGTTTGGAGGGAGAAGAATCATGAGTGGCATCCCAAAAACACCATACCCACTGTGAGCATGGGGGTGGAAACATCATGCTTTGGGGATGCTATTCTACAAAGGGGACAGGATGACTGATCCGTATTATGGAGAGGATGAATGGGGACATGTGTCGTGACATTTTGGGGAAAAACCTCCTTCCCTCAGTAAGAGCATTGAAGATGCAATGTGGCTGGGTCTTCTAGCATGACAATGACCCCAAACACACCGCCCAGGAGTGGCTCTGTAAGAAGCTTTTCAAGGTCCTGTATTGGCCTAGCCAGTCTCCAGACCTCAACCCAATAGAAAATCTGTGGAGGGAGTTGAAAGTCCATGTTGCCCGGTGACAGCCCCAAAACATGACACATCTAGAGAAGATCTGCATTGAAGAGTGGGCAAAAATACCTGCTGCAGTGTGTGCAAACCTGGTCAAGAACTACAGGAAATGTTTGACCTCTGTAATTGCCAACCGAGGTTACTTTACAAAGTATTGAGTTAAACTTTTTGATTGTCCAAATATTTTTTTCCGCAAGAATATACAAATAAATTGTTTAAAAATCATACAATGTGGTTTCCGGAATTTTTTGTTTTGATTCTGTCTCTCACTGTTAAAGTGTACCTATGATGGAAATTACAGACCACTCTCATCTTTTAAAGTGCTACAACTTGCACAATTGGTGGCTGTCCAAATACTTTTTTGCTCCACTTGTATGTTTTAAAATGTATGCTGTCCAAAGTAACTCCTGAAAATAAATTGATTACAATAAAACAAGTTTTACAGAAGATGGGGTATAGTTTGAGCGCTCTAAGGTCCTATTATGTCACTCCAGGTTGTGGTTAAAGTAATAGTAGGTATTGTATGTAATGGACATGATTATCTCATATTGTTATAGTATTATTGTTGTTGTATCGGTGTAGTCCTGGTGGGATCCACCTAGAAAAATCTGTGGGGTGGGTGTTTTTACAAAAAAGTCTCCTAGATTAATCACCAGTTTGCAAAAAGTCTGGGCTGTTCATTTCATCTGTATCTCAATTTATGATGCAATATTAAATAGTGCAGAACATTCACTGGTAAATTGTATCACAATGTAAATAGTCCTCCCTTTTCCACCTGGTATCTGCATCAGTATGTCACCACTCCACCTCAAAGTTCACACAAAAAACAGAGTATCAGGTACTGGTGGACACTATTATGCAGAAAAGTGGGTAAGAAGTGCAGACTTACTCGGATCTCGCTGCTGTCCTGCTGGTTCACCAAACTTACTCTATCTGTATCGTTATTGTGTGTGGGTATGGGGGGCAAAGGAACACTAAGGTCCGACTAGACCTATGCAAACACACTATACGTGGAGAAGGGTTCAAATTCTCATTTAATCATCTGTCCACATACCTGTCTATGGCTCACTGTGGTACAGAGGTAGTATCAAGAAGGGTATACAAGTATAACATTCTATAAAACAGACATCAAAGTCAGGGTGAATTAAAGTAAGGTTAATTCAAAGGTAATGTTCAAGTGTCTTACAACGCGTTTCATCCCATGTTAAGACTTTTTCAAGGGTAGTTGAAGTTGTGACCAAAGTCCTGGGGTTTAAATACCTTAAACTACATGTCCATTTGGTCCATGTCCATTAATTCCAGGTTCGTGGCCTGTGTGAGCACTCTGTGCCAGTCACTAGAGTGTGCTCCATCTTTCTGCTGTGCTGATTTAGCATGCATGCTCCATGTGCTATGTGTGGACAACTTAAGATTATTAATAAAACAAGTTTAGTGTATGTGTAATGCAGTTTAAAGGAAGTATTTAACCAGAATCAATCACTACCCTAAATCCAGATAGATGGTATAATTTTGTATTTTAACAAAATCATGTTTCACTTCAGCATGGAGGACAATTTTACATAAAATATAAAGTTGACAATTGCAGTGAAAAAAGTATTTTTTCCTGCATGCAAAAAAATACAAAAACATAAAAAAATTGCATTTGCATCTCTAACATTTCAGCAAAGTTTTTCCAAATGCAAATTTAAAATCCTTTAGGTGTATTTACTTCTTTCTCTAAGTAGGGCCCCAGTGCAATAGGTGGAAAAATTATTGTATGTATTGTAAACCCTTGGAGATGGTACAATGTGTGCTATGAAATATCGGAGTGTGTGCTATGAAATACTGTAAACTTAACAAAGAATTAAAAAAAAATAGAAACTTCTAAAGGAGACAACTAAACCTTTACTTTACAGCAGCTGCAGCAAAAGAAAAATATGTTTGTGGAGAAATCTGACAGGTCAATAAATCGCCCTCACTGTGTACCCTCGACAAGTGGCTTATGAACTTGTATATGAAGGGAAAAAATTGTCCCCCCAGGTCCTTTTTTAATAGAGAGGTTGTAATTCATAACCAGTCACCAACAATGGAATGCAGTCAGTGACAGAAAATAAAAGATGCAGGCATAGAGAGTCTGGCTGGGTAAAAGGGGTTATGTTAAGATTACTAGACCTTGTCACTGAAACACACAAACAATAATAAATACCATTATCACTAGAGATATCTAAAAATCCCATACCGTTCTGCATTCTCATTATTATGGAGAGACTACAGCGCACTGGAGATCCACTAGTCTAAATAATCTATTTATATTCAGAAAATCCATTTGAACCAAGCAGCAGCACTGACATTTAATATACAAGTGAAACTTTTTTTGTCAGAGATTTGATTTTAATACCTTGAGTTTGTATTTACATAGAGTAGCTTCATAAACAGGTTGTACATATCCTTTTACAAAATACATTTAAATAACAAAGTTATCATGATACACAGTAGCATGTCTGTAATCTGCAGGGAAATCCTTTGCTGTCACGGGAATCCATATAATGGGCTGTTGCGTTGCATGTCCGCCATCTTTGCAGTATCATGATTTCATCATAATACTATTGAGTGATTCAACTGGAATATATTTATTTTAAAATCAACAATTTATTGCCAACTTGCATCATTCTTATTGTAGTTGTGGTGCTTTCTTTGGCTTTGTTGCGGACCAAGAAATCTACAACAGTTTAGTGATTTAAAATGGCTTCCTCTTGGCCCGAACCCATATTATACTTTTGCAGTGAGTAGTTGTTGATGTTGTTGGTTTATTATTTGCCTTTAATTTACATCTTACTTGTGATTGCATTAAGATATTTTTCATGTTTCTTGGTACCTTCTTCAGAGTGGACAAGGGATAAACAACACTGTCATTTACTGTATGGTACATTATATTATCAATGGATTGTAACTATTTGTAAAGGTGTTTAAGAACTAAAGAAAAAAAATCCAAAATAATTATCTAAAACTGTTAGAAAATTAAAAGATAATTTAGAAATGCAGAGAATACATATTTTGATAAAAACCATTGATTACTTAAAAAAGTGAACTTACAACAAGCATATCCTTTTTAATGAAAATAACACTGTATTGTACCCAGTAATTGCTGTTATTTTGTAATGTTCATCTAAAGATGAATTAAAAAAACATAAAACTAAATCCTAAACAACATAAGCAGAGATTTTAATAGATAGACCCTATCATCTGTTTTTTTTATCAGTGTATCCATAAACGGTTAATAAAAGCTTGATAATATATATAATTATAATGCACAAAATACACTATTGTATATTCTACTGATAAGCTGATGACAACTTCCAATGCATACATCAAAGTGTCTAGAAGTGAGCAAATCTGTAGGGTTTTAGAAGTTTCATCCATTTTAATTAAGGTATGACCTTATATCATGTACTGAACCAGTATTATTCACTATTAAAACAGTCAACTGAGCTGTATTGCTGTATTGTACTAAACACAATCACACCACATTGGCAAAAATCAGACTAGAGATGAGCAAAATTCCAGTAAAATTCCATTTAAAGCCAATTTCTACTAGTGAAATACATTGGACCATTTTGACAATTTTGCTCATCTGTTTTTGCACAATTGCCGATACTGTCACAACCTAACCAGATTTTGCCATATCAGATGTTGATATTGTCCAGAATAATATATATTTTGAATGTTTTGAAGACCTTACGGCCATTTATCCTGTAGCTTTTCATTTGTCAAAGTGAGTTTTAAGGTGCCTAAACACTTTTTGATTTTTTACACGGTCTGGCCGATTCCGACGCATTGGAACAACAGATCGTGAAAAAATGCCCAAATTGTGAGTCCACTCATGATCAAGTTGTGATGCGTGTCCCTGCTGGTTGCACATCGCATCGTCAGATCTGCCATGCTGTAGGACAGATCTGCCAATCTAGGACACAATGCACTGGAAAAAGTCTGGATGCAGGGGAGATCGTTTGAAGAATGGACAACAAATCATGTGCAGATCGTGTGCAGAGCTGCCGGGGAGAGTTTCAAGGGAAATTGTGCACGATGTCAGATCGTCAGCAAGTCGGTAAGTGTGTAGGCACCTTTAGTTTGCATTGTGTACAAGACACTTCTAGGGGCACCAGTAAATATCATGTAAAAGTATGTCAAATATCTGAATCATTGGTTTAATTGTTCAAGACAGAAATAAAGATTTGAGTATTTGAAAAGATAAAACTCAAACTGTGTGTCAATGGCTCAAATCTATTTTATACTCTCCATCATTTTCTACTCAATATTGTCTACAGCTGGAAAAATTTATTTCTTTTTACTTTAAAGAAGTAAATTTATAATGCTTCATTTAGGACAGACATTACTTTTTGGTACCTTAATCAAGTAAATATAGCCTTTACAATTTTGTCATTTCTACCAAATATTATTTATTTTGATGGAGGTTTGGTCTATGTTTTGTCCCACAAATAAAATACTATATACTATTACTATATATATAGAGCCAGGACACTCCCTGCTCACCAAGTGTAATATGGGAGTGAGTGTTAGGCTATAAAAGGAAATACATGTGTGACCCCCAAAGTATGTCATTTACCATCCTATAATGATTCATAACTAAATAGTTATCATATTTATCCCCCCCCACAATCTGGAATGTTTGATCCGATAATAATAAAACTAAATTAGTGTCCCAGAACTGACAATCAATCCATAGATATACATTTAAAGCCATAGCATTTCAGGCTGCTCATGGTAACTTTGTATATTAAAACATTCTAAAGTAGATTTAGTGTGCTGATCCTCCTGGAAAAATCTCCCAATGTTTGTCAGCTAGAAAACAGGCAATGACCATATTTATTTAATTGCCTTTTAAACTGATATCACACTGCAGGAAATTAAGTTCTTTTGGAAAATGAATGTGCTAACAAGTAAGGTTGATGTCTGCCAGTTGCATTAGCCTGTGTGTGTAATGAGAAGAGAAGGAGTCTTCCGTAACATACATACGCTAATTACTGACATTTATGGTAGAGAAGAATTTGGTGACCCAAAAAGCTCCTCCTGTGACATAACTTGTTTGCTACCCAGTTAGGAGCTAGCACCAATTATCCTACCTACATCTTATTATACAAACTCGGTCAGCAGCAATTATAGCATGATTCCAAGAATAGACTCATTTGTACAAATTTGTTCCTTGCAAAAATTGATTTTCTTAAGCAGTCTACAAGAGTCACATTCTTGCCACAAGACAATTATCTTAAAATATTTTTCACCAGTTAAATATATAGTCTTTTCTCAACCTGTCTTGTAGCACCTTAGCATGAATGGTGTATATCAAGATTCTTCTTGAAATGTTAAACAGTATCAGTTATCATACTCATGTTAGAGTTTACATTATCCTTTGATGCTTTGCCCTGTGGTGCCTTCTGCAAACCATCACCAGAGCTCCAATGCTGATGAATGGACTAGATGGACCATAACACTGCTTGTTATATTATTGGTCCATCTGGCAAAACTACAGCAAGTATTGTTGCCGTCTATATCATAGAGGTCAGTGATGCTTATTTTTACCAAGCTGTAGTCATGGATCACTGAATGCACTGCATGACAACGCATCATGGGAGGATATAAAATCTCCTGAGAATGTACAATAAGAAAGGGCTTTTCAAACCAATAGGTACATGGATTCACTTAGTATAGAAAATAATAATTACAATAATGACATTACAAAGGCATATTTTTAAAGAACAAGACAGTGGCATAGTTGCAAAATAAAAAATAAAAATAATAATAATTTAAAAAATATATAGTTGATTTAATATAACAAAATGTAGTCCACAACAGTGTTTTATTTTTCTCTAAATTATAGTGTTTTACCTGGGAGTGGTATATTCTGGGAGGAAACCACCCCTTACTGGAACAATTGTTGGCATGTTAATTGAATTGTTATTCTTAATGATTAAGGCTTTCTTTTCATGTATTAATGTTAATAGGCAGGACTGAAAATACCTTAAATTTCATAAATTGGACTTAATTTATAACAGAATGTAGTAGTTCAAGCAACAAAACAGGAAATGTATTTGGCATTTGTAATATGGAGCCTCAAACTTGATTGATGAACTTGTTAACAATTAAACATGTTTTGCGTTATAGATATAAATGGAATGTGACAAGGATAATATATGAATAACCATGCAAAGTTTTGAGACTGTATACTTAGAGCCTTGGAATCACATATATGTTAAGATAGACTTTAGATGAAATGAGTATATTGCTATTGGCCAAACATTTGGGACGTAGTACACTATCTTCCAGAAATATATAAATTATGTATCCTAAAAAATACGCACAGCCTTAAAGTATAAGGAAACTAATTGCTGCATGCTTTCGGTGAGGCCTAGTCAAATATGGGCTTTTTCGCAGCCTTGAAAAATTACTCTGTGTTTTTCATCTTTACAATACATGGACTGCTAATTGCTACAGTATGTAAACATTTTTCTGTTATAGTTTGACAGGATTGCAAAAAGTAGTATTTCCAAGTCATACTGTATATAACGGGGTATCATAAAGTTTTAATTATCACCATTATAAGGATCATTGATTCTCATGGGAGAAATAACTTATTTATCTTCTTACAAATAAAAACAAATAAAAAAACATATAGTTTAAAATGCCAAAATTACAAGGATAAAATGGGAGTTCTTACACCGCATTCAACAGTTTTTTTTATGTATCTCAGTTTAGTAAGCATATTTTATTTCTGATACGTCCAACATGTGTATAAATGTCTTCCATTATTCCTTTATTCATTAAATTGGTCTATGGGTTCTTGTAGATTCCGCCCCCATTACGGGGCTAAGTTGTTACACTTATTTTAATTGAAATAAGGTACTCCTCTTGAAAGTCAGTTTGGGACTAATATCCAGTGGTATCCGAATGTTGGAAGGAAGATACACTGCAAGAGTGTAGTATGCCAGTGTGTAGATTTGGCATGTCTCAGCACTTGCACTGTTTGAACAGTTCCTGCATGTTCTCCAGACACTATCGTGTAACCTGCAAAGAAAGAAAACAAAAGGTTGTACTATTGATTGATATGATCTTTTAATATTTGTAACAGTACCAGGCACTCTACTTAAATTTGTAACATGTGTAACATTCAGAGGCACTATTCTTCAATTTTATTACATTAAAAATGGGTTGAGCACAGAAATTAATGTTCACTGAAATATTGCCACTGGTTATATTTCAGAAATGATTGGAAATATAAAACTTTTTTACCATTCTAAAATTACATGCATGTTATACAGGTCCTGTGAAAGCTATACGAATGCCCTAAGCGGCCTCCTCTCCCCCTCGGAGGTGAAAAACATTCAGGCATTGCTAGCGCTACCCCTATCTTCACTGTTTCTTAAATCATACTTGCCTACTCTACCCGTAAATTTTGGGAGGCTACCCTCCGCGCCCCTGGAAAAGTAGGCGGAACTCCCACATCCTGCCCACTTCCTAATTTCTCAGACCTGCGAATATCAGCATCTGCCATGTTGGGGGCAGGGTCCAATGAAGTGGAGAGCACAGCTTTGCCTCCACAGCTATCAGCTGCATTGCCTCTCCAGGCTTCTCCTGGAGAAGAATTAACTACAGTCAGTAAAGGCGGGTATCCACTACAAGATCTGATAACGACTGCACGATTACAACATTGCAATCGTTCAATTGTTTGTCAGTCATGTGATGAGCCTCCACTGAATGAGCAGTCTTTCAGTTCAGGGTCATCAATCATCTGGAAACATGCTGAACCTGAAGATACCATCAGGTTGACCAGCATGTTGGAAAGATGATAGATGTCTAAACGACCAGCGGGAACGCGCATCGCTGATCATTTTAGACACTTTTGCAAACGATTTGCAAATGATTTGCAAACGATTGAATGATCAAACGATCGTTATCATTCAATTGTTCATAAAAATCGCTAACTGGATACCCCCCTTTAGTATGTCCTACATCAGCAGACAGAAGGTGTTGATCACATCTCCTGTTGCTCAGACTTGGAGTGAGATTCCTGACTGTGACATTACTGCTGCAATGTCAGGGGGCAGCACTAAATATGAGGAAATGTGAGGTTATTTTTACATTTGCTACATAAAGATATATTTATGGATTTTGTAACATTTGCTTTTCACAGTCAGTGGCCAAGAGACATTTGGAAAAGGTGAAGTGAAATAACTCTGCTGTTCAGTCATTGTGAAACATGGTTACTGTGTATGCAATATTAGCTGTTGCCAGCTACTTCGCCCACAATGAAATTGGTTCTGCCAAAATGTATTTGAGATGTTCTAGTTGTATTGCAATGCATAGGGGCCCTGTTGCAGAAGTGGTTCTCACATGACCAGCAGCACTATAAAAACTGGTAGACCAAAGCACCTCTCCCCCCACCCCTGACCATCTGCGAGCATGGTGCCACACCTGTCTCTTGCATTGATGATGTAAATAAATGTAGTTTTATTTATTGCTCAGCTTTAACTTGACAGATCAAGTTGAAACCAATATATATATTGTGGCAAAGAGGGTTCTTTGCCCTCTTCTGCTATAAAGAACATTACTCATTCCCTGAGGAAGCTGCTGATATGATATTAAGGCGGAGAAACGCTTTATCTGTACCCCCACCACTCCGGAGAGACTTCCACTGGTGCTAAAATAGCATGGTAATATTCTTTTCAAATATATAAGAGAGCATCCATCCACCTGATTCCTGGAACTGCATCATCGGAATTTAACCAGCAGCAGGAGGTAATGAAAGAGACTCTATGAGCTAATACAATTATGGAGCACTAAGCACAAATTAACTGGATGTTCTATTATTAAGGCAATACGTGAGGTGTTTTATACCAAACACTGCCTTGCGGACTGCTCTATATCCATATTGAGAAATAAGCTTAAAGAGATTGGAATTATATCTTTTCTAGTGAGCTTTGGACAGTTCACAAGTCAAAACAAATATATATTTTATGGATGTGACTGAATATTCTGTACTTGGATTATCAAGCTTTTTAAGGCGAAATTAATTGAGTTTATAAATGTGCTCTATACAAATATAAATACAAAGAAGGACAATACGTTGGCCAGTTAAAATTCTCTGCTAAACAAGCTGTTTTTTATCTTTTTATTTTTTTACTTTTCTTTTTTCTTGGACACTATACACATTGATATATGTCATTTTATGTCTATTTCTGATTGATTATATACAGTCTATTTGCTATTTGTCTTAGTGATTAAACAATTTTTTTTATATTATGTATGACCCCCTTGTAAGGATATTATTCACTGTGGGATTAATATTTGTTTTAATACATTGCAACTAATTTATGCCGATTAATTGAACAGCGCTCTCTTACACTTGAGGGGGTTCCTTCTCTAAGTGGTCTACATTGTTCCTTGGGTAAAGATATTAAACACAGCTGCTCCATATGGGTCTGATTGGTGGGTGTATGTGTAAAGCATAAAGCATTCTGGGATTCCTGATGCTGAATTAGTTGGCCAGATGATAGTGAGCTGCTAATGTTAGCTTAGTGTCAGGGTGCCATATGCTGTTTGGGAAATGTGAAGATGCAACATTTCCATCAGTAAAAAGCCATCTGACAAGGACAACTGCTGTGTTTTAGTTTGTAAGGACAATTTAACAAAATGGTGTCATTCGTGGGATGAATCAGCTAGCCACGATTCACGTGGAAGAGGTTAGACGCTGTCTTGCTGGGTTGGTGAGTGAGATTAAACCGGCCTATATAAATCAGTCTATTTGCACATGTTGAAAAGTTGTGTTGGTGGCAAATGTATCAAGTGTGATTATTTCTAAACAAACTCAACTGTTTCTGAGATTTATTGCAGTAGAAAAATGGTTTTTAGCTGGCTGAGAAGCACCAAATGTTTTCTCCTTGTCCTTGTTAATTTTGGGTGTGATATAGATAACTAAGTACAGGCTGCTAAACATAGGTATCTGTGTTAGTCTGTGTAAGCCCAATAAAAGAGACAGTGCATTGTTTTTGCTGGTTATTGTAGTGCCACATGAAGAAATGTTTTGACTGTATTGAAACACAATGTGGTACAAGTAAACCAGGGAAATGTGTTCCTGTGTGTATTGGGGTGCTGTGCCTCTTAGAAGGTAATACACAGTGGCCACTGGCAGCTAGATTCTATTAGTGTCAAAACACTGGCTTAAAGGTGCATAATAAGAGAGGCCCAATTTCGCTACTCAGTGAGCTCAGGGAGCAAGATGAAGGAAATCATCCAAGCCTTAACTAATTTAGCCATGGCAAAACAGGCCCAGCAAGCCCACATGCTAGCACTCGCTGAGGCCAAGGTGGAGTGCAACAAACTGCTGTTGGCAGAGCTCAGTAAGCTGCAACTGGGTGAATGCAGGCCTGCCGTAATGCAGAAGATGACCCCATCAGATGATGTTGAGGTATTTCTATTGTCATTTGAGAGGTCGGCAACTCAGCTTAAATGGTCAATAAAGGATTGGGTGGCACAATTGGCTCCTTATTTAAAGGACAAAGCCCAGCGAGCCTATGTAGATATGCTCAAAGCCTAGGCATTGAAAAGCTGCAATTCTGGCATTGGTAGGAGTGACACAGCCTGGGAAAGCACAGCATTTCTATGACTGGTGATATAGTTTGGGGTCCACAACACGTACTCAGCTAGTCGACCTGGCGAAGTTTATCCAGAGTTGGATAGTGTCCAAACAAACCCCACTGGTCAGGATCCTGGAAATCCTGGCAATTGGCTATTGTGTGCAGAACCTAAAGCAAGAGCTGCAAAGATGTGTTTTGCAGAGCAATCCGCAGTCATTTAATGAGCTTGCAATAGCCATTGACCAATATTATTCTCTAGGAAATATGACATAAACAGCATAGAAGGGTGTCAGACTGATATTTAGGAAATAATCAGCACAAAATATTGGCACAGAGTGCAGGGTGACCCCAGAAGGGTGCTTTAAGTTTGGTGAACCTGGGCACTTTCAATGTGGCAACAAAGCCCCACATTCCCCGTCTGTGTGACCATGTCCTTATCCCTGGATAGCCGACTGCTGTTCCAAGTTCCAGTCCTGATAGAACAACAGACAGAGTTGGCTTTGATGGATTCAGACAGTGAAGTCTGCCAGATGCCTAGCACTCTGGTTTTAGAAGGACTGATGGACCGGCTGCCACCAGTAAAAGTCCTATGTGTCCATGGGGATACTGAGAAATATGACCGTGTCTGTCTTAAAGTGACCATGAGGGGACAAGTGGTGCAAGTGATAGCGGCAATAGCACCACGGGTGTCGCATTCCCTTTTTCTGGGGCGAGACTTTCCACTTTTCTGGGAGATTATACTCGACCATATTGGTCCAGACATGCCAACAACTGATTTAATGGCTGGATGTCCTAACTTATATGATGCTGTTGCTCACATTTCAGAACCGGAGGAATAAATCGGAAAGCAGCAAGATCTGGAGCCTGAGTGCAAGGCTTTGGCCGCAATCAGACCAGTGTCGCCTACCAGAAGATGTGAAGAAAGAGTCCTGCTTGGAAAAGGTTGAAAGAAAGCAGAAATCTGGCCAGCTGGTGGAAAAGTTTGGTCTCCTGTGTCCAGGACAGTAACACTCCAAGACCAATTAAGGGACTTCACAAGCAAGCACCCTCTGGTTGCCAAGGTAACCAGGATGCCAATGGGAGAAGGCGGCATGTGTATCTGCCCAGGGTAAACAAAGAAAATGAAAAAGTAGTAGAGTACAAGTGCTTAGTAGACCCATAGGTGGTTAAAAGAAAAGAGTACAAAAGTGCAAAAACAAATTAAACAGCATATTCCAGAAGGGTATATAATAAAAAAAAAAAAAATTCAAAAATACTGGAATACATGCACTAAATAATACACATTTATTTATTTATTATTTATTACCAGTTATTTATATAGCGCATACATATTCCGCAGCGCTTTTACAGAGAATATTCGGCCATTCACATCAGTCCCTGCCCCAGTGGAGCTTACAATCTATATTCCCTACCACATGCACACGCACATACACACACTAGGGGTCATTTTTGTTAGGAGCCAATTAACCTACCAGTATATTTTTGGAGTGTGGGAGGAAACCGGAGTACCCAGAGGAAACCCATGCAAGCACAGGGAGAATATACAACACACAGTTAGGGCCGTAGTGGGTATCGAACCAACAACCTCAGTGCTGTGAGGCAGTAATGCTACCATTACACCATCTGTGCTACACATGACATTGCATGGAGATAGGCTGTAGTATAAAATAAAAGGAAAAGGGGGAGGGTAACAGTAGAAAAGAAAGGAAGGAAAGGGAAAAAAAAGAACAGAAAAACAGAAAAGAGGGGAACTGAAGCTATTTTCACTGTAAGTTTTAAATCTCTTAAGTAGAGGAAAAAATGAAGGTCCAAATAAACCTTCACTATAATTAATGTCATGTTCGAGGTCGACTAAGGGCCTGATTCAGACCCACTCGCAAGCGGCTGTCCGCTCGCAAGTGGGTCGATGGTGTGCACTGGGAGGGAGCTCCGTCGTGCGCATGCGCCAGACGCGATGAGCGAAGGACTTTCCTTCGCTCGTTGTGTCTGATCAAAGGGGGCGTGCTGTCGATGTTGATTGACAGCACGCCCCCTTTGGTGGGCGTGCCGGGGGCGTGCCTCCCAGATGGGGGCGTTCCCAAGGGAACGCCTACCGTCAGAAGCCGGCCCACTGACATCACTAGTGATGTCAGTGGGAGTGATTTTGGCTCTGATAGAGCCAAAATCACTCCGGGCCTTGTGGCTGAGAAACTCAACCGCAGGCTCCGGCTCGCAGTGGCGATGGTCGCGATGGTCAAGACCATCGCGGCCATCAGCCTGCACGCTCGTATAGGCTGTGGGTGGTGACCCACAGCTATACAAGCGTCCAGGAGGATGCTCCATAATTATGGAGGACGGCCCTCATTCAGAGCGTGCGCTCTGCTCAGAACATCCGGCTCTGAATGAGGGCCAAAATCCCCTAAGGCAGCTAATAGGAAGGAAATTGCAATACTGAGGAGCTAAGGTCAAGAACCAATTAATGAAAGACGTTCCAAGAAAGTTTATCATTAAGGCCAAGTGGGCTGATGGTGTTAAGATTAAATTACCATCTGGCCTCTAGTTTGAGGAGACAGCCACCCCTATCTCCAGCCATGAGAGATTTCGGCACATGGTCAATAGCCATGCGCTTGAATGTGGCCAAAGGATGATTCTGCTCGGTGAAATGCCAGGCCACAGGTTGGTCAGATGTTTTACCAGACAGGGCACATTTGATAGCCAAACGATGTAGTACCATCCATTCCCTCATGGTCCTAGTCATCTTCCAAACATAATTCAATCTGCATGGACAGGTAATCACATAAATGATGTAAAAATAAGTGCAGATCGAGATGTGTTTAATACTATAAACTCGCCTAAAATGCGGGTGGTGGAAGCAGGAACCAGAGATCATGTGGTGGCAGGTCATGCAGCCAAAGCACTTATAGCAGTCCAGTGGTTTAGATAAAAAAGGAGATGCATTGGAAGTATACTCATAGTAGATCAGATGCTTCTGCAACTTTTTTTTACCTGGGATCATTAGATCTCTTTTTAAAGAGCCTTCTCATCTTTCCATCTCTGTGTTTTATCCATGACATATTTGTTTACCTTTTACAAGTTGTGTATTCATCTCATCTTAGTTTTTTAATATAACCGTTTTCCTTTTCTTTTTATATACTCTCTTTCCTTTTTTGGTGCGCTGATTTCTGGTCACCACATACATTTTTTAACCACTTTTTCTAGTTGGTCACAGTGTGTATTGTTTTCTACAGAGCGGAGCCTGGAGAAATGCTTTGGGTTGGCATGACAACCCCCGGAGGTGAGCAGTGATGATGTCACTTTGGCGTGCCAGACACCCTTCGGCAGCTTGCACCTGGATCCAGTGACTGACAGCCATTCACATCTAATCGGTGGGGTTTTAAGGTAAGCTCTTTTTGATTTTATTGTTTATGTATACCTGAAGACAGGGTGCTAGTCACGCCGAAACGTTGTACCAATAACGTGAGCTTGAATTAAGACCCAGAGTGAGGTAGTTCAGGACAGCTCCAGCAGCACCTACACCAACAATGTGTGTATATATATATATATATATATATAATTATAGTCTCACGTGGTCCGGCACTCGCTCACAGCAGCCACAGCTCACCAGGGTGCTCCTCTTATTACAATAATAAAATATACATAGATCTGACATGGAATAAGACTCAAACATAATATACAGTACGTCAGAGTCCCCATCTATAAGAGTAAGGATACTTACAGAGCTATACTAGCCCAACCTATAAAGATATACCTGTATATAATAGAAAACTCATAAATGACAAATTTTCATTTAAACCCAAAGGGTGGACAGTTTGCAATGTTTAAATCCATTTTGCTTCTTATACTAGGGGGACCCAATCAATAAATTTATATCTTGGCGTGTCACCGGTGGTCACAAATTTTGCCCTCCAGGGCCGTCCTTATACTTGATTGGTGTGTCTGCAGGGCCATCTCTTCCATTAGGCTTGTTGGGCAGTTGCCCAAGGGCCCGAAGCTTATAGGGGCCCACCAACCCGCCCAACTGCAGCCAGTGCCATTTGATAAATTTGTGATATTTTTATAAGCCGGCCGCCGGTGCACTGGATTCTGATCTAACCTCCTCCACCCCATCCCCCCCGTGATGAGTACTCACCTCAGTCCCAGTTTCACTTCATCCACCGGCTTCAGACCAGTCAGACAGAGTCTCTCTGCATGTGTGGGAGGTCTGATGGGCATGCAGGAGGGTTTCATTTTATTGACCATTTACATTTTTTTCCCGTGCATGGGTGACTAGGGGCCCCAGTGCATTGCTTTGCCCAGGGCCCACACTGCTGTTAAGACAATCCTGTGCATCTATGTGATGATGTCATCAGTGGGAGCGACGGTGTTTGCGGGCTGGAAGGTGTGGAACACGAGGTGATTGCTACAGGTATTTATAGTGTGTCTTTGTTACATTATGTACTGTATGTCTTGAAAAAAAGTGCATAGTCGCTGAAACATTGACTGTTGACAACGGCTCTGTCTGCTCTTTTTTTTCACTATTTTTTTTGTCTGGGAGTGCCATCCAGATTTGCCTGCATATATATATATATATATATATATATATATATATATATACAGTATAATGCAGGGAGAGATTCAGCAGGACTGTCCCAGGTGAGGATAATCTGCAGGCTTGGATATCCATGTCCTTTAACACATATAAGCTAGTACTAAGATATACAAGCTTGAAATATATACATGAATGAAATTACACATGAGTCATTATATAATTTGATGGCTCTGTTTAATCATTTCCCTACGCTAAGGACCCTACACACACCAGCCAACTTTGCTGTGGGAATGGGAATGTGAGTTCTACAAAATGGGATGCTCTCAGTTTGCATTCTGTGCTCTAGGTTTGGCACTGTTTTTTACTTGTTTAATGTATTGTTTATTGATTGATCCAAAGTGTACAGATTACCAAGAAAATTGAAGGACAATTTATTTCAGATTGACTCTTGCCTAACAGTATGTTGGGCCTCATTTATTTTCTCATCAAATAACAGTTATGTTGCAAACAGAAAATGTTATCTTTATACCTTTCAAAATGTTTCTGAACATCAGGAGCAGAGAACTGTACCTAAATCCATTGCAGTATGAAGCTAATTAAGTGCATTTAGGCCACTTCTAGAATATATAACTCAATACTCAGACAGGTTTGAAATATAATGTATAATGAGGACTAATCACTTCCATTTAAAGGTAAAAATAAACTCAAGTCCTGTTCTCTGACTCCCCTCTAATTTGGATTTTACAAGATGAAACCTAAAGCAATAGGCATTCTCAATTAGTGGGGCCTTCTCTGTCTATTCACAAATGCTTATGGCTCAAGTATATTAGGAATGATAAAATTAAAGTGGAGCAGGCTCTGCTTTCATCACTGTCACAAAAAAATGGAGCTTCTCAGACTAGAGAAGACTAATGTAGTTTCCTGTGATGGTTAATGAATTAATTCCTATATATTGATCAATATTCCATGAAATTACACACATAGTAGAAATGGCAAACACATCAAACACTTTATTTATGCAATAGTTATCAATGTACTTTGTAAGGCGCTGCGGAACATAATGATGCACATGACATCTATGTTCCTGACAAGTATTACCCTATTGTGTAGGAGAAGGCAAAATAGTCAAGACACATTTTTACAATGCATGGGTGAAAAAGAGAAAAACATCTAAAACCATTATTGACAAAAGTTCATACAATTTTATTTGATCAAAATATAGCATTCCATTCTCTATTACTATTAGTTACCAAGCACCATCACATTCCACCACAAGTAGAACTGTACACAAACAATAAATACCAACAGAATCTTTTCTGTATCCCTGCTCTGCCCTTTTGTATGTATAATAATTTTTTTCAATTCTGTCTTAAATAATAAAAGAAACTAAAACTATGTTTAACAATATATTGTGCACAGAAACACAATTCATAAAAGACAATTTCCAAAGTTAAAAGGAAAATCAAGGAAAGAGCACAGGAGATTTCCAAAATACATTAATCCCAGACAAAGTGTATAAATAGGCACATTCACATGAACGTCATAGAGTACAACATCCAATCTTGCAGTTGAGTCAAAGGGCAAAATTTAGTAAGCAGTGTGTTTGGTTTTCTAGCATTGTTGTGGCAGTTTTCTGGACATTTTGCAACCTGACGATTTATTAAGGCTAAATCCACCTCAAAACTGCAGATAAACTACACTTTAGAATACAGTAGAATATCAATGCACCATTGATGTTTTAGGCCATTCAAAGAATCGGATAAATAGAAACCCCTACATTTATCTAGCAGCAGTTTTAAAAACCACTGTAAAAACGCAGACAAATCTGCTAAAAAAATGTGATTAGGTCCAGATGAACATGATTGCCAAACTTGCCTACTCTCCTGGAAAATGCGGTAGATTCCAGATGTTTGGTGTAGTCCCTCGCACCCCCTGATGAGTGGGTGGATCTCCCGCACCACACCCACTTCATAGTAAAGTGGGCAGGATTGAGAGATAATTCCAGTAATCTCAGGTCTGTAGGAAGGGATCGGGGGAAAAATTACACAAATTATGCCTAATGACATAAAGTGGTCAGGTGCATCTCCTTTCTGGGCTTCTAGAGGAGAAAAAAAGTAAAATGATGATGCCTCTCACAAGACATGAAGGGACTTTAACCAAAATACTGTACACAAACACAAGTATAAAATACAAACACACAATCACATCACAGTCACACACGCACATATAAAATGTGCACAGGATTTAAAAAAAATATTATAAGTGAAACACACCTCAAATATACATTGTACAGAGCAAGAAACAAGACCACTTTAAAAAAACTCACCAAAATCAGAAATCACTTTACACTGCATGCTTTTCCTACTACTTTTCTACAACTTTAAACCATAGATGCCTACACTCCCACATCCTGCAGGAGACCCTCCGGTTCATTGTAGAGCTTCCTTCTACCCCAGAAAATGACATAAAACCCCTGGATTTCCAATTGCCCTTTTGGGAATCTGGACTGCACATGTGCGAGTCCAGTTGTGATGAGGACGGGGTCTTGATGAAAGAAGGTGATTGCCTCATCCAGTAGCAGTGGCTCGGGACTACATCTCCAATCAACTCCGTGGGCTGCATCTGACCATCTCACACCCTGCGGGCAATAATTCTACCAGGGTGGCTCCTCCCCCAGCCACACAGCAGTGACAGCCAGAGAATGGGGAAAGGCAGCTGGGGACTCCCCGCAAAGTCAGCACCTCCCATCACACCCCCTCCTCCCCCACCCACAGCAGATGACCCTCTGTTCAATTGGGGTGGCAGCACTTACAGCACATGGGTGATGCCCATTCTGAAATACCCCTGATCCATAAGAGCAGGGTGCATTATGTGACAGCTGGCCCTGGTCTCATTGGCTCAGCTGTCAATCAGTGTATGGGTGGGTACAGGGGGCCAGCTGCTAGCCCAGATTGGATGGAACAAGTTGGTGAGGGCATAGTCAGTGGGGAGTGGGTGTGAATAATACCATAGAGGAAAAGGAAATAAAATGTACTGTCATATAGTCATGTATGTGCTGTGCTATAGTCAAGGCCCTAGTCATGTATGTAGTATCCTATAGTCATATATATACTCTTGTACTCATGTATTTGCTGTAGTCATGTTAGTACTTTTCCATAGACATGTATATGCTGTCCTATAGTCATATGTGCTGTCTCATAGTCATGTCCGATAGTCTTATAGTCATATATGTCCTCAGTCATACATTTACTGATATAATCTGAACATCGGGGACATAATACCTTCTGATACCTTCTGATCCCAGCTGATCATTAAATAGCATCTCCCTATTCACTGTGTTGGTTCATCCTATTAGTCATTACATATATTCATTGTATATTTTGCTATTGCATATATTGTGTTATAAGCCTTAGGTACCTTTATCTACTTCTTGTGCCTCAACATACATTCTCTTGCCAGCCACCACCAACCATTTAGTTACCATAGGTTCACATGTCACTGGCGTGTTGCGGGGGAGTGTCGCAGGAGTGGTTTCGGACTCAGATGCATAATCGCACACATTGGAGTCCATACTATAACAGATTCTGCACCTAGCATAGGGCTGGTGTTAGTCCTGGTGGACTGCCACTGTAGGACACACCCATAGGTGAAGCTAGACACACCATTTGGGAGGAACATGGCAATCCCCCTCGACAGGGCTGACTCTCCTTCAAACTAGTTTTTCAAAAGTAGGCAATTATGCTTTCAATTCACTAATAAACATGAAAGTGAATGTAGCCAAGTGTTTATTTCCAAGATGCCAATTGAATGATGCCTTAAATAACAAATAGATTAGCAGCATTAAATTAATATACTGTAAATAGAATAGCTCCTAATCCACAGTAGTATGTTTTTATGTTGTCAAGTGAATGGTGTTTCTATAAAAGCACCATTAATTGAATATGGATACAATATCTTGTAATTCACTGTGGTTTCAATAGAATCCGCCGCCATGTAGAACATACCATGGCAGGTTGTTGTTTTAATCCGATGGGGATCAACGGCGGAATATGTTTTGACATCAAAACTGACCTTTAGTTCAATTTGACATGAAAACCTCAGTCAATCCATGTCGGTTTCTAAATTACCCTAATCCCGCAATTAGTAAAATCAGTACATGGTGAAGAGTGTGGTATTCTAATCTCTTCTTTTAGATGCCATTAAGTACTGATAGCTATTCTCTTTTATGCTGGCTAAAGCATCATTGACAGCAATATGTATATGCAAATTGGTCTGCTATCGCTGTGTGAAGAGACACAAAATAATAAACATCAATAATCTACTAATCAAAATTAATAGTTTTCAACCATGCTTAAGATTCTATTTGGTAAAGGATCTCTGTCAGCCTGTGATCACCTGTCCAACAAATGACTGTGGTGCAAAATATGATGCCAACTTGCTGAATCTGTCTAGATGAGTCCCTGGTCATATCCTAATCTGAAAACCTGGCTCTCAGGCTATGTGACAGGATTAGCAATGTATGGCCATATATAGATGATAGTTTAATTAAATATCTGTCACCATACAGAATTTGCCAGCAATTTAGTGTTTGGGACATGTAACAGACAAATTAAGCACTTGAGCAAAGTGGATGCCACAGCTCAGTAGAAATAGATCTCTTCACCTATTGTTGATTATTTTGTAATTTAATACAAGATAAACAATACATCAGATCCAGAACTTAATAACTAATTTGAATGCTTCTAAAAATGTATCAACTTAAATGTACTGCAAAATTGTTTGTAATGAGGATTAAGATTTTACAGATTAACTGTTATTTTATTTTCCTCTTGTTGGCATCATTCTTCTTTAAGGTGGATTTCTGCAGTGTTCTATATTATTTATTCCTACCAGAATATTTCTATATTTTGATTTATGCATAAAATTAATGATGCAGATCTTTTAATGGAGTGGTTTACCATCTGGTCAGATGCCTCAGCTAGTCAGATCACAGAGAGAATAAATGTAAAATTAAAATCAACAATGATGCCGTGAGCTTAACAATTTTATCTGAGTGAGCAATTTTTAACATTTGAAATCAGGTAACACCTCTCCTGCCAGAAGGACCTGAATCAAATTAATATTTAGCTGCCTGTGCATTGCACCCATCTTATCGTAGTGACAACACACAAAGAGACTGGGTTTGTCACTCTGCATTTGCTTATGTTCCATGAAAAGATGGAGGAACTTTGTTTAACCTTTCATGTGATTACTAAAAAGCTAATGTACAGGTTCATTATTACAGTGAAGAGGCTTTTATTTGCTTTTAGATATTCCAATCACTGACAAAAGGAAAATGTCCCTTCCTGGGGCACTATCCAGCTAAGCAGCTGATGACTGGGGAAAAACGCACACAGAGGAATATAAATAATGGTCCACAACATTGATTATTTGATACCTCTGATTTTGGTGACACCAAGGTTACATAAAGTAACTCCAACTTTATGTCCCTCTTTTGATCTATTTGAATATTAATTTATCTAACTCTCCTTTTATTGAAGGAGGGGGGGGAGTTTGTAAACTGTCTTCTTACACCATTGTGTAATAAAGTCTCCACTTTCCACTCAAGGGGCAAATCTAGCTATTTAAATAAGTGTATCTGCAGATTGAATGCCCTCACTATCTATCCTTATTTATTTAAAAGGTAATAATTATTAAAGAAGAAAATTACAACCAGATTCAGTGGCCAATGTATCAAGCTGATTTTTCCATAATATTATGCAGAAACTGCAGTTTCTGCATAATTTTATGTATTGTTGCTGCTGTATGTACTAATAGCACAATGCAGGTGATTTCACAGAATCTTTGGCAAAGTGCTAATCAGCACTTCAGATCGCAGTCCCCATTATTATCAATGGGGACTACGATCTGACTCCTTTGTACTAAACTCCAAAAAGTTAAGCATAGCAGGGATATTTTCATTAAAAATAAAAAATATTCCCGGTGAGATGGACACATAATAATCGGGGCAGTGTCGCATTAGTACATAGACCCCTAAGTTAGTGATGAGGAATGCACTTTACAA
This sequence comes from Taudactylus pleione, assembly GCA_031769625.1. NCBI lineage: Eukaryota > Metazoa > Chordata > Amphibia > Anura > Myobatrachidae > Taudactylus > Taudactylus pleione. Next base: position 2,219,822 of record JAUIMM010000614.1, read on the forward strand.
AATTCCATCTAGAGAGTGTCCCACAAAGTATTCTCACATATATGTAGTCTGCAGTGAAGTGTGCCTGAATATTATTTAAACTGTTGGCAACTATGGCTGCTAAAAATGTTTCTGTGTATCAACTGGCCTCTTACTGAGAGTAAGCATGGAAGAGAAGTGGCTTGGGAGTGTCGTGGGCATGCACAGTAGCTAGAGTTACGTAATGTTTTGATTTGTGCATATGGAGAGCGTACACCTATTAAAGATGGATTTCTTGCACCCAGCATGGAGTGGGTATGAGTGGTGATACAAATGACCACAACTGCTCCTATGGATCAAAAACAGGGGTAGCACCACGTGTATGCAAGAAGATATGCATATTGTCGATTTAGCAAAATATCCACATTTTGGGAAATATGGCAATAACTAAACAACAAATGGGATAGAAATACCCAAGAATTAGGGGTGAGCGGGTTGGGATTTCTGAAATCCGAACCCCCCTGAGCCCCCCGATCCGAGGCCGATCCGAGTCAGGCTTGACTTTTCCCGCCTGACTCGGATCTGAAATCGAGGCAAAATGTCATCATCCCGCCTTCCGGATCTCGCGGGTTTTGGATCCTATATAAGGTACCGCGTCGGTACCTTTTCTCACTCGGCTGTGGACAGTGAAGAGGGAGGGTGGGATTAAGGGCTGGCTGGGCTGTGTAATGTAGTGTAGTGTAGTGCAGAGTAGTGTTGTGATGCGCTGTGCTGCTGTTGTCCATAGGGGCTGTGTCCACTACTTCAAAATCCATAGGGGCTGGCTGTGTTGTGCTGTGCTGCTGTTGTCCATAGGGGCTGTGTCCACTACTTCAAAGTCCATAGGGGTTGGCTGGACTGTGTTGTGCAGTCAGTTGTCCATAGGGGCTGTGTCCACTCCAAAGTCCTGTGCAGTGTCCCAGTCCAAAAGGGGTGCTGTAGTGTTGTCCAGGGGGTGCTCTGTCCATCAGTGGTGCTCCCCCCAAGTGCTAAAAAAAATATTTTTTTCTGTGTTTGTGAATTGTGTGCGCAGTAGTCGCATGTGCATCAACAAAGTAGTGCCAAGCGTGCGCCTGTGTCATAAGTAAAGGGCCGGCTGGCTTGACCGTTAAAGGGTGCTGTAACCCCCAAAGTACACTCCAAACCAAATAAAAAAATATTTTCTGTGTTTGTGAATTGTGTGCGCAGTAGCCGCACATGCATCAACAAGGTAGTGCCAAGTGTGCGACTGTGTCATAAGTAAAGGGCCGGTTGGCTTGACCGTTAAAGGGTGCTGTAACCCCCAAAGTACACTCCAAACCAAATAAAAAAATATTTTCTGTGTTTGTGAATTGTGTGCGCAGTAGCCGCACGTGCATCAACAAAGTAGTGCCAAGCGTGCGCCTGTGTCATAAGTAAAAGGCCGGCTGGCTTGACCGTTAAAGGGTGCTGTAACCCCCAAAGTACACTCCAAACCAAATAAAAAAATATTTTCTGTGTTTGTGAATGTGTGCGCAGTAGCCGCACATGCATCAACAAGGTAGTGCCAAGCGTGCGCCTGTGTCATAAGTAAAAGGCCGGCTGGCTTGACCGTTAAAGGGTGCTGTAACCCCCAAAGTACACTCCAAACCAAATAAAAAAATATTTTCTGTGTTTGTGAATTGTGTGCGCAGTAGCCGCACGTGCATCAACAAAGTAGTGCCAAGCGGGCGCCTGTGTCATAAGTAAAGGGCTGGCTGGCTTGACCGTTAAAGGGTGCTGTAACCCCCAAAGTACACTCCAAACCAAATAACAAAATATTTTTTCTGTGTTTGTGAATTGTGTGCGCTGTAGCCGCACATGCATCAACAAAGTAGTGCCAAGCGTGCACCTGTGTCATAAGTAAAGGGCCGGCTGGCTTGACCGTTAAAGGGTGCTGTAACCCCCAAAGTGCACTCCAAACCAAATAAAAAAATATTTTCTGTGTTTGTCAATTGTGTGCACTGTGGCTGCACGTGCATCAACAAAGGAGCAACGCCAAGCGTGCGCCTGTGTCCCATAAGTAAAGAGCCGGCTGGCTCATTTCTTAAAGGGTGGTGTAACCCACAAAGTGCACTACTCTCCAGCAAAAATAAAAAAATATTTTCTGTGTTTGTGTGCGCCTTAGCCGCACGTATATATCAATATAACATAAATGGAGGACCAAACTTTCTCCGATTAAAATAAAATAGGGAAAGATCAAGAACCACTTCCTCCTAGTGCTGTTGCTGCTGCTGGGAGTTGTTCATCATCCCAGAGAGGAAGTAGGAACATCACTACTTTTACTAAACAATTGACCCTCCAACAGTCCCTAGCGATGAGGAAGAAGTACGACAGCAGTCATCCTGAAGCAAAACGTATAACTGAGGCCTTGACTGCTATGTTGGTGTTAGACGTGCGTCCGGTATCCGCCATTAGTGCAGTGGGATTTAGACAATTGATGGAGGTAGTGTGTCCCCGGTTCCAAATCCCATCTAGATTCCACCTGCATCCTCAAAGCAGCAGCGACAAGCATGCGTCTGTCTGTTAAAGGGTGGTGTAACCCTCAAAGTGCGCTCCACAAACAATAAAAAAATTCTTATTTTTTTTTCTGTCTTTGTGAAATGTGTGGGCTGTAGCCGCACTTGCATCCTCAAAGCAGCAGCGACAAGCATGTATCTGTCTGTTAATGGGTGGTGTAACCCTCAAAGTGTGCTCCACAAACAAAAAAAATATTCTTCTTTTTTTTTCTGTCTTTGTGAATTGTGTGGGCTGTAGCCGCACTTGCATCCTCAAAGCAGCAGCGACAAGCATGCATCTGTCTGTTAAAGGGTGGTGTAACCCTCAAAGTGTGCTCCACAAGCAATAAAAATATTCTTCTTCTTTTTTTCTGTCTTTGTGAATTGTGTGGGCTGTAGCCGCACTTGCATCCTCAAAGCAGCAGCGACATGCGTGCCTCTGTCTGTTAAAGGGTGGTGTAACCCTCAAAGTGCGCTCCACAAACAATAAAAATATTCTTCTTCTTTTTTTCTGTCTTTGTGAATTGTGTGGGCTGTAGCCGCACTTGCATCCTCAAAGCAGCAGCGACAAGCGTGCCTCTGTCTGTTAAAGGGTGGTGTAACCCTCAAAGTGCTCCAAAAAATAAAAAAATACTTTTTTTATTTGTTTGTGACTTGTGTGCGATGTAGCCTCACGTGCATCAACACAGTAGCAGCGTCAAGCTTGCGCCTGTGTCATAAGTCAAGGGCCGGTTTGGACATCTGGTCCGGACTGAAGGACGTGCCAACAATTTCTGACAAGTCTACTGTCACTGCATATGATACTGTCTTCAAAGCAGCAGTGAAAAGCGTGCGTCTGTCTGTTAAAGGGTGATGTAACACTTAAAAAAAATGCTCCAAAAAATAAAAACTATTTTTTTTATGTGTTTGTGACTTGTGTGCGATGTAGCCGCATGTGCATCAACACAGTAGCAGCGTCAAGCGTGCACCTGTGTCATAAGTCAAGGGCCGGTTTGGACATCTGGTCCGGACTGAAGGACGTGCCAACAATTTCTGACAAGTTTACTGTCACTGCATATGATACTGTCCTCAAAGCAGCAGCGACAAGCGTGCGTCTGTCTGTTAAAGGGTGGTGTAACCCTGAAAGTGCGCTCCACAAACAATAAAAATATTCTTTTTTTTTCTGTCTTTGTGAAATGTGTGGGCTGTAGCCGCACCTGCATCCTTAAAGCAGCAGCGACAAGCGTGTGTCTGTCTGTTAAAGGATTACATCGGTGACAACATCCAAGTAGGCATGTCAGACAGTCCGTACCTGTACTGGCAGGAAAAAGAAGCAATTTGGAGGTCCCTGTAAAACTTGCTCTATTTTACCTGAGTTGCCCCCCCTCCAGTGTGTACTCCAAAAGAGTGTTTATTGCAGCCGGGAACCTTGTCAGCGAAAGGCGTAGGAGGTTGCTTCCACAAAATGTGGAGTAGATGATGTTCATAAAATGAATTATCAACTCTTCCAGGGAGACCAGCCACCTGAACGTACAGAGGGACCTGTGGTTGTGGATTCCAGCGGGGATGAATTAATACTCTGTGAGGATGAGGATGTACACAACACTGAAGAGGGTGAGGAATCGGTGGATGAGGAGGATGAGGACGACATCTTGCCTCCGTAGAGCCAGTTTGTGCAGGGACAGATTAATTGCCAGCTTGTTTTGTGGGGGCCCAAACGAACCAATCATTTCAGCCACAGTCGTGTGGCAGACCCTGGCGCTGAAATGTTTGGTTTGTTAAAGTGTGCATGTCCTGTTTATACAACATAAGGGTGGGTGGGAGGGCCCAAGGACAATTCCATCTTGCACCTCTTTTTTTTCTTTGAATTATGTACTGTTTGGGGCATAGTTTTTCAAACTGCCATCCTGTCTGCCACTGCAGTGTCACACCTAGATGGACCACGTGTTTGTGCCGCCCACTCGTATCTCTTAGCATAGTCATCCAGCTACCTCGGTGCAACCTTTTGGATATAAAAACACTATTGTGAGGTGTGAGGTGTTCAGAATAGACTGGAAATGAGTGGAAATTAAGGTTATTGATGTTAATAATAGCATAGGAGCAGAAAAACACACAAATTCTGTGATTTTAGTTGTTTTTATGCTTTTTTAAAAAAAAAATACAGATCCAAAACACAAAACCCAGAACCCAAAACACGGAAGGGTGGTTTTGGCAAAACCAATCCAGATCCAAAACACGAAGAAAGATCCAGATCCAAAACCAAAATACAAAACACGAAAAGTGGCCGGTGCACACCCCTACCAAGAATAACACATATATATGCAAAGAACCATAAAACAAAGTTTCATTAGCATGCTGACAGATGGACCTCCATCAAGTAGAGTGTGAGTACAAAAGAGGAAGATGCAAAACATGTAGAGAATGGTTGAAGGAGAATCCGGGAAAATATCCACATTTTAAATGCATCCACATAAGGAGCTGTGTGCAATTCAGAATCAAGCCTGTTGTATGCACTTCACTCACAAAAATTTAAAAATAGTGTATGTCTATATCGTGAAATACTCAGATAACCTTACACTTATGTTTTTAACCTTTTGTATTGGCATCACAATTATTTTTCAATAAGATGTAACAAAAACTTATCTAATGCAACAGTACAACTTGTGTATGAACAATATATGTACTAAAATATGCAGAAAACACATAATATACTGTATGTATGAGCAACAAACAAAGCATCTAGCTGCTTCAGAGATTAATTCTCAGCCAGTCAGTCAATCAGAAGGGGTCCTACTTAGGCAGCCATATATGCATCTCTCTTAATGTTATCATCTGGTCATAATTACGAGGCCATACTATAACGATACTCTGTTTATGTTAGTAACTTTTCAATTTGAGTGAATAAAAAAGTAAATTAGTGTAGGAAATTAAAGTGAAATTGAGAATAAAATATATATTTTTCAAATTCTAGCAAATACTAAACTAATATATTTATATTTTTTATATATTTATAATTAACCAGTGGTGCCAGTGAGTCCCGGCTGGCGATGTTTGGCAGCGTTTGGGGTGTCTCACCAATTTGAATTTTGGACAGAGCTGCAGCCCCACCTCTGGAGCCGCTTCTCTATTCAAGATCAGAATGTATCCCACACATCAACACCAAATTGGGCATCCCTTTAGAATGAACTTTGCTCAATAAGTCCATATTAAATGTTTTGTCTAAGTTATGCAAAACCTATACAACCATCAAAAGGTATTCTAATCATTTCAATAAGATTATGCGTAATACATAAATGTGCTTTAATGAAAGATAATTATTGGTCACTTGTCTAATTTGTAGTATAGAAGAAAAAAAGGTGAGACATATTTGTACTTTTTTTTATACAGTTACTTGGTTGGAACTGTAAGTTGAGAAATGACAAAGGACCATCATGTTTGACCTCTGATATATTCTAGTGTTAATTCACAGGAAAACAAAACCCTTAGTGTGACAGTTGCCTATTTAGACTCATGGGGAGAAAAATCCAATACATTTTCAATCAATAATAATATATTTTACTAATTATAGCTGCAGATACAATGTCTTGTTATTAAAGTATCAAATCAATCTTTGACATCTGTTAGTGATGTGCCACCACCCCTTACATGATAAGGATTTCCACCGCTTAATCATTCTTACAGGAAAGTGCTGCACTATGTGTTCATAGGCCCTATATGGTCCAAAAAGTCAAGCACATCTTTCCAATTTACTGGACTACCTCTAATATTTTTTTTTGCAAATATATCACAGTTGAAAGAGAGAGTAGGAGAGAGAGAGGTTAAATTGAACCATTTAATTACTTTTAATATTGAGGTTGCCTACCTGTAAACCAGAGGCATCTTAAGAGAGGAAGGGGCCCGTGTGCATTCTCTGTGCAGGGCCCCCTTCTATCTCCCCGGGGGCAGGCAGCCGACTGACGCAGAAGCAGTAGATTCTGGGCACTAGAGTGTGTCCAGAGTCTACTGCGCAGAGCGCCAGAAAAATGGCCACTGACACCCGATGCGGGACCATGTACAGGTGAGTTTTACATTATATGGGTGCAGGGTGTGCGGTGCGCGGCCCCCCTGGACCCGGGAACCCGTGTGCCCCACACACCCTGCACCCATTATAGATATGCTCCGGCTGTAAACCCTCTCAGGTTTTATATGATTTAAAAAAAGAGGTGTTAAAAACTATACCCCATATTCAAAGGTGCAGTCTAAATATTGTCTTATATAATGGTAATAACATGTTTGCTTCATGTACATTACCACCCCATTATATGCATCTAGGTATTTTATTTGTTCCTGTAGCCACTGCTTGCCATTCTGTGCTGCTAATTAGCTACTGTCAAGCAGGAGCCAACATGCCCCAATTTCTCGTCACTCTGAGTACATTCCCAGTACTCCTGGAGCTGCTGTGCTGCCCTCAGTCACTCACGGACCGGGGACCATCTCGCCACTGAGCACTGATATCAGCGACAAGGTGTGAGTTGTAATGCAGTATTGGCTACTCATTTCTTAATGGTACGGTGTAACAGCCCATACCACGTTACTTTCACTACTGTATAAATGTATACATGCCTACCAATATTCTTGAATTTAAATATACATAACACAAATAAGAGACAACATTTAGATCTGGCCCCTGTTCTGCCCAGCTATGGGCAGGTGCTGCAATGGCCTTAACCATATTTTCCAAACCCATTGCAAATACTTATGGGTAGAATGTTTCTGCAACATATACAAACTGCTACTGAAAATAACACCATAACATACAGTTGGCCTTTTTTTAATCTTTGCCCAGTTCCAGTGAAATAAATGTAAACAACTTATACAACAAAAAATATACAGTATAAATTCACTGTTTAGCAGCCAGTGCCTAGATCCTAATTTAACTCCTTCTGAGTTATTGGTTAATGGCTTATATTTTATACAGAGCATAAAAATGAAAAGAATGTTTTCATTTTGCATTCATTGCAATTAGCATAATATTACTTTCATTTTATCCTAGAGATTGGGAAGCAGGAGCTTTCTCGTATCTGTACTTTAGTCTTTGAAACATACCGAATTTTAAATTTGACAATCTAGTAAAATAATGTACTTTATAAACCTTGATAAACACATATGCCATTTTATAATGTAGTTAAATGATTCAATATTTAAAATTCACAAATCTATATGCTCTTCAAGTTTATAGCTAAATCTTTACCCGACTTCTCAGAGATTGTGCTGATTATTTAAATGAATATGCCAGCACTCCGAGGATTGATAAAATATGAAACACATTTAAAAGCATTTGAGGGTAGTAATTTTAATGGGATCAGTAACATAGTTTTCTAAACTTATGAGCAGTGAGAGAAAAAAAATCACAATAGCGTAAAATGCTCACACATCGTTTTCACAGAATAAGTACAGAAATATTTTCTCCATCAGAAAGAATTTATTGCAGGCTCTTACACAGTGCTTTCATTTTTTATGTTTTGGAACGGATGTGAGGGGCATCCATGTAATGAATTCCACTCGTTGTTTACTTTTGAACTGTATGTTCAATGATATACTGTATTCCTACAATATAGGGTCTTATTTAGACTAGAGTTGGATAAGCGTGATTTTTTTGTACTGCACATATGCATCAGAAATGTTATGTTACATTGTTATGTTGCATTTTCCTATGCCTTTATATGTGGAACAGTGTCAGGCAACAGTAGGAAAATGTAGACTGAATTCAGTGAAGCCAAAATCATGTATTTGCACAACAATCAGACATGGATGCATCCAGATATATGCCGATTAGGAAGTATAGAAAGGCTTGTGCAAGTATATGTATTTATCAAGATGACTATAGGCAGTACTATGGAGCCATTTCTGATTGATTGTATCTTGAACCATCCAGCTTTTGGTACTTTAGAGGGGTATTTATCAAAGCTTGGAGAGAGATAACATTGTGGGAGATAAAGAACCAACCAATCAGTTCCTAACTGTCATTTTTCAAACACAGCCTGTAAAATATAAGTTAGAAGCTGATTTGTTGGTACTTTATATTATTATTTTATCTCACTCCAAGCTTTAAACAGTGGAAAAATGTAGACTGAATTCAGTAAAGCCACATTCATGTACTTGCACAACAATCAGACATGGATGCATCCAGATATATGCCGATTAGGAAGTATACAAAGGCTTGGGCAACTATATGTATTTATCAAGATGCACTGCAGCTATATAATATCAAATTGCTGCCATCTATTGACATTACTTCATTGACATTTCCATTTACTGTAGGTTACTTAAGTTGAACATTTTTACCTATGATTTTTAAAATGAAAAAGTAAGATGCCTGTATTTAATTAATTTGTATAATTTATATTTGCATTTGTATTTCATTATATTTTAGATTAAAAATGCAACTCATATTGTTGAATAAGATGATATTCTCTCTTGTTATACTGTGTACAAATAGTGTAATACAGCTTTTGTATTTACTATTTAAACTGTCAAGCCACATCTCTTTGTTATCTATACACCGTTTTTGGGCATAAGTATACATACTTGTCTTAGAGGTGGAAACATTCATAGAGGAAACTGGCAACTAGCCAGTGTACAACATTGTGAATGATAAGCAAGAAATCTCCCACATTTATGAAGAGTGCTTCGGACTTCCTAATGACATGGGCAGGATGGTAGGAGTGATGACAGGATTCTTTGCAAAGGACAAGTATATGTAATAGTTTTTCTGACAGAATCTGGTCTTCAGTATTAATAGACATACCTCAAGCATTGAGCACAGGAGAATAAATTGAACATCATTTGACAGATCTATTTCTAGAAATTAAATTCAACAAAATGAAAATGTACAAAATATAATGTAAAATTGCATTGCACAGAATGGCGTAGAAAGACAGATCACAAAGATTGTATCATCAGCAATTTGCACTTATATGGAATGGGCTGCTCTGTGCAACACTTGATGTAAGTGAAATTTAGCTGAAATTTAGCTCACCACTTACTGCAAGCATCAAGGTATGATGATGTTAGTGACGGTAACGTGAGTGGTATGTTTTTTTAAATGTTTTTCAAAGCATGAGTGATGTAATACTGTAAGTCATCTGACTGATAAATACAAAACATTCAGTGGTGTTGGGATTAGCAGCAAGGTATACTATCTCCTTTATTGACTGCCATGTTACAAATACAGATAAAATAAATCTAAAAAGCCTTTTGGTGATTACAAACCCAAACTCTGAAAAATAATTTTCAGAGACAATTTTCTTAAAATTCATTGACAACTGCCAATTTTACCAGATGTGTTATTTGTATAGCTCATACATGTTTTATAAGTACACAAAGAGAACAATTACATTGGAAATACAGTATGATATACAAGAAAGATCAGGTACAAATACATTAATGACTCCAGTTGTTAGCCTGCAAAATATTTTGACTATTATAAAAACATTATGACCAGGTGCAACTCCAGTAGCAGAAGTCTTGACTGCGGCAAATACAGCTCTTGCTCTCTGTAAAATGTATTTAGCTTTTTTAAGACAAATATGGAAATTTCCATTCATGCTTGTAATATCTCATATAAACAATACCTTTGAGTTTATGTTTCTAGTTTAACTACATTTCATAAATGCTACTTACTGTACAAAATACTGTACGTGTAGAAGTAAATAGTTACTTTATTAGTACTTTTCTCTTCTATGAATTATACCCTTAAATAAAACTTTAACATGTAGGTCAGCACAGAAATACATTTTGCTGAACGATAGCAATTGATAGCTTTCCATCAGCTGAGGTCCCATAGATGTATTGAGCGCTGTCTAATTGAAGGCCTGGGGTCATGCATCTTTGCCTCTAAGGCATTTTGGGGGCCTCAAAAACACTGGGAATATAGTAAATTGATAAGATTTTAGATAACAATATTTATTTATGGCATACATATATGACCCTTCTCTTTGAAAAACAATAATTAACAACTTGGACATCTGTATTGTACAGTATATATTTTGATAATGAAAGAGTAAATAGCAAATGAGGACAATTCAATTACATTTATTCACAATTATTTTCAGAAAATATACCCACAAAGCTAACAGTCATTTTACCAGCAAAGAACAGTAAGTCAATTAGGAGTCTATTCATAGGCATTTTTTGTTGGCTTAGGTTATAGTTCAAGTCATTTCCATCAAATAAGATGCATTTCTGAAATCAATATGGCTCACTAATGCCATTACAATAGATAGTCATAAAACTTCCAATTAGAGCCTTTAGAATGCAGAAAACAATTTTACAGAAAGGAGAACTAACAAGTAATGAGACCTGAAGTCTGCCCACATAGTATTTTTTCTTTTTTCATTGTATGACCCTTTAGACAAGCTTAGTAGAATGCAAATTGTATGGTATGCTATGAAAAAAAAGGTTTAAATTAGCATGTTATGTTATGGCAAAATAAAAAGTGCCATTCATCACAATATCAAGCCTTCCTAAATTCACTTCATCCCTGTCCGAGAAGTCAAATTTCCACTCTGTGCATAGATGCATAAATGCATCCATACACTTTTATGGATATTGAAGAAGGTATTTTAAGTAGCAAGTAATATGATGGGTGTATACAACTTGAAATCTAGCATAGATAAATTCAGGGGTGTACTAGGTATTTGGAGGCCCCATAACAAAAGTTTGTAAGGGTTCCGATGTACCACCCAATGGTGAAAATGTATATAACAAATGTAACTTTCAAATATTTTTATTCAAATTTTTACATTAAAGACACACAGAAAAGTCCAAATAGAATTGCAAAGTCAGAATATTGATCGACAATGGTTATTACATGGCACAGCACCAAGAGAAACTATGAGCAGTAGCAGTCCATGATATAAACATATAAACAAACCAGCAAGATAAAGGTCTAAGAATTGCATATTTAAACAAATGGAAACATATTGTTAGCAAGGTACATCTAGCATACGCTTGAAAATTCACAATATATAGACATGAGAATAAAAAGTCAGAAAATGAAAGCAAATGTTATTCATTTCCATAATAAACCAACCCTAACAAAATTCTGAGTAAATAGAAACCATGGAGTAGAAAAAGAGAAATAAGAAAACTTAGGGTAACAAAGGAGGAGAAAAAAGAAGGGAGCTACATAATTTTTACTCATAATACACTCAGCAGCTACATAATTCTCTCCTCTACCACCAGTTCCCATCTCTTTCCTCCCTCCATAGTCTCCTCCACCTTCTCCTTCCCCTCCTTCCTCTCCTCTATCTCCCTTTATGCCATCAAGTACTCTCCACCGCATCGCCCATAACTCCATTATTATTTACTCCTATTCCACCCTGGTCCTGCTATACCGCCCCAGAGCCCTGCACCCTCCATTTTCTCCAAGTTAACTATTTCTCTTCTCCACACACACACCACACTAAGCCTCCACTTTGCCCACCATCTGCTGTCACCCTTCCTCATTCAGAAGCCCATCACATACCCACACTCTCCTTATCCCCCTTCTCTAAATCAATCTCAATCCCACACTAGAGCAACCTAACAATATCCTTCTTCTCTTTTCTCCTAACTCTGCCTCTCTCTCCTGTGTCCTATGGAAAGCCAGTTCTGTCTATAATCAACTGATCTCCATCCATGACAGCTTCATCTCCAACTCCTTGAATCTCCTAGCCATCACCAAATCTTGGATTTATCCATCTGACAACACTTCACCTGCAGCTATCTTCTTTGGGGACCTCACATTCTTTTACACTCCTTGGCCTGGAGGTTGCCACTGTGTTGGTGTCCTTCTGTTGTCTGGTTACTCCCACCAACTCTTACCTTCTAAACTCTCCATTTAATTCTTTCCATTCAATGCTCATGATATTCGCCTCTTCCAACTTCTTTGAGTAGCTTCTTTTTTTCATCCCCCTGGCCTTAGCTCAACATTCCTTGATAACTTTGCTTCCTGGCTCCTAATCTCCAAAAGAGCTCTCAAGACCCCTTTCTTCCTCAAAGCTTTCCAGCACTCATCCTAACCCACTACTCCATGTTCCTTCCCATAATCCAGCCCATCTGTGTCACTCCTGTTTGTCTGCCCATCCCCTTTTGAATGTAAGCTCTCACGAGCAGGGCCCTCTTCCCTCACGTGCTTCTCCTTCCCTTAATTATACTTTCATTTACAATAGCACCTAACACTTGGTTGCTGCCACCCTGCTGCTTATTTCAGTGTTATGCAGCAATGTTTATAAATCATGTATTTGTCCTGCATTGTTTTAACTGTTAATAAATGTTTTTGTTGTGTGCTCATTTGTTTTTATATACTTTGTAAGGTGCTGCAGAGCCCTTGTGGCTCCATATAAATAAAGAATAATATAATAATAAAGGGAGGGGTGGGAGAGAATCAGCTGCTGTACAAAGTGTGATCTGAAAGTCTATGTAAGACTATCAATGATGTAGCTCGAATTATGTATCATTATGTTGTTTTTGTTAATAACCCGCTAATCAAAGCCACAGTGAACTTACATCACCAGTGTACAATAATTTCAGTCAGCATATAACAAAAGGTGCATAATATCTATGACAAATTAACTTTTGGGAGCTTCCAGTAGTTTATTTTGCAGGTACCATTCAGTATGTTGAAATATTTTAAATATGTTATTCTGAATATCACAAGATAATGTTTCAATATAAGGTCTCCACCATGTAACTTTCACAAGGAAGATGGGCCCCACTAAGCTCTGGGCCCATAGCAGCTGCAATCCCTGCACCCATGGTAGTTACACCCATGGGTACATGTTTGGTGCAAAATTATTACCATCAACATCATTCATTTGGAAACTTGAAAAAATACCTATGGGCATGTAAACATACCCTCTCTACAAATAGGCATATCTTAAAGTTATGTGTTAGTCAAAATCGGATGTATCTCGAAGCTGCTTTATTAATTTGTGTTTCCACAATCTTACTGTTCTGAATTTACACATGAACACTGCCAAATTTCCACTGCCAAACCTCAAGTGCAAGAGACAACAATTATAAAATCTACTCCACTCACAATGTGTCCATGTTTTTGAATACTTTTACTCTATGGAAAATTGTGTTCTGTGATATCCCCGTGGCAAATCGGAGATATACTAAAGGCAAACTCACTGTAAAACATGACTTTTGATTACAACAGACTTTATTAGGCCATTCGTACAAACATCATATTGTTAACATTGACAAGAATAGAAATCATGGATTTACTGTACGAAGAATCATGTTTGTCAAATTGTTTACAATTGCACCCAAATCGCAGCACAAAGTCAATAGACCTGACTGTGAGCGGTGGGTTTGTCCAAAGTACTGCACAGATTAGTGTAATCTATGCAGGCTTTGGTGTGTTACTGTGTAAATAAACGGTCAATATTAAAAATATATTTGCGTGAGATCCCTTCCAAAAACATAACCAGCACCACACCTTTAAGCCCGATCTGGTACAGGGAAATCGGGGCATGGGGTCACTCCATTTTCCCATGATTTTTCAGTACCAGAATGGACTCAGAGGTACGGGGCTAGTTATGCTTTTGGAAGGAGAGGCAGACTTTTTTTTTTTAAATTAACCCTTTATGTACTCTTTTACACACAAAGTCTGAACAGTTCATACTGATATGAGCAGAGCTTTGAATCCACTGTTGACTGTCAGCGGATTCATGCTTCTATTTGTCAGCAGTCTATTGTAAATGGGTCAAAATCGACTGATCTCGCACAAGCCTGGAATCAATGAGTATCACAATTGAATCAAAAAAGACAATCCAACACACTGCTTAGTAAATTCATGATTTTGATTCTAAAACTTTCCAGTGATTTCCAGCAATTTCATTGAGTAGTCAAACAAGAATCTTAATGAAATTCCCCCTAGGTGTGCAGATATGCCATACTCTGTATCCCCTGATAGGACCATATTACTGTACTGTCATTTAATTCCATTAGGTTTTGAACTGTGGAGCAATAGTTTTGGCAATATTAGAGTATGTAGTGGCAATTCTACCAAAGTATGTTCTACTTTTGATTTCTGTGTAATAATGACAATAATACTTTAATGTTGTTCTTTCTACACAGACAGGACATTTGCAGTGGTTAAAATATTCAACTTCTAAAAATCAATGTGATAGCAAAAGGAAGGTTAATTGCCAGAGCAACCCCAGGATGATTTGTTTTCAGCAAAAAGGTTTACTGTGAAAATGCATAACAAACTATGGGTTCTGTCTATTATGATTAGGCATCACAACTGCATCATCTGGCCCGTCTGAAGGGATATGTGCATGTGTCTCCAGCATGTGCAGTGGATTTAAATGCCCAGACTTGGGCTTCCAGTGCTAGTTAAAGTAAATAAATATTTGCAAAAAAAATTTATATATATATATATATATATATATATATATATATATATATTAGGGGTGTGCACCGGCCACTTTTCGTGTTTTGTATTTTGGTTTTGGATCTGGATCTTTCTTCGTGTTTTGGATCTGGATTGGTTCTGCCAAAACCACCCTTCCGTGCTTTGGGTTCTGGGTTTTGTGTTTTGGATCTGTATTTTTTTGAAAAAAAGCATAAAAACAGCTAAAATCACAGAATTTGTGGGTTTTTCTGCTCCTATGCTATTATTAACCTCAATAACCTTAATTTCCACTCATTTCCAGTCTATTCTGAACACCTCACACCTCACAATAGTGTTTTTATGTCCAAAAGGTTGCATCGAGGTAGCTGGATGACTATGCTAAGAGATACGAGTGGGCGGCACAAACACATGGTCCATCTAGGAGAGGCACTGCAGTGGCAGACAGGATGGCAGTTTGAAAAACTAGGCCCCAAACTATACATAATGCAAAGAAAAAAAAGAGGTGCAAGATGGAATTGTCCTTGGGCCCTCCCACCCACCCTTATGTTGTATAAACAGGACATGCACACTTTAACAAACCAAACATTTCAGCGCCAGGGTCTGCCACACGACTGTGGCTGAAATGATTGGTTCGTTTGGGCCCCCACAAAACAAGCTGGCAATTAATCTGTCCCTGCACAAACTGGCTCTACGGAGGCAAGATGTCGTCCTCATCCTCCTCATCCACCAATTCCTCACCCTCTTCAGTGTTGTGTACATCCTCATCCTCACAGAGTATTAATTCGTCCCCGCTGGAATCCACAACCACAGGTCCCTCTGTACGTTCCGGAGGCTGGTCTCCCTGGAAGAGTTGATAATTCATTTTATGAACATCATCTCCACATTTTGTGGAAGCAACCTCCTACGCCTTTCGCTGACAAGGTTCCTGGCTGCACTAAACACTCTTTCGGAGTACACACTGGAGGGGGGGCAACTCAGGTAAAATAGAGCCAGTTTGTACAGGGACCTCCAAATTGCTTCTTTTTCCTGCCAGTACAGGTACGGACTGTCTGACATGCCTACTTGGATGCTGTCACCGATGTAATCCTTTAACAGACAGACGCACGCTTGTCACTGCTGCTTTGAGGATGCAAGTGCGGCTACAGCCCACACAATTCACAAAGACAGAAAAAAGAAGAAGAATAATTTTATTGTTTGTGTAGCACACTTTGAGGGTGTCACCACCCTTTAACAGACATAAACACGCTTGTCGCTGCTGCTTTGAGGATGCAAGTGCGGCTACAGCCCACACAATTCACAAAGACAGAAAAAAAAAGAACAATATTTTTATTGTTTGTGTAGCACACTTTGAGGGTGTCACCACCCTTTAACAGACAGACGCACGCTTGTTGCTGCTGCTTTGAGGATGCAAGTGCGGCTACAGCCCACACAATTCACAAAGACAGAATAAAAAAGAACAATATTTTTATTGTTTGTGTAGCACACTTTGAGGGTGTCACCACCCTTTAACAGACAGACGCACGCTTGTCGCTGCTGCTTTAAGGATGCAGGTGCGGCTACAGCCCACACATTTCACAAAGACAGAAAAAAAAGAACAATATTTTTATTGTTTGTGTAGCACACTTTGAGGGTGTCACCACCCTTTAACAGACAGACGCACGCTTGTCGCTGCTGCTTTAAGGATGCAGGTGCGGCTACAGCCCACACATTTCAAAAAGACAGAAAAAAAAAGAACAATATTTTTATTGTTTCTGTAGCACACTTTGAGGGTGTCACCACCCTTTAACAGACAGATGCACGCTTGTCGCTGCTGCTTTGAGGATGCAAGTGCAGCTACAGCCCACACAATTCACAAAGACAGAAAAAAAAAGAAGAATATTTTTATTGTTTGTGTAGCACACTTTGAGAGTGTCACCACCCTTTAACAGACAGACGCACGCTTGTCACTGCTGCTTTGAGGATGCAGGTGGAATCTAGACTGGATTTGGAACCGGGGACACACTACCTCCATCAATTGTCTAAATCCCACTGCACTAATGGCAGATATCGGACGCACGTCTAACACCAACATAGCAGTCAAGGCCTCAGTTATACGTTTTGCTTCAGGATGACTGCTGTCGTACTTCATCCTCATCGCTAGGGACTGTTGGAGGGTCAATTGTTTAGTAAAAGTAGTGATGTTCCTACTTCCTCTCTGGGATGATGAACAACTCCCAGCAGCAGCAACTGCACTAGGAGGAAGTTGTTCTTGATCTTTCCCTATTTTATTGTTATCGGAGAAAGTTTGGTCCTCCATGTATGTTATATTGATATATACGTGCGGCTAAAGCGCACACAAACACAGAAAATATTTTTTTATTTTTGCTGGAGAGTAGTGCACTTTGTGGGTTACACCACCCTTTAAGAAATGAGCCAGCCGGCTCTTTACTTATGGGACACAGGCGCACGCTTGGTGCTGCTCCTTTGTTGATGCATGTGCAGCCACAGTGCACACAATTCACAAACACAGAAAATAATTTTTTTTTTGGTTTGGACTGGAGTGTACTTTGGGGGTTACAGCACCCTTTAACGGTCAAGCCAGCCGGCCCTTTACTTATGACACAGGTGCACGCTTGGCACTACTTTGTTGATGCACGTGCGGCTACTGCACACACAATTCACAAACACAGAAAATATATATTTTTTTGGTTTGGACTGGAGTGTACTTTGGGGGTTACAGCACCCATTAACGGTCAAGCCAGCCGGCCCTTTACTTATGACACAGGCGCACGCTTGGCACTACTTTGTTGATGCACGTGCGGCTACTGCGCACACAATTCACAAACACAGAAAATATATATTTTTTTGGTTTGGACTGGAGTGTACTTTGGGGGTTACAGCACCCTTTAACGGTCAAGCCAGCCGGCCCTTTACTTATGACACAGGCGCACGCTTGGCACTACTTTGTTGATGCACGTGCGGCTACTTCGCACACAATTCACAAACACAGAAAATAATTTTTTTTTTGGTTTGGACTGGAGTGTACTTTGGGGGTTACAGCACCCTTTAACGGTCAAGCCAGCCGGCCCTTTACTTATGAAACAGGCGCACGCTTGGCACTACTTTGTTGATGCCCGTGCGGCTACTGCGCACACAATTCACAAACACAGAAAATAATTTTTTTTTTGGTTTGGACTGGAGTGTACTTTGGGGGTTACAGCACCCTTTAACGGTCAAGCCAGACGGCCCTTTACTTATGACACAGGCGCACGCTTGGCACTACTTTGTTGATGCACGTGCGGCTACTGCGATCACAATTCACAAACACACAAAAAATATTATTTTTTTAGCACTTGGGGGGAGCACCCCTGATGGACAGAGCACCCCCTGGACAACACTACAGCACCCCTTTAAGACTGGGACACTGCACAGGACTTTGGAGTGGACACAGCCCCTATGGAGAACTGACTGCACAACACAGTCCAGCCAGCCCCTATGGACTTTGAAGTAGTGGACACAGCCCCTAATAACAACAGTTGCACAGCACAACACGGCCAGCCCCTATGGACTTTGAAGTAGTGGACAACAGCAGCACAGCACAGCAGAACACTACTCTGCACTACACTACACTACACTACACAACCCAGCCAGCCCTAACTCCCACCCTCCCTCTTCACTGTCCACAGCCGAGTGAGAAAATGGCGCCGACGCAGGTACCTTATATAGGATCCAAAACCCGCGAGACTCGGAAGGCGGGATGATGACGTTTTGCCTCGATTTCAGATCCGAGTAAGGCGGGAAAAGTCGAGCCTGACTCGGATCGGCCTCGGATCAGGGGGGCACGGGGGGGTTCGGATTTCAGAAATCCGAACCAGCTCACCCCTAAAATATATATATATATATATATATATATATATATATAGATAGCAAAAATATTTTATTCTATTATTGCCATACTGAGATGAATATCAGCATTTAAGCTGTACATGTATCACTGTGATGCTTGTGAAATAAGCTTACCCATGCTACGCACAAGGGAGCTACTGTCAATGGGACCTGGTGATTCTTCCCCACAGGAAGAATGTACTGTATAGGACAATGCACTATTATCAGCAAGAGTACCTGCTGCTTAGTGGTATGGTTTAGTGCAGTGGTTCCCAAACATTTTTGAATCATGGTGCCCTAGAGTATCAGCATTTTTTCCACGGCACCCCTAGGCCAACAGTTTCTTATTGAGAAATTCAGCAAGAATTAAATTAAATAAATTGTGCTTATATGCAGAGCTGGCATCAGGGTGGGACTGCCGGTACTCGAGTCCCGGGCCCGGACACTGGCAGAACAGGAGGGGGCCCATGCCTGCTCCTACAACTGCTGCATAGTCCCCCATGAGTGAACAGGGAGTGGGGCACTGCTACCGCCTGCCGGCATGCAGTACTTGATTAAATAGACCTGCTCCAATCTGAGAAACCTCTCCCTCCCCCTTCCTTCCCAATTCCATGATTCCCCTATTCCCCTCTTCGGTCGGCTTTTGGTTTGGGCAGGCAGAGCCAATGCATCAAGCCCCGCCCCCGCACACTCACAAGTTGCATCATTCCTTAGGGGTGGGGCCTAATAATGCAAGGTGCCTGCCACCCATTAGCAACCAGCTGGTGCGCAGAAGTGTAAGTAATAAGTATGTTTGTTTTTGTAGGTGTTATGTGTATGTATGTGTATGTACTGTATATGTCTGTGTTAGTGTGTATATATGGGTATGTATGTCTATGTGTTAGTGTGTATATATGTGTATGTACTGTATATGTCTGTGTTAGTGTGTATATATGGGTATGTATGCCTGTATGTGTTAGTGTGTATATATGTGTATGTAATGTATATGTCTGTGTTAGTGTGTATATATGGGTATGTATGTCTGTATGTATTAGTGTGTATATATGCATATGTATATGTCTGTATGTGTTAGTGTGTATACATGTGTATGTATATATCTGTATGTGTTAATGTATATACTGTATGTGTACGATATATGTTAGTGTGTATATATGTGTATGTATGTTTTAGTGTGGATGTATGTATGTATGTTAGCGAGGATATGTGTTATATATAACATATACATGTGTGTTATATGCTGTATATATTATATGTGTATGTGTGTGTTTAACAAAACACACACACATATATATATATATATATATATATATATATATATATTATTAGAACCCCCCTCCCCCTCAGAAAATCCTGCGTTTGCCCCTGCACTTGTTCAATAAAAAAAAAATTCCGTTGGCGTTGGGGTGCATGACTTCACGCTACTGGATGGGAGAGGTCAGATGAGCCGCAGCGCGTGAGGAGCAGCACCAGCCAGCCCAGGAGGAGAAGAAGCCAGAAGGAAGAAGCACAAGGCGATAAGATAAGTCATAATTAATTAGACTTAGCAGTAGCGGGAGGGGGGGCGCAGGAGCCCTGCCTATTTTGGCAGTCATGGGCCCTACAATTCCTGATGGCAGCCCTGCTTATATGTCACCCTTAGGTTCAGTTATGTATTGGTTGACAGGACTGCATTACTTTGTGTCCAGATATTCTTTAATTAGCAGCCATTGGTTTTTCCTATCATACTGAATAAAAATAATTTTATTTGGTACTGGACTACCAACCTGAGGCACACCTGCAAGTGCCCTGAGGCACCCTAGGGTGCCACAGCACCCAGTTTCAGAACCACTGATTTAGTGGCAAACAATATACTTGGCATCGTTAAGGGTAGATTATAATGCAACTGGTGCTTTGGCTAGGTCAGGAAAATACTGAACATATGACAACAAGCAGACAAAGAGGTAACAGACAAAGACCCATGAAGTCTCCTATTGGAAGCATCACCTGCCCGTCACACTGAAGACAGGCAGCCAGGGTGAGGTGTTTCTCTCCCCCTGGGACTGCCAGTCCAGGCTGCAATCAGCAGAGAGCGGCTTCCAGTAGAAGCCACTGCTCTGCCTTTCAGGCAGCCCTACAGGGCTTCTTGGGGCTGCAACCAATGCAGCCCTGAGAAGCTGGTGTTAGGTGGTGCCGCCGCTGCTCATGCGCAGGTCCAGATGCCTGCCAGATTAATTTAGCAGATGCCAGGACCCAGGCCAGTAGCAGCAGCGGCAACCCCTCTCAGATAAGAGTGTAGGTGCCGCTGCTGACTACTACTGTTGCTACTACTACTGCTACTACTGCTGATGCTACTACTACTACTACTACTACTACTATTATTGCTACTACTACTGCTGATACTACTACTATTACTACTACTAGTATTACTACTACTACAACTACTATTACTACTACTGCTGCTGATGCTACTACTACTGTTACTACTACTACTATTGCTGCTACTACTTCTATTACTACTACTACTGTTACTACTAATACTACTACTACTATTACTACTACTACTACTACTACAGCTGATGCTACTACTACTACTACTACTGCTACTGCTGATGCTGCTACTACTATTACTACTACTACTACTACTATTACTACTAATACTATTACTACTATTACTACTACTACTACTACTGCCTCTACTGCTACTACTACTAATGCTACTACTACAACTACTGATGCTGCTTCTACTATTACTGCTACTGCTACTATGACTACAGCTACTACTACTGGTACTACTAATGCTGCTATTACTACTATTACCACTACTGCTGCTACTACTACTATTATATTTTATATATACAGTGCACAAGGGCTCTGCAGCAGGTTACTTAGGGGTAACACATAACAATCTGCATACATAAAGAATAGTACATAGTGGAATAACTTACATATATATATATATATATATATATATATATATACAGACCAGGAGGTGCGGCACTCACGGACCAATATGAAGATACACGACGGTGAGCCAGATAACGTTTCAGTTCTTTATGTAACCGTCTTCAGAAAAGTACAAAACATACAAACACCATACCTTAAGTAGCCCATCACCAATCACCAAGTGTCCAATCTGCGCCGCATGTTCAGCATCCACATTCCCGCTGAGTCGCCGGCGCTGACGATGATGTCATCACTCACGTCGCACACCACGTGAACCCACACCAAGCGTTGCTAAGCAACCAAATAACAGATTGTTTAACTACATCACCACCTGCGCATGATACATAGTTATATTATATAAGTACAGCAGTACATGCAGGCTAGTTATACGCTAACAATATCAAAATACACTAATCACATAGCCTATTTACCCAGATAAACCATAGTAATAATTTATAAGAACAAGATGTATTTTAAAACGGGACATATCTCAACACACAGGTCATAATTGTTTAAACATCAAGCTCATAGAGAAATATACACAAATTATGCAACAGTGCTGGATTTACCCCTAGTACAGACCGATATTACTTAAATTAGTACACTCTCGAAACACATCGCCCTACTGTATAAGTGGACAATTAAATACCAGCACTATCCTGTATAAACCCAATTAGATGGAAATATACTACATACAAACATCAAACACTATCATCATGAATCATTAGCCAAAGGGAACTTAAGTCTAACACATAATGGCAGTGATGCATCAGGATTTAACTAAAGCCAACAAAGGAGATATTGTCATTTAGACCATTAGGGTATAGTACATCAAGTCTCAGAATCCATTCTGCCTCTTTCCTTAATAGTAATTTCCCACGATCCCCACCCCGCATTAAAGGTGGGACATGGTCAATCATCCGATATCTTAATGACGTTAAAGTATGCTTGGATTCCTGGAAATGTCTCGCTACGGGTTGGTCACTTGTACCATGGGTGATTGCTGCTTTAATTGCAGAGCTATGGCCCGCCATCCTTTCTTTAAATTTTCGCTGTGTCTTCCCAATATAGGAGAGCCCACAAGGACAGATTATTTGATATATCACGAACATGCTATTGCATGTAAGGTGATGCTGTATGAAAAATTTTTTACCCGTATGCGGATGATAAAATATGTTACCCTGAATCAAGAATCTGCAGGTAGTACATGAGCATCTAAAACACCCATGTTGTTTAATACTCAGTACTTACCCATCGTTTCAATGTACATTCTACAATGATCAATAGAACATCAGAACAGATGGCAACAGATCCAGACCTTGATCTAAACAGGGTTAATCTTATGCCATGTTACTCTAGGGGAAAAAATCTTAGAGATCTATTGGTGAAAACAAACTACAGTTCTAAGGATACATCAGGTCCTCTTCATTTCCTGAGTATTAAACAACATGGGTGTTTAGATGCTTATGTACTACCTGCAGATTCTTGATTCAGGGTAACATATTTTATCATCCGCATACGGGTAAAAAAATTTTCATACAGCATCACCTTACATGCAATAGCATGTTCATGATATATCAAATAATCTGTCCTTGTGGGCTCTCCTATATTGGGAAGACAGTGAAAATTTAAAGAAAGGATGGAGGGCCATAGGTCTGCAATTAAAGCAGCAATCACCCATCGTACAAGTGACCAACCCGTAGCGAGACATTTCCAGGAATCCAAGCATACTTTAACGTCATTAAGATATCGGATGATTGACCATGTCCCACCTTTAATGCGGGGTGGGGATCGTGGGAAATTACTATTAAGGAAAGAGGCAGAATGGGTTCTGAGATTTGATGTACTATACCCTAAAGGTCTAAATGACAATATCTCCTTTGTTGGCTTTAGTTAAATCCTGATGCATCACTGCCATTATGTGTTAGACTTAAGTTCCCTTTGGCTAATGATTCATGATGATAGTGTTTTGATGTTTGTATGTAGTATATTTCCATCTAATTGGGTTTATACAGGATAGTGCAGGTATTTAATTGTCCACTTATACAGTAGGGCGATGTGTTTCGAGAGTGTACTAATTTAAGTAATATCGGTCTGTACTAGGGGTAAATTCAGCACTGTTGCATAATTTGTGTATATTTCTCTATGAGCTTGAAGTTTAAGCAATTATGACCTGTGTGTTGAGATATGTCCCGTTTTAAAATACATCTTGTTCTTATAAATTATTACTATGGTTTATCTGGGTAAATAGGCTATGTGATTAGTGTATTTTGATATTGTTAGCGTATAACTAGCCTGCATGTACTGCTGTACTTATATAATATAACTATGTATCATGCGCTGGTGGTGATGTAGTTAAACAATCTGTTATTTGGTTGCTTAGCAACTCTTGGTGTGGGTGTCACGTGGTGTGCGACGTGAGTGATGACGTCATCATCAGCGCCGGCGACTCAGCGGGAATGTGGACGCTGAACATGCGGCGCGGATTGGACACTTGGTGATTGGTGATGGGCTACTTAAGGTATGGTGTTTGTATGTTTTGTACTTTTCTGAAGACAGTTACATAAAGAACTGAAACGTTATCTGGCTCACCGTCGTGTATCTTCATATTGGTCCATGAGTGTCGCACCTCCTTGTCTGTAGTTTGCTATTTTTTGTGGGGGCACCCCGCTAAGCTGCTTATATTTTTGATGAGTGCTGGTCCTGTGTTGTTTATATATATATATATATATATTAGGGGTGTGCACCGGCCACTTTTCGTGTTTTGTGTTTTGGTTTTGGATCTGGATCTTTCTTCGTGTTTTGGATCTGGACTGGTTTTGCCAAAACCACCCTTCCGTATTTTGGGTTCTGGGTTTTGTGTTTTGGATCTGTATTTTTTTGAAAAAAAGCATAAAAACAGCTAAAATCACAGAATTTGTAGGTTTTTCTGCTCCTATGCTATTATTAACCTCAATAACCTTAATTTCCACTCATTTCCAGTCTATTCTGAACACCTCACACCTCACAATAGTGTTTTTATGTCCAAAAGGTTGCACCGAGGTAGCTGGATTACTATGCTAAGCGACACGAGTGGGCGGCACAAACACGTGACCCATCTAGGCGTGAAACTGCAGTGGCAGACAGGATGGCAGTTTGAAAAACTAGGCCCCAAACTGTACATAATGCAAAGAAAAAAAAGAGGAGCAAGATGGAATTGTCCTTGGGCCCTCCCACCCACCCTTATGTTGTATAAACAGGACATGCACACTTTAACAAATCAATCATTTCAGCGCCAGGGTCTGCCACACAACTGTGGCTGAAATGATTGGTTCGTTTGGGCCCCCACAAAACAAGCTGGCAATTAATGTGTCCCTGCACAAACTGGCTCTACGGAGGCAAGATGTCATCCTCATCCTCCTCATCCACCGATTCCTCACCCTCTTCAGTGTGTACATCCTCATCCTCACAAAGTATTAACTCGTCCCCACTTGAATCCACCACCACAGGTCCCTCTGTACCTTCTGGAGGCTGGTCTCCCTGGAAGAGCTGATAATTCATTTTGATGAACATCATCTTCTCCACATTCTGTGGAAGCAACCTTCTACGCCTTTCGCTGACAAGGTTCCCGGCTGCACTAAACACTCTTTCGGAGTACACACTGGAGGGGGGCAACTCAGGTAAAATAGAGCCAGTTTGTACAGGGGCCTCCAAATTGCCTCTTTTTCCTGCCAGTACAGGTATGGACTGTCTGACATGCCTACTTGGATGCTGTCACCGATGTAATCCTCCACCATTCTGTCAATGGTGACAGTATCATATGCAGTGACAGTAGACATGTCAGAAATTGTTGCCAGGTCCTTCAGTCCGGACCAGATGTCCAAACTTGGTCCTGCCTGCCCTGCATCACCGCCAGCGGGTTGCTTAGGATACCTAAGTTTTTCCTGGCAGCCCCAGTTGCGGGAGAAAATGAAGAAGGAGCCGTTGACGTGTCACGTTCCGCTTCAGCTGACAGTGTGTTCACCAGCAGGTCTTTGCACCTCTGCAGGCTTGTGTCGGCCGGAAAGAGAGACACCACATAGGCTTTAAACTTAGGATCGAGCACGGTGGCCAAAATGTAGTGGTCTGATTTCAACAGATTGACCACCCTGGAATCCTGGCAAAGCGAATGAAGGGCTTCATCCACAAGTCCCACATGCCGAGCGGAATCGCTCCATCTTAGCTCCTCCTTCACTTTCTCCAGCTGCTTCTGCAAAAGCCTGATGAGGGGAATGATCTGACTCAAGCTGGCAGTGTCTGAACTGACTTCACGTGTGGCAAGTTCGAAGGGCTGGAGAAACTTGCACAACACGGAAATCATTCTCCACTGCACTTGAGTCAGGTGCATACCCCCTCCTTTGCCTATGTCATAGGTGGATGTATAGGCTTGTATGGCCTTTTGCTGCTCCTCCATCCTCTGAAGCATATAGAGGGTTGAGTTCCACCGCGTCACAACCTCTTGCTTCAGGTGATGGCGGGGCAGGTTCAAGAGTGCTTGCTGGCGCTCCAGTCTTCGGCACGCAGTCACAGAATGGCGAAAGTGGCCAGAAATTTTTCGGGCCACCCAAAGCGTCTCCTGCACGCCCCTGTCGCTTTTCAGAAAATTCTGCACCACCAAGTTTATTGTGTGAGCAAAACATGGGACGTGCTGGAATTTGCCCAGATGTAATGCCCGCACAATATTGGTGGCGTTGTCAGATATCACAAATCCCCAGGAGAGTCTAAGTGGGGTAAGCCACTGGGCGATGATTTCCCTCAGTTTCTCTAAGAGGTTGTCGGCGGTGTGCCTCTTACTGAAACCGGTGATACACAGCGTAGCCTGCCTTGTAACGAGCTGGCGTTTCTGAGATGCTGCTACTGGTGATGCTGCTGCTGTTGCAGCGTAAGGTGATACATCTACCCAGTGGGCTGTCACAGTCATATAGTCCTTAGTCTGCCCTGTTCCACTTGTCCACATGTCTGTGGTTAAGTGGACATTGTGTACAACGGCATTTTTCAGGACACTGAGGACACTTTTTCTGACGTTTCTGTACAGTCTCTGTATCGCCTGCCTAGTGAAGTGGAATCTAGACGGGATTTGGAACCGGGGACACACTACCTCCATCAATTGTCTAAATCCCACTGTACTAATGGCAGATACCGGATGCACGTCTAACACCAACATAGCAGTCAAGGCCTCAGTTATACATTTTGCTTCAGGATGACTGCTGTCGTACTTCATCCTCCTCGCTAAGGACTGTTGGAGCGTCAATTGTTTAGTAAAAGTAGTGGTGTTCCTACTTCCTCTCTGGATGATGAATGACTCCCAGCAGCAGCAACAGCAGCATTGGCAGCAGTAGGCGTAGCAATGCAGGATCCTCCGGAGGAATCCCGGATAGGAGAGTCAGTCATGCCAGTGACATGGCCTGCAGGACTACTTCTGATCCTGACTAAGGAGGAAATTGACGAGGAGGGAGTTGACGGTGTGGTTTGCAGGCGCTTGGATACAACAGGACAACGGGATTTAGGTGTCCCTGGACTGCTTACGGTCTTAGCCAAAGTTTCTGAACTTGACAGTAACTTTTTATGAACGCGCTGCAGGTGCCGTATAAGGGAGGATGTTCCTAGGTGGTTGACGTCCCTACCCCTACTTATTTCACCTTTACATATGGTACATATGGCAAGACAGTTGTTGTCCGGATTTGGATAGAAATATTGCCAGACCAAAGAGGTGGAATGTTTGGTCTTCTGCCCAGACATGACCGTGATGGGCTTTTTCATCCCACGGACAACAACTGTCTCCCCCGGAGCCTGATTTAAACAAATCACATAACCATCAGAATCCTCCTCGCCAACTTCCTCCTCAGCGCCAGCTACACCAGTATCCTCATCCTGTTGTACTTCAATTCTTCAATTTGCATATCAGCAAGTGGACTGTGGGTGCTACTTTCAGCACTTGCATGGGGCGTGCAAATGGTGGAAAGAGCCACCTCTTCCCGTCCAGTGCTGGGAAGGTCAGGCATTGCAACCACCACCACACTTGGACTCTCCTTGGGGATTTGTGATATCTTCTTAGAAAGCACAGTTCTTCGCTATGCTTTTGCCAGCTTAACTCTTTTGATTTTTTTAGTGGGAGGAGGGCTTCCATCGTCATGTGAAGCTGAACCACTAGTCATGAACATACTAGGGATCGATCTTAGCCGTTCCTTGTCACTCCGTGTCGTAAATGGCATATTGGCAAGTTTACGTTTCTCTTCAGATGATTTAAATGTTTTTTTCAAGGTCATTTTCCTGAACTTTCTCATTTGGGATTGTATGTGCCCTCTACTATGACATTGGGCATCGGCCTTGGCAGACGACGTTGATGGCATGTTATCGTCTATGTCATGACTAGTGGCAGCAGCTTCAGCACTAGGAGGAAGTGGTTCTTGATCTTTCTCTATTTTATTTTTATCGGAGAAAGTTTGGTCCTCCATTTATGTTATATCGATTTGATATATATGTGCGGCTAAACACAGAAAATATTTTTTTATTTTTGCTGGAGAGTAGTGCACTTTGTGGGTTACACCAGCCTTTAAGAAATGAGCCAGCCGGCTCTTTACTTATGGGACACAGGCGCACGCTTGGCGCTGCTCCTTTGTTGATGCAGGTGCGGCTACTGCGCACACAATTCACAAACACAGAAAAAAATTATTTTTTTGGTTTCGAGTGTACTTTGGGGTTTCCAGCACCCTTTAACGGTCAAGCCAGCCGGCCCTTTACTTATGACACAGGCGCATGCTTGGCACTACTTTGTTGATGCACGTGCGGCTACTGCGCACACAATTCACAAACACAGAAAATAATTTTTTTTTTGGTTTGGACTGGAGTGTACTTTCGGGGGTTACAGCACCCTTTAACGGTCAAGCCAGCTGGCCCTTTACTTATGACACAGGCGCACGCTTGGCACTACTTTGTTGATGCACGTGCGGCTACTGCGCACACAATTCACAAACACAGAAAATAATTTTTTTTTTAGTTTGGACTGGAGTGTACTTTCGGGGGTTACAGCACCCTTTAACGGTCAAGCCAGCTGGCCCTTTACTTATGACACAGGCGCACGCTTGGCACTACTTTGTTGATGCACGTGCGGCTACTGCGCACACAATTCACAAACACAGAAAATATTTTTTTTTTGTATTTGGACTGGAGTGTACTTTCGGGGGTTACAGCACCCTTTAACGGTCAAGCCAGCCGGCCCTTTACTTATGACACAGGCGCACGCTTGGCACTACTTTGTTGATGCACGTGCGGCGACTGCGCACACAATTCACAAACACAGAAAATAATTTTTTTTTTGGTTTGGACTGGAGTGTACTTTCGGGGGTTACAGCACCCTTTAATGGTCAAGCCAGCTGGCCCTTTACTTATCACACAGGCGCACGCTTGGCACTACTTTGTTGATGCACGAGCGGCTACTGCGCACTCAATTCACAAACACAGAAAATAATTTTTTTTTTGGTTTGGACTGGAGTGTACTTTCGGGGGTTACAGCACCCTTTAATGGTCAAGCCAGCCGGCCCTTTACTTATGACACAGGCGCACGCTTGGCACTACTTTGTTGATGCACGTGCGGCTACTGCGCACACAATTCACAAACACAGAAAATTATTTTTTTTTTGGTTTGGACTGGAGTGTACTTTCGGGGGTTACAGCACCCTTTAATGGTCAAGCCAGCCGGCCCTTTACTTATGACACAGGCGCACGCTTGGCACTACTTTGTTGATGTACGTGCGGCTACTGCGCACACAATTCACAAACACAGAAAATAATTTTTTTTTTGGTTTGGACTGGAGTGTACTTTCGGGGGTTACAGCACCCTTTAACGGTCAAGCCAGCCGGCCCTTTACTTAAGACACAGGCGCACGCTTGGCACTACTTTGTTGATGCACGTGCGGCTACTGCGCACACAATTCACAAACATAGAAAATATATTATTTTTTTAGCACTTGGGGGGAGCACCCCTGATGGACAGAGCACCCCCTGGACAACACTACAGCACCCCTTTAGGACTGGGACACTGCACAGGACTTTGGAGTGGACACAGCCCCTATGGAGAACTGACTGCACAACACAGTCCAGCCAGCCCCTATGGACTTTGAAGTAGTGGACACAGCCCCTATTAACAACAGCAGCACAGCACAACACAGCCAGCCCCTATGGACTTTGAAGTAGTGGACAACAGCAGCACTACACTACACTACACTACATAGCCCTAACTCCCACCCTCCCTCTTCACTGTCCACAGCCGAGTGAGAAAATGGCGCCGACGCGGGTACCTTATATAGGATCCAAAACCCGCGAGACTCGGAAGGCGGGATAATGACGTTTTGCCTCGATTTCAGATCCGAGTCAGGCGGGGAAAGTCGAGCCTGACTCGGATCGGACTCGGATCGGGGGGGCTCGGGGGGGTTCGGATTTCAGAAATCCGAACCCGCTCACCCCTAATATATATATATATATATATATATATATATATATGGAAAACTCAATCTGCCGGCCCTCGTAAACATCAACGGACAACTTGCTCCGGTGCATACAGTAACGCAAAAGACATCCAAAGGAATAAAAAACTGGCACTCGGAGTCAGAAACAGGACAAAAACGATGTATATACTCAAACGTTTTCGAGGTTACCACCCCGTCATCAGGCTGTATGTATTTTGTCCTGATGACGGGGTGGTAACCTCAAAACATTTGAGTATATACATCATTTTTGTCCTGTTTCTGACTCCGAGTGCCAGTTTTTGATTCCTTTGGATATATATATATATATATATATATATATATATATATATAATTACAGTGTTCTAATTAACATGTAGGATATAGAGGGTTCAAGGTAGCTGAAAATCTAAGGGATAGGTGGACACAAAGAGGAAAATTAGGTAAAGAGGGGGAAAGCAGAGGTTGGTTAATTAGGAGGAAAAGTGGTAGGCTTGAATGAAAGGGTGATAATTGATGGAACAAAGCATATATTGGCACTTTTTGGGCTGGTCACATTCCAACATTAGTCATTTTATTTGAATGTTTTGCATATTATAACACAGGAGGGAAAGGGAAACAGAAATACATGTGACCTCATACACCTAGCATCTTTTTGTAATATAGAGCAAGAGGCTTGGTGAAACTTACTGTAAACATTGGCATTTTAGCAGTGCAAATATGAGGGCTGATAGAAAAGTAATGAGACTGCTCCTGTTTAATGTCCCATAGGTAGATGTGGCAACGCCATGCTGGTTATTGTTTAGCTCATACATCGATGTGTCTAAACCTGCAGTTGGACTGCTGTAGCCCTCTTTGTTTGGTCACAGCAAGTGGAAAATCTTTGTACATTTTGTCATGGCAGATGAGGAAGACGTGTCTTTTTATTGAATTTTGAGTTAAACTTGAAAAAAGCCGAAATGAAACTCATGAAATGTAACGGCAAGCATATGGTGGAGAAACAGTTAGCCACTTCAAAAAGGGTAATATGTGAATGGCTGATGAAGTGCGTTCTGGGAGACCATCCACCATGGTTACAGATGTCAACATTGCCAAAGCTGCGAAGATGTGGTAAAATGACAGAAGGTTAACTTTATGCAAACTTTCAGCTTCACTTTGCAGCTCATTCAGCATATTGTGACAGAGGAACTGAAAATACATTGTGTATGTGTCAGGTGGGTACCCAGAAATCTCACAGAAGAGCAGATGCGACGACGAGTTAAATTGTGCAAGAACACGATTTCCTGACATCGATTGTGATGTGTGACGAATCGTGGGTTCATCATTATGATCCAGAATACTAACAGTCCAGTGTATGGAAACACGCAAATTCACCTCCGCCCTAAATATTCAGTGTGATTCCTTAGGCTTGTAAAGTCATGCTTCTGCTGTTCTTTGATGCACACAGTATGATCCTACAGCGCTGGGTTCCTTTTGAAAAGACAATTAATGGTGACTACTATGCAAACATCCTGAAAACCTATTTGTGCAGAGCCATAAGGAAAACAAGACCACATTTGCCGAAAACAATGCCCAACCAAATGTTGCTGCTGTTGCATTGGCAGCACTGACTGAAATTAATGGGACAGCACTGGAACACCCTCCATATAGCCTGTACTTAGCGCCCTGTGATTTCTGGGCATTACCAACCCTGAAAAAACAACTGCGCAGAAAGAAGTTCTCAACAGATGATGAAGTTAAAAATTCCACAGCTACAACACTAAAAGTGATGTCACAAAATAGTCTACTGCACATCTTTGAATCATTGTTGAAACGCTGCAAAAAATGTGTTGAATGTGAAGGACACTACTCTGAAAAAGAAAAGTCATCTGATCCTGAATAAAAAATCAGTCTTGTTAGATTTCAATCAGACCTCGTAAATTGCACAGTTTAAGAAGGTTCCATGGCGCTAAGTTGGGGTATTTGGTGTGACTACAGCATATATTACATATATGAGGACATATCTGTAAGAGAGGAGGGGGAACACATTTAGGAAAAGATACATAACTTTGACAGTAGCCATCACTTTAATTCAGAGTATTAAAAAGCATTTTATTGTTATTATTATTATTATTATTATTATTATTATTATTACGTGCACTGACCCCCATGTTTTTGTTTTGATTTTGGATTTGCATTCATCTTTTTTGTATTTTGGTTTTGTATAAACACCCTCAAGGGTTTTGGTTTGATAGTTTGATAGTTTTTAAAATCAGCTAACATCATGTTTTCTTTGCAATCCAAAACCCGGAATTCAGATTAAAATCAGAATTCAGAACCATTGGGAGATCAGAACCGCGACTCTGATTTATCCGGACCTCTTGAGGAGATTAGAACCATGACTCAGATCTGGTCTGGATTCACGTAATTCATGTGGATTTGGATTTCTGGAGAATCGAACCGCACATTATTATTATTATGATTATTATTATTATTATTATTATTATTATTATTATTATTATTATTATTATTATTATTATTTATTTATATGGTGCCACAAGGGGTCCACAGATCCTTACAAAGTACAGAAACAAAATTAACAAAGCAAGAAAAAGTGACAGCACAGAAAATTGCTGGACATGTACATGGCAATACGAGAGATTTATTTTATCAAGGAGCAAGAGTAAAAATAATGTAAAAAACATGGGTTAGTACATTTTAGAGGGATGAAGGGAGAGCAAAGAATGTGAGAGAGCTGAAAAGGGGAACCACAGAACTTAAATAATGCAATTTGGTGAATGAGGAAGTTTTGTTATGTATCAAAATGGCCAGTCCATGAACTCCACAGACCGAACATTAGGTGGGAACAATCATTAAGGATACTAGTAATATGTTCTAATTTGTATACCAACCAAGTCTGGATCTTTCCAATGAGAAGCTTTCAAACATCAAAGGCAGTGAAAATATGGTTGACAAGTTTCCAAGTGCATTTAGGAATATCTGGAGTAGATCATGGGAGGAGGTGAAAGGAGAGGCTGGAAGGGAGAGAAACATAGGTTATAGTATGAATTAGATCTCAGACTTTCCACCAGAAAGTCTCTATCTTGGGGCAGGACCACCAAATGTAAAACAAAGTGTCCATATACAACAATTCCACCCAGCACAGATTTGATGTGGATGGAAATATACTGCAGTATGAAGTTTTGTGGGGACCATTTACCACCAAAATAATAATTTATAAGAATTTTCTGTCCATGTACAAATAGACAATTTCTTCAATGATTACAAGCCTACTGATCTACATCCAAAGTTTCCTCCAATCTTCCTGCTATTGGAACTCGTAGGTTAACTGTTTGGTAATTTGTGAGGAATCGGAAGTAAAAAAAATTGAGCTATATACAGTAGATGTCATATATGTATTATTGGCAAAGCAAACCGGGACCAGGTTAAATCAATCTTGTTGCATGAAGAATATTGGGAAGTATGAATATGTCCAACTGAAGAAAGCTTCGGGGACCATACCTAGGGTGGTGAAATGCTGGATTAGGCCACAAGGGAACCATTCAGTCTGGATTCTTCACAAGTTTATATGCAGATGCACAATCATTTCCAAGTTAAAGTGTAAAGCAGAAGGTATGTGGAAGGTGAAATAGAGGATGTCTGTGCTTTGGGTCAACCCAGAAGAGGGTGCATCTGCAGAACATACCGGATAGAGCAGTCTCAACCTCAACCTACAACCTAGTGTGTGTGTGTGTGTGTGTATTAGCATGTTCCACAATAACTAGAGTTAGATGGGTGGCTAGATAGTATATTTAATATACGTAATTATTCATGCAGTGTACAGACAACTCATACCATGTTTTTTCAGTAGATTTTGAATTTCCAGAAAATAGCATCAGTTTGCTTATTTTTTCTCAAATTTCAAATTCAATCTACACAAATAGCAAAAACAATGTTTTTTTTAATCAACTGGAAAGAAGTGAACTACAAGGCAAATGTGTTTACAGTATTATTTTCCTAACTCCCACCAATAAATTACTTGTTGGTTCTTGCTTCATCATTACTTCATCTTTCCAAAATAGAAAAATAAGAGGTTGTACACAATGGTTTTCATAATAAAATATAAACTTGTAAATGATAATGATTTTTTTTATGTACGTATTTGAATGAAATACATAAAATGTGTAAGAATAACATGGTAGTCCAAAAACACAACCTACCGCATTAACCTACCACCCCTGTGTTTGTTGATGCCAGGATGAGGAAGATATGGGCATTATAACCTCCACCTTTTAAATGCTCCGAGTCTACTTGTGACAGCATCGTGAGATAGAGCATTATTGATGAGAAATGTGCAGTTCAATTCTTCTGATTTCTTTTTGTCAATTAAGAGGAATTTAAGATTTTTCTTATTGGCTATCCAAAACTTGTGAGAACCAGATATCCAATAAAATTAGCTTTCAGATCTGAATGTAACTGATCCACTCATCTCTACTTTTATTGCTATATTCCCTATTTCCTGATTTCAAAAAAAAATCTGCAGTGTTATAACTGGAAAGGGTGGGTCTTAATGATAGTCAACACTTTCACAAAGTAATGATGTCATCAATGCCCCCCTCCTCCTGGATTTAAGCAACAGCAATTATAAGTAAGGGACTTTAGGTAAATTTCTCACCTCCATTTGAATCCCCGTATTGCTTAGGACCATGGGTGCCGAGAGGGGGGAGAGCGGGTACAGTTTGCCCGGGCTTGCTAGAGGGCCCGGTGGGGCCTGGGTCCAGCATCGCCTCCCCCTCTCTCACAGCAGCTCAGTGCACAGCTTGTGCTCGGCAGCAGTGCGAGACTGCTTGCAGCTGCTGCAGCAGCCGAAGCAGTTTCCTATGGCGTTTAGCGCTGGGCTGGGGGGCTTACAGCGCCCCCCGCCCCAGCGCGCAGCACTGGGTGCTGTAAAAGTGACTTATTTATTTTTTGTCAAGGGGGTGTCAGCCATGCCTCCTGTGATTAGGCCATGCCCTCTCCTTTACCTGGGCCCGGCCAAGCTCTCTAAAGCAGTGCTTAGGACAAGCTCAGCTTGTTCTTAGCAGAGAATGGGCTAAAGAATGGGAGGTTATAGGCAAGTCTGATTTTGAATGAGAGGGCAATCCAGATTATGTGGGCAGCATAAGAAAAATCAAAAACAAGATTAGGAAATTTTAAATAAATACTGTTTAATTGAGAACCTTTATATATTTGATTAGTTAACAAAAGTATATATAATTTAAATCTTAACACATTTTAAGATTGTTCAATATTTACACATAATATATTGTGGAAGGTCAAAATAAATTGTTAATTATCAACAGCTCCCTAACGAGAACAACAGACCCATGAAATTTTCTTGTACATGGCCTGCCAATGTTGCACCGAGTCTTCTCTTTTTGTGTTGACAACAAATGAGGAGCTATAGGCAGCGCTATGCTACTCTGTAGTACACATGCTAATTGCACAGAATTGCAGCTCTGCTTAATCAGGATCTGCACTTCAAATAGACATACTGTACAGTAAGCAAATATTTACTGCATTCTGAATTTGGGGGTAAATGTTCTTATATTTCTCTGGCTAAATATTGCTTAAAGTATTCTGGAATTTTTATCAGTCTTGTTCCAAGCAGAATAATTTGATACCACAACTCTATATTAATTGTGCAGAATGGACAGATGTAAACTGTGAAATGTAATTTCTCATGTAGGTGCAAAAAATACAAAATAGTAATATATGAAGAATTTGGCATCTCTGCTAAAAAAAACCTCCACAGAATCGGGCACTCCATAGAGAACTAAAAGATACAAATCAGTATGCAGCTCACCACTTGGGGGGTAGGCAGATCCCAAAAACTTAAAATAACAAGGAGAAATACAAATGTGGGAGCGCTAATGATTTGTAAAAAAATATTTACACATATAGTGAACAATGATAAAGATATAAATAATTCACTTTTCATGATATGAAGGAATTAAAAGATTGATGACAAAAATAGGTAAACCAGCATAAAAAAAAAATATATATATATATATATATAGAGGACCTACAAAAGCATATATGACAAATGCAGTATATAGCAATGTGGAAGTAAAAATGAAAATGATGATTCAACTGTTCTCTGATAGTTGTGAAATTGTAATATCTCAATTAGAGTTTGGAAATATATGAGAACATATGCTTGTGGTAAAGTCTTGTGCAAGTGAACAAAGTATATCCCAACCAGGGGTGTTGAAAACTGTATAGAATATAAGTATTCTTAAAATTTCCAATGGCGGCAGTTACAATTGAATGTTGCCGGAACAATTCTGAATGGCTGCAATGGCTTACCTGCTGGATGAGAAGTACCTTGCAGGTGCTGAGCGGCAAGGAGACTTTGCTGTTATTGCACTCATGGGTCCCGGCCGAGAAAGAGGTAGAGAAGCAGAGCGTCCTTTGGCGGAGTAACTCTATGTGTGGAGCGGCTTGAATGAACGTATGCCGCTCCTTCTCAGATGACGTCTCACTGTTTGTACTGAACACCTGGAATTGCTCTCAGTAATGCTTCTAATAGCGGAGTGGCTGAAATCAGCACATCCTGAAATAATGCATAGTCAGAATAGGAACACTAACGCATTTCTCCGCCTTGTCCAGCTGGCCATTTCCTCAGAGGTAAAAAGTTCCCATTCAAATAGGTCAGCCTTATAACTCCAAGTAATTGTGATAATTAGTTGCAGGTGAAAACCACATATGTTGTAAATTAAGTTAGAAGTGACACTCTGTACCAACAGTTTGTATATGAAGTATCCACTTCCAACACATTCTTTGAGATAATATATGTAAATGTAAAATGAAGCAATCTATAAATATAAATATATATAATTATGTATAGAAATTATTATAAAAATTAGTATGAAAAAACAATTTATTAAAAATAGAATTATAAATAAGAATAAAGAAAAATAGAAAATCCATTTGTATGAATACAGATTATTCAAATAACAATGAAAAGGAATAAATATGCAATAGTATAGATATTCGATGTTGAAAAATATTTTATAGCGAATAATGAATAATAAATAATGATGACCACAATATACATAGCAATACATACATATGTATACATATTTGGACCCATAGATTATATAGAACATATGGATCACATTGATTACTTCGAGATTAGTCAGTGGACATACATATAATTACATATAAACTTATGAGACATTGGTGTCTACCTTATTGAATAAATAATAAGTAATCATAAGAATCAGATATATTTATCTAACTAGATTGCAAATGCATGATTTTAAATGGGTTATCAAATGTAATCTTTTGTATAATGATATAGATGGAACTTCTCTGTTTGTCATAATTATGTGTTTCGATAAAAATTGATCTGAATGGAGAGACCCAATAGCTTTTTGTGTGACTTGTGAAATGAAGAAATTAAAAAGGTAACCAGAGTGAACAGAGAAGATGCTCACATGCGTGTTGCAGCAGTGGCCAGCCCCAACTATGAGATATATTTAAACTCAAAGTGTAGGGACTGACCAGTGGTGCACCACGCATG
The DNA here is from genome assembly GCA_031769625.1 of Taudactylus pleione. Taxonomy (NCBI): domain Eukaryota; kingdom Metazoa; phylum Chordata; class Amphibia; order Anura; family Myobatrachidae; genus Taudactylus; species Taudactylus pleione. The sequence continues at coordinate 2,257,493 of JAUIMM010000614.1, forward strand.
CATAAGGGGGCATGTGTTGACAAAGTTGGCAGCTAGTTGGTACATGAGGATCTGGACATCAATGTGGCTATGTGAAGATTTCACCCCTAGGGACCTAGGATCTGGAGCTCCATACCCACATGGATATCAATAGTAGTTAAGTTCAATGGTATCGTTCAGCCGTTTGGGCGAAAGAGTGTCTACATTAAAAATCCAATAGGTCTCACATTTACATAAAAGATTAAACCTATCTCCACCTCTTTTGTGAGGTGAATTTTTTCTAAAGCCGTAATGGTAATATCTTTGATCTCTGTTCTTTGAAAATTACTTATGTGTTTTGCGAAATGCTATGCTGTTTGAAACCTTTGATGATGTTTTTCCTATGTTCCAGAAATCTAAGGAGTAAACTGCGTGTGGTCCTTCCAACATATTGGATGCCACATTTGCATTCAATAACATAAATAACAAATTGCGACTTGCAATTAAAAAAACTCTTAATATCAAATTTTTCTTTTGTACTATGTGAAATGATAGTGTTAGTATAATTAACTGTGTGTTTACAGGTTATACATTTATTGTGTCCACATTTATAGAAACCTTTAGGTTTAGGTGGTATCCAGATGATAAAGATGCTATTTGTGTATCGATGGGAAAAGAACTTGGAGCTAGTTTTTGTTTCAGATTCTAGGCTTTCCTGAATGTCATAATGTTGTTAGATGGAAGTGAAGATCTGAGATATCTATCATGATGTAAAATAGACATGTTGTTCTTAATAATTTTCTTAATATCATTAGCAGCTGTACTGAATTGAGTAACAAAAGCAAGAGATCTATCAGAACTCATGTTACTTGCAGCTTTGTTGTCTGTTTTGAAGAGAATAGAGGATCTAGATATTTTATGAACTTCTTCAAGGGCTTGATCTAAAATATATATAGGATATCCCCTTTGGATGAAAGTCTGATATAGATCTTGGCTTTGAGTCTTAAATAATAGCTCAGTAGAACAGTGTCTTTTGAGACAAATGAACTGTCCTTTGGGAATATTGTTCTTCCAAGGTCTGTAGTGACTGTTCTTATAATGTAAATAGTTCTGGCAGTCTACATCTTTAATATACATAGCTGATTGTATTTTCTTATCTGATAGTTTAACCTGGATGTCAAGATAATTAATAGTGGTAAAATAAAAATTATGAGTGAAACTAAGACCAAAAGTGTTGTGATTAAGGTGACTAATAAAACTTTCTAACTCTTTAGTACCACCTTCCCAAATAATAAAAATATTGTCGATGTAACGACTGTAGAGTACCAGGCTCGCTCCGAACTCACCGGACTAGACATGGCATTCCTCAAATAGGCCCATGTAGAGGTTGGCATAGCTCGGAGCAAACCTGGTACCCATCGCTGTCCGCCATTTTTGAAGAAAAAATTGTGTATTGAATGAAAAATAATTGTGTTCCAAAATAAAATGTATAGATAATAGTAAAAAGTCACATAGTTCAGAAACCATATCTATATCGCAGTGTAAATAGTGAACAATAGCTAACAGTCCCAATTTGTGTGGGATATAGTATATAATGATTCAACATCACAAGTTAATAATATATAAGAATCTTTCCAAATTATAGAATTAAACATCTGTAAAAAATTTGTGGTATCCTTAATTAAGTGGAAGTGCACTAACATACTTATGTAGATATGTATCCACGAAAGCTGGAAGGTTGGTAGTCATTGAACCTACTCCTGAAATTATAGGATGTCCAGGTGGGTATTCTAAGGATTTGAGTACCTTAGGTAAATAATAAAAAATAGGTATGATGGGGTGATCTATAAACAAGAATTTAAATGTGTCCTTAGTGATGGTGCCAGTGATACAAGTATTATTGAGAAAGTTGTATAATTCTTCTTGAAATTTATTTGTAGGATCAGAGGGTAATTTCAGATAAATTGATGGTTATCCAATTGTCTGGAAGCCTCTAGTAGATAATCTTCTCTATTGAGTAATACTAGGCTCTTCTCTTTATCTGTTTGCCTGATAATGATAGTCTTATCTTTCACCAGTTTGTTCAGTGCAATTCTCTCTATTTTAGATATATTATCTCTAAATGAATAATCTTTATTATTTGTGCATACATTTCTAAAAACATTCATTGTGCTAGTATAGAAACACTCTATAAATGGGCCTCTATGTTGAAGGGGTTAAAATTCAAACTTTTTTTTGAAAATGTTAGTTCTGGGTTATTTAGTGTCATATAATGGAATCTCTGGCATATCAGATGACATATCTGTGTTCTCCTGTAATAATGATTCCAGGGCATCCAGAGCTCCAATATCATTGCTGTCCAGTACGATTGGAGAGCCATCAATATCCCTCTGATTGAGTGATTTCATACAGAAGTAGCGTTTACAAATAAGAGTTCTAGTGAATTTGTTAAAATCAACAAATAGTGAAAAGAGATTGGGTCTCGTCTGTGGAGCAAATTTAAGTCCTTTAGATAAAATGGATTATTCAGCAGGGGTCAGGATTTTTTTAGATAAGTTAAAAATGTTCTTGGTGGTTACTTCCATCTTGTGTTTTTTGTATGTCTTCTTGATCCCTCCTCTTCTCCCTCTATGTCCTCGACTCTTCCCCTTTTGGGTGTGTACTGGGACTTTGCAGTCCTGTTCGGTGGGCTGAGGACAAATTTGTGTGGGGACCGATTGCTTTGTTCTAAAAAAGAAATGGAAGAGCTTTTTTTATCGTTGGATGCATCTTTATCTGACGGGTTACTTCTATGTCTGGTGAAACCCCATCTATCTATATCAGATGTTCTGGCAGGTGTGTAGTTATTATCTTTGAGTACTTCAAATCATTTGGGATGACTAAAATCTTTGTTTGATGTAAATCTACTATGTTGTCTGGAATATGTGGCTGATTCGCCTTCGGAGTTTGAATAATTCCGTAAATTGGTATGTCTCTTGTTTGTAGCCCTACTATAATCAGAATATTGTGATTTTGTCACTTGTTTTTAGAGGTGTGTGTATGTTCTCCTGATGACGTGTAGACAGTCTTAGTTCTCCATTGGAGGAATGAACTCTGGGCCTGATTCAGACCCGCTCGCGAGCGCTACGTGCTCGCAAGCGGGTCGATGGTGGCCCAGTGCGCATGTGCACGGTGGAGCCGACTCCGTCGTGCGCATGCGTGAGACCCGGATAGCGATGGGCAAACCATCGCTCCGGGTCTCATACCAAATGATGTCAGTGATCATCACAAGTGATGTCAGTGGGAGTGCTTTCGGCTCTGGTAGAGCCGAAAGCACTCTTGGGCTTGCGGCAACGAGACCCTACCACAAGGGTCTCATTGCAAGCCCGATGGTCGCGATGGTCATGACCATCGCGACCATCATAATGGCCACTCGCTATAGCTGTGGGTGGTCACCCACAGCTATGCGAGCGGCCAGGAGGCCATTCAGAAAAACCAGAGGGCCGACCCTGATTCAGAGCGAGCGCTCTGTCAGAGCGTCCAGTTCTGAATCAGGCCCTCTGTCCTTATCATAATCTTCTCTATCTCTAGACATTTTCCTGTCTTTAATTTGTATGTGAGATTTTTCATAATCTTCAAGTTTACTGTTTAGTCTAAGATCTCTGTTATCAAATTCTGGATGTTTAGAAAAGTTAGAAAGTGACACTTGTATTTCTTCAATTTCTTTTTGGATTTCATTAACTTTAGTTTCTCTATACTTAATCAAAAGATGCATAAGTGTTTTGGAACAATGGTCAAGTGTTGTATTCCATTCTGTAGTAAATGTAGGATCATCTTTAAAAGAGCAGGATTTAAATATTCTGAGGCCTCTCGGGATCATGTCTTTGTCTAAATATTTTTTGAGAGTGACTTGATCCCACCAGTGTCTGGTTTCAGAAAAAGATAACATTCAATTTTAACTACCACCATTGGAAACTTTAAGAATACTTATATTCTATACAGTTTTCAAACCCCCTGGTTTGGATATACCTTGTTCACTTGTGCAAGACTTTACCACATGCATATTATCTCATACATTTCCTGGGACAACTCTGATTGTATATTACAATTTCACAACTATCAGAGAACAGTGGAATCATCATTTTAATTTTTACTTCCACATTGCTATATTCTGCATTTGTCATATATGCTTTTGTAGGTCCTCTGTATATATATATATATATATATATATATATATACAAATACCCATGCGCTGATCATTTTAAAGGCTGTCCTTATATAAATTCTCAATAGTCCAGCATAAGAATCCTGCACAGTTCCGTGAGTTTGTAGCACTCAGATCCTAAATTTGAGGACCGCAGCTCTCCTTCAAATTGCCCTGGATTCAGTGGGCACAAAAGATCTGGTGCAAAAAGAGAAGAAAGTAGGGAGCGCTATATCGTGCATGAAAAAGTTTTATTACAAGCATAAAATATCAACGTCTCCAAACATAAGAAGATGGACTCGTACCAATTTAATATACACTGGGGGCTGGATACCACATGACATATACTGCACCAATAGGCAGAAATCCCGGCTGCTGATCTCCTCGGTCTCCACACCGCTCAATGAGCCCGCTCAGTATAGCGATCGGTGACCACCGGAGCTTCTCACCACGAGGAGGACACCAAACGGTGACGCCCCAGGGCGTGGCCTGACTGACGCAGTGTGTTCACCGTTTGGCATCCTCCACGTGGTGAGAAGCTCCGGTGGTCACCGATCGCGATACTGAGCAGGCTCATTGAGCGGTGTGGAAACCGAGGAGATCAGCAGCCGGGACGGAGTTCTGCCTATTGGTGCAGTATATGTCATGTGGTATCCAGCCCACAGTGTATATTAAATTGGTACGAGTCCATCTTCTTATGTTTGGAGACGTGGATATTTTATGCTTGTAATAAAACTTTTTCATGCATGATATAGCGCTCCCTTCTTTCTTCTCTTTTTGCACCAGATATATATATATATATATATATATATATATATATATATTATGCTGGTTTGATTATTTTTGTCATCAATCTTTTAATTCCTTCATGTCATTTGTGTCATTCAATGTGAATTATTTATATCTTTATCATTGTTCACTATATGTGTAAATATTTTTTTTACAAATCATTAGCACTCCCACATTTGTATTATCTCTGCTAAAACACTTTTTCCACCTCAGCTTCGCTCACCTCTAGTTACAAGTAAGCAGAGCAATTTTTACTTACTTTCAAATCGCTTGCATGTACACGTGGAGAGAAGAAGCAATGCAGAGCTGACAGGTGCGAGAGTACTCTCAGTTGGTACTGAGTCGGGCTAGTGACTAAAAATTTAATTTGTAAGAGAAAGTATGTTCTATCACAAACTGCTTTACTGAAGCAGAAACTTAACATTTCAAAAGAGATTTAGCTTGATTTATTTTCTTTGCTCTTTGCTTGATCACTGACTACTGAACTAACTTTCCCCTGCCACTGCACTTGGGAGTTTATTTATTTACGTGCATCATTCTCCTCACTTTCATGTTCATTAAAGCATAAATCAAGTACTTTACAAAAAACAACAAGGAACTGTTCCAAAGTTTGTCACAATGCAAACCTCTCATTCCAACTTCATTACACATTACCTCTTTAAAGAACCATGCATACTGGCACCACAAGGTTCAGACAAGGCAGCTCTGGGCTATTTTTAACACTGTGATGAGGACATCTGTCCTTTGAATAATCAGATACTAGTCCAGATACACATATCATGATAATGATCCATTTACAATCTAATTTCCCAAATATATTTAATTCAAAGTATAAACCTAATCTAACTATTTTTGTGCCAGAGTACAATCTGATTCTCAATATATTTGAATTTGGAAGGCATGCTTTATAAAGTATCTATATTTTAAGCTCCAAGGCAATATTGTGCATCTGATTTGAAGGAAATGGAAATAAATGTTAAAACTGATTAGGAAAACTCTTGCCGCTAGTCAAATTAAGAACAATGATTGCAATATTACACAACTGATTAACCGTGACACATCAGTTGTTATTTATTTCATCTTGTTTAATTGCACCTTGTCCTGGAGGACATCTTGTAACCACACAAGAAGAACACTAGGCCGTCTTTTTTTGATAAATGTGTGTTTGAATCAAAGTTAATACACAGTGGATTTATTAAATATCTTCTATAGGAGATTAAAAAAATGTTTTGAGAAAGTGAGAGAACAAATGTTGAGCATATTTCAAAATTTAAAGAAATAAATCCAACAACTTTTCTTACAGGAAATAGAAATTATGAACAACCATTCAGACATTATGTTTTAGTCGCTAGCTTCCACTAGTTCTGTCAGACCTAAGTAGTGATTGGTTACTATGGGTTAACATGCATTTACACTTTAACAGTAGACAATCCATATTGTTTGTAAAAACAATAAAATTAATAGAAATTGTAACTACGATACACATTTGTATATGCATTTTTGAACGATGATAATAAATATTGTAATACGAATGTTGAAAAGGTTAATATTGATGCTTGCATCAAGTAAATTAACATCTTCCAACACCACCATCCCCGCCACCATCACTTGCTTGATAGAAGCTCAAATTACAGTGATACACCCGCAAAAGCGTATAGTACATAGTAAAACATTGTTATGTTATTGACTTATATCCTACACTGTTATGTCTGAGAACATAAAACTCCAGGTTCTGCTCTGTGTCCTGGATTCAATACAATTAAAATGACCTTGTGCCCATCGATTCAGCAAATAAGTGAAAGTATATTTGGACACAGACGTGCAATAATTGCAAGGTATAATAAATTGTTTTTATTTGTAAAAGATAACAAAATGTGTCTTCTAGGGCAATGTACAGCAGTACTTCCCAAATCCAATCCTCAGAGAACCATATTGTGCATCCAGGTGTTCTCACAGATTCAAAAATGGGTCATTTAAGTCTTGTAAGTTGTGAGGTGTCACTTTTTAACCGAACTTGTTTTCCAGCACATTCTACAGATTATTGAGTGGATTGAGATCTGGAGAATTTGGATGCCAAGTTAACACCTTGAACAATTGGTTATGTTCCTCAAACCATTCCTGAACAATTGTTGCAGTCTGGCAGGGCACATCATCCTTCTGAAAGAGGCCACTGCCATTAGGGAATACTGTTGCCATGAATTGGTGTACTTGGTCTGCAACAATGTTTAGGTAGGTGGTACAAGTCAAAGTAACATTCATATGAATGCCAGGACCCAAAGTTTCCCACAAGAACATCATTCAGAGCATCACACTACCTACAAAGTATTGCCTTCTTCCCGAGGTGCATTCTTGTGCCATAGCTCCACTAGATAAATGATGAACACATGCACAAGGCCATCCACATGATGCAAACGAAAATGTGATTTATTAGACCAGGACACTTTCTGCCATTGCTCTATCTATGGTCCAGTTCTGACACTTTTGTGCCCATTGTAGGTACAGTGGTCATGGGTCAGAATGGACACTCTGAGCTGTCTGAAGCTACGCAGCCCCATACTCAGTAGGGTACAATGCACAGTTTGTTCTGACACTTTTCTGTCATAGCCAAATTAACTTTTTCTGCAATTTGTGTCACAATAGCTCTTCTATGTAATCGGACCAGATGGGGTAGCCTTCACTCCGCATCAATGAGCCTTTGGGAACACATGACGCTGTTGCTGGTTCACCAGTCATCCTTTCTTTGACAACTTTTTGTAGGCACTAAACACTGCATACTGGGAAAACCCCACAAGACCTGTCATTTTTAAGATGCTCTGACCCAGTCATCTAGCCATCACGATTTGTCAGAAGTTGCATAAAGGTGATTATTTTAAATGAAGGATGATGATGATCAATCATCAACACCCTTCAGCTGCACCTTTGGTAGTGAAGCACGGCTGTCTGTCTGTAGCCTTGGCTCTATTCATCTTCACAGAGCAGCTGCCATCCCAGCTTTTCTGTGTTGACACACTGACCGCTGTGCACGCAGTATTATGAAGGGAGCTGAGAGGAGATAAGCGGGATGTGGGGACATATTCTGTTTAGTCAGGCTTTCTGACTGGAGCCAGCACCCAGCGATCCATAAACACCAATGGTGTGTGAGACCTCTGGCATGATAATAATTTGATACAGATACATTGTATGTCAGAGGTTAAGTGTGGCAGATTATTCTATTTGAACCTCCATTACAATATATATAATATTTTTAAGGAGACAATATTATTTTATGGAATACATAGACTGCCACAGTGATTGAGGCATTCAACATCTCGCAGTCCAAATAGGATTAAGATATAACTATAATCATTGCAAAGGTGCTTTATAACACATATGGGTCATCTACATGGGGGGTACTAATTTATAACTACATAAATTGATACATATCAGAGTATTGACTACAAAACAAAGTATACAGAGTTGAATTGAGTTGGAAACTATATATATATATATATATATATATATAGATATATATATATATAGATATATATATATAGTACTGTGCAAAAGTTTTAGTCAGGTGTGGAAAATATTCTGCAAAGTAAGAATGCTTTCAAAAATTGAAGTGTTAGTAGTTTATTTTTATCAATTAACAAAATGCAAAGTGAATGAACAGAAGATAAATCTAAATCAAATCAATATTTAGTGTAACCACCCTTTGCCTTTAAAACAGCATCTATTTTTCTAGGTACACTTGCACAAAGTTAGGGATTTTGTAGGATTCAAGTCAGGTGTATGATTAACCAATTATACCAGACCGGTGATAATAATCATGTAAGTTGAAACACAGACATTAACTGAAACAGAAACAGTTGTGCAGGCTTAAACTGGGTGAGGAACAAATCGCAACCCCAAAGTTCATGTGTGTATGGTCATATATATAATATTTTCTTTTCTGCACCATGTAGTCTCTTTAATGATATATGATACCATTAAAGAACGTTCATTGTACTGTCCTTTGTTTTGTAGTCCTGCATCATTGTTTGCTTTTTGTTTTGTCAATATTAATATTAAAGCTCAAAAAGTACTTACCAGTATTATTTAAATTTCTCTGTGATATCATTGTTAGCTAAAAATAAATAATTTTTCTACACAGAATTTTCCACTAGATGGTGTCTAGTATACATGTATTGTATACATTGGGCCTGATTCAGCAAGGATCGCTATTCTGCTAGAACGCACGCACCGCAGTTGCTAATATTAGCAGTGAAATGCAAATGTTTGCAATCGCATTGCGACCACAGCTTACCATAAGGACACCCACTTCCCCTTATACACATCCGTATACTTGGGCAATATAGCGAAACAATCAGCAACATCAAGTAACATCGGAACCATACGCACAATTAAGGCAGGTCAAACCTCTCTCAGGAATTGCTTACTGCAGCACATGCTGTTTCCTGGGTGTGCATAAATTAACCACTGTGATTGTATACACAGCATGAGGGCCCTCTGCATGTGAGGAGACTTGCAGTGTCTGCGGCTGGTCAGACCTGCTGTAAATGCTGTGTGACTGGCTGAAGTGTGTCTATGGTACTGATGTTTACGCAGAAGAATGGCATTGCACGGATGTGAGAAATCCGTAGTGGGCGTCTTTAGGCTGGCTGGGCTTTGGCAAGCATTAGCATATTTTAGCAGCTGCGTACCATAAGAATTTGCAGCTGTGATCACAATTGCAATCTGTACTGAATCAGGCCCATTAATCAATACTAACTGCTGTTGCAGCATTACTTGTATGGTTGTTTATAGTTGTCATGCTGATGGGAACACACTGAGAGCCTGATTCAGAGACTTTCGCAGATTGAGACAGATCGAGCAACTGTTTACCATTGCGCATGTGTGAAAGCCACGCTGCGCACACACAGCAATTACATTGCAAATACACTTGTACAGGGGAACTACTCACAAAGTGAATGACAAGTAGTCAGCATTTGAGAGTGGTAATGGGGCTGTAGTTAGAAAATTGCAGGATGTCTGACTGCTTAAACGTCATTTCAAGGCTTGCATAAATTAGCCATTGTCATCTCCTTTACAGCATGAGAGCTCTCTGTGTGTCAGACTGGTCAGACGTGACTTACATGGTGCGTGATTGCCAGATGTTTACGGTATTGCACATCTTCAGACGGATATCAGAAGGCAGCAGTGGGCCTCCCTATGCTTGGCTATGCTTTGGATGGCATTAGCATATTTTAACAACTGCGATCTGTGAAAGAATGCAGTTGTGGATTGCATTTGCACAGAATTGCCTACCCTCCCGATTTTCGTGGAGCCCCCCGAATTAAGGTGGGAGCTCTCGCCAGCCCGAAGAGTAGGCTGAATCCCCCGCATTCCCTCTGCCCTGTCTAAAAATCCGGACTGCACATGCGCGAGTCCGGAAGTAAAGGGGACGGGGCCTGACGCAGGGGGCACTCACAGGGTGCAGGGAGTCAGAAGTGTGGCTGCTACTGGCCTGGAGGTCTCCTGGGCACGCCTTCCCCTGCACACAGACTGCTGGGAGAGACTGATGCTCCCTGCATTCCATGGCCAGCCAGTGATAACAGAGGACAGAGGGGGGAGAAGCTGATGCTGGAGGAAGACAGAGACAGAGGAGCTGCATGAGACGGTGAGTGTTAGAGCTCACTGCAGCTCCTGCCAAATGTATTAATGTCAGTGTCGTAGGGGAGGAGAGGGAGAGAGAGAGAGGAATGGAGGTTGGGAGATCTACTGGTGTGTGTGTACAGTGATGTGTGTGTCTGTCTGGGGGGGGGGAATCTATTCATGTGAAGTGTGTGAGACTGTGTGTGTGTGTGTGGGGGGGGGGAATCTAGTCATGTAATGTGTGTGTATGATCTATTAATGTCAATGTGGCAGGGCAGAGATCTATTAATGTCAGTGGGGGAACTAGGGTGTCAGCTTATAGGAATATATATGCCCATAGGTGAGCTATGACACACCCTTTGGGTGGAGCAGACCACGCCCCCACAACAGTGAGCCTCACTATGCGCAGCACATTCTACAGCCATCTGCAATCTCCCTCAAAGTCACTGGGGCCTTTTCGGAAAGATTCCTGGACTGCACACCCTGAATATATATAATGGGAGGTGCTGCCTGTGTGAAACTTTTATTGTAGGCACAGAAACAAACAGATCACAGGTGCACAACTCCAATTACTAATTATATATAAATATATTTGCAATCAAATTATGCAACCAATAGAGGTTTTTAGCATAATCATGGCCACGGTTATGGGCCTACCCACCTTATCCAGGTAACCTCTGTCAGGTAGGTCCCTAACATACTAGGGTTCAAATCCAGAGCGCAGGACACCCCCATAACTAGCCCAGCACACACTGGTTTAAGTCACAGTATACACTGGTTTAAACTACATACAATTTAATGCCATAATAATGACTTCATTATTACAATATCTACCTTATTTTGATATACAGTATATGTGTGTGTAATTTACTCCAAAAGGGATGAGTAGTTAATTTATTCCCCTATTGATAATGGAAGAGGCACCTAACTTACATACAGAAGTTGTGAGCTAATGCTTGTAGCATATCTTTAGGGAAAAATATAAATGAATAACCCAAGGGATCCTCCAAACATCAAAATAACACACCTAACTTACACAAATAAGGTGCAAGCGAAAGCCCATGGGTGCGGGGAAGAGACCCAGGCTTCAGACCAAGCCTGGGGTTTTGGGAAAGAGGGGACCATTTCTTGTGGGGTTCCCCATCTCTCATGAGACCCCGGCTTGTCCTTACTGGCTTGGGGTGAGAATGTTTTGGCCATGAGACCCGTTAATAGGGTCTCCTGTCTGTGGCATTACACCCTGGTCAGTTTGGGTCCGGTGCTGGTTTTACATAAAGGGAAACCCCTACGCATTATTTTCCCCCAATATTTAAAACCAGCACTGGAGGTGCTGCAGGTGGTGGTTACTCAATTACGGGGGAACCCTACTCATGTTGTTCCCTGTAATTTTTGGAACCTGGACTTGCTGACCAGTCCGGGGCTGGTTATGCTTTTGGGGGGGGGGATCCTATATCATTTTTTTTAATACAAACGCTATACATTAACTACACATGCAGAAACATACACAACTCACACTGATATGTGTATGTTTCTGACAAACTCACAGCTCAGGAGGGTGAATGTTTGAAACTTCAATTTCTCTGCGAGTTTGCTCTAATCTCACCCGAGCTTGTAATCTCGAATTTTAGTAAATTTGCAAGCTGCATCTTTTTCCTGAAAAGTTCTCCCAAGTTTTACGAGTTGCATTAAAGAATTCTCTCCCAAACTCACTCAAGTTTGTCTTTAATAAATTTGCAAGATGAAAAACATGCCTAAACTCGCCCGAGATTGTCATCTCAGCCAAACTCGAATCTTAGTAAATTTACCCCTAGAGCTTAAAATGGAGTACAAACTGGTATGTGGTCCAAATTATACATATTTCATATACTACTATGTAACATAACAGGCATCCTCTATTTCGCCATCTTCCTAAAACCCTATGTACACCAGCCTGTTGCTTTACTGTATTTAACGTCCAAATGAATCATGCCCACTCCCTTACTTTCCCAAACATTATTATTTTTATACTTTTCCACATTTAATTGTAAGCTTTGCATGCACTTTTTTAGGCACACAAAACCATCTGCTTTTTAAAATGCTCACTAATTTGCTGTTGTTTGCTGCTTTGTGATATGCTGGATGTCAACACTGAACTGCACATTTTTGTAACACTTGTTGATATACAATAATAATATTAATATAGTGTAAATTTTTTTTTTTTAATAAATAGTATTAAAAAAACAATGCAATTGCAATTCACTTTTCACTTTAGATTAGCAACAAGTGTCACAGATTTCTGGCAGCTCTCTTACACAGTAGGTTTCTTATGGCAGCTTGCTATAGATATTAATACAGATTTGTGGGAGGGATTTTTTTTTCCAGACCTCAAATTACTCCCACCCAATTACCTTTCACAGAACATGGTTTAATGCATGAAATGAGATAAACTGACACATACTGTGATATGCTGAGAGTGTCAATGTGTATTTTTATATGGAGTTGGGTTAAGTTTTTTTCAACATTATTGCTGTATGTATCAAAAATCTTGAAATAGCACTTTATTATTACATTTCTTCAAGACAAGCCCACCAGTAGGCAGAACTGTTTGGTGTGCATTTGATATGCACTATGAACACACATGTCCCTTTTACTTATTAGTATGTCATAAAACATTATATATTATGTATCCCTTATGTTAAACACTGGAGTAAATGCCAATATTCTAGAAATAAGACACACTGCAGATTCTGGCTGCCACATCTCTAATGAGCTTTGGAGCAGTGAGCATGGACAGTTACTAATTTACACTGACATACTGATTAAAACTGTTACATATATTTTCTCACTGTTTACAACACTGTCTTGGGCTGGTCATTATGGCATAGCTCAAAGTAGAGATTAGTGAAATGTGAAAAATCTGCCTTATTCTTATTTAGCCACAAAATGTTGCACGTCTTCCCAATGATTGTTATTCTATCATACTACACAACACAATTCAGTTACTGTCAGCATCTCAGCTCTATTAATAGACTGCATTCTACCAAATGCGTATTTACAAATACACTGCAAAAGCCCTTCTGGGGAACTGCAATGTAAATGCATAACTCCAAGGTTGTTAACATTACACTTTCACACCTCTGTGAAATTGTCTGTACCAATATTAAACACAATTCACTTGAAATGTCACTATATGTTTTCTCATCTATGGTTGAATAATAGGAAATGTTAGTGCAATGTAAATAAATACATATATACATAGACCTCTATTTTAAAAGAATTTTCCGTAGGTAGTGGTAGACTTAGTCTGCCTTCATGGCGAAAATTTTGCATTTTTTCCAGTAATTATAAAATAAATACCTACTGCGGTCTTCAGATGCATCACGGTGTCTGAAAAGCCCTTGGTATGGGAGAAGCTAACTGAGGAGTCTATGTACTAAGCCTTGAAGAGCGATAAAGTGGATGGAGATAAAGTACCAAGCAATCAGTTCCTATCATTTTACAAGATCTGTTTTAAAAATTAAAGGAGCTGATTGGTTGATACTTTATCTCCATCCATTTTATCTCTCTCCAAGGCTTAGTACATAGACCCCTGAGACACTTGTCTTCACGCTGGTCATGTGTGAGCTGATAAGGTCACGTATGCCCAGTTAAAAAATAGCTTTCATTGGTACTGCGCATGTACGAAACAGAAATTGCACATATGCAGTGCCACTTTTGCAAAGGATTGCAGATCGCAAACTGGTAAATAAAACATAACAGCATCCTAAGATAATATGATTTTATCTAAATCTAGGGAAGCAAACTTTAATGAAAATTACATGAATAGTCTGAAGCAGTGAGAAAGCCTTTTATCACTGATACAGTACAGTATATGGATTTTCACAGCTTGTTAAACAGAGCCTATTCTATAGAAAAATCTTACTGTAGCTAACTCTCATCTGTCCTAGTGCTGAGCAAAAGTACAATTAGAATCATTACCTAGCAAAATCTACTTGTTTCTCATTTGAATTTTAGAGAGTACAATAATTACAGCAAAGATATTTTATAATCGTGTCCCTCTCTTTGAATGAGAAAAAAAATTATTGCCAAACGAAAAATTTAATTTTATTTACTGAAGCCCAGAAGTGGTATTTCAGACATGCTTCTCATACCAAATGAAAACTAGAATATATGTATATATATATATATATATATATATATATATCCAAATAGCGGCACTCCGGGCTGAAATGACTTGGTACACAGAGACCTTCTTAGAGCAATGTTTTAGCGCTTTTGTCAAGCCAACATGTTGGCTTGACAAAAGCGCTAATAAAGGCGCTGAAACATTGCTCTAAGAAGGTCTCTGTGTACCAAGTTATTTCAGCCCGGAGTGCCGCTATTTGGTTGTCTATATTTCAGCAGCTCACATTGGTGGTCTGCCTGTGTATGGCACCCAGCAAAGTTACTCCTTCTGTATTTGAAGAGTGCCAGATCGTGGATAATATATATATATATATATATATATATATATATATTTCAGTATTGCTAAAAACCGAACACACCCAAACTTTGGGATTCCGAGTCAAAGGTGATAGGAGACAGCACTCAAATAGTATTCAGCAAAAAAATTCATAAGCACATTCACTTTTTCCAGCAATGGTGACAGTAAAAAAGGACCAGCACTCACGTTTAGATGATAAAGTATCTATACACAAAGAAAAACTGAGAAGCATCAGTTGAAACTGACATCGGGCAGCTACAGCCTCTGCTATAATCATCATTTATGACTTTGTGAATAAATACTTGATCATCTAAACGTGAGTGCTGGTCCTTTTTTACTCTTTCTTTGCTGGGAAAAGCGAGTGTGCAAATATATATATATATATATATATATATATATATATATATATATATATGTGTGTGTGTGTGTTACAATCATTGGAGGCTATTGTTCAAGTGGCAAAACCATATTTTTAAAACTAACCAATTGCTTATTATTACAATGATGATGGCAGAGCGGCATGGACGTATGGGGGTTTTTCATACTTTGTGTATTGCCTTGCCCTCTAAGGTTTTCTTACAGGTTCAATATGATACAGAACTTGGCATCTAGACAGATGGCAAAAACATATCCACCTCTAATCATGGATTGATTGATTGATTGATTGATTTTATAACACTGATTGATTTGGGTGAGTGCAATGTGAAATAATTGGGCAGATTTTGTGCATAATACAGCCAATTTTCAAGATAAAATGCTTGAATATTTCCAAATCATTCTCAATATTGATGATTTCAGTCATACCTAGCTGTCTAATAGCAGTGATATAAAATACCTAGGAGCTGTGGTTTATTTCATATTGAAGGACTTGGTTCTTATTATTGGGTTATTATTAAGAAAAGCACAACTCTCTGGATAGGCAGAATGTACAGTACTGTATAAAGAAAAGAGCCATGTTAGAACTCACCACAGGTGGAGTACTTAATTTCTCCTGAAGAGGACTGAAAAGAATAATATCAGTAGGTCCTTCACAGATGCTCAAAAAATGCCTACTGTTGCACCAGCTTGTGTCTTAAAAACAACTGAGGACTCCAGAAATCTATTTATTTTTGTGTTTTCATTCCACTGAAAGGTACAGATGTGCCCTATAACATAAAGAGGTAATGAGAACCTTTGAGTGTCCCTTTCTTTTATATCTGAATACTGTACACAGGCTAGCAAAATTATGTACAGTACATGTACTTTTAGTTGGTGGTATGTAAAAAAATAAATATATGCTTCATAAGCTGCAAAATTGGTGAATGTTTTTTCTTTTAGATAGATAGAGATAGATAGATAGATAGATAGATAGATAGATAGATAGATAGAGGCAGAAGGCTGGCCACTATAGCACATTTTGGGCTGTATAATTTTCTGGACCTGGTGTCCGGTAGTAGTTACAGCTCGTGTCACTTATACGCCTTTTACACCAGAGCTAAAACCTGGGTTATTGCAGGGTTAACCTGGGTAGCTCCTTGGTATAAAAGGGGACAGGGTTGGATTCCCAGGTGGAGTGACCCAGCAATCCAACCCAGGTAAATTGCAGGTTTTAACACGGGAATGACTCGTGAAACCCTGCAGTGTAAATGGCGCGATCCGGGTCATGATGTCCTGGAGCACACCACATGTCGGCCGATTGGCCTGCTTCAGTGGTGCTTGGAGATTAAGTCATCTCCAAGTGTCCACTTCCACACCAGAAGAGCTGGGTCACTGCAGACCCAGTTCCAGTGTGAATGGCGCCAATTCGAGAATATCCTGGGTCAGCGCTGGTTAAATTCCAGGTCTGATCCAGTTTGGAACCCTGTTCCAACCTCTGGGTCAGACCTGTAATTTAGGTATAAAAGCGGTATATCTGTAGCAGTTTGGATGTCACAGGGCCTCCGTGGCCTACAAAAGGTGGAATCCTATAGGACCACAAGTATTGTATCACTAAATGATGTCCCTCATAGGCCTGCTCTCCCAGTCTATGTATAGCTACACCACTGTGAAGAGGACTCTGCTACAGCACAGCTTGTGAGTAGCCACAGAGTGAACCAGACCATCTGAGTGAGGAATGGGGCTGTGCTAACATACTGCAGCAGACCACTAAAATACATCAGCCTGAAGGACAGCAAGCTGTATCTTGGATTTCAGGAGAGCTGCCTGTACTGTCCCAGTACACTCCCCTGTCATCCTGTGTTCTCCTACTACTATACTGATATTACCCCCAGCTGTTATCTGTGTTTATTCTACTAGCCTCTAGCTGTCATGTGTCCCTACTACTACTGTCACCAACCCCAGTTGTCATATGTGTTCCTACTAATACAACCCTTTTACCACCTGTGTCCCTGATAATTCACCCCTGTTGCCATCTGTCCCTCCTGCTACCCCTTGCTCTCATGTGTGACCATGCTAAAACTCCCAGCTTTCATGTCTACTACTACTACTACTACTACTACTACTACTACTACTACGTAATCTGCCCTACTAGCACTAGAGTTGTCTGTGCAAAATGACAACTGGTAGACTCTCTGCAACACATGGCTGGAAGTAAGGTGGTGGGTGTAGAGTAGGAATTTAGATGCATCTTTCAAGAGAGAACACTACTAGCATAATCATTGGCAGAGCCTGGTGCTCCATTTGTTCTTAGGCAGTGTATGGATGCTCAGAGTTAATGGCTGCTAAAATATAACAACATTATTTTTAGTTGCTATAAATGTTTGTTCATTGCAAACCAAGCAGTCACAGCACATAAGTCACAGTATACACTGGCTTAAACTACATACAATTTCAATGCCATTAATAATGACTTCATTATTACAATATCTACCTTATTTTGATATTACTTATTTCTAGACTATGAATAAAATTTACTGATAAACTACGGAGTAAGTAGCACAACAGCTGCCCAGATCTACAGTATTGTTACTGATTAAGAATAACCTGCAGATCTGGGTACTATAGTGCCATGAAATCAGTTGGCTTAATAATTATTTCACTGATGCAGAAGAGAGACTTGTCCTGTTACACCCACCTGGCTTTTCCTTTCTGTTCCTGCTTAGACTATAAAATCACCACTATTTATATATCTCTAATGCTTCAATGAAATGCAAGAGAACAGAAAAATATTGTTTCTTTTTTCCCCTTAATATGTGTTTTCATTGGTTCTGATGGCAGCTTATTCCAAGTAACACTTTGACATTTCCTACTGAGAGGCAGTTTAGTACTGTGCTTTCACCTCCACTTAATTAATGATTGGAATCAATTCAACAAGCTCAAAAGGTCCTTCATTTTTCTTATTATTGTGTTTGTTTTTATAATGAACCATTTTACTTTCATAGCAAACTATTTTAATCATTTAGCATATTTTTTTACTGTGTATACTTTATTCCCTATTGATACAGTATTTTATCCTCTCCTACATTAATAATAATAATAGAAATAACAAAGAACAACACTGCTGTTGTTTAATGTTGTCATGGAATTGTTAATATGAAAACGGTGTTTAATTTACAAGTGTATTTCCCTTTTAAGGAAAGTTGGTTAATAAAGGTGTTATTTAGTATTTCAAAACATAATATCATTTAAAAAATATACAGTATATATTTGGTTACAGGGATATTTATATTCAGTGAAAAACCTAAACCAGAAGCAAGTTACAGTACTGTATGCACATCCAGAGAAAGACCAATTATGCAAATATTTTTTTAACTAGCACCCTGATAACACAGTTTCATTGTACACGATTGTGTATGTTGTTCAGGCACATGTGTCATATTGTTAAAAATCTCAAAATGTATACCTATTGTAAGCTCCATGACCATATGAAAGTTCAGAGCTGCAGAAAAAATTATTTTACTAGTTTTCAAACTCCAAAATCACGTTTAATATTCTTATATTGTATACTAGGGGGTATATTGCTTTTTACAATACCTACATTATATACACACGTCCTATACACAACTTAAATAGAAATAAACATAAACTTACAAAGGCATACATTATTGGAACACCCTCAAACTCTGGCAATACACAGGAATGATGATAAACACAAGGGGGTGTATTTAATAAAGTGCAGGTTTTTAGAAGTGGAGAAGTTGACCATAGCTACCAATCAGATTCTACATAACATTTATTTAGTAGCTTCTAAAGATAATAGATATAATCTGAATGGTTGCTATGCAGGGACAGACACAGGATTTTTAAGGGGGTGTTTCTGCATATGTATGTATGAGTACAGATATATATATATATATATATATATATATATATATATATATGTATATATAATGTATATGGATAGTTACATTTCTACAATGTATTGTGTAAGTATAGTTGTATGCCCAATTTGGACTGCCCCCCTCGTCTCACACACAGACACTCAGAGCAGATTACACACACATACACTCACACTGCACATAACACGCAGGCACTTACACTGCAGATTACACACTGACACTCACACTGCAGATTAGACACAGACACTCGCACTGCAGATTACACACACAGATACTCAGAGCAGATTACACACACAGACACACGCACTACAGATTACACACAGGCACTTACACTGCAGATTACAAACAGACACTCGCACTGCAGATTACACACACAGACACTCGCACTGCAGATTACACACAGGCACTTACACTGCAGATTACACACTGACACTCGCACTGCAGATTACACACAGGAATTTACACTGCAGATTACACACACAGACACTCAGAGCAGATTACACACACAGACACTCGCACTGCAGATTACACACACAGAAACTTGCACTGCAGATTACACACAGGCATTTACACTGCAGATTACACACAGGCATTTACACTGCAGATTACACACAGGCATTTACACTGCAGATTACACACACAGACACTCGCACTGCAGATTACACACAGACAATCACACTGCAGATTACACACTGACACTCGCACTGCAGATTACACACAGACACTCGCACAGCAGATTACACACACAGACACTCGCACTACAGATTACACACTGGCACTTACACTGCAGATTACAGACACTCGCACTGCAGATTACACACAGACACTCACACTGCAAATTACACACAGACACTTACACTGCAGATTACACACAGACACACTGTAAATTAAACACAGACACTCGTACTGTGACTACACTGAGGTGGTGAATTTTCTGGTGGGGCTGCAGCCCTGCAGCCCCTAGGCAAAATCCGCCACTGATCCTAAGCAAGTCGGGATGCTGGGGTTGAAATTCTGACCAGCAGGATCCCGAGAGCTGGCATCTGGCACCGAAGAGTGCAAAGACACTGGTTGACTGCCAAAGTCTTTTCTGTCTGCTGTGCTGGTACCATCCAAATACATACAGTAATCACGAGAGTACCTTTAGGGAGGACACTGCACAGAATCTGAAATGGCAGATGGTAGAACTCTCATGGGTGCAGGGGGGATGGCACAGGGTCCCCTGGACCCATGGGACCATGTGCATCGCACATCCTGCTCTTATTATAGATACACAACTGAGCCATATGTTACAAGATACTTCTGTGTGGGTAGCACACAGCAACAATATTTCTGCACAGAAAGAGTTCCAGAGCACATCATAACATAGAGACATACATTATGAGAGACAGAGAGAGGGAGGAGTGACTGAAAGATGGGGCAGGAGAAAGATGGATACAGAAAGGGAAAGAGGCAGAATAGCAGTGAGTAAGAGAGGCAGACAGATAGAGACATGGAGGAATTGAGGGAGGGAGGCGTTTGTGTGGATGTCAGGACAGATGGAATGGAGCAGTAACTAATAAAGATAGAATCTGCATGCAGAATTCAAAAGAAATTCTTCCATAAAGGTTGGTCATGTCTGAACAGCTCTCAAGGGAAACAAGTCTGACACCATGCTTCAGCCAACGAGAATAGCGCACAGATGACTGATGGAATTGCTGTACAGTATTTAGGTGTGCGTACTATGTTTTGTGTCTCTGATGAAAGTGAATACTTAAACAACTCCTATATACATATATAATTGTTTTAGATTATAAAGACATCCATGTTTTAAATGCCCCAATTCACCAAGTCTTTTGTTTTTGTTTTTAATATTAAAATTAAGGTTAAAAACGGCATGAAAAATATGTAAAAAGAATTACCTGAATATTTCAAAAATTAAAATATCTCATGGGTAGGTGGAGCATGTACATATGGGCAGAGTGGGTAGAAGCACTTATGGGCATAGGTGGAAGAGGCACAAATGGACATGGGGCATAGGGACTCATGGGCATTTAGGCACAGAGACTTATATAGGCATGTGGTACAAAGGCACACCTGAGAATAGAGGCAGAGGCACACATGCCCAGGGGGTTCAAAGATACATTAGAGCAGGGGAAGCCAGAGGTGAGCAAGAAGGAAATGTGAAGCTAAAGAAGGTGGATGGGATTGCCACCTGATCCAATGGAGCAAGCTGTAGGAAGATAAGATTGGGAGGAGATAGAAAGCAGAGATGGGAGCAGGGACATAGTACAAGAAGAGAGATAGAGGGCCTTCCTTGAGAGAGAGATTTAAAAAAATTATAATTAAATAGCTACTGTAAAACTGCAGGGGCTCCAAAAATTAAAAGCCAACACAAGTGCTACTTTATGGTTACTATTTAAGCAGGCTGGCAACTAGCTTATGATACAACTTCAAAGAGGTAACCAGAGCTAGGCTTTGCCAAACTGGTTCTTTCACACCACAACAGTGTGAGTCCTCACTGTCATAATGAAAATCAGCCCAAGCCTGGTCAGTATGATGCTGAAATTAGATCCACATATTTTGTATTTCAATGGGCTAAATAGCACTCATTCTGGCATCCATGGATAACAATGTGATTTAAATAAATCCCACACACTGGGATGCTGTCTTTTCACCTACTCAAACATAAAACTCAACTGTACGTTCTTAATCCAATATATGTTCCCTGATAAAGGTCTTTTTTTATAACTGTGAAATTTACATTATTTTTCAGTTTTTGCTTAACTTTTCTTTTTAACCTCTAGCAGTTTACTGTTTACCTTTGTACCAATTCAAGATAATCACTGGGCTTGAATTGAATAAATGTCAATAAAAACAGGAAAAATAGAGATGTTTTAAAGCCTTTGACTGATAGTCAAGCTGGAATCAGTTACTTTAGAGTACATGTGCATGCATTCTGTTTCTATGCAGATCTTTTATAATATTACAAGATGAGACGTGTACTAGCCAGTAGCAACCCACGGTAGCTGGATCTGGTATCATTACTCAGCTGGCACTTGTATTAAACTGACTATATATATATATATATATATATATATATATATATATACAATGACTTATGTTACCAAAAATACACATTTAAATGGGGTTTAGTAGCAGACACAAAATAGATGCAATCTGGTTAAATAACAGTATTTGCATTGTTTTAAATAAGAGCAACAAATAATTGTGATGTATAATGCAATTATTCTGTCATTTTGTTAATTACAGTGTTCTACTGTCAAAGTCATAGCTCTGACACAATTTAACAACTATTACCTATTAACTTCAATTTGGTGGGATATCTTCATATTAATTACACACAGCATATAAATGTAACTCTTCTGCAGTCTTAAGAACCTCATCAATGTTTTATATTTTACATTGTATCAGAAGCTGAGAATATATTCTTAGGGTTTTTGTAGTAGGCTAATGTTCTGTTTTTCTACACACATAGGTATATGTTCCTTATTTTAAGAATTAGACAGTAGTTTTCAAAACTTACACACCATGTACAATTCACTGGCAGAATGTCTAAATACCACAGTGTCCTTTTTCATAACTAGTTCTCAGCTATTTTCATTCCACACTCTATAAATAACTGTCTGCTCCTGGCTGACTCTTAGAAAGGTGCTTCTGTCCACACTCCATGTTATATGGCTCTCTAAAGATCACACATCTCCCGTTAATATAAACCTTGCCAATCTGATAATTTGCTGGCTTTGTGCTACTTTAACCTCCTTAAATATAAGAAATCTTACATGCGAGTATTGTTAAAATTCTACTACACAGAAGTTTAATATTATAAGATGGTTACAATCATAATATATTAAAAGTATAAATTAAATAAACACATACATTGCAATGAAAAAATAAAAATTCAAATAAGCTATTCATATAATGTATTTGATGACTGCCTAAACAGGCCTTAAAAGGGACTACTGTTATATACATATAAGAGAGGAGCAACATTTTCAAAACTGTTCTGCTAAATATTATCCGCATTCTGAATTTCTATATTTTGCAGTGTTACCAGCACAACCCCAACCACACAACATAGCAGAATTAATTTTCCAGATTTTTGCTAAGATTATAAAATCAGTAAATGCAAATACACAAATATGGAGAAGGGTTGTTATGTGGTTATATAATAACCTGTAAGATGCAGGTTGGGGCGAGATTATGGTGAGTCTGGCCATTGGCATGATTCTGAGTTGCACGTACACCCAATGGTTTACGCACAACTCTGATGTTTTCCGTCATCACATGCACAGGATCTGTACTGCACATGTGTCGATCTCTGTCTATAACAATGGTCACAGTGCCCTCTGAGCTGCAGCCTGATTGACATGCGGCAATGTTTTACAAAATGGGGACATGTTGCCCCCCCCCCCTTTGTAGGTGTGCTGAGGCCAGGGTCTGTGCCTTCCATTGCAGATTTCTTAGCACTGGCAGAGGAGCTTAGGCTTACTCAGATAACCGATGGCTGCCCAATGGTGACCCGATGCTGCATCTTTGGACGCAGTCAATACGCAATGGCAGCAGTAGACATCTTTTGCCTTCAGATGCTTAAGCATTACCATATTTTTGCATCACTGCTTCTTTGGATACAGCAGTGATGCAAACAGCATACAACTAATGGGGGGCATCCACTAGACGATTATAGCAGGCGATTGAATGATAACGATATCATTATCGTTCAATCATTTAAAAATCGTGCAGTAATTGTTTCTAACGATGAACGATGCACGCTCCTGCTGCTCGTTTGATCGTCTCCTCCATCAACTGAACATGCAGTTCAATTTCACTTGATCGCTTTCATATCGTTTGGAGATCGCTTACAAATCATTTACACATCATTTACACATCGTTCACGATGAACCACTATCTGCCCACTATAGCTGAAAGCTGTCAATCACAGATTGAAATGACATCGTTTATCGTTAGATCGTTTGCAAAACATTTGCAAATCGTTTAGGGTGGAAGATCAAATTTCAAGGGAAAATTCAAGGGAACATCGTTTAGAGGTTGGACAGGGATAAAATCACTAGTGGATGCCCCCCATTAGAATTAGGTCCCATATTTTTAAAGCTGTAATCATTGAAAAGACAAAACCAGATTTGTTTTGAATTTTAAAGTGCCTCTGTACTTTTTGCTCTGTGGTAAATTTATTTGCAGCTTTGTTCACTTCTACATACAGTCTATGAAAGATGCTATCCATGGTGCTGAAACTGCTACATTTGTACTTTAAACAATTACTGTGATGTAACTGAAAAAAAATACTAAATTGATGCTTTAATATAACTAAAAACCTAGGTGCTAAATAAAACTATTCAAACACAATGATGAGAAAATAGCTTTGAAACTGTGTCCTTTTATATTTGTACTATAAATTCCTAAAGCTTTTTGTGCTGGCAGACGTTCAAATGACAAAGATCTTGTGATCATTTAGAGCCAATGTACTGTAGGCAGGCATTTTTATGGCACATTATGTTCCTCAGGAGCACAGTGAGTGTGCTACTGTCATTACATGAGATTTTCACACTTTCCTTAAAGCTGCTCTACTACCTTAAGTGAAGATGAACATTTTTTGCTATCCAGTTTCAAATGCCTGTAGAATTAGAGAACAAGCAGGAGAACCAATCAGAAGTCACCATTTTATTGATTGCTGCTTCTTATAGATACATTCAGCCACACAGCTTTCTAAAACCAGAGCTGTGAGACTTATCACGAAACCTTGGAATAGTTGCTTGGCTGCAAAGAAATAACTACAAAGGCTCTGAGGGGCAGAACTATAATCCTTCCAGTGGTTGTGCAGCTTTAATAATCATGAATGTTTATAGCTGTCCTGACTATCTTCATGTACTGTAGAAAGGTATAAACTGAGAATATGAATGAAACTAAACAGCTGTTACATACTATATATGTAATGTATGTGTACTGTACTTATATGTTTTCCTCTCAGATACCTGTTTAATGTGTAATGGGGCCCCTATATCTGAGGTGCATTTCCCTGATTTCCGGATCCATTCTGCTGAACCGCGATCGGCGTACATCAATGATCAACAATCCGCCGGGGAACAGGGGAAATGATGCATGTTAAAAATCCATGATTTGTGGATTACAACCATTTTTGGGTTAATCAAGATCTTACAACATGTTGAATTTTCTCCATTCCTGAACCTTGTCATAGGCAAAAAAGGAAATTGCCCCAGTCCATCATAGATGTAAATGAAAACATAACTGCTTTAAATAATATTTATCTTCCAAGGCCCATAACATTCAAAATGTAGTTAGTATTTTTTCCAGCTGATGTTTGCATTTGCAATAGTGTTTCTTTTTAAGAAAAAGTGCAAAATGTTTTATAATTTTTTTTAGATAATAAACTGTACATTTTAATTATATGCCTGCAGGCTAAATTACTTAAAATGACTGTGTGAGCAATATGAACATTTGTTTGTGATATATTCCATTAACCCTGCCACATCGCTATCCTGACCGTACTACTCCCTCCACATATTTCTGCAGTTAATTGCTGTCATTCTAATTGAATGTTTTTAAAATAAGGCACTAATATAGAAACATGAGATTTGTAAGCTAAAGTCCATCACTAGAGTAAGAAGTTGGAAAGCAATATCTTAAAATAACGCTTTGTTGTGTTGCTGTTAATACGAACAAGGCAGTATATTTTTGGGGCACTTTGGGGGTTACATCGCCCTTCAATAGACCAGCCGGCCCTTGACTTATGACACAGGAGCACACTTGGCGCTACTACTTTGTAGATGCAAATGTGGCTAATGCGCACACAAACACGGAAAAATAAACACTTTTAAAATGTATTCATTTTTTGGGGCACTTTGGGGGTTACACCGCCCTTCAACAGACCAGCCGGCCCTTGACTTATGACACAGGAGCACGCTTGGCACTGCTACCTTGTTGATGCACGTGTGGCTAATGCGCACACAAACACGGAAAAATAAACACTTTTAAAATGTTTTAATTTTTTTGGCCACTTTGGGGGTTACACCAACCTTCAACGGACCAGCCGGCCCTTGACTTATGACACAGGCACACTCTTGGCACTGCTACTTTGTTGATGCATGTGCAGCTAACGCGCACACAAACACAGAAAAAAAATATTTTTTGCACTTGGGGGAGCACCCCTGATGTACATAGCACCACCTGGACAACACTACAGCACCCCTTTAGGACTAGAGTGACACAGGAGCCATTGAAGCCCCCCTCTTCTGTCTACACACAGCTCTAATGGACAACACAGCCTTTATGGCACTGTGCACTGCACAACACAGCCCAGCCAGCTCCTATGTACAATACAGCCTTTATGGGACAACAGCACTGCACAAAACAGCCCAGCCAGCCCCTATGGACTTTGGACACAGTCCCTATGGACAACAGCAGCACCAGCACAGCAACCCCCACCCTCCCTGAAAAATGGCGCCGACGCGGGGACCTTTTATAGAATCCAAAACCCATGAGAATCCGACAGCAGGGTGATGACTTTTTGCCTTGATTTCAGTTCCGTGCCAGGCGGGAAAACCCGAGCCTGATTCGGTCTCCGGCTCGGATCGGAGGGGCGCGGAGGGGGGGGTTCGGCTTTCTAATATCTGAACCCGCTCATGCCTAATTTGGACAGTCTTGTTATTAAATACAAAATTTAAATTTGACAGGTAAAATATAATTAAGTTTAGACACACAGATTGAATCAAAGTACTATTTAAGTTCAATTGAATACAAATATACAGTATTTTGTCTTCCACTGTGAAAATCAAATGGGAATCCTCTTTTATGTAGCAAACTGAATACAAATATCAATTAAATAATGTGAACAGACTACTGAAGATACCCTAATACTTTCTATTTTCAAGACACACTAAGTCAATCACAAGCTGCTGCTGATAGTCATCACCTTCACCACAAGATATAAGCGTCCTGAAAGGTGCATATATGTCTGTGTTCTGGTTTTCCCAGGTCACATTTACTAGGACATGACCATACTGTCCTCGGTCTATGCTTGCAAGCCCCCTTCGTCCCTAGTTCAAACTCTTAGTAAGTACAGTAGTTAAAGGCACAAGAAGTGTAAGGTGTTTTTGTGCACATGCGACTTACAAAATGCAAATTGGAAACAAAAAAAATGCTTGTTTTGCTATCTTTCACATTTTATTTCCATAATTTTAGAATCAAGGCTTCTATCAGTTCTATTGTTGTTTATGTTTCTTTCACTGGTAGTCCACAATATGTCTCTGCTTGTCTACCACCTGAATAGTGGATGCAAAACAAAATAGGCATTTGGCTGCTTCATGTTCATCTAAAATAATACCTTTGAATAATTAAGCAATAAGACAAATGTATACATGTAGTACATTAAAATAAAAAAATTGATTTTTCTATGGCAGTCTTACCTTCGTTGTTTTGACTTTGTTCCCACTACTACAACTCCATCCTGTCAAGTCTGGTAGAACTTTGCAGTCTTCTCCTTCTAAACATGGCTGCATTTGACACCACCATTTCTGGATAACTATAGAAGCTGAACGCATGATATAGGGGTCAGTATTCAGTGTAAGCAAGGAAACAAAAAACAGAGAAGTTTTCCAAATCTGAACAAATAACATGGTTAGTTATTTTATCATAAAAATAAAAAAATAAATATGTACAAATTAAAACCTTCCCACAAGCTTGCTCAGCACCTTCAGGTTGCGAGTCTAAGTAAATATCAATCAGCCGCCATTTTGTTCCAATCATGATAGATCAGTCAACAATAAACTTGTTCGCTGAGATTTTTGCTAACCATGCTAAGGAAATTATTATACTACGGTAGGTTGGCGATTTATATACTGTATTAAAATCATAGTTAAATTGCACAGGCTTTTCTCACTCAGAAAAAGCCACAAACTTACACACCAGTATAAACCTAACAACCTTCATGATTTCTGGAGGGTGTTATATATCCTACAGGTGATGGATCTGATGTAGAGTTGGCCACAGTTTTGTCCAAAATAGCAGGCACACTTTTCATACAGAAGTTGAAATTATATGCAAAATAACAACTATGTTAAGATATCTGCTGGTCGGCAATGGTAACATATGCACCTGGTCTACTGCAGACTTAAGTCACATACACTTACATCCTAACTTTGAGCTCATGTTATAATAATTAATGTTATTTGCAACAAACACTATTCCAAAATCTTCAAACAGCATCACAAAGTCAGACGCAGCAGCAATGTCAGACACTGTGAAGTGATGTTTCTTGACTACACTTGCGTCAAAGTCGCACCGCACACATGTTCTAATTTTGCAGATCACATTTAGATGCACAGTAGCAGTAATGTATGGAGCATTCCTCATGCAGAGACTAGGAGGTAATAGGGGGGATGGTTAAACAGATGCAGGCAGTTGTTGCAACTTATGAGGATGTTGCAGGCATGTTGCGGGTGTGTCACTGAAAGCGTTTGTGTACACAAATGCTCAACTACTCACATAGTAGATGGAGAAACTGCACCTACCAGAATACTAGCACAAATTTTGATGGTGCAACAAATGGTGCATCAACCGGTATTTAAGCATCTAATGTAAACACTGAAACTCAGTTGACAATGTACAATAGTTTCCTGCTCACTCTGATCTATTGCCATTGATAAGTATACAAATTGAAGAATGATTGCTTTCCAAGCTGTATCAAGTGAAGAAATAACATGAATTAAGGATTTTCAGAAATATAAACAAATAAAATAATACTAAACTGTTGATGAAAGCATACACCTTATTTATTATTATTTATTTTCTTAACATTTACTTACAGTATATAGTGCTATGTGCTTTACCTTAATCTTGGTGGGATAATCAATAATAAATTCAGAGCATAATGCATGTTTCACATGCACACAAACCCGAGAACATAATGCATGCTTCACATGCACGCAAACCAATATATATATATATTTGTTGTAACAAATCACTTACAGCAATGTAAGTACATACATAGTTGACTAAATATGCATTTTCATATTTAAAAAAACAGTAGCAATATAATTTATACATCAGCAATATATTTATTTGGTGCTTAAGTCTTTAGTTCTGTGATTGTTTTTTAGAGATATTTAGTGTAAGTAAAATGAGGTTTATTATACCACTAAGTGGAAAGCTAATGAGCCTATGTGTATTTCAAAACTATGCATACTGTGTGTATGTCTTTCAGGGAAAAATATATGTAATGCATAGAGATGTTCAGTTTAGTTTTCCTGAAAATCAAACATACCCGAACTGTGAGATTCTGAATCGAGTCGAGTCTCGGAACTCTTCTAGAGTTCCGAGTAGAACCCAGTTCCGACTCGGGTCTGCTGTAAGTCCAGAACTTGATTCTGAAAAGTGAATCTCAAGTTTTGGATTGCATGTAAACAGGTCCAAATTACATGTATCGCAAAAAACGGGACTTGGGACCTGATTCAGTAGCATATGCAAATGCAACTACGTACACAGATTGAACAATTGATAGCCATTGCGCATGAGTATAAGCCGCACTGCCGGTGCGCTGTGATCGCACTGTGATTTCGGACACACAGAGGAATCCATTGCAGAGTGAGTGACAGGCTGTGTGCCATTGGGATTTGACGGGGGAGTGGTAGGAGAAACGCAGGCGTGCCTATCTGTATGAACACCATTATTTGAGCATGCATAAATTAGCCACTGCAATTGCATATGCAGATTGAAAGCACATAGGGTGTGCAAAGATTTGCAGTGTCGGTGGCAGGTCAGACCTGGTGCAAATTTTGCGTAAGTTGTCGATGTGTGACGATGGTACCGATGTTTACACAGAAGAGGGAAAGTGGACAGATGAGAGAAAGCGGCAGTGGGCATCTTAATGTCAGCTCAGCATTATCATATTTTCTCTGCTGTGTTCCGTGCGAATTCACAGCTGCGAATGCAATAGCGATCCTTACTGAATCAGGCCCTTAGTCACTCTTGCCCTGTCCGGCTGTGCTCTACCAAGGTGTGCTCATCTGTCCCAATGTGCTGTCAATCTATTTCCATAAGTTTATGAGTGCAGCCATGTTATCTGTGATCAGGTGAGCAACAATTTCCAGTTTCTACCTGTCTCCTGCACTCACATGTCCACTTCAGCCTATCTCTGACAAGAGGGCCTTTTTAATCCTGAACCTGACACAAGCACCTTATTGGCACAATGTGGTTATTTACCTTCCAGTGATCTCATGCACTTGTGAGTTTGAGTTACCTCTGATCAATTGCCTGAACCTGTGCTGCTGGATTCCTGCTAGCTGCTGCCTCTGAGTATCCCATCCACTCTGCAGTCCTGCGCTGTATGCTGTTTCCAAGCCTGCACCTACCAGCCTGTGTTCAAGCACCAGTTCCAGTCTGGCTCTATTACTATTACTCTCACCAGTTTCACTCCAGTCCAAGCCTGCAGTCCCACTTCGGCTGGCTGCTGCTCACTCCGGCTCTTATCCAGTTCATCTTTTGCCATACCCCATTTACTAGCAAGTCCTTTGAGTATTTCTCTCCTGCTCATTGCAGATTCAAGTGGACATTAATGCCACTGCACTTCAGTTTACTCCTGACCTGCATTATATTGCATTTAATCAGCAATGCAACTCCAGACCTACTCTGGTACTTACTACTCACTATACCATCAGTACCTTTATCAATGGTCATTGTTGCCTTGTGGGTCCTCACCTAGAGCATTGGGGTTCATGCTGAGTTTCTTTTACATCATTCATTCTGGTTGTTGGGTACTGGGTGCTGGACCTAGTCTCCTCCTTGAGGATTTAGGTTCCAGTGATCCAGCTGTGATAATCAGTCTGCTGCATTTGTTAGCAGATTCCAGGTGTGCTACTGATTACCTGAATTACTCGCTGATCTGCTACCTGAGTTCTCAAACACTGGTTCCAGCCCCTTATTCCTTCGTTCAAGGCAAGGAGTTCAGCTTCATTCAGTTGGTTCCTGGAGCAGACTGAGAGCGTTGCACGTGTCATTGACCTCTCCAAAAGCCCCAGGCATTTACCGCATGGGTCTCACCCATGAGTAGACCTCTCATCCAACCACAACAATTCTGCTGCAGCCCATTATCCCAGTTCACAGGTCCTGACTCAGATTTAAAAACCCAAAACATGACAACATGATTTTAGCTGTTCTTATCAATTTTAAAGAAATCCAAAAACAAATCCAAAGCAAAACACATGAGGGTGGTTTTGCCAAAACCAATACATTTGAGGATGGCTTTACCAAAAACAAAACACAGGGGTCAGTGCACATCTCTAGTTATACAGATCAGGATTGGGCATTTCTCATTTATCTAGTTATATGTATGCTAAAACACATTAAAATAAAATCTCTTTTCTTTACATGTTTAAGTTATATTACATGTATTAAATTTTAATATCTTTTCTTATACTGTTGATACAATGGATTTACTAAGGATTGAAAATGAACAGGCTGTTTGCAGAGCTCTGTTGAGCCAGCAGCGGGGTCCAAGAACTAAAGGAGGCATGGCCAAATAAGGATGCATGACCAAGCCTCCTTTGAAAAAAAATTAATGGAAAATACTATGCGACCCCTGAATGTGTATTAATTATCTGGGCCCTACTCTAGCAGGCATGGGCCCCTGGTGGAAATAGCCTGTTCTAGAGTATTTAAGCTCTGTTTTTGCTTTGCCACACTACTGAATGCCGTTCAACACTGAACTGATATATTTGCATTTAGTGGAATTTATAACCTGTGTGTAGAATTAACACCACACTTATCAGTCTATTCTGCTGTATGGTGTGTTTAGGCCATGAATGGGGACCCTTCAGCC
The DNA here is from genome assembly GCA_031769625.1 of Taudactylus pleione. NCBI lineage: Eukaryota > Metazoa > Chordata > Amphibia > Anura > Myobatrachidae > Taudactylus > Taudactylus pleione. The sequence goes on from JAUIMM010000614.1 coordinate 2,289,604, forward strand.
TAAAATATATCAGAGAAAAGTACAAGATTTTGTGCCAAAATGCAGAATGAGGAAGTCCGGAAAATTTTGTTCATCCCAATGTACAGCTAAGCACTGATGCTTGTACCCAATTGTGCCATAAATTAAATACAAACCCCTGAGCATTCTAATAAAAAAATAAAATATCTGCCTAATGATGTAGCTTCAGAAGACTGTACAAAAGAGAGCATATACAATTAAATGTGTCAGTGATTGACAAGGAACCTACTTCAATAGCTTACAATCTCATTATGCTTTAATATAGAGAGAAAAAAAATGATGATTATACAGTTGGCTTTTATTTGTCAGTCTACAGATAAATCCTTTATTAAGCAATCAGGCTATTAAGAGTCAGTGTAAGGGTTTCTGATGTCATCCCTTCATTTTATAACTAATCCACAAACTGATATAAATCGTATTTCACCAACAAAACTACATATTCCGAAAGAGCCACAGATATGTTAGCAGAATACACTGCTTACCATCTACACATGATGGAGCTGCTCTTGTCGTCCCTGCAACTTGTCCAGGGAAACAGGAGCATTTTACTGTCTGTGACCGTTCCTCGATCTTGTTCTTATTGCAGCATCTGTGAGCAGCGATCACTTCACATGTGCCAGGTTCCACGTGAACTGCAAGAGCAAAATACAAGGGAAATTCAATAAATCAGGAAACGGTTCTGCATCTATAAGGTAATCAATGCACAGAAGTAAAGCAAATCATTGTACATGAGATGGAGTAGTGACAATGGCTGGGAAACTATTACTTGCACTAAAATATTCAAACAATATGTCAGAGTAGAGCTGGGCTGATAAGCATATTATGTGCAGTACAGGGTAGGGTATTGTCTGTTGCTTTTTATTGTTTACTCGAGTCATTGATTGATGACTAAGCAGATATGGCATCCACTTACTACACCTTGTATTTGTATGGTGGGTACCAGTGGTGGTTCCAACTGCAGCACAGACCAAAATTCAAATAGGAAAGCCAGTGAGTCCCAGCCAGCAATGTTTGGGTTGGCAGTTAGTGTTGCTCCCCTATTTGAATGTTGGACTGCACTGCAGCCCCACCTCTGGAGTCACCACTGGTGGATACATTACATTTGGTTTCCAAGTTGAAAGCACTTGATCTCCTGGTCATCAAACTCTGGGCATTGGTCACCAACTGCAAACTAATCTCTATATAGTTTTTAGTTGTCTGTAACTAAAATACTGCTTTTTGTGCCCTGAGACTAGTCTTTTGCATTCAAAGGTAATATTTTACTATGTTCATTACTGGTGTTTTTAGTTTCATTATGATCAAGTTTGATTTTTAGATATTCAGCTGTATTCTTGAGTGAGGTCTTCTTGAGTATAAAACGACTTTAACTGAACATTTATGCAATATATATTCTTTGAAAATAACAGAAAGAGTTAACTAATATTTTTGTTTGTTATATTGTTATGCTAATATGATCTTTACACTGTCAGTGAGCTCCTTCTCCATGTGTGTGACTATATGAAAGAAACATAATTTAAAACTGAGACATTAGATGTAAACTGGATTCTATGGTGATAAACTAAGTGCAATTATAAGCTGATTTTATGTTTTGTTTGACCCAGTAGTAAATTCACCCTTCATCTCACACTCCGGCATTCAGATCAGGAAGCGTGCCTTCATTTTATGATCTGATTTTCCTGTCATTAACATTCTTGCAGTGTGTTCCCTCTGTTCCATAAAATAATGATGACCTATGATAGCATAAGGAAAGCACAGCAAACAGTGCACACTATGAGTCTGTCAGGCTCTTTAGGTTCTGATCCACATTACAAATTAAGACAGGAGAGCATTTAAACAGAAGAGAGCCTCTTTGCCAGTTATTTAACGGAAGCCTCAGATGTTAGGAGACATAAAACTATAATAATAAATATAATGTAGGAATTCTAATGAAAGGCAGAATTAAGTAACGAAAATTCTATTCCAATCTGTCGAGGTCACAGTTTAAACAAAGCGACAGATCTTATATTAGATATATAATTTTAAATTTGATACGTCATTTAAACAAGGCAATATTGCATGTTATTTGTATTTTACAATTACATCCTAACGTGCATATTGTATGTTTATACAAATTAATTTTATTTCTGTTTCTGAGTTTTGTATACTGACTTGTTTTATACAGAGACATATCACACCAGTGTACAGTATATGTAGGCAAATAAAAATATAGACCAATCATGGATTTGTTCCTTGATTAGTTAATAAACCATTCTACTGTAGTAATGAACCATTCTTTGTAGGACGAAAAATGATAGCATAAAGATCATGTTGATTTGGGCAGCAGTGCTGTAGGTTGAGAGGATACAATGGTGCATGCAATTCAAAAATTCCTTGTGCAAGCACTTTCCTTCTGATTGTGTGCAAATTGGTAAATACTGTACTTAAGATGCAGTAAAACAAGCAAATAGTTTACTGAATGAAGACAATAGACCTTTCTGACTAGAAAACACACTAGGGGTAAATTTACTAAGAGTCAATTTTGATTTTCAGTCGATTTCCAGTTGATTTTTAAAATGGGGTATTTCCTACAGTACTTGCAAAATTAACTCAAAATCCACTGAAAACAGACTTTAGACTTAGATAGAACATTGGCCCTCATTCAGAGCCGTATGCTCTGAGCAGAGCGCACGCTCTGAATGAGGGCCGTCCTCCATAACTATGGAGCGTCCTCCTGGACGCTTGTATAGCTGTGGGTCACCACCCACAGTCTATACGAGCGTGCAGTTTGATGGCTGCGATGGTCTTGACCATCGCGACCATTGAAACTGCGAGCCGGAGCCTGCGGTTGAGGTTTTCAACCGCAAGGCCCGGAGTGATTTTGTCTCTATCAGAGCCAAAATCACTCCCACTGACATCACTAGTGATGTCAGTGGGCTGGCTTCTGACGGTAGGCGTTCCCTTGGGAACGCCCCCGTCAGGGAGGCACGCCCCCGGCAAGCCCACCAAAGGGGGCGTGCTGTCAATCAACATCGACAGCACGCCCCCTTTGATCAGACACAACGAGCGAAGGAAAGTCCTTCGCTCGTCGCGTCTGGCGCATGCGCACGACGGAGCTCCCTCCGTCGTGCGCATGCTCAGTGCAGAACATCGACCCACTTGCCAGCTGACAGCCGCTCACGAGTGGGTCTGAATCAGGCCCATTGTCCAAACCATCAGTTCTTTAACATAGAGTTCTATACCAAACCCTTATTTACTAACAGTCGATTTGTAAATTGACTTCAAATAAATAGACACATCTGAAACAGGTCTGTTTAATTCTAAACCATGTGCAATTGGCTGAAGCCTCATTATGATGCCTATAAAAAGGGACACAACCATGTGGTGCACTCTGGCTGTATTCATCATGGCAACTCAAGGCTGTGCAATGCTGTGTGTTTTCCTGTATTATGCCAGTCACCACCTGATTGAAGAGACCCAGGAGTAACAAAGAGAGGAACCTCAGCAGCTTATTGAGGTACCCCAGAGTCTATGCAGGCCTAGGTTCTTCCGTGGTTGGTTAAACCTCAATGCATTTTCTGCTGGCGAGATCATACAGATGTTCTGCCTCAGCCATTCCAACATAATGATGCTGTATGACCTCGTTAAGAAGACTCAATTTCAGCAAGTGCACGGTCACATGCCGTATCCGGCCTGCACAAGCTGCTTTTTGTTTTTACTATCCTTACAATTGGCTTCTTTCAGTCAGTGTCTGGGAAAGTGATGAGCATATCACAGTCAACCTGCTACATTTGGCTTTTATGCCTGCCTATTGTGCTTGCTGCAAGCCATCCATATAGTCATCCATAGCTAGAAACAAAAAAAGACACTAAGGCCAGATTCTCTTCAAAGGAAAAACGGACATTGTGTCTTGCATTAGTTTTGCCAGCAGAACTGTCATCATCTGACTGGGATTCCTGCTCCTCCCCCTGCATAGTTTCATCAGTCTCAGCCTCCTCCCTATCCTCCACTCTCTGCATCCTCCTGTTTCCCTCCATTTAAAACACTTAAGTACACTTAACATAAGATAAACAAACATGTTTACAACACAAACTATTGTTACACCACCACTACTCACACTCAACACACACACAGACACACACACACACACACACAGAAACATTGACAAGACCTTAAAATAAACAGCCTTTAAAGCAAAATAAAACAGAATTCAACCTCACAGAAAAGGACGGACAATTAGAGAAGACAACTTTCACCATTCAATACAACTGTTACCTACCCAAATAATCTGCTTTCTCCTGCCAACACCTTGCTTATCTATCCAAAAACTACACACTCCGTTAGCTAGGGCAGTTTTCAGCGTTTTTATGTGTGTGGGGTCTTACAGTGCATGCAACATGTTTTGGCCACTAGGTATGCATTTGTCTAATGAAGTCAATTTTGAGTCGATTAATAGTTGATTTTAGCATCTATTGAGTGTGAATTCACCAGATTTAGAACTTCAGATAGAAATCACATCACCAACTATTTCATAATAGAACCAAAAAATTATTCTTAGTAAATACACTAATTTTAATAGACACACAGGAGTCGATAATCGGTCAATTTGAGTCGATTTTAAACTAGATCCAAAATCGACTTTTAGTAAATTTACTCCCAAGAGAAATGGCAAGGATGTGATTACTCATATGCAATTAGCAAAATGTAATATTTCAACAATTTAAATAAATGTTTTACAACAGATCATATCAATGCTGTAATATTTTTGATCATTGTTTTACCAGTATTTCCAGTATATCTGCTTTTACTGTGTCCAATTCTGTCGTGTATTTTAGCTATTCTTGTCTAATTGCTACTACTAAACAGTCTGCCGAAACTCGCAATATAGTCAGATTATAAGAACTTCTGTTGTGTGTAATCAACCTTACTTAACCTCATCCCTGTTGTAGGTTATGTAACCCACTGGGTGAGCATCTCCATGTGTCAGCAATGTTTACTCTTCTAAAGTTCTATGCACTTCAAAGAAATTAACAAAGTTCATTTATACAAGTACTGTAGCAGCAACCAATTTTTTTGCTACCAATGCAGTTTTTTTTTTATTACATTGCCACCATAACCCAATTATTCCATGGCTTGTATGTTATACTACTATTCAACAGATGGTGACTGTCAGCGGACTTTATTCAAATATTTAACATATATATTACTTTTTACATAAGCTAGAATCAGAAGTTCAGATTGTAACAGATTCTTTCAATTCTCTCTTTCGCCCCTGGAGTCTGAACTAACTGCTGTCAGCACCTGCCTTCATAATTTGGACTGGTCTTTTACTGCAAACTCTGAACTGTGTATATTATCCTTTTCTGAAGCAAAAATGTTCTAGCTAGAAAATCAGCATTGAATGCTACACACTGTACTTTAACGTACATTGACGGGACAGATTGGCTTACAGAACAGTGCATGTGATTTTCTCAACATTATTTAAGACTGGGACTCAATTTAGTGGTCTACATCAGCTACGAGTATTCTTGCATCTTATATTCTCATTGCAAATAACACTCAGACAGTGTAGATTCACTGGCGAAAATTCATTTATTTCTATGACTTTGATGGTACAGGTTGAGTCTCCCATATCCAAATATTCAGAAATATGGAATATTCCGAAATACAGAATATTTTTAGCATGACTGAGAATGTGAAACCTTTGCTTTCTGATGGTTCAATGGACCTGATTCAGAGCCGCTCACTGTTTGCAAGCGCTCGCTCTGAATCAGGGTGGGGATTTTTTTTTCCGGCCTGCAGGCCGCTCGCTATGCTGTGGTTGACCACCCACAGCTTTTGTGAGCGGCCTGGTGATGGTCGCGATTATAGGTGTATATAGAACATAACTGTATTCTGTATTTAGATTTGGGTCCCATTTTCATTATGGTATGCAAATATTCCAAAATACGGAATATTATGATATCTAAAATACCCCTGGTCCCAAGTGTTTGGATATGGGAGACTCAACCTGTATAAATACATACATGATTTTTTTTTTAATTATAGCTATTAGAACTTACTGAAAAATGCAGTAATAATAAATAGAGATACAGATCCCCCACCAAGTCCCACCCACAAAGATGCAGGATCTTGTGCACATATAATTTTTTTACATCTCCATTAGAGTATTGGACAATAAATATATACAGTAGTAGACCCACAAGAAAAACTGTACAAATAGAGCAATCAACTAGTTATTATTTGCTATTGCAAAGCTTTGATTCAGGTAATCTTCAGTAAACTTGGCGGTTAGGTATACAATAATTGAGTGTGTGGACAGGTCAACAAAGGGAACAGTCAAAGATATATCAAACACAACAGTCTGAAAAGTAAAAAAAACAAATTTCCCTCTAGCTGAAACACAGGGTGGGAAAGGGCAGGGTACAAAGTATTAAGGCAAATTTGAGAGACTGGCAGGGGCTACAATAATGCACAAAGATTTCAAATGTTAAAATCAGAGTCATAACAGAGCTTAACAGTACCCAGTGCTGGCCTCCCTCCCTTTGCACATGACTTCGAACATAGTGGGCGAGGGTGCCAGCAACCGGAAGTGCAGCAGTGCCTTGAGTGCCACAGCAATACTAGCTGCAGGGTGCCATACTAAGAAAAAATAAATATATATGGTAGTTGCTCAAATCAGCTAATTGCATAACACAGGTGCTTGTAAAGGGCGGGGTTTACACTGAACACGGAAAAAAAAAGATTTGCCCCCAGCACACTGCAGCAAAAACAATACTTAAATCCTACATGATAATAGAGATTTAGAGGTATTAGTTACATACATTTGCAAATATATGAATAAGCGCCAGGCCAATCGTCAAGGCTCCTCTATACTGGCGTCCCTAACATTAAGGGGTTCACATCCAAGAAGCAAGGCACCCCAAAAAAATGCCAGCCAAGGGCCATCCCCAGGGCATCACATGTTGTATACCCATTTATAAAATGTTTATAATAATTTTCCATATAATTACTAAAATAATTATTATATATTATTTTGGCAAGGATGTTCTCTAATATTAAAGTGAAGACTTCTATTTTTGGAACAACACAATCTATGGGCCATATTCAATTAGCCGCGATAAGTCGCTTTCGGCGAAAAGTTTCCACCGATGCCATAATTTCGCTAGGCGAGAACTTATCTCCATATTCAATTGCAAAGGCGCGAATAGTCTGTGCCGTGTAACCAGCAGAAATGATTTGCCTCTGAATGCAGGCAAAAAAAGTGCAAAATTAGGGGTTTGAGGTGCAAAGTACACCCTTGCAGCCTTGGGACAGTCAAACTGTCAAAAAAAGTATAATGAAAAACTTTAGATCACCCCAAAAAAGTACTTTCGTTTTGGGGGCGAAAAAGTTCAAAGTTGGGGGACAGACTTAAAAACTAGTGAAATAGATTCCAGGGGGTCCCCAAGTATGCCCCAGGCATTTTTTTTATTACAGGTGTTTGCTGAAGGTGCATTTTTCAAAAAATTGAAAACCTCACTTCAGCGATTTTTAACCATGCTTGCACCCGTTTTCATGTACCCCGAGTTTGCTGGGACTACTTATTTTTACCAAAAAAACTGTTAAATGCTATTCTTCACCACTTGTGCAAAGACGCTAAAGAGCAGCTATTGAGAGCATTTAAGCACAACTAATACCTTCAGCAGGGCTATTCGGGTGTATCCATATTGATCCACCATGTCAGTGCATCTTTTGGGGGGGGTCAGGCTGATTTCCCCAAATCTGACAGCACTTTTCGCCTGTTTGAGTTTCGCTGGGATGCGTTTTTGCGACCTTTGGAATTGAATAGGGAGAAAAGCGGCCACGTGCACGAAAAGTGTTTTCTTCAAAAACACGCGATGTAGGCAGAAAGTACGGCAGGCGAAAGGACGGGACTTTTTGCGGCTAAATGAATACGGCCCTATACGGCAATTAAAAGAAAAAAATACTTTGAGACAGACAACAATTTTTCTCAATGGCAAATGAGTTGATCTCTGTTCAGCACGCCTATGTATTTACTAGCCAGTAAGCCAATCAGAACTGGTCGATTATATGAGATTGGCTAAACAGTGTATTTTATTGGTTCTCTAAAATGTAGTGAAATGTTCAGCAGAATTGGAGAGCATTTATGCGAACACTTGCAAAGCAATTTGTTGACAGTTTGGCCTAAAGTGACCAAGCTGGCCACCCATCTATTGGGGTTGGGTACGGGATACAAGCATTTGGGATTCCAGCAGTCAGGATCCATATGCCGGCATCCCAACATGGTTAGGTTACAGACACCTGTTGGTCAGTATCCTAACCCTCCCCCTCTCCCTAACCTTAACCCTCCCTTCCTGGTGCCTAAAACTAACTTCCCCTAGTGCCTAAACCTAATCTCCCCCTTCCCACGCCTAAAACCTAACCCTTCCCCTCTTAGTGTCTAACCCTCCCCCTAGAGACTAACCCTAACCCTTATCCCTTATGCTAACCTTCCCCCTAACCCTAATACTTACCTTCGGGATGCCGGTGGTTGGGATACTGTCAGATGTCGGGGTTCCGGCACCGGCACTCTGAATTCCCAGAATCCCTGTGGTCAGTATTATGACCGCATCCCATCTAATGGTATATCATGCAGTGCTTCAGTTTGGAGCAATTGTCTTTCTCTTACTACTGTATGTACATTGCTAATCAGGGACACTATCTTGAGGTTATGCTTCTGCTTCACTATATGAATGCAATTCTGTGCAAGATTTTGCAGACAAATGTGGAATGAGGTGTATATTTGGCTGTAGAGGTTTGACATTTTTATGGATATATTTTTCCAATTTTTATCTTTCATTAATTTAGTCTATTTGGTTCTTGATAATAATGGTTGTTTTTATTTTTTAATGTAATAGAAGCCTGTCAGTTACAGACTAATTCTGTGTGGGTGCCTGTGAAGTGGTCATTATAACAGACATAAATTTTCATACAAAATTATATAAAATAATAAATATGTATTTGAAATGCTTTAAAAAACACAAAATTAGTATGTATGCTGATGTGTTGATAGCCACAGTGCATGGATTCTTAAGTGAAATTACCAATTTAATGTTTGCTGGGGGGGCATAGCTGGAAAGAACATATTTTATTTCAGATGCAGACCACATAGATAGTGGACTTGTATAGATATATATATATATATATAAATATATATATACAGTCACCCACCAGTTAAAAAGCAGCAGAAGTGTGCATGGTATAAAAAGACTCTTGATTCATTAAACATCAAGGAAAAACCATTCTGACCATATATTACAAAGATAGATTAAATATTTAAAAGTGAAAAGCACAAAGAGAGAAAAATTCTTACTATGAGCAACGAGGACTTGAAATTGCAGTGATACTAAATATACTTAGATTAAAATCGTATATTTACCTAACAGTGGCTCTTGTCTTGGACACAGTCATGGCTGTATTTACATTTAATGACACATGCCTAAGGCAGCACTATGTGAGGAATCTTGTTTTTTTTCCTTAACTTGAATAAACTGCGTTGTATTTATTAACTTTTTTTTTCCTTTTAATGTTTATTTTCCTTTGCTATCTAGTCTTTTCTAACAGCCCATTTTTACCCATTTGACATCAGATGTAGGGTTTGGGTAATGTTGTAGGGCTGATTCAGATGGCGGCTTTTATAAGTGGATTCATATTGGCAGTGCTGTCAAAGATATGGCCAACTCTGATACAGGTGGAGATTCAGTTTTATTAATAGACTTGATTGTGACTCTGATTCAGCCCTAACATGTTTTGGTATAACAATGAATAATATTAATAATATCTAATGTATACGTTTGACTATATTTACTAAAGTGCAGGTTTATAGAAGTAGAGATGTTGCCCATAGCAACCAATCAGATTCTAGTTATTATCTTTTAGAAGGTGCTAAAATATTTTTTAAATGTATAATAAAAAACTAATCAACACATGTGTAAACACATATAATGAAAAGTAAAAATACAGCAGCTAGTTTAAAATTAGAATTAGTGAAAAATCCAAACTAAACACAAGAAAAAAGAAAAAGGTGTGAAACTGCACTAATAAAAAATATATAAAATTATGTTATATAACACTAGTAGGTCAGTGTCAAGAAACATTCCTAATAATAATAAAAAGAATAATAATAATAGTAATAATTATATTAATATCAATTTAATATCAATTGTAAAACACAAACACAATATAACACACATATGTATACAGTATACGAGGGCTGATTGCCTCTGTTTTTCTGCCCCATAGGTAGACGTGGCAACGCTATGCTGGTTACTGTGAAGCTCATACATCGATGTGTCTGAACCTGTGATAGGACTGCCATAGTCTTCTTTGTTTGGTGACAGCGAGTGGAAGATCTTCCTATGTTTCATCACGGAGGATGAGGAAGACGTGTCTGTGAGATTACGTCAGAGATGTGTGATTGAAATATGTTTTAAACTTAGAAAAAGTGGAAATGAAATTCATGAAATGTTAAGGCAATCCTATGGTGGAGAAACAATTAGCTGTGCTGCGGTACCGCATTGTACCAATTTGCTGAAGAAACAGTGGTTTTTGCTCCAAAACAATAAATACCTGACCACATGTTGCTGCTGTTGCATTGGCAGCACTGACTGATATTAATGGGACAGCACTGGAACACCCTCCATATAGCCCGCACTTAGCGCCCTGTGATTTCTGGGCATTCCCAACCCTGAAAAAACAACTGCGTAGAAAGAAGTTCTCAAAAGATGATGAAGTTAAAAATTCCACAGCTGCAACACTAAAAGTGATGTCACAAAATAGTCTACTGCACGTCTTTGAATCATTGTTGAAACGCTGCAAAAAATGTGTTGAATGTGAAGGACGCTACTCTGAAAAAGAAAAGTCATCTGATCCTGAATAAAAAAATCAGTCTTGTTAGTTTTCAATCAGCCCTCGTAAATTGCACATTTTAAGAGGGTTCCATGGCGCTAAGTTGGGGTATTTGGTGTGACTACAGCATATATTACATATATGAGGACACATCTGTAAGAGGGGAGGGGGAACACATTTAGGAAAAGATACATAACTTTGACAGTAGCCATCACTTTAATTCAGAGTATTAAAAAGCATTTTATTGTTGTTGTTGTTGTTATAATTTTTATTATTATTATTATTATTATTACTTGCGCAGGGCATTTCCAACACTGAAAAAACAACTGCATAGTAAGAAGTTCTCAACAGATGATGAAGTGAAAAATGTCACAGCTGCAACACTAAAAGTAATGTCACAAAACAGTCTACTGCACATCTTTGAATCATTGTTGAAATGCTGCAAAAAATTTATTGAATTTGAAGGACGCTACTGTGGAGTCATCTGATTCAGAATAAAAAAAATCAGTCTCATTACTTCAGCCCTCGTATATTCTTACAAAATAATTTAATGTGTAGCCTTTTAAAAATAGTTCATCACGCTTAAAAGATATATATATATATTTGAGATATAGCCTCACAGGATTGTCCATTTTGAAAATTATAATCTGTGGTATGGAACTAAAGTCCCAGAAACATATTATGAGACCAGCAAGAGAAAAAAAGCTGTTTAATTAGCAGATAATCCATCTTAAAATAAAGGTTCCCAGGTGCGGCAGCCGTATATGTAATCACCCGATAGACTAGGGATTCCTAACCACTTAGCACTGCAGCACCCCTCTCACGTGCCCCGACTAATTGAACCAGTCCCAAGCTGAGCAAATATCTATGTAATCACTCAATAAGTACTGTATATAGTGGTGGGTCTAGGGGTGGGCAGGCAGGGCTATTTCTCGGGGCACATGGCCTGAGGGCGCGGCAACAATGTCCCTGCAGGTGCCATCTAATTAGAAAGTGCCCACCTGCGGTGGTCTGCTACAGCACCGCCATCTGAAACCACCGCGGCGGCGCCATCTGAGACCACCTCAGCTCCATCGCTATGATGGCCACTCATTGTTTTGCATGGTATTCTGGGAGCGGCCGCGGGAGAGGGTGGAGCAGCAGCACACTGCAGCAGCAGATACACTTTTTGCTGTGCCATGAAGCCACATCCCCTTTTTGAGAGGATGCGCGCCTTAGGTGTTCGCAGAAGAATGCCCTCTTTGATTTGTGAGTGTTTTTTTTTTTGGGGGGGGTGCCAAAAGAAACTTTCACCCTGAGTTCCACAAGGTCTAGAACAAGGTCTTTTGCCTCGCCAGGACATCTCTATATGGGAAGGACTGTCCCGGCAGTACTGTAAGTATACCTGCATACCAGTGATAAAAATGCCATAATGAAGGCAAATAGGGGCGGTATGTATCACAATGTATTTGCAATACTTGATGTATCCTTCCCTATATCTTGTGAGGTACATTGTAGGTCTTTACATGCCAGAAAGGTGTACGTTTAACTCTGCATCAGTCCCGTTGTGTTCAGCATACAAGGAAGCATCAACCTAATCTAAAAACTAAATAGGGATTTGGGTTTTGGGGTGGGGGGCAATTGCCCTTTTTTCCTACTTGGTGCAGATATGCAGCTATTGTGTAGGCATTGCAATCAGGGACTATCTATCTATCTATCTATCTATCTATCTATTTATCTATATGTCAAATTAATTGTGCTGCAACAAAGATTAATTTATAATATAGCACTGCAAAACAACATTTGATGTTTCTTGCAGCGACACGGTATATAAAGAATTGTCCTTAGGTATAATTGACTTCATATATATTAAATATTCTGCATCCATTCATTGCTATATACTGGAGGAATATAGGCACTATCACTTGTAATTATATTCCAGTCATGCACAAACTAGCATTGTGAGAGCAATGCAATTACCCAGGAGAAACATAAACTTGCATCACAGCTGCATCCAAAATGCAACATCTGGAAGCTGTTGGGCAAGCACATGGTTACTCACTTGGCATGGAGCAGCCAGCTCAGTTGTTATGTGTTAATTTTAAATCCCAGGCAAAGATGGAGCCTTCTAAATGTGTCTGGATGAGTTCCATGCATACATACACTCAGTGGTCAATCTCCAGGTGAGGATTTGTTATAATAATATGGAACTGATAAAAAAGCTTGGTCATTTTATCTTTCCCTGTGCACATCAGACAATGGATGCATTTATCCATTACTTTTAGGGCTTGCATACATAAAGGCATTAAAAAGAAATGCTATTTTAAACCACAGACAGAACTTTGCATTTTGACCTAACAAAGCATTAATTATCCCATCTCAAATCTTCCCTGCTGTATAGTATACAAATTAATCTGCTCTCCTATACATAGTACCTCTATTTACGTTACTAGTTCCTTCCTGCAAGAAGCAAATTAATGCAGTCTGTCAAAAAATAAAAATGTACAGGTCCAAGTTTTTACATTCACATGTGTGTCTTTGTTGTATTTTTCTTAATATGGGAGTCCTATATGAGACATGTAATAGTTTCTCATCACAAACAACTACAACACAAACAACTCTCTACCTTGCTGATTTATAAAGCAGGCCCAGCAGAAATCTTGAGTGCCCAGGTGTCCCCCTACCTCCAGTTTCTGCCACACTGCCTGCTCCTTGCCTTATGTATAGCCAATCTCCTCTGTCAGACTGGGAGCATGGTGCCATACTCCTAGCATATCAGATATGGAGGAACAGCAATCACTGGGATACTGACTCACAGCACATCACTCCATTATATTCAGGGAATGGGTATGTAATGCCGGCTGTCAGGATGCCTCCTATCAGAAAACTGACAGCGGCATGCCGATGGTTGGTATCCCAACAGGGGTCAGGTAAGTATACTTACCCTCCCCCTTACCCCCCTAACCCTCCCTTCTTGTATCCTAACCCTCCTCACCCCGCACTCTAATCCTACCTGTTAGTGCCTAAACTTGTCTCCCCCCTTCATGCCTAAACCTAACCCTCACCCCTTTGTGCCTAACCCTAACCCCCCCGTGGTGCCTAACCCTTTCTCTCCCCCATAGGGGTGCCTAACCCTATCACTCCCCCCTAGGGGTGCCTAACCTCACCCCCCAAAACTTAACCCTCACCCTGCTACACTCCCTAAACCTAAGCCCCCCCCCTGCAGATAATGCTAAGAGCATGGAGGACTTAGCTCGTTCGGGATGGCATTCCGGTGTCTGGATTAAGATAGGCGTCTGTATTTTCAGCACCTTTCTTAAGTCCCTTGTCGGGATTCCCCTGTCGGTATTGAGACCGGCAGCATTGCGACCACTAGTCTCATAACTACATCCCATATTCAGGATTTACTTACAGGCCATATAGGAATGGAGTTTAGGAATTCACAAGGGCTGGGGTGGAACTTTGCCAGTGGGCTGGTGTACAATAATATTATACACTAATGTGTGTGATAGATAGATAGATAGATAGATAGATAGATAGATATGTTGCATACCTCCCAACATTTGTATTTTGTAAAGAGGGTCAATGAGCTGCGGCGGGCCTGGCAGGGGCATGGCTTACTGTTTGTGGGCATGTCTTATACACCCAGTGGGCGTGCCTTGTTACACCCACTGATCTATATCTATATATATATATATTTATCTATGTATATATATCTATATATATAAAATAATCTATATCTATATATATATATATATATATACACATGTATTTAAAAGGAACAAGGTATTGAAAATTACAAAAATTAAAAACATGAACATCCTTCATCTAAATTTTTTTGGAATTTTTAATTTTCAATACCTTGTTCCTTTTAAATACATGGTTGACCCTTTTACACCATTAGTTATTACCTGCAATCTCAATCTAAAATCCTAAATGCCAGGTAGATCACCCAAGTATACCGCATGGTTACAGCCAGCCCCGGGAAAGCAGAGAATAAAACTCTGCCACTTGCAGTCAGGCAACGGTTGGGGGCGTGGCCGAGCGTCTTTTGTATTGCTAGGTCCCCCACAGCTCTCTGCAGCTTGTGGTTAGTAGTCAGGAGGGTGGGCGTCGCCCGCCGGACGTCCCAGCGTCATCACACTGATGGGCGTGCCCAGCCCTGTCGGAGCTGGCAGACCGCCGACAGCATGGATCCTTAGACGGGTGTGGTGCACGCACAGCGCGGCAAGCTCACCGCTGTGTGCGTAAAAAGCACAGCAACGGTGAGTAGATCTCCCTCACAACCTCCCCCTCGCCCGCAGGACACTGCAGCCCGCGGGCGGGACAGCTCCCAAAAAATGGGACTGTCCCACAAAAATTGGGACAGTTGGGAGGTATGTATGATACTGTATCTAAATATTATGTGTTTTCATGTAATATGTACTATTCATGTTATAGTTTACACAAGACAGCAGTCATTTTGTCTACTGTATTTTAATAAGGTTCACTGGATTTTAGTTTGTTGCATGATGGATGCTACATAGTGGGGATGTTTTATTTTATATTATTATGTAATTTGGAGCATCTGTGTCACATAGTATTTTTTTGTATTGTTTTATATGTATTTTTTTCTAAAACACTCCAGCTTATGATTTAGATGCACTGTATAAGAATATGTTACATGTTGTTTGTTGTTAGTATGCACTGTGGAGCACTGTTCACTGTGGTTCCCATGATGATATACACATAGGAAGTTGTCA
The DNA here is from genome assembly GCA_031769625.1 of Taudactylus pleione. Taxonomy (NCBI): domain Eukaryota; kingdom Metazoa; phylum Chordata; class Amphibia; order Anura; family Myobatrachidae; genus Taudactylus; species Taudactylus pleione. The sequence continues at coordinate 2,305,209 of JAUIMM010000614.1, forward strand.
GGCTTGCCAGTTTGCTCCCTCCCCCTGGGCCCTGACTGTGCTGTAGTCACTTCCGATGTCACGGCAGCATGCCTCCCAACATAACCCTCTCCAGGAGGGACACAATGCTCTGGACCTGGACTTCCCTGGTGAGAGGTGGGGCTGCAGCACAGTTCAAAATTCAAATAGGGGAGCCACACCAACTGTCATTTCACACACTGCCAAACATCACTGGCTGGGACTCACTGGCAGTTGGTGTGACTCCCCTATTTGAACTTTGGACCATGCTGCAGCCCCGCCTCTGGATCTGCCACTAATCATAAATGACCAGGGAAGTCCAGGACCAGGGCATTGTGTCCCTCCTGAAGAAGGTCATGTTGGGAGGTATGCGGCAGAGGAGGAGGGTGAGTTCTGCATGTTAGCTATTTAAGTTTGCACAGTTCTTTGTCACTGTTGTGTGTCCTGAGGAAGGGGTCTGGACCCCGAAACATCGATTAAAGCACCAGTTTATCACCTTTCTAAACAAGACTTGGAGTGCCACCTTTTTGTTCTTTCGATTATTTATATATATATATATATATATATATATATATATATTGTGTTTCATAGATGACATGATGTGGTATTTTAGACCATAGACAACCATTTAGGTGGTGGTTGAAAGCTCTAGGTGATTTTTTTAGTAAAGGTGGATTATAGTGGATTTTAAATCGATGTTGTGACTGCGGGGCTGAATCACACATTTGATTTGATTTTAGAAGTGTTAGTAAATATATGATTTAGCCCCAGAAACACATCAATTAAAAATGATTGAAATCAACTTTCAGTAAATATACCTCTACGAGAGATGTGGTATCTTAGAAAAAAAATTTTAAGGAAAAAAATGTATGCTCTGTTGTAATGACCTATCACTATCAATATTTTCTAAAGAAGCAGAGAAGAGCTGGACAATCAATGGTCCCCATGCCACTGTTTACTAGAAACAATCTATGTAGAGTTTGCACATAGCACAGTCATCAACAGTACTGCTGGCTAGTTCACGGCATATATCTGCAGTCTATAGCCTTATTTAATTTAATTATTTGCGTATACTATGTTGCTTGATTTATTAATACAGATTTTTATCAAAGGAAAAAAACAACAATATCTCTAAAATATACTTTTGTAAATAACTGGGGCAGTTATTTAATCACCAACATATATATAGACATTGAAATTAGATTGTTCTTGCGTATTTTTCTCCTTTTTTGCCTAGCAGTTTTAAAGCTAAATCATATAATTCTGCGACATGTGGCCTTCAATCTGCTCTTACCTCAAACACAATTTACTAGGTATCATTTAGATATAATTTAGTGTGTGTTTGTAGCATCTGGATTTCAGTTTGTACTTTTGTGGCATATCTTATATTTATTTCTGTCAATAAATATGCAAAAAGCAAACACACACCGACTGTATCAGAAGTATACTTTGATATTGTAGATGGAGAAGACAGGTGGCATTATATGAGCAACTGTACTGAAAATTGTCACAATGTATTCAAATGCCTAAGACAGTCATGTTTCCTGTATCAGTCAATTTACACTGGAAAAAAAAAAATGTTTATACCGAAAAATAATTCTATTCGTAAAGTATGTGTGTCCACATTGTGTGCCAGGTGTTCCCAGACACACCCTGATTTCGGTAGGACCAGTGCAACATGCTACCTTTTAGGTGACATAGGGGTGTAGTTACTAAGCAGTGTTAGGAGACAGAGTGAAAAGTGATAAGGTGCCAGCCAATCAGCTCCCAACTGTCATTTTTCAAACACAGCCTGTGAGATGGCAGTTGGGGGCTGATTGGCTGGCACCTTATCACTTTCTTATCGCTTTTCTCTCTGTCTCCTAACACTACTTAGTAACTAAACCCCATAATCTTTAGCTGCCTGGTGGGTGATCCACTGAATCTGCATCAGCTAAGCACTGAAAAATCCCCCTTGTACTAAAATAACCCAGCGCAGAGTCAGTGACTAGCTGCTCAGACGCTGGCCAGGCAGAGTTTAGTGGCTAAAGAAGGGAATGGAGTGTTTGTCCCAACACATGTTGTAGCTCTACTGTGGCTCACTAGCTCTGAGTCCCTGTATTTTAGCATTGCAGATGTCACACTGTCACATGCAGTTGGTGGTACCCATATTAATGTCCTGCATATGCAAATGTCTATTTGTATGACTATTCTTACTGCATATGCATTGTTAAAAAGGAAACACAGTAGATTCTGCACAGGAGCCATTCAGAGAAAGATGTAAGACAAACAACTACGGTAATCCTATGTGACAAAGGTTAGTGGTGACTGGTGTACACATATAACAAGGATCCAGTGGCACTCCAGAGGTGGGGCTGCAGCCAGTCCAAACTTCAAATAGGGGAGTCACACTAACTGCCCTTCCAAATGCTGCCAGACATCACTGGCCGGGACTCACTGGCAGTTGGTGTAGCTCCCCTATTTGAATTTTGGACTGTGCTGCAGCCCCAACTCTGGAGCCGCTGCTGCAAGGATCCATCCTGAAAGAGAACAGGATAGAAAAAAAACAACTCCTGTATGGGTGCACTCTTATCTGAAAAACATTTGTTATTTTAAAACATGACTTTTAATAATATATGCATATAAAGGTAAAGGAACAATGTCCTTCTATATCAATTGAATAGTAATGTGGACACACGTGGTGTCCAAGAGATTCACTGAATAAAATAAGTATTAAATATTAGTAAATTAATATAATCTCTCATGTAGTTATACTAGTTGGAAGAAAATGGTGAACTATAGATATACTTGTGTGGTGATAAATCAAATATCATACTCGGTCAATCCCAAATTTTTTTTATAGATTGCTACCAAGTCATATCAGCAGCGTAACATAAACAATTCTTTGCCAGTAGGACAAATACCATATCTCACAGTTTATGTTAAAGGAAGTATTAGAATGCAAAATTGCAACACATGTTACACTTGATTGTAACAGATGTAAAGAAATGCGCTGTTTCGCATATAACACAGAATACTCATAGTTAAACAAATCCTAAAATGTATACATATCTACAACCCAGTAAATATGGTTCTATCAAGCATTGAATATGATCCTCATACGTATAATACTTGAAACATGCATCTGTCATAAGTGGTTACTGCCAAAGAATTTAGTACAAATGCTATTTCCTTTTGTTATCACAAATATAATAGTGGCAGTGCAAACTTCAGATACAAAGAAACATGCTGGGGTAAATTTACTAAGATTGGAGTTCTATTAAGAAGTAATGTTGCCCATAGCAACCAATCACATTCTACTTCTCATTTATCTAGCACCTTCTAGAAGATAATACCTGGAATCTGACTGGTTGCTATGGGCAACATCACTTCTTAATAGAACTCCCATTTTAGTAAATTTACCCCGCTGTATTAGCAGGAATGTAAGAGGTGGACTGTACTTATATATATATATTTGATCTGTATTCGATGGACACAGACACACACTGACACAGTCACACTCATACTGACACAGATACATACACACTGACACAGATACATACACACTGACACAGATACATACACCCTGACAAAGCCTACACAGACACACACCTCTTTCACACAAATGCTGCCAGCCAAATAAATACAACGCTGTCATCATTTATTATTAAAAGTCATCCCCCCAGTCCCCCCCACCGGCACCACACACTAATACACATCTGCAGTGGGGCTCCAGAGCGGAGAGAGTGTTGGGGAAGGAGAAATCACTAACTGTCACCCTGGCGCTACGGAAGCTCTTAGAATGCAGAATAATGGGAAGACTTCCTGGGAGGGGCTGCGTGCTTCCGCTGCAGCTCTACCTACATTCAGCCCAGCCAGCACCAGCAAGCACAGTTTCCTGCTCGTTACAGTCCCCGGTCATGGTGCAATGGTGGCAGGTCGTGTGGGTACGATGACCTGGTTGGCGGTGCCCCCCTCTGCTGGGCCTGCCATGGCACCCAGGGCATGAGTCCCGCTAGACCCCCCCTAGTTAGACCACAACCAGTAAATGTCATGGCTATGGTTTATATAGTCTAGAGACCCTTTTTTCTTCATATTCCAATGTTTATCATCGTCATGTCCTGTATATGTTATGTATATTATTTTTAATCCACTACTGTTTAATATTGCTGATTTCAATAAAAACAGATTGTGCAAAAAATAATAAAAGTAGAGATTCACTTCTGCTTTAATAGGGGAGCTGCTCAGAAAGACTGGTGTGTAAGACGAGAGTGTCTGAGAAGAGAAGGACAGTACCTTACTGTGGGTGCTGTGTATACAGGCAATCATTGTTCCCAAGGGTGCTTCCAAATGCTGATGGAGGTTCAGTTGTGCATCGCTGAGACCCCCACATTTCGCTGATGGGCTTTCTCAACAAAGAGCTAATAGTGTGTCTATGCTATTACTGCCTGTGCCAATGCCAGGGTCTGCGTCGGTGGATGTAGATTTCCTGGTCTCACTGGTGCCAACCTGAGTGAGCTAAAGCTGGTCACAATGGTGATCTGAGGGAGTGTCAGGAGGCATCTGTTTTCTATAGACGTCTCCTGCAGTATATTAATATTTGCTGGACAGTTTTCTACAGCCACTTCCTGTGGCTGTACAATACCGTCTGGACCTGAATCAGGCCGTCAGTTTTTAATACAGCTTAGATTTCAATAATATGTCAGTAAAAATAATGTGCTTCCAGTAATTTTTTAAAGGGTCAAGAAATTATATTTTCAACCTTGTTCAGTGGACCTTTTCTATTACTATCTATAATTGATTTTTATTTGTCGTCTGACAGTGTAATCAATAAAGCATAATTGTTCATTTTGATGCACACCTACTGTATTCCCTATTTAGCAAGGACAGCCATTTTGTGAGCCATGCTGGGTTTGTGGATCAATAGACTAGATTACAAAAATACTCCTTATTACATCTCAACATTTAATAATAGTAATACCAATTACAAACACAATACAAAAGAGTTAAATTGTGCATGTGCCAATACATACAGAATAATGGATATTAAAAAATAATTAACCAAGTGTAATATGATATCAATACTGACTTTTCATTTTTTAGTAAATGTTTTTATATGTATAAAAAAACTCTTATATACAGCTAGTCTCAATATTCTATGATTCATGAATGCCTGGTGCAGGCAAGTGATATGTGACACATGGCTTTCTGTGTGCGACTGAATCTGTATACGAAGCACATTGGACCTTGACTTGAAAAAATCTGTGTTCTCTGCGTCATAGCATTTTGTATACAGATTCATAATCAGTCTCTAACAAATATACAAGTGTTGAATATCGAATTAATCTTTGCAGTCTCTATATGCTCTGGTTCAGGCTCCGGATGTAGCTGCTATAATTAATGGTTACTGTGCTATACTCACTGGATACAGTTGCTATGTTTCCTGGTTCAGTTCCTGGTTACAATTTACAGTACTACCATCCCTGGTTCTGTTTCCTGACAGGGCCTACTCCGGACTCTGGGCCGGCACCCGGTTGGCCATCGCTGTTCCTGTTTCCAGTCTGGCTTCCAGGTGTTCAGCGTCTATTGTCCATTCCAGCCTGAGTTGGAGGTGTCGTATAATGCCGCATCTGCAAAGCTATTTCCCTGTTGGCTGACATTTGTGTTATATCCTTTGATACATTGCTCCATTATTCAGATAATCTACATCCTGTCTAGTCTGCATCATGACCAACATCTATTCACCCATCGGCATCTGCCTAAAGTGGTAAGAACTGTGCTAGACTTAACTTGGGGTCTCTTGCCGAATACACTGAGGGGCTCTGGGCCAGTATCAATCATTGTATTTACCTGGACTCTGTTTGTGCTGATATTATACTGTGACTTTCTACCTTTACCACGTCTGCTAATTAAGGAGTGCTTATTGCGTTGGGACATTCATTTACCTACATTATGCTCTGCAAGGGACGTTCTGCATTTGATACTCTTCATAAATATTCTGTTCATGTTCACATACATCTGAAATTCTGTTTTATACATTATACATATTGAATATATACATTTCAGATTCATCAATGTGTGCTTCATTTATTATACCAATAAATACTGTAACTTTTGCTGTAAGTACACCTCGTGATTTATGCTATAACACTAATGCTTGCAACAGACATAGGCCCGTATTCAATTAGAATCGACAAGTTGGAAACTTTTCGCCTATTGTACTTTCCACTGCATTCGCCTATTTGAGAAGCGAATTTGCGGCATGCACATCCCCGCAATTCACCGTATTCAATTGCAGAAAAGGCAAAAACGCAAATAGGCGAATGCATAACAGGTGGAAAGAACTGAATAGATTGGGGGAATCCCAATCCCATAATAAGATGCACTGACACTGGAAATCATTACAGATGTGTACTATTAGCCCTAATACAAGTACTTTATGTCCTTAAGTTGTGTTAAAAACTTTGTAGAAGCACTTTTTGTACAAGTGGTGAAGAATGATAGAAAACATTTTTTTTTGTGGAAAATAAATAGTCCAGTCAAATTTAGGGTGCTTGAAAAATGGTGCTTGTATATTTTTGTGTCTCTAAAGTGAAGTTTTTAAAAATGTGAAAAATCCATCTGCTGCATGCACCTGCAATCCTAAAAACACCTGTCCTATTCATTCAGCCCCCCGAAGAAACCTATTTCGCTACTTTTTATCCTTGTGTGCCACTTTTTTCACTTTTGCCCGAAAAATGACATGTCTTTTTTGGGGTGTTCTAATGTTTTATTTTACATTTTTTTGCTGATTTGTCCCTTTGGGGGGTGTCCAAAGGGTTCTGAATCATTTCCACACATTAGCACCCCAAAATAGAGATTTTTCACTTTTTTCCGCTTGCCATTCATTGGAGAAACTTTTGTGCCTGTTTCAGTGCATTGAGTTTCCGCTTAGGCGAATTGGTCCAGGAATTGTATTTGGAGATAAGATGCAAACAGGCAAAAAGCAGCAATAGGCGAAACCTTTTTGCTGATAGCGGCTTTTTCACCTCTAATTGAATCAGGCACTCAAGGTACGCATCCACTAGCAAATAGTGGAATGACAGTACGATTACAACAATGTAATCGTACAGTTGTTCCTCTTCCCCTGCAATGCCTGCACTGAATGATATGACGTTCAGTGTAGGCACCCTCCCTCATCCCTGAACATTGTCTATCTGTCGTTATCGGCAGATTGACCAGCATGTTCAGGCGAAGATTGATGTCGGAATCAACCAGCTGGACGTTTCCGACATTTTCATGCCCGATTTGTGCACGATTAATGAGTGATTGAACGATAACGATATCGTTATTGTTCAATCGCTCATTTTAATCCGCAAGTGGATACCCGCCTTTATGCTGCACATCTACTAGCAGATGAGGAAATGACAGTACAATTACGACATCATAATCGCACCGTCGTTCCCCATACCCTGCAGTGCATACACTGAATGATTAGTCATTCAGTGTAGGCACCCTCCATCATCCCCGAACATGGTCAATCTGTCGTTATTGGCAGATTGACCAGCATGTTTGGGCGATGATTGATGTCGGAAACGACCAGCGGGAGCGCGCATCGCAGGTCGTTTCCGACATTTTAGTGCCCGATTCATGCACAATTAATGGACGACTGAACGATAATGATATTGTTATTGTTCAGTCATCCATTAATATCTGCTAGTGGATGTGCGCCTTTAGAGTGGAGTCATTCCATACAATAGACAACAAAAATCAAAGAGGGAATATTGTATTATTGTATTTTAGACAAATGTTCTAACTGGCAGTTAGTGTGTGTACGTAATATGCATATATATATATATATATATATATATATATATATAATTTAACTACAAAAGAGTGTCTGCTGCAGTTTTGCTTTGCTTTTTTCACAAATCAAGTAGCCAGAAACCATGTAGTCTGAGAAAGGAGAAGGTTTTTTAAAAAGATGATAAACTGTACAAAATAAATAATCAAGGCAGTGGACACAACTATAAGTGTAGTAAAACAGTAGGTGCTGCCCAAAGATGAGGCTAGTGAGAGTAATTGATTAGAGGGAGATATAAGAGAATGTGTATAATCATTTGGGATGTTGAAATCACCAAAGATGATGGTGGGGATGTCAACGGATAAAATAGTTAGGTTGGTAGCCATGCTGAAAAATATTTAAAGAATTGTTGTGATGACCCAGGGAGGGTGATTGATCATAGCAAGCTTCATAAAAAAGATCGTAAAACTACTAAGTGGGGCTTTTCAAGCTGCCACATCTTTGGCGGTTTCAGATGCTGGCTGTAAAGGGACAATAATATTAAATACAAAACATGTTTAATTTTGTATTTAATATTATCAAAGATGCAATATACACATACCAAGGAAAAATAATAGACAAATAAAATAAAGTGGCTGTTCTACTGCTCATCTGCAGTGAGGTGGCAGAAACTATTGTTATATTTATCTGTTTCATGAAATATTTTTTTAATAATTTTCATACATGCCATAGGTTTCACACAGTCTATTATGATATTAAATTTGGTGGTAAAAAAACTGCAAGTCACCACAGTTCCCTGGAATGACTGAATTGAAATCTTATATTTACTTTCCATCTTTTCTTTTTATGACAGAAAACTAATAAGCACAAATCATAGTAACACATTTATTTAGCAATTCCGCCATCTGCACAAAATGTATGCTTTCTATATGAGCACAGATATCAGACCAGTAAAACTTAAAAAATAACGAACATAGTGCTCTCACATATTAAATTGCTATAACAGTAGAATGCATGACTAACACATTGATTTCAAATTAATTAAAGACAGCATCCACAGAATTGCTAGGTCCAATTTCAGCCAGACTGTTACGCTACAAATTTAGCCCTTAGTTTAAGTGGCAGCCTTCAATTGAGTTGAAGATTTCCCCCGAGGAAGACTTTCCCTTAAGAAGTGTATGACTTTCAGTGTGTAGGAGTGTAGCACACTGGCCCCAGGCCTGTGTTCAAGGGCAGCCAATGACATTTCAGCCAATTAAGGTGTCGGGTCTGTGGAATGAAAAGATGTAATTGAGATGATAAAGGCAGAAAATGTTAAGTAATTACCACTACCTTTTATTTATGTAAAACCCAGGACATCTAAAACGCAGTACAGTCAGTAGTGAACTCATCAGAAATGGTAACCTTAACACAACTATAATGGGTTTTGTTAACCTCTTCAGTACCAAAAGACAATTGTGCACATTATGTTGAATTTAGAAGCATAATATCCTAATTTATAATAAGTGGAGGTGTTATTGGCTTCAGTATGATCTAAACAGAAACTCATAATTTATCCAAGGAAGTTCTGAATTTTGACATCATTTTTACATCTGCTTAAGGTGTTTTTGTAAGACTTCGCACCTTTTCCATGTGCTCAGACAAATATCTTAGGTCAACAGTCAGAACAATCAATATACTGTACTGTATTGTGTATCTCATTTAGGTTCTACTTCTGTCCACAATAATGCATATCCTATACATCTGATGAATTAAATTTTCAACCATTCAGGCAACTAACTGTTAATCAAAATTTTGCTACAAAGGACTTTAAGGTCTATGTATGTTCCAGCAAATAGCATAATAGACAATTCACTCACAAGGCTTATAATTGCTGAGAGTAAGAATATATCGAAAAAGCAGTGTACAGCTTTCACAGTAACATTACTCAAAGGTCAGCATCACTCAGACTCACTGCGTAAAAAAAAGAACATGAACACCAGAACAAAAAGTTCCTTTCTATTTAATTATTTATTCTGATGTTTAAAATAATGCAATTGTTAATACTTTTTAAATATTTATACATGGTACTTGTAGTTATCCTTTAATTGGTACTGTAAGTGTTTTCCATGTTCTTGTTTTTAGTTAGCAATTTCTTCTGAAATTTGTACAGTGGAAAAACTTTGCCCTTGCTAAATAATCAGCTCATTGGAAGCTGGTGAAAAAAGGCTGCATCTCATTTCTGTGTCTCATGTGTAAAGGCCCCCATACATCAGAGATTGATTGCAGCAATCATGCAATTTGCAATCGATTGTGTATAAAAATCTTTCCCTTTTTCAATCGATTGTGGCATCTCTGCAATCCGCAATCGATTGAAAAAGGGAAAGATTTGTATACACAATCGATTGCAAATTGCACGATTGCTGCAATCAATATCTGATGTATGGGGGCCTTTAGTTTTAAACATTTGATTACATTGTTTTCCCAGGTGTGTATCCACATATTGAGCACTTATGTGTGATTCCAGGTTTACATGAGTCTGGGTAGGCATACAAATTCAATGTAAATAAAAGCAATTAAAACACCTGAGCAGTGTCAGACTGGGGCATGAGGGCCCACCGGGGGAATGCAGTGATAGGGGCCCATACTTAGGGGTGTGGCCGGCCTTTAGAAGGGGTGTGGCCAGCCTACACAGAGGCTTGGCTAACCATTAGAGAGTGCATGGTCTGGGCCCCTTTAAATATATATGTGTATATATATATATATATATATATATATATACTGTATATATTAAGTACTGCTAGTGCATGCATGAAAATATTCCAGATTAATAACAGAAATGCATTGTGCAAATTATACCATAGTCCTGTGCAGTACAATGTAACATATGTATAATGTGGGGCCAACCGGGGGTTTCACCTGTACCCCTGTGAGCCAGTCCGACCTGCACCTGAGCATATTTGCACACTAAAAGCAGCCTTGCATAATAGTCCACTGTAGTTTCACCAGTACTATCCAGACATATAATTCATATAAAATGTGTGAACAATCATACAGGCACTTAAAGTCATACATTACTGAATAGAAATATGGAGTCCTGTATTCAGGACTGTGTGATTTTACACCTCTATAGTTGTTCACACATCTTGTTCACACACTGATTTCTTCTATGTTGGGATAGATGCCTTGGTGTACCATTGGAACTAATGCTTAGACAAGTACAGTATGGGGACTACTGTATGTGGAAAGATAATCTTTACCAAGCCCATTCTATTGATTATACATATATGTATAAGTTGAATAAATTTACTCAATGAGTGGTCTTGTTACCTTATTTATTGAACATACTGTATGTACAAATTCAATGTGTTTCTTTGGTAATCCATTTCAATTAAACAATAGGGGTCTTCAGTAAAAATATTTACTTACTACACTATACATGTGCATCCTTAGCTTGCTTCTTTTCTGAAAAAGCTCTGCATCCGCTCACAAATGAATTGCATGACTCAAATTCTGCTTTGTTAACTCCCTTTTGTTCATTTATATACGAGACTTCTGGGCTGCCCTGCCCTCTGTCCAGCTGGATGCTTACATGTAAAGCTCTTTGGCAAAAAGGTATGACAGGTTAAAATGCTATTATGGTTATTTGCAATGGGTTGCACAATGTTATAAGTGTGCAATGGTGTGGATTTCCTGTGTTTGCTATCCTTTCCCCCTAGTTGTATGTATCTGTTATCCAATTTGCAACCAAGATGCCCATATTTGTGGACACACAGAGAGAGTGTTCCCTGGGTGTACAGTAGTTAACATAACATTTAATATGCCACAGTTGCAAAGGTATCCTACATACATACCCGCCCTGTCCAAGCGGTAACTGATACAACACTTCAGCTTTGCCACTTCAATTCTAATAAACTTCACAATGATATAAAAACCAGGACAGATGTAAGAGACTTGGAACTGGGTGTAATTCAAATTTGTCTACTCAGCACAGTTACCCATGTTCTAGTATGATCAATGAAGGAAAAATAAATACATGAGAAACCTGCTTTCATTGCATATGTACTAACAATTTATTTACATTAATTTTCAATTTAGTAATCACATTGCAACACTAGGTCACAGATTTGACTATTTATCAGTTATGTTGCAAAGCTGAAGTGGTTACAGGTAAAATGCCACTTTTTTAGACTTCATATAGACTTCATATACTGTAAGCTTTGATAAGTCTTTACTATGGGAACATTGTGTTGTGCTTGTTATGCGTAAAACTTGTGTTACGCAAAAGCACATTCCTTATCTACTATAATTTCCAAGTAATATTATCAGACTATTAGATCTATTTACAACAGACCTGCTTTTTAAATCTTCCTCCTTAATTCATATTAACTTAATAAACAAGTCCATTGAGTATCAGAAGCTCAGTGTATATATATATATATATATATATATATATACTTACTACAGATTGAAAACATACTGAATACATGTAGAACCAGGCAGAGTGACAGGAAGGTAGAGAGGGGCCATCTGTAACTGGTCATGAGATTCTGAGTGGCTCAGGTCCCTCTGGCCTACTGATGCAGTCTTTCTATATCACCTAGGCCAGTCCAGTTTTGACTGTGTCTGTGCCTGTGCCACTGGAGTAATCAGCTGGGCAGACACAACATGAAGGGGGAGCCCTTTCATCATCAACTGGAACTCGATATAATAAACCTTTTTTTCTGATGCAGTGCACATGCAGCTGGTGTAAGTCAGAAGAGTTGTTGCTGCAAAGAGGATCAGGTAGGAGAGATAGAAAAGTTAAGTGTAGGCTGAGGATTCTTGAGAGATATGAAGGTGGTGTTAAGGCTACAGAAGAGACACAGGGAGTGAAGCATCTGGGGAGATGCAGTTGAGTTGAGGCTGCTGGTGAGATATTGGGGTCAAAGGCTGTTGGAGAGAAACAGGTGGGTCTGAGGCTGCTGAAGAGACATGGGAGAGCTGAGGCTCTTGGAGAAACACTGGGAGACTGAGGCTGCTGAAGAGACATGGGGGTTTTTGGCTACTGGAGAGAGAAACAGAGGTGTGAGGCTTCTGGGGAGACATTAGGGGGTGAGTTTGTGAGTTTGCTGGAGAGATACAAGTGGGTATGAGGCTTCTGGAAAGACACAGGGGAAATAAGGCTGTTGGAGAGACACAGAGGTAGGGAGAGGCTGAATAAAAACAAGGGAGGGTGGACATTAATTAAAAGTGGCACAGATGGGTTTCTAGCATATATGAGCCTGTACCTCAGGCTCCAGTTTTTAAAGGCATCTTTTTTGGTGAGCACAGCCTGCTTCTGGATCCTGATTCAGCCAGCTGCCACAGCCTACAGAGGTAGCACTGGTCAGCCAGGGGGCACAGCAGGGTGCTTTGCAGACCTACTACATGCATATGAAGGCTTTCACAATTGTGAAAGCCGGATGCTGGCAACAAAGAAGCTGGAGTGGTGATTTCATATATTGTGATAAATGGGCCTCATTGTCTAACCAGGGAGGATCGATTTAATCAGAGGTTCCCCTCTGCAGAGAAACCACCATAAAGGTAAGAAAAGACCTACAGGGGGCTAAAATATGAGTTCATACAGCAAATATTTCTATTCCGGACTTGTGCAAAACCTTTGTGTTCTCATAAAATTCTTGGACAACAATTCAGAATAAAACTAAAATGGCAAGAAATAAATCTAACAGTATAAAATAAGATCAGGTTTTATTTTAATATGTATGATATCTAGGGACTCAAATAGCTTCAACTGTGAATTTGGTACTACCATAATTTCCAGCATTCAGTAAAAGTACTAGAAGTATGCATAAGATGAAAGGTGGTTCCAGCACTTTCTTTGTCCTTTTCCATGTTTTTGTTTGATAGTGATCTCGATGAGTTTATAGATATGTAAAAAAATAAAATAACTATCATATAATACCATTGAGAATTTTTCTTTTTTTTACAATTTTGAAATACACTCACCATATATTGCTGAGTGATAAGCGTTAAACAAAATTTTCATTGTGGTCCTATGGTGGTTACAAAAAGTAACATGGATCTGGATGTCTTTGAGTCACTCCAGATTGATATGGATCGGTGGGGGGGAAACAAATGAGACAAGCTACCATCGTACAGATCAATAAACCCAACACAAGGTGCTATAATGTTAGGTGGTATACTCACCTTGAAAGGGTTATAATAAATGCTTTGGACATTTAATTATAAAAACTGATGTCCATCGATTTAGTGAGGATGGTATGGTCCTACGTGTTGATCTCCAGATTGAAAAAAATGCCCGATGGTGAAATATAACTTAAACAATACAATATTTTGTATTTTGTTAATCTACAATAGTGGTGTCACATAAAATGTTCCATTTTATGACAAAATATTTTGTTAAAAAGTATACAGTACAAAAAATATAGTTTAAAATTTATAAGATGAAAAATTGAATTTATTAAAAAAATAATAAAAAATAAAATAATTTGTAAAAATAATAAAGAATTGAAATAGTGGAGAGAACCAAATGTGTGGTTACCTAGCAATGTATATCACAGAGTTAACGTCTGCTTCCTCACCCCCCTCACTCATTATCAAACAAAAACTCGGAATAGATCACAGAATGAACTGGAACCACCTTTTATCTCTTTAACTGTCTTCTGAGGGGCATTGTTGAAAAGCTGTTCCAAGCTGCACGTCTGGATCTACCTTTGGATCCAAAAGGGAAATTGGCACCAGTCTTATGCATCCCTGTGCATAAGATGACACAAATTTCTCGGTAATTTTTAAGAAAAAATACAGAGAATGGAAAAAATAACATAATGCAACACTACTTGAATACTTTTAGTATGAACGATATGGATATTTTAGATGTCACACAGACACACTAATATCATCATTGAGTGGCAGCAACAAGAACCATCCAAACAAGATACATAAATAAGATAATTTTGCAGCATGCCCAAAGATTTGGTTAAAATATCACTATTGTCAGCCTATTTGTAGAGGCAACTGCTAACAGTGCCTGACTTAGGCATGAAGGGCCAAATCAGGGAATGCAATGGTAAAGGCCTGTAATGTACTCCACTGAAGTGTCATTGCCAAAAAACAGAAGAATTGTGGCCAGCAGTCAGAAAGTTATGGCCAGCCATTAAAGTAGGCATGGTTATCACACAGAAGACATAGCTAACACCATTTTGTAATATACATAAAGGGAACAAATACCTTGCAAACAAAAGCCACTCTATAATGTACAAAACATGCCATACTACCTTGGTCACTGGTAATAGGGTTTTCAAACTTTGAGAAATCTACCTCAATTTTGCATGAGGAATCTCTGTGGCCCACAGAGTTTAAAACTCTATTAGTGCATGTGTTCATTAGGTTTTGAGCATGATGAATAGGATACATAATATATCAAAAGTTCAGAAATTAGTTGCTACATTTGCTCAACAAAATTATTAAAATCAGAAGGTTGTGCTTACCTGACTTACTCAAGTTAATTTATTTGGCATTGTTCATTATTTTGTCAATGTCACTTCTGAATGGCAGCCACCAGGACTCCATTCATTTCAGCAGAAAAGAAGGAGTGTAGTAAGGGGTAACAGGACAATGTACAGGGCAAGACAAACTGTGTGTTATGATGGACACATGAAAAACAGTTTTGGTGGGATGGTTGAAGATGATGAGGGATAACTATATAGAAAGAGATACAGGGAGACAGACACAAAAATTTTGAGAAAAATGTACGGACATTACTGTTAGAGATAGACACAAACACAAAGGGGAGTGAGGATATAGACAGATGGGGAAACAGTGGTGATCATACAAAACAGATAGACAAACATAGGGGGGTAGAAATAAGTAGACACTCAAAAAGAAGAAACAAGATGCATACACATGCAAAAGTCAGAGGTACATATGGGAAGACAGAGGAATAGAGACTAGCACAGAGAAAGGGAAAATACACTGATACAGACATGGGAAATGCTAAGACATTGGCACAGACAGTAGAAAGATAGATGCGGACAATGACTAGGCAGAATGGCTGACAGTCAGAAGGACATAGAGCATGGCACAGACAGGGAAATGGCAGAGAGGCTGACACAGAAGGACAACAATGTTCTCAGGTACCATAGCCCAGTGGAGTAGGAGGAGTAGAGATGGAGTCAGGAGGCATGCAGCAAATGTTACAAAAGTGGCTTACCCCTGCCCCTCTCCAGATAAAGTGCCCTAAATATGTCACTGGCAACTGAGGAAAACTGGGTGTGGAATTCAGCAAAGCACATCTCTATCTAGGTAATTTAATTTTTCTTCATTTTAGTTTTTATTTATATTTATGAAAAACAGCAGCATCTCCTGTATGTTGTGTCCCCTGCCAGCTGCCCGGTCAGACCATCCCTTGAGCATCCATTTGATAGGAAGTTTGGCCCTCATGTAGTGTTTCCCACCTGGAATTTCCCCAGTGATTCATGCAACCCTGTCAGATTAATGCTTACAATTTTCAGTAATCAAAATCTTGCAAATGCAACACAATCAAATGATTCGTTTTCAGAGAATGTAAAATAATACTTATGTACCAAATTTATATTGTACAATTAATCTAAATACCTCTTCCTTTCTCAAATGATTCTTCAGAATAGATAACTACACATGAAACCTAATTTTTATATTAAAATTAACCATAAAACTCTAACCTTGAGATGGATGCAGTGTCGATGCCGCATGCAGTTTACCTATGTTTTAAGTCTGCGTATGTGTCTCCGTCGCACTGCGCTTATATCCCATTTGTCTGCGCTCAGAGAAGCAGTACAGAATCCTATGCAGGGTCTGTGAATTTTAGCAGTTGTTCCTGGAAGTTAACGGGGGGGTGGCTAAGCTGACGTGAGCATGATGCTGAAAGCCGCTCACACAGGAGGCCATACTCAAACGGAGAAACTGCACATGCCATTGGGCTGGTGTTAGTTTCAATGGTGCAACCGACGGTGTGACTAAAGTCACGGAAATGCACCATCACAAAACACTGCAAGCTGTCATCTCATCTGCGTGAAAATTGACCACGACATTAGCATAAGATGCAGACGCAACTGCGTCAAGATATGCGGCCGCGGCCAATTCAGAACCAGGCCATAAATGATAATGTTTAACAAATAAAAGCAATAATTCTATGACTTACACACAGCAACATACACAATTTGTTGTATATAAGGGTCCAGTTGAATTGAATCTTAGATTTATTGAATTATTAAGAATAAGAATAAAAATAATAACAATAATATTCTCTATGTCACTACAATATCTTCTTATAACTCTTTTTCTTGAGTTAAAAAAAACAATACAGTCTTAACAGAAATTACTTCTGTAAAGATAAACTTAAACACAAAGGTTCTGTCATTAAAGATTTCATACAGACGTAGCCCACACAGATAGGGTGTAAGGTCTCCAAACCCAGAAGTCCCTTGCTGTATATTTAATTAATAGGTGGAGCAGCACTTTGAGGGGCCCTTTCATTTTTGATTCAGCAAGAATTCCCCTGTGATCCTCCAGAAATATGCACTCTTTCTGTTATCCCAGTCTTTTTTATTAGTCATCTCTCAGGAATCATATAAGTCTGCTGAAATATTCATTACAGGCAGTACAGATGTAATGTGTGACAAGAAGAATTTTCTATGGCAGGAGATAGACAAGAAGAGCAGATGATGCTTACAATGCTGTTTAAAAATAAAAGTAGGCGTTGTAATTGCCTTTAAACATTGTAAAATAAAATACTCTTCCCAATATTTAAATAATATTCTAAAGAAGTATCAAAAATATTTGAAATTAAATACGGATGGGTTTTGCTGTAATGAAAGCTACTGTATACAGGAGCAATGCCTTTCCTGTATATTTTGAAATATCAGTGGAAGATGCCTAATTTGCTAGTAAATATGAAAATTGTTCATACACTGATATAGAAATACACCACCTTGACTGTTAACACCATGAATAAAACCATATTCACTGTTTGCTAAATAAATATTAATAGCTACTGATTGTGAAACAATACATTTTTTAAAAAATACATCTTTTGCAATTGGTATGTGCTATCTATCTATCTATCTATCTATCTATCTATCTATCTATCTATCTATCTATCTATCTATCTATCTGCTATCTATATATGTGCTATCTATCTATCTATTTATCTATGTGCTATCTATGTGCTATCTATCTATCTATCTATCTATCTATCTATCTATCTATCTATCTATCTATCTATGTGCTATCTATGTGCTTTCTATCTATCCATCTTTGTGCTATCTATCTATCTATCTGCTATCTATCTATGATCTATCTATCTATCTATCTATCTGCTATGTGCTATCTACCTATCTATCTATCTGCTATGTGCTATCTACCTATCTATCTACCTAACTAACTATCTATCTATCTATCTATCTATCTATCTATCTATCTATGTGCTATCTATCTATGTGCTATCTATCTATACACATTACTATAACAGACCCAGATGCCCATCCCCCTCGCGTCTCAGTAACAGCGCCCCCCCCCCCCCCCCGGTTGCTCTTCGATTGATAATATCCAAGAAATTATTAGGAATGTTACACACTGCTAATCTGCGACCAATATTAAAACTCTTGTGATGTTAAGGAAGAATACAAGTTAAAGTACTTTAATTAGATATCAGATTATGGCTGCTATTTACTAATGTGCAACAAAGATTTTTTTTTTATTGCAATTTATTACAGAAATTAAAACTCTTGCATTACTGCAACTTTTTTTAAAATATTGTCAGAGCACCTGAAAATACCACCCTGGTGACTCTGGATGTCTCTGCCCCTGTGTGAACCAGCTTTGCTGGTTTATACTGTACATCACGCATAGTGGCATTGGAGCACTAACTTTAATTTAACTTATATACAGAGGCGCAACTAGGATATTTGGCACCTAGGGCAAGATGAAAAATTGCGCCCCTCCCCCCCCTTCGGCGCTCAAGTCAAAAGTGGACATTGCTAGCTGACTGTATTTTAGATTAATAATAACGTGTAGTAGCTTGATATAGTTAGAATTCACAACATTTCACTGTATAAGCAGGTGTTGCATTTGGTAAGGTAACTCTCTGCAAAGCATGAAGGTGTTAAGTTCAGTTCCCAACTATGACTGTATTTTAGAGTAATAAGAATGTGTAGTAGCTTGATATAGTAAGAATTCACAAGCTTTCTCTATAGTAGCAGGTGGCTCAATTGGTAAGGTGACTGACTGCAAAGCATGAAATGAAAGGTTTAAATCCCAACTATTTTTGAAATAAAAGGTCCAGTCGAAAGGACTTTTCGCTTTGCTGGACTTTCGCCGACATTGCTGGTTTTCAATGCGAAAATGTATCGCACGCATGCCTGCTTTTCTTCTTATTCAATTAGAAATCGCTGAAAACGGGACCCGGCGAAACTCTAACATGCGAAAAGTACTGTCAGTTTTGGGGAAATCAGGCTGACACCCTCCAATAGATGCACTGAGATTGGGGATCACGCTAAATACTCCAGAATAGCCCTACTGAAGGTATTTGGGGTACTTACATGCTCTCAATAGCTGCTATTTAGCGTCTTTACATAAGTGGTGAAGAACAGCATTTAGCAGGTTTTTATTTTGTGAAAATAAGTAGTCCCAGAGAATTTGAGGTACTTGAAAATGGGTGTTAGCATATTTTTAAGTTGCTAAAGTGAAGTTTTAAAAATTGTAAAATAACCACCTGCCTCAAGCACCTACAAACTTAAAAACACCTGGGGCATACTTATGGATCCTCCTGGAGTCTATTTCGCTAGTTTTTATTTTTTGTCCCCCAACTTTGGACTTTTTCACCACCAAAATGAAAGTACTTTTTTGGGGGGATCTAAAGAATTTGTTTAACTTTTATTGACGCAGTTTACCTTTGAAGGACTGTCCCAAGGGTGCAAGGTGGTTCCCGCAGCTTAGCACCTCAAAACCCCAATTCTGCACTTTTTTTCAACACCTATTCATAGGCGAAACTTTTTCCGTACCGACGAAAAGTCTTCGGAATTGAATACGGAGGAAACTTTTCGTCACTCGCGATACTCTTCCACAGAAACTGACTTTTTGCACCTGATTGAATACGCCCCTTTGCCTGTGTTTTAAATTAATGAGAATGTAAAGTAGTTTGATATTTTTATAATTCACAGACTTCCCTTCTAACAGCAGATAATGTAGCTCAATGGTAAGCTGTCTGACTGCAAAGCATAAGTGTACAGCTTCGATTCCCAGTTATGACTGTATTTTTAAATGTGAATATGACTGAAGGGGAGAAGATGAGATCAGACGCTGAGAGGAGATGCTGGCTCGGGAATCACAGAGCAGGAAGCTACATTGCAGAGGGATGTTTCTTGTATAACGGCAAATTCATGTTACGCGGCTGTGCCTGCTAAGGCACGTGCCCTGCTCGACCCCCCCCCCTAGTTATGCCACTGCTTATATATATAAAAATATCAAAATAAAATATTATACTGAGATTACAAAAAGAATAAAAGCATTGTTTAAATAAGAAAAACATCTGAGATGGTAATAGCACTATTGTTGTAATTCTGCTGAATATTCCTTTTAAGGGCCTGATTCAAATTTGGGAATAGAGCAAGTAACTGTGCATCTGTAGAAAACCATGTTTCACTGCAAGGGGTAAAAATGTGGGGTAAATACTGGCTGCTTTTGCATGTAGCTGCTTCAGCTCATCATCACAAGCATCGGTCGTGATGGTTGCTACTTTGGCCAGGCTGCATATGCCAAAACTTACTCAGTCTGGCTGGCTCCTGGATACTTGAGAGTCCAGAAAATCTGCATCCTACGACACAAACCCTGGCCTCTAAACTCCCAGGAACCAGGAGCAAATTGCCCCCTTCTCTGGAACACAGCCCAACACCACCGAATCCCTGCCCCCAAATGGCTACAGCATGTCAATCATGTAGCTTGGGGGCACTGTACTCACTCTGCACTACTATAGTACAGGTCCTGTGGATGGCAAGACCCACAAACATTGGATATTTACAGTAAGTGAAATATTGGCTTTTATGTTTATGTACATATATTTGAATCAGGGCCTATGTTTTATGACCATGCCCAAAGCCAACAGACATTTTGCATATACAGTCACCTAGCAATACAAAAAAAACCTTGCATTTTGGCACTGCACTAGCCTGTCTTATAAATCCACTATTGTGTCTTAAACATATCCTTAATGAAGCATGAATTAATAAAAGTTATTGCATTTGTGGTCTTTGTGGCTTAGTTCCTGCTGCTACCTTTTTAAGGTGCCAGTTATTCGTTTACTTTGCTGTCAAACTGAGTGTACATTGTCAACAAAGATCATATATTTTTTCAACTGATGCCAAAAAACAGGAAAGAAAAGCAGATTGCCTTTGTCTCCGTTTATCATCAATGGGCGCATGCTACGACCCGGTGACTTGTTTATAGATTTTTTATCGACTTTTATTGTTTTTTGCTTTCCTCATAAAAGTGTCACCTTCATTGTGACTTCTGTGACGGATGTCCCTATGATTTCAGAGAAATGACTCCACCGGGAGATTCAGCAATATTTTAGAACTTATTTACTGTATCTAACGGGCAAAAACTCTCTTTTTCACAGACTGGCTGTCAGTAAATAAACACCTAGTGCACATAACATGACATATTTGCATACTCTTGACCAGGAATGCATATATATGCATTATAGCATTGTACAAATAAGATCTTAAGATTGTGTGCTATGATGAAAAAAGTTAAGTGTTTCACTAGTAAATTGTAGCAGTTGTATCTATCAAGTGAAGAAAATAACTTGTCTTTTTTTAGAAAAAAATTGTAAGCACTGTGGAGGTTATTCGGGAAGCACAATACGTCTACTGTGTACTGTAGAATCAGACTGGTCTAGATATGTATCTCCATTTCTGCAATTAGATGTCTGTCGAGCTGCATTGGTTTTGCAGAACAAAATCATTAGGTGGAGTGAGAACATTTTTTGCAAAGAATGGAGCTGGCTAACCATTGGTTCAAGATTTTGGAGCAGTGCAGAATGCAGATTTAATTTTGCGATGTGAGATTATGAAAATCAAATTAAGGAATGAGTGGAAGGCCCACTTTTAAGGTCATTCCTTACTGTGCAGTGGAAAACCGGGTGTTGTTGTAGGTACAGATAAGTTAGGTGTAGATGGTATCTTACAGCTGATCATCCTTCTTCTTTGGTAATGACTCCACGAGCTTTATCCACCTCAGGCCCCAAACACACAGTAAAATGTCACAATGTGACAGCCTTGGAAAATATAATAATCAAGGCGATTTAGTAAAAGGGGGTAGGAGTACGTAGATTCAGGGTGGGTCACTGTATGAAAATAAGGAGCAGCATACATATGATAGGAGACTGTAGTATGAAACGGGATTTAACTATTTCAACACAGTAGTTTGCAATACAGAGAATAGGCAATGGGCAAAAACTCTTTCCAGTAGTAAAATGGGCTTCTTTGGTTATAACTAGAGAAAGTGCAAATTCTCAATTGCACTTTCAACATCCTATATTTAAACACACAATTACCCTTTGCAAAGCATAGATATACAGTTATAGCAAAAAAGATTATTACTCAGCAGAATTAACAAAATACCTCAAAACTGTTCAGTATTTACTCTAAAGTGCACATAAAGATCTCACTGTTGACGGACAAACACTGACCTATATGTAGGTTTGATGTATTTGTAATCCACATTTGGTAATTGCAATAAGCTTAGCATTTAATACTATTCTTTCATGATTTCAGGGAGCAATAGCTTTGTCTTTCCAATGATAAGGCACAATGGGGCAGATGTATGAAGGTCTGTGAAGTGATAAAGTGGAGAGTGATAAACAAGCAGCCAATCAGCTCCAAAGTGACATTTTTCAAACACAGCCTTTAACATGACAGTAGGGAGCTGAGTGACTGGACGGTTATCACTCTGCACTGTATCACTTTCCAGAGCTTCATATATCTGCACCATTATCCCAAGTATCTCCAGCACTGCACAGTATTAATATATCAGTCCCAAAGAGCTCTTTAACTCAGCTTAGTATAAACCTAGTATAAACACAAAATGGCTGCCACTCTCTGCACAGGTAAACTCAGGCACTGTTTATTTAGTAGATCAAACAAGATGAATATCATGCTGTTTTCTTAAACTCAGTCTCTTGTACAAGCCATGATTACAGAGTATTTGATATATAGCAGATCTCAGTATCTCTCAGGACTTCTCAATATCTGTCAATAATTAGTATCTCTCATACACTATCGCAATAGCTATGTAACAGTTTTCAGTAGCTCTCAAACAGTTGTCATTAAATCCTAAACAATTCTTAGTAGTACTGCAGCTCCGAAGGGACATCTCCTCTTTAAAGCTCTTTTACTCACACCCTCCATGGATCTATATTGTGACTCCCACTGCTGACACACTGTCTCCAGTTCTCATCCTCAGCTGGTGCTTGTGGTCACTCAGCACACCTTTAGCGGATACTGAGGGGTCTATTTACTAAGTAGTGTTAGGAGACAGAGTGAAAAGTGATAAGGTGCCAGCCAATCAGCTCCCAACTGTCATTTTTCAAACACAGCCTGTGAGATGGCAGTTAGGAGCTGTTTGGCTGGCACCTTATCACTTTTCACTCTGTCACCTAACACTGCTTAGTAAATAGTCCCCTCAGTGACTTTTGTCACTTACCCACTTATGTGATACGCTTTGCTCAGTCTTTTGTCTCTTACAGAAGACTTACGGATGCTCATCTTACTCTTTACACCACTCCTTGGGTCTCCTGGTCTCATATACAACCACAAAAACTTTGTTCTATTGCTGGATTGTCTCAGTTTTGTCATGTAACAGCTCCAACTAGTGGCAGCCTCCTATATTGCAATGTCCATTGGCTCCTGTGGGAGCCAGGGATATCACACACATGGCAATTTGCACTTCACAGATATATTTGTATTTTGCATCAGATCAAATGCTTTACATTTAATAGGATCCATTTGGTGCATCTGATATGTAATTTTGCCATTTAAAAGAGTTTCTAGATACTCTAGACTACAAGTAATATAATGACAATTTATATTTAATAAAATGGGCAATGTTTTATATAGACAGTCACTATCTTCCTTCACTTTCATAAAAGAAAAGTCTTCATATCCCATTATTGACTACTTGTTTGGTGGTGGGGAGTAGTATTATTTACATAATGTTTGCACATGTGCCATGATTTATTGCATGCATTGAAAAATGATCTCACAAAGATAATGGATATATTCATGATAATTAGAGACACTACTATCTATTTTGAGAGATCTGAAATGTACAGCATGCCCCTTTGATAAGTTTACATTCTTTCTGACAGACATTTTACATGTACAGTATACGACTGCTGTTTATCAAGCAGAACATTAAATGCATAATACACTGCGTCCATATTGTTAGTTAACTTTATCATCAGTTAATAAACTGACATTTTTTTATTCAAAAATTACTACATAATTCAATATATATTGACAGATTATTCAATTTAAAATGTTAAAATTCAGTAAAATTTCAGAGTTTTGTTGCTGGCTAACTAATTTGTTAATCATTACTGGTTTGTCAAATTATGGTAACTAAAAAGCACCAATTAGAGAAATGGACACTCTTATCCCTAGATACATAATTTCCTATGGGGCTTGCTCCGCAGCAGCTATCAGACCATCTTGCTCCGTCAGTCATTGTTTTCGCCAGCACTAGGGGATTGACTAGGAAAGTTCTGTTTTACTTGCAGTGTTGGAATACACCCCAGGATGGTTGGGAATTTGGGGAGGGGGCAAGATTCCTATTTGTCTTTGTTACTGATTTTATTTTAAAGACTGTTATCCCTTTGAGATTGGGACCAGTGCGGAAGTTTAGTAGTCCCATATATTTTATTTTAGTTGTGAAACAGAATGGAATTCCTAGCAAAACAATGAATATAATTTTTGGATTTTCTTAAATTTTTTTGATTACCATCAATCAATTAACTTTGAGCGGCTTCTAACTCTTGGTACCAGGGTCCTTGACTATGATGATGAAAGAAGCAGCTGGATACACACTGACAGATACATTGGCCGATCAATTGATTGGCCAATGAATCTGCTGCCCATTGGGCAGTGTGTACCCGCGATGTCAGTGAACGTTGGCGTTCACTGACATATCGCATTGGCTGTTCTGCACAGACACACAGCAGCAGCCGCAGGGAGGGGCTGGAACATGCCCCCGACACGCCACCTGGTCACCGGGACCCGCAGCAAGACAGAGATGATGGCCGTTCAGTGTGTATGAACGACCATCATCAGCATAAATATCTGCAGATCATTCGAACTGCAGATGTATCTGTCAGGTGTGTACCCACCTTAACTAGTAGAATCAGATGTGAATATAATTAATGATTAATGTTTACCACAGAAATATATGATGTGAGTAAATTAAAATGAAATTAAATGTAAATATAAATAGTTCATGCAATGCATGTATGTTACTAACATTTGCTTGATTTCTTTGGCATTATTAAAATATACACATCACAATGGAAAGTCTTACATTACATCACCTTGGTCATAGGATAACATAAAAAAATGTAGTTATCCCACCCTGGTTTTGCAGTAGAAATATATTTATCAAATAACCCAGCTAACTGTGCTTTTAGCCTTGTCTCTGCTTTTATAAACTCACAGCATGATTCATAAATGGAATTGATAGCTAATACACATTGCCAAACCTTTAACCCAAGCGTGGGGTCACTATTGTTCTCATAATGCAGTAACCAAGCATTGCTGAATGTTCAACTTAACAAGAACACTATTTGCTCTTCATGGGGAAAAATCTCTTAGCAGTTATTACTCTTGGTCCAACCTTCTGCTGATAAACAGACGAAATGTCAACAGAAAAGGAGAATTTCATCTACTTGGTGTCAGTCACATTGAACATTACAATCAGTGCTCCACTGACTTAGGCTTTTGGTTTTCATTGATCAGTGGCTTTATGATTCTTATGCCTATTATTTCATTATCAGATACCTCACCTAAAATAATAATAATTCTATTCTCAAGCATTTTCAGGGCTTCCCATAACGTACTATCATTTGTTGAGGTCAAAGACAATGTCACTATTTGCCACAAATCTAACCTGTTATTTTTGCCCCAGAACACCCATTCCCTGGAATAACAGTAATGGTTTGGAATGGCTCCTCTAATTCTGGCACTTTTTAGAAGCTAATATGGAAATGAAGTCACTGCGAGTTCAATGTAAGTAATGGGGGCATTCTTCTTGCCACCTTTACTTAATTGAAAAAGATTTTTGGATGTGTGAGACTTTTCTCCTGCTGCATTGGTATTCTGAGACTCTTTGTAGTCTGTCTTCAAGCTTATGAGCAGATTGAAGACAGGCTGCAAAGAGACTCAGTAGACCGAGTAGCATGATAAAAGTGCCCCATCAATGAGAAGAAGGAGGACAATGTTACCAGAGGGACCAGCCAGAGCAAACACCTGAGAGACCGCAAGATTAAAGACTCCTCTCCTGCAGCTGCAGTGGTGAGTGCAGTGCAGCTAGGAGGAGGGATGGAAGTGGAGCTGGCAGTAGGCTACTTGAGTTCTGCGGAGCTTTGAGCCATAGCAGGGAAGAATCTAAATAGATCCCCTCTGCTGCACAAGCTGCCATATAAACATGAGCTCGTGAAAACATTTGGTGCTGTAATGTGCGTAGTAATTGTTTTTACATATGATATCATATCTTAACTACTTGTTTATGTTTTAATATCTAAACCATTAAATGGTATTTTCTATTCAAAGCCTCCTGTTTATTAATAGAGTGCAAACAGTTTTTCATATTGATTGTCCTTATATTGGTTATTAAGTATCAATACCTAGCACAGTAATCATTGTATTTTATATTCAGAACTTGATGATTTACATAATTTCCACTTACCCATACTAAATTATGGGAACTGTGGAAATTATCGGGGGAAAAATTGTAACCAGGAGATATCAGTGATGTCTCTTGCGTTACACAGTTAATGAATGGCCTTATAATTTAATTTCTACAGAAGTAGGTGAAAATGTTAATTCTTTATTTGTTTTGGTTTTGGTTCTAATTCATATTTGTGTTTTGGTATTTGTTTTGATTTGCCAAAACCCTCCTCATGTGTTTTGGTTTTGGATCTGTTTTTGTTCCAAAAAATGGTCAAAGCAGCTAAAATCACATCATTTTGGCCTGCTTTTGTTCCTACAGTATTATTAACCTCAATAACATTAATTCCAGGCATTTCCACTCAGTTTTGACAACCTCACAGCTCATAATATTGTTTTCAATTTTCACCAATATACTGTAGGCCAAAGGCTGCAGCAAGCTGGCTGGCTAAACTAAGCAATAGAGCAATGGCACAAATGTACAGCAATTTAAAAGAATATACTGTAGGACATCTATGAAACATTGCAAAACTGCCGTGGTGGACAGGATGGCAGTTTAATAAACTATAAAAATGTTTGTTGGCTATGCATAAAGACAGTCAGCAAAGGCCCAAATAGTGCAAAATGCAATGAAAATAAGTGCAAGATGGAATTATCCTTGGGCCCTCCCACCCATCCTTATGGTGTATATTAAAATAGACATGCACAGTTTAACAAACCAATCACTTCAGCCACAGGGACTGCCACTTTTTTGGCTGAAATGAATGACTTGTTTGGGCCCTCACAAAACAAGCTACCAATGGGCAGCTAACAGTCTTGTTAATCATGGGATTAAGGCAGCTAGCAGTGTTGTTGTTAATGATGGGTAAAGGCAGCTAAGCTGACAGCGCTGTTATCTCTACAGTACCAAGACGTCATCGTCAAAATGTCATCATCATTATCATCCTCACCCTCATCAGTGTTTGCATCATCTTCACGCAATATTAATTTATCCCCGCTGGAAGCCACAATTATCGAAGTCTCTGTACTTTAACATAATTGCCGATAAAGTTCTTCCTCATGGAATGTATAGTTCATTTTGATGAACAAATTTTTTTTCACATTTTGAAATAGTAGCCTCCTATGCCGATGACTGACTTCTCTGTGATTAAAACTCTTTTGAAGTACACACTGGAGTATGGGCAGCTTAAGTAAAGCAAAGCTGGTAGTCAAAGGGACATGTCTATTTGTACACTGTCATTAAAATAATCCTCCACCATTCTATGGATGGTGACTGTAGCAGATTACATTACAGTAGAGATTTCATGTTATGTGGGCCACAGACAGCATCTCCTGAATGCCCAGGGGTGAAAATTCCCGGTGGGCCTGTTGGTTGAGGGGCTTCTTAATTGTGGCTCCACCCACCGATTCATGTCACCCAGCTTTTTACTTTTTTTTATTTGCATATTAGGCAGGCAGCTGCTTGTCACTGTGTCACCTACCCGTGGCTGAGCCCCTCTCGTGAGTCATTTTTAGTTTGCCCAGTACCGCTTGTCCACATATCCTAGGTTAAGTGGCCAGTGGTACAATGGCATTTTGTTTGACAAGAAATAATTATTATAACGTCCTGGTACAGGTAAGGAATTGCTTTTCTGATAATATGTAACTGAGATGGAATTTGGTAGCGGAGACACAGGACCTTAATTAACTGTCTAAAACCACTTGTATTAATGGCAGATATTTGATGCAGATCTAATACTAGCACATCCATCAAGGCTTCAAATGTGACAGCTGTCATACTTGCTTCCTATTGCCCACCAACTGCAATACACTGCGCAGATAATATTAAGGCAGAGGCCCTTGACCTACTGACTGTTAGTGTTAGACCGTCTTAAACACAGTATCATGGCCTGAAGTTTTTTGAACACACACTATTATTTTTTTAATACCACACACAAGTAATAATATATAATATAGATGTTCCTGCACTATAAAAGATAAAAAAATAATGTTTTGCTGACTGCCTTTCAAAAAACTAGCTTGTGCAATATTTACTCTAAGCCCAGGAGATAGGGACATGTGGGTGCCACTTTCCATCAAACAGTGTCGCTTTGAACTTCAAGTTGAACTTGAGAAATGTTGAACTTGAACTTCCTCTGCAGTTCTGCTGTTGTAAACCTCTGGCTGTCCTATGACAAATGGCGCCCGAATCACCATGGGAGGGACTTATATCAGATCCAAAACATGTAAGATCTGACACCAGGAAGATGACGTTTTGCCTCGTTTTGAAAACCGAAAAGGGGGGAGATCCAAGTTGGGGCTTGGATCCGCTCAGATCAGGTTACCAGGTTTTCATTCCAACCAGCCAGATTGGACAGTTATATAACAGAAAATTGTATAGTGGATGCCCAGCTATAGATAGACAGACAGACGACAGACAGACAGACAGATGTCAAGTGCATTATTGTTGGCAAGTTAATGCCTCACACATTAGACTAGCAGTGATGATCAACTACATCCATTAAACACATGGAGGAAACGGTACAATAGTTTGGTGAAGCAGCAACCATCACACAACACTATTTGGAGTTGAACAGAGGACTCCTACAAAGACCTTTTCACTATTCTAAAGCAATTGGAGCATACCACATGCACTGTGGTTAGTTCTGTTAAATATACTTACAAGCATCTGCAGTTCTAAGGAGATAGTACATTAAAATTTACTTTGCAGTAAACTGCAAGATTTACCAGTTGTAACATGAATAATCTGTGGTGCCATTCACACCTAACTAAGCTGCACTTCAAAAGTCCTTCAAGTTAGCACAGCAGTATCCAGTACATTCTAAGCAGCTTTGAGGGAGCTGAAAAGATAACTTTATTCAGAAAAAAACTTATGTGATCTATATGCTATGAAAATCAATACAGTATCCCTGTAAGTTAATTTTTATAAGTGAGCCAGAATAATTTGTATGTTTCCACCTATAGTTTGTTAGAAATAAAGAGTCTACTCATTACTTACTGTAATACCAAAAATGCCTATAGGCCTGTTTCAGGCCTATTTACTAAAAAAAAAAAACAATAACAAAATTAAACAATGTGCAGTCTCCTAACAATTCTGGCCGGCTGCAGCAGGCAGTGACTCACTGCACCAGTGGCCAGTCTAGGTCCTTACTGCACATACATAAAGAGGCATTGCTAGGTTACACATGTGAGCTGCACTTGGAAGCCCAGTAACAAGCTTCCACTGCTGCTACAGTATCTTTGTTAAACTGGCTTGCCCTTGACTTCCATGAGAGATCCAGTGAAAGCAACTCACTGCCAGCTGCTGGGATTTAAAAATTGGAAGAAGCCCTACAGGGTACATCTGACAATAATGGACATTATTGCTGGATTTATTGCTCTTCTTCCATCGATAAATAATCATCTAAATATTTGTTATGTTTTGGTCCTGGTGATCATGAGAATACCAATTGATAGTAGGAAACACTTTAGGGATTTTAGGCTCATTTAATTCCACTGTGGGCCTGATGTTAAATTAGATGAAACTCAGGCTCATGTGCTATTGCATTACCTACACGGACAAGAATGCATATACACACATATATATATATATATATATATATATATATATATATATATATATACAAAGAGTTGTACAGATCTTGCAGTGCACCTGATTATCATTAATGCACACTTGCACCAGTCTATACGAGATTAAAAAAAATATGTATAATACAGACTTACTGTAATTACGCTTCAGTCCATCCCTGCATAGCATGCAGTCGTGTGGACATGCCTTCACTGAACTTTGTATTTGAGAGAAAGCTCCATTGAGGCCCAATTACAACTGTTCAGTCATACGGCTCCGTCGTGCGCATGCGCGAGAGCCGGATAGCGACGGGCAAACCGTCGCTCTGGGTCTCGTACCAAAGGGGGCGTGCTGTCGATGTTGAGTGACAGCACGCCCCATTTGGTGGGCGTGCCGGGGGCGTGGCTGCCCAGACGGAGGCGTTCCCATGGGATCGCCTACCGTCTGGGGCCGGTCCCACTGACATCACAAGTGCCGAAAGCACTCTAGGGCTGGTTTTGACCATCGCGACCATCTTCCTGGCCACTCGCTATAGCTGCGGGTGGTCACCCACAGCTATACGGGCGGCCAGGAGGCCGCTCTAAAAATCAAGAAGGACGGCCCTGATTCAGAGCGAGCACTCTGTCAGAGCGTCTGGCTCTGAAGCAGGGTCTCTGTCCTATTAGAAATGCAAGGCACTGCTTGAAGAACATGTTTAATTAATTTTTTATTGTATTTTTTATTTTTTTGATTAGTAAGATGTGGATGCATTTTGTTAAATAATTTAGTTTTGCTTTCATTAGGAGTATTTGAAACCATTTAATATGTGAGTGTGTTACAAGCTGCTGCACTGTTGATATTGTGCAAAGCGAACGTCGGATCAGTGTTCATTGATACTCCACCTACCTCCAATTCGTCTTTCTTGGACTGATCCGGATTGGCTCCAGCATCCATATTGTCAGGTTGTGGAGTAGGATCGGCTTTTGCTCATCTCTGCGCTGGCTTCCTCTGATCTCCCATGTGGTCAGACGTCAGTATTCTGCTTAGTGCCATGTGTACTGCCTTGGTTTGCTCCGTGCCTGGTTTCTGCGGTGGCTGGCATGGATACAGCTATGACAGTTTGCATCATCTGACAACTCCATACCCAATGGTAGCATGCTGCTGGTCTGCTGATGATGTACACCAATTATCTGCTACTGCTGGGGATAAGGCCATACTCCGGATAACAGGAAGTGTAACGTTATCGCTATGAGTGCTTCTTTGCTGCTGCCTCGTTCCAGGTTCTCCCGAGTCTTTTGTGGATTTTGCTGTCATTCTCGAGCAACAGTGCATTTGTTATCTTACCTGTGTGCCGGACAATTACCATCTCTCTCCGCAACAGTGTGTTTGTCATCTAGCCTGTGTGCAAGTTACCAGCTCCCTCTCCAACAGTGTATTGACCATCTTACCTGTGTGCCGGACGATCACCAGCTCCCTCTGCAACAGTGTACCGACCATCTTACCTGTGTGCTGGACAATTACCATCTCTCACCGCAGCAGTGCGATTGTCATCTAGCCTGTTTGCAAATGTACTTACTCTCTCTGGAGCAGTGTACGGAACATCTTACTTGCATGCAAGGTTTTCTCCTCCTCAACACATGTTAGCATCCAAGTCCTAGTAGTCTCCAGTGTCTCCTCGAAGCAAGTTAGCGTCCAAGTCCGAGTATTCACCTAGTGTCTCCTCGACGCAAGGTAGCATCCAAGAACCCTTCGGATAGCTAGTCGGATCTTTCTCCATCACTGGCCTCAAAGGGTTCACCCCTCTCTCCCAGAAGACACTTCTATTTAGAAGTGTGTTCTCTCAGGCCATCGTATAATCCAACTCCATTCCCATGGAGTGAGACACCAGTGCAAAGGACCGCGACCTGCCAGCTAGGTGCAGCTTAACCCATATCCCGATTGGTGGGGTCACTGGTGAACACCTCTCGGCTGGTTAGACTCCGCACCTTTGTACTGGTCTCGTCAACGTTTGACGTCCATGGATGAGGAAGTCTTATATACAGGCCCCACAACTATAATTCCTCCCACAAAACGGGACTCCCGCTTTCACCCCCACTACAGGAGAATTCCCCACCATGAACGTGACACATATCCTGCTGCTGTGAACGCTGCTCCAATGCCGGTGATAGCGTTCACATGTTTCCAGTTCTAGCGTGGTCTCCTGTATCCAGTTGAGTTCCCAGTATCCAGTCAGCTTTGTTGTTCCTGCCGTTTGTGTAATCTAGGCGGCACGGTCTGCATTCATACTACCTGCCGCTCGTGTGATCTTGGCGGCACGGTCTGCATTCCTGCCTTCTGCTGTTTGTTTCATCCAGGCAGCATTGACCGCACTCAGTGTCCAGAGTGCGCAACCCAGCATCCAGCGGCTTGTGTCAACCAGGCGGCACAGGTCGCACACCAGAATATGCAATTGTGTGTACTGCCGCTAGTGTCATCTTAGTGGCACTAAGCGCACTTCAGTGTCCAGTGTATGCAATCTTGTGTACAGCCACTAGTGTCATCCCAGCGGCACTAAGCGCATCTCAGCATCATCTTGCCAAGTCTCACAGCCCTCAAGGATGCTACCAGCCCAGAGGCCACACCTCATCTTACTGGCTTTCAGGCAAACAGCCAGCCAGGGCTGCTACCGGCCCAAAGTCTGCATCAAGCCAAAGTTTTTCAGCCCTCAAGGCTGCTACTCAGCCCAGAGGCTGCTACCAGCCCAGGGGCCACACGTCATCTTACTGGCCCTCAGGCCACAGCCAGCCAGGGCTGCTACCAGCCCAAAGGCAGCATCTCATCTTTCTAGCACACAGGTTACAGCCAGCCAAATCACTCTAATCTTAACAGCTGTTTAAACTGCTACATGCCGCATCTATCCAAGGTATACCATCCCTCAAGGCTGTTGTGGGAATATACACCTTGATTAAACCTCCAGTTCCGAACAGAGGCCCTGATTCAGAGCTGGACGCTCTGACAGAGCGCTCGCTCTGAATCAGGGCCGTCCCTGCTCCTTTTTGGAACGGCCTCCTGGCCACTCGCATAGCTGAGGGTGACCACCCACAGCTATAGCAAGCGGCCAAAATGATGGCCGCGATGGTCAAGACCTTTGCAACCATCGGGCTTGCGATGAGACCCTGCAGTAGGGTCTCGTTGCCGCAAGCCCAGGAGTGCTTTTGGCTCTATCAGAGCCAAAAGCACTCCCACTGACATCACTAATGATTCAGTGGTGCCTGTCCCAGACGGTATGCGTTCCCATGGGAACGCCTCCATCTGGGCGGCCATGCCCCCGGCATGCCCACCAAAGGGGGCATGCTGTCAATCACCATCGACAGCACGCCCCCTTTGGTGCGAGACCCATAACGACGGCTTGGCCGTCGTTATTAGGGTCTTGCACATGCGCACGACGGAGCCGCCTCCGTTGTGCGCATGCACACTTGGGCACAATTGACCCGCTTGCGACCGCTCAGCGCTCACGAGTGGGTCAGAAGCAGGCCCAGAGTGTCAGAGTTTGCAAACTAAGGTTAGGTTGTTATACTATATGTGGATATCACTGTCAAAAGTAATTTACTAAATAAGTGATTTGGAGCAGTAGACCAAAAAAAATTGAAAGGCAATATGAATACTGGCACATTACGTAGCCTGTATATCAGGTGGAAGGTGTGAGGATCATGGCACCACACTTGCATCATTGTGGCACCATGGCACCATCCCCACTATACAAAGCCAGCCGCAATGATGGGACTCAAAGCAGAATGCATCACCAAGCCACCCTGACTGCCCACTTCTCTCAGGAAGTGAGCACAGATAACAGCATGTGGAAAACTGGCCTACTCTCCCTGGAGTGCAGGAGAGCCAAACAAAAACCAGGTGTTATGTTGACTCACTTTTTGTTGAACAAATAATGGCACAGTAAGACCTGTCACTGGATATTTATCACATAAGATTAGATACATTTTTATACGTAGTAAAGACTAATGTTTAAGAGGCTTGATATCCAATCAGGTAGTGCCTAAGAGATGTCACTGGTTCATAGCACATTAATAGGCTGAATACTGATTTTTTTTTTCCCACAAAATGGTGCCTTCACTGTGTATTGTATAGGCAGCAGGTCTACTTTACATACTCTTACCTTATTAATTCTTTATGAAAATTATAATTAAACTAGTCTCAGTCATAACTGATTTATATATATTTTTTCATGTAATATAGCAAGGTTATTTTTTTAACCACTTAACTCACAAATTTTTTTTCCAAAAACCGTCCCCAAATTGTCGGGTTTTTTTATGATTGAATTAGGTCAAGAACATCTTTTTAAAAATTTTTTTTTATAAAAACCATATACCATAAAAATTAAAATTTTTATGGTATACTGTAGTTCTGGTCATTGACAGCTGTACCATCGACGGCCGATTGGTTCAGCCATCAATAGAAACAATCGATTATTTGACATCGGTTGGGGGGCTACACACACACACTAATATATATATATATATATATATATATATATATACGCGCATACACACATATATATATATATACTGTATACACACAGTATATGTATATATCCATGTGTATAGATCACACGTGTGTGTATATATATATATATATATATATATATACACACACACACACATTTTATATATATATATACAGCATATGTGTGTATATATATATATATATATATATATATATATATAAATAGGGGTTTGCTGTTTATACATGGGGTGGGGCTTATGGGGAAGGAGAGGAGGGGTTGGCTCTTTGGCCAGCGGCTGCTCCCTCTATTGTTTGCAGCCGCTGTGGAGCCGCTAACAGGGCATTGGGACAGGGAGGGGGCAGAGAAAGGGTCAGCACTGGAAGCGCTACCTTCTATTTGCCCAGCGGCTGCTTTGTCTAGTTTGCAGCCGCCAGGCTGCTGCTAGCGGGGGTGGAGAGAGAGAGAAGGACAGCGCTGATAGCGCTGTCCTTCTCTGCCCGGTGGCTGCACTGCTCTGCCATCAGCCGCCGGGCTGCTGCTAGCTCCGGAGGAGGGAGAGAAGGACAGCTCTCTCAGCGCTGCCTTCTCTGCCCTGTCAGCGGCTGTCCTCCGGAGAGAGAGGGAGAGCAGGACAGCGCTATCAGCGCTGCCTTCTCTGCCCTGTCAGCAGCCGCCGGGCAGCTGTCGGGGGTGGGTGCGCCTTCGTTGGGATGTCCAATCACTGCTGGCAGTGATCGGCCAGCCCAAGGGGAGGGACAGTGTGCCGAGGAACCAGGAGGTCCCTCTGTGATTGGCGGCTGCTAGAAACGTATTTTCCAGCAGCCGCCCACAGAGCTTTCCTGACTGGTCATATCAGATACGACCATGTCAGGGAAAGCCCAGTCTGGTATGGTCGTATCTGATTCGACCATGCCAGGCAAGTGGTTAAAAGAAATTTAAGTTTTCCTAAAGCAAACTCAAACAATTCCCTGCCATTAGGCAAAGGCTCCTATGGTCACTAAGTTGGACAAATTCCATTCTTAGCATAAATGTGGCACAAAGCACTTAAAATCTAAAGTGTCATCAAACCTAAAATACAAGTCCAAACAGCATAACTATATAAATTGTTATTATTGCCTTTTTACAAGGAACATTTTAGAAAAGAAAAAAAATTCGTTAATTTACAAAATATATTCTTAGTTACTGTGACAAAATTATTGTAAAAATATTCTACACTTTGATTATTATTATTCAATGTATGACTCCCATGTAAGATGTGTCAGTGGTGGTCATTTAGGGATCTATTTACTACTATCCACATACTGAATGCAGATTGTAGTGTGATATTAACGACTAAATTTGCATTGCGAATTCAGGCAATATCACAGGGATTTACTACAAATCCCTTGCAGGGACAGAGCTTGCGATAAAACTCTGTTCCTGCGAATCCCATCGGCACACTAGTCACGGTATTTTCGGAAAATACCTTGACAAAGTGCCTGTGCATGCGCCGACCGGCCGCCGCTGCTACACCCGGTGGTAAGCCCTGCCCCCTGGTGCTAAGCCCTGCCCCCGTGATCACAGACCCCCCTCCCCCCCACGACCACCCCCCTCCCTTAATTACATTTACCTGCATGATCCGGGCCTTCGGTGATGTCCTCCATGCCTCCGGTCAGGTGATATCCCTTACTGCACTGGGACCCGATCACCTGATGACCAGGCCGCAGTGCAGCATGGGAGACCAGCTGACCGGAGGGAGGACATCACCCAGAGCCCCAACCACATGTCCCTGGAGTCAGGTAAGTTAATTTTTTTTTTACTATATTTTTTTTTGCAGTGAATCAGCTTGCGGTCTGTTTAGACCACACAGCTGAGTACTGGGACCGACTCCCGGCTCTGCTCTCCCCGTTAGAGCAGAGTAGGAGTCCGGTAACTGGGGGAGACCCTGGATAATGCCACCTCCAGGTGGCGTTATTATCACAGGGCCTCCCTAGGTATTTTTTTTACAATTTATTTTTAGTAACTACCAGACAGATCACATTTCCCATTACAATTACGGGAAATGCGATCTGATTACTAAAAATAAGTGATACTTTGGGGTTGGAGTAGAATTTTATGAATTTTACTCCAATTGCCCTGTAATAACTATAGGTAATACTAAAATAATGTGAAAAACACCCTTTTTCACTTTATTTTAGTCAAAATAATGTTAATAAATAGAGCCCTTTGAAATAAAACTGTGGCACATATATCTTATGCCTATACACTGTTGCATGCCACTGGTACACAATTTGATTTGAACTTTATGTGACCGTATATAAATGGCCTGGCTAATTCCCTTATAAACCTGCCCCTTAATATTGAAAACTTTTTGATTGTTTTCTTTTTAAAAATAATTCTGCTCTATTACTACTGGAGCCTCGTTTATATTTTAATGGAATAGAATAAAAAATGATGTTCTTAGATGGCACCATTATCACACGGCAAACTATGCACATGCCTATAAAAACAAGTGCATGTTGACAGAAGCCACCGTGCCTCTGCATTTTTTCATATTCATTAATTACATCTACAGTCTCTTAAAATACAGGATATAAATATTTAATTGAATGACATGTGCATAATATAACAATCTAGATTATGCCACCCCACAGGCACAAAGGGGGGGTTACAGATGACAAGAACCTTCCTTCCAGATCAGCAATAGTGTATAAGATATAAAGAATGTTGCACTGGAACACTGCTATTGTTTAGCACTTTCACTGGTTTCCCTTCAAAGGGCACTGAAAGGTGCATTTCATTTATGGAACACAATGTAAACTTCATTTAATGTTTGATATATGTACTACATGTTAAATATATAGAGTATGTATTTATACAGGATATGATTGCAATCACACACTTACTGTTACTATCTATAATGTTGAGTTATTGCTAGTAAAACAAATGAAGTGCATTCATTATATCTTTTATATTATGCTGCAGCTGTTATTTTCTTTGTATCTTCTCACATGGGTGTTATGGCTTGTTTCCCACTGGACAGACACAGCAATGTAATGCATCCTGCACTGCCAATTATGCTTCATAAAATATTCAAAGATCTGTGTAGCTCTTAGTTTGTGTGCAGAAGTGTATTTTAGAGAACACCATAAAAATAGCTGTCATTCCATAAGCCAGGATATTCTTACATCATCCTCACCCAGTGTACTGTAACATCTAAACCCTCTCTTGCATCTTGATAGAAGAAAAACATCTCCTGTGCTCAAAGAATATTTTAATCTCTCTCCAGTAAGGTACTAATTAGTTTCCTGCTAAAAAAGCCCATACTTGCCAACTCTCACTGATTGTCAGGGAGACTCCCTGAAATAGTAGCAATCTCCCTGACTCACTGAAGAGTCTAGCAATCTCCCTGATTACACCTTTCCTCCATTATGAAACTTTTATATATATATATAAAAGAAAACAAAGCTATATACATTCAAATGGTATAATCAGTGCCATTTCCCTGCATTGGTTATAAGGCACCATGATCCCTATGGCTACATGCATTTTCTGAAAAGTATCAGTGTGTTTTCATCAAGAAATAGATTTTACTAACATATTTGGGGCTCATTTACATTTGGATGTAAGTAAATTTTAGGACACGCCACCTAGATGTAGCAATACACGTCTACTTTACGGACGCGCTTACAGGTGCTGCTTTTGCAATCTCCCCAAAAACTTTTTCAAAAGTAGGCAAGTTTGAGATAGCCTATACATTTTTTTTACCACCTACAGTATATTAACAAATTGTGGATTTTTATAATGTTTTATCTATAATACATTTATAAGCCATGTAACTTACAAGTTGTTCACAACTGCTCCACATCTTCGATATTGACATACCTTACAGTAAACCATAAACAGTTGCATGATAGGATCTGTATAATAATTGATAGTAATCTGTCCTGCCTTCATCATAATATTGTTGTAAGTACAGTAGGTTTGCCAGCTTTCCAATTTCACCTGGGATGTCCCATATTTGCAACGTACAATATTAATTTTACCATGCGTCCCCTGCAAAATTTGTCATTTGTCCTGCTTCAGGATGAACATCAGTGCTTCTGCTCCAATTTCAGATGGCTATCCAAATACCAAATATCTGCACTTTAGGATTGGAACCAGATATGGGCTGCATTTTGGACTGTGTATTATATATGAACCAGTACATTAGTTAGATTATCGGACATGGACCTGTATGTTTAACTGACAGAGCTAGACTAGGAATAAAAATTCACCCTGGCATTTAAAGCACACATGACCACCTTGACAATGGTATCCAGCTCCTGGCATTCCCCTATTGGCTACTAAAATGGTTCCCAGCCTCACCCAGGGCGAGATATACTAAGCATTGCATCCGCGATGCAGTACATTCCGCCTCTTATTGGGTACATACCGGGGTTAATTGCCTTGGTAAATACTGCATGCGCAGAAGGACGCGCGCGCCCTGGGAGCTGGGAGGGATCCATAAGGCGTCCCGATAGGCTTCTATTGGGTAATGCCATCTAAAGACGGCGTTACACACTGGGATGAAGAACCACATTCTGGTGCTTAGGACATATGGAAAATGTAGTAAAAGCCCTGAAAATTGCATTTTTGGTGATTTTACCACATTTTTACTTTAGTAAATCCCGCCCCCAGTATGCATGACGTGATATTATGATGATACATTGTGCCTTAGATCCATTTCATTAAGTAGTGCACTGAGAGGCAGAGCTGCTTGGTCTGGCCTCCAAACAGCTTAACATCTGACGACTAACCCACAGGCTGATTATGACCTGTCTAAATTTTAGCATTTACTATTTAATATACACTTCTCCCCTCTCTAATCCTGTCTTCTCCTACTACTGTGTCTATGCTCTTACAATTCAAATATAATTCAAATTAAAACAACACATAAGTGTGCATTATTCTCTGTATTAAAAAATACACATCACAACTCATCCTGCAGATGATTCAAACTCCAGACCACATGTACCAAAGACAGAAATATAACTGTAGAGCTATCTGTAAATATGTAGTATATGCTTGCACTGTGCTAATAACCTTCAATTACATATTCCCCCTGTATTAAAATATACCACACTACAAGTAAGGCATTTGAATGCCAAACCTTTTATACCATATTCAGACACTTAACTTGTGAACTATTCGTAATAGTGCAGCATTTGTGCACCTGTTAAATAATACCTTTCATTTAAGCCCCCTTTATTTAAAAGACAAAGGGGGTCATTCAGACCCGGTCACAAGCACCGATGTGCTCGCAACCGGGTCGATGGGGAGCCCTGCGCATGCGCAAGCCCCGGAGCGAGAGAGAAACTCTCTCGCTCCGGAGCTCACTACAAAAGGGGCGGCTGTCAATGTTGATCGACAGCTCGCCCCTTTTTGTAGGCGGCCGGGGAGGTGGTTTCCAAAATGGAGGCGTTCCTTAAGGGCTGCCCGTTTTATGGGCGGCCGCACTGACATCATCAGTGATGTCAGTGGGGAGCTTCCTGCTCCATGGTCGCAAGCCCCGATGGTCGCGCTGGTGATCACCATCGCGACCATCACCCTGGTCGCTAGCTAAGCTGTGGGTGGTAACCCACAACTTCGCTTGCGACCAGGAGGCCGCACCAAAAAAAAAAGAAGGGCCCACCCTCATTCAGAGAGAGCGATCGCTTCTTGCAACCGCCTCTGAATGAGGTCCATAATGCTCATCATGCCATGTATGGGACTCAAAATCACAGTCTCATTTACTGCTCTCAAACTCATATACGGTAGTCAGATACCAAACACATGATCTATTTGCTCATAAATACAATAGCAAATCTAATAATTCTCACTATTTGTAAGCTAGTTTTAATTGTCCACTGCAGTCAGGCAGATCTATGTTAAGTGTGGCTGCAGGTTACTAAGGACAGCTGGGACTTACTCAGGGCCTGATTCAGCAAGCAACGCAAAGGAGAGAACGCACGCACCCATACACTGTGAGAATATGCTAATCAATGCATACGCATGGAGACAGCAGCACAAGATGCAGAAGCCCAGACCTATATTAAGCCACCCATCTCCCTTTACCCAAAGCCTGATGAGTACACAAGATAGTGTAATCATCGGTAACATCGAGAACCATCGACCACATTTGCATAATAGTGGTTGACCAGACCTCGCGCAGGATCTTGGCAACTTCTGGTGTACACGGAAACTCATCACTGCATCCGTCGCCGCACTGGCTTAATTATGGATGCCCCAAAATGGCATCCCAACACACAGACATGCCTGCGTTCGCCCGACCACCCCCCCGTTACCACCCACAAACGGCACTTCCTGTCAATCAATATCAGAAGGGGTCTGCATGCGCACTGCGTGTACTCTGCACACGCTTACCCATCCGCACTGGCTAGTTCGAGCACGCGCAGTGCGATGCATATTAATGCGCAGTACAAAAACATTGGCCAACAGCATACGTTCTCTCCTGTGTGTTGCTTGCAGAATCAGGCCCTCAGTACTCAGTACACCCTAAAAGCCTGCAGCTGCTCATTACATTGTTCTGTCTGGCTACAGTGGTCTAAGCTAAGAATTACAACTTGCTTACATATAATCAGAATAACTAGGCTTGCTACATAGGAGCAAATAGCTCATGTGTTATGTATCTAACTGTGGTTTGTGCATTTGGGAGCCAGCATCCCTTGCATTGCATGCTGAGCATTGTCTGTTTTAAAAAAAGGGGTTTTTAACTGAAAGTTATTTATTGACAAGGTGCACATATCCCCTGAGTGTTGCGGCTAAACTGACTGAAGGGTGTTACTCAGAAATGTCTCGCATGATGTTAGAAAGGAAGTGTGCCGATCACAGATGGACTATACTAGGGGATGTAGGACCATTGGCCCAGCTGACATTGGCCAGAAATGCTAGATGATCAGTCCAGACCTGCATTTTAGATGAGGCAACAAATATGGGCCTGTATATTAGACTGAGCACCAGATATGGGTTTGTATATTAGACTGGGCACCTAATATTGGTCTGTATTTTAATATTTCTAGAAGATGTAGGTCTACATTTAATACTATGCAACAGATTAAATGTAGACTCGGCACTAGGGGTCTGATTCATCACAGATCACAACTGCAACAGCAAATGCAGATCAGTCGATGGTGTGTACTGCACATGCATATGCATCGCAGTACGTGTGCATGAGTTAGCATTGCGAAAGCCCTGCGATCACTCACACAGAAAGAAAGCCATATCAGAGTGAGTGATGGGAGCTCAGCGTTTGGGGGTGGTGACTGGGGAGTGGTTGGA
Source organism: Taudactylus pleione (assembly GCA_031769625.1). Taxonomy (NCBI): domain Eukaryota; kingdom Metazoa; phylum Chordata; class Amphibia; order Anura; family Myobatrachidae; genus Taudactylus; species Taudactylus pleione. Next base: position 2,347,265 of record JAUIMM010000614.1, read on the forward strand.
GAAATGCAGGTGTGTCTGTCCATTTGAACACAGTAGCACAGGCGTGCATAAATTAGCCACTGTGACGGCATACACAGCATGTGTACTCACTGCGTGCGACGAGGTTAGCAATTTCTGAGTAAGGTCAGACTTGCTGTAATTCTGCGTGAGGGGCCGATGTTACTCAACGTTACCAATGTGTATGCAGGGCCGCAAGGTATTATGGATGTGAGATAGCAGTAATGGGTGTCTCTATGCTGGCTGTGCAACGGCTTGGGGATTGTATTCATTTGCATATTTTCGCAGCATAATTGCAGCTGCGATCGCAATAGTGATTCGTAGTGAATCAAGTCCTGGGTCTGCATTTTAGATGTGGTGCCATATCTGGCTCTGCAGTTTAGACTTGGCATCATACTGTATTTAGTTTTGCATTTTAGACAAGGAAACAAATGTGGCTATCCAACGAGCAATCTGCTGTACTTACAGCACATGCAGGAACTTTTTTTGTGCAAATATACAATTAAGATGAAACCGGGAAGACTTTTGCATCTGCTAAATACGGATTCTGTCCATTTTGGCCCCAAAGGACCTATTTGATTGCTTGGAGCAATGGTTTTCATAATAGCTGTTCCACATCTTTATGTTTGGCACATTTAAACAAGAAAAACCAAGCAGGGCATTAATAATGAAATAAATTAATTGCAGCTACAAACACCCGTGATCTTTGGTAGGACTTCCACTATGTAATAAGAAAGGTGGTGTTGTGCTGATTATATTCAAGTATATAAACCTTACACAAACTTGGCAAGTCAGAAATAAAGATCAAGACGCCATATAGAAGTTAATAAAAATCTTTATATATTGCAAAATAAATTACAACAAATGTACATACATAAAAACTGAACACTCTATGTACAGTGTATTTATTCAATTAAAATAGCACTATATAATGTCTGAGTGCACTTTGCCGATATATAGAGATACTAACAATCCTTATGTGCCACTGTTGTTCATATATAGGGCCTGATTCAGAGATAGATGCAATGGAGATTATGTATGCAGATCGAGCGATTGTTTGCCATTGCACATGCATACAAGCCACACTGCATGTGCGCAGCGATCGCATTATGATTACGGATGCACAAAAGAATCCATTGCAAAGTGAGTGTCTGGGGGTGATAACGGGGTGGTCAAAAAAACACAGGTGTGTCTGACTGTTTAAACGCTGCTACAAGGACGTGCATAAATTAGCCTTTGCGATCTCCTATGCAGCATGAGAGCCCTCTGTGTGTCAGGAGAGCCGCAGAGTCTGCGGAAGATCAGACCTGCCGCAAAGGCAAGATAGCCGCTCGATGTTATCAATATTTATGCAGGTAAGTGACGTTGTATGCATATGAGAAGGCAGCGTTTGGCATCCATATGCTCGGGTAAGCTTTGGAACTATTTGCATATTTTTGCAGCTGCATGCCATGCAAAATTGCAGCTGTGGTTACATTAGAATCCATCACTGAATCAGGCCCATAGTCTTATATGGTTGTGGGGAAACAATATCAGCAGTAATTGTTTGGAAGTAATTGCTACTTAAGTAAACAAGATGATTTTATTACCAAAAGTCCTCCGGCTTTATTGAACCAGCTCCATACGTTGCAAAAAAATTTAGGTTATATAGCAGTTGGTATCTCACAAAATAGATCCTAAATAGTGAGTGTACCGAGCAAATTTCCTCCACTCCCTTTCCACAGGGCATGTAACATGCTGACCGAGTTAAGTTGCAGCACTTATATAAGTGGCTATTAGGTGCACATCCAGTGCATCCATCAGTGTCCCTGCTCGGCTGAAGCAGCAGCTATGGCAGCAATAAATGAATCGGCTCGTGACAATCCAACCTAGGTAAGGATCCAGACATGGGTAGGTTTCCTCTGACGCATTTCGCTTCTTTGATGGAAGCTTTATCAAAGAGTTCTATTATTGATTGTGGGTATTTTATTTTTATGTAAGAAGAACCATTATAACTGCTGTATTAGAGAGTTTTTTCGTTTTATTCAAATTACTGTAATAGTGAATATGTGTTTAACTATCAAAATGATAGTATAAAAAACTGTTTATGCTATTGGTGTAGAGCTGTTGGCATTGTGTGTTTTTTCCAACTTTGCATATGCACGCAATTGCATCTTTTAGAAAGGATGAAATTCGGAGTATATACAGTACTGTATAACAGTTGAAGTCTGCGAAATAAGGTGCTTACTTTAGGAACATTAAATGTATATGTGTGTATGTGTGTGTGTGTTCTCAGTTATTGTAAAAGCCCAAATAAACATTTAATTTCACTCGCTTCTGTAAATGGTATACCAAATTGCCCAGACTCTCTTTCACCATGCCCATTAGAGTAAATACAACTGTGCAAAGCAGAACCATTTAAACGGCTGTAAACTAAATTTATTCTTATTTACTGCTATTTCATGGTCATTTTGTCCTAATGAACCATACCTTTCATCCCCGTCTCTAATAATTACACAATTACCCATCTCCAAAGTATTTCGTAATCACAACTCTTGAAGCAAATATTACTTTCTTTTAGAAGCTGTCCCATTTCACATTTAATGAGGCTTCTCTTTCCAATATAAAAAAATAAGACACCTTTTCTGAAAATAACACAGTTCATTATGTGGAGATGTAGAGAAAATACACACATACAGTATATACATATGGAGTCCATTTATTGCAATGAACGGGGCAGAGAGGCTAAGGATGATGTAGGGAATCTATATTAGCTTGTAACATATCTCTGATTAGTTTATCTGACAACAGTTTAGGAATCAAAATATATGTGTTGATTAAATTTTGGGTTATGGGACATTTATATAAAATGTATATTAGTGTAAAGTCATCACTGAGTAAAGAGGGTAATCAGCCATAGACATAAATGACTTTATTTAATAGCTGTATTTGCTATATTCCTTATTTTTATTGTATTTTTTGTTTGCATGGTAAAATAAGGTGAAGACATAAGGAGAAGAGGAAAGGAATAGAAAAAAAAATGCATTAATCAAATTACTGCATGGGACCCTCAGGTCCATTAACACTTAAGCCTTTTTTAATTTCCTTGCTCAGGTTCCAAAGAGAAGGAGAGAAATTAAACTCTGTGTGTCAGGGATGTCTAATTACTTTTATAAGTTAACTGAAATGTGAGCCTAACAAATCCATTACGATGAGCTCGTTTATATTTTTTTTCTCTCTTATTTATTTTTTTCCATCCCTGACACCTCCAATTACTGAAGTAAGGAGATAATGCTCTGCTCTTTGATTCTCTCTCAACACCTTAATACATAATGGATGGAGTCAGATGACCCCCTCACTTTTAAGCTGCTTAGTCTAATCACTTTGCCATTCTTTATTTCCATAGCAACCTAAATGTTGGAAGACTATATCACTTTTGCAAGTATGTATATTGGCGCGTCAATAGTAAAGCATTCAATTAGAAGATCCTCTAATTTTTGTTTGTTTGTTTGCTGCAACACCATTTTATCTCACAACAAAAAGTGTTTCTGCGATTGGGTTACAGTTTTGGAATGCACAGGGTAAAATATGTATAAAAAAAATTGCACCCATCGCTCATGAAAGCAGGAACATTAAGTAATTCTGTGGTTATATTGCTATCACCAAGTTCTAAATATATTGAAATATTTGTAATACATATAGAGACTGTTATATACTGCAACAATGTAAATATGGGATTTATAAATGGTAACTGCCAGTAGACCCGGTTTTTAATATATTATTTCTATTTCATATAATTATGAGTCCAATTTAATGCAGTTGTAATAATGAGACATGTCCACTCAAACCAATTTTGAACTGCTTTCACAAAGAGAAACATTTAGGTATAGCTATCGACTATTTGAAGATGCTCTTCTGTTCAATCAAAACTACTTAATTAAACAAATCCAATTTGAAAAAGATTACTTAGACAAAATATCAGCATAACCAAAGGCTCTTCAGAAGACCAGAGGCTCAATTAGAGCACAAAGGTAGGATCTACAAATAGCAAGGCTTATTAAATTGTAAATGTAATGTAGCAAAATATAATAAAGCTTTCAGTGCTTACATAAACAAACAGGTTGCAGTGTCAGCGCAATTAAATAAAGAGGAATCAATTCAGCTTTATATGAACTAAATGATGTAAGACATTATTTTTCAAAAAGATGGTTATTAAATGAAAGATAAGTAAAAGCTCCAAATAATTTAAATTACAAATAATAATAATAGATCATTTTTATACTTGTGTGTAATTAATATGGTTTTATGGTAGCAGAATTGATGCACTGAATACAGACGGCTAAAAAAAATTCAGTTGAGATATTTTCAAACTGTATAAAAAAATGACATTATTCCATCATTGTGAACATTTCATAATAAAACACATAAATGTGAATCTATTCATACATCTCCCCCACTGTCACTAGCTTGCTCCAGTACGATTTGAAACAGGGTAACAGTCTCTTATTGAACGGACTTGGATGGCTTTTTATTACAGAGTAATTTTTTGTGGGATTCCATTAATGTCAAACAGCCATGCCGGAGCTTGCTAATGATGCTTATGAATAGCACTTTGTAATGTATGTGCATGGTATCAGATATCTTCTCTAGGCCCTTACTGGATCTTCACAATCATATCTGCACAATTAGATTTGTCATCTGAATTGTTACACCTATTTCCAGTTTAAATGTATGGACATCTATTAAAACAGAATATCTTGAGACCCTGATACACCTCAAGCACTGCAGACTAGACAATTTATGCTACAATGTTTCAAAGGATATACTATAGCTGATATTAAAACATCGCCAAGAGAAATGTGTATAACACAGGCATTTTATTTCTGGAACAAACCTTTAGAAACAATTCATGGAATAATAATGACAGTCATTACAGGCAGTTGTCTTTGTTGTTGCTGTGTGTAATTTCACAACTATTTCCTCACCTCTTGTATTCAGCTATTCCAGGTATTAGTTTTCTCTTTTTAATAAGATGATTAAATATTTTTTCAAATATGATGAAAACAAAAAGTGGAACTGCGCTATACATAGGTGACAATTTAGTACAAGTTGCAGTTGAAATATATGGAACTTCTACCAGGCTTCACTTAGAATAAAACAGAATTCTCAGCACATACCTTGTCTATTAGAAAAAAACTAAAAACTCAGTGGTATAGTCAACACAAATTTATTAGGTTGAATAAAAACAAATGGTATATCACGAGAGGAAAAAGCTGATTTGGAGTCATTAAAAAAGAACAAGGAAATAGTGATCAAAATGGCTGGCAAAGGTGGAGGGATTGTTGTTATGAGCAGGACAGATTATGTCAAAGAAGGCTTCAAGCAACTAGAAGATACCTTTCAAGGAAGATCCAACTAAATAATACATGAAGCAACTAACTACCCTCCTTAAGAAATGATTGGAGAACAAAATTCTTACTAAACAAGAGTTCAAATATCTTGAACAAGAAAATCCCATTATGATGGTATACTAAAACCCGCCAAAAACACACCAGAATGTGAAGAACCCACCAGACAGACCCATCATGATGGGAGTGGCAGGTTATGTGGACAAGTTCTTGCAACCAGTAGTAATCCAGCAAGCTAGTTACATCCAAGACACAACTCAGATGCTGAAAATACTGAAAGATATAGAATAGGAGAATGACTTTCTTTTAGCTACATGCAACATAAAGTCATTTTATACATGAATCGACCATGCATATGGTTGTAGAAACATGAAGAAGAAATTGAAAGATGATTTCGGATTAGCGGAAGAACAAATTTAATTAATATTGGAAGCCATCCACTTTATTTTAAACCACAACTATTTCTGGTTCAATGATAAATACTACCTCCATTGTAAGGGAACAGCAACGGGGTCTAAATTTGCACCCTCTTATATGAATTTGTTCCTTGCCCAATGGGAGGAAGAAAATATATGGAAGAGCACAGAATTTGCAGAGAATCTAAGATTGTGGGTGAGATACATCAACAATGTAATCATTGTGTGGAAGGGCCTGTGGGGCATATTGGAAACATTCATATACCATATTAATACCAACACAGATAACCTGGAATTCACTGGTGACATTAGTAAGGAGTCTGTATATTTCCCTGATTTAAAATTTTTTGTGGAAAACAATAGAATTTAGACCAAAACCTTTATAAAAACCACTGCCTGCAACAGTTATTTAGATGCAAGGAGTAGTCACCACAGATCTTGGTTAAACAACATACCAGGCAGACAGTTGAGATTGATTTGGTACAATTATACTAAAAGGAATGATTTTGAAATTTAATCTGAAGTACTACTAGAGAGTTTCAGGAATAAAATTATAAAACAGAGACCTTAAAAAAAGGAAAAGAGAGGATAAGTAGCATCAACAGAGGGGAATTCCCAGTATACAAAGAGAAACAGGAAAAACAAAGTGATCTCCTTTTTATTTCAAGCTATTCGCCTCATAGCAAATTACTTGAGCACAGTATCAAAAGACATTGTCATATACCTCAAGTGGATGAGGACCTTAAGGATATTTTACACAAACAAACAAGAATGTTTATGAAAGAGCTCCCACAGTTAGATGCTCATTAGTCAAAAGTCTTGATACTAAAAGAGCTTAAATGGGTGCTGGTAACACCATTAACAGAATTATTCAACAAGTCACTAGCTCCTGGAGTAAACGTTGTCCCACTGCACAAAATGGAAGCAAGGAAGAGGCAAGCAACTACCAACCAGTGAGCCTTACATCAGTAGTAGGGAAATTGATGAAAACACTCCCAAACAGCATGGATTTACTGGGGGGAGATGATGTCAAATAAATCTTATTGATTTTTTTGACTTGGTGACTAAGGAAAAAGATAAAGGGGGGCCATAGATATAGCTTATCTAGACTTTAGTAAGGCTTTTGACACTGTTCCACATCGCAGACTGTTAAATAAACTGGAGCATGGGATTGGATACAAAGATAGTTGAATGGATAAGACCATGGCTACTGGACAGGAAACAGAGTTGTAGTAAACGGAGTGCAGTCTCAAGAGGGAAATGTTACCAGTGGAGTACCTCAGGGATCTGTACTTGGACCAGTGCTTTTTAGTTTCTTTTTTTGTAACATTGCAAATGGTAATGAAGGGAAACTATGCCTTTTTGCAGATGACACAAAAGGTATGCAACAGGGTAGACACACCAGAAAGGGTAAACCAAATGATTGATGATCTAGGTAGACTAGAGGAATGGTCAAGAAATTGGCAACTACAGTTTAATGCCAAAAAATGCAAGATCATGCACTTGGGTCTCAAAAATCCAATGGCTAAATATAGTATTAATGGCACTATACTGGAAACTACTGAAGAGAAAAGGGATCTAGGAGTCACTATTTCAGTTGACTTAGAGGCAAGCAAACATTGTAACAAAGCAATGAGGAAGGCAAGTCAGATGCTTGGTTATATAGGGAGAGGAATCAGTAGCAGGAAGAAAGAAGTGATAATAACACTGTATAGGTCATTGGTACATCCTCATCCCAAATACTGTTTTCAGTTCTGGAGGCCATATCTCCAGAATGATATTAATACATTAGAGACTGTACAAAGAAGGGCAACTAAAATGGTGCAAGGTCTACACCACAAAACGTACCAGGAAAGACTAAAATATCTTAATATGTATAGTTTGGAGCAGAGAAGGGAAAGGGGGGACATGATAGAAATGTTCAAATATATAAAGGGTTTTAACAAGTAAGGAGACATTCTTCAAAGATAGAGAAATATTAGAACAAGAGGACATGTTCTGAAACTGGAGGGTGGTAGGTTCAGGGGAAATTTGAGGAAAAATTACTTCACAGAAAGGGTAGTGAACAAATGGAATAGCCTCCCATCAGAGGTGGTAGAAGCAAAGGCAGTAGAGAAATTTAAACATGCATGGGTTAGACATAAGGATATGCTTCAGAAGAAGTAAGGATCAATAAGGGTAACAATATGTTTAAAAATGGGGCAGACTAGATGGGCCAAGTGGTTCTTATCTGCCTTCATATTCTATGTTTTTATGTTTCTAAAAGTCATCTGAAAACAATGAAATCAGAAATTAAGCCCATTACAAAGGGGTTCTCAAGGTGTGAAATATGCACAGCATGTAAGAAGACTACTAGAAATGCCACTCAAGTAGTGAAGAAGATGCAATCATACATCACCAACAAAGAAGTCACCATTAAGGATAGAATATCCAGCCAGATTGCAGAAATTTATATATCTATTATCCTGCCCGTGCAGCCTACAGTATGTGAGTAAGACTAAAAGGAAGTTACATGTGTATATTTAGGATCACCTCTGTAATATTAAGAATAAAAAGGACAACCATAGTGTTTCTGTGCATTTTATCGAAAAACATAATAGCGACCAAACATGACTTATATTTGTAGGACTCAAGAAGATTATTGCACTGTGGAGAAGAGGAAATTTTGAGGATATTCTGACCAAAAAGAAACTAAAATAATCTTTGAGTTGGTGACCCTTACCCCAAAGGTGATTTGTAACTTGTTACTTTCCTAAAATAAACAATAAACACATAATTATGAGAAGAGAGGACAATCCTTAAATACCTCTGATAAATGGCTAATCTGTATTTATCCAACCTCTTAAAATTTTAGTTAAAAAAAATGGTAAGAAATTGTATACATTTTTTTAGTTTAAACCAGGATATATACTTTGATCAGACAGAATAAAACCCTCTTTTTCATAATTTAAAAATAATTTAATTTTGGATTCATTATTATTATGATTTCTATGATTTTTATTTATTTTTATACTTACATTTATTTTATTATATTCCTATTGTTACAACTTAATGGATTTTAGGTATGAATATTGCGTTAGAATTGTGTCTCTATATGTAGGGTAGTATTAGAATTTTATTTATTCTCCATATATATTTTAATACTGTATGGATTAATGTATAGGGATACTCTACACTAGACTTTATAATATTATTATATTATGTTATATTATCTGCTATATATAAAAAGAAATGTATGCAAATGTATGTACCTGTAATAGTAGTATATTTATATTTGTACTAGTCAGGGCCTAGAATATTGTGAGGATACATAGTCACTACCATAGGCACTTTAATGCACTTAACAATAAAGCAACCTATTATCACCTTATCCTCAAAGAATGACAGAGTTAGGCTTAGACTTGCAGCACATTTTTTTGTGTAAAGTATGTTAAGTGTGTAAAGTCTGTCTATGTTAGTGCGCAGTAATGAATGTACTGTGGGTGGAACCAAACACATTTCCAAGCCTTTAAAAAGTGGAAGTAAAGTTCCGCTATAGTATAAGAAGAGAACCAGTCTGAGGAATTGCTCATCTGCTAAACCTGAAGAAGCCACGCCAGACAAAACGTGTAGATTGCAGATTCATCTTTGGATCCCACTGATTGCCGTGAAGCACCTTTCGCGGCCACGTCGGAAAATCTGCCAGCAGACCCTCGAGCCACTTGGAACCCCAGTTGAGAAGCAGCGTCCTTTGCTATTTCAGCTGTGGCTCCCATCACAAAAGGAAACAGCATTAAGGTACAGGTTGAAGTGTATTAACACCTTTTATAGTAACTGCACCTTATCTGAATTAGTGTCTTGGACACTTATGCCCAATTGGATAACTATTTTATTTGCTGCTCCGTAGCACAGAGACTGACACACTCTAGTGTGTGATTTTTTAAAGCTGCTACAAATGATGATACTGACTGCTCCCAGGTTTTAGGCACAGTGATGCCATTTGGAGTTCTATTTCATACAATTTATACTTGGATGGATACCACAGTGGATACAGGCTATACACCAAAGGTACCATAAATCCACTATCAGCTAGTGCTTCGGAGCCACAGCCACAATCTACACGCAGTTGGAAATACTACACTCACAGAATGCACCTTCAGTCATATATCTTGCTGCATGCCAGAGGGAGCAGTGGTCTCACTGCACTGCCCATGTGCAGCGGTACATCTCACCGGCATTGAGATTTGGCTCACCACCAACACTGCACTCTGGACCATTAGTTCACCTTGAGCGGCATTACTGGCTTCCGCAGTTTGGAATCAGTCCAAAGTAGGAACATAAACACCCAGAGACTAATTTACCATATGGGTGAGCTGCTTCTTTCTTCATATATAATCCACCCTGCCACACAACCTCGCTGCCTAGGTGTCATACTTGACTCTGAACTGTCCTTTGTTTCCCACATTCAATCTGTTTTAAAATCATGTTACATACATCTAAAAAGCATAAAAAATTCAACCATATCTCACACAAGACACTGCAAAAACTCTAATCCATGCACTCATTATTTCCCACATTGACTATTGCAGTAGTCTACTTACTGGTCTTCCCAAAAACAGGCTATCACCATTACAATCCATTATGAATGCAGCTGCAAGGCTTATCTTCCTTGCCAAACATTCATCGTCTGCTGCCCCGCTCTGTCAGTCCCTCCTTTGGTTGCCGGTTTTTTACCGTATTCAATATAAAATACTTTTACTTACACATAAGGCTATTAACCAAACCACACCAACATACATCTCTTCACTCATCTCAAAATATTTCCCAACCCAGCCTCTCCGCTCAGCTCAAGATCTCCGTCACTCATCCGCATGCATTACTTGCTTCCATTCACGGTTACAGGACTGCACCCACTCTATGGAATGCCTTACCATGCAAAATAAAACTTTCCTCTAGTGTCCAATCCTTCAAGCGTTCCCTGAAAACTCACCTCTTCAGGCGAGCTTATCAGATTCCAGAACCACCCACATAACCTTTATAGCTTCCATATCTAATTACATCCCCTTTCAAAGTTCACACATAACCTCACACATTGTCTTTCTTTCACATCCTCCTGATATTTGGCTGACATTCCTGTGTGACTGGATCATGCAGTCCACCAAGAAAATCTGCATTCTGGCTGGACCAAAATGCAATATATAGCATTGTGTATCAATGACTATTTCCCTATAGATTGTAAGCTTGGGAGCAGGGCTTTCCTACCTATATATCTGTCTGTTATTACTCAGTTTCGTTCTATTTATGTTTCCAATTGTAAAGCGCAACGGAATATGCTGCACTATAAAAGAAACTGTTAAAAAATAAAAATAAATAAATATACACTCCATCGCTGATTTATACCTCTCTGGGTTATAACCTTGGAACTATTTGGGAGTTCTTTGATCTATATGTAACACAATATGGCAATCCCCAGGCACTTGCAACATTATATTAGCTTGCTCATTAATTCCTTTTACTACAGTTCCATTTGGATTATTATTTTTAATTTTATTATTTTTACCTCCCAGCAGGTAAGTTTAGGTGTTATTTACATTCATTCACTTAGGTATTTTTTTGACTATTGTGTTTTTGCATTATGTGACCTTTGTTATAAACGCAATACATGCTTTTATCTTTTTTTCATAGATTTTATATACTGTATATAATTAAGACTCTTTTGGATTGTCACATTGTTTATGATCTCATTAAATCTATGTAGTGCCACCAAAATATTTTTTCTATTCAATTTCATTGTTGAAAGTTAAGGCAAACTCTTTTTTTGGGCTGCAGCATATATTTCTAAGTCTATAATTTGAACAATCATGCTTATCTGGTGCCAGGATAATTTTTTCTAGTCTATACAACAAAGGTAATTTAAGGTGAGAAGACATTATGATTATATTGCATATAGGGAAAGTAAAACGCTTGGGCATATTTTCCATTTGCCAATCTCATTGGATTGAACTGTACCCCCACATCCATTTTTATGCTTAGTATCTAATTTGATGTTTTATGTTGTATTGTACCTGTATACGGTATTAGGTCGCACTATATATTATTTTTATTTTTTTATTCATAGGAATTGTATATTTATTCATATATATATATATATATATATATATATATATATATATATATATATTCTAATGCATTTGTTTTGACTATACTACTAAATATTTTTTTCAGTTAGTGTGCTCTTCCTGACAAATGATATGTATCTGCTGTATTTTTACAGAATTTATTCATTGTTTTTAAGAAGGGATTTAGTCACATCATGGACAGTTACCACAATGTTGAAATGTTGACACTAGAATGTCTATATGTTTCAACATGCTGACAGGCACCATGTCGACATCATCAGACTGTCCACATGTTTACTTCTCAGAATGCCGACAGTTAGGTTTAGGTGCCACTGACAGTGTTAGGGTTAGGCATGAGGAGCATATTAGAGTTAGGCTTTGGGGTGGAGCTTTAGGGTTAAACATCAGGAGGAGTGTTAGGGGTAGGGGTAGAGATTAGGGTTGAGGTATAGGTAGAAAATATTCCCCAAATCACCACCCCATCAGACGTCTGCACCAAAAGTGACAATCACATAACCAGGAAGCCGCGCTGAAGCCACTGCAGCCATCAGGACCAGGTAACTGACCACTGGACAGCCAGGTATGTTAGGTTGACATTCCACCATGATGACATGTTGTAGACATTATGAATGTCGAATGTCGACATGGTTACTGCTGACATGCTGCATGCTGACATTTCGACCATGTCGACATTATAACTATTGACCTAAAAAATTACACCCTTCAAGAATACTGTAAGTATATTGATGATCCACATTTTATATCACAATAAAGGTACAGATAGAGGTATGCAAATATATATAAAATAAATACAGCAAACTCTTTAAGTTGAACAGCATTATTAAATCATTTGCATTACATTTTTATTTTACTGTCATATATAGTAGATTCAAAAGCCTTCACTCTTCTGATACACATCTTAGATAATTGGAGATATACTCAGGAGGTATAATTAATAGCCCACACCTCCATTTCTTGCTAAGGACATACAGCACTGAGCACTTTCACATGTATACAGGACAGAGTTATTTATGCCACCACTAATAGGGTCAAAATAATCACAGTCAGTTATTTATTAAGGAGAAGCTGCCAGAAATAGCCCTTGTAAAAACTCTAGACATTTTCACTAATGACCCTTTTAGTGTAACAAGCATGAAGGAACTCCACTCAGCATGTTGAATATAGCACACACCAATATAAATAAGGGGATATTTTATGATGACTTGCCTTAAAAGCTTACCACATTTCATCCATTACTTCCACGGACTAGAGTTATTGCGCACTGAAGCATAATCCTCCAAAGGGGAAAACATTTCCATATGATGTGCTTTTACATGGAGCTAATTTATCTCACAGAAAGGTAATGGAATTCAGGACTTTTTTATTTTTTAAGGGCCTAATTCAGAGATGGACTTAATGCCGATGTTTATACAGTTTCAGTGATTATCGGTGGTCTGTGAATGCATCTGAGCCGTACTGCACATATGTCAAGTTTCAATTTCATAGTCACTCACAGAGAGGATTTATTAGCAAAGTGATTGACAGACTGGGACATTTTGTGGGTGGCAATGGGGAGGGGGCAACTCATGGCTTCAGCGTCTCAGTTCCCATGCCCATTCTGCGCAACCATAGAGTTATCCAGAAGTTCAATAATTGTCAACTGATCTGCGACCAATGCTGCATCTTTTTATGCAGTCGTTTGGATTTACTAAGCTACTGATGGATGTCTTAATACAAATCATGGTGGCTTTGATATTTGCATATTTTTGCATAACCACTGCATACTCTTATACATTATCCAAACGTTTTGTCCTGTTACAAGTGATGTCTAACATTAACACACTGCAAGCCGGCTGCTACTCAGGAAAATGAATACATGAATTTAAATTTAATACTATCAGATTACACTGTACCATTATCAATTGTATGTTTCATGATAAAACTGAGATTTTAACAAATAGATAACTTCATTAAGACATTCAGACTGCATTATTTTATTTATAGGATTATATATATAGGTTCGAGCGCCAAGGTATAACCAAAAATCTGTAAATCAATATAAGAAAACTTTGTCTAGCACTTTGACTGCTTTCTGACATATATTTGGCACTTTGATGATCAGGTCATGCCGCAAATACTGCTATTATAAAACCAACCCTTGATAATGTCACACATATACTGCCCCATGCTACTGTATTGTAAGAGGATCATCTTTCCTAAATAATATTGACACTATGGCTTTGGGATGTAATTAGGGACTAAAGGTAAGAGAAGACAAACAATTATATCTTTACTATGTGGGGAGAATTGTAGGCCGAGTTTTATCAAGCATATTTGTATATTTGTATATTTTCAATAGAGATGTGTGGGTTCCGTTCCCAGAAAACCACCAACAACCGAATTTAGGGGCACCAAGTCAAACTAGTCCAGAATCACTATAGGGTACAGATCCATAAATAAAACCAAAACACAGGAGGGTGGTTTTGCAAAACCAAAACCAACAACAAGGGGGTCGGCACACATCTCTAATTTCCATCTATAAACATTGAAGTTAGACAAATTCTATGGCAAACAACAAAAATGATCAGACCGGCGCTAGTAAATTAATTATGATTAACCAAAAAACAAACAGCTGCACACACCTATGGGTCTGTGTACACCCAATTCAGACCACCAAGGGGTGTTGTGTTGCGCTAATAATCTAAATATTGGAGTTGTTAAAGGACTAAATATGAGAGGAATACTACACATTGCCAAAACTTGTTCTTCATACTGCCGGACATTGACACTTTTCTTCTGGTAATCAGGAGCAATTGGATTTTTATTTACCCATACATCTGCGGAACTTGGTCTGCCATGGAGGAAGGTAAGGAGAGAGAGACGTTCAAACACCAGCCTCAGAATTTCTCCTTCTCCACATAATACCTTCACACCCGTCCCTGCTCTGTTTTTGGGGTTCACTCCACCACGGCACCTGCTATCCAAAATACAGAGCGGAGAAGCTACAGTTTTAAAAGACCTGGAGGTCATTAGTGCAGCGAGCTACCTGGAGAGACGGGGACTTTAAGCCGTGTTACATGGAGCTAAGTAAGTGCTTGTATAAGACTTGGATTTCACTACATCAGCAGCATTTACCTTTTTATATGGAGACCTAATCAAGGCTTCAGTCTTCCAAGTGTTAATTGTGGACACAAGAGCATCCATTTATACTTATATCTTTGTGGATTACAATCCGGTGAGATCTTTGTCATTCAACAAGACAGCTTTATGTAGTCTTTATTACAGCTATTTAGGTGTACACATCATTTAATGTATGTTAAGAGGTTTTATATATGTATATTAGATTAGTCTGTGTAGACTTCTGCAGAAGAATTGTAACTTTTTAGTATATGTTGTATTGTAGCTAGGTCTATTTTCTAGTACAATTTATATAAAGAATGATGATTCTTATATTATTTTTGGTGTCTTGAATCCGTTTGTTCATTTTCTGCCATATTTAATCCTTTAACAACTCCAATATTTAGATTATTAGCGCAACACCACCTTGTTCCAATTCTAAGGTAAAATAATAAATACAAAATTGGATTGGAGTAATCATAAAATGTAGGCATGCATTAGTATTTAAAGATTTATGATCATGACAAATCCTCAGAGTTGTATCTTTTCATAAAAGTGTTACTGTATATATTGTTTCATGTTAAGTTGAATAAAGGCTATCACACTGAACTTGCACCTAATGTCAAACACAGCAACGAATATGGAGTGTTCCAATTTTCAAACAGAGCATATCATTGGGTTTTCATTAACTATAGCAATGAGACTGTCAGCCAAGTGGAGGTATCTGGAATTGCCATTTGCTTGGATATAGACTTTCCAGCTGTGTTTGTGTAAATTTCTTGTTGATTGATGCTTGCAGTCTTTTCTGGTCTCTCTCTGTAAAAGGATTTTGCTGTGTTACAGTTATTCCCATGATTTCACCAATTAGTACTGTAAAATAGGCCCATACTGACATTTCCCAGCCACTCTCAAGTAGTATCATGGATGTTATGTATTATTAATTCCTGCAAACACCATTCATTACATATGTCCACATTGGATTTATGGCAGAAAAAGAGAAGCCAGAGATACATACATGTCCTCACTTACTGAGCTTCCATATAGCGTGAGATTCCTGGTGTGACGGAAATGCTCTGAGATGAACAGTGTACTGTATTTTTATTTTAATTTTGCATGTTAATTTAATTGCAGAAGCAGCAAAAAAGCTGCTCACAGTATTCTAGAGACACTAGAAGGCAACTTTTACTGCACATGAATTGGTTTTACATACGTCCAAAGTCGTAGATGGAGCACAACTTAACCTGGTGTGGTCGGAGCCCTTTTTTACACACAGTCACACACAGATGTACTGTACAAATGTTGCATACCAAACTGATCAGTGTATATTAGCAATGTAGATTTGTTGTTTCTATGGGCCATATTCCATTTCAGGTGAAAAGTCTGTTCCCGGATTTTTCGCCATCATCAGAGTTTGTCTTGGGGATAAAGTATTGGTTGCGTGCCCGCATATCCCTGTATTCAATGTCAAATAGGCGAAAACAGGACCCGGTGAAAAGGTAAGTAGCGAAAAGTCCTGTCACTTTTGAGGAAATCAGCCTGTCACCCCCCAAAAGATGCACTGACATGGGGGATCACTATGGGTACACACAAAAAACCCTGCTAAAGGTATTGGGGTCTTTTAATGGTTTCTACAGGTGCTTTTATGCGTCTTTGACAAAGTGTGGAATAATAGCATTTAGCAACATTTATTGAGGGAAAATAACTAGTCCCATCAAATTTGGGGTACATGAAAATGGGTGCAAGCATATTTTTAAGTCCCTAAAATGAACTTTTAAAATCGTTAAAAATCCACTTGCCGCAACCAACCACATTCAAAAAAATACCTGGGACAGACTTGGAAAACCCCCCCCCCACAGTCTATTTCACTAGTTTAAAAGTTTGCCCCCCAACTTTTTTTTTCGACCCCAAAACAAAAGCACTTTTTTGGGGGTGTCCTGTGGAACTTTTTCAATTTTTTGGTGGCACAGAATACCTTTGGGTGACAGTCCAAGGGGTGCAGGGTACTTTTTTTTAGTTTGTACCACAATACCCCAATTCTGCCCTTTTTTTTGCCACCTATTCTATGGTGAATACTTTACCCTGGTTTTTGGCAAAGTCTTTTTGCACCTGCGAAAAGTCTTTGAAATTGAATGTAACAATAAAAAAGGACACATACAGTATGGAAACAATATTTACAATTGAGGCAAACCATTATAAAATAACTACTGTAGTTGTGTTTTTTTACCATTTAAATTGTAGACGGACTTTAGCAAGTGTTAAAATTTTCCATACTAAACCCATGGAGTATAGTAAGTCATACAGTGATTCCTCATGTAGTGATATTAGAGACTCAGGAGTCTATTTACTAAGCAGTGTTAGGAGGCAGAATGAAAAGTGATAAGGTGCCAGCCAATCAGCTCCCAACTGTCATTTTTCAAACACAGCCTGTGAGATGGCAGTTAGGAGCTGATTGGCTGGCACCTTATCACTGTTCACTCTGTCTCCTAACACTTCTTAGTAAATAGACCTCTCAATCACAAGTAGAACTTCACAAAAATAACATGGATTAAAGAACCTGGGTGTATGGTAATGATGTCATATGAAGTCAATCCAAAAGTATGTTGGTAACTGACATACTACAGAATAAAGAATCATGAATAAGTATGTATCCAATGTTATAATCAGACAGCAAGATAACATCATACTCATGTTATAGGCAGCGAAAAATTGTGAGACCACATATTGTATCAAAACCTGCCTGTGCTATGCTTGAAGAAGTAAAACAATGACTCAAAGGGCTGCCATGATATTGGTGTTTTCAGAGGTTACAGCTCCTGCATTGGCAATAATCATTTGCTGTAAGAAAATAATATGTTTGTAAGCTAGAATGGTTTCCAAAGTTCCCTGGAAGTGATCATCTCTGAAATCTACACTACCATTCAAAAGTTTGGGGTCACTTAGAAATTTCCTTATTTTTTAAAGAAAAACACTGTTTTTTTCAATGAAGATAACATTAATCAGAAATACACTCTATACATTGTTAATGTGGTAAATGACTATACTAGCTGCAAACATATGGTTTCTAAAGGAATATCTACATAGGTATATAGAGGCCTATTTCCAGCAACCATCACTCCAGTGTTCTAATGGTACATTGTGTTTGCTAAGCGCGTTAGAAGACTAATGGATGATTAGAAAACCCTTGAAAACCCTTGTGAAATTATGTTAGCATGGCTAAAAATGGGTTTGCTCATTAGAGAAGCTATAAAACTGGCCTTCCTTTGAGCTAGTTCAGTATCTGGAGCATCACATTTGTGGGTTTGATTATACTCTCCAAATGGCCAGAAAAAAGAGAACTTGCATGTGAAACTAGACAGTCTATTCTTGTTCTTAGAAATGAAGGCTATTGCATTCGAGAAATTGCCAAACTGAACATTTGCTACAACGGTGTGTACTACTCCCTTCAGAGAACAGAACAAACAGGCTCTAACCAGAATAGAAAGAGAAGTGGGAGGCCCCAGTGCACAACTGTGCAAGAAGACAAGTACATTAAAGTCTCTAGTTTGAGAAATAGATGCCTCACAAGTCCTCAACTGGCAGCTTCATTAAATGGTACCCGCAAAACACCAGTGTCAACATCTACAGTGAAGAGGCAACTCCGGGATGCTGGCCTTCTAGGCAGAGTGGCAAAGAAAAGCCATATCTGAGACTGGCCAATAAAAGAATAAGATTAATATGGGCAAAAGAACACAGAGATTGGACAGAGGAAGATTGGAAAAAAGTGTTATGGACTGACGAATCAAAGTTTGAGGTGTTTGGATCACACAGAAGAAAATTTGTGAGATGCAGAACAAGTGAAAAGATGCTGGAAGAGTGCCTGATACCATCTGTCAAGCATGATGGAGGTAATGTGTTGGTCTGGGGCTGCTTTGGTGTTGGTAAAATGGGAGATTTGTGCAAGGTAAAAGGATTTTGAATAAGGAAGGCTATCACTCCATTTTGCAACGCCATGCCATACCCTGTGGACAGCGCATGATTGAAACAATTTCTACCTCCAACAGGACAATGACCCAAAGCACACCTCCAAATTATGCAAGAACTGTTTAGCGAAGAAGCAGGCAGCTGATATTCTTTCTGTAATGGAGTGGCCAGCGTAGTCACCAGATCTCAACCCCATTGAGTTTGACCATATATACTTAAGAAGTGCCCTTCAAGCCAATCCAACTTGTGGGAGGTGCTTCAGAAAGCATGGGGTGAAATTTCTTCAGATTACCTCAACAAATTAACAGCTAGAATGCCAAAGGTCTGCAATGCTGTAATTGCTGCAAAAGGAGCATTCTTTGACGAAAGCAAAGTTTGAAGGTCAAATTATTATTTCAAATAAAAATCATTATTTCTAACCTTGCCAATGTCTTGACTATATGTTCTATTCATTTTGCAACTCATTTGATAAATAGAAGTCAGTTTTCATGTAAAACACGAAATTGTATGGGTGATCCCAAACTTTTGAACGGTAGTGTATATTATAATTTGTGTGTCCTGTCTCTGACATGTGTCACAAAAGCTCCCACCACAGCTACAGGACAGACCACCCAGATTAGAGGACAGGTATAGGGGGTAAGTAAAGTGTGTAGGTGGCAGGGAATCTTCAGGGAGGGGGTGGTATGGGGCGGGAAGAGTCTAAAGCAAGTGCGGATGGGTTTGTTTGCTAATTGTGTATAAAGCTACATAGTGATGAAAATTATATCATCACTGTGACCATCGCCATGGGTTAAGGTGATTCCTCTAAGTCATGTGTCATGACAGTATGCATTCTGTGTGCCCTGGGTAAAGTGTGCTCATGGTACTATGAGTATTAACCTGACTGTGAGAGTGATATGTATTATTATAGTTCCCCTAACATATATATTTCAGGAATGTCTGCTTGCTATGAATTGGTATAGTATGTCAAAGCTGCATTGCATCAGCTACTCAGAACCAAGTGGCCAGGTGCTATCTAGTCTTTAAAGACAAAAGGTTCATGAAAGTAGTGTTTCCTCTTCACCCTAGGGGGGCAATGTGCAAGCCTAATGCACAGGCACACAGGATGCTAAAGTGTAATTTTTCCACCTTAGCTAATCAGTCTTCCTACAAAAAAATGCCTTTTGAAGTCATGGGAGATATATGACGCGTAGGTTCTTGCAGTCATGCTAATTTACATCTTCACAGACCCTGGGAGAACAAAGGACAGTCCTTTTGAGCCTGGAAAGGGTGGGGAGGAGTCATGGAACTATAAGGTCCAGCAGCCCACACCACCTGGGGTAGCGTCACACTAGGAGTACTCCCCATCTTCTGTCTCCTGTGGTCTTCCTCCACTTAGATCTCCTAAGAACTCAGCGTAAGATAACTTAGTGTTCTGACTTTTTATCCTTTTCTTTTATTTAAATCAATCTGTGCCTGTATATCTGTATGTCTTATTTATTTACCTGTTTTTCCTTGTAATTTAACCCTGGAGATATTTTCTCAATAAATCCTAAATATTTATCAGCATTTCTCTGTGCTCTAATGAATTCATGGCCTGAAGAGGCTCATGCTACATTTGTGTAAATATTTGTGGAATATTAAGTAGGATTTAAGTATCTGGCGATCGCAAGAGTACTATTCTAATACTCTTCATGGTGGCAGCTGGACTAAAACCCACGTCACAACCACCCACCTGCATCAGTTTGGAGTATCTGAGGCTGGGGTGTGGTGTCGTGACAATCACATTGCCATTTAATGATGCTAGGTAAGAACTCTGACCTCTCCCACCCATGTCAGTGATATCACACCCAGAGAGTTCAGGTATAACACACACTCCTGGAACCAGAAAGGAGGAGAGAGAAACACAGGCAGCTTAGGTTAATATAGATTGCTAATTATTCCACAGCATCAAACCTTGATCATCTCCTTTCCTACAGTAGAAGGGCACCTCCAACAGTAATCATATGCCGAGGATGCCATGGGGACCCCCCTTTACAGTGCTACTACCTCCCTGATACCTGGTTCAAGTGATAGCAGAGCCACCAATCCCATGTCAAAGCCAGCTGATGAGTCTTGATTGGCACAGGTGACGTCAACAGCTGACTGGCTTGCCATGTCAGCAGACCTGTGACTTCATGGTGGCCATATTGAATGCCACTAGCAGAGCCTCAGTTTGAGTCTGAAAGATACATTGCAGAAAAAGAGCTCCTGAGGTCCTGAAAGAGGCCAGAAGATGCTGCAGACAAGGCTGAAGATGTTGTTGTCAAAAGAAAGGAAGGATAGATTAGGGTGTCAGTCAAGGAGCCAGTCTACCCCATGGTAAGAAATGACAGCAGTGGAAAGTAAAAAAGTGATTTAAAGCTCCCTGCTGCCAGCTCTCCCACCATGGGCCACCATGACCTATCTTTAGGCTTTCCTAGGTCACAAGGTTTATTAGGTAGTAAGCCACTGAGGAGCAAATATATATTTTGTGCATTAGGCCCATGGGGACACACTTAGTTTATCTGGGCATTTGGCTTGAGGCCAGCTGGAAGTAGGGCTCTAGGTTCTGACTTTTGTAAATGCGGCTGCCTTGTTAGGGATTTCCCGACACCCACAAAAATCCTGTTTTCATACCAAAAAACTGTAAAGCATATTTCACAACAAAACTTTCAAACCTGCTTTATCACCGAAGCATTAACGACAGTTTTCCGTTCACACCTTACAAGCCCTTTTCCTGCCAAAACGATCTGCACAGATATAAAAAACAGCATGGCCTTTGTTAACAGAAAGACCAGTATTGTGCACAAGGCACTTATTCGCAAAGAGGAATAGGACAAAAAAGAAAACTGGAAGTCAGGAACACACTTTAATTCATATGGTCACTTTTCAGAGTGTATACCTGTTGTAGTAATCTTGTACCTTGTTGTCTGAAATTGTAGAGTTAAAGAGGGGATTATTGTTTAGCTTTTAGCTTAGTGCATCACACCTGAGTTGTTGTTTACACTAGCCCAGCTGTATTATCAGGTTGCGATCGTTTAGCTACTGTATATACTCGAGTATAAGCCGACCCGAATATAAGCCGAGGTACCTACTTTTACCACAAAAAACTGGGAAAACTTATTGACTCGAGTATAAACCTAGTGTGGGAAATGACAGCAGCTGGTAGTGCCCCCAGTAGTAATTCCCCCTGGTTGTGCCCCCAGTAGTAATCCCTCCTGGTAGTGCCCCCAGTGGTAATCCCCCCTTTCAGTGCCTCCAGTAGTAATCCCCCCCTGGTAGTACCCCCAGTAGTAATCCCCCCTTTTAGTGCCCCCTGTAGTAATCCCCCACTGGTAGTGCCCCCTGTAGTAATCCCCCCTGGTAGTTCCCCCAGTGGTAATCCCCCCTTTTAGTGCCCCCTGTAGTAATCGCCCCCTGATAATGCCCCCTGTAGTAATTGCCCCCTGTAGTAATCGCCCCCTGGTAGTGCCCCCTGTGGTCCCCCCCCAGTAGAGAGAGGCGTGACAAGAATAAAAAAAAAAAAAATCACTTACCTGAAACTCCCGCTCCTGGTCCAGCCGCTGTCCTCTCCTCCGGCCGCTTTGCATGGGAGAGACGTCGTCATGACGACGTGTCTCCCATCACCCACTGCGGGAGCCGGAAGATGGATCCCGCAGTGGGAGCAGCAGCAGCCGCTGAGAGTCTGACAGACTCTCAGCGGCTGCTGATTACACCAAACACGCAGCTGCCAGCTGTGTGTTTGGCAGTGTGTAGCTCTGACCGAACTACGTCCGGTCAGCACTACACTTGACTCGAGTATAAGCCGAGGGGGTACTTTTTCAGCACATTTTTTTAAAAACTCGGCTTATACTCGAGTATATACGGTAAGTGGCACATTGTTAGAATAGTATTTAGTTAGCTGTGTGGGTGTCTGTTTTATTTTTAATAGGTGCTGTGTGATCCTCAAGCAAGGTGACAAGTGTTGATATGGTGAGGACACATGCTGTTAGTGTCATTACTGTCTCCCTCATACTGATTTGACTATTCTTGCATGCCTGTGCAAGTTCTGCATCCCTCAAGGGTGGCTGAGGCCTTGTCACATGTGAGGACTGTTCACCCAACTGGGAAAGAACATTGTTACCCTTGAAGTGCTCCTTTCTTGCACAGCAGCAAAATAGGCATTCACCTGCTGAACAGTTCCTTTTGTTTCTTCCCTTAGTTGTAATGACTGCCAGTGGACACAGGTTTCCAACAGTGTCCAAGAGATAGTACCCACAAGGTTGTTTATTAGATTATTTGTTCCATGCCCTATACATGATCTAGTATCTTTGAAACATGGATGCAGACTATTACATTTATTGCTTATTGCTAATAAGCTGTTGAGCCATAAAGTTCCTTGTGTGATAGTATCTAGATACCAAGCTTTCATTGGATGGCTGAAGGGCTTGTGTAGCCCATTGCTACTGTTCCTAAAAGGTGACATCGCTCTGCTTTAGCATCACCTGGGGACTCCCAGCATTCTGAGAATTTCCCAGGTATGGCCATACCCTATGTTATCAAAGGAATTATCCAACTATTGATCAAACCACTTGTATGGTAGCATTGACTAGGAAAGTGTTATACACTTTGAATGTATGACTGAGTGATTTGAATATTTCTCAATGTCAAGACATGTCATAAATAGGTCAACAAATCAGAGCATTTGTAAGAAATGAAGAACCTTCATATTAATAAGCTGTAGATAACATTTTATTACATGTAACAAATATATGGTTATTTACATCAATACTATTGTTAACTGAAGCAATCCACAAAAGTCAATTAATTTATTCATGCATATTGGCTGGCATTGTTTTTTGTGGTGGTAATTTGCTTATTTTGACATAAGAAGGTACACTAAGAGTTACCAAAAAATAAAAAATAATAAAAACTTTGCAAACATTTCACACAGACCCTACAAACTATATGTTAGTCATGCTAAACTGCATTTCCTCTCCATCCCTGAAGATAAGTTAATTTCTATTCAAACTCACAGGTTTGAGATGTTTTCCAGCTCTGGGAAGATTACATTTTAGTATACAGAATAAGTGCATTTGGTTTTTGATCTGAGCTCCCTCATTGACTTTAATGCATCAGAGACTTTGATATATAACCTGTGCGTTCACTACATTATCAGTAAACAGATGAACTGCTTAAATGCACTGGCTGTGTATGCAGGAAATGTTTGCAACTGAACCAATCGTCCTAGGGATTCCGATGTAATGATTTAGGGTTAACACTAAGACGCAGCTGAGAGGATTTGTGTGTGGGATTCTCAGCCTTGCAGAATACTAAAACCTGCTTAAATTGCCTGGCAAACTCCCCACATCCTGCTTGTTTAATGTAATCTGCCAGGTGCCTATCAGAGTTCAGTTTTAATAACCTATGAGAGATTTAAAGCTGATACTGCCTCAGGGGGAAGGCACCCATATTTCACTGCTCAGGATCTCCTCCTGTTTGAGCAAATGTACGTTCTGTAGTTTTCTCACACTCATTATAAATAAAGATGAGCAAGAAGACAAACTCCACCAAATAAATATTCATTGGGAACCACTGATATTTTTCCTTGGCAAACTGCATAGGAAATCATAGTATTCACTAATAATGCACATATCTGTCTCTATTTACAGTATCATTAAGGTATAGACTACTATACAGTATTGCATACCATTAATCAGGAAAGCTTAATATAGGTGCAAGGTAGAATAATAGGTTATAATGTAATCATCATATAATTATGCTACCTCATACTTTGTACCACTATAAACTAAAGAGGATGTCATGTACAAAATGCACACAGTGCACGCACAAGACATTTTATGTTTGTGGCTGTGTGTCTGGATGTTCCTCCTAGCACAGTTCAAGATGCCTGCCTGCTATCTACTCTTGGGAGAAGCCATGGAAACTAAAAGTATGCTTAGTTAACAAAAAAGAAACTTAATGGACTCACTATTCAAAAGTGTAAACGGCACCAAAAAGCCCAAGCTCCAAAGACTCTAGGGGATATATTTAGTAAGTGCAGGTTTTTAAAAGTGGAGATATTGCCCATAGAAACCAATCAAATTCTAGCTATTATCTTCTATAAGGTGCAACATGAATGTTAAGTAGAAGATGATTCATTGCTGTGAGCAACAACTCCACTTCTAAAAACTTGCACTTTATTAAATATACCCCTAGTACTCTTTCTGTAATTTACAATAATATTTACAGATGAGCGGGTTTGGTTTCCTGGAAACCAATCTCATCCGAACTTAACTGTTCCGAGTAGATCCAGGTCCTGGCTTGGATCTTCTTGCCTGCTCCGGATCCAAAAATGAGGCAAAACACCATCCTCGCAGTGTCGGATTTCCCATATTTTGGATCCGGAGTGCTGACTCTTTGATCCAACCAGCAGCAGCTACCATGGTAAAAGGCCACTGGTTGACTGAGAATGGCTGCTTCTCAGCCTATGAATGTGTCCCCAAAGACTTCAATGGGCCCATTGATGTCTATTGGGAAATGTTGGCTGAGTAGCCATTCTCAGCCTACCATTGTAGTGGCTGATGCTTAGATCAGACACACAAGCCTGCACAAATCAGTTAGATAAATGTTAAGTAGAATCTGATTAATTGCTGCAGGCAACATTCCCACTTCTAAAAACCTGCTTGGGGTATAATGCCATAACACGGATACACACTTCACTGGGTCCCCCTGCCAAAGCATTCAGCACCCCCTACTAGTCAACCAAGGCCAAAGGTTCCTTGGGAAGTTAGGACCCCAACAAGGAAGCAAATCAGGGGTTAATTATTACCACTGGATGTTCCAAATTGTGGAGTGACCATTAAGCTGTGGCCATATTTCCTTCTGTGAAATCCTTTTAAGGACAAATTGTAGGTCTGCCAAGAGAATGGGTATGAAAATACCGCTGGCAGCATGGCCGGCAGTTCGATTCCCGTCAGCGGCAGCCCGACAGGAGCAGAGTGCGACGCAGCGGAAGCCCGACAGCGCTGGAAATCCCGATCGTGGATAGGTAAGAATCCACTAACCTAACCCCCCTAACCCTAACACTCCTTAGGGGTGCCTTACCCTAACTTCCCCCCCAAGTGCCTAACCCTAATCCCCCCTCTAAGTGCCTAACCCTAACCACCCCCTTCCCCGCTACCTAAACCTAAGTCCCCCGGGGAGGTGCCTAACCCTAAGTCCCCCCTGGGGTGCCTAACCCTAACCCTCCCTCCCCCTAGCCTAACCCTAACACTCCTGGGGGGTGCCTAACCCTAAGTCCCCCCCAGGAGCCCTAAACCTAACCCACCCACCCCCGCTGCTGTCCGCTCGCGGCCCCCGGCATCACTACGATCGTGATGCCGGGCGCCGGTCTCCCGGTGTCGGGGAAATGCAGGTGTCTACATCTAGACGCCCAGCATTTCACCCTTGCCGGGATAAGACAGTCGGGAAGCCGGCTGCCGGTATTTAGGCAGTCGGCTTCCCCATTGCTTCCCCTGCCAAGTAAAGAGATTGCTCACCTATATACCATCCTGCAGGGCTGTCACAAGCTGACTTTACTTCTGCCCTTAGAGCCGCTCAGAACATTGGACACTAAGCTGTCATTACACACACAGCCTCACTGCAGCCAAGGTTGGCGCGCACTGCAGCAGGCCTGGAGACCTGTGAATGTAAGAGCGGACTCTGCTATTTGTCTCTTACCTTTGATGTGATTTTAGGTACTCTTTCTAGTTGCAGCTCTCTCTGATTATTCAGCCTGATGCTGCACCACGAGCCTGGAGAGGGAAATATTGCAGCCAGGAGATAGACAGCCACAGCGGCGACCTGGCTAGCAGGAGCACCGATCCCACTGCGCTGCCAGAAGGGACTTGCTGATAGCTAAATACGTATCATACGGTTGGTGATACACCACTCATTATATTACCCACCATTCTTATTGCCATCTATTGGAGCACTCTCCTATTGGAGTTATTGGAAATTTCCCTCTGTTGCAGTCCAGTGCAGATACGTTATATGCACACTATTGGTTTCAATCAGTACTGATCTGTTTCTGACTTTTTACCTTGGATACAATTTATTATCAACATTCTCTGGAGTGAGACATTTTTTGATCTAATAGATACTGTTACAACTATGTGTTTTTATTCACATGCATAACATGTGGATGCTTAGCATTTACTACTCAGGATCTAGACTGTATTGTACACAGATTGCTTATGTTTTATTTTATGCATTTGATTCTATTTTAATAGTTACATTAAATATATTTTATTACTACTTTCAGTGACATTTGTGTATACAGCGCCTTTCCACCTATATATTCTTGTGCATTCCAGCATTGTTTGTGCTGTTTGGGAGCTGTAGCATTACTCTCAAGTGGTGGGCAGCAGCCTACACAATTATATACTCGTTCATTGAGAAATACATCCTTTTGGCATTTGGCTTTTTCCTCTCTTTGTTTTATCAATCAAATTCTAGCTATTATCTTCTATAAGGTGCAAGACAAATGTTAAGTAGAAGATGATTAATTTCTGTTGGCAACATCTCCACTTCTAAAAACTTACACTTTATTAAATATACCCCTAGTACTCTTTCTGTAATTTAAAATAATATTTACAGATGAGTGGGTTTGGCTTCCTGGAAACCGTCCCCATCCGAAATTACCTGTTCCGAGTAGATCCAGGTCCTGGCTCGGATCTTCTTGCCAATTCTGGATCCAAAAATGAGGCAAAACACCATCCTCGCAGTGTCGGATTTCCCATGTTTTGGATCTGGAGTGCTGACTGTTAGATCCAACCAGCAGACGCTACCATGGTAAAAGGCCACTGGTTGGCTGAGAATTGCTGCTTCTCAGTCTATCAGTGTGTCCCCATATACTTCAATGGGCCCATTGATGTCTACGGGGAAGTGTTGGCTGAGTAGCCATTCTCAGCCTACCAGCGGCCTGTTACCATTGAAGTGGCTGCTGCTTAGTGCAGACACACAAGCCTGCACAAACCAGTTACTGTAGATAAATGTTAAGTAGAATCTGATTAATTGCTTTGGGAACATCTCCAATTCTAAAAACCTGCACGGGATATAATGCCACAGCATGGGTACAAACTTCACTGTGTCCCCCTGCCAAAGCATTCAACACCCCCTACTAGTCAGCCAAGGCCAAAGTTACTTGGGAAGTTAGGACTCCCACTTAAGGGGTTGCACCCTCCTGGGGACACCCCAGGCTGATAGCCTGTCCCTTGCTGTGGCATCACACCCCCAGTGCTGGTTTTGTAAATATGGGCGACTCCTATGTCATTTTTCCTGCATAGTTTCACAATCAGGACTGGATCAGTTTCGGGTGCCCACTGTCAGGGGCATATCTATAATGGGTGCAGGGTGTGTGGAGCACACGGGCCCCTGGGACCAGGGGGGCCCCGCACCGTACACCCTGCACTCATTGCAAAATTATCTCTCCGGAGTCCTACATCGGAACGGGGGTCCGGCACTCTAAAAACGACTGGAAAATGGCTGCGGCCATTTTCTTGGCGTTTACGAATGCGCAGTACAGGGAAAATGGACACCGTGACATTTTACCGGTGACCTGTGCATACTCTATAGACTATGGGTGCGCTCTAGTGCCCAAAGTCTATAACTCCGGCACTGGCCGCACACAGCTCAGTGCGCTGCCGGCCTCTGGACAGAGAGGAGGGGGCCCATGTTGGAGACTGCACACGGGCTTCCTCCACTCTAGAAATGCCCCTGCCCACTGTAAACACATTTTTAATGGTATTCTAATGCAAATGTATGCCTGTATTCTGAGTCATATGTATTTAAGTGTTTGCATAAACCAACTCATCCATCCACAAGAAAAGCTGTAACTCATCGTCACTTACACTTACTATGTGCTAGGTGCAGAAGATCCAGCTAAATTCGGTATTCACTCTGGGGATGCACAACTCAAAATAAGAAACAGCTCTGGTTACATGTCAACACGCCTTAGACATACCCACTAAATGGTTCTCTTACATGCGTCTGCACTGTTGCCACCCAGTTTTCATCCTGAAAGACCACTTGAAGGATGGAGAGAAAAGACTTGGATTCGACAAGCTCAGAATTGCTTATAGCTCTACAAAGATTTGTATGTTTGCTACAGAGCATATACAGCCTGCAAACAAAAGAAAAATGTGGCTGCTTTGGTACTTGCATGCAACTCAGATCATGCCCACAGTGTTTTATAAAGGAGAAAATCCTTATTTGATGAGATGCATACTCATTTATTAATACAGTACATTATGAACATTTGCTACCCACAGTATGCAAAATTTCTTCTATTATATACTTGTCTTAATCAACTCTATAAACTAGATATTTGTCTGTCTTATTTGTAAAAAAAAAATGTAATTAAGAAAAGCAGATGGTGTCTTTTAATACAGTGCATTATAAATAATAGCCTCTAATGAAAACTAACAAGGGCAGGAGCACATTGGAACATATGTTAGTCAGGCCAAGACTTACTTAAAATAGCATAAATATGCTCCATTTGGAAGTGAATTTGTTAAATTCAAGTCAGTCATCTCTGTCTAGAGATTTTGTTAAAGCGTGATGCAATTTCAAGCAGACAAAACCTACTCAATGCAAGTCACGCTTCTCTACCTTCAACTAGCTGAAAATTGCGGCTGTTCTTTCCACCTGATTCTTAAATTTAGGATTTATCACTTTTTTTTGCAATCTGACATAGAGGTAGAAGATGCATAATTTTTATGGAGCAAAAGCACAAGACTGGTTATAGACACACGTAAAATTGCTATATTATACTGTCTTTTAGAGAACAGTCACAAAAAATATTTCCATGCCTCCATTATGAGTATAATACTTAACTCAGCTAGAGGTGACTTTAGTGTCCTCCTTGCAAAAATATCAAAAACAAAGTGAAACAGTTTCCTAAATATATTATTTTTTACTATTAACTAGTGATATTAATATCTCACAAAACAAGTAGTTGGGAAAGTTGTAGAGTAAGGGAATCAGTTTAATCCAGAGGTCAGTCCTGGGTTTGTAAAAGATCCATAATGACTGATGATTAAGGTGTCACAATAATACCGCTTTTATACCTAAATTTCTGGTCTGACCCGGAAGTTGGAACAGGGTTCCAAACCGGATCAGACCCGGAATATAGCCAGCACCAATCCTGGATAATCCCGAGGCGGCGCCCTTCACACTGGAGCCGAATCTGCAGTGACCCGGCTCTTCCGGCGTGGAAATGGACGCTTGTAGATATGGTCATCTTCAAGTGCCATTTGATCCATGAGTGTCTACTGGGTGGATGAGCAAATTGTGTTTCTTATAGTTGGCTGGAAAACATTGATGACTTGTGACTGAAGTGGACATGTGAATAAAATATCTAGTTTTAGACAGAAAAAAAATGAATAGTGTCAAATAGCATGCACCCTCTTCCCACTGTAAGGTGGGACATACATTTTTACTTTAACAGTGTTAAGATGCTTGATGAGCCATTTTACCTCCACTTTTTTAGTATAAACCCTCTGGTTTATTCAAAGTAATCATGCACTTGACTTTTTTAATCTCCAAGTATGAAAATTTATGGAAAATTAAATCCCATTGTTGTTTGTGTGTCCATACCCATTTACATCCAGATCTACATTTCAGTGTGTTTGGGTTGTAGCAATTTTTATTCTGCTTGTTGTATTTCAGTGCATTCACAGTACTTATAAAAGTTCCATTTACTAAAATGGTCCACTCATTTCATTCATTCGTCCATTTAAATGAAAAGGTAATTAAAATGAATGGTCTATTTATATGATTGGAATGCCTCAGTAATGTCTTTTTTTTCCACATTAATAGAGATTCTTTTAATCTCTATGATGAATCATTAAAGCAGGGAATCTCATTGCCAGCTAATCATGCCACAGCTAGTGTGTTAAACCATTTGTTATAGGTATATCTTCTAATACTGGTAGGTTAATTAGCTGCTGACTAAAATATACCCTAGTGAATATAGACTATGAACTCCACTATAGCATGGACTACTGTGAATGACAGATATTCTCTGTAGAGCACTGCATAATTTGTGGAGCTAAATTCATAAATGCTTATTATAATAATAATAATAATAATAATAATAATAATAATAATAATAATAATAATGATAATAATACAGGTTGAGTCTCCTATATCCAAAATGCTTGGGACCAGAATTATTTTGGATATCGGAATTTTTTAAATATTTGCATACCATAATGAGATTTCTAGGGAATGGGACCAAAGTCTAATCACACAATGCATTTATGTTTCATATATACTTTATACACACAGCCTGACGGTAATTTTATTAAATATTTGTAAAAATTTTGTGCCTAAAACTAATTTTGTGTATATTAAAACATCAGAAAGCAAGGTGTCACTATATCAGTTGTGCTAAAGAGAATTCCGTATTTTGGAATATCTGGATATTGGAGACTCACTCAACCTGTTGTAATAATAATTTTTAAATTATCGGTGGATTACAATTACAGTAAATAGCATTTCATGTGGATCATAAGAAAATATGTAATTGCAAATTAACATTACCCATGGATTACAAAAAAGAGGAAGCCTTTAAATACAATAATTTTTTTTTTCATTAATAAACTGGTTTGATTAATATGTATTTCAATGAAAGCTTATTTAATAAATGTTCCTATGTTTTATTCATATTTTATTACTAGTTAGTATTGTGTAATGTCTACCGATATACAGCATATACTGAGGAGGCAAGTCCAGGGGTTTCTATATTCCTTTTTAACCTAGTCCCAACAATCCTGGGGTGTCTGGAAGAGCTACATTGCTTTTCAACATGGTCTGTTAGTCTTTGGAAGAAGAAACATTCTCTGATTTTATTTGTTTAGGGATGTCGGCAGTCAGAATAATCCTGATCGCATCCCATTTTAATAGCCCGTTAAATTCTATAGGGGTTGTAAATGTAAATCTGTAAGCCTAACTTGAAAATATGAGTAAAGCTTTGTGCGACTTGCATTCTGAACACAGTCACAAATGCATGTAAATGCATCTAGCACATATCATTCACATGTATACTGCATACAAACTGCATATAAAATGTACAAACACATGGGTTCAAATGTAATCATCTTAAATTTGCTTGTCACAGAGTGATTCCAGCAATATAGCCACCAGCTTTAAAGTGGCAATTAGTTTTAAGGCAAAACTATGTTGTTTTTGCATTTAAACCAATTTCCCCTTTGAATCAATTGACTATATTGCTATAATCACACTGAGACCAGCCAATTGGAGCCTATTACATTTTTTACATTTACAGTTATGTATGACTCATTTATTATGTTATATGAAGTAGATGTTGTAATGTAAATAATTTTATATAAATCACCTAACGAAAAATAGCTCATGTGTACTAGCTATGTAGTGTTGATATCTCTCCCTGATTTTTAGCCACATCCTTAGATTTTATTATAACTCGGTCGTATTATGGTTGGAAAGTTTAAATCATGGATCTACAGATCCATTCCTCTCTTCCCTTTAGATGGGTGCTAATCATTAAATAGTGGGTAGAAGAGTTTAATATAGCTTTTTAGGTATTTTAATTTCATTATGGGAGTCATGAAATAAATATTTTAGGCTATGTTAGTAAAATTTGAGGGAAAGGGGGTAAAACATGTATTTGTTTCTCCAGGCAGTAATGCTTTTTGTTAAGGCTGTTACAGAATTAAAGCTACTCTGAAAATGATAATGCACAATTTACTATGAAGAGTTACTATATTTTTATTAGCTGAACTGTTTATAACTAAACCAACTCATATTGCAAAGTTGTATTTTGTGTATTACTTTTCAAGTCTAGTTTATTCTGAAGTATTAGCAGTATCTACAATTTGTTAATTGAATGGAACTTTTAATTTTGCATACATTTATTTGATAAAAATTCTAAATCTAAATTTACTGAAAAGCAGCAAACTACTGTAATATCATGGGCCTGATTCAGAGTTGTACGCAAGTGCAAACACATTAGCAAATTTTGCTTCTTAGTAATTGCTCAAGTATGCTAATGCCTCAGCCAACAGAATTTGTAGTAAAACACCCACCAGAGCCATCGCAGCTGCCCGCAACTGTGTACACAATCATAGCATTGTACGCAGATCCTCAAAACATCGACTCCTCGGATGACTCTATAGACACTCAAAATGGAAGTGGTAATTGAGACGCTGGAGCTTTGTTCTCCGTGTGTGCGATCACAGATGCTGGCTAGTACACATCCAGAAAACGGCCCTGACGCGCCTGTGTTTTGGCCGGAACCTCCCATAACCCCCAACAAAATGGTCTCTTCCTGTCAAACAATTGCAAGTGAATCCTCACAGCAAGCGAGATCAATTCATTCGCAGCCCATGCGCAATGCGGCTGTGTTGCATGCGCAAGCCACTGTTAATCACTCTACTGCGTGAACATCCAAATAGCGTTCAACTTTGAATCAGGCCCGTAGTTCACCATTTATAACTATATTTCTGTTTTTGAAAAAATATATATATATATTTTACATATTTAAATTATCATGAATATTTTATATCCAGTAAAAAGCCATGATTTTTACTGAAGCTGGTCAAGCCTGCAATTTATCAATTACAAGCATAGAAACAGACATGTTCTTTTTACAATCTATTATATAGGTTTACAAAACATTCACCAGGCTATTTGCAGCTACAGTCTGACATTATTAATGTGCATTTCTCTTCAACTCTCAAAAATAGCTGATTTATTGATGGCTATTCTGAATTGCATGTTGCTATGGTAATGCTTGCAGAAGTTGATTGGACCTGAGATTAATTTTTTTAATGGACAAAAAAATAAGGCCTAAAGCAAAATAGTGTTAACTATTTCAGTGCCTGTGAAGAATTTTTAATTAGTCTGTCAGTCAGTAAATAATCACTTGAATTTTATTTATAAAATCATGAGGCCAGCATTAGCCCGTATGTCCTGTTATATAATATTTGTATATAATATATATTGAAAACACAGTGTTTACTCTTGTGTAGCACATGTAATGAACAATTGATTTTATTCCATGTTAGAAGTGAAATCAATTGGTAGGACAAAAGGTAATACAGTTCATAATTAAACTATAAAATATTTATAGAACATTATGACTCTTGTCAACCCCTACACTACTTAAAATAGCTCTTGTTCTAAAAGATATCCAATAAGCATTTTAATTGCATTTCTTTGAGGAATATATTAGGGGAATATTGCTGTTTGTATTCACATAATAAATATTTTTATTAGTTTTTCTTTTTCAATCCTGAGATGATTTAATTCAAGATCAAGGACATAACTTGAATTATTTTATTCTTCTGTCTTTATTGTTGGAAAACAACATTTATGACTTTGTGGAATTTATATAAAGAACAAAATCTGAAAACAGCACACAGGAGATGTATCCTTATGCCATGATACATAAATGATGCTTGCAAGCAGTGGTGGCTCTAGAGGCGGGGCTGCAGCACAGTCCAAAATTCAAATAGGGAAGCCACACCTACTACCAGTAAGTCCTGGCTGATGATGTTTAGAATTGCAGTTGGTGTGGCTCCCTTATTTGAATTATGGGCTGTGCTGCAGCCCCACCTCTAGAGCCGCCACTGCATGTAAGTCAAATTACTAGGTAGGTCTAAAGGTGCATATC
Organism: Taudactylus pleione; assembly: GCA_031769625.1. Taxonomy (NCBI): domain Eukaryota; kingdom Metazoa; phylum Chordata; class Amphibia; order Anura; family Myobatrachidae; genus Taudactylus; species Taudactylus pleione. Next base: position 2,381,919 of record JAUIMM010000614.1, read on the forward strand.
CACTACACGAGTGTAGAACGACTGTACGATTACAACATCAGAATCGTTCAATCGTTCATCATACTGTGCAGTGTATATTGTACCCACCCTCCCTCATCCCCGAACATGCACAACCTGTTGATATCGGCAGGTTGGCCTGCATGTTCAGACGATGACAGATGCCGACAAAGGCTAGCGGGAGCACACATTGCTGGTCGTTGCCGGCATATTCACTGCACAATTAATAAATGATAACGATGTTGTAATTGTTAATTTTTATCGTGTAGTGGATATGCGGCTTAAGAAGGATGGTTGACTTGCAAGAATATGCACAGTAAAATAAAGGTTACACAAGTCATATTTTTACATGCATCCCTCTGAAAATCCGTCCCAGCATCTGTACTCGGGAGTTGGCTGTTTTCCTTCAAATTCTTTTGTGAGAAATGACTCCCATCTGGAGGAAGGTAGGATGTCAAAGTCCAGAATAAAGGTCATACATTCAACAATGGTTTCAGAATCTAGCATTTTTCCACTTAGCATGCACAGAACAGGATACAAAAGGCAATGCTTTGTTCTGTGACAGGTGAACTATGGTTCTCAGTGAGTACAGTATGTAGGTAATAGTGTAATATATTAGAATTCAGTACAGCAGTATGTTATTTTCCCAGTAACTTGTTTGTCCCTTCACTTTCTCTGTAGCCTATATAATTTAATTTTGTATTTAGGGCTTCCTTAAAAAGAATCACTAATGTAATACAGAATTAAAGTTGTTGAGTGCTGAGTAGACAAGGTGCAGCCTGTGATTCATTAAGATAAGTGATAAAGACTCCATCTATTGCAATAATTCCTGCACTGACCTTCATCACTATTACAGTATTACAGATTCCTGAACTACAGTACAATGGGGAATCCAGTAGCAGCTTTCACATTTTGTACATTAAGGGATAGGATAGCCTTACCTTATGGTGAGCACATATATTGTTATTGGCACATTTCGTCTCCAGTCTGGCAACATTATTACATATTTTTTGAGGTCTGTGATTATTCACAATAAAATATGATACAAGAAAATGAATGTTCCACAAAGTATTACAGGAAACAGCAGTAGCAAATGGTAAACACATCACTCGTATATATATGGGTGTGGTATGATTATGATATGTCGAAAGTCATAATGTCGACATTCATTGAGTCAACATTTAAATGTTGTCATTGACCATGTAGACACTGATGAAATATTAACTTTGCATTAACCAACTCAAAGAATTAGGCAAGATGGAGGACCTGCTACAGCTGTTTTTTTAGGTCTGCATGTAGATAATGGACTGAGAGCCAAAATTGGTGCAATATATAAAGGTCAATTTATCAAAAGGCAAAAAGCCTGATTGCATGGTAAAATGGATTTTTGCTGACAAAAGGAGTATTTTGTTTTGCCTTAAATTTTAAGGGATTTATAGATGCACTTATGAATGCTTTGAATGCTTAGCTATATTTTACATGGGGGAGTCTCCTTTTCAAGAATTCTTTTGTAAACTCCATCCTGAGATGGTATTAAAAGTGGTACTTGGATAAATGATACGTTGACAGAAAGACAGAATTGAAAAACATAGTATAATAAAGAACAGAATTGAAAAACATAACATATTGATTCAGTCAGCGTTTGTGTAAAATGAATATCGCTATTATCTGCTCACAGCAAAATAAACAAAATATAGGAAGAAAACTGTATATAAAATGTGACTTGGGGGTATATGTAATAGGATACAATTTCTTGAAACTGGCATGACTTTTGCAATATAGAAGTTACATTATTAACACGCAATTCGTATTAAGGCAAAACCAGGTTGATTACATATTACAGTTTTAAATGTAGCTGCTATATATTGCTAAAATCACACCAGTTCCAGGGGAAACGGTATGAAATACTGCCAGAAGCATGGCCGGCGGTTCAATTCCCGGCAGTGGCAGCCTGACACTGGAACAGATCCCGGCAGCGTGAGCCCGACAGTGCTGGAAATCCCGATCATTGTAAGATAAGTATAGACTAACCTAACCTAATCCCCCTGACCCTAACCCTCCTTAGGGGTGCCTCACCCTAACCTCCCACCAAAGTGCCTGACCCTAATCCCCCCTGTAAGTGCCTAACCCTAACCCCCCCTTCCCCGCTGCCTAAACCTAAGTCCCCCGGGAGGTTGCCTAACCCTAAGTCCCCCCCGGGGGTGCCTAAACCTGACCCTCCCTCCCCCTAGCCTAACCCTAACCCTCCAGGGGGAGCGCCTAACCCTAAGTCACCCCGAGTGCGCTAAACCTAGCCCTCCACCCCCGCGGCTGTCCGCTTGTGGTTCCCGGCATCCCTTCGATCGGGATGCCGGGCGCCGGTCTCCTGGCATCAGGGAAATGAGCGGCGTCTACATCTAGACGCCGGGCATTTCACCCTCGCCGGGATATGACAGTCGGGAAGCCAGCTGTCGGTATAATGTCAGCCGGCTTCCCGATTGTATCCCATTCCAGGAAATCAGAATGTATTACATATATGGTATACCTTTATTTTATACATATTCATATTTGTAAACATAAAAGTCTTATTCTTTTTCTAAGTACAGTCAGGTCCATAAATATTGGGACATTGACAGAATTTTCATATTTTGTCCTCTATTCACCACCACAATGGATTTGAAATGAAACAAACAAGATATGATTTAACTGCAGACTTTTTGAGGGTAATTACATCCAAATCAGGTGAACGGTGTAGGAATTACAACAGTTTCAATATGTGCCTCCCACTTTTTAAGGGGCCAAAAGTAATGGGACTATCAACTCAAAAGCTTTTTCATGGACAGGTGTTGGCTATTCCCTCGTTATTTCATTATCAATTAAGCAGGTAAAAGGTCTGGAGTTGATTCTAGGTGTGACATTTGCATTTGGAATCAGTTGCTGTCAACTCTCAATATGAGATCCAAAGAGCTGTCACTATCAGTGAAGCAAGCCATCATTAGGCTGAAAAATCTAAACAAACCCATCAGAGAGATAGCAAAAACATTAGGTGTGGCCAAATCAACTGTTTATAACATTCTTAAAAAGAAAGAACGCACCGGAGAGCTCAGCAACACCAAAAGACCCGGAAGACAACGGAAAACAACTGTGGTGGATGACAAAAGAATTATTTCCCTGGTGAAGAAAAACCCCTTCACAACAGTTGGCCAAATCAAGAACACTCTCCAGGAGGTAGATGTATATGTCTCAAAGTCAACAATCAAGAGAAGACTTCACAAGAGTGAATATAGAGGGTTCACCACAAGATGCAAACCATTGGTGAGCCACAAAAACAGGAAGACCAGATTAGAGTTTGCCAAACAACATCTAAAAAAGCTATTACAGTTCTGGAACAACATCCTATTGACAGATGAGACAAAGATCAACTTGTACCAGAGTGATGGTTAGAGAAGAGAAGGAAAGGAACTGCTCATGATTCAAAACATACCACCTCATCAGTGAAGCATGGTGGTAGTAGTGTCGTGGTGTGTGCATGTATGGCTGCCAATGGAACTGGTTCCCTTGTATTTATTGATGATGTGACTGCTGACAAAAGCAGCAGAATGAATTCTGAAGTATGTTGGGCAATATTATATGTTCATATTCAGTCAAATGCTTCAGAACTCATTGGATGGCGCTTCACAGTGCAGATGGACAATGACCCGAGGCATACTGCAACAGCAACCAAAGAGTTTTTTAAGGCTAAAAAGTGGAATGTTATGCAATGGCCAAGTCAATCCCCTGACCTGAATCTGATTGAGCATGCATTTCACTTGATGAAGACAAAACTGAAGGGAAAAAGCCCCAATAACAAGCAGGAACTGAAGACATTTGCAGTAGAGGCCTGGCATAGCATCACCAGGGAAGAAATCCAGCGTCTGGTGATGTCTATGCATTCCAGACTTCAGGCTGTAATTGTCTGCAAAGGATTTGCAACACAGTATTAAAAAGTGAAAGTTAGATTTAGGATTGTTTAGTTTGTCCCATTACTTTTGGCCCCTTAAAAAGTGGGAGGCACATATAGAAACCATTGTAATTTCTACACCGTTCACCTGATTTGGATGTAATTACCCTCAAATTAAATCTGAAAGTCTGCAGTTAAATCACATCTTGTTTGCTTCATTTCAAATCCATTGTGGTGGTGAATAGAGGACAAAATATGAAAATTCTGTCCCAATATTTATGGACCTGACTGTATGTTTACTAAATATACACTATGATGTGCTAATGGAGAGCTAGCAGTAGGTAAAGGGAAGCAAGATATTAATAGTTAACAAAATGTAATATAGTACATACTTTTGTTTTCACCAACTTTACATAAGTTGGATCAATAATAAAAAAAATAGATTGTCTAAAGCTGGGCATCCACTATACAATTTTCTGTCAGATATCTGTCCAATTTTGCTGGTTGGAATGAAAACCTGGTAATGTATGGGAGCAAATGACAGTCGATCATATGGTTTTAAACACTGAAAAAAGGACAGAAAATTGTTCAAATTGGTTAAATTTGTGTGTTTTAACCAATTTGTCTGAAAAATAATTTTTGGCTATTTTCCAGTGTTTGTGAGCAAATGGACGACTGTCATTTGCTCCCATACATTACCAGGTTTTCATTCCAACCAGCCAGATTGGACAGATACCTGACAGAAAATTGTATAGTGGATGCCCAGCTTAACTCAGCTAAACCTTCTTATGCAACACTCCATCTATAAAGATACAGACAATATGCTTAATGATTGTATATTTTTGGTGACTAGAGATGAGAAAATGCAGGGCATACGGTACTATTTGTAGAAGATAGTATTGGTTTTCACTGACTGTCATACAGTAGCTGTTTGCCTGAGCCATGATAGGTTGGCATAAGCAGATGCAACTTGATAGGATTCATCAAATACCTTTAAAAGGCTGAGGTAAAAGCATGTGAATTGTGGTTAATCGTTATTTTTTCTCCTATATAGGAGATGCCCGGCAAGGGAGTAGCCAGGCAACAAGGAAATTGTCACTTTTTATATTCATTAATAGTTCTCAGGTATATGTTTTCCATTATAAGTTGAAAGTGAATATAATATTGATTTAAAAGGCTTCTACAAGTCTGTAGTTCTCCACTGTAATGAGGAGGTAGAACTATTTCCAAGTTAACCATAGTTAATGCAGGGTTAGGCAAAACAGGTGCAAAAACTGAATTTGCACTTGAAACCATACACCATAACACCAAAACAGGGTGTCTTAATAGGACTGAATAGTAGAGAGAAGGCAGCAAGCCAAATTCTGTTACAAAGGTGAGTAAGGAATAACCAAGGGAGTAAGCAAGAGCAAAGTCAGGTATTGCTGTAGTCATAACAATGTCTTGGATGCAAGGAAAAACAGCAGACAAAAAATGGAAGTCATGACAGCTGGATAAAACACGCTATAGCAAAAAACAGAAGAGGCTGGCCAATGTGATCAGTTGCCTGACAGGGCATGGACTAGTTATGTAAACCCAGTAAGCATAGGACATGTTCCTCATTTCTTGACACCCAGACTAAGGAAAGTGGGCACACTGAGAGGCGGGGGAAATAAAGCATTGACTGGCAACCTTTATTTACAGGATTCATGCCCTGCACTAGCTATAATTTCACCAGTGATCTGCAAATATTTTTTTTCCCAGAGCTTGAACACAATTTTGTTTTTCCCAGTATTACTCTAGAATCTAAACTCTTTCATTAAGTGGTTAAGGGGTCTATTTATCAAGCAGTGAAGAAGTGAACCAATGGAGAAGTTGCCCATAGCAACCAATCAGCTTTGAAGTAGCATTTATCAAGTACAGTCTATAAAATAATAAGTAGGAGCTGATTGGTTACTATGGGCAACTTCTCCACTGGTCCACTTCTCCACACGTTTCACTGCTTTATAAATAGACCCCTTAGTCATTTGTTAACACTTTAATTCATCTCAATAATAAAAGCATGTTACTATTTAATTTCTATACTTGCAGTGGAAGTTTTCAACATTCAACTTAAGTACACAATGATAACAAATGACTAAACCAATTAAAGTAATTAAAGACTTCCTGTCATGCACTGGGGTTTTAAACCCTGATACTTACCTTGGTGCTGCCTCTCCTGGCTCCTCCAGAGGTCCAGTGGTTCCCATTGCTCCCTGCCACCATCTGCAGCATGCACCTATATCAGTTAGCAAGCCTGTACTCCTGACAGCTCTGGTGCATGGTGCCATCATGTTGTAAATTGTCAGCTGACCATGACTCTACCAATCCAAGTGTTATTTTGTTTCATCTGACTTCGGCAGACAATCACCAATGGGTAGTCCATATTTAAGCCTTCTCTAGATAGCTGTCTGTTTGCCCAGCCTGTTTACCTCTTACTATACTGGTCCCAGCCCGGTTACCTATTGCTTTACTGGTCCCTGCCCAGTATCTATTGCCAAACCAGCCACAGCCTGGTTACCTACTACTTTACCGGTCCCAGCCTGGTAGTTATTGCTATATCAGTCCCTGCCTGGTTACCAGTTCCTTTTGCTATACCGATTCCAGCCCAGTTACCAATTGCAATACCAGTCTCAGTCCGATTATCAATTTCTGTTGCTATTCCGGCTCCAGCCCAGTTAACAGTTGCTGTACTGCTCCCAGTCCAGTTACCAGTTCCTATTGCTATACCAGTTCCAAGACGGCTACCAATTTCCATACCAGTTCCAGTCCAAATACCCTATTCTAGTAAACATCTAGGTTATCTGGTGGTAGCCTCTCTTCTAATCTCAGTCCATTCCTCATGTGAAGGAACTGAATCAAACCACCTATTTTTGTACAAGGAGACTCTAGACAAAGGTCCTGCAGTAACCTCCCGGTCAGGTGCGGAATAATCCTTAGATTTGCTAGCAGAGAAAAACCCACTTCCTATCTCTATTGATGTGATATCAGACAATTAACACTGCTGGGGATGTCACCCACATTTAAAAACAAAAAAATTAAAGATAATTTAGAATAGACCTGATATAGTACCTGCAGTATAGTGACCAAATGTTGTACTATTTTACAATTATTCTGTTTGACTAGTAATATCAAAAATGATATAGATGAAGCCTTTACCTTTCATATCAATGCAGCCATTCAATTCAGTGGGGTTGTTAAATGTAGTGCATACACTTAAATTATGGATACACTTAAACGAATGGGAAATTATTGATATTGTTAAACATAGCTTGTGACTTCACTTTTTTCAAATCAATGGAATTGCTAAGCATTGTTGCTTCAAAATTAAACAGTTTGGACAAATATTTCCATTTTCTCAGTAATTCCTAGCAATTTTGATTGATTTTAAACCGGTTAAAAAAATGTTTTAACAATTTTCCGACCTTTACTTGATTTCCCCATTGTCTCTTCTTCATTGTTCTTAAAAGAAAATACAGTAGCCTATCTATACACAACTATAATATATAGGTTTTAGCAGCTTTATTTTTCAAGTCTGTAGCATGGAGTAAGCCAATTAATCCTCTTAATCATCAAAATCAAACATAGAGAAATGTATTTATTAATTAATTGAGAGATACATAATATACACCTTTAACCATATCTCAGCATTATATAATTAAAAACACAAGTGGGGATTATTTAATAACAAATATAATAATGTACTAACCACTAGTCATACACAATGCAGCATATTGATATTTGCATAGCTGTACCTATGCTGTCGTGCAATCACGTGCAATCAGGTTGATACACAAACCCACAAAGCTACTGTAGCTATAGACTTATTTAACACATTGGATGTGTTTTCAAATACGTGCGGATTTGCACGTATTGAGGTCCATAAATGATTATCAAAGCTACCTGATGATTGGTTTGCAATGGACTACACCATAATTGCACTTTGTTAGTAAAAATGTAAGATGTTTTTCTGTAAATAATACCTTGGTAGTGAGCCCCAACACTCTTTCCTGTACCGCAAGATAAGCATGACAACTCTGTAGGTGTTGTGTTACTCATACCTGTGCTTAGTTAGATTGGAAAGGTGAATATGTGCATTTACTTATCCTTTTCAACAGACCCTTCTTAAGATAAATGGAGTATTGAGCCAGTCTAACTATCGTTCAGTTGTTCAATTTATCTGCTAATGGATAGGCTCTGAATGATAAAAATGCGCACTCCAGTGGCCGACAACTTCGGTCTTTTGTCTCTCCAACATGTTGGTCAATTATCGTTTATCGCTGACAGATATTAGAAATATCTATCGCGGTAAAACGACAAATGATTTTTTTAATGAAAATTAATAGAAATATTAAAAAAATCCACTCCCAGAATGATGTCATGCAATATTGTTCAGCGTTCGTCGTTTGCAAAAATCAGTCATGTACATGACAGATATCTGTCACAGCAGCCCCAGGAATTTTCAAAAGATAAATCTTTTATCTTTTGTCTTTCAGAAAGATCTGCTAATGGATAGGCCCCTTCAGAAGGACAAAAAATAAACAATAACCAGTGGCGGCTCCAGAGGTGTAGCTGCAGCACAGTCCAAAATTCAAATAGGGGAGAAACACCAACTGCCCTTCCAAACACTGCCAAACATTGCCGGCCAGGACTATCGAAGCTGGATAATTGGCTGAGACAGTGTCCCTGATTCAGAGCCGGACGCTCTGAATCAGGGCGTCTATTTTTTTTTTTATGGAGCAGCCTCCTGGCCACTCGCATTGCTGTGGATTGCCACCCACAGCTAATGCTAGCGGCCAGGATGATGGTCATGATGGTCAAGACCATCGCGACCAACGGGCTTGCGACGAGACCCTTGTGGTAGGGTCTCGTGGCTGCAAGCCCCAGAGAGCTTCCAGCTCAAACAGAGCCGAAAGCTCTCCCACTGACATCACTTGTGATGTCAGTGGGGTCGCCCCCAGATGGTAGGCGTTCTCATGGGAACGCCTCCGTCTGAGCAGCCACCTCCCCTGGCCCGCCCACCAAAGGGAGCATGCTGTCACTCAACATGGACAGCACGCCCCCTTTGGTGCGGGACGCGGAGCGACGGATTGCCCGTCGCCATCCGGGTGTTGCGCATGCGCACGACGGAGCCGGCTCAGTCGTGCGCACGTGCTCAGGGCCACCATCTACCCGGTTGCGAGCGCTCAGCACTTGCTACCGGGTCTGAATCAGGCCCAGAATCTGTTAAAAGTAAAATCTGCACGACGCCATTTTACGAATGGCAACAAGACGCCATTTTGCAAATGGCCATTTTAGTGACTCTCACACATTATAAGTACATACGGCAATGCTATTATTTAGTGTTGTGTAATTCCCACTCAATAGAACAATGTTAAAAGTCCTCATTATACAAATACATACATTTACTGAAACATATATGACCAACTCTGCAAAACACGTACCATGGTGTACTTCACAAACACATAGACGCAAAACGCTAATTAGCGACTTTACGCAATATCCTTACAATTACATAAAAAGGTTCCCTAGCATAAATGTTTATATTCAAGGTTTTATTTATTATTAAGTATGTAATAAAGAGACTGTATTTAAGATCTCAGGTTTAGTACATGACAGACAGATCGTGTTTGGTGCTATTCTAAACCACTGTGTATTTGCAGGCTTCCGGTTCCATCGACAAAGAAATTGCAACATGTGTCTGGAAATTATGTATCATAGAGAGATAGGCATTAAAATGTACTCTGTAATGCAGCCAGTTTAGACTTGTTCTTCAGCGGGAAAATGGACACAAACGGCTGTTGGAGGCTGGACTGTGATCATACGAGCTCACCTATGGACTGTATTGTAACAGAAGAACCAGGAGGAAGAACCAATGGGATTATGCCAACTTGTTCTATTGTATTGCCTATCTCTGTAAGGAATGGGTATGATATACCGCCGGCCGCATGGCTCGATTCCCGTCAGAGGCAGCCCGACAGTTGCAGAGTGCGAAGCAGCGGAAGCCCGACAGTGCTGCAAATCCTGATCGTGGATAGGTAAGTATGTACTAACCTAACCCCCCTAACCCTCCTTAGGGGTGCCTAACCCTAACTTCCCCCCCAAGTGCCTAACCCTAATCCCCTCTCTAAGTGCCTAACCCTAACCACCCCCTTCCCCGCTGCCTAAGTTTAAGTCCCCCGGGGGGGTGCCTAACCCTAAGTCCCCCGGGGGTGCCTAACCCTCCCTCCCCCTAGCCTAACCCTCCTGCAGGGGTGCCTAACCCTAATTCCATCCCGGGAGCCCTAAACCTAACCCTCTCCCCCTGCGGCTGTCCGCTTGCAGCGCCCGGCATCACTACAATCGTGATGCCGGGCGCCGGTCTCCTGGCATTGGGGAAATGCGGGCGTCTACATCTAGACGCCCGGCATTTCACCCATGCCGGGATAAGACAGTCGGGAAGCCGGCTGCCGGTATTTAGGCAGTCGGCTTCCCGATTGCTTCCCCTCTGTAAGGGTACATATATGGACACTCTATTTCCAGTAGTTAGTCTGCTTGTTCTTTCTTCTGATGGAGGCTTCACATTTAATGCCTGAAATCTGGATCCAGAGCGCCTGCGTATGTATCGACTATACCTTGTGATTGTATAATTTGTTTGCCCTAATTGTATTTAGATCACAGCATGTAACTATCTGCTTTTTGGTTAATAATATCTTTTTGTGCTTTGGAAACACAATCAAAGTCTGAAGAGTAATTATTTCTTGTGCGACTTATTACGCTAAATAGCGACATTTTAGTGTGTATAGATAGGTATTAATCGATAGTTGGGGGCTCGTTGAGTGAGATCACACTGCCAGTCACACGGTAACACACGATTATCGATCTCTCAGCAAAAGGGTGGAGGTGCCATACACAGGAAAGAACGCATTGTGCCTTCGAATACCTGCTACCACTTTGTTGCTGAGAGACCGCTATCCGTTATTATGTGAGTTCAAGGAGCGCTGATTAGAATCCAGTGACAAGGGAGGAAAATGTTTTGTTTTCCTCCGTTGATAAAATTTCATGTTAAAAGGGGAAGTCGCACAATAGCGTAAGGGTAATAATACATTTTGTGTAGCGGTCGCATTATTGTGTATGCAACTAGTCGCACAATAGCGTATACGTATATCCTGTATTGCTGCCACATGTTTAAACAAAGCCGTTGAGATTGCATTGTGATATTGGGGTATCGTAAGACTCTTAGGGGCTAGTCGCCTGGTGTCGGCCTAGTGGCTCGGTAGTAGATACCGAAGTCTATACACACAGCAGGTGTAGTTGTTGATTTGTTGTAGGTATCAGCTCTCAGTGTGATTGCAGCATCCAGTGATCAGTTAGGGTTATTGGGCATTGTGATTGAACCGCACAGTTGTGGCATATTGTGATTGTAACTGAGCAGTGGTGGACGAAATCACTGAAAAGGGTAAGCATTATTGGAATGCTTAAATTCTAGCGGTGTAAAGAACTAGAAAAGGGCTTAGGTGCGTGGAAGCAGCCTGGTTATTCTTCCATAGGTGTGTGGGCACATCCTGTTAATATCGTCCACAGGTAAGTGAAAGTAGCCTTGACATTCTTTCACCGATTTAAATCTCTATTGAAAAGTTTAGTGTTATTTTCCCAAGATGGGAGCCAAGCAAACGGTAGAGATGTTAGATGATGTGCTGCTTTTGGAAGCACCGATCAGGTCGGCACGGCTATTATGCATACTAGGTATGGTGCTTATGCAACTAGGTACTGTGAAATATGGTTTAAAATGACGAGGAAGAGTGTGAAACCGTTTCCCAAAATTGGCAGCTTTGATAAGGAGGTATTGAACAATGGGCCTGATTCAGAGCCGCTCGTAAGCGGCCGCTCGTTCATTCTGAGCGATGTTTGCACAACTGCGCATGCGTACGGATCGTAATACGCATGCGCGAACCAGTCAGTACGGACAAAAATCGTTTGTTCGCTAAATAGCGAATGCCTGCTATTTTGAGTGACAGGAGGAGGCGTATGTGGGTGGTAACAGGGGAAGGTGCTTGAAAACGGGGAGTGGAGATCAGAACGCAGGCGTGCATAAAGGTCAAAACGGGCATTTTATGGGTGTGCATAATTAATACAGCAGCCTCATAGACCACGTCGCTGGGTTATTTTATAGTCAGAACTGCTCGCATGATTGCGGTAGGAAAAACCAACCACAAGAATAGCGAGCAGTTCATACGCTGGTCGATGTACTCGATTAATCTAATAAATAGCGGACATGACGTAGGATGCGAGCGGCCAGGGGGCGTAGTTTCCCAAAAAAACGATTGCAAGTTTTGTTCGCTCGTTCAGACATAGAGGCGTGAACAGACCGCAAAGAGCGAACGGTTCATTTGAATAGCCACCCCTTTTTTCTGAACGAGCGAGCGCAAATAGCTTCCAGCTCTGAATCAAGCCCAATGTCCGAGATAGCATCTGTATGGTGCACTCTCGAAAGAAAAAGATAAAGTATGATGATTGTTTAAAGTTATGGCTGCATGAGGGGGATATGTGGCTTAAGGGTGTGCATGCAACGCAGACAAGTGTCGCGCGCCCAATGCAGGGGAATACACAAGCAACGCTAAACAGTGTTGCGTATGTGCCACAAAATAGCGCACACGCGCAGCAAGGTAGCATTGCGGAAGGTAATGTCAGTAGTTCACGCGCTCCATCACCGCCCTATGTGGATGGGGGTGGAGGTACAGTCAATGTAAAAACTCATAAAAATGTAACATGTAACCTGTAGCCTCTCTTAGGTGATCACAAGGAAAATGTTCATGATGTGGATGATGAACCTGTTGTTATGTCTGCCATTACCCATGCAGCACAAATCTTAGGTTCCATTTCAACGAGCACAGGAGGTGGCCCCATCCTCATCAGTGCTAGTACAGGAAGTGTTAACATCTGCTGTACCTGTAACAGAAGTTGTTAATCCTGTAGACAGCAGTAATAGACTGAATTTCCAGCCAGGTAACAAATCTAAAGGTAGCAGTGTGGTCGGTCTCCATCCCATCTGGACAATAACTGTTCCCAATGGGAATCCGGATGTGAATGGTGTGGTGCCCACAAGATATGTAGTGATGCATTGTCCTTGGACAAGAGCAGAAGTAAATTCCATAATGACTGACTTCCCTGACCCTAAGAAGGAATTAGCAAAATGCCAAATATTTGTGAAAAACTTGGGTAATGCTCTCGAGCCAACCAATAAAGATTGGTGAGTAGTGTTAAGGGCGTGTCTTCCGCACAATACCAATGTGAAAAAGTTTATCACGGATTGTGTATTGGGGGGAGATGCTCCCTTAACAGACGAGGATAACCAAGGTAACATTACCCGCATAATAACTCAATTGGGTGTATATTTTCTGGTAGTAGCAAACTGGAGTAAAATTTTCACCATAACACAAAAAGAGTGAATCTGCAGAAGATTACTCTACCAGAGCTCTGCAGACTATCACCCAGTACACTGGGATAGAGGATATTAAAGATAGCACTCACCATAGGGAAATGGTCATCATGGTACTTATGGATGGTCTTAAAGACAATCTAAAGACCCGAGTCCAGACCTCTCTACCTGGCTGGAGGGGAGTTACTGTAGACACACTCAGGGAATCTGCTATTGAGCATGATAAAAACATCCGCAAGAAGAGAGGGAAAATAATGTCTGTTAGCATTCAAGCTCTAGAAGGAATGAATATACCATCACAGCCACCAGACACACATGCACCTGCACAGCTACACACCCTCAATAATCCTTCAACACCACAAAAACAGCCCTACCCCACTTATCACACACAACCACATAACCCATACTACCCTCAGCCACCATATTACCCTCAAAATTCATACCCACACTCACAATCTTTCTCTACTGCCTGACCTACACAACAACCTTTTCCCCACCCCACTCATGAAGGTGTTTTAACTGCAACCAAGTGGGACATGTAAGTAGGAACTGTAAGGTGAAGAGGGTAGGGCCCCTTAACCAGGGAGTACCTAGATATCCATATAAGGGATATATGCAGAATGCAGGGAATTCTCTACAGCCACCTGATCCAATCGTGGTCCTAAATGCTGTATTGGAGAGTGAGAGTCAACGACAGGGGCCAGGTCACAGCTGTAGTCTACAGTCAGTCAGGTTAACTGGCAATGTTAGAGAAGAACCTGTAATTTTAATTGATATAGCTAGTACTAAACATTATTTTCTTGTAGAAACAGGGGTGACCAGATCAGTGATAAAATCCCCTGCTAATTTACAGGTGACCAGCGAAACAGTACCAGCAATGGGTGCAACATTATCCTTTAAACAAATCCACAGAGGTTACTATTGGGCCATTGCATACCAGGCATTCTTTTCTCCTGGCCCCTACCAACCTACTGGGAAGGGATTTGTTATGTAAGATGGGATGTGTCATATATTTTACCCCTGATGGTATATGCTTAGATATCCCAGAGAGAGTGGCATACGAGGTGAGGGATATATTGGACACACCCCAAAGGTTAATGTATCACTCTACTGGTTCTGGTAAAAATCCATCTCAGGTAGATCAAATGTTATCCCAAATACCAGATTCACTTTGGACCAAAGATGGACAGGACACTGGATTGATGGCAAATGTAAGTCCTGTAATGGTAAATCTAAAAGTGGTAGACAAGCTCCAAAAATTCCCCAGTACCCATTAAAACAGGAGGTAGAGATAGGGGTTTATCCCATAATTGAGCGGTTATTACAACAGGGAATTTTAGTCCATACAGCAAGTGTAGCCAACATTCCCATCTTTCCTGTGAAAAAGAGTGGTGGGAGGGGTTATAGGCTGGTATAAGAGCTTGGAGGGGTTAATAAGGTAGTAGAGAGCCAATTTCCCATAGTGCCGAATCCTGCTATCATTCTCATGCAGATCCCACCAAATGCAACCCATTTCACTGTCATTGACCTCTGTTCTGCTTTCTTCTCTGTACCTCTGCATCCTGACTGTCAGTACTTAATCGCTTTTACATATAGGGGTGTACAATACACATGGACACGATTTCCCCAGGGCTTCATAGACAGCCCCAGTATCTTCTCCCAGGCCTTACACGACTGTTTACAATCTTTTCAACCTGCCAATGGATCTGTTCTAATACAATATGTAGATGATTTATTGTTATGTTCTGATTCATTTGTCATGTTTAAATGATACTAAACTTTTATTGCTCAATCTCTCGCAAACAGGACACAGGGTTGCTAAGGACAAACTATACCCATGCCAGTCCAGGGTTAAATACTTGGGACATTGCCTAACCCAGGGGTTATGACATCTGACCACTGACAGAATCCAAGCCATACAGACCATGACACTGCCGCAAAACCAACAGCAAATCTGTACCTTCTTGGGAATGTGTGGATACTGCAGAATGTTGATCCCAGGTTTTTCTATTTTGGCCTTACCATTACAGAACTTAGGCCCTCATTCAGAGGTGGTCGCAAGAAGCGATCGCTCTCTCTGAATGAGGGCGGCCGCTTCTTTTTTTTAGTGCAGCCTCCTGGGCGCTAGCTAAACTGTGGGTTACCACCCACAGCTTAGCAACCGACCAGAGTGATGGTCACAATGGTCAAGACCATCGTGACCATCGGGACTTGCGAAGAAACCCTAAGGCTGGATCTCGGCAACCGCAAGCTCCAGGGAGCTTCCTGCTCTGATCGAGCAGGTAGACTCCACTGATATCACTGCTGATGTCAGTGCGGCCGCCCACAAAATGGCAAACATTCCATCAGGAACACCTCC
Organism: Taudactylus pleione; assembly: GCA_031769625.1. Classification (NCBI taxonomy): domain Eukaryota; kingdom Metazoa; phylum Chordata; class Amphibia; order Anura; family Myobatrachidae; genus Taudactylus; species Taudactylus pleione. The sequence goes on from JAUIMM010000614.1 coordinate 2,397,630, forward strand.
ATTTGTGTAGCCACCCCCCCACCCCACCTACAAAATGGGCCGAGCTGTCGATCAACATCGACAGCCGGCCTTTTTTGTAGTGAGCTCCGGAGCAAGAGAGTTTCTCTCTCACTCCGGGCTTGCTCACGTGCAGTGCGGCCGCTGCACATGCACAGGACCAAAACATCGACCCGGTTGCAAGTGCGCAGCACATGCGACCAGGTCTGAATGAGGTCCATAGTCTCTTCCTCAAAGCCCGATCGTTTCATACACACAGAGGAAACAGAACAGGCTTTCCTTAATCTTAACGATAGTCTGACAAGGGCACCTGCATTGGGAATACCTGATTATGAAAAACCTTTTGATTTGTACTGTGTGGAAGCTAATGGTTATGCAGCAGGTATCCTCACACAAAGACATGGTGATGCCAGTAGGCCCGTAGCATACTACAGTGCACAATTGGACACTGTGGCAAGATCACTCCCAACGTGTTTAAGAAGTGTAGCAGCAACTGCTCTATTGGTCAGTAACAGTGAGAATGTAGTATTAGGCCATGATATGATTGTCTATACTCCCCATGCTGTATCTGCTTTGATGAATTCTGCCCTAACCAGACATGTCTCCTCAGCTAGGTTCACAAAATGGGAACTAGCCCTAATAGCACCTGCAAACATCACCATCAAATGGTGCAGTACCCAGCAACGTATTTACCATATGTGCAACAGGATGCACAAAGGGTGGAGAGAGGTGAGTCACTGGCGGAAGGTGAGTTCTGCAGGTATATTGATGCACATGATTGTATGGAATATCTGAATCAGACCTTTACTGCAAGACCTGACATATGGGATACATCTTTAGAAAATGTAGATGTGTCATTTTACACAGATGGGAGTTGTCATAGACAAACTGACACTGGAGAGTTATGTACAGGTTATGCTGTTGCAAATGATGAAGACATCACAGAGGCCAAAAATCTTGGTCCACCTCACTCGGCCCTAATGGCGGAGCTGGTGGCACTAAAAAGAGCTTGTGAATTAGCAGAAGGTAAATCTGCTATTATCTACACTGACTCTAGGTACGCCAATGGGGTGGTACATGATTTTGGTGCTTTATGGCATCTGAGAAATTTTATGACAGTAGCAGGCACACCAGTTGCACATTCCAGACATATAAAAGGGCTACTTACAGTAATCCAATTGCTTAAGGCAGTGGCTGTAATTAAGTGTAAAGCCCATACATGTGAGGACAATCCAGTGTCATTGGGCAACAACAGGGCAGATGAAGCTGCCAAATGGGCAGCAGGGTTAAAAGTGATGTTTTAAATGATTGACATGCAGAAATTAATTGAGATGAAAGATTTGTCTTCCATTCAGGAAAAGGCAGTCTGGAGGTCCAAGGGATGTGGGCAAGAGTCTTCTGGACTCTGGAGAGATGGACAAGGTAAACCAGTGGCCCCCAAGGTGTATAACCCAAACCTGGCTGAGGCAGTGCACGGTCTGACTCACTTGGGAAAGTAAGGTACAGTCTGTGCAAATTGATGAGAGCATACTCGTGTGCACCAGGTTTTTCTTCCCAAGCAGAAAAGAGAGCAATGTCCTGTCTGACCTGCTTGAGGAAAAACATTGGGAAAATAATCCCCACCGAACCATCCCACATTGCTCCGACCGATGGACCTTTTCAGGTAATACAAATTGATTTAAACCAATTACCACCCTGCAGGAATCTCAAGTATGTATTAGTGTGCAGTGATGTGTTTTCTAATTGTGTTGAGGCATACACAGCTGCCACTAATACTGCTGCATTTACTGCTATGAAAATAGTTCAGGAGTTTGTATACAGATATGGTATCCCTAGAATTATTGAAAGTGATAGGGGTACTCATTTCACAGGTGATGTCTTCCAAAACATGTGTAAACTGATGGGTATTAATAGTAGACTCCACACCCCTTACCGACCGCAAGCCAGTGCCAAGGTGGAGAGGATGAATGGTACTATTAAAAATAAATTAAGTAAGATCATAAGATCATGGCAGAAACTGGACTGGGTTGGCCAGAAGCACTACCACTTGACCTTCATAGTATCAGGACAACTCCTAGACCCCCGCTCAATCTGTCCCCCTTTGAAATACTGGGCCTAATTCAGACCCGCTCGTGAGCGCTGAGCGCTCGCAAGCGGGTCTATGTTAGGCCAGTGCGCATGCGCACGACAGAGGCGGCTCCGTCATGCGCATGCATGAGACCTGGATAGCAACAGGCAAGCCGTCGCTATGGGCCTCGCTACAAAGGGGGCATGTTGTCAATGGTGAGTGACAGCACGCCCCTTTTGGATGGTGTGTCGGGGGCATGGCTGGCCAGACGGAGGTGTTCCCATGGGAACGCCTACCATGTGGAGTTGGCCCCACTGACATCACAAATGATGTCAGTGGGAGTGCTTTCGGCTCTGATAGAGCTGAAAGCACTCCAGGGATTGCACCATGAGACCCTACCAAAAGGGTCTCGTTGCAAGCCCAATGGTCACAATGGTCATGACCATCGCGACCATCTTTTTGGCCGCTAGCTATAGCTGTGGGTGGTCACCCACAGCTATGCGAGTGGCCAGGAGGCCACTCTAAAATTCAGAGGGACGGCCCTGATTCAGAGCGAGCACTCTGTCAGAGCGTCTGGCTCTGAATCAGGGCCACTGTTTGGTAGACAACCTCATTTGATTATAAGTCCACAGGAAGATTTGAAAAGTAACAACGAGGTTGCTGTAAGGTATCTTAAACAATGATTAAAACAGCAACAGCAGACACTGAAGTTGTTGTCACATGATATGCCTGAAACAAACTGTCACGATGTTGAACCTGCAGAATTTTTTATGATCAGAAATTTCTTGCATTCACGTTGTTTGACAGATCAGTGGGAAGGTCCATATCAGATGTTGCTGATGAGTACAACTTCATTGAAAGTGGCGGAGAGAGATACCTGGGTCCATTCCACTCACTGTAAGAAGGTCAAGCAACCAGTGGAGAGAAAAGGCAGATAATGTAGACCTGTCAATCGCGAATCTGTTCCGGGAAGGTGAAAGGTTACAGTGAGATACCTGAGCTAAAGAAATTTGTGGATCATTGTTTTCAGCAATGGATTGGTCTGCTTTGGCAATCTGTGTGTTTTCTCCCAGAGTTCTCATTATCTTGGGTTGTTTCGGGATCTCTGGTTTCTGTGACGGAGGAGAGAGGATGGAGAGGGGAGCTGATGGTGATATGAATGGAGTGGAGTTGGGAGAAGGAGTGCTAAACCAACCAGGGGAGTATCTGACCAAACCCAGTACAGTAATTGTTAAGAGATCTGCTATTCTGGACACTCAGAGACAGTGTGAAGGTCTATCGTGTAAGGATTATTGTATGTGTGAGTTCTGTGGGTCCATAATCGATAAGAGATGCATCCAACAGTGCCAACTTAAGTATAATCAGTATTGGGGTGGGTATTCTTTAGAGGATTATCATACCATGGTGGGCAAAGTTTTAAACCAAACTGACTGTTGGATGTATTCTCACGTGCCTCAAGGACTTCATAATGTAGGGTTAGTGCCATTCCCATTGAATGTCTCTGAGGTTTTCGAATCGCAAAGAGGGCATGCACTAGATGGAAAATTTCTTAAGTCCAAACCACCTTATTTTAAACTCCACCAGTACCAAGTAGATAAATCACTTTTATGTTTGAACATCACCAACTCTAATGACACAGGAAGTTGGGAGGTGACATGGAATAACCAGACGATGACCTTCTCACTAAGAGCTGATAATGAACTTATAAATTTTGAACTGTTACACACAATTAGGTTGGGCGGAAGACACTTCCAGTATAAATATACACTAATTAACATCAAAGTAATGATTGGTATGGTACCAGAAGGATATTGTGCCAAGATATTACAACGAGAAACTTGTATGAGTCAAATGGGAGAACCTAAAGTAGGATCACTTGCTAAGGAAATGTGTAGGTTACTGATGTTTACTATTCCTTCTGTTCTCCCCGATGATGTATATTTTATATGTGGTAGAAAAGTGTATAAGTGGCTCTCTCCGAGTTCTGAAGGTTTGTGTTACCTGGGAAGAGTAGTACCAGAAGTTATGACCCTTACACATGGTGAAATGCTTGGTATTAAAAAAAAACACACCATCACCATATCTTCACACACAGTATGAACATAGAGACAAAAGAAATATGATACCTGGTGATGTACATAAAGCCACACAATTGATTAGTGAAACAACTGGCTTTCAAGTTTTAGTCACATTGGATCCCACCAGGATCACTCGGGGTGCACAAAATTTTAGATATGTCCGAGATCTTGCTAAATTAATAGATAATATCACCGAGATGTATGATGACATGTTTAGGTATACAGGTAGGGAGTTGCAAGCTTACAAGAAAGAACTGGTGCAACATAGACTAGTGTTAAATTATTTAACAGCTGTCACTGGAGGGTATTGTGTAACTTTGGCCACCCAATTTGGTGTAAAGTGTTGCACATACATTACAAATAACACTACTGACCCCAAGGAGATGATAGACTGGAAGATGGACAAAATTCTGCAGCTGAAATGAGAATCTCAGAAGAACCATAATGCTTCAATGGCTGAAATAGAGGAGAAGGTAGAGGAATGGGTTTCATGGTTAAACTCCGTGAAATGGTTATCCGGTCTAGGGGAGTTGGTCCAGGAAATTGTTGCTAGTATAGGTAAACTCCTTATCCTCATATTGGTTGTCATAGTAACTGGCTTATGTGTCAGGTGTGTTCCTACTGTGTTGAAATATGGAAAATGTAAAGATAAGGTAAACCGAAAGAATGAAATTTTGATGGTGGTTAGAAGTAACAATATGATTACTGAGGTAAATGTAGGACTGCATTACAACCTTGAACTAGAATGTACCATCAGATGATGTATAAATTTAGCCATGCATGAAATGTGTTATTAAAATGTTATTTTAAAACATCTTAAATAATGTAAGTCCCTATCCCCTTCAAGACTTCCTTTATAGGTTAGGTGCATCCCCACATCTTTCCCATGATCTCCCAAGATCCGCAGTGTGCGTATAAGGGTATTTTTATGTCCCTCCCAGAGACACATTATTGATGGTTGAAGAACCCCTTGTGCCATCCCATAATATAACATTAAATAATATGTCATAGTGTAAGCCTAAAGTAATTTTAAAATCAGAGTGTGATAGCATGTTGTTTGCTATCAAATGGTGGACTGTCAAAGCTGGATAATTGGCTGAGACAGAATCTGGTAAAAGTAAAATCTGCACGATGCCATTTTGCGAATGGCAACAAGATGCCATTTTGCTAATGGCCACTCAGCGCCATTTTAGTGAATCTCACACATTATAATTACATACGGAGATGCTATTATTTAGCGTTGTGTGATTCCCATGCAATAGAACAATGTTAAAAGTCCTCATTATACAAATACATACATTTACTGAAACATATCATATGACCAACTCTGCAAAACACGTACCACGGTGTACTTCACAAACACGTAGATGCACAACGGTAATTAGCGACTATGCCAACTTGTTCTATTGTATTGCCTATCTCTGTAAGGGTAAATATATGGATGATCTATTTCCAGTAGTTAGTCTGCTTGTTCTTTCTTCTGACGGAGGCTTCACATTTGATGCCTGAAATCTGGATCCAGAGCGCCTGCATATGTATCGACTATACCTTGTGATTGTATAATTTGTTTGAGCTAATTGTATTTAGATCACAGCATGTAACTATCTGCTAGTTGGTGAATAATATCTTTTTGTGCTTTGGAAACACAATCAAAGTCTGAAGAGTAATCATTTCTTGTGTGACTTATTATGCTAAATAGCGACCTTTTAGAGTGTATAGATAGGTAGGAAATGATAGACTCACTGGCATTTGGTGTGGCTCTTCTATTTGATATTTGTGCTACTTGTCTGTTGTTGGTAGTGATAGCAAGTTGAACACAACTACCTTCAATCTACAAGGTCAAGGGTAAGTGAAAATTAAGGGAACATTTATCAAGTTTCTAAAGATAACAAGTTGAACTGTTTTCCAAAGCAATTAATCAGATTCTAGCTATCATTTTTCACTAGAGTACATTCTATAAACTGATAACTACAATCTGATTGGTTGCTCTAGGCAACACATTAATTTGTCCCCTGTAGAAGGTTTGATATATTTCCCTCCAATACTGTAGAATTGTAAACAGAGAGATTAAGTGCCTGATTCAGACCCGGTCGCAAGGCTGCGTTCGCACGTAGCCTGTTGATGTTTGCAATCTGTGCATTCGTACAAGATGCAGTGCGCATGCACGAACCAGTCATTGCATCGGGAAGTGATCGCAGCCAGTACACAGATGCTCCGCAAGCATTAGTGGCAGGACGTGCCATTTGTTGGTGGTGAAGAGGTGGTCAATGGTAATGGGGGTGTGGTGGTGTGAACGCAGGCGTGTCTGTGCATTGGGACACCATTTTAGGGGTGTGAATAATTAATACACTTCAACATACACTTCACATGGCAGAATTAAACACAGCAGCACTCGCAGTGCTTGCAGTAGGGTATTGTCAATGACAAGTGCTGCGTATGGGTCCAATGTCAGCCGATTTTACAGATTGTTTAATACACTTCCTGGAAATGACGTATGTTACTAAGGGAAAGTGGGCATCTTGTGTCAGGCTGGTGGGCGTCTAATTTCATACTGCAATTGCGCGGCAAAACATAGTGGGCGTTTTAATGTCTTACTAGCGATCGCAGGATTTGCCTACTTTGACTGCGGACGGCTGCCTGCGAGGTCTCCTTAAGTCTACACTCGGTGAGGTAAATTCTTTTGTAACATACTTTAAAAGTGTAAATTGTTCAAATATTATTATTATTATTATTATTATTATTATTATTATTATACAATCCTCTGCAAAAATGTAATTGCCCCAATGTATTGCTGATGTATGGGCCCTTATTCTATAAATCACAACAACCAATAAATAAATAAATAAAGTGTATATAAATTAATCTAAATTGCTGTTAATTTAAATAATGCTTTAATTAAGCAACTAGAGTAAAGTGTTCTATAAATGGATATGTAAAAACTGCTGTACTTTAATGGGTGAGATGCACTATGCTGAAAAATGCAGTCAAAGGTTTAACCACATTTCCCATATTCACCAGGCTCTGGAAAGTTTCACTTTCCAGAGCTTAGTCCTGATAGGCAATTCCATCTTTATATGGCGTTGCCTAATAGAAGCCTATGGGCTTCTATGTGAGTTTTACACAAGAGGGATCCAATAGGATCCTTCTCAGGATCCCCTGCAGCTCGTACATGCGCTGACGGATGGCCGCGAATATGCAGAAGGACTCCTGGATAATAAACCCGGATGTCCCAATACCACAAAGGGCAGCTCTTATCAGGAGACTTGTCCTTTGCTTTAAGTATCATGCAAATGGCATTAATAAATGCCAGTATGCATGCAATCATTGGCAGAATGCATTACAAAAAGCGATGCTTGATGCATTCCGCCAATGTGAGATATGCAGTATAGAGTATATAGCAAAATCCATTTATGTGATACAAAAAGGCAGTTATCATTTAATTTGTTGCATATTACGGTGAGTGATGTTTCTAAGCAATAAATCAAGATTCTGCTAAATCCAAAATACAACTTGTCTTCTATAAATGATTTAATAAAAACATTTTGGGCTCAATCCAAACAGCTGCAAGTCACCTCATGACACGAGGAAATGCGAGTATATGCCGCACTTATAGTACCTAGGGGCTCGTAGATTTTTGTTGCTGCGTACAAAAATCTGTGAACACTGGGTGAGATTGGGCCGTGAAGGGAGCGAATTGTGGTGCTGTTGCAGGAGTTTCTATACATTTGGAATGAGGACTTGCCTACTTTGCGGCTTATTGAATTGAGCAGTCTATGGGCTCGATCAAATTAGCTGCAAGTATCTTCGTGGCGCGAGTGAATGCGGCTGTATGCCACAATTACAGCCGCACTTACTCACGCTGCAAAGATACTATTTTGTGGCAAATCCAGGGTGAGAGCGGGCAGCAAGGGGGGATAGTTGAGGGTACTTGGATTTTATTAACTTGTCAAAACTGAAAATATTTCAGATAACATTGTAATTATATTTTTGCACAAATTTCCAATCAGTAATCATTGAAGGACACTGTAAACAGTTTTTAACCACCTTTTGCTTATAGTGAACTAAATGGGATGCAGTCATAATACCGACCACAGGAATTTCGGTGCTCAGAATGAGGGCGCCGTAATCCCGACTACTGCCAGAATCCCGGAACTGGCACCCCGCCCGCCGGCATCCCAAAGGTAAGTAGCAGGGTTAGGGGGATGGTTAGGGTTAGTGGGTAGGGTTAAGCACTAAGGGGTAGGGTTAGGTTAAGGGTGCAGGGAGGGGTAGGTTAGGTTTAGGCACTATGGTGGGAGGATAGGTTTAGGCACTGGGGAGGCAGCACTAGGGTTAGGGGGAGGGTTTGGACACTGACCAACAAGTGTCAGTACCCAAGCCCTGTCGGGATGCTGGCGTCGGGATTCTGGGGGTCATTCAGACCCGTTCGCGAGCAAAGGACGCTCGCAAACGGGTCGATGTTGCCCCACTGCACATGCGCACGACGGAGGGAGCTCCGTCGTGCGCATGCGCAAGACCCGGACTGCGACAGCCAAGCTGTCGCTCTGGGTCTCGCACCAAAGGGGGCGTGCTGTCAATGTTGATTGACAGCACGCCCCCTTTGGTGGGCATGCCGGGGGCGTGGCGGCCGGACGGAGGGGTTCCCATGGGAACGCCTACCATCTGAAGCCGGCCCCACTGACATCACTAGTAATGTCAGTGGGAGTGATTTTGGCTCTGATAGAGCCAAAATCACTCCAGGGCTTGCGGCAGTGAGACCCAACCGCAGGGTCTCCATCGCAAGCCCGATGGTCGCGATGGTCTTGACCATCGCAACCGTCATCATGTACGCTCGCATAAGCTGTGGGTGGTAACCCACAGCTATGTGAGCGTCCATGAGGACGCTCCTAAAACAGGTAGGAGGGCCCTGATTCAGAGCGAGCGCTCAGGTCAGAGCGTTCAGCTCTGAATCAGGCCCTCTGACCGGCAGGATCCCGAGTGCCGGGCTTCCCAAACCCAACCCTACTAGATAACTATCAATTAATAGTGGAGTAAAGTAAGCAAGAAATATTCAATGGGAAGTTTGTTTGATGTTAAATTTTATCAAAGTATGGGAACTGTTCCAAATATGTATATGTCAATGCTATTACTTGATCTTTCATATTAGGTAAATGAATGCATTGAACACTATTTTGTGGCATAATATAGATCATATCTAAAATATATGATTTACAGTGTTATTAGAATAGACTGTTAAAGTTTGACTCATAACTTGCAGTTTACTGCCAAAGATGCAATGTAGATAAATCCAATATCCATCTCAAACTAATTATGACACTGTCAGGTAATTATGGCACTGTCAGGTACATTCCTTTCATTCACATATTGTGGATTGAGTGTAAATGAACTGTTATTCCATCATGCCTTAATTATGGTAATGCAAATTTGCAAATCAGTATACACAAAATTAACACTGAATAATTAATACAAATTCAACTAACTCATATGTTTTAGAATATGTTGTTAAATGAAATAAATTAAAGTTGAAGCAGATATAGTAGAAAATTATTGTTGTAGGCTGAAAGTGTTACCTAAAACCATGGAGAGAGTCTGGCTGCAAATGACAACATCAGTGGTTTCCATTAATTGAGCTTAACAATGTTATCTTTTTTTCTCTGGCATATCAAAGCGTTACAAACAAAGAATGTAGCACTAGAATTTTTTTTAAACGCTAAGCCAAAGAATCTTAATTATTTTTCATATTTAGTAGTAGACTAACAATTGTTCTGTTTTTAATTTATTTGACCTTAGTTGTTAAATTTATGTTTACTCGGAAAATAATATATTTATTGTATCCTATTGTTTGAAGTCACTGACTTAGATGGATGATACTTTCACCCTTAATTACAAAAATAACATACTGTAGGAAAATTTCTGGTGAGAATAAATGTCTAGAAGAGAGCATTTGGCATTTCAATCACAATTTTTACTTATTTTGAAAAAAATGTTATGTATGTTCCACAGTATACTGATTTGGAAAATCAGGACAGTATATTTCAGAAGACACAGAACTACTTGTAACTCTGAAGATATATATATATATATATATATATATATATGTCCATAGACAAAAAAACCTTATGGTTTCACATGTCCCATTAAGGCTTCTTAGATCTTATGATCTGAAATTTCACAAAACCTATAGAATTTCTTCAAAAAGCAATGAAATTCTGATTATTAAGGCTGATGCCTTACTGCACTTGTTCCTTGAACAATACAGATATGGCATGCCATCACACCCTGGGGTGAGATTGGTAAATTCACAGAATTGTGTTCTCATTGGAATACACACATGCAGTCTATGCAACTGTGTATTCCAAAAAAATCAGTAAGACACAGATGAATGGATGGATCAGAGAGATCCATCCATGCATCTGAGTTAAGAAAAAAATGAATAAAAGTATATTTAAAAAAAAACTGCATGCACACACCTCCCCTTGCCAAGAACAACCAGCCCCAGGCTCTGGAGACCCGGTACTGGTTGTGCTACATACAGGGGACAAAAGATGTAGGGGTCCCCTGTGTGAGGCACAACCAGCACTGGGCATTTCAGAACAAGTCCTGGTTGCCAAAATACGGGGGATAAATGAATTAGGGGTCCCCCGTATACAGTACAACCAGCACTGGGCTTTGAGCTGGTTCTGTAAATACATGGGAAAAAAATGCATAGGGTCCCCCTGTATTTACCAGTCCCAGCACTGGACACTTTAAACCAGGGGGCTAATGCCACAGCCAGGGGAGTCCTTTCAACAGGCCCCCAGCTGAAGCATCACCCCTCACCGCTAGTCAGTCCAGACCAGGGATCCCTGGAGATCTGGGGACCCCCCCAATAAAGGGGTTCCCCTCTCCAAGGCACCCCTGGCCCAGGATGATAGGCCAGGGCTGTCCCCGGCACCACTGGTCGGTGGGTGTCAGTTTGATAGTGTAGTGTAGCACATACGAAAGTATATTGTCTTTTGCAGTAGGACTATAGGTCCCAGCAGACCTCCCCTGTATGCTGGTAAATGGAGAACCACAAGTACCATCAAGCGGGTGATTAAGGGCCCGCTGGTACCTATAGTACCCCTGTAAAAAAAATAGTAAAATAAAACAAGGACACCGATTGTTTTAAAATGTTATTTTTCTGCACCTTCACCTGGGAGGTGGCAGCCTTTCAGCTCTATTTCATGGCTGCCGCTTCCCCCAGGACTCCCACGGAGTCTTTACCTTGAGGGCGGTGGTCTTTAAGCTGTTTTGATGGCTGCCGCCCATCGAGGACTTCCCCAGCATCTTTTTTCTTCGGGCAGCTCTTCTCTGCTGCCACCCGGCTGACAGTCTGGCATGCCATGTCCTCGCACTGGCTTACATGAGGCAGCCATGGGGGCGGGTGATGACATCGTGAGCTGTGATTGGCTCGCTGAGGCTCCAATTTTTAAATAGGCACGTGTAGTTCTCACCATTGAAGTCAATGGTGAGAACCGCTCATCGGCTGAGAGGCGGAAGGCTCGCCTCTGTCAGACAATGAGAGCTCTGCACTGGGATTTCTGTGCTGAAATTGCATGCCAGAGCTGTCATTTGGCTAGTACTGTCCTTATTGGACAGTACTAAAGTTTGCTGGTCCGCGTATTTTTTTTTTTTACCAAGATCCTGAATTGCCTACTTTGGAATGAAGAGGACCTGCTCCACACAAAGGAGGTAAGGTGAGTATGGAGTTTTAAGTACAGGTACACCATTGGATAATCTACTGGAGAAGAGGACCGATGGGCATGTGTTTGTGCATGTGTGTGTGCATGTATGTTTTAATAAAATGTTACTTTCTATGGTGTGTGTTCTGTGGTTTTTTCATATTGCTTTTGCTGTGGAACTACAGGTACCAGTGGGCCCATAATTTTCCGTATGCTGGTACTTTTGGTTCTCCAAGTACCAGCATGCGGGCGAGGCTTGCTGGGAACTGTAATTCCACAGCAAAGGACAATATTTTAACTCTTTACTTGCACCACACTTTACATAATCAACCTGGCACCCACCAAACAGGGGTGCAGGGGATAGCTTTGGTCTATCAGCCTGGGCCTGGGGTTTCCTGGATAGGGGGACCCCTTTATTGGGGAGTCCCCTGCTCCCCAGGGATCCCTGGCCTGGGCTGATTAGTGGTTAGGGGTGATGCTTCGGCTGGGGGATCCAGTGAAAGGGCTCCCCTGGGTGTGGCATTAGCACCCCCCACTAAAAATGGTCTGGTGCTCTTTCTGGTAAATACAGGGGGACCCAATGCAATTTTCCCCCTGTATTTCAAGAACCAGGACTGGCTTAGAGCCCAGTGCTGATTGCGCTGAATATGGGGGACCCATATGTCCTTTGTCCCCCATATTTTGACAACCAGGACTGGTTCTGAAAAGCCTGGTGCTGGTTCTGCTTAATATGGAGGGACCCCTACATCATTTGTCCTCTCTATTTGCACAACCAGTACTGGGTTTCCAAAGCCCAGTGCTGGTTGTTTTTTTGGGGGGGTGGGCCACACAATTTTTTTTAAACACAGAAGCACAGACAGGTCTCACTGATCCCATCCATGCTTCTATGTTTGTTTAGTTATACACAAATGCAGGTATCACGGCTCTTTCAGATCCAAGCCTGCATCTGTTTGCTATGACCTCCCCCGGGTCCTGCTGCCTGTACCACCACCGCCTGCACTGCTGCTGCACCACTGCCGCTAATGCCCACTACTGTCCCAGGGTCCAAGCCGCAGCTAATGCCTGCTATCCCCCCCAGGGTCGTGGCTTCAGCTAATGGCCGCTTTCTTCCCCTGAACCCACCGCCCGCACTGGCCAGCCATCTTGGTGCACTAAAGTGAAGCCACAGTGAGTACAACTGCTGGAGACTCCAACTGAGGCTGCACAACAAGTTGAAACTTCCTATCTCTAGAACGGCAGATTCGTGAGGTAACAGTTTAAAAACTGTAACTTTCTCAATTACCTAAACACCAATAGCACCTACCCGGGAACAATAGCTACCTAATAAAACAAACCCCAAGTCTAAATTCGCCCCCTACCCTGAGTTATGCCTTACCAAAAATCCCCAATAGAGAATAGCAGAAAAAAGAGAAAAAAAAGAGAAAAAACTGACAGTTGGAAATTTAGATTACTCCTAAATCCTAATTTTTTATGTTTTTGCCCTGAAGTTTGGAATGCAGCACCGAGCAACAGTTCTATCCGCCCGTGCCAAATTTCAGCTCGGTACCTCCAACAGCATTTGAGGTGTAGCCCCTTAAACACCATGCCCCCTCCTCAGGAGTTCTCTATGGAGGAATTACTTTTTTTTAGATTGAGCCTTAAGATAAGGGCACAAATAATATATTATAGTTGAGAGTGTGACATGTTCTAATTTTGGGAAGTGACTTATGGGCAGATGCATCAACATAGATTTGTGGCAGATCCTTCGCAACTATGCAGTTTTCAGAGGATTTTCACATGAGTTTCTGTATGATTAGGGACAGAATCAGACTGGATCCTCAGGTATTGGTGGTATCTGAAGGCAATCTGTTATTCCAGTGCAGTGTTTACAGGCACACAGTCTCCTGCACATACAACCAGCATTGCTGACATCACAAACAGTCAATTATGCTGATTGTAGGTGTGGGTACAGAGAACTAGTTGCCTCTAAACAATGTACTTGACTCAATGGACTGGCAGTGGATCACACCAATACCCTTGTGAGCCAGTCTGATTCTGGCTAATTTGGCAGATCAGATTTCATAGGTTTCTATGGGAATTGAAATCTGCCAGAATGTATCAAGCTCTGAAAAGCTAACTTATTGACTACAATATCTGTAACATTTGAGGAAAGCTACATTTCCCACGATTTCCTTATGCGCAGGCTGATAGCAGCTCATGCACATTACGCCTGCCATTTCCGAAACCTAGAGTAAATACTCCAGCTTGATATCGGAGGAGTTGTCCCAGCAAATTATAGTATGGTAGGTGATGCAGTTACAATTAGGGATGTGCGCCGACCACCATGTTTTGGTTTTGGATCTTTATCTCCTTCGTGTTCGGGATCTGAATTTGGCTTTCCCAAAACCACCCTTTTGGATCTGTATTTAATTTCATAAATTGATAAAAACTGCAAAAATCACATAATTTGGGCTTTTTTTGTTCATACATTATTATTGACCTCAATAACATTCATTTCCATTTGTTTCCAGTCAATTTTGACCACCTCACAGCTCATAATATTTGTTACCAATATACGGTAGGCCAAAGCCTGGCTGGCTAAACTAAGCAACCAACAAAGCAGTGGCACAAACACACAGCAGTGTTTTCTGTTTAACATTTTTTTGCAAATTAGTAATGTAATAGCAATAACCAATCAAACTAACTCGCAAGTACTTTCAATTTAGAACAATACAACACAGAAATTTACTAAAAATCGTATGTGGAATATCCTTGCTCAAAATAGTAGTTGTAGTTAACAAGTAGCAAACCAAAAAACCCTAAACCATGTGTAAATCGCAACAGCAGATATGAATGCCCCCTGCACAAGTACAAATGCCCCCAACACATGCCTATTCTCAGTGCCCAAGCTGTATTTCCCTCCTGTGAGTGCTGGGCCATTGATGACTGGCACTCTGTGCCCATGTAAAACCCCATTCAATCAGCTTCTTTGTTGAACAGTTCCCCAAAATCTCCCAAACTATAAAAATAGCATTCCATACCTGCGGGTCAGAAACTGTGCGGGTCAGATACAGTGCAGGTCAGATACAATGCGGGTTGGATACCATGCCGGTCGGATATAGTGCAGGATACAGTGTGGGTTGGATACAGTGCAAGCCGGATACAGGGCCTGATTCAGGGCCGGACGCTCTGACAGAGTGCTCACTCTGAATCAGGGCCGGCCTTCTTGTTTTCTAGAGCGGCCTCCTGGCCACTTGCATAGCTGTTGGTGACCACCCACAGCTATAGCGAGCGGCCAGGAAGATGGTTGCGATGGTCAAGACCATCGCGACCATCGGGCTTGCAACGAGACCCTTGTGGTAGGGTCTCATTGCCGCAAGCCCCAGAGAGCTATTGGCTCTAACAAGAAGGGGTCCCCACCCCCACCGAAACCCCAGGCTTGGTCTGAAGCCCAGGGCTCTTCCCCACACCCGTGGGCTGTGAGTGTGGGGGTAATAAAGTGATAAATATAATTAAACTATTGTATTTTACAGTGGGACTACAGGTGCCAGCATTTCTGCCCTTTGGCACTTGTGGAACTACAATTGCCAGCAGCCGGCCGGCACCCGTACCCCCACTGTAAAATAAATAGTTAAATAAAGACACCACACACACACCGTGCCTAGTAAAGCTTTATTCCATACACCTACCCACTCACACATACCTGCTTCCACATGTTTCTTTCCCCTTCTCCAAGTATAATCCACAGCAGGAGCTGAAAAAAAGAGTCTCTACTCACCTAGTTCCTGGTGCTGGTCTCCGTAGCATCCGGGGTCTTGTTAAAACAATAAAACGACTTACCTGAACCAGGGCAGACATGTGTAAGTATATGTTGTAGCATATACTTACACATCGCGAAATGACAGATGACCGAAGTCAGTTGCAATTTCTCACTGGCCGCGAGCCAATCAGTGGTCACTTTACATGTAGCGGCCGCTCAATGTCTGGGACCGACATGGAATGTTTTGGGTTCCGGTGTTGGTTTTAATTATAGGGGGACACCTACACAATTTTTTCCCCCTATAACTAGAACCAGGACTGACTCTGCAGCCTGGTGTTGGTTTCTAAATTACGGTGGAACCCTACTCATTTTGTTCCCCATAATTTTAAGAACCAGGACTGGCTGGCAAGTCCAGGTCAGGTTAAGCTTTAGGGGGGACATTACGTCTTTTTTTAAATAATATTTAACCCCTTTTTTAACAGCCTAGAACAAAGCAGCTTACAAATAGCTTACTGATATGTGCAGGCTGCTTGCTTGGGAGAGTTTTGCAGGGAGAAGGCTCACTCTCAGCTAAACTCAGTTCTTGGTAAATTTGAGAGTTTCAGAACCTCAAATCACCTGAGTTTCAGCAAAGCTAATCGAGTTAAAAAAAGGCAAACTCGCCCAAACTCAATTCTTAGTAAATTTACCCCTAAATGTTCATACAGTATCAGCTTATTCCTAAAAATTTGTACTGATGTATATGTCTCAGTGACATGTTATCTAACCCTAGACTAGCTAAATAGCAAGATGAACAGTAATTGTATTATGTTACGCGTCTTTAAGATGAGACCTACGTGAGGTCCTGCCCATGTTCTGTGTCACCAGGGCTGCTATACCTCTGTGACATTCTTGGCTCACTGAAGAAAACACAAGAAAAACCTTTATTTTGCTTTAACCCTTTGTTGTGGACATTATAGGTTATTTTGATCTAAAAAAATGCATATATTTTAATGATTATACATTTTATAAATGAAGTGAAATGTGAAGCATACTTAATTTCAAAAAGTAGAATTAAAAAGCAGAATGTAGGCTAAATATGTGTAAAACCTTAAAAAGATAGGGTCTGACTTGGTTCAATGACTTCATAGTTTCAAATCCTTTTAAACTGGAATAAATGCATGTAAAATATATAATTCTAATCAATGGATATGTAGCACTACTGTCTAGAACATCTCTACCACCTAAAACATATTTTTTATTTAACTATTTCAGTGCTTTTTAACTGACAAGCCAACACTCATCTTCTTCATTCTTACAGCATACATTGCCCTGTTGGGGCTGACTGTCTTCAAATATATTCTTTCAATTGTACAATGTTTCTCATTGCCTCTAAGGATATATTATGTTAGATTTTTAGATTACTCCTCTTTCCATGGATTATTATCTGCTGGGTGCAGAAGGAGGTGTTAGCTCTCGTAAGCAGCTGTGGTTTACTTTGACAACATGACTTTTCACCAACGGATTTTCATAAGATTATGCTTGCAGTGCAGTGGTAAAGAGAGTTAGGCAAATGACAACTGCTACACTAACATACCCATTTTCACCAGAGACAGAATAAGGCAACCCCCCCCCACACACACACACACATACACACACACACCTGACTATCTCTCTCTCTCTATCTATCTACTTTATACACACTATGACAAGTGGCCTTCATGCTACTGGTTAACCTGTTATAGTGTGGTCAGCCCTGCCTGCTATATCTTAATACAGTTTGCAGGTTTTGCTTGTGAAACCATGTTGTCTGTTTGTCACAATCCACCAAACCATGGTCCCCACTTCATGTGCTGCTTGGCTTCTGGTTGCTGATGGTCCACACAGGATGATGGTTCCCTCTCCTTGCTGTTGGATGGCCATCAGAGTTTCTGAGGGTGTGTCTCCTGGGAGCCACCATCTTGGAAAAGTCTTAAGAAGTCTGAAGCCAATCATGGCATTTGCAATGCTGGTCAGGTGATCAAGTTGTCCTATCCCAGAGTTCCTGGGATTAGGCGGGCTATTTAAACCCCTCCCTTCTGGAAGCTCAATGCCAGAACTTCTTGACATCTCTCTGAATAGTGAACCTTTGGAGCCTGGTTACAGGAGTGTTTTCAGTCTCTGCAGTGCTTGTCCTACAGTTCCATCTTGTACCTTGGCACTCCCCACAGTGCTCATCTCACAGTTCCAGCCTGTGCATTTGCAATTCCCACAGTACCCATCTCACAGTTCCAGTCTGTGCCTCTGCATTCTCCAGAGCACTCAATTTAGAGTTACAGCCTGTGCCTCCACACTCCCATCAGTTTTCATTTCACAGTTCCAGCTTGTGCCTCTAGCAACCTTATAGCTTGAGACTCACTCAGCTTAAATTCCATCTAGTGAATTACCATTCAGCAGCTCTTATCATTCAGTGCTAATATACTGTATACTTTCTGAGCACTCCACTTCACACACTGATCGCACTCACTGCTAGCTTGGAGGACTAACCTGTGGGCTCCTGGCAGTGACCATCCCTCCTTGTGGTGGTTCCTGGTGAAGACTGGTGAGTCAGTTAGACGTTGGCCATTTTAGCTAGCAGTGCCAAACTGTGGTAGATTGGCTTAAAATCATGAAGTCATATTGAAGCCATGATACTGTGCCCATATAATAGCTATTACTAGCTCAAGCTGTGAGCAGTAGAGCTTGCTTGGGTACGTTTTTTTGCATCATGTAAAGGTCCATGCTGTTGTGCTGTTGATGATGATATTTTCTAAAGGGGTAGAAGACCCACTGGTGATGAGCATATCTGGCTATTTCCACCTCTTTGCATAGGGTAATTACATGCAGAATTCTTTACTGTACATGGTCTATAGTTGCACACTTTTTGTGCACATGCACAGTACAAAAAAAGGCTATTTTACACTTAAAAGGTCTGATTGTAAATGAGACAAGTTGTTGGAAACAACCTATGTTAGAAAACATAGGCTTCAGCTTTGCAATGATCGTACAGGATGCTTTATATTTAAAATTTATTTACCTGAAAATCTAAATACAGAGGCTGTGAAGTGCCAGAGTAGATTGCGGCTTTAAATTAGATGACAGCAGTGTTGACTAAGGTTCCTGCGAGACGCTGATACTGAAAAAAAGTCCCATTCAGCAAATGGTGACATGTTTGTTACTGATTGAACCCCTTCCAGAACAGATGTTCACACTATCCCATAAGAATCTCATAATGAGAAAATCCTGTGCTTCGGTTTGCTAATGGACATAAATTGTTGACAGTAACTAGGGAAAGGTGAAAAATCTGGTTATAATGTTCATGCTTAGTTTACTAGATGTAGTTCATATTTTTAACGTTCTGCAGTTTACTGCACAGTGAAAACAGCTTGCGAGGATAGAAATTGCATCTTTTCATATTAAATTGTTCACAATTTACAGGTCCCCATGCTGAATGTTATGAATAGAATGTCTATGTTACAGGTGCTTAGCTAGTTATATGTGTATTACACATGACATGTGTATTATGTATAATACACATACAGTAGCAAATTGTTTCTTTGAAATGTGCTTCATACATTGTGGTACTTTTGGAACATTCAGTTCCTCCCTGAAGTCCATTTTTCATTATAGTAGTGTAACATAATGCAACTAATATTTTGCCCACATATATATCAGTTTTTTTTTACTATACTTTCATCAGAAAATAGAAGATCTTGAGGGCCTGTTGTATTAGATAACAAGATAATAAATGTTGTAGTCCCACACAGAATTTCTCTAGATTATGTGTGTATCATGGCATTCTGTTTACATAACGATTAGGAATGAATGAAAATTTTGAAACTGTTCTGGAAGATATTCTACTTGTTCCTCCATCCATAGAAGTTTACACATTTCACCAGCATAATTTGGAATTAAGTGTTCCCAGTACTATCACATAGCAGGAAGAATTGATCATTGTCATCTGTGCTCTATTCAGAGACTTGAAATGTAAAGTTACAATTATAATGCACAGTGCCAGTCCATGGAATGGCAAAAACAAAAGTGGAACAAAAACGTTGCATTACCGAAACTTTGTACCTCTGCAAAATGGTCTGTTCTCTGTCTACAAGAAAAATGTGCCAAACAGCCCTTTTTTATTTAAAAAACAGAAATCAGCCCAGTGGCATCACTAGGTGGGTGTGAGTAGTGGGGACCACACCAGGATTCACACTCCAAGAGGTGACACCAGAATGCCAGCTCCTCCTCAATGCCAGGGACCCAGCTGCTGCACTGTGAATTATTCTGCAGTGCCCGGCACCGATCACTGAGGAGGAGCTGGCATTGCAGGGAGAGTCTCTGGGGCCATCTGGCATCTCCAGGAGTGCTGGGCATGCCTCCAAGAGACATGAAACCAGGGTGTGCAATAAGTTCTTGCCTGCAAGGCAAGTGCCCTCAGTGCCACCACTGTATCAACCTACACAATAGTTATTAAACACAGATTTTTGCATAAATTAATACAGTATATACTGTATTATTATCAAGTACCTTTGGTTCATTTTGCTTATAAACACTTGTTGTTTTTTGGCTGTATTCTATCAACACATTTGGGCAAAGGCTACTTTGTATAAATGTACCTTCAACTTCAAATCCTTGGCTTCTATTTCCATTGGCATCCTGATATTTTGTATTCTTGCTGGTATTGTTTTAAATCTCTTTAAACAAGGATTGGATTGTAAAAGAAGTAATGGAATGGAATAGCAAACTAAACATTTTGTTCAGTACTGTGGAGAGATCTGTATCTTTTCTGTACAGTTTCTTCTGAGTTTTAGCTCAGTCACTTGAATAGGAAATTTAGAAAAGGAAAGGATACAGAGGGAATAAAGAGTTTCACAAATAAAATATCTGACAAGAGAAATCCCTTTCAGACATATTCCAAGGCACCTGCCTTCAAATCCCACGCGAAATATCCTAGGTTTATATAATATGCGGGTGGCACTGATGCGTATGATGACAGGGACTGTGAGAATTTGTCAGATGTCAAAAAGACATACGTATCATTTGCTACGTGCCAGAATGTGTTCACAATGAGGAATGGCTAAGGCATATAATATAACTATTTTTGGTATTTCAATACAGATAAGAACTGGACAAGTAAAGTCACAGGGAGCACTAATTAGTTCAGATCAAAGCAATGAGTGAATCATGTTTTATTATTAGCAACGGGTTTGCATGGTTATAAACGGGAAAATTAAATCTCATGATGTCATATGCAAATAAATTCAGAAAACTATGCCATGCAGACAGATACATTATTGATTTTTAATTACCTTTTGGAAAGGATTATGAGACTAATACAGGTTTATACAATCAACAAAAAATCAACAAAATCTATATATGTAAGGCTTGCATAGCTTGCTGCTGCGCTTACTATTTTCACACTGATCAATTTAGGAGAAGTTTGAAAGGAGAAGCATTTTGGGCAGCAGGGTAAGAGGTGACTGGTGGTGAACTATGGCCGCCAAAAATGTGCTACTATGGTTTCTTCTGCTTACAGTCAATGAAAGTTTAGCCCAGAACAACATACATGTGTGCAGACATACTGTACATACACACATACACAGTTCTATTTAGCTAATTGGTGATTTCTTCTTTAATGTTTAAGCACAGTGTAACTAAGACTTTAAAAACACCCTAGACAGCATTTGTCTTATTCACAGTGGATTTAAAGCAAAGCTTAGAGAAATACATGGCTCAGATGCAGAGGCACGCACAATGCACAGAAGACGCTGCCAGCTGTCTGTGACCAATGGATTCTAGTAAGCTGGATCCCATGGGCACTTGGTGGAGAGAGTTTTGATGCATGGTCATGAGACAAGACAAGCTGTTCTAGCTCGTATACTGTTGTACAGATAACAATGGCTTTTTTCGAAGAGCAAAATACAAAAGCTGTCAAATTTTTTACGGATTACACCTTTCAGAGGCTCAAGGGTAAAAGAGAGGAAGAGATAGAGTGCTACATCTGCAATAAAATGCATACCTAAGATACTTAGATGCTATAAGTTCATTATAATGTCATCTTTGCAAAATCCTACCATAGGTGCATAGAAATATCTTATAAATGATGATAAATTCTGCAAGATCTACACTATAAAACTAAACTGTAACATTAAAACAAAAACTATAAGCATTGTGATTAATTCTAAATTAATTCGGTAAGCAAATAAGAAATAATGTTTTTGTCATGTATGAAAGATACAAGAAAATGCATTAGGGAGACAGTGCACAATGTTTTGCCTTCCCCGACATTAAGATACCAGGCCACACTTTCAAAAATGTCATAAAGTATAAGTAGGTGGTGCTTATTTCATGAGCATAAATGGATACAATCATGCAAGTGTAACAAGTGCGTTCTTACTTTGGCAACTCACTAAAACATAATTTGGCAGGAAAACGTTCCACAGCTTAATTGTTCATTAATTTTCTCCAACGTTCATAAAGCACTGACATTTTACATGGAGCTGCACAATTTTTAAGAGCTAGACAGACATATACAAAAGAGTGAAGAGGGTCCTGCTCATTAGAACAAGTGAGACACAAAATGTGGAGATAAAGAGTTGTATGTAAATGGCTGCAATTCTGTTTGCTTTTCTTGTTAAGAAATAAATGCAGATTTCTGCCTGTATTCAGAAACACATCTATGCAAAAGCACTGCCCCATCCATCTGTTGGTGAAAGTAGCCGTCATCATCATCAACAGCACACATTGCACAAGCCCTACCCGTGACATAGAAAATCTCTCTTATCTCTAGATACATTCACGTCTGAATAGCCCACAATTCTGTCAACACTCTCACTACACGCTCATATCAAATTTATCCTACATGTGAACAACCCATTGCCACCCAGTTACACCCACGCAGTCAGAAGTTGAGATGCGACTGAGTTCTGTACCACTGAATTGTGCGTAATTGCTTTAAGTTGCTTATGCAGACCCAGACACATCCAGTTTTCTAAAAATTCTAAGATCCATATACAGTCAATATTGGATTCAAGATAAGCTTCAGGTAAGACAGTGGGACAACAAGTGGAATGACATGCTGTAGCTAATTGTTGGGATGTAGATTGAGATAAACTTATACTTCATAAGTTATATTTGCTGGAGTTTAGCTGACTTTTGGCTTCAAATTTGCAAATTGTGTAAAAAATTTTGTAATTTGTAAAATGTAATTTCCACATCAGTCAATTAATTTACAATTGGATAGAGCAGGAAGCAGCAGCAATTAAAGTTGGAAAAGCTTTAGTGTTCATAGAGCTCAGCCCAATATCTTCACAGAGTAATTGCCCTTGGTTTAAGGAAACATATACAGGTCATGACAAGGATAGAAATAACGGATTGTGGGTTTATCACATAATTTGTAAATTAAATCCTTTGAACTGAAATATATTGTCAGTCATTTAAAGCTACTGTAATGGAGGAGCATGTTCCATAATGATGGGGCACAAGTTATTTTTAATTTACAAGAGCGTGGTCACTCGCCCATCTTTAAAATGTATTTTAAAGTCTGACTGTGGGAGTCAATGTTGATCTCCTTTCCAAGACATTGATCCTTAATGTTAAGGCCTAGCAGAAAGCTCTCAACCACTGGCTGACCAGTCTAGTCGAGGACAAACACACACATACGCTGTGAACATCTTCTCTGCCAAACACCATTTTGATATACATAATATTATTCATGGGCCTGGTGCAGGCCACGCCCCCTCCATGTAAAGTCACATGGGGGCTAGGCCACAATCGCCAGTGATTACAGCAATGCCCGGATCATCCTGAGGATGCTCAGGGGAGCTGTAAGGGCAGCCATGTGACCGTCTGAAGCATCCTAAGTACACTCCAGTTGGCACTGTTAAATAGATTCTGGCTACAGGGTACCATTTTAGGAACCATGCTAGGTAGATGAGGTTAGCTCAGAGGGCCAGACCAAATGGTCCCGGGGGCCTTATACGGACCCTGGGCCTGAGGTTCCCCATCCGTGATCTAAGGGATGTGATACTCAAACCTTGAGTTCTATGAACTTCTGTACCTTGGTTGTGTGTTACACATAGGGCCTGATTCAACAAGGATTGCAAGTGCAATTACTCACGCAGATGGTCAATTGTTGCGTACTACACATGCATATGCATTGTAGTGCGCATGTGCAAAGACCTCACTGCAATTGGGACTGCAATTGCAGTGACTACGCACTCCCATCGCAGAGTGATTGACAGGAAGTATTGTTTGGGGGTGGTGATGGAGGTTGGTCGGCAAAACCCAGGCGTGCCAGTGCGTGTGAACGCTGTTGAAGGGGCGTGCATAAATTTGCCATTGCGATGCCATACGCAGCATGAGGTCTCACTGCATACTGGAAGGTTAGCAATTTCTGAGTAAGGGCTGACTTTGTGCAAGTGTGCGTGAGGCTCCGATTGTAATTGAAGTAACTAATGATTTTGCAGTCTTGCAAAGTATTAGGGATGTGTGTAAGGTAAGGGGGGCATCCTTATGTAGTGCTGCAACAGCATAGCGTTCGCAGACATTAGCATATCTTCACAGAGAGACTGTGTGTTTAATCGCAGTTGTGGTCCGTACTGAATCAGGCCTATAGTCCTTAAAAAATGTGCTTGTTCCAGTCCTAGATACTTGCGTTTAAAATATGCTCCATCATTATGGGACACCCTGTATAAGCAAATCAGGCATTGATGCTGAATTGCTCAGACAGTTATATAGACAATACCGGAGGAAATTATTGTGTAATGCAAATTGTCTTGATTTTTAATTTTTTATACTGTTGAGCATAGCTACTCTCTGCTTTTGGAAGGTGTCTACACAAACTACAAGTAGTTTTAACTTTGCAGAAAGATGGATACATCTGAAGAATCACACAACAAAGTACAACTTAAAACCACTTTAATAAACACCCTAAAATGTAATAAAACAATACTTTTTATTCGCAAATGCAGCTTTAGTTTAGATAATTGTATGTCTTATATTTACAGATAAGAGACATGTATTTGTTGTATGTATCATATGTTTTTGAAGCTATTATTACATTACTCTGAGCCACTTTATATAATAACAAACAGTACGTGCAATTGTGTAAATTCAGCTGAATTTTAAAACTGATTCCATTGATTTACTAGTTGGAGCCATGTAAGGATTGTCAGAGAGGGGCAGCAGAGGTTGTTTGGTTTGTGATTAGATTTTTAAATAGTCTGAGGCAGGGCTGGAATGGCCATCTGGCTCTTCTGGCAAATGCCATAAAGGCATATGGCCAGATGTATCGGTCTTGCTGTCCGCAGGACTGGCCAAGCAGCACTGCCTGCCTCCCGGCTGATATTGTCCTCAGCTTCACCTCCTTCCAGACACTGTGCTCAGCTTCGACTCCCTCCTGACAAGGGGTAGGCTGGGCCAGGGGCAGGGTGCCATCTGCCACCCTGCTCAGTACAATTCTAATGATTTGCGGCCCCAGGTTATAATGCAGTTGCATGAGAGGTGGCTGGGATGCCGATAGCGGTTTCTCCCTGTTCGCTCACTCTCTATGGCCACAGGGTTATATCCTGTGAGCAGCTGCTACAGTACTGATTGATGGATAGCGCTGGCCGTTCACCAATCACAGTGGTAGAAGGGCTGCACATACTGAGGAAGTTGAAGTGTTCAGGGTGACCCACCTCCTGCCCTCCCTGCTGCCCTCCTCCACTGGTGTACAAAGTCTGACATGCTGTGGCTGGTACCTCCTTCAGGACCTGCCACATATTGGCTGCTCTGCTCAGCAACACTGTAGTGACTATGCTGGAAGACGACCACACAGTAGTCCTTCTCATCCCCAGAATTAGTCCTGACTTTCTGCTCCTATAACCAGCTGCCTCCCTCACTTCTTCTATTCCTTCCATTCTCAGGCCGGCACCCTCCTTCCTCTCTAATCATTCATGCTGCCCCTCTACTTCTGCCTTTCACACTTCTGCAGGTGCTCGTCAACAGAGCAAAGAGACAGAGAAAGGTCAGTGCTTGTGGAGGGTATGTTGTAATGTTATCGGGGAGGGGTAGTTTAGTAACAGTAGGACAGTTATGTAGTGTGGAAGGCAGTGTAGTAATGCAGTGTGTGGGGAGATATGTGGTATAGTGATGTAGTGTAGAGATGGAGTTTGGGGATGTACTGAGGTACTGATGTAGTATAGTGAAGCGGTGAAGGGAGGTAGAATAGTGATGTAGTATGGGGAGTGGTAGTGTGAGGATGTAGTGTGGGGTGGCAGTGTAGCAGTGTAGTGATGTAGTGTGGAAGGTTGTGAGTGTGGGGAGGTGAGTGTAGTGATGTAATGTGATGCAGTGTGGGGAGGTAGTTAAATCTAAAAATAAATAACTAAAAAAATTAAATGATAATAATAAATATTTTTTGCAGAAGTTCACCAACATCTAGGGCAGCAGTAGCCAACCCGTGGCTCTTTTGTTGATGAGATGCGACTCAAGCCCACGCAGACCCCATAGCAACTGGGAACGCTGATCTCTGAAGCAATCAGAGGCTAAAGAAGCTTCTGATCACTTCAGAGGCCAGCGTTCCCAGTGATTCAGTGTGCGGGTGGCATCACCCGCCATGTGACGAGCCTGTGCATCTGCTGGATCCAGTTAGATCCAGTCAATGGCAGCAGGAGCCCTGACACCATGGAGCTGGCGATGCAATGAGGTAGTACTGGGGCACTGCATATGGGACACAACTACAGGGGGCACTGCATATTGGGCACAATCGCATCTTTTGGAATAGGACAGTGCAAAAAATGGGAGCGCGCATATGCAAAAGAAGTGACATGAATGCACCAAAAGCCCCGAAGTGTCCGAAAACTTCACAGATGTCATGTTTTCGAATTATCGTAGCTAATTAATTCTGCCCTATGTGTGACATGCACACGCACGCTTCAGCAACATGAATGAAGAGCAACAGGAGCAAGGGGGGTTAGTATTATGGGTTGACGGTATATATATATGGTGGGGTGTGAGATGGTCATGGGCTGCCATGTTTCATTTGTACTGCACCCCATCATGTCTGATGGCATCACAGAAATTAATTATTAATTCCATGAAAAAAATCGTAATGTGGTTGACTTCGTGTTGACCTATATAAAACTTTGAGATAAGCCCAATTATTTTATCCATATGGTACGAGTTAACTTATAAGTTACATTTAATTCACATTGGTGGCATTTGCACTTGATTGCACTAGGAGGCGCCTTTGTCATTTACTGTATTATATATATATATATATATATATATATATATATATTTATATTAGGGGTGAGCACCGGCCAATTTTCGTGTTTTGGTTTTGGATATGGATCTTTCTTCGTGTTTTGGATGTGGATTGGTTTTGCCAAAACCACCCTTCCGTGTTTTGGGTTCTGGGTTTTGTGTTTTTGATCTGTATTTTTTTTTTAAAAAGCATAAAAAGAGCTAAAATCACAGAATTTGTGGGTTTTTCTGCTCCTATGCTATTATTAACCTCAATAACCTTAATTTCCACTAATTTCCAGTCTATTCTGAACACCTCACACCTCACAATAGTGTTTTTATGTCCAAAAGGTTGCACCGAGGTAGCTGGATGACTATGCTAAGAGATACGAGTGGGCGGCACAAACCCGTGGCCCATCTAGGAGTGACGCTGCAGTGGCAGACAGGATGGCAGTTTGAAAAACTAGGCCCCAAACAGAACATAATGCAAAGAAAAAAAAGAGGTGCAAGATGGAATTGTCCTTGGGCCCTCCCACCCACCCTTATGTTGTATAAACAGGACATGCACACTTTACCAAACCAATCATTTCAGCGCCAGGGTCTGCCACACGACTGTGGCTGAAATGATTGGTTCATTTGGGCCCCCCACAAAACAAGCTGGCAATTAATCTGTCCCTGCACAAACTGGCTCTACGGAGGCAAGATGTCGTCCTCATCCTCCTCATCCACCGATTCCTCACCCTCTTCAGTGTTGTGTACATCCTCATCCTCACAGAGTATTAACTCGTCCCCGCTGGAATCCACCACCACAGGTCCCTCTGTACGTTCTGGAGGCTGGTCTCTCTGGAAGAGTCGATAATTCATTTTTATGAACATCATCTTCTCCACATTTTGTGGAAGCAACCTCCTACGCCTTTCGCTGACAAGGTTCCCGGCTGCACTAAACACTCTTTCGGTGTGCATACTGGAGGGGGGCAACTCAGGTAAAATAGAGCCAGTTTGTACAGGGGCCTCCAAATTGCCTCTTTTTCCTGCCAGTACATGTACAGAGTGTCTGACATGCCTACTTGGATGCTGTCACCGATATAATCCTTTAACAGACAGATGCACGCTTGTCGCTGCTGCTTTGAGGATGCAGGTGTGGCTACAGCCCACACATTTCACAAAGACAGAAAAAAAAGAAGAATTTATTTATTGTTTGTGGAGCACATTTTGAGGGTTACACCACCCTTTAACAGACAGACGCACGCTTGTCGCTGCTGCTTTAAGGATGCAGGTGCGGCTACAGCCCACACATTTCACAAAGACAGAAAAAAAAGAAGTATTTTTTTATTGTTTGTGGAGTGCACTTTGAGTGTTACACCACCCTTTAAGAAATGAGCCAGCCGGCCCTTTACTTATGGGACACAGGCGCATGCTTGGCGCTGCTCCTTTGTTGATGCACGTGCAGACACAGTGCACACAATTCACAAACACAGAAAAAAAAATTTTATTTTGTTTGGAGAGCCCTTTGGGGGTTACAGCACCCTTTAGCGGTCAATCCAGCCGGCCCTTTATTTATGGGACACAGGCGCATGCTTGGCACTACTTTGTTGATGCACGTGCAGCTACTGTGCACACAATTCACAAACACAAAAAAATATATATTTTTATTTTGTTTGGAGTGCCCTTTGGGGGTTACAGCAACCTTTAATGGACAAGCCAGCCGGCCTTTTACTTATGGGACACAGGTGCACGCTTGGCGCTGCTCCTTTGTTGATGCATGTGCAGCCACAGTGCACACAATACACAAAGAAAAAAATTTTTTATTTTGTTTGGAGTGCCCTTTGGGGGTTACAGCACCCTTTAGCAGTCAATCCAGCCGGCCCTTTATTTATGGGACACAGGCGCACGCTTGGCACTACATTGTTGATGCATGTGTGGCTACTGCGCAAACAATTCACAAACACAAAAAAATATATTTTTTTATTTTGTTTGGAGTGCCCTTTGGGGGTTACAGCACCCTTTAGCGGTCAATCCAGCCGGCCCTTTATTTATGGGACACAGGCGCACGCTTGGCACTATTTTGTTGATGCACGTGCGGCTACTGCGCACACAATTCACAAACACAAAAAAAAATGTTTTAATTTTGTTTGGAGTGCCCTTTGGGGGTTACAACACCCTTTAATGGACAAGCCTGCCGGCCTTTTACTTAAGGGACACAGGCGCACGCTTGGCGCTGCTCCTTTGTTGATGCACGTGCAGCCACAGTGCACACAATTCACAAACATAGCAAAATATTATTTTTTTTTTAACTTGGGGGGAGCACCCCTGATGGACAGAGCACCCCCTGGACAACACTACAACACCCCTTTAGGACTGGGACACTGCACAGGACTATGGAGTGGACACAGCCCCTATGGACAACTGACTGCACAACACAGTCCAGCCAGCCCCTATGGACTTTGAAGTAGTGGACACAGCCCCTATGGACAACAGCAGCACAGCACAGCACAACACTACACTGCACTACACTACACTACACAGCCCAGCCAGCCCTAACTCCCACCCTCCCTCTTCACTGTCCACAGCCGAGTGAGAAAATGGCGCCGACGCGGGTACCTTATATAGGATCCAAAACCCGCGAGACCCGGAAGGTAGGATGAAGACGTTTTGCCTCGATTTCAGATCCGAGTCAGGCGGGAAAAGTCGAGCCTGACTCGGATCGGCCTCGGATCGGGGGGGTTCGGATTTCAGAAATCTGAACCCGCTCACCCCTAATATATATATATATATATATATATATATATATATATATATATATATATAGAATCCATAGGGCTGGCACTCCCTCCATTAGGTATGACAACCGGGGTGCCAGCAATAGAAAACCTTAGACAGACATCCATCAGGCAGCGGCACTCGTCGGACTTCCAAAGATGAGGCAAATAACAGACACACCAAGTGTTTCAACATTTCGGGTTTACTCCCGAAACGTTGAAACACTTCGTGTGTCTGTTATTTGCCTCATCTTTGGAAGTCTGACGAGTGCCGCTGCCTGATGGATGTCTATATATATATATATATATATATATATATATACACATTTTTTTTAATACTCTAAGTCAGTAATATGAGACAGTACATTTAAAATGTATACATTTTTACATGTAAAAATAATAATAAGAATTGAAATAATAATAATATTTTTTATGATGGGCATGGTTTATATTTTTTATGATTGGCATGGTTTATGACAAGGCCCATCTATAGCCAATGGACATTAACATCCAAATTGTATGAATGGAAATTGTAAAGTTATCAAAACCTGCAAGAACACTGTCTGCACCTTATGTAGATAACTAAAATGTTATCTATTGTACAGTGTATAGGTCACTAAAATGTTCTCTGTATGTCTGTCACTGCAATGGTCCCTGTATTGTATATTGGTCAGTAGAGTGATTCCATTATTGTATATTAGCACTAGAAAGTAATGCTTCTTATGTGGCATAATGTGTTAGAGGCATTATTACTGTGTGTGGCATAATGTGTAAAGGACAAATACTACTGTGTGTGGCATAATGTGTAAATGGCATTACTACTGTGCATGGCATAATGTGTAAGGGGCATTACTGTGCGCAGCATAATGAGTAAGGGGCATTACTGTATGTGGCATAATGTGTTTATAAAGGGTACTACTACTGTGTGGCATAATGTGTTATAAGTGTCACTATTACTGTGTTGTATAATGTGTTATAAGACATTACTATTTAATGGCATAATGTGTTATAAGGCACTACTAATGCATGGCAAAATGTGTTATAAGGAGCACTACTGTGTAGTGTAATGTGAATAAGGGGCACTACTGTGCAGTTTAATGTGACTCAGGTTGAATTGGCGGTACTATGGCCACACCCCTTCCCAGTGAGACCACACACCCTTTTTGAGCATGCACCTTTAGCATGTGCTCTCTCTACTTTACAATATGTAGGGGTACACCAATGCTCTTTATATACACTGAGGACTCTTTATATACACTGAGGACTCTGCTTTGGAGTGCACAGATGTGTCCTCCTGTGGGTTTAGCCCCCCTATGCTAAAAAATACCTAAAGTGTATTTTATCTAATCCTATACAACTGCTAATTTAGAGCATGGTCAATCTGGAAAATGCCTTCCCCTTTGTTTGTGTGTGACCTACTCCAGTGAAGTGATAAATTTACCTAACAAAACCAACCAAATACCGAATATCTGACTATGGCACATGCTTCAGTCCCCTACAGCTCTGTTGTGTGTATTTTATTACAGAGAATGTATGTTGTTATTTATTAATGTTGTTATTAATATATTTGTAAGAGCATAGACTAAGAAGTAGGAGGAGTCATGAATAGTAAGGGGAAAAGTTTACGCCTGTGGCCACATGCTGATGTCGAGGAGGGCCTATGTGCTTTAAATGTCAGTGCCTATTTTTATTCCAAGTCTGGCCCTGGTCTGAGATGAGAACAGTCCAGTCCAAGGAACCGAAAACAGTTAAAAGAGAGTTACAAGAATCAGCCAAGATAAAATGTGTAAATGAGCAAAATTATTTGGCACCATTTCTGTTAGCATTTTAGAGATATTGCAAGAGAATAATTGCCTACACTCCCGGAAGTCACAGGAAGCTCACGATTATTTGGGTAGCCTCTCTTACCCCAAGAAGAGTAGACAGATCTCCCACATCCCGCCCTCTTCCTAGGGAAATGGGCAGGATGAGGAGTTTTTGGGGGAATTTGCGGGTCCTTAGGAAGGGAGCAGGGCTAAAATGACGTGAATCACCTAATGACGTCTACAGTCCGGCCTCACCCCCAAACCTGAAAGCAGCATCTCCTCTCCAGGCTGCTCCCGGAGAGGAGTTTTCAAATGTCGGTAAAGATGCATAAGAGAAAGTGGCAGCATGTGGTCCATGATTAGGTAACAGTTGGAAGTTGTTAGAGACAAGGATTAAGTGAGCATGTGACATAGGTGAGTTCATTGTGTTGTTGACAGTGTAGGAAAATGGGGGAACATCAGGAAAATGTAATAGGGAAATCTTACTATTTTTATTGTCACAACATTTAATTAAAGATGCTTATAGTAGCGATGAGTGGTGCGGTTTTGGGGATCCAAGTAAAATCAAGTACTGTCTCAAATAATTTTGGGGTTCCGAGTAGAAACAAGTCCTGACCCGGGTCTTCTCACCAAGTTTGGTAACTTGGATCTAAAATTCGGATCTCGCATATCTTGAATTGCATATGAGTGCTGTGAGGTGGTCAAAATTGACTGGAAATGACTGGAAATTAATGATATTGATGTTAATAATACTATAGGAACAACAACAGGTCCAAGTTACATGATTTTAGCTGTTTTATCAACATTCAAAGAAATCCAAAACCAAAACCAAACCAAAACACTTGAGGGTGGTTTTACCAAAACCAAAACATAATGATGATTTACAACTAAAGCCAAAACACAGGGGTCTGCGCACATCTCTAGCTAATAGTAATAACACATCTAAGCCAAAATGGTATACAGTAAAAGAATTCAATACTATTTGATGGTAACTGAGGAACATGAAAGGACAAAAGAATAGATACTGTACTGTATACATATTTTAGGCAGGATGCAGCAATGTGAAAAATGTGGTCAAACCCCTGAAAATGCAATGTTCTGTGGTTTGACCGCATTTCTTATATGCACCAAGCCTTGGAATGCATTGCCCTGGAATGCATGCTTCTATAGGGTAATGCCATCTTCAGAAGGAGCCTTCGTGGTGTGTACCCAGCTTTATATGGAGACTGCTCTTTGCATTACTGTATTTTAAACTTGTTCTGCCAAGCTCATATTTTGAAAATATTTTTAATAAATTAACAAAGTTTCTGACGGGACAACATGTCCTCATGGATGGGATTATGTACATGATTATCTTGTTCCTTGTTAATGTTTCTTTAACATTGAGCCCTTCTCCTGGCCTCTGTAATACAGCCTTCTCCTGGATTCCTTTCTATCTAGTTGCACATTAATGGCTTCTGGTTTTTTTAGATTAAAATAAACCTTTCCGTGCTGCCCATGAATACCAAAATATGTTTTTGTAGATGTCCATAAGTAGATTTGATTGCATCTTACACTTGCAAATCTTTATGAGTGGAGGTGCGGATTGCGGAAGAAAAGGCAGACAAGTGTAGAGTTGGAATCGGTATGTAGTGCCACCGGATGCTTTGCCGGCAGACTAAATATCAACGCTGGAAGCCCAAACCATCAGGATCCCGACTGGGGCTGGTAAGTACCCAAACCCTCCCCTTCCCCCCTAACCCTCCCTTAGTGGTGCCTAATCCTAACCTCCCCCCGGTAGTTCCTAACCCTAACCCTCCCCCCGGTGATGCCTAACCCTAACCCCACCTTCCCGCACCCTAAACCTAACTCTTCCAGGGGGGTACCTAACCCTAACCTCCCCCAGTGGTGCATAATCCCTCCTTCCCTTACCCTGACCCTAACCCTCCCTGGGTGGTGCCTAACCCTAAGTCCCCCAAGGGGGTCCTAAAACTAACCCTCCCCCCTGCGGCTAACAGCTAACAGTTGTTTACCTTCGTTCGGGATGCCGGGCTTTGGGATATCGGCGACTGGCTAAAGAAAGGCATCAGTATTTAGATGCCTAGCTTTAGTACATAGTTGGGCTTCCAGCACCTGGATTCTGATGTCCGGCATTCCAGACATGGGTAAATAAACCGCATCCCATAGAGTTATACTGGGTACACACTGATAGATATACAGTATTGGGCGATCAATTGATCGGCCAATATATCTTGCGTGCGTTGGCCAGTTTGTAGCAGCGATATGCCTGTGAATTACATCATTCTCAGACATATCACGTCGGCTGTGCTGCACAGCTGATGCCCAATATTTCTGCAGATATATTGGGGCATCGTGCTTTGTGTACGGGAGTTCTATAAAAGAACAGGTGGAGAAATTACCCATAGCAAACAATCAGCTTTTTGTTATAATTTATCTAGTACATTTTATAAAGTGATAGGTAGAATTTAATTGGTTAAGATGGCCAGCTTCTCCATTGTTTGATACGTCTGTCCTTATAGCATTGCATATTACAAATTAATGACATTTTAAATTTTTGATGTGTACATCCAAGATTATCAGAGCATGGTAAGTACTGTACAGTACAATATGTACATGTGACATAGTCATGTACATTACAGCCTCTATAGCAAAAGTCTGAGACTTTCTTGGTTAAAAAAAAATTGCAGAAAAAGCTTTTTTTTTTCTTTCAGAAAATTACATAGATTTTCCGCTCTCAATGATGAAGTAAAACTGCAAAATTAATCATTGTTCCGCTTTCATCCTAAAACACAATAAACATAGGCATAATTAAAGACAATTACACAGCACCTTTCGAAAGCTTACACTAATTAATAGCTTGCATGGTTTTGTGGAGAAGGAAGAAATCTTTTGTGCAGCCATGAAAAAGAGTCATAACCATGCAGTTCCTAGCATTGTGAAAATAACACCCATTAAATCATTAACCAACCAGACATGTAAAAAGGTACATATACAACAATGGTATTAAGCAGTTAGTGGTAGCTAAGCAGGGGCTGCAATGAATATACCATTTACTAGGGCACTTGAAAAGTGAATTGTCACTTATGTTTTCAATTCATGTCATGAGAAAATTATTGTTGAACAAAAAGAATGGCTTGAATATATAGATGAAAGCTGACATGTATAGCTTAGGAAGGAGGGAAATAGAGTAGATGAATTACATGTTATTTATAAGAAAGCCTGTTACAGAGTGCCTATTTATCATGTATAAAATGTTTTGGCTTGAAGTGAATAAGTTGCACCACATAAGGCCATATTGCTGTTGTGACAGTGATGAGTGTTCTATTCAAAATATATCAAACATCACAATGCCTGTTGAACCTGTGATTTTCGTTCAATTCTACTTAAAATGCTACTAGCTGTGGGCACAGGGAAAATTAAAAAAATGAATATTTCTGAAGCACTTAGTTACAAGTTATGTTTTTTTTAAATCTGTTTTATTTGAAATAAAATTCCTGCAAACTAAGTACTCATTGACACAGTCTTTGTACAATTTTATCATGCCAGCCATTTACTACTGTACATGTACAGTATGGCACAGTTTGCAAAACCTGCTGCTTTGTAAAGATACCCCACAGTGTAATCTACAATAAAGCTCTATGCAGTACAAGTCCTGCATGCAGCATCCCCAGCATTATACTATACAGACATTTTTCTGCACCCCATAATGCTAGAAAGACT
The DNA here is from genome assembly GCA_031769625.1 of Taudactylus pleione. Classification (NCBI taxonomy): domain Eukaryota; kingdom Metazoa; phylum Chordata; class Amphibia; order Anura; family Myobatrachidae; genus Taudactylus; species Taudactylus pleione. The sequence goes on from JAUIMM010000614.1 coordinate 2,432,722, forward strand.
TTAATTTGATGAAAAACACTGGCTAGCTATCATTTTTCCACCATTAATAAAGAGTACACAAATCAGCCATTTGACACAGGTTAAAAACCTCCATTACTATCCTTATGGTCCCTCTATATGGTCCTGCTATCTCATTTGTAACTTTTTTGGGGTACAGGATGGTTTCCTTACTTTTTCATTCACTTCTCCCAGGTCACATTTTGTAGAAAATTTGCGCCCCCCCTGCCACGACTACTGCGAATTGTCATTTCTAATTGGATCTCACATTTCTCAGGTTGTGCGTTCATGCAATGTATGTCAGTTTCATGAAACAAAATTGCTTTACAAGCTCAAACCTAATATAACTGAGCCCATAGAGCATGATCGCTAGTTCCTACCACTAAACCTACCTGTATGTAAAAATATGCTATCTAAGTGAAACTATACAACAATATAAGTGTGTGTGTGATGTCTGTTAAAATAATAGTTTATTGGAATTAAGTTTAAAAATCTTACCAATATTTTGAGTGTTATTACCAATATAATCAAATACAATATATTCTAATATTATTATAATTAATAATGTTATTATTACAGGTGTGGTATGTTATGTTGACATTCAGGATGTTGACATTTATCATGTCGACACGAAGATTTTTCAAGTTCAGAATGTCGACATGGACATTGCGGATGTTGACACTGACATAATGCCAACATTGCCTGAAAATCGTCATTATGAATGTCAACAGTCATCATGTCGACGTTGGAATTTTGCATGATCTGCGAGGTCCAGCTGTGTCCTACCAATTTGTGCATTCTATTTCTGTGTTACCGGCAGCTAAATGCTACCAGGAAAGGGTCAATGTGGATATCCTCCATGTCTGTCAGCTGCCTGTGCATGCATTCCTGCTGTTCAACCTGGTGGGGATTCAGCTGGGTCCCTATTGCTGACAATGTAGACTTTATCGGTAATGACATCCACTGATGATCTACGATTTTACTGTAACTAAAACAGGGGAAAGCTGAGTAAATAGTAACATGCATTGCATTCCCAATACCTGAGTATGGAGAATGTAATGTGAGAATGACCGGTAAGTAGGGGATTTCCCAATAAATTGTTGCAACCCTCTTGATAAATTGCACTAACCGGTGATAACCCATTTTTCCTGTGAAATATGGGTCAAGTAGGGGGTTATCCTTGGAAGATAAATAAAGCAATTAATAATGTAAATAAACATGTAACAAAAAGTATTATTTATTGTTTAGCTTGCTTGTAGTAAAAATCATAGATTGCCCAGTCTTAAAAGGGTTAATACATTTTAAAAAGTATTGAGATATTTATTTCTAACTTTAAAGAAAAAATATCTGGACATTGAAGATGACAACATTAAATTAACTACTATTTAGAAATGTGTTAAAGAGAGATCATTTAACATACAACTTTAAGAAGCTTAATAGACAAAAACAGCTTACTTGCAATTATATTTTCTTCAGTTTTCTAACCTTTTTCTACCCTTTTTCTATAAACTGAATGTACAAAATCCCTGACAAAAACCACAGTCAAAACTTCAAAACAGATTTTTCTCTATTTTCAGCAAGAAATTCAAACTATATTAAGAAAAAATAAAATGAATAGGAGGGATCTGAAATGCTTCAAGATATAAAAATATGGATAATTTTCAAGGCATTGAATTTTAGTGTGAAAAATGCAAATCAAATATAACTGTCACACTACAATGAAAGTGAGGTGATATAGTGGTTAATCTACATTGGAATTATGCAAATTGCTAAATAATCTAAATATACATATATGAGGAAATGGAGTTTATATGAAATAAGATTCAGAAACATAAAAAAAATGAAACATAACAAGATATATATGTTAATGCTAAACAGTAAACAACATTTCAAGTAACACAATATTTATGTTTACATTAATTGAAATAGACCATTATATTGTTCAGTAAGTAAGTATAACCATGAGTATTTTCACTAAACTTAAATGATTAGAGAAGACTATTGATCAAGGACTAGTTTCCCTATAAACCTGCTCTCCTGCCAGGGGCATTTTATGAGAGGAGAAGGCCTGTGTGCAGACTCAGTGTGGGCCCCCTCCTATCTCCGGTGGTGCCGCGGTGCACCGGATGCACCGGGTGCACTAGACTCTCGCTTAGTGATAGAATCTACCGCACATGCGCAGGTCTTCAGCAAAATGGGCGACAACATTTTCCCAGTGATTTTTGCTGCTCTGCAGCGCCGGCTCAGCACTGCAGAACAGCATTATGAACAGGTGAGTGTAAGACTAATGGCTGCAGGGTGTGTGTTGTGGACCCCGCTGGACCTAGGGGCCCGTGTGCCATGCACACCCTGCACCCATTATAGATATGCCCCTGTCTCCTTCTCTCCATTGTGGACTCCAATCTACCACATTCCATTGCAAGCTTTTGAGGATATCAAGTATTCCATTGCTTGTAGGGCTCAGAAGATATAGTATATTCACTAGTGTAAAGGTGCTAATGCACACTGCAGTGTCTAATCAGATATCAAGAAATAAGGTGCCTATTCATTAGTATCCAACACACTGTGAATAGCAGCAATAGATACAAAACCACTGGAGCAATTCAACATTGCTCCGGTGCGGATACAGCTCATCAGAAAATCAGCTGACCTCACGACTCCCTTCACTGCTACTTCTGTAGCAGTGAAACTTTGTACTGCCGAGTCTGACTAAGCAGTGCTAGTGCACCTGTGTGAACTGAGGTCCATGTATCTTGCCCCAAACCCCGGCATCCGGTGGAAGGAGCCAAACAGGGAAAGAGCAGGATCCCATAGGGAAGGAGCAGGATGCAGGAACAAACGCCAACTGAAGATGGCAAAGTTTCCTGCAGTAAAGCTCCAAAAATTTAGTATTTTCGAAGTTTTGTGAATTTAATTTCCCCATATGATTTTATAGGGATAGCGGGGTAGATTGAAATTGAAAGGTAAGCAGGTGATATCCATGATATCTCCTGCATTACCTTTATAATGAATGGCTAAGATACTTAATTTCTACAAAAGCAGGCAAAAATTAACACTTTGTTGAAATGAAGGGAGAATGAATAGTACCTCTAATATTGCAGAAAGCAACTTTGATCCATTCTAATTTATATAGGATCATTAACAGGTATGGTGGGATATGCAGATGATGACAGTATCAGCCTACTTATACGATCGTCTTCCAACAACCTGACCGGCTGCAAATGAACAAAGAAATCATCAAAATGAATGCATACCTGTAGCAATTTCTATGATAATACTATGCTCAACCCTTGGGCCAAGTGGTTGGATTTGCCATGCGTGAACAGCATGCCGGGAGGAATATTCAACTTGATTAGAATTTTTCTTTAAATCAGGCTCCAAAACTAGAAAGGTGATTTCTTTTATGAATGTTAACATTGGAAAGACTCCTCTTGCTACCCAAATCTTGCTGGAAATTTTTTGAAGGGGTTTACCCCCATTTGCGTAAGTTACATGTTGTCATTTTATTACACTGTAATCTTTAATTACCTTTACACTACACTGGAAAATGTACTTCTAATACAGAGTAAAGATAGAATTTCTTCAATAATCTCTTCCCTTTTGACAACCTATAGTGAGAACAAACATAATTTTTCCAGTCTTCATGGTTAATTTCTTGTCGCCTGCACAAATTTGTGTATACAAAATGTAATTAAAATGTTTGTTTTGTTTAATTTAATGTATATTTTATTTTTAGCAACTGGGCATACGCAACTTTGAGTCGTATTTAGTCACAACTGTTTTTTTCCTGACACTTTTGTTGCCATATGTTTATTATATATATTTATTAAAAAAAAGTTTAGTCCTAATGCTCATGTTTGAGAGGACAATATCATATTCTAAGCTTTAAGGCATTTCTGAGCTAATTACATTTAGAAATGTGAAAAAATATATAATGTAGTTTAAAATAACACAAGCACTATTTTCATAGTTACAGTACTCTTCTATAGCTATCTTCTATCATCTATAATAGTGTATCTAATGTGTTTGAATACACCACACATTATTTTAAATTGTGTTCATTTTCAACTCTGCTATGTACCGTATGTGATGTATAGTTTTCATGGTTGTCAAATAATGAATGCACAGAAATATTGATGCGTTTGACAATCCATAGTAAAATCACATTGCCTATCTATCAACTGTCACAAGGGTTGTTTTTGTTTTAACGAAAACGTAGTGCCTGTCTGTACAGTAACCTTGAGTTTTTAAAAGTTTGCTGCCTGTGTCAATAACAAGTTTTATAATGATTTCTGCACATTTGCTTAAGACATTTTAATGTTATGAACACTGCCCTAAACTATAGAAAACACTGCCATAAACTATAGAAAATGAGCATTATTTGACCAATGTTGGCATAAACAAAGGTTAAGCAAGTTGTGAAAGGGTCCATCTGATCTTTTTAATTTAGTGTTTTATTGACATACCTAGAATACCTGTTGATTTGATACATGTATATAATGTGTGCTTAAAATGACATACTGTACAGGAGTTGATTCTGTTATGACTCATAAGAATTTTAATACGTCTTCATTTAGTTGCTAGTACTTCACTTACTTATTTCCAAAGCACAAATTATACATGCTTAAAATCAGTATTACAAATTCTATTTGGAGGGGTTGGGCACGAGATGTCGGCGCTCAGGATCCCGGTGGTGAGAATCCCGACACCGACATCCTAACTGGGTTAGAATACTGACACCTGTCGGAAAGTACCCCACATCTACCCCTACCCTTAAACCTAACCTTTTCTCCCCACACCCCAATCCTAATCCTCCCATCCTGCTGCCTAAACCTAACCTTCCCCCCTCTGCAGCCTAACCCTAACCCTCCCTGCTCGCAGTCTAAACCTAACCATCCCCCTAGTGCCTAAACATAACCCTCACCCTAAACCCAATCATCGGGATGTCAGCGGCCAGGTTGCAGTTGCCTGAATTCTAACTGGTGTTGGGGTACCGGCCGCCGGGATATCAACAACATCCCATTTAGAAGATGTTATACACAAATTTTTTTAATTCTGTCTACCTGTCATATGATGGAAAATGTATAAATGGATCATAGAACTGTCACTTCACTGCAATTTCTGACACTACACATGCACGGCAATGCACAGTCAGGACCATTTACTTAAATTGCTGCATCAAAATCAATTTCCTGTGAGAATGCTGTTGGTAAATAGCCATGATACCAAAATAATGTGTAAATTGCAGTCTTCACATGAATTTTAGGCAAAAAAGCCCTAAATCTGTGTCACTGAGAATGTATGGCTTGTCTAGAATCGAGATTATTTATAATATCAACATTTATTTATACACCACCAGCATATTCTTTTTATTTGGGAATATATATAGTAATAAAACAAGACTGGGTATAAACAAAGACAAAGTGGCCAGATAGCCCAGCTCAAAGATAAGTACCTAGCTTTTATTAGTTTTCAGATACAGCTGAACCACTTTCACAACTAAGCACTGATGAAAGAAGTGGGTAAGTTGCACCAAAGCTGCCTTATGTCGCGAAGCTGTATTTTCAACTTTTGCAATTGCAAATTTTTGCCTATCCTGAAATACTGTATATGCAACATGTTCAGGGCTCTGTAGGATCAATGAAAATGCAAGAAGGTTTTTTTTTTTCAGTGCCAGCAACAAAATGTTTGCACATTTTGACACTTCCATAAGTATCAAGTTACAGTAAGATTAAGGACATGAGCAAACTGGAAAGGCAGTTCAGTTCACCCTTACACGGTGAAGCTATGAGAACTCAGCAGTGACTGCAATGACTGCTGTAACATTACACCAGTTTGATTTCTTACATTTTATTTGATGACATCCAGTGGTGGAGCTTACCTAGGGGCTGCGAGGCTGCAGCCCCCCCAGTAAAATCCACCACTTCAGTGAGCCAGTGCAGTCGGTGACTGCACTGGCTTCACTGTAACTGGAGGTAGCTTCCCATTGGAAGCGCCACCTGCCAGTCTCGCTGAAGACAGGCAGCAGCGGCAACCCACCTCAGGTAAGAGGGCAGGAGCCACTGCTGATGACATCTCTTAAAAGCTATGTTTTGGGTACGGATTTTACTGTTTATGTTTCTGCATTATTTTTTTTTACATCAGAAAACTTGAACATATGTTAAGGCAGAGGTTCCCAAACATGGTCCTCAAGGCTCCCCAACAGTTCAGGTTTCAGCAATATCCATGGTTGAGCACAGGTGGTTAAATCAAATTGACTGAGGTACTAATTAAGCCACCTATGCTCAACCATGGTTATCTCTAAAACCTGGACTGTTAGGGAGCCTTGAGGACCGAGTTTGGGAACCTCTGTGTTAAGGAATAAGAAAATCAATATGCTTGGACCATGTTAACAGGAAATGGAGAATCATTTAAGGAAAAGTTATAATTTTAACAGAATCAGCATTTCCCCTCATGTAATGCAATCAGGATTCAGTCTATTTGGACCAAAAACTTTATTTAGACAGGGCATTTCTGCTATTGTACTTTATATGAAACACTACTGACAATAGTTTTATCAACAAGTCTTCTCCTTCCTTTGAAGTCAAGATGCCCAGAAGCTGATCCTAGCTATACAGATCTTGGCTCAAGTAATAAAATGACAATAGTCACACATTGCCCATGTTTTGTCTAAAACGGCATTCACTGTTAGTCCGAATATAGAAACTCTTGGGGTCTGCAGATATAGAGAACATATTTGAACCTTACCTGCTTTTGTTATACACTTACAGCAATTTGTATCAGTCATTCTGCTGAATTATGTTAACCTTGCAGGGGTGATATACACCAATTGTAATAGGTAAAGCTATGTGTTGTGATTTAACTGAGAGTATAGCTTCTCATACATGTCCCATGATATAGGACCACTCTTCATCTGATAATGCCAACAGGCCATCTTCCCATTTTGAATGGAATGTTGGCAAGTTGTTCCCATCTAGCTGTCTCATTTAAACTGCATAAATAGCTGAAATTAATTTGCAAGTGTGACAAGCCACATACATTCCATTTGACATTTGTGAAAGACAATTACTAAATAATTCAGATTACATATCTTACAAATTAAAAAAAAAATAAAAATAGGGCAAATTAAGCCTCCTCCTAATTTACTCACCTCCCTCGCCTCAAAGACCTTTTTACCACTTCAAACTTTGCAAAAAAGTTTGCTTGTTTTGTTGACACATGCAATTGTTTTAGCATTCAATGTATATATTTATCTGTAGAGGATTAATTCAAAGGGTTCCTTTTAAACAGTAAGGGAAAAAAAGCAAAACAACTTCTAAGGTGAATTACATATGCACAAACAAAGGCAAAGAGGAATGCTAAATACTCATTAATATTTGGAAGACACAATGATAAGCACTAATGAGTTTAATGTAAAGTTCCTGTCAACATTCTTCTAATGGGTGTACGAGTAGATACAAACTCTGAGCAACAATTACAGCTTGTCAACTTGTGTGGAATTAATTTCCAGATGAGTCATTCTAGAGCAAAGCATTGCCCTGTTTCATCTCAAAATGTCTTAATCTCCGATCTGCAGAGACTCTTTGAATACGGAAGCCAAATTAAAAAACGCACTGATAATCAGGACATTTAAAATCCTTTGTCGATAAAGGGGAAGAAAAGATGAGATAGGTTGGATGTTAAGAGTACACAGAAGTTTCCTGCTGGGTTTTTGATGTGGAACAGGTTTTAAAGAAAAATACAGAACTAAGAACAAATAAACTGCCTTGACACATTAAATGTCATGACTGTAATACTTCAAGAGTAAACAGTCAGCATGCATCTGTATTAAGAGGGAGATCTGGGGTAGAGGGTGCGGAGGGTGCGCTCGTCCTATGGGTGTAATGCTGGAGTAATAGTGTGCCGTGGTCTTTTGTGTTCGATATTGTGTGTGGAGTGATGGGGTGTAGGGAGGGAAGGGGGTCTAATGGACTGGAGGTGATGGGTGAGGAAATGAAGACAGAGGCAGAAATGGGGGCCAAAGGGTTTATTGGAAAAATACAGTACTAATCCTGTTCGGCCCCAAGCACCCAGGTGGGGTGAGCGATCCACTTGGGGGTGTGTGTGGGTGGAGACTGGGGAGGTGAGTGGACCCTTTTAGGGGACTCCTTTCTGAGCAGTTCAATAGACCGGCACGTTACCCCTGCTGGACCTTTGGTCAACAGTCTTAGGATGTCTCGGGGGGAGGGGAGTGGTGGGTTGGCAGCGGGTCTGGCGGTTGTGGATGTACACCCTGGCAGTGTCCCACACAGGGGTATAAGTCTCGGAGTCACTTACCTACCGGTAGGATTTGTTGGTGAAAAAGGTTTGGCTGCTGGTAGCTGGTGTTAGAGTTTCCTTTTGCAGATGCGGTGTTGGATGGCTGCTGTGGTGTCAGCGGTTGGAGGAAGCTCTGTGTGTGGTAGTAGCTTGCTGGTGCACTGTGGGGCTTGGTGCACCGCGTTGCTGGCATTCTGTTCCCGCTGCCTGGTGGGTGCCTGTTGGTGTGGATCGCTTAGGGATTGCTGCTGGAAGAACAGCTGTGAGTGGAGCTGGTGTTGGTTGCTCCCAGGGGGCGGTGCTTGGTCGCCTGGGTCTAGCAGGTGGAGTGGTGATCAAGAGGGGTGCGCAGGGCTTTGCTAGGTGTGATGCCCAAGGAGATCTGATATAATTTTGTATAATTGGTGAGTTTGATTGTTACCACTACAGCATTCATTAAGAAAATAAGGAATATTAAACATTTTGTTGTAAATTAATCTGGATATCAGAAACAAAAGTCTGATTTATGTGACCTGTAAAAAGTCCTCAGCATGTGGGTTAATGTTTTTATTTGATCATGGAATTCCTATTTAACTTAATAGCCTTATAACTACAGTAAGGAATATATTATTCCATACAATATATTACCTACTTTCTCATTGAATTTCACCCACAGTGTAACTTTGTTCTATTCTTTGCAACAATGAACAGCTTATATCCCAACAATCCTCAGTTTGGATCAAAATCCATATATATCCCTTTACATAGCCGGCCCTAGCCAATTTGGTGCCCTAGGCAAAATTTTGACTGGTGCCCCATAGCAGATAATCCCACCACCAGAATGGTATTGAAATACTGATGGCTGTTTAGCCGCCGGTTCAAATACCACTTCCGGTAGCCCAACAGGAGGAGATCCTGACATGATCACGTAAGTGTACTAACCCTCACCTGCCCCCTCCTAACCCTTACCCACTATTAGTGGTGCCTAAACCTAACCTCCCTAGGAGTTGCTTAACCATAAGTCCCCCCCAGTGGTGTATAACCCTATCACCCCTTCCCAAAACCCTAAACCTAAGTCTCCAGGGGGGTGCCTAACCATAGCCTCCCCTGGGGGGTACCTAACCATAACCCTCCCTCCCCACACGCTAAAACTATCACTGCCGGGGGGTACCTAACCCCAAGTCCCCTCGGGGGTACCTAATCCTAACCACCCCCATCCCTGGCTTACCTGCATACTCACCCGGTGTCCAGACGTACAGGCTTCCGGTGGTTGGGATGCCAACGCCGGTATCCTGATGTCCATCGGGATATTGGCATCAGCATTATGCCCGCGCGTCGAGATTGCATCATCAGTATTCGACTGCCGGCAACCCATTCGCATAGTAACTCCACCCCCCACCACCAATCTTATTGTTTATACACGGATGCCAAAAATAACACATTGGATTATAACTATATATATATATATATATATACACACTACCCCCTCTCCTCTCATAGTCAGATGCAGCACTGGTCTGGACAAAACCACCATTTTCCCCCAGCCCCAGTCATGGCTGCCCACCTTTCCCCAGACCCAGCTAGAAAATTCATTTATTGAAGTTTAACACACACCTAACACACACACTTAATATACCCAGAGAGTGAGAAAGCAGTCACTCACCTGGCTGCTTCCTTTGTTTTAAATTATGCTGGCACAGCACAGCTAAATTTAATGATGCTGGTGGTACTTGCCTTGCCCCTTCTTCATGATGGCTTGGTCTGATCATCTAAGATGGAGGCAGAGGCGGAGCCATGAGTTGTTACTCATGGCTCTGCTCAACAAAAGCCAATGGGAGGAGTGGCAGTGGCAGGGCATGCGCAGTATGCCCTCCCGTGGCCATCTTGTCTCCTCCTGTAGACAGAATGAGCTTCTGTGCAGAAGCTCATTATAACTAAGGGCCATGGGCAATCACATGATTTTTAGAGGGGGGTTTCCAAAAGGTTGATAAAAAAAAAATAGCAGCTACATATATTCTTGTATGTGTATATCTATCTATCCAAATACATATGTGCATATAGACAAAAATGGCAGCAGTTCTGGACTATATATATATATATATATATATATATAGATATACAGTATACATGTACACATGCATATATATATATATATATATATATTTATACACACATACAGTCACACACCTACATCTATGTTACCTTACTGGGAGGAGTAGAAGCGGCTCCCCAGGTCCTGGGCTTGTCCAATAAGCTGCCGGTCTGCCGCGCATGCGCGGTTGCTCTGAACACAGCCTGGCTGCTCTGAACACAGCCAGTCTGGAAGGCAGATACTCATACTGAGGGCGGATGCAAGTCACAGTCACATGACTGGCCTGGCCATCCGCTGCGCTGCCTGATCAGAGAGCTCCGATCTTGGCAGCGCACTGGGAGAGAGGGAGGGTAGTGGAGCCAGTGGGGTTGACAGTGTGGTAGGTGGGGGCAGGGGCAGAGCCCTGAAATTCCCCAAGGGCATTCCAGTCACCCCTAGGCATAGGCTTATAATGCCTATGCCTTGGGCTGGCTCTGTCTCTTTACTTCCCAATTGAATCTCTTTAAATGTGTTGTATTACTCCATTTAAGAAGGAATCATAACCAGTTAAGCACTCGCTAAGAGATTATGTCCTCTGTTCAGTATTTCTGTAAGATGTGTTCTCTATTTCTGCAAGTTTAGCTTACAGCTGTTTGTCACTGTACCACTTACGCCATCTATAGATGCAGTCCCCATTACTGGCAATGGAAACCAAAGCCTTCCAGACTTTGCTAAGTTTCCACCAGGTGGAAGCACAATGCGCATACACAGATCACCATTGGGCATGTGCATTAGTGAACAATCATCATTGACATCACTAGGTTGCTGGGAGTTGAGCAGATGATGCCGCTGGACCTCGCCGGAAAGGTAAGTATTGTTAAATACTGGTGGCATATTCAGAAGTATCATTGTGATTCTAAATGAAATAGGACACCAGTAATTAATAATAAATGGAGCTCTTTAGGTTACAGATTATCTTATTTCTACACAGACATATTTCCGGCAATACAACTACCACCATGCCACAGTACATTGAAAATGTTGTGGCCATTTGAAATGTTGAGAAATAACATAAAGGGTCCACCCAAAATAACTACAAAAAAAATAACTTGAAATGCTCTAATAATCTACGGCAATGAGACAAGTCAATAGCTCCATTTATATTTAGAATTCATCAAATTTTGGCTTTTCTGGGGATGTTCGATTCGTCTGCAGAACAAAACACAGCAAGTGTCTCATACAGGTTTACAGGTCTATTTACAAAGCAGTGTTAGGAGACAAAGTGAAAGGAGATAAGGTACCAGCCAATCAGCTCCCAACTATCATTTTTCAAACACAGCCTGTGACATGGCAGTTAGAAGCTGATTGGCTAGCATCTTATCTCATTTCACTTTGTCTCCTAACCCCTTAGTCTTTAAAAGTGGAGTTGTTTAAAATCATCTATTAACATTGAATGTATGATCTGCTTAGAAAACTGATAATGAAATTAAGATTTTTTTTTATACGGTATAAACTTTTATATGTCATGCTCACTTTCACTTTTAATTGATCTTCTCAGTCAGTTTCGGAGCTTGTATTTAGTGTGCTCAGCTCTTTTCCCCAACTAATGTCATGGACAATCAGACTATTTTGAAAGTGGATATTTTTGTGATTAATTAAATTTAAAAATATCTAAATCCATGTACAGGATATACATACTCTACAAATGTGTTATAAAGTATATAAAGTAAACACTATGGATGCATACTACCATAGAAAATCTAACAAATGGCGATGCTCCAAAGAAAAATGCAGTTCTTGTACAGTTCTACAAATGGAAGTGCAATGCTTTTCTTATTATTTTAGACAATGAGGGCCTAACACAGTGTTAGAAACAAAGCATAAAAGGAACAATTTGCTTCTAGAACAATCATGTTGCAATGCAATAGGTGCAAATGCATTTAATCTTTTGCATGTAGGGAAAATATAGGCAGGGGTGACGAGAGGGGGGTGGGTACTATTTACCCGAGTCTGGGCTTGCTAGAGGGCCTGGCAGGGGCCCGGGTCCGGCACTGCCACACTGGTCGCGCCCCCCTCTGGCTTTGCACCGGGCTGAATGGCTCACAGCGCCACCCTCCCCAGCACAAAGAGCCGCCAAGCGGCGCTGCAAAAGTGTTTTTTTTCCTCTCTTTAGCTCAAGGGAGCATGGCCACCTCACCCACGATTAGGCCACACCCCCTTCATCTGCGCCTGGTCAGTCTCTCTACGTCCCTGTATATAGGCTGAATATAGGCTGCTTTTGCACGTAGCAAACAAATACCGGGCACCCTTTCCCAGCTCTAAATCTGTCTGCAGATCTTGTAATGGATAATATATATTGCTACATTAGCGACCATAGCACCTAGATAAGCAACAGAGCATAAGCAACCAAGTGTTAGGTGCCCTAGTGGTGAGTAAGAAGTAAATTACACTATAATAAGGAGAAGCACAAGAGGGTAGATGGCCCTGCTCGTGAGAGCTTACAATCTAAAGAGGTGGGAGAAGACAAACTGGGTTGACACAGATTGGGTAGATGGGGACAAAGGAGCATGTAGCAAGGATTTAGAATGATAGCTGGAAGGCTTTGATGAAGTAGTGGGTCTAGAGAGCCCATTTGAAGGATTGCAAACAGGTGGAGAGTCTGATGGGGAGTGGGAGAGAGTTCCAGAGGTGATGCCAATATATCTGAAATATATATTGGTGCAGTTGCATGTGTGTATGGGTGATGTGCCAGCCACCTGCACACTTGCTGCAGGGACCGTGAACATTGGCATCTCAACTTGGTGGGCAAATTTGAATGCCTGCCTAATTGTGATGTGAGCCCAGGCATATCGAGCAGCCGATTGGTAATTGTGTAGCCAGCGTTATCCAATGCACACCTAGACAAAGCTTTTGATACATAAAAGAAAATGAAAAATCCCAGCTTGCGGACTGGCCCCAAATCAAAACAACTGGCAGCCTTAGAATTTGGCACCCGGGTGTGAGCCAAACAAAGATTATGAATGGCCAGCCAATTAAAAGCTGCCACCACTGCTTCTGATTGGCTGGCGGTCCACAAGCAGTGATTGGCTTGTGAATGGTGCCAAATTTAAAAAGGCCATTGTTTCTTTTAAATTGTGGCCAGTAGGTCTTGCACTGAAACCCTGTCTCATGCTGCACTGAGCTCATCATACAGCACAGATGCAGCCCGGGGCTTCTCTCTCTTCTGCTCCCAGCCCACCCCATGGCCCTCCCAAGGGCAAAGGAGTCATCAGCATCTGGCACTCAAATGGTCCAATTTCTGCACCACCACACTGCCCTAGGCAGCTCCCAATCCTGAGCCCTGGGGCCTGGATCATCTTGAGAGTCTGACTATGGTCGAGGAAATTCGCAGACACCTCCAGCATGGGGCAGGGAGATGTTGATCCTTCTAACAGAAACATTTATTCACTGGTGAGTACTCCTATTATAACAATATTATAGCTGAGAAGGGAATGTGGGGCATCATAAAGAGACAGAGGGGAATGTGGAGGGGGCACTGAGAGACAGGGAAATGTGTGTGTGGGGGGGAGTTACTGAGAGACAGAGGAGAATTTGGCGGGTTACCTAGAGATTGAGGGCAATGTGGGAGGACACTGAGAGGCAAATTTGGCTGTGGGGGGGCATTTTGTCAGTCCCGAGCCCCACAGTTTCTGATGGCAGCCCTAGTGGTTGGGGCCAAGTTTAAACTGCAGTGCCACTGGGACACATCTCCACACAATACCACCACTGTTGCTGGGGTTGTGAGAGGAAAGCAGTTAGTGAGAGTTTCAGGGAGTGAAAGGGAAGCAGACAGTGAGTAATGTGTTGGATAAGTGAGGGAAGTAAGCAGTGAGAATTGTGGGGTATTAAAGAGGGAAGGAGGGAGTGTGGTGCAGGGGTATAGATGGAAGCAGGGGATAAAAGAGTTGCAAGCAGTAAGAGGTGCATGGGGTAAGTAAAGGAGAGAGAAATGCAGGTGATCAGACACAAAGGAGAGCATGTGGGGAGTTATAGTGTTACCTATGATAAGGATTTGAGCACATAAAAAGAGTGACAGACAAAGGAAATAGATAACAGAAAGCAGAAGGGACACATAAGAGAGGTGAGCAAAGTTTGTTTAGCATATCCTGCTACATAGTGCTAAAAGCATATAATATTAAACTTATATTATCAAAATACCTAAAGCTTTGGGGTGGGGGTTGGTGGCTACAATTTCCATATCCCCACCTCTAAATTCCCAGTTTGAGCAATATGTGTATATATATATATATATATATATATATATTATATATATATATATATATATTGTGACACAGTTAGGTTAGGGGGTCCCTCTCCTGGGTAGAGGACTCCTTCCTTACACACACACAGCAGCAGGGAAGCAGCACACCAGTCTGGATGCAAGTACAAGCTGGTCGGCGCCAGTCTTTATTGTACAATCACTGAAATATAAAGAAAACATAAATATAAATCCTAGCCCTGTCGGGCACTAACTTCACAGGTAGTTCCCTCACTACCAGAACCTGGCAGGGCCTAATGCCCTCGCCAGCAACAAAGCACAGCACAGTACTCACAAATAGGTTTTTCAAGTGTCTCTGAGCAAACTCCCTGCCTGCTCTCTCAGGTGAGACAATCAGCCCTCAACACACTAGGCTTATATTGGCCACCCTCAGGTGGGAACCCAATCAAGCCTGTTACCAGGCTGCGAGAACCAAAACCTGGAGTGGCCGTGGGTGGAGCCCTCCCTCTCCTCTCACCCACAACCCCCAGGTCCCAAACCGGCTTTTCAAAAAGCCGAAACTCAAGCCTGCTACACTGCAGACTTTCTCCTGGGGGTTTAAAACACAAAAGACAGGAATCTGGGACAAATGTACCTGCCACAGACCACTTTACCAGTGATCCTGTCACATATCCCCCCCTTTGTTTCGACCTGTGGGGCGGAACAACTGAAGCCCCCAAACAATGAACGCGTGACAACGCGTCAGCATTGGCCAGCTGGCTTCCTGGCCTGTGTTCAACTGAAAATCTAAAAGTTTGTAACACCAAGAACCATCTTGTAATTCTCGCATTACTGTCCTTATTTTCAGACATCCACTTCAGAGGGGCATGGTCAGTGATCAATTTGAACTTTCTTCCGACCAAGTAGTACCTAAGAGCCTCTAACGCCCACTTTATGGCCAACGCCTCCTTCTCCACTGTGGCATAGTTTCTCTCATGTACATTCAACTTTCTGCTAATATAGAAAATAGGGTGTTCCTCACCCTCCTTGTTCTGGGACAGGACCGCTCCTATACCTACTTCTGATGCATCGGTTTGTACTATGAATTCCCTTTCAAAATAAGGAGTCATCAGGACTGGTTGGGAACACAACACTACTTTCAACTCCTGAAAAGCTTTCTCTGCCTCAGGACTCCATTCTACCATGACTTTTTGTTTGCCTTTGGTCAGGTCAGTCAGTGGGACTGCCATGGTTGCAAAGTTGGGTATAAACCTCCTGTAGTACCCCGTAATTTCCAAGAAGGCTCTCACCTGCTTCTTATTCAGAGGCCATGGACAGTTTTGTATGGCATCAACTTTATTGAGCTGAGGCTTTATCAGGCCTCTGCCAATGGTGTATCCCAGATATTTTACTTCCTCCATGCCTAGACAACACTTTTTTGGGTTGGCTGTCAAACCTGCCTTATAGAGTCCAACACTGCTTGTACCCTGGGTAAGTGATGATGTCATGTTTAATGACCAAGGTTTTCCCAGGTACATCAGAGAACAGCACCCTATTTCTAATCAGAAACTCCTTGACCTCTTGTTGTTGAATTGCCGACAGGGTTTTTGCCACTGTCACTTCGGGAACTAAGGGCCCTGGACTTACTGGAGGGTCTTGGACGGCCGACAGTACCGTTCTATCTTTCCAGGGCTTTAACAGATTTATATGGTGTATCTGTTCCGGCTTTCTTTTCTCTGGCTGGTAAACTTTGTAATTGACCTGCCCCACTCTTTCTAAGATTTCAAAGGGCCCTTGCCATTTAGCCAAAAGTTTATTTTCCACAGTGGGAACCAATACTAACACTCTGTCCCCAGGAGCAAAGCTGCGTAACTGAGCATTGTGGTTGTATACCCTCTGCTGTGCCTGTTGAGCCTGTTCCAGGTGCTCTCTCACTATCGGCACTACCGCAGCAATTCTCTCCTGAATTTGAGAAACATACTCAATCACCATTTTGTAAGTACTAGACTGCCTCTCCCATGTCTCTTTGGCAATGTCTAGTAACCCCCTTGGGTGTCTCCCATACAACAAGTCGAAGGGTGAAAACCCGGTGGAGGACTGGGGAACTTCTCTTATGGCCAACAATAAATACGGCAATAAGTAGTCCCAATCCCTACCATCCTTGTTGACCACTTTCCTAAGCATGTGTTTTAACATCTTGTTAAACCTCTCAACCAGCCCATCGGTTTGGGGGTGATAAACCGAAGTTCTTAACTGTTCGATTTTGAACAGGCGGCATAACTCTTTCATAACTTTGGACATAAATGGTGTACCCTGGTCAGTTAGTATCTCCTTAGGTATACCCAGCCTGCTAAAGACATGAACTAGCTCTCTGGCAATGGTCTTGGTTGAAGTATTGCGCAACGGGATCGCTTCCGGGTACCTGGTAGCATAATCCATTATGACCAGAATATACTGGTGTCCCCTGGCAGACTTCATTAAGGGTCCAACCAAATCCATCGCTATTATTTCAAACGGCACCTCTATGATAGGCAATGGAACTACTGGACCCTTAAAATGTGGCCTGGGAGTATGATACTGACACTCAGGGCAGGATGCGCAAAAGTCAGATACCTCTTTATGAAGCCCGGGCCAGAAAAGCCTCTGCATTATTCGCTCAGTGGTTTTCTCTACCCCTAGATGGCCTGCCGTTATATGACCATGGGCCAGATCCAACACTGTTCTTCTGTAGGCTTGGGGAACTATTAGTTGTTCCACAACATCTTCCCCCTTCTTAGTCACCTGATATAACAAATCCTGACACATTGCCATGTGGGGATAGGACAAAGGACTATCAGGGTCTACGGGTTTACCATCAACTACTTTTACATTCTCCCTGGCTTTTACAAAAGTAGGGTCATTCAACTGCTCCATGGCAAAGACCTCTCTTCTGACCTCTAAAGCAGGCAGATGATCACCTGGCCCAACAACACTTCCCACCTCAATGGGAGGCACATCAGTTGGCGGGCCACCATCACGTTCCACATTCTCTAGTTCGCCAACCATAGTAGAAAAAGGGAATAACTTTGACTCAGAAGAAACTCCCTCCTCCACTACATCGACAACCTTCTCAAATGGATCGAGGTTGTTCACCTCTGGAACAAAACGGCTTTCCCACAACTTCCAGAAGTGAGCAAAGTCTCTCCCCAATATTGCATCGTACACCAGACCATGCACCAAACCCACAGAAACTATAGCAGAGCCACATGGTGTCTCGATGTTCACTTTGGCTGTAACATAATATCGAGTATCCCCATGTATGCAGGTCACACCAACAGTTTTCCCTGTATGCCTCAAGGGGTTCACCAGCTCAGCTTTTATAAGTGTCACCAAGCTACCAGAGTCTAACAGTGCCTCTACTCGGTTGCCATCTACAGTGAGTACACACATGTGCTTATCAGTCTCAGGCTGCCGGTCAGCCGTACAAGCTATCTGTGCAAAGAAAGACCCCCTGCATTAGACATGAGCAGTATCACATTGCATAGGTTCAGTTGTACGTGCACAATTAGCGGCAATATGGCCGAAGCCACCACATCGGAAACACTGAGTCATATTAATGTCTAGTTGTTTACGGGGCAAGAACCTTCCCGGCCTGGCAGGCCTGTCTCCAGGTTCTACACCCTCAGTCTTAGGTATATTCCTCCGCCCAGCACCCTTCTCCCCTGGAACAGTCTTACCAGTGTCTGTGGGAGTTCGCCGGTGCGCCATCGGGGCTCGGTGGGGCATACTCATCAGCTCCTCAGCCGCCACGTACCTCTCCACTAGCTCAACCAACTAGTCCGCGGTCTTAGGGTCTGCATGGCTCACCCACTTGCGCAGAGTCGCGGGTAATGATCGCAGGTACCGGTCCATCACGACCCTTTCCACGATCTGTGGTCCCGTCAGCGTCTCGGGCTGTAGCCATTTTGAGGACAGATGGACGAGGTCATGCATCTGTGAACGTGGAGGCTTGTCCATATGGAACTCCCAACGATGGACCCATTGGGCACGAACAAAGGTGGTGACTCCCAAGTGAGTTAGGATCTCCTGTTTTAGTTTTTTATAGTCCTTGGCATCAGCCAGGCATAAGTCGAAATATGCTTTTTGTGGCTCCCCAGACAAAAAAGGTGCCACCAGACTTGCCCACTGCTCCTGGGGCCAACTCTCCCTTTCAGCCGTTCTTTCAAATGCGGCGAGATAGGCCTCCACATCATCGCCCGAAGTCATCTTTTGGAGGAAGTGACTGGCTCGTACAGAGTGAGTGGTGGTGGGAGGACCAGTATTAACATCTCTGGGCCGGGCGACCAGGTGCTGTACCACCTCTTTTATGGCCTGGCTGTTTTCCGCTAAGGCCTGGCGGTTTTCCGCTAAGGCCTGGCGGGTTTCCTCGATGGCAACCTGTTGTTGCCTGGCGGATTCCTGCTGAAGTTTGTTAGTCTCCTGCTGAGCCCTGGTAGCTTCCTGCTGAGCTGCTGTAGCTTGGAACAAGGCCTTAATAATGTCCTCCATTTTTTCCTGGGGTGTAGGTTGGAAGCTGAACCTTGCCTCTCTGAGCATTGGCTGACGCCTCCACTATGGGACTCCAAGGACACAGTGTTATTTCCACACTCACAAATTTGGTGTTTGTCCCTTTAATTTTTAAACGGAAAGTTTTCCTCTCGCTGCAACTTCAGTGTGTGTGGTTGCCCGCATTCTCCACCATATTGTGACACAGTTAGGTTAGGGGGTCCCTCTCCTGGGTAGAGGACTCCTTCCTTACACACACACACAGCAGCAGGGAAGCAGCACACCAGTCTGGATGCAAGTACAAGCTGGTCGGCGCCAGTCTTTATTGTACAATCACAGAAATATAAAGAAGAAATAAATATAAATCCTAGCCCTGTCGGGGCACTAACTTCACAGGTAGTTCCCTCACTACCAGAAAATGGCAGGGCCTAATGCCCTCGCCAGCAACAAAGCACAGCACAGTACTCACAAATAGGTTTTTCAAATGTCTCTGAGCAAACTCCTTGCCAGCTCTCCCAGATGAGACAATCAGCCCTCAACACACTAGGCTTATATTGGCCACCCTCAGGTGGGAACCCAATCAAGCCTGTTACCAGGCTGCGAGAACCAAAACCTGGAGTGGCCGTGGGTGGAGCCCTCCCTCTCCTCTCACCCACAACCCCCAGGTCCCAAACCGGCTTTTCAAAAAGCCGAAACTCAAGCCTGCTACACTGCAGACTTTCTCCTGGGGGTTTAAAACACAAAAGACAGGAATCTGGTACAAATGTACCTGCCACAGACCACTTTACCAGTGATCCTATCACAATATATATATTCCCCTTTGAACAAATCTTTTCTGTTTGAACAAGCATAAAAGATTGGAGTGAATGATTCAGTGAACACATAATTATTGGGTAATGACTATAATAAAAATTGCTAAACAAAACATGGAAAGTTCTATGTTTATTTACTCATCATTAATTAATCCTGAAATGATAACATCAATTCATGGTGATGGTACGCTAGATACAGTATAATAGCCTAAGAATTATTTCAAGCAACATCCCTTGAAATGTTTCTAGGATTTGTTAAGATCAGGTAGTATTATTTTAATAATTAATGGATGTGAATGGATGTAAATTAGAGATGTGCAGACTCGGATTAGTTTGGTTTCCCCCACCAAATTCTGAGGCAAACATCATCTTTCAGGGTCAAACATCCATCATCTTTCCTTGACAAACGTCCAAGAAAGATGATGCTTGTCCATGAAATATGATATTTTGCCTCTTTCTGAGACCCATTTTCTGGCAGGGAAAATCCTAATTTGGCGGGAAAAGCAGAACTAATCCGAGCCTTCACATCTCTAGTATAAATGAATAGAAAATAATTAAAAAAAATACAATCCCACTGGGTCAAATGTTTACATAATATATTATTGATGTGCCCAAAGTGGCAAACAAAAATGTTTATCTCAAGAGATATTTTTAAAGACAGAGGGTGGTGGAGAGTTGAACAAAACATGAATCTTGTGTGTTTTCGGACTGTTCATTCTCCTGAGCTCAGTGTACCAAATACGGGCAGTGATGAGTAGTACGCATCTTAGTCACATGCCCACTAGTCAGTGAAATTACATAACTGGGTGATTACAGGCTGATACATATAGGTAATGTGAGAGCATGATTATGAAAAGGCTGTAGGGTTGCACTAGTATCCTGTCAGGGTTCAGCCTAGGAACGGCTATCTCTTACCTCTGTGCTGGCTTCCCCTGACTTCCTTGTGGTCAGACGCCTGGTGCAATGAGGTGTGTGATGCTGAGTATTCTACCTTAGGCGCTTTTGCGGACTTCCATGGTTGGCTGTGTGTTTTGGGGATCGGAGTTCCCATCATGGGCACCGCCATGACAGTTCCTCTCATGTGACAGTCCTCCTAACCAATGGTAACATGATCTCAGTCAGCTGACGCTGTGCTCCAGTAATCTGCTACCCATGGGTATAAATCTGCCTCCAGAACTCCAGGAAGTTGCCTGATCAACAGTTGTCAATCCTAGTTTACTAGTTGAGTTTTGTTTCAGGTTCCCTCGGATTCCAAGCCTTTGTTCCAGTGCTTTCCAGCAAACAGCAGAGCTATAACATTCCTGCCTGTGTTCCAAGCCTCCAGTGTCATTCCTGTGAGCCACAGAGCTATAACATTCCTGCCTGTGTTTCAAGTCTCCTGTGTATTATCCTGTGAGCCACAGAGCTATAACATTCCTGCCTGTGTTCCAAGTCTCCTGTGTATTCCTGTGAGCCACAGAGCTATAACACTCCTGGCCTGTGTATCTAGCCTCCAGCGAGCTACAGTGCTTTTATAGATCTGTGTGTGTTGGAGTTCCAGTGTCTCCTTTCAGCACCAGGGTGATTAATATCTCTACCTGTGCATGCTGTTTTGTGATTCCCAGCTACAAGGTTATCCTGAGTGTTTCACAGCTGCACCAATTACAAGCTACAAGTGTTCCTGTGAGCAACAGTGCTGATTACATCCCAGCCTGAGAGCTTTGTTTTCAGTGACACTGCAATTCCATCTCTGCCTGAATATTTGCTACCAGTGTCTCCTGTGAACTACAGTGCTATTCCATCACTGCCTGAATATTTGCTACCAGTGTCTCCTGTGAGCTTCAGTGCAATTCCATCTCTGCCTGAACATTAAAGTTACCAGTGTCTCCTGTGAGCTACAGTACCATTCCATCTCAACCTGTGTATATTACCAGTGCCATTCCGTGTGGCTAAGTGTGTCCACACACCGTTCCCTGTGTATCCTTTGTGTGCCAAGTGCTATTTACAAGTACCTCACAAACAGCATCTCCTGGTGAATCTCCCGGTGCAATAGTGCCTTGGTTAGGCACTTCCCTTGGGCGACTGACATTCGAGTCTCTATTCCCACGGGGCTTGGATACCTGGACAAAGGACCGCAACCTGCCTGCAGGGTGCAGCTAAGCCCATATCCCACTTGGAGGGGTCACTGGTGAACACCTCCCTGCAGGTTAGACTCTGCACCTTTGACCAGGTCTCGTCAATGTCCAAGACCTGTGGATGAGGAGTCCTGATGTCCAGGCTAGTTCCCCGAATTATTCCAAACTACCATCACAACCCCTCACTAGGGGTTCCAGTATGTCAAACCTGACATATCCCTTTACTCAGGGACACATAAGTATTACACAGGTTCTGTGGTTGGTTAACTTCAAGTCTGCATTTCGCCTAGTTTTAATCAGCCACAAAATTGGTGTAATTCATATTTGCCCCAGATTAAATGGATATTATAGCAACCCTAATAGCAGGCTATGTAGAATTGTATTGTTTTCAGATGGATCTATTGCACTAGAGGTAGGACTGGCTTGCAATGAACTCTATATCATCCCAATAATGACCATACTGCACTGATACTACTAAAACTGAATGATCATATATAGGGATTTATTTATAAATGGGAGAAGAGACCTAAATCCCTTGAAAAGATAGGGCTTTCCCATATTTAATAAGCCCCACAGCTGACAATGGTTATTACTAGGTATAGCAAGCTATAGCTTTTTTCTGCTACCTCTGGAGATAACTTTTCCATGAAAAATATGGGGAGTCTAGTTATTGTATATTTAACAAGGAAAGGGCCATATTTGGTATAGTATCCTCGGGCAATAGGGCCTCAGTGGGGAGACATAAACTATTCTTGGCAATTTATGCAGCTGCAAGGAAAGTGATTATACAAATGTGGATACAGGCATCAATACCATCTATGTCTATGTTTTTGGATAAGTTATATCATATATTTCAAATTTACTGGGTAGAGTCATCAACCCAGAAATAAAGAAATTCTAGGCTGTTTTTTGACATGTGGGAAAAGTACATGATGACCCTAGCCAGTCCAATACAGGAATTAATTAAAGACTGTTTATTAGTTATTATTTGGGAGGGGAGTTGTGGGTGAAGAATTGATATATGGGGTTAGGGGGTTCGTATATATACATATTTTTTGGGGGGATTGGTTATAGTAAGGGGATTGGTTCCATCATTCCCCAGGCTTCATATGTCTTCCAAGTATTTGTAATCATGATTCTCCTAGTGAGGAATGGGAAGGTTGCAATAGTCCGTTCGGTGGTATCCTGGTTGTGTTGGGGAAGAAGGATAAAAGCTGAAGGCTATCTCCCATGTGGAACCCTATTTCTGCGATCTAAAGATTGTTGTGATATGTTTAACATACAAGTATATATACGGTACGCATATATAGTACACCATATGAGGTCTTGCTGTTTAAGAAACTACTACACTATCAGGCACTGGTCCTTGTCCCTCTCTTCTCATCCTTAGACACAGTCCGACCTACCAATCGGTATTCTTTAAGGATCAAGCAGCCACCTGTCTAGAAAAGGAGTATAGTGTGATTTAATATTCAAGGACAAAGCATATTTTCTGATGTTGACATTTTCGCATGTGATTAAGGAGATTTATACTCAACCAAGAGACGGCACCACAGTTCTACTATATCTTCTGTACCTATTTATAGGTGTGTTTGATTTAAAGGGGCATTTTACATTATTAAGTAATGTTATAATATATTGTATCACAGAGTAAGGTAAGAGTTTGAAAATAGTACCTCTTATTAATGTAGTACATGTAGTAATTGTCTGGTACTTGTAAGTTTTAATGACTGGTTTATGTATAAAGTATGACAATTTGTATTTAATTGTAATTACTCACTTATTTAATGTTTGTGCATTAAAGAGAATTAAAAAAAAACAAGGAAAGTAGCAACATATGTGCATCTGGCTGTCCTCCTATGCTATAGCCACCTAAGGATAGTGATAGAAGTGATACTTGGGAAAAAATATTTTCCTTTTAAAAATATATAACAATTATTTGCTTTAATATATATATATATATATATATATATATATGTACACACAATACAGTATATACCGGAAGCCCAAGCCAATACCGGTCTCTGAGGGCAGTTTACATGTGTGACTTGGTGATGTTGGGACAAGCATATGCAGAAGGACACAGACTGGAGAGTTGTGCATTGCTCATCTGCCCCAGCAAAGTTTTTGTTTTGTTAAATTGAAGAAACAGAAATTTTTGATAGTTGCACTAAGCATCAAAAGAAAATCTACACTATTATTGTACAATGATAAATATATCCCTAGGTGATTACTTAAAATTAATACAATAAATGTCAGAGACCCATGCTTTTTATGTATGTGCTGTTTTTTGCACTGTATATCTAGTAACAATACTATTTAATGACACAGGTTGTATAATTCATAACAAAATGTCTTCCACCTAACTCAAAATGGTGCCTCTAAATGAAAAACAGAAAGACCTGAATTTAAAGTCCTTGACTGTGAGATTTAATTTACTGGGACATAAAGGAGGAGAGCTGTATTTGAAAGATGGATTAGTTCACAGCTTACATGTGAAAGAATTGATTAGTAAGTAATATTATTTTTATTTATTTCAGCCAAGGACATTGGATCGGTGGAATCCATAAACTGTTTTTGCAGTGATGACACAAAGTCACAATTTACAAACGTTGTTAGACTGCTAACAACTAAGTTGTTATTAAAGCTTAATTGCCAGTAATTCTGCTGATTTGCAATATCTTGTCTTTATGCTAATTTTAAATATGTCCAATATGATGGTTTGCTCAGCAACATGTAAACTAATTAAAATATAGATGGACTTCTTATCAGAACATAAAGATTCAATTACATTTTAATAATCCAATTCTAGCATTTTCTTGGGTAATATAATACTGTCATGGTCTAAAGTCACAAATGAGGGAGATTTCAGAGTTTTGGACCAAGAAATGACATTTTAATGGACTGGTTCTAAGTTCAATGAGTGGCACTCCATTAATGTCTAAAAGGGTTATTGATGCAAGGAATTGTAAAGGCAGCCTTCCAATCAAAAATGTTTGGCTCTATATAATACCACAGCACTGTTTTGCAAGACAACTATCTCTGCAGAAATAGTTAATGTAATACACCCAGCAGTACTCAATATTACAAGCATCATAAACAAAAAAAATGGCAATTAAATTAGCTCATTAATTATCTCACCAGATCATCAGTTTAAGACTGGGTGCATATAGGAAGAATTCGGAGAGCATGTCCAAAACAAACAGCACCAACTTACACTAGCTATTTTAAAGTGTGCCGCAGTTAGGGTGGCATATAGGAACATAAAACGTAAACAACAATATATTTTTTTTCAAAAAGCTAAACGATTAAATAATCAAAAAAATAAATAAAATACTAAGGAAGAATAACAGCAGGGTTGAAAAGATTTGTATTCAACTGGTGATGCTGCCCAGGGCTCAAGACACAGTTGTTTCCCCCAACGGCACCCATCTACATTGAAAGGTGCCGGGCGTATGCTTAGGACACATGTGACACTCTTCTTTACCAGTGCTTGTTGTGTGACATTATGATGTCACATACCTTGGGGACAGAGCGTACCAGCAAAGGGCACCTCTGGATATACAGTGCTTCCAGCAAAATGTGAGAATTCAGATCCATCAAATAATTTGGGCAAGCTTTTGCCACTGTACCAAAATTAATAATTCAGGCATAAATTGAGCTGAAACATAGTGATAGAACTCATTTTGTTTCAGAATTTAAATTAGTTCTCTTTTTTTCTCACAATATATGGACATTCCAGGAAATATTTGTTGCAGTCTTATAGAAAAAATTGCAGACCTTGCCCAAAACAAGTAGAAATGAAAAAAAAATCCTCTTTTTCACCTGAGAAAATATTTATTATAGAACACGCATCATTTTCAGTGTAGTCCACTTACATACTACGTCACATTGGGCAAATAGTTTATTCTGCATAGAAAAGATTGGACAGCACAGATGGTGTAATGGTTAGCATTACTGCCTCACCGCACTGAGGTCATGGTTTTGACTCCCATTACGGCCCTAACTGTGTGGAGTTTGTATATTCTCCCTGTGCTTGCGTGGGTTTCCTCCGGGTGCTCCGGTTATCTCCCACACTCCAAAAATATACTGATAGGTTAATTGGCTCCCCACAAAATTGACCCTAGTGTGTATGTGTGTGAGCATGTGGTAGGGAATATAGATTGTAAGCTCCACTGGGGCAGGGACAGATGTGAATAGTAAAGTATTTTCTGTAAAGCGCTGCAGAATATGTGTGCACTATATAAATAACTGGTAATAATAAATAAATAAAAGATATTTAAGCATATTTGGGTTTCAGACTGAATTATTTTTTTTTATTTTCAGCAAAGATTTTATAAATGTATAAATATTTTTTATAATTTTAAAAAAGTATTTATTTCATTTTTGCTTGTAAATTAGTTTATGGTGCACATGTTATAAGTTAATTTTCTTCTGACAAAAAAATAAACCTACTGTAGTGTGTAGGTGTGGCCATGTGATACGGAATATAGAATGGAAAACCCTATTTAATGTTTGCGTGCCATAATTAATAAATTAATAACTTAATAAATTAATAAAATGTGATAGTTAAAAAAAGTATTTAAGCTTTGCAAGCTATACACAGTTGATATTGAGATTGGTAACAAAAAGAGTCTGCACAGATGTAACTCTTCTCTTATTCTCTCATATGAACCCATTATTTCCAGAAAGTCGGTACACTTTCTCAGACACAAATCACCTGTAATTCATCTTTGGACACACAGACATGTAACCATCAGTATGCTGCTGGGCCATCATGAGGGACTGTAAACCTGTATGAGCCCCAATGAGACAGAGTGGGGTCTGTCACATGAACTCAGATTTAAAAACCAAACTCAGGTTTTGGATTACATGTAAACTGGTCCAAATTACATGATTTATCAATTTTTTATTGATTTTTGTTGAATTTTATTTATCAATTTTCATTGATTTTTGAGGAATCCAAAATTGAACCAAAACCAAATCTGAACCAAAACACTTGAGGGTGGTTTTGCCAACAAATTGATGAATATGATCCAAAAACAAAACGCTAGGGTCTGCGCACATCTCTAGGTTAAATGTGCTGGCCGTGTGAGTACTGTTGACTGTGTACATTTCTATACTGTACAGGTTAATGTATTTATTATTATTATTATTATTATTATTATTATTATTGTTATTTAGTGCTTATTATTATTTATTTATTTAGTATATATTATAATATAAACATAACTATTGCTTAGGGGTCTATTCATCATCACTAATGAGCTACTTACACATGCGGAAACTCTTGTTTCTGCATGTTTTTTTGTAATAGGCCCATTCATTATTAGATAGGGCCACCTAAAAAAGTTTGTTTGCGAGTACCAATTCCATCTTCCGATGGTGCTTACTCATGACCCTTCTTCTTCTTATAGAAGGAGGTCTGTGGTTATGAAGAGGGATCCGAGTGGATCCCTACACCACTGGAGCCCATGAACAGCACCTTAATCTTTAAAATAGCAGACCAATTTCTCAATTAATATGCCACTGACAGACAGCAGCCCCTAGTAAGTTAAACTTAAATTGAGGACTAGAAATTTTATTTTATTCTAAATGATACTGCTGCATTTCCACAGCAATCATGTGTGATAACACTTGTTTTGAATGTGTTTTATATCATTAACAAGAAATCCCATATATAATTATCTATGAAATATTTTCATTATCAAAGGTTGTGAAATGTCACTAGTTTTAAATGGCAGGTAATGTGAAAACACAGCAGGAAACTATTTTCACAAGTGTTAAGGCAAGTGCTATATATGATGTACATTTCAAAATAATCTGTCCCTCCCTCCCACTGCTACTATTAACTCATGCCAGCTGGTTCTGCACTTTACCTGCAAATTTCGAATACATTATTTTCCTTATTATGCCTTTTTAAGTTAATTTGATTAGTAATAAACAGTAACGTGTTCTAAAAGTTTTCAATTGCTTTTGAAATGATAGGAGAATACTAATAAGTTTTACACCCTTCTGTTAAGAAATCTTAAGACACAGTCTGCTTTCCCTACTTGTTAAGTCAACCTACAGCCGCTGCTGTGCTCCACAGAATATCAACATTATGCTAAGTCTGCTTTTCAATTCCTCTCTGGAGTTGGAAATGAAATGTTCTAAAAACCAGAAGGGCGTTTGCAAATCACATTTTCATTGACTTTTGTATGTACAACTCGAAAGACAAATAAGTCTGCAGTGATTCAGCAAAGCACTGCAGACAATATTGGAACCAATATACTAGAAAATGTATGATGCTTTTATTGATATTAAGCTCAGTTTTCTGGCAGTGTGAGTTGTTCTTCCTAATACATTGCAGCAGTATGTTGAACAGGAGATAATGTATAAAGTATGCCTCATGCTTTTCATTTTCAGCAGTGGCATATTAGGTAGCTTAATTCTGTTGAGCTGTGCAGTTTTAGTTCTATAAACGTGCTCTAATTGCACAAAAGCTAATCAGATTTTTCATATGTGTTTTAGTGGACTGAGGAAATACAATGGTGTTAAATTTAAGCGGTGTTAAGTTACAATGATCACATTCAGAGTTTATGACTTCACTGTAAAGTCACAACTAAGGGCAGACTGATCATATAAAGAGAGTGCCTGCAGCCCTCCAATGATTTTTAACAAAACAGTTCAAAACAGAGCTGGTTTGGTGTTGATAATTTATAATTGGTTGTTGCAAGGTATCAATCAAGATAACTAGCCTATTAGCTGCTCTGTTTAGGCGGTGTTTAGCAGTGTTATAGTAAGGCTGGAGGAGGGGTTAACTTCCACTTTCCAGTTTGTGATCCGGACTGTTAAGTAAACTGTATCACTATATATATCTTGTGGTTTTGCTTTCTGTCCCTATATATTCTTCTAATTTCTTTTACAAGTTGTTTTTTCCTTGACCTTCCTTTATTTACTTCATATTTTCCCCTCTTTTCCTTTCGTTCTTTAGTTTCATTCCTTTCTCCCCCCTACCCCTCCTCCCGTTTTCTGCTGTCAGCACACTTTTGTTGTCCCACTTAAACCTATTGCCTTTCTATGCCTCATCCCCGACACAATGCTCCCCTTCCTCGCCACTTGGTAGAAGCAGCGAGACCTCTAATGGTCACCATTGCTTCCTCTGTAACCCCTTGTCAGCCGTGGTGGCGGCTGTTGCTAGTCCCACGCAACCCCTCCCTACCCCTTCTCCCTCCAGCTTGCAAGCCTGGCTGGCAAGGAGCTCAGCGGGCGGTTCAGGCATCCCTTGCCTGCTGGCTTCTCCGGTCAGCCTAGCAGCCCTGGCCGCAAGCCCCACCCACCACGCCGCTGGCACCATTTTGGAGACTGAGGAGGTTCTAACCTCCTCAGAATCACCCCTCTTTGTTCCAGGAGCTGGTGAGTTAAGCATATCACCAGCAAATAGAATGCAGTACTCTCCCAGGGGCCATTTTGGTAGGCAGTTGGGCAGCTGTCAGTCTTCACCTGGTGGGGGCTCTTTTCACAACTTTGTTGCTCCCATTATTCCCTTTCCATCAGCTGCAGTGGGTGCACAGGGAGGGATGCAGGCTTTAAATTTTGTACCGGGCAATGTGACTGCGTCCACCTTCTATTGGTCCCCTTACTTTAGCTAAGGGTTGGGTCAACAGCCATTGCAAACTCAATTCACGGGCATTAGTCAGCAGTTTTGTGCCCTACCCTTTGCACATGCAGTGGGACAATAAATGCAGCATTATGTTGCTGCCCCTGCACTTCTTAACCATTATGCTCAGCAGGTACAATATGAGCCTGGCCAGCATGCAAGCCCACATCAAGTGGTGCAACCCCTTCCACAGGCTCCTCCATCAGCATTGCCCCCTGTTTCAATGCAGGCATTACCACCTCAGCCCCCTGCAACCCCATTGACACTGATTCTGCTGGCGCCGCAAGTTGCTGCCACTATACTTGGAATTTCTGTCTCTAATGTGGATGTTTTAAGTTTGCAGGTTCCTATGGTTCATACGGTAGCGGTTGCTTCAACATCCACATCCATAGTCACAGAGGATCAGTTGTCGACATGTCAAAGTGCATTGGGCACACCGTGCAATTAGGGACAGGTTTCTATATCTGCTATCGGGTCAGTGGTCCCTTCGGCATCTGGATCAGGTGAGAAGAACATTTTAGCTAATGGTAGCGCTCCGACATCGCATTTTGAAGAATCTTCTGGTTCTTCTAGCTCCGCGGAAAATCCGTGTAAGCTAATGAAGTACTTTGTGCAAAATTAAAGGGCAAGGGCAAAAGTCCTATAAGAGCTGGTAGTGTAGCAGCCAGTTTGGCTCCGGATGTGTCAGGGGACGCGGTTCACTGCTCCAACACCGCAATTTTGAGGGGGTTAGGTCCAAGGTTAGAGAGCAAATAAGAAAAGGTCGATATGTCGACATGTTCACAATCTCACATGATGCTAAGAAGGCATTGGATTTAGCAAAATCTGGGGTCCGGTAGTGGAAGAGACTAGGGGGAGTTACCAGAATTGGCTTTCTGGGATGTACGTATTTGCAGCTTGTTACATTGAAACACGGCCAACTGAGATTTTGAATGTATTCAAATATTTGCATTTGGTGCAAGGCACGTACGTTTCTGCCAGATTTAATGTCTTGAGGCAATATAATGAGCTTTTTAGGAAAAAGCAGGATGGACAAAAAGTTTTTAATTTTGGGTTCAAATACATAGAGGTGTGGTTGGAGGTCACTCAGCATGCTCGACCCACTGTCAAAGCAGATGTGGGGCATAAGCAACCCTTTGTGGCCCGACCAGGATTTAACACAGTGGGAAGAGTAAAGTGCTATGCATTTAACAACGCACAGTGCAGCAGATGGATAGGCTGCCACTATTGACACATCTATATGCTTTGCGGGGGAAGGACTGCAGTCGTCCTGGTGGTCACGCAGTGTGAAAGGGAGACCAGCATCCTGGTGCTAAGTAAAGCTATGTCTCCAATTAATGTTGATGTTTTAGAACATTGGTTAAGCCATTATCCTCTTAGGTAGAAGGCAGAATTTTTATTACAATAAGGGTTTTAGATTGCCGTTAGTTTGTCCAGTTTTAGTTCTGGCCAAAAGGAATTTAAATTCAGCTAGGGACTTACCAGAGGTGGTTGCAGAGAAAATAGATTCAGAGGTCAGATTGGGTAGAATGGCCCTTTTACCTCACCTCAATTGACTGATCTTTGTATTTCACCTCCAGGTGTGGTGCCAAAGAAGGTGCCAGGGAAATTCAGGTTAATACAACACCTGACTTACCCGGAGGGTGGTCCGGTCAATGACACTTTAGATCTGGAGGATTGCAGCGTCACTTACCAATCATTCAAGGATGCCCTTAGTATAGTGCAGGGTTTTGGGAAAGGTGCTTTGTTAGCAAAGATAGATATTGAGTCCACTTTCAGGTTGCTTCCCTTACATCCCTGTTCATTTAGATATATGGGTTTTAAGGTAGGCAGTTCATACTACGTAGATAAATGTCTAGCTATGGGCTGTTCTATTTCTTTCTCCTTTTTTGACCATTTAACTCCTTTTTGCAGTGGTGTGTTCAGGCGGGTACCAAACAATCAGGTGTTGCCCATTACTTAGATTACTTTTTACTAATGGGGCCATGTAATAGTGACATTTGTAGTGTAATGCTTTTTTCAGTTCAGGCATTTTTCTTAGAAATGGGAGTTCCTCTTGCTCAGAACAAAATGATGGGGTGCAGATTACCCTGTGATAAGGTGCAGAAGCTTAGTGAGTTATTGTTAAGTTTTGTTTCAACTAAAAAGGTCTCTTTGAAGCAGCTGCAGCCCTTGCTAGGCTAGCTCAATTTCACTTGTCATGTTATTCCATTGGGCAAAGTTTTTTGTCGTAGGTTAGAGCGAGCCTTCGCAGGTGTGAAAAAACCCCATTATATGATTCGCCTTTCTGTTGAAATGAAAGATGATTTTAGGGTCTGATTTGAGATCTCTATGGGAATTTAACAGGGTTTGCATTTGGCTTCCATGCCAGTGGCCAACTTCAGTTGTATAATGACGCAGTAGGGGCATTGGGTTTCAGTGCTTTCTTTGAAGGAGAGTGGTGCGCGGAGGCTTGGCCTGAGTCGTGGCAATCTGAGGGTTTCATGAGCAACTTACTTCTTTTGGAACTGTTTCCAATTGTGGTAGCGGTCGAGATTTGGGCTATAAAGCTTAGCAATCATAGAATCTATTTTGGTGCGATGACCTGGGGGTTGTGCAGGCTATCAATAGTCAAAAGTTGGTTTGTCACCAGGTGCTAAGGCTGTTAGGCATTTGGTTTTTGTCTATCTGACCAGGAATATTGATCTCACGGCTAAACATGTCCTGGGGGTTGAGAACGAGATTTTGGATGCTTTATCCTGTTTTCAGCGGGAAAGGTTTAGAATGCTCGTGCCTGTGGTGGTGGCTCACAGTTTATCTTGTCCTGATTATGTTTGGCAGATCATAAGGCCAACATTGAGGGACTCATATCGAAGGCACTTGCTCCAAGTACATTGAGAACCTATTCAGTGGCTTGGAGCGAATGGCACACCTTTATTGCAGAAAAGGAAGAGGGTAAGAGCCTACAGGATGTTATGTTGGCATGAGTGCGGTCATTCAACAGCATCTATATCAGATGCTTTAGCAGGCATTTCTTAATTTTCTCGTTTAAACGGTTTGGTAGATCCTACCAAGTCATTTATTATTTCTAGAGCGCTGAAAGTTTGGGGGAAGGAGCAAGTGAGGTTGGGGGATTCTCATAGGCCTATTGATACAGGGATGTTAAAGTTTGGTAGTAGCAGAATCAGGCGTAGCTAAGGATGATTTTGAGTCCATTTTGTTCAGTTTGGCTTTTGGGGTTTTAAAGCTGGGAGAGTTAACAGCGGTCCATTAACATGGGGGTACTTTTAGATAATCAACAATACAGAAAGAGAAAAGGTTGTCCCAAACGAGTGCAGAGCAGTCTCGCAATAATTTGTAGTTAAAACTTAACTTTTCTTAATCTAATAATATCCACTCAAGTGGTATTGAAACAAAGCAAAATAAAATACAAAAATATTAAAGTGTGAGACTTAAAGTATGAAAGGTGATTAAAATACACAATAGTGCCCAGTCATAAATGGCTTATAATCATATATAGATGTCTTAATAGGTAGAAGACTGTTTAGGATAATATCTATCTATAAAGCAATCTCTCCAATTTGATTCTTTTAAAAATAAATAGATCAAAGACAGATCAGATGGGTAGGGGGCATTGGATCTCTGGGCCTAATTCAGACCCGTTTGCGAGCTCTGAGCGCTCACAAGTGGGTCGATGGTGCCCTAGTGTGCATGCGCACGATGGAGGGAGCTCTATCATGCGCATGCTCGAGACCCGCATAGCGACAGCCAAGCTGTCACTATGGGTCTCGCACCAAAGGGGGCGTGCTGTCGATGGTGAGTGACAGCACGCCCCCTTTAGTGGGTGTGTCGGGGGCGTGGCTGCCCAGACGGAGGCATTCCCATGGGAACACCTACCGTCTGGGGCCGGCCCCACTGACATCACTAGTGATGTCAGTGGGAGTGCTCTTGGCTCTGATAGAGCCAAAAGCACTCCAGGGCTTGCGGCAGCGAGACCCTACCACAAGGGTCTCGTTGCAAGCCCGATGGTCGTGATGGTCTTGACCATCGCGACCATCTTTTTGGCCACTCGCATAAGCTGTGGGTGGTCACCCACAGCTATGCGAGTGGCCAGGAGGCCACTCCATTTTTAGGTAGGAGGGCCCTGATTCAGAGCGAGCGCTCTGGTCAGAGCGTCCGGCTCTGAATCAGGCCCTCTGTTCCTTCACATCCGGAGCAGAGCATATGCCCAGTAGCTTTAGCTAGCCATTACAACCAGCAGAGAACTAAAGGGGGGTACAATGGTTAGCACATGCAGATCTTTCTCCTCTCTCTAAGTTCCAGTTCACAAACATTTTCAATAGTTGTCTGATAGCTCTGGGCTTGCCATTGGAACCTTACGGCACTCACTTGTTCAGGATAGGTGCGGCAACATGTGTGGCTGAGTCAGGTTATTCCACTGAGACAATTAAGCAATTATGTAGGTGGAAGTCTTCTGCTTACAAAGGTTATATAAGAGGTGATAAATTGCAGAAGTAGCGATGCTCCCTTCGAGTTTGTTCTTTGGGAAACCCAGGGCCTTATGCTACCCGTCCCTGGGGAGATTGGAGATCTTTTCACTTTGCCCTCAAAAAGACATGAGGTTTTGTGTTGTTCACCTCCATCTGGGTCACCCAACCAACTCAGTATTCCCATTCCTTGGTTAAAAGTTTAATGATTATACAATACTAATGCCTTTTATAAATCTTTCACATTTCGGTTTTGTGGGGAAAGCTTATCAGGTGTGGATTGTAGGACATTCTTTTTTTTACTGAGCTAGCAGACATCCTTGTGCTAGGTCAGCCCATTGTGGAATTCGCTGGATTGGCTTAAGAGGGTTTAGGTGGAGTGGTCTTTTGGACCTCCTTTGGCATTCAGAGAGCAAGTGGGGGGCCCCAAACAGTTTAGTGGTCCATTTAGGTGGTACTAATGTGGGTACTTGTAAAGGAGTGGAGTTGATTTTATTGCCATTAAGTGGGATTTGAACATAACTGCTGACCATTGGCCGCAGGTTAAACTATATTGGTCAGAGGTCATCCCATTGAGGTTTTGGCATGGTACTTGAATAGGGTTAGGAGAAAGTTGAATGATGCAGTGTCCAGGTTCATAGTTGGTTTAAATGGATGTGTTATAAGGCACCCTCATCTTTGTTATGAGGAGGAACATTTATATAAGCCATATGGGGTTCACCTTAATGGAGAAGGTTTGGAGATATTTGTCACAGCCATTTTGTTTGGTCTGGAGTAGATCTAGAGGTTAGGGTCTTGGTGGCATTACATGGTCATCTGTCCATGTTTGTTGGAAAGCAGTGCTCCTCGGCGGCTCAGTTTAGCGCAGCAGAGCTTGGCTAGCATTTCCCCTTTGAGAGAGGTGAGTTGGTCACTACTTTACGGGAGGACCAGGTCTCCATAATAGGGAGGGACCAGCACTGGGTTATTTAAGGGGAAGTGGTAATACCCAGAATGGTTTGCGCAAGGGGTGGAAACCAACCCATTTTGGTAAATAAATCCTTATATGGACTATGGACCAAGGAGGAAATGCATTTTTGCCACCAGGCTTAATTCTCATTCTAATTTGATATTAATAAATGTGTCTGTGACCTCTTTCTTCCAATTTATACAGTTGTCATGTCATTATTTATTATTTAGATTAAGCTTAAGAGTGGTGTGAAAATAATAAGACTATGGATGACTTAAAATACTTGAATGCTTGCATAAGCTAAAGAGGATATAAGCACACTGTTTTTTTATTGGAACAATACTAGTTAGAGCTGGTTTGGTGTTGATAATTTATAATTGGTTGTTGCAAGGTGTCAATCAAGATAACTAGTCTATTAGCTGCTCCATTTAGGCAGGTTTTAGCAGTGTTATATAAGGCAGGAGAAGGGGTTAACTTCCTCTTTGGAGTTTGTGATCCCACCCGATTTATATGTCAATTGGTTTGTACCGATATCTTTTTGTTGGAATGTATTTTTGTGTTTTCTTCCAACAGGTGAGGCGCAGCTTGGCGGAAAGCAGTCTATGCAACATGGAAACATAATAAAGTTACCTCCACAAATGAGTGTGCATTATGCATAGCTGAGCATGGAAGGACAATCTGATTGGTCCTTGTTTCAATGTGACAAAGTTATTTGAGGAAAATAAATATGGAAACAGTACAGGAAAACAATGAGGACTTATATGTGAACCTCAAGGCAATAATTCACACTTGGCATACCACTCAACCCTGATGTAAACCTTTCCATCTGACAATACAAAGCAGAGGCATATGCACATATACATCGCTAAGACTCTGCACAGAGTCTTTTGCTAACAGATGTCCCGGGACCATGTTTTTGAAGACATCACCTCAAAAAATTGTGCTGCCTGCAGATTGTATGGATGGTACCCACTACACAGCACACAGTGGGGTCAGTTTTAGGTGCAGTCTGCTCAGTGCATATGGGTCCCTGAGTCCCAGGGGGGCATGAACACCCTGTACCCATTATAGCTAAGCCACTGCCACAAATATAAATAAAACAAATCTTTTGTTCAGCTTCTTTGTCTCTATCTCCTCCATTCTCACACTCACATTCACCTCTTTAATCAAAATAATCATAAAACTTCAAAGTTCATTTCCACCCCCTTATTCACAAATCTAGCTTCCAACTATCCTGTTCCCTCTGGACCAAGCTAACATGCTCTACTGACAAGTTTATATTCAGATCCCTAAATCTTCTATAGAATTCTGAATCTTATGCATTTTCCAAGAACTGATGATAAATCATGTAAAGCTATGGGTCTACTGTTCTTTGCTTGTGCTATGTGAATTAATCTGTACTAGTGCATCTACATGTCTGTTGAAGTGTTTGTGCAAAAAGATGGCAGCATTTGTGGAGGAGGCAATGTTTCCACCAGACAATAGGAGGTGTTGGGCGGAGTACATGAGTTCAATATATGATGTAGGAGCACCAGTGTTTCTGGTCAGGGGTGTATTAAGAGAGGAGAGGGATTGTTTGCAGTCTCCGCCGGGGCCCTCTCCTATCTACATGGTGGCCACCCATCACAATGGACAGCAGTTGACCCTGGGCAAAAGTAGACATTTTCCCAATGATTTCCCTTCTGTGCATGCGTAAGACATCAGGCAAATGGCCACCACGCCATTTTGCTGGTGATTTCTACAGCACTGCTACAGCCAACGTGGTACTCAGGAGAAATTAGTATTTAATAAATGGCTGCACAGTGTGCGGTGTGGGCCCCCTTGGACTCAGGGACCCATGTGCACCCTACACTCTGCACCTATTATAGATAAGCCCCTGTTTCTGGTTTTGCAAAGTAGTGCAACAAATGAGATTTCAGTTTCTAAGGTGATACCATTGAAATGAGAGAAAGAATTGTAGAGAGTCCATTTTTTTGATGAGATGTGGTTAAAAAGCACTAGCCTCTCCTCACACATATGTGCTCTAGTTTGCAGAGATGGTTCCTGAAAACAGAGACTACAGCATATTTGCCTACCCTCCCGATATGGCTGGGAGCATCCCGAAAATTGGGTGCCGCTCCCGCCCCCCCCCCGCAGGTAAAGGCAGGTAAGCCTACCAGCAGCTGCCAACCCCTCCTGCCACCCCCCCCACAAGTGTATGAGAATCCCCCACAGCAGGGGGAGCGGTGATGCGATTCACGCCAAATCGAGTCATTTTGGCCCGACCCCTGCTGCACAATGCCGGAAATCTAACCATTGTGTAGCGGGGACGGGGACAAAATTACGTGATCACGTGGTCACGCCCCCCACTCCACCCACAAACGCCAGCCACGCCCCCGATTTTGCCGATCTGGCTGCCCCCTCCCGGAAGGGGCAGCCAGAATGTCGGCATCTATGGGCTACAGTATACTGGAACTATTATTGCTTGGTGGGCAATCATGTTATGCTGGTGCAAAACCAATGTGTTTAGCAGTGCGTTTCCAATGTGCTTCCCAAATGAGAACTTCTATCTATAGCAGCTACAACTGTACTGTTCTAACAACACATTTTGGATTGTAAATTCATTTGGACAGGAGCATCTTTATCTTTTGTTTCATGTCATTATATGTTTGTGTCATGGTTCCCTTATTGTACACCACTGCATAATGTGTTGGCATTTTATACATTTACTGTAGAATCGAAATAATAAAGTATAAATGCACATAAATTGCCATTGAAGCACTGCAGTCGGTGTTGTAAGGCTGTACTAAAACCAGCCATCTGAATAAGCCCTTACGAAATTTATCATGATTCCAATAAACAGAGGGTCAATCCTTACAATAAATCAGCAATAAGAAAAATGAGCAACCTTGATAGCCCATTTGTTTTATTATGTGCCTCCAGCATTCAACATGTTTTATTTTTGTCACCACAATAAATTGAAGATATTTTTTAAAGAATTATCACTTTTACAGAACACTGCATAAATGTATATTGTAATTTACACCATATTCAAACATTTTAGGTCATTCAGGTCAGACGGTACATGTTTAACAATTCCACAGAAAGAAATAAGACTTATTTATTTCAAAGAAAAACATATATATATATATATATATATATATATACACCATATTTACAGTTAGAGATTATTTTGCTGAAATTGACAAGAAAATATGAGTTAAATAGACAGGTCCTTCTCTGCTCATGACAGAACCACTTCTGATTCTGTGAGGATTTGCAGGAAAAGTGTATATTTGGGGCATTAAACACTAGATTGCAAGGCTCTGCTAGAGATTGTCAAACACTTGCTGACGGTAGTTATATGAAATTAAAGTGTACAGAACTGTGTGGTCATTCCAACCCACAATTATTAACCTAACAGGTGTAGGCTGAGCAACAGCTGCTCCTTGTAATATGATTACAGTCAAGGAAGAAACATATTATCATTTTATTATCATTATCAAAATATGTAGATTTATTAAATTGTAATATTGAGTGATTGGCTTCCCTCTTCTATAAGATTGCAATAAGGTGTCCAGTACAACAATATACAGCAAGTTATATACATTGCCTTATTATTATACAATACAAAAAGATAAGTTGAAATAGAATAAAAAAAGTTTAAATTCCACATCATGCTACTAGACAACAGTAAATACAATTAATTTACCTGTTCTAAAGATCCCTGGACATGATTAGAATCTTT
Organism: Taudactylus pleione; assembly: GCA_031769625.1. Taxonomy (NCBI): domain Eukaryota; kingdom Metazoa; phylum Chordata; class Amphibia; order Anura; family Myobatrachidae; genus Taudactylus; species Taudactylus pleione. The sequence continues at coordinate 2,471,538 of JAUIMM010000614.1, forward strand.
TTGATACTGTCCAATATAAACTGCATCCAGGACTATTTTTAAACCATGTTGTTTTTTGTAATGTCATAATTCAATATTTAAAGCCAAATATTATATTACTATATATGCACAACATAATATTGGTTATGTTATGAGGTTGGTATTCTATACACTGGAGGACTGATTTGCTTCTCATAGAGGTATACATTAAGGCACAATTCACTATACAAATTAAATAGTCATTCAGTGGATAACTGTGCCATGCTGAAAGTTCTACATAACAAGCATAACACTTAGTAGGTTTATATTTTTTTACTGTGTACTTTTTCTTGCATATTATTGTTTCATCTGAATGCTTGCAAAATATATAATAGAGCTTTTCCTTTAAATTAGATATGTGCGGTTCAATTCTCATGAAACCCGACACACCCGAACTCTGTGGTTTCAAGTCGAATCGAGTCCCAGCTCAAATGACTTTTGGCATTCTGAGTAGAACTGTGTCCCACCTTAGGTCAGCCGTAAATTCGGAACTCAGATTTAAAAAACGAATGCTGGTTTTGGATTGCATGTAAATAGGCCACATTACATAGTTTCCAAAACCAAAACCGAACCAAAACACTTGAGGGTGGTTTTGCCAAAACAAAAACACGGGTGTCCACGAACATCTCTAAATGTTCCTCAAAATTCAATGACATGGCAACACAAAAGTTTATGCCACATTTACCAAATTTGCTTATGTGTACCAGATTATCCCTGCCTCACAGGTACATGAAAATGCTTAAAACAGTCTGCTTCTAGTGTGGCAAACTGATACCTCTCTCAAAAAGTGAATTTGGGGGTGTATTAAAACGTTAGTGATAAAGTCTGAGGGTGGGAAGTACTAAACACAAAAATGCGGTAAAACCCCTGAAAATGCCTTTTTCGGGGTTTTACCGCATACCCCATATGTACTAAGCACCGGAATGTGGTGCATTGCGGTGCTTTGTCCCAATGGGTAGCGACATCTTCAGGTGGCATTACCCAATATAAGCCTATGGGCATGCTCCACCTGAGAGGGAGCCAATCGGATCCCTCCCATCACCCCCGCGGTCCGCGGCCTTATGCCCATGTGCAGAAGGATGCCAGAGGGACTTCTGGGTGTTATACCCAGAAGTCCCTCTTTCCTAGGTCATCGCAAAGGACTGTCCCTTGCAATATTCTAGCTACTTACCGTGTTAATCAACCGCGGTATGTTCCCGATGACAGGCGGGGTGTACCGCATCGTGGATGCAATGCTTAGTACATCCCATCCACTATAACTAATTTATACTTGTTGGTATATTCATTTACGTTACAGTGTATACTTATTTAAATGTTTATGAAAGTATGTACAGTATAAGTAATGAGAAGGCAGGCATTTCACATGGTACTACAGACAGCAGAATGGCAAGGGTAAATGGAGTTTTACATAAATTTTTATTTCCCAACTACTCACCAAATACAGTAAGTGAACATAAACATTGTAAATCTTAGACTGTTTAATTCCTTCGTAACTATACTGCTCAGTAAAACTTTATGCCTACCTGAATGGATTCTGTGATGTGTTGATGCTACAGCGATACGTCCCCATAGGGTTAAAAGGCAGAGAATGAGAACCAATACCCATCTGATGAAGCTTTGTATCTCTCTTTTACCCATTCTGAAAAACAAACAAATTATTTAGGTTAGTATAAAGTTATATTCCACATACATGCATTGGTCGAAATGGGAATTTCGAAGTGAGGGTCTGGAAAATCTGGGGTTGTACTTATGAGCGCACCAGAAAAGGGGACATGGCCACTCAAAATGGTGTGTGTCCTTAAGACATGCCCCCTTTTCATATAATAGTGCCCCTTATACACATTATGTCAATCACCGTAATGCCAAACATCGTGTAACTGATACAGGGTAATAAGTGATCCCTATACAGGCAGAACCCTCATACAACATAGATGAGTATTAAGTACTACCTATATAGCACCCTCATATAACATAGCTGAGTAATAAGTGCTCCCTATATAGCACCCTTGTATAACTAAAGCAGCCTGGAAGGACTGAAAAGTGCTATCATATGGAGTGAACACATAACTTACACACTTGTGTATGGGTAATATAATAGAGAGACAACACCTGAACAGTACATGCGCTATCCTGAGAAAATAAGAATTGCTCTGGACATAAGTACAGTGTTAGGTGGCTCAGAGTGTGATCAGTATATTGGGTGGTTGCATGTGTCTCCTATACAGGACAGCCAACATGTTTGGATTTATAGTCACCCAGCAGCTGGAGCATCCTGGGATGCTCACTACCAGACACTCCTCAATACACACTTCCCTATCTCCTGCTCCCACCTTTGGTCATCATTTCTGTCCTCCACCAGCTCGGCCTTCCTGATCACACAAACATCCAAGGCCTCCGAGCCCCTGTTCTGTTTGCTGGTGCACCAGCTGTGATCAACTGGCAGCCCGGCACCAAATCTTCCGGCATGTGGCACAGCAGGGCTCAGTGCTTGAAGTGCCGGTATACCATATTGTTGTATATAGCACACTTCGAGCACTGCATACATGTTATCTATAAACAGTTGTTTACAAAACTGAAAATTAATATTTTCAGTAATATCTCCCACTGTAATTTAAAGATTACTGATAAAAAATGTTACACTCAGTCACAGCTCACACTAGCAAGAGCAGCAGAGACTATAACTCACAGCAACATTCACACAGAGATAAGAGCACACTGTGATCATCCTGCTGGGGCACCACCAAGGGATATTTGAGCAAGGACAGCAGAGGCTCCTAAGCAATGACAGCAGTCACAGTGACTACAAAATATCGCTGTCTTTGTTCAGCAACTTTTTGGTGGTCCTCCAGTAGGTTGAGTTTACCTGAAGTGAAGAATGCAGGATTTATGACTTACAGTCCATGGCAGCAGGAAAAAAGACAGAAGGGGTCTTTCAGACCCGGTCGCAAGCACCGATGTGCTCGCAACCGGGTCGATGGGTAGCCCTGCGCATGCGCAGCGGCTACACTGCACGTGCGCAAGCCCCAGAGCGAGAGAGAAACTCTCTCACTCCGGCGCTTGCTACAAAAGGGGCGTCTGTGGATGTTGATCGACAGCTCGTCCCTTTTTGTAGGCGGGCCGGGGGAGTGGTTTCCAAAATGGAGGCGCCTACCATTTTGTGGGCGGCCGCAATGATATCATCAGTGATGTCAGTGGGGAGCTTCCTGCTCCATCAGAGCAGAAAGCTCCCTGGGGCTTGCGAGTGCCCAGACCCGACCTTAGGGTCTGGTAGCAAGCTCCGATGGTCGCGATGGTGATCACCATCGCGACCATTACCCTTGTCGCTAGCTAAGCTGTGGGTGGTAACCCACAGCTTAGCTTGCGACCAGGAGGCCACACCAAAAAAAAAGAAGCGCCCACCCTCATTCAGAGAGAGCGATCGCTTCTTTCGACCACCTCTGAATGAGGTCCAGTGATCCTTTAGCCTCCCACAGGAGTTTGTTACAGGTAACTATCACAAAACACTATCAATTTGAAGAAATCATTAATGTTAGTTGGAAGAAGTAGAAATGTTCTTCAAAGAGGAATATAGAATTTTTGGATTATTGTCTCAAGCCACTTTTATATAGCTTCAATGTGTACTCCATTCTCAATTCTGTCAAGTCTGCCCACTAACGCATGATTCTCAAAATATACCACAGACTATAGCAATCTGTAAACAAATCAATGGAATCATCCCTCATAAAACTATGCCTAAGCCAATAAGGATGGCATCATCAATATTTATAGAAATCTTGTATGTCCCACCCAGGGGTTAAAGTGAGCTGGATCAGGGAGGAACTGCATTCCATCACCTGTAATGGTAGATGGAACTAGTTCCATATCTGCCAATGCTCCGCACAGTGAGTCCATGGGCTCGGAAAAAACTTCTCTTCTCAGGAGTCCCACAGAGAGCTTGCCCCACCACCCATATCAATAGATGATGTGGGTGGCAGTGGTATCAAGGGCCATGACCACATCCCTCTCCTCAGGTGCCAGTGGGTCTTTGGATTTTGTTTTGGTGGCACAGAATATATGACATCATGACAGAGCACCACAAAAATGAACAGCAGCCATCAGGTACTGGAGAGACATCTGTGAGTGCACTGTGCAGAAACAAGAGTCATGAGCTTGACAGACCTAGGGAGGTGGACAAAGGTGACACAGGGGGCTGAACTGGAGAGACACAGAGGGGCGAACTGGAGAGACACAGGGGGTGAGCTAGAGAGATGCAGGAGGATGGTGCTGCAGATGGTCCACAAGAGATACAGGAGGATGGTGCTGCAGAGATGCAGAAGGATGGTGCTGTAATGACACAGGAGGATGGTGCTACAGACCTGCCAGAAGATTGTGCTGGAAAAATGCAGGAGGGATACCTCTGTAGAAATGCAGGTGGGGTGGTGCATTAGAGACACTGTGGATGGTGATGTAGAGACACTGTGGATGGTGCTGTAAATACAGATATGGGACGGTGCTGTAGAGATACAGAGGGATGGGACTGAAGAGATTTAGGAGGATGACATCTTTCCAGAATTTTTGATAAGGAGAGTTCACATTTTTCCCTGACCCAAAACAACCATTGTTATGTATTATCTGGTTGGACCTCTGTTGTATGAAAGATACAACTTCTATTCATATGTATATACTATTATCTGGTTGAAGCTCTGTTTTAAGAAGCTGACATATTAGTCATATCAAACAGGTGGTTTCTGTACCACATGAAAGCCCGCTACCCGCATTAATAGATGTATACTGAATACAAACTCAAGACACTGACTGCCCGGGAAGGCACAATTGCAGATAAACCACCATATAGGTAATATATATAAAAAAAATGGGCCACTCAAGTGACAAAGGGCTCTATTTATTAACATTATTTTTACTAAAATAAAGTGAAAAAGGGTGTTTTCACACCCTTTTCACATTATTTTAGTTTCACCTGTATTTATTACAGGGCAATTGGAGTAGAATTAGTAAAATTCTACTCCAACCCCCAGTATCACTTATTTTTAGTAAAGCAGATCGCATTTCCCATAATTGTAATGGGAAATGTGATCTGTGTGCAAGTTACTAAAAATAAATTGTAAAAAAAATACCGGGGGAAGCCCTGTGATAATAACGCCACCTGGAGGTGGCGTTATCCAGGGTCTCCCACGGTAACCGGGCTCCCACTCTGCTCTAACGGGGAGAGCAGAGGCGGGAGCCGGTACCAGTAATCAGCTATGTGGTCTAAAGAGACCGCAAGCTGATTACTGTTAAAAAAAGAAAAAAAAAATTAAACATTTTTTTTTTCACTTACCTGAATCCAGGGACCGGTGATCGGGGCTCCGGTGATGGCTCCTCTCCAGTCAGCTGGTCTCCCACAGTGCACTGGGGCCCGGTCATCAGGTGATCGGGCCCCAGTGCAGTATGGGAGATCACCTGATCGGGAAGCCCGGAGAAGACCACCGGAGGCCAGGAGGATGCAGGTAAGTGTAATGAAGGGAGGGGAGGTCGCGGGGGTCCGCGATCGCGGGGGGCGGGGCTTAGCGCCGGGGCGGGGCTTAGCACCGGGGGCGGGGCTTAGCGTCGGTGGGGAGGTAGTAGCGGTGGTCGGTCGGTGCATGCGCGGGCTCTTAGTCGCGGTATTTTTTCCGAAAATACCGCGACTAGAGTGCGGATGGGATCCGCAGGGACAGAGGTTTATCGCAAGCTCTGTCCCTGCAAGGGATTTATAGTAAATCCCTGTGATATTACCTGAATTCGCAATGCGAATTCACTCGGTAATATCACACTACAATCCGCATTCAATATGCGGATTGTAGTAAATAGAGCCCAAAAACTTGTTTGAGGGGACCCCATAACAAAATACCCAGAGGGGTGGCAGAAAAATAATTAAGAGTGACATTGATGGCACTGAAACTAAAATGAAATAAGTAAAATCACTATCAGTCCTACTCTGCACTGACTGCCCCAAAAAATAATATAACAGTGACACTTGCACAATGATATATAAAGATGAATGACTTTTTGATAGGATCTGTGCTTTCATCTTCCTTCTTCAGTGTATCAATTGATATTCCATGTTCATATGTAACAAAATAGAAAAACACAATGGTATTACATTGACACAATTAAAACACCTCAGTGTCCACAAAATAAACAAATTGTATTATTTTGTATATTCGTCACCAATCTTTCAATTATTGTGATCAGTTACTCTTACTAGCTCCATGCATTAATTAGGCTAATCTCAAGGTCTTTTCCTCCTCTCGTATGATTGTCAAGTGGAACACCTTATAGATTCCATAAGTATCAATAATAGTAACAATGGAAAGTTAAAAATTAATAAATGCACTTACTAACAATAAAATGATGACAGCATATCATAGAACACTAAAATAACCTTCCAGGTCGTAACAGATACAAATAAAAAAAGTCTCATCAGAGTTCTGCACCTATAGTCCCAATATCCAAATGCCGACTATGATGTGCCTCTTCCATGTCAGTCCGGTAGGTCCTTCAGGCATACTGCTCACCCCCAATAATATGTTTCTCAAAATCAATTATCTTTTTTAAAGCCAGTGGTGAGTGAAAGCCAGGCTGTCCTTTAATTCTTATGATCCATCTTTTTATGTGACCTAACATTGTAGTTGTAGCTGTTGGTAGGAGTGTTTAAAAAAGCATTCTATCATAGTACCTAAAGCTTCTGGGGGCCTGAGTGGCCACCATTCCCTTGGCCAGTCACTTTAAATTGTCTTATGCACAACAGTGTGTGCATTGTGTGCATATGGTATTCATCCCAGTAATATTGAGGTCTTAGCTTGCACTTGCGTGTCCCTTATTGTGTTTCCAATTTGTGCTTCAGTACTAATAATATACAGTATGTATGCAGCCATAATTTTAAAGAACAGTTTTCAAGGGTGCAACTTTTTTTATTTGCTCTTGGCATCATCAGCCCTATGTGCACCACTGACCATGGCAAGGCACCATCTCGCAGTAGCTCTGCGAGATGTTGGGGGGGGGTCGACCACCTCTCTAGGACCAACTGAAGCACTGGTCCCACCTATATTTTGCCTTCATGTAGTTGCAGTTGAAATTATCAATGCTTGCCACAAATAAAAAGTATGTTTCAGGCCATTGTTGTGTATTAATGTATTTCTCTCTTTTAGAGGATCACAAGAGGATAACAAGATTTATTGTTGATTCACGGAGAAATGAAATTAGAGGCACAGGGACCTGTTGTCATAAATAGATGTAGGCCAGCAACAACCATCAGGAATTACTGGTAAACCAGTCACAAGTTTGCAGTTATCTACACTACAGAAAGTTGCATCTCGCCATTGCATCAACCTGAGATTGAGAAACTATTTGATTATATAGCACCCCTCTGTGACAGCAGACAGAGTGATATAGTGCTCTGTGTGTGATCTGTTAGTGAAGAGAGAGGCAGAGTGATACAGCTCTCTGTAATTTGTGAGACACAGAGCTGTGGTGATGAGAAATCTAGTTTGTTTTGGACATTAGTCATAGTAAACTATTAGTTTAGATCTAGTTCACTAAAAAAATTTGTTAAAAATATGAGTTCATTTGATTGGCTTTGGATCCCTGCTCTGAGAAGCAATTGGAAACATAGATCTAGTCTATTACAAAAACAATAATTACTACTACTATTAGCTCACTGGGTGAGTTATAGTCCTGTTAGATAGGTTTCTTAATATGTATGAGCATTTTTTATATTTTAAAAGGGCAATCACTTATGCAACAAACTATTAAAGGGACGTTGAGCTCTGCAAAGTTCATTCAAATTTATTTATTCATTTTTACTTCCATAATATGGAAATGCGAAAGACTAATTCAGAGTATTTTGAAAATGTCAATTTTTTACTTTTAAAATATACACTAATTGAAATACTAGTGACAAACATATAGATTGCCACTGCAAAAGATTTATATCAGAACAAGCATAAGAGATCTGGTGGAATAAACAGAACTTACAGTATAAAGTATAGCATGTGTCCTGTGGAGTCAGTTAGTCAATGAGTGGAACAAATTGAACTAAATGAGCTAGTGAACTATTATGCAGCTAGGAGAATGGAGAACAATATGGTTCAATCAGCTCCACACAGTGCATATGTCTGAGTGCAGCAGTGCCACTTGTGGTAGCTTAGAGGTACAGTGCAGCTGCAGTAACACTTACAAACCTAGTAGCATCTTTATCACAGTGGGGGGGTCCAACAGCATGAGTTTGTAGCTATGGACTAACAGGACAGTTATTTTATCACAAAAAGGGTGAGATGAGTTAATGGGCTCCCTTGGTGCGTTAATTTTTTGAAGAAAGGGGGAGTCACCCCAAATTATATTGCGATGGGGAATTATCACAAAAAAACATGGCCAAATATTCCACATATGAAGAGAGGTGAATTGACCATAAAAAGGGGTCATGAGCCCAGTAATAGAGAGAAGGAATAGGAGCCCCATATTATCATTAAAAAGTTGTAGAGTCCCCACATACAAAAGCTCAGACAGTAATAGGCAGCATGGCTAAACTGAATAGGTATTGGAAGCCTCATAATAGAAGAAAAAGGGATGTGGCTCTAAATGAGGGAGGGTTGAGGCAACAGAAGAGCCCCAAAGTATGAATATAAGTGCTGCAGTGGTGAGAAGGCTGAGATAGGGCTGTGATAAATAAAGAGATGCAGAGCCGTGACTTCTTAGTCACTACTTCTCCACACCCATAATCTAGTTGGGGTAAAGGAATGATCAGCAAGGAGGTGAGCTGTCTACTTATGCTCTTACTAGCTACTTATGCCTTACTAGCTACATGATACAGTGACTAGGAGTTACAACAGTAAATGTGAAATCATGTTGCTGCCCACAAAATGCCAACATGGTTGAAAGTGTTCAACCATTGTTTATTTAACTATCAAACTACATAGCTACCAAACATTATTTCTGCACAGGAAGTTGAAGATGGAAAACCCTGCCTAATTCCATAAATGTAATGCAATAGGTTAGAAAAAGTGAACCGACCTGTTGATGTGATACCCCTGACAGGAGCCAATGGATGTTGCAATATAGGAGGCTGCCACCAGGTGGAGCCATTATGTGTCAAAACTGAGACAAGCCAGGAACAGGACAGTTTGTGTTGGTTGCACATGCAACGTTGAGACCGAGAGATGCCAAAGAGCAGAGTGAACTGCTGCAAGTTTTCCTTGAGAGACAAGATACTGAAGTTGTGAGGTGAGAGAAACCACTGAATAGTTGCTAATGGTGTGCTTAGTGACCGCTGCAGAAGTTTCAGCTGAGACTGAGAGCTGGAGACAATGTGTAAACACTGGGAGACACAGCTGAGATCAATGAAGGTTAAGGAGCTGTAAAAGAGATGTGTCCCACTCCCTATTGAGCTGCAGCACTACTGAGAATTGTTTAGGAGCTATTGAGAACTGTTTTGTGAGCTACTGAGAACTGTTGCAGAGCTAATGTGATAGTGTATGAGAGATACTGAGAAATATCTACAGATACAGAAAATTACTAAGAAATGCTTTATTCCAAGTGCTATGTAAATACTAATATGTGCAGGACACTCATTTTGAGTAAACAGTGTGATATTCTTTTTGCCTGAGCTACTAGAGATTTTGTCAGTGTAAAAAGTAGCAGCCATTTTGCGTGAATACTGAGTTGAGTTTAAGAGCATTTTGGGATTGTTACTGTACAGTGCTGAAAATACTTGGCATATATTGCAAGTGGAGCTGTGTATATTGTGCCTTATCATTGGAAATCCAAAAGCTATTGGTCTCTGGAATTGGAAAAGAACAGCAATCGATGCTATGCTTATTGTTATTAGCAATTGCACATTACAAATACATGCACATTATAAGTCAGTGATCACCCAGCAACAGAGTACTCCTATGACAGAACTTTGTGTGCACTTTATAGTAAAATACTGATCAGTTTTGAGGTTTATGTTAAATCTGCTGAATAATAATATACAGTATGTTGCTATTACTATATATCCATGTTTTTCAAGGTGATGTGTGTTTATAGTATAGTATATTGAGACAACTGAGAAATCGGCCTTATTCTAGTTATAGCCAAATAGGTGCTGCAGCAGCAAAGATAAATAAGCCAATATAACTATTAGAGATATTTATATCCCATTGCCTGTTCACTATTGTATTGCTAAGTGTTGAAATTGCTATATTGCTTTTTGTGCTGCAATCTCCTGTCATATGTATGGGTTAACCACTATTTTCATACAGTGACCTGCCCCGGATCTACATGCTCCTACCCCCTATAATAAATCTACTCAATTATTCTATTTACAAGGGCTGTCACATTATGTAATTTTACTGTGTGTATGGCACTAGCCTCTCTGCTACAGCCTGAGGTGGTTAAAGCTTGTGGAGTCATTCACCAAAGGAAAAGGAAGATCTACTGGAGCTGCTGTTTCAGATCGGTATCATCGATACCTAACTTTTCTGTTCCCACTTCAACAACTGGGATACCACATTGTCACGCAGAAGGAAATGTGATAGATCAGTATAAAGACAGAGCTATCAACTTGAAAACATCTTTTACACTATAATCCAATGTTTACATTTACAGGAAAAACATGGTTTACCTTAACGCTCTGCATGGCACAAAATATGTACACAAGAAAAGAAGTACTCTCTTTTGTGGGGCACTCAACCTACCTATTGAATGTAATCATAAAATTTTACTTTTATTAGTATGTCTTGATTAAGCTTAATCTCAGTCATATAATAAGTGGACCTACTCGAACAAATAGGTATTGGAATTGTATTGGTGGTCACCTATGCTATCAATATAAGGAATACTCTCCTTCCTTATATATATATATATATATATATATATATTATCATCTCTATATAATTTTCGCCACCTGTCTGACGAAATGGTGTTATAGCTCTTACGTTTGATTTACCATTAACAGGAACTCAGAGATTAGATAACTGATGATCTCTTTGCTTCAAGTCAGTCAGCTGTTTATCCACTGGGCCTTTTGTGGCCAGATTTAATATTTATGTATTTAATATTTAATATTTAATGTGTAATGTTTGTCTGTTGTTCTATGTTTTATGTTGTTTATGTATAGAATATTTTTTTATATCATATGCTTAACATTCTATATATGTAAGCTTTTAGCGATATACTCATAAAAGTTACATTTTATGATTACATTCAATAGGTAGGTTGAGTGCCCCACAAAAGAGAGTACTTCTTCTTTTCTCGTGTACATGTCCAATATAACTCTCATGGGTGCACCTCCATAGAAGAGATTATCACACAGATACTGTCCTTCAATTTATATAATTTGGAATACACCTACCTTTAAATCCATATTTTTTGTGTCTTCATTATCAGTGCTTGGGATATCCCCAACCCCCTTTCCCTAATTTGCTATGGCACAAAATATATCAGCAGACTTAATTATTGTTAGCATTAAAATATATATATTCACAGTTTGCACATTTGTCAATTATAAATATCCATAAATATAAAGCCAAACACATATCCCATACATATCACATACAGTTCTAAAACCTCCCACACACAGCTCCATGCCTGTCACAAAGCAACAGAAACAACACAGAAAGCAATCCCAGCCCTGGTGACCTGTGCAGTCATTAAGCTGTAAGTAACTTGTTATCTTTTCCCCATCCTTGCACAATATCAATAATTGTAACTTCCTGATTCCGCTGGACTGAGCTTCATAGGAAGGACTTATTAGCAGGAATCACTGGGAAACAAATAAAGTCCCTTCTAATGTGAAGGTTTCTTATTACAACAAGACACCTGGGAGTGCGACTAAATGTTCTTGTAACATACAGGGTAACTTTTGGAGGGAGACAAGTTCAGAAATCACAAAGGCGAAATTAGGCATCTTTTTAACCACTTAACTGGATAATATTTTTTCCAAAACCATTAAGAAATTGTCAGGTTTTTCATGATTGCATTAGGTCAAAAATATTTATACAACTTGATTTTATTTAAAAACATTTTTTAAACAGAATGCCTTAAAATAGCAATTTTTTACTAGCCTAGGATCAATAAATTCCACCATTAGAAATTGGCCTGGGTCATATATTGAATAGACAGATGCGTGTGGCATATTTGATAGCTTCAACTATGTGTATCAATATTTCAGATATATCAGAAATTGCTGTACAGTACATCTGCTATTTACATTTCCCAGGTAGCTGCACCTCCCTGCAGCCGCCAGGTATACACTAGGGGGAAGTGCTGTATTTACCAGCGACTGCTCCTCTCTGCAGCTCTAGGCTTTACACTGGTGCAAGTTCTGTATTTACCAGTGGCTGCTCCTCTCTGCAACTGCTGAGTTGGAGGTACAACCAGCAGTGATTGGCACACATTTGGGGAGGATTTAATGGTGCAAATTGGCCGAGAGACCCTTCTTAAATTTGCTGCTGGAAGACATGTCCCAGAGCGCTGAGAAATTAGGGCGTGTTATGGGGAAATAGACCCAGTGCCGCATGGCCATGCACCTTATGATGCGTGGCCATGCCCATTTTGCATGCAAAGGGAAAGATATTGATTTTACTTGCACCACTGGCTAAAACAACAGTAAGTAGAATTACTTCTAAAATAGCATAAGCTCACTTATAACCTCTTTCTATATAAAACAATAAATTGCTTCCTCACTCATATGATTTTTTTCTGAGTGTAACTTAATATTATACAAAAACATAAACAAACTGAAATCATATTAAAATAGCTGCACTAGGATTGTAAGGTTAATAAATAATAAGAAACAGAACAAAATAGCAGTTGTTTTATCACATGATTAACAATACCTTGATCAGTCTAGCCATCATGTATGATACATCCCTATCAACCAGCATATTATAATAACCAACAGTGCAACACATTTACTGGTACTGTAATATCACACTTAATCGCAATCACTGCCTACTCCAGGGTCATACTGGCCCACATGGATACAGGGGAAATCCCTTGTTGGTCTCATTGCTTGAGGACTCACCCCCTTTTCCAGGGGTCAGATTCCAGACTGTGCACTTGAATTATACATTGTGAGAAGGTCAGTTAATTGGGAAGCAGACGGGAAGCCGACGTACGTAATCCCGACCGCCGGCTTCCCGACTGTCTAATCCCGGCAAGGCACTAATGATAGGCGTCGATATCCTGACGCCTGTCATTAGACCTACGCTGGGAGCCTGACACCCAGCTTACCGATCGAAGGTAAGCTGGGCACCGGGCGTGGACAGCCGCGGGGGGAGAGGGTTAGGTTAGGGGCTTCCGGGGGGGACTTAGGGTTAGGCACCCAGCCCGGGAGGTTAGGTTTAGGCTAGGGGAAAGGGGGGGTTAGGATTAGGAACCAAGGTTAGGGATAGGCATCCCCCCGGGGACTTAGGTTTAGGCTGCGGGGAAGGGGGGATTAGGTTTAGGCACTTAGGGGGGAATTAGGGTTAGGCACTTGTGGGGGAGGCTAAGGTTAGGCACCCCTAAGGTAGTGTTAGGATTAGGGGGGGGAATTAGTTGGGCTGCCACTGTCAGGATTAGAATCATATGGCCGCGGTAAATCATACTGAATCCAGTTAATTGGTGGAGCAGAACCACTGATTAACATGGGAGCTTGGTTTGCTTCTATTGAAACTATACTACATGAAGAATCACCTTCCTGCCAATCAATGTGGGTGGTCACAACACAACCCTTTCCCCTCCTCTTGTTAGACAGTTACTTGTTTATGTTGCTGCTTTATAAATGGAAAATAGAATAAAAATAAACAATAAACCTAACGTTCAGAACCTGGGAGAGTAGTGTGGTCAGCAATAAGGGAGGCAGATCACTGCTGCAGTGCTAGAATAGATGCAATACTGTAACAAATAGTGGCAGTGCTATAGTGAGTGCATCACAGTACCATTTAGTGCAGGGCAGCACAGACAGTGTAATGGTTAGCAATACTGCCTCACAGCAATGAGGTCATGGGTTCGATACCCACTACGGCCCATACTGTGTGGAGTTTGTATATCCTCCCTGTGCTTAAGTGGGTTTCCTCCAGGTGCTCCAGTTTCCTCCCACACTCCAAAAATATACTGGTAGGTTAATTGGCTCCCAACAAAAAAATTAACCCTAGTGTGTATGTTTGTACGTACATGGTAGGGAATATAGACTGTAAGCTCCACTGGGGCAGGGACTGATGTGAATGGCCAAATATTCTCTGTAAAGTGCTGCAGATTGAGTGTGCGCTATATAAATAACTGGTAATTAATAATAAATAAATTTAGTGGTTACTAACATATATTATATATAATTTAAAGAGGATGTTCTCCAATAACCTTATTTTACATCTATTATTTCCATCAATGAAAAACATTTGCATTACAGGATGTTAAAATCTCATAATGGTACTACTTTTCATTTGTTAAAATGTTTTTACCTATGATCATTACAGGTTTGTCGAGATATGTTGTATTAACTCCCTCTGATTACTTGTAACTCCTGATGCCATTGTTTACCACACCGCTTGGATCTCCCAACCAATATATGTGCTAGAAAAGCAGCATGGTTTTCCCTAATGTCTGGAGTATTGGGATTTTTAGCACTTCCTGTAATCTCTTCTAAATCGGTAAATCCACACTCCAGGCAAAAAAAAATTATATAGCTTGTCCTATATGTCATCAATATAATGGAGGTCTACAGTAGTATATTTTATATCATTCAAATGAAAGCAACGCTGCAAACTTCAGTATCTCTTGAATATTATATTACAATATTCACACTCGGGAAGCTTGAGAAAATCTTACAGCATGCAATGATATTCTCATTCCACTCTCTGTATAATCAAGTTCTGATAGCGCTCTAGATGTTGTTGCTCATCTTGTGCCTGGTTTGCTCCTTGCGCTTTTTACGTTTATATTTATAGAACACAGATGCTATAAATCCAAGACACTCATGAGAAAAGCACACATGACATTCACATAACTGATAGACTAAATGAATACATTATTATTCAGATGTAGTGCATGTTATTGTAAAACATAATTATAAAGATCACATTAATCAAACTGTAATGTTACATGTAAATTGCATTGATGTGAGTGTATGCCAGCAAATTAACTTATCTTGCATGCATATAGTAATCTATCTTCCCATCCCCCAGTACTTCAAACAGCTTCTTTTTGTTATCATTGCATATGAACAAATTGATTTGCCAAATAGTGTATAATTTACCTAATTTAAATGATCCAGATTTTTTAAACAAATTCATGTTTTTCTTGAAATTATTCATTAACTGTTTTCATCCTATTTTGAAAATAAGCATAACAATGTTTTGCCAATTGTCTGTTAATACTCCACATATAGGAGCTTATATTTACCATTTAATTTTCCCAGATGATTATATTTTCGTATTGTTGCATTTCAAAGCAATAATAAATTAAGTATCACCTGGATTTACCAATAGTCAGATGCAGGGACTGTGTCTCCGATAGGTGCCTGTCTCTGCGGGATGTAATTAGTGATTGCACTGCTGGACATGTGTCACCCAGGGCTGGGCCTGACCAATTTTAGTGCCCTAGCCAAGATGCCCCAGGCCCTTCCCCGCTTGAGTTAGTGCTACTCCTCAGCTTGACAAGTGCCGGATCCTCTCTTGCCTCTCACCACTGTCTTGGCTCCGATTGCTACTTGACGGTCAACGGCCTACACCTGAACAGCAAAGGGGCCAATATTAGCTCTTGTCGCCAGGGATTAGGCATCCTAGAGTCTTCTGGCTTGACCCGGCATCTTCTGTCTTCTTTCTGTCACCTCTTCCAGTCTTCTGTCTTCCGTCACTGCATTTTTTGTGCCTCTTCGGGAGCACTTCCATTTTTCCCCACAGCCATTGTACTGGCTGAGCACTGCTTGTGCCAGCAAACAAAAGCTAGAGTGAGTGGGCAGAGAGATCAGATGGTGAGCTTCAATTGGCTCAAATTTGAAAAGAAGCACCTCAGTGAGTGCTGTGATCTGATGTTTAGTCCCAGCGCTGGCCACAGATGTGAGCAGGACACATCTCTACAGGCATACAGACTCCAGACAATTGAGTAGATTGCCAGATTGTCCAGAGCAATTACTGCAGCATCATCTAAAGATATTGTTAGCTGTCGGGGCCAAGTTCCAGAAAGCTACTTACATTAACATTTAACTAGCATCTTCTAGAAGATAATAGCAAGAATCTGACTGGTTGCTATGAGTAACTTCTCCACTTCTAAAAACTCCCACATTAATAAATTTACCCCTGAGTCTTTAGCACTGGTTATGAGAGAAAGGAAAGAAAAAAACAAAACCCAGGCAACGCCAGGCACAGCAGCTAGGACTATAACTATTGCTGTTGAGTTATAAGGCACCACAGTGCTCCGCAGCACCGGACATTGAGGAGAACAGAGCACATAAGACAGGGACATACAAGTTACACAAAATGGGGCTGATTCAATTCAACATGATGCGCCACATATTTGTTATTAATGTCCCATTAATATCGCAAGGTTTCCAGCGCACCCCTATGGAGAAAAACTTGTGATGTAGCTGGCAAAGGTGTACCATTCCAGAACTGTACATTACAGCAATTGCACTGATTAGAATTGCCCCCGATAACTGCAGATGGAAACACAAAGGTAGTATCCATGTTTGCTAATGTGTACTAGATTTGTTTGTTTGTTTTTTTTCCTAAAGGCAAAAGCTACCTTTTCTATTCTCTGATCTTACCTTTTACACATACACATCAAACAGGTCCTGTTCACTTATACATGTTCACAGTGTTCGAATAGAAACTCCTTCAAAGTGTTTTCCCAAAAACATCTAAATCTGTACCAGCTGCTGTTGTAATAAATCTTCACCAAGCACAGCTTGAAAAATGCAATTGATAGTGGCTCTTAAACACTGTAAGTGGCTGTAATCATCAGCACAGGCTTACCAACATTTGCAGAATTGCACCATAAATTAATTTTATAAATGATGGCAGCATGTCATGGAGATTTAGCACATTTGCCTTGCAGGAACAGAATAGGTTTCCCAGGCAATGGAGGGAAACTAAAATGTATGTCTGACTAGACAGTGGTTAGAAAATCACTACAAAAGATAGGTAGGTAATGAGTAGGGTAAGGATCCAGATATTATAATCACTCAGAACATAATAAAAATAATATTTTGGGGTAGATGCACTAAGCCTGGAAGTGATAAAGTGGATAGAAATTAAGTACCTACATTTCAGCTCTTAACTGTCATTTTTCAAACACAGCTGGTAAAGTGACTTGACCTGATTGGTTGGTTGGTATCTCTCTCTACTTTATCTCTCTCCAAGGCTTAGTACATCTCCCCCATAGGATGCTAGATACTTTATGCCTTATATAGTGTTTCTAATTCCTATGTAAAGAGAAGGACCAGTATTCACACAAAACTTCAATCATTTTGGAACTAATGGTGTCACTGAGATATAAATGGTTTGAGTGTAAACATTTAGTAATTTACAACAGGTGTTGTTGGTAATCCTCATTTAATGTCCTTCCCCCACTTAACTAGAAGAATAAGGGCAAAACTATGCACCCAAATGTGGACTAAGGTGAATATTCAATGGAACAGTTGTGAACATTTTGCTCATGTCTACTTGCGGCATTGAGGAGGGTAAGGTTTCACAAACCTTAGAATGCTTTTACAGTTGGAGATGTTAAGGCCCCCATACATCAGAGATGGATTGCAGCAATCGTGCAATTTGCAATCGATTGTGTAGAAAAATCTTTCCCTTTTTCAATCGATTGTGGCTATTCTGCAATCTGAAATCGATTGAAAAAGGGAAAGATTTTTATATACAATCGATTGCAAATTGCACGATTGCTGCAATCCATCTCTGATGTATGGGGGCCTTTAGGTAAAATTTTTATTTTAGCAGGTGTTGCCTTTTAAGAATCACACACACACACACACCCACCCAGATACACACCCAGACACACACACACATTCCAGCTAGAATTGTATATGTTCAGCTTTTTTATTTACTTTTGAAATATGCAGATCATTACCAATTTTTTCTTCCTTTCAAGGCTCTAGTTACCTTCAATCATGCAAAATAGCAAAAGCGGAAAAAAAAGTGCTTAAAAAACAGCTTTCTTACTCTCTCTGATATATCCTTTCTTGTATAAATGATTCATCTCTGGCTTAATGCAATAAACATCTGTAATCTGAGCTGTTCTTCCATATATTTATATATTTGTATTTGCAAGAGTCACCATAGATATACCTAGTTTGTAGTACTTATATTTGCAGTCATTTTTTAAAATGTATTTTTGAAGGAACTTTCATATTTTTACTTTAACTAACAGATCCAGTTAATCTCAACCATTTCATATAGTGTGTCAAGAAAGAACCCATAGAATGTTTATAGTTAAGAGGCTGATTCTGAGTTGGGAGCATATTAAAAAATAGTAAGTAACTTTGTACCTTGGGGAAGATTTAAAATGTGCAGAGAGATTAAAGGTAAATACACATGTAAAGATTTTCTGTCCAACCATCCAACTACTTGACTGGTTGGAAGGAAAATCTGGTTAGGTATGAAAGCAAATGACAATCAGCAATTTGCTCCCAAATGCTGGAAAATGGACAAAAACTGTTGTTTGAACAAATTGTTTAGATCAAACATTTAACAAACTTGTCTGACGACTATTTTCATCTGTTTTCTGGCATTTAGGAGCAAATTGCTGATCATCAGTTACTCCCATACGTTACCAGATTTTCATTCCAACCAATCAACTAGTTGGATGGTTGGACAGAAAATCTTTACGTGTGTACCCAGCCTTAGATTTGGGAGGGAGTGTTCAAACTCAAGTCTAAATTGCAGGGTAAAAATAAAGCTGTGCAGCATTTGTGGGCTACATCAAAAAAGCAGCCAGCATTTACCCTGCATGCAAAAATATAAATCCATTTGCAACATGGTTTATCCAGTTGAAAAATTACTTTATTTTTCTTGTTTTGCTCCCAACTTAGAATCAGACCTAAAGTGTCATGATTGTGGGTACTTTGTATGGATTGGAAAGTTAACATGGCCTTGGAAAAAATGGTGGTGCCATCAAAAACAATGGCAGGCAATTTAATGGCTAAGTACAATGCAGAAAGCATCCTGATCACTGCCTTGAAATACAAAGAACATTCAAATTACTGCATTAGTGTAATACCCCTTTTACATCAACCTAAAAATCAACCCAGGAATTTTGTCTGTGTAAATGGATCCACCAGGGTCCATGGACCCAGGGATCCATCTCGGGTACTTTGCTGGGTTGGCCACCGATCGTTCCCATAGCACCTTGCCTGCCCAAACAGTGTGATCTGGGTCACAATGACCCAGATCGTGCCGCATGCCACCACAATTGGCTGGCTTCAGTGGCGTTTGGAGATGACATCTTCTCTAAGTGTCCACTGCAATGCTGGAAGAGCCGGATCACTGCAGACCCAGCTCTGGTGTGAACGGCGCCGACTTAGGAATATCCTGGGTCGGCACTGCAGCATGAAAGGAGTACGTTATGGATCTGATCCAGATTGGAACCAAGTTCCAACCCCCTCGGATTAGACCCGGAAGTTTGGTATAAAAGTGGTATAAGAGAGGATTGTTTGCTAGGACCTGATTGGAATGACTCAGCACAAATAGTTACTGAATGCCAGGACACTGCGTATCAGTCTAATTCATGGCACAAGTACTGTAATACAGTTGCTGGATAGGATGGCCACTAATGGGTCAGAGCCAGCTCCAAGGAAAAAAAAAATGCCTTGTGGTCACAGCAGTAAAGCCTATGGTGAATCCACACCTGGTAGCATGCTATACCTCTATATAATAAAGGTTGGCTTTTTTGATACATATTCAAGTGTTGCTGACCAGGGGTGTATCTAGGGATCCAAGTGCCCCATGCAATATAATGGACTGGCAAATTTAGCAAATTTAATAAAAAACAAAAACTAAGAAATCACACGTACGTAAGTATTCACAACCTTTGCTCAATACTTTGTTGATGCACATTTGGCAACAATACAGCCTGAAGTCTTTTTAATGATTTTGATGCCACAAGCTTGACACACCTATGTTTGGGCAGTTTTGCCCATTCCTCTTTGCAGCACCTGTCAAGCTCCATCAGGTTGGATGGGAAGCGTCGGTGCACTGCCATTTTCAGATCTCTCCAGAGATATTCAATTGGATTCAAGTCTGGGTTCTGGTTGGGCCACTCAAGGATATTCACAGAGTTGTCCTGAAGTCACTCCTTTGATACCTTGGCCTTGAGCTTAGGGTCATTTTCCTGCTGAAAGATGAACCGTTGCCCTAGTCTGAGGTCAAGAGTGCTCTGGAGCAGGTTTTCATCCAGGATGTCTCTTACATTGCTGCATTCATCTTTCCCTCTATCCTGACTAGTCTCCCAGTTTCTTCCACTGAAAAACATCCCCACAGCATGATGCTGCCACCACCATGCTTCACTGTAGGGATGGTATTGGCCTGGTGATGAGCGGTGCCTGGTTTGCTGCAAACATAACGACTGGCATTCATGCCAAAGAGTTCAATCTTTATCTAATCAGACCACAGAGTCCTTCAGGTGCATTTTGGCAAACTACAGGTGGGCTGCCATGTGCTTTTTACTAAGGAGTGGCTTCCATCTGGCCCCTCTAATAGAGAGGCCTGATTGGTGGATTGCTGCAGAGATGGTTGTCCTTCTGGAAGGTGACCATTGGGTTCTTGGTCACCTCCCTGACTAGGGCCCTTCTCCCACGATTGCTCAGTTTAGACGGCCGGCCAACTCTAGGAAGAGTCCTGGTGGTTCTGAACTTCTTCCATTTACGGATGATGGAGGCCACTGTGCTCATTGGGACCTTCAAAGCAGCAGATATTTTTCTGTACCCTTCCCCAGATTTGTGCCTTGAGACAATCCTGTCTCGGAAGTCTACAGACAATTCCTTGGACTTCATGCTTGGTTTGTGTCTGACATGCACTGTCAAGTGTGGGACCTTATATAGACAGGTGTATGCCTTTCAAAATCATGTCCAATCAACTGAATTTACCACAGGTGGACTCCAATTACACTGTAGAATCATCTCAAGAATGATCAGTGGAAACAGGATGCACTTGAGCTCAATTTTGAACTCCATGGCAAAGGCCATGAATACTTATGTACATGTGATTTCTTAGTGGTTATTTTTTTCATAAAATTTGCAAAAATCTCAAAAAAACTTTTTACACATTGTCATTATGGGGCATTGTTTGTAGAATTTTGAGGACAAAAATGAATTTATTCAATTTTGGAATAAGACTATAACATAACAAAATGTGGAAAAAGTAAAGCGTTGTGAATACTTTCCGGATGCACTGTAGTAATCTTTGTTCTTTTTAATAGATACTGTATAATATATATTGTACAGAAATGTTATGTTTTCATTGCATGTATATTTACTATGTGGATGGATTAACTATAATACATACAGTGCCTGAGCCAACATTTTATTGTTAAGTCATTATTACATTGGTCGGTTACACCACATCATTTTCCAGGATTTAAACTTTTTACTTGTATACTGCACCTATAGACCTATTGAATTGTTGTTCTTTTATAGTGATTCACTATTGGCTTGAAGAGTAGGACCCAGTATAAAGGAAGGTAGCATATGGTTTACACACGACAGCACAGATAGAGTCCTTTTGCACTACATTAAAAACCTTTTACATTTTCTTAAATAAAGGTAGACCTTGAATAGTCTCAAGAGATGCTGGACAGTCTTCAATTTGCCAGTACTAACAGATGCATTGTAAACTACAGTCCTGTCAAGTTAAATCTTATTCACTGTGTGATCCTTTAACAATTTTAAGTGTTTCCCATTTCCCAGGGCTTTTAGATGCTGCATTATTTGGCTGAAAATGTTGATCAAGGATAAATGCAACTTTGTGTGAACATCAGTTCATACACCCAATCTGTTTAACATTGCATTTCAGTCATTAAGACACTACTGCATTTACAAAGAACATGTACAATACAGCAATAAAAGTACCTGTGTGCCATTGGCCCAAGTGTCTCAAAGAGTCTAATAAACAAGTACTTTCAAGATGAGTTGTTCACATGTGAGAAGGGAGGATTATCTCACACTCCGTTCTGTATGTCAGTGCTGCTGAGACTATATCACAGATTCAGGATGCTGTGTTTTTACAGTCAATATTGATGACAGTGGCAGCATGGATGGTGTAATGGTTAGCATTACTGCTTCACAGCACTGAGGTCCTGGGTTTGATTCCCACCTCGGTCCTATGTGGAATTTGCATATTCTCCCCACGTTTCTTTGGGTTTCCTCTGGTTTCTCCGGTTTTCTTACCACACTACAAAAATATACTGCTACTGTAGGTGAGTTGGCTACTAGGTAATATAGAATGTGAATGGTCAAAATATTCTCTGCACTGTGGAATATGTGTGTGCTATATAAATACTGTAACTGGTAACAAATAAAAATGACACAGTTAAAAGGATTAGTAGTTTTGAAACATTTGCACTTGCTATTGCTAGATTTTCAACCACACACAAAGACTAGTGTTAATGTCATCATCAGCCAACATACTCACTAATATGTTTATACACATAAGAGGAAACTTGCCATTAAGGAACTGATGCAGATCTGACATAGGCACAGTTCATAAATAGTATGATGACTAGTAATTAGTCAGATGCATATGCTGCCGACAGTTCTGCATATGTGTAAAAAGTAGAGATTTGGGCTGACCCCCGTGTTTTGGTTTTGGTTCTAATTCGTCGTCAGGTTTTGGTTTTGCCAAAACCAACCTTTTTTTTTTTTTTGCCAAAACCAGCTAAAATAAGAAACAATATTTTTGCTCTTATAGTATTATTATCCTCAATAACCATTATTTCCATTACTTTTCAGTCAGTTTTGACCTCCTTACAGCTCACAATATTGTCCATCAACATAGGCCAAAGGCTTGCTAGCTAAACTAAGCGATAGGGCAGCAGCAACATTTACTAAGAATCGTGTGTGGAATATCATTGCTCAAAAGTAATAGTGGTTAATAAACAGCAAAGAAAAAAAACCTAAACCATGTGTAAAATAGCAACAGCAGATGTGGATGCTCCCAGCACATGCCTATTCTCAGTAGAGATGAGCGGTTTTGCATCTCAGAGATCCACACCCACCTGAACTTAGGGGATCCGTGTCAGATCCGAGTCTGCTCTGCTTTTCCTGCCTGACACGGATCTCAAAACAAGGCAAAACGTCATCATCCCACTGTCAGATTCTCACAGGTTTTGGATAGTATATAAGGTCCCACGATCACCGCCATTTTTCATTCCAGCTGTGGAGAGTGAGGAGGGAGGGAGCTGGGAGCTGTGCTGTTTGCTGTGCATAGGGGCTGGCTACAGTTGTGTTGAACTTGTCATTGTCGGTCACTCAGGGGCTGGCTGCTTATTGTCCATAGGGGCTTGCTGTTGTCCATAGGGGCTGGCTGGCTGTTGTCATAACATAATCCATATAGGGGCTGGCTGGCTGTTGTCCTGTCAATAGGGGCTGGCTGGCTGTAGTCCGTAGGGGCTGGCTGTTGTCCATAGGGACTGGCTGGCTGTTGTTGTCCATAGGGACTGGCTGTCTGTTTTGTTGTGTTGTCCAGGGGGTGCTTTGTCCTTCAGGGATGCTCATCACCCCCAAAAATAAAAATATATTTTTTTATTTCTGTGTGTGCGTTAGCCACACTTATTATTATCAGCAACATAGGTGTGCAGGTGCGCTGCCCGCGTCTCATTTTTCAAGGGGCTGCTGCCTCATTCAGGGGTATTTCTACCCTCTCCTCCAGTGTGTAAAAATAAAAACAATTTTTTGTGTGGGTGCGTGTTAGCCTCACCTGCCATGTGTAAAAATAAAACCAATTTTTTGTGTGTGCTTGTTAGCCAAACCCGCCGTGTGAAAAAAATAAAAACAGTCTTTTGTGTGTGCGTGTTAGCCACACTTATCAGCAATGTAGGTGCGCAGGGGTGCTGTGCTGCCTGTGTCGTTTATTAAGAGGCTGCTGCCTCATTCAGGTGCTCTCCCTCCCAAGTGCCCCCCAAAAATTAATTAAATCAATCAATGTGGGTTTTTTTGTATGTGTGTGCACGTTAGCCACACATATCACCAGCAATGTAGCTGCGCAGGGCTGCTGCCTGTGTCGTTTATCAAGAGGCTGGTGCCTCATTCAGGTGCTTTCCCTCCCAAGTGCCCCCCCCCCCCCAAATAAATAATTAAACAATCATTGTGTTTTTTTCCTGTGTGTGTGCACGTTAGCCATGGCATCAAAAATGCCTCTGAGATTTGCATAAACATTTTCAAAGGTGAAAATAGAGGATATGGTTTAAAAAAATAAAATAAAGCAGCAAAAACTGCGTTATCTGATTAGTGTCCCTACTCCCTACCCATTGCCCCTCTACTTGGATTTCAGTGAGTAAGAGGGGCAACTCCATGCAACCGTATTCCAGAGTGCAGCTGCTCCTCCTGTAGCCTAGGTCAGAAGATTTGTAGGTGGTGTGGTGATGATATGGACTAAAATGGACTCGCATCCACTATAGTGGACAATGAATCCCCAATCTAAAAGGGAGAGGAACTGTAATTTATAAACAACACAGGAAGTGATGACGATATAGGCTTGGGTGATGGTATAATCTGGGGTGATGTACAGTATACATCATCTTATTCACACAATATTAATTTGTCCCCATTGGAATCCACCTTTACATGTGCCTCTGTAATCTTTACAGGTAATTGACGGTAAAGGACTTTATCGTAGAATTTGTAGTTCATTTTGATGGGCACCATCTTTTCCCAATTTTGTGGATGTAGTCAAAGGCCGATCACTGACAGGGTTCCCGGCTGTGCTGAAAACTCTTTCTGAGTACACACTGGAAGGTGGGCAGCTCAAGTAAAGCAAAGGCAGTTTTGTGTAAGGGCCTCCAAATTGCCTCTTTTTCCTCTCAGTAGTTATTTACATGTCTTCAGATCTGTGTTTTTTGGGAAGAAAAAAACAATGTCTTCATCCCTTCTGGGATGAAAATCCACTCACAGCAGCAGGCATGACGCTCATGACACAACGTAAGACTTAAACGTTAAATCTTAAATTTGCTACTCTGTTTTGCTTGTCCACAATATCTGCTCTTGTTATGTGGCCAGTGGGTACAGCTGCAGTTTTAACTGAAGACCACTAACTAACTATGTTTTTTTTAATGTCCCTGTACAGGTTGGGAAATGCCTTTATGGAAGGTTTGCAAATGATTATTTAAGTCAATTGTTTTTGGAAAGTACTCTTCCTGGTCCCCTTCTGGGATGAAAATCCACTCCTAGCCGCAGAAGCAGGTGCAGGATTCTCAAGAAAGACACAACGTAAGGCCTTAAATCAGGGGTAGCCAACCTCGGTCCTCAAGAGCTACTAACAGTTCACGTTTTCCAGACCACCTAGTTGGTGCACAGGTGTATTCATTACTCATCAACATATTTGGAAAGATCTACAGGTGGAATTATTTATTACACTTGTAATTCTGTGAGGAGACCTGGAAAACATGCACTGTTGGTAGCTCTCGAGGACCAGGGTTGGCTACCCCTGCCTTAAATCATAGATCTTACGCTTGTCCACATATCTGTGCTGGTTAACTGGTACTTTGAGGCCACTAACTATGTTTTTTTTAATGTCCCTGTACAGGTTAGGAAATGCTTTTACATGTGGAAAGCACTACTAGAAGTCTTCCTGGTCCCCTTCTGGGATAAGAAAATCCACTCCCAGCAGGAGCAGCAGGCATGGTCCTCAAGGATTCTTCTGGGGCAAGGACTGATGTGAATGTGTCAAATATTTTTTTGTAAATGCCTCATCCCCTTCCATTCTCCCTCATAAATTTTCTTCGGAATCCAAAAATTAAACTAAATTTACTACCAATCAACCCTTCCTGTCCCTGCCCTGCCTTCAACTACATACATACTCCAACTCCCTCAGTCCTCTCTTGAATAATAAAAACATTTGTTTCCTGATGTGCCTTGTTGGAAGTTGAACTGCCACATGTTTGTGCCACCCACTGCTGCCACTTAGCTTAGTCAGCCAGCTAAACTGGATAAAAGCAATATAGTGAGCTGTGAGGTGGTCAAAATTGACTGGAAACGAGTGGAAATAAATGTTGCTGAGGTTAATAATACTATAGGAATAAAAACAGGCCCATTTTATGTGATTTTTAAGAAAAGAATCCAGATCCAAAACCAAATCTGAAAAACAAAACATGGAGGTGAGGTTTTGGCAAAACCAATCAAGATCCAAAACCAGGGG
This sequence comes from Taudactylus pleione, assembly GCA_031769625.1. NCBI lineage: Eukaryota > Metazoa > Chordata > Amphibia > Anura > Myobatrachidae > Taudactylus > Taudactylus pleione. Next base: position 2,497,886 of record JAUIMM010000614.1, read on the forward strand.
AAATCCAGATCTAAAACCAAAACACGGGGGTCGGAGCACATCTCTAATTCTCAGTGCCCAGTCTGTAACTCCCTCCTGGGGGCCCTGGGCCACATATGACTGGAACTCAATCAAGCAGCCTTTTGTTGAGCAGCTCCCCAAAATCTCCCCAACTATAAAAACAGCATTCCATACCTCTGGGGTACAGTGTGGAATACTTTGTAACACAAAGTTAAACATTGAGCGGGTTTCAGTGTGGGACATATAGTGTGGGCTGGATACAATGCGGGTCAGATACAATGCGGGTTGGATACTGTGCTGGTTACAGTGCGGGTTGGGTACAGTGTGGGTTGGATACAGTGCGGGTTGGATATAGTGCAGGTTACAGTGCGGGTTGGATACAGTACAGGATACAGTGTGGGTTGTATGCAGTGCTGGTTACAGTGCGGATTGGATACAATTAGGGTTGGATACAGTTTGGTTTGGATACAGTGCATGTTACAGGGCAGGGTGGATACAGTGTGGGGCGCATACAGTGTAGGTTGATACAGTGCAGGTTGGATACAGTGTAGGATACAGTGTGGGCTGGATGCAGTGCTGGTTACATTGCGGGTTGGATACAGTGTGGGTCAGATACAGTGCAGGTACCAGTGCAGGTTGGATACAATGCAAGTTGGATACAGTGCAGGTTGTATACAATGCAGATCGGACACAGTGTTTGTCGGATAGAGTGTGGGTTGGATAGAGTGTGGGTCATATAGAGTGTGCGTTGGATACAGTGTAGGTTACAGTGCAGGTTGGATACCGTTCAGGTCGGATAGTGGATACAGTGTGGGTGTGCACTTACTGTGACTGCAGGCAGGAGGGTTCCCCCAATGATAAATGCCTCCTGTGGTGTCTGTGAGGACGATGATGGTCCGAGAGCTGCAGTGCACAAGCCTGTCATGCCTGGCTTGTGTCAGCACAGCAGCAGCCTCTCAGTGGATGCGAATGCAGGGATCCATTTACTGAGAGCCATGAGAGATGGTCAGCCCATTGATTTCAATGGGACTTTGAAATTGACTCCCAAATCCAAAACCCATGAGAATCTATTGCCAGATGATGATGTTTTCCCTCATTTTGGTATCCAGAATTGATAGGGAGATCCGAGTCCCGGCTCGGGTCCGACTTGGATGTGTTAAGTTTGAGTAGGTTTGATTCTCTAAGAACCGAACCTGCTCATCTCTAGTAAAATGATGCTATTTCCCCTGTATATTTATTTTGAGTAATATACAGTATGCCCAATTTATTTCCAACTCTGCATCAGTCACATACAGTATGTATTGGTTCATCAGTCACATATGTATTTGTTCATCTGTCACATATGTATTGGTTCATCAGTCACATATGTAGAGATGGAAGAGAAAAAGACAGAATGATCATGGAGAGCTGAACACTTGTGACAAACTTATTCCTGAATTAAAAATAAATAAATAGCATTTAAACTATTTAATGTTGATTAAAGTACTGCTTACAATTTACTGTGGACATTGAATATGTTATTGTTATTGTTTCACTAAACAATTGATGCAGTCATGTGTTAACAATTTAATGTCCAAAATGCATCATAGTTGCTCAAAGTCAATGTGAATCATTGCTATAGTTAGTGGACATTTTCATAAATAACATATTATTTAATTAAATAAATATTATTTGTCTCAATAATTACTGCCCTTTCTTTAGCACTGAGCTTCATTGAGTCTACTAAAGAATGAAGGAAATATTTGGAAAATGATGAATAATATACAAGGACCGCTGACAGTCTTGCTTTGTGTGACCAGGTTTAAAATGCTTTATCACTGACAATATAGTGCTCCTTGTTCCAAGGATTCCAGCAGAAATCAAATCTTAAATGTGGTTCCTGTACAGTCAGTCTTTCTACAGCACCAAACGCAGATCGCTTATTTTTCCTAGGTAAATCCTCTGCATGCTAATAATGTGGTTTAACTTTCAATACAAGGCAATCAGTAACAAAAAGCCAAGGGGAATGCAGTATGCACGTACTGTAGGAGGCAGCTCTCTCTGTAACAAGGAATTATTTCCCCCTGGTGGTATGAAAGAAAACTTGCGTCTTTCATGTAGTACATCTATTTGATAGAGAGGTAGGCATTTGTGCCATGACAGAGTTTACAAACAGCTCTCTGCAATATGACTTATTAAATTAATCTAGCCGTTTGTATTGTACCAATGTTTCAAAATATTGGCAGTTTTATATAACAGCTACTGCTATATATATATATATATATATATATACAGAAACACACACGCACACATATATATGTATGTATATATATATATATATATATATGCTGTGTGTGTGTGTATATATATATATATATATATATATATATTTATATATATATAGATTTGCCCTGTATGTGTGTGAATCCTACACAAAAGGTATAGCATTGATGCTTTGTATACAGCTGTACAGTACCTGAAGTAAGTATAAATTAATTAACATCTTGTGGTTTGTGTGTTATAACAATAGTTTGGAATATATCACCCCTTGAAGAAACAAAAATATTTTGCTACTAGCCACTAATTGATAACTGTATGTGTAGCATGTACCGTACATTTTCCCCCAATTTAGTTAATCTCTGAAAATATTGCGGCCAATGTGCTACAGGTTTTCCAGCAACCACCTCCCATGTTTTCATCATCAAGGCTGAGCTGGAAAATACTGTGCCCCGTGTCAGATGCTGGGTAGAGAGCTGTTCACGTTTATTACATGCCCATTGGAGGTCCTTCTTGTAATAGCCTGTCAGCATGAGGGCTATTATGTAACAGAAATAGAAAACACAGGAGACCATAGCAGTACTAAGACAACACATTAAAGGATTTTGTTTGCATTTGCCTTTCAAATTGTATCCACCTACAGTACAATAACCATAGTGTCCTTGGTATCCAACTACACAGCTATGAATCTGCTAAAAATAAAAGGCAACTGCTGTACATGAAGCTAAACATAATTCAGTATACAGTACACATGAAGCACTTTTAGAATAGAGGTAATAAACATAAGGACATCATTTGTAAAGAGATTTATACTGAGTAGTCAGTAGTGTTTTAACTGTACTGTGAGGCAATATTTTTGGATATTGGTAACCTCTTTGGATAATGGTAGCCCAGCCTATGATGGTCAAATTGCAGTGATAACAGGCCATCCTTTTATTTTATTCATTTTATATGAATCTCTTCTGCTTCTGGGAGTGGGAAAGCTGGTTTGTTCGGATACACCTACCTGCCTACACAATAGGTCTATGATATACTTACCTACTTTTCAACCTCATTCGATTTGCATCATTACAGCCCTGTCCCCGGCTGTGCAGTGACACCATCTATGACATTGCACAGTGTATGGGTGTGCCGGGGGGGAAGGGGGGCACACGGACTTTATTTGTATGTATTATTAGTCCCCACCCACCTCTGCATGACGCATATCGCATCAGCCCACCTCACCTATTTCTCAAGGAAAAGAAAGAAGATCCAGTGGGTTGTCCTACCCTGCCTGGAGGTCGGCCTCTTAATAATCATACTACTACTCATTTCTATAATCATATTTATTTCTTTAATGCAAATGGGAACGTGGTGTGCTTTGGATGCTTGGAGAACTGTGATCATGGCATTTGTGGGAAGAGTGAGACAACGCAAGAAAAATAAGTGGAAAACTTTTGAACGCAGGCTTGGCAAAGTACAGTATATAAAATAAACAATGATTTGTAAATCTGTGCAATGCACATGGCAAATGCAGCCAAGAGGTTAACAATAAAAGTTTCACCTTGTTTCCAAAATACACGAGTTAACATCAATAGGTGTTTATTCAGATTTCATGTAAAAAACAGAGACACCAACAGTGGATAAAATATGTGATACCCACAACCTAAATTTTAATAAGCAGATATCTTGCTCTCATTCAATTATCAGAAAAATTATTGGCGTTAGTGTTGCTCCACCAATGATCCTCCTTTTAGTTCAGATGAGAGTAGATTCAATGGTATTCACAAATCATCATAAGAACTCCTTCTCCTTGTATCTCGGGATCATCAACCCAAAGCAGAGAGAAATGAGAAACAGTAGTGCAATACCCTTTGACAGGCAATAAAAATGCATTTATACAATGCACTCACTTTTAATAGAAATCAACAAGCTTATGTACCACACAAAGGTGGAAACTCCATGGGTATACAGCAAAGGACACCATTCCATGTCAGATAGAAATGGTCTCAAGCTGATGGAAGATGGTCCCAGACACCAGTTCCTCACCTCAAGTGAGATACAGGGAGAAGGAGTTCTTAAGAGGATTTGTGAATACCATTGAATCTGCTCTCATCTGAAATAAAAGGAGGATCAGTGGTGGAGCAAAGAGGTTTTCTTACTCCAAAACTTATTTTTTTTTAGAAAATTGAATGACAGTAAGATATATGCTTATTGAAATTTAGGTTGTAGGTATCACATAGTTTTATCCACCACCGTTGGTTTCTCTGTTTTTTTTATATGAAAACTGGATAAGTGCCTTTTGATGTTAACTCATTTGTTCAAAGTACAGTATATATAATTAATGTGTCTCTCAGTTGAGCTGAACTTTTTTACTAATTCACATCTTTCACATCAATCTGTAACCTGCATAATTTGCATTGGAAATTATATAAACATCTGAAAATACCTAGAGCAGTGCAGTTAGGTGCACAGTATGGGCAAATGGCAAGGAAGACAGGGATCATTTTTATCCAACATGCCGTGTCCCTATCCAATGGCAGCTTTACTAACCCGCCCCATGTGCCTTTTGTTTCCACAGTAACATTAGCAAAATATAACAAAAATAATTTCAGACATACCATTGTTCCTGTTCCTGTAGTGCTCTTCGCTGAAATGTTTGCCTATCACTACTTGTAATAAATACTAAGTTTTAGAGCCCTACTTTCTCCTTCTCCTTTTCTGTATGGATTTATATACACATAAATATGGTAACCTTCTGTCACAGACTGCTCCTGATCTAGAAGGTTGTAAATGCTCCATAAATAGTGCAAAAATAACAGTCCATGCACAGGGCCAGGCTTATTTATCAAATCCAGCAGAGAAAAATCCAGTACTAGATTTTTTTTAAATGATTGCAGCTCACACAGCCAGCACCAGATTTATCCAATACTAGACAGCACCATCAGCTCTGTATTCGAAAACATTATTTTTCTATGCAAGAGGTCAATTCAGTTGACATATTTACGTATAATATTAAACAGAATGTGTCTGAGTGATTAGAGTGAGTTGTACATCCGCCATTTATCCTATACGTTTTGTATATGTATGCTTTTATATGTACAGTATGTGTTTGTTTGGACTTGGAAAAATTGTGGCAGTACAATGTACAGTATAAACAGGTTTTGCTTGTTATAGTTGTTGGACCTGCTTCAGTGTACTGCAGATGCTTTGCTGCAGACCATGATTTAACTGTGAAGCATACTGTATCTCCCAACAGTCCCAATATTCAGGAGATGTTTGCGACAAGGAAAGTGGTGGAGTTTTGACAAAAATTGGGCATTTCTAAGTAAATTGGAGCAGGTTTGGGTGTATTGGGGCTGGGCCTATTTTGTCATGATTTTGCATGTGTACATGTTGGGAGATACAGTATACATGAGTGCTGACAAAATATTATATATTTATTTATTTATTGCCAGTTATTTATATAGCGCACACAAATTTCTTCTATAGTTTTTGGACCGCTCCCTTTATTCAAGTAAGCATTTGCTCTTTTCTCCTAAAACCATTAAGTTAAATGAGTCATTACTGAAACAGGACATTAATTTTATCTGTCACATTTGTACTTTTTAATATTTTCACTATATTATTTGAGTGCATATAATAAAATTTTTGGAGGGTCCAAAAGGTGTCCCAATGAAAATTATGACAGTTATCCATTCTTTGACACACCTAAAAATATGCAAAAATTATGCAGTGGTAAAAAGGTTCTACAACTCCCCTTAAGTGGTCAATCTACATCCCTTCAGGCTCATTTAAATATCGCATTATTTTTAAAAATATAAAGCACCAATTTAATTTCTGGTTTGGGGGGCAATGTGAGATGCACACCTGGGGTATATTTTCATTAAATATTTGTGAGATATTCTCCAAAAACAGATCCTTTGGATCCCTCTTCGTTGGCCACCTGGTGACGCATATGCCAGCTGACAGCTGAGAATGCACATTTACTGCTGGGGTCCTGAACTTGTATACGTATTTACAAGCAGGGCTGTAACTAGGGTAGTGCGACCTGTGCCATGGCACAGGTCAGGGGGCGCTGTTCGGGCCTGTCAATTTTCTGTTTATTATCATTCTCACTTGTAGCTTCCTCTTATTTTATCCCCAGCATCTCCTGGCCTCCCCTATCTCTTCCCTGGCCCTTCCCCATGAGGCCATGGTCCTTTTTTGGGTGTGTTATCTCCCTATTTAAAAAATAGAGGGGTGGCGCCAATGCTCTTTCTGGCACAGGGGACTAAAAAGTCTAGTTACGGCTCTGTTTACAAGTATATATGACATGTATACATCCACACTCTATGTGACACTCTATTTTATGTAGAGTAATTTGTACATAACATTCCTTATATTTCTTGTCAGCTTGAGAACATGAAACATTACAGAGCTCTGTCAGAGGCCTTCAATGCTTTGTCTCTGGATGAGATAACACCTAGTGCCACATGCATAGAATCGCTCCCATTGCTTTCATTTAACATCAGATAAAAGGGAGTAACATATAAACCTCCCATAGAGTGCAAAAGAGAAAATGAGATAGGTGGGAAATATCAAGACAAAGAAAGATGAATTGCTGACATGTATTTCATTCGTGTGTCTGGCAGGTATGTCAAAGCATTGTCTTAAATTCATTTGAAAATATCTCAAAAGCATGGAGGTGTAACAGGCATTAGATGTGGGATTTATTACTGACTGACTCTTTTGTCTAATTTTGTCAAGTACAATTTTTAAGCAACATTTTTAATCAAGTTTAGGCATCCTGTGGTGTTCATTATTTATGGAACTACAAGTCATATCATGTCCTATTATTCCTCCACAGCAGATGAGAAGTTTCATATTAACCAATTCTGCTTTAACATAAGCTTTTAATTACACTGATAAATACAAAACCATCCAGTCTACAATAGTTTAGTAACTGTTTAATAGTCATGGTTTGGCCAGCACATAGAAAAAACAAAAATGTTTTGATGCATTAATGAATGTAAAAGGTTACATTAGAACATGTACACAGTAGGTACAACAATATGGTGGATGCAACTATAACTGTTCTTGTGAAGATCATTTATCTCTATGGTAATGTGTCCTTGATTCTCAATGATGCTTTGCAATACATGGAATGAATCATGTCCTACAATTACTGCGTCCAGCAAGTAAGTGAGCAGGGAGGATTCTGGTAACTATTTTCAGACTCCAATTTTATTTTTCCATCTAATGTGTATTAGCCCTAATAGGTGCACCTGGTGCCTATATATACTGAATTCTTCTGTTCACAGAACATACTTTGAAAAATTCTCAAGTCAGACAAAACCTGTCAGAAGAACTTGGGGCTGTTTTATTTTGGGTGTGAAATAACTAGAGATGTGCACCGACCCCTGTGATTTGGTTTTGGCTCCAGATTCATCTTCATGTTTTGGTTTTAGTTTTGGATCTGTATTTTTTTTTTAAACCCAGCTAAACTGATGTCATTTTGACCTGTTAGCATGCAATCCAAAATCTGAATTCTAAACCACAGGGACAACCGAAACTGGACTCGGTTAATCTCGGTACCCCAAAGTGATTCCGAACTCGTATTAGGTTCGAATCGAAACCCCTAACTTTGTTTGTTGTTGGTTCTTTGAGAACCGGACCTGCACATCTCTAGAAGTAACCTGACTGGTGGGCAGTCCTGAGGTGCCTAGGAGCTGAAGAATTATCCCATATTAAAGTTGAACCAGTATCACTCACTGTATGAACCAGGAAGTGTTAGTTTTATCTTAAAAAACAATCTGATTTGAGATGGCCACTACTGGAAGGTACTGTTATTATAATTCCCATTCTGGGATCCAGCGTTGTAAGACCAGAGGTTGGTCTTGATCTATAGTGAACTGAATAGTTTTTTTAGTTGTTGTTGCTTTTTGTACAGTGGTAAAAGTATCAGGTAAACCCTTTACTGTTCTACAAACATAATTATTTTAAAAATAATATTTTCCCACTGCCAGTCATATTACTATATTTTCCACTATTTTAAGTCAGTAAAGAAAATTTCTAAGAAAGGACACGTTATTTACCATGGGATTTGAGTTCATAATACAGTAAGCAAATCTGAATTTACTTATGTAACATATAGTTTGCATTTATACACCTTCCAACATTACCAAATAAAAAACAGAATGCATTAGGAATCCGCAATACACGATACAAACACACTGTCATTCATATATTAAGTAAATTTAATACAGTACACATCAAAGTGAATTGATCATTGCTAGCCTAACTCTGTTAATAGAGTTTAAAGTGCGCAAAATGCAAATATGGATGAAATGCGCATGCATGCGTCATCCACACTGTGCATGGAGAGGTAGGGGGCTGCCCAGCAGCTCTCAGAGCACTGGAAAAGCCCCCAGTAAAATAAGAAACAGGGCTGTGACAAGCAGTCATGCCTCCAAAATGTCACACACGTGGGGGCTTCCTTCCCAGTGCAAACCCTATTGGTGTGCGTAAGGAGACGTGTTGTGGGACTTTAAAATGTTGGGAGGTATGCAGTACAGGTCTGGCAACAGGGGGGGTCCAGGGGTACATCTGTATTGGGCCCTGAGGTTCTAGGGGGCCCTGGAGTGTAGGTATGTACAGGGCCCTTGCTGATCACTGCAGCAAGTCCAGTTATGGGCTGAGCGGGGAAGGGGGGGGCAGGGTACCATCTGCCATCCGGTCTGTAGAAATTACCTGCAGCCAGCCGCATGCTGCATATACTCATAGCAGAAGGTTGGCCAGGTCTGTGTCACTCACTGCTGGGGCTTGGAGAAGGTCAGCACTAGGGTAGGGGTGGGGCTGCTTATAGAAGGATTTTGATGTACATTGAACAATTGAAGTCTCCTCCACTGAGGAGTCATCAGGCATCCCTGTCCCCACCCTAGTACTCTACCTCTCCAGTCCCACCCAGCAGCAGTCAGTCCAAACTCAGCAGAGGGCACAGTGGGATGGGAGAGCACAGTGTGGGATGGGGATGGGAGAGCACAGTGTGAGATGGGGATGGGAGGGCACAGTGTGAGGTGGGGGATGGAGAGAGTACAGTGTGAGATGGGGGTGGGAGAGCACAGTGTGGGATGGGGGATGGGAGGGCACAGTATGTGATGGGGATGGGGGGGCACAGTGTGAGGTGGGGGATGGAGAGAGCACAGTGTGGGATGGGGGATGGGAGGGCACAGTGTGAGGTGGGGATGGGACAGTACAGTGGGGGAAAGGAGAGCACAGTGTGAGATGGGGTGGGTGGGCACAGTGGGATGGTAGAGCACGATGGGGGATGGGAGAGCACAGTGTGGGATGCAGATGGGAGGGCACAGTGTGAGATGGGGATGGAAGGGCACAGTGTGAGATGGGGGTGGGAGGGCACGGTGGGATGGTAGAGCACAGTGTGGGATGGGGGATGGGAGAGCACAGTGTGGGATGGGGATGGGAGGGCACAGTGTGAGATGGGGATGGAGAGAGCACAGTGTGAGATGGGGGTGGGAGGGCACAGTGGGATGGTAGAGCACAGTGTGGGATGGGGGATGGGAGGGCACAGTGTGAGGTGGGGATGGGAGAGCACAGTCGGGGATGGGAGAGAACAGTGTGGGATGGGGTGGGAGGGCAGAGTGGGATGGTAAAAAACAGTGTGGGATGGGGGATGGGAGGGCACAGTGTGAGGTGGGGATGAGTGAGCACAGTGGGGGATGGGAGAGCACAGTGTGAGAAGGGGATGGGAGGGCACAGTGTGAGATGGGGATGGGAGGGCACAGTGGGGTGGTAGAGCACAGTGTGGGATGGGGAATGGGAGAGTACAGTGTGGGATGGGAGAGCACATTGTGGGATGAGAAATGAGAGAGCATAGTGTTAGATGGGGGGATGGGGAGCACAGTGGGATATGGAAGCACAGTGTGGGATGGGGAGCTTATGTGTAAAAAAAATAAAAAATAAAAAATATTATTTATATTTATAATGCTTATGCAAAGGGACTAATACCAGCCCCATGCTACTTAGGTTAAGTCCATCGAGAATCAAGTAGCCGGCGAAGTCAAGCGAGCACCGAGAGGCAAGAGGATCCGGCACTGCTTACTATCACAGTTACAGTTAAGTGCTAGCCCGGGCACTTACCCCAACCACCCCTCTGCTGCTGGGAGAGACTGTTGGCCACAGCAGGGCCGATAGTCTTTTATGGATCCGGTCTCTTAAGAAATTCTACATATTGTTACAGAGAAGCCTAATACCAACAGCACCAGCTGTACTTTAAGTACATACTTTAACACGAACTTCTGCTGGAAATCAAACTTCAGTATGGATACAATGTTTATTGATTGAAATCTATTTGTTCATATTCATTCTAATGGAACCATCGAGTGTCAAAGACTCTGTATCTAATTTTTTTTATTTTGATTTTTTTTATTTATTTATTTTTTACCTTGGATTTCCCTTTTAGTAATTACCATTCCCCCTGTCTCTCCCCACCTCCTTCTCCTATTGTTTTTATGTGAGTATGTCTGTCCCACCCATATGATTTTACATGTACATGGATAAAATAAAAATCATTTAAATCTTAACCCAACTTACTATTGTGATTACTGTCACACACTTTAGTCACAGCTAGAGATGTGCGGTTCGGTTCTCCAGAAATCCGAATACACCCGAATTTCGTGAATCCGGGTAAATCTGAGTTGCGGTTCTAATCTCCTGAGGAGATCCGGGTAATTCAGGGTTGTGGTTCTGTTCTATTTGCGGCTCAGAATTCGGATTTTGGATTGCATAAATGACATTATATTAGCCGTTTAAAAAAACCTTTTTTATCTATTATTAGAGATGTGCGCCGACCCTCGTGTTCTGGTTTTGGTTTTGGATCTGGATTTTTTTCTTAAAAAAACATAAAAACAGCTAAAATCACATAAAATTGACCTGTTTTTGTTCCTACAGTATAATTAACCCCAATAACAGTTATTTCCAGTAATCTTCAATCAATTTTGACCACCTCACAATATTATTTGCTTCATCTAGTTAAGGCCAAAAGGTTGCATCCAGCTAGCTGGCTGACTTAGCTAAGTGACCCAGTGGGCGGCACTAACATGTGGCAGTTCAGTTTCTAATTTCCAACACATATACAGTGTGTCATACAGTGTGGGTTGGAAACACCAATAGTGCACTTACTGTGACAGCAGTGTCGGCAGAGTGGGGTTGCTGATGGTGTCCTCAGTACATGGAATGGCAGTGCTGCAGTGCTGGCAGTGTCCTCAGTGAAGGGTACCGGTGATGTCGGCAGTGCAGGGGTGCCGGGGGTGTCTTTAGTGTAGGTTTGCTGGCTGTGTCGGAGGTGCGGGGGTGCCAGCGGTGTCTTTAGTGCAGGTTTGCTGGCTGTGTCGGCAGTGCGGGGTGCCAGCGGTGTTTTAAGTGCAGCTTTGCTGGCTGTATCGGCAGTGCGGGGGTGCCAGCGGTGTCTTTAGTGTAGGTTTGCTGGCTGTGTCGGCAGTGTGGGGGTGCCAGCTGTGTCTTTAGTGCAGGTTTGCTGGCTGTGTCTGCAGTGTGGGGGTTGCTATCGGTGCCCTCAGTACATGGAATGGTGGTGTGGAAGTGCCAGCGGTGTCTTTAGTGCAGGTTTACTGGCTGTGTCGGCAGAGCGGGGGAGCCAGTGGTCTCCTCAGTGCAGGTTTGCTGACTGTGTTGGCAGTGCAGGGGTGTTGTTAATGCAAGGTACCGGCGGTGTCGGCAGAGCGGGGGTGCCAGCTCGGATCACCCCGGAACCCCCGAAATTCGGGTGAGTTTGGATCTCTGAGATCCGAAACCCGCTCATCTCTAATTTTGTTTTAAAAAATCCAGATCCAAAACCAAAACACTTGAGGGTGGTTTTCCAAAACTAAATTCATATCCAAAACCTTGAAGGAGTTACAGATCCAACCAATACCAAAACACGGGGTCGGCGCACATCCTTAGTCACAGCCACATAATTTTACATATGTGAGCGCAAGCTAACTTGTATTTGTATTTCTTTTGGCCTTAAGGGAAAGTGAGGCCTTCTCTAGCTTGATTATCTCCCACCTAGTCTGTTGTGATATAGATAAGTGCACTGCGAATCTCCTTTTCACTAAAAGAAAAGACAAATAAAGCAGAGAATGCGCAGCAGGCAGTCATAGAATAAGCTAAGTGAGGGTATGGAGGGAGACTGGCGGCATGGAGTGAGACTGGCGGCATGGAGGGAGACTGGCGGCATGGGGGCATAGAGGAACATTTTGAGAGCATGGAGGGACACTGTGGCTCATAGGCTCCCAAGAGAAACCACATATAGGTAAGGCAAAATCTCAATTGACTGGCCTGTACCTGCCAGGGTCTGGGATGGGGGGGGCCTAAAAAAAATGGATGTGCCATGTCCCATGATTTGTTTTGCTGGTCCTGATGCAGCATGGCATTCTGCGGAATGGTGAACAAAACCTGAACCCGGAAATTATGGGGTAGATGTACTAAGCCTTGGAGAAAGTCTTGTGGAGAGAGATAAAGTACTAACCAATCATCTCCTAACTGTCAGACTGAAAAAAGGGACAGTTAGGAGATGAATGTTTGGTACTTTATCTCCGTCTACTTTATCTCTCTCCAAAGGTCAGTACATATCTGAGAAAAATCCTGTTTCATCTTTAAACTCCTTTATCTTAAAATTTTGCATCAAGTTAGCTCATCTCTATTAACCATTACACATAGAAACATTCCCAAAGGTTGAAATTAAAAAAATTACACAAATAGGTGAACCCATGGCCCCAGTGCTGTAAAGCAGGAATACTATGCATTGTGCTGTCATGTCATACAACCATGCCATCTATGTAGATAAAAACAACCTTAATTAATATCAGTGATTATTAAATGAATTGTAAGTAAGCTTTTGATAACAACTGTATTCAACCTCTTGACAAAATATCAGTACATTGAGACTCTATTGAATTATTTAAAATCTCATGTTTCCCAGTTTTGTCAACTGAAATCTCTAAATCATATGTCTATTTTCCCATAGTTCTGACATCTGAACAGTATCAGGGGTCTATTTACTAAGCCTTCGATGGAGATAAAGTGAACAGAGATAAAGTACCAGCCAATCAGGTCCTAACTGTCATGTCACAGACTGTGTTTAAAAAATGGCAGTTAGGAGCTGGTTGGTTCGTACTTTATCTCCGTTCACTTTATATCCATCCAAGTCTTAGGCAGCCCATACACGGTGCGATAAAGTAGCTGATCCGATGGATTGGTGCGATGTCGCACTGTTTAAGGGCCTGATTTCATACAAAGCGCGCTCCCGTGGGGTCGTACATTGCCTCGTTTGATCGCACTGCAGAACCATGCGATCGGGGGAGGCGCTGTGCGATCCCATGTATTGCTATGCGGGTGAGGGAGTGGGGAGCCGGCATATCGGGCGGTCGGCCACCCGATCGTGCCATGTGTGCGGACCTCCCGATATGTCAGACGTCGGATCCCCCGTCGCCTCATTGCACTGTGTATGGCCGGCCTTAGTAAATAGACCCCTTAGTGGGATAGCCACCTACAGTATACTGGCACCAAGAAGTATAATAAACCAAACAAATTTAAGGTCACATTTGCCCATATGTAATAACTTGCTAGTTGTAGGTGCTGGTGTAATTCCGGCGATCTAGCCCATAGAATTAAATTGGCATTGATTTAAAAGGCAAAACATTGGTTGGTTTTGCCTTTTAAATCATTGCCACTTTAAATTTATGGGCTAAATTTCCACAATCGTGCTGGTTCCTGCAACTCGCAGTCTATTTATATGGGTCATGGTCTTTGGTTTTAACAAAATGGAGCCCTACCTGTTAATGATTGTTGTAATAAAATCGCATTAACCATCCATGTCCTTTATTTGACTGTCAGCATCAAATAGTGGACCAGATTCAGAGATGCACATGGAGACGCAGCAGTGCTAATATGCAAATGTTTGTTTCAGCCTGCCCTTTGTGTACTAGCGATCATCGGAGAGTGCAAGTTCTAAGATGCCCACTTTCAATGCCTATGTATGGTGCAACACCACCAGTGGTTCTGAACAATCCACAGTCTGTGCACCATCGCGAGCACCAATGACCCTTGCTTCAGCCTATGGCAGGCACAGTGTCCTCTTTTCTACTCAGTATAAACATGGCATCCTTGGCTCAGCAACTGAGAACACAGCTGGGATCACTGACACATCCATGACACTCCCCTGAAACAGACTTTTTTTGTGCACACTTCAGGCAACCTCTCAATCACCTCCCATGGTCTTGCTCCACCAGCTCTATAGCCAGCGATGCCATATGTAACAGTGTGTCTCTGCATGCACTCAGGTGAACGCATGCACTGTTGGGGTTTTCAGGACTTTTCTAGCCTGTACAGTAAAATTAATAATCGCTCAACCCACCATCGGCATTGCATTCAGTTTGTATCCACTTCTGAATCAGGCCCAGTGTATAGAAAACTGAAGACAAGGGTCAGTTCTTAGAAGACATGTGCATGAAATGTAAAGAACACTACAGCTACAGTATTATCATCTTTCAACCCCTATGCTTTCCACCTGTGATTTTCCATAGAGATCCTGCAATTGCCAACTGTAGACTAATACTGAAAAAATAAAAATGTAGAACTATTCACATGCATTCACACTCTCTTTAAAAATAAGATGTTTCAATCATTATACCCTTTGAAAAGAAGTACAATTAGTAATTTCTCTTCACTGAGGGTGCACATACAATTATTTCAAAATACTGACATTGCTTTCTCTTTAAAATACAGAAAAACTCTGCTGGATACAGTGGATCGTGCAGTTTGTACTGAGTTGTGTAGGTGTATAGAGATTTTTCCTTATTCTTTAATATTCTGCCAATTTTCTCATCTCCAGCATTGAACTTGCTGTGAATTTCTAATCAGAGCTAAAATGTTGGAGTCAACCAGCATCTAAGCTCACCCTACCAATGATTTGCAGGGAACAAAAATATGCTTACAAGTTTGTTGTTGCTTTATTTTGAATAAAGGTTTTGGACGGAAACGTATTATCCCTTGGCTATCTTCTCAATTTCCTCTCTGTTATCGGCAGAATTGTAAACAGAATTTACATATGCACGAACAATGATCTGCTAGTATAGGCCACTGTTTTCTGCAAATTATGCATCAGATAAACATTGTATTTTTTCAACTGGAACAGTATAAGAAGCTCAGACTAAAGTGTCAACTATTTTGCTCCAGCACTGGAATAAATCAAGCTGCATCTTTGTTTAGTACAAGACAGATAAACATTTGATTGTTCATATTAATGGATGTTGATTTCAACAAGAGACTGAACGGAGATCCACAGCTGTCCTTCCTTCCAATTATTCAACAATATATTAATATGAAAATGAAAATACTGATCTATGAGCCATTTACTAAGCTCAAAGTTAAATCTTCACATTCTAATGCTTGCTTTTCATTATAAGGCAAAGGAGGGACTGATTTAACATGTATGTCTAGCAATTAGTTGCAAGCAATACAGCAAAAAATCTATCAGTATGTATGTGACTGCCCTGGCACAGAAGTGTGTGCTGTATTATATTTGCTCTAAATTAACGGAATTAGTAATTTCTAATACCTCCACCTGATTGGCAAATCCCCTATTGTCTTATTTAATTTATTAATTTATACACACACTTCACCAAGAGAAAAGAGATTGATTTTGTTCAACTGTAAGGGGTATACTAATACATTGCAACAACAATTGTCATTTTACATTAATATTATAAAATATTATTTATTGTCCTGATTTTATATTTTCTATCATTCAGCTGCCAAACAGAGATAAGGTTACATATAGCTTAGGATACATATAGCATATAGCTTAGGATCTCTGGACCTCATTCAGAATTTCAGAACCGCTCGCTAGATGCATTCGCTCGCTCGATGCGTATGCAAATTTGATACACTTGTTGTGGACTTATCTTGTACGTCTCCTCCATCCTGATGACGGTGCCCGGAGTGGCCCAGAAACGTTGACATTTTAAAGAGGATTATGATGTACGATATATGACGCATAAAGCTATTTTTCATTTGGAATTAATCCTGGAGTGCCGTGCTTTTTACTTGACATCTGGTAAACCATCTTTATATATATATATATATATATATATATATATAGCAGAAACAGCAAACAGACGGCGGCACTCGGAGACTTTCATGAAAAAGTAAGTGTATTAAATATCCATAACAGTGCCGCCGTCTGTTTGCTGTTTCTGCTGTATGGATTTATGCGGAGGGCACTGGAGTTGATGATCATTGTATATGCGAGTGCCAATCCACGTAGTCTTCTATATATATATATATATATATATATTTAAAAAAAAAGTGGGATCGAACTATGGCACTCCCCCTTAAATTCTTCAATCACACGGGAAATTATACGGTTCAGGAAGTCTATTTCCTCCTTAGATACTAAGTCACACTATGCTCCTTTTTCAAACAGGTGGCTACTTGATCCTTGAAAATAACCGACTGGTAGGTCGGATGAATCTAAGGAAAAAGGGGAAAATGGACCAGTGCTTGATAGTGCAGTAATTGACTAAACCGTGAAAATTTGTGAATTGATATTTATATGCGCGTACTGTATATATACTTATATATTAAGCATATCACAAACAATCTTTAGATCACAGTCATAGGGTCCCACATCGGATGTAGCCTTCAGCTTTTGTCTTTCTTCCCCACAACACCCAGAAAGTCACCAACCGGACAATTGCAACCTTATTAGAGCAGAATAATTTGCCTCCATAGTGTGGTACATTTGGTAAATAATAAATTTTAATTTACAAAGTACACATACTACACACAACATAGATAGATAAAAAGGAAGCTTATCTTGTAAGTCTCAATGGTCTGTTTCTGTTGGAGTAAGTCCAGGTGAGATCAATATAAATCCATTCAAAGTTCATATGAGGTAGGTATGTAAGGTGAGTAAGGATATGACCCCTGAGGAAGTCTATAGATAGGCAAAATGCATTTGGATGGATCTACCAGATCTAGACCTTTTTTAAGTTTTTTTAAATTTTAATTTATTTTAAGCTTTTTTTACTTTTTTTAAAACTTTGTTTCTTTAACACTGGTACAGATGGACACCAGACAGATGCTTTGGCAGCACTGGAGCGGATGGACACCGGACAGGTGCATTGGCAGCACTGGAGCAGATGGACACCGGACAGGTGCTTTGGAAATACTGGAGTGGATGGACACCAGGCAGGTGCGTCGTCAGCACTGGAGCGGATGGACACTGGACAGGTGTGTTGGCAGCACTGGAGTGCATGGACACCGGACAGGTGCATTGGCAATACTGGAGCAGATGGACACCAGACAGGTGCGTCGGAAACACTGGAACAGATGAGCACTGGACAGGTGCGGCAGCAGCACAGGAGTGGATGGACAGAGCACAGCACAATTCATGGACGGGCATAGCACAGCCCCTGGATGGACTGGATACAGCACAGCCCCTGGATGGACACAGCACAGCCCCTGGATGGACACAGCACAGCCCCTGGATGAATCAGCACAGTCACTGGATGGACAGCACAGCCCTTGGACAGACAGCACAGCCCATGATGGACAGCATAGCCCCTGTATAGCACAGTCCATGGACAGACTCAGCACAGCCCATAGCTCAGCCGCACAGCAGCCTATAGCACAGCCGGAGTGAAGCAAATGGCGCCGATCTCCACAGGAAGGGACTTATATGCAATCCAAATCAGGCACTAGGATTGACAACGTTTTGCCTCGTTTTAGGAACCAAGTCTGAGAACCGGACCCACTCATCTCTAATATATATATACATACAATCCTGGTGGGCGGCACACTCGTTGAAAATACAGCGTCGTTGGTGCCTTCCGCAGGGCTCTCCACACCGGAGTCCCAAATATCTCCAAACAATCAGCAGTGGCACTCGAACATATAGAGACCTCACAACAGGTAATATCACCAATGTTTCGATTTTAATCAATCGTCATCAGGGTACCCTGATGACGATTGATTAAAATCGAAACGTTGGTGATATTACCTGTTGTGAGGTCTCTATATGTTCGAGTGCCGCTACTGATTGTTTGGAGTTATATATATACATATATATATATATATATATATATATATATATAATTTCATAAGTTAGCAAGTGATAGGGTAAGTTTACTAAAGTGCAGTTTTGTTTTGTTGGCAGTTTTAAGCCAGTGCTTTTATCCTTCAAACCAATTTATTATCCAGTGGTTTAGAAGCCTTATTCAGAGATGTATGCAATGCCAATTTATACACAGATCGAGCATTTGTTTGCCATTGTGCATGAGTGTCACCCGTTCTGCGCATGTGCAGCAATTGTTTTGCAATTACACCCACACAGAGGATCCATTCACAATGTGAGTGACAGGAAGACACAGTTTAGGGGAGGTTACGGGGGGTGGCTAAGCAAATGCAAGCATGTCTAACCGTATAAATGCTGTTTCATGGGCATGCATAAATTAGCCACTATGATGTCCAGCACAGCAAGAGATCTCTCTGTGTGTCAGGAGAGTTGTAGTGTTTGACACTGGTCAGACTTGCCACATATGCAGCATGGCTGGTTGATGTGCATCAATGGTCCCAATGTTTACGTTTTGTACATCATCAGACAGTTATGAGAAGGCTGCAGTGGGCATCCATAGGCTGAGCTGTGCTTTGGAAAGCATTAGCATATATTAGCTACTGCGATTGGTGAGAGAATGATTAGCATACATCTCTGAATCATGCCTTAAGTGTCCAAATGCAATTCATCAATGATGTTTTCAAACCCCTTATTCCCTGTGTGTTAGCCAAAGCACATGCAGTTAGGAAAATATAATTGGCATTATTGTTGTTTTTGTTTTTTTAATCAATGGATTACACAGGATTGCACCAAGAAAAGAAAAAGAGTCTAGGAAAGTATTTACTGATAGCATAGATTGCAGGAGTACAATCAATTATTTAAACCATGGAAGTGGCCCCATTAATTATAAAAAGCAATAAAGGGTGCAGTGCTAGTTAGTAAAATAAATAAAGGGGAGATTTTTTTATCTACGATATCTACATGGGCCACTATTATTTACTTTCTTTCAATAGAACCCATAGGCCAGCGGTACCATAAAGGTCTCAATGTTGCTTGGCTTTAGAATGGGTCTCCCAAGTTGAGGGCACCACCTGGAGTACTGGAACCAATGCTAAGTAGCAAGGCCGGTTAGTGAATGGAGGACAACTTTTCCTGTTATTTGTGACACTGCAGGTTAACAATAACAGATACAGGTTCAAAAATGGTAGTTCTGTAGTGATTTCCAAATGGTTAATGTAATAGGTGAAGTCATTATCCACTCAAAAGCTTAAGAAAATGTAGAAATTTTACTAAATTACTGTTTGATAAATTCACCACAGTTTACATAACAATGGGGAAGAGTGTCTAAAGCCAGGGATGTAACTAGTAATAATGGTTCCTTAAGCAAGACATTAGTCTAGGCTGGTACACACTAGATGGTATATAGGCCCTGATTCAGAGCCGGACACTTTGACCAGAGCACTCGCTCTGAATCAGGGCCCACCTCCATTAATATGGAGCGTCCTCCTGGACGCTCGTATAGCTGTGGGTCACCACCCACAGCATATACGAGCATGCAAAATGATGGTCGCGATGGTCTTGACCATCGCGACCATCGGCACTGCGGGTAAAAGCCTGCGGTTGGGTTTCTCAACCGCAAGGCCAGGAATGATTTTGGCTCTATCAGAGCCAAAATCACTCCCACTGACATCACTAGTGATGTCAGTGGGGCTGGCTTCAGATGGTAGGTGTTCCCTTGGGAACGCCTCCGTCTGGCAGGCACGCCCCCGGCACGCCCACCAAAGGGGGCGTGCTGTCAGTCACCATCGACAGCACGCCCCCTTTGATGAGACACTCCGAGCGAAGTAAAGTCCTTCGCTCCTCGGGTCTCACGCATGCGCACGACGGAGCTCCCTCCGTCATGCGCATGCACAGTGGGGAACATCGACCCACTTGCGAGCGTACTGCCGCTAGCGAGTGGGTCTGAATGACCCCCATAGATAGCAACATAGTGGGTACACACTAGATGATGTGCCCGATATGTTGTCTGATCCGGCTGGATCAGACAACATATCTTCTAGTGTGTACCTGGCATTAGCCTTCACACCTCTATCCATGCCAAAATTACTTACCCATTCTAAAGCACAACATAAGTGTCTACACTATATAAATAACTTTTTTTAAATAAATAAATGTCCAAGAGCATAGACAAAAATGAAACCAGTACAAAAAATAACAGCAATGTAGTCCAGATGCATTCCAAAAGGCAAGGATAATGTAACAGGCTGAAATTCTTTTGGGGCAAACAAGCATAGTCAGAAAAAATATTATTCAGCATGGTCGGCAAGCAAGCATATCCAAAATCTGCAAGGTCTAAAAATGAGCAGTCCTCAAGCTAAATCTATAATATTCAATGAATTAATGGTTTGGATAGCCTTCTGAACATCAATAACCAATCATAGCAGAGGATGCTAAGCACCAAAGCCAATGTCGCTAATGAAAACAGTAGCAATGTGCTGAGATGCATCTGTCACTGTTCTATTCTATCCTGTTCATAATTCCGATAACTTAGTGCAACTACCCATGCAAATAGAACCATGATGAAGTCGCACAGTACACCAAAATCAGGGCTCTCACACCAGAATTGGAAGACTGTGTTGCTCTCCTTTACATTTTCTTCTAGCTTTAAATATCTGTTTCTCTTTGCAGTGGTCTTAAGATTAATTACTTTTAGTCTGAATCCTGGAATGTTGGGATACTGGCTCTGATTCAGAGCCGGTCGCTCTGACACAGCGCTCGCTCTGAATCAGGGCCGGTATTTTTTTTTTTTAGAACGGCCTCCTGGCCGCTCGCATAGCTTTGGGTGACCACCTACAGCTATAGCGAGCAGCCAGGAAGATGGTTGCAATGGTCAAGACCATCATGACCATCGGGCTTGCAACAAGACCCTTGTGGTAGGGTCTCATTGCCGCAAGCCCCAGAGAGCTTTCGGCTCAAACAGAGCCGAAAGCTCTCCCACTGACATTACTTGTGATGTCAGTGGGGCCGCCCCCAGATCGTAGGCGTTCTCATGGGAACGCCTCCATCTGGACAGCCACCCCCCCCGGCTCGCCCACCAAAGGGGGCATGCTGTCACTCAACATCGACAGTAAACCCCCTTTGGTGCAAGACCTGGAGCGACGGCTTGCCTCCAACCAGCCCCAAATTTTAATTAAAATCACTCATGCTCAATAATTATACCTTCCCTCCAAAGATCTCCAATATTTTATGAATAGCAGTCCATGTAATAAATTAGCTACCTCCCTCACCAAAGGTCCTGATATAAATGAATAGCTATCACTTTTATTCATTTACCCTATGTCACCCTAACAAGCCCCAACATTAAAATTATAGCATGTACAGTATTTTTAACATTGCCAAAATCAAATTAATAGCATCAACAAGTAACAACCTTGCTGATTTCTTCCAGTAAGCCCCAACATTAAATTAATAGAGTCCACATTTAACAGTGATTCCATCAACCCACATATTTTATGAACCATACTTGCCGACTTTTTGGCTGCCTGCCTTTTCCTTCGGAGACAGCCACATCAGCACTTCAGTGGTGGGGCTCAGCAGAGGTGGCTCGGTCTGCAGGTGGCGGAGGTTTGGGCTTGACAAAGGTAGACGGGTCTGGGGGCATGCCGACGAAATTGCGCTATCATAGCCCTGCTCTTACTATGCAATTCTGGGAGCAATGAGCGAAGGGAGGAGACACGATGTTGCAATTCAACATGAATTGCGTCATCAGCCCCAGAACCTTGGAGACTTGTCCACCTTTCTGGGTGACTGGGTGCACCACTCAATTTTCATGAGCTTCCTGGCTATTCCGGGAAAGAAGGCAAGTATGTTATGAACCCACCCACATATAACATTAATATCCATCAAACATATACCAGCCCACACAAACACACATAACAATATCCTTCACCCCACATTATGTTAATATACCCATCCATATAACATTAAAACTACCACCCCACATACTGTAGCAAGAAATATACAGGAAATACGCAAATAAGAGGGGTAAAACTGATGGGAGAAAGGAAGGGAAATATGAGGAGAGGGGTGGATATGATATAGAAGGAGAGAGAAATGAATGGGTGGTAAAGGCAGCATTGGAGCTCTGATTCATGGTTTAACTCATGGGTAGCTGATTCTGGGGGAGGTGCCAGCTACCAGGAAACACAATAACACTGGATCATCTCTTTCTCGCCGTTTTCTTCACATTAAGCCCATGCAGACTAGACCAGGGTCCCAAGCAATACAACAAAAACAACAACAAAAAACATGCTGTGTTGTATCTGACATACAGGTCACCAGTTTTTTTTTTTTAATTAGCTGGGAGTCTTAAAGATTGGAGAATTATGTTATTTACCCATGTTACATTAACCTTAATCCAACCTACAAAGATGGTGTAAATAAAATTTTTGTATGGTTCCAATTTGACTGCTAAAACTTTTGTAACACGTGTATAAGTTAAACCTTTGCAGCTTATTTTAATACAGATACATTCCTATTGATACTTCATATCAATCTCTAATTTGCCAAGGTTTTCCTAGGTCCATGAATCATATTAACTAAATACAATCTCACCATAACCACTCTGCCACTCTAATACATGTGTGACCTGTTGCAGTTGTTATTGTTGTTAATGAGTGACATTAAAAGTACAAACACCTGGAATTGTGGAATACAGAAGCTCCAAACTTTAAGATTCAACAATAGATTTTCACAAACAACATTTTTGCTTTGGCCTTGAATTTGTATTAGGTATTTTGTGTAAATATGGTTCATGGTTTGTTTTTTTCATTTGTTTTTTAAATGCAGATTGCATATCTTTTACAGTTTATAAAGTATATATACAGTATAATATATATTTATTTTTTAAAATTCATGGTTGGTTTAAGAAATTCATTAAACAAACATCTGCTGAAATCACTGATTAAGACATAAGCTTTATACAACTGTAATAATAAGAGCTCCCCAGCAGTAATCTTTATCAGAGTCTTAGCTGGAAGCTAAACTGTAAACCTTAGCTGCTCTAAAAAAGTCCACTTGCCTTAAAAATGAGAAGAGATAAAGTGTACTGAAGGAGAACAGGCCGTCATGGAAAATAAACCTACAAACTAGTTACTGAGCATAATAAAGCATGTAGGAAAAGTCGGGACGGCTTAACATAGATTGGTGCACAGCCCATAGGTGCTGGTTGAAGCTTAACCAATCAAGGTCCAAACTGCTATGTCTGATTCTACTGATCCTGGGCAATTTGAACTGAAATCTGTATTATTGATTTTATTTTTCAAAGGCTGTAAGATAGTTGTAATGGTTTCCTCCACCTTGATTCTTGATTTAGAGAAATCCATCTATCAGCATTTTTAGACAGCTCTATATTTAGATTTACCTCTGACACCTGAAAATGTCATGAAAAACTGCAGACTACATTATAAATAAAGATAAATGTATATTTTTTACATAAGACTTTCATATGGGTATGTGTTTTTCTATGCATATTATGCTATTTATTTATTTATTGCAAGCGCATAATTTATTATTTTACAAAAGAAAAGTGTGGAAGAATGGGAATTTGTGCTTGCGGTTGAAATATGGATAGGAAATCATAAAAGTACCATTTTTTGAGATATTCCCAATTTTCATTTCAAAACGGCATGGGGCTTATGATTTGGGGTATGGAAACTTGATTTAGGTGCTCGATCTGATTAGCTCACGACATTCTCTGTTTGGATTATTGCATGGTTTAAATGTCCCAATTTTCAAATTTATAATCTGTCAAAACATGATAAAGATACTCATGACAAGGGCCGTAACAAGGTCTCTGAGCACCCTGTGTCAGCTCCATTCCCTTTATGCATGATATCATGATGTTGCACATAAGGGGTCGGGGCCGCTGGCGCCCAGAACTGCAGCAGTGCCTGGAGCATCTTCAAGGTGCTCTGAGCAGCTGTATTTATGGCAGGGTGCCTGCCTGTAGTGTCCAATGGATGCTACAGGTGGCACTGCTGCGGCGATACTGGCTGTAGGGTGCCATTCCAGGCAGGGGCAAAGCTATTGGAGACAATGGAGGCGCCTGCCACTGGGCGCCAGCACTGAAGGGGCACCTCCTCAATTGCCCACAATATATTCACCCCTCTTAGGGCTGTAAATATGTACCCGGAGTGTACCGTCACGGCCGCCCAAAACATGGCACCTCTTCCTGTCATAGATAGATAAATAGATATGCACCATATTTCTTTTCTTTTTTTTGGGGGGGGGGGCACCAAATTATAACTTGCCTCTGGGCATCTGGGATGAATTTACGCCACTGATTCCAGACACCCTGTAACCAAAAGCAAGGGCCGTGTGGTGGAGACTGTGCCACCCACAGAGCCCTGCGCTCTGTGCGGCTGCACTGGTCGCCTGCCCCTAGCTATGACCCTGCTCATGACTAATAAACATATGAAGTTTGTTTCCATATATTATAGCGTATTAGAAAACCCCAAGACCATAGCAGCCAAAGACCAAAACCCAAACCTACCATCAAGACACATACACAGTGCGACTCGGACACATGCGGAAAGCAAGAACTTGAGAGTCACATATTTGCACCTCAAGAACCCTCCATAGTTTATGAATTATAAGCTTTTCCATACATTAATCTATAATGGGAATTTATGGTATGTTATGTAGTATGTATTCCTTTCTCAATTAATTCACAAAAAATTAGTCTTCCAGGATATATGAGCTTTAATGCACTTCTGGGCATATCAGTAAACTGATTTTAAACCCAGTATATACTATCTGATAATACCACTGCCTAAGATGTTGATAAGGCAAATGATTGCAATTAGAGATGAGTGGGACATTCAAAACTGTTCAATTGAATATTCACGTAATTCTGTAGTAGTATTTCATACATTTCTCCAGTGGAATTGGCTTTAAGGAACCTATTCATCACCGGTAGATACTTAAGTATACACCTAGCCATGGGGGATACTTATCACTGGAGCAATTCATCATTGCTCCGGTGTGGGGACAGCTGCTCTGAAAAGCAGATGTCCCCGCGATTAGTAACACTGCTACAGAAGTAGCAGCGTTACTTACCTCTACCCGTCACCGGCTTCTGTGCATGTGTGACCTCAGATCACACATGCGCAAAGTTAAGGTCACACATGCACACCGGGTAGGTGAGGGATCCCACTTTGCATCCCCAGAACTCCTTCCCATAGGAAGGAGTAGGGCTTTGAGAACAAGCACCGTCTGAAGATGGCATTTGTTCTCACAGGCAAACTCTGAAAACTGAAAAGTTTTTGGAGTTTGATGAATATCAGTTGGTCCTATCGGACCCCTGATGATGAATGGGCCATTACCATAAATGTGCAGAAACTAGCTTTTCCACATATGTAATGGGCTATTTAAGTTATGATGAAGGACAAAGTGTTTCAAAATCCCCCTATTACAGACTTATACATTACTATACCCTACCCTAACCAAAACAGAGAGCACGATGAATTATCGTTGTCTCTGCTGTATTTATAGAGTGTAAATTCAGTAAAATTAAAACTTACAAATGAAATGCAGAATGGTCGGGAATGGTAAGGCAAAGCAGAATTTGATGATTGAAACACCAGCATCTCTGCCAAATGGCCTGTTCCTCCACAACATTATACTTGAGTTTTATGTTGTTGCAGCTATTCTAATTTTTAGTTACGATTTGTGAATGCAAGACATTTCAAAATATCAGACACAATAGGAAAAGAGACTGATTGCAAAATGGGAAGAATGAATTTCTATCATAAACCTGGCTGTTGCAGAACTTTCAGTTTATTAAGGCACCTATTTACCATCAGTGGACAGGTGTTTCCTGATAATTAAGTATACAATTCGCTTCGATTAGCAGCAGTGGATACAAAAAAATGGAGCAATTCAACACTGCTCCGGTGTGGATACAGCTGATAAAAAAATCAGCTGTCCCCGCAATACCTATCACTGCTACTTTGGTAGTAGTGATCTTAGCACTGCCGAGTCATGCGCACAAAGCACCTGATGACTGGTGGAAGAAACAGGGGCATAGGTATCTGAAAAGATGCCTCTTCGCAACCCAGGACTCCCTTCCATAGGGAAGGAACGGGGTCTGGGAATCAGCGCCAAGGTGGCAAAGGTTCACACTGTCAAGCTCTGAAAATATACACAGGTCAGATCGAAGCTGAAGGTCATGATATCTCCTGCATTACCTTTATAATGAATGGCCCGGTACTTAACTTCTACAAAAGTAGGTGAAAATTTTAATTTTCTACTACTTTTGTAGAAATTAAGGGATACTGAATAGACCCCATAAGCACAAAACTGGAGGATGGAATTGCAGAATACGCACGTTTAGTAGGCATGCACAGTCTGATCAGTGTTAAAACCACAGTGTTCCTCATAGGGATGAATGATTTTTAGGCTGTTTTCAAGCTAAGGTCATTTGTCTGCTGAGTGCACCACATGACAATGTATGACACGTAAAAATTTCTGTTACTACAATCCCTGATGCATTTTCCCTGAACAAAGGGCTACAGAATTTAACAACACAGGGGTTTCCTATTCTGTGGTTCCCACTTCTAAACAACATTTCTTAGCCAGTTACTGCATCACTTAACTTCTAATTGAAGGGATATCCTGCTGGACTTTTTTGTATTTGCTGTGAGGGGGCAAAGGTCACATTGGCTTATGCCAATAAGGAGATAACAAATTTATGTTAGTAAAAATATAAACACAAGCAATGCACTGCTAGAATATTCACTTTATTATTGACCAACTTTAAGTAAAAAAAAATTATAAGAGTTTTGATTCTATATATATTCAATAGAGGCTCAATAGACAATAAAATATGTGGGTGTAGTTTATAATATGTATGAAATAGGTTTCCTTGGTGTGTACAGTACAGTATATGTATTTATAAAATGTATATCTCCTGTTTGCTGCAATACTATTATCACAAGGAATTTTCCCACCCTAGAAAAGCAATAATGCTGATGTTTTGATGTTGTTTTTATCTACTTTGTTGACTACCTGGTCTTTGCCAGTCATCTACTATACTTTTTGCCTATAAAAATACTGTTGTACATGGTGTTTCATTAGCATCCAGGCCAGCTGTTCACATATGCACGATTTGAAGGCCAGCTGTTGACCACATTAATCAGCAGCGCAGTCCATAATTTGAATAGGTGAGCCACACCAACTGCCAGAGAGTATGGCAGTTGGTGTGATTCCCCTATTTGAATTTTTGGACTGCGCTGTAGCCCCACCTCTGAAATGTTAATTATGTTAAAAGTTATAAGAAAAGCTTTGGGGCCAGTAGCACATGAAACACCCTGTAGATGATATAGCATTGGCCCTCTCCTGGTACTTCTGGTTGCTTGATACAGTGGTCAAAAAAAGGAAATGTGGAGCCTTTAGTGTAATAAAACTAATGTTTACCCTTACTAAAGCAATACATATAAAGTATTTTCCTTTCTCTAAGTAATTAATATATGTGTTCCCTGTTTGTTAATAATTTATGTTAATTTAATTTCTCTTAAAAATGAATTTATGTTTTATATACTGTACAGTATGCCTCTTTTTCATTCATATACTTACTTTCAGTTCACTTCTATTATCATTATCCTGAGATGGTGATAACAGAACAAGAACAAGTAGTGTTATATGTACCTCCACAATGTCCGTCAATAGACTTCTCCATCGCAAGCAAGGCACAACAGTGAGGGCTTGATGTTTAAGAGCATATATATCAATATATTTTTTTTTACAAAGTTAATGTAAAAAGGGAGTTTTCACACCCTTTTCACATTATTTTAGTATCACTTAAATATATCAAAGGGCTTTGTTTTCACACCTGTTTCTCATTATTTTAGTATCACTTAAATGTAAAGGACTTTTGGAGGAGAATCTGCAAAATTCTCCTGCATCTCCTCAAATTCTCAGATTTTTATTATGCAGATCGCATTTCCCATACCTGTAATGGGAAATGTGATCTGTTTCAGATTTATTAAAAAAGAAATTGCTAAATAATTTCAGAGGGAACCTCGCAAAAATAATGCCATCTTCAAATGGCATTAAGCAGGCTTCCCTCCATTTTCCCTACTCCTGCTCTGCCCTTCCTGCATGGTGACAGGCAGAGCAGATCCAGGAGCCAGCTACTGTGATCAGCCTGTGTGTCTAATAGGCTACAGGCTGATCATAGAGAAAATAAATAGTTATAATACAAAATAAATAAAAAAAACTTACCTGCATGCTGCACCAAGGGATCATTGATTGGTGGCTCCTTCTGTGACCTGGTTAGCTGATCTGTATGGCCAGCTGCAGTCCTGGTCAGCACCTCAGCTGACTGCACAGATCAGTTGACTGGAGGTCACAGAAGGAGCTCACTGATCACCAACCCTTGGGTGCAGCATGCAGGTATGTTTTATTTAATTATTTTCTATTATAACTATTTAAATATTTATGTACTGTGTGATCAGCCTTTGGCCTATCAGCTTTGAGGCCGGTGCATGCGCAAACACATTCTCATGGTTTTGTTTTGCGAAAAATACTCGAGAAGTGCAGAAAGGGGATTTGCAGGGACAGAGCTTTTTTGGAAGCTCTTTTCTATGATGTGAATTAGAATACATTCATATAATGTATGCAAATATCATATTGCGGATATATTCAAATTTTTCACATCGCAACCACAATTTCTTTGCAGATTGTGATAAATATAGCATATGCCTATTAGAGTGAAAACATCCTTTATTAGATATGCCCACATCCTGCTCAAGCAACCTATATTTTATCTATAGCTGTTTGTCCTCAGATGGATTGGGTAAAAGAGGTGACACAATGGGTTTGATCCAGTTAGGTGCAACAGAGGTGAATTGTCATTGCAACGGCATAGAAATGCTGGCAACGGCACTGCAATTAGCCCCCTCACGGCCCGATCTCACCCTGGACTTGCATTTTTATTTCTATTATGCGAAATGTGGCCCGATCTCACCCTAGACTCACACATTATTTATTTTTATTTTGCAAAATGTGCAAATCCAGAATTACGTAAGTGCAGCATACAGCCACACATGGGTGTGAGTAATTCTTACCTAATTGGATTGAGCCCAATCAGTTTCACACCATCTTAATAGGTAACAATAGATTAGGAGAATACAAATCATGCACAATACTCTTCAGCTTTTACTAAGCTTTATTTTTCCACTGGTTCTTGGATTTTTATTTACTTTCTTCTTTGTTTTGCTTTAGGGTTTATTACTTTAATTCTATCCACTGTAACCTTATTGTGTCTGGGAGATTTAGACAAGGTTCTCTAATTTTATAAACCCTGTAATTCTCTTTGCACAGACTGTGTTTCAGATACCAAACAAAGAAGAATGTCAGGAGTAGTCTGTTTAAACATCGCTGATGACTTACTAAAAAAAAAAGGGAAACATGCTCTGAAATATTTTAGATTTATTGTTTTTACCAATGAGGTGCATCAAGTAAATCAATAATTGTCACTGTACATTTGCAGCCATAAAAGCTATTTACAGCCAACTCACCAGCAATTGTGGGCCACCTATCTAGATTATAGATATCCTGGAAAACATACCTATTTGTCTGACAACATGGCTTCTGTTATGAAATCAGTAAATCTTGTCCCTTTTGATGGGCAGAAAAGGGCAAATAAAAATAAAAATTGTTTTATTAAATTTAATTAAGATAAGTTAAGTGATAGTTATAGTTATTCTAAATACTAGAAAACCTGCCTGCCTTTACAGACTACCACATTGCTTTTCAGCCATGAAAAATATACCACCGAAAAGTTTGTATGACAGAGGATTTGACCAGAATGAGCATTAAAGCAAAAGTAAACCATATGAAGAAGTCACAAGAACATCAATGCTTAAAAGTATCATTGCCAAATAAAAGCAACCATCATACTCTCACTTTGATGAGTAACAGTATATTAATATTAGTATAAAAAAAGAAAGAAGATAGCTTACTGTAATAGTAAGTAAACTGTATTTGGTGTACAGGTTTTGATTTGCCCGAGGTGCTGACACGTCTGCACTGCTATACTGGTGCATCAAGGCCCAGCAACAGGGGGGGATCTAGGGGTTCAACTGTACTGGGCCCTGAGGTCCAGAGGGACCCCAAAGTCCAAAGGGCACCAAATGGGGCCACAGGCTCACTGCTCCAGTGGGTGCAGTGTGGCCGATTGCTGGGACCCATACTGACCGCTGCGCATCTCTCTTGTAGCCTGGCCCAGGCAGTGCTGGCCTCTTCCAGGTGGCTCAAATGTGACCTGGGCTGGGCGAGCCCTTGCAGTTTGCGGCCCGGTAGTGTGACATCATAGGTCACATCGTCCGTACAGCTGCCACTTTCACTGAAGGAGCATGTGTTTCTGCAGCACACACATTCTGACTCGGCAGGCTGTGCTAGTGAGGGACTGGAGGCTGCAGAAGGTGATGGGGGCTAAGGAAGGTGATCGGTCCTGAGGATGGTGATGGGGCTGATGAAGGTGATGGGGGCTGAGGATTGTGATGGGGCTGTGGAAGGTGATGGGGCTGAGGAAGGTGATGGGTCCTGAGGATGGTGATGGGGCTGAGGAAGGTGATGGGTCCTGAGGATGGGGATGAGGGCTGAGGATGGTGATGGGGCTGTGGAAGGTGAAGGGGCTGAGGAAGGTGATGGCTTGCAAGGATAGTGATGGAGGCTGAAGATGGTGATTGGGCTGATGAAGGTGATGGGGGCTGAGGATTGTGATGGGGCTGAGGATTGTAATGGGTCCTGAGGGGTGAGGATGTTGATAGGGGCTGAGGATGGTGATAGGGCTGAGGAAGGTGATGGGTCCTGAGGATGGTGATGAGGGCTGAGGATGGTGATGGGGCTGAGGAAGGTGATGGGGCTGAGGAATGTGATGGGGGCTGAGATAGGTGATTGGGCTGAGGATGTTGATGGGGCTGGCTGACGATGGTGATGGGGCTGGCTGAGGAAGGTGATAGGGCTGAGGAAGGTGATAGGGCTGAGGAAGGTGATAGGGCTGAGAATGGTGATTAGAGGCTCAGGGCTGACAAAGATGATGGGGCTGATAAAGGTGATGAGAGAATGAGGGTTGACCTAGGTGATGAGTCTGAGGGCTGGCAAAGGTGATGAGGGCTGAGAACTGAGGATGGCTGACTGCAGACACTCTCCCTCCTACCCCTGAGGCATCCACAGCAGTGTAAACAAAAAGACATTGGAAGAGAAGGCAGACAAGAACTACAGCCTGCATCATCAGTGACAGAGAGGCAGTGTGGTAAGTCATAATGCAATTTTACTTTTTTTAAAGTCTGACATAGCTTTCAATTAACATTATTATGCATCACATATCACACATACAGGGGAGGGATGTGTGGGTGCGGGATCAAAGGTGGTGGAGTTGGGGGTGTTGGTGAGGAGGTGAGGAGTTTATTGGGCCCAAAATTTCTGTTGCTGGCCCTGGGCACATCCATCAGTAGTGGGCAGAGCAGTGGAGGCAATCATTGACCTGACCCCCGTCCTGCCCCTCCAACCGGCTCGGGCCCAGATACTGTAAGTAGTACCTGCTTCTCCCTCTCGGCGCCCCTGTGTGGGAGCACATCCATCACATTGCATTTGCATGAATAAGAAATACAAAGCACACACAACAATGTGCTCTGTTAAAAAGTAGTTCACGCTTATAGGTTTTACAGCACATTTACTACATATTTATAAATATTTAAATAGAGTTTAAACATTGGGTAGGATTTCTTTTTAAGTTATTAAGTGAATGAGTCAAATCTATAGTCTTCAATAGTGTTATCTTATCAAAGAAACTGCTGCTGGGAAAGGAAAAAGTCGAACACATGAAATATGTCTGAGTGTCACTGCCCCACATAGTAGCCAGACGGAGTTAGCAATATATTCTTTTATTACTAGCTGTAATCAGAAGCTGGAACCCCAGATGTGGGATGTTTGCTGTTAGTGTAATAGAAATTCACTCAGAGTCATTACACTCTGCAGATTTGATCTTGCCTGGTTTGCTGACACAGGGTTAACCAAGCTTGTCAGTTTCATGAAGCAACTTATCAGTAGAGATATCTCTAGCCAGTAGTACACTGTGCGTGCATGTGCACTTGAAATCTCACACCACAAGTCCAAAGAAATAGGTGTTTTCCCATCTATGAAAATACTCCTAAACTATAACCCATTTCTGTAATAGGTATTTCACTTGTTCATTGCAAACGCAAGTTCAGGTAGTAGTTAAACAAAGTAATGTAGAACAAAAGACATATAGAGTGCATAGAAAATTGAGTTACATCTCATTATGTGTTCCTGAGCTCACTGTAAATTAAATCATTCAAATGACATAAAGCAGCAGCTGATACACCAGGGATAATATTAGTCTAATTTACCCAGGAGTTGTTGCTACGATTCCCAGGCTGCACAGTGAAATGGTAGCTTAACACTTTGCAAGCTTATGCAATGACTTTCCATTATCTAATAAATTCAAGGTACAGTAACAAATGTTAAGATTACTTTCTTTACTCTCAAACTAATATACAATATATAAAACTGAAATACTAAATTTATGTAATGTTATGACAATGTTCTTAAAGGTAAAGGTAGTGGCACCTACCCTCCTGGATGAGGATATGTAATGTTATGACAATGTTCTTAAAGGTAAAGGTAGTGGCACCTACCCTCCTGGATGAGGTGGACTGCTGCTGCCCATGCTGTCTGCACTGCAAAGCACTAGTCCAGAGAGGAGGAGACAGTCCCAGGCCAGCCGGGTCCTGGTGCCTGCACAATGTATGCACACAAGTGGGACTGTGCATATGCAAAACACTGACTTCTTGGGACTACATCAGCAGCAGCCCCTAGAAGATGAGTAGGGCTGCAGCCAAAAGGCAGAGGACTGTCTTCCCACTGGAAGGAAGCTCTCTTTAATCGCAGCCCTTACTTGCAGTCCCGGGGGGTGAACACTCCTCCCCCAGGGACTGCATGTACTGTGTGTGATGGGCAGATAGTGCTTCCAATGGGAAGCCACTGCCAGTCACAGTATAGCCAGTGCAGTCACTGACTGCAAATGGTTCACTGAGGTGGCAGATTTTACTGAGGGGGGCTGCCTTTTCTCTACACATATATGTTACCCCATAAGTCGAGGATACGGATTATATGAAGCAGGTGCAAGTTGAAGATAACTCTCTGATGGATCAACCTTCTGCTTTTTCATTCAGCGGCAACTCCCGACTCAGACCACACCCTGGCATAAAGGTAAGGGTTCTTCCCCTAGACACAGTAAATGCACAGCCAGGCTTGCGCATGAATGGAATATTTAATTTAACTGACCCCAGCTGAGAGCTGAGATAGGGAAGCAAGATGTTAGTAATAAATGAAAGGAGATTTACACTTACATTAAGTTCACAATAAATTAAATGCAGTCTCACAGTCTCATCACTAATGAAAAACAAGCTGAAATATTTATTGTCTTTATACATTGGATATATAGTAATAAGGAAGCTATAAACTTATTAAATATATCACAGCCTATTCCTACATTACAAACTACAGAATGTTACTTTAAGATAGATACTATAAACAATGCAAAAATTGAGTAATCACAAAGCCTAACATAATATGGATTTTGCTAGCTTGCTAGGAATGTCCAGAATACTAGACAATGATGAAAACTCTCTAAATGACTTGAACATTGATAACCTGGGTCAGAGCCTTTCAATGCACCTTAGGGCCCTGAAAGTGTATACACAACTGGAAGTCAGATAGCAATTTTGCAGTGCTGATATGTAGAGAGGTAACCTAAACAATGTCTATTTCACAACAATGCTTGCTTATGGACATATGAATGTTTTTTATCTCACCAGTGTAGTAAGTACAGCTCTCACTTAGATGGGACTCTCAGAGGCTCGCTCTTTGCATGGAACTACAAGTCTCAGCCAGTCTGCTCACTTCAGTTTATTGCAGTCTCTCTAACTCAATTTCACTTCTGATCTTTCAGCAGATTTCTCTCATACTTTTTCTGCTCCTACAATACTCAGCCTTCCTTACATGTGACAGTGTGACAGATACTCAGTCCTCCTCTCAGACAACTCTCTTTTTGTGAGGGTATCATCAGGGTCATGATTTAACACCAGGCAGTTCTTCAACTGTCACTATTCCAACTGTTCTTTTTAAATCAACTTTATTTTAAACTGGCACTGGCCACTACGCCCTTATCCAAATTGGCTTTATTTTGGAGGGATTTGTCATCAGAACTGAATGTAAAGTATTAGTTTGCTATAGTGGGGTATTTTCTGCAGTTGGGAAGAGTCACAAAAGTTTGTGGACACCCACATATATACTGTATGTACCCTGGTGCTAAAGGATAACAATATGTGTAATAGAATTACTGCTTGTAACTTGTAGATCCCAAATAGCAAAAAACAATAGAAACAGACTGCTACAGACCTGGTCACAGAATTAAAGATAAAAAATTAAATATTAAGGTTTGCCTTAAAATATTATTTTTGTCTTTAATTCTGTGCCGTCGCTGTAGCAGTGCTATGTCTTTTTCACTAACCTCTCGTCTTCTATACCCTGCTGTATGTCCAACTATGCTTCTTTTACATATACTGTATATACCAGTGCTACCTAAAACTCAGTATTTACAAAACTCATCACATTCTTCCTTCCTGAGTTTGAAATGCCCCCAACCTCTCTCACTGTCATATTCTCTCATATCTTCCACACTCCATGCTTTAGTATTATCCTTGACAATGCCCTAAAATTTGATCTCTCTTGCAGTCCTGTCTGCTCTACTGTCACAATATTATTATTCAAATTTATCTTGTCCCACAAAGAACCAAAACTTTATTCCTTCTGTTATTCCTTCTGTCGTCTTCTCCCATCTGTAACTACTGCAAACGATCATGCCGATAGCCACATATGAAACTCCCTACAATGCCTAACCAGGCTCTCCTCAATCTTTAATGTTTTGTTGGCAAAATGATTGCAATAGAGGTTTGGTGGAGGTAGGAACATTAATGTGTCATCAATCTGAGGCAGCTCATTGCATATTATATATATGTTTCATAATGAACATGTGGCTATTGGAAATACTTATTATAATCACCCATATTGCGTCAAAAATACATAATTTTTATATATGTGCTTGCTGCAGCACTAAACATGATTTATCACATGCTTCTATGAAAACATACTACAGAAGCTTCTGAGCATTACTCAACCACTCTGATAATATCAGCCAGTAATTCAAAGAGTTGCATTACTGATCGCCAAACACATCTGTTTACCATTGCCCACTCCACTCCTACCTGGTACTGTTGCTGCTACTCCAATCACCACTAGATCCATCCTTTCTCCTTTGTCACATATTTGCCCCACTAGATTGTAAGCTCTCTTAAGTAGGGGCTTCACTATCTTCTGCCTGCTCATACTCATGTATCTTGATTGTCCTTGTTTTGCATATGTTGACACTGTTGTCAACAATTCGCTAAACAGATGAAATGGTATGCAAGAACCTGTGCACAACCCGAAGAGTGCCCTGGGACTCTAATACTATGGGGAACCCTCAATACCCAAGGAAAGTAGAAACAAGTGATTATAGTTATACTATATACATATTTTATTCTCTTTACATGTTGAAAAATTCTAACCATCTGTGAGAATATTAAATACCAAAGATAAGTAAAATTATTTATTTGTTTGTTTATTTAATTTCCCCTCACCCCAATTAGTGCCCAGGGCACAATATCACTATTGCACTAGTTGGCTAAACAGGTTTTTATTTAAAAAGAAACACTTTTTAAACCTTATGGAAATTTTCCCTTCAGTACATTACTGTTCTTGTTTCTTCCCTTGACACACAATGGACACATAATGGATATCAGCTCATCAGAGTACAGTACATATGGATTGTTTTGCATCAATATACAGTATGTACAGCTAAAACTGATTATTACAGCAATCTGGTGCACAAGCATTACATAAT
Organism: Taudactylus pleione; assembly: GCA_031769625.1. Classification (NCBI taxonomy): domain Eukaryota; kingdom Metazoa; phylum Chordata; class Amphibia; order Anura; family Myobatrachidae; genus Taudactylus; species Taudactylus pleione. The sequence continues at coordinate 2,534,272 of JAUIMM010000614.1, forward strand.
AGCTGACTATGTATACAGTCACACACCTCCTTCCAGTAAGTTAATCCTCAAATGGTTGAATTCAAGTTGTGATAGCCTGTGACTATTTAATTAACACTAAGGAGTATGATAAGGTGCATGCTGCATGCAGAGTTTGGTTTAAATCAATGAAGCTTGAGAGTGGGTTAGACCTTTACAGTAATTGTTTGTAATGCTACATTCATCATTTGCATGAGATGGGTATATTTGCAGCATACAACATGAAAGAAAAGTGCTTATTGTAGAATTTCCTTTGAGCTGTCAGTTAGATTCTCTTGCAAGATCCAACATTAATGTCTAGTTAGAACAATTGGATTTACTGCATAGCAGATATTAAATGTCCTTTAAAGCTTATTATGATTGTAAATGCATATAACTCCTAAACACAATCAGATCACCAACAAGGTTCTTTTTTTCAGCCCCTGTGAGCAGTAAGGAGGGATGCCTATAGAATATGAGGATCTTACAATAATTATTTACAACAATGCTATTTTTAAAGGATACCTCACAGCCCTGTATGCCACACAGAATGGAAGAGCGGGACTGCACCCTTCAATATTACACAGAATTGTGATATCAAGGCTGTCTGCAGACAACAGATTAAACTGCCTCCCTTGATAAACCCTGTACCTTGTCGCTTGTGATTGATTGGGTGAAATAAATCCATCAGTTTCCTGAAAAGGCAGCCAAGGTTTTAAAATGAATCCTCACCTTGTCCAAGTGAAAAAGTCAAAATTTAAAACAACTCAACTTGTCTCAGATAATGTAAAATCTAAAAAAAGGAATACAGAGCCACTGAATTTCCATCTGTGTCGGAGATAAAGAAAAAAATGTACTGCTATGTTTTACTCGTTGAGGCTGAAGTTGGAAAATCCCAAAATAAAGTCATAGGGGTATATTTATTAAAGTGTGGGTTTTTAGAAGTGGAGATGTTGCCCATAGCAACCAATCAGATTCTACTTAACATATATCTAGCACCTTCTAGAAGATAATAGCTAGAATCTGGTTGCTATGGGCAACGTCTCTATTTCTAAAAACCAGCACTTTAGTAAATATACCCCATACGTGTTACACAGCTGAGCAGGGAATATACTGACAGCCTATTAAAGAAGTCAGTTACCCTTAATTGTTTATCAGAGACTATTGATATATGTTAGTCCCGTTTTCTATCTATAGATTAGACTTGGAGTTGTTCACCATAATAGAACAAACATGGCGTATTGTTTATGTATAGGTACCGTATAATATTTGTGAAATAATGCTAGTAAGATTGTAGTAATATTTTAAGAAACTTAGCAGGTTCATCGCAATTTGTTAAGTCAAAGCTAAAAGAAAAGAAAAGGTAATACTGTACGTAACAGGCTTGTGGTATTTTACTTGCATAGTAATCAGCATTTCTACACTACAGCTCTAGGTCATTTGTTTTATTGATAACAGAATCCTATCTCTGTAGATAATGTATTTGCTCTGGTTTCTTCCCATACTCTAAAGACATATTGATGGGGTTAACTGGCTTCTGATGAAATTGACAGTTTACATTACTGAGCTACAGGGCCTGATTCAGCAATGATCACTACTACAAATGCAATAGCGATTACGCACGCAGTCTCAATACGAAGATATGCTAATCCATTGTGATCACTATGCCGTTGCAGCACTACATAAGGATGCCCACCTTACCTTACACACATCCGTAATGTTTAGTAAGCCTACAAAACCATCAGTAAAATTGAGTACCATCGCAGCCTCACGCACACTTGCACAAGCTCTGACCTTACTCAGAAATTACTAACCTCATTGCACACTGTGAGTACTCAAGCTGCGTATGGCATCGCAGTGTATAATTTATGCATGCCCATGCACTAGCATGCCTGCGTTTCGCCAACCACCTCCCGGTCACCACCCCCAAATGGTACTTCCTGTCAATCACTCTGAGATTGGTCTGCGTAGTCACTGCGATCGCATTCCCGAATGCAGTGGCTGGGTCATGCACGCAAATTGTGATGCGTATGCCTGCGCAGAACGCAACAATCAGCCGACTGCGTGCGTAATCGCAGTCTGAACAAGGTCCACTGTAAATAAAATGTAATAAAAGTAATTATTGTAATTTGTTTTATACAATAACATTTTTTTTTATAAAGAAATAAAAAACAATAGTGCTTATAAGTGAAACATCCACCAATAACCAACCACAAAAACAATCAACATTAATAAAGTACTGTACGCCAAACTATGTATTTTCTGAAACTATACATTTTTGACAATCCAAAAGTGATTTTAATGGTATTTTTCATAAAAATAAATCAAATTACAATGCTGAAACCTTGGGTCAGAAACGTTACTCCAATAAAATTGTTGGCAGGGTAACATTTATAAACCCTTGGTATCAAACAGAAAAATCACAAAATACAAAATGTATAGTATAATATTTGTCTAAGTTTACATATCTGAGCTGCAAGTGAAATGGCAAGATAAAAAGCAGCATAAAATCATTCTCATTTTAACAGATTAGTCACTTGGCACAGCTCTGGAATGGATGTGGATGGTATGAATTTAATTGTAATATGAAATCTGGCACTAACATGACTAGCATAGGTGGAAGGAGGATTAAATGTCAGGGTGGCTGTCATTTTTTGAAAAGTACAATTTGTCACCTGATAGAGTAACTGCTGTATGACCTGATGCCCCCCATATGTTTATAAATCATCATAGAATTCATTCATTTGCATAAGAAAGTATGTGAACTTTACCAAGTCCCTCTACTACTGTACTTGGAGAGTATTGCTATATACAGTATATATAATGGAAAGGGTGGGCCAAGGCAGAGTATTTTTAATAGCTTTTTTATTAGCATTTTTTTCTTTATTTAAATTTCATGTATCAATGCAGAGAGGTGACATTTGTAATATATGTAAAATAAACTGGCACTGCTACAGTATATTATCCCAATATATTAGGGGTGAGCGGGTTCGGATTTCTGAAATCCGAACCCCCCCGAGCCCCCCCGATCCGAGTCCGATCCGAGTCAGGCTCGACTTTTCCCGCCTGACTCGGATCTGAAATCGAGGCAAAACTTCATCATCCCGCCTTCCGAGTCTCGCGGGTTTTGGATCCTATATAAGGTACCCGCGTCTGCGCCATTTTCTCACTCGGCTGTGGACAGTGAAGAGGGAGGGTGGGAGTTAGGGCTGTGTAGTGTAGTGTAGTGTAGTGCTGCTGTTGTCCGCTACTTCAAAGTCCATAGGGGCTGGCTGTGTTGTGCTGTGCTGCTGTTGTTAATAGGGGCTGTGTCCACTACTTCAAAGTCCATAGGGGCTGGCTGGAATGTGTTGTGCAGTCAGTTCTCCATAGGGGCTGTGTCCACTCCAAAGTCCTGTGCAGTGTCCCAGTCCTAAAGCGGTGCTGTAGTGTTGTCCAGGGGGTGCTCTGTCCATCAGGGGTGCTCCCCCCAAGTGCTAAAAAAATAATATATTTTCTGTGTTTGTGAATTGAGTGCGCAGTAGCCGCACGTGCATCAACAAAGTAGTGCCAAGCGTGCGCCTGTGTCATAAGTAAAGGGCCGGCTGGCTTGACCATTAAAGGGTGCTGTAACCCCCAAAGTACACTCCAGTCCAAACCAAAAAAATAATTATTTTCTGTGTTTGTGAATTGTGTGCGCAGTAGCCGCACGTGCATCAACAAAGTAGTGCCAAGCGTGCGCCTGTGTCATAAGTAAAGGGCCGGCTGGTTGGACCGTTAAAGGGTGCTGTAACCCCAGAAAGTACACTCCAGTCCAAACCAAAAAAAAATTATTTTCTGTGTTTGTGAATTGTGTGCACAGTAGCCGCACGTGCATCAACAAAGTAGTGCCAAGCGTGCGCCTGTGTCATAAGTAAAGGGCTGGCTGGCTTGACCGTTAAGGGTGCTGTAACCCCCGAAAGTACACTCCAGTCCAAACCAAAAAAAAATTTATTTTCTGTGTTTGTGAATTGTGTGCGCAGTAGCCGCACGTGCATCAACAAAGTAGTGCCAAGCGTGCACCTGTGTCATAAGTAAAGTGCCGGCTGGCTTGACCGTTAAGGGTGCTGTAACCCCCGAAAGTACACTCCAGTCCAAACCAAAAAAAAAATTATTTTCTGTGTTTGTGAATTGTGTGCGCAGTAGCCGCACGTGCATCAATAAAGTAGTGCCAAGCGTGCGCCTGTGTCATAAGTAAAGGGCCGGCTGGCTTGACCGTTAAAGGGTGCTGTAACCCCCAAAGTACACTCCAGTCCAAACCAAAAAAAAAATTATTTTCTGTGTTTGTGAATTGAGTGCGCAGTAGCCGCACGTGCATCAACAAAGTAGTGCCAAGCGTGCGCCTGTGTCAAAGTAAAGGGCCGGCTGGCTTGACCATTAAAGGGTGCTGTAACCCCCAAAGTACACTCCAGTCCAAACCAAAAAAAAAATTATTTTCTGTGTTTGTGAATTGTGTGCGCAGTAGCCGCACGTGCATCAACAAAGTAGTGCCAAGCGTGCGCCTGTGTCATAAGTAAAGGGCTGGCTGGCTTGACCGTTAAGGGTGCTGTAACCCCCGAAAGTACACTCCAGTCCAAACCAAAAAAAATATTATTTTCTGTGTTTGTGAATTGTGTGCGCGGTAGCCGCACGTGCATCAACAAAGTAGTGCCAAGCGTGCGCCTGTGTCATAAGTAAAGGGCCGGCTGGCTTGACTGTTAAGGGTGCTGTAACCCCCGAAAGTACACTCCAGTCCAAACCAAAAAAAAAAATATTTTCTGTGTTTGTGAATTGTGTGCGCAGTAGCCGCACGTGCATCAACAAAGTAGTGCCAAGCGTGCGCCTGTGTCATAAGTAAAGGGCCGGCTGGCTTGACCGTTAAGGGTGCTGTAACCCCCGAAAGTACACTCCAGTCCAAACCAAAAAAAAAATTATTTTCTGTGTTTGTGAATTGTGTGCGCCGTAGCCGCACGTGCATCAACAAAGTAGTGCCAAGCGTGCGCCTGTGTCATAAGTAAAGGGCCGGCTGGCTTGACCGTTAAAGGGTGCTGTAACCCCCAAAGTACACTCCAGTCCAAACCAAAAAAAAAAATTATTTTCTGTGTTTGTGAATTGTGTGCACAGTAGCAGCACGTGCATCAACAAAGTAGTGCCAAGCGTGCGCCTGTGTCATAAGTAAAGGGCCGGCTGGCTTGACCGTTAAGGGTGCTGTAACCCCCGAAAGTACACTCCAGTCCAAACCAAAAAAAAATTATTTTCTATGTTTGTGAATTGTGTGCGCAGTAGCGGCACGTGCATCAACAAAGTAGTGCCAAGCGTGCGCCTGTGTCATAAGTAAAGGGCCGGCTGGCTTGACCGTTAAAGGGTGCTGTAACCCCCAAAGTACACTCCAGTCCAAACCAAAAAAAAAATTATTTTCTGTGTTTGTGAATTGTGTGCGCAGTAGCCGCACGTGCATCAACAAAGTAGTGCCAAGCGTGCGCCTGTGTCATAAGTAAAGGGCCGGCTGGCTTGATCGTTAAGGGTGCTGTAACCCCCAAAGTACACTCCAGTCCAAACCAAAAAAAAAATTATTTTCTGTGTTTTGCCGCACGTATATATCAAATCGATATAACATAAATGGAGGACCAAACTTTCTCAGATAAAAATAAAATAGAGAAAGATCAAGAGCCACTTCCTCCTAGTGCTGAAGCTGCTGCCACTAGTCATGACATTGACGATAACATGCCATCAACGTTGTCTGCCAAGGCCGATGCCCAATGTCATAGTAGAGGGCACATACAATCCCAAATGGCAAAGTTCAGGAAAATGACCTTGAAAAAGACATTTAAATCAGCTGAAGAGAAACGTAAACTTGCCAATATGCCATTTACGACACGGAGTGGCATGGAACGGCCAAGGTCGATCCCTAGTATGTTCATGACGAGTGGTTCAGCTTCACATGACGATGGAAGCCCTCCTCCCACTAAAAAAATCAAAAGAGTTAAGCTGGCAAAAGCACAGCGAAGAACTGTGCTTTCTAAGAAGATATCACAAATCCCCAAGGAGAGTCCAAGTGTGGTGGTGGTTGCGATGCCTGACCTTCCCAGCACTGGACGGGAAGAGGTGGCTCTTTCCACCATTTGCACGCCCCCTGCAAGTGCTGAAAGGAGCACCCACAGTCCACTTGCTGATATGCAAATTGAAGATGTCACTTTTGAAGTACAACAGGATGAGGATACTGGTGTAGCTGGCGCTGAGGAGGAAGTTGGCGAGGAGGATTCTGATGGTGATGTGGTTTGTTTAAATCAGGCTCCGGGGGAGACAGTTGTTGTCCGTGGGATGAAAAAGCCCATCACGGTCATGCCTGGGCAGAAGACCAAACATTCCACCTCTTTGGTCTGGCAATATTTCTATCCAAATCCGGACAACAACTGTCTTGCCATATGTACCATATGTAAAGGTGAAATAAGTAGGGGTAGGGACGTCAACCACCTAGGAACATCCTCCCTTATACGGCACCTGCAGTGCGTTCATAAAAAGTTACTGTCAAGTTCAGAAACCTTGGCTAAGACCGTAAGCAGTCCAGGGACACCTAAATCCCGTTGTCCTGTTGTATCCAAGCGCCTGCAAACCACACCGTCAACTCCCTCCTCATCAATTTCCTCCTTAGTCAGGATCGGAAGTTGTCCTGCAGGCCATGTCACTGGCATGACTGACTCTCCTATCCGGGATTCCTCCGGAGGATCCTGCATTGCTACGCCTACTGCTGCCGCTGCTGCTGTTGCTGCTGCTGGGAGTCGTTCATCATCCCAGAGAGGAAGTAGGAACACCACTACTTTTACTAAACAATTGACCCTCCAACAGTCCTTAGCGAGGAGGATGAAGTACGACAGCAGTCATCCTGAAGCAAAACGTATAACTGAGGCCTTGACTGCTATGTTGGTGTTAGACGTGCGTCCGGTATCCACCATTAGTGCAGTGGGATTTAGACAATTGATGGAGGTAGTGTGTCCCCGGTTCCAAATCCCGTCTGGATTCAACTTCACTAGGCAGGCAATACCGAGACTGTACAGAAACGTCAGAAAAAGTGTCCTCAGTGTCCTGAAAAATGCCGTTGTACACAATGTCCACTTAACCACGGACATGTGGACAAGTGGAACAGGGCAGACTAAGGACTATATGACTGTGACAGCCCACTGGGTAGATGTATCACCTTACGCAGCAACAGCAGCAGCGTCACCAGTAGCAGCATCTCAGAAACGCCAGCTCGTTACAAGGCAGGCTACGCTGTGTATCACCGGTTTCAGTAAGAGGCACACCGCCGACAACCTCTTAGAGAAACTGAGGGAAATCATCGCCCAGTGGCTTACCCCACTTAGACTCTCCTGGGGATTTGTGATATCTGACAACGCCACCAATATTGTGCGGGCATTACATCTGGGCAAATTCCAGCACGTCCCATGTTTTGCTCACACAATAAACTTGGTGGTGCAGAATTTTCTGAAAAGCGACAGGGGCGTGCAGGAGACGCTTTGGGTGGCCCGAAAAATTTCTGGCCACTTTCGCCATTCAGCGACTGCGTGCCGAAGACTGGAGCGCCAGCAAACACTCTTGAACCTGCCCCGCCATCACCTGAAGAGGTTGTGATGTGGTGGAACTCAACCCTCTATATGCTTCAGAGGATGGAGGAGCAGCAAAAGGCCATACAAGCCTATACATCCACCTATGACATAGGCAAAGGAGGGGGTATGCACCTGACTCAAGCGCAGTGGAGAATGATTTCCATGTTGTGCAAGGTTCTCCAGCCCTTCGAACTTGCCACACATGAAGTCAGTTCAGACACAGCCAGCTTGAGTCAGGTCATTCCCCTCATCAGGCTTTTGCAGAAGCAGCTGGAGAAAGTGAAGGAGGAGCTAAGACGGAGCGATTCCGCTCGGCATGTGGGACTTGTGGATGAAGCCCTTCATTTGCTTTGCCAGGATTCCAGGGTGGTCAATCTGTTGAAATCAGACCACTACATTTTGGCCACCGTGCTTGATCCTAGGTTTAAAGCCTATGTGGTGTCTCTCTTTCCGGCCGACACAAGCCTGCAGAGGTGCAAAGACCTGCTGCTGAACACACTGTCAGCTGAAGCGGAACGTGACACGTCAACGGCTCCTTCTTCATTTTCTCCCGCAACTGGGGCTGCCAGGAAAAAACTTAGGTATCCTAAGCAACCCGCTGGCGGTGATGCAGGGCAGGCAGGACCAAGTTTGGACATCTGGTCCGGACTGAAGGACCTGGCAACAATTTCTGACATGTCTACTGTCATTGCATATGATACTGTCACCATTGACAGAATGGTGGAGGATTACATCGGTGACAGCATCCAAGAAGGCTTGTCAGACAGTCCATACCTGTACTGGCAGGAAAAAGAGGCAATTTGGAGGCCCCTGTACAAACTGGCTCTATTTTACCTGAGTTGCCCCCCCTCCAGTGTGTACTCCGAAAGAGTGTTTAGTGCAGCTGGGAACCTTGTCAGCGAAAGGCGTAGGAGGTTGCTTCCACAGAATGTGGAGAAGATGATGTTCATCAAAATGAATTATCAGCTCTTCCAGGGAGACCAGCCTCCAGAAGGTACAGAGGGACCTGTGGTGGTGGATTCAAGTGGGGACGAGTTAATACTTTGTGAGGATGAGGATGTACACACTGAAGAGGGTGAGGAATCAGTGGATGAGGAGGATGAGGATGACATCTTGCCTCCGTAGAGCCAGTTTGTGCAGGGACACATTAATTGCCAGCTTGTTTTGTGGGGGCCCAAACGAACCAATCATTTCAGCCACAGTTGTGTGGCAGACCCTGGCGCTGAAATGATTGATTTGTTAAAGTGTGCATGTCCTGTTTATACAACATAAGGGTGGGTGGGAGGGCCCAAGGACAATTCCATCTTGCACTTCTTTTTTTTCTTTGCATTATGTACAGTTTGGGGCCTAGTTTTTCTAACTGCCATCCTGTCTGCCACTGCAGTGTCACTCCTAGATGGGTCACGTGTTTGTGCCGCCCACTCGTGTCGCTTAGCATAGTCATCCAGCTACCTCGGTGCAACCTTTTGGACATAAAAACACTATTGTGAGGTGTGAGGTGTTCAGAATAGACTGGAAATGAGTGGAAATTAAGGTTATTGAGGTTAATAATAGCATAGGAGCAGAAAAACCTACAAATTCTGTGATTTTAGCTGTTTTTATGCTTTTTTTAAAAAAAATACAGATCCAAAACACAAAACCCAGAACCCAAAACACGGAAGGGTGGTTTTGGCAAAACCAATCCAGATCCAAAACACGAAGAAAGATCCAGATCCAAAACCAAAACACAAAACACAAAAAGTGGCCGGTGCACACCCCTACAATATATAAGGTAACATGCTTTGTTTATTTCCTACTGTAGGACTATTGGACTTACAGTTACTAGCTCTGAGGAAGAGTATACAGTATCATGGCAAACATTTACTTCTTGTTTATGTTATCAATGCTAATGATAAGATCAAAGAGCATGATGGAAATCATATGCAATTAAATGATGCCATGAAGGTTCCCTGCAATGGGTTGGGTACAGGATCCCAGTGGTCAGTATGTCATCAGTCAGAATACCGACAGCGCCATCCCGACACTCAGAATCCCGATGCTCAAAGGTAAATTGCCTAACCCCTAACCCTCCTTTTAACCCTAACCAACCTTTTTCATTAATCCTAATCCTATACCCCCTCAGCCTAACCCAAACGTTCCCCCCTAACCCTAACCCCCCATGAAGCCTAACCCTAACCCTCATCCTAGAGCCTAAACCTAACCCTCCCCCTAACCTTAATACATACCATTGGGATGCTGGCGGCCGGGCTTCAGGCAGCGGAATTCCAACTGATGTTGAGATTCAGGCACTGGTATTATGAGTGCCGGCATCCCAACTGGTGGGTTGTAAACTACTTCCCCCTGCAATAGCCCAGAATGACCAATACACAATGTAGAGATCATCTTAATCAAAAAATTATATACACACCTAGTAAACAGTATACATACAAAGAACATTTTACTAATCACTGTACAACAGATCATTCTTGTGCCCACAATAGATCAATGGTCAAAACACAATATACACTCATAGCTACTTACTCAAGGATAATCCTGTTCTATAAAATGCAGACCATCACAAATCTCTGGTACTTTCGCAATGCAGGTCTCCCAAAACTCTAGTGATGATACAGTGCAGATCCCTAAAACTTCTAGTGAATTTATAATACATAAGACACCCAAATCCCTGGAGGTTTTAATATATAGTCCCCAGACTATGATGTCTTCATAATACAGGCCCCACATTTGCAGATTTTGGTGATAAACTCAGATCCCAGTGTACTGGATAAGTTTGGCTGAACTGGGACTCTCTAATATACAGTAGATGCTTCAGAGAAGGCAATTAACATGCTGTGAACCATTTCCTGCATACAACATCACACATCGCAACTGTGCAACAACACAAGTCATGGCTGCAGCTAGTGGCTGAGAGGAAGGCAGGTGCAAAATAACTTATATCAGCTTAGAGGGTAGATCTGTCCACAACCTGTCCTGGCCTTTTCCAACATTGAAGAAATGTTGGAACTTGCTAATTCTGGGGCTTAAGCAGAGCTACAGTAGGTGTAAAGCAAAAAAATGAGCAAAAATTAGCAAATTTGCACCTTGGCAAAACCACATTGCACTGCATATTTGCAAAACTTTTAATAAGCAGACATGTATAGCTGTAAAAGGGATACATTGCATACACCACAGGGGATACCATTGCTTAGAATACCAGCGCCAGAATCCCAACACCTGTCAGAATCCCGGCGCTGACATCCTGACTACCGGCATCCCAAAGGTAAGTAGCGGCATTGGCAGGAGGGTTAGGGGCTAGGGTTAGGCACCTGGGGGAGAGATAGTATTAGGCACTGAGGTGAGGGTTAGGTTTAGGGTGTGGGGAGGGGAAGGTTGCAATTAGGCACTAAGGGGGAGGTTAGTTTCAGGCACCAGGGTGGGAGGGTTAGGTTAGGGAGAGGGGGTGGGTTAGGAATCGGATACTTACCCAAACTCAAAAAGATTACTATGCTACGCACAGAAAGATGTGGGTTCAGCCAAAAGGCTGAGACCAAGCACCAATGTATCTGTTATGTGTTAATAAAATAAATAGATATAATTAATATAATATGAAAAAATTTATAAAATGAAATAAAATGTAATCAAGATAAAAAATGAAAATAAAGAAATTTTTAAAAAAATTATATATATATATATATATATATATATATATATATCACACATATACAGGAACCGGCACTCTATTGGCAGCTGACACCAACTATAACTGGCTGGGGTGCCTTCCTCTATGGTGACAGAGATCCATACATACTCCAGTAAGAATAAACAGGCGTCACTCCCAGACTGCTGTGCAAAACGAGTGTATTGACAGATCGACGTTTCGGGGCCTTTCACCCCTACATCAGGACATGACCTGATGAAGGGGTGAAAGGCCCCGAAACGTCGATCTGTCAATACACTCGTTTTGCACAGCAGTCTGGGAGTGACGCCTGTTTATTCTTACTGGTATATATATATATATATATATATATATATATATATATATATGGAATAAAACAAATAAATAAACACAAACTTTGCAACAGCATTATATATAGTGGGTTAAAAGAGGTGGTTAATCATTACAGTATGTTTATAGCCTATTTAGGAATAAGTGGTGCAGCGATGGGCAGTTCGGTGACTATGTTCTTATAGCTGATTATTCTTCACCCCAGTGGGGCTATAGATGTTGTTAACTGTCCCTACCTGCAGATGGTGTTCCTCTTCTTCCCCGTGGTGCTGGTGATATGCGGTCAGGACTTAGTCAGGTAGTCCGACAAAGGTGGAGGCATCGTCATCCAAGATAGAGAAAACTGACCTTTTCCTGAGTTTGTGCTACCTGACTGAGAATGGAACCTGCACACATATTAAATGAAGAACTTATTATAGTAACTATGAATAAATGTGCAGAACTGCTGACATTCTCAAACCCCCTCCACCGATATTGCCCCATACACATCACTTATTTCACACATTATGCCACACTGCAGTCTCCAAACATTATATCACACTGTGGTGCATCCACATTATGCCACACTGTAGTGCCCACACATTATGGCACACTGTAGTGGCGCAACATTATACCACAGTGTACTCACAAGAAGTCCCAGCCAGCAGAGCAGCAGTCACAGCCTCACCATCAGACACTCCCATGAGGTTGCACTGCTGCTGATCACCACAGATTAGAGGAGCATGTTATGACTCCTCCAATCACATGCTCTACTAACCTGTGGGGATCAGCAGCAGTGCAGTCTCATGGGAGTGACTCATTGTGAGCCTGCGACTGCTACTCTGCCGGCTGACTGAGGTGGCTGTGACTTCTTGTGAGTACACTGTTGTATAATGTGTGGGCACTGCAGTGTAGCATATTGTGGATGCACTACAGTGTGATTTATGGAAGCACTACAGTGTGATATAATGCGTAGACACTGCAGTGTGGCATAATGTATGAAATAAGTGTTGTGGATGGGGCAGTATCGGTGGTGGGGAGTTGGGAATGTCAGCAGTTTTGCACTTTTATTCACATGATCCTCTAACCCCTTTGCAGAGTCTCATGGAATTACCCAGTACTGCAGTGTCAACTGCAGTGTGCCCTGTGCTCTGTGTGTAGCTGCCGGTTGGTTCAGTCACAGCCTTGATGATTGCCCGGCAAGCAGATGCACTGAAAACTGCACCCTGTTATAGTGAATGATGCCATAGGCCCTCCCCCTCCCATTAAAGAGAGCATGGCTGCAAATCTTTGTGGCCCACCGGGGATTTCTCAGACTCCCCGGTGGCTCAGTCCAAGCCTGCATCTATCTACTATTATAAACTGCATCTCACAGCTTCAGCAGCATATGACATAGATTCTGTGTGAGTGTCACTCTAGGATACTAGCATTCATGTAGACTCAACATGGGGTAGCAATGAAAGTCTTACATTTGTACTGTATGCTGTTAGCTTTTACTGTTGCTAACAAACCACTTTATTGGACAAAGACTTCACATATTGGACAGGCTGTCTTAGAAGTAGCATCCAATTAGCAGCTAATAAATTTGATTTCCTCTGTCCAAATAGTTTCTCTGACAATGGGATAGAATATAAAACAGGTCATTCTTTGCTTTCTTGGTGTTCTCGCTCATATATTTCTTGAACAGTCTAAATGAGACCTTACAATTGATCACACACTTAATTCAACAGCATTTATGCCTCAAAGGAAAATCAAAATTGACAACTACCACTTATTTATAATGTATCAACTTCTGTTTTATGGTATAGTCTACAGTTTGTTTCCAACTGTGACTCAACTTTTTCCAATATTCCATCTCTTACTGTATCTGCAGTATACACCTTTCTACAGACCTATCAAATTTGTATTTATTCACTTTATATGTAATTTAATATGAGTTCAACTTTACTAAAAATTAAAAAAATCTATTTTCAACTTAATTTCCCTGTGTCTCATTACAGATCTCATTAAAGATCTTATTTACAGTAACAACACGAAATAAAATAAGCTTTTGCCTGACAAGCAAAAACAACTCATCTTATCCTCTATCTCCGTAACAAATAAACATCCTTGTTTGTGACGCCTTATCAAAAGACATAGGTCACCTTGACTTCATTAACTTTAAACCAGTGTCTCAACAAAGAACGCCTTCTGCATTTTTACTTAATGTGAAATTAATGTTTTCTCTACAAATAGGGATAGCATTAACTCTTGGTTTTATTAATATGTTATTATACGTTGTAATGACAGCACTTCTGGGATTTACTTGAAAAGGAATGCTTGATTTATGATTCATATATTAGCTATCTCCACAATTGTCTGAAGAAGACTAATGAGATTATGTGACTGCAATGGAGTGACAATTTTATTATTTTTGTATTATTCTTTTCTAAATTGTATGTCTTAATTGCTGAGTTGAGAATTAAATATGATAGAACAAGTCTTGACGAATCCTCTATAGAATTAAATATTATAAGATGATTTTACATGACCCTGATGCAATTACAGATGTATCACTTCTGCAGAAGTAACAACAATGTAATAATAGATGTATGTTTATAGAACATTGAGCAGTTGCAAAGTGTTTTCTAATTGTGTCATCCTGGAATTCATGCAACATTTGCAAATCTAATGCAGATGCTGCTTGTTAGATTTTGAAAGATATATTATAGTCTACATACTGTATGGGACAATCTAAGCTCTTGTCCTGTCAACCCAATAATTTAGAGTTTTAGAGAATAATAATAAATGCAATCTTTCTAGTAACCCCCAACTTAATTTTATATCAGCTGACAACTATTGATGATTGATATAGATGTTAATATTATTAATCAATATGAGATCAGGATGAACCTAATGACATACATTGCATATTGCTTCTTCTTAATTAATAGTTTAAGTCTGCACACCATTCAGATATGCTTATAAACATTAGCCTATATAGGAATATTAGATGTCCTACTAGTGCTTGTGAACTTTAGCATACATACATAATCTACAAGAATGTTTTCAGAGGTAAACACCAAGCCAAGGACAATCTACATTATCTGCCCCATTCTATTATATATGTATCCTAACCTCCGGCACCCCCCACCACCCCATTGATAACCACGGGCCGGGGACCAGGTTCGGGCTGTGAGGCCATGCCCCTTCACCAAGGCCACACCCCTCCCTGAAGGCAACACCCCATTTTCAGCTGCCCCAGACATATGGCATCCCTTACCACGGGAAGGGATTCCACTGCTAAGAATATTGTCATAACAGTCTAATGTTACTGCCCGGTTGTCAATTCTGGACCTCTCCAGGAGCTTCATGTGCTTTCTATCCTGTGAGATAAAGTTTTTTTGACTCTGGGAGATACCAGATTCTGATAAGTGACTCAGTATTTGTGGGGTAAGATCCAAATGCATATGTACTGATTATGATGAAATATTGAACATGAACAGATGCATGCATGTATCTGTTTACATGTTATAACTACACTACTATATACTGTTTTAGAAATTCTGTACTATTGTTTTGCTATAAGAGGGCAGAGGGTAGGCCCTCTGCCCTCTTGTACTTCTCTTAATGTTTCATTTCATCTACTCCTTACTACCCACTAGCGCGCCTAACACTGTTGCTTATGCCGTGTTGGTTATTTGAGTGTTATGATCACCAATATACAGATGTGTCCTGTTACATCTTTGCCGATTGTGTTACAAACATGCTCATGCATTGCACCATGTGATTACCCGCAGCAGCATACACTACACACTGTGATCATACCATGCATTCTTATGGCAGCGTGGGTATCAGCTCGGGGGCACACGCTTTGCGTGGTGTGATTTGCTGCATGTGCAGCAAATATGTAGCAGGACACATCTGTAGCAATGAATATAAACCATGTCCTTGTCCTGCATTGTATTGTACTGTAAGTCACTGGTTTCTTGTTTACTTATATGTTTATGAATATTTTTTTTGTTCACTTATTTGTTTATGTAATTTGTAAGGCAATTCGGAACACTTGTGGCTCCATATAAATAAACAATAATAATAATATACTACACTTCTTTGCATCTGCATGTTTTGTTCTGACTCACATCTCTCAATTATGGGTAGAGGTTTCCACCTAGAGGTTCTTTGATAGCCCGCATGTGTATAGCGTGGATTAAACAATGTTTTGTGGTTTTGTGATTGGTTGTTTATGTACTGTATTGAAATACCTGTCTCAGGGATATAGGTTAGTTAAGTGGAGTCGATATTTAATTTAGAAGATATCTATCTCAGGGAGATAAGTATATATTACCTTCCCACCGGACATGGAGTTAATAATCTATTAAAATAGAGGCAACCTGGTGTCACGTTCAGGCTATGCTGACCCTCTACTGAGGTATTGGAAGATGTGGACCCAGGTTGGGGTAGGAACAGGAGATGAGGTGCCTGGATAAATTACTTCCTCATCCACTAGTACCGTATGTTGGCTAGACCTAACCGAAGGTGCGGAGTTTAACCACTTTCAATTTATCGCTATACCACTGTAGTATCTACCATTATTTCACACCTATAAATTTTAAAGAAAACTTTATTCTAATTTTAAAGTCCTGCAACTTTAACAGCTCCAAACTCTTTTTTTAAAATATACTATTGTAGTTGTACCTTTACATCTAGCAGCACTGTTCTTCCTTTTATCTGTTTTTTAGATGTTTTAACTGTACTGTTCCTTTATCTCATGCTCATCACTACTACTGCCATTTTTCCTCCCCCCAATTCCCTCATCTACATGTCTCTTTTTTCTTCCACTCCTCCTCTACCAGCAGTTCTCACCTCTTTCCTCCATCCAAAGTCTCCTCAATCTTCTCCTCCCCCTCTTTCCTCTCATTTGTCTCCCTTCATTCCATCTATTACTCTCCACCACATCTCCCATTACTCCATTATCATTCACTTCTCTTACACCATGGTCCTGCTACACCTCCACTAAGCTCTGCACCCTCCCTTATTTTCAAGTCACCTCTCTTTTCCTCCACCAAAACCACAGTAAACCTCCACCTTGCCCACCACCCTACCTCATTCTGAAGTCCGCCACTTACCCACACTTTCCTCATCACCTGCTCTAAATCAATCTCACCTCCACACTACAGCAACCCTAATAATCTCATTCTCTTCTCTCCTATTAACTCTGTCCCTTTCTCCTGTGCCTTCTGGAAAGCCAGATCTGTCTATAATAAACAGGCCCTCATCCATGACAGCTTGATCTCCAACTCCCTGAATCTCCTAGCCATCACCAAATCCTTGATTTACCCACCTGACACCACTTCTCCTGCAGCTATCTTCTTTGGGGGCCTCACATTCTTTCACACTCTCTGGCCTGGAGCTTGCCACATTGTTGGTGTTGGGGTACATCTATCATCTGGTCACTTCCACCAACTCTTACCTTCTAAACTCTCCATTACATTCAATGCTCATGATATTCACCTCTTCCAACTTCTTCGAGCAGCTGCCTTTTTTTGTCCCCCTGGCCATAGCTCAAAATTCCTTGATAACTTTGCATCTTAGGTCCTAATCTTCAAAAGGGCTCTCATGACCCATTTCTTCCTCAAAGCTTTTCAGCGCTCATCCTAACCCAATACTACATGCTCCTTCCTCATTATCTAGCTCATCTGTGTCACCCCTGTTTATCTGCCACTCCCCTTTAGAATGTAAGCTCTCATGAGCAGGGCCCTCTTCCCTCACGTGCTTCTCCTTGACTTACATATACTTTCATCTACTGCTAACACCCCACAATGACACCAAATACTTCATTACTGACACACAGCTGCTTATTTAATAGTTATGCACCAATGTTTATAAACCTTGTATTTGTCCCTCGTTGTTTGTACTGTTAATAACTGTTTTTCTTGTGTTCTCATTTGTTTATGTACTTTGTAAGGTGCTGCAGAATCCTTGTGGCACCATATAAACAAAGGATAATAATAACAATAATAATAATAATAATAATAATAATAATAATAATAATAATATGCACCAATAAGTTGTATTTCTATATTTTAATATAATTTTGTGCCTCAGAGTATATTGACATAGAATCATGAAATGTGGCAAAGGTTAATGGGCTTTATTCAGAGGCGACCGTACGGTCTACGACCGCACGGCCTCCTCGATGTTTGTTCTTGCGCATGCGTGAGACCCGCTATGACCGACAGTGCCGGTCGTAGCAGGTCTCTTTCCAAAGGGGGCGAGCTGTTGATGTTGATTGACAGCTCGCCCCGTTTGGAAGGCGGGCCGGGGGGTGGCAGCCCAAACAGAGGCGTTCCCATGGGAACGCCTGCCATTTGGGGGAGGCCCCACTGACATCACTAGTGATGTCAGTGGAGAGCTTCAGGCTCTGAAAGAGCCAGAAGCTCTCCAGGGCTTACGTCAAGTGAGACCCTACCCTAGGGTCTCATCGTAAGCCCCGATGGTCGCGATGGTCTAAGACCATCGCGACCATCACCCTAGCAGTCGTCAGAACCCACAGTCTAATGACCGAAATAGAGGCGGACGGTCAGGATGCAAGCGGCCGCCCAGTTTCTGAGTGACCACTTGCATCCTCCAACCGCTTCTGAATGAGGGCCAATATGTGTAAACAAAGAAACAAAATACTTCAACCAAACTAATGCTTAGGGCAGCAGATGCCACTTGTAATATGGCAGTTACACCCATAGGAGACAATGCCCTAACAGGGTGTGGGCCCACAAGAGCCAGGAATGCAATGAAAGATGCTGTTTGTTTAATCTGTTATGGGAAGGGACATTTTGCTAGGATCTGCAGAAATCATACCCTCCCACTCCCTTCCCTCCCCAGGACACTGAATCAGAAGAGGATTTAACACAATAACTGGAACAGCCAGCATCCCTGTGCCCCCTCATCCCTTGCACTGGTTCAGAGCCAACTATAAAAATGAACATTAACAGGAGGGACTACCCTTTCTAGTGGATATAGCAGCTGTAAGAATATTGATAGCATGTCCCTCAACACTCTCCTTATCAGAAAAATACAGTAAAGACAGTAGTTGTAGAAAATAATACTTGTTTAGCAATAAAGTAACTTATATGTTAATATGACCATCTACCATTTTCGAAAAGCACAGTGGGCATGGCTGGAGTTTTGTACAGATCTTGAGGGTGGTTAACTCTAGTCCAGCCCAAATTTCCTGTTGTTCCCAACCCAGCTACTATTTTGATTCAGATACCACCCAGCAGCATGCACCTCTTAGTGATAGATTTCTGTTCCTTTTTATCTCTGAGCACATACACCAGGACAGTCAATATTTTTTGCTTTTATTTACAAAGGTGTTCAATATACCTAGAGCAGGTTGCCTTATGATTTCACTGATATAGCCAGGCTTAAAGTTGTAACTTAACCTATTTTGTTTTCTACCCTTGTTCAGTATGTCAAAGATCTTCTGCTTTGTACTCCATTGAAGCAGGCCTCATTGCAGGATACATAAGAATTGCTCACCTCCTTGCCACACAACGGGCATAAAGCATCCAGACACTATACACTTCAAGTGTTACACATATAGGGCACTGCCTATCCCCAGGTACCCTCATTTTTTGACGATTTTTCTTGATTTCACCATACACAAGATGCACACACATTTTTATCAATTATTGGATCCTCCTTTCCCTACACATCTCAGCTTTTGCGCCTATTTCACTGTTTTCACATTTACATGTACTGTATATTCCTCTTTTGTGTATTTGATTGCATTATTTCATAATCAACGATTTAAGTTTATAATTTTTATATTGTACCTCCCAGGTCTCTTCGACTTGTCTGGTACTACTTGCTCAGTATTTCTTTAGCAATTCACTCCAATTGTTATCTTTTCTCACTATTTAAATATTAAACATCACTTTATTGGTTATTATATTTTTTTCATTTTCCTATTTAATTATATATATTCTTATAATACAAAGAATTATTTTTTCTTTATGTGTCTTCATACCTCACTTCATTATTTTTGCTTCATTTTTATTTTTCATTAAGATTTGTCTATACTTATAATTTATTGGTCATTATTCCCTAATATATTTTTATGTATATTTTTATAAATTTTTTATTTTTTTATTTGTCATATTTATTTAATTTATTTTATTTCCAGCCTAATCCATCTATCTGCAGCATTGCACATTTTTTCCAGGATGCACAGTAGTTTCTGCACAAAATGAAAGTGATGACTTACTGTCTGTTTATGTATGCTAATTCGTTCAGCCTGAACACATGTTGGAACACACGGATAGAGAATGATTGGCTAGTTCATAGCCTGTGCTTATATGCTGCTTTTGCAGTCACTCTCATACCAAGCTCGCTGATTGAACATTAAATCCTCATTTAATAGTTTGCTCATATTTATACTTCCTTGGTCTATACTTTTAGCTAACTGTGTTGTTGTATCTAATATACTTTGTTTCCAGCCAAATCTGTCCATCCGTAGCACTGTGCATTCTTTCCTGTATGCACAGTAGTCTCTACACATTGAGAGAGCGATGACTCATTGTGTGTGTACATATGCTAATCTTTTCAACCTGAACACATGTTTGAGCACATGGGCAGAGATTGATTGGCTAGCTCATAGCCTGTGCTCATAGGCTTCATTAGCAGTCACTCGCATATTATGCTTGCTGATTGGACATCAGCTCCTTATCTAGCAGTAAGCAGTAGCATTTCCTGGTGATCAGGTGACCAAGCCTTCCCGGCAAAACGCGCGTCCGTTCCAGTGCTCAAAGCAGCAAGGACCTCATACGCACCTCACTGCAGCCCTACAGAAATAAGACTTTACCTACAGGTATCTTTCTATCGCTCTATAAGTACTCTCTCATCTGAGTCCCTAGCGCTTGACTCCCCCTGCAATGCCAATTGGTATCAGGGGAGAGACGCAGCTATTATCTCAGACAGCAGAAGCGCTGTCTGTTGTTTCATCTGGAATATACGCTGCTGTCATTCTCTCATTCCCTATTTGATCCAGAGAAGGGATAGAAGAAATGACGCTGCGTCCATTTATTCCAGATCTTACTTTTTTCATTACCATCTCTGGTTTAGGCATTTGATATCCTCATATAATAACCAATTATGACTGTGATTTTTTTATGTCATATATAAATGGATGCAGAATTACGATACAGTACACCTAAACTAGTAAAGTCATTACTGCGACCTTATGTGATTTCACTAACCCTATTCTTTAATCAGGTGACAGAGACTCTTCATTTGTATGCTGACTCAATATGTTTATTGACACCTTATAATTACTCACCTTTATTGTGCCTATAACTTGGGTGTAATTTTTTATTTACCCCATATTATCTCAACGTGGTATATGTCATAAAACCCACATTTAGAATCCTAGCACTGTTTAAAAAGGTGGTTATATGTGTCATTTGTCCTATATGATGAATAAGAACTATTGAATGTGTTTTCTCAACTACATTATCTTACCTGTATTTTTGATTTTGCTAAAAGTAGCTCACCAGGATGCACACAATTGAGCGTACTTACACTTATCTAGGTTCCCCTATTAAGATGTATTGAATCATTACAATTGTACTTAAATCTTTAAGTTGGTCTGTCTAGTTTCTCTGTGAACTTTCATTTAAGGACTAGAGATTTGAGGTCCTTCTTATATATTCGCCCATATTACCTTATTAAGATTATATGCATATGGTTGCTCATTAACTTGAATATCTACTCACACCAAGTTAATTCTTCCTGTATATTGACAGTGATTACAACATATATATATTACATATCAGTTGTCTTTGCAACCATTGATTGCATCATATATAAGGTTTTTATTAATTGTTTTTTGATCCTGGTTAACAATTACTCTTTTCATCTCTCTCATACACCCTTTGTGGGTGCTTATTGTGTCATTTGTTATTTGCGATACATTGTAATTACTGCTAGGAGAGAGTATTATTTTAGGTAAGAATAAACGTTAAGTTTTAATTTATTTCACGATATCACTTTCAGATTGTTTATATTACTTATATTGTTTTTCTCAAGGGTGCCCCACCCTAGGCTTTTTTGTCTTTTTTTGGATATACTTCTGTGCTCTCTACATAGAAATATCTCTAAACCCCCTTTTATATTGCAATGTAACAACAGGGTGCATGCAGGCAGTGCAACAAATGACACAACCAGTCAATAAGAAGCCCACACATACTGCATTTTTACTAATTATTCACAGAGCTGCATCACTTTATGTATTGACTGTGCAATAGAATCCAGAACCTCTGCATCACACTGATGAGACAAAAATGCATTTCTCACAACTACAGATGTGTCCTCTGCTCTTACATCTAGTCTTCTTGTATGCTAAACAGCCCTTCTAGTCACGCCATTCGTGGTGTGACTCTGTAGAATTAAGCATCTTTTTTGGCCGACTTTTTACATTCAAATGCATCTTATTCGCATAACAATGCAAATAGTTAACACAATCAGCTTCTGCTGATTAAAATGATATGCAGCATGCCTGTATTCTGTCATGTTTGTGCTATGGTCATCCCCTAGAGAGGGATTAGAAGACATGGACCCATGTTGAGAAAGGAATCTAAGGTGAGGGCCCAGGATAGATGCCTTCCCCATCCACAAGTACCGGATGTTGGCTAGACCTGACCAAAGGTGCGGAGTCTAACTTACTGGGAGGTTTTCATCAGTGACCCCTCCAAGCGGGATTTGGGCTTAAGCTGCACCCAGCAAGCAGGTCACAGCCCTTTGGTTAGGTATCCAGCACAAGTGGGAAATGGAAGAACACTATCACAGGGAAAGCACAGGAGATTGATACTGGAAGTTTTGCACTTGGGTGATGTACTGAGTACACACCCTGTTGATCCAGTTGCAGGGATGACACAGGAGAATGGTACTAGGCAATTGTACTTGGATGATGTATTAAGTACATAGACTGTGGCTTCAGATGCAGAACTGGCACAGGAGAATGGCACTAGGAGATTGTACTTGGATGATGTACTAAGTACACATGCTGTGTCTTCAGATGCAGAACTGGCACAGGAGAATGGAACTAGGAGTTTGTACTTGGATGAAGTATGAAGTAGACATGCTGTGGCTTCAGATGCAGAACTGGCACAGGAAAATGGCACTAGGAGTTTGAACTTGGATGAAGTACTAAGTACACACACTGTGGTTCCAAATGCAGAACTGGCACAGGATGATGACACTTCGGAGATAGTACTTGGATGACATACTGAGTACACAACTAGAAAAGGTTGAACCTGTGCACTGATCTCTATAGTGGTAGCAATCTGCTGACAACCAATAGGTACTCTCACCTATATAGATGCAAAATTGAAACAAAGGGGTGCAGCGTTCAGCCTAATGGAATGGTGGGTTGTTAGTAATCATTATGAGGTGTGAAGTAAACCCTCTTATGTATGTGAAATGTGTATCCTGTTCTGGTGCAGTATGTGGCCCTTTATTGTTTTATAATAAATATGCAGTAACTGGGATGAATAGAAAGTAACTTTACTTCTATTGTAGAATTATAAACACAAAAACAGTTTAATATAAATGCAGTAATAAAATATTTAATAATCTTGACTTATGTTACTTGTAAGACCGTCCAATTTGAGAACACAATGAATTGGGGGTACACCCGTAGGTATGGGGTCTAAAAGGCAAAAACTCTGTGTATTGAATAGGAAATTGACCAGGGTAAATGAGATAATGAATGTTTAGGCAGACTGCAGCATCCCGCTCATTTAACTATACAGTGTAAATGGTAGAAAAAGTTCACTGATCTTTAAACTTGAAACTTTAAATAGAGCCCGGGGTGGTCTTCATTGGAATAGGGAGCTGGGGCACTGAAGCAAATAAAAGGACCTCCTGTTTTGATGCACTCCCCTTCAGATGGGATGCCCGGTAGTGTATCTGTTGCAAGACATTCTCCCGGACCCGGGACTCAGAGGGGACTAGTCGTGCCTTAGGAGGGATGTACCGGCTAGGGCTTGTATGAACCGGTGACCGGACACCCCCTCCAGATGGAGACACCTCTATGATGCGCTCCAGATGTCTGCTCCCTACTCCTTGCTGGCTTGTCAACTCCGTCCCATCTTCCTTCTTCGATGCTTCTGGGTTGATTTGTCTTGTGACCACAACTGGTTGGAAATACAAAATTGATTTATTTTTTCTGAAGCAGGATTTTTAAAGTGTTCATTAAGCTTGAAATATATAATGTAGTACCCCAACATGTTTCAGCTGTTTCGGGCCTTCTTCTAGGAGATAGTATGATGAATGGGGATACAAGATCTGTAAAATGTGGCCACATTGTTTCTAATTCACTTTGTTGGGGAATTCCCTTATTACAGTGTTTGATCCACTCGCTTAGACCTAGGTTTCTCAGGTTAGGTTGTTTTACATTCATCTCATCTTGCACCAAAGATTCTGTTTATCAATTTTAGCTTATACATTTTAACAATATGCATTTTATTTTAGTCAATAAACTAATTTTTGGTATTACAGGGTTCAAAGTTCTTGTTGTCTCTTTGTTCATGTTCTTTTAGGGGTTTGCCACCCCTGGCAGGTGAGCTGCAATTATATCCCCAGCATCAGATTAATACTGAAGCACCCAGCCTTTCCCCCTTTATGTCTCTGTGCAGTAGCTGCTGCAACCTTGCTGGTGGAAAAAAGCAGATGAAATTTTAGGAACCCAACTTTTCCTATATGTTTCCTATGCAGTTATTTCGCTACTCACCTGTCTTAGACATATCACATCACTGCTTCATATCTTACAAAGAGGGAGCTACAGTAGTATTATTTGCTCCTGTCAACATAATCCTGCAAATATGTAATGTAATTAATACATCTAGACTTATTCATAAAAATTAAACTGAGAATTTTCAGAGAGAGGAAGGAGAGGAGTTAGAATCAAATGCATTAAATGCATAGCACGATTTTTTAAAAGTTGTGGAACAAAGTTTTTCTCCATGACCTGATCTCCTATCTTTAATTCTGCCCTGTAGATGGCAGTTGCCACAGATGCACAGAACGAGGCTTCTTTACTTCATGATACTCAGTAGTTATGGAACATGTGTTAAAATCAGAAGCACTTTAGCCACCACACTGCACAGATAACAGAATTAATGGTATTAAAATAAGCAAACAAATTTGCCAATGGAAAGACTGTAAACATACTGACTCTTGTTACTCTTTTGGGGTAGTTCACAATTTTTTCACCCTGCATAAACTCAGAGACTTCCTAAGATCCAATGGTACCCCTATTGCACTTGTCAAAGCAGTAAAGAACTTGTGGAAGCCCTGCCCAAACATATATAATTGGTCAAATTACAATCACACACAACACCATGTGTAAAAAGCATCATAGGGCTGATGCTGCTGAAAAAGTTTTTGATACTCCTGTATCATTAAATGTTGTTTTTATATTTGATGAACAAACTGTAATTTGTATGCAATCAGCTTGTTTAGAACAGGAGAACTCCTGATGGAAGGATGGGGAATATGCCACTGATGCTCAAGGATGTGACTCAACACAGAGAGGAAACCAGTAGCACTCAAATATATTCTGCCTACACTAAAAGAGTTGTTACATGGATTGATACATGGGGATAAAATAGGTATGGTTTGTTGGATTAAGACCTACTGGCATTCACCTGGTTTATCTACTTTTACTGCAAAGCATTATTTAAGTTGTCTCATTTGCTTAAAGCAGAGGTGAGCAATAAGCAGCCCTCAAGCTGCAACAGTTAAACACCCCCTATCATCCATAGGACAATGGCAACATCAAGTGATTTAATGGAATTATTAAGAATAAACTGACTAAAATTACTCAACAGACTGTCTTGTTGTGACCAGAAGTCTTGCCCATTGTCTTGTACAACATTTGGATTTCTCAAGAGGCCATTTGAACATTTACCTTTTTAGCTACTGTTTGGAAATCTTCCTAAATTAATGCTAAACCCTTCAAAAGACTTGTATTCTGCTGAGGATGTGACTGAACTATTTGAAAAAAATGGCTAATCATTTTAAGGAATTACAAGCCTCTGTCATTGACATGCAATCAAAGCTGCCTTTCACATGCCACTCCATAAAAACTGGAGATTTGTTCATGATAAGATGAGTTTTACATTTAATTCTTTGTCAGATCGATGGGGAGGAGATTATCCGGTATTGCTGACATCAATAAACAGCCATGAAATTCAAGAAGTCAATTTGGATACACACCTCTTACTATTCCAAAACTAGCAGTCCAAGCAAAGATATCTTGTCAAGCACCAGTATTATTATTATTATTTTTAATTATTATTATTATTACCAATTATTTATATAGCGCACACATATTCTGCAGCACTTTACAGAGAAAATTTGGCCATGCACATCAATCCCTGCCCAGTGGAGCTTATAATCTATGTTCCTTATCGCATACTCACACACATACACACACATCTCAGATACATTTCAGTCACGTTGGGTGTCAGGATTTTATGGTGTACAGATTCTTGGAGTATGAAGATTCATATGTGAGGGAACCCTTATTCCCATGAAACGCAATAGGTGAGGGACTTGGTTGTCCTTAGGTCTTAATCTTATGTACTTTAGTTTTAAATTAACAGATAATGGTTAGCAGGACTGACAACTATGACTGATACTACTTTAAATGAAAGTTTGACCTGAAGGTACCAAAAAAAGGACACATGAGAGCAGGGAAAGGCAATGCACCAGTATGACACAGAAATAATCTGTGTACAGGATGTGACAGGTCCACAACTTAAGCACAGAGGGCCTGATTCAGAGTTAAGAGCAAGTAAAGAAGCAATTTGCACTTTGGCAAAATAATGCTGCTTGGTAGATGGGGCAGATTTAAAATATGTAGAAAGATTTATAGTTAGGAAGGGGTTATCCTAGCTTAATTCTATACTTCAGTGTAAAAAAAGCTGCTCTGTATTTCTTCACTACATGACCAGCTAGTGTTTTCACTGCATGAAAAAATTACTTTATTTGCACACCAAGCATTGCAACATGGATTGTTCCTTTTTCATTTGTTCCTAATGCTATATCAGGCCCACAGTATTTAAATTTGAAGAATGCAGTACCTAACTGTGAGTCCAGGCAATGATATCTACAAACCAAAGCTCATGTGCCTGTGGTTTCTAATTAACCCTATTATTTATAAAACATAAAAGTATAAATTGTGGTCAACACAAATAAAAATGTGATCCTGTTTGTAGTCATTTGCTGTCAAGAAATCTCAGAAAGTGGTAAAATAACAGTTTTATTCAACAGCAGATAAATATTTTCTCTGTTTCACATGCAGTGGAATTTTATCCAAATGAGCACTTCAGCATTTTATCAAAAGAGCATTAATTCAGGGTGACCCCAATATGTTGTTTATTTTACGGATATGCTTATGTTTCAAAAAATACATATCATCTCTCTGTTGATAAGTGTCAATTCTTTACATTGAAATCAGGGCCAGAGCAAGAAGGATTATATTTGCCTCATAATTACCATAAAAAAGCTCAAGAATTATATCAACAGAAATGTGCTTTTGTGTTACACTGGGGAAGGAATGGCATTAGAAAGGTTTAAAATAAACACTGCAAAAATGTTTATCCCGTCAGCAAAAAGTCGGATTTACATGTTTTTGGTGACTGGGAAAGAAAGGCTTTAAAGGCTGTCACATTTACACAATTATGGACTTTGAATGGATTAGAATTTTTCTCTTTCAATAAGCCACTTCACTTTTAGTCCTTTCATGACAGGATCCTTCACTCTACAAGAGAAGTTTAGTTAGTTCTATACATATCTATAATAAATGTGGCATTGTCTGTGAATAGGAGAATCAATTTTTTTTTACTTTAAAAGGGGTAACTTGTTAACTTTAGCCCCAGAGAGCAAGCAAGAAGGACTCATTGTACCACAGCACTTGCTACTGTAATGTTATAACAGTATGATTTTAATGAGAAAGTATGCAGACAACTTGTATTGCTGCAATATATTTATGATTTTATGACAATTTCTTTACTGACATTTTGTAGTAATGTCTAATAAATGACAGGTCATATCGACCAATGACAGCCAGTACATAGCCACACAATTGTTACATATTACAGCAGACCTCCTCCATTATAAAATCACCCTTTCATCTTACAGTACTGCCCTTTCACTTGCAAAGCAAACATATTTCATTTCTCCAAATATAACCTATTGTGACCCAAATCTCTCTTTGCCACCTATCAAATCTCTGCCCAACTGTACTTCTTCCCTCTTCCTCCCTCACAGCCCATGATTTTGCCACCTACTGTAATTCGAAGACAAAACTAATACCACTGAAAAAAATACTTCTTCATGCCATAACCCACACACGACACCTACTTTAAGTAAATTCTGTCCATTAACCTGGGATCAAGTTTCTGCATATATCTAGACTAAGTGTAAACTTATAGTTGATGCTCAGAATTAATGCTAGGAAACAGATTTTTTTTTAATACTAGGGATGAGCGAAATTAGAATAGTAATATCAATTTTGTTTTGCAGCAGCACAATTAATTTCAGAGGAGTATAGTGCCTATGATACATTCTTCAAGTTATGCTGTTGCTTTGCCATTCTATGGAATGGCACTCTGCTATGCAATTGAAATGTTTTGTGGAATTTCCAGTCTAATTCTGTGGCCAAAGTGATCACAATTCTGCAGCTAAATCCATCTAAATCCAGAGCAAAGCAAATAAAGTATTTTGTAGAACAGTCTTGGAAATATGCCTCATCACTACTGAAAATGTTTTAGATATTTGCAATAAACTCCCAGCATGATTAAAAAAAGGAAAGTAAAAACATTTACACATGTTTGGGACAAAGCAAAAACATTTACACATGTCCTTTGAATAAACTGTTAATAAATAAAATAGACTAGGTGGATCATCTGGTTATCAACCGTTATCAACTGCTATCAGTATTCAGTATTTCTATGTTTATGTTGTTTTATTGATCTCCAAATATTATTTCCTAAATCTTACAACCACATTGATGAGCAGACATTAACTTCTTCAGGGTCACCTAATTTGAAAGAAGAGACTGCCCACATGTTTCTTTTTGTTTTTATTTATTTACAAAAATATATCCAACTATGTAATTTCCCTGTGCCCTACTCCTCCGACTTCAATGAGCAGGTAAATTATATATTTTTTTTACTTTGGTCATCAATTCAGGTTTAAAGGTATTTCTAGACAACAATTCCCCTTTGTCAGCAGCAAAAGTGTTAATATTCTCAGTCCAGTCAATTATCCTTCCATTCATTAGCAGTGACAACAGATATCATCTGAAAATAAAAAAAAATCTTTATGCCTTTTAATATTAGACCTTTTTTTTCTTTTTTCTCTATTTCTCTACATGTTTATCTTTCAGCTTGGTTCCCCTTTATGTGACATTTGGATTTGCATTTTGAGTCTTTGAAGTCCCTAAACAAGAAAAATGAAACAAATGATATTGTAAGCAGCTAAACTAACCTACAGCCATTATAGAACATCTAAATTTTAACAACAACACAGAGTAGTGATGTCAGGCTCTTGTCAGAATCCCAGCGCCAGCATCCCGACCGCTGGCATCCTGATGGTAAGAATTGGGGTTAGTGGTAGGGTTAGCATTTGGTTGTTAGCATTAGACACTAGGATGAGGGTTAGGGTTAGGCATGGGGGGTGAGCTATGGTTAGGCTGCAGGGTGGAGGTTAGGTTTATGCTGCAGGGAGGGAGGGTTATGTTTAGGGGTAGTGGTAGGGTTAGGATACTTACCGACAGGTATCTGTATCCTAACCCTGTTGGGATGCCAGCATTAGGATTCTGACTGCCAGGATCCTCAGTGGAAGCATCCTGTACCCAACCCTGTCAGACTTATTAGGAAAGACAGTGGTGTCCCACAAACTACATCTATATGAATTCAACTTGTTATCCAAAAATGTAATCTTAAAATTGAATGTAAATCTAGAACTGCTAGTGAAGATTAGCATTTTCATTTTATGACCAAATACTAGCTACAGTATTTCAAAAAACAGCAAGAAGAAGCAGAATGGGCCACACAAAGGTAAATAACTTTAACAAACATAACAATTAAACAATTAAAATATATATTATAGCCTTCTTTTATCAACAACATATTTGTTGCACTTTTAGAATTATTAATCATTCAGATCAATTTGTGTCCTGGTAATGTAAAAAAAAATAGTGTTACTCTCAAAATTCTACATTTTAAAGCTGTCCTTGGAATTATTTATATGAAACCAAACATTCCTAGTTACATAAATCCAGTAATTTCATGGTCACCCTCTACAGCCACAATAAATAATATTTTCTGACATTTTAAGCCTGAGATCATTTTAAACCCTGAATTTGAGTTATAATTCACCTTTCTCTTTAAGAAATATTTGATTGACACTTGCATGTGGTCATATTTCTTTTCCTAGTGATTACAGAGCCTATAGTGGGTGAGGGGTGGAGTTCTGTATGGGTAATTAGGATCCTGTCTTCTTAAAATTCCCTTCCTCCCTATTATTTTTCATTGTGTTGATAAACTGTGACAGAGCTAATGTATGTTTATTTTTTATTTGTTGGGTGCACTCACCCCTCAAATTATCTGGTGTTAGGCTATTATTGTCCTGTCCAGGTAATTGGACTCCACCAGTGTAGGTGTGCTTTGTGAATTGTGCGAGATTCGAATGCCAATGATTGAGTTGTTGTTTGCAAGTCTTTGGGCTGGCTTCCTTAGCCACAGTAATAAACTGCATGCTAATTGGTAGGCGAAGGATAATCAACTGCAGCCCGCAGGATTTCTGTTCAAGTCTAAGGGAGGCTCGAACAGAAAACCGCAGTAAGTGCTTTTATTGTGGGTGTTGCAACTGCATTAAGCCATAGCTCCAGGTACTTATGGGGTAATGTTTGTAAGCCGGAATTTTACCACGTGAGGAAATGGGTTTGAATTGAATAGCCTCAAGCATAAAAGCTACACTTTTCCTTACAATGTAAATTACAGCAGCTAACTGAATCTAGCCTATTGCCTTTGGATTTTTATGCTAGATATTTATTGAAGGGGGGGCGTATGATAGACTTCAAACATTAGGGAGTTTACTGACATGAACACAAATGTTACCTCTAAATAGGACAAGCTACTGCTTTTGGAAGACCCACTATACTAATGTTTTCCTATACAATACCACTCAAATGTTCCATTTTTGATTGTCATATTCATTAGGAAAAAAAGGGAATATTCATTGAAAAAAAAGTTTTATTTTTCCAACCAGTATACCTGCAAAATTATACAAAAAAAACCATCAAAGCCCAAGTGAGGTCATGCATGTGCAGCCAGACTATTTTTACCACTACCAGTCAGCAACACAGGGCAGCTGAGAATCACTCAGCTGCTATGGCAATAATTACTGAGTTAATCAATCATGGAGACCTATAACCACTTTTAGTAAGTGTAGTCATAAATATTGCAATACACTGGTATTGGGGCAATTTCATATTGTGTTGATTATTCTAAAAGTTCCTCTTCTACGATTTATCATACTCTCATGTCTCAGATTCTTCTTTGCCTAATAAAAAGGTTGGGTATGATGTATCGACAGTTATGTCAACATTCAGCATGTTGACATGGTCATAATGTTGATGTTGACCATGTTGACATCCATCATGTAGATAGTGATGGAATGTCAGCATGCTAGAATCTCAACATATTGTCCCTGGTGGACCAGCACTGACTTACCTGCTCCTGACAGCTCCGTCTTCCCGGTTCCATGACTTCTAGCTCAAACCTACAATCATACATTATTTGGGTGAGTATTTTCCCCAAACACTAATCCCTAACCTTCCCTCTAGAGCCTAACTCTATCTCCCCCCCGCAGTCTAACCCTATTCCTCCTGTATTTAACCTAACATCGACATTTTACCTGTCAAATTTTTCAATACTGTTGACACATTGTCTGTCAACATTTTAACAATGTCGACATCATAACTGTCGACACTGTGGTGTGCTCTTCCTTCATGATATACTAAAAACATGGGCTTGTAAAGGATTTTAGTTATTTGTTTTATTTACTTATTTTATTTGATGATTTCAAATTATATTTCACAACTTTCTCAGTGGATTTTCAGTGCTAAGATTTCCAGTATTTTAATAAATATCATTCAAGACTGTAAAAATAGTTGAGTGTAAAAACAGTGGTTAATTGTCTTGTAAGATAGCAAATGCTACAATATAATGCTTTGTCAATTATGTTCCTCCTCATTCATAGTTTTAGTCAGATGGGGTCTGATTCCAACACCTCCTTCCCACAGAATCACAGCTTGAACACCCTGGGAAATGATTCAGGGCATTTACAGTGACTAACCTGAACAGATCTTAGCAGTGATATACACTCACATGATATAACGCTGTGTCACACTCTTGCTCTTTCTCTGGTAAACCTCAGCCAACAGTCCCAAGAGGTCAACACATATTAGAAAGTAGCGTATGCCAGCAATCTGTTAACAAGCTTTCTTAGGCTTTGGATATGGGAAATAAATCCTGTCTAAAATAAGTAGCAACAACAGCACATTAAAGACACAGTGCAATAGTAGACTATGCAAATATAAAATGGAATGTACTATGATATGACAGATTAAGGGGCTTTCATTAATAGGCTCCTTTCTCCTGGTTTTTTATTGTCACTTACTGTATCAAAGCAATAAGACACACCGAACTGCACCAATTTCTCCCACAAAAATTGCCTCAGTGAGCTGTAATAATTAATATATCACTTTGTCATGCCAGTCTCTGCAAAAATATGTGCGTATAAGCCTGTTTACTAGCTTGCAGATGTGCAGTGAAGTTGAGAACCAGGATATGTGAAAGTAGTAGATAAAAAAATGGTTCAAAGTTTGCTTGAAGCTTTTTATCACATTGGTCAAAGTTTCCTGCTGAAATAGTCCAAAACACATGCAGATGCTACCATCTAGGGCTGCAAAGCCACGTGCTTACACATAAAACAGGATACACAAAAACACTTATGTGATAACAAAAGAAAATTTGCACTACGGTTTAATAATGTTACAGTTTGTTATTTATCATAAGACACTTTATTGCATTCCTAAAAGTGCACATTTCATGAAAAACAGTGCTTTGCCAAAAACAAAATGGTAGTGATAAGTGTGCCTTTTTTACAAGTGTAACTGTATGACGGTTTAGAGAAAACCATTGTCAAGCTCCTCCTTATTTATGATAGAAAGTCTGTTCACTAGTAACACTGCTTAATTCTTTTGGTATTTCCGCAAGCATTTTCCAAACCTCTGCAAATTTTTATTAGAATTAAATATTTGTAGCAGAGAATTGAAGCACCACTATTGTTGTTAGTTAATAAAAAATTGAAATAGTCTTTAGCACTGTACTGTACAACTGAGAAAACTATAAATAGTAATATCAACATACATACTGAATTGCACTAATGCTTCAATACATTTTAGAAGCAAAAATAAGGAAGAAAATAAGGCTCAAGTTCATGAAGACGGAGGGCACCCACTTGCACAGGATGTCCCTTAATACCACAGGCTATATGACAGTTGAACATACAGCTGCATGGTTTTTGTAGCTAGACAATGGTAGGATGAGGTAGGATGGTAGGATGAGGGATGGTTTTAAGGAAGGGGCTGTAGTTTACTTAGGCCATCTTCCTACAGGAAACTGCCGTTCTTCAGCTTTTTCCCTTCCCACCCTCCCTATTTTTGGCAAATTTTTGGATGCCACCTTTTTTTCTGGCATTGGAAGGGAAAGAGCTGCAACTAAGGGGTCTGTGAACTGCATAATAGGTCACTCCACTTTTAATATACCTTTTGGCTGATTGTCCCTACTGGGGTCAGCTGCCTCGTTTGGCTAACTGGGCTTTGAAGGTATGGGGAGTATCATGTGATCTATGGACATGCTGAATGGGCAATTGGACCTCCAAGATTTTATAGTCATCTGATTGATAATCATTGATCACTGCCAGCTGTGGTTTCTTTTGGTTGCCAGCATAGTAAAGTTATTATTTATCTGTCTCTGTGTCTAGTTTATTGTTTAAGATGGATAAGGTTATGTTCAAGTGTCAATTGCTGCTAGGGCATTTATTACCATGAACATAATTCACAGAACCAAATGTCCCATTCTGGCAGAATGATTTACAAGGATCTGTTTATCAAAAAAGCTCTGAATACTCATATTTCTACAAACAGTTCAGAGAACCTATCAGTAGCTGGCTGAAATAGTAAATCATGTTTTAAGCTGTGCAAGACTACTCAGTACTCCCTTGTTCTTCAACACCATGGAAGATATCTTTGTGCATCAGTGCAAATTCTGGTAAGTGTGATGCAAATTCTTTATAAATGACCTTCACACTTTTATTCTTTTTATTCAATGGAAACTAGTTTACATATTTTTGCTTAACTTCCTATCAGTCTTGCTATATTTTGAATTATAGTGGAGATATTGGTGATCGTATGCAGCATAGATGCCAGCTATTTGGGTGCTTCGGGTGAATGATCTCCAATGGATGTAATTTATAAAAGCAAGACTGCCTCTTCATTAAATAAAGTGGTTACATGTAGCAGCTCCTGAGGTAATACAGAATCACCAAATCAAGTAAGATAACCAAGTTGCCAGCAAAGAGTTAATTTGAATGGAGGGACCAATTACAAGCTGCAATCCTAGTTTTGTGATCTGTCTTCCCACTCAACCTGACTCCCTGGAAAGTGACAGCACACAGCTGTCATCAGGGCTTTAGCTTT
Source organism: Taudactylus pleione (assembly GCA_031769625.1). Classification (NCBI taxonomy): domain Eukaryota; kingdom Metazoa; phylum Chordata; class Amphibia; order Anura; family Myobatrachidae; genus Taudactylus; species Taudactylus pleione. Next base: position 2,568,650 of record JAUIMM010000614.1, read on the forward strand.
GGGATATAATAGTAAAAAAAAATGTTACTAGTTTGCAGTGCAGCTTTAGGGGAAATTCAAAGTTAAATTAATCATATTATTTCATGTAGTATACATGGCTGAAGTTATAATATAACCAGCTGAGTACATGACTAGGGCAAAACAGTACAAGGGGCAGAAAAGAAATGTTTTTTTGTGCTCATTTTTTATTATGTACTTCCTTACTATGTGGTCTTACTTTCCTAGTTGAGAAGAGGACCTGAGAAAGTTGGTGTAAAATCAGTAATTTAAGGCATATCCACTTACATTGGCATCTCTAAAATCAAACCAGGCAGTATCAAGACAATGAGTGGTTTTATTCATGCTAAATATCATTTCTATTATGCCATGATTCTTAATGTTCTCATATGCATTTCGATCACATTTCTCATTGTTGAACTCTCAATTAGTTTTCTCCTCTGAAGAAATACTGATGAAATAAAAACATTTTAGTGAAATATCTTTTAAAATGGCTGTTTCTGTAGAAATAAATGAGGCTGATTATTGTGTCACTGCCTGTAGCTGCTCAGTGGGTTTTTTAGAGATCTCAGCATAAAAGCAGCTTTTATTCCATGTTGCATACTGTAGTTCTATTTTACTGTATTGTAATAAATCCAAATTTTTAGCTATTCAATATAGGTTAAAATATAACAAATTGTTAGATGTAAAAGAAAATTGCACTGCAATCAGTGTTTTTGTAAGCAGTTGTTGGTTCTATATATCATCAAATTAACTGTGATATTATGAGACACAAAGAGAGTAATTTACAATGTGCAGGACAAAGCAAAACTGTTAATCTATATTTGTTGCATAATGCAACTGATGTTGTGCAAGTAAGCACTTGTGTTTATAGCTTCAGAATGTATACACTTTCTCCATGATTGCTGTCCATCTGAAATAGCACAATGTGCTCATTTGGGATTAATTTAAGGTAGGAGGTAACTAATAGCTTGGTCTATAAATTATTTTTGTACATATTGTATAATAGTCATGGTAAATACTACAGTTGTTTACTTTTTCAGATATACTGGAGTTTTTGTGCACAGTAATACTAAGTTTAAACTAATATTTATGTTTTAGGCTACTTTGTATAAAAACTATGCACAGATGGTGTAATGGTTAGCGTTACTGCCTCACAGCAATGAGGTCATGGGTTCAATTCCCACCACCAAAAATATACTGGTAGGTTAATTGGTTCCCCAAAAAAATTAACCCGTGTGTTTGTGCGCATGTGGTAGGGAATATAGAGTGTAAGCTCCACTGGGGCAGGGACTGATGAGAATGGCCAAATATTCTCTGTAAAGCGCTGCAGAATATGTGTGCGCTATATATAAATAACTGGTAATAATAATAATAATAATCATTATTTATAAGAAACCACACAACTCCACTGTACTATAACATGGTTGTATTAAATCATACTGAAAGCAAATTATACATAAAAGCAAGTAATAAATAAAAACAAACCCAGCATATTTGACAAATAATTTATGGATGTGAGATACTGTGCACAGGGTCCTGCTTCTGAGAGCCTACAATTTCAGGAGAAGGAAATAGCTGAGTGGAACGCGAAGAGAAGATTGGGATAGGATCTACTAGTAGCAAGGGGTATTAGTATCAGTTAGGATTAGTGTAGATGTAGACTATATATGAAGAGTAGTGTTTTGAGAAATCATTTGAATGTTGGGGAAGAGTATAGTAATGAGTGTTAAATAGTTCTATAAGTGTGGAACAGCATGGAGTAGACTTGGATTTGGGAGTGAGAGGTGAGACACAGGTCAAAGTCAGTTTTAAAAGTGTGTGAGGCAAATTATCTAATGACTAGAACAGTAATGTATAATATAGAAGTGTTGGCGAGGTATTTGAAGATGGAGGTGAGTAGTTTTAATTGAATTCTAGAGAGTATGGGGAGTCAATATAGGGAAAATTATGTGGTGCAGTGATAGAGAAAGATCAGTCTTGCTGCAGAATTTAGGATAGATTAGTGAAGATTGACAGGTGAAGAGAAGGCTAAATAGAAGGAAGTTGAAGTAATCAAGACAGCATATAATTAAAGAAAGCATAAGGTTATAGGTGATGTCTAGAATGAAAAAGGGGTGTATTCAGGAGAAGGTGAAGGTATTATTGTAGAGTAGGAATAGATGTATTGATTAACCCTGAGTCAAGGATGATGTCAAAGCATAAAGCATACAGTAGGAGAGTGTGGTGAGTGTGATGTTGCCAAATGTGAGGGAGACTTGGGAGCATAGTGACACTAGGAATAGGGATGATTATAAGTTAAGATTTATGTAATGTTGGAAGAACAAAATGGAAATGGTGATTAGGTAGGTGGACACACAGTATAAAAGATAAACTGAAAGGTCAGGAAGGATAGTAAAGACAAAAAACAAGTTTTAGTTCACAGAGAAAAGAAGCACAAAGAGAGAAAAGAGAGCCAAGGACAGAGCTATGAGGAATCTCACATATAGAAGTAGTAATGGGGAAAAATGAAAAGAAGTAGAAACACTGAATCGGGGGCTGAAAGGCAGGATGTGAGCCAGGAAATAACAGTGCCACAAAGAAAAGGGTAATGAGGGGTATTGTTGATGGTGTCAAAAGTGACAGACAGAGAGGTCAGGAGGATAAGTAGAGGGACATAATACTTTGACTTAGCTGCAAATAGAATGTTGGTCTTTATAGTGCTGTCAATGTCATTGGAGAGGATGAAAACCTTAGTGCATAGTGTGAAGGAGGGAGTGAGAGGAAATAAAGTAGTTTAGGCAATTGAACAGAATTTGATCAATTAAAGTGATTTGTAAGCAAAAAGGAACAAGGGACTAAGGTGATAGTTGGAGAGAGAGTTTGGGGTTAACAAATGCTTTTTATGTGGTGCTGATTCTGGCAATAGGAAATTTCTTGATGGGTACTGTATGTGGAATGTATCATTGAAGAAAGAATTTAAATCATATAGGGGCAGAGAGTAAAAGGGGTAAATTAGAAAAAAGTAAACACACTAAATGAGATGAGCCAGGAAAGAACAGTATGTAGCAAGAAAAGTAAGTGAAGGGTATGAGAAAATTGTGGTAGACAGGTCTGGATAATGACTGAGCTGCGAATAGATTACTGGTCATTTTAGTGAGGGCAGTAACAGTGGAGGGTAGAGGGTGAAAGTCAGAGTGCATGGGGAGGAGGAGGTAGTGAAAGCAAGAAAAGCAATTATGAAGTTGAACACAAACAAATCAATTAAAGTAGTAAGCAAAGGGGAATAAAGATGTAGATTGGCAGTTGGGTAGGTTCAAGAGATTTTTTTACATGGTGCTCAGTCTGGTAAGAGGAAATTTCTTGATTAGTGGTGCCAATTTTTTCTTTGAAGAACATATTGTACAGTGTTGTGCATGTCTGGTAGGGAATCTTGTCTGTAAGCTCTAATGTGGCAGGGACTTACATAAATGACAAAAATTCTCTGTATAGCACTGTGTAATTGCTGGTGCTATATAAATAAATAGTAATGATGTGACAAATATGAAATGGCAGTGGTTTGATATAAGGGACTTAAAGAAGGTTTGCTAGGTGAGAATGAGAAGAATACGTATCTTGTCACATTTCGACCAATACAGTATAATAAAAACACTAAAAAGACAGCATGCATATGTACTGGTAGAAATTAGCATTGGAACAATATTTTCACAATTGGCACTCAGCAGTACTAAAGCTTTGCAGGTGGTTTATCTTTTTGGATTGAGGAATATAATATTGTAGAAATAAGAGGAGTGACAAGGTGTATCAGTAGGAAATTAAATTGTGGACTGAGTGTGAAAAGACCATATGGAAGAAGCTAAATGTGGAGAAGAGGCAGGTGAAAGAGGATTTCTTATGGTATTGGTTGAGATATGACATTCACTTGGAGAGACCAAAGGAGGAAACAGAGTTAAGAGGCAGTAGTGTCATTAGGTCTGTCGATGGCAATGTTAAAATCTAGTATGAGAGTGGGCAGGTCTGTGGATAGGAAATTAGGGAGCCGGGCAGCAAACTTGGCAAGAAATTGGGAGGCAGTCTGGTTTTGTTTGAAGTTAACCTTTCTATTTTCTGTAATTCCCAAAAACTGTTTAAATTTTAACTTGCAAAGTAAACAGAAATCTAAGCAAAATGCAAAACAAATTATTTGCTTCCGTTAGAGAGGTTAAAAGGTTCATACATCAAATGCATTTTTCTATTTGTGATCATATGCTGTATAGTAATAGGCTGAAAATGTGTTGTATTAACTAAATACACAGACTTTAGTCAGCAAAATGCCTCTTTATTACCATATTAAATAATGCAATAAAATGGCTCTAAACATACAGAGTCAGGATACATTATGAATTAAACATTCATTGGTGCTAATTCCAATCCACAGCTTTTATTGAATTTAAAATGTAGCGAATGAGTTCATGCATATAAGCAATTTTAACCTAAAAAATCAAATTGAAAATTTTTTTTAATGTGTAGCAATCACCTTCACGTAGTGGTGGCAGCCATTTTATGAGCTGAGCCAATATTTTGCTAATTATTTCTTAAGCCCTCAACATGGCTGTGCTGCTCTTAATGTTGGCAACAAGCACTCTAGAAATAAATATTGCACACCACTGTAACATTAGATTTTCATTCAATAATAATCTACCTGAAGTACTGTAACTTTAAAATTTGATGTTCTACAATTGACAAATAATTGTCTTTAAATCCCAGTACATTTTTACCAAATCATTTGTTCAAAATGTTAGGGCAAAATGTGTACAGTTGGGCTGATTTAGAGTTAGGTGCCCGGTTGCAAACTCTGCAGCCGATCAAACCAGATAGTAGTTTAAAAATTTTGTAGTTAAGCTAGGAGGTACTTCCCCATTACAACTTGGAGTCAGATAAAAAAAAAAAATGCAGATAAACACTTTAAAATTTATAAACCATAGGATTCTTAGGATGTTTTATTTTTTTTTTATTTAAAAAAATGTATTCAATGTGCCAGGCATGCTTCAACATTATGAAAAGTATGCTACATTTCTTTTCTGCTGCTGCAGAAACTACATTGGTATGCATTTTTTAGCTAAAATAATTTGAATATGTATCAGCCATATAGTGTTAGTGCTGTTATATGTTTGCTCTATGAATTCTGGGAGAGTAGGCAAGTATGATTTAAGGGGCATCCTCTTTAAGATCACTGCCTATGACCCATGTTTAAAGAGTGTTGAAGATACCAGGATCTTGAGCATGCAGTGATAATATAACTTTTTTGCAAATCGGGAATTTACTATCATTAAAGTCGGGTGATTTGTTCATCTTTTTTGGTTGAAATCAGGTGGTTTTATGCCACAAATTCATCTGTTTTTTGCAATAGAAATTATATCACAATCGGCTTAATTTGGAAGTACTTTTAACTCATTTCTGCCTAAATAGGGGATTTACCATTATTCGTTTTGCTAAATTTGGCCGTTTTGTGCTCATATCGGGGACTCAATAGAAGTTTTAAATGCACCACTTCCTGAGCTACAAGTTGCCATTCAACATACACAAATCAGTGTGATTTGTGTATGGTTATTAATGATTCTTGTGTTTTTGAGGGTTAATTATATGAAGAAAAATTGACATGGACTCCCCCCCCCCCAAAAGGCTAACCAGCCCCGGACTGGTCAGCCTGTCCTGGTTCCAAAAATTATGGGGAACAAAAACAAGTAGTGTTCCACCATAATTTAAGAACAAGCACCTGTGTTGTTTTTAAATATAGGGGGGAAAAATTGTGTAGGGGTCCTCCTGTATTTAAAACCAGAACTGGACACAAACCGACGGGGTGTAATGCCACAACCTGGAGACCCTATTGATGTGTCTCCAGGGCCAAAGCATTCTCACCCCAAGCTGGGGATCTCAGGGAAGGTGGATACACCCTAAAAAAGGGGTCCACCCTCTCGCGAACCACAGGCTTGGTCTTAAGCCCGGGGCTCTTCTCCACACCCCTGTAGCGGTGGGTACGGGGGTAATAAAGTGATAAATAATATTAAACTATTGTATTTTACAGTGGAACTACAGGTGCCAGCATGCCTGCCCTTTGGCACTTGTGGAACTACAAGTGCCAGCAGGCGGCCAGCACCCGTACCCCCACTGTAAAATAAATAGTTAAAGAAAGACAGTACACACACACCGTATTTAATACAAGTGTATTACATACATATATCCCATTCACACTTCTACCAGATGTTTCAGTCCCATTTTTCCCAGAAGATTCCAATGGGAGTACCTGCAACAAAGATCCAATACTCACCTGATTCTTGCACTGGTCTCCGGAGGATCCCGGGTGGTCTGTGCAAAACAATAACGTGCTTACCCGAAACCGAGCAGAATAGTATTGGAATGTGTCTTGCCACACATACCTATACTATGCGAATGCTAACTGCCGGGACGTCACGGGGTTTCCCATGTCCCACCAGCCAATCAAAGGCAGCTTCACATATTGCGGCCTCTCATTGGCTGGAACCCAGGTGTACCCGAGCCAATGAGAGAACACAATATATGAAGCAGCCTCTGATTGGCTGGCAGGAAACTCCATGGTGTCCCGGCAGCTGGCATTTGCATAGTCCATTTAACAAGCAGTCTACACATATTTCACTGATATGTGCAGCCTGCTTGTTTGGGAGAGAAATTCTGGCGGTGAAATCAGGGCTTCAAAACAGACAGGATCAACCAAATACACCATCAATCAAAATGATCCTGTCAAAACCGGGAGCTTGGTGAATTCCCGATTTTTAAAGTGAAAAAAAAATGCCCATTTTTGATCATTCCTATCCGAGTTGAAAAATGGAACAAATCGGGACCAACACGTTTCTTAAATTTACCCCTTCCTGTTTATATAGGTGAGATGTACCGGTGAATACTACCATTCCATAAAATGCTGTTCCACACCACATGTAAATTTGCATTTTTTTAATTTATAGTTAATAATTAGTACTGGAATACTGGCTTTTAATTCATTTTTCTGTGTTGTTGGAGAAACATGGGAACACTTAATCCCATTTTTCATAAAATGGGAAAATTCAAGGCCAGTGCGGAACATTTTGTACATTGCATTCATCTCTGGTTGCAATCTTTAATGAGCACAGTCCTCTTTGGTTTGTAAGTTTAGCAGGTAGTTATTGTCTCTATGTATGCAGATCTTTATGATGCATACACCTACACAGTTCTACAGAATTATTTTGGTGGTAGCAAAATTATTATAATATAAATTATAATGTTAATATTAATAAAAAGTTCTGCAATAATATAAAGAAAAATTTAGAAAATGCAATAATGCACTGAATTTGTGAATAAAATATTATAATAACACTATTAAGTGAAACAATGATTGGAAATACTATTTTGAAGTATTATATGCATGCTCAATGTTAAGCTCTAATTTATTACTGAAGTGTGTATTGTACTTCTCTCCTTAGTGCCAGAAATACCAATGCTGTCCTAGATTTTCATTTACCAGTGTGTGTTCTCTTTTTTAACATGTTAAAAGCTAAATAACTTGCATCTCATTGGAGGATACACTTATTTTTGTATCGTTGTGTATCTGTGTTACTTTGGATCATTCCAGGCCACACCCAAATTTTCCCAAACAAGGCAAAAAAGACCTAACCCTCCCTGCTGGAGTCTCAGATCCCTTTTCACCATTGAAAATCTGGGCTTTTCTTCAAAGAAACTGTTGGCTGATTAACTTAGGTGAATAACAGCTGCCCACTGAATGTGTGGCTGGAGACCAGATCTAAATCAGCATGCTTGAGCTTTCAAAAACCACTTTGAGTTGAATGCTCATGATGCAACCTACCCATGTGACACCATGATGTCACAGAAGAGGGGGCCAGGAGCACAGAACTGAGCACTGGACATGCTTTTGTCTCTGCAATGAGTGAGTTGCACTTCCAGGCACTTTAGAATATTGAGTCAGGTGCAACTAGAGCAGCGATGGTGTCAGCCATTCGCCTTGTGCCCTGGGTGTCAACAGTGATTGCACAGTGGCAAATGCAGGATTTAGAAAGGGGGGTTTCCAATTCCTTGGTTACCGAACCAATGAAAAAACATCTAGCCACAAATAAATAGATAGACAGATAGATAGATAGATAGATAGATAGATAGATAGATAGATAGATAGATAGATAGATAGATAGAAACAGCTTACACAGGATTTAGGACCACTACAGTAAAAAATATCACTCAGCCTATGACGGGATACACACACACTGACTGACACAGACACACACACCTCTATCACTAAAAAACATGAATGCAGCAGGCAACTAAATACAGCCAGCATGATTTATTAAAGACCCCCTACCCCCACTAGTGGTCCACCCTTTGCAGTGGACGACTAGTGGGGGTAGGGGGTCTTTAATAAATCAGTAGTAGTCCCCCTTATGCAGTGGCCCCAGTAGTACCTCTTATATAATGCCCCCAGTAGTAATCCCCCCTATGCAGTACCCCCAGTAGTGCCCCTAATATATTGCCCCTAGTAGTAGTCCCCCCTTTGCAGTGCCCTCAGTAGTGCCCCTTATGTAGTGCCCCCAGTAGCGGTCTCCCCTATGCAGTGCCCCTTATACAGTGCCCCCAGTAGTAGTCCCAACTATGCAGGGGCCCAGTAGTGCCCCTTATATAGTGTCCCAAGTAGTAGTCTCCCTATTCAGTGCCCCCAAAATGGGCTACCCCCCTATTCAGTGCCCCCAGTAGCGCCCCCCCATACAGTGCCCTCAGTAGCAGCCACACCCTCTATAGTCCACACCCTCTATACAGTGCCCCCATTAGTGCCCCCCCTTTACAGTGCTCCCAGTAGTGCCCCCTATGAAGTGCCAGTGCCCATGCCCCTTACTTATACACACACACAGAAAAAAAACTTACCTGAATCCCGCTCCTGCTGCTGTCCAGTGTCCACTCCTCCCGGCTCGCTCTGCACTATGGGAGAGATGTTGTGACATCTCTCCCATTACCCACTGCGGGGGGAGCCAGAGGGCGGAGCTCATGAGTGAGCTCCAGCTGGCTCCCTTGATGGACACAGCAGCCAATGAGAGTCTGTCTGACTCTCATTGGCTATTAAAATAAACACACCGCCACCGATAAGTACGAGCGTACTACCCGGTGCCGGCGATGGTGTGTTGATTAGTGTGTAGTGCGGACCGCACTCACTGCAGTCCACACTACACTTAGTGATTGGCGGGCAGGGGGGTTTCTGGGTACTCAGAAACCCCCTTTCCATGCGCGCCTGTTGCACACCCCTAATTATCGACCTAGCCACTAAATTTCAGCAGCCAACTTCAACTTTTGGTCATTTATATAGCAGGTCACAAATTTATGATTTTGTTTTTTTTTTTTTATACCTTTGTCCTGCGTTTGGATTAAAATTTGAAAATCTTATTATTACAAATAAAATTAAATATCAATGTATATTTGTTTAATATAAGTGGTAAAGAGTAACCGAAGCATTTTTGCAGCATAATAAAACAATTAGCAGAAGCAACTATTCCCACTGCTACCCAGTTTAGGAGAAAAAAAATCTGATGAGAAATATTCCATTTGTTGTTTAGGATCCACTACTTGCTCCTCAGGTTACATCTAAATCTGTTTCATAGTTGATTGATAATATTGATTTTGAGGAATCATTAATTCCTGACAATGCAGAACAAAGCACTCAGGCTCAAACTTTGAAATGGTAAATTTTTATGTAGTGTTGTGAATTTTAACTACTTGTCCTCCTGAGTTGCCATTACTGCACACATCTGAGTTTTGTTTTATAGATAAAAATATAGGGCCTGATTCAGAGCCGCTCGTAAGCGGCCGCTCGTTCGTTCCGAGCGATGTTTGCCCAACTGCGCATGCGTACGGATTTTAATACGCATGCGCGAACCAGTCAGTGCGGCCGAAAATCGTTTGTTCGCTAAATAGCGAATGTCTGCTATTTTGAGTGACAGGAGGAGGCGTATGTGGGTGGTAACAGGGGAAGGTGCTTGAAAACGGGGAGTGGAATTCAGAACGCAGGCGTGCTTAAAGGTCAAAACGGGCGTTTTATGGGTGTGCTTAATTAATACAGCAGCGTCATTGACCACGTCACTGGGTTATTTTATAGTCAGAACTGCTCGCAAGATTGTGGTAGGAAAAACCAACCACAAGAATAGCGAGCAGTTCATACGCTGGTAGATGTACTCGATTAATCAAATAAATAGTGGACATGAAGTATGATGCGAGCGGCCAGGGGGCGTAGTTATCCAAAAAACGACCGCAAGTTTTGTTCGCTCGTTCAGACATGGAGGCGTCAACAGACCGCAAAGAGCGAACGGTTCATTTGAATAGCCACCCCCTTTTCCTGAACGACCGTCCGCAAATAGCGTCCGGCTCTGAATCAGGCCCATAGTTTTGTGATTTTATTTAAAATGTGCTATTGGGGACTCACTAAGAATGCAGAATGCTTTGTAATTAAATGGATGTTAACTGCTTTAAAACAGCATGGATTAGTAAGAAGTTTAAAACTTAGGGCCTTATTTATCAATGAGTTTTAGCTTTCACAAAGAGTGATAAAACTCATGGTGTATGATAATGGTGCTTCAGCCAATCAGCTCCTAACTGTCATCTGTTTGAAAAATTACAGTTGGGAGCTGATTGCCTAGATCACCATTTATCATACACGACAAGTTTTATCACTTTATAAATCAGGCCCATAGTTTATTCATTCTTCACCTTTTAATAGACTCACAGTTTTAGTTACAGTTTCTGGTCCCAGATACGGTATATTAAAGGTGAACAACCAACCGTTCTTTGTGCATTGCTTAGAGAATCAAGCACAAACATATAGCTATGAATAACCTCTTCTGATGCATTTAGGAACTTATTTATCAAGAAATAACATACATAACTTTCCATTATTCCATAACTAAATTAAGTTTTAGGTATCAAGGCTATTTAACAAAATCTGAATGCAGAAAATATCAGAGATATCTCCAGCTGCGTAGTAAATGTTCCGGGTCAGAATGGTGAAGTAAAATGATAGCTAAAGGTGAGTAATGTATCTTCACTGGTCCAGTGGTTTTTGTTGTGTCAAACAGTAAATAGAAACTGCCAAAATTCAGAACCTTTCCAAATTGGTTCACTCATCTTTTTATGTAATAATATAGTTATTAGAGATGGTGGAACAAAACTCAATGGATTATGGCCAGTTGAAGAGCCTCGAACTTGTGTGCGGTACAGTCAACTGGGTCAGTCTAGTTAGATTCCCGTGGCTTTTTCTGCAACATTTTAAAATATTTTTAACTGTTATTTTTCATTTAACAGAAAACATTACTGAGTTCATAGTTTGCATGGAAAAAAAACATAAAAATATTATAAAATCTAGCTATTAAACTCATTTATAATTGAATCACTTCATCTTATTCAAATTTAGTTTCATTTGTAGTCTAAAGTTTAAAAAATTATTTACAAATTTTCAAACATCAGTTCTACAAACTAGTTTGAGAACCACTTGAGCACTTAATCATAATAACTTTAATACAGTATTTTATATTTTGTCCATTTCCCCCTTACAGGAGATGGAAGGAAGGATCAGTGGCGAAGCTATAGGGGTTCGGGCTGAAATGGGTATCACCCTCGGATGGGGTGAAATCAAAATGCTGGCTCCTTCCTTAGTGGCAAAGAGGAGGAGCCAATAGCGCAGAAACACGTCTCCTTTTCGAAAGCTGTGTGAGGGGGATACAAAGTGCGCACCGGGTGTCACCAGATCTAGTGATGCTCTGGGAAGGATATAGCCATAGTCTGTTATTTTGGCAACATTTACACTGTGAACACTGTGGGGCTGTTACTGAATTGGTAGCAAAATGGGTGCATTTTTTTTTCAAAGGAAAATAGTTACACAAAAGTTACATATTTCTGTATGCAGTGCCTTGCACACCTCGATAGGTATACCTACCTATACAACTTAAGCGCTTACTTTGCAATAATTCATATCACAAGCGAGACAGCTTGTGCTACAGAAAACAATAGATGCACCTATTAACATGCTTAAATGTGCATAATTGCAAGTCGGCATGAGCCCTATTTGCTTTTACTGAACTTTGCCGACATAAAGTAAGAACACCACTTCCCACCACCGTTCCATCTTCTGGTTGCAAAGCTCAATGCATCCATAATGTGTTTCACTCTACAATAAGGCATTTATATGTTCGTTTTCTGGACATGTACAGTTCAAAAACTCAAAAATCCTCCTAGTGCTGGCTCTGCATCAGCCCTATATTAAATGCTATTAAAACAGCAGCAGACAGCAAAATACAGTATACTGCAGGATATATATGTACATGTATGCTTCCCCCTAATTACAAGATTCATTATAAATTGAAAAACAAGTCTTTTTTATGCCCAACCTTTTGTTCTATAGGTCATTTATTCTCAATGTAATGTAATGATTCCATTAACCCCTCTAGCTGTAGCGCATACAAAAAAGCACTGTTGTGAAAAATGAGTTTGTGAGTGAGGTTGACAGAAGTTAATGAGCAGTTCTGAAAATTATTATCTCACCATAGCTATGAATTTTTCCTTTTAAGCTTGCATTTATTTAAGGATGCAACCTCATTTACAGTAAATAGGCTAACACTTATTTGATTACTCTTGAGTAAATAACACTGCAATGGAGCTGATATATGAAAAGATAATAACTACATTTATTATTTAACAATGAATGAATCTGCACACACACACTATGCATCCTAGGTGATGATCCCTTCCAACCAACTTCTAATCTTTTTATATAAATATTTTTCCAATAAAGCATATATAACATAAAGAGGAAATTAAATCAATAAAGTATATTTCATGTAAAAATAGGTAAAACAATTGTGAGATGGGGTAGATGGAAAACAAAGGAGTTTAACCTGCTGGATACTTCTTCTGGTCCAAATTCAGATAGATTGTGAGAGCTGCATTTCTGCAACACATAAAGCAAAATTTACTAAGTGGCGGTTTCTAAACCCCAGCGGTTTGACCACGGGTTCTAAACCCTGGGGGTTTGGTGGCGGTTTTGCGGCAGTTTCTAAATGGCAGCCCTGTTCTATTCTATTCTAAAATTTGTTTTGACAGCGGTTTTGCAGTGGTTTTGGCCTTAGTAAACCTGTGGATAGCAAAACCGCCGCTAAACCGCCAAGGTTTAGAACCCGCCGCTTAGTACATTTTGCCCATAGTCTCTATATGCAAACCTACTACTTTACAAATAATATCTGGCTACCTGTGCCTCTATGGCCTACGCTTATTAAAGCAACTATTCTCAGATTGTTCTTTTCTATCTGCTCATTAGAATCACATATTGCAATTCGGCTATAGACGAGAGAGAAAGGCTAAAGAGCTACATGCCATTCATGTGCTTTGATTTCCAATGTGTACATCTGTCTATGCCTGCATCAAACCACTCATGGTCCAGCTGGAGAACAAGAGAAAAGTGGGCAGTAGTGTGGTTGATTTATTTAATGAAGTTTTTCTTTTCTTTTATTATTGGCTGAAATATATATGCCGTGTTCCATAGAGTGTTAGTGCCACTACTTATTTCACGGAAACAGTGCTCTAATAGATTCATATACTGTCATTTCTTTAAATTCATATGAGACAAACGAAACGTGTTTCATTTCCTCAAATGGTTCTTTACACGCAAAAGAATGGAATTTATTATAGAATGAAGCTCAATGGCATACCTGGTCTAAATCACTATAACTGGGAGTATCTGCAGGGATAGTCTGTCAAAGTAAATTTTGTTTGAGCTTTGGAAGCTCAGAATATTGCTTGCAGAAGTCACACCAGCAGAATGAGCTGAGTAAAATGTCAAACAAAAGTGTTAGGAAAAGGAAAAATATGTATTCTGGAAAAATAACTGCATGACCTTTATGGCTGTGAGTTTCTCTCTATACCAATGGCTCCCTAAGGTTCATGAAAACAAACATACTAGCATATAAATTACTACAACATATATATGTGGCAGCCATTTTGTCATTTCACTATGAAAAAGTGACATTGCTATGCATAAAATGTCTCAGAGTTAAGTAATGCTGAAGATTAAGGACCTGATTCAGACCCGGTTGCTAAGAAGCGTTCGCTCATAGCTGGACGATTTTCGCATTCTGCGCATGCATTGCAGTGCGCATGCGCGAACCAGTGTGGAAGTTCGGGAAGCATTTGCTCGCTGTGCCTTATGTTTCATTCACATGCAAAAATATAAATATTATTTTGCAAGAATCGATCTTAAAATGACAGCGTCTCTTGTACATTATGAGTGGTGTTTGTCTGCATCTGTAAAGTGAATATGATGCAAAATTCAAAGTAAACTACTGTATGCTAAACCTCCCAGAGCATCTTAGTTGCACCATGTATCTTGCGTCGTATAGCGGTTTATGAGGACACATTTGTAGCCGATGTCTCAGGCATTGCCTGATGTTTTCTTTCTCTCTTTCTCCACCCTCCATATCTCTATTTTTGTACTATTTCTTCCCCCTCTGTCTTTTTCTCTTTCTCTATCTCACACTCTTCTAATTTTTTCTCTGTTCCCTGTCATACAGTCTCCCTTGCTCCTACCCACCACTCTCCTGCCCTACTCTGTCCCACCTGCTCCTCAGTCTCTGGCTCTCTGTCCTACCCCTCTGTCACTCTTTTCCCATATCTGCCTCTGACTTTCCTTCTCAGTTTCAGCACCTCCTCCCCATGGGTCTATCTTATTCATCAATTGCCATGCTGTCTGTCACACTGTTATTGCGTGGGTGGACACGGAGACTGACACACATAGGGCCTGATTCAGACCCGGACGCTATTTGCGGATGCTCGTTCTTAAAAAGGGGCCGGATATTTAAATTGAGCGCTCGCTCTTTGCGGTGTGTTGACGCCTCTATGTCTGAGCGAGCATCTGAAAAATGCGCTCGCTATTATGTAAAGATGCACGTTTGCAGTTTGCATCACACGTCATCTCCATTATTTATTAGATTAATCGGGAACATTGAAAGGCATCTGAACTGCTCGCAGTGCTTGTGGTAGGATTTACTTCCCGCTATCACTGCGAGCATTAAATGCCATTTTGACCGTTAGGCACGCCTGCGTTCGGATCTCCACTCCCCCATTTTCAAGCACCTTCCCCTGTTACCACCCACAAACGGTACATTCTGTCAATCAAATTAGCAGCCCCTCGTTGTTTTACGAGCGCACGATTTCCGACCACAATGACTGGTTTGCGCATGCGCATTGCGAACCATATGCATGCACAGTTGTGCGAACATCGCTCAGAGTGAACGAGCGGCCGCTACAAGCGGCTCTGAAACATGCCCACAATGCGCACCATCCTGTCCAGTAACCAGTGCCTACATTTGTCTCAGTATTTGTGGTGAAGCAAATTGCTTTACAATAAGTGAGGTGCTGAGGATATATGTGTGTGTGGTGGGCAGTGGGGTTTTTACAGTGTTTGATTTGTTTTTATTTTTAATCAGAGTGCATCCTGCAAGTTTGCAGATACTGTATCACAGATATCCGCTGTGGTCCAGGGGCACTGGAGTCCCCATAGGATACTATGGAGCTGCAATACATATAGCCACATATATGAAGCATTGGAATGCGTAACTTTAATTAACTTTTTCCCTGATAACTAGTGCCATCATTAGATAGTGTTTACTATTGTAGCCTATGGGCTACTTTCCACAAAATTCATCTGAGAGGAATCTTGAAGTATCCATTTCCATTACTTGTCCTCTGTACATGCTCAGGCAATGGACAAGCATGTGCATTACATCACCCAGGTCATTAACCTGGAAGTGATGACAATGTTTGGACAACTAGGTATGGTGGAACTGCCATGATAAAAGCATTCATAAAGAATTCCAGCAGACCTTATTGCAGGAATGTAGGTGATGATGTACATTATTATAAATACGATCATTAACACAGCTCATCCTTTGTGAGAGAAACACTGCAACATTTTTAAATTGAAATGGTCTGGATGTATGTTGGTATGCTTTTTAAACTCCTGTGAAAATGTTTAGGGTGATGGGAAGACCTCTTCCAAGTGGTTTGCCTAAAATATGACCTGGTTTAAGTTTTCCAGGAATTAATACAAATATAGAGAGGGCTCCATTCTAGAGGTCCAATTCTGGTCTTCTGGCATTCATTTAAGAAAGCAGACTGATTAGCTGCTGCAAAGTGTAAATAAGAGTACGTCCATCAAGTTCCGAAAAAAATGCTTTTTCGGAACTTGTTGAATAGCCCTGACACTTATTTTTCACAAAAGTATGTGAAAATTTTAATTTTTCCTATGCTATTATTAACCTCAATAACCTTAATTTCCGCTTATTTCCACTCTATTGTGAACACCTCACACCTCACAATAGTGTTTTTAGTCCAAAAGGTTGCACCGAGGTAGCTGGATGACTATGCTAAGCGACACGAGTGGGCAGCACAAACACGTGGCTCATCTAGGAGTGACACTGCAGTGGCAGACAGGATGGCAGTTTGAAAAACTAGGCCGCAAACAGTACATAATGCAAAGAAAAAAAAGAGGTGCAAGATGGAATTGTCCTTGGACCCTCCCACCCTTATGTTGTATAAACAGGACATGCACACTTTAACAAACCAATCATTTCAGTGCCAGGGTCTGCCACACGACTGTGGCTGAAATTATTGGTCCGTTTGGGCCCCCCTCAAAACAAGCTGGCAATTAACCTGTCCCTGCACAAACTGGCTCTACAGAGGCAAGATGTCGTCCTCATCCTCCTCATTCACCGATTCCTCACCCTCTTCAGTGTTGTGTACATTCCTCATCCTCACAGAGTATTAATTTGTCCCTGCTGGAATCCACCTCCACAGGTCCCTCTGTACGGTATGGAGGCTGGTCTCCCTGGAAGAATTAATAATTCATCTTCTCCACGTTTTGTGGAAGCAACCTCCTGCGCCTTTCACTGACAAGGTTCCCCGCTGCACTAAACACTCTTTCGGAGTACACACTGGAGGGGGGGCAACTCAGGTAAAATAGTGCCAGTTTGTACAGGGGCCTCCAAATTGCCTATTTTTCCTGCCAGTACATGTACGGACTGCCTGACATGCCTACTTGGATGCTGTCACCGATGTAATCCTTTAATAGACAGACGCACGCTTGTCGCTGCTGCTTTGAGGATGCAGGTGCGGCTACAGCCCACACATTTCACAAAGAGAAAAAAAAAGAAGAATTTTTAATTTTTTGTGGAGCGCACTTTGAGGGTTACACCACCCTTTAACAGACAGACGCACGCTTGTCGCTGCTGCTTTGAGGATGCAGGTGCGGCTACTGCGCATACATTTCACACACAAGCACAGAAAAAAAGATTATTTTATTTTGGTTGGAGCGCACTTTGGGGTTTACACCACCCTTAACAGACAGACACACGCTTGTTGCTGCTGCTTTGAGGATGCAGATGCGGCTACAGCCCACACATTTCACAAAGAGAAAAAAAAAGAAGAATTTTAAATTTTTTGTGGAGCGCACTTTGAGGGTTACACCACCCTTTAACAGACAGACGCACGCTTGTCGCTGCTGCTTTGAGGATGCAGGTGCGGCTACTGCGCATACATTTCACACACAAGCACAGAAAAAAAGATTATTTTATTTTGGTTGGAGCGCACTTTGGGGGTTACACCACCCTTAACAGACAGACGCACGCTTGTTGCTGCTGCTTTGAGGATGCAGGTGCGGCTACAGCCCACACATTTCACAAAGAGAAAAAAAAGAAGAATTTTTTTATTGTTTGTGGAGTGCACTTTGAGGGTTACACCACCCTTTAACAGACAGACGCACGCTTGTCGCTGCTGCTTTGAGGATGCAGGTGCGGCTACTGCACATACATTTCACAAACAAACACAGAAAAAAAGAAGATTATTTTATTTTGGTTGGAGCGCTCTTTGGGGGTTACACCACCCTTAACAGACAGACGCACGCTTGTTGCTGCTGCTTTGAGGATGCAGGTGCGGCTACAGCCCACACATTTCACAAAGGCAGAAAAAAAAGAAGAATTTTTTTATTGTTTGTGGAGTGCACTTTGAGGGTTACACCACCCTTTAACAGACAGATGCACGCTTGTCGCTGCTGCTTTGAGGATGCAGGTGCAGCTACAGCCCACACATTTCACAAAGACAGAAAAAAAAAGAAGAATTTTTTTATTGTTTGTGGAGCGCACTTTGAGGGTTACACCACCCTTTAACAGACAGACGCTGCTGCTTTGAGGACAGTATCATATGCATTTACAGTAGACTTGTCAGAAATTCTTGGCACGTCCTTCAGTCCGGACCAGATGTCCAAACCGGCCCTTGACTTATGACACAGGTGCACGCTTGGAGCTACTGTGTTGATGCACGTGCGGCTACATCGCACACAAGTCACAAACACAGTAAAAAATTGTTTTTTATTTTTTGGAGCACTTTGGGGGTTACACCACCCTTTAACAGACTTATGGGACACAGGCACACGCTTGGCGCTACTTTGTTGATGCACGTGCGGCTACTGCGCACACAATTCACAAACACAAAAAAATATTTTTTAAAAATTTTTTGGAGTGCACTTTGGGGGTTACAGCACCCTTTAACAGTCAAGCCAGCCAGCCCTTTACCTATGGGACACAGGCCCACGCTTGGCGCTGCTCCTTTGTTGATACACGTGCAGCCACAGTGCACACAATTCACAAACTCAGAAAATATTTTTTTATTTGGTTTGGAGTGCCCTTTGGGGGTTACAGCACCCTTTAACAGACAAGCCAGCTGGCCCTTTACTTATGGGACACAGGCGCATGCTTGGCGCTGCTCCTTTGTTGATTCACGTGCAGCCACAGTGCACACAATTCACAAACACAGAAAATATTTGGGGGTTACAGCACCCTTTAACAGACAAGCCAGCTGGCCCTTTACTTATGGGACACAGGCGCATGCTTGGCGCTGCTCCTTTGTTGATTCACGTGCAGCCACAGTGCACACAATTCACAAACACAGAAAATATTTTTTTATTTGGTTTGGAGTGCACTTTGGGGGTTACAGCACCCTTTAACGGTCAAGCCAGCCGGCCCTTTACTTATGACACAGGTGCACGCTTGGCACTACTTTGTTGATGCACGTGCGGCTACCGCGCACACAGGGCCTGATTCTGAGCCGCTCGTAAGCTGCCGCTCGAGCGATGTTTGCACAACTGCGCATGCGTTCGGATCATAATACGCATGCGTGAAGCAGTCAGTGCGACCGCAAATCGTTTGTTCGCTAAATAGCGAATGCCTGCTAATATGAGTGACAGGCGTATGTGGGTGGTAACAGGGGAAGATGCTTGAAAACGGAGAGTGGTGATCAGAACACAGGCGTGCTTAAAGGTCAAAACGGGCGTTTTATGGGTGTGCATAATTAATACAGCAGCGTCACTGACCATGTCACTGGGTTATTTTATAGTCAGAACTGCTCGCAAATTTGTAGTAGGAAAAACCAACCACAAGAATAGCGAGCAGTTCATACGCTGGTCGATGTACTCGATTAATCTAATAAATAGCGGACATGACGTATGATGCGAGCGGCCAGGGGACGTTTATCAAAAAAACGACCCCATGTTTTGTTCGCTCATTCAGACATAGAGGCGGCAACAGACGGCAAAGAGTGAACGGTTCATTTGAATAGCAACCCCCTTTTTCTGAACGAGCGAGCGCTAATAGCGACCGGCTCTGAATCAGGCCCACAATTCACAAACACAGAAAAAATATTTATTTTTTGTGCACTTGGGGGGTGCACCCCTGATGGACAGAGCACCCCCTGGACAACACTACAGCATCCCTTTAGGACTGGGACACTGCACAGGACTTTGGAGTGGACACAGCCCCTATGGACAACAGCAGCACAGCACAATACAGCCAGCCCCTATGGACTTTGGAGGAGTGGACACAGCCCCTATGGACAACAGCAGCACAGCTCAGCACAGCACAGCACAACACTACACTGCACTACACTACACTACACAGCCCAGCCAGCCCTAACTCCCACCCTCCCTCTTCACTGTCCACAGCCGAGTGAGATAATGGCGCTGACGCGGGTACCTTATATAGAATCCAAAACCCGTGAGACCTGGAAGGCGGGATAATGATGTTTTGCCTCGATTTCAGATCCGAGTCAGGCGGGAAAAGTCGAGCCTGACTCGGATCGGCCTCAGATCGGGAGGGCTCGGGGGGGTTCGGATTTCAGAAATCCGAACCCTCTCACCCCTAATATATATATATATATATATATATATATATTGTGATAGAAGCACTGGAGAATTCTGGGATGGCATATATGTGTGTCCCAGATTCCTATCATATGTGTTTTAAAAACCCCAGGAGAAGTCTGTTATGCCAAACAGACCAGAAGTGTCGGCTTTTGGTAAAAGTTGGATAATGGGTCCTGGGGGTGTGGATGTGAGATAAGAGGGAGGGCTCCATTCACAGGCCATTCCAGGTGTTGGGCCTTTCAGTCTGAGAGCAGGCTGATTAGTAGTTGCACCTGGAAGTGGCTCAGATAAGCTGTGTTAGGTTTTGGTTCAGTGTCTCACATAGACTGGGGAGAACAGACACTCAGAGGTTTGTTCAGAGACACTGTGATATTTGAAAGTGCTGTGTTTGTGTTTTTGGTAAGGCAGTAGGACCTGCCACTTGTAGAGAGGGAAGAACCTGTCTAGTTAGTGCACAGAAGGACTAGGATTTATTTTTATGTTTTGTTTATTTTTTTATTTATATTGCACAATAAAACTGGTGCCGACCAGCTTGCACAAAATCCCTGGACTTGTGTGCTGTTTTCCTTGCTACGCTGCTGTGTGTAAGGAGGTGTCCATCTACCCCAGGAGAGACACCCCCTACCCCGACTATATCAATATATATATATATATATATATATATATATATATATAGTGATATAGCATTACCTATATATGTATACATGTATATATATATATATATATATACACATGTATACATATATAGGTAATGCAGAAAAAGAGACTGGCACTCCAAACATATAATTTACATCAAAGCAGCAGTTTACTAGATATATTCAGCATTGCTTCAAACCCTCAGGACCTTTCTCAAGCCAAGCGTCCAAAACAAATGTTGCTTAATATTGCTAATAAACCATTGTGTTTATGCAAATAACATGTTTGGAGTGCCAGTTTCTTCTTCTGCATTAACTAAAAACAAGGGCCACTTTATTGAATTTGCCCCCAGGCTAAAATTTTCCAGTCAGCCCCTGCTGTAACACCTTACAAATCAACAATAATAATCATTATGATCATCCATATTATCATCATAAAATGTAAATTTACTAAATTAATGCATTATGTAATCATATGAAATCATGTTGTACAGTATTTTACTTTCAAGACGATAGATAATACAAGATGTAACTGGCTCCAAAGTATGTGTTTGCTCCCTGATGTTACTATTATTTTTCCTTGTAGTGTGTAATGTGTGATGTCATTTATTTAATATATTTTTACTCGAATGTGACCTGTAGATCTAAAACATATGTTTAATGGTGCATTGGGACTTTGCATTTTACTAGGCTATTGTCACTCTGTACATGCACATTCAATTATTAATCATGAATTGCAGTCAAAGTGTCAAAGACTGAAGAAGAAAATAAAATGAAAATAATAAAACACATAAATCTCTTTTCCAAATGTCACACACATTGATGTTCGTTTTCTTAGCTACCTAGATATTTATGGAATGCACAGGCATCTACAAAAAGCAACCATATGCACAACTTCCAACATTTACTAAAGAGAGAGGCTGGGGTAACCCAGCAGCCTGGGAAGCACTGGATATGACCCAACTGTGATGATCAATGGGGCATGATAGTCAATCTTGCCCCAAATGTGGCATGCAGTGAGGGCAGGATGCAAGACCATGCCTCCTGTTCGTGCTTCCTCTGAAGGCACTTGCATAATTTCCTGATCCCCCAAATGTTGGGAGGTTTGCACTTGTGACCTCTTAAACAATATAAACACAAAATGGGTAAGCATTGCTACAGAGCACAGTATAAGGTGCAACAGTTCTCTTCACCTTCTTTATGCTAATCTATATTTATTGCTATCTGTCCCTTATTAAGGTGGTAGTCCACTTTCAGTGAATCCCACACTTTTATAATAGGTATTATGTTCTCATACACCTCCTGAACATAAAATATAAGCTAAAGATGTCATGGGGTGCACCATGTAGTACCGTATTCACTAAAATTCTAAGTTTAAATGAGATTTTAAAAAAATCACCACATTCCCTATCTAAACAAGCCACATCACAAATTGCCTTTATAGGTTGTCACGGCTTGGCGTGCGCTTGGACCCGGAGTGGAGTCGGATGAGGAATGAGGACTTGTTTGCTGGTACTTGAAGGCAGCCGGCCTTAGGGGAGTATGACTCATGAAGCAGTGGCACGCGACGGGATCAGAACCAGGCTGCGAGACACTGGCGGAACTTAGAGACCCGGGGTAGGCTGGGTATAGCAGGTAGACGGGATCAGGAGACAGGTAGTAACAGGAGCAAACTGCACCAAGGCTGAGAGGGGAGTCTGCAGAAACACACTGGTACTGACACTTTAAATGAGCAAAGGAGCACAGAGAACTAGCTCACAGCATACGCTGTGATAGACGTTGCACTGGCAACTAAAGAGCCTCTGGACAGCCCTTTAGTACCCTCAGGTAGTGCAGGATTGGTTGCTAGCCTCCCCAGCCCAGACTGAACCTGATTGGCCAGAAAAGACATGTGACCCAAATCCAAGATGGCCGCGCCCAGTTGTCACAGCATGGAAGCTCTGCCAGTCTCAGCCCCTCTCACCTGCCTCCAGATGGAAGCCCTTGGTCTGCGGAGACTCACAGCACCCAGCGCTATTCTCCAGGAACCTGCACCTCTGCTGGAAACACCATGCCACAGCGCCCGGAGCGGTAAGCACCGCGATCTCAGCAGCCTGTCACCCCTGGTCGTGACAGTACCCCCTCCTTTAGGAGTGGCCTCTGGACACTTCTTGGGTTTACCAGGATTCTCAGAGTGAAATTTAAGCACTAGGCGAGGAGCGTAGACATCCTCAGCTTTCACCCAGCAACATTCTTCGGGACCGTAACCTTTCCAATCCAGTAGATATTGGAGTTGCCCATAACGAAAACGAGAGTCCAGGACCTGTTTGATCTCAAACTCTACACCCCGCTCAGTCAAGACTTTGGGGGAGCGTGGCAGAGTCTTGCGAAAGCGATTCAGGATGAGAGGTTTCAGCAGGGAAATGTGAAAGGAATTTGGTGTTTTGAGGTAGGACGGAAGTTTTAATTTATAGGCTACTGGATTGATCACTTGAACGATGGGAAAAGGACCGATGATACGAGGAGCAAATTTCATAGACGGCACTTTAAGGCGAAGATTCCAAGTGGATAGCCAATCTAAGTCACCTGTTTTTAGGTTGGGCTCCGCTCTCCTTTTTTTGTCCGCTGTTAATTTATATCGAAGAGAGGCTTTTTGTAAGGAGGAATGGACCTGAGTCCAAATCTGAGACAATTTCTGTAGGGTGGAGGTCACTGCTGGTACATCGAAGACTGGCAATTCTTGAAACTCTGGTACTCTGGGATACAGTCCAAAAACTACAAAGAATGGGGTTTGCCCCGTAGATGAATGATAGGAGCTGTTATGGGCAAATTCGGCCCAGGGTAAGGTGTCTGCCCAGTTGTCTTGTGATGAAGACATGTGAATTCTTAAGAAAGTCTCAAGGTCTTGATTGACCCTCTCTGTAGACCCGTTAGACTGAGGGTGGTAAGCTGTTGAAAAATTCAGTTTGATTTGAAAGATAGAACATATAGCTCTCCAAAATCTGGCTACGAACTGTACCCCTCTATCAGAAACAATCTCAGTTGGAAGTCCATGGAGACGGAAGATGTTGTCGACGAATAACTGAGCCAACTCTGGAGCAGACGGCAACTTCTTGAGGGGAATGAAAAGAACCATTTTGGAGAAACGATCCACTACTACCCAGATGGTGGTAAACCCATTAGAAACAGGTAGATCCATTACAAAGTCCATGGAAAGGTGTGTCCAAGGATGGGTTGGTACTGACAGAGGTAGGAGTGTGCCGGCAGGAACCTGTCTGGATGTTTTATGTTGAGCACACTGTGGACAGGAGGCAATAAAAGCTTCAATTTCCGACTTCATAGCAGGCCACCAGTATGATCGTTGCAGGAATTCCAAGGTCTTGCGTATGCCCGGGTGTCCGGCAAAACGAGAGGTATGAGCCCACTTCAAAAGCTGCTTGCGCATATCTGAGGCCACAAATGTCTTCCCGGGAGGAGGTTGAATGCAAGTGGTAGTGAATACTCTGGAGTCTAGAACTGGAGTTTCCTTATGACTTTCGGAAGATGCGTCGGAGGAGAGTGATCGAGAGAGGGCATCTGCTTTTTGATTTAGTGAGCCTGGGCAAAAAGTTAAAGTAAAATTGAAACGAGAAAAAAATATTGACCATCGAGCCAGGCGGGAACTCAGGCACTGAATATTTTTTAGGTATAGGAGATTCCGATGATCTGTATAAACGGTGATGGGATACATCGCGCCCTCAAGAAGATAACGCTACTCTTCAAAAGCTAGTTTCACAGCCAATAATTCCTGCTCTCCAATGGGATAATTCTTTTCTGCTTGGGAAAATTTCTTTGAGAAGAAGCCACAGGGATGAAACTTGCTATCCTCGAGTTTCTGGGATAGTACTGCCCCTACCGCTTCAGAAGAGGTGTCTACCTCAAGAAAGAATGGGTAGTTAATGTTGGGTTGTCTCAGCACGGGGGCGGAAATGAAGGCTTGCTTTAAGAGTTGAAAGGCAGTTTCAGCCTCTGGAGGCCATCGGGATGGATTTGTCCCCTTGGAAGTTAGGGCGGAAATGGGTGCCATGAGAGTGGAAATTCCTTTAATAAACCTTCGATAATAATTTGTGAAGCCCAAAAATCTTTGTACTGCCTTCAAAGAATTCGGACGAGACCAATCCAATATTGCCTGAACTTTCTGGGGATCCATTTCAAGGCCGGCACCTGAAACAATGTAACCTAAAAAGGGAACTGAGGGAACTTCAAATACGCATTTATCAGCTTTGCAGTACAGGTGGTTCCTTCGTAGGCGAGTTAACACCTCCTTGACTTGGGATCGATGTCTGACAATGTTGGAGGAGAATATCAGAATATCGTCGAGGTATACTACCACAGAGATATATAATAAGTCCCGAAAGATCTCATTCACAAAGTTTTGGAACACAGCAGGAGCGTTACAGAGACCAAAAGGCATTACCAGGTATTCAAAATGCCCGTCTCGAGTATTGAATGCTGTTTTCCATTCATCCCCGGCTCTTATCCTAATGAGATTGTAGGCCCCTCTTAAATCCAGCTTGGTAAAAATAGTAGCACCTTTTACTCGATCGAAAAGTTCAGTAATGAGGGGTATCGGGTAGCGATTTTTGATGGTTATATCGTTTAAGCCCCTGTAATTGATGCAAGGACGCAGGCCTCCATCCTGCTTAGACACAAAAAAGAATCCTGCCCCTGCCGGTGAGGAGGATGGTCGAATGAACCCCTTTTGCAGGTTCTCCTGGATGTATGCTGACATGGCTTCAGTCTCGGGTAGGGAGAGTGGGTAAGTACGACCTCGCGGAGGAGTTTTGCCAGGAATCAACTCAATAGGACAGTCCCACTCCCGATGAGGAGGCAGAGTATCGGCTCTGGTCTTACAGAAGACATCAGAGAAGGAGCGATACTGGTAGGGAATTGGAGTAGTGGTTGCAATGTAACTACCTTTGACGGGTTTGATTTGAGGAAGGCAGGATACTTGACAAGTCTCTCCCCAGGACAAGATCTGCATGGTGCCCCAGTCAATATTGGGGGAGTGCTTGCATAACCAGGGGTATCCAAGGATGACCTCATGGGAGGCTTTGGGAATTACTAGGAATCAGATAGTTTCAGTGTGGAGAGCTCTGATACGAACTGGCACAGGAAGGGTACGTTGAGAGATGATTCCGTTGGTAATCTGAGTGCCATCTACAGCAGATAGAGTGATGGTGTGGTCGAGAGAGGAGACAGGAAGCCAGAGCCCCTGGACAAGTTCAGCAGTGATAACATTTTCAGCGGCCCCTGAATCGAGGAGAGAAAGAACAGTTTTAGAACCAGTGGAGATCTCAAAAGTAATGGAGAGGGTAGATTCATTTTTTGACGGAGACGGAGACATCACTCCTAACCTGGTGTCTCCGGCACAGATTAGGATCGGGAGTTTCCCGGACGACGTGGGCAGGCTGCAACCATATGACCGGTCTCCCCGAAGTACATGCATAGATTTTCTCGTCGGCGTCTTTGCCGTTCTTCTACCGTGAGGCGGGCCCAGTTAGTCTGCATGGGTTCGTCACTCGCAGGTTCAGACGGAGGGAGGGTTGGAGTAGTGGTCGGCCGGAACCTAAAGCGATCTCCCCTAGTTTTTTCACTCTGGCGTTCTCTGTACCGCAAATCCAATTTATTGCAAAGGGAGATAAGCTCATTGAGGGTAGCCGGCGGATCACGAGTGGCGAGGTCATCTTTTATGCGATCTGTCAATCCATTCCAAAAGGTGGAAGTCAGGGCTTCTTCATTCCATTTTAGTTCTGAAGCCAGCATTTGAAATTGAATGATATACTGACTGACTGGTCGGTTCCCTTGGCGAAGTCGCAGGATTTCCGTCGCCGCGGAGGTTGTTCTGCCGGGCTCGTCGAAAATCCTCCGGAAGGACGTGAGGAATCCAGAGTAGTTGTCTAGTAACGGGTCGGACCTCTCCCAGAGAGGCGAAACCCAGTCCAGGGCAGAACCGGTCAGTAGAGACACTATATATGCCACTTTGGATTTTGGAGATGGAAAGTTCGCAGGCTGTAGTGTGAAGTGGACGTCACACTGGTTGAGAAACCCTCGGCACAACTTGGGGTTCCCGTCAAACTTATTGGGAGTCGGAAGGTGCAAATGAGATGGTGCAGGTGGAACAGGGACAGCTGGAGCTGCTGGCTGGTTGGTGGCGGCAGGCAAATTAACAGTAACCAGGGAAGCTTGCAGACATTTCCTGCAGGAACTGAGCCATTTGGCGCTGAGACGCCTCTAGTCCCTCTAGGCGACTGGCGATACCCTGGAGCAAGTCGGCCCTCAGATCCTGTCCACTGGCCGAATCCATCTGGCCAGTGCAAACTGTCACGGCTTGGCGTGCGCTTGGACCCGGAGTGGAGTCGGATGAGGAATGAGGACTTGTTTGCTGGTACTTGAAGGCAGCCGGCCTTAGGGGAGTATGACTCATGAAGCAGTGGCACGCGACGGGATCAGAACCAGGCTGCGAGACACTGGCGGAACTTAGAGACCCGGGGTAGGCTGGGTATAGCAGGTAGACGGGATCAGGAGACAGGTAGTAACAGGAGCAAACTGCACCAAGGCTGAGAGGGGAGTCTGCAGAAACACACTGGTACTGACACTTTAAATGAGCAAAGGAGCACAGAGAACTAGCTCACAGCATACGCTGTGATAGACGTTGCACTGGCAACTAAAGAGCCTCTGGACAGCCCTTTAGTACCCTCAGGTAGTGCAGGATTGGTTGCTAGCCTCCCCAGCCCAGACTGAACCTGATTGGCCAGAAAAGACATGTGACCCAAATCCAAGATGGCCACGCCAAGTGGTCACAGCATGGAAGCTCTTCCAGTCTCAGCCCCTCTCACCTGCCTCCAGATGGAAGCCCTTGGTCTGCGGAGACTCACAGCACCCAGCGCTATTCTCCAGGAACCTGCAACTCTGCTGGAAACACCATGCCACAGTGCCTGGAGCGGTAAGCACCGCGATCTCAGCAGCCTGTCACCCCTGGTCATGACATAGGTGAGGCCACATCACAAACCTTAACATTTAAACCTTTGTAAAAAAAAATTTGTGGCAGATATATATCAGACATGCTAATACATAACACTCACAAGGGGGACTTTCCTTGCTTTCATAAATGAAAATAATACTGTTGGGCTTCAACTGGAGTCAAGACGTCAACTTGTACATTGAACTAAGCACAAATAATATGGTTATCTATAGCATATAGCCAACTGTTGTAGAGCCACTTCCAAGAGAGTCTATGTCAGAGGTGCAGGAGGTTGTGGCGTCATCATGTCCACACACTCACACTGACCATGACCAAATTCAATGCTTATTGCATCATCTATCCACCAGACCATGTGGCATGCAAAAGTTTGGCCCACTTTCTCGGGAGCCAAGGAGAGCCGTCCGGAATTTATATAGATCTACAAATAGTGAAAACATTATCAGTGTGGCTAACACACTACACAGGTTGGATGTTATTATACTGCATTTGGAAATGAGAGTTCAGTTTTGCCGGTTAGTGGTGGAATACATTGTAACTAAAAGATGCTATTTCATAAGGGAAGAAGTCAGAGGAACCAGTGAACCTGGGTGGTGATCTGAGTAGGTTTATACTGGGCATTATTTTATTTTATCATTGTTTTGGTGAGTTTGATAGGTTATAATCTGGTTACTGGACTGGATATTATAAAAACAGATTGTTAAGCTAAAAAGAAAACATCACTGTATAAAACAGCCCAAAAATACAATTATAAAAGAAATTGACCATACAAAACATTGTTACTGTTTTACTAAGCTGTCTGGCAGCCTGCTATTGTGCACCTTGTTAGCATAATTGCTTATTCCTCAATCATGCAAATGAGCTAGAGCGGTGTGAAATGTGACATGTTTCTGAGTACATTACAAGGTAAGAATGAACTATGCACTTTAGAAGAAATGCACCTTTATATTATTTAGGAAATAAAAAGTGGTAACGATAGCATGTAAACCACAATTTTACAGAGAAAACATGTCATTAAAATAGCCCACCATAGATATATGTACACCTAGCATTCCAAAATACATGAATAGACTCTCTTAAAAAGCTTTATACAGTATGTCATTAGTCACATACTGTATCATTGCTCCCTTAACCTTTTGCAGAAAGACAGGTAACTCATACCCCAAAGATAAAGTTTTAGTTTTCCTAAAGGTGGGTACACACTATACAGATATATCTGCAGATGATGGTTGTTCGTACACACTGAACAACCATCATCTGTGCCTGCCCACAGGTCCCGGTGACCAGGGGGCGTGTCCCACCACTTCCCCGCGGCTGCTGCTGTGTGTGTACAGGCGGTCTGCAGACGTTCACTGACATATCGCGGGTGCACACTGCCCGACGGGCAGCAGATACATTGGCAGATCAATTGATCGGCCAATGTATCTGTCAGTGTGTACCCAGCTTAAGACACTTTTGCATCTTCATCCACTTCCCCATCGCCGTACAGCCACAAAACCATTAATGGCCTCCACTTGCCTCATATGTCAGCTGTGTAAAATAATTTAGATATACTGTAAGTACTTAAGGCCTATATAAAAATTATACCAATAACTTTTTTCATGCTGGCAAACATGCAAAATGAAAATAATGTGGTAACATAATGAAGTAAGGATGCTATATATAGTGATGTTTTGTAGCCTTTCATGTAGACAGCTGTCCGGCGTCCTCCTCTGGGTAAATGGTCCCTCCACGATGCCTGGAAGCAGTGCAAAAACTGACATATTGTGAGTCTGATATGTCTGCTTCCCACTATGCATGTGCCAGCATCTGAGAGCAGCAGGTTATGTCAGACCTGCTGCAAAGGACTCTGGGTAACAGGGGGTGGAGCTAGCACTGGGTGCCGGGCAGAGAGCAGGTAAGTATTCAACTTCCTTTTGTTTCACAGTGACAGCACAGTTGGCAAATCTGTACACTGCAGAGGAATTTAAAGCTGAGCTACACTGTCATCGGCACTTACAAGCGCGGCTCCTGCCAGAGACAGGCAGCTACTAATCACCCCTGGTAAGTTACCAGGAACTGTTTGAAGACATCAAATCCCAAAAGAACGTAATCTAATATTGGGACTTCTACTGTTGTACACATCAAATATAGCATCTAACCTCAGGAGCATGGGCAATGATTACACAGCCGCATTTTAGTGAAACAATTTAGTAACAATCTATTCAAACCTATTAGTATTTGCTACTTGATTTGATGAGTGTATAATCTATTTTGGATTGTTACAATTGTTGTTCTGATGTTGTATATGGCTTATATCTTTAGTAAGTGATATCTAATAAGCTGTTAATATCTATATATTTTTATATGTGCTCATTAATAAATGTGTTTTAAAAAAATTATTTTATGTGGATGCAAGTGTAATTATTACTACACCGGTGCAGATCAATTTTTTTATTAATGCTTTTGTGAGGTTGGCAATGTATCTTTTTACTGCTGCAGGTGTGATCCTGAATTTCTGTGTGTGGAGCAAGTGCTGAGAATATTTTATTTATGCAAATGTGCCATGCCAATGTCAAATTGGTTTAGGTTCAATTTGAGAAAGTATAACGGTATTCAAATGTTATGCCCTTTTACACGCCCGACAGGAGCATTTAATTGTTGCTCCTGCCAGGCATGATCAGCTTCCAGCGCACCATTTCAGCTCGCAGCTCAAGGGGGGTGTGAGCTGAAATGGGTGAAAAGTGACCTGTTTGGGCGCCCAAACAGCACTTTTCACAATCGTGTCCAGAACTTTAGTCAGGGGTAGCCATTTTATGCAGTTAAACCCGACCACTTTGGGCACAATCATTGCGAAAAACAGCAACAATTGAATAGCACCCGTGATGTCCCATCACTTTAGACGGGAGATCGGGCGCGCTATAACAATTGAATACCGCCGTTGGAATGAGAAAAGTATTTGATTCATCTTCATTTGTATTATCAAACAAAGATAAGGTTCCACAGGTGCAGGAAAGATATTGGCCATGTTATTGCTGGAAGAAGAGAATAACATTTTAGTGTTCACTCTAGCTCCAGCAGCAGGCAGGGTGCTTGAGCTAACGAAGGCACCCTTTTTGTCAATCTTGGGGGCCTGCCCGGAACTTACGGACACGCTGGGCAGCCCCCAAGCACTGCTGACAGGGAGAATAGATGCCGGGCGCAGGTATTTCCCCAACCACGGGACACTGCAACCAGTGGGTGAAGACGGCAGCCGCAGTGTGAGGGCAGGGCATTTTTTGCCCTCCTGAAGGTGGGCAGGGTGCTTTTTGCCCTCCAGAAGGTGGGCAGGATGCCGCGCCCGCCAAAACAGCCTAGTGGTAATGCTACACTTTATGTCTTATCTTGCAAGCCATGTCTTTTAAATTGGAAGCAAGACAATGGGCAATGATGGCTGCCAGATGGCTTGGGGTTGGAGGGTTGAAGAGTGATTTAAATTTACTAAATAGGAGTTGGATTTAGAACCCTGAGCAGATATGAGAGATTAGAAATATATTTATTGTGCAGTATCTATAGCTTTGAGTAAAGAAATGGTAGATAGTAAAATTAGGGAAGGTTTGAGATAAGTTTATGCCAGTGATGCACCATAAATTTAACATTAGACCAAGCTGTAGTCATCAATTAACCTAGGTTGAGATTTAAAATAATCTTTAGTTTCAACAGAGCACTGATCTGGCCTGGCAAATTATTTCTTTGCTCCTTGATAATGGCTCCAATACCTTTATATTGAAGATAACTGGTTTTCATTTAATACAACCATACAATACAAGCATTTCAAAAATAACTTCCATTACATACAGTACAGTTTTTACCAACAACAATTGCAAGTAGTATATTCTGAATGCCAAAGAGTTGTGGTTATCAACACTATTGACTATGATGGAAGATTTTAGTCTGAATATATTGTGCTATCAACTTCAGATATTAAAGCAAATAGCCATAATTATATGTGCTAAAGTGAAGTTTTTTTTAGCCAGAATTACTTCTAAAAAATGCCTAAAAATACAACATTTACCAAGGGATTTCCAGTTTTAATCACTTTCCAATGTCAGCTGTGAATGCTTACATATCAGAAGAACCTCTTTGTAAAAGATGTGGTGCTTCACAGTAAAACTCAGTTAACCAACAAAGGTATCGTCTTTATCTAACCGTTTCTTTTTTTCTTTTTTCCCTTTTTTTGACAAATGGTAGCTTATTATCTCTTACTATTCAGTACAAAAGAATTGCCTTTGGAAATCGCTTCTAAGCAGCCATTAGCCTTTAGTAGCAATGTTAAAACAGCAGTTGAGCCTTTTCAGTTCAAATTATACTTATTTTAATAAATAAAATCGTAGAATGCAAAATAGAGATTAATGTTCTAAGGAATGCTAATCATCAGTGTGTAGGCAAAATAAGAAGCAGGCCGCGTCCTTTAAAAATTAAAGAAAATCATTATTATTATATTCTGCTAGATAATATATAGAATAAAACGAATGGTAAACAAAACCATTAAATATTAAAATGTAGATTTCTTTTTATACACTACAGATAAAACTATATAAGCAGGTATTTCTGGAATATAAACTCCCATGAATAAGTAAAATAGAAATACAACAAACTGCTTGACAGTGTAGATGCAAATATGGAATGCCATTAAGAAATAAATAATGACATAGATTAGATAGATAGTTAGATGATAAATAGATAGATACTCCAAATTCCTAAACAGAAATGGGTATCACTGTGAAATTGCTTTGATACTTAATTTTATTTGATTTCATTAAACCATGTTTATATTATGTAAGTTATGTTGACTGTATCCACATTTATGCCATTAGCCAGTGGGGCTCATTGATCACACTTCCTATTTAAATGCCTCACTTATCACCCATAGATGTATAGAAAAAATATTCTTATAGGAATTTATCTAGTGTAATCCCAATGTTGCTTATAGAGCTCATCCATCAGTCCAGTTGCCGATTTTTAATTTCTCTTTTCATCACCTCCCAAAACCCTTACAATAAGATAGGTAGCTTGACATCACTGGAGATGGGGATGATATTATTGTGGCTCAAGTAAGGAATAAGCCAAAAACATGAGCAGCCATAGAAGTACTGTAGTAGTCTCAACCCCTGAACTTGCTCAAGGCTTGAACAGAGGCATAAAAACTATTAATTGAAAAAAACATAAAAATATATCTACTATATACATTATTAAAATATTTGATGTGATAACTTATTAGGGATAGTGTTTAATGCAGTATGGCTTAAGATATAATCAACATGGTATACATAAATACACAGAATAACCATAAAAACATCTATGCAACTAGGTTACCACTTACAATTCTACTATGGTGGTAATATGAGCCACATATACCACTCTTTTAATTGAAGATATTAGTTTGTGTAGCATAGTGATCAAGAAAAGAATGTGTACAACAGTTTATATATTAAACTTTATTGATGAACATAATAAACAGCTACTTTTATAATCACTGAGACAATATGGTTGATTGCTTTCTTTATTAAAATGGGAACTAAAAATACAGAAGTGTGGTTGGACAACCAGGCTTGAGATAGTAGCAAGGGAATGGACCTTTGGATCATATGAAGCAATTTCCATAAGTAATGGATGAGGAAGGACTTGCAAGATTCTCTTAAATGTACAGTAAATTTTGATTTGGAAAATGTAGAATAATTTCCCTTTAAATACTTTAACGCGCCATATGTCTATACTTCAGAGCACCCTCTCCATAGTCCTCAAAAGATAGGTTATGGATATCTAACAATTGCCAGGTGGCTCAAATGTTCTAATATGTTTGCAAGAAAAAAAGTTATTTTTTCCAATAGTACCCTTGTACAAGCCAACACAGTGGTGGTAATCTTTCCATCTTTAATGCTCTTTAATTCCTCACTTTTGTAATGACACTGCTTCTTAGTAATATTATTCACTCTCAAGGACAGCATTTCTGAGCTTTCACAAGACTAAAGACTTGACCTTGGAAGTTAAACTGTGTACTGATTACCACATGGGCTGACCCAGAAATGACTAGGGGGAAATCAGAAATAGTGACGTCTAGCAAATGTAACTCTTTTGTTTAGAGAATGGAAAATAGTGGTCACCTCTTTCACATATTTATCAATGAGGCGAAGAGTCCTGTTGCCAGAGATAACTTTGCCTGTGGTATGATGATTTTGCATGGAGAAGCCTATGTAAAAGTAGGGTAACAATAACAGATCAAAATCGCTAAGAAAAATGCTTTAGTTTGAATATTATTTGAATGCAATATTTATTTATTTTTTTAATTTTTACATTTATGCAATCTATGTATTTTTTTTAATCTAATTAGTGAAACTAAAGCTCCTATGTACAAGTTTAGTCATGCATGTATATATCTGCAACAGGTTTCTATAAAATTAAACAGATAAGTCTAATTTTTTTTGTACACTCAGTACATATCACATGAATAAAAATTAGGCTATCACCACAATGGTGTCTTAATAAAAAGTAGGCATCATAGTTTATATACTTTGTAAACAAAACTTTTCTGGCATTTAAAAAAAATGAGAGGTAGTCTCAGTGGATGACCACAGCTGGAACACCTCTTTCTACCATGCCAAAAAATACCCAAATGGCCAGTATACTGTACAATATAAATGCAATGTATAGAATAAATTCCAAAATGCCATATATGGCTATGCCACAATTCAGATCATACCAACAATACCACTAGGTGGTCGTGATTCTAACCACCTACTACGAGCCTTTGTGCTACTATAATTGGGACTATCTTGTGAAAAATTGGACAGTTGATTTGAATGCAAAGTTCTTTTTATTCCCAGTGTCAACTTAGTAGTGCTAATGTTTTAATGCCCCTGAAACACTAAGGGACACATCATTCGGTTCTAATTACCTTATAAACTTCATTCATTAGGTTCCATTTCCTTATTCAACGAAAACAATGCTGTTCCATACACACATACAGAAAAAAAATCTGTTCCATTCCAATGCAATTCAGAGAAAGTGAAAATAAAGTGATACATTTGGATAGAGACAGGTATGCATTGTATCCGCCATGAATAATTTGCTTTGTCCATCAGCTATCTATAATATTGATGAGAGAAGCTTGCAAATACAGCAGAATATTCATGAGCAAAATGGAAATCAATGAGTGAGAATCACCTTTAACTCCTTTGCAGCAGGAGATATCTGTACTCTTAGTGCTTTGTTCTTCTGTTCCAGACACTTTGTTACATGATACAGGTACTTAATCACATACTGTAACTGACACATTAATTGAGCCCAATTTAGCTGAATGTAATGATTATCTGTCTGAGCAGTGTTACTTTGGAGCGTAATACACATATTAGCAGATATTGTTTAAGGACAATTGAAAAAGTTTACATTTCATTTTGCAGAGAACACAAGTCAATGCTAAAGATCCCCAAATGTGTGCCAAGTGTATTCCGCAGTCTGGTTATTTATCAAACTGCTACTTTTTAAGACATACATAGTGACCGATGTTGGTGCTTTTTGAAAAATATACACGGATATCCTCATAAGCAATTGTTTTCTATGGTACGTGTCCTATTCTTTATTTCCAGATCCTGAAAAGCACTTATGCAGAAAGTTTATCATAATTGGTGTTTGCTTGCTGACACTGTAGACCTGCCCTCTGAGAGTTACAGATGGAAAACCATAAAATGATCCTGGAATTGTCAGAATGGTGGCAATTCATGAAAGGCAACTTCAGCAATTTTCCCTGGCACCCCATAGAGTGGTGCAGGAAAAATGAAAATGTTGTGGTACCATATTTGAGTGCAGCTAAACTTCATGGAGATTTGAATATGTGCTGAAAAGTGTATAAAGTTGGAGAAGATGGATTGAGGTGACATGTTTTGCAACATCACAGCTTGCTCATTGCTGTGTCTTGTTCCTCACATCGATGTGTGATAACTTGCTAATATGTGTAATAAGGTAGAAAGTAACACTGCTCCAGACAGCTTATCAGTACATTCAGTTAAATTGGACTTGGATAATGTGCATTTTGTATCACTGCAGGCCTCCACTACTGCAGGATGATGCATTTTATATAATCACCCAATGGTGGGCAGACCTTGATTATACAAATTTCTACATTGTGCCCTTGTGATCAGCATTTTCTCCTATCATCTTCAAGATATTCTGACAAAGTCGGCATACTTTATGGCTTGTCTAGTAGAAGTTTTAGTTTTAGATTCAGTTGTGCAATTTCTCTCACATTGATAAATTGTTAAATGTAACAAAAATGTTAAAATTAGTTTAACTTTATAATTGGTCTATTATTACCTTGTACAGAATGTTTGCAAGGTCACATTTGTTATAGAAACATCTCCTAAGCTTTGTGTTGGATGAATATGTGACAGGACTGATAGATTTAATTTGATACTTATTGTAATTGTCAGTGAATTAGCACTTCGTAATGTAATTTGTAACTATGCATCCCCCATGCTCATGTCTTTCTATTCACAACTCTCTTCTTTATTATAGTCACTGGAATAAGGTGGTTAGTAAAGAGCAACAAATAAATGAAAATATATGTAAAAGTACAAATTAATTCATATTAATATAAAGTTTTTTCCCTACCCCACTGTACAATTGCAGAGTATTACTAAAATTGTGTCAGTTGTGGTAATTGTCAGAGCCATAATTACGGCTCTGAGCGCCCTGTCCCAGCCGCATCCCTTTTCCATGTGACGTCATGATGTTGCGCATAAAGTGATGGGACCTCAGGCACTTGAAGCTGCAGTAGTACCTGATGCTCCGGGCAGCTGTAATTATGGCAGGGTGCCTGCCTGTAGTTTCCAATGGCTGCTACAGACAGCACTACCACAGCAGTGCTGGTGGCAGGGTGCTGTTCCAGACTCCTTCCAGCCAGAAGTAGGGGCCGTGGGGATGTGACGGTGCCGCCCACAAAGCCCTGTGCTCTGTGCAGTCGCACCAGCCACACACCCCTAGTTATGGTCCTGGTAATTGTGATTGATCCACAGAAAGCTATTCTCCATTGCATAACCTACAGTATATGCTTAGTAGAGACACAATTAAAAATCTCTGTGTCCTTGTCCTGGCCTTCGGGGAAGTCAAGTATGGCTCACTTTATTTAATGGGGTTCTATGAAATGTGTGTATAAAATAATGATACAACCCATTAAACTTGTCTGAAACAAGGTTTTTGCCCTTTTTGAGATCTCCATGAACAAACTGTAATGTGGGTTTGGTGCAGGGTGGAATCCCATTTCCTATTTGACTGGTAGGCAAAGGGTGTAGCCTAGGACTAATGGCAGTGTACAGTAGTGTTTATGTCTCTTATTCTCCCTAGGGCATATTGAGGGCAAGTTTGGAACATATGAATTGGAATCCCAAGTTAGGCTTCACTGCCCCAGTTTATGCCAGTCATTAACATCATATATTTATGCATTCAGACTCTCTCAAACTTCTCACGGCATTTACTGGGTACGCTCTGGAAAGCAGACTAGGTATATACTTGTCTCTCAGCTTAACTGACATTCATTAGGTTTTGAAAATCAGGCTTACTACTTTGCACTAGAATGAAGGTGCACCAGGCAACTCTCTGGGGTATATTTACAAAAGTGAGAGCTTTTAAAATTGGAGATGTTGCCCATAGCAACCAATCAGATTCTACTTAACAATTAACTAGCACCTTCTAGTAGATAATAGCTAGAATTGTATTAGTTGCTATGGGCAACATCTCCTCTTCTAAGCACTCTCACTTTAGTAAATATACCCCTCTGTCTTTCTGCCCGTCAGCGCCTGTCATAGCAAGTAGAGCAGCCCATGAATGATCTATCACCATAAGAAAAGGGCCCGCTGAGACAGACAGCGCAGTGGCCGTGTAAGGAGGAGGGAGATGGTGTCAAGATCATCTCCCTAGTAGTGTGAGTAATACCAGGTACTGCCCCTGTCTCCACAGCCCAGGGTCAGGCAGTGTCCCCAGCTGCTGTGGAGGTGCCAGCATTGGCAATCAGAGCGTGCTGGGTCCTTTAGTGCCCCGGCATCTGGAGAGCACCTGGTTACCCATGCCTCCTCTCTAATGATGCAGACGGGTGAACAGCAAGGGTCCCCTCCTGGCTGCCCTGGCATGGTGATATGACATGCCAGATGAACTTACTCTGTATGTCTCCATCTTCCTGTGTGTAATTACCTGGCCAGGGCTGATCCAGGATCTATATACACAGTTCCAAGTATCAGTGGCATAAGTTCATCCCAGACACCCGGAGGCAAGTTATAATTTAGTACCCCCCCGTCACAGCAGCTGACACTGTAATGAAGCAATTTGCATACAGACAGGT
This sequence comes from Taudactylus pleione, assembly GCA_031769625.1. Lineage (NCBI taxonomy): Eukaryota > Metazoa > Chordata > Amphibia > Anura > Myobatrachidae > Taudactylus > Taudactylus pleione. Next base: position 2,606,884 of record JAUIMM010000614.1, read on the forward strand.
ATAGATAGACAAAGGCAGCAGCTGATGGTCTGACATGGAGCTCCTCACTACTGTATGGTGGCTTCTCAGGTGCCGGGAAGGGGTGCCATGTATTGGGCAGCCGGGATAGTACACTCCAGGTACATAGTTACAGCCCTAAGTGGGGTGAATATGTTTTGGACAATGGAGGAGGTGCCCCTTCAGAGCTGGAGCCTGGCTGCAGGCGCCTCCATTGTCTCCCATAGTTCTGCCCCTGCCAAGTATTCTGAGTCCCTATTTTGTTATCCTCACCATCATTATCACCTTCCAGAATGTGAGGCAGGTCTCCCTATCTATGCTGCTCATATCGTAGTCTTATTGGAGCAGAGGAGTTAAAGGATCACTCAACCACAAAATGTAACCTTTCTCAATATATTGTATAGTGTACTCCACTGCCGCTCTGCTGGGGGCTATTACCTTCCCAATACTGTGGATAGCATTACTTACATAGCACACATATATCAGGCACTTCTTTTGGACGCTGTCCCAATGGGACATCATACCTGGGAGGAAGGGAGGGAGGGGTTGATATTGCAGGCATTTTGTGCATTAATCAAGCTGTCCACTCCACATAAAACAAGTGTGCATGCTTGTTACTCAGATGCTTTCTCCTTCATTTGATAAAAATCACCCCATTAACATGGCAGCCAGATGCAGGGAAGCCATAGAGAGCATGGGGGACATATTTTGTCCCAGTTATTTCATGCATATTATTCAGCTTTACACTCCAATTCATGCCCCACCCCTGCTGTAGCTCCAACCACATTATTCACAGCTCCGCCCACCTTTGCCCCTCCCAAGAGTTCCTGAAACAATTTTTCTAGAAAAATATCATTGATTTTACCATATACTGTATACACAAGCATGGATAGCCTTTAAATCTGGACTGTTAGGGTGCTTTGTGGATTCAGCTTGGGAACCTCTGTATTATACAAAGCTGTACATCAATGTACATATATAGGCTTACCATACTATCCTTTTAAACCGGGACACTCATGAATTACACAGGCTCTATGGCTGCTTAAAACCAGGTGAAATGCAGGCTCTAAGTAAGAACCAGCCTTAGAACCTGTGTAATTCATGAGTGTCCTGGTGTAAACGTATAGTATGGTAAGCCCATACAGTACATCTATATATCTGTTTTAGCAGTTCTATACTTTTTATTGCAACATTGCTTGCACTTGTGATATTCTCACTTGGCATGTATTAAAAATGAAACTTCCATTTTATTTTGTAAACTACCAAGCACCCTACAAATTACTATATAATATATACCAAGCATCCGTCTTAAAAACAGTAAATAGAACAGTGCTCTAATGCATGTTATCAATTATGCCAACACAATGCTTTTCAATTTTCTACTGGGGTGCATAAAGTGGATTCATTTCCCTGTAGGAGGTTATTATACAAAATCCTATCCTAGAAATTACTGTTTATTTAGCAATTTAGTACATAGTAATTTTGTTCAATTCCCCTAAGAATGCCACGGCCTATGCTCCATGTTTGCAAGTTATGGATTTCCCATAGGAATCAATGTAAACTGATATCAGTTGCTGTCACAGAAGGCTTGTATTGCCTCACAGAGCCACACATTTTGACACACAGAAACAACTTGCCTAGTTCAATATGCACAGAATATATATTTATATTAGCAAAGAGCAGCAAGCTTTTTCTCATAGTGATATGGAAGCAAGAAAAAGGTAAATTACTTTATATTTGCTTTACATACTGTATGCTATGAATAAGAACAAGAGACAAGCCTCCCAGGCACTGGCAACTCTACACTAAAATAGCTGCAGAAAGTATAATACATAATAATTTACAGTAAATATAAAAATACCTAGAGGTGTAAAACCTGAAATAAGAAAATAATCACAAGCATATAATAAAGCAGTGCAGATGTGATATATGGGCACATTTTCCCTCTGGGTTTGAAAAATTTAATTTGTGGGACAACTTGGCCTCTATGCATTATAAATGAGCGACACATACAGTACATATGAAAATAAAGAGGGGAAAGATATAAGGAACATACTTTTCTAGATGTGTAGGTGAGTGTACTTGATGTGTCGTTATGTGTACCTGAAATCACAAAGTAGCCATACAGATTCAACTATTGTCACATACTGTAAATAACTTTTGTTCACTGACAATTGCATGGCATTGCATCTGAAATAACTGGTGACAGGGGTAAAGTGCTAGAGTACCTTAAATAGTTAATAGAAGAGATGTGCGCGGACTCCCGTGTTTGGTTTTGGTTTTGATTCTATTCATCATCGTGTTTTGGTTTTGGCAAAACCACCCACAAGTATTTTGGTTCAGATTCGATTTTGGGTTCCTTAAAAATCAATAAAAATCAATACAAATCACTAAAACAGCTAAAATCATGTAATTTGGACCTGTTTTCATGCGATCCAAAACCCGAGTTCAGATTTTAAATCCGAGTTCGAAATTGAATACAGAACTGAACCGGGAATCGGTTTGACTCAGAACCCCAAAGTGATTCTGAACTGGGACTCAATTAGACTCGGAACCCTTATGTTCAGGTGTGTTCGTATTTTAGGAAAACCAAACCGCACATCTCTAGTTAACAGCCTATAATGCAGTGGCAATAAAGAACACATTTCCATTTTTCCAAGCAGTGGGATTTGTAGAATTTGTTTAGATTTAATGAATAGGGATTTTCTTATGTGGCTGTGTAGTGAAGATGCTATGAGATTAAGCAAGTAAAATATTATTATTTTGTAGGTAAGACACACATACTGAAACATTAAAAGTGTGTTACATTAATAGATGGTATAGATGTGTATTAGAGAGTAAAAACATTGCAGCAAAATGTCATATATATATAATGTTTTGCAGCAGAATAGGTAAATTCACAGAGATGGAAAGTTTCAGCTGTGTAATCTTTGATTTCTGATTTTGCTTTGCTAGTACACAAATGCAATTCTGTACTGTGGGCCTGATTCCGATCTGCACACAAATGCAGATGTTTATGCAGGTTGATCAATTGTTAGCCACTGTGCAAAAGCTGCACTACTCACTTGCAGCGTTTGATTTGCATTTACGCTCACACAGAGAATTCACTCCCAAAGTGAGTGCCAGGTAGTCAGCGTTGGGGAACAACTTTGGGGATTTCTGTGCAAACACAGGTGTGTCTGACCATTTAATCTCTGTTTCCTGGGCGTGCATAAATTAGCCATTGTAATCTCCTTCGCAGCACGAGAGCTCACTACGTGTCAGGAGAGCCGCAATATTTGGACAGGTCAGACTTCACTCAGAAGCTGCATGGCTGCTAGATCTATATTGATGTTCCAGATGTTCACGCTGTTGCATGTCATCAGATGGATATGAGAAGGCAGCAGTGGGCATTCCATTGGGTAAACTTTGAAGGCATTAGCTTATTTTCAATATTGTGAGTCTATTAATAGAGTTAGAATTATGTCCTAAGAGGTGTGGTTGGGGTAGGATTGGGATTACTTAAATCCAAAGTTGAAATTTAAATTGGCGTACTTTATTCAAAAGTAAATGTACAGAAAAATAGAATTTTTCGACACATATGTAGAGCTGTATGCTTCTCAAGATGCTTTTATCTCTGCATAGGTAACATATTCACCTGGTTTACTACAAGTCATCATCATCATGTACTTACACCTGTCCTACAAAGCAGTTCCATATGATATGAGCACCCCTGCAATTGCAGGAGACAACTCCAATGACAGCTAAGTAATGCAAGATACTGGAGTCTACATTATTTGCAAGGGTGACTGCAACCTGGAGCTATTAACTAAGCTCTAAAAAAACAGATGAGAAACACCTGACTTTGCTCAGGCCCAGTCCTTTTATGTGACCCTAACTTAGAGCAGCTCTGGATCCTTCCTCATACCCCTGTCCATTGTATACCACTGTTTCTAAATACATCTATGCTAATGCTCCTGTTGAATAAATAAATAAAAGGGACCCCTGGCAGTTGATTCAATTGCAGGCTATGGACCTCATTCAGAGTGTCTCGCAAGCGGCCACTCGCTCGCATCCAGCGTATGCAAATTTTTCCAAGTGACACCATGGGATGCGATCGCTGGCCAAGGCATAAGCACACCCACTTTGGCTGTGCGATCGATCGCTCTGTGTATGCTGACACCCATTAGCCTATGTTGAGACGCCCACTTGCGCAAGTCATCTCCAGGAAGTGTATTAAAACCTTTGTGCATTGAGCACCATCGGTAGCGATCGCAGCGCTTGTGGTTGCCTTACCCTGCCGCAAGCACTGCGAGGACTTCACTGTAAAAAAACAAGCATGTGACGTTTACTATGACGCTGCTTGTTAATTATGCACACCTTAAAAACGGCGTTGAAACACTCAGGCATGCCTGCGTTCGCACCTCCACTCCCCCGTTATTAGTGTCCTGCCCATTACCACCCACAAATGGCCTCTTCTGTCACTCATTTCACTGTGCTGTCTTTGCTGGGCGAGTGAGCAGGCTGCGCTCGCACAGAGTAGTTCACACATGTGCAGAATGAAGCGTGCGCAAGCGTGTTCGCAAACCATCGGGCCACTTGCGAGTGCACAGCGCTTGCGAGAGACTCTGAATGAGGTCCTATGCATTATGCCTTTGCAATGGCATTGGAACATTTGAAATGGAACACCAAGGACACCCAATTCACCCTTATTTTGCTGTAACATTAGTGAGGGTGTGTGCGCACTAGATTGCGAGCATTGCCACTGGTATAGATGCCATTAGCCACTATTGAATCAACCCTATTAAATAAATTAATAAATAATAGTGGCCAGATAAAATAAGTAAACTATTTACTTGATCCATCATAGTCCACATGAGATTAAAAAAAAATAAGAACTGCTCATGAGGAGCTCCCAATGCCAAATGTATTCATGACTGTAAGTCTGCCTACTTAATAGATGGGAAGCTAATCAAAAGTGGTCTCTCTATGGGCTCTATTTTACTATTATCTGCATTTGTAATGCAGATTGTAGTGTGATATTACCGACTGAATTTGCATTGCGATTTTAGGCAATATCACAGGGATTTACTACAAATCCCTTGCAGGGACAGAGCTTGCAAGAAAGCTCTGTCCCTGCAAGTCCCCTCCCCGCACTCTATTCATGATATTTTCACAAAGAAATACCGTGACTAGTGCCCCGCGCATGCGCCGTCCGGCCGCCGCTGCTACCCCCTAGTGCTAAGCCCTGCCCCTGACACTAAGCCCCACCCCCCATGATCACAGCTCCCCCTGTGAACCCCCTTCCCTTAATAGCACTTACCTGTAGTCATCGGTGCTACGGTGATGTCTTCCATGCCTCCGGTCAGCTGATATCCCATACTGCACTGGGACCTGATCATCTTATGACCGGGCTGCAGTGCAGCATGGGAGACCACCTGACCAGAGGGGAGTCATCACCGGAGCCCCGACCACCAGCCCCTGGATACTTATGTTATACAGAATGTGGACAGCAGCGCTACAGTATGCCTGCTAATGTTCTCGGAAGCAGCTGGGCACAGAGTTGTCCAAACTCAAGAGAAAATAATGGGTTAAATAGTAGTGTCCAGCACTAACCTAGAGTAGGTTAACGCTGAACACTACTATTTAACCAACCAGTCCCTGGAGTCAGGTAAGTGAATTTTTTTTTTGACCATTTTTTTTGCAGTGTATCAGCGTGTGGTCTGTTTAGACCACACAGCTGATCACTGGGACCGACTCCGGGCTCTGCTCTGCCTTTTTGAGCAGAGTAGGAGCCCGGTAACAGGGAGACCCTGGATAACGCCACTTCCAGGTGGCGTTATTATCACCGGGCTTTCCCCGGTATTTTGTTACAATTTATTTTTAGTAACTTTGGTCGGATCACATTTCCCATTACAATTATGGGAAATGCGATCTGCTTACTAAAAATAAGTCATACTTAGGGGTTTGAGTAGAATTTTATGAATTCTACTCCAATTGCCCTGTAATAACTGTAGGTGATGCTAAAATAATGTGTAAAGGGTGTGAAAACACCGTTTTTCACTTTATTTTAGTAAAAATATTGTTAATAAATAGAGCCCTATGAGAGATTTATCTCCACTTACCATAGGAAATTTTTAGGTTTGGGAGCCCAAATGTCTGAGGACTGTGTTAAATGCTGAGTAGCATTAGACTCTTACAGAACAAAAGGGAGAGTTTATTTTTGTTATTGCTTTAATTATTTTTAAACTACTGACAAGCAAGACAGACTAAATAGAATGCAATTTCAGCTATTGAGCTCTTTCAACCACTTTTTTAACCTGAGTTCCAGTAATTTTCCCATGCTTTGTCAAACTGGAGCTTAATAGATATCATGATTTGTATTCTTACCATGCATAAATATAAATACATCTGGACAGTGTCATTACAAGGTGGTTGCGGAGGGCACGGACCACACAGGGTGTTACAAAGGGACATAACTAGAGGAATGGGGGCCCCATAGAAAAATTTCCTTGGGGCCTCCATAGGTCTACCTATACAGTGCCCCTGTAGTTGTACCCATTATGCAATGCCCCCTGTAGTTGTGCCCATTATGCAATTCCCTCTGTATTAGAGCCCCTTATGGAAACCCCCTGTATTAAAGTCCCTTATGCAGTGCCCCCAGTAGTTCCCATTATGCAGTGCACCCAGTAGTATCCCTTACGCAGTGCTTCCAGTAATGAACCTAGTAGTGCCCCTTATGTTGTGCCCCCAGTAATGCCCCTAATGCAGTGTCCCCAGTAATGCCCTTAGTAGTGCCCCTTTTGCTGTGCCCTCAGTAATGCCCCTAGTAGTGCCCCTTATGCTGTGGCCACTCTCCCCTGTGCAGTACTTACCTCTCATGCTGGCCGCTGGGAAATGCTCCAGTTCATGCCGTCAGCTCTTCTCCTGCGTTGACGCTGCTGCTGACTCGATCTAACTAGATACAGCAGCAGGCGCAGGCTCCTCTCATCGTGGGTGCATGGGTGACATCACCCATGCACCTACGCATTGCATCACTGGCAACACTGGCCTCTGAAGTGATCTGAGGTGACTTTAGTCTCTGATCGCTTCAGAGACCAGCATTCCCAGTTGCACCAGCAACTTGGCCAGCCATGCTACAGAGGGTACAGGGGGACGCTTGCTGGGCTGGCGGGCCCCCTAAGCCGCCGGGCCTCATAGCAAGTGCACCCACTGCACCCTCTATAGTTACTCCTCTAGTGTCACCCTCTGAGGGGGTGACACCAATATGTCAGCTCCTCCTCAGTGACCTGGAGCCAGATGTTGTACTGTGATATTATTGTGCAGAGCCCGGCTCCCGGTCACTGATGAGGAACCAGCAATGCATGGAGAGTCTCTTGGGGCAGCCCGGCATTCCCGGGATTGCTGGGCATGCCCCCAGAGTGATGAAACCGAAGATGTGCCGTGAGGCCATGCCCCTTCCCCATGAGACTAAAATCCCCTGTTTGGTCATGTGCGCCTTTGTCACATGAAGGGGTTTTACTTGCCTGCACTGGGTATTACCGACCCCAGTGACACCACCGAATCTGGTGCTACAATTTCTAATGTGGCCATTTGAAAACCAGCTTTTTCATCCAGTGGTTGGGCCTTTATTAAATCAGGCAGTTTGGAAACTGGCAAAAAAATCGCTGAAATAACGATGATTTCACTAAACCATACTTAAATAAATTTCCCCCCTTGTTTCTTAATTTGGAGTGAAATCCCTTCTCCTTTGGCTTATCACATGATTGAAGTCATATAGCATTAGGTACAAGGTTATGAGCTGCTTTTATTTTATATGTGTTGGCTACAGAAAGAGTCTCTCCCTCAGCGTATGTCTCCTAAGCAATTTTGAAATAGTAAAAGTCAGATAATGCAAAGTGGACAAAGTTTTAAGCATTATTAACCAACTGCTGGCCAACTCAATGGAGATGACTGCATTCCCTTTACAAGGTTAACATATGGCCTAGGGTACTATAAATTTCTGCAGTCTGTTTTCCAGGCTGAACTGTACCTGTGGAGCAGTGATTGCAATAGTTTGCTAATTTGTCACTATGCAAACTCAGGTTTCTTTGCCTTTAATGACCTATCACTAACTGGAGCCTAGGGAATATAAGATGCATGCCAGCACTCTGTCGGCTTTGTATAATTCATTTATTTTATTGCCTTGCTTGTATTTTTCTTTTTGGGACTTTTTCAGAAGAAAACAAAATCGAGTGATCCATCCTGTGAAAATTAGACTTTTTTTCAATGGTTCTCAAGGCGTCTGAGAAAACAGCCACTTTGTATGTGTTGTAAAATACACAGAATGAAGATTTTCTGATAAGAAATATAGAATAGAACATAATGATTTGTTGCAGTACAAATAGCTATGTAGCACTGTATTATTTTTAAAAGGGGAATCATGCGATGAAAGGTACCTAAAGTGCACTTACAGCTGAGTGTAAAAGTCTACCAGGGTTCCCATACTCTGGTTTGTACTTTGTAGCATTTAATATAAATGTAATGTTCTGCTAATTTTGATCTAAATCCAAAGAGTAAATTAAGCCAAGCTCCCACCCCAGTTATAACTTATAACATGCATTTTAATCAACCACACAGACTGATCCTGCCACTTAGAACAAGCCCAGAGACAAACAACTAAAGCCCCATTTAATAACGAGTGATATGCTTATTATCACTTGCTACTAATCTACAAAGATCCTTCAACCAATCAGCTCCTAACTGTTATTTTAAAGGCTGTGTTTCAAAAATGACTGTTAATAGCTGATTGGTAGGAGCACCATTGTAGATTAGTAATGAGTGATAATGAGTATATCACTCGTTATTAAATGGGGATCTAAATGTCCAATTAGGCCACTTACCTACAGTAGGTGTGCCAAAGGCAATTTTAACAAATATTAACGTCACTGACTTTATTTGTTTAGCTATGCCTGATATGTATATATGTATATATTATTATTATTATTATTATTATTATTATTATTATTATTGTTATTGTTATTGTTATTATTATTATTGTTATTTAGCAACATTATTCATTCATATAGCAACACAATTACACAGCTCTCTGCCCCAGTAGAGCCTTACTATCTATAATATATATCACAGCAAAACACATGCTAACTAGGGTTCATGTTTTCGGTCAGAAGCCAATTAACTTCTCAGTATGTTTTAGGATTGCAGGAGGAAACTGGAGCACCTGGAGGAAACCCAGACAAATACACAGAGATCCTACATAGATCGGGTCGTGGTTGAAGTAGAACCCATAACCCAGGACTATGAGGCAGAAATACTAACCACTGTGCCACCTTACTTCCCAATTAATTGGAAACAATATTTTATATGTGACTTTTTTACATCGCCACTGTGACCATAATGTCTGTTCTTGTTAGGCCCGCAGCAACAACTGAGACAAGGGAGCTGTCTACAGATGCAACTTGCTGTATTTTTACATCCTTGGATTCAATAGCTGCTAAGGAGGATATTATTTGTATTGTGAAACTGTAACTGAAATATCTTTAGTGTATAACCAGTGCGATCGGATGTCAATATACTTGAACAACCATTATTTACAAACATGTCAATGGAAATTTTACATTCAAATATAAAGTCATTATAAAAGATGGAAAAAATAACAGCAAAACATTGTGAGGTGAGCCCAGTAGGCATACCTAATTGTATAAGGATAATATTATGTATGCATCGCTAAATGTTTACATTACACAAATATAGTATAAAGAGAAAATGTCAAACAAAATATGGCTAAGCCTCTTTAAATAAATCATTGGTGGATTGTTGTATGATATGTGAATACAGGTATACTGTCTATTGTCCTCACCGTGTCAGTGAACAAAATGGAGTCAGCTGTAGATATCTGGCACTTTTCAACATTATTGTCTGTAAGACACGTGTTGATTTCGGTTATTCAAATGACCAATGAATTTTAATAAGCTAATCTATTAAACTTGTAAAATCTGATTTACTTTGTGCATTTCAGTTATGTGTAGTACTGCATTCTGTAAATATTGCCATACTCACAGAGATCAGTAGAATATACTCCCGATAATAAAAATGAGCTTTCTCCCCTCAGTACTGTATCTGATATTTTGCATGGTTGAGACACTTTGATTAATGACCCTATATTTCTAACTTATTTAGCAAAGTCTCTTGGCTTCATAACTATAAATTACTATAGTCAAGCGGTAACCTTTACAATGGATTTAGCTGCTCTTAGCTATTTTTTGGAAGTCCTCATGAGTATGGAGCCTAATGAGAGGAAGAAACAGGGAAATGCCTTTAATGCCTATACCTGCCACATCCTTTGGATTATTAAATTGATGAAATATTTATCACAACCATGCTGCAATATTGCAAACCTTGCTATAATTGTATTGCTGCCCTTAACACTCACTGTCACAAGAACTAGGGCATGTTGCAGCATCTATAAGCCATTAATACTGTGAACAAAGCCCAAGAACAACTGAAAATCTAGACAAATCAGATTAGTTATGCTGATATAGGTAATGTGTCTAGTGAATTAGCAGAAAGATTTTTCTGTGTAATAATATTTTATCAACCAATTATGTTTTCACAGACCCTTCATTATTCAGGATCTTCAGAGCTGAAGTGTTCTAACGTGACAGGGAATGAGTGTTTCCCTTTCTATGCAATCTGTAACAATTAAGCTTTTATGAGCACTGTGCACTTTTACATGGAAAAGTCCAGATTTCTATCATTGTCTTCTCATAGTATGCATATTTTCCTTAGGATCCCTCTCCGACAGCCTACGCTTCAAGACAGGCAACATGGTGACCCCGCATACTGCAGAAACTCATACCCCGCATACTGCAGAAACTCTTTGCCAGCAGTTTTAGGATGCCAGTCACCGATCAGGATCGGGTATTCACCAGGATTGAGTATTCATCATTCTATTTATCATGGATTGATAAATAGCAAACATAAAACATTCCAAATCTCTGCAATGTGCAGCAATCTGAAATATTATTTTTCAGGGATTTAATATCACTATTAATAAACACCTAGATGTGCACTGTCTCTCCCAAACTGGCATGTACACACTTAGAGACACCTTCATTTGAAATAGGGGGGTCCCCTTTTTCAAAAAATATGCCCCCCAATAGTTATTGTAGGTGATCGCATTTGATCACCAGACCAAACAATCATATCCATCTAGTCAGTCTAGTCTGTCTGTTTGCATGTTATAAGTGGCTATGCTCTCAGAACACGTGGAAGACTCCCAGAATATTGGTATTTACACTGGTATTGGAGTTCTTGGGAAGCTTGGGTAATTTCACAGATTCACAAATTGCCTCCTGAACTGCTGACTTGTGCATATCATGACTCGACAGTCCCGGCTAGCACATGTGCACTAGCCAATAATTGCATATATTCAGGGAACAGCAAGCACAGTGAGGATCCTCATGACTCAAGAGTCAGCATAAGGCTTGTTTTACATGCAGTGGCGGCTCCAGAGGTGGGGCTACAATGCAGTCAAAATTGAAATAGAAGAGCCACACCACTGCCACCCTAAATGCTGGCAAACATCACCAGCCAGGACTCACTGACAGTTGGTGCGGTTTACCTATTTGAATTTTGGACTGCCCTAAAAATGGATTCAACACTGAAATCATTTTTCTTTGTTCTTTTTTTATTTTGCTATTAATTTATTTAATTATTATGTATCACAAAAGATTAGTCTCCATGCTTCTGAATGTGAAACCTTATTATTTGTCAAATAGTGCGACAATAATTTCACTGCTGTACTGCTTGGTTATCAATGGTTACTATTGGTAGTTATGTATATATTATCCATAATAACACTAAGATCTATACTTAATGTTTAATTTAAAGTATTTCATTGCATAGTTTTATACACTTAATGGATATGTCCACCAAATAAACTTTTATGGGGCAATTGGATTCTTGAGAAACTTGTGGCCCTCCACTTCACAGACTTTTCTTGCCACACCATAGAGGTGCACAGGAAAGCGTGTAGTATTCAGTGTCGGACAGTGTAAATACCCAGCCTCACTCCTTTTTTTCCTAATACTTCAAGGGCCATTGAAGGAACAAAGAACAAAGAAGCGTAGCCAAGGGAAGATATTAGCTACTGCAACAATTTTTTCTCTAGCCTTTAGTAAATATTATCTATTTAAAGGTTGAATATTTTAATATTTAATGAGTGCTTTCTTTTAGGTACCCTATAAATCTGTAGGAGATATCTTTGTTCATAAACATTGCTCTGTTGACAGGTATAAATATAGTCTGGCAGTTTTAGTAGTCCCAATTTCCAATTTATAACAGCCATCACCTACTTATAGTCAAAATTATAAAGCAAAAGCAGCACTGCCTTATTCCTTCCTTTTGCACACGCTGCTATTCACTGCAGCGACTATGCATAGAGATGAGTCACAAAATTACTAATACCCAGGTCTTAAAGTGGTCCTAGAGAGGTGGTGGAACTCAATTCCCTCGCTGCCTGCTCCCCTCCACATACACACACATTAGAGACCAAAACAATGTGAAGACTGATCAGGACACACACACTGTTGTGTAAAGGAAACTTTAAAGTGAATGGCCAGGGGCCTTGGGACTAGAAGATTTGGTGGCTATGACAGTGTGTAATACATTTTAGATGCTTTTTTAGCACTCCTGCCATCAGCCTACAATGTTAGGTTGCTTAAAAAGAAAAAAAGTTCTCTATCCCACAGTCTCTTCAGCACCATCTTCCTGTGTTTCACAAGCAGCACCATTCCCATGTCTTTACTCCAACACCACCCCACTGTGTCTCTCCAGCTTACCCCCATGTGTCCCTCCCCATTAGTTCCTTTCCCTTGTGACCCCCACTAGCAGTTCCCTGCCCCTGTGTCTCTTCTCCCACCATCAGCTTATACCACCCCGGGTCACTCTAGCAGCAGCTCCCTGCCCCTGTGTTTCCTCTCCCACCTGCAGCTTATACCCCACCAATTCCCTCTAGCAGCAACTCACCTTCGTGCCTGCCCTGTCCCTTGCTCCTCTTCATGGCTCCTCAGTGCACTGTGCAGCAGCAGTGAAGGCATGACGTCACATACGCTGTGCCGCAAAAGGAGTGACAGGGAGGGGCAGGCCACAGGTGGAGGAGGAGGATCATGGAGCCAGAAACTGAGGATGGGGAGGCGGCCACCACCAGACCATGGTACTCTGTCTGTAGGACTTATATTCAGGGATGGGGCAGAGGGGGAACTAGTTCCACCTACCATTATAGGTGATGGAACTCAGGGCCTGGTTCAGACCCGCTCACTAGATGCGATTGCATGCTGCAAAAGTATGCAAATCCGCGATCGCACAGCAAGGCATTGGCACGCCCACTATGTCTTGGCGTGCGATCACGCAGTGTATGCAGACGCCCACCAGTCTGTCTTAAGACGCCCACTTGTGCACGTCATCTCCAGGAAGTGTAGGCAACCATCTGTAACATCGAGTACCATCGGAAGCAAAGGCAGCACTTGTAGTTGACCATACCCTACCACAAGCACTGCGAGTGCTTCAGTGTGTAAAACAACCAAGTGACGTGTATTATGATGCAGTATCTTAATTATGCATGCCTCTGAAATGGCGTTAAGACGCTCAGGCACACCTGCGTTCACACCACCACTCCCTCGTTTCCATTGACTATCCCCTGTCACCACCGACACACGGCTTCTCCTGTAACTCACTCTAGCGAGGTGGCTATGTGCAGCGAGCGTACGCTTCCCGCATGCGCACATTGCAAACATCATCAGGCTGCATGCGAACGCAGCCTAGCGAGTGGGTCTGAATCGGGCGCTCAGTTTCACCCCATTCCTGCCCACTTTAACCCCTGCTAATACCAAATGGAGGAGTGTGATTAGTTCTGAAGGAAATTACATCAGTAAGGAAGGAACTTCTGATTGGTGTAACTTATGCTGCACAAAATATACCTGGAAATAAACAGCATGGCAGCCCATAGGAAATTATAAATCATTCAGTTTATTCACTGGCTTGAGAAAAGGGTGAATGTAAATGAATACATGATTCAGCTCATTTTATTGTACTATTAACACTGATCATTTTACATTGATTGCCTGACATTTTCACATTTGCAAAGAAGACATTTTAAGCAAACCATGTATTTGCAAACAGTACATATACTTCCAGACAGAAATTAGTTTTACTTTCTTCTCTGTGTAATTTATGTCAAAACATAGCTGGATATTGTTTTAGCTGCATACACACACAACTTTTTTTGAACGATTATCGTTAAACGATATCGTTTAACGAAAATCGTTTGAAAAAATCGTTCACTTTCTGAGTCAAATGATGAACGATTATTGTTCATGCGTGTTCACGTTTGTAGTTTGTAGTTTGTAGTTCAGTCAGACTTGTCAACTCAGCGATTTTCATTAAGGGAATATGCAAAAATCGTTTGTAGTTCAAAAAAATCGTTCATTACACTTTAAAAAAATCTGACAGATAATCTGACAGATAATCGTTCATAAACATCGTTCATAAAATCGTTGGTAACAAAATCGTTGTGTGTATGCAGCTTTAGAAATAGATATCCTTTTGGAGGACTAATGCCCTGTACAGAAAAATGCTGGGTTAGGAACATGTTGGGGGAAGGGGGGGGGGAATTTATGCAAATATATTTAGGCCTCCCCCCATGAAAATATGTCATCAGCACATGCACAGAGGATAGCAAAGACTTTGTTATATTCAGAGCATGTGCTATATTTCCAGGAATAGCCAACACCATGTATGTGAACAGATATCACCATAATACTGGTGTAGGCAGCCACCTGGTAAGTCATAGCAATGGATGCAAAGTATGGGGTGCGGGCATCCACTATAAATACACCACTGTTTAAAAATATCTGGCTTGTTTCAGTTGCTCCTATAAATCCATAGTTCATAGCTGCTGGTTATCGGTATCTTTAAGAAGCCACGAGTTTGTAGATCTACTATACCTCTAAATGTTATTATAGTGCCAACAGTCACTATCATATATCACAGAGTGCAAAGCATGGCTTACTCTTTATACTGCCATCCTAAAACACTTATCAATGCTGACATACGAAGTAGAGATATAAAGAGGTTCTTATACAAATGAATTGGCATCATGGAGATTTGAAGAAAGCAGTTCAAGTGGAAGAAGTGGCACAATGCTTTGTTAGCTACAGTGGTAGCCCTATAATGAAAGTATTAAACAGACCCATTAATACTTTGACAAGACAATTATTACATTATCAAAAAAGTGCAAAGCTCGCAAGTAGAGATGAAGTAGCATGAAGAAAATAAATATGAACAAGATTGTAAAATGTAGTTGAATAGAAATATGTTCTAATTATAAGTAGAGCTTATTTTTACTTACATAGACAGTACATATGTATATGGCTTAAACAAAGTTGCGTATAATCATTCTGGCATTTGTGAAATGTTGCCCCTATTGTACATGCACACTTTCACATAAACATTTTTCATAACAGTTACATTTGTCGTGTGGTCGTTGGGACATAACAAGAGAATATTATTGAGTGGGGATCGTGGCTTGTTCTGGAGAAATAAGAGCATGGCATATAAAAGACAAATAAAGTTATATGCTTTATTATGAGATCTATAAACAGGGTAAAACCTACTAATTTATACTATGGAAGTAAGAATTCAATTATAAAAACATAAATTCTTCATTGCTGGACTGAAATCTGCCTCATTACACTGGTTAACATAGATTTTGTCCCACACAAAAAAATAATGTACCTGATTCTGATATACTTTTCACGCTGGATTCAAATATGGTTTCACAATTTTTTTATTACTCATAGGTTTTTTGTTCCAGCAAAAGCTCTTTAGGTCATTTGGAACCAAAATAGTAACAAACATATATATTTATTCAATTTATATAATATAATATTTATGCTACAATATTCCTCTCATTGATCTGGATAATGTTTAGCTGCCTCCGTTGCACATTAAGCTTAGGCTGATGAAGATTTTTGTCAACACTATAAATAAACTCCCCAAACCAGTGAGGCAAAAATAAAGAAGGGTATTTTTGTAAGACCTCAAATCAGGTAACTGCCAGATTTGAAAAATTTGATGCAGAGCTTAGTGAACAAGAACAATTTGCATGGTTGTCATTTAAAATAATTGTTTGGGGGAAATCACAAATCAGAAAACTATCGTGACTTTGTAAATGACCTTCTGACCTCATTTAAAGCTCTTGGTTACAATATGAGTCTAAATATTAACTTTTTGGACTCCCACTTAGACTGTTTTCTAGAGAAATCTTGGGGCAATCAGCGATGAAGACGGCAAGCGATTTCATAAGCTATCTTTGACATGGAAAAATGTTACCAAGGAAAGTGGAGCCTGTCTATGTTGGCAAACTATTGCTGGACACTGAAAATAGATGTTACTACAGCGAAAATATAGCTTTTCATTATAACCATAAATGTATACATGTGTTACATGTAATAATAGCCATATTGGCGAAAATAATTATCCAATGATTGTAAAATTTATTTAATCTAGTTCTCAAAACTATGCCTAATAGAAAAATTCTAAAACTAGATTTGAATTCAGCATCCAAAATACTGTAGGTTTCACCTATTTTACTTTCAAGGACAGAAAATTATTACAATTTGTCATTGGTACACATATTTATATAAGTTATTAAGCTTAGAGAATCTTATTTCTTTGCATATTTGTATGTATTATTAATGAGAGAGATCTGCACTACTGAGATAAAATGGAATAGTTCTCCCATGGAGTAATTCCTCTAGTGTCCAGAAAATGGCAGAATACTTGCAAGCATTGTAAAAAAATTAATACTTGAAAAAAGCACCACTCAGACATGGAACACTTTTTGTTTCACTCAGCCAGAAAAGATCTACTAATTATATTGAAAAGAAAGAACAGCGCTCAAAACATCAAATTTCAATACCAATTAAATTTGCTAAAATGTTTATTCCATAAAAATGAATGATATGTTCAACAGTAATTAAAAAAGAAATGTAAATATGGCTGAGTTGGAACTTAAAAAAAGAGCAATTTATTGAGCTCCATTAATAAAAATATAAAATAAACTGCATAAATGCAAATGCATGAACACTTCATGGATTTTGGACCACAATGGATAGAGTCTGTATGAGTCCATGTCACAATTAGTGTCCACAATGTTTATTATCTGGAATATTAACCAGCACATTGACAGTATTACCAGTTTGTAGACAGATTAAAACTCAGTCTTGTGGAATTAGCAAAGAGTCTCTGCAACAGATGGTAGTAGATGGTAAGTGTAGATAGATGGAGTAGCTTCAAACAGCTGGTCCATATGGGTCAGTATGTAAGTCCAAATGTCCAGAGAGTCCAAAAACAGAGTACCAGCTTTACGCGTTTCAACGTGGAATATATCCACAACTTCCTCAGAAGCATATAATTGTACCCTATGCATGTTTGTCTTATACTGTATACCTAAAATGGAGTGCAAACAGGAAGCAGCTGCAGACTGTGCAAATTGCTTAATCAGCCAAGCCATATTGAAAAATATATATAAAATGTAAACTACAGGAGACATCTATAATTATTATATTAACACTTGCACAATGAATGGACGCAATATAATCATACATACAACTGGAATAAATATCTTATCATGTTGTGACTACTGGGTCACATGATATAAACAAAAGACATGTGACCTGGTAAACAGCGGTCACATGTCAGGACTATGAATCAGCAGGCTTTAACTGGAACATCGCATAGATTCATGTGAATTGTAGTATTTTCCAATGTGACCTGATAAGTCAGCTTTTACACAGGAAATGATCCAGGGAAATTATGTGGTTATATCTAATCATAGGACAGGATGAATTTAGGCACTGCAGTATAAGTGTGGCCGGAGTAGCCATGCCGCTGTTTTTATGTCACATATAGTATGTCCTGTGACAAGACCGATCTATCAACAATGTTTGACAAGGATATCCCATAGGAATTGTAGTGTTCTCTGATTAATCACATGATCTAGCCAACCAATTGGCAGATCAATAAAGCAAGTGTCTCATATACTTCTGGATTTGTAGTTTATAATAAATAAATCAGAACCTTTATTATCAACATTGTGTATATAAAAGAGACAATGACATAATATTTGTTTAGTCATTTGGCTGTAGTGCAATTATAAGGCTTATCTAGCAACAATATAATCAATATTTAAACAGTATATAGACATTAGGGGATGGAGGGGGAACAATCAAATATATAATATAGAACTAGCATAGGGTCAAGATAAATTGATATTGTCTTACAAGCAATATAATAGAATAATGCTAGATCATTACCATGATTCTTAAATTCTTACTTAAATAGCAGAATACTCTGTATAAAATGATTTGTAATAATAACACTTAGAGCAAATTAGGGGTGAGCGGGTTCGGTTTTACTCGGTTTTACTCGGTTCTTATTGCCACTTTACCGCAAATTTGGCTCGATTTTATTCGCTATCCAAAACACATGTTCGGCGATAGCCAATAAAAAGATCCGGGTAAAACCGAGTAAAACCGAACCTGCTCACCCCTACAGCAAATACTGTAGGTCGTATGAAGGGTCACAATAGAAAACAGCAAGAAAAAAAGAAGAAATATGGGAGCCTGGAGTCTGACCAAGATGGAAATCAATATTAAAGATAGTATACTTGTGGTCTCAGAGTTAGTAATGGGGAACCTATCTCCCTCTCCTACGATTAATGAGTTAATTTGATGGATTCATTGAGGCCCTCTGAAGGAAAAGAGTTGAGTTTAAACATTCAGAAGACCTCCTGTCGACAGATTATTTTATACCTAACTCCCCCTCTGGGGGTATTTGGAGTCTGCTCAAGACCCACAATTCTAAAACAGTTTGGATCTCTATTGTGTTTCTGCAAAAAATGATTTGATAAATTATGTGTGGTGACCCTATTTAGGATAGTCTGATGGTGTTCCATAAAACGTCTTTTGAGAGGTATTGTGGTGCGACTGACAAAATGTAGGTCACATTTACAGGTTACCAAATAGATAATGTAAGTGGAGTCACAATTAATAAAGCTGTTAATCACATAAATGTTACTTCATCTGACCATGGCCTCTTTGGCAGTACAGTAGCTGTGCATTTGGGAAGGCAGCTGCTTACATTGGCACACCCACTACGTTCCCATAACACACCCATGGGACAGACTTTTTTTGTGCTCACTTCTTACCACCTCCTAGTTACTGCCCAGGAACACCAATCACT
This sequence comes from Taudactylus pleione, assembly GCA_031769625.1. Lineage (NCBI taxonomy): Eukaryota > Metazoa > Chordata > Amphibia > Anura > Myobatrachidae > Taudactylus > Taudactylus pleione. The sequence continues at coordinate 2,626,165 of JAUIMM010000614.1, forward strand.
TTGCACCCCCTATATCTCCTACCGTCTATCCCGATCGCAACAGCATCTTCGTGCATACACTCTGTGGAACGCATGTGCCTGAAGGGTTTTCTGAGTTTTTCATACATGCGCAGTATATTATAAATATAATATGTTGACATCAGCATCGCTTGTGGATTGTGTGCAAACCTCAATTACACAGCTTCCATTGTACCTTTGTGATGAGTGCACATATCACAATTGTACAAATGTATAAATCAAAACCAAAAAAAATAAAAAAAATGTAATTTACTTTTTTCTGTACTGCATACCTAAGTATTTAGGAGCAGACACTGGGGGACAATGTAATTATGTTTTACATTTTTATAGTAACTATTTGTTTAAACTTAAATTGACAAAATGAACAGAAATACATTTAACGGTGCTCCTGTGAGAGTTTAGAAGGAGATAATCTTACCGGACTTGAGTGTCTCTCAGTCTTGCTAAGGGGACCCCAGTGAAAACATCACCAGGGTTTATCTCCACAAACTGCATATCCTGCCATTTAACTGAAGATACGGTTGTGGGGGGCCAGGAATCAAAATGAATCAACTACAGATTGGTCATGTCAGTAGAGTTCTGGCCTGTCAGTGACATTTATGGTAATGTGCTTGGCAGCTTAACCCATACATATAAGGATGTGGATATTAATGGATTAAACAACTAAATATAGGTGCGCTGATTTTAACTCTGTGTAGTTATCCATCTATTTTGTAATGCCTCGATTACACATGAAGACTAATAGAATAGTAGAAAAATCTGATGCATGATATGATACATGCCTGTCTTATATGCTGTTTGAATACTATGAACAAAGCCTTATATATAAGAGATGTGGAAATACCCTAGTGAGTCATACAGTATACTGCCAGGCTACAATACTTTCTACTCCTCTGCTGGCTTACAATATTAATTTTTCATAAGCATCCTGCATTAGAGGATGAAGGTTTGCTTACCTTACACAGCATGACAGTGCTGAGATGTGATTTCTTTTACAAATAAGTAATAGTAAATGTATTGCCTTTCATGACAAAATTTGAAAGCGTAGGATTGAGGGTTAGCAGTCATCTCAATGCCTAAAGGTGCGTACACACTAGACGATTCGCTCCTTGAGCGATATCGTCTAGTGTGTCCCCGTTAGGGGTGTGCTCAATGACATTGAGCAGACACACTAAACGATATCATGAACGATATCGTTCAATGCTGGGCACCCTCCCTCATCCCCGAACATGCAACAACTGACAATTTCATCAGGTTTGCCTGCATGTTCGGGCGATGAACGACAATGACCAACGACCCGCGGGAGCACGCATCATTGATTGTTCGTCATTATCGTTCATCGTTTTAGCATACACACTGGCCGATATAGTGAACGACTGAACGACAATGATATCGTTATCGTTCAGTCGTTTAAAATATCGGCAAGTGTGTAGGCACCTTTACCCTCTTTCTCTGTTATATCTCCCTATCTATTTTCTATACTATATGCAATGAAAATAGGGATACTGCTGATCCCCCCCTAAATTTCACATTCTTATTTCTATTTTTGCTTCTTTGATCTATGTACAACAACATCTGAAGTTGTCACAGAAGAACGTGATCTTAACAATAAGCATTTATTTTCAAATAATTCTACAGCCAGCAGACATTTTGAGATTCATTTTGATTTGTATGCAAGCCCCATTTTTGCAAGAAATATGCTATTTCGTACTGTGCAAGCATTTCAACAATGTTCATGTCTATATATACTGTACATGTAATAAGATTTTAGCCACTCCTTATGCCCCTGGGGCAGAATGGGAGAGGGAAGGGGTGTGAAAGCATAGGAAGAGTACTGTAAGCACGTGTTCATGTAATTGCTACAAAGTAAAGAGCCATTGTAGATACAGCCATAGATAGACATGCAGCCATAGACATGTGTCTACTCCTGGAGCATAGATTGTTATGGATAATCATGTGGAGGAGCAAGCAGCAAGAAGCTGTTTATTATTACGGGAAAATAACCTTTTTGCAGGCCTTATATTTCCCTAGGGCAGAGGTTCCCAAAATCTTCTATTACAGTCCAGGTTTTAAGGATATCCATGCTTGAGCCCAGATGGTTAAATCAAATTGAGGTGCTAATAAAGTCACCTGTGCTCAAGCAGGGATATCCTTAAAACCTGGACTGTAGAAGCGGAGTTTAGGAAATTTTATATGTTGTAATTTATTTTCCCCCATGTCTGGTCTCCATGGACCACTAAATACACACACTAAATATAATGGCCATTCAGCACTGCTGAACCCCAATTCCATCTACCTTAATTATAAATTCACCATTTCATCTAACACTGTACTTTCACTTCTCAAGCAAATTCACTTAACTTCTCTAATTTACACCTAATCTCCTAACTCGCAATGACTCTTTTCCACTTAACTGCCCATCAGCACCCACCTGCACCACTCTTCCCTTTCTCCCTCACAGTGAATGGGTCTATCACCTACTTCAAACACAAAACCAATATTATTCAACATGATATTGCTTTACAGACATTCTTCTACTCTTCCCCATAAGAAAGTTCAAATGTTAGCCATTATTGTCTCACCCCACAACCTACTGTACCCACTATTACATTTCAACTGTTTGTTCCCGCTATACCATTGAATGCCCACCTGTAGCTCACCCTCTTCAAACTGTCTTTGTGTACTAGCATATCAACATCCTCCTTTAAAGACATGTGTATATTATTGGCATATCCTAATGTGGTATTAGTTGGCAGCTGTGTGTGATGGTTGTCAGTCCACATGGCAGATAAACTTAACTGGGGAATGGTTTATTAACTGGTAGAAGCAGAGAGCAGGATAACACAGGGTTACCAGTATAAGCAGCAGGTACAGGATGCAGAGATATCCAGTTGCAGCTTGGAGTGTACAGGGTATGCTGGGCATTATTGTGCATCTGTAGTACACTCATATACTGTAGTTATGCAGTGGTGGCAATGGGATAGTTAATGTTTTGAACAGTGGTGACACAGTGTTAATTTGGGTCTCATATAGTAGGCACAGCCTCCGTTATGTTGGGGACTCTTAGGGGCACGTCCGTTATAAAGAACAGAGCAAGGAGAAAGACACGGTTGGAAGCCGTGCATGCACAGTAGCGCAGGTTGGAGGTCCTAGAGTGGCAAGATGAACTGAGAGCTCCTCTCCAATATATAACACCCTTCCTGAAAAACTCATCTTGGCACAGTCACTCCCTCTAACTGCAAACCAATTTATATTTCCTATTTCCACCAAACTACTTGAGCAGCTCATTTACAATTGCTAATCTCATGTTCTCTCCTTCCTCAACCTTGCAAACTGGTTTCCATGACTACACTCCTATGAGTCTGCCATCACAAAAGAGATCAACCAATGATCTACTTACAGCAAAGTCTAAGGATCAGTTCTCTACACTCATCCTTCTGGACCTTTCTGTCGTTTGTTGATCACCATTTTTGCCTGCACACCCCTAACTCTAATGGCTTTCATGATGGAGTAATTTACTGGGTCCTACCTAACCAACTGCTCCTACAGTGTCTCTGCCTCTGGAACATCCACCTCCTCACTCCCACTACTTGCTGGGTGTCCCACAAGGCCTGTTATCTTCTGTAACAGGCCTTCTGTTTTCTTGGGCCTGATTTTAGAACTACATATTTTTTCTTTTGGTGGACTAAAGAGCTTATTTGGTCTCTCGTACTACTTCTGTGCTAATGATATCCAAATCTGCCAAAGTTATAAAGGATCCACGCATGCAACAATTTCAATGGCCGAGTAGTCCATTTTAGACTGAATTGATAGTAAATTGCAGCATGTATAGGCCTCAAAAGGCCATCAATACTAATCAACTGCTGAATTGTATCTGTTAAATGCCTACTGGAGCAATTTTACTACAATGCAATGGACAATGATTACATCTGGCTACATATGTGGAGATCTAATGGACTTGAAGAACAAACTTGGCAAACTGATATGTGTATGGCCAGCTTTACTATTAGCAAGCCAATCAATGGATATTACATAGCCTTTGTCAAAAATGGGCACTAACTTGCAGCAGAGTAGATAATAAAGTTTCACTTAATGCTAGACAGGTGAGGGTTAAGATACTATCAGATTGTAAGGTTTTTCTGTTTCTGTCAGTGTGAATATTGAAGGACATTGCAGTGTGTTTTTTTTCAGTCTGAAATAGCTGACAACAACTAACTTGATGTATATACATTGTCAAACATCTGAAGTTCTGTCAAGAGAAGGCAATTTCTATAAATTTATTTTGGTCATTCACAGATGTGTATATATATATATATATATATATATATTCGTATAAAAAATGCGGCAGCACTCTCAGGATTTCATGTTGGAGAAAAACACCAGGAAGCTGGTATCTGTGTCAATGTTTCAATTTATCATTATAAATTTTCATCAGGATAACTTGAAACGTTGACACAGATACCAGCTTCTTAGTGTTTTTCTCCAACACGAAATCCTGAGAGTGCTGCTGCATTTATATACGATTATACTATGGTTCTGGATGGCACCCAGGTGGATGTTTAGAGCTGAACTGAGTGGCAAGTGACTTTTCTTTGTTATTATATATATATATATATATATATAGGCAAGATTTGGGTAGGGCTACTGTCTCCTGGGTTAGATTGTTGCACTGGTCGTAAAGCAGTCCCTATTGGGGATGAATTGGGGATGTATTGAGGTTGTACTGTATGTTGTGTTAACTGCTGCTCTGCATTATGTGTGCTACAGTCAAAGGGAAGGAAATGGGGTAGCCCAGCGCATCAAACTAGTGGTCATTAGTGTCAATTTAGAGGCACTTTGAGGCATGACCACACTCTCATAACATGTGCTTGCCAATGATTCTGACCCAATTCCTACTGAAGCAAATATAGGGCTGTACTATATGCATTCAGTTGTGCATGTAAATGCTAGCACAACATACAGAAGACAATAAAGGCATATGCCTGTGTATTTATTATCTTTAGACTGTGTAGAATCTCCCTGTTTTGGAGGACTGCTGTTTTGTAGAATAGAAGGATTTAGCACTGATTTGTTTTTATATTTTTATAACATGACCGACACATTTTCAGTCCTATATAAATCTAGGTCTAAGCGTGACTCATTTTGTGAGGCACATGTTAATAAAACGGTTTTCTTCTACCTTGTACAGCAGAACAACTCAGCATAATATATAATCCAGCAAGAATACTTCTAAACAATGTGTTTTGTCATTCAACAATTAATCTTAATATTGAAGTGTGCATTTCATTAAGTTTAAATAAGGCTTGTGACATATTCACGTGCATATAATTGAATTTGACGCACTCTATACATCATGTTTTGACAAATGCAACAGCATGTAAATTGCATGCCAACATACGGTGCTAAAATGTGAGAAATGTAGTGATACCTTCATGCACTGAAACAATGAAAAATACGAAATGTACAACTGCATCAGTGTTTTTTGCTGAGACTATTACACAGGTAACATCAGCTAGAAGAGTCCACAGCTGTGTCTCATTTCATTTGTGGTATGATCTTTAAACTTGCTTTCTAATATATATTAAGTTGTGATGAATGAGAAACAGTATTCTGCTTAGGAACTTGGTTATCATTAAGTGATCTGTAATTCACAGGAAGAGCCTCGGAAAAATCCATAATAGTCCAGACCATACAAATAGGCTAAAACATTAGGTACACTCTGGAGACCCGGGGCTGATTTACCTGACGTCTCTTATTTCCTCAATTTACTCTTGTATTGGGACATCCACTGTCTGCTTCATAAAGAGGGAAAGGACACGCAACACTTGCAAACAATACCTTTGCAAACATTAGGCACACACAAGAATTATCATTTTGTGGCATCTAAGAAACAGCACTATGTGAATAAATGTGTAAGTTATTATTATTATTATTATTATTATTATTATTATTATTATTATTATTATTACAGGTTGAGTCTCCCATATCCAAAATGCTTGGGACCAGGGGTACTTTGGATATCGGAATATTCCGTATTTTGGAATAATTGCATACCATATTGAAATGTCTTAGGAAAAGGGCCCAATCTAAACACAGAATACATTTATGATTTATATACACCTTATACACACATCCTGCAGGTAATTTTATGCAATATTTTCAATAATTTGGTGGCTCAAACAAAGTTTGTGTACATATATGAAATTCATGTATGTGTCATATACACCTTATACACACAGCCTATAGGTCATTTTATACTTTATTTTTAATAATTTTGTGCCTTAAACAAAGTTTGTGTACATTAAAACATCAAAAATCAAAGTTTTCACTATCTCAGTCATGCCAAAAATATTCCGTATTTCGGAATATTCCGTATTTCGGAATATTTGGATATGGGAGACTCAACCTGTACCACCATTAATTTGTGAGCTACCACAGTGCTCTGTAACACTGGATAGTGTGGAAAAATATAGACATAAAACAGGGATGTACAAGTTAGGTAAAATAAACGCAGACAGGAAAACAAAGGGTCTTGCTCATAAAGATGCTTACAAACTAATACTCCCTTTCACATCTAAATCCTGAGTCAGATCCAGGTTACTGAACATAGTTTTCAACCCATGTTACTGCTCTTCATATCCCTTTCATACAAGGGTATTTTAAGAGAGGAGGGGGCCCTTGTGCAGCCTCCGTTTGGGCGCCCTCCTATCTGTCACCGTAGATTCTGGCGCCCGCGCCTTTTTCCTGGTGGACATCTATTCTGTGCATGTGCGGGTCAACAGGAAATAGTCGCCGCCACTTTTCCTGTAATTTTTTGCTGCAGAGCAGGAAACTGGAATCTGTGTAAAGGTAAGTATAACTAACTATGAGTGCAGGATGTGCAGTGTGGGCCCCCTGTACCCAGGGTCCTGTGTGCACCACACACCCTGCACCCAGGGTCAGACTAGCCCACAGGGGTATAGGGGAAATCCCCGGTGGGCCCCACTGCCTGAGGGTCCCACCCTCTCCTCTAGGGGTCATGTTCTAGACTGCACTGAATTGTACACTGTTACTCTATTGGAGATTCAGTTACCTCGTGGAGCAGGATCACTGAAAAACATTGGTTCTTGATATTCTTCTATAGAAATTACACCAATATTTGCCTAATGGTTAGCCAAGCAAATGTGGTGGCTGTCCACACCCCCTCTAGTGGATGATCACAACTCTTAAGCATGGGCCCCTACTACTGCATACCCCGGTGGGCCCTTTATTCCCCAGTCTGACACTGCCTGAACCCATTATAAATACGCCCCTGCTTTCATACCCCTTTCACATCACAATCTCGGGTCACACCCGGATTTTGTACATGGGTCCATCCCTTTCAAACTTGCTCCAAAAACCTGGGTTATTGCATGTGAACTTGCAGGAACTTGGTCAGTGTGGAAGAGCCAGGTTTAAATAAGCTGGGTCAACCCAGCATTTCAACCCTGGTCAAGAGAAGGGTTGAACACGTGTTCAACCCAGTTTGTGATGCAGTGTGAACTGCTAGGTAAAGCTAGCACTTGGAGATGATCTCATCATCAAGCGCTGACTCAGCATGTGATGATAGTGATGTCATAAACCCAGCATTTTTGCCGGGAGCCACCAGTCTGAAAGGTGTCGCACCCGGGATGGGCCCATGAATAAAATTCCAGGTGTGACCTGGCATTTAGATATGAAACAGGTATTAGACTGGCAGCCTGACCTGGCCGAGCTGATTACATCACATGCCAAGCCAGCCCTTGGATATGAGATCATCTCCAAGTGCCTGCTCTTCCTATGCTGTGAATGGGACCTGGAACACATTGATCCGGGTTACCCATTCACACTGCACCGTGGGCCGGGTTGAACCCCATGTGCAACCCTGCTCATTACCTAGGTTGAAATGCCAGGTCGCATTACCCATGTTATTTCAACTCAGTCCTTTGATACAGCACAATAACCGGGTTGCTGTGAGTTCACGCAAAATAACTTGGGTTATTGCTGGCAGCGTGAAAGGAGTGCTACACTGCACCTTGAACCCGGGTTAGTCCCAAGCCATTTCACACTGCACCCATGTCAGCCCTGGAAAACAGTATATGTAATTAGAAATCAATGTTTTTTTTACATGCTCACGAAGATGAGTCATGAAAAATGCTCCTGATCCGCCATCCAGCAGCTTTTACCATAACCCAAGTTGAATAACCTGGGTCGCACCTTTCAGACCACAGTATATCCTGGTCATTTCTGAGAATAACCCTGGTCATGACCAGGGTCGAGGACCTGGGACACACAACTTGGGTTGACCCATTCAAACCAAACCAGGATCCGAGTTGCCCAGGCAATATCCCAGGTCAAAGGCTCAGTGTGAAAGGCATACTGTAATCTATCTATCTATCTATCTATCTATCTATCTATCTATCTATCTATCCATCTATCCAGGGAATTCAATTGTTTTTGCCCGCCCATAAGTAATGGGCACCTGATGGAGCTTGTTTAGCCAATGGACATGGTGGTGAATGCTCCAAGGCATGACCCGGGTTGTATAACCCAGATTGGACCGTTCACACTGCACAATGACCTGTGCCCTTCCCGTGTCCAAACCTGGTCATGGTTATTTTTCAGGGACCTTTTCACACTGAGCCATGGCCCAGGTCAACCTGGCAATAACCTGGGTTATTTCGGCAGTGTGAAAGGGGTATAATTCTAGTTGCAAAGTCCCACTATAGAGTTTATCCAGTACACAGACTACTAACATTTTGGGGGATATCCTATTAGCCATGATAAGATGCTTTTTCATGAAAAACGGCTTATCGAGCGACTAAATACTTATAGTGCAATCCTGTTATCCGCATAATTAGCTGGTGCAAATTCTCTGTTGAATTTTTCACAAATTAATTTTCACCACCTCCTGACCAGGTGAAAAGTTGGGAAAAATCCCTATTTTAAGTTAAAAATGTTGAGACTTGGTTTAGAACCACTGGGACACTCCTTAATGACTAATAAGGCAATAAATATTTTTTAATTAGCTTAATTTGGCCAATAATGACAAGTAATTTTTGGGATGATAAAGTGCAAAGTGTAGGAAAATGGGTTAAATGATGTGAAACAGGTACTGTATATGTGGGTGCTATATGAATGGAAGAGGTGTTTTTAAGATTGCAGGTGGGTGTTAGAGATGTATTTTGTAGGTTTTTTTAAAGCGGCTTTAAATGACACATATATATGCTTATAGGCATTTTTATAAACCCCCAATTTAAACAGAAAATTTATTTTGCAATAAAAACACTTGTTTTCTATCATTATTTGACTATTTTAGAATAATGCATATAACAGCCATTTTGACATTGACACAATTTAAGAACCCCAAATACTTTTATTATGGTCACTAATATACTTCTATACTGTTATCCTATATAATTTTACCTTTTTTGGGGGTACAGGCAGATTTCCCCATTTTTACCTATAATTTTCACGGGTAAAACCAACAAGAATGATCGCACTAATGCACCATCGCGACTTCTGCAATCGGATTGCTCAATATACGGGAGTGTGCTTAGATATGATAAGTGACATTATTGCGTGATGCGTGCGATAACTTAATGTGTGACAATTTATCGCTTTATCGCGGCTAATAGGATATACACCTTTAACCTTGGTATATCAAAGGATAACTAACTAATTTTTAACATAATTTCCTTTATGAAACATAGGGCCCAAAATTTGGCTAGAGTTCCATCAGAGAATATTCAAGTAAATCTAATGATCAGCCCAAATCCGAGAATAAGAACGAGGCACAGTAGGGGACTGAGGGTGATAGAGTTTAGGTAAGTGTTATTGGCGTTCTGGGCTATAACTGTCAGTACTCTTTGCTGTATTTAGACCACAGGTTCTCAAACTCGGTCCACAGGACCCCAAACAGTGCATGTTTTACAGGTCTCCTCATAGAATCGATAGTGAAAGAATTATTTCCACCTTTTAAAATGTGTCAGTGAGTAATGAATACACCTGTACAACTGCTAGGTGACCTGGAAAATGTGACCTGTGTGCGTTCTTGAGGAATGAGTTTGAGAACCGCTGATTTAGACAATTTGTTGCCAAATACATGACCATCAATAGTTTACAGTATCTGTAAAAGTATAGCATGTAATAGCATTTGTATCATCTGTGCACTCTTCTTTATTTCATGGCAACATCCTATTCCCATTCCTCAAAGCCCTCGTCTTACTGGCATAAAACAGCTAACACATGCATGGTTTTACCTCTGATTGCTTTGGGCCTTTGAGTCCCTACACATAAGCGTAAAACCATCCTTGTTTCATTCTGTGATTTACGTTCAGTTCTGACTTTTGCATTTACGGCTGATCATTAATTTAGCCAACATGGCCATCGTTACCAGCTTCAAAGCAGCAGTACTAGATAATTTGTTAATAATTTAGGAGGCAGTTAGAATAAACAACCATCAACATGTCCTTTCATTCATCTGAATTATAGTCCACTACCGAGTAGAAAAAAGAATACGATGAGTACATTTCCTTTCAAGGTGGGGTTTAATTTTATTATATTTATTATTCAGTTTGCTTTCTAAACAACTGCAATCATTTACATTATAAGCCCTTTATTTACAGACGCTAAATCTAAAATACAGTGTTAAAGGGAAGGAAACAAATTTGTGAAGCTTTTAAATTTTAGGTCCCTAAAGTATTGTAGTTTCCTGAAATTAATTCTTCATGTACTATAGCAAACATATAAACATTAATCAGCCCATAGATGGTACTGCAGCAATAAACATCATACTGTTGTATCTATAGTGGCCTCTTTCTTTAAAAAATAAAGTGTATCCATTTTTTTATGCAGTTGTTTAGTAAAATGTATTTTAGAATTATTTTTTGCACATACAAAATTATATATCTGGACATTTGCAAAGAATATTAGCTTCTCTGAAGATTTAACAGACAACAATGCAATATTACCACCTACTCGATATATTATCATGAAAATAAAATGCTTGGCTACACATGTAAAAATGTTAACACTGCTCTTATTGGGGGAGATTTATGGTACCATTTAAAGATGACAAGTGGAGGTGTTGTCCATAACAACCAATCAGATTATAGCTATATTTTAATCAGGGGTGTATTAATAAAGGAGGGGGCCCGTATTCATTCCCTGTCGGGGACCCCCTCCTCTCTCCCTGGCGGCCGGCAGCAGAGTGACGCATCTGACCGCCGACCGCAGCATCGGTAGACTCTGGGCACTAGAGTGTGCCCAGAGTCTACTGCACATGCGCAGGTCGCCAGGGAAATGGTGCGGCAGCATTTACCCCTGTGATTTCCTCACTGTGCATGTGCAAAACACAGGAAAAATGTCAGCTGCGGCCATTTTCCGGTGTTATGTGCAGGGCTGAGACACCTGACATGGGACCTCGGAGAGGTAAGTATTAGATAATATGGGTGCAGGGTGTGCGGTGCGGGCCCCCACTGGGCCCAGGGGCCCGTGTGCACCGCACATCCTGCACCCATTAAAGATATGCCCCTGCATTTAATAGACTGTGCAAGATAAGTGAAAGCTAAAATCTGAGGTGGGCAACACCTCCACTTGTCCTCTTTAATAGGTTTCATAAATCCCCTATGACTTTATAAACTACTTCTTAATATGTTCTCTGGGGAGTCCTACAGGAAATAATTGTAAGGCCTTCCTTATCTATTCATATCATTTTTACTCTAATGATGCAAAAACAACCAAAATTGCTAGCTGTATCTAAAGGAAAAGAGGATACGTGTCCTAGTGAGATTTGCATCCTTAGGGTACATGAAGCTATTATCCACTATCAGTTACATAGGTTTTGTAATCATAATGGCTAAATGACTGGGGTCACAATTCTTTACAATTGCAAGTTCTAAGGGGTTCAAAGGGGTGAGCAGCAAGAAGTAAACCTGGGTGGTTTGTAAATAAACAATACTCTATCATTGTAATAAATTAGAAAATACAAATTCTACTACTACTACTACTACTATACTACAACTACAATAGTATTAATAACTACAGACTCCCTGGGCAAGCAATGAATTTGATTATTATTGGTATTAGTGGAGAATTGAGTGTTTTACTGTGAAGCCTTAACAATATTTTATTCCTATTCCACTTCTTCCTTTTCACAGCCAACCTCTTCTTGCCTTTAACATGTGTTTGTCATACAAGACAGCTGTTGGAATCCTTATTACACCTGCACTTTTCGCTATCACTTTTCAAGGTCACTCCTGCTCTTGCTTTATAATGTAGACTGTAGTGGCACGGCATTCCTTATTTCATCCCCTGAACAGCTCGCTCTCCCCACAGCTGCTAAAGAAGACACAGCTCGCCCACCAGTGGCTAGCAGGAAATTCTGACAGTGGATATTTAAAACAGGTTTACAGCTAACAGAATAGCCACTTCATACCACATTTGTCACTGAATATTGCATTGATGTACTAACTACTTATGGCACATGATTGTAAATATAGTATGTGACCTCATCTGCTAGGAAATCACAGCGGAAGTCAGGTTCTGAGAGAACAGTGGCATTGTAATTATTTGGAAACACAATAGAATTGGTGCTTTGGTATTTGAAAGAAAAGCACTCTCCTAAAATGCTTGTTTTTTGATTATTTCTTTACTTTTTTCCTTTATAATTAAACAAAAAAAGTGTTGTTGACTAGATCTAAAACTTCAGTAAGTCAGTTTTTACTTTCCTTAAATTCAACAGATCCCACCAGGATGACTTTTATTTTCTAAATCTCAATGAGAAAGCCAGAAAGGTAATGGAAACATAAAACTCCCCCATTAATGACTATATGCAAATAAGCATTGCCATAAAAGGCGCTGTTCCTTCTGCAATTAAGCTAATAATGCACTAGGCCAGAACAGGAGATGGAGAGCTACTCAGGTGCAATAAGCTGCTTAGGAGAAGTGTCACTTCGTGTAATAAGGTCACACTCATGCACAATGCGTAGTTGTCAACATGTTTAAATAGATTCCAAGAACAGTTTGCTGGTGAACCTTTATATGCTTACAGGTTGCTTGCGATACTGTCTCAGCTGACCTTGGAGCACTACAAAGCCCATCAAGTCATTAACTAAATCTAATTATAGTGTTCTTGTCTGTATTTTTAAATAGAACTAGGAAAAAAAAACCTGCAGCTATCATGCAAAAAAAAAGATTTTAATTGTGCAGTTGGACAATAATGAACATTAGGGACACATTTTGAAAACCCAGCACACCTGCACAAACCAATGACAATGTAATATTCTCATTCAATGACTCATTTTAAATTCTGAGTTCCTCCCAAATGCAGGTGCATAGGCACCAAGGCTCCAAAGCAAGACCATATATTCCCTGTTGCATGTCAATATTCTACTACAAAGTTTAATTCGAAAAAAAATCCACTTAAAATATGCTCTGCTTACAAACCTTATCAGTTACATTGTGTACTACAAAGCTGTGTAGCTTTCTTTCACCTGATGTATTCCTCTTCTGTCTGAAAATGCCCTGCAGCTATTAAGGAACTCCTCATTATCAGACCCAAAGGCGAGAACAGCTTAGCATTGCTTTGCTCACTTCACCATATGCTCTGCGATAAATGGCAAAATCTAGATTAGGCCAACAAAAACCTAATCAACAATTATAATAAGAAAGTCATCAATGCTTTATAGTTTATACTAAGATGTTCTGGGCTAGAATTAATTTGTCATCCCCTTTCTGTAGATTTCCATTGGTATTGTGCAAATCTTGGCCTGGCTGAAAGATAACAACAAAAGCTTCAGTCTCCTCGGGTACAGAGGCCTGCATTACACTTCTTTTGCAGGGATCATAATGGCGAACCTAACCTTAGAAACACTTTTTTCTCAAAATTCCCCTTCAAATAAAAGGCAATAGAACTCAATATCCCATCATTTTATACATGACCTGAAAAAGTTTAAATGAGAGCTCAATAATATTTTAAAATAGATGATATAATATAATGATGCTTAAATTTACAAAACTGTTACACTAAACAAACTTGCCCTTTACTGGAACAAAACATACATTTGATTAACTTCCCTAAAGTTTTGCTGCTGAACAAGGAAAGATTTTTTTCAACATATTTTCAACACATTGTTGTCCCCCCAAATCAAGATTTCATAAGTAATGTCCACTATACAACCTTCTGTTTCTATGATTTTCAAATATTCTTTGTTTCTGCAGCTTTCGCAGCACATTGTATGAGTTTTATATATTGTCACATACATACAGTACATGCATGCATACCTGCCTGCACAACTCCTTGTAATATACATTATAGATGCTAAAGTGTAATAATGGTGACTTTGATAGTCTCTTGAAAATTTCAAATATTAACCCCTCGCTTTCCAGACAGGCCTATAAAACTAAAAAAAGCACAGTAAAATAGTATTATAAATCATTTTGAGATTTTTTTTAATAGAAATTACTAATATTTGCAGTACACATTTTATTTTCCTACCGTTTCATTGAAATAAAATCTATTAAAGTTCATATAACCTGTCACTATATATATATATATTCACACACACCCACACAGTTTTCTCTGTGTATTTGAGATCTGGGTGTGCACTGTTTATGGAGATTTCACAGCAAGAAAAAATTGAATCTGTATTTCTAATATCATTTCTATACCACAAGCTTCTCTTTTTAATTGGATAAGCACTTTTGCTAGACTGCGCCTATGAAAATGTGAAAAGCATTTTAATATAATACAGCAGTTAAGAGCCAGAGGCATAATACATTACTATAGCGAGAATTTTACATACAATATGCAGGACATCAAAGTACCTGAACTGCATACCACATACACCGTGACATCAGGAATTCAGCTGATGTGCTTAAAAGCCACATATAAAATGCTTCGTTTGTGTTTTTTTTTTGCCTAGTAATTGAAAGAAACCTCAAATACCCAATTCATTCACACAATTAACCAGATGCTTTGATTCCTGAACAAGGCGAATACAGCTGAAGCATGAAAGTAGTATTAGATGTGAGGCAGAGAGGCAAACTTTATGCAGTAATCATATGCTGATTTCCCCTCTATTCACCCCTTGAAATCATTAACATGTCTGAATGATTGATTACGAGAAATAAATTGCTCTTCAGATGATTGAAAATAAGCAATGTTTTAAAAACTGAGGAGTGCAGAAAGCTGCTTTGTTTTTTTAATTTCCATTATTTTCTTGCACTTGAGTTCCCACTATGTATCCTGAATACAGTATGTGCCACCCTGACATCTGTGTTTGATTAAAACAGTGATTTCTATCATAAATTGAGCAGAAGTTGGAAGGTTTATGTCAGCATCAGCAATCAGAAAGGATTAATAAAAAGCTAGATATAACCTACCTGTGGTCTTTCTTTAAAATCGATATCCATCAAAGATCCCAGTTACATTTCCATATTTGTGGAAGGGTGCATCTTGCTTTCCAATAGAACTCCAGAAACTTAGCTTATTCAAGACCAGTGTTGCATTCACTCATCCATTAGCTATCCAAAAGAAAGGGATACAAAAAATGTAAAAAGAATGCAGGTGTCCAAAATGGGTTCTCCACAGGAACTCCTGCTTCTACCTCCAAATTGCTTCTCTGCTTCGCAGAAAATCAGAGTTTTACCCTAATCCAAAGTGAAGTGAAGATAATGTCCATAGGTAAAGCAGACAGCTACCTTGCTGTACTCTAGATGTGGTGTACTGTGTGTGTGTGTGTGTGAGCATAGGAGTTCCGGAGATGCTAATTCAGAAAATGTTGTCTGGTCCGCCTGCACTGTAATTTGAAAGAGATGCAGCCTGTGGTACCACAGAGAAATGCATTAGGCTTTGACTTCATTGGCAGCCTTAGCTTAAGCAGAATCCTCAGGGACTAGAAAGGAGGTAGGATGGGTAGTGTGGACTACGGAAGAGGCACAGTGTCCCCTAGTGTCTTCTCTGGTTATAACATAGAAATACCAGTACATAATTGCATGGCTTAGCAATTGTGTGGTTTATGATACACTGAGCTGTAAGCTAGTAAGCAGGTTATTATATGTATGTATGTAAGTATGTATGTATACATATATACAAAGTCCTCTTTTAACACTTTTATTGTTACTGTACACATCTGTTTTTAGTGTCATTTATTTTGTACTTGTCAATAAATTTATACTGTATATCCATAAGACAGGATCTAAAAATGTCCCAATGCCATTTAGCCATGTAGAGTTTTCCCCATGATACAGTTGTAAATTTATAATGTCATGTTATCAATGAATCATTAAAAATGATACTAATATTTGAATAGTATTTTATATAAAGTGTTCAGATTTAAAGAGTTTTACATAAAAAATAAAAAAACTTGTAACCAGCAGTAAAATAATAAAACAGAAATAATATAATGAAATAATCAAAATTGAAACCATAGCAGGGGTATATCTATAGGTGTAGGGTGTGCGGGGCACAGGAGCCCACACCGCACACGCCCTGCACTCAGAGTTTTTAATACTTACCTCTGCAAAGTCCCGTGTCGGCTGTAGCAGGACTCCTCAAAACGCCTGGAAAATGTCCGCCACCGAGTCTACTCAGTGGTCAGTGAGCCGCTGGCCGGGAATGCACACGGGACCCCTCCTCTCTTAATACGCCCCTGAACCATAGGTTCCAAATCTGACTCAAAAAATTATATTGGTTCTGGGTAACAAAAACATTTTCAGACTCTGAGTGTCAGAAATGTAATATTTGGACACCTGATTGCTTCCTGAGGACAAAGACATAGGGCCTGATTCAGTGCCGCTCGTAAGCGGCCGCTCGTTCGCACTCAGCGATGTTCGCACAACTGCGCATGCGTACGGATTGTAATACGCATGCGAGAACCAGTCAGTGCGGCCGAAACTCGTTTGTTCACAAAATAGCGAATGTCTGCTATTTTGAGTGACAGGAGGAGGCGTATGTGGGTGGTAACAAGGGAAGGTGCTTGAAAACGGGGAGTGGAATTCAGAACGCAGGCATGCTTAAAGGTCAAAACGGGCGTTTTATGGGTGTGCATACTTAATACAGCAGCGTCAGCGACCACGTCACTTGTTTTTTTTTTAGTCAGAACTACTCGCAAAATAGCGGTTGAAAAAACCAACCACAAGAATAGCGAGCGGTTCATACGCTGTTCGATGTACTCGATTAATCTAATAAATAGCGGACATGACGTATGATGCGAGCGGCCAGGGGGCGTATTTTTCAAAATTTCAACCGCAAGTTTTGCTCGCTCGTTCAGACTTAGAGGCGTGAACAGACCGCAAAGTGCGAACGCTTCATTTGAATAGCCACCCCTTTTTTTTAAACGAATGACCGCAAATAGCGAGCGGCTCTGAATCAGGCCCATAGTGTTCTCTGCCTTTTGTCACACTTCCGGAAGCTGCCTGACGCACTTACAGTATAAAGAATGATGTCATCACGGCTGTTTCTCTACGAAAGGAAATATCTAGTGCAGCTCTTCCACACCTCTCCTTGGAGCTTATTTATGATCGGGTGATGCAGGCATGAGACTGACTCGATGAACAACTAAAATAACTGTTACTTTTTTATTTATTTAACAGTTACTCATATAGCTCCCTGCATATTCCATCGTGCCTTACAATTGGGATCAACATAGTTAGAAAACAAGACTGGTTGATAACAGGCAGACAGTAGAGGGCCCTGCTCACAAGCTTATATATATATATATATATATATATATATATATTTATATATATATGGGCTTTACTTAGGCAGACCCAAATCCTGAGCCCTTCAATTGATATTTTCATAACCCCACTTCAAATAATGACAGTGACCTGGGCCTGTGCCCAGGGTCACCTACTAGGGGCACAGGCTCTCTGCCCACCTAACAAGCACTGCAGTCCTGAGGCCTGACTGCACCCATGGGCCTAGTGCCAACCCTGGTGGTCTAGGGGGGGGTTAAATAAGTGAAGGTGGCTGAATACTGGGAGAGGCTGCAGTGGGGAGTATCATTTAGCTCTTTTCCTATTCACCACTGCAGCACTCTGTGGTCCTCAGCTTCTTGCTTCGGCTGCTGGTACGGTCAGTGGTGTCTTCTCTTCTTCCGTGGACGCCTTTTCCATCTTCTTTTATTCAGAAGGTCTTCTTTCCTACCTCTCTGCTCCTCTGACCTCACAGCAGCACTCATTTGCTTACAGCTCCTGACAGTAGCACTTCTCTCCTCACAACTCACCTCTCCTCACAGCAGCACACCTCTTCTCACACCTCCCCTCACTGCAGCACTCACCTCTCCTCACACCTCATCTCTCCTCACACCTCATCTCACTGCAGCATTCACCTCTCCTCACACCTCACCTCACTGCAGTACTCACCTCTCCTCACACCTCACCACCTCTCTCTGCAGCACTCACCTCTCCTCACACCTCACCTCACTGCAGCACTCAACTCTCCTCACACCTCACCACCTCTCTCTGCAGCAATTACCTCTCCTCACACCTCACCACCTCTCACTGCAGCAATCACCTCTCCTCACACCTCACCTCACTGCAGCACTCACCTCTCCTCACACCTCACCTCACTACAGCACTCACCTCTCCACACACCTCACCTCATTGCAGCACTCACCTCTCTTCACACCTATTCTCACTGCAGCACTCACCTCTCCTCACACCTCACCACCTCTCACTGCAGCAATCACCTATCCTTACACCTCACCTCACCTCACTGCAGCACTCTTATCTCCTCACAACTCCCCTCACTGCAGCACTCACCGCTTCTAACTGCAGCACTCACCTCTCCTCACACCTCACCACCTCTCACTGCAGCAATCTCCTCTCCTCACACCTCACCTCACTGCAGCACTCACCTCTCCTCACACCTCACCTCACTGCAGCACTCACCTCTCCTCACACCTATTCTCACTGCAGCACTCACCTCTCCTCACACCTCACCACCTCTCACTGCAGCACTCACCTCTCCTCACACATATTCTCACTGCAGCACTCAACTCTCCTCACACCTCACCACCTCTCACTGCAGCAATCACCTCTCCTCACACCTCACCTCACCTCACTGCAGCACTCACCTCTCCTCACACCTCACCACCTCTCTCTGCAGCAATCACCTCTCCTCACACCTCAGCTCACCACCTTTCACTGCAGCACTCACCTCTCCTCACACCTCACCACCTCTCACTGCAGCAATCACCTCTCCTCACACCTCACCTCATCTCACTGCAGCACTCTCCTCTCCTCACAACTCCCCTCATTGCAGCACTCACCTCTTCTCACTGCAGCACTCACCTCTCCTCACACCTCACCACCTCTCACTGCAGCAATCACCTCTTCCCACAACTCAACTCTCCTCACACCTGACCTCACTGCAGCACTCACCTCTCCTCACACATCACCTCACTGCAATACTCACCTCTCCTCACACCTATTCTCACTGCAGCACTCACCTCTCCTCACACCTCACCACCTCTCACTGCAGCAATCACCTCTCCTCACACCTCACCTCACCTCACTGCAGCACTCACCTCTCCTCACACCTCACCACCTCTCACTGCAGCAATCACCTCTCCTCACACCTCCCCTCACTGCAGAGCTCACCTCTCCTCACACCTCACCTGACTGCAGCACTCACCTCTCCTCACAGCAGCACACCTCTACTCACACCTCCCCTCACTGCAGCACTCACCTCTTCTCACTGCAGCACTAACCTCTCCTTACACCTCACCACCTTTCACTGCAGCACTCAACTCTCCTCACACCTCACCTCACCTCACTTCAGCACTCTCCTCTCCTCACAAATCCTCTCACTGCAGCACTCACCTCTTCTCACTGCAGCACTCACCTCTCCTCACATCTCACCAGCTCTCACTGCAGCAATCACCTCTCCTCAAAGCAGTACTCAACTCACTGCAGCAATCACCTCTCCTCACACCTCACCACCTCTCACTGCAGCAATCACCTCTTCCCACAACTCACCTCTCCTCACACCTCACCTCACTGCAGCACTCACCTCTCCTCACACCTATTCTCACTGCAGCACTCACCTCTCATCACACCTCACCACCTCTCACTGCAGCAATCACCTCTACTCACACCTCACCTCACCTCACTGCAGCAATCACCTATACTCACACCTCACCTCACTGCAGCACTCACCTCTCCTCACACCTATTCTCACTGCAGCACTCACCTCTCCTCACACCTCACCACCTCTCACTGCAGCAATCACCTCTCCTCACACCACACCTCACCTCACTGCAGCACTCACCTCTATTAACACCTCACCTCACTGCAGCACTCACCTCTCCTCACAGCAGCACACCTCTCCTCACACCTCCCCTCACTGCAGCACTCACCTCTTCTCACTGCAGCACTCACCTCTCCTTACACCTCACCACCATTCACTGCAGCACTCACCTCTCCTCACACCTCACCTCTCCTCACACCTCATCTCACTGCAGCACTCACCTCTCCTCACACCTCACCTCACTGCAGCACTCACCTCTCCTCACACCTCACCTCACTGCAACACTCACCTCTCCTCACACCTCACCTCACTGCAGCACTCACCTCTCCTCACACCACACCTCACTGCAGCACTCACCTCTCCTCACACCTCACCTCACTGCAGCACTCACCTCTCCTCACACCTCTTCTCACTGCAGCACTCACCTCTCCTCACACCTCACCAGCTCTCACTGCAGCAATCACCTCTCCTCAAAGCAGTACTCACCTCACTGCAGCAATCACCTCTCATCACACCTCACCACCTCTCACTGCGGCAATCACCTCTCCTCACACCTCACCTCACCTCACTGCAGCAATCACCTATACTCACACCTCACCTCACTGCAGCACTCACCTCTCCTCACACCTATTCTCACTGCAGCACTCACCTCTCCTCACACCTCACCAGCTCTCACTGCAGCAATCACCTCTCCTCACACTACACCTCACCTCACTGCAGCACTCACCTCTCCTCACACCTCACCTCACTGCAGCACTCACCTCACCTCACTGCAGCACTCACCTCTCCTCACAGCAGCACACCTCTACTCACACCTCCCCTCACTGCAGCACTCACCTCTTCTCACTGCAGCACTAACCTCTCCTTACACCTCACCACCTTTCACTGCAGCACTCAACTCTCCTCACACCTCACCTCACCTCACTTCAGCACTCTCCTCTCCTCACAAATCCTCTCACTGCAGCACTCACCTCTTCTCACTGCAGCACTCACCTCTCCTCACATCTCACCAGCTCTCACTGCAGCAATCACCTCTCCTCAAAGCAGTACTCAACTCACTGCAGCAATCACCTCTCCTCACACCTCACCACCTCTCACTGCAGCAATCACCTCTTCCCACAACTCACCTCTCCTCACACCTCACCTCACTGCAGCACTCACCTCTCCTCACACCTATTCTCACTGCAGCACTCACCTCTCATCACACCTCACCACCTCTCACTGCAGCAATCACCTCTACTCACACCTCACCTCACCTCACTGCAGCAATCACCTATACTCACACCTCACCTCACTGCAGCACTCACCTCTCCTCACACCTATTCTCACTGCAGCACTCACCTCTCCTCACACCTCACCACCTCTCACTGCAGCAATCACCTCTCCTCACACCACACCTCACCTCACTGCAGCACTCACCTCTATTAACACCTCACCTCACTGCAGCACTCACCTCTCCTCACAGCAGCACACCTCTCCTCACACCTCCCCTCACTGCAGCACTCACCTCTTCTCACTGCAGCACTCACCTCTCCTTACACCTCACCACCATTCACTGCAGCACTCACCTCTCCTCACACCTCACCTCTCCTCACACCTCATCTCACTGCAGCACTCACCTCTCCTCACACCTCACCTCACTGCAGCACTCACCTCTCCTCACACCTCACCTCACTGCAACACTCACCTCTCCTCACACCTCACCTCACTGCAGCACTCACCTCTCCTCACACCACACCTCACTGCAGCACTCACCTCTCCTCACACCTCACCTCACTGCAGCACTCACCTCTCCTCACACCTCTTCTCACTGCAGCACTCACCTCTCCTCACACCTCACCAGCTCTCACTGCAGCAATCACCTCTCCTCAAAGCAGTACTCACCTCACTGCAGCAATCACCTCTCATCACACCTCACCACCTCTCACTGCGGCAATCACCTCTCCTCACACCTCACCTCACCTCACTGCAGCAATCACCTATACTCACACCTCACCTCACTGCAGCACTCACCTCTCCTCACACCTATTCTCACTGCAGCACTCACCTCTCCTCACACCTCACCAGCTCTCACTGCAGCAATCACCTCTCCTCACACTACACCTCACCTCACTGCAGCACTCACCTCTCCTCACACCTCACCTCACTGCAGCACTCACCTCTCCTCACAGCAGCACACCTCTCCTCACACCTCCCCTCACTGCAGCACTCACCTCTTCTCACTGCAGCACTCACCTCTCCTTACACCTCACCACCTTTCACTGCAGCACTCACCTCTCCTCACACCTCTCCTCTCCTCACACCTCACCTCACTGCAGCACTCACCTCTCCTCACACCTCACCTCACTGCAGCACTCACCTCTCCTCACACCTCACCTCACTGCAGCACTCACCTCTCCTCACACCTCTTCTCACTGCAGCACTCACCTCTCCTCACACCTCACCAGCTCTCACTGCAGCAATCACCTCTCCTCAAAGCAGTACTCACCTCACTGCAGCAATCACCTCTCCTCACACCTCACCTCACTGCAGCACTCTCCTCTCCTCACACCTCTTCTCACTGCAGCACTCACCTCTCCTCACACCTCACCACCTCTAACTGCAGCAATCACCTCTCCTCACACCTCACTTCACTGCAGCACTCACCTCTCCTCACACCTCGCCTCACTGCAGCACTCTCCTCTCCTCACACCTCTTCTCACTGCAGCACTCACCTCTCCTCAGACCTCACCTCACTGCAGCACTCACCTCTCCTCACACCTCACTGCAGCACTCACCTCTCCTCACACCTCACCTCACTGCAACAATCACCTCTCCTCACACCTCACCTCACAGCAGCTCTCACCTCTCCTCACACCTCACCTCACTGCAGCACTCACCTCTCCTCACACCTCTTCTCACTGCAGCACTCACCTCTCCTCACACCTCGCCAGCTCTCACTGCAGCAATCACCTCTCCTCAAAGCAGTACTCACCTCACTGCAGCAATCACCTCTCCTCACACCTCACCTCTCCTCACACCTCACCTCACTGCAGCACTCTCCTCTCCTCACACCTCTTCTCACTGCATCACTCACCTCTCCTCACACCTCACCACCTCTAACTGCAGCAATCACCTCTCCTCACACCTCACTTCACTGCAGCACTCACCTCTCCTCACACCTCACCTCACTGCAGCACTCACCTCTCCTCAAAGCAAAACTCACCTCTTTTCACTGCAGCATTCACCTCTCCTCTCTTCTCACCATAGTTGCCAAGTCCGCTTATAACAAGCAGAATTGGGCTTGTTTTTTCCCCTAGTTGCTTGCTTTTTGGATGGTTGCTTGTTGCTTGTTTTTGGGCTTATTTTTTTTTAGGTAGCTTGTTTTTGGGCTTGATAGCCAGGTCCCACTACTAAGGTAAGCAAATGTTATATAGCTCTTTCACCAATCCATTTATGTTTAGCTGTCTGTATGTACATCTCTCTGTATATGTAGTTATATAGATTTGGTTAACTACAATGACTCGTTTAAACGATCAATAGACATTACATTTTCCCACATGTCAGTTATTTTGTTTTGATGTGTTTGTTTAAATTACTCTTTTGTCCTGTACTTTACCACGCACAGAGGGCCTGATTCAACAGCGCACACTAGTTGCTTGGGAATATGCGCAGGATCCATTATACGCATGTGCAGAACGGGTCCTGCTATTTCGCACAGGGCACCTGTATGCATTTGCCTGATTGACAGGCAGAGGAGTTTGTGGGGTAGAGACGGCCTGTGTTCCTGGAAACGGGGGCATGTTGCCTATGTTTTCTGCATTCCCAGAAACGGGGGCATATAGAATATGATAGAATATGGAGAAACCATTCCTGGTGGTGTAGCGGTGACTTACCTGCTCCCGGCGGTAGTGTATCTCCAGGGGTGTATTTTCCAGGTCACATTTGGAGCAGTCCCAGTGCAGTCCTCTGAATGAGTGGCAATTCCAGTAAATATTAATCCCCTATCCCTAACCCTAATCACTAACCCTCCCCATAGTGCCTAACCATAACCTCTCACCTGGCAACTTAACCATAACCCTCCCACTAGTGCTCACAGCCTAACCCTAATGTTGACATTCTGAGAATGTCAGGATTTCACATTTCAGATGTCAACACTGTGGACATGTGGACATTCTGAGAATGTCGGCACATTGCAAGTCGACATTTCAAAAATGTCAACATCATAATTACCAACATTATGGTGCTTGTCGAAATTGTAAATGTTGACCTTATCATTGCATCCCAACACACATGTATATATTTAAGCCATATACTGTATGTCTTTGTGTTGAACTGGTGACCAAAGATGATGATGATGGTATTGGTCAGATTAATGATGGGAGTAATGAACTGATCAAGGATGAAGATGAAACACAAGTAGAAGATAATGTTTTAGGTAATAAACAAGCAGATGCAGCACATGGTTTAATTTTAAGAATGCAAGCATGATGAAAATATTAAGAAGAAACAATTATATGATCATAACCCTGCTGGATTCAGCCTACAATCAGAACAAAAACTTTTTATATTACTATATAACAGGAAACACCTTGTTAATTAGGAAACACATTGTAAATTAATACACTTTTTTTTCTAAATAATTACTGTATGCAGTATAATATATTGTAGCATTTCGACATGTCCTTATTTTAGCCTATACTATAGCTAAGTTCTTGGTTATTACAGATATGCTTCTGCTCCTTTGTATTGTATATTTAGTCACTGCAGAGTAGCACCCTTTGCAATTTATTTAAAGTAATAGAGTTGGGAGGAGAAGCCATAGTTTTATACAATATCATTTCTTTTCTGCGATTTATGATTTTCCAAGATATTTGCTTGGCGAGTACATAGAAGCACATACAAAATACTTGCTGGAACAGAGATGTTACCTTTATTAAAAGATAATTGTTGTTCTTTACTGGGACTGAAAATTATTTTGGCCATTGATTGCATGATTACTGTGGCATAGTGAAGCATACAGTATATGTATCATTAAGATAGTTATTTTTGTCCAAGCATAATATCCTTGATGATAAGGATGGAATTGGTATGAAATCCCGATAGTGGCAGCCCGACAGATGAACAGATCCTGGCAGCGGCAGCCCGACAGCGCTGGAAATCCTGATCGTCTTCAGGTAAGTAATACCTAACCTAACCCCCTAACCCTACTTAGGGGTGCCTACCCCTAACCTCCACACCAAGTGCCTAACCCTAATCCCCCCTGTAAGTGCCTAACCCTAACCCCCCCTTCCCCGCTGCCTAAACCTAAGTCCCCCCTGGGGGTGCCTAACCCTAAGTATCCCCTGGGGGTGCCTAACCCTCCCTCCCCCTAGCCTAACCCTAACCCTCCCGGGGGGATGCCTAACCCTAAGTCTCCCCCGTATGTGCTAAACCTAATCCCCCCGCGGCTGTCCGCTCGCATCCCTTCGACCGGGGTGCTGGGCGCCTGTCTCCCAGCGTCGGGAAAATGACAGGTGTCTAGATATAGACGCCTGTCATTTAACCCAGGCTTGGATAAAGCAGTCGGAAAGCCGGCTGTCGGGATCATGTCAGCCGGTTTCCCGATTGCATCCCGATAAGGATACACAAGTATTGTAATGAGCAACTAGTCTGTACCTATAAAATTGGTTAAGGTGCATATTAGCACCTCTCATGTCAGCAGTTTATGGTTCTGAGTTAGTGTACCTGTACCTTTAAGACATTAAAATAAGTTCTCTCCAAAACATAGAATTCTATCGCACTTACACTGAGATTTATCAATTAATACCTTCTCCCAGCTTACACTATATATTTTCTAAAACTCTAAATTCAATACATTATATGTAAGACTTGGTTACTTGCTTTCTCTCGCTTTATTTTAACTGTACCTATTAAAAGTTTATTTTTATTTTAAACTAATTTTCCAATTTCTCATATAAATCCAACCTTCAAAGGCCTATATCTAAGTTGTGCCCCCACCATGGGTTCCTTCTGTTTTTGTTACAAATGTACCTCTCATCTTTTGTAACATTTTTTTAAGTATGCATTTGTACTGTAGTTTACCCAGGGGAGCACCACCAACCTAAAATATCACGTAATGTTTTACTATTTTATTGATATATAAGTTGGTTTTTGCAGTTAATACATTCTGCTTTAATTATTGATTTTTATTCTAACTACCATAAGAGTCATTAAAAAGTCATGTGCAGGATACCTTTGTTTTCTTTGTGATTATATTGTATTTAAGGTTTAATATATGTTTTTTAAATATACCTTATTAAATCAACTTGTAATTCTTTATTTAGTGCTCCCTTCTGTGCATTTAGGTGTGTGTCAGGCCTTCCAACAGTGACGCCACTCAGGAGGTGATTGCTGCATGACACATCTGCAAACCTATCCTCTTATCAGGGCGGGTTAAGTAGCAGACTAAAAAAAACTGAATGAGTGACATAACATTAGTGCAGGGCCGCAACTAGGGGGGGGGCTAGAGGTGCACGTGCACCGGGTGCCGGATTGCAGGGGTGAAAAAGCTGACTCGAGGTGGCTTGGGGGCTGCCGACTCAGAAAACGGCCATCCAAAAATGGCCATTGCCAAAGAGGAGACAAATGCTAGAGGTCCTTACTGGCCTTCTAGTGTCTGTCTCCTCCTTGGCGGCGGCCATTTTTGGATGGCCGTTTTCAGCAAATTCCTTGCGGACTAGCCGTCCGCATGAACTCTGCTGAAAACGGCCATCCAAAAATGGCCGCCGCCTTGGAGGAGACATGCTAGAGGTCCTACTGGACCTCTAGTGTCTGTTAGGCCAGTGCAATGCACACAGCGTTCCCAACACCGGGAACTCTGGCGCTGCCGGGAGAAAATGCTGAAAGCTTCATCTTCTCCCGTGAAATCTCCTGGTAACGAGCATAAACCCCCTGGCAACAAGCATAAACCCCCCTGGCAACGAGCATGTAACCCCTGACAACGAGCAGGTAATTTTAAAGTAATTAGAAGCCTTACTGTGGGGTATAAAATGGTGTCGGCCAAATATGTAACTGGCACTTTGGTAATAGGCATTGCAGTGTGTGGCATAATGTGTAATGGGCATTATGGTTGTGGAAGAATGTAAGTCACTATACCAAGGACGTCTGAGTAGTGCACTGCCTTATGGAGGAGCAAGGACAAACTTCTGGTACAGGAAGGGAGGGGGCGCAAAATTGCTGCCTTGCACCGGGTGACAGATATCCTAGTTTCGGCCCTGATTAGTGTCAGTATTTACCACAAGGCGGCCTTGGGAGCCAGTCACTGATATAAAGGGGCAGCAGCTGGAGATTTCTTACCTGTAAACTGCAGGCTGCAGCTCCTTATGTTGGTAATGGCCAGGAAGTGTGGTGTTGTGCTGTTTTCACAAACCATTAATTGTGCCTCTTTCTCAATAGCAGTCTATGGCTGTGTATGCTGCCAAGACTATAGTTATAAAGACTGTCAAGTACGTTATGTATAGAATGCATTGTTGTCATCCAGGCAGGTGCCAAAGGGTGTAGGAAGAGGATGCAGTCATATTGCCGGTGGACAGCATGCCGGGCGTCAATATACCGCCGCCCAGCAATATGCAGACGACGATATCCTGAAGGTGAACAGGATACCGACGTCGGCATCTCAAAGAGCAGAAATCCCGATTATCCTGACGGGTAAGTAACTACTCTGTCCACTGGGAAGGGGGAGTTAGGTTTAGGCACCCCCGGGGGGAGATTAGGGCTAGGCACCCCTGGGGAGGGTTAGGGTTAGGCTACGGGAAGGGGGGGTTAGGGTTAGGAACCACTGGGGGGAGGTTTGGGTTAGGCACCCCCCGGGAGGGTTAGCTTTAGGGTGCGGGAAAGGGGAGGTTAGGGTAAGGCACCCCCTGGGGAGGTTAGGTTAGGCACCCCCAAGGGAGGGTTAGGGGGGTGGGAGAGGTTAGGGTACTTGCCTACCACTGTTAGGATTCTGCACCAGGCAGCCTTCCATTGTCGGGATATCAAACCGATTCCGTAGGAAGGCATGGAGACAAAATGCAATAACATCTAGGTGAGATATAATACACGGAATCAGTTTAAAATACCGCCGGCCGCATGCACACTGAGAGGGGGTTACATAAGCATACGTGCAATTTAGAATTATGTCATGTTTGTTAGATTAAAAGTATTTGAAAACATGATCAACATTATGGTTTACTAAATATGATGATACTGATTCATCGAAAATCTGCACGTGCGCAGAACCCATCTGCGAATGTGCAGAATGAGTTCTGCATAGTCACATGCAGACCCTTGAATGCCTCTGCCTGATTGAAAGGCAGAGGTATTTAAGGGGCGCTGTGGGGTCCGCCGATGTTCCCAGAAAAGGTGGTGTGTCCTCCCCGTTTTCCAGGAATGGCCAGCTCAGGATCTGCGTTGATCAACGCAGTATTCTGGGCTCGCAAACCGGGCAGTCTGAGTAAGCTGAGGCTTACTCAGCAGGCCGGAGGCCCGGCACCGATGGCCGCGGTGGTGATCCCAGCCTGTGACCTACGCAGCAGTGCTGGGATTGCAAATGCAGCAGAGGGTGTCATACACCTCCTGCTGCAATTGCATAATAGCAAGGATCACAATTGCAAAGCTGCATGTGTGCAGCTGTGCAATTGCTATTCTTGCTGAATCAGGTCCTATATCTGTAAAGCTGGTTATTGTAGCAATATCTCACACTTGGTTTCTGATCTAGCTTCTATAATCCACACTCATATCCTCATTTGTCTGTTAAATTAATATGTCATAAGTTAATTTGTCATATAGGGTACTTGCTGTCATTTATAGTGAAGGGAGAGCAGCAGCAAAGACCGAAAAGCAGTCACAGGGAGAGAATATACAGGCCATGCCTAAGCCAATATTGGCTCAGATGCATGCATACACTGAGGTGTCATTCTGGTGAATCTGCAAATTGTACAGATGGTCTTTGAGCCTTTAATAAGCATCTGAACATTAATCCAACTGCTGATTAAATTGTTGGATTTGTTTCTGTGTGCCTAACTCATTCCAGGCAACACTACCTGCAGTGGCAGGGATTTCGCAGATGTTTTAGTCATGTACTGAAGCAGGTCATAGGGCTATTCCTGCCATGCATCAAGCAAATTATTCAGCTCTTTATACGGGTAAAAGAGCAATTTTACTACATTGCTCAGGTTCCACAAGTCATAGGGGAGGTGAATGCCACAAATACAGCTTTCCTTCAAGCTGTGCAAAATGAGTTAATGTTTTAATAATCAAAGCGATTTTTATTCAGTCATTACCTAGGGTTTATGTGATGTATCTCATAGCCTGGCTGCCATATTTCCTGGGAATATGCATAACTTCTCCATAATGAGGCAAACATGGATATAGCAATTATTACCTAAGAGGCAGGGGGTGATGCAGAGTTCAATGTTCACACTTTTACGGAGCGTATGTTGCATTAATTTGCTCTGCGCATGCTCTTGAATTGAGCACATGCAATTGCAAGTAATGCAGAATCGTATGCATTGCAATCACATCTACACCTATGACCAAAAGATGGAACTGGGTTGTAATGTGGCTTTCTTGCATAGGCAATTCATAATCACACCTGTTTGGAGCAGAGATGTCACCTGGTCTTGACATTCTGGTGCACTCTCTGGAGCCAGAGGTGCCCCTGGTCAAAAGGGATAGGGCTTAAATAAAGGGGTTGTGGCCTTTCAGGGGATCCCAATAACATCACTCTGGGGGCAGCGGCAACCGGAGATACTGGGCTTCCCTGGGAGACTGGGCAGTCCGCACTTTCAGCTTGTCTTCTATGACAGGAGCCGGGTGCTACAGGAGAAGGTTACACTCACTGCAGAGGAGCCTGCATTTTGGTGTCACCCCCTCAAACCATAACACAGGTGTCCTAAGGCTAGCTCAGGGAGGACATAAACCTCACATGGAGCAGAAGGGCAAGGGTGTCCAATGGTGACACCCACACCCCCCTCATGACACCACTGGTTTGGAGGCATATCTTTTGCACCTTGCATAGCATAGGTTAAAGTGCCCACTGATGTTGACTAGTAGCAAACCAGACATACATGTAGAGGAAGTGGCATTGCAAGATATGTATACATTTTTACACAGGTGATTTACTTTCAACTCTGTATCAGCCCTGAGGTGAGCAAATGTGGGAGTTATATTAGTGTTTAATTTAGTTATACCCTGTATAAATAAATGTACCTAACAATGCATTGGTACTAGAGATGAGCTAGTACCAATGCATACTCTCCAGTGTGTACTCTGAAAGAGTGTTTAACATGGCCAAAAACCTTGAGAGTGATTGACGAAGGAAGCTATTTTAAAAAAAAAAGTGGAAAAAGTGATGTTCATCGAAATGAAGACCTTTGCTGCAAATTATAACAAAGTGCAGAGACTTCTGTAAGGTGGATTCTAGTAGGGATGAGCCAATTAATTGTGATGATAATTTTAACACTGATTAGGGTGAATGTGAGGATGATAATGATATCTTCCAATTGTGACAATGATTATCAACACTGTTAGCCACCTTAAGCACATTGGTAGCTTGGTTTGTGGGAGTCCAAATAAACCAAGCACTTCAGCAACAAAAGTGGCAGTTCCTGTCACTGAAGTGCTTGGTTTGTTAAACTGTGCATGTCTGTTTTAATATATAACATAAGGGTGGGAGGTAGTGCCAAAGGGCATTTCCATTGTGCACTACTTTTCATTATGGGCTTTACCAAGAATCTGTGTTTGACAGCTGGCACATATTACTGTACTTTACTGGAACATTCATGTTCTTCTATATCTTGCACCAGCTTTTCTTCCAGGCATATAGGCCTAGTTTATGACAGCTTAGCTATAGATATAGTAACATCCTCCTTATCATCCTTTTATTGTTTGTGTTTGACAGGCACCATATGTTAATGTACTTTGATGGGGCATTTATGTTCTTCTGTATCTTGCAAGGCCATCAATCACCAACTTCTTATAGGCAACATTTGCTGCAGCTTCTCTACAGATACAGAGTATATCATCATGTCATATCATATAATTACTTTTTATCGGCTTTTACTATGTTACTCTGCCTTGAATCTCTTGTATTGTCCTGAGGACTGTAATTTCCTATTTGAATTTTGGAAGCTTGTTATTTCATAGTGTTTCATATCTCTGATTTACTTTTATTTATAGCTATTACTGTTACTAATCACTCAATCAAGCCTTTACCTGGCTTCCACTAAATTATCCTCCTCCATTTACCTGTGTTAGCAGCAGTTGCTCATAGGTGCTAGATAAATGATAGCTGGAAGCTGATTGGTTGCTATGGACAACTTCTCCACTTTTTATAATTAAAAGGTTTGATGCATCACTTGAAAGGGTGCTGGAAAAAGTCAGCATTTATATCATGCAATATGAAACAAAAGGATAAGAAATAGTACAATTCATAATGTATATTCTTACACTGATTACTTTGTCTCTTCTCATACACAAGTCCTGGATGAGAGTACTTGTCTCATGGACTTTCTAAGGCAATTATGGGCCAAAAGACACACTCTTATTAGAATTATTGAACATGTTCAGGCATCTTGTTCATGATGATTAGATTTTACTGCTGACTTTTGTTTTTATAATTAGTATTTTTAATGTTTGTTGATATTTATATATTGTTTAAGAAATGTTTTTTCCTCCAAGATATTATTGCATTGCTTTACATATATAAATTTAAATTTGCATAATGTGCTGATATACTAGTACATAATCATAATATTAGCATAGAGAGTAACTTATTAACAACACATTAGGCACATTGACAGCTGTTTAATGACAAATGCAGAATAATAGTAATAATAATAATAATAATAATAATAATAATAATAACAAAAGTAAATAGACATAATGTGAATATAAATGTCTGATACACAATACAGTCAATGACATTAGTACATTGTAAATAACTGATCATAAGATTTGTCTGATACACAACAGATAATAGTGTAGGTATAGTACAGTGACAGCTATCTACTGTACTGACAAATGTGGCATATTTAGCATTCAGACACAAACCCTCCTATGCTAGTCACATCTTTATTTCAGGATCAATGCATATATAGTATACAATCAACGCATCTACATGCCGGGCATATCTACAGTATATGCTGCATTTTTAATTAGGTACAAGTTATTTAAAGTACACATGTAAGACTATAATTCTGCAGTTTGCTGGCTTCACTGTAAGTGTCATATTACTATTATCTTCTTTGTTTGCTTATTGTACAGTTTATCGACAAATTTGAATGAATATAAACTGTTCCATTTTGTTAATTGTTCTCAGTACCTTGTTTCTTGAACTTTTTGAATGTTTTAGATTCCCAAGTCATCTTTCATGCTACTACTGTACAATCATCTTGCATTCCAACTGTGACCTTTCCACACTATTTAGATATACAGACGCTGACTCCTTTTGTGAATCAGCCATGTAATTAACCTGGTTCCAATAGTGGCTGCTAGTCTTTAGCTGTAAGTTTCCAATGTGTTATAAAATCTTACACACTCAAAATCAGGGCAAATGTATAATTATTGCTTTGTATAACTGACATGTGAAAACTATTATATTGTTGTTAAATCTGGCTTATAGAGAACAAAGTAACACATGGCAATAATAAGTGATAAATAATAGCTCTAATTATAGATAAAAGTTTTTTCACATCTTTAAAATCATGTGTTTCGAAAAAATGCCTGTTGCAACAGATACAAATGAAAGAGAATAACAAAAAGACATGTGCATTTCGGTTTTCCTGAAATACGAACACACCCAAACATAGGGGTTCCGAGTCGATTCGAGTCCCAATTTGGAATCACTTTGAGGTTCCGAGTTGAACCGAGCCCTGGTTCGGTTCTGTAGTCAGTTCGGAACTTGGATTTACAGTAAAAACAGAACTCTGGTTTTATTTTGTATGTAAACAGGTCCAAATTACATGATTTTAGCTGTTTTAGCAATTTCTTTATACATTTTGTATCTATTATTATTAGAGATGAGCGGGTCCGGTTTCCTGAGAACCGGACCAACCCAAACTTCGGAGATCCGAGGCAGATACGAGTTGGCTAGGGTTTTCCCGCCTGATTTAGATCTGAAAACAAGGCAAAACATCATCATCCCGGTTTTGGATTCTATAAAGGTCCCGTGATTTGCCGCCATTTTTCATTCCGGCTGTGGAGAGTGAAGAGAGAGGGAGCTGGGAGCTGTGCTGTGCTGTTGTTATTGTCAATACTTAATACTTATTACTGGCTGGCTGTTGTCTATAGGGGGCCTGGCTGGCTGGCTGTTGTCATGTCCATAGGGGCTGTCTGGCTGTTGGTGTCCTGTCCATAGGGGCCTGCTGTTGTACTTGATCTGTCCATAGGGGCTGGCTGTAGTGCTGTGTTGTCCAGGGGGTGCTCTGTCCTTCAGGGGTGCTCTTCACCCACACCCAGTGTGAAAAAAATAAAAAAAGTTAGTGTTAAGCACACTTGTCATCAGTGCAGGGTGCTGTGCTGCTGTCTGTTAAGGGGCTGCTGCCTCTTTTAAGGGGTTCACCTCAGTGCTTAAAAAATAAAATATTTTTTTTGTGTGGCGTGTTAGCCACACCTGTCATCGGCATAGGTGCGCAGGGGTGCTGTGCTGCTGTCTGTCGAGGGGCTGCTGGCCAAAAATAAAATAACTTTTTTTGTGTGTGTGTGTCAGCCACACCTGGCTGTCACTGTCATCGGTGTAGCTGTGTAGGGGTGCTGTGCTCCTGTCTGTCAAGGGGCTGCTGCCCAAAATAATAAATAAACATTTTTTTGTGTGCGTGTCAGTCACACCTGGCTGTCACTGTCATCGGCATAGCTGTACAGGGGTGCTGTGTTGCTGTCTGTCGAGCGGCTGCTGCCCAAAATAATAAATAAACAACTTTTTTGTGTGCATGTTAGCCACACCTGTCATTGGCGTAGCTGCGCAGGGGTGCTTTGCTGCTGTCTGCAAAGGGGCTGCATGAATATTGCAATGAAAACTTTTTTTTTAAAGTTAATGGGTTACAAAAAGTTTTTTGTGTGCATGTCAGCCACACCTGGCTGTCACTGTCATTGGCGTAGCTGCGCAGGAGTGCTGTGATCCTGTCTGTTTAGGGGCTGCTGCCCAAAATAATAAATAAACATTTTTTTTGTGTGTGCGTCAGCCACAACTGGCTGTCACTGTCATCGGCGTAGGTGCGCAGAGGTGCTGTGCTCCTGTCTGTCAAAGGGCTGCTGCCCAAAAAATAAACAATAATTTTTGTGTGTGTATTAGCCACACCTGTCATCGGCGTAGCTGCGCAGGGGTGCTGTGCTGCTGTCCGTCAAGGGGCTGCATGAATATTGCAATGAAAACTTTTTTTTTTTAAGTTATTGGGTTAGAAAAAGTTTTTCTTTTAAATCTTAAACATAGCAGAAATGTTATCCCAACAGCTTATAAAGTTATATGCTCTAAAAAAACTAAAGCCTATATTTATTTACAAACCTATATAGAGTGGACATACTAAATTCTAAAACTGTTCTATTCAAAAATGTAAACAAAAGCAAAGATTATAAGTCTAGTGTGTTATTATGAAGTTAGAATGTAAAAAATTGGGTGGACCACACATGGCTGACTGATCAACCATGGCGACTGGATTAGTGTCATAAGGAAGAGGAGGCTGCAAATTGGGTTTCATGTTATGAGTTGGCAATATGGGGTATGTTGCAGTTAAGGGATCAGGCTGGTTATCAGTGGACACATTATTATTATAGTTGTTGTTATTTTGGGTTGCCATCTCCTGAAGGGTGTTTACCAACAGACAGAGACTACCTATCAGCTCAGGCATAGACACTTCCTGAGGAACAGAGCTCTGTTCTCTGGAGGGAAGCCAAATAGGTGGGAGCCCCAGCTCCAACATCTGAAGCTCGTATCTCTCCACATCATCTATTATAGATTAAAAAAAATTTAATCGGGGACATCTAACTCCTCTTTCTGTGTCCTGCTCACCCTTTTTGGACAGGAAGTCCAGGATGGATGGTTTGGAAGAAGAAGGTCTAGCAACAAATGGGGATGGTCATTATCAAGATCTGTTCCCCCCAGTGGATGTAGTCTGGGAGGTATTGGTTGGCATGCAGGCAGCGGAATAACAAAGGCCTCCATATTGTCTGTGCTCACTATTCCGTATTTCAGTTTGTGATTCAGGTAGGAATAAAGTTGGCTACAGAACACAGAATCACTGGATGTCTTAGTGCATTCAGACCATATACGATCCATGAATTCCCAGACAGATTCCGGACAGATGAATCCTTTGCTTGTAATAATCTTTGGTAATTCCTGGCAAAGGTGGGTGTTATAGCCAGACACTTTGAAGGCTGTAACTTTGAACTGTTTTATAGAAAACATGTGAATGAAACCTTTCCACACTGCAGAACATGATGGAGAAATCCCTTGAAGTTCAGCACCTAGAGTATTTTTTTTCATGTTCTCTGAGGCCTCTCCTGACTGTGAAGAAAGATTCTCCACACTGTAGTCTTCCATTGTGACTTTTTAATGGTGATTTCAATGTTGTCCACTGGCTGAGATCCATCTCATCTGAGGGTTGGGTTTTCCCCATGCAAATGAGACAATTCACATCCAGAAGATGACTCATGTTTAGCTGTGGTGTCAGTCTCTCTTTTAGCGGAATTTGCACAATCTTGGTCTTGGGGGCACTATGATGAATCAGACAGATCTTCCAGGGTAAACATCTGATCTGGTGTTTTATCTATTTCTATTAAACCTTTGTGTGTGAGTTTAGTCATCTGCTGCTTGTGGTGGAGCTCTTTTTTTGCTTTCTGAATGATCTCCAGACAAAACATAAAACTTAAACCTTAAACTGAAATGTTGCATTTAATGCTCTGTTCCGCTTGTTCACATCTCTAAGTAATATTGTTAAGTGGACAGTGGGAACAACGGCAATTTGAAGTCCAGTAACTAACTCTGTTTTTTTAAATGTCCCTGTACAGGTTGGGGAATTCCTTTCCAGAAGGTTTGCAAAGGATTATTTAAGTCAATTGTTTATTTCTTTTTTGAAAGAACGCTTCCTGGTCCCCTTCT
Source organism: Taudactylus pleione (assembly GCA_031769625.1). Taxonomy (NCBI): domain Eukaryota; kingdom Metazoa; phylum Chordata; class Amphibia; order Anura; family Myobatrachidae; genus Taudactylus; species Taudactylus pleione. The sequence continues at coordinate 2,662,533 of JAUIMM010000614.1, forward strand.
GGGAAGAAAAAAATCCACTCCCAGCAAGCAGGCATGGCGCTCAAGAAAGAATTCCCAAGAAAGACACAACGTAAGACTTAAACCTTAAATCTGAAATGTTGCTTTTAATGCTCTGTTCCCCTTGTTCACATATCTGATATGGTTAAGTGGACAGTGGGAACAATGGCAGTTTGAACTAAGGCCGCTAAAACTAACTCTGTTTTTTTAGTGTCCCTGTATAGGTTGGGAAATGCCTTTACAGAAGATAATACAAATCATTATTTCAGTCAATTGTTTTTGGAAACACTCTTCCTGGTCCCTTTCTGGGATGAAAATCCACTCCTAGCCACAGAAGCAGGTGCAGGATTCTCAAGAAAGACACAACGTAAGGCCTTAAATCAGGGGTAGCCAACCTCAGTCCTCGAGAACTCACGTTTTCCAGATGACCTAGCTGGTGCACAGGTGTATTCATTACTCACCAAAACATTTAGAAAGATCCACAGGTGGAGTTAATTATTATAGTTATGATTCTCTGAGACCTGGAAAACATGCGCTGTTGGTAGCTCTCGAGGACTAGGGTTGGCTACCCCTGCCTTAAATCATAGATCTTACACTTGTCAACATCTCTGTGCTGGTTAAGTTGAACTTTGAGGCCACTAACTAACTATGTTTTTTTTAATGTCTCTGTACAGGTTGGGAAATGTCTTTATAGAAGGTTTGCAAAGGATTATTTAAGTCAATTGTTTATTTTTTTTTGGAAAGCACTCTTCCTGGTCCCCTTCTGGGATGAGAAAATCAACTCCTAGCAGCAGCAGCCATGCTCAAGGATTCTTCTGTGGCAAGGACTGATGTGAATGCATCACATTGTTTTTGCAAATGCCTCCTCCCCTCCCCTTTTCCCTCATACATTTTCTTCAGAATCAAAAAACAAAATAAAATTTACTACCAATCAAACCTTCCTGTCCCTGCCCTGTCTTCAACTACATACATACTCCAACTCCCTCAGGCATCCCTTGAATAATAAAAGTGTTTACTGATGTGCCATGTTTGAAGTTAAACTGCCATGTGTTTGTGTCACCCACTACTACAGCTTAGCTTAGTCAGCCAGCTATCTTGGTGAAAATTTTGGGCCTAAACTAGATGAAAAAATCAATATTGTGAGCTGTGAGGTGGTCAAAATTGACTGAAACTAGTGGAAATAAATGACATTGAGGTTAATAATACTGTAGGAACAAAAAAGTTTATATGATTTTAACTGTTTTTACGATTTTTTAAGAAAAAAACCAGATCCAGAACCAAAACCGAAAAACAAAACTCGAAGGAGAGGCTTTGGCAAAACCAATCCAGATCCAAAACCAGGGGAGATCCAGATCCAAAACCAAAACACGAGGGTTAGTGCATATCTCTAATTATTATAATGATTTTTAAGGAATCTAAAACCGAATCTGAACCAAAACACTTGATGGTAGTTTTGCCAAAACCAAAACACGATGATGGATTAGACCCAAACCAAATACACAAGGGCCCGTACACATCTCTAATAATAAATGATGCATGTTATAATGCAGTCAGGGCTGTAACAGGGCTTAAGTGCACCCTGTGCTGGCCCTGGCCCTTTAGCGACTGACGTAATTACGCCTTGCGGAGGGAGCAGGGCCTCCAGTGTCACTATGTGCAGCACTGACTTGGAGCATCCTCTGGATGTTCTAAGGTGGGTGGCCATGCCCACTGGGGTTGCCGCCGCAACAGTGATCTTGGCTGAGGAGCAAGGGCCATGCTGTCAACTACAAAGCCCTGTGCTCTGTGCAGCAGCACTGGTCGCACACCTCTAGTTACGGCCCTGAATGCAGTGCACAGATTCTGAAGATGCATTCCTGTAAAAGTAGGATTTCTGCATTTGCTCTTCTAGAATAAAAAAAACATAATTAATTATATTGCTTATATGTATTATGTCTTTAACACTTACTATACTGTAACGTGATTAGGGATGTAACACTCAATTACTCTGGTCTGCATCATTTTTGAGATTAAGGCTTTTTTAGGTGATCTTTTATAAGTAGTGCATGGTGAATTCAAAAATATAACTCATTATGCTGAATCGGGTCTGGATTTTTGCTCTCTCAAGTTTAAAAAAGTTCATATTTCTTAAATAAATTATATAATAGTTTGGAAATTATGTTTATTGTTTCAAAGCAGGCTTACATTTGCATCAATTGTACAGGATATATATGCAATGGTACACAAATACAGTTATTCTGGAAGAAAGGACCTTTTCAAAGACTTTTGTGAATGATTTTGCACCTGGAAAATCTCTCTTGAAGCACCAGTAATAATAATGATGTGATACCATACTTAGTACCTATTAACACCACTTGTAATTACAGGTTGTATCCATAGTACTGGGTATACAAAGCAGCTATACCAAATACCCCTGCTTTCTATGTCTGTGGGACAGTTGAGCAGACAAGCAGCACTATGTCAAATGCAATTGAGAAACAAGACCTGGCCTGGAACCAGGTTTGCACAATGTTCTGTCACAAGCTCTTATAAATCCGCAGAAAACTTTACTTCCACCGCTGCACATCACACTTGGATTGATAACAAGTTTTGTCAAGGCACTCAACAAAGAAAGCAGAGCTTTTGTATTCCTCAATCACAAATGTCCACATGTCAGTCAGGCCGAACTAAAGGCAGGTATTTTTGACAGGCCTCAGATCAGTGAACTTATGAAAGATACTAAAGTTAATGAAAGTATGGAGGACAGTGAGTGGAGTGCATGGTTCGCATTAAAGTCCATTAGCACAAACGCACAAACTTTCTGGGCAAATATCAAAGCCCAGAGTACGTAAATGTTGTTGAGGAACTCCTGCAGAGCTTCCAGGCTCTTTGTGCATGTACTGTATGTACATAAAGATGCATTTCTGCAGCTCGCATTTAGACTTTTTTCCTTAAAACTGCAACGATCTCAACAAGGAGCAAGAAGAGCGCTTTCATCAAGATATTCGAGTGATGGAGAGGTACCAGGGCTGCTGGGATGTGAATATACTGGTGCCTCATGAGAAATGTTCCACACGATCCACCGAGGCTCACATGATCATTCTTGTCTTGGTCATGTCGGCTGTCCCATTCAGTCATCCACTAGAGTGAGTGCAGCTGCGCTCGGCAGGGAATCGGTATGATATGCCGGCTGGTGCATGGCCGGTAGTTTGAATCCCGGCAGCCCGACAAAACAGCAGAGCCCGGCAGCGGAAGCCCGACAGTGCTGGAAATCCCGATTGTGGTGAGGTAAGTATGAACTAATCTAACCTAACCACCCTAACCCTTCTTAGGGGTGCCTAACCCTAACCTCCCCCCTGTGCTAAACCCTAATCCCCCCTCTAAGTGCCTAACCCTATCCCCCCCTTCCCCGCTGCCTAAACCTAAGTCCCCCGGGGGGTGCTTAACCCTAGTCCTCCCTGGGGGTGCCTAACCATAACCTTCCCTCCCCCTAGCCTAACCCTAACTCTCCCGGGGGGGTGCCTAACCCTAAGCTCCCCCCAGGGGCCCTAAACCTAACCCTCCCCCCCGCGGCTGTCTCCCGGCATCAGGGAAATGAGCAGCGTCTAGATATAGACGCCCGTCATTTATCCCACAGCGGGATAAAGCAGTCAGGAAGCTGGCTGCTGGGATTCCAGCAGCCGGCTTCCCGATTGTATGCCCTCAGTACAGTGTTGCCACATGGGGGGGATTCTCCTAATTTAGAGGCTTTTAAAGACTTTGGCAAGAATTTTGGGATTTGTGAGCAAAATATATATGGGGGCACCAAAATCTTTTAAGTGTTTAGGGCCTCTAAAAGCACCAATGGAGTTGCAGCCATAGTTCCTTCATTGTTTGTTATCGTGACATATTCAGAAGGTGTAAAATCAGAAGAGGCGGAACATATCAGTGTACAACATTTTTTTAAATTAAATTACTCAAACCCCTTCCTTTAAATTACTATTTTTCATTTTTTTCCCTAAAATGTTTATCAAATTAGCCTCCTTTATTTCTTAAACTAATCAAAATATTGGGAGAATATCAGGGATGTTTTAGTTATATGTGCCACTTTTCGGTGTGTACCTATTTTTTTTTACTTCTCCATATATGGAGACATAATTTGGATCCCATTAACAGTATACAACGAGACCCAAAGACCACCAGCAAAAAAAAAAATTTTTAGCAGACATGTCAGTGCATCCTTGTGCCCAACAAAGACTGCCCCTATGAATACACTCCACTTTATGTAATATCAATTATTGATATTATACACTGCAAAAGGAAATCTAATGTGTTTGTTGTTACAAATAATTAAGAACACATGTTCACCTACTGTACTACGCAATTAACATATATAATCTCACTCAACTGCTCCTCTTGCACAGTATAGATGTCCGCTCTTCCAAAATTTCATAATTTTGTTCCTCAAAACCAGACTCTGATTTTGCATTTACAGTACATTGTATTTTTTTGGGGCTGATGCAAAGTGAGTACTGTGCCAGTTTGTGTATCATATCTTACATAATTTCACTTTGCACAAGATCAGAAAGTGAACATACACATATTTGCCGACCCCCAGGATTCTGTCATTAGCTGAGACCTGTAAATACATGTTTACGCAAATGCATATCATGGAGATCAACACGTATGTATCTCGAGATGTATATCGCTGTATATATGAGCAGAAAGGCTCTATATTTTGCTTTATTGTTTTTATAGTCCTTTACGCCCATGTTGCCAACAACTCTGCATCAGCCCCTCTGACTCATTATTTACTATTGTAACTGTACACAGTGGTACAGAGAAGGGTGTACTAATTATCTGGCCAGTCTGGGGGTCTGGCTGGGGTCAGGACCAGCCATTAAGGTGAAGCAGCTCTCCCTTTGGATATCTCTGCAAAGAATGGTTTTATAAGCGGGCAGTGTCCATGGTCTGTTATGCATTTCACATAAAGTGTGTATGACTATGCAGTGTCAGACTGTCTGAATAAATGGTATAGTGAACACAGCACAAATCTTATATGAGCATTAATGATCATGTGTAGAGGTCATGGCTATTCCTTGCTCTTTATATCAGATCCACTTTAGTTTGTCAGTAAATAAAGTTTTGGGTGTTTTTGTCTTGATAGGGGAACAGCTTCTTTAATAAATGCATGACAGGAAGGCAATCGCATAAATATGACAGTTTGAGAATCTGAAAGTGTGCTATAAACTGCAGAAAATGTCATTCATTGCAGGCAAAGGACCAAATCTAGATAAGGATCCACTTACAATGATAATCCCATAACACCGCAGAATGAGAATGACAACCAGTTTACCAAGGATGACAAATGCAGCCCGTGAAACGGCAGATGTGTTTATCATAGAATAGCAGTAAACTTGTAATACAGATCACAAGGTCCTTTGCCTTGTTCCCGGGCACAAGTACAGAACAGCAGGGAGATAAGAAGAGCAGTGGTGAGTGAATGAAACAGTATCCTGTGAAAAGATAAAATAAATGTGTCTCTCTAGAAACTGCTTTGTATTACTAACTGGCCTTTATTTGTAACAGCATCAAAAAGTAGTTAATGGTAAAAAATAAATAAAATAATAAATTACCATAATTACATAATACAGTCAAAGTTGTGCAATAATATGGTAAACTAAGGGCCTGATTCACTACCGATCGCAACTGCGAATGCATTAGCGATTATGCACGCAGTTCAACTGCGATAGTATACTAATTCATTGTGATTGCTATGCCTCCGCAGCATAACATAAGGACACCCACTTTACCTGCCACACATCCGCAATGTTTAGCAATTGTGCAAAAACATTGGTACAATCGGGTACTATCGCAGTCTCACGCACACTTGCACAAGGTCAGATCTTACTCAGGAATTGCTAACTTCAGCGCACACTATGAGGCTTCAGGCTGCATAAGGCATTGCAGTGGATAATCTATGGACGTGCCTGCAACGGAGTTCAAACGCACTGGCACGTCTGCGTTTCGCCGACCACCCACATCACCACCCACAAATGGCACTTCCTGTCAATTACTCTGTAGTGGGTCTGCGTAGTCACTGCTTTTGCAGTCCTGTACGCAGTGACCGGTTCGTGCACTGTGATGCATTCATATGCGCAGAAGGCAACAATCGGCCGATTGTGTGCATATTCGCAACTGCGATCCAAGCTGAATCAGGCCCTATGATATGTGTATTGAGCAGCAAATATAAAGGGTTCCATTTACAAATAATATTGATTTTAATAAACAGCTACAGCTTTTTAGTGTAAAAGGTAATATGCGCTAATCAGTCAGGTGATATAACCTAATTAAGCAAGCTGCTCACACAGCAGATTGTACAACCAGCTAAAACATATACAATACAAACAAAGGTGGAGCACTAGTTTGAGTAAATGACCATAAAAAAAGTATAATAATATTTATTTAAAAATAATACATAAAATGCTTACCATAAACATTAATACAATAATTGGTTAGGGCAAACCATGACACACCTTTAAACAAGACAGTATTAGAAATAGGGATGTGATGTTATGGATAATTACCACAATGCTATAAGATGAATGAGAAACTTATCATTGGTCCCTCTCTTTATATAGCCACAGTATAAGGTAATTACAAACCCATTACTTAGAAAATTTTATTTTTCCCAAATTAAAAAAAAAATGTATCAAACACTTATTTTTATAATCTCACTTCATGGATCATCTCTAAGGCTACTACATCCTTTACTCTTCCTGCAGCTCACCCTTCTGTACATATTGCTACCTCTTTAATCTACTCCCCACTTATGAACACGCACAAGCTTTTAACTTATCTATACACACTGACAATAACATCCACAACCTGTCGCCATAAAAATCTTTCGGACAAATCCAACAATTATATTTATATCTCTCTCCTGCTGCTTCTATTAGCTGTTGACATATCACCAAATCCAGGCCCAACCCACATTCCACACCCACAACGAACTATAAATCCAGCTAACCTCATAAACATTGCATGCCTCCCTTCACCATCCAAGTCACTAAAATGTGCGTTATGGAATGCACGCTCTGTCTGCAATAAGCTAACATCTATCCACAACCTCTTTATTTCAACCAACCTTAACCTTCTGGCAATAACAGAAACATGGCTTACACAATCAGACACTGTCTCCCCTGCTGCACTTTCACATGGTAACCTACACTTCTCACACACCTCCAGGCCTGGTAATTGTAAAGGAGGTGGGGAAGGAATATTACTCTCCCAATCTTTCACATACACAATTCTCCCACAGGTACCTTCACTCACATTTACATAATTTGAAGTACATTCTATCAGGACTTTCACACCTTTCTCTCTGCGAGTTGCTGTTATCTATCGCCCACCTGGGCAACCTCAACAATTTCTTGAACACTTTTCTGCCTGGGTTCCTCATTTTCTATCCTCATTATGGGTGATTTCAATATCCCCATTGACAGTCCACAATCTCCTCATGCCTCCAAACTACTCTTTTTAACATCCTCTCTTGGCCTCTCCCAATGGACTGACTCATCTACTCATCAGGAGGGCCACTGTCTTGATCTTGTATTCACCAGACTATGCTCAGTTTCTGATTTCACTAATGCTCCTTTCCCTCTCTCAGATCACAACCTTATCACCTGCACACTCTCCTCTATTACATCAACATCATTGAAATGAACCAAACCTAAACCTAAAACCCGTGGAAATATTAATGCCATTAACCTTCAACATCTATCTACCTCTCTACAACAACAACTTTCACCAATTTCTACATTCACTTCTCCTGAGACTGCTGCATCACACCTAAACCAGATTCTAGAAAAAGCCCTCGATGAAGTAGCTCCAGCTACCCATCACACACCACGTAGAGTCAGACATCAACCGTGGCATTCTAGCTTAACAAGGCATCTACAAAAACTCTCGCGTAAAGTTGAACGTCAGTGGCGAAAGTCTCATACTCCAAGTGACTTCCTCACATATAAGACTATCTACAACTCTTATCGTACTGCTCTGACACTGCCAAACAAACATATTTCCAATCTCTAATCTCTTCTCAAGCTTCTAACCCCAAGCAACTTTTTAATACATTTAAACTGCTTCTTACCCCTCCATCACCCAAACCACCTGCTACTATCTGTGCACAAGATCTTGCTTCCTATTTAGTGACCAGCTCAATTCCCTACCTGAACCCTCTGGCACATTCTCTTCATTTGATCTCACAAACGAAGATGAAGTATCTACACTCTTCTCCTCCTCCTACTCTATTACCTCTCCTCTAGATCCTATACCCTCACAAATCAGTAAAGCTCTGTCTCCTGTGCTTATCCCAACCCTAACTAAAATCTGTAATCTCTCTCTCTCTCTACTGGCAACTTTCCATCACTGTTCAAGCACGCAGTGATTACTCCCATTCTGAAAAAACAAAATTCTGACCCTAATAGTCTCTCAAATTACTGTCCTATCTTCCAGCTCCCATGCCCCTCCAAGCTACTTGAGAGACTTGTCTACACCCGCCTCACACACTTTCTTAACTCACATAACTTATTGGACCCACTTCAGTCCAGCTTTCATTCCCAACACTCCACAGAGACAGCACTGACTAAGGTAGTAAATGATCTTGTCACTGCCAAGGCTAAAGGCCATTACTCACTCCAAATTCTTCTAGATCTCTCTGCTGCTTTTGACACTGTTGACCATTTTCTTCTCATACAAACACTGCAATCCCTAGGTCTTAAGGACACAGCTCTTTCTTGGTTTTCTTCCTACCTATCTGATCGCTCCTTTACTGTTCGTTTTTCTGATTCTGCCTCCTCTTCGCTACCTCTATCAGTTGGAGTACCGCAAGGCTCTGTCTTAGGTCATTTACTATTCTCAAGCTATACCACCTCTCTTGGCAAACTTATCTGCTCTTTTGGATTTCAGTACCATCTGTATGCAGATGATACTCAAATCTACCTATCCTCTCCAGATTTATTTCCATCTGTATTGGTCCGTGTCACTGAATGTCTTTCTGCCATTTCATCTTGGATGTCATCTCGCCATCTGAAACTTAATATTTCTAAAACAGAATTAATTATATTTCCACCGGCCAATAACAGTTACCAACCTGATCTCTCTATCACTGTTGATACCTCGACCATCCACCCCACCCCACAAGCTCGCTGCCTTGGTGTCATCCTTGATTCTGAACTGTCCTTTGTTCCCCATATTCAATCTGTCTAAAAATCATGTTATATACATTTAAAAAACATATCCAAAATTCGACCATATCTCACACAAGACACTGCAAAAACTCTAATCCATGCACTTATTATTTCCCGCATTGACTATTGCTATAGCCTCCTTACTGGTCTTCCAAAAAACAGGCTATCACCATTACAATCCATTATGAATGCAGCTGCAAGGCTTATCTTCCTTGCGAAACATTCTTCTTCTGCTGCCCCGCTCTGTCAGTCCCTCCATTGGGTGCCGGTTTTCTACCTTGTTCAATACAAAATACTCTTGCTTACACATAAGGCTATTAACCAAACCACACCAACATACATCTCTTCACTCATCTCAAAATATCTCCCAACCCAACCTCTTCGCTCAGCACAAGATCTACGTCTCTCATCCCCATGCATTACTTGCTCCCATTCACGGTTACAGGACTTTCTTCGCGCTGCACCCACTCTATGGAATAACCTACCTCGCACAATAAGACTTTCCTCTAGTCTCCAATCCTTCAAGCGTTCCCTGAAACTCACCTCTTCAGGTAAGCTTATCAGATTCCAGAACCTCCCACATAACCTTCATAGCTTCCACATCTAATTACATACCCTTTTACAGTCCACACACAATCTCACACATCGTCTTTCTCTCACATCCTCATGACATTTGGTTGACATTCCTGTGTGACTGGATCATGCAGCCAACCAAGAAACTGTGCATTCTGGCTGGACCAAAATGCAATATATAGCACCTATCCTTGTGCATCAATGCCTATTTCCCTATAGATTGTAAGCTTGTGAGCAGGGCCTTCCTACCTATATATCTGTCTGTTATTATCCAGTTTTGTTCTATTAATGCTTACAATTGTAAAGCGCAACAGAATATGCTGTGCTATATAAGAAACTGTTAATAAATATAAGGTAGGGGAACAATTCTCATTTACTGTGCAATCCCTTGGGTAGGGGGGACTGGTCATCTTTCCCACCTGCTGCAGCTGATCTCTGCACATGCAGAGATCATCATATTTGTGCTTGGAGGGGAATTATGTTTCCCTCCTCGCACTTTTGGTTTAGGAACATGCACCCTGGAGTGACTTTCACATGGCATTCTGGGGCGCATTTTCTGGAGTGCTGTTGGCGGTCACAGACCAGGACATCACTGGCAGTGGTCCAGAGCAAGAAGATGAGATCTGTTCTGCACAGCTGGCTGCTGTCGTATCCCATGCGTAATTTGTAAATAAACATGCCTCTGTTTTTGTGTTTTCCTGAAAAAATTTAAAACTATGAATCCAATGAACCAATAATTATTATTACCAATGAATCATTCTCCTTAGGAACATGGAGTGTTCCTTATATTAACACACTGATGTCTAAACCAGCCAATTCTTTATCCTGGATTTTGTACTTGGGGATAAATAATAAAAATGTTAACGGTTTTGGGTTGATTGATTGATTTGAAATGGCTCAATACTTTTTGTTTCCACTATGGCCCGTATTTAGTTAGTTTTATGTACGCGATAAAGTGTTGCCTGCCGGACTTTTCGCCTACATTTTAGCCGCGGAAACTTATCGTGCGCGTACCCGCTATTCGCCCTATTCAAATCCAAAAGATGCGAGAACGGAGACACACAATGTCAGAACAGTAGAAAAGTGGTGTCAGAATCATGGAAAACAGCCTGAACCCCCCAAAAAGATCCAGAAACATTGGGGATCAATGTAGTAGTGCCCGATTAGCCGTAATACAACTGTTCGGAGTACTTAAAGTTCACACAATTGCCACTAATTAGTGTTTTTGCACAAGTGGTGAAGAATAGCATAAAGCAGGTTTTTTTTGTAGAAAATAATTAGTCCTGTCAAATTTGGGGTACCTGAAAATGGGTGCTAGCATATTTTAATGTTTGTAAAGTGCTGTTTTAATAAATGCGAATTTCTGCCTTCATAAAGGCACCTGCAGTCCCAAAAACTCTTGATCCCTTCTTGGAGCACCCCCAGAACCTTATTTCGCTAGTTTGCGAACTTGTCCCCCCACTTGGCACTTTTTCGCCACCAAATTCAATGCACTTTTTTGAGGTGTTCTTAAGGTTGTTTTAGGAATTTTTTGATGCAGTTCTCCATTTGGGGGCTGTTCCAAGGGTTCTGTGTGGTTTCCCCACCTATGCACCCCCAAACAAAAATTTAGCACTTCTTTTCTCCTGCTATTCAGAGGCGAATCATTTTCAACTATTACATTGCATTGACTTTCTGCGTATGCGAAAAGCAGATCGAGTTGAATACGGTGATACTTTTCCGTCAGGTAAAAAGTCGCAATTGGCGATATTTTTTCACGGATCTCGACTTTTCACTTTTACTTGAATACGGGCCTATATGTTCATTAGGATGCTGCACTGTGATTTGTTACTGTAGTATTGTATCAAATGACTGCTCATCTATGATATGATGAATCTATTAGTTTGGTTTTATCTATTTTTAATATAGTATTTATATTTTTATAATTTTACTACTGTTGATTCCATGCGCGTACTATTGTTTTTATATTTGTGATATTTTTTGTGGAAAAGTACATCCTTTTTCATCTAAACAGTAAAGAACACATAGAAAGTAATCTGGAGGTAAACATTTGTGGTTATAATTTCCTTGTTATCTGCTTAAAATAAGACACCTGGGGCCTGATTCAGAGCCGTTCGCTATTTGCGTTCGTTCGTTCAAAAACAAGGGGTGGCTATTCAAATGATCCGTTCGCAAATTGCAGTCTGTTCACACTTCTAAGTCTGAACGAGCGAGCAAAACATACGCTCGTTTATTTGATAAAAACGCCCCCTGGCCGCTCGCACCATACGTCATGTCCGCTATTTATTAGATTAATCAAGTACATCGTACAGCGTATGAACTGCTCGCTATTCTTGTGGTTGGTTTTTTCAACCGCTATTTTGCGAGCAGTTCTGAGTTAAAAAAAACCAAGTGACGTGGTCAATGACGCTGCTGTATTAATTATGCACTCCCTTAAAACGCCCGTTTTGACCTTTAAGCACGCCTGCGTTCGAATTCCACTCCCCCGTTTTCAAACACCTTCCCCTGTTACCACCCACATACGCCTCATTCTGTCACTCAAAATAGCAGGCACTCGCTATATAGCGTACAAACGATTTTCGGCCACACTGACTGGTTCGCGCATGCGTACTGAAAACCGTACGCATGCGCAGATGTGCGAACATCGCTCGGAACGAGCCTACGGCCGCTAGCGAGCGGCTCTGAATGAGGGCCCTGGTCCGATGGGAGGGGTGAGCCAGAAGAAGCAGTGCATTGGCTACAGGAAAAAATGGAGGGAAAAAAATTCCAGCATGATAATATGAGGGAGGAGTGGCTCTGAGCTGCTCTGTTAAGGTTTGTACTCAGTGTGACAATCTAAGTGACAAATGTTGTGATTGCCCATAGCTACAAATCAGTTTGGCATTTTATTTACTGATTGGAAAATAAAAGCAATTGTTTGAATGGTGATAAGGGCCACCTTATCTTTTATTTCATGGTTATATGTGCAACAGTTTTTATAAATGTCTCATTTCTTAACCTTTGCAGTCTTCATTTTAAATTGAGAGGAATTTTTCTTTATTTAGAAAAAAAAAATCATTGAAGAGAACAGCCTTCTAAGGTGGTGTAACAAAGTATTCTGGTCTAGCCAGTTACTGAAAGCAGTAATTCTGCCAGCCATTAATGTCTGCTACTTCAGTGATTAATTATTAGAGGAACATGCAGCTATTTGCTGAGCATCACAGTATTACATTAATTATAAATTAATATATTGCCCATTACATGCTAAGGAAGTGTAGACAGCTAATGCATTCAAGCAAGACGTCTGTTTTAGAACAGCTGTACAATATTTTATCCCATTTGTTCTAATTTTTTACTTAGTTGTCTCTCTGCCAAAACTATGCTAAGCAAGTATGTCTAGGTATACAGAAATTTAAATTGCCAGCTTCAGTTTTAATTATTATTTTATTTTTACAAATGAACCTGAACCACTTGCCAAATAATCAGTGGATGTACAAGAGGAAATTATATAGCATTCCGTGGCAGTATACATCACAAATATAATGCAGTTATTGAAATATATGCAGTACTTCAGGTTCTGTAGTTTAAACATTTTGAAAATGTTGCTACACCTGTTAGAAGTACAATTTAATGTCAAAGCAACGCAACAACAACAAAAAACAAACAGCTTGGCTGACCTCTGCCTTAATAATCTAAAACATTATTCAGGCTGATAAGAGTAAGAAAATCAAATCCAGAACAAGAAAAGTTGCCTATGGTACATATGAGAGCCATGCTGCAAATCAGGAGTCCTTTCAGGAACAAATTGGGCCTGATTTAATATGGATCGCTATTGCGATCGCAGCAGCGATTACGCATGGATGTCTGCTGTGAAAATATGCTAATGAATGCAATCGCAAAGCCATCGCACAGCCAGCAAATAGACGCCTACTACCTCCCACTACCGCTATCTCACATCAGTAATAACTTGCAGTCCTGCGTATACATATGTGGTACCCCGGAATTAGAGGATCCCATTTCTGTATAAAGTTGTGCCAGTAAAAAGTCAGGAGTGCCCCTATATATGTATGAAGACAAATGCACTGTTATTTAGTGAAAAATGTTGTTATAAAATGTTATTTGCTGATAAAATGGCTGTATAAACTGTCCCCATAAAGGAGAAACTATGGAACGGTCTGGATAGAGGGACCCAGTGTTACTCAGGGTCACGAGAGCAGGACGCTACCAAAGGACGGTAAATAGGGTAACAGATACCCCAGTTGGACATTGGGGAATATAGAGAAGCCGGAGCGTGCAGGGTACCCGGAGGAAGGAGATATAAGGGACTGCAGGACTGACAGTTGGAGTCATTGCCTGAGGCAGTTAAGTGGAGCAGAGCTCCTGTGCTAAGGGGCCTGTACCTGAGGGATGTTGGTGGCAGTGCCGCTGAGAGAGAGGCAGTAGTTCCTGGAGTGAACGGTGGCTGAAGAGAGGTCCGAGGCACGGCTTACCTGTTAGAGCCGGAGGGCAGGAGTCTCGATCCAGGTGTGCTGAGAGTCGGTGTTGCGGTCCGCAGACATTGTGGAGGCAGAGAGAACCTGTCAGCAGGAAGCGGAAGGCAGTCGAGAAAGGAGGTGCGGCTGGGGCGGAAACTGGCGGCCTGAGCTGCAGCAGAGGTGCGGCTAGACCTGGACAGATGGTTGCAGTAACTGTCCCTGCAGAAGTAGAGAGGAGATGGGGAGGATCAGCCGCGGAGCCGGGTGGTAAGAAACTGCACCGCACATATTCCCGTTCCAGTTGACCACCATAGTTAACGGCAGGCAGTTGGACTAAGCCACCCCATTGGCATCACCACCCCTCAAGAGCCTTCTAGAAAAAACATGCAGTGCATTACTGCTGGCTACTGTTTACATTGGCTAAGCACCTGTCCCATTAGGAAAGATTAGCGGCAGAGTGACACACAGTCTTCCCGACTTAAGCCAACAAATACAGTGGCATTCAGGATAAAAAGAGACTGCAGACAGGTAGAAAGAATTAAGTCTATCTGCAAGTGCCAACCTGCAACATAAGTACTAATTGTTAAATTGCAACATAAGTAACTTCTGGAAGTGCAGCTGATTGCTCATATCCCTGCTTAAATTATAACCAAACTAGCCACTCCACCGACTAGGATTAATAAGGAGAGACAGTTGTCACAGGAGCACGCTCAGCTTTGTCAATTTGAGCTATTGTAATTGGAGAGGCCTTTACTAAAGACAGTTTAGAGTCAGCGCTAACATCTACTAACCTGGGCAACGCAGTGTACACCAACAGGACTTAAGGGTTATATTAATTCATGAACTATTTGTTTTCTGGCCAGAAAATCTTAGGAAATTAGTTAGCATATAGAAGGACTACATAGAGACTGTTATGCATTGTCACTATTATTTGCTTATAAGTATTTAGGTTAAACTGTTGTTGGAAAAGCATTGTATTCATTAATCTTTTGGAATCAGCAGTAGAGGAGTCCTTATCGATTGCAAGGAGGCTATGGGCCTGATTCAGAGTCGCTCGTAACCGGCCGCTCGTTCGCTCTGAGCGATGTTCGCACAACTGCGCATGAGTATGGGTCGTAATTCGCATGCGCCAACCAGTCATTGCGGTCAGGAATCGTGTGCTCGCAAAACAGCGAGGGGCTGCTAATTTGATTGACAGAATGTACCATTTGTGGGCGGTAACAGGGGAAGGTGCTTGAAAACGGGGGAGTGGAGATCCGAACGCAGGCGTGCCTAACGGTCAAAAGGGCGTTTAATGGGAGTGCATAATTAGTAAAGAAGCGTCATCGACCACGTCACTTGGTTGTCTTTTAGCCTGAACTGCTCGCAGTGATAGCGGTAAGAAAAACCTACCACAAGCACTGCGAGCAGTTCAGATGCATTTCGATGTACCCGATTAATCTAATAAATAACGGAGATGACGTGTGATGCGAACGGCATAGGAGTGTCTTTACAAAATAGCGAGCGCATTTTTCGTTCGCTCGCTCAGACATAGAGGCATCAACAAACCGCAAAGAGCGAGGGCTCAATTTAAATAGCCGGCCCCTTTTTTGGAACGACCGTCCGCAAATAGCGTCCGCGTCTGAATCAGGCCCTATGTTCCTGAACAATAAAATATAATTTGTTGTATTATTCTTGTGAATTGTAATAGAGATTAAACCTGTCATTTTCATTGTTAAAGTGCCAATCGACATGATAAGATCTTTTCATTGTAATAAAATACCTAATATACTTGTCCAAAGTCAGTCTACTTACCTCTTTACCTCTCTGTACCCAAGAAAGAACCTAGAAACCCCATTCTTACGTATACCCAGGTTAGGGGGTGTTACACATAGGTAACATCGGATTTTCACACAGAATTACAGCAGGTCTGACCTTACTCAAAAATTGCTAACCTTGTTGCAAGAGGTGAGTACTCAAGCTGAATATGCTGTCGCAGTGGCTAATTTATGCACACCCATGCAACGGCGTTCAAACGGACAGGCATGCCTGCATTTCTCCAACCACTCCATTGTCACCACCCCCAAACGCTGACTTCCCGTCACTCGCTCTACGATGGCTTTCTTTCTGTGTGAGTGATTGCAGAGCGATCGCAATGCTAACTCATGCACGTGCACTGTTGTGCATACACATGCGCAGTATTCACTATCGGCCAATCTGCGTACGTTGTTGCAGTTGCGATCCGTGATGAATCAGGCCTATTGTGTACACACCCACTTAGGGTTTAGGACAAACAAATTGCCATGTGAAGGTAAAGCATCCTATAGTAGAGAATCCAAATGCCGTTAACAGATTAAATTGAAACAAAAAGAAAGATCTATCATTTGCAGATATTAAGCACAACAACAAGGCATATCATGTTTTCTGTCCTGTATATGTTAAAAACATGCAATGTTAGCTGCTACTGTAAAAGTTTCAGGTAAATCTGAAATAGCAGTGCATTACACAGCTATCTCCGTTACCCTTTACCACATAAGGATTTTCTTTCTGAGTTGGGAGCAAAGCAAAAAAGAGCAAGTAACTGTGCACCTGGGAAAAAAAACCATGTTGCACTGAAGGTGGGGCAGATTTAAAATGTGTCAATATATTTAAATTTGAGATGTGTGTATGCAAACTCAGATCTAATTGTAGTGTAAAAATAAGGCTGTCCAGTATTTGTGGCTACATGCAAAAACAGAAAGTATTTACCCTGCATGCCAAAAGAAGAAAAATAATAATAATAATAATAATAATAATAATAATAATAATAATAATAATAATAATAATAATTAAAGAAATACAGAAAATGTGAGTACTTGAGGACTGGAGTAGAGAGTTTCTCTAGAAGAAGCTCACTGATCACTGTTGAGCATTCCAATATGGCCTGTTGTGCAAACAATTTGATCACAGCATTACCAGGCTCAACCTTTTTTCACAATACAGCCTTTTTGACATATACAGTATATAGTACAATATATTACATGCTAAAACTTATAATTCAGCTCAGTTCTATTCCATGACTTCTAACCATTGGACAACACGATCCTGTTAAAAATGGGGGCTTGGTAAATTAAATAAAAATAAATGGGCGTTTTTGATTGATACTATCCATGTTTAAAAATGGATTAAATCGGGACCAACATGAATATTAGTAAATGTACCCCTATGTGTTATATAAGGTCTGTTTCTTAGGATCTGTTTTTGTAGGTATAATTTTTGAATTTTTTGTTCATAATTTGTGACTAATTTATGGTAATTTCATTGTTCTTTTGTGGGTGTGTTTTGATTTAGATTTTTTTGTCTGACTCTGCAGACATAAGTCAGCTAATCGGCAAATCTGAAATGATAATTAAAGAAATTCCAGCAGCAAGATTTTTGTATTAAACTTTTGCTAAGGTCAATTTGTTTATCCACCCTCCCTTTTTTATTTTTGTCTAGGGGCAACTAGTTTAATTTTTGGATGCACTCACATTCGTTGACTGGTACATTAGTTGACTGGCAGTTGGCTATACCATCTAATGGGCGCAGTATCATAGTAGTAGTCAAGATAGAAGGTAGAGGTGCACACCCTAGTTCTGTTATTTAGTTGTGTTAGGCATCTTAGGTAGTATCCACCTGCAATGCTATTTTTAAAACCAGGACTGACCAGCATGCTGAAGTGAATGAAAAGTATTTCCGAATTGAGTAGATGGTGTATTCATTTCTAGGGAATAAAACTGCTGAATTTGCGGAATTAACACGGCCAAATTCACCCCCCCTAAATAAAAAAAACACCCTATTTTAACAATAGTAAATACCTGTGTTGGTAAAAACTATATTTACACCCGAGATTGCAATCTCGGCCCAACATGAATCTTAGTAAATTTACCCCATATAGTCGACTTCTTTTATAATAAGGATGCTCACGCCTCATTGCGGTGAGGCGTGAGCTCCGATTCGGACTGGATTATTATCAGCCGGCAGCTGGGACGTAGAGCAGTGCAGCGAAGGTAACATTGCTGTTGGAAACAGAGCGCGGTGTCAGTCAGACCTTTGTCTTGCATTACAGCTGCTACTCCGTCCCACCTGCCCTGTGGGAATTTCACCGCATATCCCATTGCCGAGTGGAGCATTGCTCTGTCGAACTATCCAGATACATCCAGCGCTCTTTTCAATATTCATCTTTACCAGTGAGCTCTGACGCACAACAAGCACCAGCTTGACGCTGACATATACAAAGTAATTTGCTGGATATCTAAAGCACTCAAATGTGGTAACAAGTGGTGAGCATTTGATATGTATTACCTACAATCTGACCCAAGTCAAGACTCTTTTCTTTTATGGCAATATAACTTATTGAATTGATACTTTTTAATAGCTATTTGAGTTGTTGCAACAACTGTATCATTGTGTTGAATACATTTGTGAAGAGTTACATTTTATGATATTATTACAATGTTATTGTGTGTACATTAAATAAATGTTATTTTTTTTATATGATTCAGAGAAGCTAAGGTTATTTTGATTAATCAAGCACATCTGATTACCCAGTCACAGCAGCACAACTTATTTCTCTTTCATATGGTTGTAGTTTTGTATGTCAGATTGGCAACTGGCATTAAGTTTTGCAGCGCTGTGGACTGTGGAGGATATAGATTCTAAATAATTTTTTTCCCTTTTCTTATATATGTATTTTCATTTTTAATTTCCAATTATTATTTCAGCTGTGTTCTAGGGAGCGCCAGGTATAGGCTGAGGACGTCTGGTTTTCTGACTAGCCTCAGTTTATATTGTTTGTTGTTGGTGCTGCTCCCTAGGAGTAAATAGTTAACACTGAACACTGACAAAGGGAAAATAAACACCTTTAGTGGGGCATTCTTTTATGTAATTATTAAAACTGAACTTTTATTTATCTTATTCATAAAAATACAAATAAGCCAAAAAATAGACAGTCAAATATACTGTAAAGAAAATGTGAAAATATTATAAAACAGTATTAAACATAATTATGTGTAATCATACACTTATAGTGTGTTATTTCACAGTGTGAAATCATGTAATCATTACTTCTTCTTATAGATCAGGTAATTCCACTGAGTCAATTCATAAACTGATAATGGTAATTTTTTCAATCTAGGCACATTTGTAGCATTTGTAGTTTTTTAGTCCTTATTTCTAAATAAAGAAAGCAATGTTGTTTCAAACAAGGTATGTTTGTTGCATTTTTTTGTCAACCATGATAATTCCCCACCCACTCCTTAACCACTGGATATTGAACAAATGAATCTAATGATTCTCCACCCTCTCATCCTTCACTAGTCCCTCAGAATATAAATTATATTTTACATAGATACAGCAGAGTTAAACATCCATCTCCCCAATACAGTATGTATTGGCTACATAGAACACCAATCAAATAATGTAACATAATGTGAGGGGACAAAGCTGGATTCCAATACTGGCAACTACAGGGAATGGTCTGCAATTGTAGTCCTCTAATTGGCTTTCAATATGTCAACTATATCTTACAAAGACACACAAAAGGTAACACTCACCTTCCCACTTTGTATTGGCTACACAAGATGCCAATAAAATGATGTAGCCTAGTTTAAAGAGACCGCTTGTATCCGTTACTGGCAACTAAGTGAGAGTGTTGGCATTTGAAGCATTCTGATTAGCTCACTATGTAGAAATTCACATAATATTCATGCCCCTAACTAGCAAAATCTATAAGTGGTGGTCTTAACAGCATTGGCCAACACATTTATCTACATCGGTGAACCTCTATTATTGGTGATCAGCATGGACAAGCCAACATCTGTCCACCTTGGGGCAAATATTGATATATTCATGTGCAAGAGCCACTGGGCACTATAATGCATAGCATTACTCAAATCTCCAGGCTGCTATATTCAACACAGATTGCCTATGGCTGTTACACCTGTGATATCCCTGTGTCATTTGTTACTTACTGTTCTACCAGATTACAATAAATCTATGAACTGTTTAAGCATACCAGGTGTGGACTAACTTCCACCAGCACCAACACCTGCATCACACACACACAGTACCATCAGTATCTTGGCTCATACATTGTACTGTGGCAGTATCACCAGAGATGGTGCTGGTGAGCAGCAGATTATGTGTGGGATGGGAGAGATCCACCTACACAGGGTAGAAATACTGAGTTTTGCCACACCTAAGGGATGTCTTGTGGAGAGAGCTCAGGTGAGGGCTAGTGAGGCAGACCTGCAGTCAGGTTGCATGTGGAATCAGTCCAAGGAGGACTGGTAGCTACAGAGCCCAGTGTGCCTGGAGGCTATTGGGGGCCAAGGGGCCTGAGTACAGACCTGCAGGAGGCAGGGAGGACCAAAAAACTCCAAAGACTGTATACATTGAAGAAGCTAAGCTGCAGGCTGAGGAAACTAGAGACTATACCTGGAGGAGACAGGGAAGGCTACCAAGACAGACTGTTGTGTAGCTGTGTCAGCCAAGCCAAGCCAGGCTGGAGCTGGCAATAGAGCTGTAGAGAAGAAGGAAAAGACTTTATTTGCAGGCTAGCTGCCCAAAGGTAGTCAGGGGTCAAGAAGTAAGTTATATGCCCTAAATAGGGACAAGGCTGTTTGTTGCTTTCCATTTTGATTCTTTTTTACAAGTAAAGCTCCATTTATTTGATATTACCACTGAAGCTGTGTGTGTGGACCCTTATTAAAGCACCTAAACACTGCACCAATCCAGCCTCTATCAAGCTAATTACCCCTGTGTCATCACAATATGTTGGAGCATGCAGGTATAAAGGTCTACGCAAGAAAGATCCATGCAGAAATGGTGGATTATAACAGCTAATGAATGTGAACTGGTGAGTGAAGATAAGTCATTATGAAGTTTTGTTTGAAGAGAATTGTCTGCAACTTGGGAGATGCAAAGTTTGCCAGAAGCAAAAGTTGTTGGAGTATTGTTTTTCTGCAAATTGCCTGCATACAGTTCATGGAAAACCATTATGACACATACAAATGTTTGGCAATTGTCAGCTCTGAAATATACTGTATATTGTGTCTGTGAAGAGAAATGTGCACACGTTGAAATTCCTGAAGGAAAATTCAAAGCATTTGGATTTTTTGCAGCTTTGGAAGGGTTAAAAGAAATTGTGTCATTTATTCTGCTGAAATGCTCAAGTTAGTTTAGTCAGGTATGGCTAATCAAGTGTGGTGTGGAGCAGAGATTCCTATTGAAAGGCTGTTGAGACTGCTTGATACATGTTGGTAATTGTAGTGCCACATGAAGAAAGATGATTTGCTATGTTGAAAATACTTTTGAAGGCAAAGTGTGATATAGTGAAAACAAAAGCAAGTTGTCTCTGTGTATTTTGTGCCAAGAATTATGGGAAATAAAAAGAAATATGTTAAAGGCAGAAGGCCTGCTACAAAAGTCCAGTCTGAAGCTGGAGATTTGCAAATCCAGGACTGGAGCATCCAGGGTGAAAGTGAAGGTCTGTTACAACAAAGTGATTAAAAGTTGTTTGATCCTTTGTGGTGACTTCTCAAACATTTCAAAATGTTCCAGAGAAAGAGGCATTTATATTGTCAAAGCAGAATAAAAATGTCAGTGTGTGTAGTAAGGTGCAAGGTGCACTAGGAGCAGAGGTGTATCTAGGGATACGAGCATCCCTGGCAATGTAATGGACTTGCGCCCCCGTCCCCACATAATTTCAGGCAGTGCCCCCAGTAGTATTCCCCCCTATGCATTGACCCCAGTAGCGGTCACCTTCCCCATACAGTGCCCCCAGAAGAAGTCTCCCCTATGCAGTGCCCCCAGTAGTAGTCCCCCGTATGCAGTGACCCCAGTAGTAATCACCCCTATACATTGCCCCCAGTAGTAATACCTCCTATGCATTGCCCCCAGTAGTAGTCTCCCTATGCATTGCCCCCAGTAGTAATCCCCCTATGCTGCATTGCCCCCAGTAGCAGCCACCCTCTTTACAGTGACCCCAGTAGCAGCCACCCCTTAACAGTGACCCCAGTAGCAGCCACCCCCTTTACAGTGCCCCCAGTAGCAGCCACCCCCTTTACAGTGACCCCCCTCCTCCTCCCTCTCTCTCTGCAGTAGCAGAAAAAAAAACATACAAAAACAAAAAAAAACACAACACAACTTACCTGATCCCGGCTCCTGCCGATGACCGCCATGGCCGCAGCAGCCAATGAGAGTCTGTGTGACTCTCATTGGCTGGCTGCTATAACAAACACACAGCTGCCACTGGCAGCTGTGTGTTTGTTACTGTGTAGGGCAGACCGCTGTCACTGCGGTCTGTCCTACACTTGTGGGGCCCGGGGGGACTAGTGGTAGCTGCACTGCCGCTAGTTCCAGCCTGATCCACCCCTTGGTTGCTGGTGGCACTGCTGGACAGCACCCCCTTTTGCCCCTGGCAAGTGCCATCCTGGCCAATGGGTATGAGAATGATATGCTGCTAGCAAAGAATGACATATTAAAGCAAGATATTGTTCAATTGAATCAAAAAGTGTGTAGTCCTTCAGCATGAAGTGGTGGGATTGAAAGAATGTGTCCAGAGATATCAGAGTAATGCAGAGCGCACGAAAGTGAACATGGCAGATCTGACTCTGGTGTTAAAATAAAAGACTCTTTAATTGTGTCCACACAAGTAAAGCTTAAAGATTGTGAATTGGAGAAAAGTTCTCTGGCTGAAAAGTTTTGTGAAGTAAAAGATAAATATCTCCAGATGCTGCAGACTCACACTCAGTGGGAGACAGGCCGTGAAGGAGATGGAGATTGTCCGTCTTGAAGTCAGCTGTAAGAAGAAAGTACAAACTCTCCAGTCCAATTTAAATGCAGCTAGAGCAGTTTCAGAGGGTCTGATGGAAAGAAATGTATTTCTTGAGGAAAGGCTGCATGACACAATGGAGCACAGTGAAGCTTTGGAGAGAGAGCTTAACATTGCCCATAAGGGCTTGGAAGTTGCAAGAACTGAGTGACAACCTTGAGAAGTGTCTGCTAAGTACACAGGACCAGTTGAAAAGATTCCAAATGGAGAGGAATACCAAAGAACTGGAGTTGCAATCTGAATTAAACGTGGCAGAGTCTTAAATAGCTGTACAAAAGTTGAGACTAGCTGATTTTGAAGTTGTGGAGAGCAATCTTCTGCAGTCAGAGAGCAAGTTCGAAGGTGCCATGGCGAAAATTGCCCAGCTGGAAGAGCAGCTGGCTGTGGCTCAGAAAAAGTTCCACATGGCAGTGGGAAAAGCAGGGGAAGCTGATTGGCACTTTAAGATTGGATTCTGGATCCAAAATGGTGTCTGATGTATTTGATAAACCCAGTGTGACAGAAGTATATAAACACAAGCAGCAATTTTTACAGGTTGGTCCTGAAAAGGCTGGGGCACAAAGTGATATGCTACCTGTGCACAGTGTCTTGTGTTATAAGCAGTGGGCGAGCAATGAAATGCTTGAATAAAGTAAGATATTCCAGGAGAATGATGTTTGTCAGCAGCAATTTGACAATGAAGTTGTCCCCATTACATTTCACAGTGTCCAAGATGGGACCAAAGTATCAAAGTTGGGAAACTCCCTAAAAGACTGTCTTAAAAAAGTGGATGAGATTCCTTGCAGTGTGTTTCAGCTTACAGTGATAGCTGAGGGTGTAAAATCCTCCAAAAGGGACACAGGTCCAGATTGCATAACCAAATTCTGAAATTGATGATAAAGAAGTGACGTATAGAGATAATGATCACAAATCCCGTGAAGCAAAGGTACAGAAGTCTACAAAGTTAGTGATGGCTTCAAAGGATGAGACTCTCTTGTTGCTGTGTGTGCAGAGTGATATGAATGTGAGTCAATCACACAGTTTTGCAGTGTAAAGCAGAACCATAAATAAAGTTAATACTGAAAGTCTTGTGAACAGTAATACTCATGTACGTGAAACAATGCCTTTGTGCAAGCAGGATGGAACTTGCAATGCTGCTGAATTTGTCTGTGGGGAAGTGGAGTGGTCTCACATTAAAATGCTCGAAGCAAGTAGTCCAGCTAAACAGTATTTGAAAATAAACACCTCTGTGGAGAGTTAACTTCAACCTGTGCTGGTGGAACATGTGGAAGTTCATCATATGTTTAAGATTCAAACAGCAGGAGAACAAGAAAATTCAAGAGATCTACTGTATGCCTTAATGAAGTGGCAGATAACCATCAAAGCTGTGAGATAAAGTTTGTGGATTAATGGAGCAAACATTCAAGTATCTTGCATGGACATGAGAGTCTGGAATCTGAATGTGGCAGTGCCAGTACACAGTCTTTTGACATAAAGCCAAGGTCTGGAAGTTGTGATGCTGGCGACTCTCAGGGTGAGGGTGGCTCTTTGAAAGAAAATAATTTGCCAGTGAAGTATGCCAATAGCCAATACAAGGCTTCAAGGTTGAAGGTTAAAGATGTTTCAATGCAATTATCTGATAAGATCATAAAAGCAGTTTTTTTTGGTCTGAACCAAAAGATTCCAAGAAAAATAGCTTGCTGGGTTTTGATGCAGTTGACAAATATGAAGATGAAGTATGTAACTTTGGGAAAAGTGACTTCAAGTTATTAATGCCTGATGTGGTACCCAAGGATGAGCCTCAAGTACGGCATAAAGAAAGCAAAGAGTACAAATGGTAAAATATAGTGAGAACAAAAGTTAGGAGGAAGATAAACTCTGGAACCTGGAGAATGAGAAACCCAGAGATCACAAGAGTCTGTATGACCATGGATGCGGTGGATTTTCCTCATGAGGAGAGTGAAGAGGGAAATCATCATGAAAGTGCATCTTCCCATGTCGCTGAACCTAGGGCCTTCAAACTGGTGAGGGGGATATGTCGCAGTATCACAAGGGATGGGACTAGTGAGCAGCATATACAGTGTGGGGCAGGAGAGATCCACCCATACAGTGTAGAAATACTAAGTTTTGCCACACCTTAGGGCTGTCTTGTGGAGAGAGCTCAGGTGAGGGCTAAAGAGGCAGACCTACAGTCGGGCTGCATGTGGAATCAGCCCAAGGAAGACTGGCAGCTACAGAGCTCAACGTGCCTGGAGGCCATTGGGGACCGAGGGGCCTGAGTCCAGACATGCAGGAGGCAGGGAGGACCAAAAATTCCAAAGACTGTATACATTGAAGCAGCGAAGGCCACAAAGACTGACTGTGTTGTGTAGCTATGGAAGCCAAGCCAAGCCAGGCAGGAGCCGGCAATAGACTTGCAAGGAAGAAGGCAGAGATTTTATTTGCAAACTAGCTCCCCAAAGGTAGTCAGGGGTCAAGAAGTGAGTTAAAAGCCCTAAATAGGGAACAGGCTGTTTGTTGTTTTCTATTTTGATTCTTGCTGACAAGTCCAGCTTCATTTATATGATTTTACCATGGAAGCTGTGTGTGTTGACCCTCATTAAAGCATCTAAACACTGCACAAATCCACCCTCTACCGAGATAGTTACCCCTGTGTCATCACAGTACCTGTTTTAGCTTCTCATCTGGAGGACAACTGCACTAAGCACATTCAACTATGCATATCTGTGATAGCATTACTATGCTACTACTATATGCAGTAACCATACTACTCTGCTACTACTACAGTATCTGCTGTCACTATACTACTCTGCTAATAAAAGAAACTCAGTGGCCCATCCCCAGCTGGTCAGTCTTGGAGTGCTGAATTCTGCAAATTACCAACCCCTCCCCAATGAACATGTCTGTACAAGGCATGATTGACTCAGCCCAATTGTACAGAGCGACCTTTGAAATCCGAAAGGCCTCAAGAAATGCCATGGAAAAAGCCAGTTAAAATAGGAATGTTTAAACACTTGAAACCTCAACCTCCATGACTACCACAATTAAAAATATAAGCAAAATTAAATCCTTCTATCAGCTGGAATCAGATTGATCTGTGTCTGATCCTTTAAAACTTTCACAATCAAAAAGCTTTTAGTCAGGTCAGGTAGGCCCTTTAACCAAAAGAAAAAAGAAATGCCAGTTAAGGCGAAGGACACCAATGCTCTAGACTTGCCGAAGCCACAGAGAGACCAAATAAAGCACCAAAGAGGCTTAGGCCTTGCAGTCCAAGCCTTAACCTTTTCACTGGTAAAAGTTTTTTCACCCCTGTGCTGAGGCCATTTTTCAACTTTAACACTTGTCATATTACAACAGCAATATAACCGATTTATTTATGCAATATCTGTACAAATAATGCTGTACCTTTTTTGTTTTTTTCAGAAGACTTTTGTGTTTTCAGAAAATACCATTCGTTGTTTTGTTCATTCTTATCTTATGAAATAAAATTGAATTGAATTACAATGAAGTGAACCAAATCAAACAAGATTTTTTTTAATAAACACTTCAAATAAATATTTTTGCTTCTTGTTTTGACATTACTTCAACTTCCAAAAATAGCAAACAGCAGGCTTCTTCTTGTAGGTTTACACCAAAATATCTGCAATTAAAAATGATTTAAAATCTTTAAACTATGGTAGGAATAATAATGGGATTTATTTTCCAAAGTGTTTTTTTTATTAATACTGAAGCAAATCAAAAAAGTACATCAAGCAATTCAACAGCAAATAAGGTAACAATTGAAGATAAATTGCAAAGAGTAATCAACTAAAATGAATGTATAGAGCAAATACCTTATTAATCATGCATGTAAGCAGACATACTGTAAGAAAACAGCCTACCTCAAGGCCCCAAAACACAATAGCAATAAATGAACAGAAAATGAGATGCTGTGTGAAACAATTAGATATCTCATTAAGAAATAGGGGGATTGCTGTCTACAAGCCTCATTATGTATCACAAGGTAAATTAGAAACATGAAGCGACCCCTTTTTTTGGCACAAGATTGGGGAAATTGGGGCTTTTGATCCTCCATCTATGGAACATTTTATTTTTTTGTGTTTTCTATTATTATCTAGCAAACACCAGACAATAACTACTAAGGGGGGCAGATAATTTGAAATAAGACTCTCCCCTCTTCCAAAGCAGGTTGCCCTCATGTGTGTGTGGGCCAATGTGGGGGAGGTAGGGCACAATGTGTCCTTCTCCCATCTATGATTTTTTTTCTGTAGGGCTGGATGATAATATATGGTAATTACAGGTTATTACTAAACAATAGCTGCTAAAGGGGCCACATAATTTGAAATAAGGGACTCCCCTCTTTCATATATGGGTGCTCTCATATTTACAGATGTAATTTTGAGCATGATCAATATACGGAAAATGTGTATTTTCTGTACCACAGAGTAATATTGTCCGGTGATCACTAGACAATAGTTATTAGTGGGCCACAAATTTGAAAGGGGGGACTCCCTACTTTCAAATATAGGTACTCATACAGTTGCAAGTGTTATTATTATTATAAAGCACATGGTCCCCTCTCCCTTATATAGAAAATGCACATTTTCAATATCATGGCATTGTGTAACTTGACCACAAGTGATCCCCAGACAATAAATATTAAGAAGCTTTATTGGGGAGCCTACTGTTTCTAAAATCGAACCCATTAATATTGGTAGCTAGGTTGGGGAGATTTTCCCCATGCCTGGACTACAATATTCTTCTGTAGTGCAAGTGATTAATGCCTGGTTTATATAAAGGCACAATGCTTTGAAGAGGGGGCTCCTCTCTTTCAAACAAGCGTGCACTTATCTTTTTGTGGTATATGATGGGGAGATAGAGAAATTTAAAGTGCCTTCCCCTCCACCATTTAATTTTTTTTTACAGCAGTGATGCGCATCACTGGCACCTTTAGGGAGTCCCTGTTGGTCATTTGGACAATGTAATATTTTTTTGGGGGTATTATACTCACTGCTATAGAGGATGTATAGGGCTCGTCCTCTGCACTGTTGGTGCATATGCAAGGATGAGTCCCACTTATGCTCTGCAGTGAAGGGGTTAACTAAGCTACCATAAAACCTCAGTTGCATAGACTGCATGTGTGTATTCCAATGAACACACAATTCTGTGAATTAGCAGCTCCACCATTTTGTGAGTGACAGCAATCTCATTCTGAATCTGCAGTTGACCACTTGGTGTCATGGCATACCATATCTGTATTTTCACAAGGAACAGGTCCATTATGGCTTTTTGGAGTTTGAGTTGCAGAAATTCAATAGGTTTGTGAATTTTCAGATCATGTCTTAGCAGCCTTATTGGGACATGAGAAACAGTGAGGTTTTTTGTCTATGGAATATCATAGCTTTTTTAAATTTATTAATTATCAGGGTTTGGATGAGCAAACTGGGCCACCTGCAAGGGAGAAGGGCAACAAAATGGTTCACTAACACAGGTGGAAGTGGGGAGAGCACACAGGAGGTTGGTTTGCGAGGTGCATAGTGTGAGATAGCTGTAGGCTTGTGGGGTAGCGGCAGCAGCAGTGGTGCAGAGAAGTGGCAGTAGTGCAGTGCAAAGGGGGCATCAGTGGGTGACAGAAGGCTCACTGGTAGTGCGTATGCACCTCAGAAAATCAAATCAATAAATCACAGATGCACGTATGCAGCAGTGAGATCCATCTATGCATCTGTTAGAAATGTAATGTGTAAAAAAAAAAAGGCATAGCCCCGCCCCCCAGAAAACAACCAGCACCGGGCTTTGGAGACCCAGTACTGGTTGTGCTAAATACAGGGGACAAACAACGTAGGGGTCCCCTGTATTAAGCGCAACCAGCACCAGACTTTTCAGAACCTGTCCTGGTTGCACCAAAATACGGGGGACAAATGACGTAGGGGTCCCCCATATTTAGCGCAAACAGCACAGGGCTCTGAGCTGGACCTGCTTCTGGAAATACAAGGGGAAAAATGCATAGGGTCCCCCTGTATTTCCCAGAACCTGCACCGGACTCCTTCTAGCGGGGGGGATGATGCCACAGCCAGGGGTGCCTTTTCACTGGGTCCCCCCAGCCGCAGTATCACCCCTGACTGCTAGTCAACCCAGGCCAGGGATCCCTGGTGAGTTGGGGACCCCCCCAATAAAGGGGTCCCCCCCTCAGGGCAACCCAGGCCCAGGCTTATAGCCCAGGACTACCCTGGGTGGTGGGTGCTGGGATGATTTGTGTGGTGCATATGAATTATGAATATATAAATATTGTCTTTTGCAGTAGTACTACAGGTCCAAGCAGGCATCCCCCACATTCTGGCACTTGGAGAACCACAAGTAGCAGCAGGCAGGGCACTAAGGGCCTGCTGGTTCCTATAGTACCCCTATAGTACCCCTGCAAAAGAAATATTAAAATAAAACAGACAGATACCATTGTTTAAAATATTTTATTTAGCGGGGCCTTCACCTGGGAGGAGGCAACCCTAAGCTCTTTTACATTGCTGCCGCTTCCTTAGGACTTCTATGGCATCTTCACCTGGAGGGCGACGGCCTTTAAGCTCTTTTTCATGGCCATCGCCCATCCAGGACTTCCGTAGCATCTTCTGTCTTTGGCAGCTCTTCTCTGCTGCCTCCCCACCACCGACTGAGTGCACGGCAACTCGTGCTGGCAGTATTTAAGCCAACCGAGGGGGCGGGGCGATGACGTTACAATCCGTGATTGGCTTGTGGCGGCCATCTTTGAATTTCAAAAATGTCGCGCTCGGTTCTCATTATTGAATTCAATGGTGAGAACCACTCATTGGCTGAGAGGCGGAAGGCTCGCCTCTCTCAGCCAATGAGCACTCCATACAGGGATTTCTGCACTGAAATCCCACAGCGGAGCTGTCATTCAGGTAGTAGTGTCCTCAGAGGACACTACTAATGTCCGTGGGCTCAGGTAATTTTTTGGGTTTGTTTTGCCAAGACCCAGGATTTGCCTACTTTGGAACGAAGAGGACAGATCTATGCATAGGAGGAGGTGAGTATGAATTTTTTTTATTACAGGTACACCATTGGATTACCTACTGGAGAAGAGGACAGATTGGCTTCAGGGATACATAGGTGAGTATGTGAGATAGTGTGTATGCATGTGTGTGTGCATGTATGTTTAATAAAATTGTACTTTTCTATGGTGTATTGTGTGTTCATTTTAATATTGCATTTGCTGTGGAACTAAAAGTACCAGTAAACCCGTAATGCCCCGCATGCTGTTACTTGTGGGTACCAGCATGTGGCGGAGGCTTGCTGGGAACTGTAGTTCCACAGGAAAAGACAATATTTATATTTTCATATGCACCACACTTTACACACTCGGCACCCGCCAAGGGGTGCCGAGGATAGCCCTGGGCTATCAGACTGGGGTGCCCTGAGGAGGGGGATCCCTTTATTGGGGGATCCCCAATTCGCCAGGGATCCCCAGCCTGGGCTGACTAGCGGTCAGGGGTGATGCTGCGGCTGGGGGGCCCGGTGAAAGTGCTTCCCTGGCTATGGCATCACCCCCTCCACTAGAAGGAGTTCGGTGCTGATTCTGGGAAATTCAGGGGGGTCCTATGAATTTATTCCCCCTGTATTTCCAGAACCAGGACCAGCTCAGAGCCCTGTGCTAGTTGTGCTAAATATTGGGGACCACTACATCATTCGTCCCCCATATCATGGCAACCAGGACAGGTTCTTAAAAGCCTTGTGGTGGTTGTGCTTAATACAGGGAATCCCTACATCATTTGTCCCGTGTATTTAGCACAACCAGTACTGGGTCTCCAAGGCCCGGTGCTGGTTGTTTTTTGGGGGGTGGGGCCACGCCATTTTTTACAGTTTTTTTTAAACACAGGCAGCCGGTCCTGGTTATGCTTAAATGCAGGGGACAAATGACATAGGGTTCCCCTGTATTTAAGCACAACCAGCATCGGGCTAGTCAGAACCAGCCCTGGTTGCCAAAATACGGGGGACAAATGATGTAGTGGTCCCCCGTAAGTTGTGCAACCAGCACTGGGCTCTGATCCAGTCCTGGTTCTGGAAATACAGGGGTTAAACATGAGTAGGGTCCCCCTGTATTCTCCAGGACCAGCACCGGACTATTTCAAATGGGGTGCTAATGCCACTGCCAGGGGAGCCCTTTCACCGGGCCCCCCAGCCGCAGCATCAACCCTGACCGCTAGTCGGTCCAGGCCAGGGATCGCTGAGGAGCTGGGGACACCCCTAAATAAAGGACTCCCCCTCCTCAGGGCACCCCAGGCCTAGGCTGATAGCCCGGGGCTATCCCCAGCACCCCTGGGCGGTAGGTGCCAGGTTGTTTGTGTGATGTGGTGCATTTTAAAGAATATTTTCTTTTGCAGGTGAACTATAGGTCCCAGCACACCTCCCTGCATGCTGGTACTTGGAAAACCACAAGTACCCGCATGCTGGGCATTAGGGCCCACTGCCACCTGTAGTCCACCTGTAAAAAAAATATTTAAATAAAACAACACACTTTAATATTGTAATATTTTATTTTACAGCTCTTCACCTGGGGGACAGTGGCCTTTAAGCTCTTTTACATGGCCACCACCACCCCAGGGCTTAAGCCTCTTCACCTGGTAGGTGCCAACCCGCCAGGGCTTCGGCATTTTCGCCTGGTGGATGCCAACCAGCCAGGGCTTCAATGTATTCGCCTAGCGGGTACCAACCCGCCAGGGCATTGGCTTCTTTGCCTGGCAGGCGGCAGTCTGTGTCAGCTCTTTTATGTGGCTGCCTCCCACTAGGATTTTCGGCATCGCCGTGTGGGCACCAACCTGCCAGGGCTTCGGTGTCTTCGCCTAGAGGGCAGCAGCCTGTGTTAGCTTTTTTTCATGGCTGCCTCCCACTAGGACTTCTGGTGTCTATATCTGGTGGGCGCCAACCCACCACAGCTTTGACGTCTTCACCTAGTGGGCAACAGTCTTTGTCAGCTTTTTTTCATGGCTGCCACGCACTAGGACCTATGGAATCTTTGCCTGGTACGCGCCAACCCGCCAGGGCTTTGACATCTTCACCTGGTGGGCACCAACCAACTAGGGCTTTGGCGTCTTCGCCTGGTGGGCGCCAACCTGCCAGGGCTTCATCGTCTTCACCTAGTGGGCGGCGACCTGTGTCAGCTCTTATTCTTGGCTGCCTGCCACTAGGACTTCCAGCGTCTTCGTCTGGCAGGCACCAACCTGCTATGGCTTCAGTGTCTTTGCCTAGTGGGCGGCTGCCTCCCACTAGGACATCTGGTGTCTTCGCCTGGCGAGCGCCAACCTGCGAAGGCTTCAAAGTCTTCACCTAGTGGGCGGCAGTCTGTGTCAGCTCTTTTTTGTAGTTGCCTCCCACTAGAACTTCTGGCATTTTTGCCTGGCAGATGCCAACCCACCAGGGCTTCAGTGTATTCACCTGTTGGGCACCAAACCACCAGGGCTTTGGTGTCTTCACCTAGTGGGCAGCAGCCTGTGTCAGCTCTTTTACTTGTCTGCTGCCCACTATGACTTCTGTGTCTGTGTCTGGTTGGCGCCAACCCACCATGGCTTTGATGTCTTCACCTAGTGGGCGGCAGCCTGTGTCAGGTTTTTTCATGGCTGCCTCCCACTAGGACTTCCAGTGTCTTCGCCTGGTTGGCGCCAACCTGCCAGGGCTTCAGCGTCTCCACCTGGCGGGCACCAATCCACTAGTGCTTCGGTGTCTTCGCCTGATGGGCACCAACCCACCAGGGCTTCGATGTCTTCACCTAATGGATGGCAGCCTGTGTCAGCTTTCTTTCATGGCTGCCTCCCACTAGGACTTCTGGTGCCTTTACCTGGTGGGCGCCAACCGACCAGGGCTTTGGCGTCTTCAACTGGCAGGCGCAAACCTGCCAGGGCTTCGACGTCTTCACCTAGTGGGCGACAGCCTGTGTCAGCTCTGTTTCATGGCTGCCGCTCCCCAAAAAAACTTATGGCATCTTTGCCCGGCAGTCGCCAACCCGCCAGGGGTTCGGCTTCTTCACCTGGTGGGTGCCCACCCACCAGGGCTTCTGGAGTCTTCACCTGGGGGGTGGCTGCCACCTTCTCAGGGCTTCTGTGGTCCTCTTCAGGTGCCGCCACCTCCAATGACATCATGAGTCATGATTGGTTTGCGGCGGCCATCTTCAAAAATCAAAGATTGCCACCACAAGCCAATCACGGCTTGCAACATCATCGTCGGTGCCACCCAGCAGCTGCAGGACCAGTGCCTGTTTGGGTGTCAGTGGCAGGCCTGGATCCGAGAGGATCCAGTCCCCGCCAGCATTCTGCCAAGTATGGTAGTGGCGCCCATTTCAAAAATGGCACCTCAGCTCCATTTTTTAAATTCAAAGATGGCTGCTGCGAGCCGTGATTGACTCATGGCGTACATCTTTGAATTTCAAAAATGGCACTGCCATATTCGGCAGAATGGCTGGCGGGGACTGAATACTCCCGACTGAATACTCCCGGATCCAGGCCCACTGCCAACATCTGCACCACCGCCGGACCCTCCGCCGCTGCTGGGTACTGCCAAAACCTGCACCACCGCTGACACTGCCAACACCCATGACCACCGCCGACACCCGAGCCAACGCCGCCGCTGATGTCCCCACCGCCACATCCATGTCCCAGCCGCTGCAACCATTGTTTTTTTCCAGCGCCACTATTGCCCGCAAATGACGCCCATCTTGCTGCACCCAAGAGAAGCTACTATGACTACACCTGCTGGAGGCTCCTACTGAGGCAAGTTAAAAAGTCCTATCTCTACAATGGTGCATTCTTGAGGTAATAGTTTAAAAACTGTAACTTTCTAATTTACCTGAACCACAAGGGCATGTACCCTGGCACAATAGCTACCTAATAAAACAAACCCCAAATCTAAATTCCACCTCTACCCTGAGTTAAGCCTTCCCAAAAATCCACCATAGACTATAGCAGAAAAGGGTTCCTAATTGAGATTGTCAGAAAAAAGTGACAGTTGGAGATTTAGATTACTCACATGTCCTCATTTTGTATGTTTTTGCCCTGAAATTTGGCATGCAGCACCATGCGACAGTTCTACCCGCCCCCACTAAACATATGTATATATGTGTATGTCTCTCTCTCTCTATATATATATATATAAACATATGTATATATATATGTGTGTGTGTAAACAGGATCAGTATTATATATATATATATATATATATATAGTATATATATGTGTGTGTGTAAACAGGAACAGTTATATATACATTTATATATATATATATATATATACATGTGTTCGATATATATTTATCTGTATATATATATATATATATATATATATATATATATATGTACATCAATAGATATCACAGAGCCTCTGATTAGGGATGGCAAACGACCATCGAAGGTTTGTAAATCATCGATGGTCTGACTGAAAACAAGTGGTTTACCATTGCTGGTTGCCATCAATGTTGCACCATCGATGGCAACCCTCGATGTTTAGGAAACATCAGCAGTTGTGGTCTGCACAGATCTCGACCAACCGCTAAACAATTGATGGCTTCTAACGATGGTTGAACCATCGATGGTACAACTGTCAATGGCCATCACTATGGTATAACATAAAAATTACTATTTTTATGGTACACTGTGTTTTAAAAAAATATTTTTATCAAATAAAATAGTGATGGATAAGTTTAAAATTATGTTCTTGATCTAATTCAATCATAAAAGAAACCTACAATTTTGGAAAAAGAATTAATCAGTTAAGTGGTTAAGCTCTTTTTCATAGCTGTCGCTTCCACCAGGACTTCCATGGCTTCTTCACCTGAAGAGCGGTGGCCTTTAAGCTCTTTTTCCTGGCCGCCGCCCATCCAGTAATTCCCGGTCTCTTCTTGCTTCAGTTGGTCTTCTCTTCAGCTACCCGGCTGATGAACTAAGTGGACGGCGCCTTGCACTGGCTTTATTTAAGTAAGCAGATGGGGCGGGGTGATGACATTGCGAGCCGTGATTGGCTTGCAGTGGCCATCTTTGAATTTCAAAAATGGGGCTGAGGCACGATTTTTGAAATGGGCACGTTCGGTTCTCACCATTGAAGTCAATGGTGAGAACAGCTCATTGGCTGAGAGGCGGAAGGCTCACCTCTCTCAGTCAGTGAGCACTCTGCACTGAGATTTCTGAACTGAAATCCTGGGTGGAGCTGTCATGTCGGTGAGTCCGGGTATCTCTGTTTTTTTTTTTTGCCAAGACCCTGGATTGCTTAAAGAGGACAGATCAATGCATAGGAAGAGGTGAGTATGGAGTTTTTATTACAGGTACTCCATAGGATTATCTACTTGGAGAATAGGACAGAATAGCTACAGGGATACATAGTGTGTGTGCATGTGTGAGTACCTGTGTGTGTGCATATATGTTTTAATAAAATTTTACTTTTCAACTGTGTTCTGTGTTTTTTTAATATTGCTTTAGATGTGGAACTTCAGGTACCAGCAGGCCTGTAATGCCCGCATGTTGATACTTGTGGTTCTCCAAGTACCAGCATGCGGGGAAGGCTTGCTGGAAACACTAGTTCCACAGCAAAAGGCAATATTTTAACTCTTTACTTGCACCACACTTTACACAATCAACCTGGCACCCACCACTGCAGGGATGCCGGGGATAGTCACAGGCTATCAGACTGGGCCTGGGGTGCCCTGGAGAGGGGGACCCTTTTATTGGAGGGTTCCCCAGCTCCCCGGGGATCCCTATCCTTGGCTGACTAGTGGTCAGGGGTGATGCTTTGTCTGGGGGGCCCGGTGAAAGGGCTCCCCTGGCTGTGGCATCACCCTCCCGCTAGAAAGAGTCCTGTGCTGGTTCTGGTAAATACAGGGGGATCCTACACATTTTTCCCCCTGTATTTCAAGAATAAGGGCTGGCTCATAGCCCAGTGCTGGTGGCACTGAATATGGTGGTCCACTACATTATTTGTTCCCCAGATTTTGTCAACCAGGACTGGTTCTGAAAATCCTGGTGCTGGTTGTTCTTAATACAGGCTACCTCTACATCATTTGTCCCCTGTATTTAGCACAACCAGTACTGGGTCTCCAAAGCCCAGTGCTGGTTGTTTTTTGGGGGGCAGGGTCACATAATTTATTTTTATTTTTTTTAAACACAGAAGCAGGTATCATGGATCTTCCAGAACCAAGCCTGCATTCTGTGTGCTGCTACCTCACCCAGGTCCTCATGCCTGCCCCACTGCCAACTGCACTGCCACCCACACCGCCGCCGCTAAGGCCTGCTACCATCCCCAGGTTCTGGCCTCAGCTAACCCCCGCTACCCCCTCACACCTTTCCCCCAGGTCCCACTGCAGCTAATGGCCCACCACCACTAAAGCCCGCAAACGACGGCCATCTTTGTGCACCCAAGTGAGGCCACAGTGAGTACACCTTCTGGAGGCTGCTACTGCAGCTGCACAACAAGTTGAAATCTCCTATCTATTCAATGGCGCATTCTTGAGGTAATAGTTTAAAAACTGTAACTTTCAAATTTTCCTGAACCCCAAAAGTACGTACTGTACCCTGGCACAATAGCTAGCAAATGAAACAAACTCCTAGTCAAAATTTGTCCCTTACCCTGAGTTATGCCTTCCCAAAAATCCCCCTTAGAGAACAGCAGAAAAGTGGTCCTAATTGAGAATGCCACAAAAAAGTGACAGTTGGAAGTTCAGATTACTCCCAAATCCTCTTTTTTTATGTTTTTGCACTAACATTTGGCATGCAGCACCAAGCGACAGTTCTACCTGGCCATGCCAAATTTCATCTTGGTACCTCCAAAAGCTTTTGAGGTGTGCCCCCCCTCTGGAATTCTCTATAGAGAGTTCCATTTTTTTAGATGCAGCCTTAATATAAGGGCACAACTGTGCACTTATAATATATATACTGTATAATAATAATAATAATAATAATTACTATTATTATTATTATTATTATTATTATTATTTTAGTTGTGCAGCACTCAAATGAACATTCTGAGCTTCAGTTACACACTATCATTTTGAGTCACAAGAATGATTTCAAAAGAGTTCCACAAAATAATGCATAATAATGAAAGCAAAACAGAGCAAGATATGATTATAAAATCATACAACTAACTTTTTTATGTGTGTTTACTTGAAGCAGATATAATGCAGCAAGATCATCCTGAGAACTAGGGCTCTGATTCAGACCAGCTCGCAGGTCTGAATGGCTTTTTTTTTTTTTGACCGGCCTTCTGGCCGCTTGCTAAGCTGTGGGTGACTTTAGCATGCGACCAGTTGATGGTAGCGATGGTCCTGACCATCGCGACAATCGGGCTTGCGACGAGACCCTTGTGGTAGGGTCTCATCTGACCCAAGCCCCAGTGAGCTTCTGGCTCAAATAGAGACAGAAGCTCACTACTGACATCATTTGTATTGTTAGTAGGGCCGCCCCCAAATGGCAGGCGTTCCTTCGAGAATGCCTGTTTGGCAAGCCACCTTCCTGACCTGCCTACAAAAAGGGGCGAGCTGTCGATTAACATCGACAGCCACCCCATTTGTAGAAAGCTCTGCCCCGCTCCGGGGCTCGCGCGTGCGCACTGCCTGGCCATTGACCTGCTTGCGAGCGCTATGCGCTTGCGAGTGGGTCTGAATCAGGCCCTAGGTGTTTTCGTCTATGCTCAGGAGTCAATGACAAGGAGAAATGCTCCTTTATCCATGTCTGCAACACTTAATATGGTGCTAGGGTCAATGGGAGCAAAGGGCCTGATTCAGACCCACTCGCGAGCGGCTGTCCGCTCGCAAGTGGGTCGATGTTCTGGACTGAGCATGCGCACGACGGAGGGAGCTCCGTCGTGCGCATGCACCAGACGTC
The DNA here is from genome assembly GCA_031769625.1 of Taudactylus pleione. NCBI lineage: Eukaryota > Metazoa > Chordata > Amphibia > Anura > Myobatrachidae > Taudactylus > Taudactylus pleione. The sequence continues at coordinate 2,700,444 of JAUIMM010000614.1, forward strand.
CTCCTGGACAGCTATACGAGCGTCCAGGAGGACGCTCCATTTTCATGGAGGGCGGCCCTCATTCAGAGCGTGTGCTCTGCTCAGAGCGTACGGCTCTTAATGAGGGCCAAAGTCAGCATCTCTAATGGTAGACGGCCACATGATCAACAGTTACAGTACCATGTCAACAATTCACAATGTAAACACCTCAATTACATAAATGAGTCGTTAGGCACCATGCCAACATCCTCAGAATATCTTCATGTTCACAATGACGACATATTTAGAATATTGACATGTTCACAATGTTAGGGTTAGTGTTAGGCACCAGGATGAAGGTTAGGGTTAGGTTGCATTGGGAGAGGGGGGGTTGGTTAGGCACTAGGTGGACGATTAGGAATAAGCATTAGGGTTAGGAATAGGGTGAAAATACTCACTGAAACTGCTGATCACATGACCATGGGACTTGAATATTGTCACTGGATGTGCCACTGCCATCGTGGCCAGGTAAGTGAGTGCTTTGCCATCCGGGACGTTAAAGTAGGTCGACATTCTATCATGTCGACCTGTCATCTGTGCATACATGATGAATATCAACATACTTAGCATGTTGACATACTTAGCATGTTGACATTTTGATCATGCCGACCTCATATTGACATTATTCATGTCAACATGAAAACTGTTCACCTAAAAAACAATACCCTCTCTAATGCCTATGAATTCTATACTTACACCGCTTAACCGGGTTTGCTAATAATATGATCTGTGGGATGCACTAAAGAAAGGAGTCTGAAGATAAGCTAGAAATACCTTGCAACTATATTAGAGACAAAAGGCTAAATCATTGCAATAATCAAATCAGCTGCATATTGATTATATATGTAAAGGTAGACTTTCTTTTAATTTTTTTTTCATTTTTTCATATCGATTGGTGTTCTGTATAATTATGGATTGTTTTTAAATGCAAATTTCGAATGTATATATACACACAGATATTAAATGTTGAATTGAAAATCATTTGTGCTCCTTGTTACTTTAGATAAGATTAAATATAGATCATCTAAGAGAGTATATCAGAATTACTAGCTAGGCGCTGCAACAATCTGCATACTATAATAAGGAGAAACATTCATATATATTTTTTGTGTTTTTATTAGTGCCTGAATATTAATACATAAATAGCTACAAAAATATACTAATAGTACCAAAGCTTACCCAAGTTTAGGGATGCTCACTGCTGCCTTCTAATCTGCATCTGACATTGCATACCTGTGTAAATATTGGTGCAGCGCTTGCGGAAGGTCTAACCTGTCTCAAATACAGAGTTCTCGTGCTGCATATGAGATCACAATGGCTAATTTAGGTACGTCATTTAAATGGTAAGACCATTCTTGCCTACTTTTAAAAAAAACTGTTCAGGAAGATTGTGAAAGCAACACCTATACATACTATATTGCTACATCTGAGAGGGGTGTCATAAAACTAGCAGTTAGTAAGATCTACTTATTGATGGAAACACACTTATACTTTTCAGAAAATACATGTAGCCATAGGTGATTATTGTGCCTTATATCCGTTGGGGGGAAATTATACTAATGATCCCATTTTAATTAGAGATGTGCGCCAACCCCCATGTTTTGGTTTTGGATCTGTATCTCCTTCGTGTTTTGGATCTGAATTTGGTTTTGACTAAACCACCCTTGCGTGTTTTGGTTGTGGATCTGTATTTTTTTCTAAAAGATCATAAAAAATCAGCTAAAATCACATAATTTGGGCCTGTTTTTGTTCCTACAGTATTATTAACTGCATTAACATTAATTTCCATTCATTTCAAGTAAATTTTGACCACCTCACAACTCACAATATTGATTTAATCCAGTTTAGGCCAAAAGGTTGCATTCAACTAGCTGGCTGACAAAGCTAAGTAACAGCAGTGGGTAGCACTAACATATGGCAGTTCAGCTTCCAACATGGCACAGAGTGGTACTGCAGTGGTAGACATTATGGAAGTTTAATAAACTATACAACCCCATACAAAGTTTAAAAACCAGGAATGTTTTCATTAATCAAGAACTAGGTCAAAGGCCCGAAGGAGTTGGAATATGCTTAAGGACAAAAGTCAGGAAAGGAAAGAAAGATTGATTAGTTTTTAATTTATTTATTTTAATGTTTTGATTCTTTAAAAAATGATGAGGGAAGATCAATGTAGGAACAAGTTCTTCAGTTTATGAATTACATCTTTGATCTGGAGGAGGTTTTTTTATACAACTAATAGAAATGCCTTACTTGTGGAGGAGCTGCTAGTACATACTGTAAACAGACGTTTACTTTGTGCTTAGGGAAGTTGTTAGGGATAATGGGACCAAGACGCTGTTTAAATCAGAGGAAAGTAGCCTTTAGCTCTCTAACTGAACTAGAACTCCCATTATCCATAATGTTTGTCGGGCCTACTGGAAGTTATTTGTCAACAACAGGTGGTATGCCTCAGATTACCTCAGCCTACTGTACGCAATGTATGTAATTTCTGGACATAATTGGCATTCAGCAACCACATGTAGAAGATTTCAGTGGCTATGGCACTTCAACTTACAACATGGCACATCGAGGAACAAATTTTTTTATTATTCAAAAGACCTTGGAGTATGTATGTAGTTGAAGACAGGGAAATGAAGGGTTAATTAGTAGTAAATTCATTTTTAATTTATTGATTCCGAAGCAAATTTATGAGGGAGGAGGGGAGGGGAGGAGGCATTTACAAAAAATAATAAATCAATGACATCAGTCCTGGCCCCATAAGAATCTTTGAGCACAACACCTGCTGCTGCTTCTGCTCCTGGGAGTGGATCTTCATCCCAGGAGTAGTTTGAAAAAACAATTGACTATTAAACAGTCAGCAGTCACCCAGTTGCACAGTGGAACACTGATGCCATAAACTCTATGCTTGTATTAGATGTGCATCCAATATCCACCAATAATGGAGTGGGTTTAGTTTTAGACAGTTAATTGAGGTCCTGTGTCCCAACTAGCAAATCCCATCTAGATTCCACTTCACTAGAAAAGCAATTCCCAGCCTGTGCAGGGACATTAAAAAAATTAATTTGTGTCCTGCAAATTGCCATTGTACCCACTGTCTACTTAACCACAGATATGTGGACAAGCAGAACAAAGCAAATGCAGGATTACATAACTGTAACAGTCCACTGGGTGGGTGTAGCTGCACCAACAGCAGCATCTAAGAAACTTCAGCTCATTCAGAGGCAGGCTACTCTGTGTATCACCAGTTTCACTAAGAGGCATACCACTGACAAACTTTTAGAAAAACTCAGGGAAGTCATTGCAAAATGGCTTACCCTGCTTGGACTCTCACAATTACTGACAATGCCACCAATATTGTGAGAGCATTACAGCTGGGTGAATTCCAATATGTCCTCTGGTGTTCTCATGCAATCAACTTGGTGGTGCAATTTTTTTTTTTTAAATGACAGGGCCATGCTCTCTCTGGTATTAAAAATTCCTCGACATTTTTGCAATACAGCAGGTGCATGTAGAAGATTGCAGCACTTGCAAGAAATGTTGAATTTGCCTTGCCACCAGCTGAAGCAAGGTGGAACTCCACCCTTTATATGCTTCAGCGGATAGAGGAACAGCAAAAAGCCACCCAAAGCTATATAGCAAACTATGACACAGGAAGAGTAGGGGGAATGTACCTTACTCAAGCTCAGTGGAAATTACTTTCCATGTTCTGCAAAGTGCAGAAACCCTTTAAAGTAGTCACCTGTGAAGTGAGTTCAGATACTGCCAGCTTGAGTCAGGTAATTTCCCTAATTAGACTGTTGGAAAAGCAACATGAGAAAGTGAAGGAGGAACTGAAATGAAGCAATTCTGCAAAGCATGTTGGACTTGTAGATCAAGTTCTTTATTCGCTTCACCAGGAACCAAGGTTTGTCAGGACCTTCCAATTGGATCAATACATTTTGACAACCATGCTCAATCCTAGGTTTAAGTTATATGTCATGTTTTTCTTCCCAATGGACACAGATCTGAAGAGATGCAAATATCTGTTGTTAAGCAAATTGTCAGCTCAAGGCACGTGATGCAGCTATGGCTCCTCCTTCAGTTTCTCCAGCAAGTGCGGCTGCCAAGGAAAAACTAAACTTTCCCAAAAGACCCATTGTTGATGCAGGTGAGTCAATACAGCCAAGTTTTGACATCTAGTAGGATCTAAAAGAATTGCCTACAATTAAATTAATGAGACCTCTACTGTGACTCCATCTGATACAGTCACCATTCAAAGAATGGTTGAGGACTATTTTTAATGATAGCATCCAAATAGGTATGTCAGATAGCCCGTTTGACTACTAGCAGGAAAAAAAGGCAATTTGGAGGCACTTGCACAAACTGGCTTTGGTTTACTAGAGCAGCCCACCCCACAGTGTGTACTCTAAAAGAGTTTTCAGTACAGTCAGGAACCCTGTCAGTGATTGGCATAGGGGGCTACTTCCTCAAAATTTGGAAAAGATGATGTTCATCAAAATTAACTACAAATTCCATGAGGAACACCTTTACCACCAATTACATCCAAAAATTACAGGCACCTGTAAAGGTGGATTCCAACAGGGCCGAATTAATATTGTTTGAAGAAAGATGATGTAGACACTGTTGAGGAACTGGATGATAAAGGCAACAACATATTGCATCTGTAAAGCCAGTTTGTGCACATACTGTAGAGATCATTGCCACCAATGTTAGCTGCCTATTGGTAGCTTGTCTTTTTGGGGCCCAAACAAACCAATCACTTCATGATTGAGGATATTGTCAATGAAGGTGTTGGTGGTGAAGATGGCAGGTGCTTGGATCTTGCAGAAAGAAGGGAGCTAGCTGATGCTGGACTGCTTGTTGGTACTATTTTAGCCAAAGTTTCTGAATTTTGAAAAAACTTTTTTTATGGATGCGCTGCAGAAGATGTAACAGGGATGAGGTTCCTAGATGGTTAAGGTTCCTACCTCTACTTATTCTGGCTTTACGAAGGGTACAGATGGCTTGACAATTGTTGTCCGGATTTGGGTAGAAATAATTCCACACATAAGAAGAAGTGGATTTTGTTGTCTTATGTCCAGACATAACAATGGGCTTTTCCTTATCATGGGCAACAACTGTTTCTTCCACTGATGCCAGATTTACACAAAAAACATCCTCATCAACAATATGATCAACATCCTCTTCATCAACATCTTATTAGCGTCAGCTACACAAATATCCTCCTCATCCTAGTGCACTTCCACAGAAGCATCCTCGATTTCTATGTCAGCATGTTCACTTGTGCTTAAATCATCGTAAGGCAGAACCACCAGTCATAAATAAAGGCCAATGCCTTAACCTTTCCTTGCCACTTCGTGTGGTGAAAGGCATATTGGCAATTTTATGTCTTTCTGCAGCTACCTTTCCCTTTGATTGTTTTTCTTTATAACTGTAAAAGATTAGTTCTTTGATTTTAGATGCCCTGACTTAAGCCCTATATGCCCTTGGGCATTGGCTTTAGTAGATGATGTAGAAAGACTAGTATAATCATTACTGTTGGCACTGGTAGCAGCTCCAGCACTAGTATGTGGTTCCTGCTCTCCTCTCAACTGATCGTTCTCCATATCAACAAACACGAATTAAGTGGGGTAGAGCACACTCGTCAACTTGTACCAATTTTAAATATTACACTGCAGTATCAATGACCTACAGTGTCACAAAATTTATTATGAATAAGAAAAGAATAACAAACTACGCTACCACTTACAGTGTCACAAGTTTTTTATGAGTAAAACACTGCGCTACCACTTAGTGTGTAACAATATTTTTTATTTAGTAAGCGAAGAATAACACACTGTGCTACCACTTACAGTGTTACAAGATTTTTTAAGAATTAGAAAAGAATAACACACTGCGCTACCACTTACAGTGTTACAAGATTTTTTAAGAATAAGAAAAGAATAACACAATGCGCTACCACTTACAGTGTCACAATATTTTTTATGAATAAGAATAACACACTGTGCTACTACTTATAAAGTCACAATACGTGGATGATAAACTGCAGTCTGGCCGGCAGTGTCACCAAACATTTTTTTTTTACACTGGGGAAGAGCACCCAAAGGACAAGGCAGCAGACCCTTGATGAATAACACTGCACCCATTTATGGACAACAAAGTACCCCTGCAGAGTGCATATGAACCACCTGCAGAGTCACAAATACTTGAATGATAAACTGCATTCTGGCCGGCAGTGTCACCGAACAATAACAGTGTAGGTAGCACACACACACAAAAAATAATTTTTTGTGGATTGATCATTTTTAATTTTAACTTTTATTTTGTTTGCACTGGGGAAAACACTCCTGGATTGACAGAGCACCTCTGGATGACACAGCACCCCTTTATGAACTGCAACCCTAACCCCTTGATTGACAGGACAACAGTGCCACAGCAGCACCCACCACTTTATGTACTGCAGCCCCAGCCCAACAACACTGCACCCTTGAACAAGAGAGAAGAACAGAGCACGTCTGTTCTGTACACTCTCCACAGTCAATGTGAAAATGGCGCTGATCACCGGGATCTTTACAGAATCCAAAAAGCCACGAGAATCCAACTGCGGGATGATGATGATGTTTTGCCTCGTTTTAGATTCTGAGTTCAGCTGGAAAACCGGAGCCGTAATCGGATCCTTCTCGGATCCCGTATGTTCGGATGGGTCCGGTCCTCTGAGAACCCGGACCTGCTCATCTCTAATTTTAATGTATATAGCTCTTTTTTTTTAATATAACAGCTTCATAATAGGGTAAGTTGCAATCAGGGAGATTGCTAGACTCTTTAAGGAGTAAGGGAGATTGCTACTGTTTCAGGGAGTCTCCCTGACAATGAGAGAGAGTTTGCAAGTATGGGTTAGACACACCTGTGTTTTTCTAACCACCCCTTCAATACATCCCCAAAAGTTTACTTTGCAATTGGGTTCTCTGTGCATGTGGAATCGCAAGACAATCGCAGCACACGCGCAGTGTAAATTTGATACATGCGCAACAGCTAAAAATTGCTTGTTCTGTGTAAAAATCGTCATTACATCCATCTCTGAACCAAGCCATCTATCCATTATTATCTGACACTGTTCTTATTAGAGAGCGATGAAACACTTGGAGCGGGATGTAATAGAGATCGAGTCTGCCGGAGGTGTGGGATGCAGACTGATCTCGATCGTTTTTTTAAAGTTGCAGTTATTTACAATCCAAAGCTAGTTCGGCTTTGCCTTGTAAATGACTGTAGCTTTAGAAAACGATCGAGATCAGTCTGCATCCCACACCTCTGGCAGACTCGATCTCTATTACATCCCGACCTTAGTGTTCCAATCTAGAATGCCAACCTAAGATTGTCAGAAATGTCAACCTACATATTTATTGTATTGTAAATGTTATATCTTTCCTTTGTAGGCATTTTTCATGAACTTAGTGATGATTCCCCTTCAAGGTAACTAAAAACATTTCTTGGAACAGTCATTGCAGAAATTGTGTCTGTTTCAATACAAGCATAGATAATTTTCAGTGATAGTTGATGATAAATGTTAAGGCTAGAGGGGCCTGTGTCCTTTGTGATTGCTGATGTCTAATGAGGGAGACATTCAGATATAGAGGGGTAGGGTTGATAGAAGAGATGCGCATTTTCTAGAACACAGACAGGTTATTTAGGACCTGTAAGACATGCCATTTTTCACTTCTGCAGTAAGATATTCTCATTTATTTACAGAGTGCAAGCTACACTGGATAAATATAAATAAATATAAAGTGCTTTAATGATTTACAATGATTCATTTCCTCGTATCTATGACTTTACCTTGTAGCGCAATACTCTGATTATACTAATTCAATGTCTCAATAGTAATTTCAACAATCTATGTCCTTGTTTCATAGAGATGTCAGATTGCCATCAACATAAAACATTTACCATTAAAATGTCACCCAGAAACAAAGCAGAATGAGAGATATGAGGCAGAGATGTGACATTTCACATCTTACCAACTCCTGTACGGGTGGATCTCGGTACAGAACTGTAGCAATGTTATTACCTTGGCTGGAAATACCATCAGGCGCTGGAGAGCATCTAACCACACGCTGACTCTTTAGGAAAATCAATGCATAGAAAACCAGTTAAAGCATTTATTTATTTTTTCTCCTTTCATATGTCTATGAAAAGGCCAGGGCTGTATTTCGTTTTTACTGGTAAATGCTACAAAAACAAAATCTGCTTAAGCACTTAATTTCTGAAGAACTTAAAGGTATTTGGAAGCAGTATAATGAAAATGTATTTTGAAATAAAAATACATCATAATTAGCAGGATTTTATTTGCAAAATCCTACTAATTCTTTGGCCAATTCTGCATTGGAATCAAATAAAAAAAAAACATTTTGCAATGCAAGAGGTGCATATACATTTATTGTTTTTGCATGCAGGATAAATACAGGCTGCATTTACATGTAGCCCACAAATGCTGGACAGCTATATTATTACTGTAAAGGACCCCATATATCTGCAATGTATTGGGTCAATTCCCTGATCCAAAGACAATGGGGTCAGAGAATCATTGAAATCCAACACGATTAATATAAGACTGTGATCTGCAAATCGGGCATTTTCAACATTAAGAATTTCACAGATTCCCCAACAGGTAGGTCATCATCGATAGCCGCCGATCTGCATTTCTGACTGGCGGATTGGTGATTCCCTTAATTTAGGTTTGAAATTGGACATGCCCCTCCCAACCCTATATGTCTCTGCACATTTTAAATCTGCCCCACCTGCAACAAGGTTTTGCCAAAGTGGAGAGTTACTAGTTGTTTTTTTTTGCTTTGCTTCCAACTCTGAATCAGCCTCTCAATAAATCTTATCTTCTCATTCTATAATATATGTACTGTACCCATATATCTACTGGATATAATGATGATCATTGCTCAACTGTTACAGAGTTTGGTACAACTCCAAAATGTAAACATTAAAGTCATAGTGCCTCAAATTCCTTTGTTCCGTGGCTATACACATTTCTAGACAGAGAACATTTTTCAGCAACATGTTTGCTTTAATACCATAACTATAACCCTCCATGTTGCTTGCTCTGCTGGGGAAACTGAAATATCATTCACGGACAGCAACAGAACATTGACACATCTGGTGAATAGATGGAACAATTACATTCGTAGTCAACACATTTTGCGTATATTAGCGGCTTCAAAGATTTTCTCACTAACCATTAAACAATACAATTATGATTAGGTAGATGGCAAAAAATGATAAGTAGGTGATTGCACAGCTATAACACATTGGAATTCACTGTCTTTGTGAGATTTAAATCACCAGACTATCTTCAAGGTAATTCAGTTCTCTGTGAAATACTCAAAGTGCCCATTGGAACACTGTGGAGACTGTCTGAACCCGTATATCTCACAGACACCAACATCTCAATTTTGTACTTTGTCCATAGAGGTGTACAGAACAATTGATGATGTTGAGGTACCACATTATAGGACGAAGGGTGCAGCCACACATTTTGGTTAGTTAAATTGGCCCCAACTCTCTACTTCTTACCTCCATGCTCCTTTGACATGCACTTACCTAGTGATATGGTCATGCAGAACCTATGTACATTTTCAGTTGTCTTCAGCTCTGGGAAACATGCGACAGTGCTGCTGACAGTTCAGAGATGTGCAGGATGATTACAGGGTACAGAGTACACTAGGATTGATCAAATCAGATTGGATGAATTGCAGCTTGCACCATTTGAGTAAATCAAGCAGCAAAAATATTGTAAAAGTTCTTGAATGGTCTAATTTAAAAAAGTTCCACTCTTGGGTTTTGGGAATTGTCATACAGTCCTTTCCTAGGACACCTTCTACACATTTTTTACAAGTCTTCAAATTTGGAATACAGCCCAGCACCAAACAAAGAGACTCAGGGGTATATTTACTAAAGTGAGAGATTATAGAAGTCCTATAGAACCAATCAGATTCTACTTAACATATAACTAGCACCTTCTAGAAGATAATAGCTATAATCTGCTCACAGAATAGTTTTACAAAATGTGTCTTCATTAATAGACTGGCTCCTACTGTATCAATGTCCAATCTATTTCTCTTGGTTGTTGAGAATGGCTAATAGTTCTATAGCTGTCATTTTGTCAAAATGGAAGTGTTGGATTAAAGAAGCACTAAATGCAATTTTGTGTGTCTTTGATTTAATATGATCCATAATGCCAGACCTCCCACTATGGCTAATTCAAAACACACACATCAGAAATAAACTTGCACCTGTTTGGTGCTATCTTAGTGCTCACCTCTAAACATTTCTATTTTTCCTATGCTGTTAGTGTGTCCAAATAATTGACAAAATGTTTTTTTTAACAATAATTTTTTTATGTTGGTTTGTATTAGGGGTGAGCGGGTTCAGATTTCTGAAACCCGAACCCCCCCGAGCCCCCCGATCCGAGGCCGATCCGAGTAAGGCTCGACTTTTCCCGCCTGACTCGGATCTGAAATCGAGGCAAAACGTCATCATCCCGCCTTCCGGGTCTCGCGGGTTTTGGATCCTATATAAGGTACCCGCGTCGGCGCCATTTTCTCTCTCGGCTGTCGACAGTGAAGAGGGAGGGTGGGAGTTAGGGCTGGCTGGGCTGTGTAGTGTAGTGTAGTGCAGAGTAGTGTTGTGCTGTGCTGTGCTGCGCTGTGCTGCTGTTGTCCATAGGGGCTGTGTCCACTACTTCAAAGTCCATAGGGGCTGGCTGTGTTGTGCTGTGCTGCTGTTGTCCATAGGGGCTGTGTCCACTACTTCAAAGTCCATAGGGGCTGGCTGGACTGTGTTGTGCAGTCAGTTGTCCAGAGGAGCTGTGTCCACTCCAAAGTCCTGTGCAGTGACCCAGTCCTAAAGGGGTGCTGTAGTGTTGTCCAGGGGGTGCTCTGTCCATCAGGGGTGCTCCCCCCAAGTGCTAAAAAAAAATATATTTTTTCTGTGTTTGTGAATTGTGTGCGCAGTACCCGCACGTGCATCAACAAAGTAGTGCCAAGCGTGTGCCTGTGTCATAAGTAAAGGGCCAGCTGGCTTGACCGTTAAAGGGTGCTGTAACCCCCAAAGTACACTCCAAACCAAATAAAAAAATATTTTCTGTGTTTGTGAATTGTGTGCGCAGTAGCCGCACGTGCATCAACAAAGTAGTGCCAAGCGTGCGCCTGTGTCATAAGTAAAGGGCCAGCTGGCTTGACCGTTAAAGGGTGCTGTAACCCCCAAAGTACACTCCAAACCAAATAAAAAAATATTTTCTGTGTTTGTGAATTGTGTGCGCAGTAGCCGCACGTGCATCAACAAAGTAGTGCCAAGCGTGCGCCTGTGTCATAAGAAAAGGGCCGGATGGCTTGACCGTTAAGGGTGCTGTAACCCCCAAAGTACACTGCAAACCAAATAAAAAAATATTTTCTGTGTTTGGGAACTGTGTGCGCAGTAGCCGCACGTGCATCAACAAAGTAGTGCCAAGCGTGCGCCTGTGTCATAAGTAAAGGGCCGGCTGGCTTGACCGTTAAAGGGTGCTGTAACCCCCAAAGTACACTCCAAACCAAATAAAAAAATATTTTCTGTGTTTGTGAATTGTGTGCGCAGTAGCCGCATGTGCATCAACAAAGTAGTGCCAAGTGTGCGCCTGTGTCATAAGTAAAGGGCCGGCTGGCTTGACTGTTAAAGGGTGCTGTAACACCCAAAGTACACTCCAAACAAAATAAAAAAATATTTTCTGTGTTTGTGAATTGTGTGCACTGTGGCTGCACGTGCATCAACAAAGGAGCAGCGCCAAGCGTGCGCCTGTGTCCCATAAGAAAAGAGCCGGCTGGCTCATTTCTTAAAGGGTGGTGTAACCCACAAAGTGCACTACTCCAGCAAAAATAAAAAAATATTTTCTGTGTTTGTGTGCGCCTTAGCTGCACGTATATATCAAAATAACATAAATGGAGGACCAAACTTTCTCCGATAAAAATAAAATAGGGAAAGATCAAGAACCACTTCCTCCTAGTGCTGTTGCTGCTGCTGGGAGTTGTTTATCATCCCAGAGAGGAAGTAGGAACACCACTTCTTTTACTAAACAATTGACCCTCCAACAGTCCCTAGCGATGAGGATGAAGTACGACAGCAGTCATCCTGAAGCAAAACGTATAACTGAGGCCTTGACTGATATGTTGGTGTTAGACGTGCATCCGGTATCCGCCATTTGTGCTGTGGGATTTAGACAATTGATGGAGGTAGTGTGTCCCCGGTTCCAAATCCCATCTAGATTCCACCTGCATCCTCAATGCAGCAGCGACAAGCGTGCGTCTGTCTGTTAAAGGGTGGTGTAACCCTCAAAGTGCGCTCCACAAACAATAAAAAAATTCTTCTTTTTTTTTCTGTCTTTGTGAAATATGTGGGCTGTAGCCGCACCTGCATCCTTAAAGCAGCAGCGACAAGCGTGTGTCTGTCTGTTAAAGGGTGGTGTAACCCTCAAAGTGCGCTCCACAAACAATAAAAAAATTCTTCTTTTTTTTTCTGTCTTTGTGAAATGTGAGCTGTAGCCGCACATGCATCCTTAAAGCAGCAGCGACAAGCGTGCCTCTGTCTTTTAAAGGGTGGTGTAACCCTCAAAGTGCTCCAAAAAATAAAAAACTATTTTTTTTATGTGTTTGTGACTTGTGTGCGATGTAGCCGCACGTGCATCAACACAGTAGCAGCGCCAAGCGTGCGCCTGTGTCATAAGTCAAGGGCCGGTTTGGACATCTGGTCCGGACTGAAGGACGTTCCAACAATTTCTGACAAGTCTACTGTCACTGCATATGATTCCCTCCTCAAAGCAGCAGCGACAAGTGTGCATCTGTCTATTAAAGGGTGGTGTAACCCTCAAAGTGCGCTCCACAAACAATAAAAAAATTCTTCTTTTTTTTTCTGTCTTCGTGAAATGTGTGGGCTGTAGCCGCACCTGCATCCTTAAAGCAGCAGCAACAAGCATGCGTCTGTCTGTTAAAGGATTACATCAGTGACAGCATCCAAGTAGGCATGTCAGACAGTCCGTACCTGTACTGGCAGGAAAAAGAAGCAATTTGGAGGTCCCTGTACAAACTGGCTCTATTTTACCTGAGTTGCTCCCCCTCCAGTGTGTACTCCAAAAGAGTGTTTAGTGCAGCTGGGAACCTTGTCAGCGAAAGGCGTGTTGCATCCACAAAATGTGGAGAAGATGATGTTCATAAAATGAATTATCAACTCTTCCAGGGAGACCAGCCTCCAGAACATACAGAGGGACCTGTGGTGGTGGATTCCAGCGGGGATGAATTAATACTCTGTGAGGATGAGGATGTACACAACACTGAAGAGGGTGAGGAATCGGTGGATGAGGAGGATGAGGACGACATCTTGCCTCCGTAGAGCCAGTTTGTGCAGGGACAGATTAATTGCCAGCTTGTTTTGTGGGGCAGACCCTGGCCCTGAAATGTTTGGTTTGTTAAAGTGTGCATGTCCTGTTTATACAACATAAGGGTTGGTGGGAGGGCCCAAGGACAATTCCATCTTGCACCTCTTTTTTTTCTTTGAATTATGTACTGTTTGGGGCCTAGTTTTTCAAAATGCCATCCTGTCTGCCACTGCAGTGTCACTCCTAGATGGGCCACGTGTTTGTGCCGCCCACTCGTATCTCTTAGCATAGTCATCCAGCTACCTCGGTGCAACCTTTTGGATATAAAAACACTATTGTGAGGTGTGACGTGTTCAGAATAGACTGGAAATGAGTGGAAATTAAGGTTATTGAGGTTAATAATAGCATAGGAGCAGAAAAACACACAAATTCTGTGATTTTAGCTGTTTTTATGCTTTTTTAAAAAAAAATACAGATCCAAAACACAAAACCCAGAACCCAAAACACGGAAGGGTGGTTTTGGCAAAACCAACCCAGATCCAAAACACGAAGAAAGATCCTGATCCATAACCAATACACAAAACACGAAAAGTGGCCAGTGCACACCCCTAGTTTGTATATTACTACAGAAATTCACACTGAATCCTGATTACTTGTAAACGAAACAATGAGGTTTATTTCAATGTTACAAAAATGTAAAAATGTAAATTGTATCAAAACTGACTCAATGATACATTATTAATAAAAACAATATTATGGTGTTTAAATGTTCAGCCGGCTGTAATATGTGGACATAAATAATAGAAAAGGCACAAGGGACAAACGTAGGAAGGGGTGAGTGATAGGTGGTGAGATATCACTGGACTACTGACAAACTATGTGCAGTGGGGGGAAGGGAGGGGGAAACCAGGGATCAGGAATCGGGGGACAGAGTTTGAAATGTTCAGTTGATATATCAGTGAACACGTGAACAAGATGCACATGCACAGTAGAGTATGTCAGAGCTCAAGCCTCCTGCAGAGCTCTGGAAGGTCCTGGAGACCTCTAACTCAGTTACCTGGTAGCATTGAGGATGGAGGCAGTGCAGGAGTGCTCCTCATCCAAAAATACCAATGTGTACATTTGTGCTTCCTGAAAATGTTATTGGGAGGCTGGAGTTCACATCTAGAACTCCGGTATGTTACTGGAAATTTGTAATCTCTAGCAACCCAATTCCATTCTTAATTCCCACCCATACACACACTCACACACACAGCCAACCTCTGGGTCCATTTTATCAGAGGCAAATTTATCTTACTGTATATTTGATGAGTATAGGAGCAAACTCAAGATATCACGCAAACCCTTGACATTTCCTTCAACAGAGAAACTGGAAAACAATGATTATATATTATATGGATGAGGAATAAGGAGGCTGAAATATACTCCTGTGAGGATGACTATTGTATTGTATTCACAGAGTCACCATGATCATGATTTTATTCATATTTTACACTGAATTTTTGTCAATGGCTTTTTGACAAAGGGATCACAGTTGGCAGTAACCACAGCACTAAAAGCCTCACAATTTGGTAATCTATTATAACTGGATGTATAGGTAATGTTGGCATGGAAATTTAAGTGAAAGATATCACCAATTTGGGGGCAATGCTCAAAAAATAAGTTCTGAACTAGTGTTCAATATATTTTTTCATTAAAAAACAAACTGAAAGAATTTCTCATGAAAGAATGGTGTTGCTGCCCTCTAATTGAGTTCCAGATGGTTATACAATCTATGCCAAGACACACTAAAGATAAAATGGCCCAATGCCCTTTTAATATATTTTATGTGTTATAAATGCTAATTACCCACTCCCATCATCATTTCTTTATAAAAAAAAATGCTTTATCTCATACATTGATGCAGAATAGAAAATATTTCCACCATATCAACATACTGTACTTTCAGGAATGTTGTCATATTGTAGTTAACTTCTGAGAAACTAACCCAACACTGAATGCACTTCAGCACACACTGGCACAAGTTTTAATATGTAGCTTCAATATGTAACAATCCTAGCTCCTGTTAGTACATAGGACAATTAATTTAAATAATCTTCTTTGGATGCTAATTTTACCTTCATAATGTTTTAATTCCTGAATTATTTTCTTATCTTCTTTCATCAGTTTAATAGGTCAAAACTCTAGAAAACACATAAATTGGAATATGTGTATATTTCTGTATCTCTAATTCTACTTTTGAACGGATGATGCTTAGTGATAAAACCATAAAAATCAAACATTTATAACCAAATTTCCTGTTCTTACCTAAAATGGAATAAGCAAATAACTATTTCTGCATGTATTTCTATATGACAGTCTTTAGCAGTGGTGGGCTGGGCCGGGGGGCAGGGTGCCATCTGCGCCCCGGGCCGGTACAATTCTGGTGTGTCAGGGCCGGCATGCAGAGGATGCGACGCTTCGGCTCCAGTGCTGCTGCCCAGAGAGAGAGAGCCAATTCAAGTAACATGGGCTAACACAAAATGGCTGCCCCCATGTCAGGCTACAAAAGATGGCCGCTGTTGACCAATGGGGAGCCAGGTTTCCCTACCCACAATTCCAAGAGGCTGGAGAATGAAAAAGGGGGCATGGCCTATCGGGGGAGTGGGAAGAGCCTAAAGAGGAGCTGCAGAGATGAGGAGTGCCTGCTTCCTGTCTTCTACACCCATACCAGGTAAGTGAAGGGTGTCACAGTGGCATAAACTTTGTGTTGTTTTGTTATTTAAAATATGTGTGTGCTGACTAAGTGTGACTGTATGTATGTGTGCTGACTAAGTGTGACTGTGTGTGTGTGCTGACTAAGTGTGACTGTGTGCATGCTAAGTGTGACTGTATGTGTGTGTGTCTGCTGACTAAGTGTGACTGTGTGAGTGACTGTGTGTGTGCGTGTGCTGACTAAGGGTCTCATTCAGTCCGGCTCGCAAGTGCTTGAGCGCTCGCAAGTGAGTCAATGTTGTGCCCTGTGCACGTGCAGTGGCCACACTGCACGTGCGCAAGCCCCGGAGTGAGAGAGAGATTCTCTCGCTCCGGGGCTCACTACAAACGGTGCGGCTGTCGATGGTGTTCGACAGCTCGCCCCGTTTGTTAGGCGGGCCAGGGGGGTGGCTGGCCAAATGGAGGCGTTCCCATGCGAACGCCTGCTGTTTGAGGGCGGCCCCACTGACATCACGAGTGATGTCAGTGGAGAGCTTATGGCTCTGTTAGCGCCGAAAGCTCTCTGGGGCTTGCGGCAGACGAAACCCTACCTCAAGGGTCTCGTCGCAAGCCCCAATGGTCGCGATGGTCGAGAGCATCGCGACCATCTCCTGGTCACTCGCTAAAGCTGTGGGTAGCAACCCATAGCTTAGCGAGCGGCCAGGAGGTCATTCTGAGTGAGCGCTCGCATTTTGTGAGGGGCTCTGAATGAGGTCCTAAGTGTGACTGTGTGTATGTGTGTGTTGACTAAGTGTGACTGTATGTGTGCTAAGTGTGACTGTATGTGTGTGTGCTGACTAAGTGTGACTGTGTGCTGATTAAGTGTGACTGTGTGTGTGTGTGCTAAGTGTGACTGTGTGTGTGTATATAGCTCATAGCATACTTCACACCACAGCACACTGCCCACCTCACCCTGCTCTGCTCTGGTAAACGCGGTTGCTGCGCTCCCTTCCCTGGGCCCTTCCCCAATCTTTCTCCTTGGTGGTACTGGCATTTTGAATTCAGCGCCGGCTGTGAGCAAATGACAGCTCGCGGACTGTCATCCAATTGAGTGGCCACGTGGCCGCTCCTGATTGGCTGCCGGTCCGTTAACCGTGATTGGCTCATGGCCGGAGCCAAATTTAAACATACAGCTGCTTGGTGACCGGCGCTGAGACAGTGATAGTCCCAGCCCCGGCCTCCCCTGATTGGCTGCTGCTCCGCGAGCCATGATTGATTCGTTGTCGGAGATAAATTTAAACAAGCAGAGAGAGCAGCCGCTTGTTGACCTGCACTGGGACAGTCCCAGTGCCGGACGGGTGCCGAAGTGAAGTAACGGCATGACATACCATTTCATACCTGCACACTTCAAGCAATGTGTATATATATAATTTTTTTTTTTCTTGTCAGAAGGTGAAAAGCAAGCACCTTATAGTGTAATATATTCAATGTCATTGAAGTAAATAAAGGTAATTATGATGTGTACCATATAGGTTCAAAAAATCAGGCAAGTAGTAGTTTACTGTGGTACACACCCCCAACATTACTGTCATGCCCATTTTTAAAATTGCACTCGCCGGTAGAAAAGCAGGGCCACTTGCTCTGGTTTGCCCCCCAGGCTGAAAGTTGCCAGCCAGCCCCTGGTCTTTAGGGTTTCTTTATCAAGTAGGGTTTTCTAAATTAACTGGAAATTAATATAAAATGTAAAACAAAAAGTGTGTTTTGCATTTAATATTATTGTTGCTTTAAAGACGCAGAAAATCAGTGTTTTTGAAAAACACAGTTTGATAAATAAATCTCTTTTAAAATTAATCTCAAAGTTAGGTTTGTCCATGTGCACAGCTGCTGATTTTTCCCTTTACTCCAAACTCCAGTCCCTAAAAATGGTTTATTGATATTACATTACAATACATCACATTGCACGATGTGTTCAATTTGTTGTCCCTCATTAGAAATATACACTTCAATGCACTGTGCAAAATTTCAATGAACATGGTACATTAACACAGCATTTCCATCAATCTTTATACATGCTACCTTGATGTGTTGCCTCAGATGGTTTGTGTCTCTGATTTTCACTAATACACTTGTGCCATCAGCATACCGCAGAAGAAGTAATCAAGGTAGTCAGATCTTCAATCTGCAAAAATATTAGATAATATAATTCAGCATGCGTCCAGACTTTATGGACACCCCCTCACCCTTTATATTATATCTGTCTATCTATCTATCTATCTATCTATCTATCTATCTATCTATCTATCTATCTGTCATTATTAATATTAACTTTTAGTTATAAAAGGGCTACAAAGTTTACGGAGCACCACAGAGGCTAAATATAAAGTAGCAACAGTATGAAATCATAAATACAATACACAATGGCAAACCGTCATGGCGTGCTGGATCCTGGCATCTACCTATTGGGTCTTGCAGTGCTGGTGGTCCATAGGGCAGCAGGTGGGTGATTCCCGGTGTCCACTGCTACAATGTTCAGCAGCTCCCCTGCTGTGCAGCCGGCCGGGACATGCTGTGTGTGGTTCCGACGGATTGTTTCCTCTCCTTCCAGTGAGCAGCTGTGGCTCTCATATAGCCGCATGGGCCACTCAGTAATACTCTTAAAGGACCAGGCACACCGGGGAATGACATTGCTTAGGCACCAAACTCTAGCCTCCTCCTATATAAGGAGGTTCCAGAGTACACTCTGGTGCCAGAGTATAGGCTTCCAACCTCACTCCAGCATTGCTCTATCTGTGATTGTTCCTGCTCGTTCCTGACCTTTGCTTGTCCGTGACCCGATTCCGTCTCCTCTCTGGTACTGTGATTTGTATTCTGGTTCTGACATTGGCTTCATTCCTGACCTTGATATTGTCTGATTCCTGGTACCATCTTGTCCGGCTGGTTCTGACCCGGCTTGTTGACTACATTTACATGCCTCCTTCATACACCTCTGCATCCAGAGTACACCAGCACCTGTATTAGGGAACCAAGTCTGAGGGCCGCGACCTGCATGTCATACACAGCTAAGTCCAAACCTCCTTGCTGGGGTCCCTGGAGAATACCGCCAGCACGTTAGACTCCGCACCTCAGTACAAGGTCTCATTAATCACGAAATACAGGCCAGTATCTACTACTTATCCATGAGATGTGACACAGACCATAGCTAGCATAAGTACAAAACATTAAAACCACACCACAACAGACTAGACAGGACATATTGACAGGGATAAGGTTAGATAATCTCACTGAAGCTGGCAGGAGTAAGCAGAGGCAAGTCAATTCAGTACTCAGTGATCCTTTATTAAAAAACAGTCACTGAAGATGAAGAGACAAGGGAGTGGGGCCTGGTGACATGGCTTGTGCTAAGGAAGAACAAGAGGGTAGAGGACCTTGCCCATAAGAGCATATGTGCTAAGGGAAAGTGTTGAACAGTTGGAGGATAAATTGGGAAGGATATATAGTGGATGTGTAGCAGTGACTATAAATATGCGTGTGTGAGTGAAATGACACAGCTACTCTATGTCTGCTTTTGGTAGTGTGACTTGAAATATTGCATATAGTACATATAGTTTTGCATGATATAACTGTCTTGGAAATTTAGGATGCTTAAATGTGGAACACCCTGCTTTATTTTTATTGTTAATCTTCTATAAATCATCTTATATAAACAGATTCATAAAAACTAATTTAAAAAGCACTGGTTGCGAGCATGCACATGACGCAATCAGGGCATACATTCAAGTTTTCATCAGATTCAAATTCATAATTTTGCTGAAGATGCAAACATTCTATAAATTACAGTGCAGTAACACTGAATAAATCAAAAACAGCTATTGAAAGACAAGTGCAATCAGTGGTTGGATGAGCAATTTCTAAAACTTCATGTTCACAAAATAATTTCTCTAGAACAAGTGTAGGGAACCTTTTTTCTGCTGTGGGCCATTTTGATATATACAACATTATTCGAGGGCTGGGTGTATGCTGCGCCCCCCTCCGTGTGATGTCATACAGGGGTGGGGTCACAAATGCCGGTGATTACAGCAATGTCTGGAGCATCCTGAGGATGCTTCAGGATCAGTAAGGCCAACAGGGTGACTGTCTGAAGCATCCTAAGAACGCTGCAGGTGGCACTACTGCATAGATTCTGGCTGCAGGGTGACATTCTAGGCACCCTGCTAGCCAGATGAGGCTAGCAGAAAATAGCTCCAAGGACCAGACCAAATGATTCCACGGGCCTTATTCGGCCCCCGGGCCTGAGGTTCCCTATCCCTGCTCTAGATAATCCCCATCTCATTAGCTGTGGCCAGAATGTCTGAATTTTAAAATTAATTTTCCTTTAATTCTATTTTCTACACAAAGCTGAAATATGATAACTAGAAGTATGTCTTATCTTAAATCCTCAAACATTTACAAAGTTGTAAATAGAGTAAATATGTTTAACCTACTCTCAGCAAAGTTAGCATAATGCATAGAACCCCTAATTTTATATTCAAGATCAGGGACCAAGCTCAGCTTATTCCCTATTGAGTTTTTATACTCAGCAGCTGCTTTGAATTAAAAGAAATTAAATGGCTAATTGTTTTTCGAGGCCTTGGCATCCCAATGAGATCAAACAAATGCAGATGAGATGCTAAATATAAAAGTAATTTGCAATGATTTAGGTGATACCTTATAATGTTTATCACTTCATCCCTCTCAACAGATGTTTGTGTAATGCCTACTTTTCTCACAAACCCTTCTAAGGAGCCATTAATAAATTGAAACTAATAACGCTAAATAATTGTATGAACCAGTAATACATGAGTAGACATATGATATATAAAAAGCGTGAGAAAGGAAGTATTCATATACTATGTAGTATATGATAGTCAGTGGGCTATACAGGAGCAGGATTCTCTCACATTTTGATCACCTACTGGCTAGTTACATAATATTCATGCTATATCACCTCTTTACTTTAAATATTAATGTAATGCACAAAATTGCTCTACCCCTGGTGTAGTAATATCCACAGCAAACCTAATACTTAATAGAGGACATGCAATCAGCATACCCAATGCCACTCCCCAAATACTCTGGATTGCATTTCAAGGTGCAGGCCTACCCTCATCTTTTGAAAGATGCGTCCGTAATCACGAAAATTGCCCTGACTTGTGAGGAGGTGGTGAAAAATCTTTAGAGACATATTGTGTAAAATTACACACGCCAGTTCCATCTTATACCACTTTAGTAACCTTTTCAATAAAATATTGTTTGATTTTTCTCAAGAATTACTGCTTGGTTTAACATTGTAATTTTGGGCTTAAATTAGTAATGAGTGTAAGGGGACATAGTTTCTTTATTATAGTACATGAAACAATTTTGTGTGCATAAAATATATATTATTATATTTCCCAGAGCACATTACAAAATTCACTTCTACAAGTGGTACCATTAAATTTGGAAAAATATTAAAACTGCGAACTGGGGAAAGTATAAGGTCCTTTTAGGTGGGCGGGTGCCCTCTGCACTGCAAGATAAACCAATGAGTGTGCCCTCTGCACTGCAAGATAAACCAATGAGTGTGTCCTCTGCACTGCAAGATAAAACAATGAGACTGCACCCCTTTATCAAGTTAAGGGGGATAACTTTCATTTATCCCTCTTATATTAAAAACACACATTTGCTTACCCCTTCATCAGGGTACTTGAACTCACTCAAGAATTGTTGTCAGACACCATACTGTACAATGAGCTATTTGATCCTTTGTAGTAAGCCTTATAATTCTAACCATAACTAAGGTAGTTGTAATTCTTAGCTTAGGGTGGGTACACACTTGCACGATATCGGCCCAATTTGCCCAATTTCGGCAAATCGGAATGACAAATCGGGCATACAGTATCATGCAGTGTGTATGACCGACTGTGGGTCACATGCAGTATAGTGTTATTGGCCATGCTGCATGGCGAATCACACGATATCGCATGCGAGGCTGTGCAGTTTAATGAAGGATGGAATGATTGCTTATTCTGTAATTCATTAAATCTTCCTAGTGTGTACCAGTAATCTTGCGAAGGATAAGATTGCCGGTTGTGCAAATATGTACCTGACATTATACCACTAAGCAGGGGCATTTCTAGAGAGGAGGGGGCCCATGTGGCCAACGCTGCACTTATAGACTCTCAGCACTAGAGTGTGCCCAGAGTCTATAGCGCATGCGCAGGTCACCGAGAAAATGGCAGCGGGGACATTTTCCCTGTACTCCGCATGTGTAAACGATGGGAAAATGTCCATGGGAGCCATTTTCCAGCTGTTTTTTACAGCTAAGACACTGGTGCCGACGTGGGACTCCAGAGAGATAAGTATAATATGAGTGCAGGGTGTGCAGTACCCCGCACACCCTGCACCAGGGGTGTATCTATAATGGGTGCAGGGTGTGCAGTGCACATGGGCCCCCAGGTCCAGAGGGGCCTGCACTGCAAATCCTGCACCCATACTTTGTCACACTTACCTCTCCAAAGTCCTGCGTAGCGCTGTTCAAATTCCAGAAAATGGCTGCCGCGCCATTTCCCCAGCGATCTGCGCATGCCCAATAGACCCTGGGCACACTCTAGTGCCCAGAGTCTATTGATTCTGCAGTGTCCGACCAGCCATGTCAGTCAGCTGCCGGACACCGGAGTGAGAGGAGGGGCTATGACGAAGGATGAACACGGGTCTCCTCTCTAAAGAAGCACCTGCAGGGTTGTCTTAATAGCAGTGTGGGCCCTGGGCAAAGCAATGCACTGGAGCCCCTACCCACCCATTCATGGGAAAAAATTTAAATGGTCAATAAAACTAAACCCTCCTGCATGCCCATCAGACCTCCCACACATGTAGAGAGACTGGTCTGAAGCCATTGGATGAAGTGAAACTGGGACTGAGGTGAGTACTCGTCCCCGGGGGGGATGGGGTGGGGGAGGTTAGATCAGAATACAGTGCATCGGTGGCCGGCTTATAAAAATATCATAAATTTACCAACTGGCTGCAGCTGCAGGGGGTGGGTTGGCCTACAAGTCTCAGGCCCTTGGGCAACTGCCCAACAAGCCCAATGGAAGAGATTGCCCCTGCCCTGCACTCATTATATATATGCCCCTGCAGCTAAGCAAATATGTGTAGTGTGCAGATTCAGAAAAGTAGGAGGTACTGACTCAGCCCTTGCTACTCCCTCTACTAGCCTGCAGCTGCACACTACTTAGATCTGCTTATCTGCAGAGGTCTAAGCAATTTCCAATATATGTTTCAGTGAATATGCAGAACATGAAGTTCAGAAGAGTATACAACAAGCCTCAAATTCACCTTATCACATGTCAAGGTTATACGTATAAGCTCTGTGTTTGAAAATTGGCCTGGGCATCACAACATCTATAGACAAAAAGCAACAGATCATCTATACAGATACTATAACGTGCTATTACTGTTGGCAATATGCTCCACCTCTGATAATTGGCCTTATAAATGGCCTCCATTCATAATCCAATCAATTAGTTTTCTGTATTGAGTATACTGGAACATTACCAACCATGTTCTTTGTAGCCTGCCAACAAAGCTTTTAAATGTTAAAATACCTGTCTCTTTTATATCATCCCAAATTACATTATCACCAGATTCCCCTTTATCTTCATAATGATTTATTAATCCAATAGTGGAAACACAGATGTCACATGCAGGAGGGGGCGTTCATTAAAGATAGTCCACTTTGGACACAGAACTCTGATTAATTTCCTAACTCTGGCATCAACACTCGATCATACTGAATATTGCAGTTGTGTTATCAGTTATATGGCACTACTGGGAAAGTAATAACTGTTTAATATAGCTACAAGCAAAACAACTTCTTATAACCAATGCAATTCTTGTAAATCTTTTAGTGATTGAGGATGTGGAACCATGGGTGTATTTATTTCTTTAGCAAACACTGCATATGCCTAGGACAGGATTGGCCAGCTGGTACTGTACAAATGGGGTAGGGGGGGTAAGGTGTGCTCTCCCTGCTAGTGGTGGTGATGGTGATGACTTGTGTGTATTTGTGAGTGGTGTTAATTGGAATGTTTCTTCTTGTGGTGGTTGTGTTTTGGGGGTGAGAAGGATGGTGTGATTGGGTATGGAGTGTAGTATGGAGTAATGTGAAAAGGGGAATGAGATAAGGTCAAAATGAGTCCAGCGAGACACAGTAGTTTGGGGCAAAATCTTTTATTGAGTAGTCACAATGCTGCTCTGTTGAGATCCTGGGCAGATGGGTGGGGTTCAGTGATGAGTGGTGATGAGACTGGGGAGGTAGGTGGACCCTCCTTCCCGTGTGGTTCAGTGACCTTGCACATCACCCCAGCTGGACCTATGGTCTAGGAAGTCTTGGGGGGTGGGGGGATGTGCAGAGTGGGTTGGAACACCTGTGCAGCGTCCTGTGTGTTGGTGCAAGTCTTGGCAGTACTAACCTACTGGTAGGTTTTTGTTATGGTGATGTAAGTCGACGTTGCGGCCGTTGCAGATAGGTTGGAAGCTGCAGGTTTTTTGGTGTTGCTGGTGTGCTACAAGTGCATGGCTGTTCTGATTGGTCTGCAGAGGTCAGCAACCGGAGTGTGCAGCTGAGGTTGGCTCTTGGTCATGCCGCTGGTGGTGCGGAGCCAGAGGTGTGGATGGTTGGGCCGCTGGGAGGCTGGGTCGCAGCGTGTGCGCTGGGACCACCCCTGGGAGGGGGGGTGGTCTGCCCGGGATAATGTTTTGAAAAAAGCTGGGGGGAGGGGGGATATGGAAGGTGTGACCTTGATGGAGCTGGTCACTGGCAATGTTGGCTGTGTGGACTTGCGGCCGGATGTGCGGGGTGCTCTCTGCACTGACAGTCCCTTGTGGAAATGGGGATCTACAGTGGAGACAACCCTGGCCAGGAGTCAGTTGTTGATCACGCCTGGGAGGGGGGGGAAGGGAGAGAGGCTGGTACGGGGTAGAGCCGGTCACTGGAGGTGTGACCAGTGGGCAGGTGGGCTGAGAGCTTTCTGCACTGGCAGTCCCTGATGGGGATGGGGATCTTCAGTGGAGGTCAGCCTGTATCGGTGTTAGGTTTGATGTGAGAGTCTCCAACGCGTTTTGGCACTGGTGCCTTCTTCAAGGAGTACTGTACATATGACTTTATATAAGTTTTATTTGTGAACCATGTTTTTTTTAGTAAAATACAAGGTTGCAAAGACAAAATACTAACTATTTTACACAGTATAATGTAGGGGCTTGAGCATATGGCCAGTATGTATAACTATATCTGGAATAAGAGTAGCTCTCCAGCTGCCAGAATGGAAGATATCAGGAGTAACCATGGTCTATTCAAGTAGGAGTGGAGAACAATTACAGGAGATTATGACAATAAACAGATACTCAAGCAGAAATGTAGTCAAAGAAAATTCACAATAATACATATGAAATAATGCCAGAATGTGCAAGGCAAAGCCAAAGCTGCAAACACAATAATCAGTTAAGGGAAACAGGAAACTGCTGCAATTAAATAGCCCAGTGCTTGCTCTGCAAATTGTCCACTGAATAAAGTCAGGATCCAATACACACTCTCATTTAAAGAACAGTAAGATATTAAAAAGCCACATCCTCTCCTGTCACCCAACCACATGAATGTATTTGATATGTACATATCAGAGAATGCACAAATGTATTGTACATGTCTATACATGTGCAATTATATTATCAGTCTGTAATATAAGCACATGTGAATGTACAACATTCTGAGATTTCTGGGCTTTATAAAGCCTAAGCTCAGCACTCAACTCTTTCTCTCATCATACCATTGATAATGGGCAATGCTATCTATCTCTTTCACTAACAACAGGGAAGAGGTGTAGCTGCTGTATGGGAATGTCCCAGTAGACTCAACACAGCCAGGGGTGCCGAGAGGGGGGGGGAGTGGGTACAGATTACCCGGGCCTGGGCTTCCTGAGGGGCCCGGCGGGGGCCCGGGTCCGGTGCCACCCCCCCCTCACAGCAGCCCAGCACACAGCGTGTGCTGAGCTGCATTTGGAGACTGCTTGTGGCTGCTGCCTCCCCTATTAGGCCATGCCCCCTATTACCAGGGCCCACCACGGCTCTTGGCAGGCCTGAACACAGCTATAACTCCTCCAAGCATCAGTGAGGAGAGACATAGCTGGCCGGCACATGAGTTCTGCTGCCCTGCAGCAGCACACTGCAAAGAAATTACAAGCCATCCACGGGGCTCAGGAGGTGAGTGTCCAGACATTTACAACATAACTGGGTGCAGGGGGAGGTCAGGCCCCAGAGATGGCCCAGGCCCCATAGCAGTCTCACCCCCCTGCACCCACTAAAGATATGCTCCTGCCTCCCCTCCCAGCCAAATCCTCCCCTCCCCATAGCCTAACCCTAACCTTTCCATCTGCAGCACAACCCTAATGTTGACATTCTGACAATGTCAACATTTCACCTGTCGATATTCTGAAAATGTCGACACATCGTCTGTCAACATTTTAACAATGTCAGCATAATAACTGTCAACATTTTAGTGTCAATTCATTATGAATCTAGGCTAAGGGAACCCACTTTTGTTCCCTTTACCTTAGTGATGATTGGCTAATAATCCGTCAACTCTTAGCCAATAAGTGGCCATTGTCATAGTAACTGGCCTCTGATTGGCTAAAATCAGCTTAAGTGTAGGAAACCTTGTGGGTTTCCTGTCATTCAGCTAGCGCTATACTATACATTGTAGTGGTTCTGTGTGTAGACTGTAAAGAATGGGTTAAAAATAAAAATAAAAATTGGCATGGGACCCCCCAAAAAAGGCATAACCAGCCTCTGACCTCTGAGCCCGTTCTGTTACTGGAAATTCAGGGTAAAAATGGCTTGGGGTTCACCAGTATATCCAGTAGCCAGCACCGGGCTTGACCAGCCATGGGGCTTACACTACAGCAGGGAAACACACAGTGTGGGGTCCCCTTGCCATAATGTAAACCAGCCCCAAACTGGTCAGCTCAGGGCTTGCAATCCATCTTGAGGATCAGCAAGCCCTGAGCTGAAAGCCCACAGCTATTCCCCGAGACCCCTGTTGGCAGTTGGTTCAAGGGTATGGTATAAAGGTTAGAAATAAAATTGTTCTTTAGAGTTGGACTAGAGGTTCCAGCAAGGCCAAAAGTGTCAGCAGGCCGGTGACACCTGTAACCCCACTTTAAAGAAGATTTTAAAAGAGACATACACCAAATGATGTATTCCTTTATTACACATTTACGTACAATCACACTACATACTTACCTTCTCACTGGAGGAGACCATTCCCCTTCTCTAGGTAGAATCCAAAGTTTTCTTAAAATAAAAAAAACAGAATTCCTGATCCCAAACATGCAGTATTGCACACCAAATGAAAGGGCCCACAAGATTATGTATACTATAGCCATGATTGGTTAAGAGTCAGACTGCTCTTAGCCACTCAGCAGGCACTTTATATTCCAATCATGGCTATAATGCAGGAAACCTTGTGGGTTCTATCATTCGGTGCGCTAAACTGCATACAGTATAGCACATCCATTTAGGAAAGGGGAATTAATTTTTTTATTTTGAAGTCAACACCTTGAAATATTTGTCATGTTCCCCAAACCCTTCCTGGACAATTTTTGCAATGTGGCAGGGCACTTTATCCTGCTGAAAGAGGCCACTGCCCTCAAGGAATATTGTTGCCATAGAGGTGTGTACTTGGTCTGCAACAATGTTTAGGTAGATGGTACAAGTAACATCCACATGAATGACATATCCCAGAAGTACATTGCCCTGAGCATCACATTGACTTTGTCGGCTTGCCTTCTTCCCATAGTGCATCCTGGTGCCATATCTTCCCCAGGTAAAAATCCCACACACGCTTGGCTGTCCACATGATGCAAAAGAAAACATAATTCATCAGACCAGGCCACCTTCTTCCATTGCTCCATGGATCAGTACTCATGTGCCCATTGAAGGTACTTTTGGTGGTGGACAGGGGTCAGCATGGGTACACTAACTGGTTGTGGCTAAACAAATTGTAATGCACTGTATTTTGACACATTTCTAACATAGCCAGCATTAGCTTTATCAGCAATTTGTGCTACATTTGCTCCTTTATGGGTTAGGACCAGATGGGCTAGCCTTTGCTACCCACTCACATCAATGAGCCTTGGGCACCCATGACACTGTCACCAGTTCACCGGTTTTCCTTCCTTGAACCACTTTTTGTAGGTACTAACCACTGCTTACCAGGAACACCCCACAAGACCTGATGTTTTTAAGATGCTCTGCCCATTCATCTACCCATCACAATTTGGCCCTTGTCAAAGTTGCTCAGATCCTTACACTTGCTCATTTATCTGGATTCCAACACATCAACTTCCAGAACTGAGTGTTCACTTGCTGCCTAATATATCCTGCCCCTTACAAGTGCCATTGTAATGAGGTAATCAATGTTATTCACTTCATTTGTCAGTGGTTTTTGTGGTATGGCTGATCTCATCCCCTTTTTTCCAAATGACTTAGATATAAGGCTCTTTGCAAAGATAGTCTTATTTTTTAGTAGTCTAATTAAGTCTCCCAAAATTTGTTCTGCTCTCCACAATCATACCAGCACTGGTCTATTTCCTATATCCTAAAGCTTCTGGTTGTCAGCAGTAATATTACTAATTAAATATTACAAAACACTTCTATGACAGTCAGATTATAAAATTGAGATCTATTTATTAATGCTATTCTATATTTGGAAATTTCTTTAACAGAATTTGCCTCATAGAAAACTTGGAAGCTCTTGAATGAGGCTTTTACAGTGTGTGGTGCCCTTGTACGTATTGCAACTTCACCCAACCTTATTGATCATTGACACTTTTTTCTCTTTCTTTTTCAATAAACTTCCTAATGATTATTATTCACAGTTAACCTTTATCTTAACTCTAAATACTTATCTAAAAATAATGACATTGGACAACAATATTTGGGATCAAATTAAGGACAGATTTATTTTGACATCATCCAATTTTAATTTGTTCATTAAAGTTTCTTGAATTATTAAATTAGTTAAAGTTAGTATGGTGTTGGACAACAACATCATGGGTAAAATAGAACAATAGCATGCATGTAAATCATTTGCTGGTGTTCAACTCTCCTGAAAAACCATGCGCATATGATATGTGTTATTTCTTGGCAGGGACTGTTTGGTCGATAATTTAATAAAGGAGAACATACACATCCAAATATCTAACTAATTAACAAAAAACATTTTTTTTCACCAAAGCAAGGCAACTACGCCACTACAATGCCACCACACTCTAAACCAACTCTAAAATGCCTGAAAAAAGAGCTTCCTTTCCATGTCTTCAACTACATACATACTCCATCTCCCTCAGGCTACTTTATTAATGAAAACATTTGTTTCCTGATGTTCTATGTTGAAACTTGAACTGCCACGTGTTTGTGCCGCCCACTGCTGCCTCTTAGCTTAGTCAGCCAGCTAGCTTGGTGCAACTTTTTGGCCTAAACTGGATTAAAACAAAATTGTGAGCTGTGAGGTGCTCCAAACTAATTGAAAACGAGTAGAAATTAAAGTTATTGAGGTTAATGATACTGTAGGATCAAAAACAAGCCCAATTTATGTGATTTTAGCAGTTTTTATCAATGTAAAAAAAAAATACAGATCCAAAACCAAAACATATGAGGGTGGTTTTGCAAAACCAAAACCAAAACATGAAAATTAATCCAGATCCAAATCCAAAACCAAAACATGGGGGTCAGTGCACATCTCTACCCGCTAGTAATAATTTATATGTCCTAACACTATGCACAGAATGGCTGTATAATGCCTTTGTAATAAATCTTTATTTTGAAATTTAGGGGCATATTTAGTAAAAAATTTTGGTGGAAATGCCTCAAGAAAAGACATTTTTGAGGGAATTCCAGCAAAATGTACGCATCCCCAGGGTGTATGACGGGGATACCCCATTTCCGATAGCAATAGCAACCCCCATAGTATTATGAGATTAACCAAGCTCCGGAATGTGAAGTTAAAGTTAGATAGTGTTAGCCATTATAGCGTATTGGCCACAGGTTGCACATTTTACTGGGAGAGAGATCCTTAGAATGCCTCTCACACATGCACAGTTTGATGATTACACATGTGCAGTAGAGCGCCGGTGGTCCCACGCGTTAGCAATCACTTTTCTTTACATATCGCAGGGATGGGGTACTTGAAGGAATCTCTCTTCCTGGATGTGTTTCTTAATACATACTGGAAGTGCATTATTTCTTATTACCACTATAGATAGTAATATAAATTATAGTTATCGGGTCAAAAACCCGATAAATAGTAAATTGGCCCCTTATTGTATCTTAGGTTACATATATTTACAGCACTACACATTGTACAAAATATTAATCGCACAGGACAATTTCCCTTTATTAAGTCACCCATAGTTTTATTATTTTCACCATACTTAACTTAAACTTAACATCTAAAATAACGACACTGACAACTGAATAGATTTGCAATAAAGAGGTCGCAGCCAAGTTTATTTAATTGGATTGTAATTGATCTGTAATAGCATCGAGCATGGTGGCGAAAAAGCAGTGCTAACTCGGCTACAGCCCATAAGCGGAATGTATTACTAAGATGGGGGTGGAGATTCCACCCCCAAGTGCGAGCTATCTCGAGTAGTACCATCTCCCCTTAATCTAGCAAAGTGCTGATCCCTCCATAAGATGGAGACCTGGTCCTCCCCTAAGGCAGCGACCGACTCGCCTCCTCAAAGGGGGGATGCTAGCCAAGTTCAGCTGCACTAAATTGAGCCGCCGAGGAGCACTGCTTTCCGCCAGCTGCGCCTCACCTGTTGGAAGAAAACAAAGAATAACACTCCAACGAATAACATCGGCCCAAGCCGATTTAAATTGCAGGGTGGGTGGGTGGGATCACAACTGGAAAAGAGGAAGCTGACTCCTCCCAGTGCACTGATAACTCTAAACAGAGCCCGCCTAAACAGGTCCCTGATAGGCTGTCAAACTCTGATTGACTCAATACAAATACCAATAACATGACTGCGACCAAAAAACCAGTTCTAACCAGTACTGCTACAATAAAAAACAGGGTGCTTATCTCTTCTCATGCTTATGCTAGCATTCGCGTGCTTTATTATGCCTTTGGCTGGGATACTGTACTTTCATTTTCTGTCTTTGATACCTGTAAATAAAATAACAATTCTGTTGTCAGCAACTACAGTTTGTTATTTTGTTAAGGTGAAAACATTGAACTCCATTACTGTACCTAAATAAGAAACATTCGTGAGCAGACTTATTGGTCGTAAAGTTAGCATGCTTACTACATAAAAGTTTATTGTGCAGGTACAAAAACAGTTTTCAGTAGAGTATATAATCACTGTTACCTTGGATACCATTTCCCTGCTTCCTCTAGGGTCTGTATTTTTATTGCTAGTCTTATTCATACAACTGACAAAATATGCGCGTGCAGAAAAAAATGGTTTTATGCAGTGACTTGATATAGAAATGTAGTTTGAAACTCTGTTATTGCTATTATATTATTTCTGGTGAAACATGGACAATATGAATATGGTAGGTTGCATTGTAAGCAATTCCTTACATTAATGGTTTGAATACTGTATGTTATGTGGACATGGTATTTATTAAAGCAACACTTTTTCCTTTAGACCAAATCCAGTTGATATTAACCAAACATTTCTGGATTTAACTTTGCACCTTTCACTTTCACTTGTAATACAGACAGGGGTTGGGTATGGGATGCCAGCGCTTGGGATTCCGGTGGTCAAATCCCGACATTAGCATCACAACCAAGGTAGAATACCAAGGTAAGTAAGCCTAATCTAACCCCTAACCCTACCCCTAACTGTCCCTACCCGGTGCCTAAACCTGACCTCCCCCTAGTGCATAAACCTAACCCTACCTCCCTGCAGCCTAAATCTAACCTCCCCCCCACAGCCAAACCCCAACACTCCCCCTAGTGCCTAAACCTAAACCCTAATCATCCCCCTTACACCAGTACTTACCTTTGGGATTCCGGAGGTTGGGATGCCGGCGCCGGTATTCTAACAAGTGTCGGGATTCTGGCGTCGGCAATCTGACTGCCGGAATCCCAGTGGTCGGCATTCTGACCGCATCCCTACAGACAGTCCTGATGTTTCCTCACATTAAGGGTTAATATAAGCAATACATAAAGCCTTAATGAACATATTATTAATGTAAGAGACTGTTCTAAAGTTATAGTAAGTTGGACGTTAAAGTGATGGTTACACTTTTGCACAGTTTTGTTTGCACATTTACTGAACATAGTTGGCTCACTTTTATTTTGCAAAGACCAGAAAGTAGAAGTGTACTTTGAGGAGCACAAATGATGCTAAGCCAAAGAGATTTAAAGCACACATACTATACACAATTCCAAGGACCCCATTCATTTTTAGGGTTATGGTTAGCTTAATATGTCAAGAAACAATACTGAGCAAGGCTAATTGCAATTCACTGAGTCAAAGTATGTATTGGGGATGCTATATGAATGTTAGTTGTAATATATATAAATGGGTGCAGCACTTATTGTTATTTACAATTAGATTTTTGACTGCATCACTTTCACTTTATTTCACTTCACTGTGCACAAGCAAGCACAGACACATAAAAGAAAGTGACCCATAGCACTTATGAAACAGCCACAGCAGCAGAGAAAGCTTTTAGCAGACCTCTTGCTTTTCAGGTATTGTCCTGCTGTACCATCCTGTCTGCTGTATCCCTGAGGGGTAGGAAGAAGATTGGGAATTCTCTCTCACCTGTGCCCTCACTCTCTGCTGGAGGTAGCCCTACAGCTTGAGAAAAACAGGGGCATGCCTTGTGGACGCACCCATACTACAAAGCCATGCCCGCATATGATAAGGCAGTTTTGGCCACATGCTGAGGCTGAGATGTTTGATACTCTGAATCGACAGTAGTTGAACAAAATAGCTTATTCTAGGCAATGAATCATGTGTAGTGTGAAAATTGCTATTTCCTCCCCAAAATCTGATTGCATGTAACTCAGAATCCATCCCTCTATGTTTTACAGATATCATACAGATGTGTCCTCACTCATCTTTGCTGGAGCCATGCCAAACAGCCCCTCTAGCGTTTTTTTCTTGCCAAAACTGCATCTAAGTCGCAATAGGATGTGATTAGGACACACGAGGAAATTGTGCAACTGAGTTTCTCAATCAGCATACGAAGTGCTATGATGCAGTGGCCGCAGCTTTCTTCCACACCAAGTTCCGATTTCAGTTTTAGTTGCACACATATATACAAGTGTCACATATCAAATTAATGCTTTCTAGTCGCATTGCATTGGACTTAGGTGTCTTATTTTGCCAAAAATGTGTCTACCGCTAGCAGAGTTGCACGAGACCTGGTGGCTCAATATGCTTCATGGCATTTTGAGGCTAGATGAGCAAGGACACATCTGTATGTAATGTCTAATGTTATATAGGTGTGTTTCATCAGGCTATATAATTCTACAGAGCAACTCTCCAAGCAATAACCAGAACATATCCTGCTATAAATGTAGAAACAGCATTGTTGACTTTAACCTTAGATCAACCTATCCTGCAGTAGCATAGAACCTGGCTCATCCAACAAATCCTATGTACGATCTCTGACTGTACAATCAGCATACCTGAAACAAAGAGTAAATTCTTAAACAAATATAAGGTAAAAAAAAGCAGCCCACAAGCTTTCAACTGCAGCCCACAGTTCTTTATGCCCCCACCATAATTGATATTGAAGAAGTCAGAAATTAATTTTAATGTCACAGGATTGGAGGAGCCACTTTTGATTCATGTGACTATGCATAGAAGCAGGAGGGAGATGTGGTAGCTGGGAGTCTGTGCAGGATCTGCCGTGTGCTGGGCGCTGCCATCTTGGATCTGGTCACATGTCAGGAGTGAGCCAATCAATTACGCATAATTCACAGTTGGCTCTGACAGCCAATCCAGCTCAAACCTTGGGTACTTAAGGGCTATCTTGGAGTTCTTAGGTTGCTAGTCTGTGTGTCTAGTTCTCTGTGCTCCTTAGCTACATTCGCTTTTCAGTGTTACAGTTTGCAGTACCAGTTGGAGATGACTTCTGCTTCCTGCTTCACTTCATAGTTCCATTGCCAGTTGGACTGTCCTTCTCAGTTCTGACAACTGATGCTGCCACCTGTGAGTTTTCACAGAGCCTCCTCCACCAGCGTTCCCAGTCAGCACTGGTACAAGGTTCCTACACTTCAGTTTCTCCAGGAGTCATGCTCAGATTACCCCGGAGGGGTTAATTTCCCTTCTTCTTCTTGGTCTGCATCCTCCGCTTCCTCCTGCAAAGGCAGAGACATTCATGAATAAATATCCTCTTTGTCCAGCTTCATTTCAAAATCAAGAAACTGCTCGGGTCCACAATTTGGTCCACAATCCGTTTTGGACGTGACAGATCCTGACTGACAAGTTTGTTGACTGTAAATTAAATTAGCTTTTAGGATATCATCTTGTTTCCATGAAGTGATTGTGGTTGTATTATTTTTATGTTATTAGTGGATTGCCGTTTCCCTGATGAGCATTGGCACAAGGTGTCTTAAATACTCATTTCAGACAGATCTTTTTAAAACTTGGGTACGGCATCCAAGTGTTTGAAGATTCTGGGGCTTATTCAAAATTGTCAGTAAAGCAAAAAATGAGACTATTTTCTGCTTGCAAAACAATATTTCACTGCAAGGGGCAAAATAAAATATACAGAGAGATTTACAGTTGGGAGGGACTGAACTCTAAATTACAGTGTAAAAATAAATATGTCCAGTATGTGTGGCTACATGAAAAAGCAGCCAGTATTTACCCTGCATGCACTAAAAAAGGTAGAGTATTTGTACCACTTGCATTACAAAATGGAATGTCCAGGTGCAAAGTTGCTCCTTTTTTTGCTTTACTCCCATCTTTATCTGCCCCTCTATGTGCTTATTCTGTGTTACTGTTGCATCCTGTAATACACTACATAACTGCAATTTCACTTGGCAGATCCTATTATGGTAATTGATGTCAATGGTGTGCGATGGAGGTTAGTCCACACGGCAGATTACTTAACCAGGGATTGGCTTATTAACCAGAAATAAGCAGGTGCAGAATAACACAAGGTTATCACATGCAGCTACAGGATTCAGTGGGGTAGATTTATTATAGCTTCTAAAACAGACAAGTGGTGGAGTTGCCCATAGCAACCAATCAGGTTGTAGCTATCATTTTCTGGAATGCAATAGAGAAATGCTAGACATAAGCTGATTGGTTGCTATAGGCAACAGCACTATTTACAGTGTCTGTTTTAGAAGCTATACTAAATCTACCCCAATATCTCCATACACTGGTGACAGCAGGATCTATATATTATACATTCTGTGTAGATACAGATCTAAATACTTATACTTAGATATACCGGCAGACATTGCACATTTCTATTAAGAGTACAAGGTATGGCAACAACATATGCAGACAAGTTTAGAGTCCCATAGGGATGATACAGTTACCCTTAGTAGAAAGATATGGAGGGAGGGGTGGTCAGCATGTGCACCTGCAAGATCGCATCCATCTGTTACCGCTGCAGCTGGGGCTAGATGTGTTTGTGACATAGTGGTATTTCAGGTCTCTGGCCTTTGGTATGCAGGGCACCTCCTTCACACTTGGACCCTGTATGGAGATAAAAAAATGTGTGGAGAACCCTAGTAGAAAGAGGGTGAACAAGCCCTACATGTGAAACGCGTGTCCCCAGTGGCACAGCCGCGATAACAGATGGATGCGATCTTGCAGGTGCACATGCCACCCCTCCCTCCATATCTTTTTACTAAGGGTAACTGTATCATCCCTATGGGACTCTAAACTTGTCTGCATACATTGTTGCCTTATCTTATACTCTTAATTGAAATGTGCAATGTCTGCTGGTATTTCTAAGTATTAGTATTTACATCTGTATCTACACAGAAATATATAAATTATTCTGTACAGGTGATTATGGACAGCACTGTTAAAACTGCTGTTCTCATCTGTGCAAGGCAATCTTTATGTTGTGAAGATGGTCAGATTATGACCAAGCGACAACTGAGATACTCCCATATCCCACAGGAGCAGTCACAGATGTATTTGAACCCTTTTATTGTGATTTTGAACTAATGTCCAACACATCTTTGTAGGAGCTGTTGGTGGTTAAGAGACTACAAGGTATTTTCTATATATGTGGAATATCAATGAGCACTGAATATTTGTTACACATGTTGCTGGGGATATCTCCTCGGACTTAATCACTGATGAGTGATAAAAGTATATTTCTGTGATTCCATATCATAACCCACATGTCAACAACAGGTAGTTATTTTTATACCTTTTGCAGGTATGATGATTACCCACACATATACCCTGTAGACCAATACATATACTATTGAACCTCTACTACTGCAATATTTGTGCAGTCTAGGATATTAATTAGGGGTGAGCGGGTTCGGATTTATGAAATCCGAACCCCCCCGAGCCCCCCCCGATCCGAGGCCGATCCGAGTCAGGCTCGACTTTTCCCGCCTGACTCGGATCTGAAATCGAGGCAAAACGTCATCATCCCGCATTCCGGGTCTCGCGGGTTTTGGATCCTATATAAGGTACCCGCGTCGGCGCCATTTTCTCACTCGGCTGTGGACAGTGAAGAGGGAGGGTGGGAGTTAGGGCTGGCTGGGCTGTGTAGTGTAGTGTTGTGCTGTGCTGTGTTGTGCTGTGCTGCTGTTGTCCAAAGGGGCTGTGTCCACTACTTCAAAGTCCATAGGGGCTGGCTGGACTGTGTTGTGCAGTCAGTTCTCCATAGGGGCTGTGTCCACTCCAAAGTCCTGTGCAGTGTCCCAGTCCTAAAGGGGTGCTGTAGTGTTGTCCAGGGGGTGCTCTGTCTGTCAGGGGTGCTCCCCCCAAGTGCTGAAAAAAAAATATATTTTTTCTGTTTTTGTGAATTGTGTGCGCAGTAGCCCCACGTGCATCAACAAAGTAGTGCCAAGCGTGCGCCTGTGTCATAAGTAAAGGGCCGGCTGGCTTGACCATTAAAGGGTGCTGTAACCCCCAAAGTACACTCCAAACCAAATAAAAAAATATTTTCTGTGTTTGTGAATTGTGTGCGCAGTAGCCGCACGTGCATCAACAAAGTAGTGCCAAGCGTGCGTCTGTGTTATAAGTAAAGGGCCGGCTGGCTTGACAATTAAAGGGTGCTGCAACCCCCAAAGTACACTCCACACCAAATAACCAAACATTTTCTGTGTTTGTGAATTGTGTGCGCAGTAGCCGCACGTGCATCAACAAAGTAGTGCCAAGCGTGCGCCTGTGTCATAAGTAAATGGCCGGCTGCCTTGACCGTTAAAGGGTGCTGTAACCCCCAAAGTACACTCCAAACCAAATAAAAAAATATTTTCTGTGTTTGTGAATTGTGTGCGCAGCAGCCTCACGTGCATCAACAAAGTAGTGCCAAGCGTGCGCCTGTGTCATAAGTAAAGGGCCGGCTGGCTTGACCGTTAAAGGGTGCTGTAACCCCCAAAGTACACTCCAAACCAAATAAAAAAATATTTTCTGTGTTTGTGAATTGTGTGCGCAGTAGCCGCACGTGCATCAACAAAGTAGTGCCAAGCGTGTGCCTGTGTCATAAGTAAAGGGCTGGCTGTCTTGACCATTAAAGGGTGCTGTAACCCCCAAAGTACACTCCAAACCAAATAAAAAAATATTTTCTGTGTTTGTGAATTGTGTGCGCAGTAGCCGCACGTGCATCAACAAAGTAGTGCCAAGCGTGCGCCTGTGTCATAAGTAAAGGGCCGGCTGGCTTGACCGTTAAAGGGTGCTGTAACCCCCAAAGTACACTCCAAACCAAATAACAAAATATTTTCTGCGTTTGTGAATTGTGTGCGCAGTAGCCGCACGTGCATCAACAAAGTAGTGCCAAGCGTGCGCCTGTGTCATAAGTAAAGGGCCGGCTGGCTTGACCGTTAAAGGGTGCTGTAACCCCCAAAGTACACTCCAATCTAAATAAAAAAAATATTTTCTGTGTTTGTGAATTGTGTGCGCAGTAGCCGCACGTGCATCAACAAAGTAGTGCCAAGCGTGCGCCTGTGTCATAAGTAAAGGGTCGGCTGGCTTGACCGTTAAAGGGTGCTGTAACCCCCAAAGTACACTCCAAACCAAATAAAAAAATATTTTCTGTGTTTGGGAATTGTGTGCGCAGTAGCCGCACGTGCATCAACAAAGTAGTGCCAAGCGTGCGCCTGTGTCATAAGTAAAGGGCCGGCTGGCTTGACCGTTAAAGGGTGCTGTAACCCCCAAAGTACACTCCAAACCAAATAACAAAATATTTTCTGTATTTGTTAATTGTGTGCGCAGTAGCCGCACGTGCATCAACAAAGTAGTGCCAAGCGTGCGCCTGTGTCATACGTAAAGGGCCGGCTGGCTTGACCGTTAAAGGGTGCTGTAACCCCCAAAGTACACTCCAAACCAAATAACAAAATATTTTCTGCGTTTGTGAATTGTGTGCGCAGTAGCCGCACGTGCATCAACAAAGTAGTGCCAAGCGTGCGCCTGTGTCATAAGTAAAGGGCCGGCTGGCTTGACCGTTAAAGGGTGCTGTAACCCCCAAAGTACACTCCAATCTAAATAAAAAAATATTTTCTGTGTTTGTGAATTGTGTGCGCAGTAGCCGCACGTGCATCAACAAAGTAGTGCCAAGCGTGCGCCTGTGTCATAAGTAAAGGGTCGGCTGGCTTGACCGTTAAAGGGTGCTGTAACCCCCAAAGTACACTTCAAACCAAATAAAAAAATATTTTCTGTGTTTGGGAATTGTGTGCGCAGTAGCCGCACGTGCATCAACAAAGTAGTGCCAAGCGTGCGCCTGTGTCATAAGTAAAGGGCCGGCTGGCTTGACCGTTAAAGGGTGCTGTAACCCCCAAAGTACACTCCAAACCAAATAAAATATTTTTTTCTGTGTTTGTAAATTGTGTGCACAGTAGCCACACGTGCATCAACAAAGGAGCAGCGCCAAGCGTGCGTCTGTTTCCCATAAGTAAAGAGCTGGCTGGCTCATTTCTTAAAGGGTGGTGTAACCCACAAAGTGCACTACTCTCCGGCAAAAATAAAAAAATATTTTCTGTGTTTGTGTGCACCTTAGCCGCACGTATATATCAAATCGATATAATATAAATGGAGGACCAAACTTTCTCCGATAAAAATAAAATAGAGAAAGATCAAGAACCACTTCCTCCTAGTGCTGAAGCTGCTGCCACTAGTCATGACATAGACGATAACATGCCATCAACGTCGTCTGCCAAGGCCGATGCTCAATGTCATAGTAGAGGGCACATACAATCCCAAATGGCAAAGTTCAGGAAAATGACCTTGAAAAAAACATTTAAATCATCTGAAGAGAAACGTAAACTTGCCAATATGCCATTTACGACACGGAGTGGCAAAGAATGGCTAAGGTCTTTCACATTTGTTCATGACTAGTGGTTCGGCTTCACATGATGATGGAAGCCCTCCTCCCACTAAAAAAATCAAAAGAGTTAAGCTGGCAAAAGCACAGCGAAGAACTGTGCTTTCTAAGAAGATATCACAAATCCCCAAGGAGAGTCCAAGTGTGGTGGTGGTTGCGATGCCTGACCTTCCCAGCACTGGATGGGAAGAGGTGGCTCTTTCCACCATTTGCACGCCCCCTGCAAGTGCTGAAAGGAGCACCCACAGTCCACTTGCTGATATGCAAATTGAAGATGTCACTGTAGAAGTACAACAGAATGAGGATACTGGTGTAGCTGGCGCTGAGGAGGAAGTTGGCGAGGAGGATTCTGATGGTGATGTGGTTTGTTTAAATCAGGCTCCAGGGGAGACTGTTGTTGTCCGTGGGATGAAAAAGCCCATCACGGTCATGCCTGGGCAGAAGACCAAACATTCCACCTCTTTGGTCTGGCAATATTTCTATCCAAATCCAGACAACAACTGTCTTGCCATATGTACCATATGTAAAGGTGAAATAAGTAGGGGTAGGGATGTTAACCACCTAGGAACATCCTCCCTTATATGGCACCTGCAGCGCATTCATAAAAAGTTACTGTCAAGTTCAGAAACTTTGGCTAAGACCGCAA
Source organism: Taudactylus pleione (assembly GCA_031769625.1). Lineage (NCBI taxonomy): Eukaryota > Metazoa > Chordata > Amphibia > Anura > Myobatrachidae > Taudactylus > Taudactylus pleione. Next base: position 2,740,751 of record JAUIMM010000614.1, read on the forward strand.
GCAGTCCAGGGACACCTAAATCCCGTTGTCCTGTTGTATCCAAGCACCTGCAAACCACACCGTCAACTCCCTCCTCATCAATTTCCTCCTTAGTCAGGATCGGAAGTAGTCCTGCAGGCCATGTCACTGGCATGACTGACTCTCCTATCTGGGATTCCTCCGGAGGATCCTGCATTGCTACGCCTCCTGCTGCCGCTGCTGCTGTTGCTGCTGCTGGGAGTCGTTCATCATCCCAGAGAGGAAGTAGGAACACCACTACTTTTACTAAACAATTGACCCTCCAACAGTCCTTTAAGTACGACAGCAGTCATCCTGAAGCAAAACGTATAACTGAGGCCTTGACTGCTATGTTGGTGTTAGACATGCGTCCGGTATCTGCCATTAGTGCAGTGGGATTTAGACAATTGATGGAGGTAGTGTGTCCCTGGTTCCAAATCCCATCTAGATTCCACTTCACTAGGCAGGCGATACCGAGACTGTACAGAAACGTCAGAAAAAGTGTCCTCAGTGTCCTGAAAAATGCTGTTGTACCCAATGTCCACTTAACCATGGACATGTGGACAAGTGGAACAGGGCAGACTAAGGACTATATGACTGTGAGAGCCCACTGGGTAGATGTATCACCTTACGCAGCAACAGCAGCAGCGTCACCAGTAGCAGCATCTCAGAAACGCCAGCTCGTTCCAAGGCAGGCTACGCTGTGTATCACCAGTTTCAGTAAGAGGCACACCGCCGACAACCTCTTAGAGAAACTGGAGGAAATCATCGCCCAGTGGCTTACCCCACTTAGACTCTCCTGGGGATTTGTGATATCTGACAATGCCACCAATATTGTGCGGGCATTACATCTGGGCAAATTCCAGCACGTCCCATGTTTTGCTCACACAATAAACTTGGCGGTGCAGAATTTTCTGAAAAGAGACAGGGACGTGCAGGAGACGCTTTGGGTGGCCCGAAAAATTTCTGGCCACTTTCGCCATTCAGCGACTGCATGCCGAAGACTGGAGCACCAGCAAACACTCTTGAACCTGCCCCGCCATCACCTGAAGCAAGAGGTTGTGACGCGGTGGAACTCAACCCTCTATATGCTTCAGAGGATGGAGGAGCAGCAAAAGGCCATTCAAACCTATACATCCACCTATGATATAAGCAAAGGAGGGGGTATGCACCTGACTCAAGCACAGTGGAGAATGATTTCCGTATTGTGCAAGGTTCTCCAGCCCTTCGAACTTGCCACACGTGAAGTCAGTTCAGACACTGCCAGCTTGAGTCAGGTCATTCCCCTCATCAGGCTTTTGCAGAAGCAGCTGGAGTAAGTGAAGGATTCCGCTCGGCATGTGGGACTTGTGGATAAAGCCCTTCTTTCGCTTTGCCAGGATTCCAGGGTGGTCAATCTGTTGAAATCAGACCACTACATTTTGGCCACCATGCTCGATCCTAGGTTTAAAGCCTATGTGGTGTCTCTCTTTCCAGCCGACACAAGCCTGCAGAGGTGCAAAGACCTGCTTGTGAAAACACTGTCAGCTGAAGCGGAACGTGACACGTCAACAGCTCCTTCTTCAGTTTCTCCCGCTTCTGGGGCTGCCAGGAAAAAACTTAGGTATCCTAAGCAACCGCTGGAGGTGATGCAGGGCAGGCAGGACCAAGTTTGGACATCTGGTCCGGACTGAAGGACCTGGCAACAATTTCTGACATGTCTACTGTCACTGCATATGATACTGTCACCATTGACAGAATGGTGGAGGATTACATCGGTGACAGCATCCAAGTAGGCATGTCAGACAGTCCGTACCTGTACTGGCAGGAAAAAGAGGCAATTTGGAGGCCCCTGTACAAACTGGCTCTATTTTACCTGAGTTGCCCCCCCTCCAGTGTGTACTCCGAAAGAGTGTTTAGTGCAGCCGGGAACCTTGTCAGCGAAAGGCATAGGAGGTTGCTTCCACAAAATGTGGAGAAGATGATGTTCATAAAAATGAATCATCAACTCTTCCAGGGAGACCAGCCTCCAGAACATACAGAGGGACCTGTGGTGGTGGATTCCAGAGGGGACGAGTTAATACTCTGTGAGGATGAGGATGTACACAACACTGAAGAGGGTGAGGAATTGGTGGATAAGGATGAGGACGACATCTTGCCTCCGTAGAGCCAGTTTGTGCAGGGACAGATTAATTGCCAGCTTGTTTTGTGGGGGCCCAAACGAACCAATCATTTCAGCCACAGTCATGTGGCAGACCCTGGCGCTGAAATGTTTGGTTTGTTAAAGTGTGCATGTCCTGTTTATACAACATAAGGGTGGGTGGGAGGGCCCAAGGACAATTCCATCTTGCACCTCTTTTTTTTCTTTGAATTATGTACTGTTTGGGGCCTAGTTTTTCAAACTGCCATCCTGTCTGCCACTGCAGTGTCACTCCTAGATGGGCCACGTGTTTGTGCCGCCCACTCGTGTCGCTTAGCATAGTCATCCATCTACCTCGGTGCAACCTTTTGGACATAAAAACACTATTGTGAGGTGTGAGGTGTTCAGAATAGACTGGAAATGAGTGTAAATTAAGGTTTTTGAGGTTAATAATAGCATAGGAGCAGAAAAATCAACACATTCTGTGATTTTAGCTGTTTTTATGCTTTTTATAAAAAAAATACAGATCCAAAACACAAAACCCAGAACCCAAAACACTGAAGGGTGGTTTTGGCAAAACCAATCCAGATCCAAAACACGAAGAAAGATCCAGATCCAAAACCAAAACACAAAACACGAAAAGTGGCCAGTGAACACCCCTAATATTAATATAACAAGATCTGCGAGGGGAAGCCTGCATGAGAACCACTGTTCTCTACTTATCACGAAATAATATTTTCGCTGATGCAATTTGTGTATATGTTTTGTGTTTGTTAACTGTCTATGTGATTTATATATATGCTTCTATGATGGTCCCAGTATTTGCGGACTCAATTTCTGTGATACCTTCTAGAGCTATACTATTTTAAAAATTATATTATTAAAAGTTATGATGGATATAATAATAATAATAATAATAATAATAATAATAATAATAACTACTAACCTTTTTCCTGTTTCTTCCAGTCGGATTCCCCAGGGGCCTTCCTTTCAGTTCCAAGTTGCTGCTGCTGTTGCCCCTGCACAGTTGGGGGAACAAAGGCGTTAGTAATGTACAGGTTGAGTCTCCCATATATCAAATATTCCGAAATACGGAATATTCCGAAATACAGAATATTTTTGGCATGACTGAGATAATGAAACCTTTGATTTTTGATGATTCAATGTACACAAACTTTGTCTAAGGCACAAAGGTGTATATGAAACATAAATAAATTTCATGTATGTACACAAACTTTGCTTGAGCCTCAAAATTATTGAAAATATTGTATAAAATTACCTGCAGGCTGTGTGTATAAGGTGTATATAACACATAAATGCATTCTGTGTGTATATTGGGGTCCCATTCCCAAGATATTTCTTTATGATATGCAAATATTCCAAAATACGGAATATTCCATTATCCAAAATACACCTGGTCCCAAGCATTTTGGATATGGGAGACTCAACCTGTACCAATAATCCTGTCAGTTGAGAATAATCTCCAGCCACTTTCCCCCAGTTCTCTTCAGCCCCTGTGTTTCTGCAGCTCCGTATTAGCAATAAGATACATACAGTAAAAACACAAAATGGGACACAAATCATTTGTAATCTGATACCTTTATCCTATGTACATCTTTTATTATTGCAATATTTTTGCAAATGTTATTAAAAATAATTTTAATGAAAATAATAAGTTATATTTTATATCAAGTGCTCCAACGAAAAACACCCCCTTATCATTACCTTTCTCACACCACCCCCTCCTCATATAACCCCCCTCACACCACCTGCTTGTTATTACCCAGGTCACATTATCACATTAACCTCCACACATCACGCCCCTCATCATTACCCTACTTAGATCACCACCCACTTATCATTACAGAGTTCACATTACCCCCTCCTCTCCTATCACCCCGTTGTCCATCATAATTACCCCTCTCACATATCACCTTGTTATCTGTCACTGACTGGTCAAGGCCTAACTTGTGTCCCATTAAAAGTACATATCAGCACCTGAAATGGTGGAAAAATGTAGGTATTTTGGAGTGATAAACATTTCTTATAAAACTGCTAAAATTCACTTATTTCACTTATTATCCAAAACAAATTGTGTATATCTATCCTGTTCCTGCACACATCATGATCTGTGTACAGTTGTTGCAGTCACAGCTGGTCCTCATTACATTATAATCAGGTCAAAGTTGTGCACCTTTCAGTTTGGGTTAATAAATGACACCAGAAACAAGTAGATGATAAAGCATAAAGAACAGGTATGGCCATATACATACCAATTTACATATATTAGGACTGTTCATTAATGTAACTACTCAGAAAATTGGTTGAGGACAAACACAGCCGTCATGTGCCTCTCTGCCTGGATGCAAGGTAATACACTTCATTATCCATTTTTATACATAGTCTATCAACTAATAACAAAGAAAGCTGAGAACAAGGTAGGCGGATGTAATAATCACGCATACAGTGACAGGCAACATCAGCAGCACACAGCGGGCAACTGAGTGATGACTGTACGTCACTTTGTCAGTAGTAATTTTCTTTCTTGCCTCTGAGCCTGACCCTTGCGTGACATCAGAACTTAACCGCCACTGCCAGAAATTGATAACACACACAGATTTTGGTGTGCTGGCTCCCGGAGGAGACAGAGGTTGCAGTACTGACTGAGGTGGTATGCAGTCGGGATGCCGATGGTCTACATGCCAACCATCGGCATCCTCACTGTCTAATCCCGGCAAGTGTCTAATGACAGGCATCGAAATCCCAACGCCTGTCATTTTATCTACGCCGGGAGCTCGACGCCCGGCATCACGATCGAAGGTAAGCCAGGTGCCAGGCACAGACAGCCGCAGGGGTGGGGGGTTAGGTTAAGGGCTCCCGGGGGGAATTAAGGTTAGGCTAGGGGAAGGCGGGTTACGGTTAGGCACCCCAGGGGGGAGGTTGGGGTTAGGCACCCCCCTGGGATACTTAGGTTTAGGCTGCAGGGAAGGGGGGGTTAGGGTTAAGCACTTGAGGGGGAGGTTAGGGTTAGGCACCCCTAAAGGAGGGTTGGTGTTAGGGTAGGGAATTAGGTTAGCGGTACTTACCTAAATTAGCAGTTGGGAGCTTCACCCCTGCCTGGCTTCCGCTGTCTTGATTTGAACCACTGGCCATACTGATTCAGTCAGAATCATACTGATTCTGACTGAGGTATATCCTCATTCCTGCTCACCATGTCTGACCTCCGTTTGCCCCTAGCATCATATTGCAACAGTTTCCCCAGGCCCAGAACATTTAGAAAAAGTTGATATGATGAATAAGCTTTTCTCTACCCATTTCTATTACAGGCAATGGTCAGTCTTTGAATGAACAAAGTTCAACTCTAGCAGTACACTATCTAGTATGATGTACCAGCAGTGGCCACTCTGTTTTAGCCCCTACAATGATTTCTTTAAAAGACATACGTTTCCTTCTGGAAACCTTCCAACATTTTAATCTTCTGGTGGTTCCATGTAAATTTCTTCTACTAGCTCACCAATTAGGAAGTCTGAATCAAAGTCTAACTGATATAGTAGCAAATCATATACAGTAGATATATAGCAATGACCATACATAACCTACTATAACTTGCAACAGACGAGAAGATATCCCCATAGTCAATACCAGATTTTTGAGTGTAACCCTTGGCAACAACTTTGCTGCTCCTCATAGAGCTTCTGCTCTGTGGTTGAACACTTATACAGTACCTGTGGTTTCAGTCTCTGACACACTTCCAGCTTTGGGCATACAGTAATTGGCATCACATTTTTGTGATGTTACAATGTCCTGCTTGTCTTTGGTTAAAGTGGTCACTATGGGCCAAATGTAATAGGGTGAGAGTTTAGAAAATGTGAGTGTTTTCTCACACTTTTTAAACTTGGCCAATGTGATAGAGTCTGAGAACATGCAAACTCACATGTTTTTAGACTCAAAAAACTCTCTTGATTTAAACTCTCATCTATAGGTTTTCCCATTTTGAAGATACAACAGTGAGATTTTACTGCTAAACTCTCACATTTTCTAAATTCTCACCCTATTACATTTGGTCCAAAGTCTTTAGATGCTCTTTTCTATAATGTTGCACAATCTGTGTCCTTTTACCCTTTGCTTTATTGACAATACCATAGAATGACAAACAAGATGGACTTAGGATGCAGCTTGCACCTCTTTTATTTAGACATATGGGCATATGCTTTACACCCAATGTCAGATAAATGATTTACACTTGGCCTTTTAACAGATCATGCCTCCAAGAACATTCTACTTTTGATTGCCACTGTAGGTGCTCAGCTCTTTAGATAGACTGCAGTTTGGACTGATTCTGTCCAGAATCTCTTGTCCAGACCTGGATCATTTAACATGGTCTGTGCCCTTTCAACAATTGTTCTGTTTGCTATTTCACTCACCCCACTCTGTTGTGTGTGTAGGCAATTGTTAGTTGGTGCTGTATGAATTACTCACGAGGGAGACAGCTAGATCTTTATTTTCATAATCTCCACCATTATCAGAATTTAGCACTTTTATCTTCAGACCCATCTGAGTTTCTAGACTCTTGTATTCCACAACATTACTTGTAATTTCCACTCTTGGTTTTCAGGAACTATACATGCATCATTCTTGTAGCATCATCTATGAGCATGAAGTAGCGGTTTATGCTCATTGAGTCCACCTCCATTGGACCACACACATCTGTGTGCACTAGTTCCAATGGTAGTTTAGCTCTGGATGCTGACTTAGGAAAGGGGCAAAGTGTTTACTTCCCCTTTATGCAACTTTCACACTCTGGTCTCTCTGGATTGTTCACTGACAGCCCTGTCACCAAACCTCTGAACATTGTCATACCCGATGTTACCCAGTCTCTGTTGTCCTAATTCCATGGACTGGTTGGAGTCAGAAGATGCCATCACACAACACTTTTCACTGTCAAGGATATATAGTTGTTGGCACCGTGTTCTGTTGTAATTACAGTCCCTCTTTTGTTGTACACAACATACTGACTCTTGCAACATGGACTTTATTTTCTTCTCCAGTAAACTGATAGCAATCAGATTGGTTCCTAGATCTGGCACAAATAATACATCTTATATGCCTGTGACAACTGTTTCACCGTTAATTCTTAAATGCACAGTAAATGTCCCAACTTTCATGGACTTTGGGGGTAAATGCAGGTAAATCATCAGACACAAATACCTCTGTACATGCATGCACGTGTCCCAATTTTTGTTGCTGGGAGATGCAGACCAAAGTTGTGTGGAAATCCATGCAATTTTTATGGGCATTACTAAGTGGTAACTAGGGTATGGCTTACAGTCGCAAGAGTGTCAATGTCAGTGACTGTGTCTAAAGACTCACTTGTTCTGACACTGGCAGCCATGGTCACTTGGGCTTTCTGTGCCTGCCATAGACAGGCAGAATGGCTGATATTGAGGCTGATGGTGCATCTATAGTGCATTTTTGTACACACATTGGCGTATTCACACTGCAACTGGTGGGCATCTCAAAAAAGGATTGACACTTGGTGGCATTAGCTAACACTTGACTTTTTCATGCTAATTAGCAGTAGAATAAAGATACAGTAGTGTCTGTGACAAAATTCACAGCCACTGATGCAATTGATGCCCCCACTGAATCACCCACTTTATCTCCTATTCCCCAGACGTTCATAAGATCACATGGCCTTAGTGACATGAACCAACTATTGTAACAGGAAAACTGCTTTGTGGCTCCTGAATCTATGTACCAGCAATCTTTTTTGTGACTGCTACATTCAATACTGATTTATTCCTTCTATCCTGGTTGTATGATTAAGTACGATTTGGTTCAGTCTCTCTGGACTCTGAGGTCTTATGTCCTATTTTGTGATAGTTGAAACATTTTTTACTTTCTTTTTTTTGGGTTTTACGTCCCTTGAAAGTAAAATTGAATTCTCAGCATTGGTCTCTACAGGTATTCACTCTTCAAACTGCAGTAACTTGGCCTGAACATTCTCTGTAGCCTCATAGCACAAGATTTCAAAGCCACTACTAGGAAAACATAACCTGGCATAAGGTTTTGCAGCAATGCCATTACAACCTCCTCCTTGTCTACTTGGTCACCAACTGATGTTAATTACTGAGAGATAGATAGTATTTTATCTATGTAATTATTCATATTCTTCCATGCACTCAGCTTTGTGCCATATAAAGTACCCCTCAGTTTGATTTTTCACATTAAACTCTTGTCTTCATAAGATGTCTGAAAGCCATCCACATATCAAGTGCACATGTTTTTGCATGGGTAATAGAATATACATGCTACAGTGTTTCACAGCTAAACCTATTGTTCCCATGTCTTTATCTACATCATCTTGGTTAGGATTATCACCCATGGCAAACTTCCATGTGGTGTAGTTTTCTAAGCCTGTTAGTTTTATGAATATTATAATAGCCTCTGCACTGTACAATTTCCCTTGTATAAATAATGGACTTTCTGTACTCAATCAGATCATGTTATTTCATGTTGCTGCAGCCTTTTTTCTTGGTATCGTTAATCTTCACAAGCTGGTGCCGGGACACTTAACCTATTGACAGATGTTATGATGGTAATAGTTGTCAGTTGTGTGCAATGTAGGAAAGTACACATGGCAGATTACTTAACCAGAGATTAGTTTATTATCCTTTAGAAAGCATGTACAGTATAGCAGAGGGTTAATTCAAGCATGCAGCAGATTAAATATGCAATATCTCCAGTTGCATCCAGGGGAATATGGGGTTAATAATGGACATTGTTGTGCATACACTGTAAGCATAAATACAGTAGGAGCAGAGGAATATATACATTATATACAGGTGAAGACATAGGGCCAAATGTAATAGGGTGTTACTTTTGGTAAATTGTGAGTTTGGTGCTAAACTCGCAATTTTTCACAACTCTCCAATGTAATAGGGTGTCAGTTCACTAAAACACGCATTTTTCAGAGTTACTAAAAATCCCCATTCTCAAACTCGCATCCAGATGTTTTCACATTGAAAACAATCAACTTGCCCACTGTAATAGGGTGTCTGTTTTAGACTCGCAAAAAAAGATAACCAAAAGTCCCCAAATAATAGTCAGATTAACACAGAAACATGCACATATCCATGACCACTGAAGTCTATGATGGGAACCGCTACATCATATCCACAAGGTTAATTGAGATTAATATTGTGGTTACATCATTGATACAATGTCGCGACATTGTATCAATGATGTAACCTCAAAGTTAAACTCAATTAACCTTGTGGATATGATGTAGCGGTTCCCATCATAGACTTCAACGGTAAATTCTCACCATAGAAGTCTATGGGGAACACAGGCAGACTGCATTCAGCCAATCAGCGAGCTGCTCAGATGGAGATGCCTGCTGATTGGCTGGTGGCTCCTTCAATGACGGGGCATATGTGTGCCCTGGTCAGTTACGTGGAGTAAAGGTATGTGGAAACACACACCTTTACTCAGTCCGGCTTGGAATCGGGTACTCTCATTTTGTTGTTTTAACCCCTGGAATGCCTACTTGGACAAGAGGAGGTGATCTACGCATAGGAGAGGTGAGTATGGATTTTTATTTCAGGTACCCCTATGGATTACTAGGTGAGTATGTGTGAGTATGAGTGTGAGTTTGCAGGTATGTTTTATAAAATTTTTACTTTCACAGTGTGTGATGGTTTTTTAAGTATTTCCTTAGTTGTGGAACTACAAGTGCCAGTGGGCCTGTAATGCCCCGCATGCTGGTATTTGTGTTTCTCCAACTATCAGCATGCAGGGGAGGCTTGCTGGTACTTGTGGTTCTACAACTAAAGACAATATTTAAACCTTTATTTTACACAAAACAACAACACTATCAACCCGGCACCCACCGCCCTAGGGTGCCAGGGATAGCCCCGGGCTATCACTCAAGGCCTGAGTGCCCTGGAGAGGGGGACCCCTTTATTGGGGGGGTCCCCACCTCCCCAGGGATCCCTGCCCAGGGCTGACTAGCGGTCAGGGGTAATGCTTTGGCTGGGGAAACCGGTGAAAAGTTTTCCCTGGCTGTGGCATTATCCCCATGCTAGAAAGAGTTTGGTGTTGGTTTTGGAATTTTCAGGGGACCCCTACTTTTGTCCCCTGATTTTCCAGAACCAGGACCAGCTCAACAAAGCCCTGTGTAGGTTCTTAATATACAGGGGCCCCCTATGCATGTTGTGCCCTGTATTTTTAGAAGCAGGACAGGCTTTATAAAGCCCAGGGCTGGTTATGCTTTTGGGGAGGGGGTGCATGTCATTTTTTTTTAACACACACAGAAGCCATCACAGATCTGACTGATCTGTGATGGCTTCTGTAAAACTCGCACCTTTTAATGCTAGTTGCATTAAAATGTATCAGTTTACATAGGGAAAAACTCGCCTACACTCGCAAATGCAATAGCCTTGAGCTGAAAAGTTTGCAGGCTATTGAATTTGCGAGTTTCAGTACAAACTCGCACTTTTTAAAAGTGCGAGAAAGTGCAAGTTTGTACTGTTACTAAAACTGACTACCTATTACATTTGGCCCATAGTGTTATTTGGAGCATCTGACCCAAATAACACTATTACAGTCTTTGTTGTTGGAGACACTCAGGTATAGGTCCTTCACACCAGTGGCGTCCCTCCCCACGGTGACACCCGGTGCGGGGAGGGACGCCATGCGCTCGGCACCTGCCGAAATGGGGGCGTGGCCTTCGGGAGGGGGTGTGTTGGAGGCGTGGCGTCGCATGGCGGGCCTTTGGGAGGGGCGTGGCCTCGCGGCGCGAACCCGGCCCGTGGCCGTGGTTAACAAAATGATACATTAGGTATCAATGGGGTGATGCCCGGCGGGGGGTGCAGGAGGTGCGGGCATGGGCAGTGCCGGCTCCCTCACTGACAGGAGCCGAGTGCTGCACTTAATGCTATAGTGCAGCACCCGGCTCCTGTCACTGAGGGGGATCCTGCACCTTGGTGTCACCCCTCGGCGGGTGACACCCGGGTGCGGGCCGCACCCCCCGCACCCGCCTTGTGACGCCACTGCTTCACACTAGGATACTAGAAGAACAACACATGGAGAACTGTGCACACTTGGCAGGTCAGGTCAGAGGATGCTCCTCTGGTGGTGCTGGGTCATAGTGCCCAGATGAAAAGATGCAAGATAGCACACAGAGTGCTTTATCCAACAATTTTAAGTCTACTTTTGGTGCATAAACGGTGCCAACAGTCATGGTACCTAGTGTACCTACCTGGTTGCTGTGGGAACTGGCCTACAGTACTACACATCTCATAAGACTTTGGGACACACAGCTGGCACCTGCGCAGAAGGCAGAGACAGATGCAGAATAGCCAGAAGTCTGCGGCAGAGTTGCTGGAGAGTTCTGGTGGGGTGTTGAAGCTGGAAGGGGAGCAGCTAAGCATGCATTGAGAGGGGTTTACTGAATGCACAGGCTTGTTATAGGAAAGTAATTTCCCAAAGATGCCCTGATTCCTGAAGCTGCAGAGGACAGAACGCAGGTCCTGTAATGCCACAAGCTGGAATGTGTGCATGTTGATCCGCATATGAGGGATCCTCATCCTCCTATATTGAAAGCAGACTGGTGAGATAAAACCAGGAATTTATGTTGATTGCAATCACTAAAGACACACCTTTCATTTAATTGACAACACTGCAATGTAGAGACTGATTTGTTTGTATACTAAAAGGGCCCTAATTGTGCACTTAATTGATATTAGTCAGCTGTGGTCTGGGTTACCAACAATTAGGTTCATCCCTCAAAAGGACTTTCTGTAAGTGAACCCAGGACCTCTAGGCTTGGGTTTACAGATTATTTTAATGGACAGTGAAATAGGACCATAGGGGCTAATTCAGCATTCCACGCAGGTGCAATGCTGAATGCAGATTCCCGATTATTAGGAATCTGCATGTGCACAGGAACCATTCTGCAAGTGTGAAGAATGGGTGCTGTGTAATCGCACACATACCCTTCAATGCCTCTGCCTGATTGACAGGCAGGGGTATTTAACAAGCGGTGTGGGGGCGGGGGCGGCCGGCATTCCCAGAAACTGGGGCATGTCCGCCTCATTTTCCGGGAGTAGCAAGGCCAAGGACTGCGTTGACGGAGGCAGTTTCCTGGCCTCGCAAGCCGGCCAGCCTGATTAAGCTGACCTCGGTCGCATGCAGCTTTGCAATTTGAAAACAATTGTAAGTTATACCGCTTTTATACCTAAATTCTGGGTATGACCCAGAGATTGGAACAGTGTTCCAAACCGGATCAGATCCGGAATTTAGCTGGCGTCAACGCAGGACATTCCCAAATTGATGCCATCTGCAGTGACCCAGCTCTTCCAGTGAAATGCTTTCCCGCATCACAACTTACTGTAAGATTACATTTTTCTTTGGCCTTATGGATTTTGGTTAATCAGTTGCCTAACTGTGCCTAATTAATCAACTGCCTAATTGTGCACCAATCCTGAAGGTGATATTATATACCTGAAAAAAGCATTATTAGGGCCTGGTGGAGCAAAGATTGTAGCAAGAGTAATTTTTTCACCTTCCAGTTCAAGTTTTAAAAATCAGATATCTATCATTTATGTCATCCAGGCTATCAATGAAACAGCATTATAATAAATATGAATATTACTATCACCACTATCCCTCTTTGATTTACAGTTATTGTAGCCATTTTATACTCCCCTATCAAGGTGTCCCTCAGTACATTAAGGTCATCTTGTCTCCACTTTGACTCCTGTAATAACGTTACATCAAGCTTTAAATGCTTAAGGTGCTTATTTGGGGCATTTGAGTCCTCAACATTCTATGACATTAACTTTATACATTTCTTAACACTAATAAGTCATCCCCCAAACTACTTGGTAAGCTTGTGATTCACTTTAAATATGTTGTGTCCTTTGTCTCAGTGAGCAGGGAATGCCGAGACAAATGAGTGAAGTTTGTTTGTGCCAAGAAGAGAGTGATGGAACCAACTGTACTACCAACAAAATCAAAATGAACCAAGTTACATAATTATCAGGTGTGAGATTTGGGGAATTGCAATAACAATGTAGAAATAGGAAAATACATAAGATACACTTATTAAGCCCCTAAAGAAGAATATATATTTTCTTAATTCCAATCCTCTTTGCTACTCTTGCAGTGCGCCATTTTAGATCATTGTCCTCCACAGCTTGAACATTTTGGCCAAGAGTAGGGATTTACTTGAAATGTGTGTAAGTCATATTTCCATTGAACCTGGTTAAGATAGTAAGTACAGTAAGTGACTCTGAAAGTCATCCCCATAAGACAACTCTACCACTGCCATACTTCTCTGAGGATGGATTCAGTGTCATGTTTGATTTGTGCTACACATGCCTCTTAGAATCTAGGAAAAACTGTTCCTCCTTTATGCTCATAAGACATTTCTGCAGTATCTTTAAATGGAATTTTGAAAACCCAAATGTCCTCCCTTTTTGTACAATGGACTGCAATGGGCTTGGAGAGATGGAGATGGAAAGATGTTCAATGCATTTGTAAAAGTCTTCTACTCTTTTCCATATTTGAGCCTTTATGTTGTCATATTTTTTACTTGTTTGAAATACCCTTTTCTTTTGTCTACATTTTGAATCTTTTAAGTATGGGCCTGATTCAGAGGTGGATGTAAATCCCATCACCGCTACATCTTTGTTTGCAGCAATTGTGAGAAAATATGCAAATTTTGCAGCCGCTGGGATTGGTTTTGAGGCACCCACTAGTGGTGTCACCAATCCACCACTTGCACACAAAGATGCACCATCTGTTGCACATTGGTCACACCATCAAACTTCTGAGCATTCCTGTGTTTACTCAGAATATTCATCTGAAGTAAGTTGCTAGGGCCAATGAAACTGTCAATCCATCTTTGTCTAAATCCTCACTGCAAATGATGTCTCTAAGCCATCTAGATACATGCACCATGCGACTCAGACACATGCACAGTACAAAAAAACATTGGTCAACTGCGCAAACATCGACATTGCATCCTCCCTATGTCTGTACCTTGCAGTAGAACATCACATAAGTCCCGATTCAAAGATTTGTGAATAGTCAATGCTGGAAGCAGTGAAGCAGATTTTTTGCTTCTGCACATGCCACAAAGCCACCCTCAAGTGTTTCTGGTTCTGATTTTGTTTTGGTTTTGGATTTTTTTTAATTGATAAGAAAATCAGCTAAAATCATGTTATTTGGGCCTGTTTACATGTAATCCAAAACCCATGATTTGGTATTTAAATCTGAGTTCAAGTCTTATAGCAGACCTAAGCCAGGACTCAGAACCACAAAAGTTATCCGAGCTGGGACTCAATTCGAATCAGAACCCCGATGTAGGGGTGAGTTTTTGTTTTTCAGGAAAACTGAACTGCACATCTCTAGCTTCGATGTGCAACCGATGTACGACCAATGTTTCCAATTTTTTACTTATGTACGCAAGTTGCTTTTCTGATCTATGTATTGAAATAACCCTCTTCAGATATAGGGCATGATTTCGGCTGGATGCAGATGGGGCCACGGCGGTGTCTTTTGGCAGTTGCCCATTTGCGACTTTATGCAAATGCAGCTACAAATCCCATTCCTGGTGCACATCCATGTGTATAAATGTGCAAGGACTGAAACACCCACTATGAGCATCAGTAGACACTGTAATACCGGGATGCAGTCTGGATTCTGGCGGGCGCTATCCCATTCGCCAATTTCCCAACCACTGCAAGCCCAACATGGGACTAAAGATAGGCATCGAAATCCCGACTCCTATTATTAGCTCCACTATGAAATCCCAACACCCGGCATACTGAACGAAGGTAAGCCGGGTGTCTTAGGTTCTAGCCGCGAGAGGGAGGGTTAGGTTTAGGGACCCGTAGGTGGACTTAGGGTTAGGTATCTCCCAGGGAGGGTTAGAGTTAGGGTAGGGAAATGGGAGGTTAGGTTTAGGCACCACTAGGGGGGTTAGGGTTAGGTACCCCCCTGGCAGGGTTATGTTTATGGTGTGGGGAAGGGAGGTTTGGGTTAGGCACTAATGGGGTGAGTTTAGAGTTAGGCACTAGGGGAGTAGGTTAGGGTTAGGCATTACTAAGGAAGGGTTAAGGTAGGGTAGGGGAAGGGTTAGTGTCCTTACCAGCCCCTGTCGGGATTTGCCTCCTTTGGTATATGATCCGGTGGCTATTCAGTTGGTCAACTCCATGAACATTGGCATTCCATGTTCTGAATCAGGCTCATAATGTGCAGGGCTGTAGCTAGGGTAGTGCGGCCGGTGCCATTGTACAGGGCACCACAGGTCAGGGGGGGCTGTTTGGGCCTGTCAATTTTCTGTTTATTATCATTCTTGCTTGTAGCTTCCTCTTATTTCATCCCCAGCATCTCCTGGCCTCTCCTATCTCTTCCCCGGCCCTTCCCAATGAAGCCATGGCCCTTTTTTGGGTGCATTATGTCCCTTTGAAAAATGAGGGGGGGCCAATGCTCTTTCTGGCACAGGGTACCAAAAAGTCTAGTTACAGCTCTGATAATGTGCTTGACTATGATAACCCTATACTGTAGGCAAACTTTGCTAAATGTTCCTGTAGCTGTGGGCTCTTGATTTTGATGCTATAGCTGATCTACTATTGATAACTGAAGTGAAGTGCAGTGTATTGCAATATGTAAGAACTTATTTCTGTAAGCACTTGCATATGCAGTCAGTCCTGTTGATGCTGACTACAGTGCAGGTTCTAATCTCTAGCATGTTACTGTTCATTGTGATCTGCTCTTTCCCAGCTGTTTTTTTTCATATAATATATAAAGCGAAGTAAAATCAATAGCTCAGCTGAGAGCCTGTGCTGGAACTCATCTAGGGACCATGTGAAAATGAGAGATCTGCACTGTGAATTAGGTCAGATGTCGGCATTGATCACAGACTGGTCAGCATGCAGCCAGCTCTGCAGTCTTAAGCCTTTGTCTTCTCTGATGTTTAAAACATCTTCAGCACTGGGAGGTTCTATACAAGGACATGTGCAATAGTATTAAAGCTGCTTATCTCAGGTGAATCCAGAATGAATTTAAACTAATTTTGTTAGCAAACAGCTAAGGAATCTGGGAAAAAAATGTTAAATAAGATTCAGGCACTGTGTGCAAAACGACAGAATGCAAATATTAACTAAGCTACATTTTGCGTCTTAATCCCAATGTCATATGCAAGCAGCTGAACACAAATTTCTTAGAAGAATGATGTACTATCAAGACAGTGTGGCAGTGTGGGTATCTTTTTGGAATACAATAGAGCTCAACAGATAAAATGCAGGCAAAAAATGTTATGTCATGTGAATGAACCCTAAAGGAAAAGTATATATATATATATATATATATATATGCCGAACTGGCAGCCAGTGCACTGCCAGATATAATAGATTTGGATGTCCATCTCTAGCAGCAATCAGAGATGTGAGGGAAGCGGGGCAACCCCCTTCTTTAGTGCACAACTGATAGACTGACAATAGCAGCATCATATAATAAATCTTATGCCAATTAACATATATCATATAGTGTATACATGACTCATAAATATATATATAATTTATAATTAATATGCTAGTATATAGCGGTCAGATAAACAGCAATACTGTATGTGCTTTGCGGCATTACTATGTTGCTATTTATAATCCAGTTCAAGACACACATCATACAATAAAGTATGTCATGAAATAAGGCATTAGAAGAACAGTAAAGATTTGAATTATGTGTACTGTATCATAAGTGATGCACTAGGAAGGTAAAATTGCAAAACCAGAAATTACAATATGTACTGCATTATGGCAATCTAAGGCATAGCTCACACGATTGCCAAATAATTAACACTACATGGGTCACTATAAACCAAACCAGAATGAAATATGCCAGTTATTGTGTAAGTAGAATAATAAATTAGATGAATAGCCCCACGAGAGAGCTCCTGAGGCTATTCAATTCACTGCAGTGTTTGGTCAGACTTAAGGATTTCTTCTCGCACCCCCCTGGGGATGCGAGAAGAAACACGACTAAAGTGCCGACCCCACAGCTGTTTTACTGCTTAGCGCACGGATGACAGCTGCGCGGCTGACACTTTAGTTGGAGAGTGCCGGTACTTGCGACTAAACACCCAGGTTAAGTTGGGAGAACCAGCATTCTCCGACTTAACCACTTGATGACTAAGCAAACAGCATGGTGAATTGAAATGCTTTGGGAGATCCCTCCCGGAGCATGCATCACGCTGAATTGAATTGCCCCTTATGAATTTCTTATTTTAACTAAATAATTATGAGAAGTGTAATCCAGTCCAAGTTTCTGCAGCAAGAAAATCCTACAGCTTTTGTAAAATCCTCATAGATTAATATACTGTTGCTGCAATATAGATGTATCTCCGTTTATAACTGCATATGTGTAAAGGTGGTACATTCAAATCAGAGCATATCTGTTTTTGTTCTACCCTATGCTAAATCTCAGCTACCGTTCAACCGTAACCATAGTTATATAATTAGCCAGTGCTAAATGTCTCACATTTGATGAGTCAATTTGATGTGCCATGATTTACACTGTGTGATTCAGTGCGGTTTTATATTAAAACAAAGGCTGTAAAAAAAGCATTAAGGCTAAATTAGCTGGAGCCAGGGAGTGGGTTGCGATACCTACCTCTCACTGCAGACAAGCCATCTGCTTCCCTGAGTGTCATTGCCTTTATCTTCCTTCCATTCATTGCAGATATAGCAATTTCAAACAGTAATGTCCCTCCTGCTGCATTTGTCTGGGAATTAAATAAATAGAATAATGGGTCAATTGCCGCTCTCCAATTTGAGAAGCCAGTTTAACAGCTTTTGGAAAAAAAACACATGGACCATATGCAGCAGCAAAAATATAATGGCTTGGATGTGGAGCGCATACACAATTGTCATGGGGAAAAATACAAGGATGATACTGTTTGCCTGGAAATATAGTCATAAGCAACTAATCATAGAGCACATAAAGGATCTGCTTATGCTAATATCTTCTGCAAACTGAATATTGCCTGCAGCTGAATGTGATAGTCTTACCATATAGGAATCTACAAGAGCTTTAATTAGACAACAGTTGCTGCCTTTGTAATCAATCCTGCCTTGTTTTATTAGACCACAAAGGTCATAGATAGTTGTCTCTTCATATCAGCAGGACTAAAGTAACTTATTAAACATCATAGGTGCACAAAGTCACATGCATCTTGTAATTAGTAAAGAATATTTGCGGTGAAGGTAAAGTGGGTAGCATTTTTTCTTTGGTGAGGGTGGTGGTGGTAAGGGTCAAGAAGTGCTGGTAGCTACACCCTACAAGTAATGCCCACCATATTCCAGTGGCTGTCATGGCTATTGGCAGAACCTATAGGTGTTGGTATTGGCAGCAGTGTGTGATGGAGATCAGTCCACATGATGACTAACAGGTTGTGGTTTATTAACCAGGCAGAACAGGTTGCAGAATAACACAGGGTTATTGCATTAGGGACACAATATATGTAGCAGGTTTAACAGATCCAGCCAGGAAAGTGTATGGGTTCATACAAGGTTTATGCTGTACAGTGAAGCACACACCTATGTTAGTACACAGTGAGCAGTGGCGTGTAATTAGTGGTGATGACACAGTGGCATTAACAGGATCTCTGGTGTTACTCACACTCTCTGGACTGAAGAGACAAACAGGGCCACATCCTTCCACAATGAAGAACAGAGCTGGAAGACAGGTGGACAAGCCACGCATGCACAGTAGCACATCTCGGTTGGCCGTGCAGAGGTCATGCTGTGATGTGACTCTAACAGTATGGGATCCCGGCGGCTCAGAGGAGACTGCACAGAACGCTCTACTCCAACACTCCACCTTGCTCAAGGCTGTCTCTGGTTACATAACAATACAAAACATTTCACATTTTTAGATGTCTCACATGTAACTAAACACACAAGATGATATACAATTCATAACATAGCATAACACATAAACATTTCAAATGCATTGCAGTCTACATTATTGTAAACAGGCATTTAGTACATGTGACATCTGACCTTTGGTCAATATACAGTATCAATGAGATTCTCCTCACTGGTAACACATTTTGTGCTGAATACTGGAAGTGCTATCTACCAGCTCTCTTATAAAATTTTGTTTTATGGCAACATGATTATAATTTTTGGTGCTGGAAGACAAGTCAATAGCACCTTTGTCACATGCAATGCTGAGTGTCTTTTGGACTAAGAAGACCTACAGTAATTCAAACAAACTCTCCTTCAGCCACAATGCCTCTTTGGCTGTCAGGGAACCAGGCTCATCGATTCCCCGATCTGACATACTATCCAATAATCATCAATATAACACTGCTATCTTGTCAGGGAATTGCTTATGATTACTTTTACCTGTCACAAACCAAATTCTGCACACTCATGACTAGGAAGTTACAGTAACTGTAAAGCTAGGTACATACTAGACGATGTCTAGTGTGCCCGACATCTTAGCAATGGGACCTGGTGGGGGATCTGGCATCGGCAAGTGCACACACACTTGCCAATGTCAGCAGCGACTGAGCAACAGTGGAGGTCATTCTGCATTTGGCAGCATGGCCCTCGCTAATGATATCCCCTGTCGGACGTCGTGCATGTCCGACAGAGGATGTCGCTGATGATGCATGGGAGTTGCATAGCGGGTACACACTAGATGATGTGCCCGACATGTCACTTTGATCTGCCAGATCAGAAGACATATTGTCTAGTGTGTACCCAGCATAAGAGGGTGTATGCGAGGTCTACAGTGTTGGACAGAAGAGAGATAAGAAAGAAAAAGTAAGGAGCAGCTTGGTAGAAGGTAGGAAATAAATGGTTGTAACAAGCAGCTGCTGTAAGGAGGTTGCTGCCCTTATATACTGTAGAAAAAACTACAAAAGAAATAGGACTGCAGCATTCTGTCACTACAATAAAAATACCTTATTGGTATAGGATGTTGATATGCTGAATAAAAGATTACTAATTAAGTTAAAAATGCTATTTAATATTAAAAATGTAAAACCCTCAGACATAAATACATATAATGTGAAAATTTTTTGAAAAATGCAGTGATTAAAAATGTAAAAAAAATTGCAGTATTATAATATCCACATGATCAAATTGCAACAAATTTTTGCTAACTATTGCAGCAATACTCGTATATATGAAATGTTATTTTGTAATATTTTAGCGGAGAGATATTATTCAGTATTATTTTCACAGTGATTGTGTCGGAGTGGAGAAGATTAATATGATACCTTTAAAGTGCAAAAAAGTGACTCTTGATAATAACAAAGGTAATTATAGGATAAAGGAAAATTATCAAAAAATTTGAGTACTCACACCCATAAAGGGTAGATCACACCGCAGTATATGATATCCTTATTTAATGTTTCTCAAACCTTCTGCTCTTTAGGAAACATATAGAAGTTCCCTATATGTAGAAATAATAGATGCCATCAATATGCGATCGACCCGCTGTGTAGGTAGAGTACTGTTGCATGGTCAATTACCGGCTTTCACTTTTGATCCACATTTTTTGATCATTTTAACACAACCAAGCAATCAACCTCTCCTAACAGGAAATGAATTTGTTTAGAGCAATAGGGACATACTTATTAAAATGGGATTTCAATATACAAAACAGACTACATTGCTTACAGTATATAAAAACAATTAGTAACAAGATGATGTAACATACAGTAAAATAAATGTAAAAAAAGAGAATTTCAGAATAGAAACTTACATACAGTTGTATAATCTGTCCAAGGGAAATTGGCTCGGAAGAATAGACAGTTCATCAATTCGATTGGTTTCCCAAAAGTCTGACAATTTGCTAATACCGGATGGGTATCAGATGCCGTGCTGGGGATACTGATGGTCAAAATCTTGATGCTGGAATCCTGAAAGGATTAGAATACCGACACCTGTTGGCAGTGTTGAACTTGAGCATGAAGGGCCCACCAGGGGCATGCAGTGGTAGGGGCCTATGCTTTTGAGTGTGGTCAGTTACCACAGTGGATGAGGCCAGCCCCTACAAAGGATTGCACAGATATTAGAGACCTTGTAACTGACCATCCAATTGAGTAACAATGTATAATTGAAGTGTAGAGTCTGAAACCTGACATTAGAGCAAGTGGTGGGGCCCTCAGGCAGTGAGGCCCACTGGGATTTCCCCTGTACCCCTGTGGACCAGTCCAACCCTGCCTGTCGCTAGGTATCCTAATCCTTCACCTCTCCATACCCTATCCCTAACCAGGAAGGTAGAGAGCCATTCCAGGCCTGGGGGAAGGGGCATGGTCTAATCACACGAGGCATGGCCATGTCCCCTTAGGTGGTTGGGGAGAGGGGTGCTGTAAGCCCATAAGCTCGGTGCCAGTATTCTGAGCGGTGGCATCCCCTGTGCCAGGACACTAAATGTATCCCTCTAATATACAGAGTATTTACTATTTTCCACTGGGTGAGAACTCATAGAGCAGATTATATGCTAATATGGGGAAGTGAATTTCCCCTAGGCATGAATTATAGTTGGACCAAAAATATTCCAAAATCTTATACCTGTTATGTATTCTTTTAGATAGAGACATACAGTAACTCCCACTTTAATTAATCTGGAAAAACTTTCCATACATTTACATATTAAATATGATTGTCAGGATGTAGTCTGGGATCAGCCACTACTTACCATTGTGCTGGGTTCCCCTGGTCTTCCTGATGGTCAAACGCCAGGTGTGGGTATTCTTCTCGGGGTCTGCTAGGACTTCTATGTGTGTGTCCTGGTTACGTGGTCCGGTCATGGGTGCAGCCATGTTGGTCTCTGTCAGCTGACTAGTTCCTCATCCAGTGGTAACCTGGCCAGCTCTCAGCTGACACCTTCCTCCAATGGATGGCTACCTAGGGGTATAAAGGAGGACTCCATGTAACAGGAAGGGGTTGTGGCTATAACATCACTCCAGGCTCCATGCTGAAGATATTCTCTGGTGTCTCTCCACTTTAGGATTTTCCAGTGTGCTCATCCAGCGTTCATGCTGGCTTCTAGTGTTCAGCTTCCATGCTGATTTTGAGTGTTAAGCTCTCTCACTGATTTTCTAGTGTTCACTATTCAGCTCACACGCTTATATCTAGTGTTAAAGTATTCAGTTTTCATGCTGATCTCCTGTGTTAAATGATTCAGTTCTCATGCTGATCTCCTGTCTTAAAGTATTCAGTTCTCACGCTGATCTCCTGTGTTAAAGTATTCAGCTTATACACTGGTCTCCTGTGTTAAAGTATTCAGCTCACATGCTGATCTCCTGTGTTAAAGTATTCAGCTCACACGCTGATCTCCTGTGTTAAAGTGTTCCGTTCTCACGCTTGTTTCCTGTAAAAGTATTCAGTTCAGAAGCTGATCTCCTGTGTTAAAGTATTCAACTTCCAAACTGATCCCTGTGTTTAGTTATTCAGCTTATTTGATGATCTTCATTGTTAAGTTATTTGCAGTTCATACGCTGATCTCCAGTGTTAAGTTTGCAGCTCATATGCTGATCTCCTGTGTTAAGTTTTCAGCTTACTAGTTGATCCCTAGTTATTCAATTCTTACACCTGGCCTCTAGTGTTATCCCTTTATTGTCTACGTGCTGGTTTCCTGTGAATTAACTCTGTCCTCATCCACCATCTAGATCCCTAGCACATTTAGTACCCTACCTAGCATCTGGATTGCAAGTGCTCTCAGTACTCTATCCTGTGTCGGGATTATGAGTGTATTCTATACATTCTCTCTAGTCTCAAGTAATACTCTCCACTGCACCTCCTATGAGTTATTCTCCAGTGGACCCTCTAGGGCTATTCTCCAGTGAATTCCTTTTTTGTAATCTCCCAGTAAATCTTCCACATGTCTGCCACCAGTATATCTTTCACAAAACATTCTCCATTGTTACCCTCTATGTGTCTCCCACCAGTGTGTTCCCTACGAGTACTTTCTAGTGAGGGTAGTTCTCTTTCTACCCTGCCACCTTGTTTTACTGCTAGTTTCTGGGTACCTATCCTGAGGGCCGTGACCCGCCCACTGGTTGCTACAAAGCCCATATCCCAATAAGAGGGGTCACTGGTGAAAATCACCAGTGGGTTAGACTCAGATCAGGTCTCATAAACACTCAGATCTAGCAAAGGTATGATATGATTATGATACAATTAAGATCTATTAAGGAAGATATGCAATCACTGTAGGTTTCCTATTTAACAGTTATGTATACATAGTGCACCTTATGCCCTATGGGTTCCTGAACTTAAAATGGTACCCAGATTTCTGAAATCATGAAATAATAGGAGAATATATAATAAGTATATTTGCCAATGCCAAATATAGTAATTCTACAAATCGTTCTCAGAGTACATGTCTCTTTATGTGAGGCCCCCTGCTAGGATGGTGCTCTTATGTCTCTTTAGGTGTCAAGATTCACTCTAAGACCAGGACATGGCTCACTCCATAAGGCCTTTGAGGTTGTTCTGTTACCCCTAAAGGTGACAATGTTATCTAGTAGCTAGCATTCCTGACTAAATATTTTATACACCAACTTTACACAGTTAGGTTATTAAACCTGCATTGGAATTTTGCTTTGAAGTCTTATGCCTTTGAACCCAGGATACAGAATAGCACAATGTATACATGGATTCATTTGATATACTGTATGTATTTACAGTGCATGTGCAAATGATCCTGCTCTGTTCACTATTGACTGTTTCTGTAAAAGCCATATATTCCACCTCGGTAGTGGACATGGCAACAGTTGGCTTTTTCCTGCTAGCCCAGCTGATGGCTGTGTCAGCCAAAATGATTAGGTATCTGGTGTAGGAATGTCTGTCATCATGTTATAATTTAACATATAATGATATAACAATAATTTTTATAAGACCCCTAGAGTCTTGCTAGGAAGGGCTTCTGCCTATAACAACCGCCCGTTGTTTCCTTAGCATTTTATACACTCACTGGTACTTAGGATGCCACCAGTTCTTAACCTTATGGTTAGTGGGGGGTTATACAACTATCTGGAGATCGCAGGATATGCTGGAAATGGAGGATATAGAACAATTGCTAAGGCAGGACAGAGACCTCAATATTAAACCCCAGAAGTACTGTAGGGTCATAAAGGTAAATAACAGGGCTGTACAGAGGTAACAAGACAATTGTATATGAGCAGACATGTTTGAGGAGCAGGGCTAATGTGGGAGTATTCTGCAGGTCGTAAAAGCAGCAGGGGCGAACAGAGTTAAAGATGCTCAGAGAGTGAACAGCTATAATGAATAGCAATGGAAACATGGCTATAGATTAACCCAGTTCAGGTTATAATAACCAGGTGCACTATGCACTTTGAGACAAAGGTAGTAGAAGTTTTCCCGGACACAGTATGACAGGCACAGGAACAGGATCAGCTAGATACAGTAAAGTATAAACTATCACTGGCAAGGATCTGTGGGACTTCCTACCTTTTAACAGGAGCCTGCACCAATGGGATACAAGTAAAAGGAACCAGCCCCCTAATAGAAAAATATTCAGCAGCTGCAGTGCACCTGTGAATCTGTCACTCAGTAAAACTTTTAATTCAGCTATCTGGCTTGCAAGCATAGGTCATCTGCATTCACAACTATGATAAATAGGCTTTTCTCCTTCCACTTATACCACACAAAGTGATCAGTTTTATGACATACAAAGTCAATTTCCAGAAATACACTTTCAAGCTTGATGTACTGTACCAACAGTAGCCATTTTGTTTTAGCCCATACAATGATAACTTAAGTATACATACTTTTATGCAAAGCTGGCCCTCGTCATAGGCAAACTAAGCAAATGCCTAGGGCATTTGAAATGCCTAGGGGCATCCAAGCCTGCCTAGGCCTGGTGGAGGTTTGGGGCAGGCACAGCCAGGCACCTGCTGCCAGCTGGGCAAAGACTCTGGCAGCTGCTACTGCCACTGAGCAGCATCTACAATCAGATCTCAGCTGACAACTCCAATCAGGCCAGGCAGCAACAAACAGTGAGCGGGCAGCAGCAGAACAGGCGATGGCGGGTTATGGGCAAATGCGTTATGCCCAAAGATATGGAGATAACTCATGTTTGGCTGTTTACTGGATTATGCCTCAAATGGTGTTTTATTTCTGACTGCTACTATAGGTGATCAATTTTTTGAAGTAGGATTGCCTCTCCCCAGAATCTCTTGTCCTGACCTGCATCACTTACTATACAGTAGTCCATGCACTTTCAACAAATGTAATGCTTGCCTTTTCATTCACACCATTCTGTTCAGGTGTGTATAATAGGTAATTGTTAGTTGGTGTTGAATGCCATTTTCTTTAGAAAGGTAGATAGATCTCTGTTTTCATATTCTTCACCATTGTCAAACCTTAGCACTTTAATTTTTTTTACCTAAATTGTTAAAAAGTGTATCCAGGTTAGTGAAACACTATTAACACATTGCAGTGCTGGTTGCACTAAATAACAATACAATTAATGTTAAATATATTCAATTTAATAAAAAAAAACATAAATACACTGTTACATACTGTTACATACAAAACACAGTAATCAACATATGTAAATAAATTGGTTAATTGCATAAAAACACCTAAACAGATAAAATAATCTACACCATGAATTCTAGTAAACTGGACAATCCTATTAACCTTACATTACTTAGTCTACAAAGGACTTTTCAAAAACTTTTGCACCAACAATAAAAACAGGGTAATCCACCAAATAAAGAAGAAAATAAGTATCAGTACACTTTGCTGAAAAAACTTTGGTAGCACTGTTATTACCATCCTTGGCTAAGAGCCGTTGTAGTTGCCTTTTGGATACTGACAAATAGTACATTTATTTCTGTGACAACTGTTTTACAATTGATCCTTACAGCACAGTAATTGTCCCCATGGGTGCCGAGAGGGGGGCAGAGTGGGTACAGTTTACCTGGTCCCGGGCTTGCTAGAGGGGCCCGGCAGGGGCTCGGGTCTGGCCTCGCATCCCTCCCCCACAGCAGCTCAGCACACAGCTTGTGCTGGGCTGCTGTGTGAGACTGCTTGCGGCTGCTGCAGCAGCCGGAGCAGTCTCCTATGGCTGTGGGGGGGAGCGATCAAACTGATCGTGCCCCCCCTGCTTATCACTGGGCTGGGGGGCATACAGCGCCCCCCTCCCTGGCACACAGTGCCGCTATGCGGCTCTGAAAAACTGACAATTAGTTATTTTTTTTTTTCAAGGGGCCGTGGCCACGCCTCCCGCGATTAGGCCACACCCCCTCCATTACTCGGGCCCGGCCAGGCTCTCAACAGCATTGTCCCAACTTTAGTGGCATTTAGGACTTTATCTATTATTCCCCTCAAGTTTATAGGACTTTGATTACTTGAACCAATGCTCACTACAGCAAAAGTGACTTTTGGTTCCAGAGTCCATGTACCAGCTATCTTTTTGGTGACTGTCAGCTATCACACTTGCATGATTAACAACCACTTGGTTCACTTGCTCTACTGTACATTCTGAAACTTTACAGTATGTCCTACTTTGTGACACATGAAACAATTGTACTTGGGCTTTATGGGCTTTACACTATTTAATGGCAGAACAGGATTCTTAGCATTGGTCCCAACAGGTATGCACTCTTGAAACTGCAGCTGCTTGGTCCATACAATCTCTGTTGATAGCTTGGCAGTGCATGACTACAAAGCTATTACTAGAAAATCATAAGTAAAGTTTTGCAGAATAAGCATTGTAGGCATCGACTTGGATGCCTACTGATGTCAATTGCTGAGAGTTAATCAGCATCCTATAAATATATTCCTTCATATTCTTGCATGCACCTCGCTTAGTGCCGTACAGAGTGCCGTACAGAGTGTGCCTCATGTTGAGTCTTCTAATTAAGCCTTTGTTTTAATAAAACACCTGCAAAGCTACCCACATTTCTTGTCACCTTCCCATGAATGATTAAATACATGTGCTGCTCTACAACTAGACCTATGGTACCTATGGCTCCATCCACATCATTTGGGATAGGCATATTCCAAGTGAATAGTGATCTTCCACAAGTTTTGCCTACTTGCATCTGCATGGCAAATTTCCAAGTAGCATAGTTCTCTGATAAAGTTAACTTGGCGAAGTCCATACTAGCGCTTCTATTGTACAATTTCACCCTTAGGTCGAAATTGGACGATTTTGCTAAAAAAAACTGCGAAAACGGACGATTTTCTCAAAAAAAAGGCAAAAAGCTTTTACCATTTCGGACCAGGTGAAAAAAACTGCAACATCCCCATTTTTTACTAAAAATATGTGAATTTCTTTCAGAAGCAGTTGGACACCCTTACTAATGATAAATTACCCCAAAATCTTTTTGAAAGCTGCATAATTTGGCAGAACATGAGCAGTCAAATTTTTGGAGAAAAAAAAACATTCAAAATGGGTTTAACGTATTGTATCTGGTATTTTGGAGTGTGATATGGATGCGTCACGTGTTTTAAACATCACACATGGATGCAAGAGGCACTTTTTAATGGTTTTTAAAAGTGTGCTTTTACAACACAAAAATGTACTTGGATCCATTTTAACATACCCCAAATTCACATGGAACAGTAATTTCCTGAAAAAAAATTGCTTTTTAGATTTTTTTATGTTTTATCGTATATATGCACATTGCCACCAAATAACGCAATTTAAATACCATAAATATTTGTATTACAGCCAATAATACACTTTTATATTATTTTCAGCTGTTCGTCAGACATGTTTTGGGGTACAGATGCAATTTCCTAACTTTTTCGCCTATTTTTGCCTGTTTATTTTCACAACTCCGATTTCTGCCTATTTTTGTGTAAAAATCGGGGATTTCGCCGCTAATTGAATCCGACCCTCAGTATGAATAAAATACTTTTTAGTACTCACTCAGATTCTTTTATTCCATGTTGCTGCAGTGGTGTGTGATGGAGGTCAGTCCACATAATGAATAAGTAAACAGTTAGTGGTTTACGAACCAGGCAGAACAATTTGCAGAATAACATAGGATTAATGCAGCCAGTACACAATGGCCTGAATTCAATTCAGTGTGATGATGAATAGCTGCTGGAAGGAGCACCCAAAGTTTATTGAATACACCTCGCTGTTTGGGTTGCTAAAGAATTTCTTCTTACATGCCCCTGGGGATGCAAGGAGAAATCCAACAAAAGTGCAGGCACGCAGCTGTTTGCCAACTTAGCGCGGCACTAACATCCACGCACCCGGCACTTTAGTCAGAGAATGACGATTACCGTGCCTTAAAACCAAGGTTAAGTCATGAGAACCAACATTCTCTGACTTAACCAATTCCCGACCAGGCACTCAGCGTGTTTTATAATTTGGCCCAACAATGTAGCAGGTAACACAGATCTACAGTAGCAAGGAACTTATGAGAGTTAATATGAGTTGTGTGCTGTATAGTGAAACACACCTGTGTTAATACATAGTGGTAGCAGTGGAGTATATTTTGTAACATTGGTACTTGCAGAATTTCTGACGTAGCTCACACTCTTTGCACTGGAGAGACATACAGGGTCAAATCCTTCCACAATGGAGGATGGAGCTGGTAAACATGCAGAAAAGTCATGCATGTGCAGTAACACATCTCTGTTTGATGGGTTTGTGGTCGCACTGGGGTTCCGGCGACTCAGAGGAGACGATGCAGAGCACTCTCCTCAAACAATGGGTTCTAAAGTATACTAGCACAGAAATAAACAAATGATAGGCAGCAGACATAAGTGCATGATGTACAGTAACAAAAACATAATCTTGTGCATAAGTAAGACATTTTTAAATATATTGTGAAGATAAAGGGCAGGATCGACAGTGTGTATAAATAAAGTGGGAAACCAGTGCCCAGAGTTTTTATGGAAATTGATACACTTTCTTAAAGATGTATTTTTTAGTGAATGATTAATAAGGGTTCATGATTGCTCTTGGTAATCATTCCAGAATGTAGGAACAGTACAAGCACAGTCTTGAAAATGGGATGGTACGTAGTAAGAGATATAATAAATAGGGATGTGCGTCAACACCCTGTGTTTTGATTTGGATCTGTATCTCCTTCATGTTTTGGATCTGGATTTTGGTTTTGGTTCTGTAAAAACCTTCTAAAATCACATAATTTGGGCTATTTTTTGTTCCTACAGTATTATTAACCTCAGTAAGAATAATGTTGACTCATTTCCAGTCAATTTTGACCACCTCACAGCTTATAATATTGTTTTTTATCCGGTTTAGGCACAACATTTGCACCAAGCTAGCTGGCTGACTAAGCTAAGTGGCAGCAGTGGATGGCACAAACACGTGGCAGTTCAACTTCCAACATGGCACATAAAGAAACATATGTATTCATTTATCAAGAGGCATGAGGAAGATGGAGTATGTATGTAGTTGAAGGCAAGGACAGGAAGGGTTGATTGGTAGTAAATTGAATTTAATTTTTTGTTCTGAAGCAAATTTATAAAGGAAGAGGGGAAAGCATTGGTGAACAATATGTCCCATGTTTTAAAAGCTAGAAAAAGCTAAAGTCTAAACTATAGCCATGCTTATGGCGCTAAAACATTTTAAGATTAGAAGGAAGGAAGATAGATAAAACAAAGATAGTATAAGGAAGAAAAGTATAAAGAAGAGGCCAAATGGATTAACTATATGGACAGCATTTGCCCAAAAGGGTTGAACATTGATTTTGATTTGGGTTCTTTTTTATAACCAAGTGTCGATTTTGTGTGCATCATCCCACTCCTTCTATTGCTCTTCCTTTTTTTTTTTCTTCACTATCTTTATTTCATCATGTTTCTAATTCTGACTTCCTCCCTATGCTCTAAAGGTGCTTTTAAATAATGAATTTAAAGTTTAAGCGAATTTTAAATTAATTTTAGGCGTATTTATTCAGATAAATGGATATATATTTTATATTTCATATCATGGTGATAATTAGTCTCCAACTATATGTATGTATGTGTGTATATATATATATATATATATATATATATATATAAATATATATACTCTTTTTCCTCTAGCAGTATTAGAATTGCAATAGTGTAAGAATATCAGCTTTACATATTAACAAAATTGTTCTTTTCTCTGCATGTGAAGGAATATTTATGCAATACCATTCCTCCTTCACTGCAAGGAAACTGTTTAAGAAATCAATTAAGGTAATGAACATGGCTACAGACCATTTCTCCTTCAATGCAAGGAACCTTTTAAGAAATCAATTAATCAATTAAGGTTATGGACAAGCCTACATAAGGGCTACATTTAAGCACATGAGGCATCCCTGACGAAGCCCAGATGGGTGAAACCGGTTGGATACTGTGATACTGTGTGCTCACTAAGGAGAAAGCAGAGAACCCCTGCATTTAAATTGGCTGCACAAGCCAGATCAGAAGCTGCCTCTATTTGCTCCACGGACATCTAAGCAGTCGGGAGAGTGCGGAGACACCAGGTGCAGAGAGTGCAGCATAAGGACGCCGAGGTGCTACACACCAGAGCACAGGCGGCGATGAAGAAATGGGGAATCTAACCTCCGCTAGAAAAAGAAAAGACCAGGTAACGCCAGTCAGTGTTATGGTCTTTCCACCTCACTCCATATTACAGCAGATGGACCAACATCACGTTTAAATGGAATAACCAATCCTATTATTTATGGAACATACTTCAGCCATTTGGCTAATGGTTAACATTGTATCAGGAAACAGAAGTTTTTATATATGCTATTTTCTGTTGTAAAAGGATTACAGGTCCCTGGACATTATCTAAGCTGGTTAGGCTTAATTCTTTGCATCACAAGCAGATGCACCTTGTGTGTTGTGTCAATATATACACACAGACACACTATATACTATTTTTCTAACTGATTGCAATTGTGCTTTTTATTATAAATTGTTGTTTATACTTCTCCAGGTACCTGCTTTTTATTGTTATTTGTGAAACAATTTTATGAATACTTTGCTATAGAATAAATACATATATTTTTTAGCCATTTAATCAGAGCGGAAATTCTCTCATTCTTTATTCTTTTCTTCCTTACACTATCTTTGTTTTAACTATCTTCCTTCCTTCTAATCTTAAAATGTTTTAACGCCATAAGCATGGCTATAGTTTAGACTTTAGCTTTTTCTAGCTTTTATCCTGTTAACTGGGAAGGGACCCAGGTTGCTTAAACGGCTGCTGAACATTTAACTGCTTACCCCAAAAGGTCTTGCGCAGATAGTATCATTTGTATTGTCTATATAACCCTGTTCCCTGAAAACTATCAGCAGCATTTCCAAATATGCACATCTTAAGAAAGGAACGTATGAAAAAACTGGAGGATATTTTTTCAGAAGAAAATGCACTACAAAGTGTGGAAATTAAGACAGATAATTTCTGCTTCTTATTTCTAAGATATGAAAAATTATTGATATCTGAAGTAAAACAATGGTGGGATGCCACTACTCTCTCAAAATATCTAGAGAATAAATTAATTCCAAGAGGCCTAAGACTTATAAAAGAACCCACGTTTATATCAAAAGATGGGAGTTTCATGACAGAATGGAATTCCGTACTGAATAACTGCTCATATAAACTTATGGAACTTATTGTCAGAGAAAGACAAAAAACATTGAAAGAAGTAGAAAAGGAGATGAATCTAGTTCAAAAAGAACTGGCACCAATACAACATCTGGAGGAATATAAAAACTTGGAGGATCTGATGCAAAAACATCTAACCAAAGTTGAAGAGGAAGTAATCAAATCAAAACAAAAAAATTATTGGAGGGATGTGAAGGATTATAAGGAGAATTATAGATCTTGGACTAGGAAACCCATCTATCAGACTCAACATGAACATAACCAGCTGGCCCACCAAAGACAATTTGCAAAGCATAAACAAGTAAATAGAGGAGGAAGAAGTCATTCACGTCATGATACACCCAAACACCACCATCTATATAGGAGAATGAATAACATGGAGCAAGATAAACAACAAATAGATTGTCTGCACTTAGGAAATAGAAGATTTAGAAACCAACTACCATCATATAGAAAGCCTTTGCAAGACCAACAGAGAGAAAAAGAGAGACTGCAGTGGAGGCAAGTAAATAGCAAAACCTACTATCAAAACCCCCCAAAAAATAAAGCTTTTGAGTATGAAAAGGAAAATAAGGGTCCAGAAGCAAGAAATCTACACAATCAAAGTAGGTACCAAGGAATATTTAGAGAATTAGAAGCCTCAGAAAGTTTCAAGATAGGGATATTTTAAGCAAAAAAAACAAGTGCAGCCACCAGACAAACATTACTAGCAAATTTGGAATCATTAACAGGAGGTAATACAGTTAATAAACAATGAAATTCCACCAACAGTGTCTTTGAGGAAGACGCTGACACCTGCATGGACCATTTTTTAAATCTAGCCATGAGACAAACACCACCAGGAGGGACAATGCAGACTACAGGAAACAGAACATCAAGGCCAAAAAGAAAGTCAAGACCAAGCGAGGAAAGAGAGGAGATATCCTCGCAAGGAGCAAGACCAAAGATAAAGAAATAATGAATCATGGAATTTTCAATATAAACAAAATAACACTTACAAAAACACAGGAGAAAGTATTGAAACGAAGGCTCAAGTTTGCCCCGGACAACAAATTAAATAAATTTTAGACCTATATAAGCCTCCATAAATTCATAAGGAAACTTACACTAAAAAAATACTTTGAAAAAACTACCAACAATTCAAAGCCTATGACTTATGAGATCTACCAACATACTGAACTAAAAAACTATCTAAAATCTATCCCAGTCATCTGAAGGGCCCATATATAGAAACTTTCCAAAGAATGGTGGAAAGGGATATGGAACCTCTGAACACCAAACCCCACCATACAAATCTCTTCAAAGAGGAAAAAACAGCACTTAAGGAGTTGGAGGACAACACACAAATCATCATAAAACCAGCTGACAAAGGAGGGGGCATTGTTATCATGGACCGAACACAGTACCTAGAGGAAGCAAATAGAATACTTCAGGATAAAACAACTTATGAAGTTCGAAAAGAAGATCCAACCAACAGCTACAAGAAAGAACTAGATGCCCTGTTAAAAGAGGCATTTACAATAGGAATTTTAAATATGAAGGAGCTGCAATATATTACCTCAGACCACCCCATCCTACTAGTATTTTACATCTTACCCAAGGTCCACAAAGATCTTACTAACCCCCTGGGCAGACCAAAAGTGGTGGGTATAAACTCTTTAACAAGCAATCTGTCTGAGTACATCGACAAATTCCTTCAGCCGCTTGTTTCTAAACAAAGAAGTTACCTAAGAGATTCCATGCATATCCTAAATATAATGGAGGATGTTATATGGGAAGAAGGAGATGTATTAGTGACATGTGACATTACGTCACTCTATAGTGTCATTGATCACAAAAAAGGATGTGAATATGTGCAGGAGATTTTGAATAACAAGAGTAACTTGCACTCAAGACAAATTAATTTTATCATGGAAGCTATACAATTAATCCTAGGTCACAATCACTTCTGGTTCAAAAACCGCCACTACAGACAGGTTTGCGGTACTGCAATGGGTACAAAGTTTGCACCGGGGTACGCAAACCTGTTTGTGGCACACTGGGAAAATCAGAACATCTGGACAAACAATCCGTATTATAACCACATTAAAATATGGAGAAGGTTTATAGATGATATCATTTTTATATGGAGAGGAAGTACTGAAGAGCTAGTAAAATTAATTGGGTTCATGAACCAGAATGATATCAATCTAAAATTCACTTCCAACATCAGCAAAACAGAGATTGCCTTCCTGGATTTAGAATTTTATGTTGAAGACAATAAATTGGAAACTCTGACACATTTGAAAAAGGTAGATTGCAATAACTTCATAGAATGCAAAAGTAACCATCACCCAAACTGGATGAGGAATATACCCAAGGGGCAGTTTAAATGCATTAAAAGAAACTGTTCAAAGGTCAAAAACTATACACAACAAGCTACCGCCCTAAAAGAAAGATTTTTAGAAAAAGGGTATGGAGCAGAAGAACTTGACAAGGACTATGAAGCAGCCCTAAATTCAAAAAGAAAGACTCTGCTAGTACCTAATACACAAAGGAAGAAAACCAAAAAGAACATGAACTTTCTTTCATTACTCAGTACAGTAGCCAATCTAGGAAGATGGAGAACATTATAAAAAAATATTGCCCAATTTTATGTAAAGATGAAAAACTAAACAAGATCCTCCCTAAGAAAGCAAGAATCATTTACCGTAGAGCATACAATTTAAGATCAAAACTTGTCAAAAGTGCTATCCCTCCAAAGAAAAATGTAAAAACAATAACATGGCTCAAGGAAAAAACCAATGGCTTCTTTCATTGTCTGAGATGTATGGGATGCAAAACGATTGCACAAAGAAAAACCAAGGGAATAACTACCTGCATTTCAAGAAGTAGAAATGTTGAATATAAGATCAAAGACAAAATAACATGCGACACCCCAGGGGTGATCTATTTATTAGAGTGCCCCTGTGGACAACAATAAGTCGGGAGAACTCTAAGACCATTGAAGACAAGAATTGCAGAGCATATCCGAAACATAAAAAATAAAATAGATACTCACAGTGTTGCCACTCATTTTACAGAGTTCCATAACAGTGACCCATCAGGCTTGAAATTTATGGGAATTAAAAAAGTCACCAGCCATTGGAGAGGTGGAGATAAAATAGCAAAAAAAAATCTCCAAAGAAGAGGCCAAATGGATTACTATATGGACAGCATTTGCCCAAAAGGGTTGAACATTGATTTTGATTTGGGTTCCTTTTTATAACCAAGGGTCGATTTTGTGTGCATCATCCCACTCCTTCTATTGCTCTTCCTTTTTTTTTTTTTTTCTTCACTACCTTTATTTCATCATGTTTCTAATTCTGACTTCCTCCATATGCTCTAAAGTCACTTTTAAATAATGAATTTAAAGTTTAAGCGAATTTTAAATTAATTTTAGGCGTATTTATTCAGATAAATGGATATATATTTTATATTTCATATCATGGTGATAATTAGTCTCCAACTATATGTATGTATGTGTGTATATATATATATATATATATTTATATACTCTTTTTCCTCTAGCAGTATTAGAATTGCAATAGTGGAAGATATCAGCTTTACATATTAACAAAATAGTTCTTTTCTCTGCATGTGAAGGAATATTTATGCAATACCATTCCTCCTTCACTGCAAGGAAACTGTTTAAGAATCAATTAAGGTAATGAACATGGCTACAGACCATTTCTCCTTCACTGCAAGGAAACTGTTTAAGAAATCAAATAATCAATTAAGGTTATGGACAAGCCTACATAAGGGCTACATTTAAGCACATGAGGCATCCCTGACGAAGCCCAGATGGGTGAAACCGGTTGGATACTGTGATACTGTGTGCTCATTAAGGAGAAAGCAGAGAACCCCTGCATTTAAATTGGCTGCACAAGCCAGATCAGAAGCTGCCTCAATTTGCTCCACGGACATCTAAGCAGTCGGGAGAGTGCGGAGACACCAGGTGCAGAGAGTGCAGCATAAGGACGCCGAGGTGCTACACACCAGAGCACAGGCGGCGACGAAGAAATGGGGAATCTAACCTCCGCTAGGAAAAGAAAAGACCAGGTAACGCCAGTCAGTGTTAAGGTCTTTCCACCTCACTCCATATTACAGGAGATGGACCAACATCACGTTTAAATGGAATAACCAATCCTATTATTTATGGAACATACTTCAGCCATTTGGCTAATGGTTAACATTGTATCAGGAGACAGAAGTTTTTATATATGCTATTTTCTGTTTTAAAAGGATTACAGGTCCCTGGACATTATCTAAGCTGGTTAGGCTTAATTCTTTGCATCACAAGCAGATGCACCTTGTGTGTTGTGTGAATATATACACACAGACACACTATATACTATTTTTCTAACTGATTGCAATTGTGCTTTTTATTATAAATTGTTGTTTATACTTCTCCAGGTACCTGCTTTTTATTGTTATTTGTGAAACAATTTTATGAATACTTTGCTATAGAATAAATACATATATTTTTTAGCCATTTAATCAGAGCGGGAATTCTCTCTTTATACTTTTCTTCTTTATACTATCTTTGTTTTAACTATCTTCCTTCCTTCTAATCTTAAAATGTTTTAGCGCCATAAGCATGGCTATAGTTTAGACTTTAGCTTTTTCTAGCTTTTATCCTGTTAATTGGGAAGGGACCCAGGTTGCTTAAACGGCTGCTGAACATTTAACTGCTTACCCCAAAAGGTCTTGCACAGATAGTATCATTTGTATTGTCTATATGTCCCAAGTTTTGCCCACAAAACCAACTTGGTGGTTCAGAATATTTTTACAATTTAAGAAGCATGCAATAGATGCTGTTCTGGACATTTTGGCATTCAGCAACTGCATGTGAAATAATTGCAGCAGCTGTGTCAGTCGAATTTCCAACATGGCACATCAGGAAACAATTGTTTTTATTATTCAAGAATCCTGAAGAAGTTGTAGTATGTATGTATTTGAAGTCAGGAAAATGAAGATTTGATTTTAGTAGCAAATATTATAAAAAAATTTGATTCTGAAGCAAATTTATTAGGGGTGAGGAGTGGAGGCATTTACACTAAATATTTAAATAATTTACATCAGTCCTTGCCCCAGAAGAATCCTTGAGCATTATGCCTGCTGCTGCTGGGGACCAGGAATACAACTAATAGTGCTTTAAAAAAACAATTGACTATTAAACAATCCTTTGCAAGAAAGAGCAAGTATGACAGCAATCACCCAGTTGTACAGCAGATCACTGACGCCATAACATTTATGCTAGTATTAGATGTGCGTCCAATATCCGCCAATAATGCAGTGGGCTTTAGACAGTTAATTGAGGTCATATGTCCCTTCTACCAAATACCATCTAGATTCCACTTTACTAGCAAAGTAATTCCCACCCTGTACCAGGATGTTAAAAAAAACATAATTAGTGGCCTCCAAAATGCCATTGTACCCACTTTCCACTTAACCACAGATATGCGGACAAGTGGAACAGAACAAACACAAGATTACATAACTGTAACAGCCCACTGGGTGGGAGTATTGCCTTCAGTGGCAGCAGCAGTGTCTAAGAAAACTGCAGCACATTTAGGGTCAGGCTACCCTATGTATTACAGGTTTCACTAAGAGGCATACCACTGACAACCTTTTAGAAAAACTCAGGGAAATCAAATTGGCTTACCCCACTTGGACTCTCCTCAGAATTTGTGATTTCTGACAATGCCACCAATTTTGTGAGAGCATTATAGCTGGGTGAATTCCAACATGTCCCATGTTTTGCTCATGCAATCAACTTTGTGGTACAAATTATTTTTAAAATGGCAGGGCTGTGCAGGAGATCCTCTCTGTTGCCTGAAATATTTCTGGACAACTTTGCCATTCAGCATGTACATGTAGAAATTGCAGCATCTGCAGGAAATGTTGAACTTGACCTGACACCAGCTGAAGCAAGAGGTAGGTACATGGTGAAACTCCACCCTTTATCTGATTCAGCAGATGGAGGAACAGCAAAAGCCATCCAAAACTGCATAGCATACTATGACATAGGAAGAGGAAGGGGGAATGTGCCTTACTCAAGAGCTCAATGGAAAATACTTTCTGTGTTGTGCAAAGTGCTGAAACCCTTTGAATTAGTCACCTGTGAAGTGAGTTCAGACACTGCCAGCTTGAGTCAGGTAATTCTCCTAATTAGACTGTTGGAAAATCATCTTGAGAAACTGAAGGAGGAACTGAAATGAAGGAATTCCACTAAGTATGTCAGACGTGTAGATCAAGCCCTTTATTTGCTTCACCAGGATTCAAGGGTTGTCAGGACCTTGCAATCAGATCAATACATTTTGGCAACCATGATGGATCCTAGGTTTAAGTCATACATTGTGTCTTTCTTCCCAACAGACAGAGATCTGAAGAGATGCAAAGAGCTGTTGTTAAGCAAATTGTCAACTCAAGTTGCATGTGATGCAGTGATGGCTTCTCTTTCAGTTTCTCCAGCAAGTGCATCTG
The DNA here is from genome assembly GCA_031769625.1 of Taudactylus pleione. NCBI lineage: Eukaryota > Metazoa > Chordata > Amphibia > Anura > Myobatrachidae > Taudactylus > Taudactylus pleione. Next base: position 2,779,005 of record JAUIMM010000614.1, read on the forward strand.
TCGATAAAAAACAAAATTTTCCCAAAAAACCCACTGGTGATGCAGATGAGTCAACACTTAGTTGGGTCTAAAAGAATTGCCTACAATTAATGAGACCTCTACCATGACTCCATCTGATATGGTTACCATTCAAAGAATGGTTGAGTACTATTTTACATTTTTTAATAATAGCATCCAAATAGGCATATCAAACAGTCCATTTCACTACTGGCAGGAAAAAATGCAATTTGGAGGCTCTTTCACAAACTGGCTATGCTTTACTTGAGCTGCAAACCCTCCAGCATGTACTCTGAGTTTTCAGCACAGCCGGGAAACTTGTCAGCAATCGGCATAGGAGGCTACTTCCTCAAAAAGTGGAAAAGATTATGTTAATCAAAATGAACTACAAATTGTATGCCAATTACATCCAAAAATTACAGAGGTACCTGTAATGGTGGATTCCAGCAGGGTCAAATTAATATTGTGTGAAGATGATGTACATACTGATGTGGGTGAGGAATTTGAATGATGATGGAAACAACATTTTGCTTTTGTAAAGCAATTTTGTGTACATAAGGATTATTGTCAGCAATGTCAGCTGCCCATTGGTAGCTTGTTTTGTGTGGGTCCAAGGAAACCAGTTGCTTCATGATGGAGGTTATTGTTGATGAAGGTGTTTGTGAAGAAAATGGCAGGTGCTTGGATCTAGCAGAGAGAAAGGAGCTAGCTGACTCTGGACTGCTTGTTGGTACTTTTTTAGCCAAAGTTTCTGAATTTAAAAAAACTTTTTTGATGGATGTGTTGCAGATGACCTAACAGAGAGGATATTCCTAGATGGTTAGGGTTCCTACCTGTAAATACTCTGGCTTCTCAAAGGGTACACAAAGACTTGACAGTTGCAGTCTGGTTTTGAGTAGAAATAATTCCACACATAAAAAGTGGATTTTTTTATCTTGTGCCCAGGCATGACAATGGGCTTTTCCTTATAATGGGCAACAACTGTTTCATCCACTGGTGCCTTATTTACACAAACAGCATCCTCATCAACAACATCCTCATCAACATCATCATTATCATCAACATCTTTATTAGCATCAGCTACACAAATATCATGCTCATCCTGGTGTACTTCCACAGAAGCATCCTCGATTTCTATGTCAGCATGTTCACTTGTGCTTAAATCATCATAAGAGGCAGAACCACCAGTCATAAATAAAGGCCAAGGCCTTATTATTTCCTTGTCACTTCATGTGGTAAAATGCATATTGCCAATTTTATGTTTTTCTGCAGATACCTTTCCCTTTTATGTTTTTTTCTTTACCACTGTAAAAGATTGCTTCTTTGATTTTAGATGCCCTGACTTAAACCCTGTATGCCCTTGGGCATCGGTTTTAGTAGATGATGTAGACGGACTATTAAAATCATGACTAGTGGCACTGGCAGCAGATCCAACACTAATATGTGGTTTTTGCTCTTCTCTCAACTGATTGTTCTCCATATCAACAAACACAAGTGAAGTGGAGTACAGCACACACATCAATTTGTACCAAAATCAATGACCTACAGTGTCACAATATCTTTTTATGAATACACTGCGCTACCACTTACAGTGTCACAATACTGTTGAATATTATTTGAGCATCCATACGGAGGGCGTAAGAAAGCATGCACCCCAGATCATCTCCACATGGACCAGTCTCCTCCTGAGTGAGTAGAGCCACCAAACAGCGGCGGTAGATGGCGGAGGGACCATGTGACCTCACAGGAGCTTGGGACTTGAACTGTCCCGCCACTGAAGGTGATTCCAGCAGGCAATAGAGAGTGATTTGCCCATCCATCTGGAGCCACATAGCAGACAGGGTAAGTTGTTGGACAAGAGGCACGGGACACCGCCCTCCGGAGCGCAACACCCGGAACATTTGCATTACCTAATTACCTACTTTATAAGATCTCACATGAATTGTAGCCACTCATTTTCCACTAAGGAAACAGTTTAAAACATAGTGACTGACCGTTTCTTTTTATTCTATTACACTATCAGTGGCCCAACACTTAAATCCTGGACAAATTACCACCTTCTGATCAGGATGTTGAACCCTGAATCATATCCAATATACCAATACATTCCCCCCCTCCCTTTTGCATCATCCCACACACTGCAGATACACTAGGGATAACGTAGCACTGACTATCTTGTGAACCTAAATTTATCTGCTATTTATTTACCCAGTATGTGTTCATAATAAATACCTTTTGACTACATACTTTGGTTATTAGTGTACATTTTAATATGAGCAAGGTATTTTTCAACTGATATTACCTATATTAGTAAGTCGATCGCAAGTATTTGAAATTCAAAATTATTTATGTTAAATATTACATTACATTTCCACTTACAGTGTCACATTGTTTTTTATGAATACAGTGCACTACCACTTACAGTGTCACAATACATGTTAAATATTACATTGCGTTTCCACATACAGTGTCAAAATATTTTTTATGATTACACTACACTACCACTTACAGTGTCAAAATACATGTTGAATATTACACTGCATTTTCACTTACAGTGTCAAGATATTTTTATGAATACACTGCACTATCCCTTACAGTGTCACAATATTTTTCATGAATATATTACACTGCAGTATTACCGACCAACAGTGTCACAATACTTGTATGAATTATATTATTACACTGCGGAATTACTGACCGACAGCGTCACTCACAATACTTTCAGAATTGTCAGAATTATACACTACAGTATGATGAACCTACAGCATCACTCACAATATGGCCAGCAGCGTCACAGTGTTTTGGATACACTGGGAGGGGGGGCATGGCATACAGCATCACAGTGCGGGGTACAGTACAAAAAAATATTTTACATTTTTTTTAACCTCCTTTTAAAAAAAAAACTTTTAGTTACCTTTTTATTTTTTTACAGCCCATGGATGGACAGCACACTGGATGGACAGCACACTAGATGAACAGCACAACCCTGGATTAGCAAAGCAATGATAAATAAAAATAACGTGGCCCCCTGGACAGAGCACATCACACCCTGCCTGGTTTGACAACACAGCCCAGCACAGTAAAGTAAACTCCTTTATGGGCAACACAGCACCCTGGACAGAGCACAACACAGCACACCCTGCATAGTTTGGACAACACAGCCCAGCACAGCACACCCCTGTATTGGACAACACAGATGAAGCAGCCCGGACCTCAGCAAGCAAATGATGACGATCACCGTGGGGAGGAATTTATATACAATCCAAAACCCACAAGGATCCGACAGTGGGATGATGCCATTTTGCCTCATTTTGGAATTCAAGTCAAGCGGGAAAACCCGATCTGGACACAGATCCCGGCCCTTATCGTTAAGTTTGGGTGGGTCCTTTTCTCTGAGAATCGGACCCGCTCATCTCTAATAATAAATCAGGAAACATGATTCTGAGATTTCTAGAGACTAGAAAAGACATGTGAAGCATAACTTAGAGCAAGTGCAAATAAAGTATGCTGTGCTGTAGTGCTAGTTAAACAATCAGTAAATAAAATCTGTCTGGAAGCCACATACAAAATTATTTGAAGCATAAGACTGGTTCAGAGAAGGTTGGTAATGCAGCCATGGTCTCAGCTGCTCTCGCATTAGCGGTTTCAGAAATATGCAAATGCTAATCTCAGCCTTCCCTTTGTGCTCGAAGGTGCGATGGACAATACAAGCGATGAGACACCTACTTTCAGGCTCCATGGTCTGTGCATTTGCGATGAAGATTGTATACATTCCAACATTGATGCACCCTTGTTCATATCATTGATATTTGTGGTAGCCTAGGGTATACTATAGCTACTGTCCTCAAATCCAACTAAAGATACCCCATGATGCTGTGCATTTGCAAATGAGAAAGCAGTAGCATTCCCAGACATGCCCATGACACTCCCATAATATACCCATGACACAGAACCTTTTTGTGATCATTTTAGGTCACCTCCCAGTCTCCAACCTAAAAAGCCCAGGGATCACAAACACCTTCTCAAGTGTAAGCGATGCCATATGCAATTGCAAACAGCACAGCAAACTTGGTTTTGCGTATGCGCAGTAAGGGATTTCTGAACTTTATGCACATGCGCATTAGTAAATTATCACTCAATGGCGTAAACATCTGCACTGCATCTATCGCTGAATCAGGCCCTTAGGACTTACACTTGGGAGAAAATGACAATAATCTAGTTGGGAAATGATGAGTACATGTAATTGTATTTTAGCAAATGTGAAAAAATGTGTTTGAGGTGGAAGTGACAAGATTTTGAAAGGACGTGACAAGATGTCCCATTCCGATATCAGACACATCTTAGAGTTTGCTACACATGTAACCTGAGTACCAGCAGCATCAGGAGTTATTGGTACTGCAGGATATTTCCATTGGTTTATAAAGTGATAAACAGCAAGTGGGGATGTTTGATTTCTCTACACAGTATTTGGATTTTTTTTTTTGCATTTATCACTAAAAGTGTAAATATATTCTTTTCTCTAGTGTTTTACAATGTTACACTATATAGTATCTGGCTTCGGTAATATATTTTGTTCACTGTGAAGAAGTAGTAGATGACTGATGCATTACTATAAGCAGAAATACTGTTTTACATTAATTAAACGTATCTTGTGATATTTGCCATGTACAATACACATATAACCAAACTTTCACACCCATAGGCTTTCATCCAGGTTTGGGATTTTAAAATTTGTTGAACTTTATATGAGCCTCTAATGTGAATATCTAAAATCAAAGTAAAAAAAAATGTCAAGTTCTGTTTTCAGTATACTAGTACAGCCGAATGTATCTATGGCTATATCCATGACTTACAATAGCTCACTATATCTAATAAATGGAATATCTGTTTGTTTCTTTACTGTATATGTGCTAACATGAATGCAACAATGTTACCAGGATTTTGTAAGAGGAAAAAGTATAAATATTGCTTTATACACCATAAATTAAATTATAGAACTGAATTTCATGTTTACTTGTGCTATAGCTAAAGTGAATGATGTCATTTTTTATGTAAATGAGCACTTATCAACTTATTATAAATTCCTTTGGCATGCTCTTTGATAAACAGGCTAAAATATTTATTGCTGTACACTTATCTTCTGCTAGAAGATTTTGATATAAATCCTGGAGAGATTTAATTAAAGTGAACTTGTCATACACCAAATCAGTTGCTTATTTTACATCTGATGTTATAGTTAATACACATGGGAGACAGTGAGTCCAGGAAACAGCTTGTAAGTAACTGTAGTTAACTATCATAGAGGAACTAGAGTTTAGAATGTGATTGTGCAAATAGCTGCCTGATATACTCAGAGAAATCCTGTCTGCGATATGTCTGATCACATTGGTAATTTCTTAGCAAAAAGGGAACCAACCATTTTGGAATAGTCGCACGGATTTAGGGGAGATGTATCAAACCTTCTAAAGAGTGGAGAAGTGGACAATTTATCAAGTGCATTCTATAAAATGACAAGTAGAAACATTTCTTTTGATAGCACAATCTTCCCCTTGCTTTTACATAGGGAAGCCAATTTATCATGTATTATGGCAGTATTTTCATAGGTTAGAGCAGTAGATATAATAGTAGATATATGTTATATTTACCTCTATATTTTATAAATAGAAGCTTTTTTTGTAATACCATTTCCACTACTGTAACAAAAATTATTTTATTGAAATTGGACTTGCAGATCCACACATGCCCACACATGTTACTCTACTGTCTTCTAACTTTTTGTGGTCTCAGATTGGATCAGTGTGAAGCACAAGAAGGAGGTGAGACCATGCAGCACGGGGTATATCTGCATTATGATGAGGCTTGCCTAATGTTTGAGAAGCACTGGGATCCATTTACCTCAAAATATTCCTCAATGCCACAGACACCTGCTGGTTGAATGTTCAGCCTTGAGAAACACTCCTGGTGCTTCTTAGTCACATTGCATTGTGACTTAGATGAATTTTGTCAAAAAAGATGCCTGGTGCTAGCAGAGTCTCAAGGGACCAAGGCCCTGATTCAGACCCGCTCGCTGCCAGAGGCAGCTCGCAGGTCTGAAGGGCATTTTTTAATTTTAAAGTCCGGCCTTCTGGCTGCTCACTAAGCTGTGGGTGACCACCCACAGCTTTTGCGAGTGGCCAGGTGATGGTCGCGATGGTCACGACCATTGCGACCATCGGGCTTGCGACGAGACCCTTGTGGTAGGGTCTCGTCTGCCACAAGCCCCAGTAAGCTTCCGGCTCTAATAGAGCCGGAAGCTCACTACTGACATCACTTGTGATGTCAGTAGGGCCACCCCCAAAAGGCAGGCATTTCTTCGGGAATGCCTCTGTTTGGCCAGCCACCCCCCATGACCCGCCTACCAAATGGGGCAAGCTGTCGATCAACATCAACAGCCACCCATTTTAGATGTGAGCGCCGGAGCGAGTGATTTCTCGCTTGCTCCAGGCCTCGTGCACGTGCAGTGTGCACGCTGCGGGTGTGCACTGCCCGGCCATCGACCCGCTTGCAAACGCTAAGTGCTCATGACCAGGTCTGAATCAGGACCCAAGAGTGCTGAAAGAGCTACTGTTTGGCGTGACTGCAGCAAAGATGAATGAGGACTCATCTGTAGTTAATGTACATGTAATTTTCAAACAGAATATAAATGCGTTTATGTATACTTGAATTTGTTGTTTTGCCTTTTACATTTTAACTGCTACTTTCTAAATTGCCTATTATGTTTCTCCCATCATTTATAAAAGTGTTTTACAAAAATCTGAATAACTGTAGGATTTAACTTTAGACATTTAGACATTTTAGGACTCTTCACAATTCACCAAATGCCCATGAATTTTTTTTTGTGCAGCCTTATCATATTCCCATAAAACTGTTTAAAAGACAATAGCATTGAGGGGACATTACCTAGATGGTTACTTTAGGATCTATGTACAATTGAATGGAGCCATAGGAACAGTATACAAAATGTTTTTGAAATTGAAATATACTTATTGTATATCAAGATGACCCATATGACAGACATATGCCCCTTTTATGAATTTTCATAATATTTTTTTTTCTTTAGTAGCCTACTTGAAGTAAGAAAAAGAGCCTTATCAATCATAAAAACATTCTAAAAATAAAGGGTTAATTCCCACAAATTTTGATAGTATAAGAAGCCCAGAATGGCACCAATGTGAAAAGCTTTTGGCTGTTGCTCTATTTTATTCTTCTTGGAAGCATTTCTTAGCTGAGGCTTGGTTGTATCAGCATAGGCAACTGCAACAGCAGCTAATTATGGGTCAAGGTACAATTAGATCTATGGAACTATCAGGGCCTCCTGTTAGTTCTGTGTACCACTGGATAGGAGATGATAACAGTGGTACACTCAGTGGAGTACCCGTAAAGTCTATTTTGGTGAGCTGGCATTTGTTAGATGCTGATGCTGCTTGTGTGGCTGAAGGCAATACACCCACCCGGTGGGCTGTCACAGTCATGTAATCTTTAGTTTAATGTCCATGTATAGGTTGGGAATTGCTTTTCTAGTGAAGTAGAATCTAGGTGGGATTTTGTAGCAGGGACACATGACCTCAATGAACTGTCTAAAACCCACTGCATTAATCACAAATTTTGGATGCAGAACTAATACTAGCATAGCTGTTATGGTGCCGTGATCCCCTGTACAACTGATGACAGCTGTCATACTTGCTTCCTCTATCAAATGTTTGTTTAACAGTCTATTGTTATTTTAAAAGACTACTAATAGTAGTCTTCTTGGTGGCATTCTGGGATGAAGATCCACCCCCAGCAGCAGCAGCAGGCCTAGGGCTCAATAATTATTCTGATGAATCCTGGATAGGGGAGGACTCAGTTAGCTTTATCAAATTGGATGCAGGACTACTTCTGATCATGATTGAGGATACAGATGATTATGGTGTTGGTGGTGGATATTGCATGTGCTTGGATCTAGCAAAGAGAAGGGAGCTAGCTGACACTGGACTGCTTGCTGTTACTTTTTTAGCATAAGTTTCTGACTTGCCAAAAACATTTAATGAACGTACTGCAAATGATGTAACAGGGAGGAGGTTCCTAGATGGTTGAAATCCCTATCTCTATTTACTGTACAAGCGCTACAAATGGCAAGACAATTGTTATCAGGATTTGGGTAAAAATAATTTCAAACATAAGAGATGGAATTTTTCATCTTATACCCAAGCATGACAATGGTCTTCTTCTTATCATGGACAAGAAATGCTTCCACTGGTGCCTCACTTGCAAAAACAACATCCTCATCATCAACATAATCATCATAAGCATCCTCATAAGCACCTGTATCAGCTATATCCTGTTGCACTTCCAGCGTAGCATCCTCAATATCTAGGTCAGCATCTTCTTGACTTGTGCTGCTCATCCCCACATTGGCAGAGGGTGTAGAAATGGAGGAAGGAAATTATCTATGAGTACAGAAGGGTTAGACTCACACTTGTGGACACAATTAGACTTTCCTCAGGGATTTGAGACATTTCTGAACAACACACAGTTTGTTCTACTGGCTTAGTCATTACGGATTTTCCAGTTTTCATTTTTTTCCACCTCTACTAGAGTGAGATGCTCTTACATTGTCATGTGAGGCAGAAGCAGATGCCTGGCTGACAGCAGTTGCAGAACCCAAATTAAAAACAAAACCTAAACATTTCCTTACCACTGTGTGTGGTGTATGGCATGTTGGCAATTTTATGTTTTTTTGCCTGAAACTTTCCCTTTATTAAAGGTGTTTTTTTTCTTTAGCAATGTAGTAAAATATTTTTGGGGGATTTTAGATAACTTGACTGAAAGCCTCCATGCCCTTGAGCATTGGCTTTAGTTGATGACATTGAAGGGGTATCGTCATTATGACTGGTGGTAGCAGCAGCTTCAGCGCTAGTGCTTTGTTGCTGCTCCTGCTGTTCTATTGATTGATTGTTGTGTTCCATATTGAAGTATGAATTTTTTTCACAATTTTTTTTTGTAACAAAAAACCTATTCACCAACTGTGCACACAGCACAGATAGTATAAGCGGTGGCCCTTGACCTACTGACCATTTCTGACTGTTGTATATCACAGACATTGTATCACAGTCTTAAGTTTTTACCACAAAAAATAATATATAATCTTTTTTCACAAAAAACATCCCCACCAACTGCGACACACTGCAAATAGTATAAGCGGTGGCCCTATACCTATGGACCATTAGTGACTATTATATATCACAGACACAGTATCACAACCTGAAGTTTTTAGTACAAAAAAACATGCTCATCAACTGCAACACACTGTAAAGATAATATAAGCAATGGCCCTTGACCTACTTACCATTACTGAATGTTATATATCACAGACACAGTATCATGGCCTGAAGTCTTTAGCACAAAAAAAATATGATTTTTTTAACAAAACAAAAAAACGTGCCCACCAACTGTGACACACTGTGCGGATAGTATAAGCGGTGGCCCTTGTCTTACTGACTGATATTGACTGTTAGATATCACAGACACAGTATCATGGCCGGAAGTTTTATTAACACAAAAAACCTTTATTTTTAAGCCACACACAAGTAATATTAATTATTAAATGATGTTCCTGCACTATAAAAAAACAAACAAACAATAATTTGCTGACTGCCTATTGAACAAACTAGCTTGGCCAGTTTTAGCTAGGGGACTGTCACTGTGGGTGGTACTTAACCTGACTCTCACTGTCTCACTAAATGTCACAGTCACTAACTATCACTTACTAGCTTAGCTAACTAGCCTACCCTCCTTTCCCTCCTGCAGTCATGTGACAAATGATGCCAAATCACTGCGGGAGGGACTAATATCAGATTCAAAACACGCAAGATCCAAAGCTGGGAAGATGACATAGCACCTCAATCTCTAATCTAAAAATAGCAAATAGATCCAAGCAGCATCTTGGATCTCCTTGGTTAAGGTAAGTACAGGGGGGGCTTCGGTTTAGTTTTCAGGATGGCAAATCCACTCATCTGTTATAATATATGGTGTACAATATGAAATACAGATCCAGACACTGTTTATTAAGTAGGAGTTTGTTTGTAAATTACTGTATAGTGGGAATCAGTATGTATGACCACTGGACATCAGCCTGGTGGATGAAATCCCGATGCCAGAAGGCTGGCAGATGAAGATCCTGACTAAGGTGAGTAACTATCCTAACCCTCCCCTCTCCCTCCCTACCCCTAACCCTCCCTTAGGAGTGCCTAACCCTAGCCTCCCCCCTAGTGCCTAGCACTAACCTCCCCCCAGGGGTGCCTAAAGCTAAATCCCATTCCCCACACCCTAAACCTAACCCTCCCGGGGGGGTGCCTAATGCTAACCTCCCCCTGGGGGTGCCTGACACTAACCCCCCTTCCCATAGACAAACCCTAACCTCCCACAGGAGTGCCTAACCCTAAGTTGCCCCAGGAGACCCTAAACCTAACCCGCCCCCCGATGCCCGGCTTACCTACGGTCGGTTTGCCGGGCGTCAGGATTTTGGTGTGGGGCTAATGATATGCATCGGTATTTAGATGCCTATTATTAGTCCCATGCTGGGATTTCACTGTCAGGAAGCCAGCGGTCGGCATTTCGACCGCCGGTTTCCTGACTACATACCATATAGTGATGGGAATAAAAGTATGATATGTTCCTACATGTAGATGCAAAGATCTACTTAACAGGTATCTATTCAGAGCATTAGTCTGCCTGTTCTGTCACAGTTATGCTCTGTAGAGGGTGAAAAATTAGCATGCATAAACTGTTACAACCTATGCCAGCACAAACAAATTAGTGTCGGAAAAAAAAACTGGTGGTGGAATCTCTCCCTTTGGCCTACTGCAATTAAGAAAGCATTGAATAGGTTGAACCAGATATGAAGGTAAAAACATTTTTTCTCAATGGCCAGGAATCTCTGCTGTGCAGTCCAGTTTTTTGGCAACCATCATCCTAACCAACTGGTGTCTGGTATGTGTTAATATACTTCACAACCCATCATGCACCCTTTGAAAGAAGTCCAAATAAAATGTTACACCACTCGGCCATAATTGAGGAGGGTTAGTTGATAAAAAATTGACTTTTGGGTGTGAATTTGGCTGATGCTTCTAGTTGGTGTATTTTGCTTGATGGTAGAATAGAAAACTCACTCATACTAAGAGTAAAATACTTATATTTCCACCCCTGATTATGTCAGGCTTGACAATGACATAAGCATTGAATTGGTAACATTTCTGGCAGCTCTTCAAGACCGATTCATACACCTTATTTTCTATCAACAGGTCCATAAATCCACAGGCAATTGTAATAAAGACTATCAGTAAAGGAAGTCAAGAATCACATTGTGACTTGGTGAGAAGACTCGAGTTAGGACTCGGTACTACTCAGAACATCAATGTTCGTGTATATTCAGTTTTCAGCAAAACCTAGCTGCTCATCTCTAATTTTACCAATATTGCCCGAATACTGCAGTGAGCTGGCTGGCTAAGACTCTATTAGTGACAGACACAGTGGCACAAACACATGGCAATTAAAAAAGATACAACATACATAGTGCACAGACGTGGAAGATATGGTGGTCCCCATATAAATGAAAATACACCAAGGTAACCCTCCCTAAAAAAAACAAGTGGTTTAATGTGTAGTGTATTGTGTGTGATGAAGTGAAGGATCTCTGATAATGCACAGAAAAAATACAGGGTGCTGTTTGACTATTCCATCTAGCACTATTTTACTCTCTGTTCACCATTTCTAAAAAGACCATTTATTACTGCCGCTGCTAATCTTCTCCATGTCATACATAGTGTATTGCATAAAGAATTAAATACAATGATTTTCTCAAACCTCTGTGAGCTGAGACCCACCTTGGGTGTCTTCTATTCTAAAAAGTACCATTAATTACTGTCACTGATATTCCTTTCAATGTCACCAATTTTGCTTTGTAAATTATCTATTCAAATCGATAACTATGAAATCAAAACTTTAATTTTTTTCAGACTGTTACTGATATAGATCACAGTGTCAGCATGATGCTTTCAAAAATATAAATGAACGTTACCAATTGGCTTTCTCAAACCATTTCATGTATAGGATTTTTTTGTGCAAGCTTCATGGTGCTTATACTTATACCCCTCCACAAGTCTGACATATTGCTGTATAATCTATACTCAAACAATTTCATTTCTGGATGTTTCCCACCTTGGTATATCATCGCTATCTCCTTTTATTTAATTTTTTATAGGATGTTGCTTTGTATAAGGCATCTTAATCCTACATGTAAAAAAAAAAACATCATTAAACAGAATACCTGCAAATGATTAAAATCTACTGTGTTTAAATACAGTAACATCTAGTGAAGTGGTTCCAAAACCTTCTTGAATCACAGCACACTATAGTATCAGCACCCCTAGGCCAAGAGTTCTTTATTGGGAAATTCAGAAAAATATATTAAATTAGATAAACTTTCCTCTCATCCCTAGGTTTAGTTACATAGTGACACATTCACTAATGAACCCTCATTTTGTCTACTCTATGGCATATAAAACTTCACAATTAACCAAAGATTTACAATTGTGATTCATTGGTCCATAAGACCTTGTTCCACCCTTCAGTAATCCACTGTGCTTCATGGCTTAGACAAGCCTCTTTTTCATATCTGCAGAACAACAGTTCTGAAACCATTACTTGTCCTCTGGAAAATACCTTTTTTGTAACTCTGAAATTTACATTATTTTTCAGTTTTTGCTAATCTAAATGTAAAAAAAAAACTAGCAGTTTACTGCTTACCTTTGTGCCATTTCAGGTTATTGATTGAACTTGAATTGCTTAAATATATATAACTGGAAAGGAAACATTGATTATTATTTAATCTGGATCGGTTTTCCAATCTGCATACTTTTCTAGCCTGAGGACACTATTACCTCTCATTTGTATCCTCAGCTATTCAATAAGAGTCAAAATTTCATCATTCAAGTCATAGACTATATTTAATAACAGCAGTTTAACAATATTATTGCAACAAGTATCTTTTGTAAGACTGTTATATTTATAATTATTTTTTACAGCAATACTTTTCAAATGTGTCAATGGGTATTTATGTTTTTCATTTTATATTGTACAAGGCAGTCATTTTTAAATCTCTGGTATTTTTCTATGCAGTGAATACTATGGGGTCTATTTATTAAGCATTGTTAGGAGACAGAGTGAAAAGTGATAAGAAAGTGATAAGGTGCCAGCCAATCAGCTCCCAACTGTCATCTCACAGGCTGTGTTTGAAAAATGACAGTTGGGAGCTGATTGGCTGGCACCTTATCACTTTCTTATCACTTTTCACTCTGTCTCCTAACACTGCTTTGTAAATAGGGGTTATTGCAGTACCCTTTTACAGGTGTATAAAATCACATACCCAAAGCCATTACGTACAGTATTTACTATTTTGACTGTATCTATTTTTTCCCTGGGGCACTATAGGTACCAACATAACTGAGTGCCCAAAATGGTTACCAGGGCATGCTGGCACTTGAAAAACATTCAGGGAAAATGGAAAAAAATGTACAGACACAAGTTTAATAAAAAACATTTTTTTAAAATAAACAGCCAGAGACCGCTCTTTAGCCCTTGTATATTACAAGTCTAACTCAATAGTGATACTGAGGAATCTTCAAAACAAAAAAGTCACACATAAATACATGACTTAACTGTAAGCAGTCCCCAAAATACAGAAGATGAATCCCCATGCACATGACAAGGGCCTGCCTGGTACATTTTTGATTGGGGGCGGGAGGCAAACACACAGTCATGAGCAGTGGCCTTTCCTTAAAATTGGTATAACTCTTACACTTTTTGCACCATAAGTTCTCAAATATGCTGTACATATTGCAACAGCATAACTTATGAATTGTTACCACCAATTACTACTTTAATTAGCTATTAAAAGTTATGTGGTTGAACTAAAAGTTAAGGTACAACTTCAACTGGAATATACTTTAAAAAAGTAACTATACTGTAGCTAAATGTAACCTCTTCTCTCCTCAAAATCTTTCACTGCTAAATAGTGTTGATACTAATGATGTCATGATAATGCAACAAAGTTTCAAATAAAGTGTGCCAATCACTCAATTCTGTACAAGAAATAAGCAGTTAGGGAAAAGTTACAATTGTACAAATCTATAAACATGCCTATACTTTCACAAAATATTCAATTTATCCCAGTTTCAATCTGTTGATCTTCCCTGGTCAAGCGTTAGGTGGTGCACTTTAAAGAAGATTAATTCAATGGGTTCTTATTCTGTTTTAGTTATAAGAACTCCCAGCTCAATATGTATACTCAGCAGCTTACTTGAACATAACAGAAGTTCTCCCTCCTAAGTGTAAGTTATTGCAGGCTAATGACTCTAGGGGGTAAATTTACTAAAGTGAGAGTTTTTAGAGGTGAGTTTGAAAAGTGATGTTGTCCATAGCAACCAATCAGATTCTACTTAAAATTTAACTAGCACCTTCTAGAAGATAATAGCTAGAATCTGATTGGTTGCTATAGGCAACATCACTTTTAAAACTCACTTCTAAAAACTCTCACTTTAGTAAATTTACCCCTAAGTCTTTATCCTATATGGGATAAATTGAGCTGGACATCTCTGTTTGCTTAACTGTCCCACACTCTCTCTATGCCTATGTTATTGAGCACTACTTTAGCACTTCATGTCTTGAAGGATTTGTGACTTCATTTAAAGGAAATCAGATGCCATCTAATTATTATTCAATTAAGCTTGATGCTGAGCTTCCACTTACAGTTGGTTTTCCTCTGACAGTATATTAGATCTGTGATAAGAAGAGTTCCTTTCTGTGGTGTTGAGTCTACTCCTGACCTCCACTCAGGTGCTGCAATTTGACCTCTCTCCCCTTGTTGCCTTAAGTCAGCTGGGTACTGAAAGAAAACTCCTCTTCAGAGCCAGTTTCCTCTCTCTTAAGTAGTTTATCGGATGTGGAATGCCACGTCATCAGCCCCCGGGGCCACCCTTTTCTTAGTGGAACATACCAGCAAGCTCTTACTGACATCCTCAAGCAGCTGGTTTGATCCTGTCCACAGAGAGATTAACTATTATGAGCTAATCCTACAGCTACTGGAGACCTGCTAGTCCTAGTGGTCACCTTGGTTACCTTGCAGCTCAGTCTGTGCTCCCGATCCTAGTGACTGGTCGAGCAGGATATAAACTACTGTATTCTGGCTGTACAAATTACTTGCTTCCAGGAATCATCATTTTTTTTCCAATCCATCTCCCTAAGTCTGCAGTCATCATTTGAAAGTGGACACATAATATTGTCCACAGGACTGCAATATACTGTACCATCCATAGAGAGATATCTTACTATCTATATCTATACATTTCAGTGCTATTACATTAAAATACAATTGCACCTCAAATATATATGCATTTACTTGACATGATATGTTGATAATGTAATACTTATAACAATAATATATAGATTGATGTTATATTGTAATTTTTGATTGACTTTATCATTATGTTATTTTATATTATTTTTAATGTAATAAAAAATATTGGTATCTTATTACCATGGTGATACAGACAATTTAATGTTTCTGTAAAAAAAATGTTCCTCTGCCCAGCACTGTACACTTTACAACTTGATCTACAGCTAGTCTTACTGTATTTCCCTTGTTTGACACTAGACTTGACCTTTTGGCTTGCCCCTGATTAGTATCTTGTTCAGCATCAGCTATGATTTTGGTGGAGAACTAAGCTTCTGTTACAGGTATCAGACAGGTGACTGAGAGGTCTGGTAATAAAATTTAGAAGACACACACAGGATTGAAGAGAGTTCTTCAGTCTCTGGTTTATTTTACATTTTAACACACAATAATAACATTAAAAATGTTCAGATACAATCATCAACAAATTAGATTACTATCACAAATACATTTATTTTACAACAATGCCATGAGAAACTGACCCCTGGATGATGACTTTTTGCCTCAACATGGAATCTGAGCAAGGCTGGAAAACCCGAGCTGCCACTCCATGAAGTTCGGTGGGCTTGATTATTAGAAAACTGAGCACATCTCTAATTTAATCTATAGCATAGAACCTAAATAGTTTGAGAATTAATCCTGCAGAGACAGCGAGAGAGCTTTGGAGGCTTGACAGATAGTAGCCCTAAAACTAATATTCTTCTTTATCCAACACAGTCTGCACAATACCTACTGGTAGCTGCATTCATCACTTCTGTCAATAAAAGAATGATCTCTACCTGGGAATCCATATTTGTGAGTGACAGTGGGAATCATGATTTATGATTATCAACATCTTCCTTTGCACTTGGTTCCTCAATATAGAAATTTGTACAGAATTCTTGCAAGTACTTTGCTTTTTACTATTTGTTTGCAGTACATACTTTTTTCAATCTGTCACATTATTTACATTTGTCATAAATCACTATATAACATCTTCTTTGCATACTTCCCAATTTTAGCTAAAGCCTCTTTTCTGCTGAGCCATGCCCCTGATGCATCATTTTGGGGGTGTGAAAGTTTTCATATTTTGACTGTATAACCTCATGACATATTCATATGGAGTTTGTTCCATGAGCCCCACTTCTTCAGGTCCAGGTTCGAAGAGGACTCAATTCTGATTTTTTTTGTTGTCAGGAGCCAGTTAACGTACCAGTATATTTTTGAATTGTGGGAGTAAACCAGAGTACACGGAGGAAACCCAGGCAAACACGGGGATAATATACAAACTCCACACAGTTAGGGCTGTGATAGGAATCAAACCCACAACCTCTGTGCTGTGAGGCAGTAATGCTAACCATTACATAATTTGTACTGCCCAACATAAAGTGTAAACGATAGTCCAGGACATAGAGGTGTAAAGCTAGTGTCATATATGCTAACCAAGAATAAAAAAATGTAGTTTCCATAGATTGTAAGCTTGCAAGCAGGGCCCTCTTACCTGTTTGTCTGTCTGTTATTACCCAGTTTTGTTTAATTACTGTTTTTTTTCTCAACTGTAAAGTGCAATTGAATATGCAAGTAAATGTTATTACATAATAAATAAATAATAGCAATAGTCCTATATAATATATGTATCCAATAAAATTAAGTCCAGATATTATTGAAGAAGAGATAAATTTTCTAATAATTTTATATTTTAATTTTATTGCCTTTGGTATTTGAGTCTATTGTTTTTAGTTTCTCATTTATGAACTGAATAATAGGCATATGTGTTTATTTGTCTGCTTACTATAAAAGGATGCTATAAGTACAGAACATTTTCAAATTGTCACATGGAATGACTAGCTATGTGTTGAAATCCATTTCTATCAATCACTGGCTGTCAATCACATTTATAGATCATGATCTCAGAATTCCTTAGGAAGCAAAAGCTAATTATCTACAAGTCCTATAAAGAAATCCAGCTTGCAGAATATTGTTCACCTTGAACCTAACTGGCAAGAGACCCAACACCACAGATTGAGATGGGCAGCTAGCAATAAGTTACCGTGCTTTGACTGGAATGGAGAAAGAAATGATTACCTAGAAGAAAAGTTTACTTTTCCCCTCACTGAGATGACAGATCACTTCATACTCTTGCATAACATAATGTGCAGATTTCTAGGGTTTGGTTAGTGCCAATCACTCTTCATGTTTATCTCATTCAACAGCAGGTTAATGTCATTCAAAACTAGTCACTGTAATTATGATAATTGGTCATCACTTTCACTTTCCCACTTCTGACAGCTAAAGCCACTTACTTCTGTTTACTTTTGTTATTGTTGTTATTGTTAATACTTGTAAAACGAGAGCATTAGCAGAAAGTCTAAGAAAAATTAATAAAATATGTAGCAGTAACAAATTAAAACAATGGATTAAAAATAAAAATTCAGAAATTATACAAAAATAAAAAAATATTAAGTTATAAGCAAGAACTGCTCTGTCTCCCCCTTAGAACTTGTTTTCCCCAAAAACCTCAAGGAGGTTCCTTTGGTAACTCCCTAACCACAGTCTAAAGACTGCAATGGCTGATACAGTTTTTAAAGGAAAGTTGAGATTCAGACATTATCTAGTTGAAGCCAGAATAAGTGAAAGTAATCTCCTATTATCCACAATTTTAACACCATACTCCTTCCCCAGTCAAAGCAGGCACTCATTTTATTTTTGAGTTTTATTAGGTGCATTTATTTTAAAACATAGTAGTTCTTGCATCCAATTTCATAAGAATGACTGACACCACTTCTATCTGTGATTCCTCAGAAGAATCCTTGAGTGCTACGCCTGTTGTTGCTGCTGCTTCTGCTGATGCTGTGAGTGGATCTTCATTTCAGAAGGGGACCAGGAAGAAGACTAATTTTAGTAGTTTTACAAAACAATTGACTGTCACTGTCAAACAATCCTTTTCAATGGGAAACAGACAGCAGACACCCAGTTGCACAGCAGATTACTTATGCCATAACAGCTATGTTGGTATTATATGAGCTTCCAGTATCTGCCATTAATGCAGTGGGTTTTAGACAGCTAATTGTGGTCCTGTGTCCCCGCTACCATGTGCCTTCTAGATTCCACTTTACTAGAATAGCAATTCCATGTCTCTACAAGGACATTAAAAAAATGTTATTAGTGTCCTCTAAAATACCATTGTGCCCACTGTCCACTTAATCACATATATGTGGACAAGTGGTACAGGGCAAACGCAAGATTACATGACTGTGACAGCCCACTGGGTATGTGTATTGACTCCAACAGTGCAAACAGCAGCAGCTTCTAACAAATGCCAGTTCATTCAGAGGCAGGCTACTCTGTGTATCACTGGTTTCACTAAGAGGCATACCGCTGAGAACTTCTTAGAAAAACTCAGGGAAATTATTGCAAAATGGCTTACCCCATTTAGACTCTCCTTAGGATTTGTGATTTCTGACAATGCCACCAATATTGTGCGAGCATTACATCTGGGTGAATTTGAACACATGTTTTGCTCACACAATTAATTATGGTGGTGCAACATTTTTTTTTAAATGACAGGGGCATGCAGGAGATGCTCTCGATGGCCCGAAAGATTTCAGGACATGTTCGACATCCAGCAACTGCGTGTTGAAGATTTCAGCACCAGCAAGTTCTGTTGGATTTGCCCTGCCATTACCTGAAACAAGAGGTAGTAACTAAGTGGAATCATACCCTCTATATGCTTCAGTGGATGGAGAAGCAGCAAAAGGCCATCCAAGGCTACATTACCTTAGTCAAGTGCAGTGGAGAATAATTTCTGTGTTGTGTAAGGTTCTCAAACCCTTTGAATTTGCCACATGTAAAGTTAGTTCAGACACTGCCAGCTTGAGTCAGGTCATTCCCCTAATAAGACTTTTGTAAAACCAGCTGGAGAAACTGAAGGAGAAACTGAAGGAGGAGCTGAAACGGAGTGATTCCACTAAGTATGTCGGACTTGTAGATCAAGCCCTTCATACACTTTGCCATGATCCAAGGGTCGTCAATCTAGTGAAATCAGATCACTATAGTTTGGTGACCATACTTGATCCTAAGTTTAAGTCATACCTTGTGTCTTTTTTTCCAAATTACATAAATCTGAAAAGATGCAAAGAGCTGTTGGTAAAAAAAAGTGTCAGCTCAAGCAGCACATGACATGGCAGCATCTCCTCCTTCAGTTTCTGTGGCTGCCAGGAAAAAAACTAAATTTTCCTAAGAGACCCACTGCTGGTGGTGATGCAGATCAGTCCACAAAACCTAATGACATCTGGTTGGGTCTGAAAGAACTGCCTACAATTGGTAACATGTCTACCGTGACTTTGTCTGATACGGTCACAATTCAGAGAATGGTGGATGATTATTTTAGGGATAGCATCCAAATAGGCATGTTAGACAGTCCGTTTCACTACTAGCAGTAAAAAGACAATTTGGAGTCCCTTAAACAAACTGGCTTTGCTTTACTTAAGTTGCCCACCCTCCAGTGTGTACTCGGAAAGAGTTTTCAGCACAGCCGGGAGCCTTATCAGTGATCAGCATAGGAAGTTACTTCCCCAAAATGTGGAAAAGATGATGTTCATCAAAATGAATTACAAATTCCACCGAGCAGACCTTTACCGGCAATTAAGTAAAAAAATACAGATTAGTCTGTAATGGTGGATGCCAGGGGGGACAAATTAATATTGTGTGAAGAAGAGGATGTACACACTGATGGGGTTGATGATGACGATGTTGACATCTGATCTTAACTATGTTGTAAAGCCAGTTTGTGTATGGGATCATTGTCACCAATGTCCACTGCTCATTGGCAGCTTGTTTTGTGGGGGTCCAAACAAACCAATTATTCCAGCCACAAGTGGCAGTCCCTGTTGCTGAAGTAAAAACTGTGAATGTCCTGTTTCATATATACAACATAAGGGTGGATGGGAGGGCCCAAGGACAATTCCATCTTCCACCTCTTTTCTTTGCATTATGTGCTGTTTGGAGCATTGCTGCATGAGATTTTTAATTGTATGATTTATGACTGTCCAGAAATTGTAATAGCCACAGACAGCATCTCCTGTATGTCCCTTTTCATTTGTTTAAAAATAATTCTAAACCATGAAGTTGATGGGGTGGGCAAATATGAGCAGCAAAACAGAGCATCTTCCTGTCAGGATCTGTGCAATAAAGTGCAAATATGTTTAATACAAAAAATAATTGTGTATATTGGTCACAAACATACATATTTACATGGTACATACAGTGCATAAAGCAGACTGAGGTAACCTGAAGCTTGCGACATGTTGTTGAGAAATAACTTCCAGTATTGATGCTGGGAGTTTTAGTTCAGCTGGAGAACTATGGCTGCTTTCCTCTGATATAAACAGCAAGTCTTGGTCCCATTATCCCTAACAACCTCCCTGAGTGCAAAGTAAACATCTGTTTACAGAATGTTCTAGCAGCACCTCCACAAGCAAGACCACCTAATTTCTATTAGATGTATAAAAAATTAAAAAACCTCCTCCAGATCAAAGATGTCTTTTAGGAACTAAAAAACTTGATCCTGGATTGATCTTCCCTCAAAAAAATTTTTTAATAATCAAAACATTAAAATAAATAATTTAAAAACTAATCAATCCTTCAATCCTTTCCCTGTCTTCAGTTCATAAACACATTCTAACTCCGTCGGGCCTCTGACCTAGTTAAGGAAAACATTATTGGTTCTTAAAATTCCTATGGGTCATATAGTTTATTAAACTGCCATCCTGTCTACCACTGCAATGCCACTCTGTGCCATGTTGGAAGCTAAACTACAACATGTTAGTGCCTCCCACTGCTGTCGCTTAGCTTAGTCAGCAGCTAGCTGAATGCAACCTTTTGGGCCTAAACTAAATGAAACAATCAATATTGTGAGCTGTGAGGTGGTCACAATTGACTGGAAATGACTGGAAATAAAAGTTATTGAGGTTAGTAATACTGTAGAAACAGTAACAGGCCCAAATTATGTGATTTTAACTGCTTTTATGATTTGTTTAGAAAAAATACAGATCCAAAACCGAAAACAAAATACCGTGCACATTACCAGCTCAGTGCAGAGACCTGTGTGATGGCACAGTGCACACTACCACCACTGGGAAACATTCAGGGTACAGTGCACATTACCAGCACAGTGCAGAGACCTGTGTGATGCCACAGTGCACACTACCAGTGCAGGGAAACATACAGGTTACAGTGCACATTACCAGCTCAGTACAGATACCTGTGTGTGTTAGGTTCTGAATTTGTTGTGGACCCGGGGTGGTGATAGGAGCAGACACAGAAGCAGACTTAAATGAAAAAGTGGAGTTTTTAATAAGTGACTTAGAAGACATGGGAATGGCAAATGAAAAAGTCCAGGTATAGCACTAAAGTGCATATGATAACTGTAGTGGGGGTTAATGGGGAAATGTCCAGATAGTGACAGGCAGGAACAGTCCAGTAAATAATTATGGTGAGCTGAAAACAGAATGCAGGTATGATGAGCTGTAACTGATGCAGGCAGAGGTAGTGAAGTCCAGCTGGGAGTGAAATGAAGCAAATTGCAGGGAAACAGCAGGTTCAGGTACTCAGGCAGGTAAGAAGGTATATGGAGGGTGCAGGGTAAGTCCAGCAGGTTGGAGCAGGCAAGGTTCAGGCTTAGTAGCGTAACAGACAGGCAGGCAGTTAAGGCACAGGTACTCTCTCTCAGCCGCAGCTGAGAAACACGTTGCACTTGCAAAGGAAGGAAGGGTCTGGACCTTCCTAAATACTCAAGGCTGTGCTGTGACTGGCTGGATGAGCACATGACCTACCAGGATTGGACAGCTGGAATCACATGGCCGCAGGCAAGATGGCAGCGCCCATGTCAATGGAACGGAAACACCGCCAGAGCTCACCAGGCCTAGTGACAATGTGCCTGCACAGAACCATGCACAGCCAATGCCCTCGCCAAACTCCAGCACCACAGCCAGAGACCCCCTGCCATAACGACTTCACAGGTAATACCCGGTGACTACCATGCCGAGAAACCCTGGCCGTGACACCCTTATGTGTGGCCTCAGGACACTCACCAGGCTTCTCCGGATGGGCAGCATGGAACCTCTAGATGAGTGCAGGAGCATGGACATCTCAGGCATCGGTCCAACAATGTTTATCTGGGCCGTAGCTCCTCCAGTCCAGTAGGTACTGCAAATGTCCTCTGCGGAGTCGGGAATGCAAGACCTGGGAGACCTCAAACTCTATGCTCCTTTCAGTCTGAACACGGGGAGAAGCAGGCAGGACTCTGTGAAATTTGTTTAGCACCAGGGGTTTCAACAGGGAGACATGAAAGGAATTGGGAATTTTCAGATAAGTGGGTAGTTGAAGGTGTTAAGCCACAGGGTTAATGACTTCTATGATGGAGAAAGGCCCGATGAAGCATGGAGCAAATTTCGTGGATGGCTGTCGAAGTCGTAGGTTCCGGGTGGACAACCAGACCTGGTCTCCAACTTGCATACGTGGTATTTTCCTACGCTTCTTATCAGCTTGAAATTTGTAATGGGAGGATGCGTTCTCCAGGTCAGTACGAACTTCAGACGAGATTGAAGCAAATTTCCGTACAGAGGGCCTGATTCAGACCCGCTCGTGAGCGCTCGCAAGCGGGTCAATTGTGGCCCAGTGCGCATACGCAAGACGGAGCCTGCTCTGTCATGCGCATGCGCAAGACCTGGATAGCAATGGGCAAACCATCGCTCCTGGTCTCGTACCAAAGGGGGCATGCTGTTGATGTTGAGTGACAGCACGCCCCCTTTGGTGGGTGGGCCGGGGGAGTGGCTGCCCAAATGGAGGCATTCCCATGGGAATGCCTACCGTCTGGGGCTGGCACCACTGACATCACAAGTGATGTCAGTGGGAGTGTTTTCGGCTCTGTTTGAGCCAAAAGCACTCTAGGGCTTGTGGCAACAAGACCCTACCACAAGGGTCTCGTCACAAGCCCGATGGTCGCAATGGTCTTGACCATCGCACCCATCTTCCTGGCCACTCGCTGTAACTATGGGTTTTCACCCAGGAGGCCGCTCTAAATAAACAGAAGGCCAGCCCTGATTCAGAGCAAGCATCAGTGTCTACAGCTGGGTCATCAAAGACGGGCAGGCTTTGAAATTCAGGGACCCGAGGATGAAGGCAGTAGACCACTTGGAATGGTGTTTGGTTAGTGGAAGAGTGGTAGGAGGCGTTATGAGCAAATTCAGCCCATGGCAGCAATGCAGACCAATTGTCTTGGGAAGATGTCATAAAAATCCTCAGGAAGGTCTCAAGGTCTTGATTAACCCTCTCAGTGGAACCGTTGCTTTGTGGGTGATAAGCCGTAGAAAAATGTAGCTTTACTTGCAATACAGAACAGAAGGCTCTCCAAAATGTTGCTGTGAACTGAACACCATGGTCAGAGACTATCTCAGCTGGAAGACCATGGAGATGGAAAATATGTTGAATGAACAAGTGAGCCAGGTCAGGGGCAGAAGGTAATTTCTTTAGTGGTATGTAATGGACCATTTTAGAGAATCGGTCTACTACGACCCATATGGTAGTGAACCCTTGAGAATTCGCCAGATCCATGACGAAGTTCATGGAGAGATGCGTCCATTCACGTGACGGAATAGGTAGTGGCAATAAGTCACCAGCCAGTGCCTGACATGAAGATTTATGCTGGGCACACGAAGAACACGAAGAAATAAATTTTGACACGTCTGCTTTCATGGATGGCCACCAAGAGCCCCTCTTTAAAAATTCCAAGGTCTTCCGGGTACCTGAGTGACCTGCAAAGCAAGAGGAATGAGCCCAGGTGAGGAGCTGCTTCCTTAATTCTGGGGCCACAAAGGACTTCCCTGTAGGAGGCTGTAGCTGTAAGGTGGCGAAGACTCTTGACTCCAAAACAGGGGTATTTTGTTGATTCTCTGATTTGTCATAACAGTAGAAAGATCTGGACAGGGCATCTGCCTTTTGATTAAGGGTTCCAGACCGGAAGGTGAGGGTGAACTGGAACCAAGCAAAAAATATCGCCCATCGGACCAAACGAGGACTCACACACTGAAGATTCTTGAGGAAGAGCAGATTTCTATGGTCCGTGAAGACAGTGAAGGGAAACTTGTCCCCTTCCAGCAGGTATCCACATTCTTTCAAGGAAAACTTTACTGCTAAAAATTCTTGTTCACCAATGGCATAATTTCTCTCAGCAGGAGAAAACTGCTTGGAGAAAAACCCACAGGGATGAACTCGATTATTGTCATAACGCTGGGAAAGAACTGCACCCACGGCCTCTGATGATGCATCCACTTCCACTAGAAATGGCCTATCCAGATCTGGTTGTCGTAAGACTGGAGCTGAAATAAGTACCTGTTTTAAAAGTTGGAAGGCAGTCTCTGCCTCAGGTGGCCATAGGGCAGGGTTAGCATCTTTTCAGGTCAAGGCAGTTATGGGAGCCAACAATTATGAAAATCCTTTAATAAAACGTCTATAGTAGTTGGCGAACCCAAGCAATCTCTGGATGGCTTTCAATGTTTGAGGACGGGACCAATCCAAAATCGCCTGCACCTTCTTGGGGTCCATTTCAAGACTGGAGCCAGAGATGACGTAACCAAGGAATGGCATACTGGGAACCCTAAAGACACATTTCTCCAGTTTGCAGTAAAGGTAGTTCTTTCTTAGACGGGGCAATACTTCCTTCACATGTTCATGATGTTTTGTTACAGAAGACGAAAAAAATCAATATATCATCCAGGTAAACTACAATCGAGATGTACAACAGGTCCCAGAAAATCTCATTAACAAAGCCTTGAAACATGGCAGGGGCATTGCACAACCCAAAGGGTATCACAAGGTATTCAAAGTGTCCAGCTCTAGTATTAAAGGCGGTCTTCCATTCATCGCCAGCACAAATGCGGATGAGATTATAAGCCCCTCTCAGATCCAGCTTTGAGAATATGATGGACCCATTAACTCTGTCAAACAATTCTGTGATCAGGGGGAGAGGATACCGATTATTAATCGTTATATCATTGAAGCCTCGGTAATCTATACAAGGTCTTAGGCCTCCATCTTTCTTGCCAATGAAAAATAAGCCGGCTACAGTATGAGAGGTGGAAGGTCGAATAAATCCCTTTGCTAGGTTGTCCTGGATGTACTCTGACATGGCTTGAGTCTTAGGCACGGATAGAGGATAGGTGCGACCATGGGGTGGCATCTTGCCAGGCAGCAGCTCGATAGGACAGTCCCATTCTCTGTGGGGAAGTAAGACGTTCGCCTGTTGCTTGGAAAAAACATCAGATAACATCTGGTACTCCTCGGGTATAGTTGGAGATGGTAACAAAACTGTCTTTCTTACAGGTTGTATTTTGGGAAGACAGGATTTCTGACAGTCAGTTCCCCATGAAAGAATCTGCATTGAACACAGTCTATCCTGGGATTATGTTGGCGTAACCAGGGTAGTCCCAAAATGATTTCTTGAGAAGCCTCTGGTATCACTAAAAACTTTAAAGACTCGGAGTGGAGTGCCCCAACACGAACTAATACTGGTTGAGTTTCCTTGGTGACCACTCCTTTAGCCAGAGGACATCCATCTACAGAAGTCAGGGAAATTGCTTGCTTGAGAGATGAACAAGGAATCTGTAGTTTATTAACTAGGCTGGAAGTCATGAAGTTTCTGGCTGCTCCAGAGTCTAATAGAGCAGAGACAAACAATACATTTTGTTATAGGATCATTGGTAAAGTGGTCTGTGGCAGGTACATTTGTCCCAGATTCCTGTCTTATGTGTTTTAAACCCTCAGGAGAAAGTCTGCAGTGTAGCAGGCTTGATTTTCGTTTTTTTGAAAAGCCGGTTTGGGACCTGGGGGTTGTGGGTGAGAGGAGAGGGAGGGCTCCACCCACGGCCACTCCAGGTTTTAGGCCTTGCAGCCTGGTAACAGGCTTGTTAGGGTTTCCACCTGAGAGTGGCCAATATAAGGCTAGTGTGTTTAGGGCTGATTGTCTCACCTGGGAGAGCAGACAGGGAGTTTGCTCAGAGACACTTGAAAACCTAACTGTAAGTGTTGTGCTGTGCTTTTGTTGCTGGTGAGGACATTAGGCCCTGCCAGGTTCTGGTAGTGAGGGAACTACCTGTGAAGTTAGTGCCCCGACAGGGCTAGGATTTATGTTTATGTTTTCTTTATGTTGTTTCTGTCATTGTACAATAAAGACTGGCACCAACCAGCTTGTACTTGCATCCAGTCTGGCGTACTGTTTCCCTTCTGCTGTGTGTGAAAGGAAGGAGTCCTCTACCCAGGAGAGGGACCCCTAACCTAACTGTGTCACAATATGGTGGAGAATGCGGGTACCCACACACACTGAAGTTGCCGCAAGAGGAAAACTTTCCGTTTAAAAATTAAAGGGACAGACACCCAATTTGTGAGTGTGGAAATAACACTGTGTCCTTGGAGTCCCATAGAGGAGGCATCAGCCAATGCTCAGAGAGGCAAGGTTCAGCTTCCAACCTACACCCCAGGACAAAATGGAGGACATGATTAAGGCCTTACTCCAAGCTACAGCAGCTCAGCAGGAATCTACCAGAACTCAGCAGGAGACAAACAAACTTCCGCAGGAATCTACCTGGGCTCAGCAGGAATCCACCAGGGTGCAACTGTTGGCCTTGGAGACAGCCCAGAGGCAACAACAGGTCGCCATCGAGGACACCTGCCAGGCCATAAAAGAGGTGGTACAGCACCTGGTCGCCCGGCCCTGAGATGTTGCTACTGGTCCTCCCACCCCCACTCACTCCGTACGAGCCAGTCACTTCCTTCAAAAGATGACTTCAGGCGATGATGTGGAGGCCTATCTCGCCGCATTTGAAAGAACGGCCGAAAGGGAGAGCTGGCCCAAGGAGCAGTGGGCCAGTCTGGTGGCACCTTTTTTGTCTGGGGAGCCACAAAAAGCATATTTCGACTTATGCCTGGCTGATGCCAAGGACTATAAAAAACTAAAACAGGAGATCCTAACTCACTTGGGAGTCACCACCTTTGTTCGTGCCCAACGGGTCCACTGCTGGGAGTTCCATAGGGACAAGCCTCCACGTTCACAGATGCATGACCTCGTCCATCTGTCCTCAAAATGGCTACAGCCCGAGACGCTGACGGGACCACAGATCGTGGAAAGGGTCGTGATGGACCGGTACCTGCGATCATTACCTGTGACTCTGTGCAAGTGGGTGAGCCACGCAGACCCTAAGTCCGCGGAACAGTTGGTCGAGCTGGTGGAGAGGTATGTGGCGGCTGAAGAGCTGATGAGTATGCCCCACCAAGCCCCGATGGCGCACCGGCGAACTCCCACAGACACTGGTAAGACTGTTCCAGGGGAGAAGGGTGCTGGGCGGTGGAATGTACCTAAGACTGAGGGTGTAGAACCTGGAGACAGGCCTGCCAGGCCAGGAAGGTTCTTGCTCCGTAAACGACTAGACATTAATATGACTCAGTGTTTCTGATGTGGTGGCTTCGGCCATATTGCCGCTAATTGTTCACTTACAACTGAACCTATGCAATGTGATACTGCTCATGTCTTTCCTTCAGGGGGTCTTTCTTTGGACAGACAGCCTGTACGGCTGACCGGCAGGCTGAGACTGATAAGCACATGTGTGTACTCACTGTAGATGGCAACCGAGTAGAGGCACTATTAGACTCTGGTAGCTTGGTGACACTTATAAAAGCTGAGCTGGTGAACCCCTTGAGGTATACAGGGAAAACTGTTGGTGTGACCTGCATACATGGGGATACTCCATATTACGTTACGGCCGAGGTGAACATTGAGACACCATGTGGCTCTGCTATAGTTTCTGTGGGTTTGGTGCATGGTCTGGTGTACGATGCAATATTGGGGAGAGACTTTGCTCACTTCTGGAAGTTGTGGGAAAGCCGTTTTGTTCCAGAGGTGAACAACCCCGATCCATTTGAGAAGGTTGTCGATGTAGTGGAGGAGGGAGTTTCTTCTGAGTCAGAGTTATTCCCTTTTTCTACTATGGTTGGCGAACTAGAGAATGCAGAACGTGACGGTGGCCCGCCAACTGATGTGCCTCCCATTGAGGTGGGAAGTGTTGTTGGGCCAGGTGATCGTCTGCCTGATTTAGAGGTCAGAAGAGAGGTCTTTGCCGTGGAGCAGTTGAATGACCCTACTTTGGTAAAAGCCAGGGAGAATGTAAAAGTAGTTGATGGTAAACCCGTAGACCCTGATAGTCCTTTGTCCTATCCCCACATGGCAATGTGTCAGGATTTGTTATATCAGGTGACTAAGAAGGGGGAAGATATTGTGGAACAACTAATAGTTCCCAAAGCCTACAGAAGAACAGTGTTGGATCTGGCCCATGGTCATATAACGGCAGGCCATCTAGGGGTAGAGAAAACCACTGAGCGAATAATGCAGAGGTTTTTCTGGCCCGGGCTTCATAAAGAGGTGTCTGACTTTTGTGCATCCTGCCCTGAGTGTCAGTATCATGCTCCCAGGCCACATTTTAAGGGTCCACTAGTTCCATTGCCTATTATAGTGGTGTCGTTTGAAAGAATAGCGATGGATTTGGTTGGACCCTTAATGAAGTCTGCCAGGGGACACCAGTATATTCTGGTCATAATGGATTATGCTACCAGGTACCCGGAAGCGATCCCGTTGCGCAATATGTCAACCAAGACCATTGCCAGAGAGCTAGTTCATGTCTTTAGCAGGCTGGGTATACCCAAGGAGATACTAACTGACCAGGGTACACCGCTTATGTCAAAAGTCATGAAAGAGTTATGCCGCCTGTTCAAAATCGAACAGTTAAGAACTTCGGTTTATCACCCCCAAACCGATGGGCTGGTCGAGAGGTTTAACAAGACGTTAAAACACATGCATAGGAAAGTGGTCGACAAGGATGGTAGGTATTGAGATTACTTATTGCCGTATTTATTGTTGGCCATAAGAGAAGTTCCCCAGTCCTCCACCGGGTTTTCACCCTTCGACTTGTTGTATGGGAGACACCAAAGGGAGTTACTAGACATTGCCAAAGAGACATGGGAGGGGCAGTCTAGTCCTTACAAAACGGTGATTGAGTATGTTTCTCAAATGCAGGAGAGAATTGCTGCGGTAGTGCCAATAGTGAGAGAGCACCTGGAACAGGCTCAACAGGCACAGCAGAGGGTATACAACCGCAATGCTCGGTTACGCAGCTTTGCTCCTGGGGACAGAGTGTTAGTATTGGTTCCCACTGTGGAAAATAAACTTTTGGCTAAATGGCAAGGGCCCTTTGAAATCTTAGAAAGAGTGGGGCAGGTCAATTACAAAGTTTACCAGCCGGGGAAAAGAAAGCCGGAACAGATATACCATATAAATCTGTTAAAGCCCTGGAAAGATAGAATGGTACTGTCGGCCGTCCGACCCCCTCCAGTAAATCCAGGGCCCTTAGTTCCCGAAGTGACAGTGGCAAAAACCCTGTCGGCAATTCAACAACAAGAGGTCAAGGAGTTTCTAATCAGAAATAGGGTGCTGTTCTCTGACATACCTTGGAAAACCTCGGTCATTAAACATGACATCATCACTGACCCAGGGGTTAAAGTTAATCTAAAGCCCTATAGGTTACCAGAAGCACAAAGAGAATCGGTGTCGAAAGAAATTAAAAATATGCTAGAGTTAGGGGTTATTGAAGAATCACATAGTGAATGGTCAAGTCCCATTGTGTTGATTCCAAAGCCCGACGGGAGTGTGCGTTTCTGCAATGACTTCCGAAAGTTGAAAAGTGTTTCAAAATTCGATGCCTACCCGATGCCAAGAGTGGATGAACTGATTGAGAGACTAGGGACGGCAAGGTATTTAACCACTCTTGACCTAACCAAAGGGTATTGGCAAGTACCGTTAACCGAGAGCGCCAAACAAAAGACAGCTTTTTCAGCGCCAGAGGGCTTGTTTCAGTACAAGATGTTGCCCTTCAGGCTACATGGGGCACCTGCTACCTTCCAATGAATGATGTACAGGATTCTAAGGCCCCATAGATGGTATACAGCTGCTTATCTGGATGACATGGTCATTCATAGTCCTGATTGGCAGTCTCACTTACCCAGGGTACAAGCAGTGTTGGACTCCATCTATAAGGCAGGTTTGACAGCCAACCCAAAAAAGTGTCGTCTAGGCATGGAGGAAGTAAAATATCTGGGATACACCATTGGCAGAGGCCTGATAAAGCCTCAGCTCAATAAAGTTGATGCCATACAAAACTGGCCACGGCCTCTGAATAAGAAGCAGGTGAGAGCCTTCTTGGGAATTACGGGGTACTACAGGAGGTTTATACCCAACTTTGCCACCATGGCAGTCCCACTGACTGACCTGACCAAAGGCAAACAAAAAGTCATGGTAGAATGGAGTCTTGAGGCAGAGAAAGCTTTTCAGGAGTTGAAAGTAGCGTTGTGTTCCCAACCAGTCCTGATGACTCCTAATTTTGAAAGGGAATTCATAGTACAAACCGATGCATCAGAAGTAGGTATAGGAGCGGTCCTGTCCCAGAACAAGGAGGGTGAGGAATACCCTATTTTCTATCTTAACAGAAAGTTGAATGTACATGAGAGAAACTATGCCACAGTAGAGAAGGAGGCGTTGGCCATAAAATGGCGTTAGAGGCTCTCAGGTACTACTTGGTTGGAAGAAAGTTCAAATTGATCACTGACCATGTCCCTTTGAAGTGGATGTCCGAAAATAAGGACAGTAATGCGAGAATTATGAGATGGTTCTTGGCGTTACAAACTTTTAAATTTACAGTGGAACACAGGCCAGGAAGCCAGCCGGCCAATGCTGATGCGTTGTCACGCGTTCATTGTTTGGGGCCTTCAGTTGTTCCGCCCCACAGGTCGAAACAAAGGGGGGATATGTGATAGGATCATTGGTAAAGTGGTCTGTGGCAGGTACATTTGTCCCAGATTCCTGTCTTATGTGTTTTAAACCCCCAGGAGAAAGTCTGCAGTGTAGCAGGCTTGAGTTTCGGTTTTTTGAAAAGCCGGTTTGGGACCTGGGGGTTGTGGGTGAGAGGAGAGGGAGGGCTCCACCCACGGCCACTCCAGGTTTTGGGCCTTGCAGCCTGGTAACAGGCTTGTTAGGGTTTCCACCTGAGAGTGGCCAATATAAGCCTAGTGTGTTTAGGGCTGATTGTCTCACCTGGGAGAGCAGACAGGGAGTTTGCTCAGAGACACTTGAAAACCTAACTGTAAGTGTTGTGCTGTGCTTTTGTTGCTGGTGAGGGCATTAGGCCCTGCCAGGTTCTGGTAGTGAGGGAACCACCTGTGAAGTTAGTGCACCGACAGGGCTAGGATTTATGTTTATGTTTTCTTTATGTTGTTTCTGTCATTGTACAATAAAGACTGGCACCGACCTGCTTGTACTTGCATCCAGTCTAGCGTACTGTTTCCCAGCTGCTGTGTGTGAAAGGAAGGAGTCCTCTAACCAGGAGAGGGACCCCCTAACCTAACTGTGTCACAATTTTTTAAAGACTTATTCCACAATAAGTCAGATAGTACAAGGATTATACAGTACAATTTATTTAAAACAATACAATTTGTTGAGAAAACACTTTTCTATGAAACCACAACAATATTATTTATTTTTTATTTTTCCGGAACTTGGTGGTATCCGACTGCACCTCACTCTAAGGAGTTCATGCGGACTTCTAAAGGTTAGTAAACAAACATCTCTTATTTATACATATAACATCAATACAATGCAACCCCTCAATTACCCTCTTAACTAATACAGTTTTCAAATGTTTAGACTAGAATAACATGTTATTCTAATTAAGTCCCAAAGTAGGAACTGTTTATGGCAGGTAAATAATCTACTGCCCAAGGAATAACTTTCTTTACTTTCCTAGAAAAACTTCAGGATACTTTGTGTTACCGTGCGGTGACATCAACTGTATCTATTCAGCAGACCATATCCCTCTGCAAATTCCTCACTTTCTCAATGCATTAGGTATTAGATCCCTTGTCACTGAAACTTGCTTATTTCCAAATGTCAACTAACCAGTGGGATAGACATCAATGATGGTTGGCAGCGTGGCGCTCATTTATGAGTCAGTCCTGTCTATCTCTTCTGCGGCTTTTCTACAAGTGCGCTGTATTTTACACTGATTACACTGCACAACAATGAAAATATTTCCGATGTGAAAATAGTTACTAATAATTGATTTCAGCATGTAAAGAATGGATATGACATTTAAAACTCTCAGTTAGCTCTGAGTTCTGAGATTTAGCCCATTTATGACGACGGGTATTCCTAGTGGTGGGCAGAATGGAGAGAATCTTACCAGCAATCTGGATTCTGCACAGAGGGGGCAGGGCCTAATGACCCAATTAAATGAATCAGTTATTTGTCCCCTCCCCTATTCAAATATATGCAATTCACGGGATTACCCACACAAGATAACAAAGATATCAGGGTAGGTGAATCACTACTGTTGGACAGTGACAAGATATGCCCCAGAAGAGGAGTACAAGTGACAAGCAAAGATAAAGCACCCCCATGAATAGGCCACTATATTAGATAGTACTTTCATAATGCTGTATGTTTGTTTCGTATGCTGTATGTTTGTTTCGTATGCTGTATGTTTGTTTCGTTTTGTGTTCTTATTTGTGATTGATTGAATTAAAACAACTGTTATTTATTTTCTATCAAGAAAATATCAGATTATTATAAAATAGCTTTTCACTATGACTATTACTAATGTACATACAGTAGAGTGCAAGTAGTGTAGCTCAAAAAATAGAACTAGTAAAAACATTCTGAAATAATTTTAGTTTTTCTTGACCTCAAACTACTAATATATGCCTATTTTTAGAGAGGAAACAAATTAAAACTATTAATTTGTTGTATAGTGTTATCCTGTGTGGCTCTTAGCAGATGTAAATGGTTGTGGATCACTGTGTAATGTGGTTGACTGTCTCTACCTCACTGCACAGAGGTGATAAAGTATAGTTCTGTGAGAGGTCTAATCTCCGCTTGTACTTACGCTGCTATCGCTTCAGCCCCAGATGCCTCCTCCTAACTCTGACTGACTTTGGCACCTGCATCATCAGGAACCGCGTCTCAACAGCCAGGCTGGCTTAACAACCTCCATCCTGATCTCCGCCTCTGCTGCGCCTCTCAGGACTCCTGACGGACACTGACGGGAGTACCCAATCTCCTCCAGACAATCTCTGTCTCTTTCTAACACTTACTAGTTGGCTGCCAAAATTTCTATAGTCCCTGCTGTCTGTCAAAATGCGATGATGCCTCCGTCTGCCCTCTCTAACTGCCGGTAACTGCCAGCAACTGCCCTGTCAGTGCGTGCCTCCTCACCTCATCAGTTCTAAAGTCCTAGGGCAGAACAATACATAGGTATTCAGGGGGGTTCCTTCTTACATTTTCTCTGCATTAAGGACTTTCTTACCCCATAAATATTAATTTGCATGCATCATGCTATATATATCAATAGGCTCTATATATCAATATATTGAAACCCAATTATAATACACAGTTCCTCTATAATGAATATAATTCACTTCTAGGATAATATATATGTATATATATATATATATATATATATATATATATATATTAGGGGTGAGCGGGTTCGGATTTCTGAAATCCGAACTCCCCCGAGCCCCCCCGATCCGAGGCCGATCCGAGTCAGGCTCAACTTCTCCCGCCTGTCTCGGATCTGAAATCGAGGCAAAACGTCATCATCCCACCTTCCGGGTCTCGCGGGTTTTGGATCCTATATAAGGTACCCCCGTCGGGGCGCCATTTTCTCACTCGGCTGTGGACAGTGAAGAGGGAGGGTGGGAGTTAGGGCTGGCTGGGCTGTGTAGTGTAGTGTAGTGTAGTGCAGTGTAGTGTTGTGCTGTGCTGTGCTGCACTGTGCTGCTGTTGTGAATTGTGTGCACTGTGGCTGCACGTGCATCAACAAAGGAGCAGCGTCAAGTGTGCGCCTGTGTCCCATTAGTAAACGGCTGGCTGGGTTGTCCGTTAAAGGGTGCTGTAACCCCCAAAGTACACTCCAAACAAAATAAAAAATATATTTTCTGTGTTTGTGAATTGTGTGCACTGTGGCTGCACGTGCATCAACAAAGGAGCAGCGCCAAGCGTGTGCCTGTGTCCCATTAGTAAAGGGCCGGCAGACTTGTCCGTTAAAGGGTGCTGTAACCCCCATAGTACACTCCAAACAAAATAAAAAAATATTTTCTGTGTTTGTGAATTGTGTGCACTGTGGCTGCACGTGCATCAACAAAGGAGCAGCGCCAAGCGTGCACCTGTGTCCCATAAGTAAAGAGCCAGCTGGCTCATTTCTTAAAGGGTGGTTTAACCCACAAAGTGCACTACTCTCCAGCAAAAATAAAAAAATATTTTCTGTGTGTGCACCTTAGCCGCACGTATATATCAAATCGATATAACATAAATGGAGGACCAAACTTTCTCCGATAATAATAAAATAGGGAAAGATCAAGAACTACTTCCTCCTAGTGCTGAAGCTGCTGCCACTATTCATGACATAGACGATAACATGCCATCAACGTCGTCTGCCAAGGCCGATGCCCAATGTCAAAGTAGAAGGCACCTACAATCCCAAATGACAAAGTTCAGGAAAATGACATTAAAAAAACATTTAAAGTATCTGAAGAGAAACGTAAACTTGCCAATATGCCATTTATGACACGGAGTGGCAAGGAACGGCTAAGGTTTTTCACTATGTTCTTGACTAGTGGTTCAGCTTCACATGACGATGGAAGCCCTCCTCCAGCTAAAAAAATGAAATGAGTTAAGCTGGCACAGCGAAGAACTGTGCGTTCTAAGAAGATATCAAAAATCCCCAAGGAGAGTCCAAGTGTGGTGGCGGTTGCGATGCCTGACCTTCCCAGCACTTGACGGGAAGAGGTGGCTCTTTCCACCATTTGCACGCCCCCTGCAAGTGCTGAAAGGAGCACCCACAGTCCACTTGCTGATATGCAAATTGAAGATGTCACTGTTGAAGTACAACAGGAGGAGGATACTGGTGTAGCTGGCGCTGAGGAGGAAGTTGGCGAGGAGGATTCTGATGGTGATGTGGTTTGTTTAAATCAGGCTCCGGGGGAGACAGTTGTTGTCCGTGGGATGAAAAAGCTCATCACAGTCATGCTTGGGCAAAAGACCAAACATTCCACCTCTTTGGTCTGGCAATATTTCTATCCAAATCCAGACAACAACTGTCTTGCCATATGTACCATATGTAAAGGCGAAATAAGTAGGGGTAGGGATGTTAACCACCTAGGAACATCTTCCCTTATACGGCACCTGCAGCGCGTTCATAAAAAGTTACTGTCAAGTTCAGAAACTTTGGCTAAGACCGTAAGCAGTCCAGGGACACCTAAATCCCATTGTCCTGTTGTATCCAAGCGCCTGCAAACCACACCGTCAACTCCCTCCTTGTCAATTTCCTCCTTAGTCAGGATCAGAAGTAGTCCTGCGGGCCATGTCTCTGGCATGACTGACTCTCCTATCCGGGATTCCTCCGGAGGATCCTGCATTGCTACGTCTACTGCTGCTGCTGCTGTTGCTGCTGCTGGGAGTCGTTCATCATCCCAGAGAGGAAGTAGGAACACCACTACTTTTACTAAACAACAGTCCTTAGCGAGGAGGATGAAATATGACAGCAGTCATCCTGAAGCAAAATGTATAACTGAGGCCTTGACTTCTATGTTGGTGTTAGACGTGCGTCCGGTATCTGCCATTAGTGCAGTGTGATTTAGACAATTGGTGGAGGTAGTGTGTCTCCGCTTCCAAATCCCGTCTAGATTCCTTTTCACTAGGCAGGCGATACCGAGACTGAACAGAAACGTCACAAAAAGTGTCCTCAGTGTCCTGAAAAATGCGGTTGTACCCAATGTCCACTTAACCATGGACATGTGGACAAGTTGAACAGTACAGACTAAGGACTATATGACTGTGACAGCCCACTGGGTAGATGTATCACCTTACGCAGCAACAATAGCAGCGTCACCAGTAGCATCATCTCAGAAACGCCAGCTTGTTCCAAGGCAGGCTACACTGTGTATCACCGGTTTCAGTAAGAGGCACACCGCCGACAACCTCTTAGAGAAACTGAGGGAAATCATCGCCCAGTGGCTTACCCCACTTAGACTCTCCTGGGGATTTGTGATATATGACAATGCCACCAATATTGTGCGGGCATTACATCTGGGCAAATTCCAGCACGTCCCATGTTTTGCTCACACAATAAACTTGGTGGTGCAAAATTTTCTGAAAAGCGACAGGGGCATGCAGGAGACGCTTTGGGTGGCCCGAAAAATTTCTGGCCACTTTCGCCATTCAGTGACTGCGTGCTGAAGACTGGAGTGCCAGCAAACACTCTTGAACCTGCCCCGCCATCACCTGAAGCAAGAGGTTGTGATGCGGTGGAACTCAACCCTCTATATGCTGCAGAGGATGGAGGAGCAGCAAAAGGCCATTCAAGCCTATACATCCACCTATGACATAGGCAAAGGAGGGGGTATGCACCTGACTCAAGTGCAGTGGAGAATGATTTCCGTGTTGTGCAAGGTTCTCCAACCCTTCGAACTTGCCACACGTGAAGTCAGTTCAGACACTGAACACAGAAAATGAAAATTGCCCTCCAGCACACTGCAGATAAATCAAAAATACTTGAATCCTACATGATAATAGAAATTCAGAGGTATTGGTTTACATACATTTGCAAATGTAGGAATAAGCGCTGGGCCATCATCAAGGCTCCTCTATACCAGCGTCCCTAAAATGAAGGGGTTCACGTCCGAGAAGCAAGGCACCCCAAAAAATTCCAGCCAAGGACCACCCTCAGGGCATCACACGAAAAGGGGAAAAAAGGTGATAGTGAAGTGTTAAAGGATAGGTGTGTAAAGATAAATCAATAAGTGTTAACGAGATGTAAAAGAATTAAAATGACATAAATAATACACAAACGCATAGAAAAGTGAAAAAATATTCTATGTGAATTAAGTGGTGATGCCATGAGCAAGGTCCAGCCAGAGTAATCCCAGGGGCCCCACTCCCAAACGCTCACCCCAAAATAATTATTGCTACATAATAGTAGCACCCACTCTGGGTCATATAATAACAAATTGATGTACTGCATGATAACAGTACATATATGAGCTGAGAGCTAACTTACCTTGGAGGTACCCCAAAAAACCTCCACATGGCACTATAAGGATCAGCACCTCCTCCTAATGCTGACTCCTTTCATGCCTCCAAACTGCAAGCAAAAATATGGTAGTTGCTCAATCAGCTTAATATACTACAGGTGCTTGTAAAGGGCGGGGTTTACACTGAACACAGAAAAAAGAAAATTGCTCTCCAGCACATTGCAGATAAATCAAAAATACTTGAATCCTACATGATAATAGAAATTCAGAGGTATTGGTTTACATACATTTGCAAATATATGAATAAGCGCTGGGCCGTCGTCAAGGCTCCTCTATACCAGCATCCCTAAAATTAAGGGGTTCATGTCCAAGAAGCAAGGCACCCCAAAAAATTCCAGCCAAGGACCACCCCCAGGGCATCACACGAAAAGGGGAAAAAAGGTGATAGTGAAGTGTTAAAGGATAGGTGTGTAAAGATAAATTAATAAGTGTTAATGAAATGTAAATGAATTAAAATGACATAAATACTGCCAGCTTGAGTCAGGTCATTCCCCTCATCAGGCTTTTGCAGAAACAGCTGGAGAAAGTGAAGGAAGAGCTAAGATGGAGTGATTCCGCTCGGTATGTGGCACTTGTGGATGAAGCCTTTCATTCGCTTTGCCAGGATTCCAGGGTGGTCAATCTGTTGAAATCAGACCACTACATTTTGGCCACCGTGCTCGATTCTAGGTTTAAAGCCTATGTGGTGTTTCTCTTTCCGGCCGACACAAGTCTGCAGAGGTGCAAAGACCTGCTGGTGAAAACACTGTCAGCTGAAGCGGAACATGACACATCAACAGCTCCTTCTTCATTTTCTCCCGCAACTGGGGCTGCCAGGAAAAAACTTAGGTATCCTAAGCAACCTGCTGGTGGTGATGCAGGGCAGGCAGGACCAAGTTTGGACATCTGGTCCGGACTGAAGGACCTGGCAACAATTTCTGACATGTCTACTGTCACTGCATATGATACTGTCACCATTGACAGAATGGTGGAGGATTACATCGGTTACAGCATCTAAGTAGCCATGTCAGACAGTCCGTACCTGTACTGGCAGGAAAAAGAGGCAATTTGGAGGCCCCTGTACAAACTGACTCTATTTTACCTGAGTTGTCCCCCCTCCAGTGTGTACTCCGAAAGAGTGTTTAGTGCAGCTGGGAACCTTGTCAGCGAAAGGCGTAGGAGGCTGCTTCCACAAAATGTGGAGAAGATGATGTTCATAAAAATGAATTACCAACTCTTTAAAGGAGACCAGCCTCCAGAACGTACAGAGGGACTTGTGGTGGTGGATTCCAGAGGGGACGAGTTAATACTCTGTGAGGATGAGGATGTACACAACACTGTAGAGGGTGAGGAATCGGTGGAGGAGGTGGATGAGGATGACATCTTGCCTCGTAGAGCCAGTTTATGCAGGGACAGATTAATTGCCAGCTTGTTTTGTGGGGGCCCACACGAACCAATCATTTCAGCCACAGTCGTGTGGCAGACCCTGGCGCTGAAATGATTGGTATGTTAAAGTGTGCATGTCCTGTTTATACAACATAAGGGTGGGTGGGAGGGCCCAAGGACAATTCCATCTTGAACCTCTTTTTTTTCTTTGCATTATGTACTGTTTGGGGCCTAGTTTTTCAAACTACCATCCTGTCTGCCACTGCAGTGCCACTTCTATATGGGGCACGTGTTTGTGCCGCCCACTCGTGTCGCTTAGCATAGCCTTTTGGACATAAAAACACTATTGTGAGGTGTGAGGTGTTCAGAATAGACTGGAAATGAGTGGAAATTAAGGTTATTGAGGTTAATAATAGCATAGGAACAGAAAAAACAACACATTCTGTGATTTTAGCTGTTTTTATTCTTTTTTTAAAAAAAATACAGATCCAAAACACAAAACCCAGAACCCAAAACATGGAAGGGTGGTTTTGGCAAAACCAATCCAGATCCAAAACATGAAGAAAGATCCAGATCCAAAACCAAAACACAAAACACCAAAAGTGGCCGGTGCACTCCCCTAATATATATAGATATATACTGTATATATAATATATATATATATATATATATATATTTACTGTATATACAGTACATACTGTATATATATATATATATATATATATATATGTATATGTATAGAGGTTACACTACAAGTTTCCTCTCACTCCTTGTGAGAGGAAACAGATTTATTTTGTGTTTCCTTATAGCACATTTATACAGTCCATGGGATACAAACATCAGCGGTGTTACCTATGTGTGAGTTTTGCGCACTGTTACTCTATGTGTTACACACCATGTCGGTCACTCTCAAGTATATGCAATAGAACCATCCTATCACTCTGGAAAGCTGTACATAGGTGCAGGAATTCCATACATCTAACATCATACATAATGCAGGATAATCTGTGCTGATAAGTTTCATGTTGTAATTGAGGCAGCACCCGGTATATGCACATACAGTATTATACTGAGGCTTAGTTATCACCCATATACAGTATATCACTCTATAGTATTTTCCTTATTTATGTGGCACATTTGTTACCTTAGTCTTATTAAACTTCCTTCACTCTTAAAAGATATGAAATTAATGAGACGCGAGTTTACAATACAACTATATTTATTTAGCAAGACATTTTAAATAATTCTGTTTTCTCAGATATATTCTCAGTAAAGCATATGTGTAATTGTCCTAAACCTCATGGTACTGCAATTGCTGCTGTTCCTCTGTCTGTTGAGTCTGTCAAGCTTTATATTTTTTCATGCAGGAACAGAGCTTATAAGCCTCTATGAGGTTTTTCCTGATCTCATTGTTAATGATTGCACAGGTGCATGCTGTATAATTCTAGGAAGCAAAATAAGAATCGGGTGAGCTGAGTATAGGAAGCAAAGCAACAACATTTAATATATGTGGGCAGAACAGATGGTGTAATGGTTAGCATTGGCTCACAGCTGTGAGGTTATAGGTACAATTCCCACTATTGCCCTAACTGTGTGGAGTTTGTATATTCTCCCTGTGCTTGTGTGGGTTTTCTTCGGGTGCTCCAATTAGCTCCCACACTCCAAAAATATATACTGGTAGGTTAATTGGCTCCCAACAAAAAATTAACCCTAGTGAGTGTATATGTGTGTGCAAGCAGAGGCAATGAGAGGAGAGGGGGGCAGGGTGCTGATCACCCAGACCCGGCCACACCTGGGGGCCCAGAAAGCGGCACAGTACACCACCACCAACCAGGGGTGGGGGGATTCCACTTATTTATTACAGTATGAGAATCAGGTTAGCTGGGTATAGGAAGCAAAGCAACTACATATAATATGTGTCATCCTCTCAGATTGTGGATGGTTGTGGACATTCGCTGATACTGATAGACTTCTCCCAGGTGTCATCTAGTTCTTTAATATCACATAAACCTTGTGGCCAATATAAAAGTGTTCTATGATAGAGTGGAAGCTACGGTAGATAATTACCATTACATGTACAAATCTCACCTCTTTCCCCACAAGGATCCAGAGTGTGCGGAAGTAATCTCCTATTCTCTGTCTAATAGATGGGTTATTTCTGGTTGTTGGTTTCTTTGACTGGTAACAGAAAACACAGATAAATCATTCAGATTAGACAATCAGGATCTGATGCAATGGAGTAAAGACATTAAGTGGTGTACTTCTTTGATGCATAAACCAGATGACATGATGATACACTTACACAATCTGGTAGTGACCCAGTGGGGCCATGTACGATTCCCATTATATTCTCCACATCTCGCTGTTTGAACCCGAGCATTTGGTGGTGGCAGTAACTAAATACGGCAAATTGGTCCATAACTTCATTCAGAACGATGGTTGCATCTTCCATCTGAAAAGTAAATGTACAACTCATATAATAAAATGTAATCTGCAATGTGCGAGATGGAGGAACATATCTCCATTCTACACGAGGTGGGAACAATAGAAAGAAATGAGAATTCTGATGCATTTAAAGCTAACTTACAAATGGCAAAACATTTGTCTAAGTATTTGTCATCTTGTGTCTTAAATACAGAGGAATATAGGCCTGACTCAGATTTTTTAACAGAGTAAGTAACTGTGCAACCGGACAAACCATGTTGCAATGCAAGGGGTCCAAATACATGTAGGGTACATACTGGCTGCTTGTCCATGTAGCCTACAAATGCTGGACAGCTTTATTTTCACACTGCAAGTTACATGTCAGTTTGGACACATCCCTCCCACATCTAAATCTCTCTGAACATTTTACATCTGCACTGCAGCATGTTTTTAACAAGATGCACAGTTATTTGCTTTTTCTTACTCTATTCCCAAATCTAAAGCAGGCCCTTTGTACTTTTACATATAAAAAATGAATTTGTGATATAGCCCAACCAAAGGTGTACTGTAGCGTGTAGCCAGGGTGCCCGGAATATGTGTGTGCTATGGAGCCCCGCCCCCATGAAGTGTTCCAGGAAGGAGACAGGTCCATATGGGATTAAAGTAAAGAGAAGTAAAAATAAATATATGGGGCAGCATCAAAGTGGGGCATGGAGGGCTAAATATATTCTGCCTTCTTCCCCCTGTCTCTTCATCCTCCTGCCTCAGCTTTCCAGCCTCCTTCTGTATCACTCCTGTGGTAATGTAGTTCCCATATGCATTGCCTCTGTATTTGTGCCCATATGCAATGCCCCCTGTAGCTGTGCCCACATGCAGTGCCCCCTGTAGTGTACCCATATGCAGTGCCTGCAGTGGTTGTGCCCCTTAACATAGTGACCCTGTAGTTCTGTCCCTTAAAGTAGTGCCCCTCTAGTTCTGCCAATTAAAGTAGGGCCCCTGTAGTTCTGCCCCTTAAAGTAGTGCCCCCCAGTACTTACCTGATCCATCGCGGCCATCATCAGGACCGTTGTTCCTGCTGCTGTGCTGACTGGATCTAACTAGATTCAGCAGGCATGGTCGCGCAGGCTCCTCAGTGCATGGGTGACATCATGACGTCACCCGCACACTGCATCACTGGGAATGCTGGTCTCTGAAGTGATCAGAGGCTTCCTTAGCCTCTGATCTCTTCTGAGGCCAGCATTCATAGTTGCAGTGGGGAAGGCACAAGATGGAAGTGCATCTGTTGCTGGCACTAGACAGCTGCCGGCTAGACGTGCGGTGCCTACGGACACCTTCGGTGCCTGGAGCTTGCGCTCCACTGGAACCTCCCAATGCCCCTGAGCTCAACGTACCTTTGAGCAGAGGGATGTGATGGACTTGAGTTGATGAATTTGATTAGACAAATCTGATTGAATGCACTCATTGGTTTGTGAGCAATTGCCACCAGATTTCTGAAAAGAAAAAGAAAAATTTTGACAGTCAATTGAAACTGATAATTCTTAAAATAAAGTTTTAGATGCAGTGGGTGATCCAAGATTTAATTCTAACACTGGAGGAGTCCAAAAAGTTAGTACATTTGTAGACTAACTCGATAACAGCCCTAGTTACTGTTTAGAGTCCTACACTGTGTAGATTGATCAAGTAATGAACACAGTGAAATACTCATGAGTAAATACATCAAGAAACAAACTGTTCTTATACTGATATTAAAAAGCTCTTTGATGGTAGTTTTCAGTCTATATATGAGTAGCAGTTTGTGTCTGGGATCATTAGTG
This sequence comes from Taudactylus pleione, assembly GCA_031769625.1. Classification (NCBI taxonomy): domain Eukaryota; kingdom Metazoa; phylum Chordata; class Amphibia; order Anura; family Myobatrachidae; genus Taudactylus; species Taudactylus pleione. The sequence goes on from JAUIMM010000614.1 coordinate 2,822,355, forward strand.
CTGGATGACTCCCTTTATCAGCCCGATCACCTGGTTAGTATTAAGGATTCTACATTGTGCAGATTGATCATAGAAGAAGTGCAAAAAAATACTCAAAAGTAAATTCACCAAAAAACAAACCGCTATTATCCAAATATTGAAGTCTTTGGTGATGTCTTCTCCTGAAGGTAACTTTCTGTCTGGGAATGAGAAGCAGTTAGATGCCTGGAATGTTAGTGCTGCAGGCTCCCTAATAAATATTGACCTAATGATGCACCGTTGGCCAACAAATCGCCGACCAGTGCACCATTGGCCAACAACTGCTCTCAGGCCAACACACGCTTTGCCAACAAACCACCAGCCACTGCTCCGCTGACCGAAAAAACCGCTTCCCAACACAATGTTGGCTGACAAACCATTGGTCAAGACTACATTGGCCAACACATGACTACTTACCTTCAAAAGTATCTATGGAACAAACTGCTTGATGTCTTCTCTTTTCTGTTGATGGTTGCCCCAGTGTAGCTATTCATCAGAAATGTAGAAAATATTGTGAACTTTAAAGTCTTTATCAATAAGATTGTAAATCTCATTGTAAAATATGGACATTGCTTCCATTTCTTTATATTGTATTTCAGAGGTGTGGTTATGTGGGCAAAGTCGACAAAAGGTTAGTTGACAAACTGCTGCCAAACAAAAAATTTTTGTCAACAAACCATTGGCCGCCATACATTTTTTGTCAACAAACCATAGGCCAGGGAGCTTTTCTTGTCGACAAACCATTGGCCAATGTACAAACCATTCAGCTGACAAACAGTTTGTTGTGAAACCGTTCAGCTCATGAATGGTTTGATGACAAACCGTTCGGCCGCCAAATGGTTTGTGGACAAAATGTTCTGGTGGCGAATAGTTTGATGACGACCAACAGTTAGGGTGATGAATTTTTTTAAGACAAAGCATTCAGCCGACTATAACAGTCGCCAGCATTCAGCTGGCATTGGCCGAGTGATGTATACATTGTCCAATGGTGTAGAATGACAAAAAAAATTTGTTGGCAAACCATTGGCCAATGTACAATCCGTTCTGCCGACGTTTGCTGATTGCTTTTGACAAACCGTTGGGATGGGAAAATGGTTTAGTGACAAACGATTTGTCAGCTGAATGGTTTCTACATCGGCCAATTCTCCAGGCACCGAAGGTGTCCGTAGGCACCGCACGTCTAGCCGGCAGCTGTCTAGTGCCAGCAACAGATGCACTTCCTTCAAACCAACTCTTTTGTCATCAATACCGATGTCAGCCGAATGGTTTATACTTCAGCCACGGGTGTACTACAATGAACCTTTGGCCGATATACAAACCACTTTGTCATCAGTAGTCCATTTTTATTTGTCTTTGGTCCGTCTTTGTTTATCGGGGTCTGATTTTGTCAGGGTACGATTTTGTTTGTCGTGGGTCCATCTTTGTTTGTCAGGGTCTGTTTTTGTCAGGGTCCATTTTTGTTAGGGATCGTCTTTTTTTGTTGGCAGTCCGTCTTTGTTTGTCGATTGTTAATTTTTGTTTTTCGGAGGTCCGTTTTTGTTTTTCAACGTCTGGTTTTGTTTAGGGTCTGTTTTTGTCGGGGATCCATTTTTTTTGTGTCGGGGGTCTATTTTTGTTTGTCGGTGGTCTATTTTTGATTGTCGGGGATCCATCTTTGTTTGTTAAGGGTCCGTCTTTTATTGTCAGGGTCCGTTTTTGTTGGGGGTCCGATTTTATTTGTTGGGGGTCTGTTTTTGTTGGGGGTCCAATTTTATTTGTTTGGTGTCTGTTTTTGTTGGGGTCCGTTTCTGCCGAGGTCCTTTTCTGTCAGGGGTCAATTTTTGTTTATCCAGGGTCCATTTTTGTGTGTCAGGGGTCTGTCTTTGTTTGTCGGGGTTCTGACTAAGGCCCTCATTCAGAGCCACTCGCTATCAGCAGTACGCTCGTTCCGAGCGATGTTCGCACATCTGCGCATGCGTACGGTTTTTAGTACGCATGCGCGAACCAGTCAGTGCGGCCGAAAATCATTTGTACGCAATATAGCGAGTGCCTGCTATTTTGAGTGACAGAATGAGGCGTATGTGGGTGGTAACAGGGGAAGGTGCTTGAAAACGGGGAGTTGAGATCCGATCGCAGGCATGCTTAAAGGTCAAAACGGGCGTTTTATGGGTGTGCATAATTAATATAGCAGCGTCAATGACCACGTCACTTGGTTTTTTTTAACTCAGAACTGCTCGCAAAATAGCGGTTGAAAAAACCAACCATAAGAATAGCGAGCAGTTCATATCCTGTTCGATGTACTCGATTAATCTAATAAATAGCGGACATGAAGTATGGTGCGAGCGGCCAGGGGGCGTTTTTAAGAAATAAAAGAGCGTATGTTTTGCTCGCTCGTTCAGACTTAGAGGTGTGAACAGACTGCAATTTGCGAAGGGATCATTTGAATAGCCACCCCTTGTTTTTGAACGAACGACCGCAAATAGCGTACGGCTCTGAATGAGGGCCTAAGTTTGTCAGGGGACCATTATTTGGGGGTCTGTTTTTGTTTGTTGGGGTCCATCTTTGTTTGATGGGGGTCCTTTTTTAGTTCTTCCGGGACAATAAGTTTTTGTTGGTGGTTTATTTTTGTTTGTTGGGGGTCCAATTTTGTTTGTCGTGGGTCCGTCTTTGTTTGTCGGGTTCCATTTTTGTTGGGGTACATTTGTGTAGGGGGCTTGTCTTTGGCATCTATATTTGTTTGTAGAGGTCCATTATTGTTGGGGGTCTTTTCTTGTTGGGGGTCCATTTTTGTTTGTCGGGGGCCCGTATTTGTTTGTCGAGGTCCGCTTTTGCCAGGGTCCAATTTTGTTTGGGTCTGATTTTGTTGGTTGGGGTTTTGTTTTTGTTGGAGTTCTTTTTTGTCGGGGTCCATTTCTGACAGGGGTTCGTTTTTGTTGGGGGTCTGTTTTGTTTGTTGGGGGTCCATCTTTGTATGTTGGGGGTCCATTTTTGTATGTCAGGGGTCTGTGTTTGTTTGTCGGGAGTCCATTTTTGTTTATCGAGGGTCTGTATTTGCTTGTCACGGGTCCGTCTAAGTTTTTCGGGGTCTGTTTTTGTTTGTATGGGGTCAGTTTTTGTAAGCCGGGGTCCGTATTTCTTGGTGGTCTGTTTTTCACGGGGGTCTGTTTTTCTCGGGGTCCCGTCTTTGTTTGTTGGGTCCATTTTTGTTTGCTGGGTTCCGTTTTTGTTTGTCGGGGTCCATTTTTGTAGGGGTCCATTTGTGTAGGGAGCATGTCCTTGTCTGGCATATGTATTTGTTTGTAGGGGTCCATTATTGTTGGGGGTCCATTTTTGTCGGGGGTCTGTTTTTGTTTGTTGAGGTCCGCTTTTGCCAGGGTCTGATTTTGTTGGGGTCCATTTTTGTTTGTTGGGGTTTAATTTTTGTCGCGGTTCATTTTTGCCAGGGGTTTGTTTTTGTCAGGGGTCCATTTTTTTTGTGGGGGGTCCATCTTTGAATTTCGGAGGTCCATTATTATATGTTGGGGGTCCATGTTTGTTTGTTGGGAGTCCGTTTTTGATTGTTAAGGGTCTGTATTTGTCTGTCGGGAGTCTATCTATGTTTGTCGGGGTCTGTTTTTGTTTTTCTGGTGTCTGTTTTTGTATGTCAGGGTCCGTTTTTGTTGGGGTCCATTATTCTTGGGGGCTAGTTTTTCTCGGGTCCCGTCTTTGTTTGTCGGGGTCTATTTTTGTTTGTCGGGGGTCCATTTTTGTCGGGGTCTGCTTTTGAAGGAGTATGTTTTTTGTTGAGGTCTGTTTTTGTTTGTCAGGGGTCCATCTTTGTTTTTCAGGGGTCAATTTTTGTTCTTCGGGGGTCTGTCTTTGTTTGTTGGTGGTTTGTTTTTATTTGATGGGTGTCTGTTTTGTTTATAAAAGGTTTGCTTTTGTCGGGGTAATTTTTTTGTAAGGGTACAATTTGTTGGGGTCCGTTATTGTTTGTTTGGTGTCCATTTTTGTTGGGGTCCATTTTTGTCGGGGTCTGTTTTTGTCAGGGGTCCATTTTTGTTTGTCAATGGTCCATCTTTGTATGTCGGTCGTCCATTTTTGTTTGTCGGGGGTCCACTTTGGCGGGAATCCGTTTTCGTTTGTTGGAATCTGTCTTTGTTCACCGGAGGTCCCTAATTGTCATGGGTCTGTTTCTTTTGGGGGTCCGTTTTTGTCTGGGGTCTGTTTTTGTCAGTTTGTTTTAGTTGGGGGGCCATTTTTGCTGGGGGTCCCCTTTTGTTGGGGGTCCGCTTTTGATTGTCGGGGTCGCTATTGATTGTCGGGGTCCGTTTTTGTTTGTTGGGGGTCCATTTTTGTTTGTTGGGGTTTGTCTTTGTTCATCGGGGGTTCATTGTTGTTCTCTCTTAGGTCGAGTGTTTTGTTGTCAGACCACTCGTCGCCCTATGAGCGGTTCATCCTCAGTCCGAGTGGTTCATTGCCTGATGCCGAAACTCTCAGCCTGAAGACGAACTCTGACAAACAAAGGTAAACCCAGAATCCCATGGTATGGCCTCACTGGGACACACTCTACAATATATGGCCCTCACTGGGATGCTCTCTTCATTACATGGCCCTCACTGGGATGCACTCTGCATTATATGGCCATCACTGGGATGCTCTCTGCATTAAATGGCCCTCACTGGGACACATTTTGCATTATATGGCCCTCACTGGGACGCGCTCTGATTTATTTGGCATTCACTGTAATGCACTCGGCAGTATATGGCCCTCAGTGCAACGCACTCTGCAATATATGGCCCTTACTGGTATGCACTATACATTATATGGCCCCTACTGAGATGAACTCTGCATTATATGGAGCTACTGATACCCTATCTGCTGTGAGGCCATGCCCCTTCCCCATGCATCCATGCCCATTTTCGCCCACATGTCTACTGTGTGCGCAGATAGTCTCTTGCTTGCTATCTGCACCTGGGCCCACCACTCACTAGTTTCACCACTGGGCAGCAGCAAGAAAAATGGACATGGGAGGGCATGATGTGCATACCCATCTGCAGCCACCCCTCACACCTCAAGGCTATGCCTCCATCAGCCGCCCAGCTCTCACAAATTCCAGCAGGGATGGTCCAGGAGCTAGAAAAACCTATAAAGAGTGAGTCTAAAGCAGGGTACACACTTAACGTTGTTTAACCAGTGTGATTTCGCTAGCAGCGGGACCTGGGTCCCAGCCTCGGCAAGTGTGTGTGCGATGAAGTGATGGTGGGGGCCATGCATTATTTGGCAGCATGGCCTATACTGACAATATCACCTGTCAGACATGCATGCATGCAGAGAAGCACACAAAGGGCCTATTTAGTCCCGCTCGCGAGCGCTGAGTACTTGCAAGCAGGTCAATGGTGCCCAAGTGCGCATGCGCACGATGGAGGCGCCTCCGTCATGCGCATGCACGAGACTCAAATAACGACGGCCAAGCCGTCGTTAAGGGTCTCGCACCAAAGGGGGTGTTCCTTGTCTCAGGGTCATTATGCTGGGCGATGTTGTCACTGTACGTCCAGGTTCATCGAAAATCCTCCTGAATGAAGATACAAAGTCTGTATAATTACCCAGCAGCGAGTCTGAATGCTCCCAGAGTGGGGAGGCCCAATCCAGAGCCAAGCCAGTCAGCAAGGACATGATGTATGCCACTTTGGTTCAAGCAGTGGGGAAGTTATCAGGCTGTAACATAAAGTGTATATCACACTGATTTAAAAAACCACGACAGAGCTTAGGATTGCCGTCAAATTTGCTTGGCATGGGTAGATGTAGACGAGGGGATACCCTGGTTATTACCAGGCACAGGAGGAGGTGAAGTTGCTGATACCCCAGGGGTGATTAACGAGGTTTGCAGAGTATCTTGGCATTTAGACATCTCCTGTTGGAACTGGGCCATTTGATGTTGCATAGCTTCCAGGTTTTCTAAACGACCAGCAATACAGCAAAACAAATCCACTCCAGACTCCTGTTCCAAGGCCAGATCAATGGGGCCAGTGTAAACTGTGAGGTTCTGAATTTTTTGTGGACCCGGGGTGGTGATAGGAGCAGACACAGAACAGGACTTAAATGAAAAAGTGGAGTTTTTAATAAGTGACTTAGAAGACATTGGAATGGCAAATGAAAAAGACCAGGTGTAGCACTAAAGTGCACTTGATAACTATAGTGGGGGTTAATGGGGAAATGTCTAGAGAGTGACAGGCAGGAACAGTCCAGTAAATAAGTATGGTGAGCTGAAAACAGAATGCAGGTATGATGAGCTGTAACTGATGCAGGCAGAGGTAGTAAAGTCCAGCTGGGAGTGAAATGAAGCAAGGTGCAGGGATACAGCAGGTTCAGGTACTCAGGCAGGTAAGAAGGTATATGGAGGGTGCAGGGTAAGTCCAGCAGGTTGGAGCAGGCAAGGTTCAGGCTTAGTAGTGTAACAGACAGGCAGGCAGGTAAGGCACAGGTACTCTCTCTGTATTTAACACCGGTATGCATGTGAAGATTGGCGAGATGCCTCACATTCCGAATGCAATGTATCATACAACCCAACCAAAGTGATATAACAGAGTGAGAAACAGCTCCCTGTTGCTAAAGACACTTTATCATCACCCAGCATGGATGGTAATGTTTGCATGAAACCGCTGCCTAAAGTGACTCTTCCAGACTGGAATTGAAGAGGTTTATTCTTCAAATGCATAATGGGGCTTACATGAGGTCCATAAATACTCGAGGTGATGGGTAGGTGACGGACTTAACATGCAGGGTGCGCATGTTTTGGAACATGCACCATGATTGAGAGGAACAGCCGGTGGCATACATTTTATGCCACTACAGGTGAAATTCTTGGATCGGCGCAAGACAAACCAGATCAAAAGAATTTTCCAAAAATGCTTTTATTAGTCAAGAATGAAAGTCAGAGGTTCAAAGGCAATCAGATACCATCATAGTTTTAACCATGAGGAATGCCAACTGGAGATCCGGCTTCCAGGAAACCAACTTCTTTGGGTTCTGGCAGGTGTATGATTGTAAAGCTGAAACTTAAAGTAATTGATGGAAGGGCACCACCAGGGGCTAAATTTACTAAAGTGAGAGTTTTTAGAAATGAGTTTTAGAACATATGTTGCTCATAGCAACCAATCAGATTCTAGCTATTATCTTCTAGAAGGTGCTATTTAAATGTAGTAAAATCTGATTGTTTGCAATGGGCAACATCTCTTCTAAAACTCACTTCTAAAAACTCTCACTTTAGTATTTTTACCCCAGGAGTGGAGCCTGTGGCTTCATTTGACTTAACATGGGAGACCTCGACGGTCCTGGACACGGAAAGGATTGACAGATTGATAGCTCTTTCTTGGTTCTGTGGGTGGTGGTGCACGGTCACTCTTAGGGCCTGATTCAGACTTGTATGGAAACCTAAAGGATTTCTTAGTCTAATGAATAAGGGCTTTAGTTGGTGGAGCGATTTGTCTGGTTAATTCGGATAATGAATGAGACTCCCACATGCCAATTAGCTACACAACCCATGGCAGTCTGTGCCCAGAATTTTAGAGGGACAAGAGGTGTTTAGCCACACGAGATAGAGCAATAACAGGTCTGAAATGGCCTTAGATGTCGGAGGCTGCATGCATGCTACACTGAACCATCAATTCCGATACCACCGTCTCAAAGGAGTCATTATTATGAACAGAAATATCCCTGTCCTTTTCTATCATGGACAAGCTCGTGCATTCTCATTATAATTTCTTTCCTGTCTTTGTCGAACCACATTGAGTCATGCCTCGACTGTCTCTTTTGCAGACATGGGGCCTGATTTAGACCCGTTTGCTAGCAGGCATTCGCTCATTGCTGGCAATCTTTGCTAATGTGTGCACACGTATGCATAGCAGTGCGCGTGTGCAAACTAGTATGAGTGATCGGGAAGCACTTGCTTGCCCAGAAAAGACAGCCCAGTTGAATGAGTGACAGGAGAGGCCGTTTGTGGGTGGTAACAGTGGCAGCCAATAGTAACGGAGGAGTGGAGGTGTGCACTCAGGCGTGCCTGAGTGTTTCAATGCCATTTCAGGGGCATGCATAATTAATAGGCAGCATCATAGTTTATGTCACCTGGCTGCTTTTTACAATGAAGTGCTTGCAGTGCTTGTGGTAGGGTAAAGGCAGCCAGAAGCGCTGCGAATGCTCCCAATGGTACCGATGGTTATATACACTTCCTGGAGATGACGTGCACTAGTGAGTGTCTAAGACAGGCTAATGGGCATCTCTATACAGAAAGTGATCACACCCCAAGACATACTGGGTGTGCTTATTCCTTGCCGGGTGATCGCCTGCCTTGCTGCCTTGCTGGGTGTGTTCCGAATTTGCATTCACTGGGAGCGAGCATACACATCTAGTGACCGGGTCTGAATCAGGCCCTTGATCCGATATTGATGTTCACAAATCCAATCCATTGAAGAAAGGTTATCCTCCAGAGGGGACAATTCCAGATCTTCAACCGAAAAGGAAATAGAATAGGGTGAACCCGGTAGAACAATGGCCCTCATTCAGAGCCGTACTCTCTGAGCAGAGCGCACGCTCTGAATGAGGGCCGCCCTCCATAATTATGGAGCGTCCTCCTGGACGCTTGTATAGCTGTGGGTCACCACCCACAGCCTATACGAGCATGCAGTTTGATGGCCGCGATGGTCTTTACCATCGCGACCATCGCCACTGCGAGCCGGAGCCTGCGGTTGAGTTTTTCAACCGCAAGGCCCGGAGTGATTTTGGCTCTATCAGAGCCAAAATCACTCCCACTGACATCACCAGTGATGTCAGTGGGCCGGCTTCTGATGGTAGGCGTTCCCTTGGGAACGCCCCCGTCAGGGAGGCACGCCCCGGCACGCCCACCAAAGGGGGCGTGCTGTCAATCAACATCGACAGTACGCCCCCTTTGATCAGACACAACGAGCGAAGGAAAGTCCTTCGCTCATCGCATCTGGCGCATGCGCACGACGGAGCTCCCGCCGTCGTGCGCATGCGCAGTGCACAACATCGACCCACTTGCGAGCGGACAGCCGCTTGCGAGTGGGTCTGAATCAGGGCCAATGTTCTGTATTATTGTATAACTACACAAGCTCTGGTAAAAATGTTGTCCTCTTTGTTCACAGGGTAGGCTTCACAGCATTTCAGTCAAGGTCTGATCCACTTTCTCGCAGAGCCCATTTCCTTGCAAATGATAAGGGGTTGCGTCACAATTTTTTACAACCGTATAAGGTACACAGTTCTACAAACAGTTGGGATTCCAAGGCGTGATACATTAAGATCTTATCCAGATACCCGTAAGGGTGAACAAAAGTCTTAAGAAAGGCCTCTGTGGTGGTTTTTGCAGGTAGATCCCGTACTGGCATGGCCACGACAAATTTGCTGTAATGGTCTGTTATTGTGAGTGCATATTCTACGATCTAACTTGACGTGATCAAGAGCCACCATCTCCAAAGGATATTTACTCCTGATTGGTAGTAATAATGCTTTTTGTTCTGGTCCTCCTTTTCTTTTGAGCGAGCAGGGAACGCAACCCTTACACCACATTTCAATATCAGTTCTCATCCCAATCCAGAAGCTCCACTGTCTCAGAACTGCTTCTGTCTTTTGTTTTCCAAAGTGCCCTGTCTGGTCATGATAAGCCATCAACAGGAGACTTGCTTGCTGTCGGGGAACAACAATTTGAAAAATCCTCTGGTGGGTGTTCGGATCCAATCCTGATGTCTCAACAGTTTCACTAATTCAAGGTCTGCCTTTTCCCTCTCTGTCTTATTCAGCCGTTGGTTTGTATGAATAATGTTCATCAACTTTTGGAGAACCTTACTTTCTTTTGTATTCTGTGCCAGTTAAATTCCTGTAATCCTTGCTCATGATGACGATCCAAAGGAGGTTCAGCAGCGTCAAAAGAAATGATCCTTTGTTTAATCGCTGTGGGTCAGAGTTTAGGAAGTTCAATCTATTCAGTGTAATCCTTGTCCTCCTCACCCACATCAGTGACAGGTAACCGTGAAAGGGCATCTGCATTCCCATTGGTCTTGCCACTATTTTAGGAGATGGTATAGTTAAAATTAGCTAGATGGGACATCTACCTCTGCTCCATGGCACCAAGCCAGGTGATCAGTGAGCCAGGGGATTATTATCTGTGTAGATGATGAAAGGAGAAGCAGCCAAATAGTTCTTAAACTTCTCAGTTACTGCCCAAACTACCGCATGTAGTTCCAGTCAAAAGGCACTATAGTTTTTGCCGTTTTTCTTAGACCTCTACTAGCACTACTAGCATAGGCGATAACCTGTTCCTGTCCATCCTGCATCTGAGAGAGAACAGCCCCCTACCCATGATGACTGGCATCCATATACACACGAAAAGGTTGTACATAATCAGGATATGATAGTAGAGGGGCCTCGATCAATAAGGTTTTTAATGCTCTAAAAGAGTTTTGGTGTCTTTCTGTCGAGACAATAGGGATATTACTGTGTCTCTCCCTGACACCAGTTCCACGAAGAAGTTAATGTAAAGCTTGGAGAAATTCATCTTAAATCTGCAATAGTAGCCAACAAATCCTAGAAACCTCCTCACTTCCTTTACGGTCTTGGGGACAGGCCAGTCTCAAACCACACAGATTTTCTCAGGATCTGGTTGAACCCCTTTTGAGATGACTATATGTCCCAGATACTGGACTTCCGGCTTCTGGTGATGACACTTGGATGGTTTAATTCCAACCCGTATTTGATCAATTGCTGGAATACATCCTCTAGGTGTTGTAAGTAGTCTTCATAGTTCCAGTAAAAAATTCTTACATAGTCTAAATATAATAGAATCATATCATAGTTCTGTTGTCCCAAGCAGTGTTCCATGACTCTCTGAAAAGTTATGGGGGCATTGCATAGTCCGAAAGGCATTCTATTGAATTTGAAAAGTCCCATTGGTGTGGTGAACGCTGTATTTTCCTGATCTTGTGGGGCCATGGGAATCTGCCAGTATCCACTAGTCAGATCTAAGGTGGAAAAGTAATTAGACAGTTTTAAGGTGGTAAGTGATTCTTTGATCCTTGGTATCGGATAGGCATCTTTATGAGTGACTTTATTTAACTTTCTGTAATCCAAACAGAATCTAAGACTCCCATCCTTCTTTCACACAATTACAAGAGGGGCAGCACAGGGACTATAACTTTCCTGGACAACTCCAGCCTCCTTAATTTCTTCAATAATACTCTTTACCAGCTGATATAAAGGCGGGGACAGGGGTCGATGTCTTTCTTTAATTGGAGTATGGTTTTAAGTGGGAATGTAGAGAAAGATGTCCTCTGCTCCTCCAAAGTCAGACGGATGCTTACTGAATGCATCTCAATTCTGTATAACCACCTGCAAGGCTCTTATCTTCTCCTACCCCAAGGTTTCCCAACCTCCGATATGAATTTCCTCCCACCATGCGTGTTCTTTGGGTATCTCATTCACTTCTTCTTCCATTGTAACCTGCTGGCTTACATTCACCTTCTCTGCCACCACATCCTGGAAATTAACTTGCATGGGACAATTGTGATACAGCCATTTTGGGTAATCATGGGGATTTAAGATCCGAGTAGGCAACTTTCTTTGTTCCACTTTGACTAATGTTTGAGCCATGACAAAAGGGCCTTGTTCATCTTCGTCACGGGACTCGATCATGGCCTCATACCTCTGTCCACGTGGCCCAATTCATCCCTTACACCAGATGATACTTTCCGAATTTGATTCCAAAACAACTGGTGTGCAATCAGTGATTCATGCTCGGCCCACTTCTCCATGAGTGTTTACAAACTTCTTATGTCCACAGATGAGTCGTATAGTCTGCTGGATCATCCTTTGTTCTGTGGGTACAGCCTCTCACAGCTTTACTTTCAAAGCGTCAATGATTTCATTGGGGAAATTTTGAAGCACATTCATGTTTATAATAACAGAAGGTACATAGTCATTTCGGGCTGTCGTCACCAGGCAATTTCTAGGGTCGCCTCCCAGTACCCTTGACACAAGATGAGTTGACCATTACTGGCTACTAAATTCAACTAGTTAGTGGGGCGTAAGACAATTTCTCGTTCCTCCCAGTGTTGCAGAAACTCAGTTATTTGAATTGTAGTTACTTGTGAACGAATATCCAAAATTGCAAGAGTCACCACACCATTTATCCAAACCATTATTGTAGGACATTGCCCCACACTGAGGATCGGTCCCTGACCTCAGGATTCCTTCGTTTAAATTCTTTAAGTTTCTGCAATTTCTTTCTACATGTCCAATTTTTTTACAGTGTTCACAAATGGGTGTTCCCTGACTATAAAAATGATAAGTTGGCCGTCTTCCCATTCTCCTGGGAATATCACATCAGGGTTGACTTCTCTGTTTACGATCAGAGAACCATTCTCTATACGTATGCTCGGGACTTGCCCCTGTCCTTGATTGAGCTCTTTCAAGTCCCGACACACCTGAGAAAGAGTTTGACCCAGTTATTCAATTTGTATATTCATTGAAACAGGTTGAGAAGGAATCTGAGCATGTTGGCTATTTGCTTCTTTTGATATTGCTCATTTGTGCCCACTAATATAATTACTTTCGTATAATGTCCTACTTTCTACACCCTCCATCAGAGTGGGAATTTCATCCTCAACACTTTGGTTTAGCCCCAGAATCTTCATAACAGTTTCTTTAATTTCCAGAAATGAACTATCAGGGCTTTGGAATTTCCACATAGTAGTTGGGCATGAATATCCTCTCCTATGGCTCCCTCTATGAATAAGTTAATTAACGTCTTATCTTCCTGTTGTATTTCCCTAGGATCTAAAATTTGTATAGTATTCAAAGATTCTTGAAAGCCCAATGCAATGTTCCTTAAAGTCTCATGTGGCTGTTGCTTTCACGCATAAAATCATCTTTTAAGCTTAGACACGGTCATGGAGTCACAGATAGATGCCAATTTTTCAAAGATATCCTCTAGCATCCTTAGTTGTCTTTCCAGCCATGATTTTACCTCCCTCAAGGCTGGACACTTTAATGTGTCCAATAAAAATCTCCACTTTCTGAGCATCTCCTAAAGGGTATAACCTGAACATTGAATGCAATTTATATTTGAATTCCTTTAATGTACTGGTACCAGAAGAACGAGCATCACCTGAATAAGATTGTAACCAGGGGGCACCAAAGTAGTAATAAGGCATAGTTATTGGCGAAGCTGTTGCCTTTGCAGAGGTTCCTTGACTAGGACTGTTTATTGATGGAGCGGTCACCATGGAGGAGGTTCCTTGACTAGGGCCATCTCCCTGTGCCACCGTTGCTTCAGGGTGTTCAGACTGTGACATCTTGTGGATCCAAGATCCTGTTTGTGGACGCCAAATTTATTTTAACTCTCCCAGTTAGATTGGTGTTAGGAAAAGTTTGGAGTGAAGCCAGTTATACAATACATTTTTTAAAGATTTATTCCACTATAAGTCAGATAGTACAAGGATTATACAGTACAATTTATTTAAAACAATACAATTTGTTGAGAAAACACTTTTTTATGAAACCACAACAATATTATTTATTTTTTATTTTTCAGGAACTTGGTGGTATCCAACAGCACCTCACTCTAAGGAGTTCATGCGGACTTCTAGACATCAATGATGGTTGGCAGCGTGACGCTATCTCATTTATGAGTCAGTCCTGTCTGTCTCTTCTGCGGCTATTCTACAAGCTCTGTGTTCCGAGATATAGCCCATTTATGATGATGTAGGGGTATTCCTAGTGAAGTGGGCAGAATGGAGAGAATCTTACCAGCAATCAGGATTCTGGACAGAGGGGGTGGGGCCTAATGACCCAATTAATGAATCAGTTATTTGTCCCCTCCCCTATTCAAATATATGCAATTCATGGGATTACCCACACAAGATAACTGTGGTGCGCTTAGTGACAAGCATAGTGAGCGATTCCATCAAGACATTTCAGCAATGGAGCAAAGATATAAGGGTAGGAGAATCACTACTGTTGGACAGTGACAAGAGATGCCCCAGAAGAGGAGTACAAGCAACAAACAATGAGAAAGCACCCCCATTAATAGTCCACTGTATTAGATAGTACTTTCATATGCTGTATGTTTGTTTCGTATGCTATATGTTTGTTTCGTATGCTGTATGTTTGTTGTGCATGCTGTATGTTTGTTTCGTATGCTGTATGTTTGTTTCGTATGCTGTTTGTTTGTTTCGTATGCTGTATGTTTGTTTCCTATGCTGTATGTTTGTTTCATTTTGTGTTCTTATTTGTGATTGATTGAATTAAAACAACTGTTATTTATTTTCTATCAAGAAAATATCAGATTATTATAAAATAGCTTTTCACTATGACTATATTACTAATGTACAATCAGTAGAGTGCAAGTAGTGTAGCTCAAAAAATAGAGCTAGTAAAAACATTCTGAAATCATTTTAGTTTTTCTTTACCTCAAAATACTAATATATGCCTATTTTTAGAAAGGAAACAAATTTAAACTATTAATTTGTTGTATAGTGTTATCCTGTTTGGCTCTTAGCAGATGTAAATGGTTGTGGATCACTGCGTAATGCGGTTGACTGTCTCTACCTCACTGCACAGAGGTGATAAAGTATAGTTCTGTGAGAGGTCTAATCTCCGCTTGTACTCACGCTGCTATCGCTTCAGCCCCGGATGCCTCCTCCTAACTCTGACTGACTTTGGCCCCTGCATCATCAGGAACCGTGTCTCAAAATCCAGGCTGGCTTAACAACCTCCGTCCTGATCTCCGCCTCTGTCGCGCCTCTCAGGACTCCTGTCGGACACTGACGGGAGTACCCAATCTCCTCCAGACAATCTCCACCTCTTTATAACACTTACTAGTTGGCTGCCAAAAGGTCTACAGTCCCTACTGTCTGTCAAAATGCGATGATGCCTCCGTCTGCCTTCTCCAACTGCCAGTAACTGCCAGCAACTGCCCTGTCAGTGCGTGCCTTCACTTCTAGGATATTTTATATATATATATATATATATATATACATACATACATAAATATATATATATATATATATAGTAGTCCAACATGCCGGCACTCCTCACATAAAGAAATAGTATATTGCGCCCGGTGCCTTCCTTGTTACCTCTCCTAATATGGGGAGGAATATTTAGCAGTCCAGAGATAGGCGTCACTCACGGCGTCTTAATAAAAAAGCCTGTGAAGTTTATTTTATTAAGACGCCGTAAGTGACGCCTATCTCTGGACTGCTATATATATATATATATATATATATACACTGTATATATATATATATTTACTGTATTTACAGTACATACTGTGTATATATATATATATATATATATATATATATAGAGAGAGAGAGGTTACACTACAAGTTTCCTCTTACTCCTTGTGAGAAGAAACTGAGATTTATTTTGTGTTTCCTTATAGCACATTTAAACAGTCCATGGGATACAAACATCAGCGGTGTTACCTATGTGTGAGTTTTGCGCACTGTTACTCTATGTGTTACACACCATGTCGGTCACTCTCAAGTATATGTAATAGAACCATCCTATCACTCTGGAAAGCTGTACATAGGTGCAGGAATTCCATACATCTAACATCATACATAATGCAGGATAATCTGTGCTGATAAGTTTCATGTTGTAATTGAGGCAGCACCCGGTCTATGCACTCACAGTATTATACTGAGGCTTAGTTATCACCCATATACAGTATATCACTCTACAGTATTTTCCTTATTTATGTGGCACATTTGTTACCTTAGTCTTACAAAACTTCCTTCACTCTTAAAAGATATGAAATAAATGAGACGCGAGTTTACAATAAAACTTTATTTATTTGACAAGACATTTTAAATCATTCTGTTTTCTCAGATATATTCTCAGTAAAGCATATGTGTAATTGTCCTAAACCTCATGGTACTGCAATTGCTGCTGTTCCTCTGTCTGTTGAGTCTGTCAAGCTTCATATTTTTTCATGCAGGAACAGAGCTTATAAGCCTCTATGTGGTTTTTCCTGATCTCATTGTTAATGATTGCACAGGTGCATGCTGTATAATTCTAGGAAGCAAAATAAGAATCGGGTTAGCTGAGTATAGGAAGCAAAGCAACAACATGTAATATATGTGGGCAGCACAGATGGTGTAATGGTTAGTATTGGCTCACAGCTGTGAGGTTGTGGGTACAATTCCCACTATTGCCCTAACTGTGTGGAGTTTGTATATTCTCCCTGTGCTTGTGTGGGTTTTCTCCAGGTGCTCCGATTTGCTCCCACACTCCAAAAATATATACTGGTAGGTTAATTGGCTCCCAACAAAAAATTAACCCTAGTGAGTGTATATGTGTGTGTGTGCAAGCAGAGGCACCGAGAGGAGAGGGGGGGAGGGTACTGATCACCAAGTCCCGGCCACACCTGGGGGCCCAGACAGTGGCACAGTACACCACCAGCAGCCAGGGGTGGGGGAATTCCACTTATTTATTACAGTATGAGAATCAGGTTAGCTGGGTATAGGAAGCAAAGCAACTTCATATAATATGTGTCATCCTCTCAGATTGTGGATGGATGTGGACATTTGTTGATACTTCTCCCAGATGTCACCTAGTTCTTTAATATCACATAAACCTTGTGGCCAATATAAAGTGTTCTATGATAGAGTGGAAGCTACGGTAGATAATTACCATTACATGTACAAATCTCACCTCTTTCCCCACAAGGATCCAGAGTGTGCGGAAGTAATCTCCTATTCTCTGTCTAATAGGATGGTTATTTCTGGCTGTTGGTTTCTTTGACTGGTAACAGAAAACACAGATAAATCATTCAGATTAGACATTCAGGATCTGATGCAATGGAGTAAAGACAATAAGTGCTGTACTTCTTTGATGCATAAACCAGATGACATGATGATACACTTACACAATCTGGTAGTGACCCAGTGGGGCCATGTACGATTCCCATTATATTCTCCACATCTCGCTGTTTGAACCCGAGCATTTGGTGGTGGCAGTAACTAAATATGGCAAATTGGTCCATAACTTCATTCAGAACGATGGTTGCATCTTCCATCTGAAAAGTAAATGTACAACTCATATAATAAAATGTAATCTGCAATGTGCGAGATGGAGGAACATATCTCCATTCTACACAAGGTGGGGATAATAGAAAGAAATGAGAATTCTGATGCATTTAAAGCTAACTTACAAATGGCAAAATATTTGTCTAAGTATTTGTCATCTTGTGTCTTAAATACAGAGGAATATAGGCCTGATTCAGATTTGGGAACAGAGCAAGTAACTGTGCAACCGGACAAACCATGTTGCAATGCAAGGGGTCCAAATACATGTAGGGTATATACTGGCTGCTTGTCCATGTAGACTACAAATGCTGGACAGCTTGATTTTCACACTGCAAGTTACATGTCAGTTTGTAAACATCCCTCCCACATCTAAATCTCTCTGAACATTTTACATCTACAGTGCCGCATGTTTTTACCAAGATGCACAGTTATTTGCTTTTTCTTACTCTATTCCCAAATCTAAAGCAGACCCTTTGTACTTTTACTTACAAAAAATGAATTTGTGATATAGCCCAACCATAGTTGTACTGTAGCGTGTAGCCAGGGTGCCCGGAGTATGTGTGTGCTATGGAGCCCCCCCATCAAGTGTTCCTGGGAGAAGACAGGTCCATATGGGATTAAAGTAAAGAGAAGTAAAAATAAATATATGGGGAAGCATCAAAGTGGGGCATGGAGGGCTAAATATATTCCACCTTCTTCCCCCTGTCTCTTCATCCTCCTGCCCCAGCTTTCCAGCCTCCTTCCGTATCACTCCTGTAGTAGTGTAGTGCCCATGTGCATTGCCCCCTGTATTTGTGCCCATATGCAATGTCCCCTGTAGCTGTGCCCATATGCAGTGCCCCCTGTATAGGTGCCCATATGCAGTACCCCCTGTAGCTCTGCCCATATGCAGTGCCCCCTGTAGTGGTACCCATATGCAGTGCCCGCAGTAGTTGTGCCCCTTAACATACTGACCCTGTAGTACTGTCCCTTAAAGTAGTGCCACTCTAGTTCTGCCAATTAAAGTAGGGCCCCTGTAGTTCTGCCCCTTAAAGTAGTGCCCCCCAGTACTTACCTGATCCATCGCGGCCATCATCAGGGCTGTTGTTCCTGCAGCCGCGCTGACTGGATCTAACCAGATTCAGCAGGCATGGTCGCACAGGTTCCTCAGTGCATGGGTGACATCATGACGTCACCCACACACTGGGAATGCTGGGAATGCTGGCCTCTGAAGTGATCAGAGGCTTCCTTAGCCTCTGACCTCTTCATAGGCCAGCATTCACAGTTGCAGTGGGGAAGGCACAAGACAGAAGTGCATCTGTTGCTGGCACTAGACAGCTGCCGGCTAGACGTGCGGTGCCTCCGGACACCTTCGGTGCCTGGAGCTTGCGCTCCACTGGAACCTCCCAATGCCCCTGAGCCCAACGTACCTTTGAGCAGAGGGATGTAATGGACTTGAGTTGATGAATTTGATTAGACAAATCTGATTGAATGCACTCACTGGTTTGTGAGCATTTGCCATCAGATTCCTGAAAAGAAAAAGAAAATTTTTGACAGTCAATTGAAACTGCTAATTCTTAAAATAAAGTTTTAGATGCAGTGGGTGATCCAAGATTTAATTGTAACACTGGAGGAGTCCAAAGAGTTAGTACATTTGTAGACTAACTGGATAACAGCCCTAGTTACTGTTTAGAGTCCTACACTGTGTAGATTGATCAAGTAATGAACACAGTGAAATACTCATGAGTAAATACATCAAGAAACAAATTGTTCTCATACTGATATTAATAAGCTCTTTGATGGTAGTTTTCAGTCTATATATGAGTAGCAGTTTGTGGCTAGGATCATTAGTGCTGGATGACTCCCTTTATCAGCCTGATCACCTGGTTAGTATTAAGGATTCTATGTTGTGCAGATTGATCATAGAAGAAGTGCAAAAAAAGACTCAAAAGTAAATTCACCAAAAAACAAACCGCTCTTATCCAAATATTGACGTCTTTGGTGATGTCTTCTCCTGATGGTAGCTTTCTGTCAAGGAATGAGAAGCAGATAGCTGCCTGGAATGTTAGTGCTGCAAGGCTCCCTACTAAATATCGACCTAATGATGCACCATTGGCCAACAAATCGCCGACCTGTGCACCATTGGCCAACAACTGCTCTCAGGCCAACACACGCTTGACCAACAAACCGCCAGCCAATGCACCGCTGACCAAAAAACCGCTTCTCAACACAACATTGGCTGACAAACCATTGGTCAACACTACATTGGCCAACACATGACTACTTCCCTACAAAAGTACCTATGAGTAAATATGCAAGGAACAAACTGCTTGATGTTTTCTCTTAGTTTTCTGTTGATGGTTGCCCCAGTGTAGCTATTCATCAGAAATGTAGAAAATATTGTGAACTTTAAAGTCTTTATCAATAAGATTGTAAATCCCATTGTAAAATATGGACATTGCTTCCATTCCTTTATATTGTATGTCAGAGGTGTGGTTATGTGGGCAAAGTCGACAAAAGGTTAGTTGACAAACTGCTGCCAAACTAACATTTTTTGTCAACAAACCATTGGCCGCCATACATTTTTTGTCAACAAACCATAGCTCAGGGAGCTTTTTTTGTCGACAAACCATTGGCCAATGTACAAACCATTCAGCTGACAAACAGTTTGTCGTGAAACCGTTCAGCTCATGAGCGGTTTGATGACAAACCGTTCGGCCGCCAAACGGTGTGTGGACAAAACGTTCTGATGACCACCAACTGTTAGGGTGATGAATTTTTTGATGACAAAGCGTTTGGCCGACTATGACAGTTGCCAGCATTCAGCTGGCGTTGGAGGAGTGATGTATACATTGTCCAATGGTGTAGAATGACAAAAATTTTTTGTTGGCAAACCATTGGCCAATGTACAATCCGTTCGCCTACGTTGGCTGATTGCTTTTGACAAACCGTTGCGGTGGGAAAATGGTTTGGTGACAAACGATTTGTCAGCTGAATGGTTTGTACATCGGACAATTCTTTGTGGTCATCAAACCAACTCTTTTGTCATCAAAACCAATGTCAGCCGAATGGTTTATACTTCAGCCAATGGTGTACTACAATGAACAGTTTTTGTTGATAATCCTTTGGCCGATATAGAAACCACTTTGTCATCAGTAGCCGAACGCTTTGTCGTCAAACCATTCGTCAAAAAATGTTTGGCGGCCAATGGTTTGTTGACAAAAAATGTTCTTCAGACATCAGTCTGTCGACAAACCATTTGTTGGCCCAATGGTGTGATAACAAACCGTTCATCGGCAGAACCGTTTGTCGACAAACCTTTCATCAGGCCAACGGTTTGACAACAAACCATTTCTCCAACAAACCTTCAGCAGTTTGTTGACAAACCATTTGTCGGCTGAATGGTTTGACGACAAACCGCCAGCCAATAGGACTACTTCCCTACAAAAAGTATCTATGAGTAAATATTAAAGGAACAAACTGCTCTTACCCAAATATTTAAGACGTCCTTGATGTCATCTCTTGTTAGTTTTCTGTTCATGGTTGCCCCAGTGTAAATATGCATCAGAAATGTAGACAATATTGTAAGCTTTAAAGGCTTTATCATTATGTTGGTGAATGAGGCCATGGTACAATGTGGAAAGACTACATTGGTTCTATTGCTTTATATTGTATGTCAGGTTTGCAGGGCCAGCGGCCGCAGGGTCTGCAGCCGCGTGGTCAGTGATCGCAGGGACCGCTGTCCCGGGGCCCGCATTCACAGGGCCCGCATTCACGGGCAAGAATTGACAATGCCTGTTTTTTGTTTGATGGGGCCCATTTTTGTTTGACAGGGTCCATTTTTGTTTGTCGGGGGACCATCTGGGTCCATCTTTGTCAATAGTGTCAGGGTCCGTTTTGTTGGGGTCTGTTTTTGATTGTTGGGGTTCCATTTTTGTTTGCCGGGGGTCTGTCTGTCTTTGTTGGCAGTCTGTTTTTATTCGTCGGGGGTCTATCTTTGTTTGTCTGGGTCCATTTTTGTTGGGGTCCGTGTTTGTTTGTTGGGGTCCGTTTTTGTTTGAGGGGCCCATTTTTGTTTGATGCTGTCCATTATTATTTGTCGTTGGTCCGTCTTTGTTTATCGGGGTCTGTTTTTGTCGGGGGTCCGATTTTGTTTGTCGTGGGTCCGTCTTTGTTTGTCAGGGTCTGTTTTCGTTAGGGTCCATTTTTGATTGTTGGGGGTCTGTTTTTGTTTGTCGGGGGTCCATCTTTGTTTGTTTGGGTCCGGTTTTGTCTGGGGACCGTCTTTGTCGGGGGTCCGTCTTTGTTTGGGGTCTGTCTTTTTTTGACGGGGTTCTGTTCTTGTAGGGTTCAGTTTTTGTTGGGAGTCCATTTTTGTTGGGGCCCATTCTTGTTTGTTTGGTGTCAGTTTATGTTGGGGTCCGTTTTTGTGTGGGGTCTGTTTTTGTCGGGGGTCCGTCTTTGTTTGCCGGGGTCCATTTTTGTTTGTCGGGGGACCGTCTGGGTCCATCTTTGTCAATAGTGTCGGGGTCCATTTTTGTTGGGGTCTGTTTTTGATTGTTGGTGTTCCATTTTTGTTTGCCAGGGGTCTGTCTGTCTTTGTTGGCAGTCTGTTTTTGTTTGTCAGGGGTCTGTCTTTGTTTGTCTGGGTCCATTTTTGTTGGGGTCCGTTTTTGTTTGTCGGGGTCCGTTTTTGTTTGAGGGGGCCCGTTTTTGTTTGATGCGGTCCATTATTATTTGTCGCTGGTCCGTCTTTGTTTATCGGGGTCCGTTTTTGTCGGGGGTCCATTTTTGTTTGTCGGCAAAACAGCAAACCATTTGCCCAACAAACCTTCAGCAGTTTGTTGACAAACCATTTGTCGGCTGAATGGTTTGACGACATACCGCCGGCCAACATGACTACTTCCCTACAAAAAGTATCTATGAGTAAATATGAAAGTAACAAACTGCTCTTACCCAAATATTTAAGACCTCCTTGATGTCATCTCTTGTTAGTTTTCTGTTCATGGTTGCCCCAGTGTAAATATGCATCAGAAATGTAGACAATATTGTAAGCTTTAAAGGCTTTATCATTATGTTGGTGAATGAGGCCATGGTACAATGTGGAAAGACTACATTGGTTCTATTGCTTAATATTGTATGTCAGGTTTGCAGGGCCAGCGGCCGCAGGGTCTGCAGCCGCGTGGTCAGTGATCGCAGGGACCGCTGTCCCGGGGCCCGCATTCACAGGGTCCGCATTCACGGGGCTAGAATTGACAATGCCTGTTTTTTGTTTGATGGGGCCCATTTTTGTTTGACAGGGTCCATTTTTGTTTGTCGGGGGACCATCTGGGTCCATCTTTGTCAATAGTGTCAGGGTCCGTTTTTGTTGGGGTCTGTTTTTGATTGTTGGGGTTCCATTTTTGTTTGCCGGGGGTCTGTCTGTCTTTGTTGGCAGTCTGTTTTTATTCGTCGGGGGTCTATCTTTGTTTGTCTGGGTCCGTTTTTGTTGGGGTCCGTGTTTGTTTGTTGGGGTCTGTTTTTGTTTGAGGGGCCCATTTTTGTTTGATGCTGTCCATTATTATTTGTCGTTGGTCCGTCTTTGTTTATCGGGGTCTGTTTTTGTCGGGGGTCCGATTTTGTTTGTTGTGGGTCCGTCTTTGTTTGTCAGGGTCTGTTTTTGTTAGGGTCCGTTTTTGATTGTTGGGGGTCTGTTTCTGTTTGTCGGGGGTCCGTCTTTGTTTGATTGGGTCCGGTTTTGTCTGGGGACCGTCTTTGTCGGGGGTCCGTCTTTGTTTGGGGTCTGTCTTTTTTTGATGGGGTTCTGTTCTTGTAGGGTTCAGTTTTTGTTGGGAGTCCATTTTTGTTGGGGTCCATTCTTGTTTGTTTGGTGTCAGTTTTTGTTGGGGTCCGTTTTTGTGTGGGGTCTGTTTTTGTTGGGGGTCCGTCTTTATTTACCGGGGTCTGTTTTTGTTTGTCAGGTGTCTGTCTTTTTTTGACACGGTACATTTTTGTCAGAATACGTTTATGTCAGGGTCTGCTTTTGTCGGGGGTTCGTTTTTGTTTGTAAGGGGTAAAAATTTGTCTGTTGGGGGTCCGTCTTTCTTTGTGTGGGTCCGTCTTTTTTTGGCGGGGTCCGTTTCTGTCAAGGTCCATTTTTCTCAGGGTACTTTTTCTCGGGGGTCCATTTTTATTTGTCGGGGGTCTGTTATATTTTGTCAGGGGTCCATTTTTGTTTGTCGGGGGTTAGTTTTTTTTTATCAGAGGTTCGTCTTTTTTTGTTGGCAGTCGGTCTTTGTTTGTCGGAGGTCCGTTTTTGTTTTTCAAGGTCTGGTTTTGTTGGGGGTCTGTTTTTGTCGGGGATCCATTTTTGTTTGTCGGCAAAACAGCAAACCATTTACCCAACAAACCTTCAGCAGTTTGTTGACAAACCATTTGTCGGCTGAATGGTTTGACGACATACCGCCGGCCAATAGGACTACTTCCCTACAAAAAGTATCTATGAGTAAATATGAAAGGAACAAACTGCTCTTACCCAAATATTTAAAACCTCATTAATGTCTTCTCTTGTTAGTTTTCTGTTCATGGTTGCCCCAGTGTAAATATGCATCATAAATGTAGACAATATTATAAGCTTTAAAGGCTTTATCATTATGTTGGTGAATGAGGCCATGGTATAATGTGAACAGAATACATTGTTCTATACCTTTATATTGTACGTCAGGTTCACAGGGCCTGCGATCGCAGCGCCTGCGATCGCGGGGCCCGCAGTTGCGGGGTCGGCGATCGAAGGGACCGTGGTCCCAGTGCCAGCATTCACAGGGCCCGCATTCACGGGGCTAGAATTGCCAATGCCTGTTTTTTGTTTGACGGGCCCATTTTTGTTTGATAGGCTCCGTTTTTGTTTGTCGGGGTCCGTTTTTGTTTGAGGGGGCCCGTTTTTGTTTGATGCGTTCCTTTATTATTTGTCGTTGGTCCGTCTTTGTTTATCGGGGTCTGTTTTTGTCGGGGGTCCAATTTTGTTTGTCGTGGGTCCGTCTTTGTTTGTCAGGGTCTGTTTTTGTTAGGGTCGTTTTTGATTGTTGGGGGTCTGTTTTTGTTTGTCAGGGGTCCATCTTTGTTTGTTGGGGTCCGGTTTTGTCGGGAGACCGTCTTTGTCGGGGGTCCGTCTTTGTTTGGGGTCTGTCTTTTTTTGACGGGGTTCTGTTCTTGTAGGGTTCAGTTTTTGTTGGGGGTCCATTTTTGTTGGGGTCCATTCTTGTTTGTTGGGCGTTAGTTTTTGTTGGGGTCCGTTTTTGTGTGGGGTCTGTTTTTGTCGGGGGTCCGTCTTTGTTTGCCGGGGTCCATTTTTGTTTGTCGGGGGACCGTCTGGGTCCATCTTTGTCAATAGTGTCGGGGTCCATTTTTGTTGGGGTCTGTTTTTGATTGTTGGGGTTCCTTTTTTGTTTGCCGGGGGTCTGTCTGTCTTTGTTGGCAGTCTGTTTTTGTTTGTCAGGGGTCTGTCTTTGTTTGTCTGGGTCCATTTTTGTTGGGTTACGTTTTTGTTTGTCGGGGTCCATTTTTGTTTGAGGGGGCCCATTTTTGTTTGATGCTGTCCATTATTATTTGTCGTTGGTCCGTCTTTGTTTATCGTGGTCCGTTTTTGTTTGTCGTGGGTCCGTCTTTGCTTGTCAGGGTCTGTTTTTATTAGAGTCCGTTTTTGATTGTTGGGGGTCTGTTTTTGTTTGTCGGGGGTCCGTCTTTGTTTGTTGGGGTCTGGTTTTGTAGGGGGTCCGTCTTTGTTTGGGGTCCGTCTTTGTTTGGGTCTGTCTTTTTTTGATGGGGTTCTGTTTTTGTAGGGTTCAGTTTTTGTTGGGGGTCCTTTTTTGTTGGGGTCCATTCTTGTTTGTTGGGCAACAGCTTTTGTTTGGGTTTGTTTTTGTGTGGGGTCTGTTTTTGTTGGGGGTCCGTCTTTGTTTACCGGGGTCTGTTTTTGTTTGTCAGGTGTCTGTCTTTTTTTGACACGGTACATTTTTGTCAGAATACGTTTATGTCAGGGTCTGCTTTTGTCGGGGGTTCGTTTTTGTTTGTAGGGGGTAAAAATTTGTCTGTTGGGGGTCCGTCTTTCTTTGTGGGGGTCTATCTTTTTTTGGCATGGTCCTTTTCTGTCAAGGTCCATTTTTCTCAGGGTACGTTTTTCTCGGGGGTCCATTTTTGTTTGTCGGGGGTCTGTTATATTTGTCAGGGGTCCATTTTTGTTTGTCGGGGGTTTGTTTTTGTTTATCAGAGGTTCGTCTTTTTTTGTTGGCAGGCCGTCTTTGTTTGTCGGAGGTCCGTTTTTGTTTTTCAAGGTCTGGTTAGTTGGGGGTCTGTTTTTGTCGGGGATCCATTTTTGTTTGTCGGGGGTCCATTTTTGTTTGTCAGTGGTCTGTTTTTGATTGTCAGGGATCTGTCTTTGTTTGTTAAAGGTCCGTCTTTGTTTGGCGGGGTCAGTTTTTGTTGGGGGTCCGATTTTATTTGTTGGTTGTCTGTTTTTGTTGGGGTCAGTTTCTGTCAAGGTCCTTTTCTGTCAGGGGTCCATTTTTGTTTATCCAGGGTCCGTTTTTGTGTGTCAGGGGTCTGTCTTTGTTTGTTGGGGTTCTGACTAAGTTTGTCAGGGGTCTGTTTTTTTGGGGTCTGTTTTTGTTTGTCGGGAGCCATCTTTGTTTGATGGGGGTCCCTTTTTAGTTCTCCGGGGACCGTCTTTTTTTGTTGGTGGTTTATTTTTGTTTGTTGGGGGTCCAATTTTGTTTGTCGTGGGTCCGTCTTTGTTTGTCGGGGTACATTTTTGTTGGGGTCCATTTGTGTAGGGGGCCTGTCTTTGGCATCAATATTTGTTTGCAGGGGTACATTTTTGTTTGGGGTCCTTTCTTGTCGGGGGTCCATTTTTGTTTGTCGGGGGTCCGTTTTTGTTTGTTGAGGTCCGCTTTTGCCAGGGTCCAATTTTTTTGCGGCCCGTTTTTGTTGGTTGGGGTTTTGTTTTTGTCGGAGTTCTTTTTTGTCGGGGTCCATTTTTGTCAGGGGTTGGTTTTTGTCGGGGGTCTATTTTGTTTGTCGGGTCCATCTTTGTATGTCGGGGGTCCATTTTTGTATGTTGGGGGTCCGTGTTTGTTTGTTGGGAGTCCATTTTTGTTTATCGAGGGTCTGTATTTGCTTGTCAGGGGTCCGTCTAAGTTTGTCGGGGTCTGTTTTCATTTGTATGGGGTCAGTTTTTGTACGCCGAGGTCCGTATTTCTTGGTGGTCTGTTTTTCTTGGGGGTCTGTTTTTCTCGGGGTCCCGTCTTTGTTTGTTGGGTCCGTTTTTGTCTGCTGGGTTCAGTTTTTGTTTGTCGGGGTCCATTTTTGTCGGGGTCCATTTGTGTAGGGGGCCTGTCTTTGTCTGGCATATGTATTTGTTTGTAGGGGTCCATTATTGTTGGGGGTCCATTTTTGTCGGGGGTCCGTTTTTGTTTGTCGGGGGTCTGTTTTTGTTTGTTGAGGTCCGCTTTTGCCGGGGTCTGATTTTGTTGGGGTCCATTTTTGTTTGTTGGGGTTTAATTTTTGTTGCGGGCCATTTTTGTCAGGGGTTCGTTTTTGTCGGGGGTCCATTTTTGTTTGTGGGTTTGTGGGGGTGTCCATCTTTGTATTTCGGAGTTCCATTTTTGTATGTCGGGGGTCCATGTTTGTTTGTTAGGAGTCCATTTTTGTTTGTTGAGGGTCTGTATTTGTTTGTCGGTGGTCCGTCTATGTTTGTCGGGGTCTGTTTTTGTTTTTCTGGGGTCCTTTTTTGTACGTCAGGGTCAGTTTTTGTAGGGGGTCCATTTTTCTTGGGGTCTGTTTTTCTCGGGGTCCATTTTTGTTGGGGGTCCATTTTTGTTAAAGTCCATTTTTGTCGGGGTCTGCTTTTAAAGGAGTCTGTTGTTTGTTGGGGTCTGTTTTTGTTTGTCTGGGGTCCGTCAATTTTTGTTCTTCGGGGGTCTGTCTTTATTTGTTGGCGGTTTGTTTTTATTTGACGGGTGGCCATTTTTATTTGTCAGTGGTATGTCTTTGTTTGTCGGGGTCCATTTTTGTTGGGGGTCCATTTGTATAGGGGGTCAGTCTTTGTCTGGAGTCTGTATTCGTTTTGTAGGGTTCATTTTTGTCGGGGGGCAGATTTTGTCGGGTGTCCGTTTTTGTTTATCGTGGGTGTGTTTTTGTTTGACGGGGTTTGCTTTTTTCAGGGTCAGTTTTTGTCAGGGTACATTTTTGTTGGAGTCCGTTTTTGTTTATTGGGTGTCCATTTTTGTCGGGGTCCGTTTTTGTCAGGGGTCAATCTTGTATGTCGGAGGTCCATTTTGTTTGTTGCGGGTCCACATTGTTTGTCGGGAGTCAGTTTTTGTTTATCGGTGTCCATTTTTGTCGGGGTCCATTTGTGTAGGGGGCCTGTCTTTGTCTGGCGTTTGTTTGTAGGGGTCCATTTTTGTTGGCGGTCCATTTTTGTCGGGGATCCATTTTTGTTTGTTGGAGGTCTGTTTTTGTTTGTAGAGGTCCGCTTTTGCCAGGGTCTGATTTTGTTGGGGTCCGTTTTTGTTTGTTGTGGTTTCATTTTTGTCGCTGTCCGTTATTGTCAGGGGTTCGTTTTTGTCAGGGGTCCATTTTTGTTTGTGGGGGGGTCCATCTTTGTATTTCGGGGGTCCATTTTTGTATGTTGGGGTCCATGTTTGTTTGTTGGGAGTCCATTTTTGTTTGTTGAGGGTCTGTATTTGTTTGTCGGGGGTCCGTCTATGTTTGTCGGGGTCTGTTTTGTATTTCTGGGGTCTGTTTTTGTATATCAGGGTCCGTTTTTGTTGGGGGTCCATTTTTCTTCGGGGCTTGTTTTTCTCGGATCCTGTCTTTGTTTGTCGGGGTCCATTTTTGTTTGTCGGGGTCCACTTTTGAAGGAGTCTGTGTTTTGTTGAGGTCGGTTTTTGTTTGTATGGGGTCCGTCTTTGTTTTTCAGGGGTCAATTTTTGTTCTTCGGGGGTCTGTCTTTGTTTGTTGGTGGTTTGTTTTTATTTGATGGGTGTCTGTTTTTGTTTGTCAAAGGTTTGCTTTTGTCGGGGTCAGTTTTTGTCAGGGTACATTTTTGTTGTGGTCTGTTATTGTTTGTCGGGTGTCCATTTTTGTTGGGGTCCATTTTTGTCGGGTCCGTTTTTGTCAGGGGTCCATTTTTGTTTGTCAGTGGTCCATCTTTGTATGTCGGAGGTACATTTTTGTTTGTCAGTGGTCCACTTTGTTTGTTGGGAGTCCGTTTTTTGTTTGTCAGAATCTGTCTTTGTTCATTGGAGGTCCGTATTTGTCGTGGTTCTGTTTCTTTTGGGGGGCCGTTTTTGTCTGGGGTCTGTTTTTGTCAGAGTTTTTTTTAGTTGGGGGCCATTTTTGTTGGGGGTCCCCTTTAGTTGGGGGTCCGCTTTTGATTGTCGGGTCCGTTTTTGTTTGTTGGGAGTCCATTTTTGTTTGTTGGCTTTTGTCTTTGTTCATTGGGGGTTTCATCATTGTTCACTGTTAGGTCGAGTGTTTTGTTGTCAGACCACTCGTCGCCCTGTGAGCGGTTCATCCTCAGCCCGAGTGGTTCATCGCCTGACGCCAAAACACTCGGCCTGAAGACGAACTCTGACAAAGGTAAACCCAGAATCCCATGGTATGGCCCTCACTGGGACACACTCTGCATTATATGGCCCTCACTGAGATGATCTCTTCATTACATGGCCCTCACTGGGATGTGCTCTGCATTATATGGCAATCACTGGGACGCGCTCTGCATTAAATGGCCCTCACTGGGACACATTTTGCATTATATGGCCCTCACTGGGATGCGCTCTGATTTATTTGGCATTCACTGTAACGCACTCGGAAGTATATGGCCCTCAGTGCAACGCACTCTGCAATATATGGCCCTTACTGGTATGCGCTCTACATTATATGGCCCCTACTGAGATGCACTCTGCATTATATGGCGCTACTGATACCCTATCTGCTGTGAGGCCATGCCCCTTCCCCATGCATCCATGCCCATTTTCGCCCACCTGTTTACTGTGTGCGCAGATAGTCTCTTGCCTGCTATCTGCACCTGGGCCCACCACTCACTAGTTTCACCACTGGGCAGCGGCAAGTAAAATGGACATGGGAGGGCATAATGTGCATGGCCAACTGGAGCCACTCCTCACACCTCAAGGCTATGCCTCCATCAGCCACCCAGCTCCCACGAATTCTAGCAGGGATGGTCCAGGAGCTAGAAAAACCTGAAAAGAGTGAGTCTAAAGCTAGGTACACACTTAACGATGTGTAACCAGTGTGATTTCGCTAGCAGCGGGACCTGAGTCCCAGCCTCGGCAAGTGTGTGTGCGATGAAGTGATGGTGGGGGCCATGCATTATTTGGCAGCATGGCCTATACTG
This sequence comes from Taudactylus pleione, assembly GCA_031769625.1. Lineage (NCBI taxonomy): Eukaryota > Metazoa > Chordata > Amphibia > Anura > Myobatrachidae > Taudactylus > Taudactylus pleione. Next base: position 2,851,803 of record JAUIMM010000614.1, read on the forward strand.
ACAATATCGCCTGTCAGACATGCATGCATGCAGAGAAGTGCACAATATCAGTGACAGAGGACCTGAGTCAGACCCGGTTGCTCTGACAGAGCGCTCGCTCTGAATCAGGGCCGGGTTTTTTTTTTTTTTAGAACGGTGACCACCCACAACTACAGCGAGCGGCCATGATGATGGTCACAATGGTCAAGACCATCGCGACCATCGGTCTTGCGACGAGACCCTTGTGGTAGGGTATTGTGGCCGTAAGCCCCAGAGAGATTTCGGCTCTAACAGAGCCGGAATCTCTCCACTGACATCACACGTGATGTCAGTGGGGCCACCCCCAAACAACAGGTGTTCTCATGGGAATGCCTCTGTTTGGGCAACCAACCCCCTGGCCCGCCCACCAAAGGGGGCAAGCTGTCACTCAACATTGACAGCTCACCCCCTTTGTTGCGAGACCCAGAGCGATGGAGTGCCTGTCGCTAGCCGGGTCTCGAGCATGCGCACGACAGAGCTGGCTCCATCATGCGCATGCACTGTGGGCCACCATCGACCCGGTTGCCAGCACTCAGCACTTGTGACCGGGTCTGAATCAGGCCCATAGTGGGTACACCCTGGCTGATGTGGATGATATGTCTGATCCATTGGATCGGACAACGTATCGTCTAGTGTGTACCCGGCATAAGTGCCCCATTTATTAACAAAGCTAAACACCAGCAGAATTTTTTTGTTAGTATCTCAGTGATACAAACAAAAATGTCACTGGTGTTTATCATTACTTACCCCTCTGGTGAGGTACAGCGAAGTACTTAGGGGCCCTAAGTAAGTCAGCTGAGCTGTCAGCTGGTAGAGGGGTGCTGCTGGATGACTGAGAGGTGCTGACTGTGCTGGGAAAGGGGTGCTTAGAGGCCAGACTGACCAGGGTTAATGACTGTGCTGTATGACTGAGGGGGAGCTGTGCTGGCAAAGGGAAGCATAATTATTGAGGCCTGGGGTGCTATGCTGAATGAGGGGTGCTGACTGTGCTGGGAAAGGGGTGCACAATGAATGAGGGGTGCTGACTGCTGTATAAGAGGTGAATAATGAGGTCAGGGGTGCTGTGCTGGATGAGTGGTGCTGTGCTGGGAAAAGAGCGCATAATGAGGCCAGGGGAGCTGTTCTGGATGTGGGGTGCTGGATCAGTTAAGGGTTCTGTGCTAAGAGGGGAGAGGGGTGCTGTTCTGTGAGGCAGGCAGTGAAGGGGGCAGTATGTGGTGCTGTGAGGTGGGCAGCAACTGGATTAGTGTGTGTGCTGTATGTGTGTACATGTAGCTATATATGTATCTACCAGGCCTGCATCAGAAATCACAGGGCCTGGTACACATATTTTTTTAGGGCCCCACCACCATCCCAGGGCTCCTAGCAGGTACAAGTGTTGTTCCAAGGGGGGGAGGAGAGAGACAGAGAGAGAGAACATAAAAAAAGAGAAATTAAGTCGGATACTGAACTGACCTTTCTGCAGCAGGTAACTTCCCATGGCTGAAACAAAGTAATGGAGACCAGAACCACATGCCTTACTGTAGCTGGTCTAAGAAGTAGGAACACAGGCCACTCTCACCTCATTGCGCCAGGCCCCCGGCAACTGCACTGTCAGGGAGGTGAAGGTAAGAGGAAAGGAGGAGTCGGGAGGGGAAAAAATGAAAGGGGGTCAGATCATCCCCCTTCTTTGCTACGGCCCATGGCAGTGTACAGCAATGCTGTCAATGCCGCTGTGGGCACCCATTCCATCAGTGATGCAGGGTGCCTGCAACGCACCCTGCATCGCAGTAGCAGAGCAGCCAGCAGTTAAATGTGTTTATCTGTGGGTCCCTATGGGGCCCCTAGAATCTTGGGGCCCAGTGCTGCTGTGCCCCTAGTCCCCCCTGTCACCAGGCCTGTGTATCTATCTATAGAGAGAGAGTGAGATTTAAAAGATATGCTAAAATGGGGCAAATGAACCATAATTTTATGTCCTCTGCCAGACTCCAAAAGGAAGGAAGAAAAGTTAGAAAGAAAAAGGAGGAATACCTAAATGGACAAGTGAAAACTGAGTATCGTGTATGAAGAGGTGGGGGGAGTGTCTGCTAGAGATGAGTGGGTTCGGATCTCAGAGATCCGAACCCACCCAAACTTAGGTGATCTGAGTCAGATCTGAGTCGGCTCGAGTTTTCCTGTCTGACTCAGATCTCAAAATGAGGCAAAACGTCATCATCCCGCTGTCAGATTCTCATGGGTTTTGGATTGTATAAAGGTCCCACGATCACCGCCAATTTTTCATTCCGGCTGTGGAGAGTAAAGAGGGAGGGATCTGAGAGCTGTGCTGTGCTGCTGTTGTGCATAATATGGCTGGCTACAGTTGTGTTGTTACTCAGGGGCTGGCTGCTTAATGTCCATAGGGTCTGGCTGTTGTCCATATAGGGGCTGGCTGGCTGTTGTGACTTGTTGTGAGGTTGTCCTGTCCATAGAACCTTGCTGTTTTCCATAGGGGCTGGCTGTTGTCCATAATCCATACCATATAGGGGCTGGCTAGCTGTTGTCCTGTCCATAGGGGCTGGCTGGCTGTCATCCATAGGGGCTGGCTGGCTGTTTTGAGGTTGTCCTGTCCATAGGGGCTGGCTGGCTGTTGTCCATAGGGGCTGGCTGGCTGTTATCTATAATCCATATAGGGGCTGGCTGGCTGTTGTCCTGTCCATAGGGGCTGCCTGGCTGGATGTTGTCCATGGGGGCTGGCTGTTGTGTTGTCTAGGGGTGCTCTGTCCATCAGGGGTGCTTTTCTTCACTCCCAGTGTGAAAAAAATAAAAACAATTTTTTGTGTGTGTATGTTAGCCACACCACCAGTGTGAAAATAAAAAACATTTTTGTGTGTACGTGTTAGCCATTCATTCATTGCTGTGTCTAAAACCTCCAACAGACTAACCCCGTGTTTACTGCTCACATGGTTGCTCACCTGGTCAGCCTGAGCAATTTCCTGTTACCACTCCCTATATATTTCAAGGCCTAGGAAAGACTCATTGCCTGAACAACTGTGGGCCTGATTCAGAGCCGGACGCTATTTGCGGACGCTCGTTCAGAAAAAGGGGCTGGCTATTTAAATTGAGCGCTCGCTCTTTGCGGTCTGTTGACACCTCTATGTCTGAGCAAGCGAACAAAACATGCGCTCGCTATTTTGTAAACACGCCCCTTGGCCGCTCGCTTCATACGTCATCTCTGCTATTTATTTGATTAATCGAGTACATCGAAAGGCGTATGAACTGCTCGCTATTCTTGTGGTAGCATTTTCCTACCGCAATCATGCGAGCAGTTCAGGCTAAAAGACAACCAAGTGACGTGGTCAATGACGCTACTTTGTTAATTTTGCACACCCTTTAAAAAGCCCGTTTTGACCATTTGGCACGCCTCCGTTTGGATCTCCACTCCCCGTTTTCAAGCACCTTCCCCTGTTACCACCCACAAACGCCTCATCCTGTCACTCAAATTAGCAGGCATTCGCTATTTTGCGTGCACACAATTTCCGGCCACACTGACTGGTTGGCACACGCGCATTACAACCCATATGCATGCGCAGATGTGCGAACATCGCTCAGAGCGAACGAGCGGCCACTTACGAGCGGCTCTGAATCAGGCCCTGTGTTCCTTCCTGAGGATCGTTCAAGGCTCAGTGTCTCCTGTGTTTTCAGAGCCTTCTCCTGTGGATACTTTCGTTGCTGAAACTCAACCATTACCCACTTGTACCATCGCTGTTTGCCTCCCAGTGCTGCAGCTTCCATCGCCACTTTATACCATCTCAGCACCACAGCGTCCATGATGCACACAGACAGCTTGCTGTTGTATGCATTCCATCTACTGCTGTTATCATCTCTCAGCACCGCAGCTTCCACGATGCACACAGACTGATCATAGTTGTCTTCATTCCATCTACCACTGTGTACCATCTATTAGCGCTGCGGATCCCTCTCTGCACACAGACTGCTTCCAACTCCAGCTCCAGTTCTGCCAGTGAACCTGCAGAACATACCATCTGTAGTTGCCACACATCTTATCACCTGTGTGGAGTCCACTCTGCATTGTGCAGGCATCATCTGGACTGTGTTGCAAGTATCACTACACTCTGTGGCTATAGTGGGTTACTGCATAATCTAGGTTGACTATTTTGGTTATCCTGTACTGTTTGCTTTTGTCTTGGGCTGACAGTTAGCATTGGGTTTCCAGGTCTGGAGGCCATGATCAGGTCACAGTCTTTTAGCATCGTGGTGTTCAGTACTGTGTGTGCCTGAAGTGTCTCTCAATCCTGAGTTCCCCTTGTGGATTATTGTCCAGGTCTTGCGTCAGAGCTGTACTGGAGATACAGCTTCATTAGTTCTTCCCTGGTTATATAAGATTCTGATTCCTGTCTTGTTTCCCAGGTCCAGACTGCCAGTACTATCTGTCAGAACTGCGACTATTTCAGTACATAAAGATAGACTACCTTTGCCAAAGTTCCATTGTGGTCATTGGAGGAGCTATCCTGCTTGCTGGCATCCTTATCATTCAGGGGATAGAGTGTTAAAGTAATCATCTGTTTCTCAGGTGTCATCAGGTTGTGGGTTTCCTAGATTGCTCATTATTTCAAACCTGATTCCATTTGGGTCACATGTTCTGAAACTTCCTATGGATCACAGACCACTAGTATAAAGCCTGTTACTAACTGTGTCTCAGTGTCTGTGCAACGTTGCTTTCAGGTCTTTTCTTGGACTCCTGCCAGATCCCCGCTGTGTCTGTGGATTGCTGTGGACTTTGTTATATTCCAGATGAACTTCTGATGTCAGTCATCCACTGCACTACAGGGCCCAGCATTCCTATTGCCTAAGTATTGCTCATTGCTCCATCACTGCAGTTTCACCATTTTGCTGCACTATTTACTTTGCCTGTTGTCTTTCCGTTCCTGTGGATATTGAACTCATCCTTGTTACAGTTGTCAACTGCACCGTTACAGTGTCATCTCTGCATCACGGGGCTCAACCCCGCTCCGCACCCTAGCTACACCACAGGGCCCAACCCTGCTACAATCTTCTCCACATCACGGGGCTCAACCCCAATACAGTCTTCTCTGCATCACGGGGCTCAACCCCGCTACAGTCTTCTCTGCATCACAGGGCCCAACCCTGCTACAATCTTCTCCACATCACGGGGCTCAACCCCAATACAGTCTTCTCTGCATCACGGGGCTCAACCCCACTACAGTCTTCTCTGCATCACAGGGCTCAACTCCGCCACAGTTTTCTCTGCATCACGGGGCTCAACCCTGCTACAATCTTCTCTGCATCACGGGGCTCAACCCCGCTACAATCTTCTCTGCATCATGGGGCTTAACCCCGCTACTCCACATCATGGGGCTCAACCCCGCTACAATCCTCTCTGCATCACGGGGCTCAACCTCGCTCCGAACTCTAGCCACGCCGCAGAGCTCAACCCTGTCCTGGAATCTCATTGCCTTACAGGGCTTAACCTTTCTCTGACTTCACTACCCCACAAGGCTCAAGTTTGCTTCATCTCTCACTGCACTACAGGGCTCGGCCCTGTCCCGGAACTACATTATTCTGCAGGGCCCGCTCTGCTCAGGATTTCCATTACTACAGGGTTCTACCCTGGCAAAGGTCCTCAGTGTCATCCTGAGGTGTTGGCCTCATACTGGACTCGGGGTTCCCTACCACGTTAGTTCTTATATGTTAAAGACTGCATATATATATATATATATATATATATATATATATATATATGGGGATTCTCTCCTATATTTATTATTGCATATGTGAACCTCTGTGCTGTTTGAGACTTTATTTGAGACCTTGCTGATTATTATTCTTGTGTGAATAAATTCTATTTTACTTTTATCCTGTGCTACTGAGTATTATGGAAAGGTCATTCCTAAGACCACCCCAGTTTATTGTGGCTAGTAGGTCTGCCTAACTCCAGGAGTCTCAAGTGTCGGCAGCCGTGACACTATTCTTTTTTGAGTTCAGGTTCTTCTTGTCACTGGAGTACTACTCTGGTCTGATTGGACCTTGGACCAATAGGTGAGAGGATGCTCGTTAGCTTAAGTTCAAATTATAGTGTATTTGCATTGCTCTGGTCCATGATTCCTGGTGTCTCTAGTCTGCCAGAACCTATATTACCTATGAGTTATGGTATTTTGAAGCCTCCCCATTTCCTGAACTCCTCAGTTAATACCCTGGGCCCCGTACCAGATCTACAGAATACCAGATCCATGACATTGTTTGTCTTTGAAAATTAAATGCAGGACTACCTACAATCATTTATGAGGAGGTTGATGATGAAGGCAAAACGTCATCTTACATGGACGATCATCATCATTCCTGGACTTTTGTCCAGGAATGATGATGTTCGTCCATGTAAGATGACGTTTAGCCTCTTTCTGAGTTCCGTTTTTTTGGAGGGAAAAATCCAAACTCAACGTGCAAACTCGAACCTATCCGAGCCTGCACATCCCTAGTTTTAAGTGTCGCCATTACACTATTACAGAGTTGAAAGGGGTTAGAGTGATTATAAAAAGGGTGTAAAGAAGTAGCCATTATACACAGAAGAGTGCACTGGGATGGTTGTGGGCTGTAGTTATGCTTTAACAGTTGCCATTAATGAGAGTTATAGGGGGTTGCACTGGGTGGAAAAACTAAAGCTGCATTAACAATTGTTTGTTTTTCACAAGGGTATATCTTTCATTTACAGTACAGTATATACAAGGTTGGTTCAATAAGTCAGTTAAGAAGTCCTATCACATTTGTAATGTTATCTATCTCATTCTTATTTCCTGCCAGGCCAGAGCAGGTAGACCATTGCTTCTCCTCATGGTCATTAGACTGTAAGATGGCATGGCTGTAAAAAGCATAGTCAAACATTGAGGTGAATAGTGTGTGATTAGATTTCTACTTTAAAGGGCACATCAGCAGCTAAACTTTATTGCCAACTTGTCTAGATGTGTGGTGATAATGTAATCTCAAAGAAACATGTTTGAGCTTGGTGCTCTGCTATTGATAATGGGAGGAAAGATGTTCAAGATGAGCAGTGATTCAGCCGGCTAAGCACGTCCACCACAGATGACAATTTGAACTGCATTGAAGGTCTGATTCAGGAGGACAGATTCATTTGAGTTAATGATACTGCTGACAAACTGTACAACTCAGTGGGTACTGTACACAACATCGTTCGTGAGCAACTGGTGTCCAGAAAAAGTCACGCTGGGTACAGAAGCAACTCACAGACGTTCACATAAAAAAATAGGATAGGATTGTCTTTCATGTGCTTGATGCTGTACCATGAGGAGGGAGTGCAGTTCCTTCAGCATATTGTTACAGGTGATGAAAGGTGGGTGCATCATGTGACAGCGGAGATGAAGTAAGCATCCATGACATGGAAACATACATTGCTCCCACCTTCAAATAAATTAAAAACAACTCCATCAGCAAAGAAGGTCATGGTCACCATATTTACAAGGGCATGCTTCTTGTTTTCCTCACCAGGGGAGAAACTGTGAATGCTGTCTGCTATTGTGACACATTCAGCCATTTGCGGAGGGTAATTCATTAAAAATGACCTGGGTTGCTGCCAACAGGTTTCAAATTGCTGCATGATAATGCCAGGCCACACTCAGCCAACCTCATACATACATTTTTATGACGTTACCATTGGGAGGTACTGGACCATACTTCCTACAGGCCTGAGCTGACACCAAGTGATTTTTCATCTCTTTGGACCATTGAAGAAACACCTGGGTGAAGTTCAGCAAGCCATCATATCCTGGCTTCAGATGCTAAAAACTGATTTCTTCTATGCTTGGGTAGATGCCTTGGAGTACTGTTAAAACTAATTATTAGACAAGTATGGGGACTATGTGGAAAAATAATCTGTAACAAGGCCTTACTATTGATTATACATATACTGTATGTACAATTTGAAACAATGTATACAATGAGAGATCTTGTTACCTTATTTATTGAACCACCCTAGTATTAAAATAACTCATCTTTAATCTGTGTCTGTGGGTTAGACACTAGCAAGCAATCAACAATACAGGCTGCTCCTGTTGGTTGAAGTGAACTACATTTACAATTGTTTTTAAGAAAGGTATCTTTATCATGTACACTGCAGTATATATTTTGCATTGGGGCAAAGACAGTACTGTGATTGCAAAAAAAATTGTGTGCTGTGTCTGAGTGAGCTACACCCTAAAGAAGAAATTTATTCTAATGTAAAAAAAAATCTCATATTTTAATTCAATTTAGATATTTAAAGGAAAAACTTTGTTAGAGGCAGCATTTATTACTGTACTTACTGGGTGTTGCTACTTTTATGTAGTTATGTGACCAGCAGCCGCAAGGATGCTGGTCACAATCCTGATGGCAGAATGCAGGCTAAGGATTCATGATAGGCATTGAGATACAGATGCCTATCATAATCCCAATTCTGGAATCCAGGACGATGCGAGCCCAAATAAGGTAAGTCTGGGGCACCCGTCCTATTAGCCATGGGGGGGTTAGGTTTTGTTATGGACTGGGTGGTTAATCAGACAAGAGTTGTCAGAGGACTGCTGCCAGTTGACTAGTTGTGGCCAAGTATAGAATATGAGATGCAGCCTTGAGGGCTGGTTGTGGCCTTTTTAGTCATGGCCAAGGGACTGGTGATGTAAAGCAGCCTTGGGGCGGTTGGAGCAGGCTTGGAGGCTGATTGTGGCCTTTGTAGTCGTGGCCAATGGACTGGTGATGTGAAGCAGCCTTGGGGCTGCTGGAGCAGGCTTGGAGGCTGATTGCGGCCTTTATAGTCATGGCCAAGGGCCTTTGGGTTGTTGAAGCATCCTTGAGGGCTGATAGTGACCTGGGGTCCGAGGACCGTTGCAGCCTTTGGGCTGATGAGACTCAGGTGAGGTATGCAACAAGAATGTGGGGCTGCTACCAGTGCCGCCAGGATGACACTGGTGATGGTGTGCTTAATAGCACACCTGGAATGCAGAGCTGCTACCAGCACTGCCAGGATGACACTGTCGACGGTGTGCTAAATTGCGCACCTGGAATGCAGAGCTGCCACCAGTGCCACCGGGATGACACTGGCGATGGTGTGCTAAGTTGCGCACCTGCAACGCAGAGCTGCTACCAGTGCCACCGGGATGACACTGGCAACAGTGTGCTAGGTTGTGCACCTGAAACACAGAGCTGCTACCAGCGCCGCCGGGATGACACTGGCGATGATGTGCTAAATTGCGCATCTGGAACGTAGAGCTGCTACCAGCACCACCGGGATGACACTGGCGATGGTGTGCTAAGTTGCGCACCTGGAACGCTAAACTGCTACCAGCACCACCGGGATGACGCCGGTGATGGTGTGTTAAGTTGTGCACCTGGAACGCAGAGCTGCTACCAGCGTGCCGGGATGACACTGGCAACAGTGTACTAGGTTGCGCACCTGGAACACAGAGCTGCTACCAGCACCGCCGGGATGACACTGGCAACTGTGTGCTAGGTTGCGCACCTGGAATGCACAGTAGCTACCAGTGCAGCCGGGATGACACTGGCGAAGGTGTGCTAGATTGCGCACCTGGAATGCTAAACTGCGACTGGTGCCACCAGGTTGACACAAGCCACCAGATGGTGACAGATGCTTCTAGGGAAGAAAGCACTCCATGATGCTCAGATGGTACTGGCAGCACGTGTGCATGAGATGCAGGTGTAGCCACCTGGATGGAATAAATGGCACACACGATACACAGCTAGACAGATTCAGGAACTCGACTGACATGCAGGAGGCAGGAACCGGAAGTACGATTAAACTTCTATCACCGGAATGGAGTGCTGGGCTGGCTGGAATTTAACAGAGACAGAGTCCAATCAAAGCAAGTCTCCCTTAATGACAGACTACTGTGCATCTGGGCTGTGTCTAGACAGGAGAATCAATTAGTGCACCTGACATTGCACACAGACAGGCAGAAATTAGTGCAGTACCACAGTAGCAACAAAGGCTGGAACTCCAAGCAATATGATCTTCTTAACTGCAGATCCTAACAGGTTTAGGGCACCCCAGGGGGATTTAGAGTTAGGTACCCCCCACGGAGGATTAGGATTATGCTAGTGGAAGGGGTGGTCAGGGTAGGCACCCCTGGGGGAGGTTAGGGTTATGCACCCCCCTGGGAGGGTTAGGTATAGGGTGCGGGGAGGGGGGTTAGGTTTAGACAACCCTGTGAGAGGTTAGGGTAATGCACTAGGGGGGAGGTTAGGGATAGGCACCCCTCATGGAGGTTTAGGGAGGATAGGGGAGGTTTAGGACACTTACATGCCGCTGTCGGGATTCCTTCCTTTGGCCAGCCGCTGTCAGGATTTGAAGTGGTGGCTAAACAGTCATCAGCATTTCAATCCCATTCCGTTGCTGCCCAGTCGGCTGCATACCAAAATAATAAAAGTGGAAAAAACTGTTGTTTTGTGGTTGTAAAAAAAACTTAAATGTTTTAATTAAATGTAGATATTTAAAGGGAAGACTGTGTGTTTTTGAGAGGCAGAGAGGCAGACTATTTATATGTCTATAGGGTTACTCTGTGTGGCTGCCAGAACTGAGATCCTGGAGCATATCAACTGTGTACAGGATCACATTCACAGTCTGTGACAATCCCCCATAATGCTTGTGACACACCTGTGTTAACAATACCACTCCCCTGTTACCCACCATTAACACTCCCTGACTGTTAATCACGCTGTGGCCAAATCATTACTGTCACTGTCATCGATAATGAAACTTGACCCATGCGCAGTGTGACTCAGGCGCATATGCAGATCACCTATAATTGCTCAACTGGCCATGCTGCTTCCATTTGGAGGTGAGGAGAGGTTTGTGACAGGGACCCTTTTACAAAATTAGGGTATGCTGGGGCCATGGTCTGTGTCTTCCAACACAAATATCCTGGCTGAGCAGTTCCATTGTCTATTTTGAGTAAGCTGAAGCTGCATCTTTGAACACAGCACTCAGATCTGAGTAAGCTGGATGCAGCACTGAGATTTGCAATGCTATCAGGAGTCATCTTTAGTTATCCGATGTTTCCTGCTGCAATAGCATATGTTAGCATCGCTGTTGCATCCATAGACGCAGCAGCAGGGCCGCCATCAGGGGGGACTGCCGGGTCTGGAGTCCTGGGCCCAGATAGAGGGAGGGGCCACTCACAGCAGCAATGCTAAAGATGTCCATATCTGAATCAGGGCCTTTTAACCCTGTATAGCTATATGTAACCATGTAGCCCATTTCCACTATCAGCAACCCAAACCCTAAACAGTCTTATAATATATACAGAAAATACCAGTACAAATCATGCCAAAAGTTACAGCCCCAAGACAGTATACTGTCTGCTCCATGCCATAACACAATCTACTATGCAATGCATCAGTCTTACTTTATAGCTATGCCATAATTTAGGGTTAGACATACTCATCAATCCAAATATTTCAATAGATTCTTTTCATGACCATAGACCTTTATGTTGTTTAATAATAAAAAGTCAAGCATGCAGTAGAACAACTACATAAACCAATGGGGAATTATTAAAGAGAGATGTAACAAAAGAATATAGGTAGACAGAGCTTAGACATGTTGCACAGCAGATCACTGTAGACATGATGGCTGTGTCAACATTAGATCTGTATACCAATATCCACCATCTGTCATGACCCTGGCTAGTTTTTCACCTTTTTGCCTTGAGACTTACCCCTGCCAACTGTCTTGTGGATGTGTATGTCAAATTTGCCTGGGATAACTGCTCTATCATGCTGGCTGCAACACTTCTGCGTATACATTTGGACTATGCTCTCCTTTCCATAGTGATTATTCACCTGGGCCCTTTTCTTTCAGAGAACTGTGCTAGCCTTGATTGAAATCACAGGTGTAGTTCTGACTCTCAGTACTGCAGATATGATTGCTCCCTTTGCATGTTGTGCTCTCCACCACTCAGAGTGCTACTGCCAGACCACCTGATTATATCCACCAATTCCTGCCAGACCCAGGGTATATACACCCTCCTCTAATAGCATTCTGGGCCTGAGTATCTCGTTACTTCCCATGGTGTACAGATTGTGCTATTTCTGTCTCCCTGTGTACAAGTGTATCCCATGCTCCTGCTATTTCCAAAGACAATTCATCCAGTAATCCTGCTGGCAGCTACACATGGCACATCCAAAAATCCTGCTGGTTCCCAGACCAGTTCATCCAGTAATCCTGCTGACAGCCATACCTGGTGCATCCAGAAATCCTGCTGGTTCCCAGACCAGTTCTTTCAGTAATCCTGCTGATAGCTATACCTAGCACATCTGGAAATCCTACTGGTTCTCAGTCCAATTCAGCAAGCCTATCTACTGGTTCTCAGTCCAATTCTGCAAGCCCACTTACTGGCAACCCATCCAGCTCAGCAAGCCTTCCTACTGGTTCCCAGTCAAATTATGCAAGCCTTCCTAATGGTACCTCATCCAGCTCAGTAAGTCTTCTTTCCAGGCCTAGTCCAGTTCTCCAAGTTTTCTACTGGTTCCACTCCAACGTTACAAGTTTCCTCTTCCTGTCATTTATCATCAAAGGCAGTTCTCACTGCCATAGAATTCATAAGCAAATAGAGCCATTTACATCATCCATGGTTCCAGTCAAGCCAGTCTCCACTGAATTCAGTTCAATATCTGAGTCAGGTAACTCTTACACACCAACCGTGATACCATCATTGCATCTGGATTTAGGAAATTAGTTGAGGTCATGTGTCCATGCTACCCAATTCCATCTCAATACCATTTTGCCAGGCAGCAATTCTTCATCTGTTCCCTTGACATTAAAAAAGTTATTATTTTAATAGAAAATGGCATTGTACTGATATCCAAAACTAAAGATTACATGACTGTGACAGCCCACTGAGTGGGTGTATCACCGCAAAACATGATGAAGATTTAGAACCCAAATCAAAACAAGGGGATGCGCGCATGTCTTTAAAACTACAAATTATGGTGCAGAGAGAATGACCCTTTCAAATTGTGGGATCATGGCGAATGCCATGTCTTGTGCACTCTAAATTACATATTTTCATTTAATTTCCATACAGTACAGTACAATATACATTTTTGTAAGAGTACTGTAACTTTAAGTCAACGTGTGATGTGATACACATTACCAATGACAAACAACCATGTTCTACTTATTATAAAAACTTTGTATAAAACAGCATGAATGTTTCTCCAAGCTGGACAAAGAACAACCAGTTACTTTTCATGCATTCAGGTCACAGCTATTATACATGTCTATATTTAGCCCTCAGATTCTATTCATGTAACAGATATGTAATGCAATAATTTCTTCCATATCTGTAATATTCTTATAGTTTGTGCCAAGCAAAATAAAAACTATACAAAGTGGTGAAAGAATTAAGAGGCACAGATTTCTAAAAGCCATAATTAGAACTCACACCAATATAAATGTACTTTATTAAGTTTCTCTGCACATTTATATTACTGTCTCAGATTACATATTCAGCAGTGTGAAAATGTCTGTGAGCACATCCACTGTAGTGATGATGTAGAAATATTATCACAATTTAATAATTTCATTTTAAATATAAAATGCAATCAACCCTCACTAGTCATTTAATTAACAAACTGTGGGCCTGATTCAGAGCCGGACGCTCTGACCAGAGCGCTCGCTCTGAATCAGTGCCCTCCTACCTTAAAATGGAGCGGCCTCCTGGCCGCTCGAAAAGCTGTGGGTGACCACCCACAGCATATGCGAGCAGCCAAAAAGATGGTCACGATGGTCTTGACCATCGCGACCATCGGGCTTGCGACGGACACTCTGCGGTAGGGTCTCGCTGCCGCAAGCCCTGGAGTGATTTTGGCTCTATCAGAGTCAAAATCACTCCCACTGACATCACTACTAATGTCAGTTGGGCCGGCTTCAGACGGGAGGCGTTCCCATGGGAACACCTCCATCTGGCAGCCACGCCCCCGGCACGCCCACCAAAGGGGGCGTGCTGTCAGTCACCATCGACAGCACGCCCCCTTTGGTGCGAGACCCGCAGTGACAGCTTGGCTGTCACTGTCCGGGTCTCGTGCATGCGCACGACGGAGCTCCCTCCGTCGTGCGCATGCGCAGTGGGGAAGCATCGACCCGCTTGCGAGCGTCCTGCGCTTGCGCGCGGGTCTGAATGACCCCCTGTGTTTTTTATACTGTGCATGTATCCAGTTATATATTTTGCTAAATATTTTACATAGCATTGTAAAGCAAAGTTACCCAAATGGTATTGTTTCTTTAATGTTCTGAAAGGTGTTTACTAATCCAGTTTAGTAGAGTTTTCTTCTATAGAAACTTTCTACATTATAATTTGTTTGTATTCTCTAAGATGGGATGTAGTAATGTGACCGGCGGCCACAATCCCGGGTTTGAGCCCTGCAAAAGAATATTTATTTTTGGCACTGTTGTCTCTGGACACTATAGTGAAACTACTGTAGTAGTGGGCTATTTAAAATTAAGGCATTACAAACTGATTGTGCATTTAAAGAGTGCAAACTTGCGTCAATGTCTGCACTGTGGTGGCTGTCAGCTCTGATGGGTTACAATGGGATTCTGGTGCATGCCCAGTGGAGGGGTTACAATGGGATCTGTGGTGCATGCCCAGTGGAGCCAAGCAATACGCCATGTAGTGCTATGCCATGGCATATGGAAGATCATTGCACTGCGCATGCCCAGTTGTCTGTATTACTATGCAGTTGAATTTTCACACTTGTGCCACTCTCTGCGCTGTCCCAGACTTGGACACTATAGTCATTTCATTACTTCAGAAACTGCTGGTGGACTCTGTTTGAGAGAGAGGTCTCTGTATTACAAACTGACTGTGCATTTAAAGTGCAAACTTGCATCACTGTCGATGCTGTCCCAGACTTGTACACTACTGTATAGTGATTTCATGACTTAAGTAACTGTTAGTTGGCTCTGTTTGAGAGAGAGGTCTCTGTATTACAAACTGACTGTGCATTTAAAAGCGCAAACTTGCGCAAATGTCGATGCTTGTCTGAGACTTGTACACTATAGTAATTTCATGACTTCTGTAACTGGTAGTGGGCTCAGTTTGAGAGAGCGGTCTCTGCATTACGAACTGATTGTGTGTTTAAAAGTGCAAACTTGCGTCAATGTCAATGCTGTCCCAGACTTGTACACTACAGTGAATTCATGACTTCAGTAACTGGTAGTGGGCTTTGTTTAAGAGAGAGCTCTCTGTATTACAAACTGACTGTGCATTTAAAGCACAAACTTGTGTCAATGTCTGCACGGATGGCGCTGTGGTGGCTGCCAGCCAGCTCCGACGGGTTACAAATGGGATCTCTGGTGCATGCCCAGTGGAGGGGTTGCAATGTGATTTCTGGTGAATGCCCAGTGAAGGCACTCTGTAGCTATGGTGTAAGGAGGATCACATAGTGGTAATGTGCATGCCCAGAGTGTCGGGAGTCACACACAATGGAGCCACTGAGTACGCCAGTGGAGCTACAGTACAAGCAGGCTCACAGTACATGTACTGTAATTCGCAGCCATCACATCACATACATGACAGATGCAGTTCTTGCTAGGACAGGCTTGTGGGCAAGGGGTTAGGTAAACCGCCTTGCTTACACTTCCTGTCTGCCTGTTTGAGACCTTGATAATTTTTTTTATTTTTATTTTTTAAATCTTCACTACAGTAGTTTAGTATTGTTATCCAACCCTTACTAAACTCAATACATTATACTGTATATGTACTGTAGATTTGCCCAGCTACTGTAGTTTGTTGCTCCATATGCCATGTAGTGCATTGCTAGTTATGCGCTATGTTGTGGTGTATTGAGTCTCATAGCACTGCGCATGCCCTGTTGTCTGTATTACTGTACATACTGTACTGACTGTGCAGTTGAAGTTGCACACTTGCGGTAATGTACTATACATACAGTACTGATGCACTGTCCCGGACTTAGACATTGTAGTAATTCCATGACTTTAGGAACTACTGTAGTATAGGGTTGAGGTGTGTGGGTTAGGGGGTTGGCGCATGGTTGGCACTGTGGTGGCTGTAAGCCAGCTCTGAGGGGTTACAAATTGGTTCTCTGGTGCATTCCCAGTGGAGGGGTTGCAAAGGGATTTCTGGCGCATGCCCAGTGGGTCGGGAGTCACACACAGTGCATCAGGTCTCTCCCCCCAAAGCAAACAAGAGACTTTCATTACCATAATAAGGGATGTTCTGTTAGCCATTTACTGTAAGCAGTCTGCCCTTGTGTCCTGAAAAGGCTACAAATGGTGACCATTGCCAAGGACACCATCCCCCATCTGCTAGGACAACTAGTGTACTGCTATGAATGTGTCTGTACTGTATATTAAAAACTGACTGTGCAGTTGAATTTGCACACAATTGTGATTTCATGACTTCAGAAACTGGTAGTAAGTGGGCTCTGTTTGAGAGAGAGGTCTCTGTATTACAAACTGATTGTGCATTTAAAGTGCAAACTTGCATCAACTTCGGTGCTGTCCCAGTGGAGCCGATCCATAGCTGTGGCATAAGGAGGCTCACACAGTAGTAATGCGTATGCCCAGGGGGTCAGGAGTCACACACAGTGCATCAGGTCCCTTCCCCCAAAGCAAGCAAGAGCCTCTCATTAGCATAATAAAGGACACTCTGTTAATCCATTTACTGTAAGCAGTCAGCTCAAGGTCTGCCCTTACCTGTACATTGCTGCATTTTGTACAATACAAACAATACGATGTCTAGTGCATTGTGGTTTCATGTAAAATACAGCTGGGTGGCATAGAGTAGCATACAGTAGAAATGGCAGGTGGTGGGAAGTTGAGGAGAGTCTACTGTACTGGAGAAAACTTACTTAATAATATTGAACTTCAATTTCTCTATAGTTATTCAATGCTGTATGTGCGTCAGTACCTGTATGTGTTGGTATAAATGACAGAATTCGCACACCACCAAGTGATTTCTGTGTAATCCTGTTGTGAAGATTTAAATAAAAATAAAAATAATAAAAAAACGACAAATTGTAGCCTTCCAGGCTTCGATCCCGGGATGCCCACACTGCTTTGCGTTCTAACCACTACATCAAAGATGCATCCCGTAATGAGTGATGTACCTGTGTGTAATGAATGAGCGTTGTGCTTCATAATGTAGGTGTGTGTTGAAGATGGCGACAAGAGCAAGGAGGTTTTCTCCAGGCGAGCTCTTTCTCTTGGTCAAGTGGAGAGACCAACCATTCTCCACCAACCAAGAAAAAGAGCTCGCTTATAGGATAGTGAGCAGGGCTATATTCAGAAAATATGGGCACCGCCGGACCATCAGGTCACTCCAAAGGCGGTGGTCTGACCTGTAGTGCAGGGATGCGCCTAGGCTCCAGCGCATCAGGAGGCACCTCTGTTGCAGTAAGTACAGTATTGCTATACAATTACATGAATTACAGTATACAGTACAATAACAAATACAATGCACTACTGCAACATACAGTACACTGCACTATAGGGTGTTGGATATAAATCTGACGATGACTGACAGTTGTTACCACACACTCATATGACTGGCAGAGACTTGATTGACAGGGTCATTAAATCTACATGGACACACTATTGGTCGACATGGCTTGTTTGTATAGTAAACCTACAGTAACAAAAGGCAAGTTGATCCACCATACTATACATGATCATCAAAAATATTTTGGCAACATTTCATCCATTATTATCTATTGCCATGTTGGCAAATACTGTGTGTGATCATGAGTCACAGTCAACCATTTTGCCTGGTCGATTAATGCCTGTTGACCAAATCTATGTCAACCTACAGTATACACTGTTTATCTGTGCTGCCCCTGCCCCCTTCAAGTCTGACATTATTATGTCACAGACAGATTCAGGGGTCTATTTACTAAGCAGTGTTTGGAGACAGAGTGAAAAGTGATAAGAAAATGAAAAGGAGCCAGCCAATCAGCTCCCAACTGCCATCTCACAAGTTGTGTTTGAAAAATGACAGTTGGGAGGTGATTGGCTGGCACCTTATCATTTCCTTATCACTTTTCACTCTGTCTCCTAACACTGCTTAGTAAATAGACCCCCTAAAAATTTTTAAATGCCAGGGTGTGCCTATAGCATCCAAAGTATGCAAAGGGCAGCTATTCTGGCAGCAGGGTGCTGATCCTGGCACCCTGCAAGGCAAAAGTACAGCTCATGGGGTGGCAACAGTGCCACCCACAGAGCCTCTGTGTGAGGTGGCACCACTTGGTCATACAGTACATGTAGTACTGTAGTTATGTAGTACTGTATATATTTTGTTGTTATGTAGTACTGTATATACTGTACTGTATATTTTTTACCATACTCTACCATGTTGGGCCCAATGCCAGCTTCACAGACTACAGTAGTTTTTGTACTACAGTATACTGTATTGGTTTGTGTTGTTATTCCGGCAGAGACTTGAAGGATTTTTGGTACAGTATACAGTAGTCCAATTGTTTACAATGCAAAATTATATGTTTTTTTTTTTTTAAGTGCATCAGCTCTCCCAGCATGGGCCTAGTGACCTTGCCAGGCCGCATAAGTACAGTAGTAAACACTACAGTACATTGTCTTCTATCTCGCATCTCCAACCTCTTCAAGTCTGCTCAGCTCACTTGGACTTCCAAAGTCCAAAGGATTTATTTTGCACAAAGAAAAAAATAGCGTATCGCCCCTTACAATACGCAACATTGCTCTCTTAATTGCCGTTTTCTTGCTGGGAATACAAATGTCTGTGTCCTGGCTCAATGATTTCATATGCTAAATTAACTTGTTTTGAGTCAAAATGACATTTTTTTTTATTTTTTTCCCCAGCTGGGCCCAGTGAACTTGCTAGGCCACGTAAGTACAGTAGTGTACATTACAGTACATTGTCTTTTACTGTATTTCTCTATCTCCATTTTATCTCTCTCTGTCTCTTGTGCTTCAAACATGCATCTCCAACCAATTCTCCTTACACACTAATTATTTTTGTCATTGTGTTTTTTTTCCAGTACTGTATGTTTCGGTGACCTGTCATAAGGGGTTTATGCACCAGACGATTTGCATGAACGATAACAATATGGTTCAATGATATAGTGTTCATATCATCTTCTAGTGTATATGCAGTAAATCACCAAGGACGCATGCTCCCCTGAGGTGTCAACAATATCCCCAGTGGGCTGTACATGCAGCCCAATCTGGGGATATTGTTAACCCTTAATAAAGTGTAAACTGTCAGTAAAGTGTAATAATACTGTAGTAAAAGTACTGTCAGGATGAATTTATTGACATTTTTCCACATTGTTTTGAGTCAAAATTACATGTTTTTTTTATTTTTTCCACAGTACAAGACATTGAAGGGCTTTAGCCCTCCCCAGCCATGCCCAGTCACCTTGCTAGGCCATGTAAGTACCGTAGTGTACACTACAGTACATTGTCTTCTATCTCTCTATCTCCTTTCTCTCTCTCTCTATCTTGTACACTAAAGATGCATCTCCAACCTATTCTCCTTACACACTAATTCTTTCTGTCCTTGTGTTTTTGTTTTTTTTCCAGTACAGCTACTGTATATATTTCTTTATTTTCAAAGGCCAAGAATCTGAGGAAGAGCTGGACTCCCCTCCCCAGCCAAGTAAGTACTGTATACAGTAGTATAGGATATTTTTTTAATAGTACATTGTCTTCTACTGTATCTCTCTATCTCTCTCTCTCTCTCTCTCTCTCTCCTCCTCTTCTCCTCTTCTCCTTATACACTACTTCTTTCTGTTCTTGTGTGTTTTTTTTCCAGTACTGTTATATATTTCTTATTTTCACAGGCCAGGAACCTGAGGAAGAGCCAGACTTCCGTCCTCTGCCAAGTAAGTACTGTATACAGTAGGACATTTTGTTTTGCTACTGTACTGTACAGTAATGTTACAGTACAGTATGTTTACCCTCTACTTTCCCACTGATTACATTGCTGTTTTATTGTTTTCTTTATGCAGAACACCTCGATATTGTGGTTGTGGAGCTGGACACTGAGGAGAGCAGCGATTCTAGTAAACCTTAACCTTGCATTTTTTGTTTAGGGTTAGGCACCCCCAGGAGGATTTGGTTTAGGATATGGGAAGAGGGTTAGGTTTATGCACTGTGACACAGTCAGATTAGGGGGTCCCTCTCCTGGGTAGGGGACTCCTTCCTTACACACGCACAGCAGCCGGGAAACAGTACACCAGACTGGATTCGAGTACAAGCTGGTCGGCACCAGTCTTTATTGTGCAAAACAGAAACAACAAAAGAAACCATAAACATAAATCCTAGCCCTGGCCGGGCTCTAACTTTACAGGTGGTTCCCTCACTACCAAAACCTGGCAGGGCCTAATGCCCCCACCAGCAACAAAGGCACAGCACAACACTCACAGATAGGTTTTCAATTGTCTCTGAGCAAACTCTCTGCCTGCTCTCCCAGGTGAGACACTCAGCCCTAAACACACTAGGCTTATATTGGCCACTCTCAGATGAAAACCCTAACAAGCCTGTTACCAGGCTGCAAGGCCCAAAACCAGGAGTGGCCATGGGTGGAGCCCTCCCTCTCCTCTCACCCACAACCCCCAGGTCCCAAAAAGCCGAGACTCAAGCCTGCTACACTGCAGACTTTCTCCTGGGGGTTTAAAACACATAAGACAGGAATCTGGGACAAATGTACCTGCCACAGACCACTTTACCAGTGATCCTATCACATATCCCCCCCCTTTGTTTCGACCTGTGGAGCGGAACAACTGAAGCCCCTAAACAATGAACGCATGACAACGCGTTTGCACTGGCCAGCTGGCTTCCTGGCCTGTGTTCCACTGAAAATTTAAAAGTTTGTAATGCCAAGAACCATCTCGTAATTCTCGCATTACTGTCCTTATTTTCGGACATCCACTTCAAAGGGGCATGGTCAGTGATCAATTTGAACTTTCTTCCAACCAAGTAGTACCTGAGAGCCTCTAATGCCCACTTTATGGCCAACGCCTCCTTCTCCACTGTGGCATCAGGTAGGCATCGAATTTTGAAACACTGTTCAACTTTCGGAAGTCATTGCAGAAACGCACACTCCCGTCGGGCTTTGGAATCAACACAATGGGACTTGACCATTCACTATGTGATTCTTCAATAACCCCTAACTCTAGCATATTTTTAATTTCTTTTGACACCGATTCTCTTTGTGCTTCTGGTAACCTATAGGGCTTTAGATTAACTTTAACCCCTGGGTCAGTGATGATGTCATGTTTAATGACCGAGGTTTTCCCAGGTACGTCAGAGAACAGCACCCTATTTCTGATCAGAAACTCCTTGACCTCTTGTTGTTGAATTGCCGACAGGGTTTTTGCCACTGTCACTTCAGGAACTAAGGGCCCTGGACTTACTGGAGGGGCTCGGACAGCTGACAGTACCGTTCTATCTTTCCAGGGCTTTAACAGATTTATATGGTATATCTGTTCCGGCTTTCTTTTCCCTGGTTGGTAAACTTTGTAATTGACCTGTCCCACTCTTTCTAAGATTTCAAAGGGCCCTTGCCATTTAGCCAAAAGTTTATTTTCCACTGTGGGAACCAACACTAACACTCTGTCTCCAGGAGCAAAGCTGCGTAACCGAGCATTGTGGTTGTATACCCTCTGCTGTGCCTGTTGAGCCTGTTCCAGGTGCTCTCTCACTATCGGCACCTCTATAATAGGCAATGGAACTAGTGGACCCTTAAAATGTGGCCTGGGGGCATGATACTGACACTCAGGGCAGGATGCGCAAAAGTCAGATATCTCTTTATGGAGCCCGAGCCAGAAAAAACCTCTGCATTATTCGCTCAGTGGTTTTCTCTACCCCTAGATGGCCTGCCGTTATATGACCATGGGCCAGATCCAACACTGTTCTTCTGTAGGCTTTGGGATCTATTAGTTGTTCCACAATATCTTCCCCCTTCTTAGTCACCTGATATAACAAATCCTGACACATTACCATGTGGGGATAGGACAAAGGACTATCAGGGTCTATGGGTTTACCATCAACTACTTTTACATTCTCCCTGGCTTTTACCAAAGTAGGGTCATTCAACTGCTCCACGGCAAAGACCTCTCTTCTGACCTCTAAATCAGGCAGACGACCAACTGGCCCAACAACACTTCCCACCTCAATGGGAGGCACATCAGTTGGCGGGCCACCGTCACGCTCCGCATTCTCTAGTTCGCCAACCATAGTAGAAAAAGGGAATAACTCTGACTCAGAAGAAACTCCCTCCTCCACTACATCGACAACCTTCTCAAATGGACCGGGGTTGTTCACTTCTGGAACAAAACAACTTTCCTACAACTTCCAGAAGTGAGCAAAGTCTCTCCCCAATATTGCATCGCACATCAGACCATGCACCAAACCCACAGAAACTATAGCCGAACCACATGGTGTCTCGATGTTCACCTCGGCAGTAACATAATATCGAGTATCCCCATGTATGCAGGTCACACCAACGATTTTCCCTTTATGTCTCAAGGGGTTCACCAGATCAGCTTTCATAAGTGTCACCAAGCTACCAGAGTCTAACAGTGCCTCTACTCGGTTGCCATCTACAGTGAGTACAGTCTCAGCCTGCCGGTCAGCCGTACAGGCTGTCTGTGCAAAGAAAGACCCCCTGCGGTAGACATGAGCAGTATCACATTGCATAGGTTCAGTTGCAAGTAAACAATTAGCGGAAATATGGCCGAAGCCACCACATCAGAAACACTGAGTCATATTATTGTCTAGTCGTTTACGGGGAAAGAACCTTCCTGGCCTGGCAGGCCTGTCTCCAGGTTCTACACCCTCAGTCTTAGGTACATCCCACCGCCCAGCACCCTTCTCCCCTGGAACAGTCTTACCAGTGTCTGTGGGAGTTCACCGCTGCGCCATCGGGGCTCGGTGGGGCATACTCATCAGCTCCTCAGCCGCCACGTACCTCTCCACCAGCTCAACCAACTGGTCCGTGGACTTAGGGTCTGCATGGCTCACCCACTTGCGCAGAGTCACAGGTAATGATCGCAGGTACCGGTCCATCACGACCCTTTCCACGATCTGTGGTCCCGTCAGCATCTCGGGCTGTAGCCATTTTAAGGACAGATGGACGAGGTCATGCATCTGTGAATGTGGAGGCTTGTCCATATGAAACTCCCAGCGGTGGACCCGTTGGGCACGAACAAAGGTGGTGACTCCCAAGCGAGTTAGGATCTCCTGTTTTAGTTTTTTATAGTCCTTAGCATCAGCCAGGCATAAGTCAAAATAGGCCTTTTGTGGCTCCCCAGACAAAAAAGGTGCCACCAGACTTGCCCACTGCTCCTTGGGCCAACTCTCCCTTTCAGCCGTTCTTTCAAATGCGGTGAGATAGGCCTCCACATCATCGCCCGAAGTCATCTTTTGGAGGAAGTGACTGGCTCGTATGGAGGGAGTGGTGGTGGGAGGACCAGTATTAACATCTCTGGGCCGGGCGACCAGGTGCTGTACCACCTCTTTTATGGCTTGGCTGTTTTCTGCTAAGGCCTGGCGGGTTTCCTCGATGGCGACCTGTTGTTGCCTCTGGGCTGTCTCCAAGGCCAACAGTTGCACCCTGGTGGATTCTTGCTGAGCCCAGGTAGATTCCTGCTGAGCCCTGGTAGATTCCTGCTGAAGTTTGTTCGTCTCCTGCTGAGCTCTGGTAGATTCCTGCTGAGGTCTGGTAGATTCCTGCTGAAGTTTGTTTGTCTCCTGCTGAGCTGCTGTAGCTTGGAGCAAGGCCTTAATGATGTCCTCCATTTTGTCCTGGGGTGTAGGTTGGAAGCTGAACCTTGCCTCTCTGAGCATTGGCTGATGCCTCCTCTATGGGACTCCAAGGACACAGTGTTATTTCCACACTCACAAATTGGGTGTCTGTCCCTTTAATTTTTAAACGGAAAGTTTTCCTCTTGCGGCAACTTCAGTGTGTGTGGGTGCCCGCATTCTCCACCATATTGTGACAGTCAGATTAGGGGGTCCCTCTCCTGGGTAGGGGACTCCTTCCTTACACACACACAGCAGCCGGGAAACAGTACGCCAGACTGGATTCGAGTACAAGCTGGTCAGCGCCAGTCTTTATTGTGCAAAACAGAAACAACAAAAGAAACCATAAACATAAATCCTAGCCCTGGCCGGGCTCTAACTTTACAGGTGGTTCCCTCACTACCAGAACCTGGCAGGGCCTAATGCCCCCACCAGCAACAAAGGCACAGCACAACACTCACAGACAGGGGCGGATTGGCAGGTATGTTTTGCGGGAAGAATCCCGGTGGGCCGCATGGTTGTGGGGCCGCTTTTCTGAGGCCCCGCCCCCTTATTTATGTCACCCGCGCTGGGCTTTCACAAGCACACGGCTGCCTGTCAGCTTTGTCTGGCGGCCCCTGCCTAAGGCTTAGCTTCTCTCTCTCGCGAGAAGAGAGGCCAGTGCGGCAGCCTAAACCCCACCCAACATACTGTCGGCGTCACACACCGCGGAGGATTCAATAGAGGAAGGTGGCGTGGACCCGCGGCCAGTGGCGGGACATCAAGGGAGGTAAGCTGCAGCGGAAGTGGGGGGCTGCGCAGGCAATCTGTTAGCCTGATCGTCTCCTCTCCACTCTTTCCTCTCCAGGCTGTGAAGTGTCAAGTTTAATTTCACAGCCTGGGGAGAGGGCAGAGTGGAGAGGAGACAGTCTGGCTAGCTGCAGCAGTGGCCAGGGGCGGGCAATGGGGCTGCGGGTGACAGCGGCCTTAGCACCGGTGGATCTAAGGGAGGGGAGGCAATAAGGGCAACCATCCACCGGCCCAATTGCCAAAAGTCCCGCCCACTTATTGTGTGCTGCTGCCTGTCAGCAGCTACCTGGGGGCACTGTATAAAAGGGGTCTACTACCTGTGGGCACTGTATAAAGGGGTCTACTACCTGGGAGCACTGTATAAAGGGGGCTGCTACCTGGGGGCACTGTATAAAGGGGTCTACTACCTGGGGGCACTGTATAAAGGGGTCTACTACCTGGGGGCACTGTATAAAGGGGGCTGCTACCTGGGGGCACTGTATAAAGGGGTCTCCTACCTGGGGGCACTGTATAAAGGGGGCTGCTACCTGGGGGCCCTGTATAAAGGGTCTGCCAGCTGGGGGCACTGTATAAAGGGGGCTGCTACCTGGGCGCACTGTATAAAGGGGGCTGCTACCTGGGGGCACTGTATAAAGGAGGCTGCTATCCAGGGGCACTGTATAAAGGGGGCTGCTGCCTGTGGCACTATGTCCCCGTGATCGATCAGCTGCAGTGCTGGATCTAGGTGCCGTGCTCAGCTGATCCAATCAGAGGTTGGCTAGTACGTGAGAATGTCTCACCCATCTCGCAGTGAGGTAACGGGGTGCTCACACTGCTCCCTGTCTGTATTACACTGCTCCCTGTCTCCCTCTCTTTCGCACTGCTCCCTGTCTCTCTCTCGCACCTCTCCGTCTCCCTCTCTTTCGCACTGCTCCCTGTCTCCCTCTCTTTCGCACTGCTTCCTGTCTCTCTCTCGCACTGCTCTGTCTCCCTCTCTCTCGCACTGCTCCCTGTCTCCCTCTCTTTCGCACTGCTCTGTCTCCCTCTCTTTCTTGCACTGCTCCCTGTCTCTCTCTCTCGCACTGCTCCGTCTTTCTCCATACTCACCTTCCAGTCCTCCAGCATCTCATGGTACCCATCTCTTCCTTTATTGAATATTGACTTTATAGCCACTACATGATGATGACATGATGGCTTTTTTCCTACACAAACAGGTGTCTTCCAGACCATGTGATCTCCTGCATGAGCAGTGAATACCGACTCAAGACGCTGCCTGTCCAGAAAGGATCAATTTCTTCAGAGGCTCCCCATTGCAGAGCAATCATATAGGTAAGAAAATCCACCCGTGCTCACATTTGCTCATACATTTGCAAATATATGAATAAGCGCTGGGCCATCGTCAAGGCTCCTCTATACCAGCGTCCCTAAAATCAAGGGGTTCTCGTCCGAGAAGCAAGGCACCCCAAAAAATTCCAGCCAAGGACCACCCCCAGGGCATCACATGAAAAGGGGAAAAAAGGTGATAGTGATTGCAAATGTATGTAAACCAATACCTCTGAATTTCTATTATCATGTAGGATTCAAGTATTTTTGATTTATCTGCAGTGTGCTGGAGGGCAATTTTCTTTTTTCTGTGTTCAGTGTAAACCCCACCCTTTACAAGCACCTGTAGTATATTAAGCTGATTGAGCAACTACCATATTTTTTGCTTGCAGTTTGGAGGCATGAAAGGAGTCAGCATTAGGAGGAGGTGCTGATCCTTATAGTGCCATGTGGAGGTTTTTTGGGGTACCTCCAAGGTAAGTTAGCTCTCAGCTCATACATGTACTGTTATCATGCAGTACATCAATTTGTCATTATATGACCCAGAGTGGGTGCTACTATTGTGTAGCAATAATTATTTTGGGGTGAGCGTTTGGGAGTGGGGCCCCCGGGATTGTTCTGGCTGGACCTTGCTCATGGCATCACCACTTAATTCACATAGAATATTTTTTCACTTTTCTATGCGTTTGTGTATTATTTATGTCATGTTAATTCTTTTACATCTCATTAACACTTATTGATTTATCTTTACACACCTATCCTTTAACACTTCACTATCACCTTTTTTCCCCTTTTCGTGTGATGCCCTGGGGGTGGTCCTTGGCTGGAATTTTTTGGGGTGCCTTGCTTCTCGGATGTGAACCCCTTCATTTTAGGGATGCTGGTATAGAGGAGCCTTGACGATGGCCCAGCGCTTATTCATATATTTGCAAATGTATGTAAACCAATACCTCTGAATTTCTATTATCATGTAGGATTCAAGTATTTTTGATTTATCTGCAGTGTGCTGGAGGGCAATTTTCTTTTTTCTTTTTTCTGTGTTTTACCACATAGCCTACTGTATATCTCGATGCATATTATATAAGCTTTTACTGTACAAATAACCAGTGATTGGAAGGTACAACAGTAGCGTAGAGGTACTGTACAGTAATTGTAATTGCTAGAGTCTTCTGTAGTTCTTACTATTTTTTTCCATTGTGTATACTGTATTTAAATGGTGTTGGGATTTTGAAGATGCCATGATTTTCATGTGTCAGTACAGTATATGTTACAATAGCAGCACTGGAGTGTGGTACAGTATTGAATAATATCACTCAGATTAATGGTGTACTCACATATTTAATTTATAAAATTCATTAAGATAATATACTGTATCTACAGTATAATCATCTTAAAATATAAACAATGAGATACTGTACTCTATTGATCCTGAAATTTACCCACAGAGAAACACATACAGTACATCTATTCAAAATACTGTGGCATCAACGTATTGTACAATACTACAGTTTATCATTGTTTATATTTTAAGATTATTGTATACTGTAGATATACAGTACTTTTTGATGAATTACATAAATAAAATATGTGAGAGTACAGTACACCACTAATCTCAATTTATACATACTGTACAGAGGGATATTATTCGATACCACGCTCCAGCACTTTTACTTTACAATATCTTTTGTTCATGTTTACTTTATGGGGGATCTTACTGTAGCAACCAATCTCCATAGTACAGTACAACTGCACAAGCTTAATGGTACAATTTTATAAAATACAGCACTCTAAAGGTGCCCATCCACTTAAAGATCTGAAAACGACTGCACGATTAAGACATTGCAATCATGCAGTCATTGGTCAGTCTGTGATGAGCCTGCACTGACTGAGCAGTCAATCAGTGCAGGCTCATAAACCATCTGCAGAAATGCTCAACCTCACATTACAGTATCGTCAGGTTGTCCAGCATGTTTGCACGATGATAGATGTCTAAATGACCAGCGAGCACATGCATCGCTGGTCATTTTAGACATGTTTGCAAATGATTTATGAATGATTACGTTATCATTCAATCGCTCACATAAATCATCTAGTGGATGGTCACCTTAAGCCTACACAGGAGGTACAAAATGGCCACTGCATTTTGGAAAACAGTAGCTTAACATTACATTGGTATTTTGGATGTACTGTACATTAATTAAAGTGTTAAATACATACAGTACTGTATACAGGTATTTTTACACTTTAAAGTAAGTGTCTCCCACTTACTGTAGCTGATCATCTTCCCACATATAGTAACCTCCCACAATTTAAAGACTATTGTCTACTCCACACCTACAGTAACCCTCTGTGTCTGCCACCCTGATGCTTCAATCAGTGTCATGACCTTCGGTGTAGCAATGTTTAGACTGTATTCTGTATAGTACTTTTAATGCATTGTCTTTTACTGTACAGTAGCCATTTTGTTTTGTTCGTTTATGTAGTTTGTTAGGAGCTAGCCAAACCATGTAGCACCATACCGTATAAAAGGTAAATACAGCACTGTAATGTTATTGTATTTTTTTCCAATAGAGTCTTCCACAAGGGACCCAGAGGGAGCCATGGACAGGGCCCACTTCCACATGGGCAATGCCTAACAAGAGGTAAAGTACTGTATTTACAGTAGTGTCGAGATTGTACAATATTGTAGATTGGTGTTGTAATACTGTACTTTTTATTTTTCTCCCCACAGAGCAACTATGTCAGGCAATAGCCCTGTACAGGCAGACACAACACAGAGCCAGAAGGTAAATAATCAGGGAGGGTGGGGGTAGGCTCCGTGTGGCAGGGGAGGGAGGGTAGGCTCTGTGTGGCATGGTGGGCCCCCACAACTTAGTTGCCCCAGGGCCCCCACATGCCTTAATCCGGCCCTGCCTTCACATGTCCCTCTTCTCTGCATCCCAATCCCTAAAATCCCTGAATGTAACAAACCCTCTTGTCTTGTAACCCTCTCCCTTCCAGCATCCTATTATATGTACTATGTATATAGAATATACACTGTATATGTATGTATACTATGTATGTGTATACTATATGTATACTATGCATGTGTATACTATGTATATGTATGCATGTCTATACTATGTACGGTAAATGAATGTGTGTTTATGCACGTGTATTTGTATTCTATGTATATGTATGTAGTGTATATGATGTGTATGTATGTATGTATATATATATATATATATATATGTATGTATTCTATGCATAGGATTCTTTATGTATGCTATGTATGCGTACACTATGTATATATATATATATATATATATATATATATATACAGGTTGAGTCTCCCATATCCAAATATTCCGAAATATGGAATATTCCGAATTACGGAATAATTTTGGCATGACTGAGATAATAAAACCTTTGATTTTTGATGGTTCAATGTACACAAACTTTGTCTAAGGCACAAATTATTAAAAATATGGTATAAAATTACCTTCAGGCTGTGTGTATAGGGTGTAAATGAAACATACATTTATTTCATGTATGTACACAAACTTTGCTTGAGCCACAAAATTATTGAAAATATTGTATAAAATGAGCTGCAGGTTATGTGTACAAGGTGCATATAACACATATATGCATTCTGTGTGTATATTGGGGTCCCATTCCCAAGATATTTCATTATGATATGCAATTATTCCAAAATACGGAATATTCCGTTATCCAAAATACCCCTGGTCCCAAGCATTTTGGATATGGGAGACTCAACCAGTATATATATATATACTGTATATATACAGCATATACTGTATATGAATGTGTATATGTAGACTATGTATAGTATTGTTAGTATAATTTAAAAGCGGCACCAAATATTGCTACTATCAGGGGCAGATTGGGCCACCGGGTAAGTGCCCACTGGGTCGGTCCCATAGTCCCCTTGGCCAGCTTGGCTCACACTGTTGGCTGGAGCCATGCTTCCATTACTTACGTTCCACTGTGGAACATAAACTGGAAGCAGTCATATGATCCAAATAGTGGGCACTTCTGGGTGCAGCTAGCCTGGAGCAGTGGCAGCATAACGTGGCTCTGACTGGGGGTGATAGGCTAACCAGCCTTCCCCCTTGGGACAGTATAGTACAGAACAGCACCCATAAGCAGGGTAGCCAATAGGGGTGAGTTTAATATGTGAGCCTAAGTTTCCTCTCTCCGTCCCGTTCCAGAGCCCCCACCCCTTCCCTTTCTCTCCAGCTCTGCCCAGCTGGTCTGTTTCCCTTGCACGCTGCGGCTGCAGCAGTGTGTGAGGACTTCTCTCCCCACATCTGTCCTGTCCCCAGTATTAATATTATGCCCCACAGTGCCGCTCTATATTACACAATGCCCGCATTATTAATATTATGCCCCACAGTGCTGCTCTATTTTATGCCATGCCTCCATTAATGATATTATGCCCCCACTATGCCACACTGCCTCTAGTATAAAATATTATGACCCATAGTGCCCTCTCCAGTATAAAATATTATGCCTCAGTCAGGGCCGCCATATGGTGGGCGGACTGCCGGGATTTTAGTTCTAGGCATGGAGAAAGGGGGGGCCTTGCCTATATTGTCAGTCCCAGGCCCCACAATTTCTAATGGCCCCCTGACCTGACTAAGCTAAGCTGCAGCAGTGGGCGGCACAAACACATGGCAGCTCAGTTGGATATGTATGTAGTTGAAGACAGGGCAGAGACAGGAAGGGTTGATTGGTAGTAAATTTAATTTCGTTATTGATTCCAAAGAAAATTTATGAGGGAGAAGGCTAGGGGAGGAGGCATTTACAAAATAAATTTGATACAGTACATTTACATCAGTCCTTGCCACAGAAGAATCCTTGAGCATTACTGCTGCTGCTGGGAGTTGATTTTCTCATCCCAGAAGGGGACCAGGAAAAGTGCTATCCAAAATAAACTAAACAATTGACTTAAATAATGCTTTGCAAACCTTCTATAAAGGCATTTCCCAACCTGTACAGGGACATAAAAAAACATAGTTAGTTAGTGGCCGCAAAGTGCCACTTAACCAGCACAGATATGTGGACAGGTGTAAAATCTATGATTTAAGGACAGGGGGAGCAAACCCTGGTCCTCGAGAGCTACCAACAGTGCATGTTTTCTAGGTCTCCTCACAGAATCAAAACTATAATAATTAACTCCACCTGTGGATCTTTCTAAATGTTTTGTTGAGTAATGAATACACCTGTGCACCAGCTAGGTTGTCTGGAAAATGTGAGCTCTCGAGGACCGAGGTTGGCTACCCCTGATTTAAGGCCTTACGTTGTGTCTTTCTTGAGAATCCTGCGCCTGCTTCTGCAGCTAGGAGTGGATTTTCATCCCAGAAGGGGACCATGAAGAGTGCTTCCAAAAAATAATTGACTTAAAAAATCCTTTGCAAACCTTCTGTAAATGCATTTTCCAACCTGTACAGGGATATTAAAAAAAACAGATATAGCTAGTGGCCTTCAAACTGCTATTGTTCCCACTGTCCACTTAGTCATATGAGATATGTGAACAAGCGGAACAGAGCATTAAATGCAACATTTCAGATTTAAGGTTTAAGTCTTACGTTGTGTCTTTCTTGTGAATTCTTTCTTCAGCACCATGCCTGCTTGCTGGGAGTGGATTTTTTTCATCCCAGAAGGGGACCAGGAAGCATGCTTTCCAAAAATAAATAAACAATTGACTTAAATAATCCTTTGCAAACCTTCTGATCTGTAAAGGAATTTTCCATCCTGTACAGGGACATTAAAAAAAAACAGTTAGTGGCCTTCAAATTGCCATTGTTCCCACTGTCCACTTCTTAGATATGTGAAAATGATGTTAGATATGAATGTAGAAGGCCAAAAATTGGGTGGACCACACATGGCTGATTGATCAACCATGGCGACTGGATTAGTGTCATAAGGAAGAGGAGGCTGCAAACTGGGTGTCATGTTATGAGTTGGCCATGTTGCTGTTAAGGGATCAGGCTGGTTATCATTATCAGTGGACACATTATTATTATTATTATAGTTGTTGTTATTTTGGGTTGCCATCTCCTGAAGAGTGTTTACCAAAAG
Source organism: Taudactylus pleione (assembly GCA_031769625.1). Classification (NCBI taxonomy): domain Eukaryota; kingdom Metazoa; phylum Chordata; class Amphibia; order Anura; family Myobatrachidae; genus Taudactylus; species Taudactylus pleione. The sequence continues at coordinate 2,883,796 of JAUIMM010000614.1, forward strand.
ACAGAGACAGACACTTCCTGAGGAACAGAGCTCTGGTCTCTGGAGGGAAGCCATATAGGTGGGAGCACATGTTCCAACATCAGAAGCTCTTATCTCTCCACATTATCTATTATAGATGAAAAACATGTAATTGGGGACATCTGGCACCTCTTTTTGTACCCTGCTCACCATTTTTGGACAGGAAGTCCAGGATGTATGGTTTGGAAGAAGGCCTAGCAACAGATGGGGGTGGTCATTTTCAAGAACTGGTCCCCCCAGTGAGTGTAGTCTGGGAGGCATTGGTTGGCATGCAGGCAGCTGAATAACAAAGGCCTCCATGTTGTCTGTGCTTACTATTCCGTATTTCAGTTTGCGATTCAGGTAGGAATAAAGTCAGCTACAGAACACAGTGACAGAATCACTGGATGTCTTAGTGCATTCAGGCCAAATACGATACATGAATTCCCAGACAGATTCCAGACAGATGAATCATTTGCTTGTGATAATCTTTTTTCATTCCTGGCAAATGTGGGTGTTATAGCCAGACACTTTGAAGGCTGTAACTTTGAACTGCTTTATAGAAAACATGTGAATGAAACATTTCCACACTGCAGAACATGATGGAGAAATACCTTGAAATTCAGCACCTAGAGCATCTTTTTTTGTGTTCTCTGAGGCCTCTCCTGATTTTGAAGAAAGATTCTCCACACTGTAGTCTTCCATTGCGACTTTTTAATGGTGATTTAAATGTTGTCCACTGGCTGAGATCCATCTCATCTGAGGGTTAGGTTTTCCCCATGCAAATGAGACAATTCACATCCAGAAGGTGACTCATGTTTAGCCATGGTGTCAGTCTCTCTTTTGGCAGAATTTGCACAATCTTGGTCTTGGGTGCACCATGATGAATCAGACAGATCCTCCAGGGTAAACATCTGATCTGGTGTTGCATCTGTTTCTATTAAACCTTTGTGTATGAGTTTAGTCATCTGCTGTTTGTGGTGGAGCTCTTTTTCTGCTTTCTAAATGATCTCCAGACACAATGTAAAACTTAAAATTAAATGTTGCATTTAATGCTCTGTTCCACTTGTTCTAATAAAACACTATAACACACTAGACTTATAAACTTTGCTTTTGTTTATGTTTTTGAATAGAACAGTTTTAGAATTTAGGATGTCTACTCTATATAGGTTTGTAAATAAATATAGGCTTTAGTTTTTTACAGCATATAACTTTAGAAGCTATTAGGATAACATTTCTGCTGTTTAAGATAAAAAAAAAGTTTTTGTAACCCAATAACTTAAAAAAAAGTTGTCATTGCAATATTCATGCAGCCCCTTGACAGACAGCAACACAACACCCCTGCACAGTTATGCCGATGACAGTTGTGGCTAACATGCACACAATAAAAATTCATTATTTATTATTTTGGGCAGCAGCCACTCGACAGACAAGAGCACAGCACCCACTGTGCACCTACGCCGATGACAGTGATAGCCAGGTGTGGCTAACATGCACACAAAACAAATTTGAGAAAAGAAAAGACAACTATTTTTTTTTTCAGCTCCAGAACTTGGGCCCAGAGCACAGATTGATCACAACTAGAGTCGGGCAGCACTAGGTTGCAACTTGCATTGCTGGCTGGATTTTGTGCGCTTTTGCCTAACACGCACACACAGAAAAATATTACACAAAAAGACACTTTTATTGGGGGTTTTTTGACTATTTTTTGTTTTGTTGTTGTTTGAGTCCAGAACTTGGGCACAGATGGATGCAGCAGAGCCCAGATGTATTCTGCACAAGCGCAGATGGACACAGCAGACAGCACAGCAGCACCACCAGCCCAGGACACAGCAGACAGCACCAGCCCAGAATGGATCAGGAGTGCACCAGCCCAGGACACAGCAGACAGCACAACACCAACAACTCCCCCAGCCCTACACTACCCACCCTATCAGTTCAGTCTCCACAGCCGGAGTGAAATGGCATCCGCCGCATGGTCCCTATATACTACATTGATCATACAGACCTAAGCTCATGAACCGTGAGATTTCTGACTCTATGGTTTTGCCTTGGCTTTGAGATCCAAGTCAGGCGGGAAACCCCAAGCCTGATTGGATGCGACTTGGATCTGCTAAATTCGGGTGGGTTTGGATCTCCAAAATCCGAACCCGCTCATCTCTAGTTCCTACATCTCATCGTTAGTGCTTCCTGCTTTGCCTCGGTAAAGAGGTGAAGCAGAAAGCATTATAGCGGCAGGTTAAGTGCCGCTATAATACATGCCCCCCATGTGTTTTATTCTTTTCCTGTTATGGGCCATTGTGTTTTATTTTCTTATTATTGCGGAAAATGTGTTTGTTTTTTTCCTGTGGGGGCTAATGTTTTGTTTTCTGTGGCCAATGTGTTTGTTTGTTTGTTTTTCTGTTATGGGCCATTGTGTTTTATTTTCTTATTTTTGCAGAAAATGTGTTTGTTTTTTTCCTGTGGGGGCTAATGTTTTGTTTTCTGTGGCCAATGTGTTTGTTTGTTTGTTTTTTTTATGTGGGGGCCAATGTGGGTTTTTTCCTGTAGAGACCAAAGTGTTTTTTTTCTAATGTGATGTTATTAGTCTGCGCATGCGTCTGAGTTGCACCACGCATGTGTCACGATGGTGCTCATACAGCATTGCAGTACAAATTCAGACAGATGCACCAAGATGTGTATAAGAAATGTGTTGGGTGTTGCTAGGTAGTTGGCTAATTAGACGCAGATGTAATAAAGTATGGCTGTGTTATTGTAGTGACGCAGGCATGTTAATGAAAGTGGTTGTGAATTGCTGAATTGCTCACATTGGAGACCATACTCAGATGGATGATCTGCACCTTGCATAAGGCTGGTAAAAATTTCAATGGTGCGACTGATGGTGGCGTTTAAATATGCACAAAGCACGATTACAGCGTCTGTAGACCTTGTCAATGGGCATCTCAGTCCTTGCACATTTGGACTCATGAATGTACCCCAGGGAAGGGCATTGTAGCAGCATTAGCCTAAAGTGGCAGATGCAACTGCTGCAAAAGATGCATGGCAAGTGCAACTGCATCTGACACAGAATCACAGAATCAGGCCCTATCAGGAGGGACCCCGCCCCCACTACGGCTGCTTCCATAAACTTCTGGGGCTGAATTTCTATCCCAATCCGCCCCTGGCTACTATAATAAAAGGGTCACCGATTATTGATATTTTTATAAAGGGGGTAGGGATTATTGCTTAGCTAATAAAACAGAGCACAGGATATTGATGCAATAATAAAATAGGGCACAGATTATTGGTAGTATATTAAAAGTGTCACAGATTATTGATACTATTTAATGGGGATAACCACACCCCTTCAATTGATGGACACACCTACAAAAGGCTGGTCACGCCCTTTCAGCAGGCCCTTGCAATTGCATTTTCCTGTGGGCCCTTTATGCCCCAGTCTGACACTGCTCCTTAGCCATATAGGTTGGCTTATCTCAGAACTACTAAATGTCCTGGGAGCCATTAACTGTACTCATACTTTGAGCTGAGAGCACCCACTGTAAATGAGGCTGGATGAGCATGTCAGCAGGCATCACTACCACTACCTCAATATTCAGGCGGACTGTGATACAAACCTTAAAATTATGAGTGTGTTGTCTGGTTTCCCTGGGTCTTGCCATGATGCCTATATCTTGCCCTGTGGCAAAATTTGTGGTGAGATGTCTGAGTGCTTGCTCGTAGGTATGTTTTACTTTGTGTAACCTCTAAGAATAACTTTATATATACCATTTACAGGATGCTGGTGTCATATTTCATGGGGAAATTTCACTATGTGGTTGTGTCTAATACTGGAAGCATGGAAGTACTACAGAATAAAGTGAACTAAAGGCTTTATTGAACACACACAGGGTAGTGCAAGGTGAAGGAGGTTTTAAGCAGGCAAATAAACAGGTAGATATTGGAGTAAAACAGATAGCTCACTGTAGGATTAAGTTAAAAAATCAGTGAGTTGCAGCCAGGGCCGTAGAGAGCCGGTCCAGGCCGGGGAAAAGAGAGGTGTGGCCTAATCACTTGAGGCCTGGCCATGCTCCCTCAGCAGTGAGCAGTCTCCCACTGCAGCCCAGCACACAACAGTGAGTGCTTGGCTGCTGGCAGCAAGATTATTTATATGTTCTTGCTTTGATGGTAATTAAATGTGTCGTCCATTTTTTAGGACTACCCACCAGCAATTTATCCATCATCCTTAAATGGGGACCTTTCATCTTGGTGGAGCAACTCTGAATAGAACATTAACACCATTAAAAGACAAGAATATACATTTGATGGGCACTTTTTGGACTTAATTTAATAACAACGATAAAAAAGGTGGCTGGATAAAAACATGCAAGCATATCTATGACTCTGTGATTGATGTCAGAGAATTGCTTGCAGTAGTCATAGTCTGGCACATTACTATACACCAGGGCAGAGTTATCCTCTAAACAAAATCCGTCACTGTGCGCTGACTTAGTTGTGCCAGGTGCATACTGACTTTTTGCTTCCTCCTTACCCTCTGCCTCCTCAGTGCCCTCTTCACCTTCCTCCACTAACTCTTGGGGACTCCTAACCTCCTCTTTTCCTTCAATAAAATCTGCATCCAACATCCTCTTCCTTGCCAGTCTACAGAAATGAACAAATAACAATCAACACTGAAAAAATCAATACACTGCAAATAAACACTGGCACACAGCACTCACACATAAAAACCTCAGGACAAAAAAAAAGACACTAAAGACTAGGATGAAAAGTAGTTTAACACAAAAATGTGCAAGACACACAAATGAACCAAGACATACAGTATAAAGCAATTATCTATTATAGAACTGGGAAGTGCTGTCCTGTGATTAATGTTTGCAGCAAAAAGCACGCAGATAGCGTGTAATCCAAAAACACGTCTTTCTGGGCTGAGACTTGTAGTTGATTAATGCTTTTTTTAGAGATGAGCGGTTTGGATTCTGTGGAATCCAAACCGCTATGAAAAATGGGAATCCGAGTCCACACAAGCCAAGGCTCGGGTGTTTCCCTCTGACTCGGATCCCACTTTTAGGTCAAATGTCATCCCGACGTCGGGAGAGTTTGTTTCTATATAAGGCGCCGCGACCGGGACTCAGCACCATTTCACTGTTCACTCGCATGCTGTGCACTGCTCTACAATGTCTCTCTGCATATGTTAAAGTGGCTGTGTCCAGAGTGGCTGTGCTGGTAAAGTGTCTGTAGGGGGCACACTGCATGCTGATGTATGCTGCGCTACTCTGCTGATAAAAGTGGCTGTAGTAGTCTGTGTCCACTCCAGACTCCAGTAGCCTGTGTCCACACCAGACTCCAGACTCACAAGTGGCTGTGCTAAGTGACTGTGTATAGGGGGACACACTGCACACTGATGTATGCTGTGCTACTCTGCTGATTAAAGTGGCTGTAGCCTGTATCCAGACTCTAGACTCACAAGTGGCTGTGCTGTTAAGTGATTGTGTATAAGGGGACACACAGCATGACATGCTGAAGTATGCTGCACTATACTCTGATTAAAGTGGTTGTTACAGAGTGTATATAAAAATCAACATATAGTATAATAATCACAAAATATAGAATATTAATTCCTTAAACAGCTAAAACCAAAATATATAAATTAGGGGTGAGCGGGTTCGGATTTCTGAAATCCGAACCCCCCCGAGCCCCCCCGATCCGAGGCCGATCCGAGTCAGGCTCGACTTTTCCCGCCTGACTCGGATCTGAAATCGAGGCAAAACGTCATCATCCCGCCTTCCGGGTCTCGCGGGTTTTGGATCCTATATAAGGTACCCGTGTCGGCGCCATTTTCTCACTCGGCTGTGGACAGTGAAGAGGGAGAGTGGGAGTTAGGGCTGGCTGGGCTGTGTAGTGTAGTGTAGTGTAGTGCAGAGTAGTGTTGTGCTGTGCTGTGCTGCGCTGTGCTGCTGTTGTCCACTACTTCAAAGTCCATAGGGGCTGGCTGTGTTGTGCTGTGCTGCTGTTGTTAATAGGGGCTGTGTCCACTACTTCAAAGTCCATAGGGGCTGGCTGGACTGTGTTGTGCAGTAAGTTCTCCATAGGGGCTGTGTCCACTCCAAAGTCCTGTGCAGTGTCCCAGTCCTAAAGGGGTGCTGTAGTGTTGTCCAGGGGGTGCTCTGTCCATCAGGGGTGCTCCCCCCCAAGTGCTAAAAAAATAATATTTTTTCTGTGTTTGTGAATTGTGTGCGCAGTAGCCGCACGTGCATCAACAAAGTAGTGCCAAGCGTGCGCCTGTGTCATAAGTAAAGGGCTGGCTGGCTTGACCATTAAAGGGTGCTGTAACCCCCAAAGTACACTCCAGTACAAACCCAAAAAAAAAATATTTTCTGTGTTTGTGAATTGTGTGCGCAGTAGCCGCACGTGCATCAACAAAGTAGTGCCAAGCGTACGCCTGTGTCATAAGTAAAGGGCCGGCTGGCTTGACAGTTAAAGGGTGATGTAAACCCCAAAGTACACTCCAAACCAAATAACAAAATATTTTTTCTGTGTTTGTGAATTGTGTGCGCAGTAGCCGCACGTGCATCAACAAAGTAGTGCCAAGTGTGCGCCTGTGTCATAAGTAAAGGGCCGGCTGGCTTGACCGTTAAAGGGTGCTGTAACCCCCAAAGTACTCTCTAAACCAAATAACAAAATATTTTCTGTGTTTGTGAATTGTGTGCGCAGTAGCCGCACGTGCATCAACAAAGTAGTGCCAAGCGTGTGCCTGTGTCATAAGTAAAGGGCCGGCTGGCTTGACCGTTAAAGGGTGCTGTAACCCCCAAAGTACACTCCAGTCCAAACCAAAAAAAAAAATATTTTCTGTGTTTGTGAATTGTGTGCGCAGTAGCCGCACGTGCATCAACAAAGTAGTGCCAAGCGTGCGCCTGTGTCATAAGTAAAGGGCCGGCTGGCTTGACAGTTAAAGGGTGATGTAAACCCCAAAGTACACTCCAAACCAAATAACAAAATATTTTTTCTGTGTTTGTGAATTGTGTGCGCAGTAGCCGCACGTGCATCAACAAAGTAGTGCCAAGCGTGCGCCTGTGTCATAAGTAAAGGGCCGGCTGGCTTGACCGTTAAAGGGTGCTGTAACCCCCAAAGTACTCTCTAAACCAAATAACAAAATATTTTCTGTGTTTGTGAATTGTGTGCGCAGTAGCCGCACGTGCATCAACAAAGTAGTGCCAAGCGTGTGCCTGTGTCATAAGTAAAGGGCCGGCTGGCTTGACCGTTAAAGGGTGCTGTAACCCCCAAAGTACACTCCAGTCCAAACCAAAAAAAAAATATTTTCTGTGTTTGTGAATTGTGTGCGCAGTAGCCGCACGTGCATCAACAAAGTAGTGCCAAGCGTGCGCCTGTGTCATAAGTAAAGGGCCGGCTGGCTTGACAGTTAAAGGGTGATGTAAACCCCAAAGTACACTCTAAACCAAATAACAAAATATTTTTTCTGTGTTTGTGAATTGTGTGCGCAGTAGCCGCACGTGCATCAACAAAGTAGTGCCAAGCGTGCGCCTGTGTCATAAGTAAAGGGCCGGCTGGCTTGACCGTTAAAGGGTGCTGTAACCCCCAAAGTACACTACAAACCAACTAACAAAATATTTTTTCTGTGTTTGTGAATTGTGTGCGCAGTAGCCGCACGTGCATCAACAAAGTAGTGCCAAGCGTGCGCCTGTGTCATAAGTAAAGGGCCGGCTGGCTTGACCGCTAAAGGGTGCTGTAACCCCCAAAGTACACTCCAAACAAACAAAAAAAAAATTTCTGTGTTTGTGAATTGTGTGCGCAGTAGCCGCACGTGCATCAACAAAGTAGTGCCAAGCGTGCGCCTGTGTCATAAGTAAAGGGCTGGCTGGCTTGACCGTTAAAGGGTGCTGTAACCCCCAAAGTACACTCCAAACCAAAAAAATATATATTTTCTGTGTTTGTGAATTGTGTGCGCAGTAGCCGCACGTGCATCAACAAAGTAGTGCCAAGCGTGCACCTGTGTCATAAGTAAAGGGCCGGCTGGCTTGACCATTAAAGGGTGCTGTAACCCCCAAAGTACACTCCAGTCCAAACCAAAAAAAAAAATATTTTCTCTGTTTGTGAATTGTGTGCGCAGTAGCCGCACGTGCATCAACAAAGTAGTGCCAAGCGTGCGCCTGTGTCATAAGTAAAGGGCCGGCTGGCTTGACTGTTAAAGGGTGCTGAAACCCCCAAAGTACACTCCAAACCACAAAAATATATATTTTCTGTGTTTCTTGAATTGTGTGCGCAGTAGCCGCACGTGCATCTACAAAGTAGTGCCAAGCGTGCGCCTGTGTCATAAGTAAAGGGCCGGCTGGCTTGACCGTTAAAGGGTGCTGTAACCCCCAAAGTACACTCCAAACCAACTAACAAAATATTTTTTCTGTGTTTGTGAATTGTGTGCGCAGTAGCCGCACGTGCATCAACAAAGTAGTGCCAAGCGTGCGCCTGTGTCATAAGTAAAGAGCCAGCTGGCTTGACCATTAAAGGGTGCTGTAACCCCTAAAGTACACTCCAAACCAAAAAGAAAAATATTTTCTGTGTTTGTGAATTTTGTGCGCAGTAGCCGCACGTGCATCAACAATGTAGTGCAAAGCGTGCGCCTGTGTCATAAGTAAAGGGCCGGCTGGCTTGACCGGTAAAGAGTGCTGAAACCCCCAAAGTACACTCCAAACCAAAAAAATAAATATTTTCTGTGTTTGTGAATTCTGTGCGCAGTAGCCGCACGTGCATCAACAAATTAGTGCCAAGCGTGCGCCTGTGTCATAAGTAAAGGGCCGGCTGGCTTGACAGTTAAAGGGTGATGTAAACCCCAAAGTACACTCTAAACCAAATAACAAAATATTTTTTCTGTGTTTGTGAATTGTGTGCGCAGTAGCCGCACGTGCATCAACAAAGTAGTGCCAAGCGTGCGCCTGTGTCATAAGTAAAGGGCCGGCTGGCTTGACCGTTAAAGGGTGCTGTAACCCCCAAAGTACACTACAAACCAACTAACAAAATATTTTTTCTGTGTTTGTGAATTGTGTGCGCAGTAGCCGCACGTGCATCAACAAAGTAGTGCCAAGCGTGCGCCTGTGTCATAAGTAAAGGGCCGGCTGGCTTGACCGCTAAAGGGTGCTGTAACCCCCAAAGTACACTCCAAACAAAAAAAAAAAAATTTCTGTGTTTGTGAATTGTGTGCGCAGTAGCCGCACGTGCATCAACAAAGTAGTGCCAAGCGTGCGCCTGTGTCATAAGTAAAGGGCTGGCTGGCTTGACCGTTAAAGGGTGCTGTAACCCCCAAAGTACACTCCAAACCAAAAAAATATATATTTTCTGTGTTTGTGAATTGTGTGCGCAGTAGCCGCACGTGCATCAACAAAGTAGTGCCAAGCGTGCACCTGTGTCATAAGTAAAGGGCCGGCTGGCTTGACCATTAAAGGGTGCTGTAACCCCCAAAGTACACTCCAGTCCAAACCAAAAAAAAAAATATTTTCTCTGTTTGTGAATTGTGTGCGCAGTAGCCGCACGTGCATCAACAAAGTAGTGCCAAGCGTGCGCCTGTGTCATAAGTAAAGGGCCGGCTGGCTTGACTGTTAAAGGGTGCTGAAACCCCCAAAGTACACTCCAAACCACAAAAATATATATTTTCTGTGTTTCTTGAATTGTGTGCGCAGTAGCCGCACGTGCATCTACAAAGTAGTGCCAAGCGTGCGCCTGTGTCATAAGTAAAGGGCCGGCTGGCTTGACCGTTAAAGGGTGCTGTAACCCCCAAAGTACACTCCAAACCAACTAACAAAATATTTTTTCTGTGTTTGTGAATTGTGTGCGCAGTAGCCGCACGTGCATCAACAAAGTAGTGCCAAGCGTGCGCCTGTGTCATAAGTAAAGAGCCAGCTGGCTTGACCATTAAAGGGTGCTGTAACCCCTAAAGTACACTCCAAACCAAAAAGAAAAATATTTTCTGTGTTTGTGAATTTTGTGCGCAGTAGCCGCACGTGCATCAACAATGTAGTGCCAAGCGTGCGCCTGTGTCATAAGTAAAGGGCCGGCTGGCTTGACCGGTAAAGGGTGCTGAAACCCCCAAAGTACACTCCAAACCAAAAAAATAAATATTTTCTGTGTTTGTGAATTCTGTGCGCAGTAGCCGCACGTGCATCAACAAATTAGTGCCAAGCGTGCGCCTGTGTCATAAGTAAAGGGCCGGCTGGCTTGACCGTTAAAGGGTGCTGTAACCCCCAAAGTACACTCCAGTCCCAACCAAAAAAAAAAATATTTTCTGTGTTTGTGAATTGTGTGCGCAGTAGCCGCACGTGCATCAACAAAGTAGTGCCAAGCGTGCGCCTGTGTCATAAGCAAAGGGATGGCTGGCTTGACCGTTAAAGGGTGCTGTAACCCCCAAAGTACACTCCAAACCAAAAAAATATATATTTTCTGTGTTTGTGAATTGTGTGCGCAGTAGCCGCACGTGCATCAACAAATTAGTGCCAAGCGTGCGCCTGTGTCATAAGTAAAGGGCCGGCTGGCTTGACCGTTAAAGGGTGCTGTAACCCCCAAAGTACACTCCAAACCAAATAACAAAATATTTTTTCTATGTTTGTGAATTGTGTGCGCAGTAGCCGCACGTGCATCAACAAAGTAGTGCCAAGCGTGCGCCTGTGTCATAAGTAAAGGGCCAGCTGGCTTGACCGTTAAAGGGTGCTGTAACCCCCAAAGTACACTCGAAACCAAATAAAAAAATATTTTCTGTGTTTGTGAATTGTGTGCGCAGTAGCCGCACGTGCATCAACAAAGTAGTGCCAAGCGTGCGCCTGTGTCCCATAAGTAAAGAGCCAGCTGGCTCATTTCTTAAAGGGTGCTGTAACCCACAAAGTGCACTACTCTCCAGCAAAAATAAAAAAATATTTTCTGTGTTTAGCCGCACGTATATATCAAATCGATATAACATAAATGGAGGACCAAACTTTCTCCGATAAAAATAAAATAGAGAAAGATCAAGAACCACTTCCTCCTAGTGCTGAAGCTGCTGCCACTAGTCATGACATAGACGATAACATGCCATCAACGTCTTCTGCCAAGGCCGATGCCCAATGTCATAGTAGAGGGCACATACAATCCCAAATGACAAAGTTCAGGAAAATGACCTTGAAAAAAACATTTAAATCAGCTGAAGAGAAACGTAAACTTGCCAATATGCCATTTACGACACGGAGTGGCAAGGAACGGCTAAGGTCGATCCCTAGTATGTTCATGACTAGTGGTTCAGCTTCACATGACGATGGAAGCCCTCCTCCCACTAAAAAAATCAAAAGAGTTAAGCTGGCAAAAGCACAGTGAAGAACTGTGCTTTCTAAGAAGATATCACAAATCCCCAAGGAGAGTCCAAGTGTGGTGGTGGTTGCGATGTCTGACCTTCCCAGCACTGGATGGGAAGAGGTGGCTCTTTCCACCATTTGCATGCCCCCTGCAAGTGCTGAAAGGAGCACCCACAGTCCACTTGCTGATATGCAAATTGAAGATGTCACTGTTGAAGTACAACAGGATGAGGATACTGGTGTAGCTGGCGCTGAGGAGGAAGTTGGTGAGGAGGATTCTGATGGTGATGTGGTTTGTTTAAATCAGGCTCCGGGGGAGACAGTTGTTGTCCGTGGGATGAAAAAGCCCATCACGGTCATGCCTGGGCAGAAGACCAAACATTCCACCTCTTTGGTCTGGCAATATTTCTATCCAAATCCGGACAACAACTGTCTTGCCATATGTACCATATGTAAAGGTGAAATAAGTAGGGGTAGGGACGTCAACCACCTAGGAACATCCTCCCTTATACGGCACCTGCAGCGCGTTCATAAAAAGTTACTGTCAAGTTCAGAAACTTTGGCTAAGACCGTAAGCAGTCCAGGGACACCAAAATCCCATTGTCCTGTTGTATCCAAGCGCCTGCAAACCACACCGTCAACTCCCTCCTCGTCAATTTCCTCCTTAGTCAGGATCGGATGTAGTCCTGCAGGCCATGTCACTGGCATGACTGACTCTCCTATCTGGGATTCCTCCGGAGGATCCTGCATTGCTACGCCTACTGCTGCCGCTGCTGCTGTTGCTGCTGCTGGGAGTCGTTCATCATCCCAGAGAGGAAGTAGGAACACCACTACTTTTACTAAACAATTGACCCTCCAACAGTCCTTAGCGAGGAGGATGAAGTACGACAGCATCCTGAAGCAAAACGTATAACTGAGGCCTTGACTGCTATGTTGGTGTTAGACGTGCGCCCGGTATCCGCCATTAGTGCAGTGGGATTTAGACAATTGATGGAGGTAGTGTGTCCCCGGTTCCAAATCCCATCTAGATTCCACTTCACTAGGCAGGCGATACCGAGACTGTACAGAAACGTCAGAAAAAGTGTCCTCAGTGTCCTGAAAAATGCCGTTGTACCCAATGTCAACTTAACCACGGACATGTGGACAAGTGGAACAGGGCAGACTAAGTACTATATGACTGTGACAGCCCACTGGGTAGATGTATCACCTTACGCAGCAACAGCAGCAGCGTCACCAATAGCAGCATCTCAGAAACGCCAGCTCGTTCCAAGGCAGGCTACGCTGTGTATCACCGGTTTCAGTAAGAGGCACACCGCCGACAACCTCTTAGAGAAACTGAGGGAAATCATCGCCCAGTGGCTTACCCCACTTAGACTCTCCTGGGGATTTGTGATATCTGACAACGCCACCAATATTGTGCGGGCATTACATCTGGGCAAATTCCAGCATTTCCCATGTTTTGCTCACACAATAAACTTGGTGGTGCAGAAATTTCTGAAAAGCGACAGGGGCGTGCAGGAGACGCTTTGGGTGGCCCAAAAAATTTCTGGCCACTTTCGCCATTCAGCGACTGCGTGCCGAAGACTGGAGCACCAGCAAACACTCTTAAACCTGCGCCGCCATCACCTGAAGCAAGAGGTTGTGGAGGAGCAGCAAAAGGCCATACAAGCCTATACATCCACCTATGACATAGGCAAAGGAGGGGGTATGCACCTGACTCAAGCGCAGTGGAGAATGATTTCTGTGTTGTGCAAGGTTCTCCAGCCCTTCGAACTTGCCACACGTGAAGTCAGTTGAGACACTGCCAGCTTGAATCAGGTCATTCCCCTCATCAGGCTTTTGCAGAAGCAGCTGGAGAAAGTGAAGGAGGAGCTAAGACGGAGCGATTCCGCTCGGCATGTGGGACTTGTGGATGAAGCCCTTCATTCGCTTTGCCAGGATTCCAGGGTGGTCAATCTGTTGAAATCAGACCACTACATTTTGGCCACCGTGCTCGATCCTAGGTTTAAAGCCTATGTGATGTCTCTCTTTCCGGCCGACACAAACCTGCAGAGGTGCAAAGACCTGCTGGTGAACACACTGTCAGCTGAAGCAGAACGTGACACGTCAACAGCTCCTTCTTCATTTTCTCCCGCAACTGGGGCTGCCAGGAAAAAACTTAGGTATCCTAAGCAACCCGCTGGCGGTGATGCAGGGCAGGCAGTACCAAGTTTGGACATCTGGTCCGGACTGAAGGACCTGGCAACAATTTCTGACATGTCTACTGTCACTGCATATGATACTGTCACCATTGACAGAATGGTGGAGGATTACATCGGTGACAGCATCCAAGTAGCCATGTCAGACAGTCCATACCTGTACTGGCAGGAAAAAGAGGCAATTTGGAGGCCCCTGTACAAACTGGCTCTATTTTACCTGAGTTGCCCCCCCCCCTCCAGTGTGTACTCCGAAAGAGTGTTTAGTGCAGCCGGGAACCTTGTCAGCGAAAGGCGTAGGAGGTTGCTTCCACAGAATGTGGAGAAGATGATGTTCATCAAAATGAATTATCAGCTCTTCCAGGGAGACCAGCCTCCAGAACGTACAGAGGGACCTGTGGTGGTGGATTCCAGTGGGGACGAGTTAATACTCTGTGAGGATGAGGATGTACACACTGAAGAGGGTGAGGAATCGGTGGATGAGGAGGATGAGGATGACATCTTGCCTCCGTAGAGCCAGTTTGTGCAGGGACAGATTAATTGCCAGCTTGTTTTGTGGGGGCCCAAACGAACCAATCATTTCAGCCACAGTTGTGTGGCAGACCCAGGCGCTGAAATGATTGGTTTGATAAAGTGTGCATGTCCTGTTTATACAACATAAGGGTGGGTGGGAGGGCCCAAGGACAATTCCATCTTGCACCTCTTTTTTTTTCTTTGCATTATGTACAGTTTGGGGCCTAGTTTTTCAAACTGCCATCCTGTCTGCCACTGCAGTATCACGCCTAGATGGGTCACGTGTTTGTGCCGCCCACTTGTGTCGCTTAGCATAGTCATCCAGCTACCTCGGTGCAACCTTTTGGACATAAAAACATTATTGTGAGGTGTGAGGTGTTCAGAATAGACTGGAAATGAGTGGAAATTAAGGTTATTAAGGTTAATAATAGCATAGGAGCAGAAAAACCTACAAATTCTGTGATTTTAGCTGTTTTTATGCTTTTTTTCAAAAAAATACAGATCCAAAACACAAAACCCAGAACCCAAAACACGGAAGGGTGGTTTTGGCAAAACCAATCCAGATCCAAAACACGAAGAAAGATCCAGATCCAAAACCAAAACACAAAACATGAAAAGTGGCCGGTGCACACCCCTAATATAAATGAAATGTGATAATTTTCCCAGAGCTTAGAAGTTGACACAGAACTGGTCAATGGCGGGCTGGGCCGGGGGGCAGGGTGCCATGTGCCCCCCGGGCCGCAGCATCATGCGGGCCGTGGGCCGGTGCAGTCTGTGTCACTGTGACACAGACTGCACCGTGTGTGTAGCGCTGACCGGACGGAGTTCGGCAGCTGTGTGTTTGATCAGCAGCCAATGAGAGTCTGTCAGACTCTCATTAGCTGCTGCTGCGCCAACTGCAGGAGCCGCTCCATCTTCCAGCTCCCGCAGTGGGCAATGGGAGAGATGTCATGATGTCATGACGTCTCTCCCATAATGCAGAGCAGCCCGGCCCGGGAGGACAGACTCAGGTAAGTGGTTTTTTTTATTTTGTTTTTTATATTACATGTGTCTACTGGGGGGGTGTCTGGCACTAATGGGGGCACTACAAATGGGGGACTACTACTACTACTGGGGGCACTACAAGGGGGAGGGTACTACTACTGGGGACTACTACTACTGGGGGCACTATAAGGGGACTACTACTACTACAAGGGGGGTGGGGGACTACTACTACTGGGGACTACTACTACTGGGGACACTACAAGGGGGGACTACTACTATTGGGGACACTACAAGGGGGGTGGGGCACTACAAGGGGGGTGGGGGACTACTACTACTGGGGACTACTACTACTGGGGACACTACAATGGGGGGGACTACTACTACTGGGGACACTACAAGGGGGGACTACTACTACTGGGGACACTACAAGGGGGGGACTACTACCGGGGGCACTACAGGGGGGGACTACTACTACTGGGGGCACTACAAGGGGGGACTACTACTAATGGGGGCACTGCAAATGGGGGGACTACTACTACTGGGGGCACTACAAAGGGGGGGACTACTACTACTGGGGGCACTACAAGGGGGGGACTACTACTGGGGGCACTACTGGAGGCCTGCATAAGGGTGTTCTCTCCTGTGGCACACGGGGGCACTACATATGGGCACTATGACAGGGGCTGCCCTAATCTTTATTTTTACCTTACATTAATCCCATATGGACCCGCCTCCTCCCTGGAACACTGGAGGGGGGGGCGCCGTAGCACGCATATTCTTCGGACACACACGCTACTCCTCTGCCAGGGCCACCTGCATGCATTTGCCCCCCAGGCTAAAAGTTGCCAGCCAGCCCCAGGAACTGGTTATTAAAGCATATCAATAGAGGTAACAGAAACCAGCTCACAATACAATCTAATTAACATTTGTTTACCCTAGCTAGGAGCTTTAGCAATTCACACATATAGACGACTTCCTCCCTGAGACCCTACACAATAAGATTTGAAATGTCCTTTTATGGGCAAGATCCCACAGGTGAGGGAGGCTGGGAAAATCAAAACACACAGCTGACTCACTGTTGGGACAGGATTGAAATACCCCTCTTCATTGGCGCCCGAACCGGTCTGCTTTTAAAATTATGGAAATCATCATTAGCGCCTCGAACAGGTCTGTTTATAATTGTGGTTACTTATCATTGCTGCTATTTACAATTTTAATTCCCACAATTAAAAAAGCAGAGAGTACCCACATTTTTTTGTGTTAGGTTTGTTTTTTTTTTGTTTGTACACAGGATGCCACTTGTAGAATGGCAATCCAGCGATATCTGATTTAATTATAATCCTCACAGTATGTTTGTTTTCATTTTTGAATGGTTGCACAAGATATGTAACAATTTCTCTTTCCAACAAGGGTATTTTGCAGAATTGCAAGGCCTGAAGTTACACTGAACAGCAGGCTCTAAGCTATGGTCACTCCTGGTTATTCAAGGTACCCTGTATTAACCCTTTCTGTGCTGCATATATCATATCTGCAATAACACACTACAAAAAAATAAACACACTTACACTTGGTACAATAGATCTCTTTACAACATCATGGCTGCATTACCATGAGGCTCCACCATCCCCCATTCATAGCAACACAAAAGCACAAAACTCACACATGCAAATATATACACAAATAATTGTTTTCCCGGATAGATTGCAATCCACAATTTATTTATAGATATTAATCTGCCGGAAGTGCAGGAAGACATTTATATCCCTTAAAATATACATACAGTATATCATACATCCCCCACCATACACACACGCATGTACACTTCTCACACATACATTCATGGTATATCAATCCATTTATTTCTGTTTAATTCACCCTGCAGCATATCTACAGTGAAACTTGTGCATTAAAGGTCACACATTACACATTGGCACATGTACAGTGCATGTTTTAAAGTACTGGAGAATTCATAATTAATTGCAGCAAACACAAATAATTTTTGATAAAATATGAATGTTTCATGTATTTTAAGCAAATTAATGTAAATTGGAAATTCATCTTAGTGATGGTAAAAGTATTTTACCTATTGTACTGCAATGTATTGCAGGATTGTTACAAGGTGGTGTGTTCTGAGAATGTCACAAACATTACAATTGGCAAATTTTATGATGTTTGGTAGAATAATCTTGATTTATACAGGAGCTAGAATTCAGCACCAATGTGAATTATGATTTGCATTTATTACCCTCTGTTGTTCTCAATGTCTGATTGTGAACAAAAGGGGGTGTATACACACAATCTCGTAAAACAGGTAGCTGTGTAATATGGCATTACTGAACAAATACATGGCAGCATAACAGAAGTTTGTGCTGTACACATGATTTCTGTGTGGAGTTTGTATGAACTTCTGAAAAATCCTTGCAATACAGCAGTATATAGATTTATTTCAGGTTAAGAAATCCACTTCTGAGTAAGTTATAACATGTGGTATGTTATACTGTATTATCTGTGACATTGTTTAAGATAATCAGGGACTTGATGTGTTTTGTCAAGGAATATAAGGGCGGTTATAGGCTCTGTGAAAGCTTGCATGTTTAGCTCACATGAAGCTTTGGTCGCTATACATGCATAGAGCATAAGCGATGATGACCCGGTGTCCGGTGGTACAGGACAGGATACATAAGAATACTGTATGGAAAGGTTAGCAAGGTTCAAAGAGATATAAGATGCTTATGAATATCTGAGATGTCACGGATATTTTTGACGTGACCCATAATAGCGGTAAAGTAATTTTGTTTTAAGTAAGTCATTCTGTTGTTTTAATTCTAACCATTACATCCTACAGAAGCATGTCTTTAATAGTTGTCTGAGCAGGTACTGCATTTTGGCGACGCGGTAAGAATTTTGAGCGCGCGCACTGAGAAACTGTGAATGGCGTGAATTAGCTACTCTCGCTGGGTGATCTCAGATCTGTAAGATAAATTCTCCAATCTTGTAAGGATTGAGGACTTCATTTCCACCAATACGGACAGGAAAAAGTAATACACCAGCAGTGTCAGACTGGAACAATGGGGATCACCGGAGGTTTTCTGTACCCCTATGGCCCAGTCTGACCTTGTATACTAGTCATAACTCAGATAGATATGGATTTCTGTAAATAGATTAAGGAACTCGCAAAGGGCGGTATATGTGTTTAACCCATTTATTCAGTTCTGCAACAGATATATATAGGTGACACTGGTGTGAAGCTTAGAATCTGGTGATGTATTGCTAAGCAGGGTATGATTAATTGGATCATATAGCAGGTTTGCAATGAGTCCTGTCATAATTGTTTGATATAGTACTGGTAAGCAGAATGGTTGAAAAAGACTAAATCGCAGGTCGGCGAAGTCTGTAATAAAGGTAAAAATGGATAATTTAAGATGCCACGGATGTTAGGATGTCTAAATAATTGTTTTACTTTAGGTATATGACTGCAGGAAACATGATTTTTAGACAGCGATATACGTAACATTATAAATATTGATGAACAATGTGATATGCGTAATACTCAGAACGTTAGACATGGGATATTCTTTAGAAGTAGGGATATCATATAAAAAGTAGGAATAAGGAAATCTAGATTTGTCGTTACTGCAGTTTATAAGGAGACGTCTTTATGATACTGATTACAGGCGATAACAGATTTAACTTTTATGCTTATAGCAATATTTATGGTATATGCAATTGTTCTTAAGACTATATATGGTATAATATGGGTTATAAACAGACAGGTGGTATAAAATCCTGCTTATTTTAAATCCCAGGTGTATACAGGTAAAGTATAATGGTATAAATATGTATATTGGAGTAAAGGATTCAAAAATCCCCTAGTGTTAATAAGTAAGTATTACAACAGCTGGCCAAATTCATAGGAATTGGAAGATGGGTGGACAAGGTCTTTTTTGTAGGATCTTGTAAATATTAATAGCTTAAAATACTGTGTATTTCTCATGAAGTGACTTATGTGGTAAATGCCATCGGAACTGTTGTAAGTGGCAATAGGTCATAAGGAATAGTGTTTATAGATCCCAAGTGATAGTTAGTAACAGGCACAAACGTGATATTGTTGTGTTCATAAATCCCTGTAAAATCTAGTTAAATTGAGGTGTAGGTATTATGGATAACCCAGTGGTGGAGGTTTCATTCACCAGAACAGGGGGATTGACATAGATCATAAAAATATGCATATGATCATACTGTTTTAAATTGTTGCAGTGACAATAACTCAGCAGAATGTATGTTTTTTTTCCCCAAAACACCTGTTGTAATTTTGATGTTTTACCTCTTGTGACCAATAGAGACACTCACAGGTCCTAGGAGGGGGAGGAGTAGAAGGGGAAATACACATCCATTTCCCAGCAGAGGTGGTAATGCCTGGAATTACTAAGTTTTTTAATGAAAAAAATTACATTTAAGGTTGTTTTAAAATGGTCTTTTATTTAAACAGGTTCCACAGGATGATTTTCTGTTAATAATAAATTAATTGGGTATATCTATTAACAGTTTGTATGTTTGGAATAGATAAGATTTAGTTACATATTTACATGTCTGTATTATGTAATCTAACATTTCTTTCTATTTTCTCGGAAAATCGGAATGCAAGGTAAAGTAGATCAAATGGCCCAAGACTTCCCTAATTCTCCTCAACAATTAATACACAGATTATTGTCAGGAGAAAAGGGGGGTGTTATATGGGTATTTGAAGGTTGGAAATTTAGAATTTCCCAGATCAGGGATATTTTTTTGGAGGTTTTCATAGAAAATTAGAAAAACAAAGGCATTGTAGGATCTTGAATGCCACCTAGTGGAGAAAACGATGTAAAGTTGAGTCTGTAACACTCGTCAATGTTAATGATATGTGATTTTTGAAAACTCCAATATGGAGCAGACAAAATTCTAAATTATCACAGTGGGTGGGGAGGGACCGCTAAGGCACAGAGAATCTGTTTTTCGTCTATGTAGGCAAATCAAGTCAACAACAGGATATCTGAAGACTGCAGACAGATCGGATGGAAGACAAGATTTGGTAGAAAAGATGGAGACATTCAAAAGTACTGATCTCTCAATTTCTTATTTAGATGCTGACAAGGCC
This sequence comes from Taudactylus pleione, assembly GCA_031769625.1. NCBI lineage: Eukaryota > Metazoa > Chordata > Amphibia > Anura > Myobatrachidae > Taudactylus > Taudactylus pleione. The sequence goes on from JAUIMM010000614.1 coordinate 2,903,940, forward strand.
CAGCTGCAGACAGACGATACTCCTGGCAGATGACTACATGAACCCCAAGAGGATCAGATGGAACAGATCGGAAGGACCAAAGCAGATGTCCAAGATGATAACACTCCAGAAGTGATCCCTCATCCCATGTGGCGAAGCTGACAACTATAGACTTTTGATCCCAAATGTTAATAAAAATTAGGAAAGGGTTTGGTTCACATATGAAATATTTTTTATCCTTACATACACTCAAACAAGGTTTTTTCCATCTACATATGCGAAGCAGGAGAGGACCGTTACCTCTTCGCCCTTTAATTACCTTTTATTTTGAACTGTGAAAATTACATTGTTATGATTCTCTCCAAACTGAATTCTCTCTCTTCTCACCACCTGTATGATCAACGAACATACACATAACACATACACTAAAATAGTTATAATACACAAGCTTATGTCAGTTCAACTGTCAGATGTCATTGAACTCTCAACTGGGGGAAATGTTACAGTGTGTATATAAAAATCAACATACAGTATAATAATCACAAAATATAGAATATTAATTCCTTAAATAGCTAAAACCAAAATATATAAATGAAATGTGATAATTTTCCCAGAGCTTAAAAGTTTACACAGAACTGGTTATTCCAGCATATCAATAGAAGTAACAGAAACCAGCTCACAATACAATCTAATTAATATTTGTTTACCATAGCTAGGAGCTTTAGCAATTCAACCATATAGACGACTTCCTGCCTGAGACCCTGCACAATAAGATTTGAAATGTCCTTTTATGGGCAAGATCCCACAGGTGAGGGAGGCTGGGAAAATCAAAACACACAGCTGACTCACTGTTGGGACAGGATTGAAACACCCCCTTTTTGAACACATCTATCAGGTAATAGGATTCTCACAGAGACACAGGAAGGGTCTCTCACAGATGCAGGCACACACACTTGGAGAAACACACATTCTGGCAAGGACACACCAGGGAGACACAGGCAGAGCAGACTCCCCCCCAGAAGGCCAGAATGCAACTTCATTCCTCAGGAGACCTGGAGATAGCTACTCATAATGGCTAAGTAAACTGTACATTAGATAGCCTATATGGGTATCTATAACTAGTTTGTATTAATCTGTTTATAGCTTATATAGATAGTTTGTAGTGATTTATGTAGTAATCAATCTGTAGTAGACTATATGTGTAACACATTTGATTTGTAGTTTTGGAAAAGGCTGAGTTAACATTCAATAGTGAAGTGAATTACTAATAGCAAGCTATATGGGTGACTCTGTAATGTAGAATATGTAGCAATGCTTACAGTGGATGATTTGGTGTAGTCTTTGGCCCTGATTCAGACCCACTCGCGAGCGGCTGTCCGCTCGCAAGTGGGTCGATGTTCTGCACTGAGCATGCGCACGACGGAGGGAGCTCCGTCGTGCGCATGCGCCAGACGCGACGAGCGAAGGAAAGTCCTTCACTCGTTGTGTCTGATCAAAGGGGGCGTGCTGTCGATGTTGATTGACAGCACGCCCCCTTTGGTGGGCGTGCCGGGGGCGTGCCTCCCTGATGGGGGCGTTCCCACGGGAACGCCTCCCATCAGAAGCCGGCCCACTGACATCACTAGTGATGTCAGTGGGAGTGATTTTGGCTCTGATAGAGCCAAAATCACTCCGGAGCTTGCGGTTGAAAACCTCAACCGCAGGCTCCGGCTCGCAGTTTCGATGGTCGCGATGGTCACGACCATCGCGGCCATCAAACTGCACGCTCATATAGGCTGTGGGTGGTGACCCACAGCTATACGAGCGTCCAGGAGGACGCTCCATTTTTATGGAGGGCGGCCCTCATTCAGAGCGTGCGCTCTGCTCAGAGCGTACGGCTCTGAATGAGGGCCTTTGTCTATTCACATGTGTTTAATGGAGACTGTAGTTCGTTCATACGATCCACCATGTGCTTTAACAATAGCACTGTCTGAGAGAGATAGGTTTAGTGTGTGTTGAATTCTTGTGGTCTGACTGTATCATTGTGTAGCTAAGATTAATATGGAAATTGGGTAAAATATTGCAATCTGTAGATATATAATTGTTTGATATCAGCTGGTGATGAAGGAACCCGTAACTCGTTAGTGGTCAATTACATTGTAATAAGTTTATAAGTAATGTACACTGTTTAGTAGTTTATACTTTGTGAAACATTATATAATGGAATCAGGTTGAATTCAGCTAGTGGTTGTGGTTCCATGGGAGTTGCAGATTGCTAGCCATATTGTGATAGTATAGTGAAGTTATGTATTATCATAGTTTGGGGATTTAAAGATGGCTACCTCCATGTGGTGTGAACAAAGGAAATTCCATGTGCTCCACGTTTCCCCATTGAATCATGTGCTTGATTCAATGGAAGTTGTGAATTACTAGTCTTGTGATCATAGTTATAATTCTACAGAGTTTTGGTGTTGTATAGTTCAAATAGGTTGTTATAGATATTATAATTATGATCATTAATGGATAGATGATTTACAGAAGTTACAACACTATGCAAGTTTTCTTACTTTCAAAATGGAGTTTGCCTAGTGATCATGAGGCTTGCAAACAAAGGAAGGACATGTTTTTTGGCTCTACCCCCTCCCCATGGTCTAGTGGGTACTGGATGAGGTCTGTTGTAGGATGGTATTGTTGTATATTGGAATCAGCTTGTGTTGTACATGTTGGAATATTAAATCGTGCAGTGCTTGCCTGATGTGTTGGCATATGATATTCAGCTTGTATATTTAATTAACTATGGCATTATGGGAGATTTCAATGAGGGTTTTTCTGACATTCAAAATGGAGTTTGTGTTCAGAGACCATGCGGTTTGAACAATAGGACATGTGCCCCTACAACCTCCACACATAATCTCACACAGCAGCCATTTTCTCTCTCTCTGTCTCTCTCATCTTTATATCGTCTATATTGTACTTTAACAAGCATTGATTTTATGAAGATTGATTTGATGAATATAAAAAACATTTTACTTATAACATTTTGTGTGCATCATTATCTTTATGAAAGGAAATTATCCAAATGATTTAAAAGGTATATAATTCTGGTTAACACTTTGCGAAGTTCATATATTTATGTTACTTATAACCTGATAGTTATTATATGAAAAATAGAAAAATTTGCTTCAGATATATTGGGATTAAACGAGCTGGCAATGGCCTGTGTGCACAAAAAGAAAGAAGGAAAAACACCCCTCATCAGTGGTTGTGTCCAGACTCACAAGTGGATGTGTGTACAAGGCATGCTGATGTATGCTGTGCTGTACTCATGTCCATCTGCTCCAGTGAAAAAAGAGAAAAACAGGTTTTTTTTTAAATATTATTTTAATGTGCTGTGTCCCACTGTGAACTGTATACAAGCACTTTGACTCCTTGGGCCATAGCCCTCTATATATACTGTATACAAGCACTGTGACTCCTTGGGCTATAGCTCTCTGTGTATACAGGCAATGCGACTCCTTGGGCCGTAGCCCTTTGTGTATACTGTATACAAGCAACGTGACTCCTTGGGCCATAGCCCTCTGTTTATACAAGCACTGTGACTCCTTGGGCCATAGCCCTCTCTGTATACAAGCACTGTGACTCATTGGGCTGTACCCCTCTGTGTATATGTGGAAAGCTGTTCTGGGATCAAGTAGCTGATCCCAGCAACGGTGGAGGAACAGGGGCCAGTGAGGATGTGTACTCCGTGGGACACATCCATAGCCGGCACTTGGACAGTGAGATTGTCCCCAGCATCGGCAGTGCAGATGCGGCAGGTACCTTGTGAAGGGACCACCTGGTCCCTTCCATAAGCATCGGTGGTAAAATGGCGGTGGGTGAAGATTGGTTCTGGGCATGAGCTAACCAGAGCTCGCCACCTGGAAGCCTTAAAGTGGCTTCGGGTCCAAGAGGTGTTTGGCTCTGGCCACGAGTCAATCACTGCTCATGGTCAGCAGCCAATAGGAGGTAGACGCGATGAGCCAATCGCGGCTCACAGCGTCATAGCCCCACCCACTTGCTGCATCTTAAATTAGTTGCTGCTGAGCGTGAAAAGTCAGTCCAGCTCTGGAGGGGAAGGAGAGAAGACCGCCCAAAGAAGAAGAGAGGAGCATCATGGCAACAGTTGCGGTTGTCGCTGAAGAGGTTAGAAGATGCTGTGATCAAGAAAGAAGATAAATGACACCAGCTGGAAGAAGCAAAGAAGAGGCGGCGCTGACACCAGCTGGAAGAAGCAAAGAAGAGGCGGCGCCAATGGCCAGGACAGGCCAGCAGCAGAAGAATGCGGCTGAGGACCGGAGAGGACTGTGGAGGTAGAATGTAAAAGAGCTAACGAAACTCCCCCCACAGCCTCTTCTAACATACCAGTTGGCCCTCTGTGTGGCCTACCATGTTCATTAACCCCTTCCTAGACCACCAGGTGTCGGGCACTAGGCCCTTGGCTTAAATTCAGGCAATAGCCCTGTGGGCGTATAGGCTGGCACAAGGCATAGGGGGGCATTAGGCCCAATAAAAAGTATTTGCCCACCCCAAATAGGTGTGAGTGCCACTAATAGGTGGGTCACATGAAATATATAAAGTGGCATGGGTATTAGGCCCATGTATCTAAGTAAGCGGCTCAGTTAGGCATTCCCATAGGCTTGAACCCTGTATAAAGTGGCCTGGGGCATTAGGCCCAGTCCACTACCTGAGACCACCATTAGGCAGGCCCATAGGCCTGTGCCACTATTTTGAAAAGGGACTAAGGGTATTAGGCCCAAGTCTCTCCTGTGCCCTGCAGTAGGCAGGCATAATGCCTGAGCTACTGGCACTGAGTTTATTGATTGGGTCTGGGCAATAGGCCCAGATCACTGGGATATAAGTAGGTAGTTGCTGCATAAATGTGCAAGAGAGGTGTGATTTGCTGTACAGCACTCACCCTCCAAGTAACCCTTGGAGATCTGTCAGGCTCCCACCAAAAGGTCAGAATTTTTTGGTGTAAAGGGAAGCACTCAGTTTTTACGTTATGTTCGCCACAAATTTATGGAAAGTACACAGTTGTAAAGACAATAATCATAATTTATTACGCAACATTTTAAAAGTACCATTTTAAGAAAAACATGCAGTTTAAGGTGTGTACACCTCTATCAGTATACTTACAGACCTAATCTAAATCACTGTTCAGAGATAATCACATCAGACAAAGAAAAATTAATAGGCAATAGAAAAATAATAAAAGCTAAACACCGGTTTCAAGTTTCTCTCCACAGAGAGGAGGAAAAAAGTATAAATCTTATGGATATTCGTTCTTGATCACACCTGCATCAAGACAGGGTGATATATATGTATACAACTTCTTTTCAGCTCGTTTGTACGTCTAAAGAGGCAGGGAAGTTGAGGAAGCAAGAATATATTTATACAGTAGTATCCAGATTTGTATAGTCTTTGAGTTAAGTGCTGTAGTTAGAATACAGTTCCAGTTAAAATGTCACAAATATTCACTGTGCACTGTAGTATATTGAAAAGATTATGTATATGCATGTATATAATAAAAAGTGATCAATCTCACCGCTTTTGTATTCTCCAAAGCCGATTCTGTGTTCACCTGTGGGAGTTCTGTCTCACTTATTAAAAGGAGATGTATATCGAGATCCTTAGTATAGCCCCTATTTTATGTATCCACAAGTTCGTGGCCATATAGTCACTGGATTTCCAGTTGTAGCTTTCTGTTTAACAAACCCGGGGATGTCCACCGGGGGTGTAATGAGCTGCTACAGTGCAGTGTATGTGGTGGCAATTAAGGGGTCCAGTCAGTGGGCAGCTATGGTTGAAAACACCCTGAAGTGTTCGAGTTACCGGGGTTGCTTCAGGGATACCTGGCTTCTTCTCCTTCATACAAGATTTCAAGCGTTTGCAGTGTAGAGAGGTACTTCCGTTTTCATCTTGTCACAGGACGCGTTTCTCTGCCTTAAAATTCAGCATTTTCCTCAGCAGGATCGGTGACCTGTGACTGACTGGGATCATACTTATTCCTGAGAAACAGGTGCATGTAATTTGCATAATTCATCATTATGTAACCACCTTAATGGGAATGGGGCTAAATGAGGGATTTCCCTGTGGAGTATTTAGTTAACACAAATATATATGTATAACTTTTTTCTTATTTAGTTTTTACTCAAATCCATGAGAAATACGATATGTAAGTAGAATAGCTAAAGCGAAAATGACAATAAAAATAAATATAAAAAGATAATGAAGATAAAGGTAGTGTTTCCCCAGTCATATAAAAGAGGAGCTGGCCAGCTCTTAATAGGCAGGTTTAAACAGACAGCACTTAGGTCATTAACCCGGTGTCACTCTTGTATGGTTTAACTGTACTATGTATATGGATTGTTGTGCCGTGCAGAGTAGATTGATGAAGCACTGTTACCATGCATTTGCAGATTGTGTTACACCACACATAAAGTTTGTTAGGCCGGTGAGTTAGGACCAATATTAATTTAGATAGGTGTATTAGTGTGACATACTGTTAGAGCAGGAAAGGGTCCTGCACAGCATATAATTCTCTCCCCTACAGGGACCTGTGTGTGGGATCGAGCGGGATGAAACCCTTTGTCTATCTTCCTTTTACTGTTCGTTTGTTTCTGCCTATCCTCCTTTCTTCAGGGTGCACAGTGGACCTTGCACTCCAGTGCAAGGTTGAGTCTTCACCTGGTGCGCGAGTACCTATAGTTAAAACTCGGGATCTGAGGCCAAAAGTGAAAGTGATGATCTTCACTTAAAACCTGAGTCTATTTTTAGTGGTTCTCGGTCCGGTGGGGCATATTAGTTGACATGAAGAAGGATGGATCTCACATCATCTCCTTCCTTTTAGTTAGTAGTGTCCGTGTCCAGTTTGGTTTTTCCAGAACCGTCTGATCAACATACGGCATGAAGGTGAGAGGGTGTGATGCCAGGTAAGCCATGAGGTTACACTGGCATGGCATCAGGCACCGCACCACACACTTCTTGCATATACAAGCACTGTGACTCCTTGGATTGTAGCCCACTGTGTATACAAGTACTGTGACTCTGCTGGCCGTACCTCACTGGGTGGGTTGGAGGGCCCAAGGACAATTCCATCTTGCGCTACCTTTCATTTCTGCCACTGCTGTTTGGCAATGTTTCATAGATGTGCTTTAAGTTACAGTGTTTGTGCCACTGCTTGTTGATTAGTAACCAGCCAGCTCACTACAGCCTTTGCCCAATAATGGTGTGTGCTGCGAGGTTGTCTAAATTGATTGTAAATGACTGGATATTAATTTTATTGAGGTTAATAATACTCTAGGAACCAAAAACAGCTCAAATGATGTGATTTTAGCTTTTTTTGTCAATCCAAAACCAGTCATGGCGGTTTTGTAAATCCAAATCCAAAGTCGGACGATGAATCAAAGCCAAATCCAGCAAAAAACGGTCCAACGCACATCTCTAGTTTTCATACAGAGCCCTTCAAACCCACTGTTCATTTCTAAGGCATGTCATCATTGTGTGAGTGCTGCACATCTGTGCAGAACAATGTGCATGGCACAAGCCACACAAACTGGCACTTACTGTTCTAAAATTATTATTATTATTATTATTATTATTATTATTATTATTATTGTTGTTATTATTATTATTATCATTTATTTATATGGCACAACAAGTGTTCCGCAGCGCCTTACAAAGTATATAAACAAAAAAGTAAATAGTGACTTACAATACAATACAATACAAAGCAGGACACAGACATGTATAATAAACATTGCTATATTAGCGACCTTTACACCCACATAAGCAGCCAAGTGTTAGTTGCCCTAGTGGGGAGTAAGAGATAAATTAAATTACATTACAGTAGGGTGAAGCACAATAGGGTAGAGGGTCCTGCAGAGTTTATATTCTTTAAGGGAGGAGCAGACAAAAGGAGTGACACAGATGGGGTAGGCGGGGAAGTGCTATCGCGCTGATACCTGTATCTAGCATAATGTACTGTAATAATGATGGCAGAACACAATTGTGAATAGTTTTTCAAAAGTGTACTCAGGACCCGCACACCGAATAATTTAATCCTTTATTACACACTCAATTACAGCTCTCGATCCATGATGAACACGCTGTTCTGTAGCATACAAAATGACAGGTTCAGTCTGTCATCAGCGGGCGGTGCTAGAGACAGTGCATTGGGGCTAATTCAGCAGTGCACACAAGTGCACTGCTGAATGCAGATTCACGATTATCGGGAATCTGCACATGTGCAGGACCCATTCTGTGAGTGTACAGAATGGGTCTTGCTAACACGCATGCTAGCCCTTAAATGCCTCTGCCTGATTGACAGGCAGAGGCATTTAACCACTTAACTGAAATTTTTTTTCCACAAACCACTCCAGAATTGTCAGGATTTTTATGAGTGAATTAGGTGAGGAACATCCATTTTAACTTATCCAAAATGGTTTCATATAAAAAAAAAAGATTTTTTTTCTTTTTTAAGATTTGTAAAAAATATAATTTTTTTAAATAAGTGAACATTGGAGCCACCATCGGATCATCGGTAACATCAGAAACATTGCAGCCATCGCAAAGTTCAATTAGAGCCCAGATACAGGAACCAGGTATGTCAGGGGCATTAGGGGGGAGGTTAAACTTGCTTTTCCTCAGCAGCTGCTCAGTTTTGCAGGCACTGGGTAGGGGGTCCTTTGTTTGTTTTTTTGTTTGATTGGCAGCAAAACAGACAGAGGGGGAGAGGGTGCTGGAAAGCAGAGGGACCGGAAGGTCCCTCTGAGAGTAGCAGCTGCGGGAAGATTTTCTTCCTGCAGCCGCCCTCATGTTTATCTGTCTGGACAAAATTTTACATCCAGTACAGATAAAGAACTGCCTGGTGTGGACAGAAAATTACGTCCATGCCAGGCAAGTGGTTAAGGGGCGGTGCGGGGGCGGCCGGCGTTCCCGTACACTGGGCATGTCAGACCCATTTTCCAAGAGTGGCCAGCCCAGAGACTGTACGCAGTCTGCTGGGCTCACAAGATGGCCAGCCAGAGTAAGCTGAGGCTTACTCAGCTGGCCTTCCGCCCTGGCACCATCCATCATTGCGACCATGGATGATGGTGATCCCAGCACTGCTTTTCAATTGTGATCCTTGCTGAATCAGGCCCTTTGTCTTTTTTTACACATACTGTATTCAGTGCAGTTTAGGAAAAGCGACATCAGGTGGACAGAAAGTTGTATTACACCCTGCCACTTTTCCTGTGTCTTGATATGTTATGATGTGCCTCAGTATGCCACTACAGAGCACGACTAGTAAGGTGCTACATGGTGTAGGGAGCAAAAATGTAGCAGGACACATCCAGGCTTGCATGGAGGGGGGGTTTCTGCCCACCAATCACTAAGTGTAGTGTGGACTGCAGTGAGTGCGGTCCGCACTACACACTAACAAACACACAACCACCGGAACCATGAAGTATTCTCGTACTACCCGGCGGCAGGATTTTTATTTTAGCAGCCAATGGAACAGACTCTCATTGGCTGCTGCATCCACGGAGGGAGCCAGCTGGAGCTCACTCATGAGCTCCACCTTCCAGCTCCCCCCACAGTGGGTGATGGGAGAGATGTCATGAAAGCTCTCCCATAGTGCAGAGTGGGCCTGGGGGCACTGAATAGGAGGACTACTACTTGGGACACTATATAAGGGGCACTACTGGGGGCACTGCATAGCGGGGACTACTACTGGGAGCACTATATAAGGGGCACTTTATAAGGGGACTACTACTGGGGGCACTACATAAGGGGCACTGTATAGGGGAGACTACTACTGGGGGCACTGTATAAGGGGCACTGCATAGGGGGGACCACTACTGGGGTAACTATATAAGGGGCACTACTGGGGGCACTGCAAAGGGGAGACTACTAGTGGGGCATTATATAAGTGATACTACTAGTGCAAATGCATAATGGGGACTACTACTGGGGGTACTGCAAAGGGGGGACCACTACTGGGGGGAGGGGGTCTTTAATAAATCAAGCTGGCTGTATTTATTTGCCTGCTGCATTCATGTTTTTTAGTGATAGAGGTGTGTGTGTCTGTCTGCGTTTGTCTGTGTCAGTCAATGTGTGTGTATCCCATCATAGGCTAAATGGTATATTTTACTGTAGTGGTCCTAAATCCTATGTAAGCTGTTTCTATCTATCTATCTATCTATCTATCTTTCTGTCTGTATGTCTGTATGTCTGTCAATCTATTTATTTGTGGCAAGATGTTTTTTATTAATTCAGTAACCAAGGATTTGGAAACCCCCCTTTATAAACCCTGCATTTTCCACTGCACATCTGTATATCTATTTTATAAAATGGTCCCTGATGTGACAAACTAGGATGACACAGATATAGAATAAGAGGAAAAAATTGTTTAGAATAGGCTGGTTAATTAAAATTATTTTAATGCATAAACATGTAACCGGCATACAGTTTAAGTGAATAAAATACATTTTTTTTTTAATGTGTTTGCATGTCATTGAGACAGTGATATACTGCTGTCAGTGAGGTGGTGATGTGTTGCTGTCAGTAAAGTGGTGATGTGCTGCTTTTCTGTGTGGTGGCGATGTTCTGCAATCAGCTAGGCAGTAATGTGCTGCCGTCAATTAGGTGGTGGTGTTCTGCCATCAGTGAGGCAGTAATGTGCTGCCGTCAATTAGGTGGTGATGTGCTGCTGTCAGTGAGGCTGCGATGTGCTGCTTTTCTGTGAGTGCTGCTTTTCTGTGAAGTGGTGATGTGCTGATTTTCTGTGAGACGGTGATGTGCTGCCATCTGTGAGGTTAGTGATGTGCTGCCGTCTGTGAGGCAGTGATGTATTGCCATTAGTGAGGCTGCTATGTGCTGCTGTCAGTGAGTCAGTGATGGGATGTTTTTCTGTGAGGGGGTGATGTGCTGCTTTTCTGTGAGGTGGTGATGTGCTGCCATCTGTGAGGATAGTGATGTGCTGCTGTCTGTGAGGCAGTGATGTGCAGCTGTCAGTGAGGTGGTGATATGCTGCTGTCAGTGAGGTGGTGATGTGCTGCTTTTCTGTGAGGTGGTGATGTGCTGCCATCTGTGAGGATAATTATGTGCTGCTGTCAGTAAGGTGGTGATGAGCTGCTGTCAGTGAGGTGGTGATATGTTGCCGTCTGTGAGCATGGGATATGCTGCTGTCAGTGGGTCGGTGATGTGCTGCTTTTCTGTGAAGGGGTGATGTTCTGCTCCTCTGTGAGGTGGTGATATGCTGCCATCTGTGAGGATAGTGATGTGCTGCTGCCTGTGAGGCAGTGATGTGCAGCTGTCAGTGAGGCGGTGATATGCTGCTGTCAGTGAGGTGGTGATGTGCTGCTTTTCTGTGAGGTGGTGATGTGCTGCCATCTGTGAGGATAGTAATGTGCTGCTGTCAGTAAGGTGGTGATGAGCTGCTGTCAGTGAGGTGGTGATATGTTGCTGTCAGTGAGCATGGGATATGCTTCTGTCAGTGAGGTGGTGATGTGCTGCTTTTCTGTGAGGTGGTGATGTGCTGCCATCTGTGAGGATAGTAATGTGCTGCTGTCAGTAAGGTGGTGATGAGCTGCTGTCAGTGAGGTGGTGATATGTTGCTGTCAGTGAGCATGGGATATGCTTCTGTCAGTGGGTCGGTGATGTGCTGCTTTTCTGTGAAGGGGTGATGTTCTGCTCCTCTGTGAGGTGGTGATATGCTGCCATTTGTGAGGATAGTGATGTGCTGCTGTCTGTGAGGCAGTGATGTGCTGCTGTCAGTGAGGCGGTGATATGCTGCTGTTCGTGAGGCGGTGATGTGCTGCTGTCATTTAGGCAGCGATGTGCTGCTGTTAGTCAAGTGGTGATGTGCTGCAGAAAAGTGAGGCAATGATGTGCTGCCATCAGTGAGGTAATGATGTGCTTTTTGTTCCTACAGTATTAATAACCTCAGTAACATTTATTTACACTAATTTCCAGTCAATTTTGACCACCTCACAGCTCACAATATTGATTTTTTTTCATCTAATTATAGGGCCAAAAGGTTGCATCCAGCTTGCTGGCTCAAAACTGATTGATATAATTATTAATAGAGTTGAGGACTGTGCAAAGATGATGATTGGGATACCCTTGAGGATTGCAGAATTGATAGTTGATAGTTGGTGCAGCCCCTGGCTGTAAAATTGATAATAAATTAATTAAAAAACAATTAATTGGGTGCAGCCCCTGGCTGAATAATTAATAAAAATATATTCATTAGTGCAGCCTCTGGTTGTTAAATTGATAATACATTAATTAAAAACAATTCATAGGGTGCAGCCACTTACTGTAAAATTGATAATAAATTAATTTAAAAACAATTCATTGGGTGCAGCCCCTGGCTGAACAATTAATAAAAAGCAATTCACTGGTACAGACCCTGGCTGTTAACTTGATAATAAATTAATTAAAAACAATTCATTGGGTGCAGCCCCTGGCTATAAAATTGATAATAAATTAATTTAAAAATAAATCATTGTTTCCTAAACCAACCAAAACATTAATTTAAAATGTCAGACAGCAATGCCCTAACCAGCACATAATGGAAAGGAAAAAGGTGCAAGATGGAATAGTCTGGGCTCTCCCACCCACACACCCTTATGTTGTATATGAAACAGGACAGTTTAACAAACCAATCATTTCAATGACAAGGACTGGCAATTGTGGCTAAAATGATTGGTTTTTTTGGACCCCCATAAAACAAGCTGCCAATGTGCATTGGACATGGAAATGAAAATGATCCCATACACAAACTGGCTTTACATTACAAGTTGTCCTCGTCCTCATCATCCCCATCAGTGTGTACATCCTCTCCTTCACACAATATTAATTCATCCCCGCTGGAATCCACCATAGGTGCCTCTGTAATTTTTTTATGTAATTGTTGGTAGAGGTCTTCCTCATGGAATTTGTAATTCATTTTAATGAACATCATCTTTTCCACATTTTGAGGAAGTAATCTCCTACGCCGATTGCTGACAAGGTTGCCTGCTGCACTGAAAATTCTTTCAGAGTACACACTTGAGTGTGGGCAACTTAAATAATGCAAAGTCAGTTTGTGTATGGGACTCCAAATTGCCTTTTTCCTGCCAGTACTGAAAGGGACTGTCTGACATACATATTAGGACGATATCTCTGAAATAGTCCTCCACCATTCTGTGAATAGAGACCGTATCACACTTAGGCCCTCATTCAGAGCCACTCGCTAGCGGCAGTACGCTCGTTCCGAGCGATGTTCGCACATCTGCGCATGCGTACGGTTTTTAGTACGCATGCGCGAACCAGTCAGTGTGGCCGAAAATCGTTGGTACGCAATATAGCGAGGGCCTGCTATTTTGAGTGACAGAATGAGGCGTATGTGGGTGGTAACAGGGGAAGGTGCTTGAAAACGGGGAGTGGAGATCCGAACGCAGGCGTGCTTAAAGGTCAAAACGGGCATTTTAAGGGAGTGCATAATTAATACAGCAGCGTCATTGACCACGTCACTTGGTTTTTTTTAACTCAGAACTGCTCGCAAAATAGCGGTTGAAAACACCAACCACAAGAATAGCAAGCAGTTCATACGCTGTACGATGTACTCGATTAATCAAATAAATAGCGGACATGACGTATGGTGCATGCGGCCAGGGGGCGTTTTTATCAAATAAACGAGCGTATGTTTTGCTCGCTCGTTCAGACTTAGAGGTGGGAACAGACTGCAATTTGCGAACGGATCATTTGAATAGCCACCCCTTGTTTTTGAACGAACGACCACAAATAGCGAACGGCTCTGAATCAGGCCCTTAGTCACAGTAGAAGACATGTCACTAGCAGGCAGTTCTCTCAGGCCTGACTAGATGTAAATTTTTTGGTGAACGATCTGCATGACCAGCAGACATTCTGTAAGGAAAATTGAGTCTTTTCCTGGCAGATGCAGAAAGTGAAGGAGGAGGAGGAGCTCTTTGCACAGTTTTAGATTTCGGTCTGTTGAAAAAAAACTCACAAGGTAGGACTTAAACCTAGGATCCAGAATGGTCGCCAAAATATATTTTTCAGATTTCAATAGATTGACGACTCTTGGATCCTGGTGAAGTGAATCAAGGGCTTGATCCACCAGTCCAACATACTTTGCGCAATCACTCCATTTCACCTCCTCCTTCAGTTTCTCCAGCTGGTTTTGCAAATGTCTGATTAGGGGAATGACATGACTCAAGCTGCCAGTGTCTGAACTAACTTCACGTGTGGCAAGTTCAAAGGGTTTGAGAACATTGCACAACATGGAATTATTCTGCAATGCACTTGAGTAAGGTGCATTCCCCCTCCATGGCCATAGTCCATTGTATAGTCCTGGATGGCCTTTTGCTGTTCCTCCATCTGCTGAAGCATATAGAGGGTAGAATTCCACCGAGTTACTACCTCTTGCTTCAGCTGATGGAAGGGCAAATTTAACAGTACCTGCTGGTCATGCAATCTTCGACAAACTGTTGCCAAATGTCTAATATTTTTCGGGCCACCAAGAGCATCTCCTGCATGTCCCTGTCAGTTTTTAAAAAATGTTGCACCACCAAATTAATTGTGTGAGCAAAACATGTGATGTGTTGGAATTCGCCCACATGCAATGCTCTCACAATATTGGTGGCATTGTCTGGAATCACAAATCCTGAGGAGAGTAGAAGTGGGGTAAGCCATTTTGCAATGAATTCCCTAAGTTTTTCTAAGAGGTTCTTACTGGAATGCCTCTTAGTGAAACCAGATTGATGATGACTATAGTCGGGCAGCACTAGCTTGCATAACCAACTTGCTAGATCTTGTGCGGCTAAGCCTAACACGCACAGACACAGGTAATTATTAGAAAAAAAAGAGAAGATTTTTTAATTTTTTTTCAGCTCCAGAACTTGGGCCCAGAGCACAGATTGATGATGACTGGAGTCGGGCAGCACTAGTTTGCGTTGCCGACTTGCTTGATCTTGTGCAGCTAAGCCTAACATGCACAGACACACACAATTATTAGACAAAAAGACAAGATTTTTTAATTTTTTTTCAGCTCCAGAACTTGGGCCCAGTGCACAGATTGATGACGACTGGAGTCGGGCAGCACTAGCTTGCATTGTTGACTTGCTAGATCTTTTGCGGCTAAGCCTAACATGCACAGACACATAGACAATTATTAGAAAAAAAACAAGGTTTTTTTATTTGTTTTCAGCTCCAGAACTTTGGGCCCAGAGCACAGATTGATGACAACTGGAGTCCGGCAGCACTAGCTTGCATTGCTGACTTGCTAGATCTTGTGTGGCTAAGCCTAACACGCACAGACACACAGACAATTATTAGAAAAAAAAGACAATATTCTTTTATTTTTTTCGAGCTCCAGAACTTGGGCCCAGAGCACAGATTGATGACGACTGGAGTCGGGCAGCACTAGCTTGCATTGCTGACTTGCTGTATTTTGTGCAGTTAAGCCTAACACGCACATAGACAAATATATATTACACAAAAAAATACACTTTATTTGGGTCCAGAGCTTGGGCCCAGATGGACGCAGTAGACAGCACAGCACAGCACCAGCCCAGATGGATCAGTGGCAACAGCCCAGATGGACACAGCAGACAGCACAACACCAGCCCAGAATGGATCAGTACCAGCCCAGGACACAGCAGACAGAACAGGACACAGCAGACAGAACAGCACCTCTCCCCAGCCCTACACTACCCACCCTCCCTGTTCAGTCTCCACAGCCGGAGTGAAATGGCGCCCGTCACGTCCCTTATCTATATAGACGAAAGCTTGCAAGCCTCAATGTCAGAGATCGGAGTAAGGCGGGAACATCCGAGCCGGCTTGGATCCGATTCAGATCCCCTTAGTTCGGGTGGGTTCGGATCTCTTAGATCCGAACCCGCTCATCTCTAGTTTTTAGTAGGATTTGCCATGTATTTTCCATACAGTATGCTGCAGCATGTTTTGTGTGATGGTCACCGTGATGTCACACCAGCCGCTGATTACTAACATATTGCCAGGCAGAATGTTTAATTTCAGGAGGGGGGGTTTGTTGGGGGGTAGTAATTGCTATTTTCTATTTATTGCACCTCTGAATGTTTTTATAATGAGAATGACCCTTTTGTAGTTATTTGAAATAGTAAGCACCTCTGGTATAATATACAGCATTAAGGGCCTGATTCTAAGACAGATGCAGGGGTGATGTTGGACGCATTGAGGTGGTGTGTTTTTCTGAATTGCACCACACATACATCCCGATGGTGTTGGTACAGAGGCGCAGTACAGATTCAGAAGCACACGCACAAAGAAGTGTATTAGCAATGTGTTGGGCGTTCCTGTGTGTAGCGGAGTATGGACATGTTACTGGAGTGACAGACATGTTGCTTAAAGTACTTGCGTACAGAGAATCGCTCATATTTGAGGTACCTAGCTGATGGTGGGACTGATGGTAGCATCTAAAGAAGCACCAAGATGTATTGCGGCATCTGTAGACACTAAAAGTAAGGGTCTCAATCCTTGCACACTCAGACGCTCGGCTGTGCACCATGCAAGGAGTTTGTAGCGACATTAGCATAATTTTGCAGATGCGACTGCAGCAAAGGACGCACAGACAGGTGCTGCAGCCTCCCACTCAGAATGTGAAAATACAAAATGAAATGATTCCAGGAGTCTAATTACATCTTTAAGGTGCTATGTACTTCTTGATTTCTGCAAAGTAATATCAATATTATAAATGTTTTTGGCATATCTGACTGGTTACAGGGGGTGTATAATCAGACGCAGATGTAGCGTTGTATGGGTGTGTTATTGGAATGTTAAGAGTGTTGCTGAAAGTGGTTGTGCCAGAGATGCTGAATCACTCACATTGGAGGCCATTCTCAGATGGATGAAATGCAACTTGCATAGATCTCGTGCAAGTTTTGATGGTGCAACCAGTGGTGGCATCTAAAGTCACACCAAGTGGTATTGCAGCATCTGTAGATGCTAAAAGTAGGAGTCTCAGTCCTTACACATTCAGGCGCAAGGCTGTACACCATGCAAGGGGTTAGCATTAGCAGCGACTGCGTCCAACTCAGAATCAGGCCAAATAAGGAGAGAGAATACTGCCCTCTCAAAAGACCACACCCTCTCAACAAACCCCGCCCCCAATAAGGCTGCTTCCAAAAATGTCCTGGGCCTAGTTTTCCATCCCAATTTTCCCCTGGTCTACTGTATACGTACAGTGTCTTCTTCATAAACCTTTCTAATTATAATCTGCACAAAGATGGTTTAAATAGTGTGATTTCAAACTCGTGCAACTTCTAACAGTCAATGTATACAATGGATTAACAGAAAATGCAAAATATATTAAATCTTGCAGTCAGATTGACGGTTTATATTGCAGTTTTCAGTATACGGCCAATCGATGGAAATCATCATTGAGTTATGCAAGTATCTTCTACATCACCACCTATTACAACCGGTGACTTTCTATGACTTTTATAATGGAGCAGAAATGTGCAGTCTATTACATTCCCTATATATTTACAAGCATCTATAAACAATCTATAAATGTTATTCCATTCGCCATATTCCAGAAGCTAGGAATGAAATATCCAGAAGGTAATATCCACCAATTTTTCTATGGACTAATTACCCAACTTAAAATGCAAACTGCCAGTCACCAGTCTACAAAACTTTCCAGAAGAAACCAAGGGTACTCATGTCTTCAGGAACTCCTTCTGTACTCAATTAATACAGTGCCTGCTGATTGCATTGCTGGCAGAGCATGTTGGTAGCCATAACTTGAGGTGGCTTCTTGGATGGTGTCACCAAATGCTTGTCATCGCAGCATCCCCTTTGCTGGCTTCTGTAAATACCTATGGGTCACTAGAGATAATTTAGTCACCTTTGTCATCACAGAGAACAAACGTTCATTGAGTTATGTGTTTCTATGATCAAAAGACACACATATTATTGATTGCACTTGGAGATACCATACAGTCAGATGGAGATTCTCAGCAGGAGAGAGTGCATTGCTTTTTAAGGAAACTATCCACTTGGACACCCTAATTAACCAGATAGAAATCATGGCATCAGAGATGTCTCTGGGTAGTGAAGGTGTGACAATAAAAGTGCTGCCACAGTAAAGTGGTTGGTGAAGCATAAAGGGTTTCTGAACAAGTAAGCTGCTTCCCTGAGCCAAGTGACCGTTAAGACTGCTTTCTTTCTTTCTTTCTTTCTAAAAACCGTTGGTTCCATTGTGTGCAATCCCTGGACATTGTCACCAAGTATCTCCCAGGTCCATGATCCTTAGCATTTAAAGTTTTTGGACCTGATTCAGAGGAGGATGCAGTGTCGATGTCAGACACAAGCATCCATTGTTTTCAATCAGAGTCGCACTGCGCATGTGTCCGGATGGGGACTGTCAGAACTAATTTGAATCCAGAGAGGTGGAAATTGAGTGGACACTTCTGGGTGGCAACAGGTGGGCAGCTATCCAGATGCGGGCATGTTGCAGTCAATGACTGCAAATGTTTACACAGTTGATCTGACTTTGGCAGCCATGTTCAGATGAAGATTCTGCATCTCCATCGGGCTGGTTCTATGTTCGATGGTGCGACCTTTTATGCACAGCGGTGCATTAGAGTCACAGCCAGTGGGCATCTCTGTATGAATTCCATGACCTTAGCAATAGGATTGCAGTTGCAGTGGCATTAAAGTCCACCCCTGATTTAGGCCCTATGGGCCTGATTCAGAGTCGAACGCTATGCCAATTTTCACACAGTTGCACTGTGCACATGAGGCAAATGAATTGCGATCAAGCTCACTAAGAGGATTCACTCGCAATTCATTGACAGAAAGAGACCCTTTTGTGGGGGTTATGCATAGTTCCAGCAAAAATGCGGGCATGTCGGACCATTTCCTGGGCATGTACTAGCCAGCATCTGCAAATGGGCATGCAGAGAACAAAGCTCCAGCGTCTCAGTTACTGCGGACATTCTGAGTGACCATAGAGTCACTTGAGTAGTCGATGTTTTCAGGATCTGCATCCAATGCTGCAGATGTGTAAACAGTTGCAGGCAGCTGCGAGGGCTCTCGTGAGCATCTCAATACAAATGCTGCCAGCTGATGCATTAGCATATTTTAGCAATTGAGTTTGCATTAGTGTACACCTCTGAGTCAGGCCTATTGTCTCTAAGAACATCCGTTTATATTCATTCATTGTGCAATAACAGATCTCTCTTTTTATATGCTACGGTAGGATCAGTTTCCAGTATCTGTTTTTTGTATGCAGTAATTACAATAATTGATCATATGATATGGTCCTATAAATGACATTTGCTAATGTACAGTATATATAACATTTTAGTTTAGTGTTAAAATGTCTTGGAAAGTTGATAGCTAAGATATATTTTGGCTAAGCTGCAATACAGTTGATTAATATCCTCTTGATAAGTGCAGACATAATATTTTATCACAGAGCAGTCTATATTTATTTCTATTCCCATATATACTAAGCTGTCGTTCCCAATGCTATGATACTGCAGCTGAATCGCACTGACTGAAGCTTGTTTTATTAAACTATTCACTATGGCAGTGTTACTAACAGTGCAGTAAGGTTCCCAAAACTCTCAATTACAATCAGTCATCAACAAAACTCCCAATCCTTAAATCTATCCCCAACTTCCCAGCTGGTTGTAGAGATATTAAGTTAAAAGCTGAGCTCTTGGGGTAAATTTACTAAGATTCGAGATGGTCCCGATTTTCAAGGAGATTAATCTCGCTGGAACTCGCCAAAATTCGGGTGATTTAAACCCTTGTTTTTTACCAAATTTACCAAGAGGCGATTTCAGGCTAAACGAGTTGGCCGATGGTGAAGCAGAATGAGATATCTCTCCCGAGTATCTTGTTTTGCAGGAGATTACTCACCCGAGATTGCAGTGTGTACTCTCTGCAAATCTCTCTCGAGCTAGTAACCTGCACATATCAGTGAGATATGTGTTGGCTGCTTGTGTGTTAAGACTTGTAAAAAAGGGATAAATGTTTTTTAAAAATTGACGTGAGGTCCTCCCCCAAAAGACTAACCAGCCTCGGGCTTGCCAGCCTGTCCTGGTTCTTAAATTTACAGGCATTAAAATGTGTAGGGTTCCACTGTAAATTTACGAACCAGCACCAGGCAGCAGGGACAGAGCTGGTTTTAAATATACAGAGAAAAAAAATGGCATGAGGTTCCCTGTATATTTAAAACCAGCCCTGGATCCATTCTAGCGGGGAACTGATGCCACAGCCAGGGGAGTCCTTTCACCAGGACCCCCAGACGCAGCATCAGCCCTGACCACTAGTCAGTCCAGGCCAGGGATCCCTGGGGAGTTGGGTACCCCTCAATTAAAGGGGTACCCCTCTCCAGGGCACCCCTGGCCTAGGCTGATAGCTCGGGTCTATCCCCGGCACCTTAGGGTGGTGGTTTCCTGGTTGATAGTGTATGTGTAATGTAAATGAAATGGTAAAATATTGTCTTTAGTTGTGATACAACACATCCCAGCAAGCCTCCCCTGCATGCTGGTATTTGGAGATCCACAAATACCAGCATGCAAGGCATTATGTGCCAGCTGGCACTTGCAGTTCCACAACCAAAGCAGTACGTAAAAAACACAACATACACCGTGACAGTAAGATTTTATTATAACATTCATACACACTCACACTCACTTTCACACTCACTATCACACATACTCACCTAGTATCCAAAGTAATCCATAGGGGTACCTATAAAAAAAATCCATGCTCACCTCTTAACGTCCTCTTCTACAAGTAGGCATCCAAAGGTTTGGTAGCCCTGGTGAGGAGGACCTTTTTATTGGGGGGGTCCCCAACTCCCCAGGGATCCCTGGCCTGGGCTGCCTAGTGGTCAGGACTGATGCTGTGGCTGGGGGGCCCGGTGAAAGGGCACCCCTGGCTATGGTATCAGCCCCCCACTAGAAAGGGTCCAGGGCTGGATTTAAATATAGGGGTAACATTGCACCAATTTTTTTTATCCCTATATTTAATACCAGCTCTGTCCCTGCTGCCTGGTGCTGGTTCTTAAATTTATAGTGGAACCCTACACATTTTTTTCCCTGTAATTTTAAGAATCAGGACTGGTGGGCAAGCCTGAGGCTGGTTAGTCTTTTGGGGGGGACCTCACTCAATTTTTTTCCCTAAAATTAACCCTGTTTTAACGATTTACAGAAATAAACATACACAAATCACAATGATTTGTGTATGTTTCTGACCATCTCGCAGCTCAGGGGGTTGAGAGTTTGAAAAGTGATTTTGACAGAGAGTTTGCTCCTATCTCACACTAGCTTGTCATCCCAATTCTTGATAAATTTGAGAGATGTACCTGTATGTTTGAGGTGAAAAGTACTTCCGATTTGGCCCGATGATGATTTGATTCGAGATTGCTATCTCACCCGAGTTTTACGAGTGAGATGAGAGAAATCTCTCTCTAACTCACCCAAATTTACCTTAAGTAAATTTGCAAGTAGGAAAATAATGAATAAATCACCCGAGATGGTCATCTCAACCTTTCTTGATTCTTAGTAAATTAAGTGTCTAAATAGAAAGCATGTGTTCAGCTCAGATACAAAATCTAAGTAGGCTACTGTTCCTAATGCATATATTTTAATGACCTTTATATATATTCACAGGATTTAGTCATCCTCCATATCCAAGCACAATATTCTTAATTGGACAAATATAAATCAGCAACAATTATGTACTTTGAATAAATAAATACAACATCAATTCATAACAATTTAAAAGTATATAAAAAGTCTGTTGGTCATGCCCTTATATATTTAAATTCCACACTTAGGCAAATATCATAGGAAAATTCGATAGAAAAGTCTAAAAGTAAATACATTCCAAGTAGATGGTATATTTGATATGTAAGCCTGCTTAACATGTATACTTCAATATGTTCATAGAAGATACTGATGGGAAAGGATTTATATCTGCACACATCCATTAGTTGCATAATGTGACCCCATATTCAGTGTTCAAAGAATGATATATATTTAGGGGGTGCTGCCAACAGACAAATGGTACTAAATACCTTGTTAAAATATACAAGAAGAAAGAGAAAAAAGGTTTGTCTATAGTGCGGTGCACATTTTTTGAATTTCTTTATATTAAAATTATATACTTTATTGGATATACATTAAAAAATTCCCTAATCTCAAAAGGGAATGGTATTCAGCGAAATAATGGTTTTAAAATAATAGAAAAATAGACAGTGTGTATAAAGATAGAAATGTGCAATAACATTTATTTTCCTTCGCTGTGTGTCCTCTTTTATTATTCTATATTATTATGTTAGATAATATGTTTAATATAAGGAGATAAATCAATTGGAACCTCTCAATAATGTGTAGATGATAACTTGATGTTATGTAGTATACCAATAATTGTCACTACATATATTGGTATTATCGATACCATTAATTAATTAATTCACTGGGTTTTCAAGTTTTATTTCCAGACCTAATGCACAATGGCCCTCATTCAGAGCCGCTCGTTAGCGGCAGTACGCTCGTTCCGAGCGATGTTTGCACATCTGCGCATGCGTACGCTTTTTAGTACGCATGCGCGAACCAGTCAGTGCGGCCGAAAATCCTTTGTACGCTATATAGCGAGTGCCTGCTATTTTGAGTGACAGAATGAGGCGTATGTGGGTGGTAACAGGGGAAGGTGCTTGAAAATGGGGAGTGGAGATCCGAACGCAGGCGTGCTTAAAGGTCAAAACGGGCGTTTTATGGGTGTGTATATTTAAAACAGCAGCGTCATTGACCACGTCACTGGGTTATTTTATAGCCAGAACTGCACGCAAATTTGTGGTAGCAAACACCAACCACAAGAATAGCGAGCAGTTCATACGCTGGTCGATGTACTCGATTAATCTAATAAATAGCGGACATGACGTAGGATGCGTGCGGCCAGGGGGCGTTTTTAACAAATAAACGAGCGTATGTTTTGCTCGTTCGTTCAGACTTAGAGGTGTGAACACACTGCAATGTGCGTACGGATCATTTGAATAGCCACCCCTTGTTTTTAAACGAACGACCGCAAATAGCGTCCGGCTCTGAATGAGGGCCAATGTGTGTGGTATGATTATTATTTCATTATTGGTCAATATTTATTAATATCACCATCAATAATTAGCATAAGAATGGTGTGGTTTTTATCAAGGATTGTATCAAATCCTAATTCCCTAATGAATTTTTACATGATATTGTATCGACATTCATTCATTTGAGGTGTTCCTACTCCTTTTACTGCTCTTAAAAGGTTATTCTATCACCAAACCTCTACATATACATAGTAGCAGTGTGGTTGTAATCAGTATAAATTAAATGTATTGACAACAATTGATATTGATAGCAAAACTGTTGTCAATACATTTCAATATATATTTTTCTATTATTTTAAAACCATTATTTCGCTGAATACCATTCCCTTTTGGGATTAGGGAATTTTTTTATGTATATCCAATAAAGTTTATAATTTTAATGTAAAGAAATTCAAAAAATGTGCGCCGCACTATAGACAAACCTTTTTTCTCTTTCTTCTTGTATACTTCAATATGTCCCAGCATACCAAAGGCAGTTATGATTGAGCTGGTGTTTATAGCTTACATCGCCAGACTCTCTGCTGCCAGCGCTTACCTCTACTTCCCCCTGGTTGTTGTTCCCAATGAGCAGCAAATATCCTTACCCCCGGTGGGGAAGTAGCTTAGTGTCAGGTCTTTTTCCTGCATTGCAGGGGTGGGAGTGTGCATCTGTGTTGTGGCAGCTTATTGTGATGTTCAGTTAGCAGAAAGCAGATCTTCCAAAATGCCAGTGCAGAAAAGCCCCTCACAAGTTTCTTCACATTCCTCAATAGCGGTTTCCTCAGAGAAATAGACTATATATATTTATACACTGTATGCTCCTATCCTAGATTCAACCTGAGTTCCTTACATCTGTTCTTAACCAGATCTCTTGCAAAAAAAGTATTGTAATCATTGTAATCATGGGTAAATGATCAGTTGTATCATTTATCACCTCTTAGACTCATCCAACCATTATGATAGATCACCTTTTCAAATGCATCAAAAGGTGAGACATGCTTCCCATGACCACCACTTGACTTAGATTGAGAACAGCCAACTGAAAGCAACTTAGTTTTTTCTCTCATTGTCAGCAAGTACAGTATATTCTAGAATAGACTAACTGTTAAATGGAAATAAAAAAACTCCACTTAGGTTCCAGTGTAGGTTCGATTAGATGGTCAGATCTTGCCCATTCTTCAACTTTAGAAATTCAACTGTCACCAATCAGGTTAGCTCCAGTTACTGGGTCACTGATTTCCATGCCATCTCTGGTCGCTTCATGGCATTCCTGAGACCTGTGCTGGCACTACTGCTGTATGCCTGGCATTTACCCTTTTGTCAGTTTCCGTGGAGCATGGACCCAGCCATCTTAGATTTGTCCATGTGACTACTATCTGCCAACCGGATTCAAGAAGCTGCACTCACATGACCTGCTCTGTCAATAGGAACGGGGAGTGCCCTAATTAAACCATCTCCTGGGTCCAGCTTATTGCCAGAACAACTCTCTTCTTTCTGAGAACAGTTTCCTGCATCTGATTCTATATCCTGCATATATAAAGTGCATTTGTGTGTGACTCAGCCTCCAGTGTCCTGCGTTTACAAAGTGCACCTGCATCTGTCTTGCACCCATTGCAGCAGGTGTATCACTACAGTACATGTTGGTACATTGTAAAAATTTTTCATTGTCTTTATATCTGTGTCAGACATTAGGTGGTGTTTTAGCAATATACATCTGTGTTCAGCAGTTTCATTTATGTGTTTATATAAGTTGCTGTGTCAGGAATAGGTTAGCAATGCCCAAAGCTCACTGTTTAATCCCAAGAGCAAATAGTGTCTCATTGTAGCCAGACATTACTAAGCCTCTGTCAACAGTGTCTTACCATCATAAACATATTCATATGTCTAAAACATTAGTGAGAAAAGTAATTTGGAAAATACACCTCTGCGCTTTTTTTTATAAAAGGATATAATGTACCACTTATCTGTAGGGATGAGCGGGTTCGGTTCTCAGAGAACCAAACCCACCCGAATTTCGGGGATCCGGGGTGATCCGAGCCAAGCTCGGATCTCCCTGCCTGCCCCAGATCCCTCACCCGAGGCAAAACCTTGCAATGCCGCTGTCGGGTCGCGAGGTTTTGTATTCAGCAGGCTTAATGCTGATTGGCTGAGAGAGCCATCTGTCACGGCTCTCAGCCAACCAGTGTTAAGCCCATTTAATATGCACACAGGAAGCAAAAGAAGATAGCGCCCGCCATCCCCCACTGCTGACACCGCCAGCACCCCCACTGGCAGCATCCCCTACTGTCGACAATGCCAGCACCCCTGCAATGATACCCCACATACTAAGGACACCATAAGTGACCCCCACACTGCTGGCACTCCCACATTGAGGACACCGCCAGCACCCCTGCACTGCTGGCATTGTCAGGACAAATGCACTGAGGACACCACTGGCACCCCCGCTCTGCCAACACCATTGGCATCCTGCATTGAAAACACCCCTGCACTGCCGACACGGTCAGCAAACCTGCACTGAGGACACCGCTGGCACCCCCGCTCTGCTGACATCACCAGCAACCTGCATTGAGAACACCCCTGCACTGCCGACTCAATCAGCAAACCTGCACTGAGTACACTGCTGGCACCCCCGCACTGCCAACATTGCCAGTACCCTTCACTGAGGACACTGCCAGCACCGCAGCACTGCCATTCCACGTACTGAGGACAAAATCAGCAACCCCTGCACTGCTGACACAGCCAGCAAACTAGCACTAAAGACAGCACTGGCACCCCACATTGCCAACATCACTGGGACCCTTCACTGAGGACACTGCCAGCGCCACAGCACTACCATTCCATGTACTGAGGACACCACCAGCAACCCGCACACTGTCGACACAGCCAGAAAACCTGCACTGAAGACACAGCTGGCACCCCTGCACTGCTGACATCACCGGTACCCTTCACTGAGGACACTGCCAGCACCACAGCACTGCCATTCCATGTACTGATGACACCATCAGCACCTCCTGCACTGCTGACACAGCCAGCAAACCTGCACTAAAGACACCGCTGGCACCCCCGCTCTGCTGACACTGCTGGTACCCTTCAATGAGGACACTGCCAGCACTGCAGCACTGCCATTCCATGTACTGAGGACACCGTCATCAACCCCTGCACTGCCAACACACCCAATAAAACTGCACTAAAGACACTGCTGGCACCCCTGCTCTGCAGACACTGCTGGTACCCTTCACTGAGGACACTGCCAGCACTGCAGCACTGCCATTCCATGTACTGAGGACACCATCAGAAAACCCGTTTTGCCGACACTGCTGTCACAGTAAGTGCACTATTGGTGTATCCAATCCACACTGTATAACACACTGTATCCGTGTTGGAAATTGGAAGCTGAACTGCCACATGTTAGTGCCGCCCACTGTGTCACTTAGCTTAGTCAGCCAGCTAGCTGGATGCAACCTTTTGTCCTTAACTAGATGAAAAAATAATATTGTGAGGTGGTCAAAATTTATTGGGAATAACTGGAAATAAATGTTATTGAGGTTAATAATACTGTAGGAACAAAAATAGGCCCATTTTATGTGATTTTAGCTGTTTTTATGATATTTTTAGAAAAAAATCCAGATCCAAAACCAAAACCGAAAAACAAAACACCAAGGAAAAATCTCCAAAACCAGATTCAGATTGAAAACCAGGGGAGATCCAGATCCAAAACCAAATCCAAATCATGAAGGTCGACGCACATCTCTACTTATCTTATTAACAAAGTGTCCTGATCTGTATGGACCACACTTACTCGCAAAGGATGTTTCTTTGCAAATAATAAGTGGTATTTAATCCAGTGATGGTGAAACATGTAAAGACACAAAACACAAATCTAGTGCAGACAACTTCAAACCAGTGTCTTAATGCATATCATACATGTGATTAACATCATTATGTAAACCTACAGAGATAGATAGATTTCCAAACTTGTATGGTGATTCATAGCCAAATAGTCATGATATAACGAAGAAGAACTCCAAACAATATTAAAACAACTATTTTAATAAAACATAGTTCAAATAGTAAAATCCAAATGTCACTGCCCGGGCAGTGAGAATATCCATTTAAGATTCTACACGCACCATATTCACTGGATCCTGGTAGGAAGCTTCCCTTATCAATATATCTCTCTGCATGTATCAGCTGTGAATACTTGATCTACATTCACATATTCTATGATATGTCTACAACTTTCTTAACTGAGGTAAACAGTGCTCCCTACTGTCTATTCTTTCCTCTTTATTTTGCCTATATTTCCTAACATGACCTTTAAACTTGTTAAACTGCTTAAAGCATGGGGTATTCTTCCTATATAAGAGGTAACCTGTCAGTATACAGGTTGCCTTTTGTCTATGCTTGATGTATGAGATCCCAGCTCCTAGGTGTTGGAGGAAGAGGCTCCTGGGAAGACAGCCATTGATGTTTTAAGTAGATGTAAAAAGCAAGTTAAGTATTATTCCTTTTACTTTGTAATAAATGTCTTTTTTAACATATATTAATTGTGTGGATTGATTAACTCTTTGTATCCAAGAATCGTATTCTTGTTCCACTGAGAACATTAGTGGTGTCAGAAGTGAAATCCAAAGGGTTAATAGCCATAAATCTGCTTAGAATGTGTAGTTGATGGTTTTAGCATTGCTGTGCAACTGTAGCGTTGTGCAAACGCGGGGTTGTTGCAAACCCATGCAAAAAATCCTCTGTCTTATATATAATTAAGCTGGGCATCCACTATACAATTTCCTTTCAGATATCTGTCCAATCTGACTGGTTGGAATGAAAACCTGGTAATGTTTGGGAGCAAATGACAGTCAATCATATGGTTTTAAACACTGAAAAAAGGACAAAAAAAATTGTTCAAATTGGTTAAATTTGTGTGTTTTAAATAATTTGTCTGAACAACCAGTTTTGGCTATTTTCCAGTGTTTGTGAACAAATGGACGATTGTCATTTGCTCCCATACATTACCAGGTTTTCATTCCAACCAGCCAGATTGGACAGATATTTGATAGAAAATTGTGTAGTGGATGCCCAGCTTTAGGGAGTTGCAAACCTGTAAAAAATCCTCTGTCTCATAATTGAATGAGGGAGGTGTGACCTTATCAGTCACAGAGTGTATACTGTACTCCACAGTATATCTGCATGTTGTCTGTTTACTGTCTTTGGCCCTCATTCAGAGCCGTTCGTTAACAGCAGTACGCTCGTTGCGTTCCGATGTTGACTAACCGCGCATGCGTCGGTGTTACACTGCGCATGTGCGTACGGCAGATTGCGAGCTTTTTTTGTCTCGTTCGTCAAATAGCGTACAGGAAGTGACATGTCAAATGTGATTGACAGAACAGGGCGTTTTTGGGTGTTGACGGGGGTGGAGATGGAAAAACGCAGGCGTGGCGAGGCGTTTTTGGGGCGTACATACATTATCAGATGCGAACGTCAAATGTGTTCGTACCAACTCATACGTCACTGGATGATCCTCTTTCCCTTCAAAATGCTCTCACAGCTTAGGGTCTGGATTACTCGACCACATTGGCGATGGCCTTCTCCTCCGTCCCGGCACTCCACGATGTAGCATCGATTAATCACGGCTTGTCAGAAAATCAATTAGTGTTGGATTGAAAACCGGCTTGGTATGTGTTTGGAAATCAGTTTTTTGGGTTAGCACAAAACCGTACGCAGGTAGAAATCATAGCTGCTAATGTCAGGATTACACAATCAATTTGCGTACATTTGTGGAGGTTTATTTTGGGCTCAATTTTTGGTTTTTGGCCTATTGTAACAATAATGTCATCATGTTTGTGTTTTTTTGGCCATTTTGCTTTTGCCTGGTGAATTTGCATCCTTATGTAAATTTTAAAACGTTCCTTAAAGAGCCCTTTTTTTTCTCATGTAAAATGTTGTTGTTGCACGTTTTTGCCTTGTGGGCCAGGATTAAATGTAACCCATTTGTACAATAATGTCAGAATACAAAGTCGTACATTTTTTGTAAATTTATTGCTATAAAAAAACAATTTCATGCACATATTTTACTCAAACATTTTTTGCAGTGTTCACTCCAAAATATTTAATAATTGTGCAAACATAAAAGTTTTTGGAAACGTAAAGCTAAAAATTAAAAACAATTCACAAGAAAGGAGAGGGAAGTTTTGGCCAGAAAGGAATATGAGGCAAGCACAGAAGGAGTGTGGGAAAAGTAGCCAGTGCTGTCAACATTTTTTCCCCCGTTTGGCTGGGGGAGGGAGGGCGCCAGACCGGGTCCGGGATGTCATCGGGCTGGCCTGTTCAGAGGCAGATGTTGTTGCCTCTGGACTAGGCACAGGGCTAGGCACATTTGGAGGATTGGCTGATGTTGTGCCAGAGGTGGAGGATCCTGATGTTCCGGCAGGAAGGGAGGTCGGCTCCACCATGTGCTGGCGAACGAGCTGCTCCAGGGCATTGGCGATGCGGATGTTGGCCCTGGTATTTTCCGCCAGGGCCTGACCAATGGTCACATTGGCCGCAGCATGTTGCTCCAGGGCCTCAGCCACCTGTACCAGACTGGCATCCATCCTCTGCAGAATCTCAGTATGGAAATCCGATTTAAAATTGAGTTCTGTGAGGAGGGACACTGCCTGCGAGGGGGATTGCCCTGGACTGGCTTCTGCAGGGTCCTCAGCCGGATGTACTGGTTCCTCCCCTGCAGAGCCAGCAGAAATTCTGCGGCCAAGGTTCCCCTCTGGAGCAGACTCATCCGCCTGTGTCAATAACATTTCAGAGTTGGTGACATCACAATATTTACCTTGGACAACATGAGGAGCCGCAAAGTCTGGCATGTCCGTATCCATGCTGGACACGCCAAACACCTCCACAGCCTGCACACACCCCTGTGCCAGCTCTTCTAAATCATTCAACTCCAATGACATAGGGGTGGGACCCCCACCTGTCCCCCTTGCATGCCTAGCCCTGTCAGCCATTTTTTGTTTCAGGCGATATTTGAAGTCTTGCCATCTGTTGGTGACAAAGTAGTCATTATTAATGCATTCTTTCCCCCAGTTTTTGTGGGTGGTCAAGTTTTAACTTACCGCCGTTTGACATCCCGGGCTAGACGGACAAAATCACCCACCCTATTGACCGCAACGGCTACCTCCTCCCACATTCTCCACTTCTGGCTTGCACTCATATTCCTGTCTGCCTGTGGCAGGATGTCCACACACTTCTGAACCAAAACCTCCATCTCCTTTCTTGTGAATTGTGGCTGCCTTTTCTTTTTACCAGCTTTGGCCGGAATACTGGGCCCAGCAGCCTCTTCCATGTCATCCTCCTCACCTATTTGTTTAAATGTTGAGAATTGTAAACTTCACAACTTGCACTATATTATGTTTAAAATTGTTCATTGTTTCCAAATGCCTGAAATACTTACCGCCAGACTGTTGCCCATTGTTTCCCTGGTCTGTAGCCATGTCTTAGCTCAAAACAAGAAATACACCAGAATTTTTGGTTTGGCTCATGACGTATTTATACATGCGTCCTTATTTTTCGGCCGCATCATTGATTGTGCGTTCCTATGATCCCTCCTTAATTTGTGCGGGAAACTAAACACTATTTATGGCTTGGGGCGTCTCGAGTCGAGGTGGCGTTTGTTGATTGTTGGAGGTTACGTTGGTCGGAGTTGATTGTTGGCGGCTTTTGGAGTTGGCGTTGGTGGGAGTAGTTTTTGTTTGCTAAATTTGGTTTGTGTTTTTCCGTTCGCATTTTTTCTGTTGGTTTTGTTTTTGGTGTTTCTTTATTTGGTAAGTTTTTGGCAGTCTAACCTTTGTTCAATTTGTGTCTCCTTCTTTTTCTGATTTTTCAAACGTTATTTTTTCGTAATTTCATCTTTGTTAGGTTTTTTTTTGGCTCTGCCCCAAAGACCTTTTGATCCAGAATCTGATATATTATCTATTGGTAAGTTCATTTTTTCACTTGGTTAGTAAATGTTCATGTTTGTATTTACGCAACTTTGTTGGACCTTACACTTGTAACCTTTGTTTTTCTTAGTCAGAAATGTTTCTAAAATGTTGTTTTTTTCTAGCTGCGTATTTTTTAACTTGTATTTGCGAACGAATTAGCACATTTTTATCTGTTTCTATTGTGACTTGTATTTGCGAACTAATTAGCGCATTTTTATCTGTTTCTATTGTGACTGGTATTTGCGAACTAATTAGCGCATTTTTATCTGTTTCTATTGTGACTTGTATTTGCGAACTAATTAGCGCATTTTTATCTGTTTCTATTGTGACTGGTATTTGCGAACTAATTAGCACATTTTTATCTGTTTCTATTGTGACTTGTATTTGCGAACTAATTAGCGCATTTTTATCTGTTTCTATTGTGACTTGTATTTGCGAACTAATTAGCGCATTTTTAAATGCTTATTCAGACCCGTTAAATTGTTTGTGTTTTCCCTTTAGCATTTGTTGCTTACATTTGGCCCCAATTTGACGTAGTGTGCGCAATGTCGTTTTGCTCTTTGGGCAAATGTGTGTTTCTCCCCTTTTATGTTTTGTCTTGCACCAAATTTTGAAACAGAAATGCCCAGCATAAATTGATGTATTTTTATATTGTGATTCTTTACAGTTTGCACGTATCATGACAATACCCCGGCATGTAAGCATCAATGGATGGTATCATCAAGCTAAGTTAAATTCGTTTTTTGGGGGGGTTAAAAAGCCTTACATTCAAATCTTGCCATTTCAGGTTGATCTGGGTCGGATTGTTCTGGCCATGCTCCCGGAAGCCGACCAACCTCAATCTCGTCCCAGGCGTAGGCATCGTAGGGTGCAAGGCCCCAGATATTTTGAACACGTGTCACCCTTTTTGGAATGCCCGATGATGAGGTTTTAAGACGCTACCATCTTCCTCCCAAAATCATCATAGACACTCTCTCATTAATAGAGAGTGATCTTGAGCGGCAAATTGACAGTCCTACAGCAATACCACCACTAATTTATGGCGGTGTTACATTTCTGTGCCTCAGGATCATTTCAAACAACGGTGGGAACAGTGGCGGGCATCTCACAATCCTCCTTTTCCCGGATCCAGAGGGCAGTGATGGAGCACTTTTCAAGCACCTCCATCATTTTATTCAAATGCCTTTGGATATGGGTGCCCTTAGTGTGGCCAAGGCCAATTTTTACCAAATAGCTGGCTTCCCACACATCATAGGGGTTGTGGATGGTACTCACATACCACTTCAGCCTCCAGCACGGCTGGAGGCCATATTTCGCAACCGGAAACACTATTACTCCCTGAATGTAATGGTGGTATGTGATGCCTCCCTCCAGATCCTGTCCCTGAATGCAAATTTACCAGGAAGTGCACATGACTCATTTGTCATCCGGCAATCAGGGATATGGCACAAATTAACCAACCTACAAGCTGGTGATGCATGGCTTCTGGGTAAGTGGAGACCTTTAGTACATAACAATGTTAAGCTTGATACACAGTGATCCTGATGTTGTCTCTTCTTTTTCACAGGAGACAGTGGCTACCCTTGCATGCCCTGGCTGCTCACTCCTTATTTGGCTCCCACACCAGGGCCACAAAGTGAGTTTAATGCCGCACTTACAACCACCAGGCAAGTGGTGGAGCACTGTATCGGCCTTTAAAAAGGCTCTGGTGGCGAGCTCATGTATTTGCCGGATATGGTTTCGAAAATTGTGGTCCTGTGTGGGATATTTCACAACATTGCCATAAGGAGTGGTGTCCCAATGCAGCCAGAGGATGCCTTACCTGAGGATGGCCCCCCCGAGGTTGGTCGGAGGTCAGTATGTGGGGGGGCCATACGCGATGATGTGGTGGCCAGATATTTTAGGTAATTATTGTCAAAACAACAGTGTTTATACCCAATGTGGTACGGTTTGTTTGAGAACATCTAATTAATTGTTTTTTTTTTCTCCATCTTCTGTTTGTTTGCATAATCTTTGGCACTCCAACGATAACTACTTCCTGCTACCCTTAAAAAACCTTCAGGTGGAAACTTTGGGAATATATTATGGAACCCATATTGCAACGCCACATTTGTGGAAGCATGGTCCTTCGTCAACCAGTTCTTGATTTGTTGTGTGTTTTTTTTTTAGTTTTTGGTATGTATTGTATTTATGATTATCACTGTGTGTTTTGTTTGTGAGTGACCACTTTGTTTTTTTAGTTATGTTGTGAATAAATGTCTTGAGAGTGTAATTTTGTTCCTTTTTTTGCCCGTTACAAGCAAGTGTAACCAGGTTCACACACGTTACATTTGCCTAAGGGGTAATCCAGTAATGACGCAAGTTGAGCTAAAATGTAATATGTTTTCTGGGTCCAAACCAACACCCAAAGGAATCCTGTACAATCAGTTGGCTTTGTAATATCGGCCTAAGCAGCTTGCCCCCCAAATAGGAACCTGTAAAATGTAGTAATATATAATTTTGACAACACCAAAAAAGGGAAATGAGATTGTTACTGTTAGGTGTTTCTTGTGCCTGTTTTCCTTAAAAATACAACACACAATCTTAGTGACAATAATTGCAAATCCTTGCTGGAAGAGTCTACTTATGTCAGTGTAAACAATCTCTGATTTTGAAACAAGGAATGAGACAGAATGTTAAGTTGAAAATATTAATTTATTTACATTTTGACAATAAAAAAAAAAAAACTAGTTCCTAAGGAGGACCGACATATGGTCAAGGACCACCAGCAGACCGATGATGTGTTCCCGCATACGGCCCACACAGCCGGCTAATTCAGCCCTACGCCTCTGTTCCTCTGTGGGTTAGAAAAGTGTGGGGATTAATACATCAATAATGAAACCACATTAAAAAACAAGCCAAAACAAGCTAACCAAAAATGAAAATATTCTGGCACAAAGCAGAATGACACGATAAAACCAAGCCCCCCAAAATGGTCTAGCCCAAAAATACAAGTCCAAAAATCAGATTCAGACAGGTGTGATATGTGTATGGTGAAATCAGCAGTAACAGGTAAAGACAACCCGAAAAATCCCAAAAAGTCGACCAAAAAACACAAAAAAAGGGAACGACACATGATTACATACAAACAGTTTGTGGCGCAAAAAAAACAAAATAAAAAACATACCGTTCGAAAAAATGCCCGCTCCAGAAGCCACTCCCTCGTCCTCCTCGGAGGTGCCTCCATTCCCCAAAGATCTTGGCGGGGTGATTTGTGATTCCGGGGAGGGGGTAGTTCGAAGAGGGGTGGTTGGAGGAGAGGGGGAATTGGGATGGAGGGGAAGGAGCACCGAAATATCCGCCACAGGGTCTTGGCAGGCTGGGGAGGAGGGGGAAATAGGGGAATTTGGGGTTGTGGAGGGTTGGCTTGGGGTTGGGGAGAGTGGGTGAGAGCGCCGTCTTGGATGGCGATGACGCCGTAGTCTTCGCTGTGCCCCTAAAAGATGTGAAACAAATTGTGGTTAGTTTCAACCAAATCCGAGAAAAACACTAATTTATGACAACACAAATCGGAAAACATGGCCATGCAGATATGAGTACAATGAATAAATAGGACATACATGAAAACATGGCCATGCAGATATGAGTACAATGAATAAATAGGACATACATGAAAACATGGCCATGCAGATATGAGTACAATGAATAAATAGGACATACATGAAAACATGGACATGCAGATATGAGTACAATGAATAAATAGGACATACATGAAAACATGCACACGCAGTTAGGGCCACAAAGATAAACATGAAAACCACAGTCCCAAAAACTTACTTTCAGCGATCTGCATGCGAAAGCATGCCAGCAAGCGGGGCGTCCACCGTCGCAGGTCCAACCACCTGCGCTCCAGCTGGCCGATCTGGCGGCGTGAGCCGAAGGAATGCAGGCGGCCACGTACCTCCGCATATGCGGAACGCTTCTCGTGATTTGAGATGGGTGGAGGCTGCCTGGTGATCCGCCTATCCATCACCTCGGTTAGCACCAGCAGCTCGCGCCTGGTGAATGCCGAGGCTCTCATGATGGCAATGGTGTATTTGTTAAAAATCATTTTTAATAAAGACCTGAAAATAATTTTGATTGGCTAATGTATTTGGGTAATTAACAGGACCAATTCTATTGGTTAGTGTATGAGTCATGTGTTCGACAGGGCCAGAAATCTCTTGAGAGTTATGATAGGCTTGATGCAGTGACATGCGTATGCAAATTTAAATAAAGAAATGAACCCCGGGAAATATGCGGGGATAAAAACAAATAAAACAATTGTTTAATTGGGGCTAACATGTCTTTTGACAAATAAAAGCGAATGTTTAAGCCGTACGTATTCTGCGGGTAAACACAAACAAGGACAAGATTAAAGTTTATTGCATTGTGTTAAAAAAAAAAAAAAAAAACAATTAAGCTAATTGATATAGTGATTGGCATGATACGATTGAGGGAGGTAGGCAGAATAAACGAGCAGTTAATCGAAATCTGACAGTTCCACTTCCGGTTTGTACTTGTGCGTGCATTCCCTTCAAGCCATTTCGGGGATGTACGCTCGCTATTTGGCACGCTCGTTAGTTAGAGGAGGGGTCGGTTGAGTTTGGGGAGGATGTTTGGCTGCGTTCGAAAATACGAGCGAGTGCTTGAATTTACATATTTTTTTACGTACGCCGAACGTACGAACGGCCACTTGCGTCCGGGTCTGAATGAGGGCCTTTGTGTTTGTGTTGTTGAAACAAACAAGAATAATGCATTTTAAGAAGAATTTTAAGAAATATGCAAATATGCTTAAAGATAAATTGGAAGTTCAGCTGGCTGATTTCCAAAGAAATCATAATGTTGTTTTTTCACTACCTGAGAGTAAAAATAGTGACATTTTACCTACGCCCATATATGTTGGGAAGAGAGAAGGGAGCATAAAACCTATGCAGAACAATGCATTGATAAGAAAGCCTATCTCACAGATAGAGAGAGAAAACCTGAATCTGTGGGCCTGGTTCAGACCCGCTCGCGAGCGCTGAGCACTCACAAGCGTGTCGATGTTGGGCCAGTGCGCATGAGCACGAGGGAGCCGGCCCCATCGTGCGCATGCGCGAGACCCGCATAGCGATGGGTCTTGCTACAAAGGGGGTGTGCTGTCGATGGTGAGTGACACCTCGCCCCCTTTGGTGGGCATGCCGGGGGCGTGGCTGCCCAGACAGAGGCATTCCCAGGGGAAGGCCTACCATCTGGGGCCGGCCCCACTGACATCACTAGTGATGTCAGTGGGAGTGCTTTTGGCTCTGATAGAGCCAAAAGCACTCCAGGGCTTGCGGCAAAAAGACCCTACCGCAAGGGTCTCGTCGCAAGCCCGATGGTCGCGATGGTCTTGACCATCGCAACCTTTTTTTTGGCCGCTTGCTATAGCTGTGGGTGGTCACCCACAGCTATGCGAGCGGCCAGGAGGCCGCTCTAAAAAAGAGAAGTAGGGCCCTGATTCAGAGCGAGCGCTCTGAAAGAGCGTCCGGCTCTGAATCAGGCCCTGTGTCCCCTGAATTCCCAAGGGAGGGGCAGTGAGGGGATTTATTTAGCAGCAGCTGCTAGTGAGAGTGAGAGAGAACACTGTAAAAGCACAGCTTCCATTGTGAAAAAAGTTCTCATATAGAAACTTTGAATTAATCTGTAGATTCTTGTGTCATTGCCGAATTTTTTGATAGTCACACAATTTTAGAACAAGAGTTTTATTCTGATTTGAATGGAAATCAATGTGTGGATGAAGTAGCAGAAAATAAGGTTCTGTCAAAATGGCATTGGTTTGTGGCACTCCTGAGGTGAAGGATAGTACACCTGAATTACCACATAGTGCCCCTGTTTGTGGTGAACTGAACAAGAACCAGGAAGTGTCTGAGTGCCCATTAGAAAAGGATGGGCTAAGTAATGATGGGGGAGCGATTATGATGCCCAGTGAATGAATGAGATTTACACAGAGCCAGGGAGTGGAAAATGGGCAGGATTGCAGTCAAAGACCATACCCCTGAGACAGAGAATTACCCCCATGATGATAATGATTACAAGAGAGCTACTGTGAAGTTTCACAATAATGAAAATGCATGCTTTACAAATTATGTTTATGAGTTATCAGACATTGATAAGACATTAGTGGTGGGAAACACACTGATACTGATAACCAGTGAGCCATCACATATGGCAATTCACAACAGCTTTGCACCCACAACATACAAACTGAGTGGGGAAATTAAAATGTTGTTTGATAACAGAGAGCAAGAGAGGAAAATTTGGGATATAAACACTGTGTTTTGTATTGTAGATAGTCTGATTGTGAATGGTAAGAAAGATCAGACCCCAGTGTATTCCCTGATAAGACCTTATCAGTCAGTTGTTTTAAAGCAGCTGATTAAAGAAAATGTTTAATTCTGTTTGTTTAGTTAGATTTAGTAAGGGTTAAGGTGTAGATTTTGCTGTTAGACAAATACACTGAAATAGTTAAGTTGAAAATTATATCTATATAACTGATGTATTATATTGTATTATATAGGGCCGGCTCCAGGGGCCTGAGCACCCTGTGCCGGCCCGTTACTATGCACAGACATTACCATAGGCCACGCACCCTAAGTGACATGATTTGGAGACGTGCCCACATGGCACGCCTCCAAATAACGTCAGGCAGGGGGTAAAGCCCAGCCCTCCGTCACTGGCTGGGCTTCCCCCAGCCCTCACCTATCAGTGATTGGATGCTGCACACATGTGCATGATGCATCCATTCACACTCTGGGGGTCCAGCACTGATGCAGCTGTGCGGGGGGTCTCCAACCTCCTAATTTGACCACCCGCGGGCCACTTCAGTCCACAAGTGGAACAGCAGGACAGTGGTGTCCCGCTGAAATCAGGATGTTGGGGAGGGGTGCGTCCTCTATGGGTGGCACCCCTGTGTGACCGCACTTGTCGAACACCCCTAGAGGTGGCCCTGGTATTAGATATTGAGACTCACCCTGTTTTCCTTTCTTTTTCAAGATATATTATCAAGAAAGATGGCGTCCCTCATGGTTATTCCCGGATTGTCAAACACAAGCTGTCTTGTACTACTATTTATCAAAGACTATCTTACAGTGGCAGTGATAACAGTGAAAGACTGTTAAATTGTATGGATTCACTCACAGTGCAAGGGTGGGGATATCTGGTGTGACCTCACACAGGACAATGACAGATACCATCAAGGACTCAATATGTCCAAGTGTTAAGGTGAGTACACACTATACAGATATATCTGCAGATGATGGTTGTTCATACACACTTAACAACCATCATCTGTGCCTGCTTGCAGGTCCCGGCGACCAGGGGACGTGTCACGGCGGGTGGGGGAAGTATCCCACCCCCCTCCTCATGGCTGCCGCCATGTGTGTACGGGTGGTCTGCCGACTGCCTGTACACACCTTCCGATGGACAGATATGTCTGCAGACATATCTGTCCATCGTCTGTGCAGCACAGCCAATGCGATATGTTGGTGAATGCTGACGTTCACCAACATATGGCGGGTACACACTGCCCAACGTGCAGCAGATACATTGGCTGATCAATTCATCAGCCAATATATCTGTCAGTGTGTACCCAGCATTAGAGGATTGTGGGCCTGATTCAGACCCACTCGCAAGCGGCTGTCCGCTCGCAAGTGGGTCAATGTTGTACACTGCGCATGCGCACGACGGCGGGTGCTCCGTCGTGCGCATGTGCCAGATGCGATGAGCGAAGGACTTTCCTTCGCTTGTTGTGTCTGATCAAAGGGGGCGTGCTGTCGATGTTGATTGACAGCACGCCCCCTTTGGTGGGCGTGCCGGGGGCGTGCCTCCCTGACGGGGGCATTCCCAAGGGAACGCCTACCGTCAGAAGCCGGCCCACTGACATCACTAGTGATGTCAGTG
The DNA here is from genome assembly GCA_031769625.1 of Taudactylus pleione. Taxonomy (NCBI): domain Eukaryota; kingdom Metazoa; phylum Chordata; class Amphibia; order Anura; family Myobatrachidae; genus Taudactylus; species Taudactylus pleione. Next base: position 2,942,970 of record JAUIMM010000614.1, read on the forward strand.
GGAGTGATTTTGGCTCTGATAGAGCCAAAATCACTCCGGGCCTTGCGGTTGAAAACCTCAACTGCAGGCTCCGGCTCACAGTGGCGATGATCGCGATGGTCAAGACCATCGCGGCCATCAAACTGCACGCTCGTATAGGCTGTGGGTGGTGACCCACAGCTATACGAGCGTCCAGGAGGACGCTCCATAATTATGGAGGGCGGCCCTCATTAAGAGCGTGCGCTCTGCTCAGAGCGTACGGCTCTGAATGAGGGCCTGTGTTTGTACATGTTTATTTACCTGATAATATGTATTATCTTAGTTGTAGATAGAACATTATATACATGTATTCCACATCATAAAGCCAGGGGTGGACTGTAATGAGAGAGCAAAATGGCTATTTACAGACATTTTTATTCATTGTCTTTATATGTGTCAGACATTAGGTGGTGTTTTAGCTTAATACATCTGTGTTCAGCAGTTTCATTTATGTGTATATATAAGTTGCTGTTTCAGGAATAGATTAGCAATGCCCAAAGTTCACTGTTTAATCCCAAGAGCAAATAGTGTCTCATTGTGGCCAGACATTACTAAGCCTCTGTCAACAGCGTCTTACCATCATAAACATATTCATATGTCTACATGTCCAACTTTCTTAATTGAGGCAACAGTGCCCCCTACTGTCTATTCTTTCCTCTTCCTTTTACCTATATTTCCTAACATGACCTTTGAACTTGTTAACCTGCTTAAAGCATGGGGTTTTCTCCCTATATAAGAGATAACCTGTCAGTATACAGTTAGCCTTTTGTCTATGCTTAATGTATGATATCCCAACTCCAAGGTGTTGTAGAGGCTCATGGAAAGACAGTAGATGTAAAAAGCAAGTTAAGTATTCTTCCTTTTACTTTGTAATAAATGTCTTTTTTAACATATATTACTTGTGTGGCTGATTAACTCTTTGTATCCAAGAATCGTATTCTTGTTCCACTGAGAACATTAGTGGTGTCAGAAGTGGAATACAAAGGGTTAATAGCCATAAATCTGCTTAGAATGTGTAGTCAATGGTTTTAGCATTGCTGTGCAAATGTAGCATTGTGCAAATGCGGGGTTGTTCAAACTCATGTAAAAAATCCTCTGTCTTATATATAATTAAACTGGGCACCCACTGTACAATTTTCTGTCAGATAACGAAGAAGAACTCCAAATAGTGTTAAAAAAACTATTTTAATAAAACATAGTTCAAATAGTAAAATCCAAATGTCACTGCCCGGGAAGTGAAAATATCCATTTAAGATTCTACATGCACCATATTCACTGGATCCTGGTAGGAAGCTTCCCTTATCAATATATCTCTCTGGATGTATCAGCTGTGAATACTTGATCTACATTCACATATTCTATGATATGTCTACAACTTTCTTAATTGAGCTAAACAGTGCTCCCTACTGTCTATACTTTCCTCTTTATTTTACCTATATTTCCTAACATGACCTTTAAACTTGTTAAACTGCTTAAAGCATGGGGTTTTCTTCCTATATAAGAGGTAACCTGTCAGTATACAGGTAGCCTTTTGTCTATGCTTGATGTATGAGATCCCAGCTCCAAGGTGTTGGAGGAAGAGGCTCCTGGGAAGAGAGCCACTGAAGTTTTAAGTAGATGTAAAAAGCAAGTTAAGTATTCTTCCTTTTACTTTGTAATAAATGTCTTTTTTAATATATATTACTTGTGTGGCCTGATTAACTCTTTGTATCCAAGAATTGTATTCTCGTTCCACCGAGAACATACATATTGGTGCACAAATCTGTCAGTACTGTGCAGCACTCCAGTATATTCATCTCATGCTGGAAGACACCGGTCCTGCAGGTACTTTGCTGTGGTCACCTAATGCATGTCTCTGCTTACTACATTTCTGAGTACAGTATCAACAAGAGAATATACTTAATGTGATTTTGGTACTCTGTCTAGTATATTCCTGAAGACTGTATTATATCTGTTTGTTCTCATATATATCCTACTAGTAGTGGTCTGATGAGTATGAGCTTTATCAAGGCCTCAAGCTTCCATTACTCTCTCACATACAAAGCTAATCCCAAGGATCCTGATCCAAATCTTTAAAACCCCAGTGATGTGGCATTAACATTCTACACCTCGACAGTGGTTGTGGTGTTAGAATGAACTCTTGATACAAGATATAGATTGCAAGTTCCAGCATCAGTTCACTTTAGAGAAATACATAGCTTTTAAATAATGTTCTGGGAATGGTCAATAATTTGATTTGGAAAGCACACAAATGTGTAGTGAGAGAGAAATGCAATCAGATGGGATTCCACCTAATAAAAATAGAAGGAACATAAAAAAGGCTCTTCTTGCAAAAATTTAATCTCTGGAATACAAACTTAAACAATCCCTTTCTATGGTGGTATAAGAAGAATCGGCACAAACTGGATCATCTCTTAATAAGTTACTTACAGTGGTGACAAGACCAAACTTGCGTTTAGAAAATGTTTCTTAAAATTCTTTAGGTGGGGGAATAAGCTTAGCAATTCATCAGACCTTCCAACCAGTAAACTTCTCTCCAACTTGTGATGTCACAGAAGTAGGCAGACAGTGGGCCTGATTCAGACCCGCTTGCAAGTGCTATGTGCTCGCAAGCAGGTCGATGGTGGGGCATTGCGCACGTGCACCGTGCGCAAGCACCGGAGCGGGAGAGAAATTCTCTCGCTCTGAGGCTTGCAATAAATGGGGCGGCTGTTGATGTTGATCGACAGCTCGCCCCTTTTTGTAGGCGGGATGGCTAGACAAACGGACAAACGAAAGAATGCCTGCCATTTGTGGGCAGCCCTCCTGACATCACGAGTGATGTCAGTAGTGAGCTTCCGAAAGCTCACTGGGGCTTGCGGCAGACGAGACCCTACCACAAGGGTCTCTTCGCAGGCCCGATGGTTGAGATGGTCGCGACCATCACCTGGCTGCTCGCTAAAGCTGTGGGTGGTCACCCACAGCTTAGCGAGCAGCCAGGAGGCCGGGTTATTCAAAACAAAGTGGCCGCCCTGATTCAGGCTCTGAATCAGGCCCAGTGTCTGCCCACTTCTGCATGTTTAAATACATTTTTAATAAATATTTGTTTGTTAAAAATGTTAATGTCAGTTTGTGCAATTATTTATTACTTTTAAACTGAGGGCGCTGTTAACCACTTAACTGGCTAATATTTTTCCCCAAAATTGTTGATTTTGGGCCTGATTCAGCATGAATCGCTATTGTGATAGTGTACGCAGATGGCGAATTTTTGCATATCATCCATCCATATGTACCGCAGTGCGCTTGTGCGAGTTAGCATTGTGATCGCACTGCTATCACTCACGCAATTACAAAGCCATCACAGATGGAGGGACGGGACGTCAGCATTTAAGGGTGGTGATGGGGGAGTGGTCGGAGAAACAGACGTGCCTTCCCATTTGAATGCCGTATTATGAGCATGCATAAATTAGCCACTGCGATGGCATACACAGCTTAAGTGCTCAATGCGTGTGACAAGGTTAGCAAATTCTGAGTAAGGTCAGACCAGTTGTAATTGTTCATGAGGGGCTGATGTTACTTTATGTTCCCAATGTATACGCAGGATTGCAAGGTATTATGGATGTGCGAAAGCAGTAGTTGGTGTCTCTATGCTGACTTTGGGCATCTCTGTAATGGCTTTGTGATTGCAGTCATTAGGATATTTTTGCAGCACACCTGCGTGCGTAATCGCAGCTGCAATTGGATATAGTGATCTATGCTGATTCAGGCCCTTTGTGTATTAGTAGATTATATGAATAATAAATATTTAAACCCTATGCAGTATTATTTTAAATAATACAGAATAAGGGCTAAATAGCTATTATTTAAATAAATAATTTAATCATTAAAAAATATCAAACATTTTGGGAAAATTTTGTTTTATACAATTAAAAATACTTGAAATTGATATATATTTACTATCTACTGTATATACACACACAAATCATATATTTTTTTAACTACTGCATAAACCACTGGTTGATAAATTAGGGGTCTGAAGCAATGTATGGCCACACAGGGTTCCAAACAGGGGAGAAGGAGCTGGTACTATATGGATACACATGTCAGGTGTTGCACAAGGGCATGGGGTGATAGGCAGTACGATAAGGACACATTGGGTAATGAGCTCACTCCTTATTTCTTACCCTGACTGCTGATCAGTTCACTCAGTGGTGTGTAGCCAGCTCTACATGGCATGAGGGTGATTTGTGAGATACACAGGGGTGGGTTGCAGGGTGTCACACTTATGCAGGGTACATGGAGCAGGGCAGGTTTGTCGGGATGTCACAGATGCAGCACATGGGGCTGTTCTCACCTCAGATTATAACATTGCATGTGATGGCTCCTCATGTACCCTGGCATCATGCCAGTTAACTCTTACACAGACCAGGGCTCCAGTATCCGGGCACCTGTAGGCAGCCCAATTATACAAATAGAGTGAAGTACTGTACCTTCAGGCATTGGGATGCCGCTGTCGGCATCCCGACCACCAGGATCCTGTACCCAACCCCACTACAGTACACAAGCACAAACCAGGAGAAAAATAATAAGAGTGGCGCTAGTCAATTAGCAGCTGTTAAAAGTAGGGTGTTGAGCTCCTTGGTCAAATTTAAATAACATAAAAGACAGAAACAGCGCTAGAGGGTATTTGAGAGAACTCAGTAAAGAATTGTATAAAAATCATACGGCTTGGTTAAACTTAAAACATACACATTTATTAAAACACAATATTACAAAAGATCCTGTTATCTAATACAAGGATAGTTTTATGAATTATTATATAAAATATTCATAAACTTATTGAGAAAGCAATGAAAATATGGTTGTCCATTGAACTGCTTGGTTAAATAGCACTCTGGAGCTTGTGGGAATCACTGATTCTAAGACAAGATTATAATGATAGTCCCGGTCTATTATCCAGCAAGTATAGAAATTGGTATTACCCCAACTGGTTTCTCCATATAAGCAGCAGCTAGCAAAGTCTTGCAAAGTTCACAGTGTGCAATATTAGGAGTCATCCAGTGGTGTATCTGCATATATCAGCTGGTCCGGATGAAGTAGGAAAAATCCAAGATGAGGCTCTACAGATGGGCTTTCAAATCCAGGCAGTCCAGTATACATTCAATATACTTTAGGATCTCATGTGGTCCAGCACCGATTAAATTTATAATAATCTAAATTCTGAGAGAAGTGTCCACATTTAATATACGTACAATATGTATAGTCTAACCTATATAACTCCTATAATGGAACAATAAATTAAATACTCGGAGGTGCCCCCAGACCTAATTTGTACAAACTACTTGCATATCAACAAAAAAAGGGGGGGAAGAGGGAGAAAGGGAAGCAAAGACAAAATTTCCTGTTCTGGTACACTAATAGGTTTAGATATAGACTGATCTCGTAACCTCAGAAAAATAAATAAAATATAACTTTTATTGGATATTTTAAAAGTATAATTGTGAGGTTCTGAATTTGTTGTGGACCCGGGTGGTGATAGGAGCAGACACAGAAGCAGACTTAAATGAAAAAGTGGAGTTTTTAATAAGTGACTTAGAGGACATGGGAATGGCAAATAAAAGTCCAGATATAGCACTAAAGTGCACTTGATAACTGTAGTGGGGGTTAATGGGAAATGTCCAGATAGTGACAGGCAGGATAAGTCCAGTAAACAAGTATGGTGAGCTGTAACTGAATGCAGGAATGATGAGCTGTAACGAGTGCAGGTATGGTGAGCTGTAACAAATGCAGGCTGAGGTAATGAAGTCCAGCTGGGAGTGAAGGGAGGCCAGGCGCAGGGAACAGCAGGTGAAAGGTATGTGGAGGGTGCAGGGTAAATCCAGCAGGTTGGAGCAGGGAAGGTTCAGGCTAGTAGCATTTACAAGCAGGCAGATAAGGCACAGGTACTCCCTCTCAGCCACAGCTGAGAAACACGTTGCACTGGCAAGGAAGGAAGGCTCTGGACCTTCCTAAATACTCAGTGCCACGCTGTGACTGGCTGGAATGAGCACATGACCTACCAGGATTGGACAGCCGGAATCACATGGCCACAGGCAAGATGGCGGCGCCCATGACAACAGAATGGAAACACCGCCAGACCTCACCAGGCCTAGTGACGTGCAGCCAATGCCCTTCGCCAAACACCTGCGCCGCTGCCAGAGACCCCCCGCTATAATGACCTCACAGGCAATACCCGGTGACTACCATGCCGAGAAACCCTGGCCTTAACAATAATAGTGTGTTCAGATGTGGGTTAAAATATAAAATAAGTAAAGTAAAGTAAAGACAGTGAAGATGTAATGAAAAATAGTGATTTAAAACACCTCCTGCTGTTACCGGATTATTAAAATCTTACTATAAAGGATTGTCACAGTAACCTCTGTATCCAATTCTTCACTATATATATAATATTATAATAGTGACAGAGATACACTGATCTGTAGTGTGGTATAATAGTTATATGTATACTCCCCACTCAATGTACTATAAACTGAGTGCTGAATAATAATGCCTGTTGGTATTCTCGCTCTATTAAAGACAAAGTTCTTATGTTAGTATAAATAATATCAATCGCATCACGTAAATAGTAACCTTGTACATATAGATTTTATAGATGTGTTTCACTGTTGTGTCGGTTCAGCCAAAGAACACAAGTATCATTGTTTTAATATACAAAGACCCTGTTAGGGCCATATATGACAGTATATTGTTCATATACATGAGGGTGACCGCACAGAAATCCCCCATATATATTCACAACTTATGTCATATGCACTCTCATTCTATAAGGAGCACAAACTATCTATATATAGATTGTTAGGCAGAGAGTCACAGTCGCTCTTAGTATCTGCTCTAATTCTTTACAAATATAACACACTTATCAACTAATTGCCGTGATATTTCAAGAGCATTTGGGGATAATCAACGTGTAGAGACTATGTTAACATTCTTATTCATTCTAACTCATATTCAGTGTTAAGGTGATGGGAACCCTATCTACCAAAAGCCTAATGTGGGGAATAAATTCAAATGATACAGTTATGCTCCACAGATTTGTTGAGGCCACTTGGATGTAAAGTATTCAACTTAAACGTCCAGTAAACTTCTTGATGACACCTCCACATGATGTAATCGGGATATGTCCCAGGCCAGAGATGGATAAATTACTAACATCACCATTATGTACTTGGGTAAAGTGTCTTGAGACACTGTGATTAGAAAATGTATTAATGATATTATGGCGGTGTTCCATAAATCTCCTTTTTAATGATCTGGTGGTGCGGCCCACTTATTTATAACTGCATTCACATAAATAAATTCACATATAGATAAATAACATAGACCAAATCACAGTTTATAAAACTCTTAATACTGTAGGATTAATTTTTTGTGTTGATATCTATCAAAGTTGTTCTTCTAGGAATGTGTGTACACATTGTGCATCTATTCTTACCACATCTAAAGAAACCCGGTGTTCTACAGGGTCACCATTGGTGAGCCTGGGAGTTAGTAGGGTTGTTTGTAGTTGGTTTTTTTTGTTTTTAAGTGACTAGGAGCAAGTACATTTTGTAGTGACTTATTCTTCCTGTAAATAAGAGAGGGTTTATTCAGTAAGATATCTCTCAAAATTTTATTATGGCCTAGTATTTTGTAGTTCCTAGTAATAAAGTATCTTATTTCCTTATGGGACAATTTAAATTTACAGATGAATGCCAGATCTCTCTATGGGGAATATTCTCCAGGATGCTTGACTTTATATTATATTAAATAAGATCTATTCTTCTTAAGAAACTCTGTGAGAGCTTTTTGTAAAATAGCCTCAGGGTACCTCTACCTCTAAAAGTATTCTGCATCTCTCTTCCACTTGTTGTTTGAACACATCTTCAAGGGAACAATCTTGCATGACCACATAAGTTGTCTCTTTGGGATGTTAAATTTCCAAGGTTTAAAATGAGCACTCTGGAAGTGGAGGTATGACTGGGTGGTCACAGGTTTAACATAATTTGAAGTGTGGATGGTAGTGCCAATGGCCTCCAGGGTCACACCCAAGAAGTAAATGCGCCTCCTATCATATGTGAAAATGAAAGAAAGATTAAAAGAATTAGAGATGAGAGAAGAAACAAAATGTTTTGCAGAAGAGTAGTTCCCATCCCAAATAATAAATAGGTCATCAATTTAATACCCATATAAGACCAGAGATGCACTGAGCTCACAACCCTACACATGTAGGTTCTCAAACTCTCCAATGTATAGGTTAGCATAACTCAATGCAAATCTGGTCCCCATGGCTGTCCCCATGACCTGCAGATAAAAAGTCTCTGAAAAAAGAGAATAATTGTGAAAAAGAATAAAAGAGATACATGACAGTAAAAAGGTTTCCTGCCCCTGTGTGAGATCCCTAGAGAGACGTGCTGCAATGCTATGAATCCCCAATTATGGGGAATATTGTTAGATAATGATTGAACATCCAATTTTAGAAAAGCATATGAATTCTTCCAAATGATGGTTTGGATAAGTTGTAAGAAATGCATATTATCTCTGAGGTGGGACCTCAAACCAGGGACATGAGGTTGTAGGTAAGAATCAACATAAAATGATAGGTTAGAGGTGAGTGAATTAATCCCAGAGATAATGTGGTGACCCGGGGGTGAACTGAGGGATTTGTGAATTTTGGGTAAATGATAATACACTGGAATAGTGGGAAAGGGTTGTGTAGTATCTTCTGGCTGCAGCACAGATGTTGTGCAGCTGCCACTGGCCACAGTCCGGTGGTGCAGAGAAGCAGTCCTTGCTTTTGTCAGTAAGTGATCTCCTGCAGCCTCCAATATAACATGACTGCTGTCACCGGCTGATTTTCAGAGGCTCAGGCAGGCTTGTGAGTGTAGTGTTGTAAGTATAGGGGATAGTGTGTAGGAGCCCCAGGGTGACCTGCCATTAATCCTGCTTTGGTGGCTTTTGTACTTGAGGAAGTGCAGTACCGCTTAGTACTGCGGGGATGGGGGGTGCAGTGCCAGTAGTACTTTGGGTGGGGAGTGTAGTGCCAGTACTACTGTGGGGGGTGGAGTGTGCAGTGCTGCTAGTACTGTGGGTGGGGAGTAGTGTTGGTAGTACTGTGGGGGTTTTAGTGCCGGTAGAATTGTGGGTAAAGGTGTAGTGTCTGCAGTACTTCAGTGCCATGGGGTAGTTGGAGGTACCATCTTAGCTGCTGCTGCTGTCTCTCCCCTCTGCAGTAGTAGCTAAATGGCATCACTCAGCATAAGAGCCCAGGCACATTTTCCCCAGCCAGCCACTCTCGCTCCAGACTGGCAGGCTGGGAGCCATCAGTACTGGGCCAGGATGATGCAGAGAGGCAGCAGTGGTACTTGATTTCAGAGGTGAGTAATGACTGTGACTTAAAGTAGGCTGGCTAGTGTCCGCCTACTTATCATTCAGTTGGGGGATAAATTTGAAACTTTCCCCCTACACTAGAGTGATTAGTTGGGAAAAATCAAGCAAGTTTGATTTTCCCAACTAGTTGGACAGACCATTTTTGGCCTTTTTTAGGCAAGTGGGAGCAAATGAATGATTATTGTTTGCTTCCACACACAATATCATTTCAACCAGCCAACTTGTTGTCCTAATGTATGGCCTGCTTTAGAAAGAGCAAGTAGCTGTGCACCTTGGTAAAACCATGCTGCACTGCAGGTGGGGCAGATGTATAATGTGCAGAGAGATTTAGATTTGGGAGGGGCGTGTCCAAACTTCCAAACTGAAATCTAAATTGCAGTGTAAAAATAAAGCAGTCCAGCATTTGTGGGCTACATGCAAAAGAAACCACTATTTACCCCACATGCAAAACAAATGTATGTATTTACACCACTTGCATTGCAGCATGGTTTGTCCAGGTACAGTTACAGTGCTGTCTATATTTTACTCTATTCCCAACTCTGAATCAGGCCCTAAATTCATAAGTACAAGGATGACAAGGGTCCCCTAGGTCATCAAAGTGCAGGTTTTGCTAATATTTTCCAAATGCTTTACACTAACATATAATTTAAATGGACCATTATCAGAGGAAGATCTTTTACATGATAGATGATAAATGCTTATCTGAAAATTATCATCCAAAAATTCCTGCAGAAATTAGGAAATGTTTAGATTGCCTATTTTCAACAGTTGAGCTGAATGAAGCTATAGCATCCTGACATCCGTTGAAAGCTCTGGATATGATGATTTCAGTGCATTATATTATAAAATGTTCAAAGATCAGCTTAGTCCTATGCTTCCTTAATCAAAAGTGGAGAAAGCTCAATGTTAAGAATAGGAAAATTGTTACTGCCATTTTATTATCATTATTTCGGAGGGCTGATTGCTGTCCATTTTTTGTTAGTTTTTATTTTTAGTAACCCTAGGATTGACAGACAAAAGTTATCCTGTATTCCTTTAGCTGTAAAAATGCAATAAAACTTTGCTTTCTACAATGAGGCGTGTTTTTATTTACTTAATTTAAAAAAATAATAATAAACAGTCATTGTTTTGTTATATTTTTCTCTAGTGCACTACAGATGCCAGCAAGCTCAGGTGTCAGAGGATGCTGCCATTTGTGGTTCCCAAGTGGAGGCATTCCCTTGCAGCTATTTTTGCACCCAACCACCATTTTTGTTCTGGGCACAAAACAAACTTTCATCAAGCCTCAAAAACTTAATGCATTACCTGACAACTCATTTCTGTTTATCAAATTCCAGAATCACCCACATAACCTATACAACCTCCATAAGCTTTTCTACCCCATTATCTCCCCTGTACACAGTTTACACATATCTTTATGTATGTTATCTTTCTACACTTACACAACCTACAGACCTTAGGACAACATTGCTTTGTGACTGGCTCATATAGAGCACCAAGAACCTTTGCATATGGCTTGACCATTTCAAGTATATAGTATTTATCTTCATGTATCAAAATCTATTTCTCTATAGATAATAATTTTGTGAGAAGGAATTTCTTAACTGTCTGTTATTTTCCAGTCATATTTTATTACTGTTCCCCATTGTAAAGCACACCTGAATATGTTGGTGCTATAAAAATAACTGTTAATTAATAAATAATAGTGGCTATGACCCCCAAACGATGGGTCTTCCCAGCCCTGGATGGTTAAGCCTTGTAGTGGCCAATAGAAAATAGGGGGGTGTACATGCTTTTTGTTCAACAATTTTTTTAAGTACCAGCATACACTTCAAATCCTAGGTCTGGTTATTAGGTTTGGGGGTGACCACAAGATTATTATTTTTAATTATTCAGTTTTTGTTAAATATAGAGTCACATACAGATTATAGGTATCTGTGTGGTGCTTGAAAACCACAGCCAATTGGTGGCGGGTTTGTGATGGGATAAGGGTTTAGAAACGGATAGGGAACAATTGCAGGTCCTTTCCTTTTTGGAGAGGGAGAAAAATAAAATATGTCAACAAAGTTGTTCAGCTGTTGCTACAAATAAAAGCAAGTGTTGGTGAAGGGATGCAGCAGTGGGCAGTCAGAGAAAGGGTTAATAGAAGAAAACCCAAGTGTATTTCTCATTAAGGAAACAAGTGATCTCATTAAAGTTGTGTGTAAAGCAGAATAAGATTTGCAAAGACAATTAAAGGGATAGTAACTGTGACTCATGCTGGTAGTTGTAGTACCACACCTGCAGTGTCAAGGAGAAAGGATTGCCATGTTGAGAATACTTTTGAAAGCAAAGTGTGACACAGTAAAACGAGAAAAAACTGTGTCCAGATAATCATGGGGAATAAAAAGAAGCACGCTATTAGAAAAGCAAGGTTACCTGCAAAGGTTTACCATCAAGCTGGAGAGTTGCAAATCCAGAACTGGAGTCTAAAGTCTGAAAATAAAACAAATAAGCAAGTGCAAGGAGATGATTGAAAGTTTTTGTATTTCCTCTGTGATATGATGGAGGATAAAGCTGGCCATACACCAGACCATCTTTCATCCAACTATTCAACTAGTTGGTTGGTTGGAATGAAAATCTGGTAATGCATGGGAGCAAATGACAATAAGCTTTTTGCTGCCAAACACTGGAAAACAGAAGAAAGCTGTTGTTCAAACAATTTTATTTTTAAATCAAACAGATTTAACCAACTTAGACAGAAAAAGATGTTGTAGCGCTCAACCTGCGTGAAAGCTAATATAATAATGGAGTGGTGTTCTCAATTAATCCTTCCTGTGATATAAGTCCAAATATATAGACCTGAAAGTGCCTGATAATAAAGTATATAAACTGGTAACCTACTTAGTTGGCTTATACTAAATCACATACAAGAATGGAGGTAGAGACAGTATGCTGTATGTTATACAATAATATGAAAATATGCCAATACAGATAATAAAAAATATATAGGTGATTTATTGAGTCATGCGCTACACCAAAGTAAGCCAGAAAAGATGCACATGCAGGATGGTAACAATGTCACTCAGTTCAAGATGTAAACCAAAGTGATGGGTGATTGATATCTGGACTGCAATTGGCAGTAAACCGGTGTATGGTTAGATGAGTGCTGTCCAAAAAATGAAGAAGGGGGAAGGAAAAGGAGGAAGGTAAATCTGCAAGCGGCATCCCGCTAAGGCTGTATCTAAGTGGAAAGTTGGAACATGGGTGCCCGGTGTGATCTTCTTAGGTCAGGGAGTATGGTGTGTACTGTAGGGGAGGAGAGGCTGCCTCACTCCAGCACGTATGTAACCCTCCGGCACAGCGCCGGATGGCGCCTGACTGAACAGGCTGCCTCCGGCGGATCACACCGAGGTGTGCGCTGTGGTCCCAGCAGGAGACAGCACGGCCCCACCGCTTGTTAGAGTAATGAGCGGTGGGGCCGTACTGTACTCTGAAACTCCTTGAGGAGGCTGAAATATTGAAAGAGTCAATGGTGAAAAAAGAGCATTAAAAAGATGAGCATCTTGCAGAGATAGAACAAATTTCTGATTTGCTGCAAAAGTGTGTGGTACTTTACTTCATCAGGAAGTGGAAATATTTAAATTATGGGTAAAGGTATATCAGAGTGATGCAGTGCACACACAAAGTGGCAGATTTAACTTTGGTGTTGAACGAAAAAGACTCTTTAATTGTGTCCACACAAGCAAAACTTGCAAAATGTAAATTAGAGACACATTATCTAAGTGAAAAGCTCCATGAATGCTCTGGGGGAAAAAGAGGAATATCTCCATAAACTGCAGAATCATGATCAGTGGGAAAGAGACAGGGATGCAAAAGTCATGAAGTATGTTCTGTGGAGCAAATACAGATGTTCCAGTCCAATTTGGCTACTTCCAGAGGGTATACAATCGGGAAGCCAGCTGCCTTAATACTGGCAGCCGGCTTCCCGACTGTCATATCCCGGCGAGGGATGAAATGCCGGCCGTCTAGATGTAGACATCTGACATTTCCCAGATGCCGGGAGACCGGCATCCCGATCGAAGGGATGCCGGGCGCCGTGAGCAGACAGCCACGGGGGGGAGGATTAGGTTTAGGGCACCCGGGGGGGTCTTAGGGTTAGGCACCCCCCCGGGAGGGTTAGGGCTAGGCTAGGGGGAGGGAGGGTTAGGGTTTGGCACCCCCGGGGGGGACTTAGGGTTAGGCAGTGGGAAAGGGGGGGGTTAGGGTTAGGCACTTAGAGGGGGGATTAGGGTTAGGCACTTGGGGGGGAGGTTAGGGTTAGGCACCCCTAAGGAGGGTTAGGGTTAGGGGGTTAGGTTAGTTAGTACTTACCTATCCACGATCGGGATTTCCAGCGATGTCGGGCTTCCACTGCCGGGAGCTCTGCTGTTGTCGGTCAGGTGCTGCCAGGAATCGAACCGCTGGCCATTCGGCCAGCGGTATTTCATACCGATTCCTTCCAGAGCAACTGTAGAGTGTCTTGCTGAAAGAAATACATTTGTAGAGAAAATTCTGCATGAAGTAGCAGAACAAAGTGAAGTTTTGGAGAAAGTACTATAAACTTTGAAAATTGTCTATCAAGTGCACATAAACAGTTGTACAATCTCCAGATAGATTTGAATGCCAGAGAACAAGATCTTGAGTGTAATATAAAAGTTGCAGAATCTGATATAGCTGAACAAAACTTGGGACTTGTTAAACTTGCAGACAGGGGTAAATGTAATAGGCTGCGGAGACATCGGCAAGTCCCATGCAAGATTGCCTGATGTGTTAAAGTAGCAGTCTTTTAGTAGGCAAAACCAGGTTCATTTTGCCTACTAGAAGACTGCTACTTTAAAACATTGGGCAGTTTCGCACGGGACTCGCTAATGTCTCAAAGTCGCAGCCTATTACATTTACCCTATGGAGAGCAATCTTCTGCAAGCACAGAACAAGTTGGAAATGGGAAACATTATCCATCTGGAAGAACAGTTCTCTGCAACTGTGGCAAATGCAGAAAAAGAAAAGAAATTGGACTACACTCTGGAATATGAATCTGGCCATGTTGATATGATTCATCCATTTTACTATTAATGAGTCAAAGCTGAAAAAAATTCCCCAAATAATATGTAATAGGAATTTAAATTGAAATGCCTTGCAGTGACCTACAGCTCCTTATTATATGTAAAAGTGTTCAATAGTTTCCAATTATAAAGCTGTACCTAAAGTTATTCATGTATTGGCTAGTCTTGAGAGGGTTTTTCCAATGATGTTGGTTTTTGGGATTATAATAATTTATATCAATAAGTCATTTCAGTAGGAAAATGTACCCCCTCTTCCCTTCTTCTGTACCTATTATTATGTGTTCCTTTATATAATAATAATAATAATAATAATAATAATAATAATAATAATAATAATAATAATAATAAGTAATAGAAAAAAAAGAGGAAGAAGAAGAAAACTTTGTGCATCACCTTTTCTTTGTAAACTGTGCTGGTACTTAATAAACCTGAGATTATATTAACATTTAAAAAGAAAAAAAATTGGGCTTTTTGGTTACATTTTTGTTTGATGTTAACAAAGGAGCAAAAGGTGTTTGATTTTTTTCTGAAAATTACTTGGAAGAAACCATGTAATTTGTGTGGGTACTGCGTCAAAATTTAATGTGGAATATGATGGACATCAACATAAAAAATGGGCTCAGCACATGGGTAAAAAAAAGTCTCAGCAGCAAGAAGGGTTTACAATAATTCCAGGTGCAAGAATCCCATAAATTTTTGAGACCCGGGACAATTAGCAGCTATTACTTTCTAAATTAAACTTATTGTTCGATATTAGCACCTCCAGTGTGCTTCAAGGTGTAATTTTGCATTTAGAGAGTAACTAGAATACAGAAAAACATGGTACTCATGTTCTCACACATTTAAAGAAAAGCATTAAGCAAAGTAAATATTTCAGTAAGAAGCAAACCACAAATCAGCTTCTTGCAAAATCCTTCCTATAGGTCTATTGCATTTCTTTTCATTATAAAAATCTGAACAACTGTCTTAAAATGGAGACATGCAGTAGATGTGCCTCTATTATACCAGCACTGTGATTAATGGGAAAGACATACAGAGACACAAAGGAGAAGGCAGAGGAAACTGGTGCAATACATAGCCGTGACAAAATCAGTACTGAGGTATGATGGATGGTTTCCACTGTAAACTCTCTCCATCGATTTTTATTTTATACAAGCTCAAAAAGATACATTTTACTTAGGAAAAAAAAAGAAAAATAACCAATGTGCAAAAGGTCACTGCCTGATTCTGGATAAGAGCAAGGGGTTACTGGTAAATAATTAATTTAGTCTGTATTAAGGTAAAAGTGTGTGGTTTGCTAGCTGCAGTCCTGAACTAAATGTATTGAAAAGTGTTTTTGAAACAAGTTTTGCCTGGGCATAAAAGTAACTGCATTCTTATCTAGTTTTTTTTATATCTTTTCTGGAGGAGTATCTATGAGAAGACAGCATACAGTACTGTAGATGGGCATTCATGATGTCTCCTTAAGTGGGAAAGGCAAGATCTACTGTATGATAAAGCTCAGTGTTCACGGGTTGATGCAAATTGCATTATTAAGTTGAATGGGTATGGTGTATGATGGCACTCAGCTGCAGTCTGTATCATTATGACACATCATTTCCCACTTTACAGACAGGTGTCTTATTTTATGCAGTAAACTATTGTCTTTGATCTCTTCACTTGCTACCTGTATTGAAACAGAGATAAATATATCAGCTGCTCATTTTTGAAATGTGAACACATGTGGTGCTCCCATTATAACTCAGAAAGGTCAATTAATAAAAATTGCCTCGGGAAAGGTTAATGAGTTCCAGTATTTGGAATGGTGCACTCTGATCAAGTTATTTATGATTAAAATATAAAAAATATTTTATTGGTATTTGTTACTCACAGACAATCTAATTTAACATAAATGTTTTTCAATATGTCATAACCCCCAAATGCACAGTATAATTTATTAGGTTTAGAAATATGTTTAAAAACAAGAATAAGATAGAAAAGAAAAAATAACAATAAAATTGAACAGAGGCTAAAATTGTTGAACATTGTTCTAATTTGTCCTCCCATATTACAATGTATGTGTTGAATCCTAACATTCCATGCCCAATGAATAAAATAAATACATACACTGATAACTGTATCTAATTCAGGTTTTAGCCTTCACAGTTTGCTTCATTTCACTAGTATCAGATGAACAAGTGAAATATTGTTAAGGTAGATTATTTTATGTTGATAATCCATATATTTAGTCTGGAACACTGGTCAGATTGTAAAATAAAGTGCAGTGTTATAACATAGGAAAGGTTTATAAAAACACTAGTCACAATATCCATGTAACTCAGTGTGATAAGAGGAGATTTGGAGAGAGATAAAGTACCAACCAGTCAGCTTCTAACTGTCATTTTTCAAACTGAGGGGCCCATTTATCAACAAGTTTTATCATATGCAACAAGTTTTTATTTTATCATATGCAATGAGAATTTACTGTGGGCGGTGCCAAAATTACAAGTGGGGTTAAAATTATTTTTTCGCAGCAGTGCAAAAGAAACAAAATAATTACATTGCCACTACCTACATTTATCTAAACTTTAGAGTATTCAAGTAACTGGCAAACAATACAGAGAGCATTCTAGTATAAAAAACAGACTATCCTAGTGACAGCCACACAATACAGAGAGCATCCCAGAGACTGCCATACAAAGCAGATATCATTCTAGAGACTACCATATAATGCATATATAATCCAAGTAACATTTGGAGGTGTACTCTACATGGAGGAGTAGAGAATGTAATTATTGTAAAGGAAAGGGGGGAACAAAAATGGTGACAAAGTGGAAATATACAAAAAGTGCATCACAGGTGAATATGGCTAGCTTTAACCCCTTTGTCATCAGAGTCCAATTCTTGCACCAAGCACAGACCGTGACAGTCCACTAACCTAGGTTACATACTGCCATCCATACACTACATACATGTACATTATAGGACAAAAACACTGGAAAGGTTGTCAGTGATATATATATATATATATATATATATATGTGTCTGTAATCAGTAACTGAATAACAAACTTGTCAGTCTCTCACTGCCTGGGTAACAGGTCAGAGGCCTGTGCTAAAGACTTCAGTTTTTTGAATGGGATGTTAGGTCCTTCCACTTTAAGATAGTGATTCATTTTGTTTAGAGAGATCCGGACAAGCCAGAATTTACAGTTATATGTTTTGTTTACTTTTGTGCTGCTATCAAAACTAGTGCAGAAATTTACCAAGGCCCTGGACTTGTGTACCACTACTTAGCTGCTGCATGGAATGCATGTAACCCCAGGGGATGGCACCCTTACCCTGATCTTGCCATAATTACATATATGTCACTGTAGTTTCATCATGCAGCCATCTGCGATGTATATTACTGGAAGCATTCTGATGGAAAACAACATCAGGTAGCCAAGTGTTGGCTGCCCAATATGCCTAACACAATTTTGAGCCATGTCTAGCACTATCTTCTTGGCATCAATACCTCTTCTAATCAACATGTCCTCCTAATCACCCAACATATCATGTCTCACACAATCTTCCACCACATTATCATATCACTATCATCACTATCAATTCGCCTAATTCACTTGCCTATGACCATATTATTCCCCACGGTAGTACCCCCAATTCATAATATGCCAAATAGATGCATATCTCACTGCATTGTTTACTTACTCACTGATGTCTGACTGGGCACACACTCTGGGCCTGATTCAGAGCCGCTCGTAAGCGGCCGCTCGTTCGCTCTGAGCGATGTTCACACAACTGTGCATGCTATGGGTCATAATGTGCATGCGCAAACCAGTTATTGTGGTCGGAAATCGTGCGCTCGCAAAACAGCGAGGGGCTGCTAATTTGATTGACAGAATGTACCGTTTGTGGGTGGTAACAGGGGAAGGTGCTTGAAAACGGGGGAGTGGAGATCCAAACGCAGGCGTGCCTAACGGTCAATAGGGCGTTTAATGGGAGTGCATAATTAGTAAAGGAGCGTCATCGACCACGTCACTTGGTTGTCTTGTAGCCTGAACTGCTCGCAGTGATAGCAGTAAGAAAAAGCTACCACAAGCACTGCAAGCAGTTCAGATGCCTTTCGATGTACCTGATTAATCTAATAAATACCGGAGATGAAGTGTGATGCGAACGGCAAAGGGCGTCTTTACAAAATAGCGAGCGCATTTTTCATTCGCTCGCTTAGACATAGAGGCATCAACAAACCGCAAAGAGCGAGCGCTCAATTTAAATAACCGGCCCCTCTTTTGGAATGACCGTCCGCAAATAGCGTCTGGCTCTGAATCAGGCCCTCAATACTGTAGTGTATGTCTATGCAGTAAAGGGGTTAATTCTGTTCAGCCTCTAATGTGATATATGAGGACTACAGATAATAGCAAAAAAGTCAATGTTGTTAACACTATGCCTATACATTTTAAAAAAATCTTAAAATCATTTGAGGGAGTGAGATATGAGGGAGAGAAAAAGTGAGGAGTGTTGAAAGAGAAACAGAGAGAAATGATAGGGTAATAAGGAGAGAGAGAGATGGAGGTATAAGAAGGAGAGAGAGGAAAAATGAAAAGGACAGAGATGATGGTTTAATGAGATGAGAAGGCAGGGTTATTAGGCAAAGAGACAGGGGATGAGGAGAAAGAGGGGGCTGAGGCAAAGAAAAAGAGGGAATGAAAAAGAGGAGAGAGATAAGGAAATAAGGCAGTGAGGCCACCATTTACTAACGAGTTTTATCACCAAAACGAGTGATAAATGTTACTGTGTATGATAAATGGTGCTCCAGCTAATCAGCTCCCAACTGTCATTTTTTTAACAGTTGACAGTTGGGAGCTGATTGGCTGAAGCACCATTTATCATACACAGTAAAATGTATCACTCGTTTTGGTGATAAAACTCGTTAGTAAATGAGGCTGAGTGAGAAGAGTGAAGATGGGTATGATGGAGAGAGAGATGAGAAGTAAAAGGCAAATAGAAGGGATGCAGAGGAGTGAGAGGGGCAAATGAGGCAGAGAGAGAGAAGAGGGGGAATGAAGAGAGGAGCTAGGAGGGATAATGAGGAGAGAAAGCAGGGGGAATGAGGCAGAGTAAGGAAGAGATAGAGGGGGCATGAAGCAGAGAGAGATGGGGGAATAAAGAGGAGAGAGAGTGACTGAGAAAGAGAGGGGGAGGGTGAATGAGGAGGTGAGATATAGAGAAAAAAAATATATATATTTATATAAATAGAGAGCGAGAGAGAGAGAGGATAAAGCAAGGGGTATGATTGAGGCAGAGAGAGAGATAAGGGGGATGAGGAGGGGAGGGGGTGAGGCATAGAGAAGGAAGTGGTATGAGGCAGAGAGAGATAAGGAGAGAATGAGTAGAGAGACAGAGAGGGGGCAATGAGGCAAAGAGGAGAGGAGGGATGAGCAAGAGCATAAGATGAGATAGAGGCAGGAGTGAATAGGGAATGAGACAGTGGGCTCTATTTACTACAATCTGCATTAAAATGCAGATTGTAATGTGATTTGAATTCTGAATTCAGGCAATATCACAGGGATTTATTTATGAAATATCCCTTGCAGGGACAGAGCTTGCGATAAAGCTCTGTCCCTGCCAATCCCCTCTGCAGCCTTTTCACTGTACTTTTTGGAAAGGTACAGTGAAAAGGTTCCGCGCATGCTGCTTTAACCTGTCACTCTTTTATTTTCCCAGAGATCTCACTCCTAAAACAGGCAAGCCAATCAGTAAAAACAGAGTGGCAGCTATAATGGGAAATCATCTGCCTGGCACCAAGAGGTCACTTTTGGAATGTGAAAATAGAGGAGAGAAAGTGAAAACACTGTGAGGCCTTGAAAAAAACCCATAAACAGTTTATGTGGTGTCAGGAGAGTCAGGCTCATCATGTAGGTGGAAAAGCAGATATATGTATCGCAGGTAGGTATGACATTTTGTGACTTGCAAAATATATAACATAAGCACATGATTTGCTGTGGATATAAACAAAGCACTATGAACACCTACTGTAGATCAACCTTTGACCTTATCTACCTCTCACTTCTGCCTATAAGTCTTTTCTCATACCAATACTACTTATGGAATTCCCTACATAGGTATTCAAATATGAGCCCGTATTCAATTAGTTTTGCATACGCGATAAAGTTTCGCTTGCCGGATTGTTCGCCTACAACGCGTATTTGAGCCGCGGAAACTTATCTTGCGTGTACCCGTGATTCGCCCTATTCAATTCCAAAAGACACGAAAACGGCGACATGCGATGTCAGAACAGACGAAAAGTGGTGTCAGAATCGGAGAAATCAGCCTGAACCCCAAAAAGAGATGCAGAAACACTGGGGATCAGTGCCCAATTAGCCCTAATACTACTGTTTGGGGTACTTAAGTTTGCAAAACTGCCACTTATTTGTGTCTTTGCACAAGTGGTGAAGTATAGCATAAAGCAGTATTTATGGGAGAAAACAAGTAGTCCTGTCAATTTGGGGTACCTGAAAATGGGTGCTAGCATATTCTAATGTCTCTAAAGTGCAGTTTTAAAAAATTGCAAATTTCCACCCTCATAAAAGCACCTGCAATCCCCAAAACACTTGACCCCTTCTTAGTGCACCCCCAGAACCTTATTTTGCTGGTTTGAGAACTTGTACCCTCACTTTGTGCTTTGTCACCCCATAATTCAAAGTACTTTTTTGGGGTGTTCTTAAGGTTTTTTTTAGGAATTTTTTGATGCAGTTGTCCATTGGGGGGCTGCTCCAAGGGTTCTCTGTGGTTTCCCCACCTTTGCACCCTCAAACAAAAAATTTGCACTTCTTTTCTCCAGCTATTAAGAGGCAAATCTTTTTCGCCTACTACATTGCATTGACTTTCCGCATATGCGAAGAGCGGATGGAATTGAATACGGAGATAAGTTTTCACCTGGCCAAAAGTTGCAATCGGCGATACTTTTTCATGGATCTCGGCTTTTCGCTTCTAATTGAATATGGGCCATGGTGTGCATACCCCCTAAACCCTGCACATACTGTATCATAACTAAGCACAAATATCAGTAGTGTACCACAGAGTGGGACTGTGCAGCAGTGATGTCACAGGCATTCAGTCCAGTGCTGCTATGTCATTGGCTGGCCCCCAAGAAGAGCACCTATGAGTGAAGAGCTGAGGTGCAGATGGAGCATGACAGAGCAGTGATCTAGGAGCAGATAAATGGACTGTGGGCCTGATTCAGCAAGGATCACTATTGCGATCGCAGCTCCATAATCGCACGCAGGACTGCTGTGACAATATGCTAATGAATGCAATTGCAATGCCGTCGCACTGCCAGCATAGAGACGCCCACTGCCTTCCACTACTAATACTTTGCAAACCTTCACAAGCATTGGTAACATTGAGTACCATCGGACCCTCATGCAGATTCACAGCAGCCCTGACCTTACTTAGAAATTGCTAACTTCATGCACGAAGAGTACTCAAGCTGCGTATGCAATCATAATGGCTAATTTATTGCCGCCCATGCAAAGCCATTCAAATAGTCAGGCACATCT
This sequence comes from Taudactylus pleione, assembly GCA_031769625.1. Classification (NCBI taxonomy): domain Eukaryota; kingdom Metazoa; phylum Chordata; class Amphibia; order Anura; family Myobatrachidae; genus Taudactylus; species Taudactylus pleione. The sequence goes on from JAUIMM010000614.1 coordinate 2,965,017, forward strand.
GCTTTTCTCCGACCAACCCTCAAACGCTCACTTCCTGTCAATCACTCTGCAATGGTTCTGCACATGCGCAGTACACAACAATTGGTCATCTGCGTGTATAATCGCAATAGCGATCCATTATGAATCAGGCCCTGTGTCTGGAAGGGAAAAGGTTCACACAGGTGAGCTGTTTGTGTCCTGGAGGAGCTTCATGCAGCAGGTGATTGGTCTGTGTCTGGGGGGAATGGCAACTGTTTAACAAACACAACCTTTATCAAGACCAAGATATGATTCGTTACCACTCCAATCAGACTCTCCGACAGCCTTCAAATCTTTAAAAGCTCCCTAAAAACACTTCTTTTACTAGAGCTTACCCTACTCCCACCAATACTACTATCTCTAGTGCATCCTTAAAACTGCACTAGTCTTCACTCTAAACCAAACTCGCTATGTCTGCTGTGCTTTCCTTCAAAATGATTGTAAGCTCTATCATGAACCAACAATTTATATTTATTTTGCCTACCTTGTATGCCCTTTTATTATGTATGTCCTGTTTTTCCAACAGTCCTTAGCAGAATAGTAATATGGTGCCTTACAGATAAAAAACAATAATAATAATAATTTTAATTTGCCCAGTCATCTGCCCAACAGCTTCTATGACAGCCAACATTTTCTTGTGGTCAGAGCCTTTAGTTCAGTGAAAATTGGAAAAGACCAGGGCTACAGGCAGTCACTAGGGCACCATTTGCTGGCCCCAACCAATAAAGTAATGTTACAATGAGGGGGCTGGGCAACTGTTACCAGGGGGAGAAGTTGGTCACCCAGAGTGTCATTAGGATTCTCCAAGCAGCTCTGCGGCAGCTTGCCACTGGGGCTAGCGGGGAGATGAGCACCCAGAGTGTCCTGAGAATGCTTCAGATGAGTTTGCCGTGGCTTGTTTCCAGACTAGGGGAGAGCTGAGTGTTTGTAACATCCAAAGGATGATGCAAGCAGCTGCTTTCTAGGTTGCTGTTCTAAGTACCCTGCAAGCCAAATTGTGTTTCAACAGGGCAGCACCAGTGCCTCCCTCTAGGCTCTAAACCCTCAGCAGCAGCACTGCTCATCCACCTCTAGTTAAGGGTCTGGAAAAGACCAATATAAGTAGTAGGTACAGATCAGCATAGTCACTGCAACATTTTCTGTCAATTGATCTTTGCGAAAGAACAGCCAATTTTGTATAGGTACAAAGTTCTTACTATACAATCTTCAAGTTTGACTTTTCCTTTGCTATTACTGTAGTTACACATTTGCATTTCATCAACTCAACAGTCTAGGACTACAGCTGTGATGTGTGGATGGGGTAATACCGGGAACACTTAGGCCAAATTTCATTGTATAAGAAAATTCATGGCCAAACGCAGAATGGGCCAAATATTTTGTGGAATATATTTGAAAATGTCACTTTTCTCTAGTGTCAGGAAACTGTGGGAGGAAAAAATATTACATAGATTGTTGGCTAACTGAAACAATTTTATTAGTGTTTTAATTTTAATATTGATTATTATTATTATTTATTATTATTACTAGTATTAGTAGTAGCAGTAGTTACTATTGTTGTTATTATTATTGTTATTATTATTATTATTATTATTATTACTGTTGTTTGAAAATTCTCTAATAAAGTGAAATTTTATTAACAATACAGTACACTAACCAGCAGAAATAATGTGGTAGTTTTTTATTAATCAGTTATTTATTTGTTTCATTATTATTTTGTAGCTGCATATTATACATCTTCTCCAGCTTCAGTAGATGGACAGCATAGGGCTGTTTTGCTAAATTATTACTGTTGGGACGCTACACCACTCATCACCACTTATCACAGCTCATTGCACTACATTGGAGGATTTAAACTTGACATGGATCACCAAGTATAGCTTTTCTATAGCTATTTAGTAAATTACCTCCTAGTGTGATGCAGTGAGCATCGATTAGTGGCAATTATGAATTATTAGTATGAGGATACCATTCAAACTGGTGCTATGGTTATCTTTTGCATCAGCCTGCCTTTATAAATAAGCTTTTTATTATTTTCTATGAGTTTTCTCTTAATCTTATAACAAGAAAACAGAAATAACTTCACCTTTACAAAGTATATATATTATGCGATTCTGTTAGCTAACATGCTGATGACTTCTGGTCAAACTAAGGGCCTCATTCAGCAAGCTATTTCTAAAGGGTATGCAGATGGCCAATTGTTGTGTACTGCGCATGCATATGCATCGCAGTGTGTGTGCACGAAGGCCCACTGTGATTGCACTGCGATCACAGAGGCCACGTAGAGCCATCATAGAATGGTTGACAGGCAGTGAATGTTTGGGGGTGGTGACGAGGGGGTGGTCAGATAAAAGCTGGTATGTCTGTCCGTTTGAACGCCGTTGCATGGGTGTTGACAAATTAGCCACTGCGATTGGATACTCAGCTTGAGTACTCAATGCGTGCAACGAGGCTAGAAATTTAGAGGTAAGGTCAGGGCTGCTGTAATTCTGCATGAGGGGTCGATGGTACTCGATGTTTCTGATGTTTGAGGAAGCTTGCAAGGTATTACGGATGTGAGAGAGGGGAAGTGGGCATCTGCATGTTGTCCGTGCTAGTGCTTTGTGATTGCAGGCATTAGCATAGTTTCGCAGCAGACCTGCGTGCACGATTGCAGCCGTGAACGCATCAGTGATCCTTGCTGAATGAGGCCCTAAATACAAATCTACTGTGTAGTTTACATTTATATACCACATAAAAATATATCTCACTGATACCGCTTTAGTGAGCATTACCAAATAGTTTTACAGTAGGGCCATTCTTTTGTCATTGAGTTCTTCAACCTAGTGTTCACAATTTACAGTGAACTAAAGGTTTCTGGAATTTAATTCAAAATAAACCAACACATAAAGAGAAACTGAATGAGATTGCAAAAATAATATATTGCTGAGCTTCCATTGACATTTAAATCTGTAATGGAGCGTACACACGGTCAGATTTGTCAGACTTGTCAGATTTGTCAGATGAACGACTGAACGATTGAACGATTTGAACGATTTTACCAAAGTTTTGAACGATTGAACGATTTTTGACTGCATTAAAATGAATTTAATCGTCCAAGTCTGACTGCAAACACATCAGATGTCAGAAATCGTTATCTGACCATCGGGAACGCGCATCGTTGATCGTCCATCGTTCAGGCATGTCAGATATGAACGATTTTCCTTCAGATATGAACGACTGAACGATTTTTAAATCGTTATCGTTCATATCTGAAGGAAAAATCTGATCGTGTGTATGCACCATAAGAGTGCAAAGTTCAAATGATTCATGGTAGGTGGAAATGTAGTAGTCAAAACTATTTATTTCACTGATTCATAATCGGGAAAACTGAAAAAAATGTTTGGTAAATAAATGTGCAAAACAAAATGTTGTTGGATCAAAAAAAGAGTTTTGAATGATATATGCACCTGTGAATGATGCTCTGTAACACAGTATAGTTTATGATATTACAGTATTAATAAATACATGCAACAATATTTATTTTTCAAATGTATTACAAAAGTAATTTTATTAAATTTTTAAAAAAATGTACGAGGTGATCTAGGCTTCCTTGTGGCAAGTGGTATCCAAATCCGCTAGTTTACTCTATGCCTTTGTATACCCACCAGTTCTGAGTTAAGCTCCTTTGACTGCACTTGATGTGCCATGTACCGTATGTGACCGTTTCCATGGATCTTTGTCTTACTGCATTGTTCTCCGAGGGTCTCTTTGTAACTCTACAAGCCAAACATCAGTATTTGAGAGATGACACTAGCATATGTAAGAATGAAATCCTGAACTAGGGCACATATTTGGCTTTCTAGCCCTAATGAGGGGCACACCTCTGTGGACTGTTTTGTGTATGGCAATGCACACACCAGTGGTATTTGTATTTGACTTATTCACAAATCCAGTGGCTTAACCAGTAGTGTAGTTTTTTGATAAGTGAGGGTAAGCCGTACTCACTTTTAGATTGTTAGAGGTATGAATCAGAGCTTTTAGTGGAGCGGGGTTGGGACAGCTCACCAGCTGATGACTGTCTTCTATGTGTGGGGAGCGGTGCAGGGTGCAGGAACAGCAGTATATCAGGTTAAAGCAGCAGGTGTCTTGGAGTTAAGGGGGAGACGTCCATCTCCCGCTATGTTGATCTACACACATGAATCAAGATAGCACCATGAATGCACAGTAGTAACTCTGGCAGTCATCTTGGTAAAGGTATGAAGCATCATCTCTGGAGGAGCCATATTGGAGAATGCGTAGTAACTCTCTCCCTATCCAAACACCACCCTCGCTACAAGTTTCTCCATGTTACTGTACATAAACTCACAAATGAAGCTTTCATGTAGCAACCTGTAAGAAATATGAGGTAAGACACATAAAAGAACATCAACATATCTAACTACTTTGGCTTGACCTTCTTGATAGGTACATCAGCAAGACTCCTCATTCTTACAGCAAATGCCTTGGCAACAGTCTCTTGACTCACAAATGTTGGACTGCTGTCACTGTCACAATTCTTGATGTCTTTTGTACTTTTGATTTCCAAATCCTGCAAAGTCTGTTTCCTACATTGGTCTTCCACTCACACCAATCAGTCTTTGACTTTGGCTCACGAATATCTAAAGGTTCACTAAATGCTATATTTGCAAATTCCTCATCATCTTTTTGGTGGCTTGCCAACATTAGGTCTAGCAGACAATCTTTCTGTGTTTGAATTTCCACACTAAAAGTCTTTGGTTCAGATATAGCTTCAGCTACAGGCGTGTCCAGTGACACATACTTTTTCTGCATGTCAAAGTCCTGCTTTTTTTGAACTTGTTATGTCTCTTTAAATACAACATCCCTTCACTTTACAAGTTTGCTTGTAATTGGATTCCACAATCTTTAGCCTTTACTGTGATTGCAATAGCATTGTGCACTTAATTGATTTTGAATCCAACTTGCATCTTCTCTCTTTTAGTTTATGGACATAAGCAGTACTTCCAAAAGTTCTTAGAAGTTTCACACTTGGCTCCTGGAAAGCCTTGTTAAAATAGAAAATAAGGTAACTTTCATCTTCTATAGTACCATATGTAAAGTATAATGCCAACAAATAATAATTCATTGTAGCATTGAAGTTGTTTTTTGGGGTGGCTTGTATATTGCCAATTTCTGGTCCTCTCACACTCCTCACAAATTACTGTTTTTTGTTAAGTCAGCACAATTCCACCCAACAGTCTTTTGTATGGCTGCCTCCTTCCATGTTTAGAAACTTTTGTCTCCAGGAGGGACAGGTAAAATCCCAGAAAAAAATCTCAGACTACCATTACATCCCTCATAGTACCACCTTCCATTGGGTTTAATTTTGTTCAATAAGAACCTCTAATATCAAATTAAAGATAGTGTGGCAGACCCTGAGAGATGCTTCCTTTTTGTAATGTTAACTCTTTATGATTCCCTCTACACTTTGGCTGTTATTTATGCCCTCACTGGCCCTAATGCAGGTTTCTTCTCTAAGCTCTATGCGCAGTTACAAGACTAGGCAGAGGAGGAACTTATAGTAGGGGAAGACTTTAATTGTGTACAATCTTATGGCCTAGATAGGTCAGCAGCAGCATGTGGTGGTGATACACTCTCTCTAGATCCATAATTCATATATATACCCATTTATATACTCTGTATGTATATTCTTAGTGGGATCCTGGCTCCAATTTCCCATTCAAAGATGGCCGATGACATTACAGCAGATGGAGGATATCTTCTAAGATGGCCGACAAACCAGAAGTCCATGCATTCCATTGTGTGCTCAAGATTCAGGAAGTGCCCCATTGACAAGGAAGTAGAGATCTGGCTTATTGCGTTCACTGCTGGGAGAGGCACTGTGAATATAATTGAAAGGGCACTGTTAATGGAGAACTTGTGACACAAATATGGTTATGTTGATGGCCAGGGTTTCTAAAATTGCCATCACCGGAAGTTAGAGTGACGCACTTCCAGTCCGGTGTGTATTAATTATCTTTTATGATTGTCCCTGCCATTCCTGTTACACTACCTTGAGGAAGGGAGAGGCCACTCCTGAAATGCGTAGGTGAAGTGTGACAGGAGAGTACTCCATACTAGGAATTGACTAGAGTAGCCCCTGCTAAGGAACCTGGAAGAGGTTGTTGTAGCAATAAGCTTAATGATTAAATACATACACTCATCTGGAGACCTCATCTTATAACATCTATGGGCCCTTATGAGAGGGATTTTTGGTAATTCCCCATTGTTTATCATAGTAATATGCAAAATTAATTTGGAATGTTTTTAGGAGTGTGTATTATGCTAAATACACTATTTTTATTGCCAAATGTGGATAATTAAAATTCATGTCTAAATAAATTTTATGTTGCTATGTTACACGATGTCAGCTGCTATGTGTATGTCTTACATGTGACGAATCACTATCATCTGTGAAAGATCTAACTATTCGTGGGACCATACTTTGTTATATTAAGAGAAGTATTCTTTTTTAATCACTTAACTGTGTGGCACTAGCGCATCTTGGTTATCAGTATTTTGTGCATGTTTGAGTGGCTACAAGGGTATAGCCTATTTCTAGCTTCTAGGTTGCTGCTTTATTTTGTGTCAGAGCATCCAAGGCCACTTCAGTAACCATTATATATACAATTTTTAATTATGTAGACGATAATGTGGAACATGTGGATGATAGAAATTTGTTCTGGGCCGGTAATGGAATATGTGTCCAGGAAGCTTAAGTTATTGGTCTCCCATCTGGAGGTTTTTAGTAAAAATGAGCAGGTTCGGTTCTCAGAGAACTGAACCCACCAGAATTTGGCAGATCCGAGTCGGATCCAAGCAGACTCAGAGTTTCCTGCCTGACTTAGATCTTGAAACGAGGCAAAACCATAGAGTCGGAAATCTCACGGTTTGCGAGCTTATGTCTCTATGATCAATGTAGTATATAGGGACTATGCAGCGGATGTCATTTCATTCCAGCTGTGGAGACTTAACAGGGAGGGTGGGTAGTGTAGGGCTGGGAGAGTGGTGCTGTGCTGTCTGCTGTGTCCTTTGTCCTGGGCTGGTGCACTGCTGATCCATTCTGGGCTGGTGCTGCTGAGTGCTGATCCATTCTGGGCTGGTGCTCTGCTGTCTGCTGTGTCCTGGGCTGGTGCAGAATACATCTGGGCTGGTGCTGCGTCCATCTAGGCCCAAGTTGTGGACAAAAAAAAAAATATATATATATATATATATATTGTAAAAAAATAAAAGTGTCTTTTAGTGTAATATTTTTCTATGTGTGTGTGCATGTTAGGCTTAACCGCACAAGATCCAGCCAGCAATGTAAGTTGCAACCTAGTGCTGCTCGACTCCAGTCGTGATCAATCGCTGCTCTGGGCCCAAGTTCTTGAGCATACAAAAAATAAAACTCAATTGTCTTTTTTTTTTATCTTTAACTTTAAAAGTCTGTGTGTGTGCATGTATCCAGCCAGCAACGCAAGTTGCAACCTAGTGCTGCCCCACTCCAATCGTGATCAATCACTGCTCTGGGCCCAAGTTCTTGAGCATAAAAAATTTAAATCAATTGTCTTTTTTTGATCTTTTACTGTCTGTGTATGTGCATGTATCCAGCCAGCAATGCAAGTTGCAACCTAGTGCTGCCCCACTCCAGTTGTGATCAATCACTGCTCTGGGCCCAAGTTCTTGAGCATAAAAAAAATTAAAATCAATTGTCTTTTTTTATCTTTTACTGTCTGTGTGATTGCGTGTATCCAGCCAGCACTGCAAGTTGTAACCTAGTGCTGCCCCACTCCAGTCGTGATCAATCGGTGCTGTGGGCCCTGGTTTTGAGGCTGAAAAAAAATAAAAATCAATTGTCTTTTTTTGTCTAATATTTTTGTGTGGGCGCATGACTGGACATGTGTGAAATTTGTAACCTCACCTTGGCTACACTATTGGTGCTTGTGACACTGCTTCAAGACTACAGAAAATATGGAGGGCTGTCACATGACAGGAGAGCAAGGCCAAGAAACACATGTTGTAGCTGCCACCAGCAGTGCAAGGCAGTCAATGTCCTCTATGAAGGCCCATGCCCCAGGGTTTAAATTGTGTCATTGGTATGGTAAGGCAAGTTTTACTGAAGTTAAGAAAAAAAACTTGAAAGGATATTCGCCTTTAGTTAAACAAAAAATTGGCAATATGTCATTCACTACATGAAGTGGCAAGGAAAGGATAAGGCCTTGGCCTTTCTTTATGAAGACTGCTGATTCTGATAGCCCTTCTGCTTGTAGTAGTAGTGGTGGTGGTCCGATTAAAAATGTGAAAGTTGTTAAGACAGCTCCAGAAAAACCAACTGTGTATCCTGAGAAGTCAAAATCACAAATCCCCGAGGAGAGTACAAGTGTGTCTGCGGTTGCCATGTGTGAGCTAGACCTAAATACTAGTGTACTGGAGGATCTTCCAAGTTCCAACATTTGTGTGCCCTCTGTAAATGTGGGGAAGGGTAGACAACAACTTGCAGACATAGGTATTGGAATAGGGATATAGTTGTTCTTGTTTGCACTTTAATTTCCACAGCTCAGAATTGGTAAAGTAAAGTTGGGTGGGTATATGAGTGCTGGTGTAAGAATATACAATTTCTGCCTATGAGTCTAAAATATGTTGGTAGATGATGGTGCGATTGCTACTGAAGTCAAAATAAATAATTGGATAATAGTGAATGCAAAAAAAAAATTGAAAAAAATAAAAAAATATTAAAAAATGAAAAAATAAATAAATAAATAAAAACATAATGAAAGTTCAGAAATAAATAATTAATAAAAAGCAGTGAGAAAATGAAAGAAGGAAAAAAAGAAAGGAGTCAAGGAAAGAGATTGGCATACAAAAATATTAAAATAATGTTAAAATAATGTTTATAGTCTTAATAGACTATTCAGAGGTGTGACAGTTCTGTAAGTAGCCCAGTTGGATCCACTCTGATGCAATCCTAGTGCCACCTAACTCACCCTGAGTACCTTTGTGTAATAGTAGACTTCAGCTGCGGACTCCCGTCGGAGCCGTGAGCAGGTGACATGCCGGGTTGGCGCCGCTTGATGACGTAGCGTGCCGGGGGATGTTCGGTGGACTGGTAGTGGTGGATGCAGTGTTGTTCTCCGGGCACTTCCTCAGACTCTCTAATGTGTTTCAGACCTCCAAGGGTCCTTTGTCAAGACGTAGTCATTGAGGATGCTTCTGTGGAATTGCATATGGAGGAGGATATTTTGGTAGTTTAAGGCGCTAATGATGATGAGGATGTTGATGATGAAGATGTTGATGATGAGGTTGTTGATGCGAAGGATGTCCTTTGTGTAAGTAAGGCAACAGCTGTTGCACATGAATTGAAAAAGCCAAAGCCCATTGTTGTCATGCCAGGACAAAAGACAAAAAAAATCTACTTCTCACGTGTGGAATTATTTCCACCCTGATCTGGACAACAGTTGTCAAGCCATATGTGACCATTGCCATGCAAGAGTGAGTAGAAGGAGGGACCTAAACCATCTAGGAACCTCCTCCTTGTTACGTCACCTGGAGCGCATTGCTCAAATATTAAAGTGTTTGGCACCAAGTTCCAAAACTCAAAAAGTAACAAGTCCTGTATCACCTACATCATCAACATCCTCATTTGTCATCGGAAGTAGTCCTGCTGCATCCAATGTTGGTATTCAAACCATGATTGACTCCTTTTCTATCCATGATTCCTTAGAAGGATCCTTGTCGACTACACCTGTTGCCGCTGCTGTTGCTGTGACTGGATCTTAATCCCAGAAGGGGACCAGGAGGAAGACTACTTGTAGCGTATCCTCCAAAAAACAATTAACGGTCAAACAATCGTTTGCAAAGTCAAACAAGTTTGACAGCAACCACCCAGTTGCACAGCAGATTACTGACACCATAACAACTATGCCGGTATTAGATGTGTGTCCAGTATCCACCATTACTGCAGTGGGTTTTGAACAGGTAATTGAGGTCCTGTGTCCTCGCTACCAGATCCCTTCTAGTTTCCACTTCGCTAGATCAGCAATTCCAAGTCTGTACAAGGACATTAAAAAAAATCCTTACTAATGTCCTCAGAAATGCTGTTGTACCCACTGTCTACTTGACCACTGATATGTGGACAAGTGGGACAGGGCAAACTAAGGTTTACATGACTGTGACAGCCCACTGGGTAGGTGTATTGCCTACAACAGCAGCAGCAACATCTACCAAAAGACAGCTGATACAGAGGTAGGCTACTCTCTGCATCACCGGTTTCACTAAGAGGCATACCGCTGAGAACCTTTTAGAAAAACTCAGGGAAATCATTGCTAAATGGTGGGATTTGTGATTTCGGACAATGCCAGCAATATTGTGAGAGCATTACATGTTAACCAATTCAAACACGTCCCATGTTTTGCTCACACAATTAGGTTGGTGGTGCAATGTTGTTTAAAATCTGACAATCTCGTGCAGGAGATGCTCTCGGTGGCCTGCAAAATATCCGGACATTTTAGACATTTGGCTACCGCTTGTCGAAGATTGCATGACCAACAGGTATTGTTAAATTTGCCCTGCCATCAGCTGAAGCAAGAGGTAGTACCTCTGTGGAATTCTACCCTCTATATATGCTTCAGCGGATGGAGGAACTGCAAAAGGCCATCCACGGCTATACAGCAGACTATGACATAGGCTGTGGAGGGGGAATGCACCTTACTCAAGCGCATTGGAGAATAATTTCTGTGTTGTGCAAGGTTCTCAAACCCTTTGAACTTGCCACACGTGAAGTTAGTTCAGACACTGCCAGCTTGAGTCAGGTCATTCCCCTCATCAGACTTTTGCAAATACAGCTGGATAAACTGAAGGAGGAGGTGAAATGGAGTAATTGTGCAAAGTATGTTGGACTGGTGGAACAAGCCCTTTATTCACTTAACCAGGATCCACGAGTCGCCAATCTTTTGAAATTTGAAACATATATTTTGGCGACCATTCTGGATCCTAGGTTTAAGTCCTACCTTGTGAGTTTTTTCCAACAGGTCCAAATCTAAAACTATGCAATGAGCTGTTGGTAAAAAAAAATTGGTAGCTGCAGCTGCATGTGAAATGCCATCGTCTCCTCCTTCAGTTTCTGCAGCTGCCAGGAAAAAAAACAATTTTCTTCACAGCATGCCTTCTGGTCACGCAGATCGCTCACCAAAAAACTACATCTGGTTGGGCCTGAGAGAACTGTCTACTAGTGACATGTCTTTTACTGTGGTCTCCATTCACAGAATGGTGGAGGACAGTCCCTTTCAGTACTGGCAGGAAAAAGAGGCATTTTGGAGTCCCATACACAAACTGGCTTTTCATTACTTAAGTTGCCCACCCTCCAGTGTGTACTCTGAAAGAGTATTCAGTGCAGCTGGCAACCTTGTCAGTGATTGGTGTAGGAGGTTACTTCCTGAAAATGTGGAAAAGATACAGAGGTGCCTATGGTGGATTCCAGTGGGGACAAATTTATATTGTGTGAAGAAGAGGATGTACACACTGATGGGGATTATGAGGAAAGGATGATGACAGCTGGTGTTGTAATGTAAAGCCAGTTTGTGTATGGGATCATTTCCATGTCCAATGCACATTGGTAGATTGTTTTAAGGGGGTCCAAACAAACCAATCATTTTAGCCACAATTGGCAGTCCTTGTCGCTGAAATGATTGGTTTGTTAAATTGTGAATGTCCTGTTTCATATACAACACAATTGTAAGGGTGGGTGGGAGGGCCCAAGGACTATTCCATCTTGCACCTTTTTCTTTTCCAATATTAATGTTATGGTTGTTTTAGGAACCAATGATTTGTTTTAAAATTGATTTATTATAAATTTTACAGCTGGGGCCTGCACCAATTAATTTCTTTTTATTAATTATTCAGTCAGGGGCTGCACCCAATGAATTGTTTTTTAATTAATTTATTATCAATTTTAATGCTAGGGGCTGCACCAATGAATTTCTTTTTATTATTAATTATTCAGCCTCTCGCTGCACCAATGAATTGTTTTTTATTTAATTTATTATCAATTTTAAAGCCAGGGGCTGCACCAATGAATTGTTTTTTTAATTAATTTATTATCAATTTTACAGCCAAGGGCTGCATCAACTATGAACTATCAATTCTTCAATCCTCAAGGGTATCCCAACCATCATCTTTGCACAGTCCTCAACTCTATTAATAATTATATCAATCAGTTTTGAGCCAGCAAGCTGCATGCAACCTTTTGGTCCTTTAACTAGATGGAAAAATCAATATTGTGAGCTGTGAGGTGGTCAAAATTGACTGGAAATGAGTGGAAATAAATGTTATTGCGGATATTAATACTGTAGGAACAAAAAAATGCCAATTTTATGTGATTTTAGCTGTTTTTTTTATTTTTTAAGAAAAAATCCAGATCCTAAACCAAAACACAAAAACAAAACACGGAGGTGAGGTTTTGGCAAAACCAATCCAGATCCAAAACCAGGGGGGATCCAGATCCAAAACCAAAACACGGGGGTTGGCGCACATCTCTAGCTTTAGTCCTGACTTGACTAAGGCATATGATGCACTCTTGATGAAAGACTCTTCTGAGAAAAGGGAACAATACAATACTGTGAACCAGTTAAATGATTCATTGTGCATTGAATGAGCTAAATTTTCCTATGATAGTCAGCTAAATAAGTTTTTTCATAGTGGCAATAAATCAGGTAGATTATTGTCAAATTTAATTAGGTCTTATTTGGCCCCTTCTAGAATGCTACAACTGAACACTGATACCTCATCTGTTGCTACTGATTCAGCGACTATCACTGAGGCATTTCTGCACTATTATCAAACATTATATGCGGCGCCACTTGATGACCAAGCTTTAGGTATGCAAATTCTTGAGAAAGCGGGCATACTGGTTTTGACGTGTGATGAGAGAGAGCTTTTAATAGAACCAGTTACAGAACCAAAACATCTTTCTTTAATTAAATAATTAAAAAAGGGGAAATCCCCTGGCCTCGACGGGTTTGGAGAAGATTATTGTTGGCTCCTCACCTAACGCCTAGCTTGTTAATTTTAACTCATTGATGGAAGGAAGTCCTTCACCTCCAGACTTTAATGAAGCTAGAATTGTAGGCCTATATCACTGTTGAATCAAGATTTGAAACTGTTCACCAGATTGATTACTCAACGTCTTCAAAGTATTTTTCCACATGTTCTTCACCCAGCCCAAAATGGGTTTGTAAGGGGCCGAACTTCGGTGCACAATGGACCTCATTCAGAGCCGGACGCTATTTGCACTCGCTCGTTCAGAAAAAAGGTGTGGCTATTCAAATGAACCGTTCGCTCTTTGCGGTCTGTTCACGCCTCTAGGTCTGAACGAGCGAACCAAACATGCGGTTTTTTGGAAAACTACGCCCCCTGGCCGCTCGCATCCTACGTCATGTCCGCTATTTATTAGATTAATCGAGTACATCGACCAGCGTCTGAACTGCTCGCTATTCTTGTCGTTGATTTTTCCTACCGCAATCTTGCAAGCAGTTCTGACTATAAAATAACCCAGTGACGTGGTCAATGACGCTGCTGTATTAATTATGCACACCCATAAAACACCTGTTTTGACCTTTAAGCACGCCTGCGTTCGGATCTCCACTCCCCGTTTTCAAGCACCTTCCCCTGTTACCACCCACATACGCCTCCTCCTGTCACTCAAAATAGCAGGCATTCGCTATTTAGCGAACAATCGATTTTTGGCCGCACTGACTGGTTCGCGCATGCGTATTATGATCCGTACACATGCACAGTTGTGTGTTGTCGCTCGGAACGAACGAGCGGCCGCTTACGAGCGGCTCTGAATCAGGCCCAATGTTCATACTTTACATGCAGCTATGGCTACATGCAGTGTTTGGCTATTCTTGGGGCTATTATTGTCAGTTTTGATACAGATAAAGCCTTTGACCGAGTTCCCTGTTCCCTGTTCCCATATCTTCATATTCAGCAGTTTCCCTGTTCCCATATCTTCATATTCAGCCGTTTGGCCTGGAATTTATCCATATATTTTTAATGCTTTATGCTCAGCTTATGGCTTTTCTCTGAATTAATGGTCTCAACAACCATCTTTTGTTCCGCATAGGGTCACCCACCAGGGGTGTCCCCTCTCTCCATTTTTGTTCAACATAGCCCTGGGTCGGTTGATCCTTTCATCCGTGATGTTTTGTAGAGGATTAGGATGCCCCCAATAGTAAGGCCCCTGTAATGCCCCCTGTAGTGGGCCCAGAAGTAAGCTCACCTGCTCAACATGCACACAACACTTACCGTAATCCCTGCTCCAGTGCCTATTTCATTCCGTCCCCGGTGCCCGCTCCTCGGAACTATGGGACTGACATCATGACCTCACACCCATAGTGCACTGCGGGACCCAGAAGCCGGAGCTCAGGAGTGAGGTCCATCCTCTGGCTGTCGCTGGCGCAGGTGGGGTGGGGAGAATGTAGAGAAGGAGCACCGATCAGCGGCGCTCCTTCTCCATGCAGCTCCTCTTCAGCAGTGCCAAGAACGGCCGGGTGACAATGGAGCCAGGTGCCCCCTTCAGGGCTGGCGCCCGGCGGCAAATGACTCCATTGTCTCCGTGAGTTCTGCCACTGGCTACTAGTATTATGTGTAATTAAGAAACCCTCAGCAGCTATCCTTTAGGAGAGATGTGGGCTCTCCATATGTAGATATAAAGGAAAAAGATGGGAATTAAGGGAAGCATTCAGAGTTTCTATAACAGTAAACTGCAAACTGTAAAAATTATCCACTTGGAGTAAGTGATGATATATCACACAATATTTAATAATAGCAGTCTAAAAGCAAAACAAGTAAAAACTGTGGTCATTTGATATAATATATTCACTTACAGTCAGACTTCTGTTTCAAATATCTAATTACAATGAAGACGATGAAGGTAATGATTGCAGTATTTAAACTTTTCTTAAAAATTTAAATGTGTAGACAGGATAAATTAATTTCCAGTAAAGTTCATGATGTTATGACAGTTTCACACAAAAAATGGAAGTGCATATTCGGCAATTTCATGGAGTGAGATGCTGTCAGTCAAAAAATGATGGAGCTTCTAAGTCACAGATTTGTGCGCTCACTGAATGCACACATGCAGTCCATGCAACTGAAGGTTAGAGCAGTTGTGTGGCACACCCATCCCACTCAGTGCCCACAAACATCCCATCGGAGCACCTCTCATTGGTCCCACCCCTTCACTGTGACATCATGATGTCAAATATTTGGAAGAGGGTCTGGTACAGGGCAGATTATCAATTTGCCTTTGGTGTTATGTATAGACCATATCTGGTGCCCAAAGATAGAATATAAAGTTAACTACCACAAAGTATACTCTGGTGGCTACAAATAAATAATAGATTTCCATATACAGATGGGGTTATAAGGAAAAAACAGTTGAAACTGCCTATATATTTTATATTTCTTTAATATACCTGACATAAAATTATAATTAGGAAATTAGTACTTAGTATAATGACAGTCATCTTGATAAGACATGAATGACCATGTTCAGGTTATTGCTGTACAATTTATATTAGCAGGATGCAACAAAAGAAAATGTATTTCCAATAACATATTTTCAGCTGAATAGTCTGTTATATGTATAGACTTTTATTTACTTTTCAACACTGACAGAAAAATGGTAAATGGGCATTATCTTTTTCCAGTCTTGCTGGACACTTGAGTCACAATTACAGATAATTAGAGATACTTAAATACCAATTAACAGTGTTTTGTCTAGCCAGCAATTATGTGTGTGTGTCCAGTTGTTTACACATTGCCCTGAGGTCATCAGAGGAAAAACAAGTTATTGAATCACAACATTTTTGTTTAGTTGAGGTAATGTATTATATAATGAACTTTTGTCAAAAAATGTTGTACATATTTTTCTGCTCGAGACTGTCTGTGTTTAACAAATGTGCACCTGTTGCAGAAGTCACATACATAAACCTACCTCTCTAGTGATACATTTCAGAACCCTACTTTGTTATGCATAGTGCATGCACAAGCCGGTAAGTCTGCTCATAAGCACAAAACATGCTTCTGTTTTAGGACTGTGCATGAATGAGTTGGTAATGCCACATAGGCACCAAATATATTCTGTAAGATTTTGGACTGCGCTTGCACAAGCTGGCAAGAGTTGAAGTTGTGATTATATGTATATTCGCAAATATGCAAAACGGTGTGCTTCTCAGGATGCTAAAAGTCATCATCGCTAGTAAATATAGTAAGTACTTGTATTTGTCCTATACTAGGTGCAAAAGATATGCTTCATAAAAGGTGGATATTTACTAACGTCCTGGCCTGCTTAGTCTGCTTATCCACATGAGGTACAAATAAAGTAGTAGCGATGGTCTGTAATTTTTGCAGTTTGTAAATGACACTTATGATAACTTTTTGATTAGTATGCAGACAATCAGTTTAAAATTTTTTTTTGCCAGAAACGAAATAAAGACTTACGTATTATTTTTACTCAGTACAGTGCCCAAAGGAGCAGTATTCTAAGTCAAAAACAACCAAGGTGTAATTTTACTAAGCAGCTACTTGGAAAGCATTGCTTGGAATAGTTGTGCCATTTCACACTAAGAAGCATGTTTAAAAAGGTTTAGTAAATATAGAATAGTTAGTAAATTTACCCCCAAATCTTGTTCACAATGTCTCAGAAACACAAAAAACAGTAATTGCATCCTCATGGGGCTATACTATCATTTAATTTGACTATTTCAAATATTCTCATAACAGGATAGGTTGGGTATGATATATTGGCAATCATAATCTCAACATTTATAATGTTGACATGAGAATGTTGACATGATC
Organism: Taudactylus pleione; assembly: GCA_031769625.1. Lineage (NCBI taxonomy): Eukaryota > Metazoa > Chordata > Amphibia > Anura > Myobatrachidae > Taudactylus > Taudactylus pleione. Next base: position 2,981,910 of record JAUIMM010000614.1, read on the forward strand.
TAATGTCGATGTTGGCTATGTCAACATTCATCATGTAGACAGTCTTAGTGGCCAAGTGGTGACTTACCTGCTCCCGGCGGCTGCAGAGGCTCTAGCGAGTCCTGTCAGTCATGTGACTGTGACTTCCGTGTCAGACCTCCAATCCTCTGATGTTCAGTTGAGTATTGCTGCACTATCCCTACCCCTAGTCCCTATCCCTAAACCCCTCTAATGCCAAACCCTATCCCGTAACCCCCTACAGTGTAATGCTAACCTCCCTTGTAGCCTAACCCTAACCCTCCTGCCCGCAGTCTAACCCTAACCCTCCCACCAGCAGCCTAATCCTAATGTCAACATTTGGACAATGTTGGCATTTCACCTGTTGATTTTCTGAGAATGTCGACATATTAACTGTTAACATTTTAGCAATGTTGACATTATAACAGTCGACAAAGTAGAGTTCACATGAATGTCAACATTGGCACTGCCGACCTTATGACTATATCCCCCATAGGATAAACTGGGGTATTGGATGCAATTGCCTTGCATTATGCTTACAAGTGTTAATGAACAATATATACCTGGTCTACAGCTATCTCCTAACCAAATCCTCACATGGGTGTACTTGAACACTTGCATCCATTCCAATAAAAACAATATTAATAGAAATTAGAGATGTGCGCAGACCCTCGTATGTTGATTTTTTCAAAACCACCCTCAAGTGTTTTGGTTTTGGATTTATTTAAAAAAAATATATTAAAACAGCTAAAATCATGTCACTTGGATCTGTTTTTTTTTCTTATAGTATTATTTACATCCATAAGATTCATTTCCAGTCAATTCTGACCAATTTTGGCACCTGACTTACATGCAACCAAAAACAGACAAGGGGCCAAATGTAATAGGGTGAGAGTTTAGAAAATGTAAGAGTTTAGCAGTAAAATCTTACACTATTACATTGGTCCAGTTGCATCGAGTTTACAGTAAATCGTGAGAGTTTTATGAGTCTGAAAAACATACGAGTTTACCTGTTCTTGGACTTTATTACATTGGCCGAGTTTAAAAAGTGCGAGAAAAGTCTCATATTTTCTATACTCTCACCCTAATACATTTTAGATCCAAGATCCGACTTGCGGGATGACCCAAGCCAGGGCCTGGTTCTATGCGGATCCCCAAAGTTCAAGTGTGTTTGGTTTTCAGTAAAACTAAGTCACTCATCTCTTATAATAATCTCTATGTGATATGTGCATTTGTCTGTATGTACAGTAATACTAAAACACATTTATAGTGTTCTAGGGGAAATATGTATCAAAAATCAGGTTTTAGACCCGATAATTATGATTTCTTATTGCCACTATTCACTACAATAAAAAGTTAACATTCGCCAGGAAGTATAAGAAAGAAGCCCGTCACTGTGATGTGCTACAGGTGAAGTGGTTGCATTAGCGGTCAGTTAACTTCTCTTTTGTGCCTCCACAGCTCTACTGTGCATGCACGCTCTGCCGACCATGCATATGCAGCGGCCATTGCCGGTGATAACCCTCTCCCAGTCATTTTTGTGGAATGTAGCCCATGGGCCAAACTACAGAACGTGAAGGAACTGCAAATATATCTGTACCTGTTATGAGGCTTGATCCTGGACACTTGATATGTGTATTTATATATCAAAAAAGATCACTGCAGAATACTTCAATCTGTTGCCCTTCAGAAATTCTGAGACAAGGTACAAACATCAAGTGCCAAATATAATAGGGTGAGAGTTTAGAAAATGTGAGAGAAAACTGTCACATTTTTAAACTCAACCATTGTAATAAAGTCACAGAACATGCAAACTTGCATGTTTTTCAGACTCAAAAAACTCTTAAGATTTAGGGGCATATTCAATTAGCCGCGATAAGACGTTTTTGTGGAAAAGTTTTGCCGATGACATCATAATTTGCCAGGCTAAAGTTTATCCCCATATTCAATTCCAAAGACTTTTCGCCTACGCGGAAAGTCAAAGCATTGTTTTAGGCGAAAAAGATTCGCCTATGAAAGCAGGCGGAAAAATGTGCAGAATTGCGGTTTTGGGGTGCAAAGGTGGGGAAACCACCCTGCACTCTCGGGACAGGCTCCCAAAAGGTTAACTGCATAAAAAAATTGAGGAACACCCCAAAAATTTACTTTTAAAAAGGGGGCGAAAAAAAGTACAAAGTTGGGGTACAAACTTAAAAACTAGCTAAATAAGCTTTTGGAGGGGTCTGCAAATATGGGGGAGGTGTTTTTTGACTGCATGTGCTTGCTGAAGGTGCCTTTTTAAGGTTTTTTAAAACGTCACTTTTGCACATTTTAACCATGCTTGCACCCATTTTCATGTACCCCAAATTTGCTGGGACTAGTTATTTTCTGCCAAAAAAACTGCTAAATGCTATTCTTCACCACTTGTGCAAACACACTAATTAGCACCAACTGAGAGCATTTAAGTACCCCAAATCGCTTCAGTAGGGCTATTCGGGAGCATCTACATTGATCCCCAATGTTAGTGCATCTTTTGGGGGGTCTAAGGCTGATTTCCCCAAGTCTGACAGGACTTTTTGGCTGTTTGAGTTTCGCCGGGTTCCGTTTTCACGTCCTTTGGAATTGAATAGGGCGAATAGCGCGACTGCGCATGAAAAGCTTTCACCTCCAAAATACGCAAAGTCAGCAAAAAGTAAGGCAGGCAAAACCTTTCAGACTTTTCACGTCTAATTGAGTATGCCCCTTAGGAGCCTATGGGGTCTATTTACTAAGCAGTTTTAGGAGACAGAGTGAAAAGTGATAAGAAAGGTATAAAGTGATTTATATCTCACAATTTTCTCTTTCATCAAGCTTTGATACATAGGCCCCTTAAACTTTCAACCAGGTGTTTCCTGTTTTGAAAATACAACTCGATCAATGTATTAGGGGCCTATGTATCAAAGCTTGATGAAAGATAAAATTGTGAAAGATAATTCAACAATCAATCAGCTTCTAGCTTACATTTTATAGGCTGTGTTTGAAAAATGACAGTTAGGAGCTGATTAGTTAATACTTTTTCATAATTTTATCTCTCATCAAGCTTTGTTACATACCGTAGGCCCCTTAGTGTGAAAGTTTTACTGCTAAACTCTCACCCTATTACATTTGGCCCTAAATGTGAGAATAGAACAGGCAGCACTCAAGCCTAAAAGTTAATCAACAAGGGTACCAAAATGTGTCACGTGTGTATCCTTGTTGATTGCTCACCTGGTCTGCCAGACCAATGACTCTGAACACCTTCCTATTTAAAACTGCACCTGGAGTCAGCACATTGCCTGAGCAACTTCATTCCTTCCAAGATAGTTCAAAGCTCCAAGTCTCAGTACTCCTGGTTCCCGTGTCCCCATGAACTATTATCTATTCCTCTGCGGACTGCACTATATCTACAGCCTCCAGGTACCTCTGCTTCATGCATTATTTCAAGTGGACTCAGGGCCTGATTCTGACCCGCTCGTGAGCGCTGAGCGCTCACAAGCGGGTCGATGGTGCCATAGTGCGCATGCACACGATGGAGGGAGCTCGGTCGTGCGCATGCGCGAGAACCGAATAGCGATGGCCAAGCCATCGCTATGGGTCTCGCACCAAAGGGGGCATGCTGTCGATGTTGATTGACAGCACGCCCCCTTTGGTGGGCGTGCTGGGGGCGTTGCTGCCCAGACGGAGGCGTTCCCATGGGAACGCCTACCGTCTGGGGCCGGCCCCACTGACATCACTAGTGATGTCAGTGGGAGTGCTTTTGGCTCTGATAAAGCCAAAAGCACTCCTGGGCTTGCGGCAGCGAGACCCTACCGCAGGGTCTCGTCGCAAGCCCAATGGTCGCGATGGTCTTGACCATTGCGACCATTTTTTTGGCCGCTCGCATAAGCTGTGGGTGGTCACCCACAGCTATACGAGTGGCCAGGAGGCCGCTCCAATAAGAGGTAGGAGGGCCCTGATTCAGAGCGAGCACTCTTATCAGAGCGTCCGGCCCTGAATCAGGCCCTCAGTTATCTGCTTTCCAGCCACCATACTGTACTCTATCTAGATGCCTCTGCTTCATATGAACTTCAATACCTGCACTTCAGCCACCATACTGCATACAACTCCATTTAAGTGCAGTTGCTATACCTGTCTCTGACATCCACAGAGTCGGCAATACCATCTGTGGCTTACTACCATATGCTGCTGTGTTTCACTGCCAAACATCCATCGGCATTGGGTAAGGGATGCCAGCGCTCGGGATACCACTGGTCAAAATCCTGCCGCCGCCATTCTGACAAGGTTAGGATACCAACACTTGTTGCTTAATATCCTAACACTCCACCTCTCCCTAACCCTAAAACTTCCCCCTGTTGCCTAAACCTAACCTTCCCCTCACCGCACCCTAAACCTAACCCTACCCCCTTAGTGCCTAACCCATGCCAAGATCTGACAGATGTTGGGATTACGGCACCGGTATTCTAAGTGCTGGCATCCCATGTGCCGGTATATTGACCATATCCCCATCCATCACTGTGGAAGTATGCCTTGCATCTGAGACATCTGGATGCTGCACTTTTGGGACATTGGACCTCATTCAGACCCGCTCGCAAGCATTGAGCGCTCGCAAATGGGTCAATGCTTAGGCACTGCGCACGCGCAGTGGCCGCACTGGGCGTGTGCAAGCCCCGGAGTGAGAGAGAAATTATCTCACTCCAGAGCTCACTACAAAAGGGGTGGCTGTCGATGGTGATCGACAGCTCGCCCCATTTTGTAGGCGTGGCGGGGGGGGTGGTTTCACAAACGGAGGCGTTCCTTAAGGAATGCATGCCGTTTTGAGGGCAGCCGCACTGACAACAGCAGTGATGTCAGTGGGGAGTTTCCTGCTCAATCAGAGCAGGAAGCTCCCTGGGGCTTGCAGTTGCCGAGACCCAACCTCAAGGTCTCGTCGCAAGCCTGGTTGGTCCCTAAAGCTGTGGGTGGTAACCCACAGCTTAGCTAGCAACCAGGAGGCCACACTTCAAAAGAGAAGTGGCTGCCCACATTCAGAACGAGCGCTCGCATTTTGCGAGTGCTTCTGAATGAGGGCCATTGTGTGCTAGCCTTATTCTGTTCTCCATTGTTGCACTCCGCTCTCCGCAGGTCTTTCTCAGGTAAGCAATTACATTATTCTGTTGACAGAATATTGATTTCCCCTTCGCTGTGTTATCTGGGGGTGGCACTGAGAAAGGTGTGCACATCCCAGAATACAGTATTTACACAGGATGTAGTTACCGACATCCGAATCCCAACAAAGGAGTTAAGATAGACATTGAAATACCGATGCCTATCTTAATCCTGATGCCGTAATGCAGAAGGATGCCAGACCAAAAGAGGTAAGTCCGGGGTGCCCTTAGCGTTAGCTGCAGGGGGAGGAGGGTTAGCTTTAGGGACCATAGCGGGGTTAGGGTTAGGTTTTCAGGGGGGTTGCATTAGGTACCTCTAGGGTTAAGCACCCATCAAGGGGGAGGCTTGGGTTAGGCACTAGGGGGGGAAATTAGGGTTAGGCACCACTAAGGGAGGGTTAGGGTTAAAGGGGAAGAGGGGTAGGGATAAGGTGCATACATGCCATGTCGGGATATTCTCACTTCGGGCTGCCGACGTCAGGATATGAACCGGCGGCTAATCAGCTGCTGGGGACTTCATACCCATTCCTAATTACACTGGGGTGATTGGCAAATCTGTATTTCTTATCCTGATCCCTCAGTGCCTGAGTTGCTAACCGGGTTCAGGTTACAGGTCTTGTGCAGAGCAGTGCCAGAGTACTTGCTTCCTCAAGCTTGGCTCTGCATACATAAGTTCTTAGTTTCACTCTGCTGATACTATGGGGTCTATTTGCTAAGTAGTGTTAGGAGATAGAGTGAAAAATGATAAGGTGCCAGCCAATCAGCTAACTGCCAACTCACAGGCTGTGTTTGAAAAATGACAGTTGGGAGCTGATTAGCTGGCACCTTATCACTTTTCACTCTGTCTCCTAACACTGCTTAGTAAATAGATCCCTACATTTTCCTGAGTCCTGAGGTGGCCACCTTTGTCCCTGGAGTGTGTCCTTAGTGCTACTGGCCTTATGTAGTCAATGGCCTAAGGGCCACGCATAGGACCATGAGTTGATTCTCCTCAGTTCCAGGTCATATCCCAGCATAACTCCAGTCTTTGGTTCCTACTACTGTACCTGTCTGACTCATGAGCAAAACTTATATACCTTCATGTCTCCCCTGTACTTCAGTTTGACCCAAGAGTCCCAGGCGAGATCTACAGAATTCTAAACCCATGGCACCTCCCATTCAAAAGTGATACCAGCAGTCATAGATTAGGCTGGTAGCAGCAATTGCCAGTAAATATACATTGTGGGCACCCACAGCAAATTTTTTTTAACTAGCGTTTAGACAGGTTGTGCTAATGACTCTATTACAAGAAACCTGTGGTGTGTGGCCCCCAATAATAATATCAAACATTCATTGTCTGTTCATACAGTGGTTGTCAAACTCGGTCCTCAGGACCCCAAACAGTTCACGTTTTCCAGATCAACTAGCAGGTGCACAGGTGTATTCATAATTCACTGACACATTTTAAAAGATCCACAGGTGGAGCTATTTATTACACCTGTGATTCTTGACCTAATTCAGAGGCGGTCGTTAGTTGCAAGCGGTCGCACTGAATCAGGGCGGCCGCTTGCATCATGAACGACCGCCTCCTTGTCGATCGTTAAGCTGTGGGTTACCACCCACAGCTTAATGACCAACCAGGTTGATGGTCGCGATGGTGATCACCATCACGACCATCGGGGCTTACGACCAGACCTTAAGGTTGGGTCTGGGCACTCGTTAGCCCCAGGGAGCTTTCTGCTCTGATGGAGCAGGAAGCTCCCCACTGACATCACTGATGATGACAGTGCGGCCACCCACAAAACGGCAGGCGTTTGTAAAGGAACGCCTCCATTTTGGAAACCACCCCACCGGCCCGCCTACCAAACGGGGGCAGCTGTCGATCAACATCGACAGCCGCCCCTTTGGTAACGAGCTCCGGAGCAACAGAGTTTCTCTGTCGCTCCGGGGCTTGCGCACGTGCAGTGCAGCTGCTGCGCTTGCGCAGGATTAACCATCAAGTCGGTAACGAGTGCATTGGCGCTTGCGACTGACTCTGAATGAGGTCCTCTGTGAGGAGACCTAGAAAACATTCAATGTTATATACAATCATCCCTCATCAAAAATCACCACTGAGGGGGGTGGAGAAATGCAATAGAAATTCGGTGTATATGCCATTAACACCTGGAAAGAAACCTGCCTCTGTCTGCATCAGTTATTTGAAAGCCAGAATCCACAGTCGCACACTTCCATCCCTGCACCTCAGCATGTGATCCAAGAACAGCACTATATCCCGGCTGGAGGTAAGCAGACCAGCTGCTAACTGCCGAGTGCTGGAGAAAAAGGAAGGTGGAGCTAGATGCTGTGCTGTAGGCTAATTTGGGGACTGCACAATAGCACTATTACCAGCTGTCCCATCTGGTGTCCTGGGATTAATTTACCATGCAGGTACTGCCACATGATGTTTGGACAGAAAGCTAGTTCTGCAAAACTCCTTTCTGTTGAAAGATAGTTATTATTGGATTTAACTGGCCAATGAAATTCTGCTAAACACATCTGGAATATATAGAACTTTTATCCTATTTGGTAAGTTATATTTAAAGTACTAGCACATAGCTTCATTTCCTCAGGTGGATTTAATTGTATTGAAATACTTTTTTGGGATTGTATTTACAATTGTATGTTTCACTATTAATAGAATTACATTAACTTTTATTACACATTCTCAATATGTGATCTTTTTGAAGGTTATATATACTTGTAATTAAATTTACATTTATTATCAAATAATTATCAGAATTACTAAGTAGGAGCTGCTATTTGTAAAAGTGATCATCAAGTATAAATTTATATATTTGCTCAAATCTATATATATATCTATATATATTACGCTGTATGACATACTGCCACTTACACCTGCCACTTCCAGGCACTGCTGGCTGCTTCACTGAAGTGATCAGCAGGACATAGCCATGTACTTGATCTAGGGAGCTGGCAGCCACTATATCTTCCTGCACTGGTGGCTGATGCAAAAAAGTTTTTGTTTATTGTTGGGGCAGCATGCATTATGTCATGACATCACACCCTGCTGCACAACTGAAAGGCAGAGGAGGCCCAAAAAGAATGAGGAGCATCCAAAAGACACAGTCGAAGAAAGTAAGTGTCTGAGGGCATGAGCTGGAGGGATGTGGGGGCTGGAGCTAAAAAGACCCTGGGGCTAGAGAGACAGAATGGGCTGGAGAAACATAATGGAGCTGTTGGGCTCTGCTGAAGAAACAGAAGGGGACTGGAGCTGGAGAGACTCTGGGAGGCTGCAGCTGGAGGGACTGGAACAAGACTGGGGGGCTAGAGTGACACATGGGGGGCTGGAGACAACTGCCAGGATTAGAAGGAAAATGTTTGGGGACATTAATCTTCATTAATGCACCAATTCTAAATAATCTTTACTGATACCTACATTAGCAAATACAGTTTAATAATATCACATTTATTGATCAGGAAAGTTCACATTTTGCCCAGCACAAGGTCTTCTGTTACTATGTATTATATGGTTGAATCACTGCTATATGATGATTGTATTGGTTATATTCCTACACAAACAAGTGTCATCTGGACCATGTGATCTCCTAGGTGAATAGTGAATACCGACTGAAGTAACCATCTGCCCAAAAAAATTAAATTTCTTCAGAAGTTCCCTGTTGCAGAGAAACCACATATAGATAAGGAAGATTCTTAAGCAACTGGCCTGTACCTGCCAGAAATCTGGGGATTCATCTCATATTATCAAAATCCTGAAAGCTACTCGGATCTAAGGCAGCCCCCGACCCTTGCTGTTCTATTCAAATTTCCATACTCACATCTCTAAATTCCCACTTTGACAGATAATTGTACAAATGTACCTATTTTATGTGGGTTGGGTACAGGATGCCAGCGCTCGGGATCCCTGCAGTCAAAATCCCAACACTGGCATCCCAACAGGCTTAGGATACCGACACCTGTCAGTAGGTATCCTAACCCTCCTCCTCTTCCTACCCCTTACCCTAACCCTCCCTTCCTATTGCCTAATCCTAACCTCCCCCTTTAGAGCCTAACCCTAACCCTCCCCCTATCGCCTAACCCCTAACCCTAATGCTAACCCTCCCCCTAACCCTGCTATTTACCTTCTGGATGCCAGCACCGGGATTCTGACATGTGTTGAGATCCAGTGCCGGTATTCTAAGTACCAGCATCCCCTTTGTTGGGATATTAACCGTATTCCTTTTATGTCTGTGTTTGCTGTGTAAAATGCATCCAATTCTACAAGACTCTTGCAGCAAATCTCATTGACTTCCTTACTTCAAAGTCTGGTGTCTGTGTCTCTGAATAATCCAGGATAATGCTCATAATATGCTAGTAGCCCAGGTTAAACAACATAGCAGTTAGTAATTCTCTGCATTATTATTTTTATATCATTCCCTTGAGGTGTTTAAACATATCTTTCATTATTTATCTTTTTTTCTCTCAATTTCACTTCTTTTGCTACCAATGTGTTTATCTTTGAAAGTAAGAGATATAAAATAAGAACACAAATCCTAAACTTTAATCTCCAATATTTGTAACGCATAATCTCTTGCCATTTCATTATTTTAAAACCTTTTTGATACAGTTTTGCTTACACAGTATGTAACAATACAAATACCAACAGGAGAAATATATCTTCTCAGGGCAGACGCTGAATGTGGTGCTGAGCCAATCTACTCTCTCGTCAAGTAATTAATCGAGCTTCCCCTCATTAGTCTATCTCTTGATGGAGACTGGTGCGGCCTGTTGATATGAGGATATTTAACGTCGTCATTAAAGAGCTGATAATCACTGGACAAAAGGGAGGTGGCTCAGACCATTAAGCACACAATGGAGCGTGCCCATCATTATTAAGTGTCATCACTAGAGCAGATTACTCATCTCAAAAGAATTACTCTGAAACATTGGTACCATGGAACATATAGAAAATGTACATAATACTATTTTGACTATCATAATAAAAAAGTTATGTCAGTTGTATAGCAACTATGATTGTTCTAATTTCTTTGGTTTAATTGTGTTACCACATTTCTTATTCAAAAGATGCTAATTTAGTCACAGATGAATACTGATTTGATTTGTGATTCACTGTTAATTTAACTAATCAGCATTACAAAGTGAAAACTAATATACAACTATGTCTTCGATAAGAAACATAGGCCTGATTCAGCACAGGACGGAATTGCAAATTCCATCCTTGCAATTATGGTAATGCAGGAGAAGGCATCAAGGACGCAGCATCGGATAATCTGCAATAACATCAGCCGGCTAAGTGACCCATGGGGTCAGGCAAGCCAGCCGCTGCAGATACAACAAGGAGGCTAGAAAATCTCCGTCAGCCGATGGAGATCCTGGCCTCTTCCCTCCCCTGTTCCCCCCCACCGGCGGGGTCATACCTCTGTTTTGGGCTGTCTCTGTCCCTTCCTGCCCACAAAGAGCAGCAGACTGTCAATCACTGACAGTGTGCTGCTGGACTGCGTGTGATCACGCAGAACCTGTACTGTACATGCGCACTACGGGTCTGGAGCCTGCGCAGATTCCCGTCCATCGGAAATCTGCATTTGGCAGCACACTAGCGTGCTCTGCTAAGTAAGGCCCATAGTGCAATGCTACAACAATAAAAAACATTACTGCAATATGGACTTTAATCCTTTCAAATTTTCTTCTCCCAGTCTCCCTTCTTCACAGTGGAAATAGTGTTGAGAATCAAAGGGTCTACACTGTTTTAATGTGAAACATAATATGTGTACCTGTGTGTTGAATACAGAAGTGCCAAGAGGGGAACAAATACTTAATACCCACACCCATGTTTGTCTGAGGGGCCCGGTTGGGTCCTGGCCAGCTATGCAGGAAGAGAAATGACCTCCTCTGTGGCAGTATATCTTATTTATTTTTTCTGAGTCGGTGTGACAATGCCTCCTGGATTTGGCCATGGCCCCTGTATCACTCAAGCCCATGTACAATATGTCGGTAGCCCTGATTAAATATATAAGTTTGTTATGGTAATTAGTGTAAAATGTTTTGTGGTAAATGTACTATAGAGTTTTGTGCATTTATAATTATGTACCCATCTTTCCGCTAGCATTTCCATTCTGGCTGGATTTTGCAATGCATCAAAAAATGTGAGCAATAGAACCACATGGGGCCGTATTCAATTAGGTGTGAAAAGTTGCATTTGGCGAAAAGCATTTGCATGGTGAAGTTAACGCCTCATTCGTCAGTTTTGATGTGATCTTTTAAATGCGCATTCCCACTTTTCGTCCTATCCAATTGCAGAACAAGAGAAAACGCATTTGTGCAATAATTGCGTATGGCGAAACTAGTGAAAAGTACAGCACATTTTTGGGAAATCAATCTGTACCCCATAAAAACCTAACTGACACTGGAAATCAATATAGAAGTGTAGTAATAGCTCTAATACAAGTATTTTGGGTTCATAAATTGAGTCAAATGGCTGTTATATGCATATTTGCATAAGTGTTGAAAAATTATATAAAGCAATATTTTTAAAAAAACTAATAGTTGTAGTTAAATTGGGGGTACATTAAAATGGGTGCTAGAATATTTGTGTGTCTATAAAGTGCAGTTTTAAAAAATGTTAAAAATACACCTGCTGCAGCCACCTGCAATCCTAAAAACACCTGTCCTATACGTACAGCCCCAAAAATACCAGACCCAGTACTTTAAACCCATTTTCCAACACTTTTTACATTTAAGCTAATTTTATTTTTTTTACCTAATTAGCCATTGGGGGAGGTGTCCAAAGGGTTCTGAACAAAGGCCCTGATTCAGAGCCGGATGCTCGCTCTGAATCCGGGCCGGGCTATATTTTTTTTAGAACGGCCTCTTGGCCGCTCGCATAGCTGTGGGTGACCACCCACAGCTATAGCGAGTGGCCAGGAAGATGGTCGCAATGGTCAAGACCATAGCGACCATTGGGCTTGCGACAAGACCCTTGTGGTAGGGTCTCATTGCTGCAAGCCCCAGAGAGATTTCAGGCCTTTTGGGTCTGAAACCCGTGACACCCACTCATCTTAACCACTCGTACACATACGCCAGCTGTTGTGTATGCGATGTTATGCATGCAACTTTATAGCAGGAAATGTGTATAATATTGTATAATGTCAATAGTTGTGTATCATAAAATGCAGCTGGGTGGCATACAGTAGCATAGAAATGGCAGGTGGTAGGAAGTTGAGAGCTATGTTTGGAGTTCACTAGAGTTCCTTAAGAATTTTGAGCTTCAATTGCTCTGTCTTTATTTAATGCTGGGCATGCATTTTCTGGCCAACACATATACTGTATGTATTTTTATAAATGCCAGAACTCACACTCCAGGTGATTTATTTTTAATCCTGTAGTGAAGATTCAAAAGAAAAAAATAGAAAGAAAAATACAAAGGTCCATTGTTCATTCATGACAAAACACAGTCCAGCACTACTGTATAGTGTAATGAAAGACAGGTTCTGTCAGCCAATCAGCAAATGATGCTACAAAAGCTTTGTTGGCTATTTCACGCATGTTCTGTACAGTTTAGGAAAAGCAACATCTGGTGGACAGAAAGTTGAATTACACACTCCGGCTTTCCCAGCACTTCAGTACAGTACGTTGTGCCTTACTGCGGCATTTTGCGAGATACATCTCCACGCATGGCAAGACTAGCATGGCGTGCTACATCGTGTGTGGAGCAAAGATGTTGCAGGACACATCTGTAGTTTATAGAACTATTTATTAGCTATATTTCTTGTTGGTGGATAATTACAAAGTAATGCACCAGAACTGTGTTGCAAAAATAGTCCAATAGAGACATTGGTTATATATATATTTTTTAAAGTACTTATTATATTTGTGTCACTTGGATCCATCCACATTCCATTTCAAGGAGTATTTGGTTGTCTTCACTGCAGGGTTCTTGAGCTGGTGAACTGAAACCCCAAAAACCCAGTCACTGCCCACCACCAGGAATGTATTGCCTAGGCACACACAGCTTGATTTTTTTAAAAGGGTCAGAGAAGCTAACTTCAGATATGCGTGCTGGATCAGCATAATTGGTGGAGAGGGCTGAATGCATAGGAAGGGGAAGAGAACTTGGGGTGATATCTGAAATGACAGGTGGCCAGAGCCATGTGGCATCCATCTTTTAATTAATGAATATGTTTTCTGATTTATGGTATGTTCTTTGACTAGAACATAGCGAGACCTAGTTACCAGTAGCTAATTGATCCTGAAACTGCTAACTCATCCCTGTGGGAACTACAGTATAATTACCACTTCTAAAAGACAAATCAGTAGGAGGTATTGAAAAAGGGGAAAAGCTGCTGACTTATGTGGGCTTTGGTAGTGTGGGACAGTCAAGGTCTTCCTGTGAGTGTCAAGCTTAGCACAGGCTTGGTAGTTGGAAGCAGTTTTGCCATGTAGTGTTGATAGTGAAGAATATGGGGAACCACACCATTATTTTTATTGGAAATTCCAACTTTGTCTTTCACCTAAAAAGATGCTTTAATAGACTTTCAAGGATGCAAGATAAAATAAGATGTATTCATGGCATACTTAGCAACTCTCCCTAAATATCAAGGAGACTCCTCTCAAATAGCAGTGATCTCACTGACTGACAACATAATGATGAAGTTATCATTAGTTCAAAGCACAGGTACCTATCATATTTGTACCACTATTAAGAAGCTGTGCTGTAAGGTAGTACTCAAGATAATATACCACATTATTGGCTTCGGTTCCATAACTAAAAATATCATACTCATTAAACCTAGCAAGGAGAAGAAGGAACAGCACTCATATTTAGATAAAACGTGTAGACCTATTGAAGCATACCCAGGGACATGCCTAGTGTTTGTTTCATTCACTAAGGGCCTGATTCTCAGGTGAGAGCAAAGCAGAAAAGAGCAAATAACTTTGAATCTTGGTAGAACCATGCTGCACTGCAGGTGGGGCAGATGTAAAATGTGCAGATAGATTTAGATTTGTGTCCAAACTCAAATCTAAATTGCAGTGTATAAATAAAGCTGTCCAGCATTTGTGGGCTACATGCGAAAGCAACCAATATTTACCCTGCATGCAAAATAAATGTATTTGCACCCCTCACAGTTCAACATGGTCTTTACCAGGTACAAAAATACTTGCTTTTTTTTTCTTTACTCCTATCTCAGAATCAGCCCCTATGGGCATACTAACCTACTTTCCCAGAAGCTGCAGTAGAATTTGGAAGAGTGGGTGGATTTTTCTAGTAAAGTGGGCAGAATGGGGAGATAATTACCAGGAATTGCAAGTATTTACAGATGTGTCCTCGTACATCTAGCCTCCTTGCATGCTAAACAGCCCTTCTAGTCGCTCCATACCGTGGCATCTTTTCGTGCAACTTTTTACCTTCAAATGCATCTTATCTGCACAGTGATGTGAATAGTTATCACAAGCAGCTTCAGTCAGTGGCTGTAACACTGTAACGTAGCATTTCGCAAGCAGATACAGACGCACAGAGAATATAGGCATGCTGCATATCATTTTAATCAGCAGAATATGCTTGTACTAAATATTCACATTACTGTGCAAATAAGATTTGAAAGTAAAAAGTTGCATGAAAAGACTATAGGCTCTACCAAGTCACACGGAGCTCCCGTGTTATGTGTAGCGCTACTTGTAGTTCACCGAGGGTAGATGTATGTGGACACATCTGTATGGGGTAATATAATGCATTTAGTCGTGATGGGATGCAGCCTAATAATGTAAAGAGCCCAGCCCCAACCCCTAAATTGTAAGCTGCACCATCTCTCTAGGCTTCTCTCTGTTTTAAGTAATACGCATGCATCTGAGGCACATTGCGCATGCATCCTGATTGTTACCACACTGAGACTCAGGAACTGTAGATTTTAGCTGAAGTTCCTGGGAAGGAATAGGGGTGGCAATGCTGACTTGGGTGTGTCTTGGGTGTGTTGCTGACAGCAGCTGCTGTCATGGGTGTATTAATGCCCGAGGTGGTCCGTGTGCAGAGGGACCCCCTCCTGTGAGCAGCGGGGCCCCCTCCTGAGAGCAGCTGCTCCCCTTCCATACCAAGCCCCGCATCTTACCTTGCTCCGGAAAGCAGGGCCTCATCTGATGTAGCGTCATCTTTGGGTTAAGGGCCCATGTGCATCACACACCCTGCACCCATGATTAATATGCCTATGCTGCAAATGGGATTAGCATAAACACGCATATGTGCCAAAAGACGCAACAGCATCTGCGTGTGACTCAGATTCAGGCATTATGAGAGATTTTCAAGCACTACTGCTAGCGGAATTGTCCCTTCTATTTTGAGTCTGAGCCAGCCGGGGATATAAAAATTCTGGGATCAGAGTAGAACCTGTAGTCGTATTAGATATGACAACTTTAGGAAAAGCCCATCTGCCTGTGGTCCCATACCAGGCAAGTGGTTAATCTTAAAATAAATACATATTTTAAAACGTGTTGGGTACGGGATGCCGGGGCCCGGGATCCCGGCAGTCAGAATCCCAGCGCCAGCATCTCAACAGGTTAGGATACTGATACCTGTTGGTAAGTATCATAACCAAAACCCTACCCCTACCCTTAAACCTAACCCTCCCTCCGTAAACACTAAACCTAACCTCCGCCCCTAGTGCCTAAACCTAACCATCCCATCTTAGTGCCTGACCCTAACCCTCCCATCCTAGTGCCTAATCCTAACCCTCCACCTAGTGCCTAACTCTCCACCTAGTGCCTAACCTTAACCCCTAACCTCACTATTTACCATCGGGATGTCAGCCCTGGGATTCTGACTGGTGGCGGGATTCCAGTGCCGGCATTCTGAGTGGCCGGCATCCCGACAGCTGGGATAATAACTTCACCCCATTCAAACTCCACATATTCATTTATATATGCTTTGTATTATGTGTGATTTGTAAACAGGTAAACAAATTAAAAAGCAGGAAAATTCCTAATAAACGTTCTGCTGACAGTGCCGTTATGGGACATACAGAAATGCACAGTTTACTTAATGAAAAGATACTTGGCAAATTTCCAGTCACACAGATTCCCAGATCAAGAAATATCTGAAACTTCAATATCTGTCCACATCTCTGTTTTGTTAGAACAGGGCAGTCAGCAACCTGGATGTCTAATGCTGTAAGATAACAGAGAGCATTACACATCAGACATCCGCTGTAAACAGAAAATTATATTGCAACATGATAAGTCCACCAAAATCATCAATTATGATTATATTTTACAGTGAACATTAATCAGCTAAATGGAAGTGTAACCTTAGCCCCTTTTCCCTTTAGACATTTATAATAGTTAGTTTAATGTGACACAGTACATAGCCATATGGAAGAGGTTACAGAATGTGCCATACTGAGAGAATGGTAAGCCAGGGGATAGAGAGACAAATCATCAAATTGTTCTGTTTTTGTCATAGATGAATACAGCAGGGACCCAGCCATCAACAAACAGAAGACAATAATATCTGAAATACCTGAAATAAAATAAACAGTAAAGTAGTTTTATATTATACTGTGTAAAAATTATGCAGTTATTCTAGAACCTCCTGTTAGTTTTCTTATAAATTGTTTAATTCAAAATTAGCATTCTTTTGATATTGATCACATATTTTTTTAGGGTTATTATGTTCAGCCTCCAAGTGATGTACTGCCATATTTCTTCATTTAACTGTAACACTGACCATAAGCTGACTGTGTGGAAGTGCAGGCATGGTACATAGGGCTGATTCAGCAAAGGAGGAAATTTCAAAGCCGCACACTAGTGAATTTGCAATTCTGTCCTGCTAAAATGCAAATGCAGCAGGAGGTGTCTAACACCTGCTTGTTGCAGCTGTGATCCCAGCGCTGTGTCTGAGGTTGCAGTCTGAGATCCCCATCACGAATGATGAACGCGATGGTTGCTCCTTTAAGCAGGCAGCAGAGGCTGAAGCCTATCGACGTCCATGAATGCAGACCCTGGCCTCGCCACTCCTGGAAAATGGGGATGACAGGCCCCTATTTCTGGGAATGCAGGCTGTCCAGCCCCCGCACCGTCCCGCAAACGCGTCTGCCTGTTAGTCAGGCAGAGGCATAGCAGGGCCTGAGTGCAATGTCGCAGGACCTGTTCTGCACATCATCGGGAATCTGCGTGAGTAGGATCATTTGCGTCCTCACTTGAATCAGCCCCAGAATCAGCAAACAGGAGAATTGTCAGAGCAATTAAAGGAGGTGCAGAATGAGAATATAAATTGAGGTTGGGGTCACAGGCAGAGGTGTAAAACAAGGAATCAAGCCAAAGTTGGGGTCATATACAGAGGTTAAAAATGAGGAAACAAGCCAAAGTCGGTATCACAGGCAGAGATGCAGTACATAGATACAAGTTCGGTTGGTACACTGGAATAAATAAGACAAGTAGAGAAGCAACTGGAGCACAAGCAGGAGACCTAATACTCTTGTGCACAGAGGGGGGTCAAATAGGCAGGGCTGTTTGAATGAGGAACAAACAGACACCACATGTCATCTGCAGCAACTCATAAAACGGCTGCAGTTCACGCGCTGACCACCAGGAAACAGCAGAGCACAGCAGCCATCCAGCGTATGACAGCCATGATTCACTGCACGTGCTATGAAGAGGAGGAAGCCAGCAGCAGACCCCTATGGACTCACCATAGAAAAGCAGACACCACAGACCTACTACTGGATGGCAGCGCAGCAGCACCAGAAACGCCGCCGCCATAGCTGGTAGGTAGTTATCCGTGCTGGCCACATAAGTCAGGTTAGAATAGATACAGTGCCATGTTTATATTGATTTACTATCATTCTGTGATTAGTGTTATACATAATTCTCTTGAGCTCTTCTATGTCACTTAGCACAGTGAAGCTGCTATTCAGATAAAGCACTTCAACTACTTGTGATTACTGAATTGATTAAATAAACCATTTAAAGGTACATTACTGTCTGGAACTAATTAGCTACTCCCCAGAGCCCCAGGGTGCTGCTCCATGCAGTAGTATTACTTAGGAATCCATGGTTTGGCTCCCAGTCCTGTCTAGAATGCTGGCTTGTGTAACAGTGTGGTGAGTGGTGAACAGGAAGGTTATAAAGGAGAAGAGGCCACTGCCACTTCTTCAGCCATTTTAAAGTGGTGTACAAAATATTTACAGTGCCGGCTTACAAAGTAAAAGTTTAAAGCCAAATTTTCCAATTGATGATTTGCAAACATTGTTATTAATTGTTGTGCTACATCGGAGTCGTTCAACATGCGGCCCTCTAGCTGTTGTAGAACTACATCTTAGCATGCCCTGCCACAGTTTTGCTATTAGGGTATGCTTAAACATAAGGAGGCAGTCAGGTCAGCACAGTGGGGGGCATGGCGAGGGGCATAATGTGTGATTGGGGGAAGAGCAGGGGTGTGACTGTGCAATTGAGTCATCATGGCCACACCCCTGCTACACAATGCTGAAATCAGCCCACAAGGGGCTATAGGGGTGGGTGTAGTGGGTAGTGGCTGTCCGGGAGAATTGTCCACTCTTCTGGGCGACCGAGAGAAACACCCGATTTTCAGGAGCCTCCCAGTCATTCCGGTTAGTGTAATAAATGCAATACAAATGAAATTAGTAACCTCATTTGTCCACATTTCTTAGATATATGCAAAGCAGACTGCATCAGACTATCATTTTATTTTTCTTAGTTTACAAATGAAACTGTCTCACTTACTATTAATATTGTTGCTGTAGCAGCAGCAGCTGTATAGTGCCCACAGAGTGACACAGACAGAGTGGCTCAGTGGACTCCACGGAGTGGAGTGCAGGAAGGTGAATGTCAATGCCACTCCAGAACTGTAGCACCATTCCCCCTGCATCTCACTGATTCCCCCTGCATCTCTCCAGCTCCATCCCACCTGCTTCCCCTCAGCACCATCCACCCCACATCTCATCAATGTAGCATCTTTCTAGTGCCAACCCTCATGCTTCTCCCCAGCACCATTCTTCCCTGGTCTCATCAACATTAACCCCACTGTCTCTCCAGTGCTACCTCCCTATATCTCTCCAACTCACTTCCCTGCATCATTTCAGGTCACTCCATTGTGTCACTCCAACTTAGTCCACTGTGTCACTTCAGTTCACACCCCCGGCTGTCTAGGACCAGTCTAGCCCCAGTCACTGACCCACCCCCTTTATCTATATTTATTGATTTACTGCCTGCACTTTCTGTATAATTATTGAGTTTTTCAGTCACAGTTACTGCCCTCCTCCTAATGATGAGATTGCTTTGTTGTTCCCATAACAGGAGGAAGAGGTATAGCACACATCTATTGGGTGACGCATGAGACTCCTCTGACAGGAGAAGTCAATTAATTGCAGCCAGCAGGGACTGTGCAGGGCTACAGTGGAGGAGGTGCTGGAGGTGAGAGGAGGAGAGGGGTGGGGACTCAGGAGGCAAGAGCTGAAGGTGAGAAAATGGAGGGGCAGGGACTCAGGAGGTGGGGTGGTTGCTTTGTTATGGCACAAGGTCAACCATGGAATACTATAGTGAGTCAGTCTGACTAATAATGATTGCAGTGGGCCCCGGTACAGTGGACTTGCTGCACCACTGACAATTCCAGCTCTGAGTGGCAGTATGCATGGGCATCAAGGGTCCACTGTCACCTTCCACGAGTAAAGAGCACAAAAATATTAGACAAAAGACAGTACACACATGACTGTTTTAATATCTTATTAAATAAAGACACCCCCACACCCCTCTTTCTCCATTTTATTACTCACAAATCCAAGGAAACATGTTCTTTTCTTTCCATGTAGCATCCATGGGACTTGGCAAAACAGACACAAAAAACAACCCTACAGCCCCGCCGCGTAATGTCATTTAAAGAATTTTAACATGTCGGCATTAGAACTGTAATTATGGTAGAGAATCGTGTTTACAGTTCTAATGCACACAGTAAAATGCTTTATATAACATTACTCCCATGTTGCGGCATTCTGTACTTGATATTAAGCTGTCAACATTTTGTCTGTCAACAGCATAACTGTCGACAAAACACAACAATCCCATTCTAACTTTTACTCCCTACCCTCCATTCTGTTTTGCTTTTTTTCAGTTGTGTTTACTGTTATCATATATATTTTTGCAATATTTGTAACTTTGTATCATTGTATTTTGTCATTCTATGGTGCTGCAGGCAATTTGTGGTGCCCTATAAGCATACCTACCAACATTTAAGTCCGGCTAAAAGGGACAGTTGCGTGCACCGTAGGTGTGCACCTAAAAAAAGGGGGCCTGGCCAGGTGGAAAATGCCGCACACGTAAGCCATGCCCCCATTTGTCATGCTGGGGTCTTGCCCAGTGCTCCGGGATCTGCTGGACAGCCCCCAGCCTCTTCAAGGCCGGCAATTTGTATATGGATGACGCGCACCTGCTCAGCTATGCAGAGCAGTGGTGTTAGTGGGTCCTCCTCAACTTCCCCTTGCCCATGGGTCACTGCGGCCCATGGGTGCCTCTAAAACGGGACTGTCCTGCTGAAATCGGGACAGTTGGGAGGTATGCTATAAGTAAAAGTTGATAATAAGTAGGACTAGTAGTAGCAGTAATAAAAATAATAATAATAATAATAATAACAAAAATACTAATAATATGCAGATAAAGTAAACAGAGACATATCTCACAGAGAAAACACTGTATAATTTATGCCCATTACAGTAGGTGCTGATATAACTATAATGTCTGGTTCTCCCAAGATGGTGGAGATTCTACACTATCTACCACACAGTTGGTGGAGTCCATGGATGCAGCTCGGAACATTAATGAATGCAGGAGGCATGATGCCTCATGCTGCATTACCATAATAGTGCTTTCGCACCTGCTACAATGGTAGCAGCTGTGATAGCATTACCATCTGACCTTGAATCCACCTCTAGGGGTAAATTTACTAAGATCCGTGATGGTCCCGATTTGTCCCGTTTTTCAACTCGGGGAGAATTGATTAAAAACTGCCATTTTTTTCACTTAAAAAAATTGAAATTTACCAAGATCCCAGTTTTGAAGGGATCGTTTTGATTGATGGTGTATTTGGTCGATGCTGTCCATTTTGAAGTTCCGATTTGAACACCCGAATTTCTGTCCTGAACAAGCAGGCTGCACATATCAGTGAAATATGTGCAGACTGTTTGTTGTTTGTTTTTTTTTTAGGGTTCATTTTTTGTTAAAAAAATTATGTGAAGTCCCCCCCAAAAAGGCTAACCAGCCCTGTACTTGCCAGTCTGTCCTCATGCCTAAAATTACATTGAACAAAACTAGTAGAGTTCCACTGTAATTTAGGTATCAGCACCAGGCTGCAGGGCCAGTCCTGGTTTTAATTATAGGGGGAAAAAATTGCGTAGGGATCCCCCTATAATTAAAACCAGCACTGGACCATTTCTAGCGGGGGGCTGATGCCACAGCCAGGGGAGCCCTTTCACCTGGCCCCCCAGCAACAGCATCAGTCCTGACCGCTATTCAGCCCAGGCCAGGGTTCCCTGGGGAGTTGGGAAACCTCACAACAAAGGGGTCCCCTTCTCCCAAGACCGCTGGCCTAGGCTGATAGCCCAGGGCTGTCCCTGCCACCCATGGGCGGTGGGTGGCAGGTTGATAGTGTATGTGGTGTGTAAAAATAGAATTAACAACATTGTCTTTACAGTAGAACTGCAGGCCGCAGCAAGCCTCCCCTGCATGCTGGTACTTGGAGAACCACAAGTACCAGCATGCAGGGCATTAAGGGTCCACTGCTACCTGTAGTTCACCTGTAAAGAAATGTGTATAAAAACTCACAACACACACACCATGAAAGTACAGTTTTATTACATGCATACACACACACATGCACACATAATCAGTAGGCACCAAGGTCTTCTTAAAACAAAAAAACAAAAATCGCGATCCATGCAACAGATACCAACAAATGGTGGGAACCGCAGAATGAACTTTAGTAATCTGCTGCTCTCCATTGACTTCAATTGAAGAGCCATTCATTGGCTAAGAGAGGCAGGGGCTCACGTCTCTCAGCCAATGAACGCTCAGATATGGCTGTATAAAGTCAAAAGCCGCATCTGAGCATTTCATTTGGGAGATATCAACCATCCTGGTTGGTATCTGTTGTGTTGATAGCGATTTTCATTTATTTGTTTTAAGAAGACCTTGGATGCCTACTTTGGACAAGGGGACCACTCCTGGTAATGTAGGTGAGTGTGTGTGTGTATGTAATAAAAGTACGTTGTGTGTGCTGCATATTTTTTTAAACATTTCTTTACAGGTTAACTACAGGTACCAGGGGGCCCTTAATGCCCCACATGCTGATACTTGTGGCTCTCCAAGTACCAGCATGCAGGGGAGGCTTGCTGGGACCTGTAGTTCCACTGTAAAGATAATGTTGATATTTCTATTTTTTTAGACAATACATAAACTATCAACCTGCCACTCACCGCCCTAGGGTGGTGGGGATAGACCCGAGTTATCAGCCTAGGCCAGGGATGCCCTGGGGAGGGGGACCTCTTTATTGTGGGGGTCTCCAACTCTCCAGAGATCCCTGGCCTGGGCTGACTAGTGGTCAGGACTGATGCTGCAGCTGAGGGGCCTGGTGAAAGGGCTCCCCTGGCTGTGGCGTCAGCCCCCTGCTAGAAATGGTCCAGTGCTGATTTTAATTATAGGGAGACTCCTACACAATTTTTTGCCCCTATAATTAATACCAGGACTGGCCCTGCAGCCTGGTGCTGGTACCTAATTTACGGGGGAAACAATACTCATTTTGTTCCCCATAATTTTAGGTACCAGGACAGGCTGGCAAATCCGGGGTGTCGCGAATGATGTCTGTGACTTACCTGTCTCAGGTGATGAGCGGGATTCAATAGAGACCGGCATGACTAGAACCACAGATGAGGTGGATAGCTCTATTTGCAAGATTTGTTTAGCAGTGAAAACTGCCTTTGATGATAAATGACAGGAACTTGGAGGAACCGGACTGGAACCGGCAGGAGGACTTGTTGAGTTGAACGGATGAACTAGGAACTTGACTCTGGACTGGAACTACGTGGCTTGAACTGATGAGCTTTGAACTTGACTCTGGACTGGAACTACGTGGCTTGAACTGATGAGCTTGGAACTTGACTCTGGACTGGAATAACATGACAATGGCTGAAGGGAAATCAGGTAATGCTGAGACAAGGGTTAAACAGGGTGATCCGGAAATGCTGTGACAAGGTTGGAACTCAGGCACAGGCTGGATTGGATAATTGGGAATAACAGGTTTCAGGAAGGAATGGGTAGGTTTGGGATTTATGTTCAGGGACGGAGTGTGTAGGTAAAAGGAGCAGGAGTTGATCCACAGCAGGAAGCACGATGCAGGTTTGCAGGGTGCCAGGGACCAACCAGGAGTAGGGCTAGCAGAGCACAGGACTAAGGTCAGGATTGACAGGTATTGCTGTAGCAAGTTTTCTGGATTGCACCAGGGGTTGCTGTAGCAGGTTTTCTGGTGCACCAGGGGTTGCTGTCAGCAGGGGTCAGGGATACACTTGTATGCAGAAACAGCACGAACCATACACCATGGAAGTAACGAGATGTTCAGGTCCAGAATGCTATCAGAGGAGGAAATATATACTCTGGGTCTGGCAGCAATTGGTGGATATGGACAGGTGGTCTGGCAGTAGCATTCTGAGTGGTGGAAGGCACAACATGCAGAGGGAGTATTCATCTCTGCAGCACTGAGATTCAGAACCACACCTATGACTCCAATCATGGCTAGCAATGCTCACAGACAGAGGATGCTCAGGTGGACAATCAGTGTGGAAGGGAATGCACACAGAGAAGTGTAGCAGCCAGCATGACCAGAGCAGATCCTCCAGGAAATCACACATACAGATTCACGGAGACAGCTGGCAGTGGAAAGTCAACAGGCAAAAGGTAAAAACCAAACAGGGTCGTGACAGTACCCCCCTCTTTATGGGTGGACTCCGGACACCAAGGAAAACTTTTTTCAGACATCTTCCCAATTCTCAATTTGTTGGGGTACTTGGAGTGGAAAGTCTACAAAGGAGATAGCTCAAAACCTTTGTTGATTCTTCTTTCTGCTGCGAGAACATTTTGTGCCAACCAACGGACATGGGATCTCTGGTAACTCCTGTGGAAATACATGACTGGAATGGACAGGATCAAATGACAGATGGTTTTCAGGGAATGGCGAATTATTATATGCAGGATCGAGTTCAGACTCCGAGTCAGTATCTAAAGGTAAAATTGGAAGGCTTAGTAGGACTTGAACATTGATAGGACTCCTGGGAGGAACTAAGCGAAACATGACCCATTTTGTTGGTGTTTTTGGAGGTACCGCAGTATGAAGAGGACAAGGAGGTGGGCGCACATCTCACATTCAGGGATACTGATTCTAGAGTGCCACTTTCCTTGGATGCTTCAAATTCAGCACGTTGGCCCTTGAAATCTTGACCTTGTTTGGACTTCAGGGAAATGGAGAACAAATTCTTGGTAGCACAAAGAGACTATTTGGACAATATTTTGGAACTGAGAACTTCGCTAGAATTTTGTTTTACAGGGTTAGGACCAAATTCTTTGATAACAGCTTCACTGAAAGTCTTAATATTTAAAAGCATTGGATCATTGGAGTCGATGATAGGATTGGCCCAGTCCAACGCCTTACCTCTGAAGGAAAGGAAAAGGAACTTAGCGATGTTGATGGGAGTGATACCACAAGTTGGATCTGTTTCCATGATCGCAGAATATTGTTTCAGTAATGCATAGTATTGAGATAAGTCCCCATCAAAATAAATGCATGTGGAGTATCCGACGAATCCTGTGTGTTCAAGGACTGTGGAGCACATTCAGGTGCAGGGCTGGAAGAGAATAGAGGATGCTCCGATTGATGAGGAGTCAAAATAACTGAAGCTGACCGATGTTCGGTATTCGGACCAACTGATGGGACTGGGAGGGGTCCAGAGGAGCTAGAGACAGTATCTTCAACAATCAAAGCTGAGAAACTACAGAGATTGTCATTTTCTGGAATGATATTTGTAGGAGATGGTGAACAGGAACCATGATCAGGATTAGTAGTACATGACACTCCTCTCTGGGGACTGGAATCTGAAACCCACTCCTGGGGCATGAGACTTGGATCCCCCTCCTGGGGCATGAAACTCAAGACCCCCTCCTGGGGTAGCAGACTCGAGACCCCCTCCTGGGGTGCCAGACTCAAGACCCCCTCCTGGGGTGCCAGACTCGAGACCCCCTCCTGGGGTGCCAGACTCGAGACCCCCTCCTGGGGAGAAGCAGAATCCGGGCTGGGACCGGAAAGGGCAGAATCCGGGCTGGGACCGGAACGGGCACTGAGACGATGACACTTGGAACCACTGCTGGAGTTGCAAAGGGAACAGTCTTTAATGAAGTGGTCTGAGCTCCCACAATAGAGGCAGAGCTGTAAATCTTTGCGCCGCTGGCGTTCGACCACAGAGAGCTTGGGGCGTGGGTAACTACGATGTCTGACATTACTTGGTTCGGAAGAATCCTTGTTTTTTTAGGGATTCCAAGGCAGAGGCTCCAGTTGAGACAGAGGCAGCTCTAAGAAATTCAGGAATGATCTGAAAAATTTTGCTGAGTAGAGCCTGAAGCTGTTCCAACAGTTGATGGAAGGTAGTTAGGGGTTCAGGTAAGGTTTGGGTAACATCTAGCCGGTTATTCAGGATTTGCAAAAGCTGTAGCACTTGATGCTGTACGGCCTCCTGTGAATCCAAGTGGGCGACCAGGTTATGGAAAGCATCTAGTCCCTTATTAGGTGCTTGATCTGCCACCATCGTTGGGCCTGAACATTCTGTCACGAATGGTGTCTGTGAGTTACCTGTCTCAGGTGATGAGTGGGATTTAATAGAGACCGGCATGACTAGAACCACAGATGAGGTGGATAGCTCTATTTGCAAGATTTGTTTAGCAGTGAAAACTGCCTTTGATGATAAATGACAGGAACTTGGAGGAACCGGACTGGAACCGGCAGGAGGACTTGTTGAGTTGAACGGATGAACTAGGAACTTCACTCTGGACTGGAACTACGTGGCTTGAACTGATGAGCTTGGAACTTGACTCTGGACTGGAACAACTTGGACAGAACTGATGAGCTTGGAACTTGACTCTGGACTGGAATAACATGACAATGGCTGAAGGGAAATCAGGTAATGCTGAGACAAGGGTTAAACAGGGTGATCTGGAAATGCTGTGACAAGGTTGGAACTCAGGCACAGGCTGGATTGGATAATTGGGAATAACAGGTTTCAGGAAGGAATGGGTAGGTTTGGGATTTAGGTTCAGGGACGGAGTGGGTAGGTAAAAGGAGCAGGAGTTGATCCACAGCAGGAAGCACGATACAGGTTTGCAGGGTGCCAGGGACCAACCAGGAGTAGGGCTAGCAGAGCACAGGACTAAGATCTGGATTGACAGGTATTGATGTAGCAGGTTTTCTGGATTGCACCAGGGGTTGCTGTAGCAGGTTTTCTGGATTGCATCAGTGATTGCTGTAGCAGGTTTTCTGGATTGCACCAGGGGTTGCTGTAGCAGGTTTTCTGGTGCACCAGGGGTTGCTGTCAGTAGGGGTCAGGGATACACTTGTATGCAGAACCAGCATGAACCATACACCATGGAAGTAACAAGATGTTCAGGCCCAGAATGCTATCAGGGGAGGAAATATATACCCTGGGTCTGGCAGCAATTGGTGGATATGGACATGTGGTCTGGCAGTAGCATTCTGAGTGTTGGAAGGCACAACATGCAGAGGGAGTATTCATCTCTGCAGCACTGAGAATCAGAACCACACCTATGACTCCAATCAGGGCTAGCAATGCTCACTGACAGAGGAGGCTCAGGTGGATCAGTCTGGAAGGGAATGCACACAGAGAAGTGTAGCAGCCAGCATGACCAGAGCAGATCCTCCAGGCAATCACACATACAGATCCACAGAGACAGCTGGCAGTGGAAAGTCAACAGGCAAAAGGTAAAAACCAGACCGGGTCGTGACACGGGGCTTGTTAGCCTTTTGGGGGGGACCTCACTTTTTTTTTTTTAATTAACCCTTGCCATTCAGAAACATACACAAATCACACTGATTTGTGTATGTTCGATGGCAACTCGCAGCTCTGGAGGTGGTACATTTAAAACTTTTATTAAGTCCCCGATATGAGTGTAAAATGGGTGACTTTAGCAAAATTAATAATGGTAAATTCCAGATTTGTATTAAATAAGTGAAAAGTACTTACGAATTGAGCCGATGGTGATATCATTTCTATTATTCAAGACGTGCCAAATTTGCAGCATTTTAACCTGAAAAAATGAAGAATGATAGTAAATTCCCGATTTGCAAAAAAGTGATATCACCCAAAATTGCAAATCGGGACAAACACGGATCTTAGTAAATTTACCCTCTAATATTATTATAGCCTGACCCCAAGTTGTGCTATGATATTCATATGGTCTGCAGTAGCTTTAGTGACTCTCTTCTTAATGAAAAGCTAAAACAACCAACCATAAGAAGTAAGCACGTTCCATTCTAAATAATACTTCTATTTGTAAAATTAAGATTTTAAAACACTTTTTTTCTATGGTACCATAGCTATAATTATAGAAAAATAGAACACTCTTGACAGAGCCATAACTAGACTTTTTGGTGCCCTGTGACAGAGAGAGCATAAGGTAGTGCACCTGAAGAAGGGCCATGGCTTCATGGGGAAGGGCCAGGGAAGAGATAGGAGAGCAAGTATAAGGGAAAGGGAAAGGGAAACCCCAAGCACTGGTACCAATTAAAGTGAAGATATTAATGCGACAGGCTAAACTCCTACAATATTGAAAACGTCATATAAAAGGGAAGGACATACCCAATAGTGTTCAAAGAAGGAGGTGCTCCCAAGAGAGCAAAATACACAGGAGAAGAGAACGAAAAAAGTACTCTCGTTTTTTGGGGCACAGTATAGCTGTCTATGGCCCTCATTCAGAGCCACTCGCTATTTGCGTTCGTTCGTTCAAAAACAAGGGGTGGCTATGCAAATGATCCGTTCGCACATTGCAGTCGGTTCACACCTCTAAGTCTGAACGAGTGAGCAAAACATATGCTCGTTTATTTGATAAAAACACCCCCTGGCCGCTCGCACCATACGTCATGTCCGTTATTTATTAGATTAATCGAGTACATCGACAAGGGTATGAACTGCTCGCTATTCTTGGGGTTGGTATTTGCTACCACAATTTTGCGAGCAGTTCTGACTATAAAATAACCCAGTGACGTGGTCAATGACGCTGCTGTTTTAAATATGCACACCCATAAAACGCCCGTTTTGACCTTTAAGCACGCCTGCGTTCTGATTTCCACTCCCCATTTTCAAGCACCTTCCCCTGTTACCACCCACATACGTCTCTTTCTGTCACTCAAAATAGCAGGCATTCGCTATTTTGCGAGCACATGAATTTCGGCCGCACTGACTGGTTAGCGCATGCGTATAACGATCCGTACGCATGCGCAGTTGGGCTAACATCGCTCGGAACGAACGAGCGGCCGCTTACGAGCGGCTCTGAATCAGGCCCTAAGATTGGTACTCACAACAATAGCACCTTTCTAACTTATTTGGTGCCTCGACAATGCATGATTACCAAACATCATCATATGTTTGGATCAAATGAGCTAATAATTATTTCACCAATGTTTTGATTCATTATTACATTAACTCTTGATATTGATTTATTTATTCATCATTGTTTGCTGATACTATGAACCCATGTGATAGCAACTTTCTTCAGCATGGTTTCACTATTTTTTGTTCATGTTGCTTTATGTGGTTAACCTTTATCATTTTACTGATGCACTGACTCATTATTGCATCAATTCATGACATTATTGATTTATTACTGTTTGTCTATACTGTGAACCAATGCTATAGCCATTTTTTCCAGCTTGGTTTCACTGTGTGTTTTTCATGTCGTTCTATGTGGTTAGTCCTTTTTAGATAATTATTTGCTTTTCGTGTATCTAATAAAAGTTATGTTTTACTGATATAGACAGCTATACTGTGCCCTAAAAAATGAGAGTACTTTTTTCGTTCTCTTCTCAAGAGATAGGAGAGGCCAGGAGATGCTGGGAATAAAAGAAGAGGAAGCTACAAGTGAGAATGATAATAAACAGGAAAATTGACAGGCCCAAACAGCGCCTCTGCCCTGCGGTGCCCTGTGCCATAGCACTGGTCGCAATACCCTAGTTATGGCCCTGACTCTTGAGGGTAAATGAGAAAGGACTGAACTGAAATTAGTAGTAATAAGCAGCAATACACAGGCTCTATATTAATAATTGGAAACAATGAAGTACCCATTAGAGATTTCAGATGAACTTTTCTTTGACAGAATCTATTTTTTAAAGCAAACATTTTATATATATTTTTATCAATATATTGTGATAATGACAGTTTACATATTCTGTAAATTTGGAGCAAATCAGTTCTTTGGGCCTGATTAAGCAAGCAACGAAATGTTGTGTTCGCACGCACCTGGTGCGTGCGTGTTTATGCTAATCATGCATTCACACGGTAATCACAGCACAAAGCTACATACACCCTGTGGCCGGAGGCCGACCACACGAGATTAAAATGGCTGCCAAGGCATTGAGGGGATTAACCCTCATGCCGTTGCGCCATTTTTAAAAGGACAGTGTAAAAGCACACTGCACATGGTTTATAATAAACTGTATTAAAGTATATATGTATTGCTGTTATGCACTGCAGCTGATCTGCAATGCATTAGTGCATGAAGCAAAGTATATTTAATAGGCTATGCACTATATAGTTTAAATTTATGTTTTGTAGAGAAAATGCACTTTTTGTATAAAACATGACCAGCCTCTGTGGCTGCAGGAAACTAGATGCTAATTGTCATTCCCTTAGCAGGAGGTCTGATGAATAGGCTTGACTGGAAGTTCTCTGTGTAAAAGGTGTGACTAGTGTCATAAAGCCAAATGAATGTCATTTACTATTTCCTGTGAAATGTTATATCAACATGTTATACAGTTACACTGTATGATAAATCAGTTTTGTTTAGGTTTGGGTGACTCCTTTAAAATGTAATATGTGGTTAAATTATATTTTCTGAGGAATCATGATTGGTTGAGAGGAACACAGGGTGGGTTTGCCCCCTGTGATGTTGTGTGTAAGAATGAGATAAAAAAGAGGGCCTGTGAGCCCTGTATGTGGTACAACCCTGTAACTTTTTTGAGGAGAACAATTGCTTGATAAGATTTCTTGTATGCGATGTACCCCATTAATTCGGAAGGTTGAGTCTTCTTCAAGACTTTGAGCAATAAACATCTTGCCTGACTTCAATTGTATCTCAATCCTGCGACCATCAGAATTGCGCCAACGCTATTCCGTTCTCCGGCTGTTCTGGGTAAGAGCTCCGTGTCTCAAAGTCCCTCTGCCAAGCTACCGTGCAGACCTGGTCCATTGTGAGGGATCAGGAAGAATCAGCCGACACCAATCAGGGGGTGTGGCCGCAGCTAGTCAAATGCATTCGCAGCAGAAGCGGTTCCAGGTGCCAAGGTAGGAGCCTGAGGGTAACGTAAAAAGCAGTTCCAAATGCCGATGGTAGAGTTCGGTGGTGATAGCATCGTTACACGCCCACGGCGCAGTGGGCGGAGTCAGTGACAGGTGGTCTCTGACGGTGATTGGGATTCCGAAAGCGTTAACCCATGACTAGGGACAGCCTAGGCGAAAGGCGTCCGGTCACACACCCATCAAAAGTCAATTCCGCCCATCTCTCTCTATACGTAGAGGCTGAGTAATCTGCAAGTTAGCGGAAGCATTGGTCACCTCACAAACCATCGAACCCATACACTAGTGGGTGTCCTGAACCTGCCACAGGTGTTGAAAGATTCTTGCATGCAGAGAGACGCCCGGCTGCATACGACACAGCAGTGGCTAATTTATGCATGCCCTTGCAATGGAATTGCAATGCACTGGCACGCCTGCGTTCGTCCGACCACTCCCTCATCAAAATGGCACTTCTTGTAAATCACTCTGCTTTGGGTCTGCGTGGCTTCTGCACACACAGTTCCCATCACAGTTGGTAGTATGCGCATGCGCAGTACGAAAATATCAGCCGAGTGCATGCGTTCTCTCACTTGCGTTGCTTGCTGAATCAGGTCCATGTTAGAAAGTCTTTACTATAAAATAAAAAATAAAATGATAACCTTTTACATACCAGATACATGTTTTTCATACTATAAGCACCTGGAACTCATGTTTCTTTTCAAGAACTAAAGTGGAATACAGTGGCTCAATATGTAATGTTCAAGGACGTCCCAGAGGATCTTTTCACATGGTAATAATTAATTTTACAGTATAAAGCTGGTTTGGTCCCCTACCTCAGCCTCGCGTCTTCATCAGAGCTTGTCCCCCGAGAGGAGGCAAATATGAGGGAACCAGTGGAAATATGGTTATCTTTTCTGCAAATTTGTCTTAATACATAGACCCTAGTTTTTTGCCTCTTGGTAGACCAATTTGCTACCTATTGGATTTCTTTGTTTCTTTTTGGTGAATGTTAGCTATTAGGTTTTGATTTACAATTGTATCATTCACAAATGCTATATGACTAGAGATGTGCGCCGAGCCCCGTGATTTGGTTTTGGTTTTGGATCTGGATCTACCCTGGTTTTGGATCTGAATTGGTTTTGCCAAAACCTCACCTCTGTGTTTTGGTTTTGGATCTGGGGCTGTTTTTGTTCCTACAGTATAATTAACCTCAATAATATTTGTTTCCAGTAATTTCAGATCAATTTGGACCACCTCACAATATTATTTGCTTTATCTAGTTAAGGCCAAAAGGTTGAATCCAGCTAGCTGGCTGACTAAGCTAAGTGACACAGTGGGCGGTACTAACATGTGGCAGTTCAGTTTCTAATTTCCAACAGAGATACAGTGTGTTATAAAGTGTGGACTGGATACACCAATAGTGCACTTACTGTGACAGCAGTGTCGGCAGAGCAGGGTTGCTGACGGTGTCCTCAGTACATGGAATGGCAGTGCTGCGGTACTGGCAGTGTCCCCAGTGAAGGTTACCGGTGATGTCAGCAGTGGAGGGGTGCCAGCGGTGTCTTTAGTGCAGGTTTGCTGGCTGTGTCGGCAGTGCAGGGGTGCAGCGGTGTGTTAGTGCAGGTTTTTGTGGCTGTGTCGGCAGTGCAGCGGTGCCAGCGGTGTCTTTAGTGCAGGTTTTCTGGCTGTGTCGGCAGTGCGGGGGTACGCATGGTGTCTTAGTGCAGGTTTGCTGGCTGTGTTGGCAGTGCGGGGGTACCAGCGGTGTCTTTAGTGCAGATTTTCTGGCTGTGTCGGCAGTGCGGGGGTGCCAGCGGTGTCCTCATTGCAGGTAGCTGACTGTGTCGGCAGTGCGGGGGTTGCTACCGGTGTCCTCAGTACATGGAATGGCAGTGCTGGCAGTGTTCTCAGTGAAGGGTACCGGCGGTGTCGGCAGAGCGGGGGTGCCAGCAGTGTCATCATTGCAGGTTTGCTGACTCGGCAGTGCAGGGGTGTTCTCAATGCAGGGTGCCGGTGGTGTTGGCAGAGCAGGGGTGCCAGCGGTGTCCTCAGCGCAGGTTTGCTGAGCAGTGTCGGCAGTGCAGGGGTGCTGGTGCTGTCCTCACTGTGGGAGTGTTTGCAGTGTAGGCAGTGTGGGGGTTGCTGACTGTGTCCTCAGTACGTTGGGCAGCAGAGCAGGAGTGTCGGCAGCGGTGGGGTCAGCAGCGGGGGATGCTGCCAGTGGGAGTGTCGGCAGTGGGGGGTGCCGGCGGTGTCAGGCAGCGGGGGATGGCAAGCGCCATCTTTTTTTCCTCCTTTGTAGTGTTTTCAATGGGCTTAACACTGATTGGCTGAGAGCCGTGACAGACGGCTCTCTCAGCCAATTAGCGTTAAGCCCGCTGAAAACAAAACCTCGCGACTCGACAGAGGGGTCACGAGGTTTTACCTCGGGTCAGGCAGGAAGATCCGAGCTGCACTCGGATCACCCCGTATTCCCAAAATTTGGGTGGGCCAGTTCTCAGGGAACCGGACACACTCATCTCTATATATATATATGACAACAGTGTTTTTCTATATTACACTTACCGCAGTTTCGTCACATACATTCAGGAAGTCACATACATTCAGGAAGTCACATACATTCTTGAATTGAAATGATGACATTTTGGTTTAACTGCCACTTAAGAGCTAAAAATTTTAAATATGCCTTATCAGAGCCTTAACTAGACTTTTTGGTGCCCTGTGCCAGAAAGAGCACTGGTGCCCCCCCCCCAATTTTTTAAATAGGGACATAAGATAGTGCACCTGAAAAAGAGCCATGGCTTCATGGGGAAGGGCCAGGGAAAAGATAGGCGAGGCCAGGAGATGCTGGGGATAAAGGAAGAGGAAGCTACAAGTGAGAATGATAATAAACAGGAAAAGTGACAGGCCCAAACAGCGCCCCCTTCCCTGCGGTGCCCTGTGTCATGGCACTGGTCGCACTACGCTAGTTACGGCTCTGTGCCTTATTACAATACTACAATTTATGAAAATGTGGGTTTTTGAATTTGTTTGCCGAGTTAGAGAACCTGTTTAATATAAGACAATCTCTGGCTCCCTCTAGTGACATTAATAAGCTTAAACATGTTGTTTAGAATTTTAAACTGTATATTTATTTCACAAACCACTAAAAATCCAATGCTGTCATAGCTTTGTCACAATCAGAGTGCTTAGTTGTTATTGGACCGAACATTGCATTGCATTAGTCATGCAAAATATAATATTAGTCTTAAAATTCCAAATTTTATAAATATTAGAAAAGTGGATTTTATATTGGAAGTTTGGCTTCTTTAACTAGACCATAAAAAAAGGTAATACATATTTGTATATTTGTGAATGAGTAATATCCCTAATATCATATTAACATATTTTAGTGGTTTTCATTGTATCTGAAAGTATTAGCACTGGTCATACCCACATAGCATTGTTCACAGCTCCTTAAAGTCTCACAATAGTGCCTTGATCATTTTCAGCCCCAGGGATTTGTGGTCCATAATCTGGGCCTGCTTCTTACTTCCAGGACACCTGCATCTGCCTTTGTATCCTGTGACTACTAGATAAAAATAAAAGCATAATTGTTGTCTCACTGTCTGAATGTTTCCTCTGCTCGCTACCAAAATGGAACAGATCTATAGTAAGCTGGTCAATGTATTGTTTTTACTCACACTCACAATAATTATTCTCTTTGATATTATTTTAGAGATATAGTAGCAAAAATAGCATTCAGTAGTGTACACAAAGAGGCAAGTACTTATATGCTATGGAAGGTATTGAAGATTTCTGATAAAAATACTAAAAAGTAGAGATGTGTGCAAACCCCATATTTGATTTTGGTTATGGTTCTAAATCTTCTTTTGGTTTTGGCAAAGCTACCCTCAAGTTTTTTGGTTTTGGATCTGGATTTCTTTAGAAATGTATAAAAACATCTAAAAGTATGTTATATGGACCTGATTTTTGTATCCCTACAGTATTATTAACATCAGAAACATTAATTTCAAGTCATTTCCAGACAATTTCAACCACCTCACAGCTTACAATATTGTTTTCACTAACACTGGCCAAGGGCTGCAACGAGCTAGCTGACTAAAGTAAGCAACAGAGCAGTGGCACAAACACATTACAGTTTGAAAAAAAATAGCACATCTATGAAACATAGTGGCACAGCAGTGGCAGACAGGATGGCAGTTTAATAAACTATTTGACCATATAGAATGTTATCATTAATCAAGAAAATATAATATATTACAATACACTTCTCCGAACAGAAAATCACAGACCTAATGCCAATACAAGTGTTTGACAGTGGAGTACTATGTATTTAGAGGCATGGAGAAAAACTATTTAAAAACAGGCATCCAAATGTGAGTTTACAGTACAAACACACCAAATGCAACCAGCAAATCACAGGCTTCAGGGTAATACAAGTGAATGGAGGAGGAATAGTAAATATTTAGTGGTGTGGAAACAATATTTATAAATAAGCATCCAAATGTGAGTTTACAACACACTGAATCCAACAAACAAATTATAGGTCCACAAACAAAAAGTATGGTGGTCGCTCATATCAGCTTAATGACATAGCACAAGTGCTTGTAAGGGCAGAGTTAACACTGAACATAGAAAAAAAGGGATTTGCCCTCCAGCACACTACAGCAAAATCAACAAAAAATACTTAAGTCCTACATGATAATAGAGATTCAGAGGTATTAGTTACATACATTTGCAAATATGTGAATAAGCACCAGGCCATCGTCAAGGCTCTTCTATACAGGTCCAATCAAACCAAATCAAATTATACAGATACAAGATAAAAAAAGACAAGATACAGAACACCTGTTACAAGTGGCTGTCTAGAACGAGATATATGCTGCTACTGTGACCTGATGGGTTAGGTATGGTCAGAATAATAACAGCATCATCCCGACAGCCAGAATCCCAATGCCTAAAGGTAAGTACCCCTACACTAAACCCTTAACCCACCTTTCCCACAGGCTAACCCTAACTCTCCCTCCCTGAAGCCTAACTCTAACCCTGGATCTGAATGAGCAACTTGGACGATCTCTACATAGTCAATTAGGGGAAACATAAAAGAAAGTCTCATTAACATAGGGCACCAATTAGTATTTCCTGTGTACTGTGACCATCAATAATCACATTCATTGTATGGTAGTATAGTGTGGTTATAATCACGTGGAGACTTGTTACTTTGTCTTCATGCCTTGTATTAATACAATTTTGATTAAAGGATGTAGAGAAGCTGCAGACAATGTGGTCTACATGCCTGGGTGAGAAGCTGGTGATGTGTGGCCTCCTAGATACAGGACTTCAATGCCCCAGTAAAGTACTGTAATATATGCTGCCTGTCAAAAACATACAATAAAGGATGATAAGTAGGATGATACTACTCTGTATCTGTGGAGAAGCTGCTGGAAACAGAAGCTGGTGAAGGATGGTCTTGCAAGATACGGAACATTAATGTCCCAGTAAATTACTGTAATATCAACAAAAAATACTTAAATCCTACATGACAATAGAGATTCAGAGGTATTATTTATGTACATTTGCAAATATATGAATAAGCGCCAGGCCATCGTAAGGCTCCTCTATACTGGTGTCCCTAACATTAAGGGGTTCACGTCTGAGAAGCAAGGTACTCCAAAAAATTCCAGGAAAGGACCATCCCCAGGGCATCAAACACAAAGGGGAAAAAAGGTGTATAGAGGAGCCTTGATGATGGCCTGGCGCTTATTCATATATTTGCAAATGTATGTAACTAATACCTCTGAATCTCTATTATCGTGTAGGATTTAAGTATTTTTTTTTTATTTTGCTGCAGTGTGCTGGAGGGCATATCCCTTTTTTTCTAAGTACTGTAACATACCCTGCCTGTCAAACAAACACTATCTTGGCAAAGCCCATAATAAAAAGTGGTGTCTGATGGAATTGTCCATGGGTACTCCCATTTAACCTTGTGTTGTATATTAAAAAGGACACACACAGTTTAACAAACAAAGCACTTTCAGCAACAGGGATTGGTACTTTTGTGACTGAAGTACTGGGTTTGTTTGGGCACCAACAAAATAAAACATCTTGGTGGCTTTGCTAAACCAAGCTGCCAGTGGGATTAAAGTGGTTAACAGTGTTAATCATCGTCACAGCTGTAAGATATCATTATCATCCTCATCATCACCCTCATCACAGTTGTTAATATCAGCATTACACAATATTAGCTCACGCCCACTGGAATCCACCATAACAGAAGTCTCTGTACTTTGTTCTAATTGGCGTCAAAGGACTTCCTCATAAAATTTGAATTTCATTTATGAACTCCAGTTTTTCCAAATTTTTTTGAAATTGCCTCCTACAACAATCACTCACTAGGTTCCCAGCTGTGCAAAATATTCTTTCCAAGTACACACTGGAGGGTGGGCAGCTTAAGTAAACCAAAGCTAGATTGTACAAAGGGATCCAAATTGCCTTTTTTCCTTCCAGTGTTCAAAGGAACTATGTGACATGTTAAGTCATTATTAAAGTAATCCTCCACAATTCTACTGATGCTTACTGTGTCATATTGAGTCACAGTGGAGGTGTTAATATATGTGAGGAGTATTTTTAAGCCTGACCAGATGTCATAATGTTTCACTCTAGTGCTCTGAGTTGATTCTTCATCATCATCATCAGTGGGCCTCTTTTGCTAGCAGCAGTATTTGCAGGGAAAACTGAAGCAGGAGACATTGTTGTTTCATGTGCCACTTGTGCTGACAACTTGCACCCAAGGAGAATCTTTGCATCTCTTAAGATTTGTGTCAGTTGGAAAGAAAGACATTACATAGGACTTAAACTTAGGAAAAAGCATGGTTGCCAAAATATAGTGATCCAGTTGCAAGATTTTGCAAACTCTTTGGTTCTGATAAAGAGTAAGAAGAACTTGATCTACAAGTCCAACATACTTAGGGCCTGATTCAGAGGTGCTCGCTAGATGCGATTGCTCGCTCCCAGCTAATGCAAATCCAGTGCACGCCCAGCAAGGCAGGCGATCACAAGGCAAGGCATTATCATCACGCCCACTATGTCTTGATGAGCGATCACTTTGCGCATGCAGAGGCCCACCAGCCATTTATAAGATGCCCACTTGTGCACATCATTTCCTGGAAGTGCATGAAAACATTAGTACATCGAGCACCATCGAATGTGTTCACAGCGCTTGAGGTTGACTATACCTGGCTGCAAGCACTGCGATCCCTTCAGTGTAAAATACAATCAGGTGACATGTACAATGACGCTGTCTGTTAATTATGCACGCTTATGAAATGGCGTGGAAACACACAGGCATGCCTGCATTCGTACTTCCACTCCCACGTTTCCATTGCTCCTGTTACCACCCACAAATGGTCTTTCCTGTCACTCATTCAACTGGGCTGTCTTTGCTTAGCGAGCGAGTGCTTCCTGATCTGTCGCAGTGGTTTGCACATGCGCAATGTGATGCATACACATGCGCAGAATGTAAATATCGCCAAGCAATGAGTGATCAATTCCTTGCGAGCAGGTCTGAATCATTTCTTTAGTTTAATTACTTAGTTTCATATCCTCCTTCAGCTCCTCTACATACTTTTTTAGTAGTTTAATTAAGGGTATGACCTTACTCAGTCTGGCAGTGTCTGAACTCATTGGTTACAATTTCAAATGGTTGCATAAAACCAAGAGTATTCTCCAGTGTGCTGCAGTAAGATAGCACCCTCTCCCTTTGACATGGCTTGATGTGTACGTTTGGATGGCTTGTTGCTGTTCCTAGAGCTGCTAAAGATTATATAGCTGTTGCAATCTTATACATGTGGTTGCTGAATGCCAAAAATTACCAGAAATTTTACAAGCCACAGTAAACATGTCCTGCATGCACCTGTCATATTAAAACCACCCACTTTATTGTGTGCGCAAAACATGGTACATGTCCAAATTGACCCAAGTGTAATACATGTACAATGTTACTGTACTTGCATTATCAGAAATGACAAATCTTGACAAAAGTCTTAACTGGGTAAACTACGAATACCGTATTGTAGTTACCCCTAAATAATCGCAAGATGCTATTTAGTGTTACCTGTCGCACAATAAATAATTGCTGTCCAAACTAATTGTGTGGTTCCAAAGCACAAAGTATTATTAAAACCAAGAATAAAAAGGTTTATGCGCTTTGATCTAGACAATTAGCGCAATGAGCAATTAAATACAAAAGGTACAGCTTGATACATACGCATGCGCACCAGTCCCTGTAAACAGTTGTCACTCCAGAAGCCAGTGGTCATCCAAGAAGAATGGCTACTGACTGGGACCGGGACACAGGTTATATACCCTAACAGATCATGATAACAACAAAGTAGACAGACAAACATAATTCCATTGGTTCTTGCTCTTGGTCTTTGTAGTACGCTGTAGTTCATAGGATAGTTCACTAGGGGTATGTCCCAATTCTCTACTGTCTTTTGAGATTACATTGTCTTTCTTTAATTGGTTTAAGACACTACATACAGAGTATACATTCTAACCAATAATTTCCTATGATCCATAACCATCGAACGCAAGATGTGACTCCCTCACTGATAAACTCGAATATATGGAAATAAACAGGGTGTCAGTATAGTACCAAACATGCTATGTCTACCATGTTGTATACCTTAAATATCATATACATACATTTCACAACATAATTATATGCTACTAAAACCTGCAGTTACTGGTATTATTGATACTACTTCTGTCTCAACTAAGTTAAATAATAACAGACAATGGAGTTGTTCTGCTCAGAGATGGCCAGCAGATACTTGATGGAATCACAATGTAATCAAAGGCCTCTCCAGCCTATTTGGAATGTAAATGCTAGTTCCTTTAGGCATACAATGATAGACAATGGTTCATTCAAAACACTCGTCTGCACCTCACAGTATGTGTGTGTTTTTCAATTACTAGTCACAGACATGTCCACAGGACTTGTCTCCCAGCACTGACCAAACCTTGCATTTTTAAATATATATAAAGTGTCACGTCTGAGACTGGAGGAGAGGACGTGATGGGCCTAAGTTGGGGAAGGAAGCGGAGACGAGGGGCCTGGATATATGTTCTCCTCATCCACAGGTCTTGAGTGTTGGGGAGACCTGGGCAAAGGTGCAGAGTCTAACCCACAGTATGGTGTTCGCCAGTGACCCCCCAAAATGGGATTTGGGCTTAGCTGCACCCCGTAAGCAGGTCGCGGTCCTTTGACCAGGTACCCAAGCCCTGCAGGGATAGAGACACTACACCCGTGGCCCAGAGAGGTTATGCCTGCTTAGGCACAAAGCAATTCCTTAAAACACTGTACAGTAATACACCTTGACACGAGGATCAATAATAAGGATTAGAAAGTGGGGAGCGACTCACGGTTACTTGAGAATTCACCAGAGATAGAAGGCACACAGGTAGAGGTGGTAACACTGTTGCACGGGTATTCACCCGAGACGTAAAGGCACACAGGTAAAGATGGTAATGCTGCTGCATGGGTATTCACCAGAGACGTTTAAGGCACACAGGTAAAGATGGTAACGCTGCTGCACGGGTATTCACCAGAGACGTTTAAGGCACACAGGTAAAGATGGTAATGCTGCTGCACGGGTATTCACCAGAGACGTTTAAGGCACACAGGTAAAGATGGTAACACTGCTGCTGTAAGGAAAATAGGAACCTGGACCGGGAACTCACTAAAGCACGCTAGTAGACAACCGTTGTTCAGGCAATTTCCTATAACCTGTGGAACAGTTTTATACCCAGGGGAACCCTTAGACAGGTGCACAGCATCAGCTGATCACGGACCTATCAGGGAGAAGGATACAGTCACATGGGCCGACTGTCATGGCGGCGCCCATGTCCGGACTTGCGATGCCGGACACCAGCCCACCAGGAAGCCACTGCATGCGGGAGGATACTCAGCTTCTCCCCCGCCATCGCGCAAGCTGCCCGACCACCCAGGATGACAGGGGAAGCCGGCAGCGCGGTAAGCGGGAGCCGATCCCCGGCTGAGCCTTGTCAGTACCCCCTCATTTAAGGGTGGGCACTGAACACCCATCAGGCTTATCTGGAAATCTCCTATGAAAACTCTGGATTAGTCACGGAGCGTGTACATCAGAGGCTCTGATCC
The DNA here is from genome assembly GCA_031769625.1 of Taudactylus pleione. Classification (NCBI taxonomy): domain Eukaryota; kingdom Metazoa; phylum Chordata; class Amphibia; order Anura; family Myobatrachidae; genus Taudactylus; species Taudactylus pleione. Next base: position 3,022,820 of record JAUIMM010000614.1, read on the forward strand.
AGGCCCTTTCCTCGTTGCCGTAGCCCTTCCAATCAATGAGATATTGAAGGGTGTTGAATATGTGCCGGGAATCCAGGATCTTCTCCACCTCAAATTCAGTGCCTTGTAATGTCTTGACTTGAGGCAATTTAGGAGAACAATTCTGAAAACGATTGAGCACCAGGGGTCGTAAGAGAGAAATGTGAAAAGTATTTGAAATCTTCATTTGAGGAGGAAGTTCCAATTTATAAGTTACTGGACTGATTATCTTAAGGATACGATATGGCCCAACAAAACATGGAGCAAGTTTCATGGACGGTACTCTTACGCGAATATTCTTGGAAGATAACCAAACCCTGTCCCCAACTCTCAACAGTGGAACAGCCAAACGTCTTCTGTCCGCAACTTTCTTGTAATTCCTTGAAGATTGCTTTAGGGATAGGTGAATTTTATTCCATAAAACTGAAAAGGATTGGATCTCTTGATTCACAGCCGGAACATCTATAGATGGAAGCTTCTGGAAATATGGAACTCGTGGGTGTCTACCAAAAACCGTAAAAAAAAGTAGTGGATTTAGAGGAAGAATGGAATTTAAAATTATGAGAAAACTCTGCCCATGGTAGGAGGTCCACCCAATCATCCTGGGAAGATGACACAAAGAGCCTAATGAAGGTCTCCAGCTCTTGATTGACCCTTTCCGTTTGACCATTCGACTGTGGGTGGTAGGCTGAGGAAAAGTTCAGTTTGATTCCACAGGTATTACACAGGGCTCTCCAGAATTTGGCTGTAAATTGAACACCTCGATCAGAGACTATTTCCTTGGGGAGGCCATGTAATCTGAAGATGTCTCGAATAAAAATTTTTGCTAATTGAGGAGCAGAAGGAAGGCCAACGAGCGGGATAAAGTGTGCCATTTTAGAAAAGCGATCCACGACCACCCATACCATGTTATGCCCCTTACACCAAGGTAATTCAGAAATAAAATCCATTGAGATGTGGGTCCATGGAGCAGCTGGGATAGACAAGGGATGAAGAGGACCAACCATCTGTCTATGCGGAGTTTTATGTTGGGCGCATTTGATACAGGAGCGGACAAACTCCGTGACATCCTTCTTCATGGTCGGCCACCAGTAAGATCGAAGTAAGAACTGGTAGGTTTTGGTGATTCCAGTGTGACCTGCGAACAAGGATGCATGAGCCCAAACCAGCAATTTTTTACGTAAATTAGGAGGTACAAAAATTTTCCCAGGCGGCAGAGACACTACTTGAGTAGGAGCAAATACAATTGGGTCCAAAATGGAACGAACTTGAGAACACTCCTCCTCCTCCAAGTTAGTCATAAAGGAGCGAGATAATGCATCGGCTTTCTTGTTCAACACACCAGGACGAAACTGGAGTTTTAAATTAAACCTAGAAAAAAAAAGTGACCATCGTGCCTGCCTGGCATTCAACCAGTGTGCAGTTTGCAGATAGATCAGATTCTTATGGTCTGTAATAATCGTGACAGGAAATCTAGCCTCTTCAAGAAGATACCGCCATTCCTCCAAGGCTAAACGCATAGCTAGAAGTTCTTGGTCGCCTATAATATAATTCCTTTCTGCAGGGGAAAATTTACGGGAGAAAAATCCACAGGGATGCATCTTCCCATCTTCAGCAGTCTGAGATAATACCGCCCCTACTCCAACAGAGGATGCGTCCACCTCCACAATGAATGGTTTGTCTATTTGAGGCTGACAGAGAATTGGAGCTCTAGAAAAGGCATCTTTTAGGTTTTGAAAGGCCTGTACTGCTGGAACAGACCATTTAGAAGGATTGGCTCCTTTCCTTGTGAGGGAGGTAATGGGTGCTACCAGCGTAGAAAAGTGTGGAATAAACCTCCTATAATAGTTTGCGAATCCTAAGAAGCGCTGAGTACCTTTTAAAGAAGTAGGCAGGGGCCACTCAGAGATTGCTTTTAGTTTATCAGTATCCATCTGGAGACTCCCCCCGGAGATAATATGGCCTAAAAAAGGTACTGAAGTTTGGTTAAACATACATTTGGAAAGTTTCCCAAAGAGGTGATTAGTGCGAAGGCGGAACAATTCCTCCCGTACATGAAGACAATGGCTCTGTAAATCTCTGGAAAAGATTAAGATGTCATCGAGATAAATCACAAATTTATGAAGAATATCCCGGAAGACCTCGTTGACATAACCTTGAAAAATAGCTGGTGCATTGCAAAGACCAAAGGGCATTACGAGGTACTCGAAGTGTCCGTCTCTGGTATTGAACGCGGTCTTCCACTCGTCCCCAGTTTTAATTCGAATCAAATTATACGCACCACGTAGATCCAGTTTTGTGAAAACCTGAGCCCCTTGAACCTTGTCAAAAAGTTCAGAAATTAAAGGTAAAGGGTACCGATTTTTTATGGTGATTTGATTTAAGCCTCGATAGTCTATGCAAGGGCGGAGTCCACCATCCTTTTTCCCTACAAAAAAGAAACCTGCACCTGCATGAGAAGAAGAAGGCTGAATGAATCCTTTAGCAAGGTTTTCCTTAATGTATTCTTCCATGGCCGCGGTCTGTGGCACGGACAAAGGGTAAACACGGCCACGTGGAGGGCTTTTCCCGGGAAGCAAATCGATAGCACAATCCCAAGGTCGATGCGGAGGAAGTTTATCTGTGGCTTGTTCACAAAATACATCAGCAAAGTCTTGATAAGCCTCAGGCAACCCCGGCTGGGGGGAATGTTTAGGAGACGCAGGACGGAGGAACTCACTAAAGCACGCTAGGAGACAACCGTTGCTCAGGCAATTTCCTATAACCTGTGGAACAGTTTTATACCCAGGGGAACCCTTAGACAGGTGCACAGCATCAGCTGATCACGGACCTATCAGGGAGAAGGATACAGTCACATGGGCCGACTGTCATGGCAGCGCCCATGTCCAGACTTGCGATGCCGGACACCAGCCCACCAGGAAGCCACTGCATGCGGGGAGGATACTCAGCTTCGCCCCCGCCGTTGCGTAAGCTGCCCGACCACCCAGGATAGGATTTGCATAGTATCCCAGTCGAAGACAGGATTGTGTTTTTTCAACCAGGGCAGCCCCAATACCAGCTCATAGGAAGATTCGGGTAAAACAAAAAATTCCAGCAATTCTTGATTTAGGCATCCAACTTGAACAGTCACAGGATGAGAGAGCGAAGAAATAGGTAGCCCTACCAGAGTTTTACCATCTAGGCCGGACAGTAACAATTTATTAGGTAGGGGAACGACTGGAACACCCAAGGTGTGAATCAATTTTTCCACAATAAAATTACCAGCGGCTCCAGAATCAATTAAAGCGTAGACCTTTCTTGTCCTGGACTTATTGGAAAGCGACACTACTAGAAAACTCTCTGATAATTGGGATGGCTTGAGAATAACCCCCAACTGAATGCTCCCTACTTCAGTCAGGGTTTCGCATTTCCCGCAAGTAAAGGACAATTTCTCAGACATGACAGTTTGTTCAGGCAATTTCCTATAAAACTGTTCCACAGGTTATAGGAAATAGCCTGAACAACGGTTGTCTCCTAGCGTGCTTTAGTGAGTTCCTGGTCCAGGTTCCTATTTTCCTTACAGCAGCAGTGTTACCATCTTTACCTGTGTGCCTTAAACGTCTCGGGTGAATACCCGTGCAGCAGCGTTACCATCTTTACCAGTGTGCCTTAAACGTCTCTGGTGAATACCCGTGCAGCAGCGTTACCATCTTTACCTGTGTGCCTTAAACGTCTCTGGTGAATACCCGTGCAGCAGCGTTACCATCTTTACCTGTGTGCCTTTACGTCTCTGGTGAATACCCGTGCAACAGTGTTACCACCTCTACCTGTGTGCCTTCTATCTCTGGTGAATTCTCAAGTAACCGTGAGTCGCTCCCCACTTGTAATCCTTATTATTGATTCTCGTGTCAAGGTGTATTACTGTACAGTGTTTTAAGGAATTACTTTGTGTCTAAGCAGGCATAACCTCTCTGGGCCACGGGTGTAGTGTCTCTATCCCTGCAGGGCTTGGGTACCTGGTCAAAGGAACGCGACCTGCTCACGGGGTGCAGCTAAGCCCAAATCCCAATTGGGAGGGTCACTGGCGAACACCATCCTGTGGGTTAGACTCCGCACCTTTGCCCAGGTCTCGCCAACACTCAAGACCTGTGGATGAGGAGAACATATATCCAGGCCCCTCATCTCCACTTCCTTCCCGAACTTAGGCCCATCACGTCCTCTCCTCCAGTCTCAGACGTGACAGTTTGTTCAGGCAATTTCCTATAAACTGTGGAACAGTTTTATACCCAGGGGAACCCTTAGATAGGTCCATGATCAGCTGATGCTGTGCACCTATCAGAGAGAAGGATACAGTCACATGGGCTGACTGTCATGGCGGCGCCCATGTCCGGACTTGCGATGCCGGACACCAGCCCACCAGGAAGCCACTGCATGTGGGGAGGATACTCAGCTTCTCCCCCGCCGTCGCGCAAGCTGCCTGACCACCCAGGATGACAGGGGAAGCCGGCGGCGCGGTAAGCGGGAGCCAATCCCCGGCTGAGCCCTGACATAAAGTCTTTAAATACATATGTGTATCCGTGCGCATTTATTATTTAAAGACTTTTAACAGTGTGCAGTAACACGGCAGATGTACACAATGCTAAATAGCGCCGTACACAATCATATTATACTGACTATGCCAGATGGCATCGTGCAGACAACACAAACATGGTGTCTTCAGATATTTTCAAAGATCTGATCTCAGCCAATCATCCAGCTTCGACAGACCACCCTTTGATAGCAATCAACAAACTATCACACTTTTGACCTTATTCAGAGTCGGTCGCAAGCGGCCGCTCAGTCATACGCATCTGATTCTTCCAAACCATGCATGCGTACGGTTAGTTGTGCGCATGTGCATACGAGACCTTGCGATCCAAAATGCTGTCGATCGTACGGCTTACGAGCAGGAAGTGGCTTCCGAGAGTTGATTAACATGAAAGGCCGTTTGTTGGTGTTGACGGGAGTGGTGGTCTAAAAACACAGGCGTTCCTCTCTGTTTTCAGGGCGTTTCAGGGGCGTACATAAATTTACTGCTACAACCGACATAGAAGGCCAGAAGTAGTAAAACGTCACTCTGCGAGCAGGTTAGAGGCCTGGCTGATCATACAGTTTGAGTTTGGGTATGTGCTCTCTCAAGCCCCAGAGTACAATCAATACTATTGAATGTGACTGATGTTATGTTTGATGTTTCTATTTTGTGCCACACAATGCAAGCAGCTAATAATCGATTGTTGAAGCTAATAACACTGCTAATTGGCTTGCAATTGATTCAGTTGCGTTAGCATTAGCGAATAATAATAATAAATACATTTCATGGGGATGGCTTACTCCTATGCGTTTTTTTTGTTAATTTTTGGTGTAATTTGCACACAACACAAGCAGCCGCAACCATCTGAAGAAAATTAACATACAGTGACTGACAACGATTGACTTGATCGCTAACTGCTATCACTCGCTAGCTAGAGGAGGTGCTTTGTTCATGTATGGGTGTCACTTTGGTTGCAATCGCCCGGCCGTGCGATTGTTTTTTCCTGATTCTCAATCATTAGGCGTACGACCGAGCGGCCACCCATGACCGACTCTGAATGAGGGCCTCTGTTCTTAACCTTTTGTAGACATGCATAGTAATGTATTATTCAAGGTTATAAATGGTGCGACACAAGTAGATCACTGAACCGTTAATAATGCATTTCAAAAGAGGGTAGAACAACCCTTACATGCCATCTGCGGATCTATAGAGATCGTTGGTGGGATGTGGTATCTCATTGAACCTATAAAGGAAGTTTGGGGGGATTGAGAATACATTATCTAGGATGTTTAAAAATAATATTAATAATACACCTTTGCATTACCACACGATTTTTTTTTTCATTATCTGATAGTACATTCTAATTCAGGGTTCTAATACAGCTTTTCCTTGACCTTGGAATCCATATTACCATTGCTTACCAACATCATAATCTCTGTTTCTCTGTTTGCCCTTGTACATTTTCTGCACTTCAATACATTAGGAACACACCTGACACATAAGCCAATTACTAAGATGACAATAAGTATGAGGATCAAGAGCTTACCCACGATAGCAACCAGTTCCTGGACCCACTCTCCTAGACCGGAGAACCATTTCACAGGGTTCAACCAAGAGAACCACTCTTGTATCTTTTCCTCTACTTCAGCCAGTGAAGCATTATGGTTCTTTAAAAATTCCCATTTCAGCTGCAGAATTTCATCCATCTTCCTGTCTATCACCTCCTTGGGGTCACTAGTGTTATTTGTGATGTATGTGCAACACTTGACACCAAACTGGGTGGCCAAGGTTACACAGTACCCACCAGTAACAGCTGTTAAATAAATTAACACTAGCCTATGTTGCACAAGTTCTTTCTTATAAGCTTATAGCTCCTTGCCAGTATACCTGAACGTGTCATCATACATCTCGGTGATATTATCTATTAATTTAGCAAGATCTTGGATGTATCTAAAATTTAAAGTACCCCGAGCGATCCTGGTGGGATCTAGTGCTACTAAAATTTGGAAACCAGTTGTTTCGCTAATCAACTGTGTAGCTGCATGTATGTCACCAGGTATCATGTTTCTTTTGTCACATTGTTCATACTGCGTATGAAGATATGGAGATGGTGTGTTTTTATGGATACCAAGCATTTCACCATGTGTGAGGGTCGTAACCTCTGGAAGTACCCTTCCCAGATAACACAAACCTTCGGAATTCGGAGAGAGCCACTTATATGCTTTCCTTCCACATATAAAATACACATCATCTGGGAGCACATAAGGCATATAATACATCATTATCATTGGGCACAATTCCCTAACAAATAATCCTACCCCAGATTTTCCCATATGAGCGATACATGTTTTAGGTTGTACAATAACTGCACAGTTCCCTTCTGGTACTCTGCCAACCATTACCTTGTTGGGACTAAGGGCCTGATTCAGACCCGCTCGCGGGCACTGAGCGCTCGCAAGCGAGTTGATGTTGCCCAAGTGCGCATGCGCACGACGGAGGTGGCTCCATCGTGCGCATTCGCGAGACCCGAATAACGACGGCCAAGCCATCATTATGGGTCTCGCACCAAAGGGGGCGTGCTGTTGTTGGTGATTGACAGCACAACCCCTTTGGTGGGCGTGCCGGGTGCATGGCTGCCCAGACGGAGGCATTCCTATGGGAACGCCTACCGTCTGGGGCCGGACCCACTGACATCACTAGTGATGTCAGTGGGAGTGCTTTTGGCTCTGATAGAGCCAAAAGCACTCCAGGGCTTGCGGCAGCGAGACCCTACCACAAGGGTCTCATCGCAAGCCCAATGGTCGTGATGGTCTTGACCATCACGACCATCATTTTGGCTGCTCGCTATAGCTGTGGGTGGTCACCCACAGCTATGCGAGTGGCCAGGAGGCCACTCCAAAGAGGAGGTGGGACGGCCCTGATTCAGAGCGAGCGCTGTGTCAGAGCATCTGGCTCTGAATCAGGGCCTAAGGGCCTGATTCAGAGCCACTCGTAAGCGGCTGCTCGTTCACTCTGAGCGATGTTTGCCCAACTGCGCATGCGTACGGATCGTAATATGCATGCGCGAACCAGTCAGTGCGGCCGAAAATCGTTTGTTCGCTAAATAGCGAATACCTGCTATTTTGAGTGACAGGAGGAGGTGTATGTGGGTGGTAACAGGGGAAGGTGTTTGAAAACGGGGAGTGGAGATCCGAACGCAGGCGTGCTTAAAGGTCAAAACGGGCGTTTTAAGGGTGTGCATAATTAATACAGCGGCATCATTGACCATGTCACTGGGTTATTTTATAGCCAGAACTGCTCGCAAAATTGTAGTAGCAAAAAAACCCACAAGAATAGCGAGCAGTTCATACCCTAGTCGATGTACTCGATTAATCTAATAAATAGCGGACATGATGTAGGATGCGAGCGGCCAGGGGGCGTATTTTTTCAAAAAATGACCTCAAGTTTTGTTCGCTCGTTCAGACATAGAGGCGTGAACAGACCGCAAAGAGCGAACGGTTCATTTGAATAGCCACCCCTATTTTCTGGACGAACGACCGCAAATAGCATCCGGCTCTGAATCAGGACCTAAGTGTATACTTATACCGGAAGTGTCTTCCACTGGTAAGGTTACGTATAAGTCCACCATCTACTGGTGCATTATCAGCTCTGTGTGAAAAGGTCATTGTCTGATTGTTCCTGGACACCTCCCAATTTCCTGGTTTATTGGAATTGGTGATGTTTAAACATAACAGGGATCTATCTACCTGGTAAGGGTGAAGCTTAAAATTTGGAGGTTTGGACTTAACGAATTTCCCATCCAGCGTTTTCCCCTTTTGTAATCCAAGAACCTCAGAGACATTTAATGGGAGTGGTACTAGTCCTACATTATGTTGTCCCTGAGGCACGTGAGAGCATACCCAACATTCAGTCTGATTTAAGACTTTGCCCGCCAATTCATGATAATCCTCTAAAGGATACCCACCCCAATACTTGTCATACTTGGGCTGGCACCATTGGAGACATCTCTCATTGGTTAGAGGCCTACAATGCTCACAAATACAGTATTCCTGAGATAATAACCCCTCACACTGTCTCTGAGTTTCTGGGATAACAGATCTCTTAGCAATTTACTGTACTGAGTTTGGTCAGATACCGCCCTTGTGAATGTATGGCTCCTTCTCCCAACTCCACTCCATTGATATCACCATCGACCTCTCCCTCCATCATCTGCCCACCATTACAGAAACAGGACATCCCGAACCAAACAAGGATGATGAGAATTCTGGATGAAAATAGGAATGCAAACCCAGCCCGCCATTCCATTGCTGGAATAGTGGACTGCAAATTTCTGTAGCTCAGGTATCTCACTGCAGTCTTTAACTCTCCCGGAACAAGCTCACAATTGACAGGTCTGTGTTATCCGCCTCGACTCCGCCTTGTATCTCCACCATTTGGTTGACCTTCCTGCAGTGAGTGGAATGGACCCAGGTATCTCTCTCTGCCACTTTCAAGGATGTTGTACTTGTCAGCAACACTTGATACAGACCTTCCCACTGATCTGTCAGACAACCTGAATGTAAGCAATTTTGAATCATAACAAATTCTCAAGGTTCAACATCATGATAGTTTGTTTCAGGAATATCAGGTGACAACAATTTGAATATCTCTTGCTGCTGCTTCAGCTGTTTACTCATGCTTATGAGATATTTTACCGTAATCTCATTATTACTTTTCAAATCTTCCTGTAGACTTACAATCAAGTGCGGTTGTTTCCCAAACAGTATTTCAATGGGGGACAAATTAAGAAGAGCTCTAGGAGTGGTTCTGATGCTATGGAGGATGAGCAGTAAGGCTTCTGGCCACCCCAGTCCAGTCTCTGCCATGGTCTTACTTAGTTTGTTCTTAATAGTACCGTTTACCCTTTCCACCTTGGCACTGGCTTGCAGTCGGTAGGGGGTGTGAAGTCTACTATTAATACCCATGAGCTTACACATGTTCAGGAAGACGTCATCTGTGAAATGAGTACCCCTATCACTTTCTATGATTCTAGGGATACTGTATCTGCATACAAACTCCTGAAAAATCTTTTTAGCAGTAAAAGTAGTAGTATTAATGGCAGCTGGATATGCCTCAGCCCAATTAGAAAACACATCTGTACAAACTTATACATACTTGAGATTCCTGCAAGGTGGTAACTGGATGAAATCAATTTGTATTACCTGAAAAGACCAGTCTGTCAGAGGGATGTGGGATAGCTCACTAGGGTTTGTTTTCCCTACATTTTTCCTCAAGCAAGTCAAACAGGACATAGCCCTATTTTCAGCTTGAGAGGAGAAGCCTGGTGCACACCAATACACCCTGACCAACTTACACATACCTTGTTTTCCTAGGTGAGTCAAACCGTGCGCTGCCTCAGCCAAGGTTGGGTAATATGCCTTGGGTGCAACAGGCCTACTTTGTCCATCTCTCTAAAGTCCAGAGGACTCTTGGACACATCCCTTTGATCTCCAGACTGCCTTTTCCTGTATGGAGCACAAATTTTGCATCTCAATTAATTTCTGTGCATCAATTGCTTGGAAAACCATCATTTGATTAATTGGCATGTTCACTCTTAAACCTGCTGCCCATTTGGCAGTTTCGTCTACCCTGTTATTACCCAATGATACTGGGTCTTCCTCGCACGTGTGGGCTTTAGACTTAATGATGACTACTGCTTTTGGTTTTTGAATTGCTGTCAACAGTCCTTTTATGTGGAATGAGTGTGCGACTGGTATGCCTGCTGCTGTCATATAATTTCTCAGATGCCAAAGAGCTCCAAAATCATGCACTACCCCAAAGGCGTACCTGGAGTCAGTATAGATGTTAGCTGACTTACCTTCTGCCAGTTCACATGCTCAGCTTAATGCCACCAGCTCAGCTACTTGTGCTGAGTGAGGTGGACCAAGTGGTTCAGCTTCTAAAACATTTTCAGCATTTACAACGGCATAACCTATGCATAATTCACCTGTGTCAGTTTGTCTATGACAACTCCCATCCATGTAAAATGTCAAATCTACATTTTCTAAGGGTGTATTATGTATGTCTGGTCTTGCAGTTGATTCAAATATTCCATACAATCATGTGTATCAGTATACCTGCAAAACTCACCTTCAGCCAGTGGCTCACCTCTCTCCACCCTTTGTGCCTTCCTAGGCACATATGGTAAGTATGTTGCTGGATTTAAAGTTTTACATTGTTTAATGGTGATATTTGCAGGTGCCATTAGAGCTAGTTCCCATTTTGTGAACCTAGCTGAAAAACATGTCCAGTTTGGGCAGAATTCAGTAAAGCAGATAAGCATGGGGTGTAAAAACAATCATATCATGACCTAATACTACATCATCACTCTTATTTACCAAAAGAGCAGTTGCTGCTACACTTCTTAAACATGTTGGGAGTGATCTTGCCACAGTGTCCAATTGGGCTCTGTAGTATGCTACAGGTCTGCTAGCTTCACCATTTTTTTGTGTGAGGACAACTGCTGCACAGCCATCAGCTTCCATACAATATAACTCAAAGGGTTTTTCATAATCTGGTATTACCAGGGCAGGTGCTCTTGTCAGACTATCCTTAAGGTTAAGGAAAGCCTGCTCTGTCTCCTCAGTGTGTGTGACATGATCATGTTTTGAGGATGAAACTAACTCCTGCAATGGTAATGCTAAAATAGAAGAACCTGGTATCCACATTCTGCAGTATCCACACATTCCCAAGAAGGTACGGATTTGCTGTTGGTTTTGCGGCAGTGTCATGGTTTGTATGGCCTGTATTCTGTCAGTTGTCAAATGTCGTAGCCCCTGGGTTAGACAGTGTCCCAAATATTTGACCCTAGTCTGGCATGGCTGTAATTTCTCCATTGCAACATTGTGCCCTGTTTGTGAGAGATGTAGTAACAACAGTTTAGTATCATTTAAACATGACATAAACGAATCAGAGCATAACAATAAATCATCTACATATTGAATTAGAACAGATCCATTAACAGGTTGAAAAGATTGCAAACAATTGTGTAAGGCCTGAGAGAAAATACTGTTGCTATCTATGAAGCCCTGGGGAAATCGTGTCCATGTGTATTGTACTACTCTGTATGTGAATGCAAATAGATACTGACAGTCAGGGTGAAGAGGGACAGAGAAGAATGCAGAACACAGGTCAAAGACTGTGAAATGGGTTGCAGATGGTGGAATCTGCATAAGGATGACAGCTGGATTTGGCACTATGGGGAATTGGCTCTCAACTACTTTATTAACTCCTCTAAGGTCCTGTACTAATCTATAGCCCCTCCCCCCAGCCTTCTTCACTGGAAAAATGAGACTATTGGCTACACTTGCTATACGGACTAAAATTTCCTTTTGCAATAACCACTCAATTATGGGATAAACCCCTATCTCTACTTCTGGTTTTAGCAGGTACTGGGGAATTTTTGGAGCTTGCCTACCACTTTTATATTTACAATTACAGGAGCTACATTTGCCATCAATCCAGTATCCTGTCCATCTTTGGTCCAGAGGTACAGTAAATGACACATCCCATTTTACACAACAAATCCCTTCCCAGTAGGTTAGTAGGAGCCGCTGCTGCCAAGAGAAAAGAATGTTTGGTTTCCAATGGTCCGATAGTAACCTCTACGGATTTGGTTAAAGGATAATGTTGAACTTTACCCGTTACCCCCATGGCTGGTATGGTCTTGTTAGTAACCTGAAAATTTAATGGAGAATTTATCACTGACCTGGTTGCCCCTGTGTCTAAAAGAAAAGTATGTTAGTACCAGCTACATCAACTGTCATTGTAGGTTCTTCCCTAGTATTCTCAGTTAACCTGACTGGCTGTAGGCTAAAGGTATGACCTGACCCCTAGCACTGACTATCTTCTTCCAGTAAAGCATTTTCTGCCACTATGTGTGCTGGTGACTGTTGGAACTGTCCTGACTTCTCTGGATGTTTAGGTGCCCCTGGTAAGGTGGCCCCCTCCTCTTCTCCCTGCAGTTTCTACTTATGTGTCCTATCTGATTACAGTTACAACACCTTCATAAATATGTGTTGAAAGGTTGTTGTTGTGTGGGTTGGGGTACATGAAGAGTTTGAGGCTGTGTATGGTATGTGTGTAGAGGCGAGGTATGTTCATATGTGTTTTTTTGCTGATGCATGTGTGGCTGCGCAGGATGGTATGTACTGAGAGCATGTAGTTGCGCTGGTGTACATGTCTCTTGTGGCTGTATATATATTGCTTCCAAAGCTTGAATACTAACACCCATTAGCTTTTCGCTTTGTGTTTCTCTGTTCCTGAGGATGTTTTTATCATGTTCAAAAGCAGATTCCCTGAGATCATCTACTGTGATTCCTCTCCAGTTAGACTGGGAGGTCTGAACCCTGGTCTTTAGGTTGTCTTTAGGTTGTCTTTAAGTACCATGACTGCTACTTCCCTGTGGTGTGTGTTGTCTTTTATATCTTCTATCCCAGTGTACTGGGTGATAGTCTGCAATGCTCGGGTGAAATAATCTGCAGCAGACTCACTCTCCTTCTGTTTAATGGTGAAAATTTTACTCTAGTTCACTACTACTGGATAATATACGGCCAATTGGGTAACTATGCGGGCAATGTTATCTTGGATACTTTCATCAGTTAAGGGATTGTCTCCATCCAATACACAGGCCGTGATGAATCTTTTCACGTCAGTATTAGATGGAAGACATGCCCGTAATACCACTCGCCAATCCCTGTTGGTTGGCTAATGAGCATTACCGAGATCCTTAACAAATTTTTGGCATTTAGCTAATTCTTTTCTAAGGTCAGGAAAGTCTGACATTATAGAATACAGCTCTGCTCTCGTCCATGGACAATGCATAGTCACATCCCTTGTAGGCACTACACCATTTGCGTCCGGATTCCCATTGGGAACTGTTATTGTCCGGACAGGATGGATGCCTACCACATTGCTACCTTTGGCCTTGGTACTTGGGGGGTTCTGTCTACTACTGCTACGTATTATATTACTTCCACCTACTGCAGCTGTCGCTTCAGTTGGTGGCGCTACAGCTGATAGTATCACCTCTGCTGCTATACCTTGTGGGGTCACTCCCTGTGCTTGCTGCAGTGGAATAGCTAACATTTGAACAGCATGTGAAATGGCAGACACTACAATAGGTTAATCATCTGATTCATAAACATTTTCCTTATACTTACTCAGCATAGGGTACAAGTTACTTTTACATTTTTATTATTTTTGGTATCGGCTGTACCTTCAGCCGCATAGGGGGGCAGAGGTCCGCCTGTGCTAATGCCTGCACCTTCGGCAACGCTATCTTGCCGTGTGTGCATGCTCCCTTGAAGCGCACACACGGCGCTATTTAGCATTGCATGCGCGCTCCCTTGCATTGTGAGCGTGGCGCTATTTTGCGTTGCATGCACGGCGCTAAGCCACATGTTCCCCTCATGTTGCCATAGTTTTAAACAATCATTATACTTTATTTGTTTCTTTAGAAATTTCACCACACAGATGCTATCCCTAACATTATTCAACACCTCCGCATCAAAACTGCCAATTTTAGGAAAAGGTTTCACACACATTCTAGTCATCTTAACCCATATGATACAGTACGCAGTTGCATACGCACCATATTTTGTATACATTATATGCCTTGCCGAACCTGTCGGTCCTTCCAAAAGCAGCACATTGGCCACCATACCCAGCGTCAGCCTGGCACCTATCTGGGAAAATGCTAAGCACTTTTCGCTAGTATGTGGAGCGGTGAACGATTCCCGAGAGGTACGTTCATGCACTCCTTCTCTTGTGCACAACCGGCCTGATAATCATTGCGGACAGCGTGCACAAGAGGAGCAGGATATTCTAATGTGATTATCCTGCTTTCAGACAGATCTCCACAAAAGCTCTGTCTTGGCTTCTTCCCGTTATGTGCTACCAACCACTGAGCGTTACTGCCAGCGCACACAACGAGGATCAAAATAATGCCTATGCACTTATTCTGACTCCAGACGAATCCACACAAGCATCGTCTAAACTTACTTTTTGAGTACTTTCCACTGTTAGCATTTAAGAGTTCCAATAACTCTCACCCTTTCCAGTGATTTCGTCCACTACCCCCAGTCACAATCACGGTCTGCCCAACCGTGCGGTCCAACCGCAATGCCTAGAGAACCTAACTGATCAATGGACCTTTGCGACCACTATTTGAGGGCCGAATTTCGAAAACCTACTTGTTTTCTCCAAGGTACAAAATCCCTGTCCTTGCTGCAATACACCTGCGATGTGTACCCACCCAGTAGCTTTCTGCCTCATCAGACACCTACCAAGTCTTAAGGACCGACACACGGTACCTAGGCCCTGATTCAGACCCAGTCGCTCTGACAGAGCGCTCGCTTTGAATCAGGGCCGGGCTTTTTTTCTTTTAGAACGGCCTCCTAGCCGCTCGCATAGCTGTGGGTGACCAGCCACAGCTACAGCGAGCGGCTATGATAATGGTAGCGATGGTCAAGACCATCGTGACCATCAGGCTTGCGATGAGACCCTTGTGGTAGAGTCTCGTGGCCGCAAGCCCCAGAGAGCTTTCGGCTCTAACAGAGCCGGAAGCTCTCTGCTGACATCACTTGTGATCAGTGAGGCCGCCCCCAAACGACAGGTGTTCTCATGGGAATGCCTCCATTTAGGCAGCCTCCCCCATGGCCCACCCACTAAATGGGGTGAGCTGTCACTCAACATCGACAGCTCAACCCCTTTGTTGCGAAACCCGGAGCGACGGAGTTCCCATGGCTATCCGGGTCTCGCGCATGCGCACGACGGAGCCGGCTCTGTCGTGCGCATGCGCTCTGGGCCACCATCGACCCGGTTGCGAGCACTCAACCGGATCTGAATCAGGCCCCTAGTCCAATAGGAAACACACAGTACTCCTATTCACGTCATAAGCACACGTTCACTTTCAAACACCTTTTCTGCGCAGAAAAATAAACCTTTTCCCAGTATGGCAGTATGGTTCAGAGACCTTAAATAATGCAATCACGCTATCAATACAACAATGTTATCTTACTGATTGTTTAAACATATGGAAGCAATATAAGGAACATGTATTCGCTATTGTGCAAGTCGCACTTTAGCGCCAAACCTAACAAAGAAAGAAACAGATTTTTTTTTCTACCGTCCCCAGGTCCTAGTCAGCGCCCCTTTGAAATCACACAATAATGGGTATCGGTTTCTCAACACTAGATGGTAGCAGGTTTCGAACACAGTGCGTTCTTCCTGTGTATGGTGCTTTCCACACTTTGTTGAGAAAGCGAGAGCCGTATTACCGTTTAAAATCGGGTAGTGTGACCTCTAAACTATGAGCCCCCAACTATGAATATCATATTGTCATTACCCCTAAATAATCGCAAGATACTATTTAGCATTACCTGTCGCACAGTAAATAATTGCTTTCCAAACTAATCGTGTGGTTTCAAAGCACAAAGTATTATTAAAACAAGAATAAAAAGGTTTACGCGCTTTGATCTAGACAATTAGCGCAAAGAGCAATTAAATACAATAGGTACAGCTTGATACATACGCATGCGCACCGGTCCCAGTAAACAGTCGTCACTCCAGAAGCCTGTGGTCATCCAAGAAGAATGGCTACTGAAATGTGCATCAGTGTCATGGATTTATATATATATATATATATGAATTAATATATATATATACTAGGGGTGAGCGGGTTCGGATTTCTGAAATCCGAACCCCCCCGAGCCTCCCCGATCCGAGGCCGATCCGAGTCAGGCTCGACTTTTCCCGAATGACTCGGATCTGAAATCGAGGCAAAACGTCATCATCCCGCCTTCCGAGTCTCACGGGTTTTGGATCCTATATAAGGTACCCACGTCGGCGCCATTTTCTCACTCGGCTGTGGACAGTGAAGAGGGAGGGTGGGAGTTAGGGCTGGCAGGGCTGTGTAATGTAGTGTAGTGTAGTGCAGAGTAGTGTTGTGCTGTGCTGTGCTGCGCTGTGCTGCTGTTGTCCACTACTTCAAAGTCCATAGGGGCTGGCTGTGTTGTGCTGTGCTGCTGTTGTTAATAAGGGCTGTGTCCACTACTTCAAAGTCCATAGGGGCTGGCTGGACTGTGTTGTGCAGTCAGTTCTCCATAGGGGCAGTGTCCACTCCAAAGTCCTGTGCAGTGTCCCAGTCCTAAAGGGGTGCTGTAGTGTTGTCCAGGGGGTGCTCTGTCCATCAGGGGGGCTCCCCCCAAGTGCTAAAAAAATAATAATTTTAGTGTGTTAGTGAATTGTGTGCGCAGTAGCCGCACGTGCATCAACAAAGTAGTGCCAAGCGTGCGCCTGTGTCAGAAGTAAAGGGCCGGCTGGCTTGACCGTTAAAGGATGCTGTAACCCCCAAAGTACACTCCAGTCCAAACCAAAAATAATTTTCTGTGTTTGTGAATTGTGTGCGCAGTAGCCGCACGTGCATCAATAAAGTAGTGCCAAGCGTGCGCCTGTGTCATAAGTAAAGGGCCGGCTGGCTTGACCGTTAAAGGGTGCTGTAACCCCCAAAGTACACTCCAGTCCAAACCAAAAAAATAAATATTTTCTGTGTTTGTGAATTGTGTGCGCAGTAGCCGCACGTGCATCAACAAAGTAGTGCCAAGCGTGCGCCTGTGTCATAAATAAAGGGACAGCTGGCTTGACCATTAAAGGGTGCTGTAACCCCCAAAGTACACTCCAAACCAAAAAAAAAAAATATTTTCTGTGTTTGTGAATTGTGTGCGCAGTAGCCGCACGTGCATCAACAAAGTAGTGCCAAGCGTGCGCCTGTGTCATAAGTAAAGGGCCGGCTGGCTTGACCGTTAAAGGGTGCTGTAACTCCCAGAGTACACTCCAGTCCAAACCAAAAAATAAAATATTTTCTGTGTTTGTGAATTGTGTGCGCAGTAGCCGCACGTGCATCAACAAAGTAGTGCCAAGCGTGCACCTGTGTCAGAAGTAAAGGGCCGGCTGGCTTGACCGTTAAAGGGTGCTGTAACCCCCAAAGTACACTCCAGTCCAAACCAAAAAAAAAAATATTTTCTGTGTTTGTGAATTGTGTGCGCAGTAGCCGCACGTGCATCAACAAAGTAGTGCCAAGCGTGCGCCTGTGTCATAAGTAAAGGGCCGGCTGGCTTGACCATTAAAGGGTGCTGTAACCCCCAAAGTACACTCCAAACCAAAAAAATATATATTTTCTGTGTTTGTGAATTGTGTGCGCAGTAGCCGCACGTGCATCAACAAAGTAGTGCCAAGCGTGCGCCTGTGTCATAAGTAAAGGGCCGGCTGGCTTGACCATTAAAGGGTGCTGTAACCCCCAAAGTACACTCCAGTCCAAACCAAAAAAACAAATATTTTCTGTGTTTGTGAATTGTGTGCGCAGTAGCCGCATGTGCATCAACAAAGTAGTGCCAAGCGTGAGCCTGTGTCATAAGTAAAGGGCCGGCTGGCTTGATCGTTAAAGGGTGCTGTAACCCCCAAAGTACACTCCAGTCCAAACCAAAAAAAAAAATATTTTCTGTGTTTGTGAATTGTGTGCGCAGTAGCCGCACGTGCATCAACAAAGTAGTGCCAAGCGTGCACCTGTGTCATAAGTAAAGGGCCAGCTGGCTTGACCATTAAAGGGTGCTGTAACCCCCAAAGTACACTCCAAACCAAAAAAAAATATTTTTTCTGTGTTTGTGAATTGTGTGCGCAGTAGCCGCACGTGCATCAACAAAGTAGTGCCAAGCATGCGCCTGTGTCATAAGTAAAGGGCCGGCTGGCTTGACCGTTAAAGGGTGCTGTAACCCCCAAAGTACACTCCAGTCCAAACCAAAAAAATATATATTTTCTGTGTTTGTGAACTGTGTGCGCAGTAGCCGCACGTGCATCAACAAAGTAGTGCCAAGCGTGCGCCTGTGTCATAAGTAAAGGGCCAGCTGGCTTGACCATTAAAGGGTGCTGTAACCCCCAAAGTACACTCCAAACCAAAAAAAAATATTTTTTCTGTGTTTGTGAATTGTGTGCGCAGTAGCCGCACGTGCATCAACAAAGTAGTGCCAAGCGTGCGCCTGTGTCATAAGTAAAGGGCCGGCTGGCTTGACCGTTAAAGGGTGCTGTAACCCCCAAAGTACACTCCAGTCCAAACCAAAAAAAAATATATTTTCTGTGTTTGTGAAATGTGTGCGTAGTAGCCACACGTGCATCAACAAAGTAGTGCCAAGCGTGCGCCTGTGTCATAAGTAAAGGGCCGGCTGGCTTGTCCATTAAAGGGTGCTGTAACCCCCAAAGTTCTCTCCATTCCAAACCAAAAAAACAAATATTTTCTGTGTTTGTGAATTGTGTGCGCAGTAGCCGCATGTGCATCAACAAAGTAGTGCCAAGCGTGCGCCTGTGTCATAAGTAAAGGGCCGGCTGGCTTGATCGTTAAAGGGTGCTGTAACCCCCAAAGTACACTCCAGTCCAAACCAAAAAAAAAAATATTTTCTGTGTTTGTGAATTGTGTGCGCAGTAGCCGCACGTGCATCAACAAAGTAGTGCCAAGCGTGCGCCTGTGTCATAAGTAAAGGGCCGGCTGGCTTGACTGTTAAAGGGTGCTGTAACCCCCAAAGTACACTCCAAACCAAATAACAAAATATTTTTTCTCTGTTTGTGAATTGTGTGCACTGTGGCTGCACGTGCATCAACAAAGGAGCAGCGCCAAGCGTGCGCCTGTGTCTCATAAGTAAAGAGCCGGCTGGCTCATTTCTTAAAGGGTGGTGTAACCCACAAAGTGCACTACTCTCCAGCAAAAATAAAAAAATATTTTCTGTGTTTGTGTGCGCTTTAGCCGCACGTATATATCAATATAACATAAATGGAGGACCAAACTTTCTCCGATAAAAATAAAATAGGGAAAGATCAAGAATCTGTTCCTCCTAGTGCTTTTGCTGCTGCTGGGAGTTGTTCATCATCCCATAGAGGAAGTAGGAACATCACTACTTTTACTAAACAATTGACCCTCCAACAGTCCATAGCGATGAGGATGAAGTACGACAGCAGTCATCCTGAAGCAAAACGTATAACTGAGGCCTTGACTGCTATGTTGGTGTTAGACGTGCGTCCGGTATCCGCCATTAGTGCAGTGGGATTTAGACAATTGATGGAGGTAGTGTGTCCCCGGTTCCAAATCCCGTCTAGATTCCACCTGCATCCTCAAAGCAGCAGCGACAAGCGTGCGTCTGTCTGTTAAAGGGTGGTGACACCCTCAAAGTGTGCTACACAAACAATAAAAATATTGTTCTTTTTTTTCTGTCTTTGTGAATTGTGTGGGCTGTAGCCGCACTTGCATCCTCAAAGCAGCAGCGCCAAGTGTGCGTCTGTCTGTTAAAGGGTGGTGTAACCCTCAAAGTGCTCCAAAAAATAAAAAACTATTTTTTTAATGTGTTTGTGACTTGTGTGCGATGCAGCCGCACGTGCATCAACTTGGTAGCAGCGCCAAGCGTGCGCCTGTGTCATAAATCAAGGGCTGGTTTGGACATCTGGTCCGGACTGAAGGACGTGCCAACAATTTCTGACAAGTCTACTGTCACTGCATATGATACTGTCCTCAAAGCAGCAGCGACAAGCATGCGTCTGTCTGTTAAAGGGTGGTGACACCCTCAAAGTGCGCTCCACAAACAATAAAAATATTCTTCTTTTTTTTTCTGTCTTTGTGAAATGTGTGGGCTGTAGCCGCACCTGCATCCTTAAAGCAGCAGCGACAAGCGTGCATCTGTCTGTTAAAGGATTACATCAGTGACAGCATCCAAGTAGGCATGTCAGACAGTCCGTACCTGTACTGGCAGGAAAAAGAAGCAATTTGGAGGTCCCTGTACAAACTGGCTCTATTTTACCTGAGTTGCCCCCCCTCCAGTGTGTACTCCGAAAGAGTGTTTAGTGCAGCCGGGAACCTTGTCAGCAAAAGGCGTAGGAGGTTGCTTCCACAAAATGTGGAGAAGATGATGTTCATAAAATGAATTATCAACTCTTCCAGGGAGACCAGCCTCCAGAACGTACAGAGGGACCTGTGGTTGTGGATTCCAGCGGGGACGAATTAATACTCTGTGAGGATGAGGATGTACACAACACTGAAGAGGGTGAGGAATCGGAGGATGAGGACGACATCTTGCCTCCGTAGAGCCAGTTTGTGCAGGGACAGATTAATTGCCAGCTTGTTTTGTGGGGGCCCAAGCGAACCAATCATTTCAGCCACAGTCGTGTGGCAGACCCTGGTGCTGAAATGTTTGGTTTGTTAAAGTATGCATGTCCTGTTTATACAACATAAGGGTGGGTGGGAGGACAATTCCATCTTGCACCTCTTTTTTTTCTTTGAATTATGTACTGTTTGCGGCCTAGTTTTTCAAACTGCCATCCTGTCTGCCACTGCAGTGTCACTCCTAGATGGACCACGTGTTTGTGCCGCCCACTCGTATCTCTTAGCATAGTCATCCAGCTACCTCGGTGCAACCTTTTGGACATAAAAACACTATTGTGAGGTGTGAGGTGTTCAGAATAGACTGGAAATGAGTGGAAATTAAGGTTATTGAGGTTAATAATAGCATAGGAGCAGAAAAACGCACAAATTCTGTGATTTTAGCTGTTTTTATGCTTTTTTTTAAAAAAATACAGATCCAAAACACAAAACCCAGAACCCAAAACACGGAAGGGTGGTTTTGGCAAAACCAATCCAGATCCAAAACACGAAGAAAGATCCAGATCCAAAACCAAAACACAAAACACGAAAAGTGGCCGGTGCACACCCCTAATATATACCTAGCTTTAGCCAGTAACTGGTATTATTGATATTACTTCTGTCTGAACTAAGTTCAAAAATGACAAACAAGGGAGTTCTGATTAGAGATGGCCAACGGATACTTGATGGAATCACAATGTAATCAAAGGCCTCTCCAGCATATTTGGAATGTAAATGCTAGTTCCTTTAGGCATAGAATTATAGTCAGACTTAAAGACAATCTGCACCTCATAGTATGTGTGTGTTTTTCAATTACTAGTCACAGACATGTCCACGGGACTTGTCTCCCAGCACTGACCAAACCTTGCATTTTTAAATATATATAAAGTCTTTAAAGACATATGTGTATCCGTGCGAATTTATTATGTAAAGACTTTAACAGTGTGCAATAACACGGCAGATGTACACAATGCTAAATAGCGCCGTACACAATGATATTATACTGACTATCATCCAGCTTCGACAAAACTATTTTGCTATGACATCAGTCTTCTTTCTTTGCGGTATAGCTTACTCTGACAGCATAGTAATTTTTGGACAAATATTCTTGAAATCATACTGTCTCTCTACCCTCATACATAAGTGACAATATAAATTATATAATGCAGTATAAATAAATTAGATATCCTATTTAATAAAAACAAGGCAGTTTCACTTTAACAAACATAAAACCTGCTTGCAGCACTGGTTTGCAAGTGCTACTGTGTCTGACATACAAACACACAGTAGCCTGTATACTGTTTGCCGTGCACTGGATTGCAGTTGCTAGCTAGTGTGTATGACAAACACATACATTGGCAGAGATGCCTGTAGTCACCCCACCTACTCTATACAATTCTTTCAAATCTAATCCTAATTGCGTCCTAATGGCATTTTTTTGAACACAACTACAGCTAGGTTTTCCATCCATCCTGCATAATACAGGATTGTCCCAGAATTGAAGGCAACATGCTGTCTCCCATATTGATTCACGAAGGAAGGCCTGCCCTCAGTGAGCTTTATCCCCTTTTGGAGCGCACAAGCATCTCAAATAGTTTTGTTTGAGGGAGGTGGCCACGACTCCACAATAGTTCACCAGGCCCCCACTTCATCATGTATTTGGCCATAGGAAGCCCACACCCAAGTCTTCTGCACATGGCTCCTCCCACAAACATAGTTAATTAAAAATTAATGAGCACATGGGATGGCCTTTCTTTGGTGACTGCCTCATTAGTAAATTTATGAAACTGAGAGTTTTTAGAAATGGAGATGTTGCCTATAGCATCCAATCAGGTTGTAGCTATTATCTTCTAGAAGGTGCAAGTTAAATGTTAACTGGTGTCTGATTGGTGTACTATGGGAATATCTCCACTTCTAAAAAAACTCTTACTTTAGCAAATTTACCTCATAGATTTTTGAACAAATCAGTAATGGGAATCCTTTGCATATGCCGTGTTTCTTTGGATAACTATTTGTCTGTGTTGAATTATATGTGGCCCTGATAAAAATCACATAACTGATTGAAATGGTTATTCAGTGAACCACAAGGATGTCCATGTACTACTTCATTATTTATATTCCCTTGACTCTCAATACAACTGTGAGTACAAATTCCTCATTATTTCTTGCTGGATAAGTAATTGTTAGTTTATATATAGTGCTTTTTTATTATGATAAAAGGATGTCAGTACTAGAAAAAAGATGCAGATACTCACTTTAGGTTACCAGTTGATACAAGATTAAAAGTAGCTTTCACACTCAGTATAAGTGTACACTTGCTTATTTTATCTGTAAATAATTTCTTACTTTTCTGATTATAGCTATAAGATTTAAAAACGAGGTGCCGGAACTGTGTACCCTTAAGTACCACTACAAAGAAATCACTGTTTATATATATTTATCTAAAGCAAACACATAAAAAACTATTTTTAAGGTGTGCTAGTATAAAGGTGACTAATATGGTGATTAGTATATGTAATAGTTGCAGCTCCTAATATGGTACTACCGTGAATACCAATAAAATCAAAACAATTAAAAAGGAATTGTGAATAATCCACACTCCTAATGCTGGGCATACACTGCCAGATAAAATGTCTGTCAGACCGACAGACATTTTATCTGGCAGCCTGCCAGCCGCAGAGGTCGCCGGCATACACTGTGAGAGAAATCTCACAGTGTATAGCCCGACATCCGCGCTCCGCCCCCGGGGGCGGAGACATTTCCCTGTTCCTTCCGTAGGAAGGAACACAGGAAATGTCCATCTGTCGGCTGCGCTGGGCATACACTGCCCGATGCGGCCGACAGTTTCCCGGGTAAATATTGCATCGGACGGGCATGCTGGACAATCCAGCATGCCCGACCGAGCAATATTTAACCCTCGGTCGCTCGCATACACTCTGCAATTATCGCGGCGATCCGCCGATATCGGGTGGATCGTCCCGATAATTGCAGAGTGTATGGCCAGCATTAGAGTGCAGATACTATAAGATGGGAGCCAAAAAAAAATGTAATAATAATATATTTATTAAATACACATAAATGGCAACAATCTATTACATACATATTTTATATAGAAATAATTAATTAAAACAGATGTACTGCACTCCACTGCAGATAGTGGGAATACACAATTAATTGAATGGTGCTGGGAAGTATGAAACACTTGTCAAAGGTCCTCAGAAGCAAAAATTAGAGGTAGTCTGTATCCAAGATACATTGAGGCCACATGGCACCTGATAATTAATATTCATGGAGATCCAAATGTAAACAGTAATATATTTCACATTTATGAAGTGGTAGGTATATTGTGAATAGGAGGCTTTAAAGTGATAGAGTGATCTCCCCTTTTGTTTCTAGATTTAACATCTGCTCAAAGGAAATCAAAAGTAGTTTCCAATATTATAAATATAGAAAATGCTGGCCCCTAGCTCAGGTAAATATCTGGGCAAGATTTTTTTAAAAAGCCATGAATTTAAAAACATTCTTTCGCCTAGCTTTTATAAGATTGTAATCCAATTGGCAACTCAAAACAGTTTGACAGTGGGGTAAGCTGGATACCAGAGAAAACCAATGGATGTTAAGCCATCATGTACTACTTGCATGCATGTCAAGCAATAGGAGCAAGACACTTAGCTCAACATCACTTCTTAAGACTTTTGATATTGAAACTTTTATTGACTGCCAATCCATCTTTGTTATGTACCTCATTACAAGTATATGTGGGGTGTAATATGTTGAGAGAATAACACAGAGTTTAAGGGGTATACTTACTAAAGTGAGAGTTTTCAGAAGTGGAGATGTTGCCCATAGCAACCAATCAGATTCTAAATATTATATCTTTTTGAAGGTGCTAGCTAAATGTTAAAAAGAATCTGATTGGCTGCTATAGGCAACATCTCCACTTCTAAAAACTCTCAATTTAGTAAATGTACCCCTAAATGTAAGATTTTTTAAACATAGACATAATGCCCTCAATGGCATAAAGAAGACACAGTTTGTCCTAACATGTTGCTCTCCAACTTGATAGCGACTCCAGAGTCTACATAATAGGGCATCAAACTTATTTTGCCAACACCACATGTTATACCTATCAGACTGGTGATAGGTATAACATGTTATGCAAGAGAGAGATGCCTTCTGGATTTTTTCATTAAAGGCATTAACACCACAGGGTTTCAATGAAGCTATTGGGATTAATGATATCTACACTGTTTGAACCCCTCTTTGCATTAGTGTTTGGATTAGAGTTGTATGTTGCTAATCAGATATATACTGCTAGGTTTATTATAATGATTAATTCTAGTTTATATATCTAAAGGATTAAAGGAAAATCACTTGATAATGGTGGACAAAAAACATGGCGAAGGTGAAAGCATAGTGAAAACAGAGGAGAATGTGTATGAATGGAAGACTAAAAACAAAAAAGTATGGAGCAAGATATGCTATTGCAGCTAGGTAACTTGTAAATACATTGTATGGGTGCATCCATTGCAGAGACAGCTTCCATTGCAAAGCAACAATGCAGATTATTGTATAGTTAAACAGCAAACAGAGCAGTGCAGTTGAAAAACCAAAGAATTCCTTATTCTGTGCCCCTGTTAGTAATTCAGCAGCCTGTAACCTCTAAACGGGCACACCCTTGTCCCAAAATAATTTCCAAATACACATCTAAAAAAGGTAACCAGCGCTAAAATACTAGGCAATAAATATATTACTGCTGAATTTATTGTACACATAACTGCTTTTTTACTATTTTTTATCTCATCGTGAAGAGTTTGTGGACTTTTTATATTTTCTCCTGTCTATAATAAATTTTGGTATTGTGGATGTCCTTGTAATTCCTAGAGGAAAAAGAAACCCTGACATGCATGCGAGATAGGATCCGAAAGTAAGTTTTTCTTTCCATGGGGTGCTGATACTCGTGATGGTTTACAAGTTAAAAGATACCTTTTTATGCAGTTGAGTCAGAATTTGAATGTAAGTTCTAATTTGGTTGTTCGGGAGAAAGGACAGCAAATGACTGAAGTGTCGACCCACAGTGACATATAAATTTGGCAGTAATATATTTATTGCCTAGTATTTTAGCGCTGGTTACCTCTTTTAGATGTGTATTTAGAGCAGTGCAGTTATTGTAGGGTTGAATTATGTAGGCCTTAAATAACAGTAGAATGGCATACTGTATATTAAGTGCTATGGTTAAATATATAGAGGTCCATGTACTAAGGGGAGATAAGGTAGCCAAACACAAAAGGCAGAGAAAAATCCCTGTACATATTGCTTCTCAAAATATACTAAAAGGGGATGTAGTTCTGATCACCATGGTCCGGATGCCGGTGCTCACATTTCCAGCACCAATTCTAGTAGTCGGAATCCCAACACCAGAATCTTGACCGCTGGCATTCCAACGGTAAGTATTAGGGTTAAGGGGAAGGTTAGGTTTAGGTGTTAGGGTTAGGTGCTAGGGGGAGGTTTAGGGTTAGGCTGTGGGGGGGAGGGTTAGGCTGCATGGAGGGAGGGTTAAGATTAGGCTCCGGGGGGGAGGGTTAGGATACTAACCTAGTTGGGTCAGGATTCTGACTGTCGGGAAGCCACTGTCGGTATTGTGACCGCCGGGATTCTAACCGCCGGGATTCCCTATGCAACTTACCAAAGGATTTTCTCTGCCTTCAGCCTGCTAGAGCTAAGAGCAGGTTAGAAAAGGTGCCTATGGCAGAGTCTAAGTGAAGCAGCTGTTATTAAGGTGACATGTCACTTACAATCAGCTGTCTTCTCCTTCTCCTGCTTTGGGGCAATATCCCACAAACAAACACAGCAAACTCACAACACATGCAAACTGCACTTTTTTATAGTAAACAGTGCAGTAGCCGTCTCCTGCTTTCACCGATAGTAGGCAAAGCAGGAACAGCAATATCTTTGCATTTATGTATTTATCAGAAGGACATAATCCATTGAAGGATAATGTTTTGTAGGCTTACAGTAATACAAGTATTGCAGACTTTGGGCTATTTGACAATTAATTAGAAATAGTTCATTATAATACCAGCAGGCCTAAAAGTAACTTGCAAGCTTACAGTTAATAGGCTACATAATTAGCAGGCTTAGTGAACATGGAAAAATAGGCCGCTTCAGTTGTCTCCCATGTGCCTTTTATAAAGCCCATCTTACCACCCACAAGAACGCCCCCATTTGTATGTCCAATTTGGTCCCCCCTCATCTATATGTCCTGTATTGTGCCCCCATCTATATTGTGCTCCCAATCTGTATATCCTATTTTGTGCTCCTCACACATGCTTGTTCTGTATTATGTATCATATACCACCAAAAAAATGTGTGCTCTTCTCCCCTCATCTATATTTCCAGTAGTGTACACCCTTATGTCTATATTTTTGTATTGTGCCCCCACTGTATGTTCTCTACTGTGATGCCCCATCTGCATGTTTTGTATTGCTCCCTCTTATCCACCACAGCCTTTATGTTTTGTACTATGTTGTCAACATTCCCCCCCACACACACACACATACATGTACTTGTTAACATACCTCATGCATGCCATCCTCTTGTGCTCCTCCAGCCCTGCCTGCCTCCACCCCATGTCTCTCTCCAGTCCTCTGCAGTGCAGTTCTGATTCTCTTCCAGACTCTGACCTTCAGTGTTGTGCTGCCATTACATCATGTCCATGAAGCTGCTAAGTGCTCAGTACCATGCGTCTCTTAAATTGTCTGGAATGAGTGCTGCACCGATGGTCCAGGAGCAGTAAAAAAATGTAGAGAGTACAATGGTGCTGCTGGGACCAGCGTAGGCAACTATTATTTCAGCTGGAGGAGCTATTGCTCTGCATGCACCATCCCTGGCTATGGCACTGACCTGCAAAGCACACAGGGAAACATGCTAAAGAACTCCTGGATGTAGGTAAGTATTTCTGTAGTGCAGTAGGTCAGAGAGAGTGGGTCAAAGGCAGCAATTATATCTGGTCAGCAACATAGTTTCCTAAATGTACATATCTCAGGTATGAACAGGAAGCTAAACATAGCATTACAGGTTGAGTCTCCCATATACAAAATCCTTGGGACCAGGGGTATTTTGGATATTGGAATATTCCGTATTTTGGATTATTTGCATACCATAATGAAATATATTGGGAATGGAACACAAATCTAAACACAGAATGCATTTATGTTTCATATACACCTTATACACACAGCCTGCAGGTCATTTTATGTTTTATTCTTAATAATTTTGTGCCTTAAACAAAGTTTATGCACATTGAACCATCAAAAAGCAAAAGTTTCATTATCACAGTCATGCTGAGAAAATTCCGTATTTTGCAATATTCCGTATTTCTGAATACTTGGATATGAGAGACTCTGTTTAGGGAATTCCTCCCATCATGGGTATAGTTCACTCCTTCTCATCATCCTGAGATACTGCAGTTCTTGACAATTAGGCTTCCCAATTCACAGGTGGCTAAACTGATAGGCACTGGTGATTTATTTCCATTAATATCTCCCATTTTCTATGGCAATAGGGATTTTCACCCTTTCCTAAATAGAGACTGTTTTTAACTATTTAGTTTAGAAAGTACAATTATAGTAATTAAATCTACAACATAGCTCCCGGACAATTCTAATATTTAAGTCAGTTCCACAATCTATTAGCTAAAAAAAAAAAAAAGTGCAAGGAAATAAGCAAAAGACACATTTAAAAGGACAACATTTTTTTTTCCAGAAACCTTCACATATATTATTGTAAAATGATTGCATTAATGGGATGTAGCTCTACACATCACTCAAGAAAATAGAGAATAATATTTTAACTTTTTTGCAGTCTGCATAATCTTATGTATTTTTACATTCTACGGTACATTTTTTTTTAAGATATATGTATTCCCCCTGAGTGTGAGCTGCTGTTGTAATTTCTGGTGAAATTGATTTTTTTTTTAGTTAGAGATGGCATAGCCCTGATAAGATGCCTTCTCCAATATTCTTGTTTCAAAAGCTGATATTAGTTAAGCAATGAATTATGAATCCTGGTGCTTAGTATGCACAGACACGTATCTTTCAGGAAGATGCTTGGAACTAAGAAAGAGTTATAAATATTTATCTGGCATATTTTAATACTCCAACCAACTTTCATTGTAGCTTAGATTTTTCTTTAGGTCTTTAGGTGATCTTAGTGAATAAGTAATTGCTTAATATATGAATTATGTGATGTTATCTGCAAACTTGTTAACACCAGAATTACCTATGGGAAAGATCAAAGTGCTTCACATGTGGTAGTAACTGAAAGGATTAGTGGAATCATTAAGGTCAGATTGTTTATATCTCACATATAACAAATACAGGGGTCTATTTACTAAGCCTTGGATGGAGATAAAGTGAACAGTGATAAAGGCCCTGATTCATAGCCGCTCGTAAGCGGCCGCTCGTTCTTTCTGACTGATGTTCGCACATCTGCGCATGCGTACGGATTTTAATACGCATGCGCGAACCAGTCAGTGCGGCCGAAAATCGTTTGTTCGCTATATAGCGAATGCCTGCTATTTTGACTGACAGAAGGAGGCGTATGTGGGTGGTAACAGGGGAAGGTGCTTGAAAACGGGGGTGTGGAATTAGATCGCAGGCGTGCTTAAAGGTCAAAACGGGCGTTTTAAGGGAGTGCATAATTAATACAGCAGCGTCATTGACCACGTCACTTCGTTTTTTTTTACTCCGAACTGCTCGCAAAATAGTGGTTGAAAAAATCAGCCACAAGAATAGCGAGCAGGTCATACGCTGTTCGATGTACTCGATTAATCTAATAAATAGCGGACATGACGTATGGTGCGAACGGCAAGGGGGCATATTTTTCAAAATTACAACGCAAGTTTTGCTCGCTCATTCAGACTTAGAGGCGTGAACAGACCGCAATTAGCGAACGGTTCATTTGAATAGCCACCCCTTGTTTTAGAACGAACGACCGCAAATAGCGAGCGGCTCTGAATGAGGGCCAAAGTCCCAACCAATCAGCTCCTAACTGTCATTTTTCAAACACAGCCGGTGACATGACAGTTAGGAGAAGATTGTTTGGAACTTTATCTCCATCCATGGCTTAGTAGATAGACCCCACAGTCATTCAGAGTACTGCACATGTGAACCAAACATGTGTATGTATATGTCCTTATATGTAGGTTTGTTTTGCAAATTGTTGTTTGGCTTCTCTTTGTGCTTGGAGTGTCAACCCTGGGAGAGAACAGTTGATGAAGTGTGAGGGTGCATCATTAACATTGTTAATGGGCTTGTGCAAATATGTGAAATGGTGTTGATGACTATTAACAGCACTTACTAGAAGCTTCTGATTGACTGATTTGTCTTGATCCCTCATAATGATTGTACTAATCCATTATTGTGGCCTAGCTATCTTTTTTGCATTACTTAATGTATATTTCTAGTTGAACTGTGGCAGGAAAGACAAATTCTATTGATTTTACTGGAGGAAACTACTGTAAACTCCAGACCCAAAGCTCATATAAAGGATTAGCAGTGGGTTGTACCCCAGGAGTTGATTGAAATATTGGAAGGAGTTATCAGTTGTAGGGGCAGTACAATCAGCCTTGGGTGCTCAAAACTACAATATCCAGCATCCCCATTCTGTAAGTAGGAAAGATGTGACATCCATCAAAACTGGTTGTTTTAAACCAGAATTAAGGGGAAGAGAAGGAGAAATATGATAGAGTAGAAGGAGGGCTTTAGGAATTACCTTTTCATGAAAACTCGATAGCACGGAATAGAAGTAAATAGAATTTATTCACAGGAGAAATATAATAGCAACGTCTCACATAAAGTCTCAACAACACTGAGGTTCACATAAGCAATAATGAGTATAGGAGAAAACCCCCTATATAGTCTTTAACACAGAAAAGTTAATATGGTAGGGAACCCCGAGTCCAGTATGAGGCTAACACCTCAGGATGGTATAGAGGAGCTTCACCTGGGTGGAACCCTGTAGTGATGGAGATCCAGAGCAGAGTGAGCCCTGTGATGTGGTGAAAGATGGAGCAGCGTTGAGCCCTGTGATGCTGTGAGGTTGAGGCAGGGTTGAGCCCTGTGATGCGGAGAGGTTGGAGCAGTGTTGAGCCCTGTGATGCAGTGAGGTCGGAGCAGGGTTGAGCCATTTGAGGTGGTAAAGTCGGAGCAGGGTTGAGCCCTGTGATGCAGTGAGGTCAAAGCAGGGTTGAGCCCTGTGATGCAGTGAGGTCAGAGCGTGGTTGAGCCCTGTGATGCAGTGAGGGCGGTACAGGGTTGAGCCCTGTGATGCGATGAGATTGAAGCAGGGTTGAGCTCTGTGAAGCGGTGTGGTTCCAGAACAGGGTTGAGCCCTGCGCTGTGACTAGAATCCGGAATGAGGTTGAGCCCCGCAATGTGGTGATGATATCTGTAATGGTGCAGTTGAGAACTGTAACGAAGATGGGTTTGATGTCCACAGGAGTGAGAGGCAACAGGCAAAGTAAATAGTGCAGCAAAAGGTGAAACCACAGCAGTGGAGCAAAAAGCAATATTTAAGCAATGGCTATGCTGAGCTCTGTAGTGCGGCTGGTAACTGGCATCAGAAGTTTAGCTGGAACATGAGCGGAGATATAGCAAAGTCCACAGCAACCCACAGGCACAGTAGGGATCTGGCAGGAGTCCAAGAAAGACCTGAAAGTAACATTGCACAGACACTGAGACACAGTTAGTAACAGGCTTTATATGCATTCGGTATGAAAACTCAGCTGCCGCACGACCAGCAGTTCAAATCCCAGCTGCGGCAGCCCGATAAAAGAGCAGAGCCCGGCAGCGGAAGCCCGACAGGCCAGGAAATCCCGATCGTCCCTAAGGTAAGTACTTACTAACCTAATCAACCCCCTAACCCAAACCCTCCTTAGGGGTGCCTAACCCTAACCTCCCCCCCAAGTGCCTAACCCTAACCTCCCACCTCTAAGTGCCTAAGTCTAAGCCCCCCTTCCCTGTTGCCTAAACCTAAGTCCCCCGGGGGGTGCCTAACCCTGAGTCCCCCTCGAGGGTGACTAACCCTAACCCTCCCTCCCCCTAGCCTAACCCTAACCCTCCTGGGGGGATGCCTAACCCTAATTTCCCCCAATACCCTAAACCTAACCATCCCCCCCACAGCTGTTCGCTCACGGCGCCCGGCATCCCTTTGATCGGGATGCCTGGCGCCTGTCTCCCAGCGTCGGGAAAATGACAGGCATTTAGATTTTAGATGCCTGTCATTTAACCCTAGGCGGGATAGAGGATTCGGGAAGCTGGTGGATGGGATTGCGGCCGCAGGCTTCCTAAACGTATCTCCTTTATACTAGAGGTCTGTGATCCATAGGAAGTTCAGAACATGTGACCCAAATGGAATCGGGTTTGAAATAATGAGCAATCTAGGAATCCCACCTTGGAAACAGATGATCACCGTAACTCTCTATTCCCTGTATGTGAAGAACGCCAGCAAGCAGGATAGCTCCTCCAACGACCACAAAGTAATCTATCTTTATGTACTGAAATAGTCGCAGTCCTGACAGTACCCCCCCTTTTTGGGTGGTCTCCGAACACCCACCAGGTTTTAAAGGGAATTTAGAATGAAAATTACGTATCAACTTAGGAGCATGGACATCAGAGTCTTTAATCCAAGATCTCTCCTCCGGGCCATAACCCTTCCAGTCTACAAGGTATTGTAATTGATTTTGATGCTTATGTGAATCCAGAAACTTATCAATCTCAAACTCCACACCTCGAGCAGTTGTTATGGGAGGTACTTTAGGCCAGCTGTCATGAAATTGATTAAGAATCAAAGCTCTAAGCAAGGAGACATGAAAGAAGTTAGGTACATGCATAGTTGGAGGTAACTGTAACTTACATGCCACTGGGTTGATAAATTTTAGAATACGAAAAGGACCAATAAACCGGGGAGCAAACTTCATAGTAGGTACTTAAAGTCGAAGATTTCTAGTAGACAACCAGACACGATCCCCAACAGAGTATGTATTTAGGAACAGCCAAACATTTTCTATCAGCAAAAATCTTATAATTATGAGAGGCTTTCCTAAGACACTTATATACCTGTCTCCAAATTCCAGAAAAATATTGGAGGGTAGCTTTGGCTGCTGGAATGTCCACTGTAGGAATTGATTGAAGCTCAGGAACTTGAAGATGCCGACCAGAATTGGCGAAAAAAGGACTTACACCTGTAGCAGACGAATAATGAAAGTTATGAGCAAACTTAGCACAAGGCAAGAAATCCACCCAATCATCTTGAGAAGAAGAAGGTCTCCAACTCCTGGTTCACTCTTTCGGTTTGTCCATTTGACTGAGGGTGATATGCAGAAGAAAACTGAAATTTAATTTGCAATGATGAACATAAAGCCCTCCAAAACCGAGCAACAAACTGGACACCCTGATCAGACACCATCTCAGAAGGAAGTCCATGAAGACGAAATATCTCTTTGGTAAATAATTGTGCTAATTTTGGGGGCTGATGGAATTCGAGCCAAAGGACAAAAAAGCCATATTGATAAAACGATCCACCACTACCCAAATAACTGTACACCCCCTAGACTCAGGAAGATCTGTAATAAAATCCATGGAAAGATGGGTCCATGGTTGGGTGTGAATGGGTAGTGGATGGAGAGGACCAACTGGAGACTGCCAGGAGGACTTATGTTGTACACACTTAGAACAAGAACGTATAAACTCTTGGACATCTTTTTTCATGGAAGACCACCAATAGGAATGTTGCAAAAATGAGTACATTTTACAAACCCCTGGATGTCCAGAGAAACAAGAATTATGAGCCCAGTAAAGAAGTTTACCTCGTAACTCTGGTGCCACAAATATCTTCCCAGGAAAAGGATCAGTAGAGATGATCCTCATTTTGTTCTTTCTCTTCCAACATTGAGCGTGAAAGTGCATCTGCCTTTATATAAAATGAACCTGGACGATACCTGAGGACAAAATCAAAACGAGAAAAAAAGAGTGCCCAACGAGCTTGTCATGGGTTCAGACAATGGGCAGTTTTCAAATACAACTAATTTTTATGGTCTGTAAAAATAGTAACAGGGTGCTTTGTACCATCTAATAAATATCTCCATTCCTCCAAAGCTAACTTAATATCTTGGTCCCCGATGGAGTAATTACTCTCAGAACTAGAAAACTTTTGTGAAAAGAATCCACAAGATACTGTTCTCCCATCTGCAGCCCCTTGAGACAAAACAGCCCCAACTCCATAAGTGGAGGCATCCACTTCTAGCATAAATGGCTTCTCAACATCAGGTTGAACTAGAATGGGGGCCGCAGAAAATGCATCTTTGAGAGTCTGAAAGACATCCAATGCCTCTGGGGACCACACTTTGGGATTAGCCCCTTTTTTTGTCATAGCAGTAATTGAGCTACAATCGTTGAAAACGCTTTGATAAACTTTCTGTAATAATTGGCAAAGCCTAAAAATCTCTGAATAGACTTTAATGAAGTGGGCAAACTGCAATCTTGAATAGCCTTTAACTTCTCAGGGTCCATCTGAAGTTCAGAACTGGAAATGATATACCCCAAAAAGGGTATCACTGGGACTTCAAAAACACACTTGGAGATCTTGCCATAAATCTTATTAGCTTGAAGATGACTTAATACCTCTTTAACATGGGTACGATGATCAGAAAGATTCCTGGAAAAAATCAAGATATCATCAAGATAAACAATAACAAACCGATAAATTTATCTCGGAAAATTTCATTCACAAACTCCTGGAACACCGCAGGAGTATTACATAAACCAAAAGGCATGACAAGGTTCGCATAATGGCCATCTCGTGTATTAAACGCAGTTTTCCAATCATCCTCCTCTTTAACTCTGATCAAGTTGTAAGCTCACTTTAGATCAAGTTTAGTAAACAGTCAAGACCCCTTAATTCTGTCAAACAATTATGTAATGAGAGGCAAAGGATATTTATTTTTTACCGTGATCTCATTTAGACCTCTAAAGTTGATACATGGACTAAGACCACCATCTTTTTTCTTTATGAAAAAGAAGCCCACTCCAGCGGGAGATGAAAAAGGCCTGATAAACGCCTTTTGAAGGTTATCTTGCACATATTCCGACATGGCTTGAGTCTCAGGAACAGAGAGAGGGCATACTCGACCTTTGGGTGGCATTTTACCAGGAATAAGTTCAATAGAACAATCCCAGGGATGATGTGGTGGAAGTTTGTCTGCCGCCTGCTCAGAAAAGACATTAGCCAATTCATGATAAGGCTGTGAGAGAGAAGGTGGAACATCTACTTTCAATTCAGCCAATCGTACCACAGGAATCAAACAATTTAATTTGCATTTAAGACTTCAAGAAACAATTTGAGAACAAGTCCAATCAATATGAGGGTTATGAAGAGTTAACCATGGTAAACCAAGAACTATATCATACATAGAAATAGATAATACCAAAAACTCTAATCTTTCTGCATGCAAAGCTCCTACCCTCAACTTCATAGACTTTGTTTGATGCGTAACATATCCATTAGAAATTCTAGTCCCATTAACTGCAGAAAGGGAAAAAGAATGGGTTAATTTGACAACAAGAACTTTTTATTTCTGAACCAAAGACAATGAAATAAAATTGCGAGCTGCTCCAGAATCTAGCAATGCAGAAATCTCTTGACACAAAGAACCAAAATCAGGAATGCTCACAGAAATTAAACAATCCTTTTTGGGGGAAACTTTAGAAAGTACCCCTAGTTTGATTTCCCCTCCATCAACTAGGGATGATTGTTTCCCGGCCTTATTGGACATTTAGCCAAGAAATGTTCTGAGGATGCACAATACAAGCACAAATTAGAATGCCTCCTACATTGTTTCTCAACTTCAGACAATTTAGCTTTACTAATTTGCATAGGCTCATCAGATGTACTATGAAAAGAGCGAGACTGGGGAAGAGAACTTTTAGAACACTCAGAGCGACTCCTCTGAACCACTCGTTCTCGCATACGCAAATCAATTTTAATAGTCAATGAAATTAATTCATCAGAAAGATCCCGAGTCACCAAATCATCTTTAAGTCTCTAAGAGAGACCATTCCAATATGCTGCTCTAAATGCCTCATTATTCCATTTAAGTTCTGTGGCTATAGTTTGAAAATGAACCACATACTGACCAACTGGAGCTGTTCCTTGCTTTACTCGCAAAATATCCACAGATGTGGCCACTGATCTTCCCGGTTTGTCAAATATTCTTTTGAAAGTAGAAACAAAAGCTTGGTAATTAGACATTAAGGCATCATTTCTCTCCCATAAAGGAGGGGCCCACTCAAGAGCAGCACCAGACAATAATGACATAATATAAGCCACTTTAACACGAGAGGTGGTAAAAGTTTTAGGTAACAATTCAAAATGAATCTCACATTGGTTGAGAAATCCTCTATATGTTTTTGGATTACCATCGTAAGAGGTAGGAGTTGGTAAACGTAAATGAGAAGCAAAAATCCCTGATGTACTTGCAACACGAATCTTAAGTTTATCAAGACATGTGGAAAGATCCTGTAGACATTGCAAAACTTGAACTTGAGTGTTTTTACCTGTACTTCCAAATGAGCGGTCAAACCCTGAAACACCTTTACCCCAATAGCCTGTTCCAGAACCAGATTCACTTTTAGGTCTGTGCAAACTGTCATGGCTGCCGACACTTGAGACCCTGGGAGGAGGCAGGCCTACTAGGCACAATAAACTGGGTGGCTTTAGGAATTACCTTTTCATGAAAACTTGATAGCACGGAATAAAAGAAAATAGAATTTATTCACAGGAGAAATATAATAGTAACGTCTCACATAAAGTCTCAACAACACTGAGGTTCACAAAAGCAATAATGAGTATAGGAGAAAACCCCCCCATATAGTCTTTAACACAGAAAGGTTAATATGGTATTGAACCCCGAGTCCAGTATGAAGCTAACACCTCAGGATGGTATAGAGGAGCTTCACCTGGGTGGAACCCTGTAGTGATGGAGATCTGGAGCAGAGTGAGCCCTGTGATGTGGTGAAAGATAGAGCAGGGTTGAGCCCTGTGATGCTGTGAGGTTGAAGCAGGGTTGAGCCCTGTGATGTGGTGAGGTCAGAGCAGGGTTGAGCCCTGTGATGCAGTGAGATCATAGCAGGGTTGAGCCCTGTGAGGCGATGAAGTCGGAGCAGGGTTGAGCCCTGTGATGCAGTGAGGTCAGAGCAGGGTTGAGCCCTGTGATGCGATGAGGTTCTGGAACAGGGTTGAGACCTGCAGTGTAACTAGAATCCGTAGTGGGGTTGAGCACCGCGATGCAATGAAGGTTGAAGCACGGTTGAGCTCTGTGAACTGGTGTGGTTCCGGAACAGGGTTGAGCCCTGCGGTGTGACTAGAATCTGGAACAGGGTTGAGCCCCGTGATGTGGTGATGATATCTGTAATGGTGCACTTGACAACTGTAACAAAGATGGGTTCAATGTCCACAGGTGT
Organism: Taudactylus pleione; assembly: GCA_031769625.1. Classification (NCBI taxonomy): domain Eukaryota; kingdom Metazoa; phylum Chordata; class Amphibia; order Anura; family Myobatrachidae; genus Taudactylus; species Taudactylus pleione. Next base: position 3,060,120 of record JAUIMM010000614.1, read on the forward strand.
GAGAGGCAACAGGCAAAGTAAATAGTGCAGCAAAAGGTGAAACCACAGCAGTGGAGCAAAAAGCAATACTTAGGCAATGGCTATGCTGAGCTCTGTAGTGCGGCGGGTAACTGGCATCAGAAGTTTAGCTGGAACATGAGCGGAGATATAGCAAAGTCCACAGCAACCCACAGGCACAGTAGGGATCTGGCAGGAGTCCAAGAAAGACCTGAAAGTAATGTTGCACAGACACTGAGACACAGTTAGTAACAGGCTTTATACTAGAGGTCTATGATCCATAGGAAGTTTAGAACATGTAGCCCAAATGGAATCAGGTTTGAAATAATGAGCAATGTAGGAATCCCACAACCTGACAACACCTTGGAAACAGATGATCACTTTAACTCTCTAGTCCCTGTATGTGAAGAACGCCAGCAAGCAGGAGAGCTCCCCAACAACCACAAAGGAACTTTGGAAAAAGTAATCTATCTTTATGTACTGAAATAGTCGCAGTCCTGACAGAGTGCCTTTACAGCTGCTGAGTTAAGCAGTGATTCCTGGATACAGGTGGAGAGCATGCACACCATTCAAATATTAAAACTGCTGGGAAGGAAATACCACACAGATAGTAGAGATGATGCAAAATTAAACACGTGGAGGATGCATTTCCTGATTTCGCATTGCATGTGCCACAACTACAAAAAAGTAACGGTAGGCATAAAAAAGATGTTGGTAGGCTTGAGGTGGCATGTGAGAGAAGTTGGTGGGTGTGGAGTGGCATACGAATGAAAAGCTGGTGGGCAGGGAGCAGGTGAGAAGGTGTACACAAGTGAAAGCATGTGATTGCAAAGCTGGTGTGTACAAGGGCATGTATGAAATGCTTGTGGGTATGTGATATAAATTCTGGTAAGCAGGGTTGCATGTGATAAACATGCATGTGGGCAGTGTCTTATACTGTATGTCATAGAAAATTTGTTGGGCATGGGATGATGTATAATGGAAAAGCTGGTGGATAGACAGTGTCATGAGAGGGTAAAGCTGATAGGTAAGGGTAGAATGTGAAGTTACAGCTGGTCAGCCGGGGGTGGTATATAACTAAATAGCTAGTGACCAGGTAAATGCATGTGAGTGAACAGCATGTTGGCAATAAGGGGCATTTAGAAGAAGAGCTGGAGGGTATGGTAAGTCATGTGTGAGAGGCTGGTGTATACAGGGTGGCATTTAACAAGAACTTGTGGGCAATATTTGCATGTAATTGATTTGCTGTTGGGTAGGGAGCAAAAGTTTGGGTACAATGGGTATTATATGTAGTAAATGTTGCTTAGCAGGGAGCATTTGTAAATAGTACATATGAGAAAAAATGGTTGGAATCTGAGAAAAAAGCTTCTTAAAAAGGGTATCATGTGATAGAATAGATATAAATGTACAGAAGTAGAATCCTGGTCTCAAAAACACTGGAGATCTTACTTTTATGAGATTTTTTTTTACTTACAATAGGGCATATGATAAAAAAAATATGGAGGGTAAGATCTGGCATCCGTATTGTGCAGGGGCCTCAGAAAATATATCTGTATTTGCAGGTCTTAATGGCAGGCTCCTTTTAAGATGCAGTGCTCTTGGTATGGATTAGGAGTCACTGGAAGATTATAAATATGGTGCAGAGGTCAAAGGAAGGCTCCCTATTATGAATATTTCACTTGATATCTCTTTTTTTCCCAGGTCACTGAATGGCTGTCTGTATTGTGGATAATTCACAGGAAGTCCCTCTGTATTGTGTATCGGCAATGGAACTCCCTATTTATTAATTAGATGCCACAAGGTAATGGTTTTGGACTCTTTGAGATGGAGCCAATGAGTTTAAAATTGAGGGTTCTCAGATGGAAACTGGTGAGAAACAGGCTGGACAACAAGGCCTCAGGATGCATAGGGTTACTGAGGCTGGTGAGGCACAGATTCAAATTAGACAACAGGATTTTGGTACACATAGAGTCAATCCAATTGGCAAGGGACAGTAGGACTTCGGAACACAAAAGGTTAATGCAAGGTACAAGGCAAAAACAATGTATAAATGGAACATGGAGCTTGAGAGGATAGCTAGCACATTCAAGCAGCATGCAAGCTTTGCCAAATAATCAAGCACAAGAATCTGGGAGGACTTTCCTTAAATAGGGACCAAGGATCTCATGTAATTATCCTACAGTAAGGTTATAAATATGACCAGTAAAGGGTGCGCTTGCATAATTTAATCTTGTGAGGAAAGTGGACCCTTTCCCGTCCTGCCCAGTGTTAATTGCAATGGCCAGTGGAGTGGGATTTCATGCACCCTGGTGCTTGAACCAGTCAGACAAGCAAAGATAGGAGGTAGCCTTCTGGACAGACCCAGCCTCACTCTGTAGCTGTTACTTAATCGTCTTGATAACAAGTGATAAATTCATGCTCCTATACTTGTGCGATTGTTCTGCTTCAAACTATATGGCTTTCTGCAATAGCAAGAAAGGTAGACCTGTTTTTCAGCTGCTCGCAAACTTGACAGTATTCAATATTATCTCTGACCATGGTTATGCTTAATGCTTGAGCTTGCTGGAATGTAGCTTCAGCTCCATTATTGCTTAGCAGTTCTTTCAGTTACACCCAGCACCCTAGCACCATTACTGCTGTCTCATTACTACATGTTCTGTAATTATTTAATTTGTCTGTTGTCCATGTTAATTTGACAGTCAATAGATAAAAGTAGACAGTGAATAGGTGAACATGGTTAAAAGATCAATAGCGCTAAAAGGTCCACAGGTAAATGGTTGACAGCGTATTAGGTTGACAGGGTTAAAAGGTTTATATGCAAATGGTTGACACAAAATGGTTTACACAATTTTTTGTTTGTTATTTTAGCCTAACCCATAAACCTAACTTTAACTCTAAGAGGGGTATTCAATATGAAAGGTTAACTTCCCTGGCGAAGTTAATGTTTCATATCGGAGTTTTTTTCTGCGTAAAGGTATGGTGCGCGCTCCCGCTTATCCCCGTATTCAATATCAAATTAACGAAAACGGGAAACTCCGAAGTTGGATTTGCATAAAGTTACGAATTTTTCCTTAAAATAATTGTAAGACCCCCCTAAAGTTGTAAAAACATGGGAGAACACTAAGGGTACCCCCGTTTTAGCCTTTAATTGAAAGTCGGGGATTTAAATAGTCGCAGCAGGTGTTTTTTTCACGACATTGAAGAAGTTATGCAGAAGAGCACTTAGGTTATTTTTTTTGTTTTTTTAAGTGATCCCATCAAATTTGGGGTACATGAAAATGGGTACTAGCATATTTTGGTGTCCCTAAAGTAATTTTTTTTAAATTCTGCATTTGTGCACCTGCCGCTATAATTCTATTCTAGAAAACACCTGCCGCATACTTGCAGAATAGCCCTGAACCTATTTCCCTATTGCTTAACAATTTTTTCCCATTTATTTTTTTTGCACACCATTTTTTAAATTAATTTTTTGGGGTGTCCCTATTTTTTTTTAAAACTTTTTTTGACACAGTTCTTTTTTAAATGTCAATCTCAGGGGTGCAGGCTATTTTTTTAAGCCTGCACCCCTAAACTCCAATTCTGCACTTTTTTCGACACCTATTCAATGGTGAAAAGTTATCACCATTTTTTATCAAAGACTTTTCAAAACTGCGATAAGTCTTTGAAATTGAATATGGTGTAAAACTAAAACCAGTGATATTAACGCAAAAAACATTAAAAAGTGCGATATTAACGCAAAAAACGATGTTATCGCACCCATATTGAATACCCCTACAAATCTCTAAAACTCTGATCCTAAAATCATAAAAAACATAAACAACAATTGTAAACCTTTTTTTGCATTGACCTTTTTATTATGTTGACATTTTAACCCTGTTGACTAATGCACTGTATAATGTAAGCTCTCACAAGCAGGACCCTCTTCCCTCATGTGCTTTTCCTTCCCTTATCCATACTATCATACTATTACTCATACTCCTAACTCTCCACAAGGGCATCACTTGGTTGCTAATGCCCTACTGTTTATTTGTGTTATGGGCCTGATTTAGTACTGATTGCAAGTGCAACTACCAATGCAGATGGAGCAATTGTTTATCATTGCGTATACGTATAAGCCGCACTGTGCATGCGCTGCGATCGCACTGCAGCTATGCACTGAGGAATCCATCGCAAAGTGAGTGACAGGCTGATATCGTTTGGAGATGCTGCTGATGGTGTGGTCAGAAGAATGCAGGCATATCTTTCCATTTGAACGGCATTTCCTGGGTGTGCATAAATTAGACACTGCAACTGCAAATGCGGCATGAGAGCACACAGTGTGTGCAGACTTACAGTGTCTGTGGCTGGTCAAACATGTTATAAATGCTGCATGACTGGCCAATGTGCATCAATGGTACCGATGTTTACGCAGAATAGCGACATTGGACAGATGTGAGAAAGACATATGTGGGCATCTTTATGATGGCTAATAAGCATTAGCATATTTTTCCAGCTGTGTTCCATGTGAATTTGCAGTTGTGATCGCATTTGCGATCGGTACTGATTCTGTCCCTATGATCACTAATGCAGAAATGTTTATAAACCGTTTCCTTGTCCTGCATTGTTTTGTACTATAAGTTACTGTTTTCTAGTTCACTCATTTTTTTATTTACTTTACGGACCTCTTGTGGCATCATATAAATACAGGATAATAATAATTATCCACTACTTTGGGCAGTTAAATAATCCAAGATTAATCTAGGTTGAATCAATTACATTTTATAACCTTGAAGTTATTTTAAAACATTCCTAAATGTATCATCATAAATTTCTATAATGTTATCCAACAAATCAGCTAACTATACTATTGCATCAAAAAATTTTAAGTATCCAATTTGTCCATGAGTAACAACATTTTCAAAACCCATTTTTATATTAATTGAGTGTTCTACTTTAAAAATATGCTTATGTTTGGCATCTATATTTTTATTATCTTTTCTTTCTTTGTTTTATACTTTGAGTGAAAATGTTCATCAGATGTTTATATCCCATGATAATTGTACTAGGAATTAATTCACCAATGTAACATATACCTTCAGAATTTGGAGGAAGCCATGTCAGGATGCAGCCTGGGAACAGCTGCTACTAACCTTTGCGCCAGTGTCCTTAGGCTTAGGTGTTCAGTCGCTGGGAGTGGAGGTAAGTGGTGAGTGATTATTCTCCCAGGGGTCTGCTAGGGCTTCTGTGTGTGTGTCCTGGTTCCTGGAGTGACAGGCATGGGCGCAGCCATGACTAGTCTCTCCCAATGGTAGTCCTGTGGTCACTCAGCTGATCCTCTTATCCAATGACCAGCTACCCAAGGGTATTTAGTCTGACTCCATGAACAGGGAATTGCTGTTCCACTGACTGTGATACTCACCAGTGTTTCTCTGTGTTAATTCCTCAATGTGTTGCTTCAACCTTCTCGCTGTTCTCCAGTGTTACTTGTGTTTGCTCCCATGCTAATTCTTAGCATGTTACTTTAGCTTTCTCATAGAACTAGAGTGTTTCATGTAACAGCTCCTGTATTGTTATTATTGTGCTGTTCGGTTCCCCAGCGGCCTCCCTTTTTTATTGTGGTTCAACTTTCATGTTAATTACTAATTATATCTCAGCAGGATCTCTAACAATTCCCAGTACATGCCTGTGTTCACATTTCTCTGTGTTTCTCTGTGCAAGTCAGCACCTGAATCTCTAGAAATTCCTGGTACATGCTGATCTCCTGTGTTCAAGTATTCAGTTCATACGCTGACCTCCTGTATTCAAGTCTTCAGGTGATACATTGATCTCCTGTGTTCAAGTATTCATTTTATACGCTGACCTCCTGTGTTCAAGTATTCATTTCATATGCTGATCTCCTGTGTTCAAGTATTCAGTTCTTACACTGGTCTTTAGTGTTATACCTTTTAGTTTCTGTCCTGGTTTCCTGTTAATGAACTCTTGTAAATATAGTTACCGGTCTTCCTCCCACTCCCAGGTGCCTGTCCAGAGGGCCGCCACCTGCTCACTTGGTGCAGTGAAACCCATATCCCAATTGGAGGGGTCACTGTTGAAGACCACCAAGTGAGTTAGCCACTGCGCCTCTGGGCAGGTCTAGCCAAACCTGGGTTTGGTCACAATAGAGAGACCTAGTCACTCACCTTGTTGTTCCCTAACTCCCTTGCTTTTGTTCTCACTGGAGGAACTTCCCATACAGATTGTAACAAGCCATTTATATGCTAATCTTCCACATATAAAATACACATTTTCTGGAAGTGTATATAGGATATTGGCCAAAAGTACCACTCCAGGTAATGTAGGTGAGTATGTATGAGTGTGTATATATGTATTAAAACTTTACTATCATAGTGTGTGTGTATTGTGTTTATTTAAACATTTCTTTACAGGTGAACTACAGGTACCAGCGGGCTCTTAATGCCCCACATGCTGATACTTGTGGTACTCCAAGTACCAGCATGCGGGGGAGGCTTGTTGGGACCTGCAATTCTACTGTAAAGACAATGTTTATACTGTTATTTTTTTACACTACACCTACACTATCAACCCACCACCCACCGCCCAGGGGTGGTGCTGATAGCCCCAGGCTATCAGTCTAGGCCTCTAGGCCAGGGGTGCCCTGGAGAGGGGGACCCCTTTATTGGGGGGTCTCCACCTCCCCAGGGATCCCTGGCCTTGGCTGACTAGTGGTCAGGGCTGATGCTTTGGCTGGGGGGCCCAGTGAAAGGGCTCCCCAGGCTGTGGTATCAACCCCCCACTAGAAAGGGTCCGGTGCTGGTACTGGAGATTACAGGGGAACCCTATGCATTTTTTCCTCTGTAATTCCAGAACCAGGACAGGATCAGAGCCCAGTGCTGGTTGTGCTAAGTACAGGGGGAACCCTACACAATTTTTTCCCTGTACTTACACAACCAGGACTGGCATTGAAAAGTCCAGGGCTGGTTTTGTTTTAGGGGGGACCTCACATAATTTTTTTATTTTATTTAACTCTTTCTAAGCTTTTTACAGTAAGATACATGCATACATCTCACTGATGTATGCATGTATCTGTGTGAAAATTAACTGCTCATGCTGAAAGTGAAAACATGAAGCAGTTCTATTCAGTCAGGGCTTTGAAGTTCATTTTGAAGTGGGATTTGCATTTTGATTTGTACATTAACATGCAAAATTAAATATCAAATCACTATTCAAAACAAACCAAATCAAATTTGATTTAGAAAATGCTTCTAAAATCGAATTTTAGTAAATGTGGGATTTGAAGAGGGATTTGTACTTTTGATTTGCTTTGATTTGAGGTGAGCTAAATTGAACATCAAAATGAAAGTAAAAACAAACTTTGATAAATATACCCCCTAGTCACTCACCTTGTTGTTCCTTAACCTCCTGGCTTTTGTCCTCACCTGAGGAACTTCCCATATGGATCATGACAGTTTGAACAGCCAACAACATGCAAGCCACTGGGTTCCAAGGTGAAGCAATTTTTCAAAATCTACTTTTTCATGTGAATACTCAGGAAACAACTCAGCAACTCATGAGACAGCAGCTGCAAGAACTTTCTAGTCAAATGAAGGTTATTCATTCTGTTCTTGCTGCTTTGACCCCCAGTCACATCACAAGTCCCGCCAGTGAATTCTCCTGTGTCCTCTTCTCCAGAATTTTGTTCTCAAGTGCCAACTACTCCTGCGGAAGAAAGTTTTTCTGTGTATACTAGTCAACCTCTCAAGTGTCCTCTGGTCTCCCAATTATCTGACATTTGTTACCTTGAACATTTTAAGAGTTTCTACTGGCTTCTAGAACAACTACAAATTCTCCTCCCCAAACTTTTCAAGTTATTCCCAAGCTTTCTAGTGTTACTCCTGACTTGAGTAACATCTCTTCTCAGCAAACTATAGTAAGGTATCAAGGTTTCCTGCTTACTGAGGTTGAACTTCAGCTTTGCCGGGAACTAAATCTGTGTTTATATTGTGGTTATGACAATGACTTTCTTAAATACTGTACTCTGCACCCACTGAGAAGTGGCATGTGTGAGACACCCAACATCTGTACTTTTGGTTCTTCCCATCAGTCTTCAGTGGTTCCCTTTTCTTCAGTTACAGATAAGGAGGTGATGTCCACTAAGCAAAAGAAAGTTCAAGTTTTCGATTGGGGACCTGTTGCAAGATGCTTCTACCCTTGTCTAGGAAATTTTGGGAGACTATTTAACCTCCTAAAGTCAAGGACACTTCTCATTCCATTTCTGCTGGTCACAGCACAGATTCCATTTCTACCGGTCACAGCCTGGATGCCATATCTATCTGTCCCAGCCCAGATTCTGTTTCTACCGGCCATAGCCTGAATATTTCCTGTTCTATGGGATAACTCCAGCTTGTCATCCCTGAAGAACAATCTGAACTTCCAGACTTAAGCTCTTTTGTTTCAAGTCTCATACCCCAGGAGGGGGTCTCAACTTTCTCACCCCAGGAGGGTATTTCTAGTTTTTCACCCCCAGGAGGGGGTCTCAAGTTTCTAGCCCCAAAAGGAGGTTTCAAGTTTCTCACCCCAGGAGGGAGTCTCAAATTCCTCACCCCAGGAGGGGGTCTCAAATTTTCACCCCAGGAGGGGGTTTTCATTTTGAGTTTCACACCCCAAGAGGGGGTCTCCGTTTCGAGTTTTACACCCCAAGAGAGGGTCTCCATTTCGAGGTTTATGCCCCAGGAGAGGGTTTTCATTTCGATTTTCAAACCCCAAGAGGGGGGTCTCCATTTTGAGTTTCAAACCCCAGTATGGGGTTTCAAGTTTCACACCCCAAGAGGAGTTATCTGAAGTTGTACCCCAGGTGGGGTTTCAAGTGTTATACCCCAGGAGGGTTTTCAAGTTCTGTACCCCAGTAGGGGCTCTCAAGTTTCTCACCCCTTGAAGGGTTTTCTGATGTTGTACCTCAGGAGGAATTTCCAAGTATTTTACCCCAGGAAGGGTCTTCAGGTGTTATGCCCCAGGAGGGGTTTTCAAGTGTCATACCCCAGGAGGGGTTAAAAGTTTCACACCCCAAAAGGGAGGTCTCAGTTTCAAGTTTCATTCCTCAGGAGGGTTTCAAGTGTCATTGCCCAGGAGGTGATTTCAAGTGTTGTACTGTGTCTTCAAGAGGAAGATTCTAGTGATCTGTCCATTCCACTTGGGAACTCTTTTCTACTCTCGAATGTGCTTCACAAGCTCTTGACATCAAGCAGACTCCCCAGGGAGTTGATAATTACATTGAAGGTCTGACATTTGTGATCTTTGGTTTCTCGGGACTCATGGGAAAAAAATAACTCAAGTCATTAATATAGTGCACTGGGGGCAAAGTTACTGAAAATATTAGAAAAGAAACCAACTCTCTCATTATTGGTGGTGACAGTGATAAATCCAAGCAGAAGAAGGCAGAGAGCCTTGGGATCAAGAATATTTATATGAGAGGTATGTTAGAATTAATGTACTCCTCGCCCAGCAACGAATCGTCTTCCTTGAGAATGACGAGTTGTATAACACTAATTCAACTTTACCCGGCCAATCAAGGGCCTCTTCGAGTATATCTGACTCCAGTTCCTCTGGTTTTCTGTCAATCCCATCTGTTGATTCAAGAAAGGAACATCAATTAGTTTCAGTTATGTCTTTTGTTCTCTAGTCTGTGGAATCTCAAGGTAGTTCCAATTTTACTCCTGATGATGATTCTTGGAACTCAGCTGATGCTTAAATGTTTACTTTATTTGAGGAGAAATGACATAGTATGTCATAGTTTGGGCAGGTGGAAGCCCTTATGAGAACTGTTCTAACATGTGATATCACTACTACAAACATCGTTAAATTTCTTCTTTCAAGTTTCAGAGGTGAGGCCTGGAAATGGGCTAATGCACTTATAGAGTCCAAGGATCCAATCCTTCAAGATATGGATGCTTTCAATACAGCTGTATTTGAAAGATTTGCTGTTATGAGTCTGCCTACTAACACTTTAGTTGGTAAAGTTTCCCACTCTGAGCTTTCGAATAAGCCTTCTATTGTTTCTCCAAAAAGTCTACTAGTGTTCGGTCTTCCATTTCTTTGCAATCAATGCAAAATCAAGTTTCCAAGAACCAGCAAGCTATGACCTTATTAGACCCCAAGATAAACAGTACTTCTGAGTCTACACCTCCGGAAATAAAACTTAGATATGTTTCTATACTTCCTTCTGATAACAGTACCATGCAGGATCAATTTGTCTCGAGGGAAAAAAGAATTGAAGAACTATTAAAGACCAACACCTGATATCATCAGAATTGGTTATGCTTCCCTCTGCCCATCTCCATAATCCTCTGGGTTTTCAAGTTATTTTAATTCTTCTGTTCTTCCTTTGGATACAAACTCATAGGGTGGGATGTAATAGAGATCGAGTCTGCCGCAGGTGCGGGATGCAGACTGATCTCAATCATTTTTTTAAAGTTCCAGTTATTTACAAGGCAAAGCCGAACTGGTTTTGCCTTGTAAATGACTGCAACTTTAAAAAAACGACCGAGATCAGTCTGCATCCCGCACCTCCGGCAGACTCGATCTCTATTACATCCTGCCCTGAGTCTGAATTTGATCCTGTACATGACAGTACTCCTTTTTCTGAAGACCATTTGATATTTGACCCTATTCTTCCTAGTCAAGTGTTCCCTCAAAGAATTACCCTTGAGAGCTACAAGTATCCAGAAGAAAGATCCATCTTGCCATACAAGATATCAACTACAGATTGGTAAACCTACAGTTCCATGTACAAAGTCTTTATGTACTTCATTTCAAGAAGAAAATCCTCATACTGGTATTACATTGGATTTCCTAGGTGAGGAAAGTTCTATTTGTAGTGAGGGTGAGTGGTCCACTAGCTCTGAGGACAAAAGTAATTTTCTTGGATATGAAAGTTGGGAGGATATCTGAAAGGCTTAAATAAAGATTTATGAAGTTTTTGTTCAAGTTTTTCTGGTGTCTCAAGTTTCAAGTTTTTTAAAGATTTTCTAGTGCATTTCTTGGTGTCCAGAGTCCACCCTGAAAGGGGGGGTACTGTCAGGGTGCGGCCTAAGAACATCATCTACTCACCTCCTTGCCAGTGTCCTTGGACTTAGGTGTTCAATCACTGGGAGTAGAAGTGAATGGTGACTGAGTATTCTCCCCGGGGTCTGCTAGGGCTTCCGTGCATGTGTCCTGGTTCCCAGGGTGCCAGGCATGGGTGCAGCCATGTTGGTCTATATTACCTGACTAGTCTCTCCCAATGGTAGTCCTGTGGTCACTCAGCTGATCTTCTGATCCAATGACCAACTACCCAGGGGTATTTAGTCTGACTCCAGGAAAAGGGAATTGCTGTTCAACTTTGCTGTTCCAGTAACTGTGATACTCACCATTGTTTCTCTGTGTTAATTCCTCAGTGTGTTACTTCAGCTTTCTCGCTGTTCTCCAGTGTTACTTGTATTAGCTCCCATTCTAATTCTCAGCATGTTACTATAGCTCTCTCATAGAACTCCAGTGTTTCCTGTAACAGCTCCTGTATTGTTATTATTGTGCTGTTTGGTTCCCCAGCTGCCTCCCTGTGTTAAAGTGGTGTCAGCTTTGACGATATTAAAATGAACCTCTATATACCCCTGCCTGTACCTTCTAAAATCCTTCCTATAAACCTCTAAGGATGACACTAATTTGCGTGCACAGTCATACAATAAATAGACACTCCAGATTCAGAACATGTGGTTCTGAAGCACAAAGTATTATTCAAGTAAAAGTACAGTCAGTTACACGCTATGATCTGTGTACAATTTAGCGCAAAGGAATTATACAGACCCAAGTACAGTATACATATGCAGCACCTCTGGACCAGATCCCGGCCTTCAGAAAGAAAACCTCCGTCAATCAGCATTCAGCAAGAAGACTAAAGACCCAGTGTTTGAGCACACAAGGTAACACCCCCCCAGAATAGACAGAACAATAGAGAAGTTTCTTGCTTATGTCATTGGTTCCCAGGGGAGAAGCATATGTTACAGTGCATTTAACAGGTTGGTTCAAATACTCGCTCAGCCTCTAACAACTGAGGGTCTTTTCCCTCCCTCCTCCCCATGCTGCATCCTAACAGTTGTTCCTAAAATATACATTTTGTTGCTTGTAGTCTCTGCGGTCCATACGTTGGGAATGCATGATGCGATCTCCACACCGATAGTACCGGAATTCTGTTGAAAGAGTACGCATCAGTTTGAAACCAAACACGGCTGTCTTAACATGTATAGAACCTTAGTTATCAAATATCTTTATTTCTCAGCATTTAAACTAACTGAACCAACTTAAATCATATACTTTAAAGCTTATTAAACCTTATGTGTGAATATGTAATGTGTGAGTATTCGGGGTTTGATATAAAGACGTATTAATGTGTGTATGAGGAAGGGTGCACTTAACTCTCACTAAGTGAACATCTTAGCAGTGTGACATGCTGAGCCAGATGGTTCCACATGCCCACTCTGTCAGCAGTCCCCCCCACCTGTCCCAGGCTTCAAAAGAAAAACTCTTTATTCTCCCAGTCTCTTGTGTGAAATGCAAATAGCCCAGCTACAAGAGACAGACCTAAGATGACACTCTAGTCTTTGAAATCATGTCCTTGCAGGAAGCCTGCTAATGTAGGTGTGTATTCGAGCCAGACCACCTGTAGTGAGGGCAGATACTGTCCAGGAAGCTTATCTACACAAGCTAGTTGTCACGTAGCCATTTCTGAAATATATCCTTTATAATACGTAAAGTCATGAAATAGGCTTCTGGTGAATCGCCGTAACTTATGGCAATGGCACAGATGCATTTGCATGATGCTAATAGTATTATCGCCACATGTACTAAAGTGTGAGTTTATCTAAAATGGCGCTTAAGCAGCCATCTCGCAAAATGGCGTCTTGCGGCCAGTCGCAAGATGGTGTCACCTGCGATTCAATTTTAAACTGATCTTGTCTCAGCCAATAATCCAGTTTCGACAGTCCACCCTTTGATAGCGAACAACATGCTATCACAATCTGATCTTAAAATTTAATTTAGGCTTACATTTATATATTATTTATTGTTATTATGGGATGGCACAAGGTGGTTCTTAATCCATCAATAATGTGTCTCTGGTTGGGGACATAAAATTACTATTATACGCACATCGCGGATCTCGGAAGATCATGTGAAAGGTGTGGGGTTGCACCAGTCTTATAAAAGCAGTCTTGAAGGGGAATTGAGACTTTACATTATCTGAGATGTTTTAAAAATAACATTTCAATAATACATTTTTATGCATGGCTAAATATAGTACATTAAATAATGGTATTTCCTAGCTCAGGGTTGTAATGCAGTTCTGTATTTACCTCGGTATTCATACTGGCCACTATCATAATTTCATTCTTTCGTTCTACTCTATTTTTACATTTTCCACACTTCAACACAATATGAACACACCGGACGCATATAGCAATTATTATGAAGACAATCAGTATAAGGATTAAGAATTTGCCTATGCTGGTGATCACTTCCTGGACCCATTCCCCTAGACCTGGGAACCATTTCACTGGGTTCAGCCATGAAACCCATCCTTCTATCTTCTCCCCTACTTCAGCCACTGAAGCATTATGGTTCTTGCGAAATTCCCACTTTAGCTGCAGAATTTCATCCATCTTCCGGTCTATCACCTCCTTAGGGTCGCTGGTATCATTGGTGACATAGGTGCAACATTTTACTCCAAATTGGGTGGCTAACATTATGCAATACCCTCAAGTAACAGCAGTTATATCATTCAACACTAGCCTGTGTTGCACCAGTTCTTTCTTGTATGCTTGCAATTCTCTCCCTGTATACCTGAATGTGTCATCGTACATCTCGGTGATATTATCTATCAATTTAGCAAGTTCCTGAATATATCTAAATTTTAATGTACCCCGAGCAATTCTGGTGGGATCCAGTGCGACTAAAACTTGAAAGCCAGTTGTCTTACTAATTAACTGAGTGGCATTATGCACGTCACCAGGTATCATATTTCTCTTGCCTCTGTGTTCATATTGCGTGTGAAGATATGGTGATGGTGTGTTTTTATGTATACCAAGCATTTCAACATGTGTGAGGGTCATAACTTCTGGAAGAACTCTTCCCAAATAATATAACAATTACAATACTAAAATTGGTCAGACACTCCCCTGATTGGCATTGCACTCCTCATGACTCCACTCCATCAGCACTGCCATCAGCTTCCATTTCCTCAATCGGTCCTCCATCACAGACACTGAGTATCCCCAAACAGATCATCATGACAAAAACTCTGGAAAAAAGAACTAGGATGACCACAGCAGACCACTCCATTGCTGGAAGCACTGATCTACACATTTATTTAGCTCATATATCTCACCATCACCTTTTTAATCCTTCCAGCACAAGCTCGCAATCGACAGGTCCACATTATTGGCCTTGTCTCCACCGGTTGGTTAACCTCCCTATAGTCAGTGGAATGGACCCACGTATCTTCCTCGGCCACCCTTTGAGGATGTTGTATCGTCAGATACGGGCCTTTCCACCGATCAGTCAAACAATCTGAGCTAAAAAAAAAATTTGGATCATAACAAATTCTCCAGGTTTGACATCATGACAGCTTGCATTAAATATGTTGGTTAATAACACTTTCAATTTCTGTTATTCGCACTCATCTTTGTCAGACCCTGCACAGTAACCTCATTATCATATTTTCACAAGAGGCTACCTGTTTGAACAGTATCTCAAAGGGGGGCAAATAAAGGAAAAGACAGTCTGGGATAATCATAGTGTTGTTACCCATCACCTTACACATGTACTTGGAAACATCACCTGTAAAATAAGTCCCCCTATAATTTTTTTTATAATTCTAGGGATATAGTATCTGCATACAGGTTCCTGCAATTAAATCTTGTAATTAATAGCTACTGCTCTAAATAATGTCTGGGCCACTGGATTGGATAGTATTCCGAGTAGTCGACCTCAGCCTGGCATGGCTGCCGTTTATCCTTAGCAACCTTGTGTCCTATGAGTGGGAGATAAAGCACAACAGTTTAATATCATTTAAACATGACCTAAAATACAACAATAAATCGTCCACATTTTACATTAGAACAGATACATTGGCAGGTTGAAAAGATTGTAAACAGTCATATAAGGCCTGGGAGAAGATACTGGGGTTACCTATGAACCCATGGGAAACTCGTGTTCCTGTGTGGTGATCTTCACTTTGCAGTTCTTACTTACGTGTCCCACTTGGTGACAGTTAAAACATAATTTTGAACGGGGTGGATGAAAAGATTGTTGTGGGATTTGAGCAAGAGGGAAAGGTGGTGTGTATGGGTAAGGAAAGGGAGGGTAAGGATATTGTGGGGGATATGAGTATGGGACCTGTGGTTGTGTATGATATGTGGGGTAAGGATGTGTTTGCTGTGGTCTGGGATTGGTGAGGACATGTAATTGTTCAGGTACAGGTGTGTGTGTGTGGGTGCAGGTGTGTCGGTTGGCTGTGATGGTATTGTCATTCCTTCCAGAGCTTGGATACTGCCAGCCATTAGCTTTTTGCTCTGAGTCTTTCTCTTCTTCATGACATTTTTATCATGTTCTATGGCAGACTCTATGAGGTTATCTATTGTAAGTTACCTCCAGCCAGGCTGTAAGGTCTGAGCCCGAGTCTTTAAGTCGTCTCTTAGACCGTCCATGAGTACCATGACTATCATTCCCCTGTGGTGAGTGCTATCTTTAATATCTTCTATCCCAGTGTACTGGGTGATAGCCTGCAGAGCCCGGTCGCAATAGTCTTCTGCAGTTTCACTCTCCTTTTGCTTGATTGTGAAAATTTTGTTCCAGTTAACTACTACTGGAAAATATATACCCAATTGAGTTACAATGCGGGAACCTTGGTTTACTTGGTCTGTTAAGGGAACGTCACCATCCAATACACAATCCGTGATAAATTTTGTCACGTCGGTATTGCGTGGTAGACAGGCCCTTAACACCACACGCCAATCTTTATTAGTTGGCTCATGTGAACTACCCAAATTTCTCAAAAATCTTTGACATTTGGCTAGTTCCTTTTTGGGATCGGGGAAATCATTTATGATGGAATTTAGGGCCTGATTCAGAGCTGGACGCTATTTGCGCTCGCTCGTTCAGAAAAAAGGGGTGGCTATTCAAATTAACTGTTCGCTCTTTGCGGTCTGTTCACGCCTCTAGGTCTGAATGAGCGAACCAAACATGCGGTCGTTTTTTGGAAAACTACGTCCCCTGGCCGCTCGCATCCTACGTCATGTTCGCTATTTATTAGATCGAGTACATCGACCAGCGTATGAACTGCTCGCTATTCTTGTGATTGGTTTTTCCAACCACAATCATGCGAGCAGTTCTGACTATAAAATAACCCAGTGACGTGGTCAATGACGCTGCTGTATTAATTATGCACACCCATAAAACGCCCATTTTGACCTTTAAGCACGCCTGCGTTCGGATCTCCTCTCCCCGTTTTCAAGCACCTTCCCGTTACCACCCACATACGCCTCCTCATGTCACTCAAAATAGCAGGCATTCGCTATTTAGCAAACAAACAATTTTCGGCCGCACTGACTGGTTCGCGCATGCGTATTACGATCCATACGCATGCGCAGGTGTGCAAACATCGCTTGGAATGAACGAGCGGCTGCTTACGAGCGGCTCTGAATCAGGCCCTTAGTTCCGCTCTTGTCCAAGGACAATGCATTACCACTTCCCTCATGGGCACTACACCGTTCGCATCTGCATTTCCGTTCGGAACAGTTATCGTCCGAATGGGATGCAGACCGGTAGCGTTGCTACCTCTGACCTGGTTACCTAGCTGGGGGTTTAATCTGCTGCTGCTACGTATGGTATTAACAACTTCCTCTACGGGTGCAGAGTGTGTTAACACTTCCCTTGCTGTTACCGATGGAGATGGTGGCACCACCCGTGATTGTGGTGATGCAGCATCTATCATTTGCACAGCATGGGAAATGGCAGACATTACAATAGGCTCATCATCCACATCATAAACATTTTCTTTATGGTTGCTTAAGAGAGGGTACAAATTGCTTGTTACATTTTTTGGGTATTTTTGGTAACTGTACTTGCACCTCCATTCACATAAGGTGGGGGAGGTGAGCATGAACTGCTGGCAATACTCTCCACTACGCTACCTTGTTGCACATGCATGCCATTTTGTGGCTCGCCCGTATTGCAATTTAGCGTCGCGGATGTATTTTCTGGCAATGCACTCACGATGCTAGTTTGCGTCGCTTGCACATTTTTAAGCCACGCATCCCCTTCATGCTGCCACAATTTTAAACATTCAAAATATTTGACCTTTTTCTCTCGGGAGTGCATCAGACTGATGTGATCCCAGACATTATTTAATACATCCTTATCAAAACTACCAATTCTGGGAAACGGTCTAACACTCTTCATCGTCATTTTAAACCATACATCACAATACCTTATTGCAAGTACCGTACTTAGTATGTATAATACGACGGGCCGATCCAATCGGAGCTTTCATTAGCAGAACATCATTGTCTAACATCTCTACTGTTTGCATGGCTCCCATTCTGAGACAAAATCCTATGCTTTTCAATAAAGATTTAAACTGGTGAAAGACAATCAAGATACTTTCACTTGCCTGTGGACGATTTAAGTCGGCGGCGCCCACACACCTGGATAAGATTTGAAAAAGGCAACTTCCACACCCGGATAAGATTTAGTAAGGCAACTTCCACACCTATGGGAGTTTATATGTCGGCCGCTCCAACGCACTTCTCTACAACAAAGACAACATGTACACCTGCTACTGTGTATAGAACGGTAAAGCTACTTACCGAGTGGCTAGACTAACCCTTGCACCTAGCCCTTAAGGATCATATGATACCCTTAACTGTCCAACAAATACTCACTGTTACACACTTTTTCCTGTGCAGAAAAATACACGTTAACCCAGATATTGATAGCAATTGAAAAAGGTAAACCTCGACGGCTTTGTTTAAACACGTGGCAGTAGAACCGGAAGTACGTATACACTATTGTGCGACCAGCTGCATACACAATAATGCAACTACCACACAACTGTATAATGACTTTTTAACTGCGTACGCAAAAGTGCGTCTTTGCTGTGCGCAAAGCTGCAACTCAGCCGCATATTCAATACTGCGGCACCTCTTTTAAATGTTAGGTTCTATCAACAAAGGAAAACAAACTTTTTCCTTTCTTGTCCCTGGATTCTAGTCAGTTTCCTTTGCTCACACGAAAACAGATAGCGATTTTTCAGCACAAAGCGGTTGCAGGAAAACCCTGCATGTGGCCACTCCACCCTTTGCTGAGATATCGATAGCCGTATGTGCCGTGTGAGTAGGTAAGTGACTTCACTCAAAGAGCCCCCATCTGACGATATTAAAATGAACCTCTATATACCCATGCCTGTACCTTCTAAAATCCTTCCTATAAACCTCTAAGGATGACGCTAATTTGCGTACGCAGTCATACAATAAATAGAGACTCCAGACTCAGAACATGTGGTTTCCGAAGCACAAAGTATTATTCAAGTAAAAGTACGGTCAGTTACACGCTATGATCTGTGTACAATTTAGCGCAAAGGAATTATACAGACCCAAGTACAGTATACATACGCAGCACCTCTGGACCAGATCCCGGCCTTCAGAAAGAAAACCTCCGTCAATCAGCATTCAGCAAGAAGACTAAAGACCCAGTGTTTGAGCACATGTTTATACCCCCCCAGAATAGACAGAATAGAGAAGTTTCTTGCTTATGCCATTGGTTCCCAGGGGAGAAGCATATGTTACAGTGCATTTAACAGGTTGGTTCAAATAGACTCGCCCAGCCTCTAACAACTAAGGGTCTTTTCCCTCCCGCCTCCCCATGCTGCATCCTAACATTTGTTCCTAAAATATACATTTTGTTGCTTGTAGTCTCTGTGGTCCATAAGTTGGGAATGCATGATGCAATCTCCACACCGATAGTACCGGAATTCTGTTGAAAGAGTACGCATCAGTTTGAAACCAAACACGGCTGTCTTAACATGTATAGAACCTTAGTTATCAAATATCTTTATTTCTCAGCATTTAAACTAACTGAACCAACTTAAATCATATACTTTAAAGCTTATTAAACCTTATGTGTGAATATGTAATGTGTGAGTATTCGGGGTTTGATATAAAGACGTATTAATGTGTGTATGAGGAAGGGTGCACTTAACTCTTACTAAGTGAACATCTTAGCAGTGTGACATGCTGAGCCAGATAGTTCCACATGCCCACTCTGTCAGCAGTCCCCCCCACCTGTCCCAGGCTTCAAAAGAAAAACTCTTTATTCTCCCAGTCTCTTGTGTGAAATGCAAATAGCCCAGCTACAAGAGACAGACCTAAGATGACACTCTAGTCTTTGAAATCATGTCCTTGCAGGAAGCCTGCTAATGTAGGTGTGTATTCGAGCCAGACCACCTGTAGTGAGGGCAGATACTGTCCAGGAAGCTTATCTACACAAGCTATTTGTCTTGTAGCCATTTCTGAAATATATCCTTTATAATACGTAAAGTCATGAAATAGGCTTCTGGTGAATCGCCGTAACTTATGATGATGGTCACAGATGCATTCGCATGATGCTAATAGTATTATCGCCACATGTACTAAAGTGTGAGTTTATCTAAAATGGCGCTTAGGCGGCCATTTCACAAAATGGCGTCTTGCGGCCAGTCGTAAGATGGTGTCGCTGCGATTCAATTTTAAACTGATCTTGTCTCAGCCAATAATACAGTTTCGACAGCTTTAATGCTAATTACTAGTTATCTCTTAGCTGGATCTCTAGCAATTCCCAGTACATGCCTGTATCCACATTTCTCTGTGTTTCTCTATGCAAGTCAGCACCTGAATCTCTAGCAATTCCCAGTATACTGATCTCCTGTGATCAAGTATTCAGTTCAAATGTTGACCTCTTATGTACAAGTAATCAGTTCTTATGATGACCTCCCGTTTTCAAATATTCATTTCATATGCTGATCTCCTGTGTTCAAGTATTCAGTTCACATGTTGGTCTCCTGTGTACAAGTATTCAGTTCATATGCTGACCTCCTGTGTTCAAGTGTTCAGTTCATATGTTGATCTCCTGTGTTCAAATATTCATGTCATACGCTGACCTCCTTTGTTCAAGTATTCATTTCATATGCTGATGTCCTGTGTTCAAGTATTCAGTTCTTACACTTGTCTCTAATGTTATACCTTTTTAGTCTCTGTCCTGGTTTCCTGTTAATGAACTCTTGTAAATATAGTTACCGGTCTTCCTCCCACTCCCAGGTATCTGTCCAGAGGGCCACGACCTGCTCACTTGGTGCAGCGAAACCCATATCCCAATTGGAGGGGTCCCTGTTGAAGACCACCAAGTGAGTTAGACACCACACCTCTGGGTAGGTCTAGCCAAACCTGGGTTTGGTCACAATAGAGAGACCTAGTCACTCACCTTGTTGTTCCCTAACTCCCTTGTTTTTGTTCTCACTGGAGGAACTTCCCATACAGATCGTAACAAGCCATTTATATGCTCATCTTCCACATATGAAATACAAATTTTCTGGAAGTGTATATAGGATATTGGCCTAAAGTACAAGAAGAATCAATCGCACAGGTCATATATATATATATATATCGACATCAAGTTATAGAAATATTCCCTGTTGCAATATTTTAAGAATCCATATACAAAGCTAGGGGGTGCTACCACTTCACAAACTTACATTAGGTACAGAAAGAATATTTGTACTATATGGGATATCGGACATCAGGTTATGAGCAGCCTCATATTCTAATTCACAATTATTCTGATTAACAAAATGTATTTTCCATCTATTGTACTTATATATCCAGTGTTACTTTAACTAGCTCATCAATTACATTTAACTTGTTATATTGTATAATGGTTATACATTCCTTAATTTTACTTAAATATATCCATGTTGTATTGTATAATTCCCTCCCGTTTGTTTCATTGTTGGTTTAGCAGTTTTATTATAGTTTGTAATATTTTCATGAATAAAATTATATATCAATAACTTTATATGTGGGGGCATAGTAGTGTTGTATTCTCCCCTAGTCTTATTACCACATTTTATAGAGAATATAGTACCCTGGCTCCTTATTCTGTATTACTTAAAGCATTTTGTTCCAGTATATTCTGGCAACCTTCTTCAATATTGCTTCACAAAATTTGGAATCAGTACATTCTGGGAGCTTACTTCAGTTGTGCTTCCAGCACCCATTTCCATAAAACGTTCTAGAGCCTGCTTTGGTTGTGCTTCCAGCACTCAGCTCCATAATATTTCTATAACCTGCTTTGTTTGTGCTTCCAGCACCTAGTTCCAGTATATTTCTGCAATCTGCTTCAGTTTTGCCCCAGCACCCAGTTTTAGTATATTTCCATACCCTGCTTCAGTTGTGCTTCCAGCATTCAATTCCAGTAAATTCCTGCAGTTTGCCCCAGTTGTACTTCAGCACCCAGTTCCAATATATTACTGCAGCACCCAGTACCAGTATATTACTGCAGCACCCAGTACCAGTATATTACTGCAGCACCCAGTTTCAGTATATTCCCACAGCCTGCTTCAGTTGTGCTTCCAGCACTCAGCTCCATAATATTTCTACAGCCTGCTTCAGTTGTGCTTCCAGCACTCACTTAAAGTATACTTCTGCAGTCTGCTCCAGTTGTACTTCAGCACCCAGTAAATTACTACAGCCTGCTTCAGTTGTGCTTCCAGCACTCAGCTCCATAATATTTCTACAGCCTGCTTCAGTTGTGCTTCCAGCACCCAGTACCAGTATAATCTTCAGTCTGCTCCAGTTGTACTTCAGCACCCAGTATATTACTACAGCCTGCTTCAGTTGTGCTTCTAGCACCCAGTACCAGTATAATCTGCAGTCTGCTCCAGATTTCCCAGCATACTGTTCATGTATGTGCCAGCAAACCTGCAATTTCCTATCCTGGCAGCTATAGGTAAATCCTGCTAACCTGCTAAACCATGGGTTATCCTGTTATCCTGCATCTGGTCTCAGCATCTGTCATTCTGACTTCCTCTGCAGCATCAGTCTCCCATTACCACTACCAGTGGCCTGCATGAAGAGTAGCATGATTAGGCCATCCATTTTCACTCACACTTCAGCACATACAGCTAGCCCAGGGGGTCCTGACCTGGATCAACAACCTCCTAATGACATGACAAAAACATCTGCAGACTTCCTATTGTTTGATTATGAGTATCTTCACTGCAGGGTTCATCTGTCTTTCACATTGACCCTGAATGTTTTACTAATAGGCTGTGTCACAGAGGAGACATAGCAGTAGCAATAGGAAAAACATTGTGCAGGTATTTACAAAACTTACAGCTATATAACCTATCATTCTGTTTAAACATGAACTACAGTATTGTATTTACAATTATGATAATAATAAGTATTTTTTAATAAATATAAGTGTCAGTAAAAACAAACATTTAAATAGCAACAAATAAAATGGTTTATATGCAGACTATGTTGAATTAAATAAACTTTTTTTTAAAGTTCAGTAGGCTTTAAATTGCTAAGAGGATAACACTGCACAAGACCATTTACTTGCAATATACCCTATAAGAAGCAAAAGTAAAATAGAGTCTGGTATCAAGGATTATCCTCCTATGCTGTGGAGTATATCCATATACCACACTGCTCTTATCTCTGCTCCCAAATGGCTTACTAAAACCTGCTTATCGTTAGCTACTGTGAATTGAAAATCTAAAATTAATGAGCTCCATATTTCTGACATGAGTCCCCATGGATTGCTGTCCATCTGGAGCTCACATTGCTTGTCTTCTTTATACTCTCATAAAACTAAAGCATGCTAGAGGATCAGTATGTGTCTTGATATTCTTGCTGTTGGGTCTGTCCTGGATTAAATGAGGATCCTCATGCTTATAAACAGACCAAGTATGACCTACTTTGAAAGTAATTTGTATTCAATACATTTTTAAAGCAAATAGTTGTTTGGTGTTTTGCTGGAAATGTATTGAAATGGGAAAAAAGATGCAGAGTTCTATATTCAAACTCTTTTATTCCTCGTATTAGTTTTAAATTGTTTTCTATGTTGACAGTAAATTATTGTTTTTCAGAAATCTACAGAGCTAATAGGTGAAGAGTCCATGACAGGATCACCTGTCCTGCACTCACCTATTAGCTCTGTGGATTGCAAATCAGGAAGAATTGCATTCCTAGGGGTAAATTTACTAGAAGTGGAGATTTTGTCCATAGCAACTAATCAGATTCTACAGTAGTTATTACGTTCTAGGGGGCCTATTCATTAAACCTAAAAATTCTCTGGAGATAATTAGCTTTAGAACTCTCATGGAGTTCTAGCTAATTATAGGTGGAATTCATCATTCCACCTCTCCATAAGTATCTATTCCGAAAAGCTGTCATTTTTGCGATGACAGCTTTTCGGGAAATAGATACTTTTCCCTGCCTACACTACTTTATCGCATCTGGAAACAGTGCTGCGCATGCGCTGTTACATCTGTAAAACCAGCACATGCGCAGCACTGCCTACAGATGCGTTAAGTTTGTGTACCCCCCCACCCCCCTCCGCTCACCTCTTCCCCCCCGACTTACCTGTCCGCGCAGCAGCCTCCGGCTCCGTCCTGCTGGTCTGTCATGTGGTTTCCCAGCAGACCACATGACAGATTTTTTGTCTAAACTTTCTTGTGCTCTGCTGGGGAGCACACATATCCGACCAGCCTCCGGAGCCTGAGGACGGAGCAGAGCGCCGGAAGGGACTCGTCGGGGGACCTGCACACGCAGATACAGGTAAGTTTCACCTGCTATTCGCCACCTCACAGTGGCGAATAGTAACTGCATCAAATTTATAATTTTCGGAATTTGATGAATACCACAATTTCCACATCCCCATACTAATGTATGGGCAGTGTGGAAATTAATGCAGGGGAACTTATCTGTGATATCTCCTGTGCTAAGTGGCTACATGAATACCAAAATAACGTTATTTAAGGAAAATGTCCTTAAAAACGTTATTTTAGTGTTGATGAATAGGCCCCTAGAAGTGTAACAACCCAAATTTATGGGGCAAAGCTAATGATAGGTATAGTAATACCTAGTTCTTCCTTCTTTACAGATAGGTAAGGAGGTAAGCACACTGCACTTTGGTAAGCTATGTTGATAGGTTTATTTAAGGTTATTGCAAAGATCATTTACTGTAAATCTTCCTTTACATTTGCAATACACATAACATCAAATCACATTACAATAACATTTGTATTTTTATTTTACAGGAACTCAGCAGCTCGTGTAATCACTGGATGCACCTTGATCCCTGTGGAATCTCAGAGGTTAGTATGTTTGTCAATTCCTGAAATCACTTCAAACATTACATTTACTAAATGTAATATTACTATTCTATATTCTGACTTAACCATTAACATTGTACTCTAAGAAGAGGCAGTATAAAATAATAGCGCCAATCGTTTAGCCCGGAACAATGAAATAACAGGTAAATAAAAATAAATTTATTGCATGTAATAAGAGGTTAGTTCACTTGTACTCAATTACAAGTCCTAAATATGTGACATGTAAAAAGTGCATATATGCATATCCAATATAAAAATAGTTAGTGCATAGCATTACACAGAAAAACTCTTTGATACTCAGATGGAGAATGGATTGGAGAACTATATTGCAACTGCAAATAACCAAAAAATAAGTAGGTATAAAACAATGAGAGGCAATGGGCAAACCTATTTCTGTGGATCTAAGATCATAAATGAACAAATAGGTACATAACGGACTATAACAATGGGGCCTATTCATCATACCTAAAGTTTCTCTGGAGGTAATTAGGATTAGAACACGCATGGAGTTCTACCTAATCACCGGAGGAATTCATTATTCCTCCTCCCCATAACTATCTATTCCGAAAAGCTGTCATTTTTGCGAAGACAGCTTTTCGGGAAATAGATAGTTATCTCTATCTACTCTAACTTACCGCAGCTGGAAACAGTGCTGCGCATGTGCTGTTACATCTGTAAAACAAACGCATGCGCAGCACTGCGTACAGCTGCGGTAAGTTTGTGTCCCCCCCTCCGCTCACCCCCGTCCAGCAGCCTCTGGCTCCGTCTGCTATGCTGTCACATGTTCTCCCAGCAGACCACAGTACTGTTTGGAGAAATAAAAAACTTTTTTTTTCTAAACTTTATTGTGTTCTGCCTGGAGAACACAAAGGGCCTGATTCAGAGACGGACGCAAGTGGACGTTCGCTCGTTCGGCGTACGAGCAAGAAAATGTAAATTCAAGCGCTCGCTCGTAGCTAATCTTCCGCCCCAAAGTCTCCCAACCCCTCCTCTAGCTAACGAACGATCAAAATAGCGACCGTCCAAATCCTATTTTGGTTGCAGGGAACGCTCGCCCAAGTCCAAACCGGAAATGGGCCTGTCATTTATCGTTTGCTTGCTATTTCATTTTGGCCACATACTGGAATCGATTCCTAGCAATCAGTATATTAATTAGCTTAATTGTTATTCACATCTTTGCAATCCGTTTTTTTTACAATGTCAATAAACTTTATTATTGTTGGTGTGTGTCATTCCTTCCGCAGAATACGTTCGTTTGTACCAAGGGGTTTGTTTTTCAAAATTCAAAGTTGCTTTGAATGCTACTATTGTTTTGCGTAAGTTGATATGCAGATTTTGCATCTTTATTAATAATATTTTAATTAGCTAACGCATGTCACTTCCTCAAGCCTATAATAATTCACATTATATTTGTGAGGGTGTAGGTCACATGTCTCATACAATAACCAATCCAATGCGTTCTGTTATAATTCAAAGTACATTAGCCAATCATATTTTTTCTGGGCCCTTTATTAAAACTATTTTTTTCCAAAAAAATCATTGCCATCATGAGAGCCGCAGCCTTTACAAGACGAGAACTCCTGGTCCTCACAGATGTGATGGACCGGAGGATCACAGTTCTTCCGGCCCCCATCACAAACCAATGCAAGTGGCTCGCCTATGCGGAGGTGATGCGCCGCCTGCGATCTTTGGGCTACCGCCGCAATATTGGGCAGCTGGAAAGGCGGTGGTCTGATCTCCACCGCAGGTCCCCCCACCTTTTGGCGAATTTGCGTGGGGAAATTTGCGACCATAAGTTTTCTTTGTTTTGGTTTTTAAATGTAAGCCTCCCTGCGTGTGCATGTTTTCCATCTATCCCTGTTTGTTTATTTTGTACATCCCTGCGTGTGCATGTTTTCCATCTATCCGTTTGTTTATTTTGTACATCCCTGCGTGTGCATGTTTTCCATCTATCCCTGTTTGTTTATTTTGTACATCCCTGCGTGTGCATGTTTTCCATCTATCCCTGTTTGTTTATTTTGTACATCCCTGCGTGTTCATGTTTTCCATCTATCCCTGTTTTTTTGGGGGGAACATACCTGCGTGGGCATGTTTTTTTTTGGCTATTAAAATTTTGGTCTGTGTCAATTGATAAAAAAACTCAAAATTTAAAACAAAAAACATTTTTTATCCATCATTTAGGGGCTGAGCGCAGACTACGATGGAGATTCAGACCACGTCGTCGCCCTCTATCCCCCACTCCCACCCAATCCTCCTCTCCCCAACCTTCACCAAATTCCCCCTCCACTCCAGACCGCCCAGTGCCTGAGGCCTATCCCTGTCCTATTATTCCCATCCCTCCCAATTCACCCTCCCCTCCCCCCCTCTTTTCATCCCCCTCCCCTCCCCCCTCTCTTTTCATCACCCTCCCCCTCCCCCCCTCTCTTTTCCTCCCCCTCCACCCAGAGTCAAATCTCCCCTCCTCAATCGGACCACCACTGGCCCACCTCTGAGGAGGACGATGTGGTGCCTACAGGACCCGGCATCAATCTGACCGGTATGTTTTCCTTTTTAACTATGTGTTTTTTTTGGCTTTTTGGTTGATGTTGTCCTTTTGCCTGTGCATTTCCAATTTGTTAAGTTTTTGGAATGTTTTGGATATATATTTTGGCAAAACAATGTCTAGGATGTTTTCCCCTTACACATATCACACATGTCCAAACACTCATACTTGTGTCTATCTATTTTACGGTACCAACAAATGTATTGTTTTTGCCTACTTCGGCTTTTTAATTTTTGTTTCTTTATGTCTAATTTTTAAAGTTAGTATTTAAATAATCTTTGTGTTTGCCATTCCTTTTTTTGGGGGGGACAAATTTAGATGTTTGTTGAAACTATAGTCTGATTTGTAAGTTGTTTGGTAACATATAAATTAAGGTGTCAGTTTAGTAATCCTTTTTTTTTAAAAAAACCACAGAGGACCAGAGGCGTTTGCAAACAATGCTTGAGGGATTACAAACCTTGAGGGCCCATCTCGTCGGGATGCTGGTGGTCGTTGATCACATGGTGGCGGTCCTGCGGCACTAATTTGTTTGTTTTTTGGAACCCCCTTAAAATGTTGGGAACAATAAAATATATTTTGTTTTATTAAAGTCTCATTCCTTGTCTGTAAATATTAGATTCTTTAACCTTACATAAGTCGACTATTGGAGCCTGTTTTTTTAAGTAATGTAAATGTGTTTGTCGAAAGGTCAAGTAAGTATGTAAGCTGGAACATTAAACACCTAACAATACCAATAGGTTTGTCGAATTACCAGATTGTTTTTTTTTTGGGGGTGGGTAATGTAAATTTTCTCTAAAACCTGCTTAGCCCTAGATTAGAAAACATCCTGATTCACCATAATACCTTTGGTGTTTGTTTTTAGCCACAAAGCATGGTAAAATAATTTACAATTTAACACATTACAGGATTAGCCATTGCGCAAGTTTGCCTTTTTTGGACCAGGTTACACTTGTTTGTAATTTACCAAGGAAAAGTCTTTAAAAGGTTATCCAAAAATTTAATCCACACACAAAAAATAAACAAAGTGAATTTTGTCAAGCACTTAACACAGCAGTGAAAACACAATCCAAAAAACAACCAACACCAAAAAGAACAAAACAACAACAACAACAATCAAGAACTGTTTGAAGAAGTAGCAGGCCAACATGAATCCCCAAATGAGGCGAAGAAATAATTGTTCCAGAAGTTATAGCCAATGTGGACACATGAAGAAATTTTTTGGGATCAGGTAGGAGGCATCGTTTGTTCGGGTAATTTAATGGAATAAAAGACACCAAAAAAAAAAGAAAGAAAAATACAATTGGTAATTAAAATCTTACATGTCTACATTGTGTAAATTAACTATATTATTAACAGTAATTACCTATAATATCTGGCCACCACATCATCGCGTATGGCCCCCCCACATACTGACCTCCGATCAACCTCGGGGGGGCCATCCTCAGGCAAGGCATCCTCTGGCTGCATTGGGACACCACTCCTTATGGCGATGTTGTGAAATATCCCACATAGGACCACAATTTTCGAAACCATGTCCGGCAAATACATGAGCTCGCCACCAGAGCAGTGGAGGCATCTGAATCGGCCTTTTAAAAGGCCGATACAGCGCTCCACCACCTGCCTGGTGGCTGTAAGTGCGGAATTATACTCACTTTGTGGCCCTGGTGTGGGTGCCAAATAAGGAGTGAGCAGCCAGGGCGTGCAAGGGTAACCACTGTCTCCTGTGAAAAAAACAAAACAAAACATCAGGACCATTGTGTAACAAGCTTTGCATTGGTTGCCACAGAAGGTGTCTACTTACCCAGAAGCCACGCATCACCAGCTTGTAGGTTGTCTAATTTGTGCCAAATCCCTGATTGCCGGATGACGAAGGAATCATGTGCACTCCCGGGGAATTTGGCATTCAGGGACAGGATCTGGAGGGAGGCATCACATACCACCATTACATTCAGTGAATGAAAGTGTTTTCGGTTCCTAAAAATAGCCTCCAGCCTTGCTGGAGGCTGAAGTGGTATGTGAGTGCCATCCACAACCCCTATGATGTGTGGGAAGCCAGCTATTTGGTAAAAATTGGCCTTCGCCACACTAAGGGAACCCATATCCAATGGCATTGTAATAAAATGATGGAGGTGTTTAAAACTGGCCTCCATCACTGCCCTCAGGAACCTTGAAAAGTAGGATTGGGAGATTCCGGCAACTATTCCCACAGTGGTTTGAAAGGATCCTGAGGTACAGAAATGTAACACCGACATTAATTGCGTAAGTGGTGGTATTGCTGTAGGACTGACAATTTGCCGTTCAAGATCACTCTCTATTAATGAGAGAGTGTCTAGGATGATTTGTGGAGGCAGACGGTATCGTCTTAAGACCTCATCATCTGGCATTCCAAAAAGGGTGACACGTATTCTATATATCTGGGGCCTTGCACGCCTACGAGGCCTACGCCTGGGACAAAGTTGAGGTTGGTCAGGTTCTGGAACCAGGGCCAATATAATTCGACCAACATCAACCTGAAATGGTAAGCCAGGTAGTTATTTTTTTAGACAAATGTGTACAGAAAAATATACTTATCTTTTCTTAGAATTCCAAAGATGCTTACAGGCCTTGGACGGGTCATGTGCTGAACCACCTACATTTAAAAAGTAGAAATTGTATTTAAGATTAATTTAATAAACTATGATTGTAAACACATTTCTGGGGTGAAAAATAGAGAAGGGAGGACACATTATTTGCGAAAATATTATGCCACATTTCCCGGGGTATTCTATATGGGAGCGTTAACATGTTTTGGGCATTATTTTTGGAGGTAAGACGTCACTATGCCCGTTTTTACTTTTAAACCCTATTCAATATCAAAGACTTATCGCAGTTTGGAAAAGTGTTTGTTAAAAAACAGGGATAACTTGTCACCATTGAATAGGTGTCGGAAAAAAATGTCGAATTGGTGTTTCGGGGTGCAGGCTTAAAAAATTAGCCTGCACCCCTGGGACTGACATTTAACCCCAAAATGTGTGCCCAAAAGTTTTACAAACCAAAGAGTGACACCCCTCAAAATGTAGGTATATTTTGGCATGAAAACAATAAAAAAGGGACGAAATTATTACACAATATGGAAGTAGGTTCAGGGCTATTCTGCAAGTATGCGGCAGGTGTTTTGAAACTTCGACTTATAGCGGCAGCTGCCCAAATGTTGATGTTTACCCCAAATAATTGAGGGACATCAAAATATGCTACTCACCATTTTTAGTTTCGTGATATTTGATGGGCCCACTTAAAAAATGAGCAAAAATAACCTAAGTGCTCTTCTGCATCACTTCTTCAATGTTGGTAACAAAACACATGCTGCGGCTCTTTTAAACCCCCTCTTTCAAATAAAGGCTAAAACGGGGGTCACCATAGTGTTCAACCATGTTTTTCCAACTTTAGGGGTGCTCTTACCTTTTTAAATTGGACAAACAAGAAACTTTACGCCAATCCCCAATCCAAGTTTCCAGTTTGTGTTATTTTTCAAATGACTACGGGGATAAGCGGGAGGGCGCACCAGACTTAACGCTGATAAATACTCCGATATTAAATGTTAACTTCGACAGTGAAGTTAACGTGTCCTATTGGTTTATTTTTCAGCGTTAAGTCTGGTGCGCCCTCCCGCTTTTCCCCGTATTCAATTGTAAAATTTCAAAAAGGGAAACTTGGATTTGGGATTGGCGTAAAGTTTCTCGTTTTTCAAATTTAAAAAGGTAAGAGCACCCCTAAAGTTGGAAAAACATGGTTGAACACTATGGGTACCCTGTTTTAGCCTTTATTTGAAAGTGTGGGTTTAACAGACCCGCAGCATGTGTGTTGTTACCCACATTGAAGAAGTGATGCAGAAGAGCACTTAGGTTATTTTTGCCAATTTTTGAAGTGGGCCCATCAAATTTTGAGAAACTAAAAATGGGGATTACCCTATTTTGATGTCCCTCAATTAATTTGTGTAAACATCAACATTTGGGCACCTGCCGCTATAATTATATTCTAAAAAACACCTGCCGCATACTTGCAGAATAGCCCTGAACCTATTTCCCTATTGTTAAGAAATTGTATTTCAAAAATATTTTTGGATCACCCTTTTTTTTAAATAAATTTGGCCTGTCCATTTTTGCTGAACCAAAAAAAAGAGGGACCCAGTTCTTTTTACACTGACATTCTCAAGGGCGAAGGCTATTTTATAAAAGCCGGCACCCCTAAACCCCAATTCTGCTATTTTTTTGTGCACCTATTCAATGGAAGCAACTTATCACCGTATTGGATGAAAGACTTGTTAAAAATGCAATGTCTTTGAGATTGAAGAGGGAGTAAAAGTAAAACCAACGAAAATGACGTAAGAATGTCTAAATTAACGCCAAAACTAAGTTAAGGCACCCATATTGAATAGCCATGTTAGTGTTAAGACAAGATTTTAAACTACAAAAAAAAAAAAATAACGCAAAATAGTACGCTCCTTTGACAATTCAAACAAGACACATTAGTTTGCAAAATAGTACGCTCCTTTTACAGTTCAAACAAGACACATTAGTTCGCAAAATACTACGCTCCTTTTACAGTTCAAACAAGACACATTAGTTCACAAAATAGTACGCTCCTTTTACAGTTCAAACAAGACACATTAGTTCGCAAAATAGTACGCTCCTTTTACAGTTCAAACAAGACACATTAGTTTGCAAAATAGTACGCTACTTTTATTGGTTACACATGATTGGCCAAAGAAAAAAAACAACATTACTTTGGGAAACAGATGCAAAGACAAACACATCGATTTTGAGTAATAAATAAACAAACACTTACCAAAAAAAGACAAATAAACCAAAGTACGAAAACGTCACTGGGGAAAGGCCAAATAAACTGTAAAAAAAAAAGAAAATTAATACACATTTTAAAAACTTAAATACGAATTTTTAAGGGGGGATTTTAAAATACTTACAGGAAAATGCAAAAGCCAAAAAATAGAAACCAAAAACGACCAGAAAAAAAATAAGTAAGCAAAATACCAAAAAATATCACAACCAAAAAATACGCCTTCTACTACCAAACCAGCCAACAAACCACGACAACGCCAAACCTCCAACAATCATCATGCCACCTCGACTGGAGTCACGCCAAGCCATAAACAGTCTTTATTTTCCCGCACAAATTAAGGACGGACAATAGGAGCGCACAATCAATGATGCGTCCGAATAAGGAGAATAGGAGCGCACAATCAATGATGCGGCCGAATAATGCTGACGCATGTATAAAAACGTCACTGAAATCCCAAATCGGTCTGCTGTAGTTGAGTCCAAAATGACTACCGAGCAGCAAGGTACTGGCCAAGAGGCGCCAGGTAAGTATGATTGTTTTTCTAATGAAAATGATGGTTTATGAATAATTTAAATAATAAAAAAAAAACCACTAAAAATTTCTGTTTTCCAAAAGGTGTGGAGGATGATATGGAAGAGGCTGCTGGGCATAGTAGGCCTACAAAACCTGGGGGAGAAAAAAGGCAGCCACAATTCACAAGGAAGGAGATGGAGGTTTTGATACAAATGTGCACTGACACCCTGCCCCAGGCCCCAAGGAATATGGGTGTAAGCCAGAAGTGGAAAATGTGGGAGGACATAGCCAGTGCTGTCAATGGGGTGAGTGAGTTGGAACCCGGGATGTTAAATGCCGGTAAGTACAAACTACATTTGATAAAAAAGTGTTTACAGGAAAAAATACTGCAGTAATAATGCCAACTTTTTATACAACAGATGGACCGACTTCAAATATTGGCTGAAACAAAAACTTGCAGATAGGGCTAGGTATGCAAGGGGGACAGGTGGGGGTCCCACCCCTGTGTCACTTGAGCTCTCTGATTTGGAGGAGCTGGCACAGGGGTGTGTGCAGAATGAGGAGGTGTTTGGCGTGTCGAACATGGATACCGACATGCCAGACTTTGCGGCTCCTCCTGTTGACCCAGGTAAATGTTGGAATGTTACCAACTCTGAAATGTTTCTGGGAACATATCTAGATTCTAATTTGACTCTTTTCTCTTTTTTCTCACAGAGACACAGGCGGATGAGTCTGCTCCAGAGGTGAGCGTTGGCCGCAGAATTTCTTCTGGCTCTGCAGGGGAGGAAGCAGTAGATCCGGCTGGGGACCCTGTGGAAGACAGTCCAAGGCCTTCACCCTCGCAGGCAGTAGTCCTCCTCACTGATCTCAATTTCAAAACGGATCAACAGACCGAGATTATGCTGAGGCAGGACGCCAATCTGTTACGGGTGGCGGACGCCCTGGAGGCAAATTCTGCAGCCAACGTGCGAATTGCTAATGCCCTGGAGCAGCTCGTTCGCCACCACATGTTGGAGCCGGCCTCCCTTCCTGCCGGAACATCAGGACCCTCCACCTCTGGCACAACAACAGCCATCCCTCCAAATGTGCCTAGCCCTAT
Organism: Taudactylus pleione; assembly: GCA_031769625.1. NCBI lineage: Eukaryota > Metazoa > Chordata > Amphibia > Anura > Myobatrachidae > Taudactylus > Taudactylus pleione. The sequence continues at coordinate 3,093,543 of JAUIMM010000614.1, forward strand.
GCCTAGTCCAGAGGCCACAACATCTGCCTCTAGACAGGCCAGGCAAAGGACATCCCGGACCCATACCAGCTCACTCCCCACCCCACCCAAATGCCCTAAAAGGCGATGACAGCACTGGCTAATTACCCCACAATCCATTTCTGTGTTTGCCCCATATTCCTTTATGGCCAAAACCTCCCTCTCCTTTCTTGTGAATTGTTTTTAATAATTTTATAGGTTTGTGTATGAAATGCCACTTTGTTTATTTTTGTTGGCAAAAAACAATTTATGTTTTTTTACGTTTTTTACATTATTTCTGTGAGTAAAAATAATTAAAATAAAAATACAAACTGATCAATTCTCTTGTTTATTTCTTTCAAAACTGGTTTAAAGGTAATCCAGACAAAAAAAATTACAAACAAGACAACAGAAAGAAAAACATTTTTTAAATTCTAAACAATCAAGGGCTTTTAAAAAAAAAAAGAGTTTTAAAAAACCAAAACAAATTACGAAACCAAAAAATGGTTTCTTTGGCCATAAAATATTCGCTTCTCAAAAAAACATGCGTACAATATTGTTGAACTACAAACCCCTACAAAAATAAATAAAACCAAAAATAAAAAAAAGTCTGCTAATTGATTGTATTAGGCCGCAATTAGCAGCTGAGTAGTTCACCTGCGTTCGGATTTTAGAAACTAAAAAAAGGCTATTAACGAAACACCTTACAAGCAGATTAACAATTACAAGATGATTGGTTATGTGTCCGCAAATGATACATCGCCACACCATCGATGAGCCCGGAGAAGGCCGAAGAGACCATCGTCATTGCGGTAGACTATACCAGACCACAAGCTGAGCGAGCAGTCTTACTGAAAATTGGATCAGCCAGTGACGTATGACTTGTTCCGTTCACATTGGCCGCTCGCATCAGATAATTTAGATACGCCTCAACACCCTTGCGTTTTCCCATCTCCACCCCCGTCACCGCCCCCAAAACGGACAGTTCTGTCAATCACATTTGACATGTCACTTCCTGTTCGCTGTTCGACGAACGACTGAAAAATGATCGCAATCGGACGTTCGCACATGCGCACTGTTACACCGACGCATGCGTGGTTGTACAACATCGGATCACTACGAGCGAACGTCCGCTTACGAGCGGCTCTGAATGAGGGCCAATGTCAGCATAGCAGACGGAGCCAGAGGAGAGACCAGAGCGCTGGAGGAAGACGCCGGGGGACCTGCCCAGCTGGAAGCAGGCAAGTGTTAACTATACGCCAACCTCACAGTGGCATATGGTAACACCATCAAATTCCGAAAATACATAATTTTCAGAATTTGATGAATACCATAATTTTCATATCCCCATACTAATGTATGGGGAATGTGGAAATTAACGCATTGGGACTTAGCAAGGAGATATCAGTGATATCTCCTGTGTTAAGTGTGTTCATGAACACTAAAATAACGTTAATTAAGGAAAATGTTCTTAAAAACATTATTTTACTGTAGATTAATAGGCCCCAATGTCTCTAAATAGGAAGTCCAGAGCAATGTTGAGTGTCAGGGAAAAAATTTACATATTACATATCAACGTATATAGTAAGAAGCCGACTGATAGATATACAGGGGTATTCAATATGGGTGCGATAACATCGTTTTTGCGTTAATATCGCAATTATGACGTCATTATCGCAGGTTTTACTTTTACACCGTATTCAATTTCAAAGACTTATCGCAGTTTTGACAAGTCTTTAATAAAAAATGGTGATAACTTTTCACCATTGAATAGGTGTCGAAAAAAAGTGCAGAATTGGGGTTTAGGGGTGCAGGCTTAAAAAAAATAGCCTGCACCCCTGGGAATGACATTTAAAAAAGAACTGTGTCAAAAAAAGTTTTAAAAAAAATAGGGACACCCCAAAAAATTAATTTAAAAATTGGGGTGAAAAAAAAAATGGGAAAAAATTGTTAAATAGGGAAATAGGTTCAGGGCTATTCTGCAAGTATGCGGCAGATGTTTTCTAGAATAGAATTATAGCGGCAGGTGCACAAATGCAGAATTTTTAAAAAATTACTTTAGGGACTTAAAAATATGCTAGTACCCATTTTCATGTACCCCAAATTTGATGTGACCACTTAAAAAAATGAAAAAACATAACCTAAGTGCTCTTCTGCATAACTTATTCAATGTCGGGAAAAAAACACCTGCTGCGGCTATTTAAATCCCCGACTTTCAATTAAAGGCTAAAACGGGGGTACCCATAGTGTTCCCCCATGTTTTTACAACTTTAGGGGGGTCTTACAATTATTGTAAGGAAAAATTTGTAACTTTACGCAAATCCAACTTCGGAGTTTCCCGTTTTCGTTAATTTTATATTGAATACGGTGATAAGCGGGAGCGCGCACCATACCTTAACGCAGAAAAAAACTCCGATATGAAACGTTAACTTCGACAGTGAAGTTAATGTTTCATATTGAATACCCCTCTTAGTCTTTGGGCCCATACAGTGTGTACGTTGTACTCTAACTTAGTATTACACTGCACTAATAACAATCAGGTAAGTAAAGTTCCCCCCAATAAAATATAGCTCTTTATTGTTGGTGCACAATTAGTTGCCGGAAAGGTAGAGTTGGTATACGTTAGTGATTACTTACTCTTACTCCTTTTCTGTATTTGTTCACTAACTAGTAACATCCGATAAGTTTAAGTCTGAATTCCACTGCCAGTGACTTTTACTGTGGCTTAGTTCAGTTTGTGTCAGCTTTCTACCAGCTCCCAACTGTCCAAGGCTTTTTAGACCTTCTTTCAGGTAACAGCAGGGTGACCAGCCTCTCTCCCTGTCAAGCTCGCCTCCGGAACTGCGCAGTAGCCCCACGTACAGGTCCTTAATACTGCCTCCCTTCACTGTTGTCCAGAAGGCAGCAGGTCTCACTGGGCAACCTCTCCCAGCTCTGTTACCAGCAACTCAAAGTCAACCATCGTTGTTCCACTCAGTCACCCAGGCCAAAACACTGCCTCAGGCAGCGCACTCTCACCAGGCCAAATGCTGCCTCAGCACTGTTCAATGGCAAGTGAGTCCTGGATGCTTTCTGCCGGGACCGTGAGCCAGAGCAGCCAACTGTCATCTTCAGTCAACTGTCATTTCTGTCCGCACACCCACTTCTGCAGCCGTCCTCAATGTCCACTGTCACCAATGCCAAACAGTGCAGAGCTGCATGCATATACATTACATTATATTTAGACACTATGGCATACTAGCATATATGGGTACTTCCAGTTTCTGGGGTACCACAGAAGGTGCTAGTTAAATGTATAGCAGAATCTGATTGGTTGCTATAGTAAACATCTCCACTTCTAAAAACTCTCACTTTAGTAAATTAACCCCATAGACTATCACCAAAACTGACCATTATTCACCATAACTAATGCTGAAAAGTGAGCATCCACTTCACCACTAAGGGGTAGATTTACTAAAGTGAGAGTTTTTAGAAGTGGAGATGTTGCCTATAGCAACCAATCAGACTCTAGCTATTATATTATAGGATGTGCTAGTTAAATGTTAAGTAGAATCTGATTGGTTGCTATGGGCAACATCTCCACTTCTAAAAACTCTCACTTTAGTAAATGTACCCCTAAGTTTTGCCAACTACTAGACCAGTGGTTCTCAAACTCGGTCCTCAGGACCCCACACAGTTCATGTTTTCCAGGTCACCCAGCAGGTGTACAGGTGTATTCATTACTCACTGACACATTTTAAAAGTTTCACAGCTGGAGATAATTATTTCACTTGCGATTCTGTGAGGACCCCTGGAAAACATGCACTGTTTGGGGTCCTGAGGACTGAGTTTGAGAACCTGTGTACTAGACATCAGCAGTGCTTACATTAAAAGATGCATCAGAAGGGACGCATGGTCTGAATGCGGACAGGAGCATCTCTGCAGCAGATAAAACCACGTTTGGAGCAATAATCCACCACTGGATTACTTGGAATCCCCAGTTCAGAGGAAAGAGTGTCTGGCTGCATACGTGGCATTACTGAGGCTTAATCTTGACATGACTTGTCGGGGCCTACCATACAGCATCTGAAGGTACAGCCTCACAGACACTGCATCTGCCAGACAGCCTGCTGCTACAAGTCACCACTTGTCTTCCTTTCTGGAGTCGCTTGGTTGACACTTTACATGGCATTAGCTGGATGAGCTCCACACCATTTTCCCATACTTATACTTGTGGCACTGATATATTGTGCTTGTAGAGGCTGCCATATTTGGACTTTGTATCTGCCTTTGTTATTATTAAATTACGGGCTATTCACACAATACTGGTGCCCAAATACTCTCCTACTTGTCACGCTGCCATGTATGTCTTTTTCCTCAGATGTTTTTTCTTCGGTTTTCTTGGCTAGGGGCGCCACCATTGCCACTGTGCGTTATACTCCTATTCCATTCTAAAATGACTGTACCTGTTGGCTTTACATTGTTTTGCTGAGTTATCTCTCTTCTACTGGCTGGTTCTGTTTACCTGATATTATACAGACTTGCATCTTCCATCTTCATGAGTAAATTACAGTATGGCACCTACATCCAGGCCTTTTTGCAGCGCCGCTAAGCGGCGTTGCGCGTTGGCGAGCGGGGCGCGATCAGTGTGATCGCTCCCCACAGGCATAGGAGACTGCTGTGGCTACTGCTCAGCAGCCACGAGCAGTCTCCCACTGCAGCTCAGCACACGCTGTGTGCTGGGCTGCTGTGAGGGAGGGGGGGTGGTGTTGGACCCGGGCCCCTGCCGGACCCCTAAGGAAGCCCAGGCCTGGGTAATTTGTACCCGCCCCCCCCCTCTCAACTCCCCTGCCTACATCAACAGCTAAATCACAGAGTCATAAGGGTAATGCCCATAAAGGTGATCCCACTACAATCGCCACTCCTTCTGATACTGATTTGCAGCCCCTGAGATAACCCCCTTGTAGAAATGCAAAGGGTTCCTTAGCAGTCTGCTTTATCTCTCAATTCTTGTCAGTGGTTTCAGTAAGTTGGGTGTTAATATAAGTAACAAAAGTATTTTACCAAGGAAATATATACACCATGCTGGAATTTATTGATAGATAACAATATAAGTAAGTATCCAGTTCTCAGCAATGGATGCAATTCGGGAATTAAAGATACAATTGATTACACACACACTTTAAGCAGTAAACGTTACAACAGGATCCATAATTTCTATTAAAACAGGAATGCTGGAACCTCAGATCAGGCTGTTGAAAAGGGTTAGGTAAAGATACACGTACAAGAAAAATACCATCATGCAATGGCAATAACAAATTAAACCGTAACTCTCAGTTATTCTGTGCACAGAAAGAACGAAAAAGTAATTGTTAGTCCCCTCTGCATGCAAGAGGTTGTCTTAGTAAAAATCAGTGTTTGCAAACGTTGCCGGGGATACTTGCTGTAATCACTGTTATTAGCCTCCTATCAGTATTGTAAACTGAAGTAAAGCTTATTGTGAATTTTTCCTTTTTCTGTGTGATTGCAATTGGCAGACAATAGACATGTCATCTGAAATGTATAGTTGATAAGGTGCTGTCCTTCTGTGCTGCAATACTGGCTATACTCCGCTTATTACTGTAAGGATATGGTAACTTCACTACCTTGACAACGATGGAATAAATACACCAGCAATATATTGTATGCTTTCTATGCTGGCTATTAATACTTTTCTCCACTGTGGTGTTCGTCAGATACTGTAATTTGAAGAGATTTGATTAGCTCCCTGTGCAGTTTTTGTCCCCATCTCTGTGACTATTTATATGCGGGAAAGTAATATTGCACCCACACTGCTATCTCCTGCCAGCCCTGTATTACTCACGTCGCCACCTCCGGTTCGGCCTATAACCTGGAGAGCCAGAAAAGCCGGCCTTTGCACTTGTTGCTCCCCACCTTGTCACTTTGAAGGGCAGGCCAGTCCGAGGAGAATCTCCGCCTCCTCTTCACTCCGCCTCCGGATCAGTGCCAATCGCAGGGAGGACACAGGCAGGGAACTCCACTTCACTTCCCCTGCTGCCGTCCGGTCCTTTCAGAGCACCGGACTACACTGACTAGCCACCGCTGCGCCAGGCCACAGCCTCTGATCTCCCTTGAGGTAGGAGATAATTAGCGCAGGGGTCTCCTTTACTTGTACCGCCTCCGGCACACTGCACCAACAATCCATTGCAGGACCTTAAATAAGCTTCTCCACTACTGTGCACGAGCCGGCTCTTGTTCCCGCCAACCCCATACACTGGTCACAATGTCTCACAATGCCTAGTATATGTCCCTTGTGCTGGCAGGGTTCCCCTCTTTGAGTCAGTAGCAGAGTCCTTGTCTCGAGGACTCCCTGAAGCATTTCTGAGCTGTGGCAGTTGAGAAGAACCCATCAGCTCACTTGAGGGGGGAACAGCTAAACAGTCTTGGGGCACAGGGGCTAAGGGTGCCCAAAACAGCATAGCAAACTTTTTTATTCAATAATTTAATATAGTGTAAATACATGAATTGCCATTCAACTAGATATTTTATGCTTACTGTATACATACATGAAATTGCATATAACCTATAACTAGTTGGGTGAGAGAAAGGGCTCTTTCTCTCTATTTAAATACACTGGGGTGCCACACCTCTATTACTCTCTTATGAACAACCAGGTCCATCTCTACTTTACGCTGAAATATTCAAAGCTATTAATGAAACTATGGAATCCCTAATGCACTAGCAGGCCTCTACATTTATGTCAGCTATTGCAGAAATTAAGGAACATCTCCAATCAATGTCATACCAGGTGACTGTTAATGAACATCAAATTGGGGCTTACTTTCATGAGATCTCTAAACTTAAGTCTTCGCCGCATCCTGCAATCAGTTATTGGTGAAGGTTGATGATTAGAATATAGATTATGCAGCAACTTCACTTGGTGGGATTACCGGAAACATGTAAAGACCCTGATCTCATGAAATTCCTGCTAATGGATTTACCAGATTTATTACAGGTCTCCTCTGATCTTCACACTATGGAAATCGAACAAGCACATTGATTGGGTCCTACCCATGAGACTAATAATACCTCTAAATCACGCACAATCATATTTCAATGTCTCAATTATGTTCATAAGGACATTCTCTGGTCGGCAGCGTGAAAGACCAATTCTTTACTTTGGGAAGATCACCGTCTATATTTTTCATGTTTATTTGGTGGAAGTCACAAAAGCACAGAAAGAGATGTTCCCCATTTGCTCTAAATATGTTAAAGGTCAGAGGAAATTTGCCTTACTGTATCTGGCCCGATTGAGACTATTCACAGCACAAGATACTAAAGCTTTTACTATAACTGATGACGCTAATGCATTTCTACAAGAGGAGATGGAAGAAACAGCAATGAAAAAATTACCTGAAGCTTCACCCAAATCCACCTACCATAACTTTATGCCTACTTGTGATTATGTTTATAGGTTATCTCTGAGAAGTTGTGACTATAGTTATTTCTCTTTTCGCTAGACTGTCAGCACTGATAACAGTACATTGCTCCTCTGTTTATTCCTATTTTGTTGAGTGCTGCTTCATGTATTTCATGTGGTTTTACATGCACCATAGGGTTTTCCTGTTGTTCATATTTGTTTTTATTTTTGTTTCAGAAAGTTTATTTCCTTATTATTTTTTAAATGTTTTTGCTTATTTTCTTTCTGGCTCATTTGGCTCTCTTTGATGTTTTTGCTTTTAGTTTGTAGTTTTACTTTGAGGGATTGGGGGAGAGAGGCAATATATTTCCTATCTCATATATTGTTAGATGATGTCTCAGATTAAGTTCTGTTCTTGGAATGTCACTCATCGTACACTCTCCTGTGAAATGTATATTGCTCAACAAATTAAGGGCAGATGTAGTGTATTTACAGGCAACTCACCTGACTTCCACAGAACATCTTACAATTAACAAGCTCCATTACCGTGTTTTGGGTTTATACTCTTATTTCTCTAAAGCAAAGGGCATAGTTATCTTGTTGAGGAAAAGTATACAATATACTGTATGTCATTTGGCCTTTGATGAGTCAGCTTTTAGATGTCACATTAGATATCAATATCAATAAATATTGTGTAATGTGTATGACCCAAATTCCTATGGTAAATCGTTTTAACAATTTTTACTGATACTACTTTATAGGTGGTGACTTCAACTTGGTCGTTTCTCCCCCATTGGATAGGAAAGAAACTTCTTCTACTTTGAGTTGATTACCTAAATTGGGTTTTCTATATTTATTACAATGCTTCAGTCTTATTAATTCCTTGATTGTGTTGCACCCTGAAGACCTGTAATATACGTACTGCTTTGTGGCTAGGGGCATATCTATAATGGGTGCAGGATGTATGGTGCACGTGGGCCCCAGGCTCAAGGGGGGGTGCACCACACTCCCTGCACCCATATTATCTAAAACTTAACTCTCCAAGGTCCCGTGTCTCTCAGCGCTGCTCAAAACGTTGGAAAATTGTTGCTGCGTTTTGCGCATGCCCAGAGTCTACTGATTCTGCGGTGGCCGGCCAGACACATAAGTTGGGTGAGAGGAGGGGTCCCGTGATGGGGGATGCACATGGGCCCCCTCCTCTCTAAAGATGCCCCTCTCTGTTGCCCACAAATCTTTCTCTCGGTTAATTTTTTATAGAGAAAACCCTTTTTCTAAAATTGTAGATTTCCAAATAGAATCGATCTTGCTTTCGGACCATGTTCTTATTTGGGTGGTGTTACAGGAATGTTATACTTTGGGTTCACACTCTCAATGCTAGAGACTGCGTGGATTGATTATATGCATTATAACGTGGAACACTTGATAACCCTAGCTTGTTTTGGCAATCTCCAAAGGCAGTAATATGTGGGAAAATTATTTTGTTTATTTCTAAGTATAAATGGGGACAAAATCCTGCTTACCTAGCGGCTAAGGCCGTTTTAATGTCTGCCTTTCAATAATACAAAACCTTCCCATCCACACAAACTAAGGCCATATATCTATCTACTAAATTACACTATGAACATATTCTTGCCCAAATGGATAATAAATTCCTAGCATCTGGGTAGTATTATTTATTTTGTCACGGCAATAAACTGAGCAGACTACTGTCCAAACTTCTTAGAGGCGTGCACAGGGAATCGGTATGTAATACCGCCGGCCGAATGGCCGGCAGTTCGATTCCCGGCAGCGTCAGGCCGACAGAGGAACAGATCCCGACAGTGGCAGCCCGACAGCGCTGAAAATCCCGATCGTCCCCAGGTAAGTATGAACTAACCTAACCTACCCCCCTAACCATAACCCTACCTTAGGGGTGCCTAACCCTAACCTCCCCCCAAGTGCCTAACCCTAACCTCCCACCTCTATGTGCCTAACCCTAACCCCCCCCTCTTCCCCGCTGCCTAAACCTAAGTCCCCCGGGGGGTGCCTAACCCTAACCCTCCCTCCCCCTAGCCTAACCCTAACCTCCCGGGGGGGTGCCTAACCCTAAGTCCCCCCCGGGAGCCATAAACTTAACCCTCCCCCCGCGTCTGTCCACCCGCGGTGCCTGGCGTCGGTGAAATGAAATGACCGGCGTCTAGATGTAGACGCCGGTCATTTCACCCTCGCCGGGATATGACAGTCGGGAAGCCAGCTGTCGGTATAATGTCAGCCGGCTTCCCGATTGCATACCGAGCAGAGTGGCACGTATTGTATAGTGCAGCCTTTAAAGATATTAAAGGCCAACTCTGTCATTCAAGTGAATCTTTTAGAAGGATTCTCCATGATTTTTATAATGAATTGTATTTAGAAGATGCCATTATTATGTCTAATAAGACTAATTTCTGGGATAAGATCTTGTTGCTTCATTGACTGATGTACATACTGTAGGGATTCCCTGTTTAAACCTATTACGGAGGAGGAAGTCCAGCAAGTTATAAAGCACCTGAAGCCATTGAAATTCCCAGGTCCTGATGGTCTCAGTGGCAAATGTTATAAACGTCTTGTTTCTTATGTTGTAGAGCCCTTGACTACTTTTTATAATGCCTTTCTGAATGGGGACCCTTTACCACCTCACTTTAATTTGGCCATTATAAAGGTATTGTTGAAACCTGCTAGAGACTCTCTTCTCTCTTCATACAATCCTATTTCCCTTTTCAATTCAGATTATAAACTCCTGATGAAAATGATAGCAGATAAAATTAAATATATGTTGCCCTCTTTGGTAAACCCTGTCCAAACAGAATTTATTTGGAGCCAAAAATCTGTCACGGATATTCATATAGTATTAACAATTGTGCAATCCTATCATGTTCTCCAATGGTGGATCCAAGGTTATTGATTTGGTCACTTGGGACCATCTGTTTGTGAAGACATCTTGGTTTGGCTTCCCATCTTCTCTTATTCACTAATACATTTTTGTAAGCAACTTTTTCCATGCAACAGGACACTAGGCAGAGATGCCCTTTTCACCCACTACTGTTTGCTCTGGTGTTGGAACCATTAGCTATACCCCTCCAGCAGGAAAATATATTTTGTGGCATATTAGTGAAAGCAAAATAGCACTTTTTGTGGATGATATGCTCCTCCTGGTCTCTGATACGATGAATTATATTCTTGCTATATATGAATGAACATCTATTTTTAGTTCCTTTACTGGTTACAAAATTAATATCAGTAATTCCAAACTGATGCCAGTTACCTCTCCGTCCTTTTTAGCCTTAACCCCCGATATCATTTCCCGCTTTTTAATAGTCACAGATAATTGAAGTATCTGAGCCTTTATATCCCTGCCAAGTTATCTTCCCTATAAGTATAATTATACATCGATCATTTCTATAATCCAATTGCTTTTATATATTTGGATAGATTTTCCCCTGTCTTTATTGGGCAGAGTGGCTGTTATCAAAAGTGTAATATTTCCTAAACTGACTAAATCACTATTGATGCTCTCGATCTCTGGGCTTGATGCAGGTTTGGCAATAGATTAATGAGTAAATAGAGAAATGTTGCCCATCCTCTAGCAGCAGGGGTGGATTGGGAATTTAAAGCGGCCCTGGAAAAAAACGTAGAAAGTGGCCCCATATGTGCGTGCCGTAGGCGCGCGTCTGAAAAGGGGGTGTGGCCTTTTGGCAGGTGTATGGCCTAATGTGAAATGTTATGCCCGCAAGTCACTCCCCCCATTTTCATCATGCTGGGGGCATGCCCACCGCTCCAAGAGCTGATAGCCATGCCCACAAACCCTCTCTCTAGTGAATAAGCACAGCAAACATGTGAATGACAATGATTATTTTCTTACCTATATGATTTCTCTGCAACAAGGGAACCTCTGAAGAAATTGATCCTCCCTGGACAGGCATTGTCTTGAGTCAGTATTTACTATACATTCAGGAGATCACATGGTCTGGAAGCCGCCTGTTTGTGTAGTAATAAAGCCAATGTCATTATCATTCAACAGAGGTTCAATCAGATAGTAACAGATGTTTTGGGGCAGGACAAATGTGAGTTTCCCATATCAAGCAATTTTATATTAATAAAATATATTTGCTAATTTGGATCCATTTGCATCAGATTATTGTCCCCCAGTCTTTTCTTCTAATAGTACCAGTGATCCTACCATCCTCTATGTGTGTCTCTAGCACCATCGCCTTGGGTATCCCCAATGCCAACATCCTGCGTCTCCCCATCACCATCCTCCTGCCCTAGCACATAATAGCCACCCTCCCCCACACACAGGTCATATTCCCGTAGCACAGAATACCCCCTCCCCACAGACAGATATTCATCACCCCTAGTACAGAAGATCCCCCCTTCCCCTCAGACAGATTATCATCTCCCCCTAGCACAGTATAACCCCCCCAGACAGATCATCATCTCCCCGTAGCACAGTATAACCCCCCCAGACAGATCATCATCTCCCCTTAGCACAGAATTACCCCTCCCCACAGACAGATATTCATCACCCCTAGTACAGAAGAACTCCCCTTCCCCTCAGACAGATCATCATCTCCCCTTAGCAAAATATAGCTCCCTCCCCTACACACAGATCATATCCCCTTATTATAGAATGACCCACCCCCTCTCAGATCATCATTACTTCCCTCCCTGAGACAACTCTCTTCATGATTCCAAAAGCCACTTTTGAAAAAAAATGTCACATGACTCCTGCATGCTGCAGGTGTGAATGAAAGTCTCCCAGGCAGCTAGCTAGCCCAGCCCCGTTTGTTAGCATTGCATTGTTGATTCCCCAGGTCTGCCTGCTTCTCCCAGGCAGCCAGCCCCAACTATCTCCTCTCCAGCCCAGCCCCGTTTGTTTTCATCGCACTGTTGCTTCCCCAGGCATGCCAAATTCTCCCAGGCAGCCAGCATAGATTGTCTCCTCTCCACTCTGCCCCCTCCCCAGGCTGTAAAGTTAAAGTTTAAGTTCACATTTCACAGCCTCAGCAGGGGACAGAGTGGAGAGGAGACAATTGGGCTGGCTGCCTGGGCAGCCCTGTAACTTACCCCACCTGCTGCTACCGCCGCCGCCGCTGGCTGTGGACCCACGCGTCTGAGCAGTGAGCACTCTTCCTCCAAGGTGCTGACGCGCGGGCCGACGCAGCATCTGACTGTGATTTGGGGGGCGGGGCCAAGGCTCAGAAATCCTCTTCTCGTGATAGAGGCGGGTGGGCCACGGGCCGTGGGCAGCTGACAGCTCTCTCGGTGTGACAGGCAGCCGGACTGCCTGTCATGCTGAAAAAAATAAATAAATGACATCCAGGTGTTGCGATTCGGGGTGCGGGGCCAAGGTTGAGAAGCGGCCCACCAGGATTTTCCCCGCTAAAGGTAAGGGCCAATCCGCCCCTGACTAGCAGACATCAAAACGACTGCACCATTATGACATTGTAATCGTGCAGTCGTTTCAAAGTCTGTGATGTGCCTACACTGAACGAGCAGTCGTTCAGTGCAGGCACATCAATCATCTGCAAACATGCTGAACCTGACATTATCGTCAGGTTGACCAGCATGTTTGCCCAATGATAGATGTCTAAATGACCAGCAGGAGCGCACATCGCTGATCGTTTTAGACCTTTTTCTTAACGATTTGCAAACGATTTGCAAATGATTTATGAACGATTTAACAATATCGTTATTGTTCAATCGCTCAATTTAATCGTCTAGTGGATGGGCATCTAAGAGAAAGTAACTGTGCATCTTGGTAAAACCATGTTGTACTGCAGGTGGGGCAGAGGTAAAATGTACAGAGAGATTTAGATTTGGAAGGGGCCAAACTGAAATCTAAATTGCAGTGTAAAAATAAAGCTGTCCAGCATTTGTGAGCTACTTGCAAAAGTAGCCAGTATTTACCCCACATGCAAAAAAAATTTAAATAGTTGCTCCCCATGCATTGCAACATGGGTTTATCCAGGTTCACAGTTACTTCCTCTATCTTACTCTATTCCCAAATCTGAATCATGCCTCTATTTCTGTATATGATGCTTTACATTACACCCAATTGTTCTCTGACTTTTTATGATGTACAGGCAGACCACGGATGGCCAGGGGGAGGACATATCTGCTCAGATCAGAAGATAGCAGCTCAGATCAGTAGACCATACTTGAAAATCGGGTGCCGCTCCCGACCTCCCAGGAAAGCAGGCAAGCCTCCCGCGATCAGCGACACGTCCGCCCCCCCTGAACTTACTATAAAAATCCCGGCAGCGGAGGGGCCAGTGACGCGATGCGCGCTGAATCGCGTCATCGCGGCCCCGCCCCTGCCTCACAATGCCTTTAAAAACCGGCATTGTAAAGAGGGGGCGGAGCCGCAATGACGCGATCACGATGACACGCCCCCATGTTCCGCCCCGAAATGCACGTAATCCCGGGCCAAGCCCCCTTTTCGCCGCGACCCGCCCCCCCACCGAGAAAGCCCGACAGCTCCCTCCCGGAAGGAGGGAGTGAAACATCGGCATGTATGAGATAGACATAGCTGAGGGAAATCCTGGCTCTTGCTTCAACAATGCTTGAACAAAACAGGGAACCTTCTTTGTGCTACACCTTACCTTTCTGCTACACTTACCAAAGAAGAGGGGAGGCCTGGGTATGCCTCATATGCTGCATTCACTAGATCTGTGCACAGTTATGTTTTATATTACTGGAGTCTTAATTAATCCATACTGCACTTTTTCCCCATTGTGCACCTGCAGCCTAATTACATCCAGAGCCATCTGTCATTCCCCCACTTATTCACCACAATATCCTCTTTTTTTTATTGTGGGGCAGCCCATCCTTCCCTACTATCATTGAACACTCCGTGTTTCAAATCATGGTATTTTATGAGTATAATTTCTATAAAAGAGGTGTTTCATCCTCGAGGCCACCATTTTATGTATTAACAAGCTTATCATTATGTCTCCACTGTTTTATCTATTTTCACATCTTCTACTATATATAATGTTTTAAGTAGGATTCTCTATGGCCAAATCCATAAAGTTAAAAATTCAACATTTATATACGGATTTCTTGAGTGTAAATGATCGATCATTTTGGACCAGCACTGTTAGAGCTTGGGAAACTTTTGCAACCCTGTGGCCCATCCATACCTACTTGTAATTTAGATAATACCAGGGGTTAAAGTGGGCTGGAATGGGGCGGAACTGCGTTCTGTCACTTCTATATGGAGACAGAACCAGTTCCGCCTCCTGCGACCAACCTCAGGCCGGCGCAGCAGGGAGGCTCCATTTGTCGGGTGCCGGCTTCACTATAGGAGAGACGTCATGATGTCTCTCCCATAGTTCAGCAGAGTAGTGAGGCAGACTGGAGGCAGCGGACGCAGGAGCTGGGCTTAAGGTAAGTATTGTTTTTTTTTCTGTGTAAGCGGCTTCATAATGGGGGCATATCTTCTGGGGGCATTTACTCGGGGGCATTACTATCGGGGGCACTACTACTGGCAGCATTTACTTGGGGGCATTACTCTTTGGAGGCCCTACTACTGGGGTTTTTTACTCTGGGGCATTACTATTGGGGGCATTTACTCAGGGGCACTACTATTGGGGGCATTACTACAGGGGGCATTACTATTGGCACTACTACAGGGGGAACTACTACAGGGGGCAATACTTCTACAGGAGGCATTACTACAGGGGGCACCACTCAAGGGAGCACTGCAGAAGGGGCACCACTACTGGGGGCACTGAGTAATGGGCACTAGTATGGGGGTTACAGAACAAGGGACACTATCAATGTGGTCACTGTATATGGGGCACTACCACTACTGGGGGCACTGTATAAGGGGCATTACCTCTGTGGGCACTGCATAAGGGGCACTACCACTACTGTGGGCACTGCATAAGGGGCACCACCACTACTTGGGGCACTGCATAAGGGGCATTACCATTGTGGGCACTGCATAAGGGGCACTACCACTAATGGGGAAACTGCATAAGGGGCACCACTACTGGGGAGAATGCATAAGGGGCACCACTACTGGGGGCACTGCATAAGGGGCACCACTACTGGGGTCACTGCATAAGGGGCACTACCACTCCTGGGGGCACTGAATAAGGGACACTACCGCTACTGTGGGCACTGAATAAGGGGCACCACTACAATGGGCATTGCATAAGGGGCACTACTGCTGTGGGGATTATGTGTAAGGGGCACTGCTACTGTGGGCATTTTGTGTATTAGGGGCACTACTACTGTGAGCATTGTGTATAAGGGGCACAAATTAGGGTCCTGTGTAAAAAGGGCACTGCTGTGTGTCATACATGAATAAGGGACTCTACTATGTGGTGTAATATGAATCGGATGAATCAAGATTGTGCTACTGTGTGGCATAACTTGAATTGGGAATACTATTGTGTGACCACGCCCTTTCTTTTAAGACAATGCCACTTTTTCAGTGGTTTTGCAGGAGACATACCTCGGCACATTGAATCGGATGTATGTATCCCCAGCAAAGAAGTACCATTTTGTAGCGACAGAAATGGGGGGGTATGTGTTAAATGTAACTGCTCACAGGCAAATTGAGCTAATCATTTATGGTATTGTTGCATGTCTTTGGAATAAAGTACTTAACTATGGGCCTGATTCAGCAAGGAATGCAGTTTCTAATATGCACGCAATCGGCCGATTGTTGAGTACTGCGCATGCGTATGCAACGCAGTGCGCGTGTGTGAACCAGCCACTGCGATCGGGACTGCAGTGAGTACGCAGACTCATCTAAGAGTGATTGACAGGAAGTGTCGTTTGTGGGTGGTAACTGGAGGGAGGTCGGCTGAACGCAGGTGTGCCAGTGCGTTTGAATGCCATTGCAGAGGCATGCATAAATTATCCACTGCAATGGCCTACGCAGCCTGAGGCCTGATAGCATGCTTGGAATTCCTGTGTAAGGTCAGGGCTTGTGCAAGTGTGCATGAGGCTGCAATGGTACTCGATTGTACCGATGGTTTCGCAGTCCTGCTAAACATTACGGATGTGCGTAAGGTAAAGTGGCCGTCCTTATGTAGTGTAGTGGCGGCATTGTGATTGCCCTGGATTAGCATACTATTGCAGTTGAACTGCGTGTGTAATCGCTATTGCATTCGTAGTTGTGTTCCGTAGTGAATCAGGCCCTATATTAATACTTTTCAGCCTTCCTTGAGCCTACAGTAGATAGACAGGCCATGCTTTTTGCTGATTTTACAAATCGGCAGTCCTCTGCACATATCAACCCTATATTTACATTTTGGACGGTGCTGGTCACAATGGCAAAATAGCTATTTTTAAATTTTGGCTGTTGAGTGCCCATCTATCACAGGAGAGGGCAACCCTACCATGATCTTATCACAAATTGGTGGAGAATGCAGGCAATACTGAAAATGCAGCCTTTGGAAAAAAAGAATGTTTAAAATTTAAAGTGAAAGACACCAATTTGTTGCTGTGGACATAAACTTATATACTGTGAAATCCATACTGGCGGCATCGACAGATGCTTAGGGAAGCCAGATTCTGCTTCAAACCTACACCCAAAGATAACATGGAGGACTTTATTAAGGACTTGCTACAGGCTACAGCAGCTCAGCAGGAAGCCACCAGGGTACAGCAAGTGACTATCAAGGAAAACCACAGACAACAGCAATTAAATGTTAAGGAAAAATTGGAGGCAACAGCAATTGCTTATCGATGAACTCTGCAGGCAACAACATCAAGCCGCAAGCAACAGTGCCAAGACCATGAGAAACAGTGCCAAGACTGTGAGGCCTTAAAAGATGTGGCACAGCATCTAGCAGCCCGGTACGGGACTGCTTCCACCGATGTTCCAACTAGCTCTCGCCTCATACAGGCCAGTCATTTTCTGCAAAAGATAACCCCCTGAGTGATGATGTTGGAGCTTATCTAACCACTTTTGAAAGAACAGCTGAGAGAGAGAGTTGGCCTAAAGATCAGTGGGCAAGCCTTGTGGCACCCTTCCTGCTAGAAGAACCGCAAAAAGTCTATTATGACTTGTATCTGACTGATGCTAAAGATTATAAGTTAAAAAAAAAAAAATCTTAACTCGTTTGGGAGTCACTGTGTTCGTTCGTGCCCAACGAGTTCATCGCTGGGAATACCAATCAGAAAAACCTCCTCGCTCTCAAATTAATGACCTCATCCATCTTACCACAAAATGACTACAGCCAGAGTCTCTAACAGGACCCCAGATCATGGAAAGGGTCATTATGGATCGATATCTATGGTCCTTACCTACAATTCTGCGCACATGGATGAGCCACAGGAAACCTAAAACAGCAGATCAATTGGTAGCAGTGTTGGAGGGGTATGGTGTGGCTGAGGAATTATTAAGTGTACCCCAAAACGGCGATCTCCAGTGACAACTGATAAGACTGTTCCAGGGGAGAAGGGTGCTAGGTGGTGGAATGAAGTTAAGACTGAGGGTTTGGAACCTGGAAGTAGGTCTGCAGTGCCAGGAAGGTTCCAACCCCGTAAAAGACTTGATAACAATTTTATCCAATTTTTTCAATGTGGTGGTCTAGACCATATTGCTGCTGCTTGTTCGCTTACTTCTGAACCTATGCAATGTGATGCTGCTTATGTTAATCACCGAATGTCTTTCTTTGCTCAGCTAGCTTGCACTGCAGACCGACAGGCTGAGTCAGATAAGCAATTATGTATAGTCACTATAGAAGGCAAATGGGTAGAGGCTCTGTTAGATTCTGGTAGCCTGGTAACTCTTATCAAATACAAATTGGTGAACCCCTTAAAATATAAGGGGAAAACTATTGGTGTAACTTACAAACATGGGCATACTCTGTATTATGTTACTGTGAAAGTGAACATAGAAACGCAGTGTGGTTCCACTGTAGTCTCTCTGGGTTTGGTTCATGGTTTGATGTATGATGCAATATTGGGGTGAGACTTTGCCCATTTCTGAAAGCTGTGGGAAAGTCAATTTGTTACAGAAGTAAATAACCCAGATCTGTTTGTCTTCCGAATCAGAAATTTTTCAAGCATGATTGGGGAGCCAGAGAATGATGAAAGCAGTAGTGGGGCACCGGATGATGTACCTTCTACTGAAATAGTTAAATAACTTTACTTTGGTAAAAGCCAAAGAGAATGTAAAAGTGATTGATGGAAACCCTGTGGGCCCTGATTGTAGGTTATTATCCCCTCACATGGCAGTACACCAGGATTTGTTGTGTAAGGTGACTAAAAAAGGGGAAGATATTGTGGAACAATTGGTAGTCCCCAAGGCATATAGAAGAACAGTGTTAGACCTGGCTCATGGTCACAAAACTGCAAGTCACCTAGGTGTAGATAAAACCACTGAAAAGAATTTTACAGACATTTTTCTGAATATTGTGCATCCTGCCCTGAATGCTAGTATCATGCTCCAACACTACATTTTAGAAGCCTGCTTGTCCCATTCCCATTATTGAGGTTCCATTTGAGATAATAGCTATGGATTTAATTGGACTTCTAATAAAATCTTTACAATAAATTGGTTGTTGCATATGTGCACTGATCTGACGATTTTATTGGTTAAGCAAGCTGCCGCACTAATAGGTTGACCTTTCCTATATAGATGCAGATAAATAGATAAATATGTGCTGTGCTCAGATACTGAGATGTGCTAAAAAAAAATGTGATGTGCATACATATGTTGGATGAACCATGAATTATACTTTTTATGTATAAGTCTAAATGAACGGTATATAGGTCATAAAAAGTGGTATGAAAACAGCAAATGTAATGAAAGATTAGCTTTGTCAGTTACTCTGTATATGTTTAAAGGGAGATATATTGTTCTCCAATTCAAGTGATCTCAGTCTATTCACTTATCTGAACTGAGAATACTCTATGCACTTGTGGAATGGTGTGGATCTCTTGGTTGAAAGTTGCAAAGGGTTCCCCTTCTAGGATTAGATGTCTGGAGTGGGTTACTGGAATGCTATTAGGGGCTCTGGACTGGCCTTTTAACTGCTAGACCCGCAATATATTTTGGTGATAATGGATTACGCTACCAGATACCCAGAAGCAATACCATTGCACAATAAGTAAACAAAAACCATTGCTAGAGAACTAATATGAAAGAGCTGTGCAGCATGGTTAAAATTACTTAGCCAAGAACCTTCATGTATCACTCCCAGACTGATGGTTTAGTGGAGAGTTTTAATAAAACTTTAAAAAACATGCTGAAGAAAGTGGTGGATAAAGATGGAAGAGATTGGGATTATTTGCTACCTTATTTATTACCTGCTATTTGGTTCCCCAATCCTCCACAGGGTTTTCACCTTTTGATTTGTTGTACGGGAGACACCCAAGGGGAATGCTGGACATTGCAAAGGAGACATGGGAGAAGCAATCCAGTTCTTATGGAAATGTTATTGAGCATGTTTCTCAAATGCAGGAAATAATAGCTGCAGTGGTGCCAATAGTGAGAGAGCACTTGCAACAGGCCCAACAGGCACAGCAGTGGGTCTACAATCACAATGCCCAGTTGCGCATCTTTGCTCCTGGGGACAGAGTGCTTGTTTCGATTTCCACAGTAGAAATTACTGAGTGGCAAGGACCCTTTTCAATCCTAGAAAAAGTGGGGGAGGTTAAATAAAGTGTACCAGCCTGGCAAGAGAAAGCCAGAACAGATCTACCATGTAAATCTCATAAAACTGGAAGGATATAGAGTAGCTATGTTAGCCACCCCGGTCTCTTCAGTACCCCTGTACGTTTAGTTCCCGAAGTAATAATAGCTAAAACCCTCTCCACTGTTCAACAGCAGGAGGCTAAAGAATTTCTTGTAAGAAATAGAGGGGTCTATTTACTAAGGTATGGATGGATATAAAGTGAATGGAGATAAAATACTAGCCACTCAGCTCCTAACTGCCATGTCACAGGCTGTGTTTGAAAAATTACAGTTAGGAGCTAGTTGGCTGGTACTTTATCTCCATCCGCTTTGCCTCCATCCAAGGCATAATAAATAGACCCCAGAGTTTTGTTTTCTGACATACAGGGTTAAACAACAGTCATTAAACATGACATAATCACTGACCCAGTGGTTTAGGTTAACCTTAAGCCCGATACAATACCAGAAGCCCAACGGGAATCAGTGTCTAAAGAAATAAAAATAAAATTTGCAGTTAGGTGTAAATGAGGAGTCACAAAGTGAGTGGTCAAGTCCATTTGTGTTCATCCCGAAACCTGATGGGAGTTTGTGCTCCTGCAATGATTTCTGTAAGTTAAATAATGTGTCTAAGTTCGATGCTTACACAATGCCTTGGGTGATTAAACTTATTGAAAGACAAGGAACAGCAAGGTACTTAACCACTATAAGACTTAACGAAAGGGTATTGGCAAGTGCCATTAACAGATAATGTCAAAGAAAAGACAACTTTTTTTGCACTAGAAGGATTGTTCCAATACAAGATGTTGCCATTTGGGTTACATGGAGCACCTGCCACCGTTCAAAGCATGAAGAATATAATTCTAAGGCCCCATAGACAGCATGTTGCTGCCTATCTGGATGATGTAGTCATCTATAGTCCAGATTGGTAGTCTCATTTACCCATAGTACATGTAGTATTGGACTCCATCCATAAGGCAGAATTGACAGCCAACCCAAAAAAAATTTGTTTAGGGATGGAAGAAGTAAAGTATGTTGCATACACCATCGGCAGAGTTTTGATAAAGCCCTAACTTAATAAAATTGAGGCACAACAAATTGGCCACGGCCACTGAATAAGAATTCTTAGGAATCGCGGGATATTATAGAAGGTTTATAAACAATTTTGCCACCAGTTCTGTACCACTGATGGATCTTACCAAGGGCAAACAGAAAGTTATGGTTAAATGGAATTCTGAAGCAAAAAAGGCTTTTCAGTAGTTAAAGGTAGCATTGTGTACTCTACCAGTTCTGATTACAGCTGACTTTAAAAGTGAATTTGGTGCTGCAAACTGATGCATCAGATGTAGATGGGCTGGAGATGGGAATTATAAAAAAGAAAGAATTTGATTTTGTTTGGGAAAAATATCTAAAAATCCCCAAGTTCTATTTTTTGCCGAAGATCCACAAGGACTTGCAAAACCCTCCTGGTCGTCCAATAATATCGGGGCTTAATTCGATCATGAGCAATTTATCAAAATATGTTGACTTTTTTTCTCCAGGAATTGGTGCTCCAACAAAGAAGTCACCTTAAAGATACTATCAGCATATTGAAAGTACTAGAAAATATGACCTGGAATGAAAACTACATCTTGGGAACAAGCGATGTGAAATCCTTATACATATGTATTTCCCATGCAAATGGATGTGAAAGTATGAGACATTTCCTTTCCATGCAGACAGAGATCAAGAACGAACAAATTAATTTCATTATGGAAATCATTGAATTCATTCTAACACGCAATTATTTTTGGTACGAAGGAAAGGTCTACCTCCAAAAATGAGGAACCGCAATGGGAACTTCCTTTGCACCCAGTTATGCGAACCTATATGTCTCAAAATATGAAAACGACTATATATGGGAAGATGATCAATACAAGAAAAATTTAGTTTGTTGGAGATGATGCATCGATAATGTTTTCTTTGTGTGGGATGGACCGAATGAAGAATTACAAGAATTCACAAACTACATCAACAGGAATGATCTCAATCTGGAATTTACAACTACTACAAGTAAAGAAAGTATTGTATTTCTCGACTTGGAAATTTACATAAAAGAAAATAAATTTCAGTCGAGAACACACATCAAAGAAGTAAACGGCAACAATTTACTTCTAGTATCGAGCAACCATCATCATAGGAATTGGATTAGGAATATACCTGGAGGACAATTCAGACAGATTAAATGAAATTGCACAGAAAATTCTGAATATGATCAACAAAGTAAGAAACTCAAAACAAACTTTATCAGTAAAAGATACAAACCTAAAGAGTTAGAAATTCAACTAACAAAAATAGAACAACTGGAGGGAAAAGACTTAATTAACTATAAAAATAGAGATAACAATGAAGACATGGGACTTTCATTCATAACACAATTTAATGGTAACACTACTGTCATTGAAGACCTTATAAAGAAACATTGGCATTTTCTAAAGTTGGATGCTGACCTGAACCCACATATTTCCGATTATCCACACATCATATACCGCAAAGCCAGAAACATGCAACAAGAGCTAGTAAAAAGCTTTATCGCCTTGAATGATGAACCCTCACGTATGAATAAAGGACATCACTATTGTTTAAAATGTGCAGCTTGTAAAAGTAAAAAAATAACAACAACTAAACCGACGCAGGAATTCAAATCTAATACTACCTGAAAATATATAAAATAAAAGAGTTTACTTCCTGTGAAAGCGAAGAACTAATATATTTATTGGAATGCCTCTGTGGACTTCAATATGTGGGCCAAACCAAGAGAAAAATGAAAACAAGACTGGCAGACCACATTTACAATATAAAGAGAGGTCTACAGACCCATAGTATTTCAAACCATTTTGCAAATGTACATAAAAAAAACCCAATGAGGCTGAAATTTATAGCAATACAAAAAATCCACAGAAATTGTAGAGGTGTAAACATTGTAAACAGCTAAAAAGAATTGAAACAAAGTGGATTTATGATCTCAAAACTCTACAACCATCTGGTCTTAATATAGATATCGAATTAAATACACTTTTATATAAACTTCCCTTTAAAATATCTCTACTATCAGTTGCAATTAAATGTTAACCTAATATATTTATTTATAATTTTCAATCATATTTATATATTTGAATATTTATATAAATATATATATACATATATATATATATATATATATATATATATATATATATATATGGCACCATATTATGAATTTCTAAAAAAAGTTTTTCAACCAAGATCCTCAAAATGGAGGACAGCACATGATTACTGCTTTATTTTCACCCATTTCCGGTGACAACATCCATTTTTAATTAAAATTAAACAAAGTATTTAAGGTATAAAAAGAACCCAGAGAGAACCCAATGCCATCCTTGACAAATTGCCTGACGGCACGAAATGCGTTGGAGGCTACAGGTGACCAAGTATCCGGCATCGGACTATCCCGGCTGGGAAGCCGCTCACAATGCCCGCTGTATTCTACTGACGTCATGACTTACGGCCGCACTCAGCCAGATGCCGGCAGCACACGTGGAGCAGAAGCCAAGGCCAGGCTTAGCTCCACCAACAACCATCTCAACCCAGACTTGTCCTGCAGTGACCGCCCATCAGAAGGATAAGGTAGGGACAGTTTTAGGGTGTACAGCAAATGGCAATAACAACTTAAACCGGACTTCACCTCACAACCAATTACTCCAAAAGTAGCTATAAATATACGTTTACTATCCAATTTTTTTTTATAGGTGCCACTAAACATATTTAGAATTCATAGCGCTTATAACCCCGACTCTTTTTACATCAGATGTAGGGATAGGTGCGGTTCTGTTCCAGATTAAAGAGGGTGAATAGCATCCTCATATTTACTTAAGCAGAATGTTGAATATACATGAAAGAAACTATGTCATTGTCGAATAAGAAGCATTTTCCAACAAAAGGCCAATAGAAACTCTCATGTACTACCTGTTGGGAAGAAAATTCAGGTTGATCACCGTCATGCCCCTTTTAATATGGATGTCTGAGAACAAAGGAAGCAATGGGTGAATAACAAGATGGTTCTTGGCATTACAATACTTTAAATTTTCAATAGAACACAGACCAGTAAGACAACTGGCCAATGCAGACGCTTTGTGTCATGTTTTTTGTTTGGGGGCTGCAGTTTTTCCACTCCACAGGTCGAAACAAAGGTGGGGGATATGTGACAAAAGCACTGGTAAGGTTGTACATGGGAGATATATGTGTCCCAGGTTTCTGACCTATATGTATTAAAACCGCAGGAAAATATCTGTGATTACAAAACAGACTTGATAGATGTTTGGTCTTTAGTAAAAGTTGGTTAAGGGTTCCTGGTGTTATAGATGTACATTGAACTTGGGCTCCATCCATTAGGCCCATTTTAGGTCTTCAGGACTCGGCCTAAGAACAGGCTAATTAGTACTTGCACCTGTAAGAGGCCGTTAAAAGTGTATTAGGGGTTTTACCCAGTGTCTCACTAATGTACCTGGGGAAAACAGGCAGCAGGCCTGTTAAAAAACATTGTGATTCAATGACCATGAATTCTGTGAATATGCCTATGTTTGTGGGGCCTGTGGTCCTACTACGGTTAAGAGAGGGATCCTGTTTGTTTTGTTAGAACCCAGAAAGGTTAGGATTTTGTTTCATGATTTATTTTTACGTCACAATAAACTAACTTCTGCTAATTACACAGAAACCCTGGATTGGTATTTTTGTTTCCCTGCTGCTGTGGGTTTGGAAGTGCCCATGTACCCTAGGGGAGGGCGCCCCTACCTTGATCTTATCACTATATATATATATATATATATATATATACACACATATATATATATATATATATATATATATATATATATATATATTAGTGAGTGACATATGGGGGGGTTAAATAAAGGTTGGGTACTTATGTACTTATGGACACTGGTGGGTGGGAGGGCTCTACCACTGGAGAACTATGGGCCTGATTTAGCAAGAATCACTTTTCTGCTAATACGCACGCAATGCAGTTGCTAATATCAGCGGTGATATGCAAATGATTGCATTCACATTGTGATCGCAGCATAACATAAGGACGCCCATTCCTCACATCCGTATACTTTAGCAATATAGTGAAATAACGAGCAACATCAGACCCATACACAGCACACTTGCACAAGTTCAGACCTAACTCAGAAATTGCTAACTTCCACGCACGCTATGAGACCTCAGACTGCATAAGGCATCGCAGTGGATAGTTTATGCATGCCCCTGTAACGGTGTGCGAATGCGCTGGCACGCCTGTGTTTCCCCAACCACCCCTCATTACCACCCACAAACGGCACTACCTGCCAATCACTCTGCGGTGGATCTGCGTAGCCGCTATGATCGCAGTCCCCATGGCAGCAGCTGGTTCGCGCATGCGCACTGCGATGCATATGCAAAACAATCGGCAGATTGCGTGCATATTCACAGTTGCATATGGTAGTGAATCAGGCCCTATAACCACTAGGGGATGGGGAAAATGCCAGTGGGGTTCTGTACTCTTGGGTAATCAGTTAACACTCGAGTGTGGGAGGTACAATTACAATGGGGTCCTATGACGGTGATGCGAGCACACCAAGAATATTTTTTTCCCTAACATTTTTAAATACATTTTTAAGAACACATTCTAAATGGAATTAAATTTAAACAAAAACGTCAATTTCCAGGCAGTTTTGGTAGAAAAAATTTGCCAGTTAAGTAGTTATTCACAGCTGCAGTGCAGAGTAGGACTGCACTGCTAGCTGGAGAACAGAAGAAGGAGGTGGAGTAGAGATAGCCTTCGGCGGGTTAACCATCAATGCTCACCATTGGTGGTTGCCCTCGATTGTATGAAACCATTTTCTGGGAACCATCAATTGTTTTATCCACCAATGGTCATCCCTGCTTTAATACTTGCCAAGCAGTGGGTCAATCAGAGAGTGAAGGCGGGTCATGTTGAAGGGTGGAGCTAGGTTCCGTGTCCTGCCTGGCACATGGGAAAACAATATTTCTTTGCTCCGTGCCATTGATGACAGAGAACCATTGAACCCCTGCCATCGATGGCAAAACTATCAACAATTGGTGGTTAACTATCGATGGTTGTTAAACATTGATTGTCGATGCCATCCCGAAGTTGGAGTCTGAGCAGGGGGTGGGGCTACACGAGGGGGTGATGAGACCTGACTATCCAGCATCAAGTCTATAAGTAAGAGTAACTCAAGGAAGGGGCACTGTCTGTATGTATATTGTTTTTGTATGTATGAATGTATGTGTAACTATGTATGTGACTATGTATCATACTTGCCTACTCTCCCGCTATGGACAAAAATCGGGTGCTGCTACCGGCGAACAGAAGTGGGCAGTTCAGGGGACGATGATGCAATTTGCACTGAATCGTGTCATTGCAGCCGTGCCCACCGCTATACATGGCTATTAATATTGGCAATGTATAGCGGGGGTGTGGCCACAATGACCCAATCATGCTGGCACCTCCCCCTCACAGTCCACTGTAGCCACACCACACCTCTTCACTCCCCACCCGCTGTGCCAACCTGGTTACCCTCTTTTACATTTACATGACGAAGGCTTGCACCCAAGAACCCAACTCCAGCATCCCCAAATTCGCTTTTTAGCCCCCCCTGTGTTAAATGCCCCTAGCCCCCAAAGCCATAATCCAGCTCTGGATGGCACAGGTTGAACAAACTTAGTTACGGCTCTACTCCTGACAGAGCCGTGGCGGGTCCTAAAGACCGCCAGCTCTCACTAATGGATGGAGGCAGCGTAGACCGCTACTCATCTAAGACTTCCAAGATTGTTATCTGGTTTCATACTAGTTAACAGGATTGGGGTCACTTTCGTAACATAACTATCAGATTGGAATTGGCAAATAGAATATGTGTCATAGGCCGTACTTTTTATAAATAACCAAGTGCATACAGTAGTTCAGAACATTTGAACTGGACCTGATTCAGACCCGGTCGCTCTGACAGAGCGCACACTCTGAATCAGGTCCGGGTTTTTTTTTTTAGAACGGCATCCTGGCCGCTCGTATAGCTGTGGGTGACCACCCACAGCTACAGCGAGTGGCCATGATGATGGTCAAGACCATTGCGACCATCGGGCTTGCGACGAGACCCTTGTGGTAGGGTCTCGTGGCCGCAAGCCCCAGAGAGCTTTCGGTTCTAACAGAGCCAGAAGCTCTCCACTGACATCACTTGTGCTGTCAGTGGGGCTGCCCCCAAACGACAGGTGTTCTCATTTGAACGCCTCAGTTTGGGCAGCCACCCCCCAGGCCCGCCCACCAAAGGGGGTGAGCCGTCACTCAACATCAACAGCTCGCCCCCTTTGTTTGCGAGACCAAAGGTGACTGAGTGCCCGTCGCTATCCGGGTCTCGCGCATGCGCACAATGGAACCGGCTCCACCATGCGCATGCGCTCTGGGCCACCATCGACCCCCTTGCGCTTGCGACCAGGTCTGAATCACGCCCCGTGTCCCTCGGAACAGCATCCCCCATAAAAATATTGTTCTCCTCTACTCCAATATTACTGTGAACATATTCCTCTCACCACTCATATCCTGGAAATAGGAATGGGACATGGAACTATTCTTTAGATGGATATAAATGTGTATAGTCATTATGGAACCTGATCTTGGAATCATCCTGTATATTTACTTTTACCAATTTGTATGTTTTTACGTTTATATGTATGTATATATGTATTAGGAATGTAGATAGTATGTGGAAACACATTTTAAGGTGTCTGTATATCTGAATAGCCATTATCTTTCTCCAAACACACTTTTTTGCTAAGTGTAGTTTTTGATTGGAGGATGATCACATGGTCTAGATTTTAGAGTATAAAAAGCCATTATGGATTGTTCACCTCCACACCCTGAGGAAGGACACATATTCCGAAATGCGTTGGTGAAGTGGAGTACCCTCTGGTTTGGATCTACTATACCTTTATCTACAATTGGCTTTATAGCCATCTAAAGAATAGTTCCATGTCCCATTCCTATTTCCGGGATACGAGTGGTGAGAGGAATATGTTCACAGTCATAATGGAGTAGAGGAGAACAAACCATAATTTTTATGGGGGATGCTGTTTTATTGTTTTATTTTTGTCCTTTTAAATATTTGTACATGTGAATACATTTTTTTGGGATGCCAAGGAATTTGTTTCCACTTGAACTTGATTCAGTTTGATTCTTCTTGGAAATATATCAGAGTATCCGTTTTTGTCAAGTTTATCCAGCTGGAAAAGAAACCTTTCTATGCATGTAGCAGCTTATTAATCGGTGAGTCAAGCATCATTGGTGGTGCCATACGATATTCAGTATATATAGAGAAGATTAAAGATACCTTTTGATGTACGCATCCTATTGATTTGGGGTGAGTCTGGAGATGCAGACGAAGTACTGAGAAAAAGGAATTGTCTATGTTAATATATCACTGTTTTCCTTTATTCTGTTGAAATATATAGGAAATCCACTACAAAGGAAGTCAAGGGTCCTCTACATTAATTGATCCTAGCAGCGCTTGTGAACCACTCCATTTTTTCTTATCTGTATTTCTATGAGGTTTGGTGTCCTTTTGAATTGGTGTTGAGCTGCAGTTAGGGGGCGCGAGTTATTCCACCTTATCATCTTCTTGTACTTTCGCTGATATGGTGTTTCTTGAGGAGACGGAAATTGGACTATACTTTGCATGTTCTGATGCACTGGTTTAGTTTGTTCTTTCACATGTGGGTCATCCGTCCTTTCCCACACTTAATTTTGCACTGGAACACTGTAGTGTTGTTGTCTATGTCCATATGGCTTTCTCCATTGGTACAAGGGATAGTAACGTCTCCTGTAAGGCCACTGATGACTAGGACCCTCTCTATAGTAACTTCTGCACATTTGGTAGCACCAATATTGGTCATGATTTGCTGCATATCTGCTCCCATGAACTGGGACACCACCAGGACCAGTTACATTAGCTGCCTCTGCACCCTTCTCTCATTCGACTACATCAAACTCTACAGTTTCTCCATTTCCAAGACTTTGAAAATATATTTTGTTCTTCTGGATGGCTGTGTAGTGTACAAAGATATCATTATGGTTGTCATCACGCTTTATGAACCCAAAACCACGTTGCACATGGAACCAGATGACTTTGCCCAAAACTTTCTTTGCACTGGCTGACATAACATTGCCTGATAGTGGCATGCTGACAACTTTTATTTGGTTCTGCAATATCGGGCCAAGACTCACACCTCTGGGTTGTCCTTCTTTCAAGAGGGAACCAAGTCTGTCTGATTTTCTCAAGGCCTGGTTACTGGCACTGGACTTTAAAGGCTCTCTCTGTTTGGCTCTTTCTATATGGTTGCTTCTATTGCACAACCAACATATAGGCCTTCCTTGTGAGTAAAACTGGTTGAAGGGTTGTCTTCCCATACAATGAGGGGGGTTCCACCAAACCTTATTATGTTACCTTTTCTCACAGCGCCAGTTTCCCTCCATCCAACTCTGGGTCTGGCATTTCATAATGTTCTGGAGCTCTTTGCACATTTCAGAAAATTCCAAAGTCAATTCATCAATCTTCCTCTTTAGGTCATGAAAGGCATCGGGTACCTGGCTTTGTACACTTTGGACAGTAGTCTCCTTCATCAGTGAAGTAGGCTGAACTAACTATAGGGAGATGTTTCACCTCTTGATAGCCCATCATTTGAGGGAAGGGCTTCTCTTGCACCTTACTAGCCCCCACCATCTTGATAGCAGTTTCTTTGAAGTCTAGAATAGAGATACTTGGATAATGCAGTCGCAGCAGACGTAGTTGGGTATTCACAGTTTCTCCACTGGACCCCTCTATGTACTGATTTACTAAAGTCTTATCAGCCTGCCTCTCTTCTGCTAAGTCAAATGCTTGAATGGCCTGGAGTGCTTCTTTGAGACTAAGCACAAACTCTTGCAGGGATTCTCCGGTTTGTTGCATGCGGGCATAAAACCATCTTTAATTCTGACACTGTCCTAGTTTCAAACGTAATTGCCAGCCTCTTAAAGATTAATTCTGTGGTCTGCCTTTCTTGAAAAGGGCCAGGACGTGACCTCCCTGAGTGCCAGGCCCTTTAGCTGTCCAATCAGAATCTCCACCTGTTGCTGGTTAGTGAGTGGATACAGACGAAACATGGACCACATCTTTGCACTAAACTCTTGGAGTGTTTTGGCCTCTGGCCCAAAGGTGTCTCCTGTGTATAAAGGAAACCATGGGGCTCCAAAGAAGTACGGCATCAGGACTGGCATTACTGGAATCACAGCTGCGGCTCCAAATGGAGCTCCTTTGGACTGATCAGCAGGGAGGACAACTGGAGCACCCTGTACAGAGTCTCTATTTTCAGACATGCTCTCTGGTTTGGACATCTACCTTGCTTTGGACTCTGCAATCCTGTACGTGGATGCCAAATGTGGCACCCATCGACTTAACGCTAATAATGTCTGGCATGTGTCTTACCATACAAAGTGAGATCCCTTTCAGGAACACTCCTCTGGCTAATTATCTTGTAACAGAATAGAAAGCACTCTGTTCACCAAATAATATGTATCAGGCCAGTTGGTACCAGGAACTGTGGTATTTCATTAACAGTAATGATCACCCAAGCAGTAAGATAGAATACTGACAATATCCCGCTCAGTACATTACATTTGTGAAATACATAAGATAAACAATTTAAGATAAAGTAAGTACACGTGAACCGGTGGGGTTTTATTTTACTGGAACTGCACAGACTTCAGGACAGTCCACTTGCGACTTAAGAAGGTTATATCACGACAGTACCGTAGAACATTACATGGTAGTTAAATGACATTTAAACAACAACATATATCTTAGAGAGTCTATAGATAAAACAGCAAATATGAGCGTCAGTACACTTTACTACTGGCTGGCCAGCTAATTCTGGAGCGATGGTGCACAAAAGTTAAGTTGGTGATCTTATACTCCTTAGAAAAGTGTGGATATTGATTACTACCTTGACTGTTTCTAACTTGTTATCTTCCCAAGTGCAATTTCCTGTCCCTTTTATAATATGTCGGTATTACGTAGTAAGCGCCGGTTAATACTGTTCTGTGATGGCAATAATGTTGGAGAACTTTAGCAACATTTGTAGCATTAGTAGAGAAGTGTCCCAAAGGGAGAAAACTTGTTGCCAATGGATGTACAATTACAGCTCCTATCGCTCTGCACGTTGTATGATCCTAATGCTGCATAAATTGTAGAGACGACCCCACTCTGAATATTAACTGAATCAGTCATTACTACAGACTAAATAATGTGACTCTCACACTGATCTTTTAAAACCGACTGGGATTGTCCTGTGTGTAAGTAGCAGACTGTCACAACAGGGTCTTGCTGTCTCTCCCTAACTGAATCAGGCTGCAGAGTTAGGCAGCCATTTAACTGAAGACAACTTAAGAGCTGGATGTAGTCTTTCTTTACGTTCAGCTGACTGCTCTCACTCTTTAATGTCAATAACTGCGGGCACAAGTACTGTCAGCTATACAGGCAATCCTAATGGTGGTAGTAAATGCTTAGTCTCTGCAGCTAATATGTTACTATCCTTTACTACAGGGATGGGGAACCTCAGGCCTGGGGGCCGTAAAAGGCCCCCAGTATCATTTGGTCTGGCCCTCAGAGCTTTTGCCTGCTAGCCTAATCTGGATGGCAGGGTGCCTATAATGATACCCCGCGGCCAGAAACTATGCAGCAGTGCTACCTGGAGCGTCCTTAGGATGCTTCAGACGGTCACACCGCTGCCCTTACAGCTCCCGGAGCATCCTCAGGATGCTCCAGGCATTGGTGTAATCACTGGTGATTGTGGTCCCATCCCCATGTGACATCACACGGAGGGGGCGTGGCCTGCACCGTGCCCGCGAATAATGTTATATATATAAAGTCAGGTCCATAAATATTGGGACATTGATAGAATTTTCAGATTTTGGCCTCTATTCACCACCACAATGGTTTTGAAATGAAACAAACAAGATGTGCTTTAACTGCAGACTTTCAGATTTAATTTGAGGGTAATTACATCCAAATCGGGTGAACGGTGTAGGAATTACAACAGTTTCAATATGTGCCTCCCACTTTTTAAGGGACCAAAAGTAATGGGACTATCAACTCAACAGCTATTTCATGGACAGGTGTGAGCTATTCCCTCATTATTTCATTATCAATTAAGCAGGTAAAAGGTCTGGAGTTGATTCTAGGTGTGACATTTGCATTTGGAATCACTTGCTATCAACTCTCAATATGAGATCCAAAGAGCTATCACTATCAGTGAAGCAAGCCATCATTAGGCTGAAAAATCAAAACAAACCCATCAGAGAGATAGCAAAAACATTAGGTGTGGCCAAATCAACTGTTTGGAACATTCTTAAAAAGAAAAAACGCACAGGAGAGCTCAGCAACACCAAAAGACCCGGAAGACCACGGAAAACAACTCTGGTGGATGACAAAATAATTATTTCCCTGGTGAAGAAAAACCCCTTCACAACAGTTGGCCAAATCAAGAACACAGGAGGTAGATGTATATGTGTCAAAGTCAACAATCAAGAGAGTGAATATAGAGGGTTCACCACAAGATGCAAACCATTGGTGAGCCACAAAAACAGGAAGACCAGATTAGAGTTTGCCAAACAACATCTAAAAAAGCCATTACAGTTCTGGAACAACATCTTATGGACAGATGAGACAAAGATCAACTTGTACCAGAGTGATGGGAAGAGAAGAGACGGAAAGGAACTGCTCATGATCTAAAACATACCACCTCATCAATGAAGCATGGTGGTGGTAGAGTCATGGCGTGGGCATGTATGGCTGCCAATGGAACTGGTTCCCTTGTATTTATTGATGATGTAACTGCTGACAAAGCAGCAGAATGAATTCTGACGTGTTTCGGGCAATATTATATGCTCATATTCAGTCAAATGCTTCAGAACTCATTGGACGGCGCTTCACAGTGCAGATGGACAATGACCCGAAGCATACTGCAAAAGCAACCAAAGAGTTTTTTAAGGCTAAAAAGTGGAATGTTATGCAATGGCCAAGTCAATCCCCTGACCTGAATCCGATTGAGCATGCATTTCACTTGATGAAGACAAAACTGAAGGGAAAATGCCCCAAGAACAAGCAGGAACTGAAGACATTTGCAGTAGAGGCCTGGCAGAGCATCACCAGGGATGAAACCCAGCGTCTGATTATGTCTATGCGTTCCAGACTTCAGGCTGTAATTGCCTGCAAAGGATTTGCAACAAAGTATTAAAAAGTGAAAGTTAGATTTAGGATTGTTTAGTTTGTCCCATTACTTTTGGCTCCTTAAAAAGTGGGAGGCACATATAGAAACCGTTGTAATTTCTACACCGTTCACCTGATTTGGATGTAATTACCCTCAAATTAAATCTGAAAGTCTGCAGATAAATCACATCTTGTTTAATTTCAAAGCCATTGTGGTGGTGAATAGAGGCCAAAATATGAAAATTCTGTCAATGTCCCAATATTTATGGACCTGACTGTATATTGCACATTAGCAGACTTGCAACACATTTGTAAACAAACAGCAGGAGTGCAATGGCACATAAAGGTTAATATATAAATATATATATATCAAAATAGCCCTCAGCAGAAAAAAGGTTCCCCACCCCAGCTTTACTAAATGCCACTTTAGTGTCTCTCTAGTGAGGGCTCAGGAGAATTATCGTGGTGAGGCAAGAGTACTTGTTCAATTGCTAACTTTGGGCCTGATTCAGACCCACTCGCGAGCGGCTGTCCGCTCGCAAGTGGGTCGATGTTGTGCACTGCGCATGACGGCGGGAGCTCCGTCGTGCGCTTGCACCAGACGCGACGAGCGAAGGACTTTCCTTCGCTCGTTGTGTCTGATCAAAGGGGGCATGCTGTCGATGTTGATTGACAGCACGCCCCCTTTGGTGGGCGTGCTGGGGGCATGCCTCCCTGACGGGGGCGTTCCCAAGGGAACGCCTACCGTCAGAAGCCGGCCCACTGACCGTCAGTGGGAGTGATTTTGGCTCTGATAGAGCCAAAATCACTCCGGACCTTGCGGTTGAAAACCTCAACCGCAGGCTCCGGCTCGCAGTGGCGATGGTCGCGATGGTCACGACCATCGCGGCCATCAAACTGCACGCTCGTATAGGTTGTGGGTGGTGACCCACAGCTATACGAGCGTCCAGGAAGACGCTCCATAATTATGGAGGGCGGCCCTCATTCAGAGCGTGCGCTCTGCTCAGAGCGTACGGCTCTGAATGAGGGCCTTTGTCTGCTTCGGTATGATACCGTTAGGTGAGCAGCTATGGGGAAAGTGTATCAGTGTTTCCTACTCACGTAGTAACCCTCTCACACCGGCTCCTAACTGTAGTTGAGTCACACCTCCTGTAGCTGCCGGGCTCACCTCCCCGCTGTTTCATAGAAGAGGGGTCCGCCTAGTCCCACCTGCTGCCCGCCTCCTGGCTACTGACTGACACTGCAGGGATCATGATGAAGGGCTGCCTCAGCTCTCCTCCGGCCCGCGCCGGCTCCACCTAGGCAGCTGTGCCTCTCGATGACTGCTGTCCTTCAGGTAAGGGCTCCGGCAGAGCTCCGCTTCCTGTTCTCTTTGCCTCAGGTCTCAGTCCCCTTATCTGGCTACCGCCTCCGGTCCGCCCCTTTGCCTCAGGTCCGCCCCTCAGCCTCCCAGCTGTCAGTCACCTCATCCAGTGAAGTAGCTGGGTGGTCCCTCCGATGTCCTCACAGCCCTCTGGCTGGTCCGCCCAGCACTGTCAGGTCAGTCCCGCTTTCCTCCTCACTCAGGCAGCTCTCTGCCCCTGCGTCACTGTTACCGACGTCCCTGAGGTACGGGACGCTTTACACATGAGCTCCGCTCCACAGCACTGGCTCGGGCCAACTCCCAGTGGCCCCCGTGGGTGATCCTTATATATCAGTGGTCACGTGCAGGTCCTCTTCCCGCTGCCCGCATGGGCTGCTTTAGCCCATTCACATACTGGGCTTGTTCTATGGGGCAGTTTTCCCCTATATAGCGGCTGAATTTAGACATCCCTGCCGCGTGCCCATCAATGCACATAGTCCAGAGAGGGCAGGCTGCTCCAAGTTCCCTTCCAAGAGGGGGGTTGCACATGAAAATTAAGGAAATTGGCATATACTGTATATATTGGCATTTTTACTATTTAACACTGTGTAAATATATGAACTGCATATTTTCATTGTTTATATACAGTGACCAACATGAATTAAATACATAGATAAGTATTTTACACTAAATGGCCCTCAACAGTGATACTCCCAGAACTAGGGTTATCACATATTCCCAAGATGGAGCCTGGACCCTACCAGGTATGACACAGAAGGACGGAGGCATACCCTCCAATATTTTACAGTAAAAGTAAGAACCCGGGATATGGGGCGTGGCCACAGATAAAGGGGCGTGTCCACAGGGGCTGGAGGCAGCTGGCGCTGGCTGGTTTAAAACTTGCAGTATGTGTTATACTGCAAGTTCTCTATACCGGCACTTGCGACGGTCAGGGCAGACTTTAGAGAAGCATGGAGGACAGAGAAGAGCCGGCTGACACTGAGCAGTACTGCGGCAGTCCTGTGTCCCAGCAGCGCTGCTTAAGAAATTGGGTGATTGTATCCACCCGGTACAGCCTCTGTTTGCCGGTACAGACTATTAAAAAACGGTACTGTACCGGCTAAAACGGAATTGGTATGAAATACCGTCGGCCGCATGGCCGGCGGTTCGATTCCCGTCAGCGGCAGCCCGACAGAAGCAGAGTGCGACGCAGTGGAAGCCCGACAGCGCTGGAAATCCTGATCGTGGATAGGTAAGTATCCACTAACCTAACCTAACCCCCCTAACCCTAACCCTCCTTAGGGGTGCCTAACCCTAACTTCCCCCCCCAGTGCCTAACCCTAATCCCCCCTCTAAGTGCCTAACCCTAACCACCCCCTTCCCCGCTGCCTGAACCTAAGTCCCCCGGGGGGGTGCCTAACCCTAAGTCCCCCCCGGGGGTGCCTAACCCTAACCCTCCCCCTAGCCTAACCCTAACCCTCCCGGGGGGGTGCCTAACCCTAAGTCCCCCCCGGGAGCCCTAAACCTAACCCTCCCCCCCGCGGCTGTACGCTCGCGGCGCCTGGCATCACTACGATCGTGATGCCGGGCGCCGGTCTCCCGGCGTCGGGGAAATGCGGGCATCTACATCTAGACGCCTGGCATTTCACCCTTGCCAGGATAAGACAGTCGGGAAGCCGGCTGCCGGTATTTCGCGTCCCGATTGCCTCCCGCTAAAACAGTATAGTTGGAGGGTATGCGGAGATAGCTGGCTGTTAAGGTTTGCCGGCGATACTACGTAGAAAAATTGACGTTCAGAGTGTTGACATTAAACATTTCGACCACAAAATGTCAACGTATGTTTTTTTGTCGATTGTTAGGTTTGGGTTAGGCTTAGGTTTAGGCTAAAATAACAAACATAAAAATTATGTCGTAATTTTGGTGTCGACATGTTAAATGTTGACATTCTAAACATGTCTGCATTTTACAAATAAGTAAGGAACTGCTCTACCAATCACCAAATATGCTCAATTGTTTGAAATAAAATTAAATGACTTATTCAGACATATAATATAATAACATTTAATGCATGGGTCCCAGCATAATGAAAACATAGACAATATGTATTAATCATCTCAAACATCAATAGATATAAAATAACAACCTTTCCTAAAGGGAAAGATAGTTGCTAGAAAGCTAAAAAGTCTCAATGACAAAAATGAATGATCCGAAAAACTCCTCTAATATGGGATATATTGTGACAAGGGCCCTGATTAAGAGCCGGACGCTCTGACCAGAGCGCTCGCTCTGAATCAGGGCCCACCTCCATAAATATGGAGCGTCCTCCTGAACGCTCGTGTAGCTGTGGGTCACCACCCACAGCATATACGAGCGTGCAGGATGATGGTCGCGATGGTCTTGACCATCGCGACCATCGCCACTGCGAGCAGAAGCCTGCGGTTGAGTTTCTCAACCGCAAGGCCCGGAGTGATTTTGGCTCTATTAGAGCCAAAATCACTCCCACTGACATCACTAGTGATGTCAGTGGGGCCGGCTTCTGACGGTAGGCGTTCCCTTGGGAACGCCTCCATCTGGGAGGCACGCCCACCAAAGGGGGCGTGCTGTCAATCAACATCGACAGCACGTCCCCTTTGATCAGACACTACGAGCGAGTCCTTCGCTCGTCGCGTCTCGCGCATGCGCACGATGGAGCTCCCTCCGTCGTGCGCATGAGCAGTGCAGACCATCGACCCACTTGCGAGCGGACATCCGCTCGCGAGTGGGTCTGAATCAGGCCCAAGGTTCCAATTTTGTTGCAAAGAGAAGATGCAATATTGTGAAATAGCTTTTCTGAAAGTGTTCAACAATGTCTCTGTTAATAAACAGTGGTGGTATTCACATAGATTCCATAAGTGATTGCCATGTTAAACTGTGTACACAAACGCTGCTTACCAGAGCCGGCCCTAGCCAATTTGGTGCCCTAGGCAAAATTTGGACTGGTGCCCCCTAGCAGATAATCCCACCAGCAATCTTATGTCGGTACACACTAGACGATGTCTAGTGCACTTGACCTCATCAGCGACTGGACCCAGTGGGGGAGCCGGCATCATCAAGCGCAATACACACTTGCAGATGCCGGCAGCGCTAACTATATCCCCCGTCAGCCCTGCATGCAGGGTCGATGGAGGATGTCCCTGATGACATGTGGCTATAAAATACATATATAAAAAAATCTATTATTGTGTGTTCTATGACAAAAATAAATAAATATAAAAATAAATAACATGGCTACTTACACTTGCCAATCAATGGCATGCGTTCCACAGCGAGCCAGGGTACCTCCCCAACTGGTAGTGCACACATTGCCCAAATTGGACCTACTGAATAATAGTACTTCCCCTGTATGGAGCTCACAAGTCCGCACAGCCAATCAGCAGCACCATGCGTCCATTTCCAACACAGCCAGGAAGCACCTAGGTGAATACAATAATTATAACAACAATAAAAGGTAAACAATCACCATTAGTAACTGGATACTTAGGAAGCCGGCGGCCGCAATTCTGACCGCCGGCTTCCCGAATCCTCTATCCCGCCTAGTGTTAAATGACAGGCGTCTAAAATGTAGACGCCTGCCATTTTCCCGACGCCGGAAGACAGGTGCCCGGCATCCCGATCGGAGGGATGCCGGGCGCCGAGAGCAGACAGCCGCGGGGGGGGGGGGGGGGGGAGGCTAGGTTTAGGGCACCGGGGGGGGAATTAGGGTCAGGCACCCCCCTCGGGGGACTTAGGTTTAGGCAGCGGGGAAAGGGGGGTTAGGGTTAGGCACTTAGAGGGGGGAGGTTAGGGTTAGGCACCCCTAAGGAAGGTTAGGGTTAGGGGGGTTGGTTAGGTTAGTTTATACTTACCTTAGGGACGATCGGGATTTCCAGCGCTGTCGGGCTTCCGCTGCCGGGCTCTGCTGTTTTGTCGGGCTGCCGCAGCCAGGAATCGAATTGTCGGTCATGCGGCAGCTGGGATCCCATACCAAATGCTTAGTAATTACACACTGATGTATAAAAGTATATTCGGTAGTGTAGTAATTAAATCATTGGAGAACACCTGCTAAACGTAAGGGAACAGTGCTGTATGACTTGTCTGTCAGTAGCCCTAAACTGTTGTGTCCAATAACAAAAGATAGAGGTTGTATTCATATGAATGGGTGATGTTAGGTCGGGGCGTGGTCTAATTAGCTCAGTCATTACTGTAGGTAGGTAAGAAACAGGGACGCAACGTTATTGTTGCATTAGTTAAACGGCATTAAGTTAAAAGGCGTAGAGAAAAATAAAACCTGTATTAATCCATTAAATTATTTTGTAACACTGTTTTCCCTCATTTGCCCATAACCAATATGGCGCCTGGACCTTCCCAGTGAGTGAGAGACGTCACCGCGCACGGCACGGGAGGACGGGGGGCAGCTGGCTGTTGAGGCTGCAGGCGATACTACGTAGAAAATTGGGGAGAAGGTAGCGATATTGGGCCGCACCGTATTGCCCAGACCCTTCGCCGTATCGCTGGCCTGGCCGTTCCACAGTGAGGGCCTCGGGAGCCAGAGAGAGAGATAAGATGGCGTGTGCTGTGCAGCTCGGCCCGGGGATCCTCCTACTGCTGGCGCTTGGGGCCGCGGCCTCGGATACCTCCTGCCCGGCTCCTTGTGTGTGTGAAGGTAGAATGCTGGACTGCAGCAGGAGAAGGCTGGGCCGGCTCCATGCAGTTCCTTTACCGGAGGGAATCACCAGCCTGTGAGTAGCTATCGCCTAATAGTGATGCTAGAACTGTATGTATTCTGCTTAGTGGCAGCAGCTCCCCTGAGCCTCGTGTTGTGTACAGATGTAATGCTCAGGTATAGCATTGCCCTCCTGCCTGTGTGTGTAGGCACCCTGCGTCTATTCATACATATCAATTCCCAAGGATTATGAAAATCGTATTTATGCTTTGTAGGGGCTTGCCTCATTCCTGACAGTAAAAAATCTAAATGCACCTTATATAATCTATATATCTGTGTGTATTTATCTTTCTGGGATGTAGTTAGTATGCTGGCTGTTGAAAGCCCGTCCCGAGACTAAACATAGGTGTCGAAATTCCAACGCAAGTCTATATCCCGACGCTAGAATCTAGACAGCCGCCATCCCGATGAAGGTACACTGGGGTGTCTTAGCTGTTAGTCGCGGGGAAGGGGAGGGTGGGTTAGGCCCCGGGGGGGGGGGGGGGGGTTTGGGGTTAGCCACTGTTAGGGAGGTTTAGGAGAAGGGGGGAGGGTTATTATTCTTACCCCACCCCTGTCGGGATTTCGAGCATCGGGATGTAGTTTTCGGCATTTTGACAGCAGGCATCCCGACTGCCAGTACTTTCATACCCAACCCTATCTGTCTACATACAGTATCTATCTTGTAATGCATTTTGTAATTGCTGTATGGCAAACTACCACATTTGTGTTCTGAGGCCGTCAGGGGTAAAGGGGGGTATCCACTAGACGATAAAGTTGAACGATTGAACGATAATGATAAAATCGTTCGATAATCGTTCAAACATCGTTTGAACATCGTTTGCAAATCGTGCAGTAATTGTTTCTAAAGGGGGGTATCCACTAGACGATAAAGTTGAACGATTGAACGATAATGACAAAATCGTTCGATAATCGTTCAAACATCGTTTGAACATCGTTTGCAAATCGTGCAGTAATTGTTTCTAACGATGTACGATGCGCGCTCCCGCTGGTCGTTTGATCGTCTCCTCCATCGACTGAACATGCAGGTCAATTTCACTTGATTGCTTACAAATCGTTTACACATCGTTTACACATCGTTTACACATCGTTTACACATCGTTCATGCTGAACGATCAAACGATGAACCACTGTCTGCCCACTATAGCTGAAAGCTCTCAATTACAGATTAAAACAACATAGTTTATTGTTAGATCTTTTGCAAATCGTTTGCAAATCTTTTGCAAATCCTTTGCAAATCTTTTGCAAATCCTTTGCAAATTGTTCAGAGTGGAAGATCATATTTCAAGGGAAACTTCAAGGGAAAATCGTTAAGAGGTTGGACAGGGATAAAATCGTCTAGTGGATGCCCCCCATAACGATGTACGATGCGCGCTCCCGCTGGTCGTTTGATCGTCTCCTCCATCGACTGAACATGCAGGTCAATTTCACTTGATTGCTTACAAATCGTTTACACATCGTTTACACATCGTTCTCACTGAACGATCAAACGATGAACCACTATCTGCCCACTACAGCTGAAAGCTCTCAATCACAGATTGAAACAACATAGTTTATCGTTAGATCTTTTGCAAATCCTTTGCAAATCTTTTGCAAATCCTTTGCAAATCTTTTGCAAATAGTTCAGAGTGGAAGATCAAATTTCAAGGGAAACTTCAAGGGAAAATCGTTAAGAGGTTGGACAGGGAGTAGATCGTCTAGTGGATGTGCCCCATTAGAGCCAGATTTTCAAGTCCAGTGTCCTAAGTCATTTTGTTGTTATGGTGTTAGACAGGACTAATTGCTTTGTAAGATGAAGTGACCAGATAGCTTTTCTGAATTGTTAATTGTTCCAAGTCATAAACTGTTCATAGAACGGAAAGAAAAAAGTTTGTGGTAAACTAACAGCTTCATATTTGGCAATGAAAATGTGTGCGGTAATATATTTATTATGTTGTTATTGTTAGATATATTAGTGGTATGTTGTCATTTTTCCAGCATTAGCAGTGTGCTATTGTTTTTAAAGATGGTCGAAACAACATTATTTACAAGGTTAAAGTGTGCTTATTTTCGGCTTGTGAATTACATGCAAGTTATGACAATCATCTTGCCAGATTTTCCATTCTGCCTAGTCAAATTGGAGCAGATGTTTTACATTTTCATATGATTGGGAAAAGGACCAAATTGTCAGATGATATGTGCTTGTGTGTGGCTAGCTTTTGAGGCAGTTAATTGAAACTTTTATTACTGGCTTTGAGCTCTAGTTGGCAATTCAAGTGTTCTGGGTGCTCGTAGCTCCTGTCTAAAATGACCGTGAGCTATTCAATTGTTTTGGGCGCCCAGACCCAAGGCTGCACTTGATGCTCCTGCAATGGTCCTGCATATACACCTATACAATTGTTGGCCCAATCACCCGATATACAGTAGAGTGATCGGGCCGAGAATTGTATAGGTGTGCACCCAGCCTATCATCAGTGTTAATGGTTTTGGGGACCCTACTGCTTTTATTTTTATTATTCTCATTTATTTATATACCGCCACCAATTACTTAGTGCAGATAATGTTGTCACTCACAGCAGTCCCTGCCCAGGAGCTTACAGCCTAAATTCCCTAACACAGTGGTTTCCAACCATGGTTCCCAAGGCACAGTCTCTAGGTTTTAAGGATAGCCGTACTTGAGCACAGGTGACTTAATCAGTACCTCAGTTATTTTGATTTAACCATCTGTGCTTTAACATGGATATCACTAAAACCAGGACTGTTATGGTGCATACACATGGGACGATCATCAACGATAACGATATCGTTGAACGATCGATAATTCAGCACACCACCAATCCGCCAACGACCCGCGATCAATGATCGCGGGTCCCTATAGTAACCTGGTCGATATCGACCAGGTTGGCCCGCATGCACCGGCGATGGACGATATCGTCCATTTGTGACCGCGCATCGCAGGTAGTTGGTGGGGACCAAAAAATGCACGAAATTAACTATAACAATAGGATCGATATCATTCATATCGTGCATTTTAATCGTACCGTATGTACGCACCATAAGTGTGCCTTGAGGACTGAGGTTGGGAAATACTGCTTACACACACACACACACACACACACACACACACACACACACACACACACACACTACTGTACAGTACATTTGAATCTGCAGCCAATTAACCTATCCATAT
Source organism: Taudactylus pleione (assembly GCA_031769625.1). Classification (NCBI taxonomy): domain Eukaryota; kingdom Metazoa; phylum Chordata; class Amphibia; order Anura; family Myobatrachidae; genus Taudactylus; species Taudactylus pleione. The sequence continues at coordinate 3,136,162 of JAUIMM010000614.1, forward strand.
GTTTTTTTTTTTGTGTGACAGTATACTGGATTACCCAAAAGGAAACACTTGTAAAACACGTGGATGACAAACAAGTTCCACACGGATAGGGACAGGTTGGGAATCAAACTAATTATGTGTAAGTTAGCGATGCTAACCACTGTGCTCCTTCTATTATCCCACTTTTGATGTGGATCATTGAATTTCCTATATCATATGAAGCCATGCTCTAACGTACACAATGACATGTGTGGTTAGGTTATTGTTTTTCCTCAAATTCAGCACATACTGTACACTTCCTGAAATACTCTGTTACTATGAGCGTTATGGTCATATGAATGGCAAAGGTTTCTTCTAGACCCAAGCTAAACATAAATGGTTGTACATTGTCAGACAGGATATTAGGAATAAATACAGTACATACACTAACCATCAAATGTGGTATGTTGGGGCTAATTCCATATAATATGGCAATTGCTTTAAAGAAACTGAAGTTGAAAATAAGGGCCGTTATTCAAGCAGCACATGAGTGGCTTTATAATGGATAAGTGGGCAAATCAATTACTTTATTCCATTAACAACTACCCTCCCCAGCCATGTTTAATTATTTGCATGCTTATGTAGCCCACAAGGAAGCAGAAGGATACATTTGTCACACTGGTGTCCTGGCAGTCTGACACCTTTGGCTGGAGGTGGTGGTGTTCACAGCAGCCAATTATCCACAGAGATCTGTGTCCTACAACTTTCAGGAGTCAGGAACTCTAAAGACAGCTGACTTAAAGAGTACCAGTTTGCAGTTTGATTCCTTCCTAAAAGCAGCATTTCCATTTGCTTTGCCCTTTAATGGCACCCTGGGAACTGCATGCTGAAACATATTCTGGGTATCTTCTGCTTGAGAGGTGGAGCACACACACATCTTGAGTAATGATTTAATGTTAAATAAATAATTGTGTTTTTGGATTGATATTTACATTATTGGTAACCGCTGTCAGTGCAAGGCTTGAAGAAAATCATGAAGTATCTTCTGCTTAAAATCCCCCTGTACCTCCATTTGCTTCAAAAGCCAGTTGCACAATGAAAGAGACTTCTCAGTGTGGCATGTATCTTCCTCTGTCTAGTGTAGAAACACTCACGTCACGGTAGAGCTTATTTCCCCTTCTTCCTAGGGACCTGGAAGTGACGCGAGTGAGGGCGGAAGTGCACTTCCTGCCCATGACGGCCAGCTAAATAAGTACTTTGTCCCCACTTAAACAAGTTCGTTGTCCCCTCGCGGGCTCGCGCTCGCCATGCTTCGGGCACGGTGGCTCGCTACCCTCGCCGCATGGTTATAGCCCCCCTCTATGCCCACTTGGATGGTAGGGAATGACGCTTGACACTGGCTGATGGCGTCAGGGTCCTCTCCGTGAAGGGGATTTAGACATTACCCTCACGTCACCTCAATCCCTGCTTTCAGCCATGGGTCACATGGAACCTTAGCTGCCTAGAGTGAGGAGGGGTTGGGAACACTGTGCATGCACCTTCACAGCATTGCTGTTTCCTCTGAAATGGATGCTGCAGAAAGTACAAAAGAAGCTATATTTATTTTCTATTTTAGAGAGTTTGCCTTCTCTTTAGCAGCTGAAGTTTTGTGCTTCTGCACCCAGTTTAATTTTAACTGTATTAACAAACTTTTGGACAACAGGAGTATCAGTATCACACTGACTATTTTTTCCATACTGCTGCTATATAATATATCTTTTTGTTATTATGTATACAAAATGGAGTATGTGTGAAATCTGTTGTTAACACCAATCGTGTGACTAGACAGGATATATTTTGCAGTATTTACACAGCAGCTTTTTGGGACACATTATCCACCGTATCCCTAGCATATTAACCCTTCGATAGACAGTAGTTTCAATCTAGTGTTCACTCAGACCTAGAGAGAGGTCACATATGTACGCGCCCAAAAAGGGGTGTGTCCAATGAAAAGGGGCGTGTCTTTATGATGCATCATCTTTTTGTCACTCTTGGGGGGCGTGCCTGGCACTTATGGACATGCCGGGCAGCCCCCAAGTGCTGCTGTCACTGTGAATGAATGCTGAAACAGCCTAGCGGGAATGCTATCAATCTACTTATAGACTTGATTTTTCAGTTTACCCCCTTTTACCATTACACCCCCTGTAGTCTCTTAAACGACTTGTGAATTTAATTGATGATTATTTAACACACTGATATTATAAAAATGATCATTTGGGAGTTTCATGTATACTAACTGGAGGTGTTTGACACATCAAGATCAGATATCACCCTGATTTGGGAGATTATCCCCCTATAAATACCTTAATCATATCATACCTTCATTGTGGGGAATTTGAACCACCTAGAACACAGGTTGTTGTTGATGCGCCACAGGTCAAGTCGGGGGCGCCACAGGTTGTTGTTGACGTAGCACATTTGAGTCAGGGGCACCACAGGTGGTTGTTGACGCGTCACAGGCTAGGGCGGGGGCGCCATAGGTTGTTGTTGACGCGCCACAGGTTGGGATGTGACTAGAATTTGTGTGCGACTTAGTCTCTCAATCAGTATGTGAAGTGCTACGATGCAGCAGCCATAGTTTTTCCCCACCAAGTTCTGTTTACAGTCTCAGGTGCACACAGATATACAAGTGTCACATATCAAATGAATTCATCCTAGTCAGACTGCATGCGACTTAGACACATTTTGGCAAAAAAAGACGCCCAACGCTAGCATAGTTGCAGGGGACCTGACGGCTCCCTCATGCCAGGCATATCGCGCTGCATGGTGTATTGAGGTTAGATGAGCGAGGACATATCTGTAGGTGTTAGTAAAATCATGTTAGGAGCTTGTGTGACTTTAAAGGGCCACTAAATTCCAAAATGTAAGTTTTCACAGTTCTATTAAAAAGTATAAACTTCCCACTATATTACAGTCAGCTGCAGCTAATCCCACATATTTAAGATTTGGTATGGGTAAAGAACAAAGCAAAACTGAGACTAGTGCTGTACATTAGTAATTCTGCAAGGCTGTGAGACAACCTATTCCTGTTGTGCAGTTTTGCAAAGCACCTCAATCTAACATCCGAACGGTGAGAGAGTATGGTGCACATATTTAGTTATTGGCTATTTGTATGTGTTATTGAGCTGTGCAATACACCAGATTTCTTTTACAACCTATCTGACTTTGTTTCATGGGATGCGACCACAGCCAGCTGGGCTTTCATTACTGACATGTTTGCATCCCATGTCACACTGTGTCTGCTCCTCTGTCCCCCGATGATTTCAGAGATCTGTTTTGGGGCATATGCACCATGCGTGGGAATGGCATTCAGGAGCACATGCGCTGGAAAATACAATTAAAATTCTGTGCCGTTTCTAGGTTTTGTTTGTAAATGTCTGTGTGTGTGTTAAATTGTGTTTATACTTGATCTTTTAACAAGTTTCAGTGATCGCGCTGAGCTAAATAAATTGTGGGTCCCAGGGACCACTCACTTTACAAAATTGGGGTCCCATCACACATTATGAGGGGTGAAGGCAGGCAGCAGTTGGAACAGTGCTGGGGGCAGTTGGGTAAAAGTTGGCAGCTGTGGGTAAAAGCAGGGAGAAGTTGGGGTAGAGCTAGGGCTAGAAAGGAGTAAGGTCAGACAGAGCTGGTGGTAGGCAGGAGTAAGTGCAGACAGCAGCTGTGACAGTGCTGGAGGGCAAGGAGGGGGCTAGGGGCAGGCAGTGCTGAGGGTAGGGAGGGGGCAAGGGTAGATAGCAGTTGGGGCAGTGGTTGCCTCCTTCCTCATGCTGGGAGCCCCTGGCCGGGTCACTGTTGTCCACCTGCAGCTCTCTCCTGTCTCACGCAGTGTCCATTTCAGGGCCGGCTCTAGGTATACTAGCACCCCCCCCCCCCCCCCAACTATAGCCATGATGAATACTTTCATTATTGTTAGTACTATTGTATTTATTTTAAAAACACACACACACACTGGGCCCACAGGGAATAAAAAGAAACACATTGGCCAGATAGGAACAAAAACAAACACAGCAGGCTCAGGATATAAACCATAGCATTAAATGATCAGTAAACCCATGGGGTGAAACAGGTGAGAACAACCAATGTGGTACAGTGAGAGTGATGCCTACACAAGTAATAGGAACTCAACAGCAGAGTAGTATTGTAAATGGTCCAGAGGGTGCAGACAGAGAGCAGGCCAAGCTAGCTGTGATAAAAAAGACTCATTGGAGGTTCTGGGTAAAACAGTGTCAACATGTAGAATGCAATGGGGGCCAAAGAGAAGGAGGTGGTAGAACAAGTGACAAAGAAATGGGTAAAACTAAAGAGAAGCCGAAGGGGAACAACACACTGGGGAAATGTAGGTATAAAGAGGGATGGGAGGGGGACAATTAGCAGAGGCGAAAATAAGAACAGTGGGGACTGCAGAGGAATTTCCAAAACCATGAGCTGAGGAGGGAGCAGTCCAATAATGGCCGATAAGCAAGAGGGAGGACATCCACCACCCTACGGCGGCTGTAGTAGTCAGACTTACCACTCAAGCAGTAGCAGGTTCCGGAGCGAACCTCCACGGAAAGAATCAAAGAGCCCGGTGGTCATGGAGACAGCTTCAGTGCAGGGGCAGGAAAAAGACATCACGGGTGGGGACCGCCTCAGCAGCTAAGGCCACAGGCACCCCAGCAGATTCAGGTAAGTTCAGAGATGGGTACATGTTATTTCTTAGTTTTTTTTTATTTATTTTTTTTATTTAATTTGCAAAAATCTCAAAAAAACTTTTTACACGTTGTCATTATGGGGTATTGTGTGTAGAATTTAGAGGACAAAAATGAATTTATTCCATTTTGGAATAAGGCTGTAACATAACAAAATGTGAAAAAAATGAAGCGCTTTGAATACTTTCCGGATACACTGTATATTAATAGTATACAGGTTGAGTCTCCCATATCCAAAATGCTTGGGACCAGGGTTATTTTGGATAACGGAATATTCCTATTTTGGAATGTATACATACCATAATGAGATCTTGGGAATGGGACCCAAATATACACCCAGAATGCATTTATGTGTTATATATGCCTTATACACACACCTGCAGGTCATTTTTGTTCAAATTTTTCAATAATTTTGTGGCTCAAGCAAAGTTTGTGTACATACATGAAATTCACTGATGTTTCATATACACCTTATACACACAGCCTGAAGGTAATTTTATACAATATTTTAAATAATTTGTGCCTTAGACAAAGTTTGTATACATGGAATCATCAAAAATCAAAGGTTTCATTATCTCAGTCATGCCAAAATAATTCTGTATTTCGGAATATTTGGATATGGGAGCCTCAACCTGTACTAGAATATTTAGTTTTTTACCTTATTGTATGTTCAGTTTTTCAGTGGTATGTCTTTATAGGTTGTAATAAATTATACAGTACAGGGCCTTTCAAACCACAAAGCTGTCTTCGTTGTAGGACTCTTGAAAAAACCTTTCAGACATTCCCAAAACGCATGCACAATATAATTTATTTTGGCAATATGTAATTTGGTCATTACAATTTACTTTGAGTCTAGGTTTCTTCAGACCAACATTTCTCACTGTTACTATTGTCTGTGTATTTTATTTTTCTTCAGACGTTTTGCTTTTTCATATGTACTTACAGTAACACTGTGTCTAACTTTTACATATTTTGATATAATCTACCTTGCTCTCCTCCTGGTACACTAATGGGAGCTAACTAGTCCCCAACCTTTATACAGATGTTGACTCAATAAAAGAATGGTGTAGACACCTGGCCCTCCCTACTAGGACCAAGATTGTACATGACCGGGGTGATAGACAGGACTGTAATGTGTGGATATATAACAAGGTCTAAAAATTTGTGAAAGTGTGATATAAAAATTATAATATACATCCCTGGTGTGGGAGGGGGGAGAATATCCTCCTTTTGGATGCTTTGTTTTCTTGTTCATAAACATTTCTCCAACCATCAGATGTAGGCCTGATGATCCTTATATTTTTTTGATTATACACTACATTGTGAGTTTGGGTACGCATCCCCTCCCCCCATTCTTTAAGAGTGGTTCTTAAGGAAAGTTATCTGAAAGAGACCTTGATGTATTTTCTCATATCCCAGTCCTTGTGAGTTGGGGTATGCATTATTTGTTTGCAATCTAAAAAACATAGGGCCTCATTCAGACCCACTCGCAAGCGGCTGTCCGCTTGCAAGTGGGTCGATGGTGTGCACGGCGCAAGCGCACGACGGAGGGAGCTCCGTCGTGCGCATGCGACAGACGCGATGAGCGTAGGACTTTCCTTCGCTCGTTGTGTCTGATCAAAGGGGGCGTGCTGTCGATGTTGATTGACAGCACGCCCTCTTTGGTGGGCGTGCCGGGGGCGTGCCTCCCAGACGGGGGCGTTCCCAAGGGAACGCCTACCGTCAGATGCCGGCCCACTGACATCACTAGTGATGTCAGTGGGAGTGATTTTGGCTCTGATAGAGCCAAAATCACTCCAGGGCTTGTGGTGGAAAACCCCGACCACAGGCTTCTGGTCGCACTGGCGATGGTCAAGACCATCGCGACCATCATCCTGCACGCTCGTATGGACGGCCCTCATTCAGAGCGAGCGCTCTGCTCAGAGCGTCCGGCTCTGAATGAGGGCCATAATTCGGGAAGTGGAATATGCCTTATTATCCAGAATAGGATTTTGTGAATCGTTGATTTTTGGAACACACTACATATTGTTACCCCTTCTAGTCTTAATGCCCTCCACGCCAACATCTGACGGAGACGTTCATGAACAAGAAAATAAAGAATCCAAAAGGAGGATTACCCCCCCAATAGGGATGTATAATATAATTTTTATCTAACACTTTCACAAATTTTTAGGCCTTGTTATAAATCCACACATCACTAAGTACAGTCCTATTACCCCTGTCCCATATCCTCTTGGTCCTAGTAGGGAGCGCCAGGTGTCTACACCATTTTTATTGTCAATATTTTTTTGGGGTCGTGGGGGAAAGACCCCAGTGTTTCGACACAGGCTGAGCCCTAGTTTAATACGTGAAGTGCCTTTATTTTCCCATTTTATCTTCACATTTATACAGATGTGTCCTTACATCTTTGCTGCAGTGGTGCTAAAAAGCCCCTCACAACGCGCCAGGTCCCGTGACTCTCCTAGCGCCGGACATCTTTACTAGGACGCAGCAGCAGACTGTGCTGATTAATTTGATATGCAACAATTTTATATCTGTGTGCGATGGAGTCTCTGAATCTGTATACAAAGTTCTATAATTATTCAGACAGGTGCACACAGATATACAAGTGCATCCTATTCACATTGCATTGCAACTTGGACGCATTTTCGGCAAAAAAAGACACCTGGCGTTAGCAAAGTAGCGCGGGACCTGGTGGCTCACTCACATCAGGCAAGTCTTGCTGCGTGACGTATTGAGGCTAGATTATGAGGACACATCTATAGATGGTATTCCATTTTCTATGCATATCAGCAGTTGTAAAATTTATTTGTTGTGATGTTCCTTGTATGGTAGAAAGGCCCCAAATGCAAGGGAGACTTAAATTGGACTAGATGACATTTTTAAAACTTAGTAAAGAAAAAGTGAAATATACTTTTTTATGTTTATAACCACTGCTCCATTAATCCTACGACTGTCTCAAACATTGAATCCACTACATATCTGGGACCTCCTCACTCTCCCAAATAGTGCACTGCCAGAGAGTGGTTGAAATGGCTTTCGGGCACCTACTGAGGTGTCCTAACCCAGAGGTTCCCAAACGTGGTCCTCAAGGCTCCCCAACGGTCAGGTATTAGCAATATCCATGGTGACTTAATTGTTTGGTTATTTACATTGATATTAATACGATGTCACTTACAAGCTATTGCCAATTTGACAATGTAGAAAACCTACCTGTGGCAACACAGGTGACTTAATTAGTACCTCAGTCAATTTGATTTAACCACCTGTGCCATGGATATCTCTAAAACCTGAACTGTTGGTGAGCCTTGAGGATCGCGTTTGGGAACCTCTGTCCTAACCAATCCTTTTTTCTTCAATAAAACTTTCCGTATGTTAAATGCATTTAATTTAAGCCACATTGGTACTACAAGGGAAGCTTCCCAGGACTTGCTGTTGGTTTAAATACTCTTACATGATCTCATTCCCAACTAAATTAAGTTATCCCATTTTTTTTTGAAGTTGTATCTCTCTGCGCCACTGTCTAATCCTGTTAATATAAGCACCATGAATCATACAGGCCACTTTCCCCACAATGAGCAGGGCTGCCATACTTACCTGACTCACTGCTCCATAAGAAGCACGGACTGATTGGTGCATAGAACAGATGGGGCATTGCTTATGTACACATAGTGCTTCATCATACACAACTGTATAGATGTCTGATTGTCTAATTATTTCTCCTTTTAAATTCATTGTAGTACTGTTTTTTTTTTTTTTTTTTTTCTCTTGGTGACACAAAACCTAATAGCAGAACTGTCTCTTTATTGCACTTTTAGTCAAGGACACTGGCATTTTATTGCCCTTGCCTCTCTTCTCTACATTCTTGTGAAAGGGTCATGTTTTAAAGCTTCACTGAGTTGTGAATGCTTTAAGAATGATATGGTTTCTAATCATAGGAGGCTTTTTGTTAAAGGTAAAAAATCTAATTCTGATTAATTTGCAGCGATCCATATACATTTTAAGCTTAATTGCGTGTGTTTGCATATGGAAGATATGGAAATGGTTGCTGTAAATAGTCAATCCCATTGATCACAGAAGAGATTATCATAGAGATTATCATGTGTTAACCGTAGTTGGCAACAATTGGTGGAAAACGTTGTCAAATGTTTGCTTTCAATTAAGTATTATTTATTTATAAGTTACTTGTATAGTGTCAACATATAACGATGCACTTTGCAATTGGGAACAAAACAGTAGAAAAACTGGATAATGACAGACAGACAAAGAGGTAAGATGGCTCTGCCCGCAAGTTTACAATCTATATTGATGACTCACTGTAGCTACTAAATTTCAGTGACTCTAGGTCCGAATAGAGCCCCATCTTTCCCTCAAATTATAGTCCAACTAATTGCTTCTATTAACATTTATTTTTTAGAATTGCATAAATGTGTCAATAAAAATTCTCAGTTCGTTTTTATAAAAATACTTAGTAAAGAATATTTTGCAAGTTTTTGCAACACCATTCTCAACTAAAAACTGGAGCTACATTTTTTTACCCTCTTGCCCTACGATTTTTACTTTGTGAAAGGGTAGGATTTATGAGCTAAAAGGTTTTAGAACACAATCCATTTCTAAACTTATGGTGTGTCCACACGGTACGATAAAAATGCACATATTGTTATCGTTCCGATCGTGCATATTTTTGTGCTATCCAACCCTCAAACGACCAGCGATGGATGATAACGACCATCGGCCATGCATGCAGGCCAACCTGGTCGATACCGTCCAGGTTACATATGGACCCGCGGTTGTTGATTGCGGGTCGCTGGCATGTTGTTGGTGGTGTGCTGGATGATCGATATCCATCATCCAGCACATCGGGAAGGTGCAGGGAGATCAATCAGTGATATCGTTATCACTGACTGGTCATACCGTGTGTACGCACAATAAGTGTGGTTTGATTCTCAAACAAAATTAAAACTTTATTTATTTTATTTATTTAGATTTTTAAAATATTATGCCTGTTCTGCATAGTAGGTTTTCTACATTGTCAAATTGGCAATAGCTTGTAAGTGACATCGTATTAATATCAATGTAAATAACCAAACAAGACCGCACTAATTAGAAACACACTACTAGACTGTAAGATGGCAGATATATATAACATTAGTCAGGGCTTCTTGTATGCAAAAATTAATAATTTAATCACAGTTGATATATTTGACCACACATCACATTCATAACAATACAACTAATAATATCCACGGTTAAATAGATATCTCAATAATGATGACCTAGAAGCACTTAGTCGATTGTATATATTCTTTATGGTTCATTAGCGCCGAGGTCATTGGTTGGATTTTACTGCAATCGTATTAATATCAGCATATAAAAATGGATCTGATTGAGTAAAGACATAGCTTCAAGTTTATATATTTATTCCTCTGCATAAATATATCAATAATGCTCAGCTGAACGACATTATAGTCAGCTGCGCCTTTATGGAATTTAGGTGACATCGGACCTTCCTGGCAGTAATATCTGTTGTGTTTGAACATTTTACAGTTCTTGTAAATGTAATGCAACAGCAGAAAAGATCCACTCTCCCTTGCTACCATATCATCCTTAGAATAGGATTTATTAGGAGAAAGTCTAAAATTTTAGGTAAGTTTTAATGAGAGAATTTAAAATGTCGGGTAAAGTTATATCGCATATGCAGTTGTTAACAATAAATGTTTGCTTTCAAAATGGAAGAACATTTTATAACTTACTTTACAAATCATTTAACTAGGCATACCAATTAATTTATCGTTAAGGAGTCAGTCCTAGCCTTATGAGTTTTAAAGTTTCTCTCCCTGATACACTTTTTTTACTCCTGAATGCATTGTGTCAGTAGTAATTTTACCAATTTATTGTGTATTCTTACAAAATGAAAGTAATTTCCAAAGCGAGTGGATAAAGGTGTTGTGTAACAATTTAAAAAAAAATTACTTATTTTAAATGGATGAAGTTGTTATGACTACTGCGGAATCTGTTATTTATATTCTGTTTTCATTATAAGTATCAATGGGGCGGTTCAGTTCACAGTAGCAGACTTACCAGTACCATGCCCAGCATTCTCATGGTTCATGAAGTACCCTCTGCTGCAATCCCTAACAACTAAGAAGTATTGATGGCTGCTAGGGCTTTTTCATGCTATCCCTGCAGTTTACTTTTAACTTATTCTGGCTGTCTGCCACAAACTTATGGTGAGTATCTCATGAACCATGTGGCTGTTGGGCATAGATAGCATTTTGTTTTGGGAATATACGACCCCTCGTATATATTTTGTAGGTGGGATTCCCATTTCATACCCTATACCACAACTCTCTTACAAAGTAGACACCGAGCCACAATAAGCTCTATTAACATCTCTCCCTTTGACTTTATCGATATTTCATCAATATTTTCAACTACAGCACGTACGTAGCTTGAATACAGCCATCCACCCAGCTCAACTGTCTTTTACACCTTGATGCGTGCTAGAATGTTATATAGCCAATGTAAGTTCTTCATGTATTTGCTCATTAATATTTATTTGTTTTGTGCCGGCATACTCTGTAACACTACAATTTGGGAAGATCACCGTATTCAAATAAGGTTGAGAATTAGCAGGCTGACCTACCAAGCAGTAAGAGGAATATGGAGGTTATTTGATTAGATTGCTATATATCTGGCTTGACGCCACCCGTGTGATGTGGTTTATAAATCTGTGAAGTAATAGAATGATATTTCAGTGCTGGAAAAGTAAATCCTACTTTAGCAGTATAGGGAGGAAAATCTCATGGGCTGCGATGACTATAAATCCTCTGCTTACATAGTCCAAGTCCAGGGAACATTTGGTTGCAGTTAGATGAGTGGTTCTGCCAAAGGCCAGATTGCACTTGATCAGGGGAATGTTTGAAAAATGAAGGTTCAACATTGCTAAGCTCTTCTAAATCAGGACAAATAATGTTAAGTTCTGTAAATCCACACCAGATGTTCCTTATCCTGAATCGTATGCTGTCTTTAACACTGTATGCGGTATATCTACATTTGTGTCTATTGTATGTTCTCTGCATTCATTTCATTTTACGCCATTACATAGTTGCTCCTAATAATAATCCTTAATTGATGTGGTCATATGAAAGTATAAATAAGAGTGGGGAAACGCTCAGTTTTATCTGAATGATTGTAGGATTATGGCCTGCTTGACAATTTCCAAGTGGTTGGGGGCCATAACGCCTAAAAATTGATGCCACCTGGCTTTTGCTTTATTTTCTGTAGAAATGAATACGAACATCTTTTTAATTAATGGGACCAGCACACAACAAGTTTTGTCTGTCTGGCTTTTCCTTCATTGTAGTTTAACTTAATGTAATTAGCGATTATGCTGTGATTCAATTCACTAACAGCTTGGTTAGCTAAATTTATATTGCCAGTTGTTTTTGAATGGTATAATTTTAAATCAGTAAGAAGTCTAATTATCAAGACCCCTATGAAATTAAGATTTAATATTAGCACAACTAATGGCTATATAGCAATAAAAAGAAAAAAAAAGTAAGTCACCATGTTAGCAGTATAAAAGTCTTGTTGCTCACCAAGCCAGTAGTTGCCAATTAGAGCATACATGTTCTCACGGGGGCACTACAAATGGAAGTCTGGACATTCCATATTAATAAAAAGAAAATATGCTTTATTTTTAGAATAGTCACTTTCCCATGAGCTCCCTTGGCTAACATTGCTGTCCATTATAAATAGGCACGGGATAGTATCACAGATGACCCCTGATGAAAGCTACTTAAAGGAATAGCCACCAACAGGTGGGACGATTTCAGTAAGCAAAAACGCAGAAGCTGTACATTTTACAGGTTATGGGACCTGCACCACTTATCAGGTGCCATCGTAACAAGATAATCAATATTATTCACTTCACCGGTCAGTGGTTTTAATGTTATGACTGATCTGTGTATTGTGACGAATTTAGGGGTATGTAGGTGTTGTGCTTCATTTTCTGATTGTGATACAGTCCAGTATGCAGTTACACCTTTCTAATTATACAGGGCTCTCATGTGCTATTGCAGGATTTCCTTCAAGGAGGCACAGGCGAAAACCCTGGGTAGCATCTGCTATGTACAGTGTTCTCCCCACAGCATTTTTAACCACCCAGCTGTCATTCCATTCTAGTGTTTGTGATGGACAGTCGTAGAGTTGCAGCAGCAGGCACAAAGGGTTGGTTGCCTAAACAAGAGTATGCAGGCGCTTAAAGCACCAGCAAGCAGAGGATGCTGCAAGCAACAGAAATGTTCTGTGCATGGAGCTGCCCCTACTTGAAAAAAGATTTTTTTCAAGAGGGGGCAGCTCCATGCACAGTTGAGGCTCTCTGCCTCAACCATGGCCACCCCACACTGGTTTACACTTTCTGCCTTAACCACGGCCTACCCCACACTGGAGAAAAGCATAGACACACAGCCCGCCCCTCTCCTACCCGGAGTCCACTAAACAGCAAGTGAGATTCAGGAGTGGGGTACACGATGTGCTGATGCTTACCTCCTGTGATATGGTCAGCCCACCCCTGGAGGCACAAGTTCTTAAGGTGCCCATCCACTTGCAGATCTGAAAACGACTGCACGATTACGACATTGTAATCATACAGTCGTTTGTCAGTCTGTGATGAGCTTACACTGAACGAGCAGTCGTACAGTGCATGGTCATCAGTCATCTGCAAACATGCTCAACCTGACATTATCATCAGGTTGTCCAGCATGTTTACACGGATGATAGATGTCTATAAACGACCAGCAGGCATGCGCATCACTGGTCATTTTAGACATTTTTGCAAACGATTGAACGATCATTATCGTTAAATCACTAAACTTAATCTTCTAGTGGATGGGCACCTTTACTCCTCATCTGATTCATTATGCCAATCTGCTGGAAAAACTTTCTGGGGAGAACACTGATGTAAAAAATATGGTAGTCTTGTGTCCATGGTGGGTAACCAATATTGTGGAATTTATTTCTCTTGGGAGATATGGAGGTAATTGGATTACAAAGCCTTGCTTGGGGAGGCTGGGATTTGGAAAAGGCACTATTTGTGCACATGAAATACCCCTAGTTGTATACCATGGTTAAATATAATAAGAGTTTGTCTCTGGACCCCCTGCCTTGGTACTATATGATAGTTGCAATTGGGACACTACTCAGGACATGAATTGTAAAATAAATCAACATATTTTTATTTAATTGTATTAAGTTGGTTAAGCCAGGCACACAACCTGTCAATGGGAGGTACTGTACTTGAAGTCACTTGTCACACTGCCATCTCTGCAGCTTCCTGCATCCCCTTTGATACGAGTATAGTTTAGGGTTATGTGGCAACACTAGGAAATCACCCTGCTGAAAAGATGAATGTAATATGATGGGATATAGTAGAGAGAGAATTTATGCACATAGGCGTTTGTTCCATTTACTCACTGTTCAGTCATTAGAATCAGAATACAGAGACTGACAGTTAGGAGATAACTGTGAGATCTACTTATCAATACATTGTAATACTTTCTTTTACCAGCAGTTAGTTTTCAGGTGGCAAGTATGAGTAAATAGGTAATACAAGGTGACAATTGTCTCATGTTTTGAAAGGTTTTATCAAGTTGAAACTCATTGCTCATTTCCGTGCAGCAAATTGCTGAGCATTATACTCCTATTTTGAAGTATTTATCCACCCTTCCCTTCCCCCAAGCACACAGACAGCTGAGCCAGGGTATGCATAACAGGCTGTCACTTCACCAATCAGACTGGAGTTGCTGCAGGGTGCATAGGTAAACGGATTTCTGCTTGAAATGTTTGTCTGCTTCCTGCAAAGCCCTCTGCAGAGACTACATAGTATTTTAATTATGAGCACATACTCCGTTCACAGACATCTGGTTTTAGTTAATCCATAATAAGTCCATTCTAAGAGGCTTTCAGGTATCTCTTACTGCAATAGGTTTTGAGTGGCTGGTGTCTGCCAGAAGCTTTAAATAGTTCAGGAGAGTCTGTAAGCCGAGCTTTCTGCACAAATTGTTATTGTGTATCTGGCTATTGTGCTTGTTCAGCTACATGTGGATGCTGTGGCTTGGATTTTTATACATTAGACACGTAGTTTAATAGAGACTGAGGTCCTGAGATAAATTTATGCAAAAATGTGAGTCAGTTAGTAGTCAGAAATATTGCAGTCCTCCAAGTCAAACTGAAACCTGCTAGTCCAGTGGTTCCCAAACCGGGTGCCACGGGTTGGTGGTCCAATCGGGTTATTTATAATAAATGTGATAGGATAACTGCCAATCCTAAAATATGTGAACAAGCAGAAGCACAACCGGGTCCACCACCGCCACATAATGTAACTTAAGGAAGACTGATAAACCAGTTACTTAATTTAGAAGTATAGGTGAGCTATGAGAAACGGAATTGGTATGAAATACCGTCGGCCGCATGGCCGGCGGTTCGATTCCCGTCAGCGGCAGCCCGACAGAGGCAGAGTGCGATGCAGCGGAAGCCCGACAGCGCTGGAAATCCCGATCGTGGACAGGTAAGTATCCACTAACCTAACCTAACACCCCTAACCCTCCTTAGGGGTGCCTAACCCTAACTTCCCCCCCCCAAGTGACTAACCCTAATCCCCCCTCTAAGTGCCTAACCCTAACCACCCCCTCCCCGCTGCCTAAACCTAAGTCCCCCGGGGGGGTGCCTAACCCTAAGTCCCCCCCGGGGGTGCCTAACCCTAACCCTCCCTCCCCCTAGCCTAACCCTAACCCTCCTGGGGGGTGCCTAACCCTAAGTCCCCCCGGGAGCCCTAATCCTTCCCCCCCCCCCTCCCGCGGCTGTCCGCTCACGGCGCACGGCATCACTACGAACGTGATGCCGGGCGCCGGTCTCCCGGCGTCGGGGAAATGCGGGCGTCTACATCTAGACGCCTGGCATTTCACCCTTGCCAGGATGAGACAGTCGGGAAACCGGCTGCTGGTATTTAGGCAGTCGGCTTCCCGATTGCCTCCCTTGAGAAACATGCTGCTACTCTAAGGTGCTGTGATTCAGAAAACTTTGGGAAACACTGTGCTAGTCCATATGAGGTCCTCCTTCATTAAACTTGTGCGGAAATGATAAATTGTATGATTCAACAGTGTTTTTTTTTTTTTTACCGATTACTAGTGACCCATTCTGACTTTGCACGGAGCAATTTCATCTTGCCACAGCCCCCTGCATCTCATAGCAACCTACGCCATGTCACCATAGTCCTCTGTATCTCACCACAGTCCCCTGCTGCTCACTCCTGCCCCCTGCATCTCACCAGTGTCGCCACAACCCCTACTGCTGCTGCCATGCATCTGGCAGGGGCCCTAGTCGCTGGGATGTGCTGGGAACGGTAGGATGATCTTGGACGATTTAAATTGCAGCTACTGTAAGCATTATCAGCAGCATGTACCCGAGCTGGGGTACCTGTGCATATTTCTACATCAGGGTCCATAGGGTATCCACAGGATACCTTGGGGTATAGGCGATGGCGGCAGACATCCAGGCACCACAGAGTTAAAAACTTCTCCATCCTCCTGCACTGGGGTCCCTCTCCTATACCCCGCCCCCGAGCCTCAGGCACTTAGTTTTCGTTGGTGCCTGGCCGAAGTCGGATGCACCGTTCAGAGTGGGGGTTTGCAGGCCCCTGAAGTTCTTCAATGCAGCTGTGGCTGCACATCTAATGAGCAGACAACATGGACAGTCTGTACTGACGTCCATGTCGTCGCTCCTATACCCCGCTGGTACCAGAACGCCGGTACTGATCTGGGGATGCTGGTGGGTGACTGGGGTCACAGCTAGCGGTGGCCCCGGTTGGCCGGACTGTGGCCGGATTTACAGGGGTTCAGGTAAGCGGCAAGGTCCCAGCCGAATAGCACAGTCCTTAGTCCCCAGGCAGGGGGCTCCCTGGGGACTGGCTGCAGTGTGGAACCAGGCTACTGATCCCTGCGCTTTCTACTACCCCCTGGGACTGAGGACTGGACAGAAACAGTAAATGTCCAGTGTCCCAGGGGTTAAATGCATGCCAGGGGAGCGCCTTTTCCCTGCTAAGCAGCCTGCGCCTCCACCGCTGCACACGGCCTCTCCACAAGGTGGTTAGGCATCTGCATGCGCTCCGCCCCCGGACCAGCACTCCCTCTGCTCCTCTGTGGCCATTTTAATACATGTGGCAAACACTGCTGGAAGCTGTTAACGCGGGCATCGTGGTCCGGGTCCCCCTGCATACCTCTCCGGTGCAAGGTCAGTGTATGCAGCGCTGTTTCCTACCAGGCTGAGGTCTGGTTAGTTGATGAAGTGCAGATACTGCAGGGTATTCAATATTCTGCATTGTATGTGACTTTGGGCTAGCGCTGCTGTCTGTTACTTTCACATACTGTCAGCTATTTTCCCTATCCCTGTTTTTCTTCTCTGCTAACAAGCCCTTGCGGTGCGGTGTTGCAAGGGGGATTTATACCTCACTATACAACTTGTTGTGAAGTGCGGTGGTCACATACAGCTCCCGGTCACACACTCAGTATGTCTGACAGTGAGCATGATTTCCCCATTCCGCCTCAGTGTACTGTATGCAAGGTACCATCGGCAGAGGGTGATGGTAACTCTGATGGATTATGTAAGGCGTGCCTGCGGTGGCACGGCCGACTTCTGTCACTACAACTGTGCAGGAGCTACCATGGGCTTGTTTTGCTGCGGCACTTACTATCCTGGTGGGCCAGTTAACGACAACCCCTGCGTGTCCCCAGATGGGGGGTCTCACAGCAGTCTATGATGTCGTCCCCTATGCAGGGGTTTCTTAAACAGTTAATCGTACCTCAGAGTTTCCCGTTGTCGCCCCCTCAAGTCATCCATGAACCTGTGAGGGCTAATTCACTGTCTACCTCAGTACAACAGCTGTCAGAGGTGTTACAGGGCTAGTCGTCTGTGCGGGTGTAGAAGCGTCTGCTGCAACCTCATCAAGATCAGGATGCTGTGACGACAGATGATGGCTCATACGTGCGGTGAGCACGGCCTTGGTTATTGAGCATGGCGCTCCTCCTGTAGCTAAATCAAAATATGCCTTTTTCAAGGATATTAAAAGTGATACTACAGTGTTTCCCCTATCTGATCAGCTAGTGGATCATTTAGAGGAGGCGTGGAAAACGCCGGGTAAGCGTTACCAGCCCCCTAGACGGTTTGCGGTGGCATACCCTTTTGCAGATAATTATTTTGCAAAATGTAATAACCCGCCACAAGTGGATTTACACGTCTAGTAAAGAGTGCTACGTTGCCTATACCCTCTGTCTTCCTTAAAGGATCCAACGGATCGCAGGGTACAAATATTCCCTTGCAGGAGGCGTGTCCAGGCCGGCTTTGGCCGTGTGCTGGGTGGCAAGAGCTATGGAGCACTGGGCTGATACCTTGGAGGCATCCCTGGACCCAGACTCGTCACCTGAACAGGTGGAGTTGGTGGGTAATTTAAGGGACTCAGCTACCTACATTAATGAGGCAGCTTTAGATATATGGGCCTCATGGCGTCCAAGATCTCCTCGGCAGCAGTGGCGCCTCGTCGTATCCTGTGGCTGCGTTCTTGGAAGGCGGATGCTGATTCCAAAAAGGGCCTATAGACCACAGAACAGACCCAGGGTACAGTCCTTTCCTAGGAGGACTGCCGCCAAGAAACCTGCAAAGCCCAGGACGCAGGCCTGGAGT
This sequence comes from Taudactylus pleione, assembly GCA_031769625.1. NCBI lineage: Eukaryota > Metazoa > Chordata > Amphibia > Anura > Myobatrachidae > Taudactylus > Taudactylus pleione. The sequence goes on from JAUIMM010000614.1 coordinate 3,154,590, forward strand.
ACCAGACGTCCCACTCCCAAGTCCTGTGACAAACCTTCGGCCTGACGGGACAGGCCTCTCTTTGGGGCACCTCAAAGTGGGAGGCAGACTTCTGAAATTCGCCTAAAAAGCTGGTGTCTGACCACTTCAGACACATGGGTCGGAGAAGTGGTCTCTCAGTAGTACGCCCTCTCCTTCCGCAGGAGGCCTCCCCGCCGGTTTTTCACCACGGGCCTTCCTTCGAATCAGGACAAGGCCCAGGAACTCAAGAAGGTAATGCACTCGATGCTTCAGAATGGAGTTATAGTGCCAGTTCCTTTGTCTCAGAAGGGATTGGGGTATTACTCCAATCTTTTCTGGTGCAGAAACCCAATGGGTCCTACCGGCCAATACTCAACCTCAAATCCCTCAACAAATTTCTGAGGGTTCCTCGGTTAAAGATGGAGACCCTGCATTCCATTATTTTAGCAGTGGAACCTGGGGATTTCATGGTGTCGCTGGATATTCAGGATGCTTACGTGCATATCCCTGTTGTCCCAGCACACCAGTGCTTCCTCAGATTTGCAGTGGTCAAGGACCACTTCCAGTTTCAGGCTCTGCCCTTCGATTTGGCTACAGCACCTCGGGTGTTCACCAAAGTTATGGCCGTTATGGCAGCTCACCTGCGGTTGCAGGGAGTCCGCCTGTTACCTTATCTGGACGATCTCCTGTTACTGGCGGAGTCCTCAGAGAAACTTCAGCGCCATCTGCAACTATCAGTCTCTGTATTGCAGTCTCGTGGCTGGCTGATAAATTGGAAGAAGTCCTCCCTGGTACCATCTCAGAGGATGCTCCATCTAGGAGCTCTGTTGGATTCCCAATATCAGAGGATCTTGGTGACGGGAGAAAAGATCTCTGCGTTAGAGGCAAAGGTCCGTCTTTGCCTGCAGAGTCGCCGGGTGTCTATTCACTTGGCAATGAGGTTACTGGGACCCATGGTATCCATGTTCGACATGGTGGAGGTTGCCCAGTTTTACTCGAGACGTCTGCAGAAGCTGATCCTCTTCAGATGGAATGGGTCGCCCCAAAGGATAAATACACAGACTATGATGCTTTCCCCGGAGGTGCGATTATCTCTGGCCTGGTGGCTACAGACTGTCCACCTGAACAAGGGGCTCCCCTTTTGGATCGCAGACTGTGCCCTTCTGAAAACGAATGCCAGTCTCCGGGGCTGGGGAGCGGTGATGGGTCCACACTTCTTTCAGGGAAGGTGGACATCGGTAGAAGCTGCTCTTCCAACATATTGGAACTGCGGGCAGTATTCAAGGCTCTCCAGCAAGCAAGACAGGTCTTGCAGGGAAAATCTTTGCAGGTACAGTCGGACAACGCCACCACGGTGGCATACATAAACCGCCAAAGAGGGACTCGCAGTCAGGCGGCTCTGACAGAGGTGTCCCGCATTCTAGTATGGGCGGAAAAGCATCTCACCGCAATATCAGCAGTGTTCATACCAGGAGTTCTCCACTGGGAAGCAGACTTTCTCAGCAGTCAAGACGTGCATCCAGGAGATTGGTCTCTTCACCAGGAAGTGTGTCAGCTACTGGTGAACAAGTGAGGCCTTCCAGAGATAGATCTCCATGGCCTCACAACACGACAACAAACTGCCGATGTTCGGGTCAAGAACAAGAGATGCAAAGGCTTGTCTAGTGGCTGCTCTAGCGGTCAAGTGGACCTTCCAGTATGCGTACCTCTTCCCTCCGTTCTCCCTTCTTCCTCGAGTGATACGCAAATTCATGCAAGAAGGCGGCATGCTACTGGTAATTGGTCCAGCATGGCCCAGGCGGCACTGTTACACGGATCTTCAGGGTCTCTCAGTGGACACTCTGCTGTTGTTGCCTCAACGTCAGGACCTGCTGTCTCAGGGTCCTTGCCTTCATCTGGACCTGAGTCGGCTGTCTTTGACGGCGGGGCTATTGAGACTACCATAGAGTGTGGCGGGCTTTCTTCCAGTGGTGTCGCACTAGAAGTTATGCTCCTCAGGTGTTCAGATTGTCCAGGGTTCTGGCCTTCCTACAGGCAGGTTTAGACCAGGGTCTTTGCCTAGCTTCCCTGAAGGTACAGGTGTCTGCACTTTCAGTGTGGTTTCATCGTAGGATTGTTATGCTTCCTGATGTCCGCACCTTTATGCAAGGGGTGCTTCTTATTCAGCCTCCCTTTGTTCCACCTGTGGCACCATGGGATCTGGCTGTGGTCTTGAAGACTCTTCAAGGACCGCCATTTGAACCACTGGGCTCAGTGGATTTGAAATGGCTACCCATTCAGACTGTATTCCATCCTATTGCTTCGGCCAGAAGGGTTTCAGAATTGGGAGCTCTCTCATGCAGACCTCCATTTCTAATTTTTCATAGACACAGGGCTGTGCTGCGCACTCGTCCTGGGTTTCTTCTAAAGGTGGTATCTAGTTTCCATATCAACGAGGAAATTATTGTACCATAGTTTACTTCACTGGACCTTTCGGTTGGGGAGGCCACCTTGGCTGTGGTGTGGGCTTTGAAAATCTATGTGGACCGCACTTCTGTTTATAGGAAGAAATATGAGATATGGTAAGAACTTACCTTTGTTATCTCTATTTCTACGAAGTCCATAGGGTTCCACAGGACTCCCGCCCTGTCGCACCTGTACTGCAGATGGGCTGTGGTTCTGGTCACCGGTTTTTCCGTCTCCCTCTGGTGAGAATGTGATTCTTGTGTGTTCCAGACTTTCTTCTCTCTCTCTTTATCCTCCTCCGGCCTATGGCTTGTGACGAAACTGAGTGCCTGAGGCTCGGGGGCGGGGTATAGGAGAGGGACCCCAGTGCATCCTGGGAGGATGGAGACTTTTTTAACTCTGTGGTGCCTGGATGTCTGCCGCCATCGCCTATACCCCAAGGTATCCTGTGGAACCCTATGGACTTCGTAGAAATAGAGATAACAAAGGTAAGTTCTTACCATATCTCATATTTTCTGCAGCCTCCATGCGCTTGGGTTTTGGCAATATTTTACCATTTTGAAAATTTAACAAGGGGGTACGTCACCAGTTTTTGGAGAATTTTTTTCCAAGACCTCTCTTAATGATCTGAAAAGCTTTAAGTAGGGTCTGAGAAAATGCCCAATTTACCAATCTACTAAACGCTTAGTCCCGATAACAAACAATCATTTTCGATGGCATTAACCAATGAAGCCTTCCCCTTATTCATTTCCTGTACAAAAAAAAAATTACGCTATATGCAAGTGAAAAAGAATGTTAATTTTTGTAGGGCCTGAGTGCAAATCTAGGTCCCCAAATGTTGCATTTACAATAGCTTCATTGCTGCAAGTACACACACAGATTAATTAAATTTTTTTGTCATTCCCATGTGAGGCAGTGAAGGCTTATATAGATTTTATTATATTTTTATCCATTTTCTTTTTATTGCTTTTGACAGAAAAAAAAAAAAACAAAGTCAAGTTTTACAATTGAATTGATGTATGTGGCCAGCTCTAGATATTGGGCCATTTCATGTAAATTGACCACTGTTTGAAGGTAATGCCCAGTTATAAAACACTTTTTAATATAATGTAGCTATATATAAAATTCATGCTTACAATTTTTGCTTTTCAGTTATATGATGCTAAACTTTTATTCTCAGTTTCAATAATTAAAATAGCCCCAAAATGACCCCTGCACTCTTATATAATTTATCCTGAGATGCCCTCAGACACCGCATTTATATCTAAACTGGTCCACATACTGTGTGACCTCCACATATTGCTTGGACCTCTCACATAACACATATTTCACTGACAAATGATCTGATCTTGTAACTTAACTAATTAATCATTTAATCATTAATGTAATTGTTTATTTTGTGGGGAGCAGCCAAGCAATTGCTTATATTCAGTCTGGAGTTCGCAGGGGAAGGTGGGAGACCATATGATGTGGAGTACACTGCGCTCTCATATCTGATTTCTTTGTGTGTAGAGGCCAGCTGCCACAATTCTGGCTTATTCTCTGCTTTATGACCTTATGCTGGTACACACGGAACTATCTGTTCAGCGAACGATATTCCATTGAAATTCCTGGTGTGCTGGATTAAAGATACTGTTCATCCACACACCAAAGATATTACCAACGATGAACGACCAACGATCGCAAACCCCTATGGAAAATGCACGATATCGTCTAGGTTGGTCTGCATGCATGCCCGATGGACGATATCGTTATCGTCCAGGGGGAGTGGGCATCGCTAGACTTCATTGCATACACACGAAACGATATGAGCGATATATCGTTATCGTTCAAATCGTAACGATATATCGTTCCGTGTGTATGCAACTTAAGTCTGAAAATAAGTCAGACTTGGGGAGAAAAAAAACACTTAAAGTAAAGTAGAAGAAGGCACATAGGGGCATATGTATTAATAATCGCGGGACTGCTGCGATTACGAAGGAACCATACGGCGGCGGATATTTAAATTTTTTATAAAAATATTCCCGGTAATGTGCTAAGGGGAAACCGCAAGGACAGCAGTTGCGCTAACTCTTGTCCCTGCAAGTTATACCCATGGCATTTTGTTGAAGTTTTTCACATTTGTAAAAGACTTCTCCGGGGGTAGCTGACTCTGTTCATGTGTACAGTCTCCGTTTCCACCGACCAGCAGATATGTCTCCTGCTTGTAATGCTGGGTACACACTGACAGATACATTGGCCGATCAGTTGATCTGCCAATATATCTGCTGCACGTCGGCCATTGTACACCCGCGATATGTTGGTGAATGTCGTTGGTCACCGACATATCGCATTGGCTGTGCTGCACAGCCGATGGACAGATATGTCTGCAGACATATCTGTCTATCGGCAGGTCGCCGGTATACACACAGCGGCAGCCGAGAGGAAGGGGGCGGGACACGGCCTTGACCCGGCCGACGGAACTTGCCGCCGTGACTCGAGGGCACAAGCAGATGATGGCCGTTCAGTGTGTATAAACGACCAACATCACCTGATATATCTGTCAGGTGTGTACCCACCTTTGGCCTCCATAGGCTTAAAGCAGTTTACACCATCTTCAGATGGTGTAAACTAGGAGGCCCAAACTCCATAGGGGTCGGTGCGTAATCCCAATTGCTAATAATGGGGACTGCAATCTGCAGTGCTAATTAGCATTCTGCTGGAGATTGCTGTGAAACTCCTACATTTTGATATTAGTACATACCAACAATTCTTGAAATTATGCAGAATCTGCAGTTTCTTCATAATTTTATGAAAAAAGCTTGGTAAATAGGGCCCAAAGACATAAATTAAAGTTGCCCAAAGGTGGTCAGATGAGTGTTCATTTGTAAAACAAATATCTTCTATAAGTACAGTCTGTTAATTTTAACTTAAAAAAAAAATCAAGCAAAAATAAGCCATAAACATTTAAAGCCATGAGCTATAGTTTGTATTTAAATCTGTTTTTCATTTACTGTTACATTAGCTTATGAAATAAGTATATTTGCCCTTTATGATGTGGGTTATTTTATGGTGCTTTAGTCCACAGTGCTTTGAAGCTGCATCTTTTCTCAATATGGATCAGTAACATCAAAATCTCTGCTCTTCAAACAACTGTTTTATTTTGTTGTCATACATAATCCTCTTTGGATCTAGATCATGGCAGTGGAGATGGCCCAAAGTCTATATATTTGAAAATTAAATTAATATTTTCCTGCATTTATCAGGGCGCTCAAACCCCCTTCTTTTTTTTTTCCCCTCATTTTATAATATTTTTCTTTTTTTGGGAGTATGCCGAACATAAATCTGGCAAAATTCTAGGCTGAGAGATTTTTAGGAGGGTATTACATTTCCATGCAATGTACTGCTCAGCTGAGCACAAGTGGCCAATTATGGTACTGCCAACATCACAAGTTTCCCTTTATGGGGTGAAAGGGAAAACGTGCGATCCCAATGGATACAATGTGCCGTTTTGTAACAGTAGATCGTGTTGATGCAAATGAATTGGAATTCCCCTCTTAAGAGCGGTATCCAATTAGGCCCGAACATTGTTCGGGCACTTATTGACCCCCGTGATCGGTGAAAAACGGGGATTTTTCTACTATTATCCCAGATTTTCGCCAATGTTTTTTCTCACCCAATCTTATTATTTCGGTCTAAATAATAGGATAGTTCTCCCAAAAACACATAGGTCCGCAAGCTTATCACGGCACCTATGTGTTTTCGCCTTTTTTCAGGTGAAAAAACGGCAGTTATCATGGATTCTTTTTCGGGACACATCAGGTACTGCAAAAAAAAAAAAAACCCAGATAAGTGCCGGCGTCAGGCCGACTTCAGGGCTAATTGGATACCCCCCTAAGGGCCGTATTCAATTAGGTGCGAAAAGTCAGTTTCTGCGGAAAAGTGTCGCGAGTGACATAATTTTGCCTCGCGAAAAGTTTCTTCCGTATTCAATTCCGAAAATTTTCCGCCGGTACGGAAACTCAATGCAATGAAACCTGCGTAAAAGTTTTGCCTATGAATAGGTGTCGAAAAAAAGTGCAGAATTGGGGTTTTGGGGTGCAAAGCAGCGGGAACAAATTCTTATTTTGGGGGCAAAAAAGTCCAAATTTGGGGGACAAACTTAAAAACTAGTGAAATAGACTCCAGCGGGGTCCCCAAGTATGCCCCAGGTCTTTGTAAGTTTGTAGGTTTTTTGCGGCGGGTGTATTTTTACAATTTTTAAAACTTCACTTTAGCATCGTAAAAATATGCTGGCACCCATTTTCAGGTATCCCAAATTTGCTGGGACTACTTATTTTCACCAAAAGAACCCCTTGCTAAATGCTATTCTTCACCACTTATGCAAATATGCTAAATAGCAGCTATTGAGAGCGTTTAAGTACCCCAAATACATTCAGCAGGGCTATTTGGGGGAATCGAGAGTGATTTCCCCAAATCTGACAGTAATTTTCGCATGTTGAGTTTAGCTGGGTCCCGTTTTCGACGATTTGTAATTGAATACGGGGGAAAACGGGCATGCGCGCGATACTTTTTCGCATTGAAAACCAGCAATGTCGGAGAAAAGTCCGGCATGCGAAAAGTATGGGACTTTTCGCTTGGAATTGAATGTGCCCCTAAGTGTGATAACTAGAATTTATTGGTGAGTGGGTTGAATACATTTTCCAAGAGTGTTGGACCACAAGATAGGCACCATGGTACCAATATCTGAAATTGTGCAGGAAACATTGCATTTCTAACACTCCTGTAGAGCCTTTTGTGTGGTAATGTATACATGAGACTGACATGATTTGGCGGAGAACATAAATTAACAATGCTCTCTAGAGTGTGTTGCTGTAGTAGCTTGCAGATTGCCTGTTGGAAGAATGCTGGCAGCAATCCTACGGGTCATCATCCTCTCTCTATGCTCTACCTGCCCTTCTTGAGTCCTTTCATACAATCATTTTGGTTCAGGCTCCACTCCCTATATTGTTACCCACCCCATGTTTTGCTGCACTGGTTTCATGCTAAGTGCTGGATATCATAAGTAATATGTTGAATAATACAAAATTGTCTTTTGTATTGGAATACTCCTCAAAAATAAGATGACAAATTTCCCTTGCAGACAAATTTAGTGTGCCACTTTGATAAAGCACAAGTCTTCTACAAGAAAGTCCACTTACCTTATGCCAACACAGGGTGTTGATGATCACTCATTACCATTAAGTAATGATTTGGATCCTGCCCTTGACACACTGAAGAGTGACATCCACATACCTGGCACACAATTTTAGAGATCTAAAAGCGTAAATGAACCTTATTGTATTAATAAAATGTTCTTGTGCACTGGGTGATCACGTATTTCACACAACAAGTTTATATGTGTGGGTATAAAAATGTTTCATAGTCCCCGCACCAGGTTGGGTATGGGATCACGGCGGTCGGAATGCCGCCGGTCAGAATCCCGACAGTGGCATCCCTGTAGTCATAATCCCGACGCCATCAGGTAAGTTCTCTAACACGAACCCTTACCCCTGTACCACACCCCCCCCCCTCTCCCGGTGTCTGAACCTAACCTCCCCCTTCCCACACCCTAAACCTCCCCCTTGGTGCCTAATCCAACCCTCCTCCTAACCCTTGATACCTTCGGAATCCCAGCATTCAGGATTCTAGAGCCGGGATCCCGATGCTGTCTGGATTCTGGCACCGATACTTAGACCATCGGCATTCTGCACGCCGGGATGCTGACTACTTCCCCAGCACCTGTTTCCTCCCATATTCTCTTTATACTTACCCATCTCTATCTACCCCTACCCAAAACCTGCACTCTTGGCAGTTCTTTATATATGACCACTTCAAAAACACCCCTTACACTCCCCGCAGTGTTTTATATACAACTTAGTACTCGCCTCAGAGAGACTATTTTGCACCAGAAAACAAATAATTTTCTATGTAATTACTAACGAAGTAGATGATTTCAGCAGTATCCAGTGGCAGCACAGACTCTCAGTAGTTACCATTATCATACAGGGAGTGCAGCTCACCAACGTCAATTTTTATCAAACACTAGCAGGAGGAACGGTCTTGTTAAATTGAAGCTCCTGTCAAAAACACCTCAACCGTCATCCCATTTTCAAAGTCAATCAGATCTTCTCTGGCACAAATGCTAGCCGCAATCAAAGGCAACCAGGTTAGTCCATCAATTTATACACTTGATCTTAGCCATGCTAGGATATTGTTTGCTTCATCAATATATGAACCACACAGTTTATATTCACATACATATATTATTATTTTATATATTGTAGGTGTAGTTAAAGAGTGTCTGGATGTTTTAAATGGGAATCGGTGTATGAGGAATTTTAATATTTAATAAGAATACTCAGGAAATCTCTACAGGGAATTGGATGATCTCACTGAGATACATGCTCCCTTTCTGCTTGTGAAATATTTAGCCACTTCATTCACAGTCTGTCAATAGTGAATGATCTAAGGATCAACTTGCTCTTCTTCTAGACAAGTAGTAAGGCTAGTCTTTGTGGCACTTCATTATTACATGGTCATTCTCTGAACCATAAGAACAAACCACATTTTATTTAGCTATGTGTGAACGCAGGGAATTTGCTGAATGTGCCTTACTAGGTGGCGGAGGAGAAAGGAAAACTCTCTGATTAGCAGAGGAGGAGTCATAAATGCTGTTACCATTATTATCTGTTGAACATGACGTAAAATAAATGCGTAGGCAGGAATTGCAGCTAAATAACTTTTGAAATATACCGGGGTCAATTAAATTACACACAAGTCTTCTCGCGGCCCAAGTAAGTGCTGCTTAATGCTGCACTTACGGTACCTCTGCACTCGCAGAATTTTGTATGTAGCACATAGGGCTATGCACAGAAATCCATGAGTCTGGGACGAGATCCTGCCGCAGTACTTGCATTGTGTAGGTTGAATTATGGAGCTATACTATGAGATTGTGATTTTTGTCTAGGCAAATCTGGATTAATGCATTTCTCTTGCATAATATTCTGGGGTCTATTTATCATTTGCCTAATTTACCCCATTAATTAATATCTGTTATCGATTCTGTTTGTAGCATTAATGGATGGATGACTTAACAAGGCAATTTACCATTACAGTCATAGTATTTCTGATAGGAGGCTGTGACTGCAATTTTTGTGCTTCATTTCCGCTTAATTCACTTCTTGCTTACTAAGCTGGGTACACACTGGAGCGATCAAACAGAGTAAAAAATAAATATACAGGTGGCGCTGCTTTATGTGTACGACAAAAAGCATGAAATATAAATGCAATAAAATAAAATACACAACATGTAGTCTCCGTGGAATAATAAAACAACATGAATAATTTGTAAAAGAATATATACACCAAACACCATATGCAAAGGAAAATGTATGAATGATAAAAATCGGTACACAAGGTGGATAAATCAATTAAATAATACAGTGTAACTAATCGCTGTCTAGATCTGTGTACAAGACACAGTTGCCAGTTTGAAGGGTCACATATGATGTATCAATGTAATCAAACAGCTCTCAGAAGTAGGTGACGGTCACTGTGTGAATGCACCCAATGTGTGCCGGCTGAGACAAAAATATTTTAGCAGATTTAAGCCCTATGATATAGCGTGGTGAAGAGAGACTCTGTTTAGTCCTCGTCAGTCTCAACACGGTGCACTGTATAAATAATGAATGTCAATTATGCTCCGTAAGCTCATAATGTAAGTGGTCTAATTTTTGTCAGGATACCAGAGCGATGTGTGAGCAGACTGTGTTGCAGAGCAATAGCCCTCCCGGGCCAATGGTGCAGGCGCCTGTCGTGGGGTTTCTTAAGATGTTAGTAACTCCAAGCATCTGTGCTGAGATATTAATTGCAATAAGTGCCGGTAAGTTGAAGGCTGCTGGTACAGCTTGTGAGCCGGAGCCGACAATTGAAATGGAGAGCAGCCGCTGAAGTGACAGCGGGTAGTAAGGTGTATAACAGGAATCCGTAACTTCAACGCGTTTCTCTGCACGTGTCAGCTTTTTCAAGAAGCTGAGCGATGTCGGGCAGATTTGCAGTTTCAGAACGACAAATAGTCTACGTTACGAGCACTGCAATATTAATAATAATAATCATTTTATTTATATAGCGCTCTTCTCCTAAAGAACTCGAAGTGCTTTACATTTGCCATTAGAGTACAAAATGCAAAATAAGCTTAAACAAGGGACATTAGTGAAATGCTTGGGTGAATAGGTCGGTCTTCAGTCTATTTTTAAAGGATTCTAGAGTGAAGGCCTCTCGAACTGTGCGGGGAAGTGAGTTCCATAAGGTTGGAACCCTAAAACTGAAAGCTCGACCCCCAGACGAATTCCGGGAGATTCTAGGTACTGTTATAGTCCTTCATCAACAGATCGCAGTAATCTAGTGGGACGGCAAGGAATCAGAAGCTGCTTTAGGTACCTTGGGCCATGGTCATGTAGGGCTTTGTAAGTTAGTAAGCCAATCTTGAAAGCAATTCGCCATCTAACAGACAGCCAGTGAAGGGAGCAGAGAGTGGGTGTTATGTGGCTGAAACGGGGCTGGTTGGCTAATAGCCTGGCAGCTGCGTTTTGTACCATCTGCAAGCGGTGCAATTCTTTTGCTGGAAGTCCAAGGTAGAGGGCGTTGCAGTAGTCTAGGCGTGATGATATAAATGTATGTATGACTTTAGGCAGATCTTCTGGGGGAATTAAGTGTTTGATTCTGGCTATGTTCCTCAGATGAAAGAATGAGGATTTGATTGTGGCTGATACCTGATGTTTAAGTGTTAAGTGTCAACACATATTATGTGTTTGTTAGCTGAACGTAGGAGGTAGCACTTTTGGTAATAGCCCTAATACTAAAATGTATTCATGCAGAAATGACTATTTTACTGCATGATTTTAGGTGTCCTAAATAGGCCCCTCAGTTACTCTACACTACAGTATGCACTATGCTTCTTTTTTGTTTAGTTTTTCTGTGTTAATGGAAATATATTCTATAAAAACTGTTTGTGTGGTAGATTCCCCACTCCTGGCTGACTGTTCCAAAAAGGAAACAAATATATATTTTTTAGAATGCACTATGTGGGAGGAATTCTATTGTTTTCTCGTCCCTGGTATCCTGCCTAAAGGGTACAGGCGATATTCAATTTGTGCTGGCAGACGCAAGTTAATGGACATCTATTACTTGTCCACCCAAATGCACCAGGCTTAGACGTGTAAAGCAGCTAAACACATGTAAAGTACTGGACACGCTACGTTTGGATGCACAAAAGTCAGACTTTTCGCATATTTTTGCTCTTCACCTCATTAGGGGTCAAAGCAGAAATAATGGGTGCCCTCTGCTCTCGTTCCCATCAGCACAAACCATTGCATTGCTCCAGTTACTTTAGACAGCGCAAAACAATTTAATCCCCTCTATAAATGAAACCTAGAATCTGGTTGGTTGGTTTCTATGGGCAATATCTACACTTTTCCCATTTAGGAGCTTTAGTAAATCTGTTTTTGGAACTTTGTATTTTAGCTATGGAGATGCCATGGGGGAAATTCAATTAAATGTGATTTTGAATAGCCCTGTCAAACTACAGGATTTCTGCTCGCACCATACTGAGGTGCGACTAGAAATCCGACTTAAGTGCTGGCCGCGATGCTGTTTTCAGGTTTAGCGCGGTGCTAACCGCATTGCGGCTGGCACTTTAGTCAGAGAATGCCTGTTGGCATGACACCCAGCTTAAGACACGGAAACTGGCATGCTCCAACGTAAGTGGTTCTAGTTGGGCTCAACAGTGCGGTCAATTGAATAGTTACCAGAACTCCTTTCCGAGGCTATTCAACATTGCGCTGAATTGAAAATCAGATATTCCTTGTTATGTTATATTCCATAATTCAAAATGTCTAAGCTTTGCTTATTTTTACTTTTGTGTTGGGTGAGATCCCCGGAAATTTAAGTTTTTTTCATTATTATTTTTTTTAATATAATTATAACTACTTTTGAGTAAGGCTTACTACCATTGAAGGAGGATGCCCTCCCCTTCCTCAAAATTACATTATTATTATTATTATTATTATTATTATTATTATTAATTTTAATCGATTTTACCTAATAGACTGAGCTAATTCTGAGTGTCCGATAACCCTACATACAACCCTACTGTGCAGTATAGGCTTCAGCTATCTAACATGCATGTACTAATGGTTGTAAACAGGGCTCTCTTTTTTTTGTTGTTATGGGTCACAAAACAAACAACTAATCTGGAAATGATACTTTCTGCATTGTGTTTGTGTTGTGTACACTACCAGCTATATGATTACAACTGCAAAGCATACGCCCTCTGGAATACAGTTGTAAGTGGTCTTCTGGCAGATTGCATGTAATAGGACAACTAATAGTGAAATTCTGTAGCCTGTATTCTAAGTGGTGGGCGGTTCTGCGGCATAAGTAACTTAAACTTTCTCTCCATTTTACCTTTAGGGAAGTTAGCCACAATTGGTTGACTGTTTCAAACAGCAGTTTGGTGCCAGAATTGTATTCTCTGCAAGAAGTGTAAGTTCTAAACATTTTTTTATATTTCCAGACAGACCTGTGTAATTGAAGTGGGTGAGGGAAATGTGTTTGTAGAAGTAATTTCATATCTGAAATCTAATAACCATTACTAAAGTGTTTTTTTTCAACAATTTTCTTACTCTAAAGGCACACATCCCCTAGACGATTAAATTGAGCAATTCAATCATTCATAAATCGCTTGCAAATCGTTAAGAAAAATGTCTAAAACGGGCAGTGATGCGCGCTCCCGCTGCTCATTTAGACATCTATTTTCGGGCAAACATGCTGGACAACCTTGCGATAGGTTCAGCATGTTAGGAGATGATTGATGTGCCTACACTGAACGACTGCTCGTTCAGTGAAGGCACATCACAGACTGACAAACGACTGCACAATTACAATGTTGTCATCATGCAGTCGTTTTGATGTCTTTTAGTGGATGTGTGCCTTAAGATGATCAGATGTACCTAAATTACATGTACAGGTGCTAATTGGGCTAATAACACTGATGGGTCATCACAACATTTTGTGTGCATACACACCTGTTTGCTTTTTTTCTGTGGCTGGGGAGAGTGGGGGAGCATACATACAGTATATAATGACAGTTCCTGCAATATTTGTGAGCTTAGTGTACACATGGGAAAAACTGTCTAGTATATGTTGAAAATATCCACATTGTGCAGAGCTTTGCACTACCGCATACTGTAAAAGTTTGCTAACTTTCCTTGGAACAACTGCTGCATTCAGAAGGATGTGCTAGTATCAAATATTATCCATATGCAGTAAACCATATGTAGAGAGAAATTAAAATTTTAATGACTATGGCAAACTTACAGGATGAATTGTATATGATTGTCTACTGTTTAATAAAACTTTATATACATGCAAGTTTAATTAAGCCGTAGTAGTTATTTAAAGGATGTTTTAAGTCATTGACCCGGTGTGGGTCAGGGTGGAGATACAGCAGCCATTTAGATCAATGTGTAGGAACTTTGATAATTAGGTACTAGAATATACTCAGATCCAAACAGCTGCAGGTGACTTGTTCACTTTGCCAAAATCTATATGGCCTAATAAATTGTACCTTTCTCATCAGTTATATGAGGATTTCCAATACAATACTGTATAAATATAATTTCTACTTCAGGGTCCATAGGGTATCCACAGGATACCTTGGGGTATAGGTGTGACGTCAGTCGCAGGGCACCAAAGAGTTAAGCTTTCAGCCTCCCAGGATGCACTAGGTCCCCCTCCTATACCCCGCCCCCAGGCCAAGGCACCTCAGTTTAGTTTGGTGCCCGGCCGGAGTCGGGTGCACCTGTTGGAGTGGGGGCTAGAAGAGCCCCTGAAGCTTATTCTTCATGCAGCTGTGGCTGCACAACTGGATGAACAGCATGGACAGTCAGTCCTGACGTCCATGCTGTCTTCCCTACACCCCGCCGGTACCAGAACGCCGGTACTGATCCGGGGATGCTGGTGGGCGTCTGGGGTCACAGCTAGCGGTGACCCCAGATGCTCCGGACCATGGCCGGATTCAAGGGGGACAGAGGTAAGCAGCGGGGTCCCGCGGTGGGTCCCCGCTGATCACATGGTCCTAAGTCCCCAGGCAGGGGGCTCCCTGGGGACTGGCTGCAGCGTGGAGCCAGGCGACCAACCTGCGCTTCCACTACCCCCTGGGACAGCGGACCGCAGCAGAGCGGTAGCGCTGCGGCGTCCCAGGGGTTAAATGCATGCCAGGGGAGCGCGCCTTCCCTGTCTCACAGCCGGCGCCTCCCCCGCTGCACACAGCCCTCTCTGCACTGTGCTGACTGGTCCTGTGTCAGCGCTCCTCCCCCAGGCCAGCTTCTCTCTGCTCCTCGGCGGCCATTTTCTCTGCAACGCATGGTGAACGCTGCTGGAAGTCTGGAAGGAAGCATCGTGGTCTGGGTCCCCCCGCATACCTCTCCTCCGCTGTGGCTCAGGTCTGTGTATGCAGCGCTGTGTCCTACCAGGCCCTGTGTCTGTGTAGTTGAGTGATCAGCGCTGTTAGTGCAGGAATTGTTATTTCTCTGCATTGTATGTGACTGTGCTAGCGCTGCCTGTAACTATTCTTCACTAAACTGTCAGCTTTATTACTGTCCCTGTTCTTTCTGCTAAAGCCCTTGCGGTGCGGTGCTGCAGGGTGGTCTCTCGCCTATTTAATACTTAATTGGTGAGAGAGGTCACATACGTGGTGCCATCATGTCTGAAAGTGATTTTCCCCTCCGGCTACAGTGTACCACGTGCAAAGTACCGTTAGCGGAGGGGGAGGGTAGCGCGGAGGGCCTTTGCCGGCAGTGTTGTCCATGGCGCGGCCTATTACGGTTACAGCACCGGTACAGGAGCCGCCCTGGGCTTGTTTCGCTCAGGCGTTAACAGCTTTAGTGGGCCAGTTAGCTCCGCAGCCCGCGTTTACTCCGATGGGTTTGTCCCAGCAGTCTGTGGTGTCGTCACCCATGCAGGGGTTCCCACGACAATTGGTGGTACCCCACAGTCTCCCTATTTCCCCGCTCCCGGGTTCTCAGGAGCCAGCGTGGGTTAACTCCCTGACGAGTTCTTTACAGCACTTGTCGGATGTATTGCAAGGGGAGTCTGTGATGCGGCCTCATAAAAGGCCGGTGGCGTCTCTGTCCGCTCCTTATGAGGATGACGAAGGGACGTCTGATGATGGGGAGATTCTGGATCCTTACGATCAGGAACCTTTCCATACTAAGGACGCTGATGCTAAGTCCAAAGTATATATTCCTGGACTTATTCGGGCGGTCCGCACAGCCTTGGTGATTGAGGACGAAGTTCCCCCAGCGGCTAAATCTAAGTATGCCTTTTTCAAAGATGTGAAGGGCGATGCCACAGTCTTTCCTCTTTCGGGTCAGTTGGTGGACCATTTAGAGGAGGCATGGAAACAACCTGGCAAAAGATACCAGCCGCAGAGACGCCTGGCGGTGGCTTATCCGTTCGCGGATAATTATTTTGCTAAGTGTGAATCCCCTCCACAGGTGGATTCTCACGTGACCCGTCTTGTCCGTAGTGCCACATTGCCGATGCCATCCATGTCCTCCCTTAAGGATGCTACGGACCGCAAGGTAGAAATCTGCCTGAAGTCCGCTTATTCCCTTGCAGGGGGGGCAGCACGGCCGGCTATGGCCATTTGCTGGGTTGCCAGAGCGATGGAGCGCTGGGCGGATTCATTAGAGGCTTCTTTTGAATCCGACTGTCCGGCCGAACAAGCGGAGTTGATTGGCAATCTCCGTGATTCGGCCACCTACATCAACGAGGCGGCTCTAGACATTAGTACTCTGGTGTCTAGAATTTCTTCAGCAGCGGTAGCTGCTCGTCGCACCTTGTGGCTGCGATCCTGGAAGGCGGACGCAGATCCAAGAAAGGTCTGGAAGCGTTGCCGTTTACCGGAGAAGTTCTCTTCGGTCCGGATCTGGATAAGATTGTGGCCACGCTGGCGGCAGCCAAATCTGCTTGTCTCCCGTCGGCCGCTGCTCCTTCTGGTTCTGGACCATCGTCCTTTCGGTCATCTAGGGCCCAGGGCAGGCCCAAACCACAGTCGTTTCCTCGACAGGCTGGCCCTAAGAAATCGGGCAAGCCCCGGAAACAGGCATGGAGTACCAGACGTCCGGCCCCCAAGCCAGATGACAAGCCTGCGGCCTGACGGTCCGGGTCTCCCCTTGGGGGATCCCAGGGTGGGAGGCCGCCTGCTGCAGTTCTCCCGGTGTTGGTCGTTCACTACGACAGACACTTGGGTTCTGGAGGTGGTCTCTCACGGGTACGCCCTCTCCTTCCGGCACAGACCCCCGGCTCGATTCTTCACCACGGGTCTACCATCAGACCGGAACAAGGCTACGGAGCTGCGGAAGGTATTGCACACTATGCTCCAGGCTGGAGTTATAGTGCCTGTTCCATTCTCCCAGAGGGGCCAGGGTTTCTATTCAAATCTATTTTTGGTACAGAAACCCAATGGGTCATATCGTCCGATTCTCAACCTCAAAGCACTCAACAAGTCTTTGCGGGTCCCGAAGTTTCGGATGGAGACCCTACGGTCCATCATTCTGGCGCTGGAACCTGGGGACTACATGGTGTCATTGGACATACAGGACGCTATGGCGGTCATGGCGGCTTCTCTGCGGCTGCAAGGAGTCCGCATGTTGCCGTACTTGGACGACCTGTTATTGGTGGCACGATCTCCAGAGCTCCTGTTACACCACTTGGACCTGACCATTGCACTGCTGCAACGGCACGGCTGGCTAATTAACTGGCAGAAGTCCACTCTAATCCCGTCTCGGAGGATTCTGCATCTTGGAGCCTTATTGGACTCGGGACAGCAAAGGATCTTCGTGACGGAGGACAAGATCTCTGCTTTACAGTCAAGGGTGCGCAGTTGTCTGCACAGCCGCCGGGTGTCCTTACACTCGGCGATGAGGTTACTGGGCTCCATGGTGTCGGTGTTCGACATGGTGGAATACGCCCAGTTTCACTCTAGACCTCTGCAGCACCTGATCCTGTCCAAGTGGAACGGGCTGCCTCAGTCTCTGAAGTTCCAGACGATTGTGCTCACCCCGGAGGTTCGCCTGTCCCTTGCGTGGTGGTTAAAGATGACCCACCTCAACAAGGGACGTCCGTTCTGGGTTCCAAATTGGGTCCTGTTGACAACGGACGCCAGTCTTCGGGGCTGGGGAGCAGTTTCGGGTCCACACTTGTTCCAGGGCAGGTGGACACCGACAGAAGCGGAGCTTCCAATAAATATCTTGGAACTCCGTGCGGTCTTCAATGCTCTCCTGCAGGCACAGCGGTTTCTCCAGGGTCACCCGGTGCAGGTCCAGTCGGACAATGCTACCACCGTGGCCTACATAAACAGGCAAGGAGGAACTCGCAGTCGGGCGGCTCTCGTAGAGGTCTCTCGGATCCTTGTTTGGGCGGAGCGCAATCTTCCGGCCATATCAGCGGTCTTCATCCCGGGAGTGCTAAATTGGGAGGCGGACTTTCTAAGTCGCCAGGACGTTCATCCAGGGGAATGGTCCCTGCACCCGGACGTTTTTCAACTACTGGTGGACAGGTGGGGTCTTCCAGAAATCGACCTCATGGCGTCCCGGCACAACAACAAGTTGCCGGTGTACGGGTCTCGCACAAGAGACGAAGGGGCGTCTCTGGTGGATGCTCTGTCCGTCCGGTGGACGTTCAGGTTCGCATACCTGTTCCCTCCGGTCTCCCTTCTTCCACGGGTAATCCGGAAATTCAAACAGGAAGGAGGGACGCTCCTGTTGATAGCTCCCGCGTGGCCCAGACGGCACTGGTTCTCAGACCTTCAGGGTCTGTCCGTGGACAGTCCTCTGCGGTTGCCGCTACGACCGGACCTTCTGTCTCAGGGTCCTTGTCTTCACCCGGACCTGACTCGGCTGTCTTTGGCGGCGTGGCTGTTGAGACGGCCATGCTGAGGTCCTGGGGGTTTGCCAGCTCTATGCTGTGTACCATGTTACGAGCTCGGAAACCGTCTTCCGCGAGGATATACCATCGCGTGTGGCATACGTTCTTCCAGTGGTGTCGACCGAGAGGTTATGCACCGCGGGAGTTTCGTCTGTCTCGGATTCTCGCCTTCCTGCAAGCGGGACTAGATCATGGGCTTCGCCTTGCTTCTTTGAAGGTACAGGTTTCGGCCCTATCTGTCTGGTTTCACCGTAGGATTGCTACAATCCCGGATGTGCGCACCTTTATGCAAGGTGTTCTCCGTATTCAGCCGCCCTTTGTTCCACCTGTGGCGCCTTGGGATTTGGCTGTGGTCCTGAGGACTCTCCAAGGACCGCCGTTTGAACCACTGGGCTCAGTGGATATTAAATGGCTAACAGCTAAGACTGTTTTCCTTCTGGCCGTTGCTTCAGCCAGACGTGTTTCTGAGTTAGGGGCTCTTTCTTGTAGACCCCCTTTCTTGGTTTTTTTCATGGGAACAGGGCAGTGCTCCGCACTCGGCCCGAGTTTCTCCCCAAAGTTGTTTCCCAGTTTCAGGTTAACGAGGAAATAGTTGTTCCGGCCTTTAACTCACCGGGTCTTTCCGTGGGTGAGGCCTCTTTGGATGTTGTGCGGGCCTTAAGGACTTATGTGGACCGCACTTCTTTGTTTAGGAAGTCGGACGCTTTGTTGTCCTCTATGGCTTCTGTAAAAAGGGTTGGCCTGCTTCAAAGCAAACTTTGGCAGCCTGGATCCGTATGGCTATTTCTGAAGCTTATCTTCATGAAGGCCTACCGGTCCCTCCTTCTCTGAAGGCTCATTCCACTAGGTCTGTGGGTCCTTCGTGGGCAGCTTGACGTGGTGCCTCGGCAGTTCAGATCTGCAAGGCTGCTACGTGGTCTTCTGTCCATACCTTCGTGAGGTATTACAGGTTTGACACCTTCGCCTCTCAGGATGCTTCCTTCGGGCGGCGGATTCTCCTTTCTGCACAGGAGCGTCCCCACCCTTAAAGGATACTGCTTTGGGACATCCCCAAGGTATCCTGTGGATACCCTATGGACCCTGAAGTAGAAAATATGAGATATGGTAAGAACTTACCCTTGTTATCTCTATTTCTACGAAGTCCATAGGGTTCCACAGGACTCCCGCCCTGTCGCACCTGTGCTGCAGATGGGCTTTGCTCTGGTCACCGGTTTTCCGTCTCCCTCTGGTGAGAATGTGATTCTTGTATGTGTCCAGATCTTTGTTCTCTCTCTTCCTTCTCCTCCTCCGGCCTATGGCTTGGTAACTAACTGAGGTGCCTTGGCCTGGGGGCGGGGTATAGGAGGGGGACCTAGTGCATCCTGGGAGGCTGAAAGCTTAACTCTTTGGTGCCCTGCGACTGACGTCACACCTATACCCCAAGGTATCCTGTGGAACCCTATGGACTTCGTAGAAATAGAGATAACAAGGGTAAGTTCTTACCATATCTCATATTTTCAGGGGGTTGGTGCACACTTTCTAATTTCCAAATACAGGTTGAGTCTCCCATATCCAAAATGCTTGGGACCAGGGGTATTTTGGATTTTGGAATATTCCGTATTTTGGAATATTTGCATACCATAATGAGATCTTGGGAATGGGACCCAAATCTAAACACACAATGCATTTGTTTTATATACACCTTATACACACAGCCTGCAGGTAATTTTATACATTATTTTATAATAATTTTGTGCCTTAACCAAACTTTGTGTACACTGAACCAACAAAAAGCAAAAGTGTCATCATCTCAGTCATGCTAAAACAAATTCTGTATTTTGGAATATTCCGTATTTCTGAATATTTGGAAATGGGACTGAAAGTTCAATACACGTTGTGAGATGCAGGTGCACATTTTAATCATTAAGACCTTATTTAACAAGATTAAAACAAATATCTGTTTAACTCTGCAATTTTATACATTTGATACTGTAACCTCTAAAATAAGCATGGTGCACATTAAACTGCAGATCCCATCTACCATGGCAATGGCACTTCCTTCAGATGGTTACCTACACTAACAATTTATAATATTATAACGTGTGGCTTTCCCCCTTTCATACCTCCTAAACCAGAATAACATTGGTAGGAACTAGACTCTATGCTGCTCTGATTAAAAGCAGCTATGGTTAGACGGGTTGGCTGCCCTGCCAAAAAACAGTTGCACTCTTCTAAATACAGATTGCTTGGCCTGCACACTGTAATTTCCTAATACGTTCAAAGGTGTTCTACTGTTGTGGCTGAAGGTGCAACTTTGTGTCTTTAAGAATAATAAAGTGTACTATACTGAAATAATTTGTTTCAGAATGATAGACAATTTTTCATCATGGTATTAAAGAAAGCAAATATAATCTTACCTGTATGTATGACCAGGACTCGCAACCACCACTAGAGAGCGTGGAGACTGAGGGCCCGGCTTCCACTTCCTGTAAATCCGGCAGCATGCATAGAGAACCATTGCGTACCTAGAAACACAACGGTATGTGATGAGTTAGACATGTGCCATGAAACAGATCACACAACTACAAATAAAGCCCAGCCTGCCAAAAAGTAACCTGGTGACAATATGTGCACTAAACTACAACAGTTAAAAATCACTGCTGTAACAGTTGAAGGCACAGGACTGCATAAATGTTGTAGTGTGCTTCATCTAAGAGTTTTGACTCCATGTATGTGAGTTATACCTCTCACTCTGCATCTGTGCATTCCTCTTGGTCTGTTCGGCACTCCTGTAATCTGCAACATTCTCATTTTTGTTCAATTCCTACTCTTCCTATGTTCTTTATAGTTCTCCTTTTCCAATTTATTTTGTGTAAGTCATAGCTACTATATTTCTGAAGATCAGCTCCTTCTATAGTTCTAATCCACCTGTGATCTTCTTACTGTTGTAGTTCATAGTTTGTGTACATATAGTCATTTGGTTACTTATTGGTATGCTGGGATTTATATGTAGTGCTGTGATCTGTTTCCCACCACAGCAATTCTCTAACTCATCACACGCCTCTGTGTTTCTAAGGATCCAGGTTGGTCTCTATGCACTCTACTGGTTTGTCAATGGCAGCCAGGTAGTGGAGACAATGTCGTGTCCCGTATTCAGTCTCTGCTCTTGCGTTTTGGTTGGGTGTCTTTGTTATAAGGCAGGTAATATGACATTTAATTTGTTCTACAAGCATATGATATATTTTTAATCATTCCGAAAAGGTAAATTCAGTGTAATACACTTGATTATTCTTGAATACCCAGAGTGGCGCTTCTTCTTTCATGTTTATGGTACAAATTCTCAGCAGGGCACATTTTCACCAAAGAAGTGTACATGGCAGTTGTGCGTATATGTGTTTATGTATGTATAAAGATATATGTATATATTTTTCACTCACTATATTTACTGCATTGATGATTTTTTGTTCTCCTTTCAGGAAAATGAATTATAATGAGTTAACTGCAATCCCTCACCTTGGAGAACCAACATCTAACATCACCCTTCTATCACTGTAAGTGCAATCACATATGCTTTATATGTGTAGGGATGCCATTCCATCCTCTCTAGATACTATAGCTTTCCCCAGTTTGGGAACTTCTATTGTGTATAGATGTAATATACATGATTTTAATGTGCCTTGTTTAACCACATCAGGCCCACCTTTAGCATTTTCGACATCGGCTTGGTTAACATATAAACAGGTGGTAATAGCAGCCGTGCTCTTTTAATGATTCTGACCTGTAATATGGCAGCAATAATGCTCAATAAAATGGCAATTTGAGTATAATGATCTACAAGTACACTGAAGTGCCAAAAGTCATGGGATAGATGCCTAGTATTGTGTAGGACCCCCTCTAGCCCAGCGAAGTGCAGCAATTCAGCTTGGCATTGATTCCAAAAGTGGACAGAAGACCTCCTGGAGAGATGTTGACCCATGCTGTCTGGATAGCTTCCCACAGCTCCCTGGTATTTGTAGGTGCAGGATCTTGGATGTCAGTGGACCTCTCCACCATGACCCACAAATGCTCGATTAGATTCATACCTGGTGAACGTGGTGGCAACACCGTTCGTCGAAACTCTCCAGAATGCCTCTCGAACCAATTCTGGACAACCTGCATTATTCTGCTAAAATATTCCATCGTTGTGGGGGTACATGAAGTCCATGAAGGACTGCAAATGCTCATCAAGCCATGCAACATAGTGGTTACTGGTCAATGACATGTTCATGCGGACCAGGGGCTCCAACTATTGCTACATGAACACACCCCACTCCATTATGGAACCACCACCAGCCTGCACAGTGCCTTGTTGACAACTGGGGTCCATGGCCTTATGGGATTTGCGCCACAGCCTAACCCTACCATCAACCTGAAACAACTGAAACTGTTACTGATCAGACCACACCACATGTTGCCAGTCCTCCAGGGTCCAATTAGCGATGTCACGAGCCCAGGTGAGGCGCAGTGTCCTTTGTTGTTGTGTTAACTAGGGCACTATGGTGCGTTTGCTGCTCCCATATCCCATGGAAGCTAAAGAACACTGCACTGACCTGTTGAATATGTGTCTGGTACCGCCTGCATTGAATGTGGATGTGATTTGAGTCAGTGTTTATCAAGGCCAGACGCTGCTCGTCACGATCATTAAGCACCCATGGTCAGCCACTGCACTGTCCATGGTGGGTGGTGGTAATGCCTTCCATGAGGTATCCCCGGTACACACATGACACCGTAGATCAAGGAAGGTTATATGTCCGCACAACTTTAGAAATGGAATATCCCATCCGTTGGGCACCCACTATCATGCCCCGTTCGTACTCCGATAATTCACTTGTCATGAGCAGCCTAGCCAGTGTTCAAAGTGACTGACGAGATATCAGATTACAACTGATGCAGGTCTGAGAATTTCCAAGACATCACAGTATGGTGACGCCATCTACCATTACCTTTACATTCTGCAATCCCATGACTTTTGGCAATTCAGTGGTAGTATTGCCAGTTCTGTCCAATATTAATAGCTTCCGTATTTGTTCTGCTGCTACCTCTGTTACCTTAATGCTACTTTTGCCTTTAAGTAGTATTTATTATTAATGATTTCAGTGTTTCAATGGTGGCATAAAGTTCCCATACACCGTTTCACCAGAAACCGCTGGTCAGAAATGGCGATAAGCCATCGATGATCGCTGATCCGTCTGGGAATCTGAAATTCTTCATATTAAAAATCCCTGATTTGCTAAATACGATATATATTTTGATCATCAAATCAGTGAATTCCAACATGTTGAATTTCACCGATGCCTCGACTCTGGAGATCGGGGAGTTGACCTAATGCATCACAGATATATAGAGGCCTTTACAGGTGGTAATCGCCAGTGGCCAGTTAGAGTATGATGACACTTACTATTCAAAATGATGTGTGCTTATGCTTGCCCCCTCTCTTACTTTTAAACAAAAAATATTTTCCGGCAGCAGGAACTAACATGTAAATATTTTATCTGCTATTCTACCAAAAGGTTCTGTTGGTTACAAAATCCCCCCCACAATTTTTTACTAAGAACAAATTAAAACAATAATAATAGTTTTCTGATTAATGGGCACATCAACAAAATATAATATTGACTTGGCTGTGAATATAGCCTAATGAATACATGCTTGTTTTGGGACAGTGTACAGATAATAGTGTACGATTTTGTAGGGCAGGGTGCTGATCACAGAGGAGGGCACACTTCCTCTGAAAAAGGGATTTGGCCTTGTGGGGAGGGGGTGTGACCTTGTGGTACGTCCCTCTTTCCACCACTCTAGGGATGTTCCCAGCACTCCCAGACTTTTCCCGGGAGCCCAGACTGCGGGCTCTCCACCATGTCCTGGAAGGCAACCATGCAGTGGGCCAGGTGTGGGAAGGGATGCTGCTCCCTGTCCGGGGGCTCCGTTCCTCCTCTCTTTGGAAAAAGAGCAGTAAGCTGCAGCTTCCCAGCCCACCTGCCTGTCTCTAAAATCGGCATATGTTCAGTATCCAGGCAGATCGGATTCCGGCGGTCAGAATGCAGGTGCCGGGTTCCCGACACCTATCAGAATCCTGGCACCTGCATCCCAACTGCTGGAATACCGAAGGTAAGTAGCAGGTTTAGGGCGTTAGGGATTAGGCACTAGGGTTAGGGTTAGGCACTAGGGAGGGAGGTTAAGGTCAGGCATCAGGTAGGAAAAGGGAAAGGGTTAGGATACCGACCGACAGGTGTCCGTGTCCTAACCCTGTAAGGATGCCGTTGTCGAGATTTTGAACGCTGGGAACATGTACCCATCCCCTAAAATCAGACAACTGCATTCAATCCAATTGCAGACAGTGGGGAGCGCGATAACACGGCGGCCAGAACTAGAGGGAGCAGCTTCCCTAGGAGATGGGACGCTATGGCCACACTGATGTCAGTGGGCGCATTTTTTAAATTTTAAAGTCAGGCAGGGAGCAGCGCCTTGCTGAAACAGCCTAGAGGGAGCGCTAGATAAATCCAAGAAATACTTTTGGAGCACCTTTACATTAAGAGTAAAATGTCTTTTACAGTGAAGATTTCTCTAAGCAGTTTCTAGAAAACTAAATAAACCACTTGCAAGAGCATGCCCTGTCATTTCATAGCAGGTTAGTTAAATATTAGCTTTTTGTAAGGTCATGCAGCAATGCAGTTTTATTTCATTGACTTTTATTGCATTGTGGATTGTTTTATAGTGTGTTTTTATTTTTGCAGAGTACATAATAAAATTTCTGAGTTGAATGGAGAGCTGCTTCAGCAGTATCTTTCGCTGGAATCGTTGGACCTGAGCTCCAATCTTCTCACAGAATTAAAAAGCTCTTCCTTCCCACGAATTCCTTTGAAGTACTTGTGAGTGATGCATTAGTTTGTTTGAAAGATTTTAGGGCACAAAATATTCACTTTGCTGTAAAATTCAATGTGGTGTGGGCATAGCTTGGCTGAAATTATGTAGTCTGGTTGCAATATGCAGAAAACAATATTATTAGATTGGCATGCATATAATCATATAGAACAACATCCTAGTATCGGGATAAGCAAGATACAGCGCCTACTGTATTAATAGTACTGTGATTGTTTTGATCCTGCAGAAAACCTCTTTGGGTGTGTTTCAGTTCTGTGCGATGGACGTCATGTGCGTTCTAGAACAGCTTATCGCACTCACCAACATTTCTTATTTTGCCTCGATGCCCATAGAGGTGCACAGGACAATTGGCGATTTTGGGACACCATGATATATGACCATGCGCACATCGTGACCCAACATTGAGCAGAATCGAGGGGCCCCCTTAGTAGTTCTGTGACTACGTTCATAGTTTTGTTTTTTTGTATTTTAAAAGCCTTTAAGACAAAAATGACAATAGTATTTCTACTTCAGGGTCCATAGGGGGTCCACAGGGTTGACCTTGGGGTATAGCTGGATCTGGATCCATGGGCACCACGCAGTTAAAGCTTTGCTGCTCCCAGGATGCACTTGGGTCCGTCCTCCTCTATACCCCGCCCCGGCCACAGGCACCTCAGTTTTATTATTCTTTATTTTTTAAAAAAAAAAAAGAAGAAGATTTTATTATTTTATTTTTACTGTCTTCAGAGCGGCAGCATCAGACTGTCCATCTGGACGTCTACGCTGCCGCTCCAACAGCCCCGCTGGCGCTGCGACGCCGGTACTGATCCGGGGATCGCAGCGGGACCCCGGAGTCAGTACTAGCGTGGCTCCGGGACCTCCCAAGGACTGCTGCCGGACTGAAGGGGCCAGGTAAGCTGCGTGCAGCGCTGTCAGCACTGCACGCGGGGAAAATGCAGTCTTCATGCCGCCGGTCTCTGGGGACAGACCGGCGGCGCTAGTAGCGGCGGCGGGCTCCCCCTCTTCAGGCATACCCCGCGTGTCCGCTGGCCCCCGGGGTGTAAGTACCGGCGGGGAACCGGCTTCCCCGGGGGTTTAGTACTAGCAGGTGAGGCAGCCTTCCCTGCTTCAGCGCTCCTCCCCTCAGCCCAGCGCGCCTTCTCTCATGTGTGCTGGCGTCGCTCGGCCACTCCTCCTCAGAGCTCTCCGGCAGCCATCTTCCTCAGGCAGCATAGCAGAGCTCCCAGGCAGGCTTCCAGTGGACCAGTCCCCCTGCATACCTCTCCCCCTGCAAAGGACAGTGTTCGCAGCACTATAGCCCTCCCAGACACTGAATCTGGGAGGTTGATTGTAGCGGAAGGTGCAGTGAGTATAACTTCTCTGCATGGTATGTGACTTTTTGCTAGTGCTGCTGTCTGTGCTTATTTTCTACTTACTGTCAGCTTTTTACCTATCCCTTTCCTTCTCCTACGGCCCGCAGGTGCGTGGGGGAGGGGTGTTCTTTCTGTGTACCTCACTTATATAAATCTACGTATTTGTGAGGTCCGTCACATACTGCGGTGTGCTCCTCAGTACCATATTGTGGGCTGTTTGGGTTGCATACTTGGGAGTGCGTGGGTGTTATACGCCTTACCTCGTTTCGGTGAGACACTTTTTTTGCAAAAAGTTTGTGTCATGTCTGATGAGGGGAATGAGCGCTCCGAGGCTCCTGTGTTGTTTTCCTGCCGACGCTGTTCGGCAGGGGTTGACGGGGCAGATTTGTCTCAGGACGGTCTGTGCGGGCGGTGCCAGTTGGTACCTGGACCCTCTAAACCCCAGGATCCTCCGTGGGTAATGTTTACGCAAGTGCTGGCGTCAATCGCGGACCGACTTGCGGTCCCGACTGCGGCCCCTTCTAGGGCGTTGCCCCAGCCTACCATGCCCCGTTCCCCGGGTGTGACTCGTCTGGTGCAGTCTCCTCCCGGGTCTCAGACTGTGGGTCCTTATGCGGGTTTGCCGGTATACGTGCAAACCCCCACGGTGCCGCAGCAGTCGATGGTACCTTTTCAGGGGTATCCTCAGGCAGTACCCCCGCCTTGGGTGGACGTCCTCTCCAGCTCTGTTCAGAGTCTGGCAGCTTCGTCATCAGCTTTTCAACATATGTTGCACAGTGATTTGCCCCCACGGGCGTCCAAGCATTCCGTTCCGGCTTCACTGGCGGCTCAGTTCACGGACACGGACGTGTCTTCGGATGACGGGGAGATCCATGAAGACTCTGACTCGGATGCCGGGGCCCAGGAGATGGAGGCTAAGTCTTCCATTAATGTGCCGGCATTGGTTAGGGCGGTGCGGGCCATCCTTCACATTGAGGAGGATGTGCCCGCCCCCAGGTCAAAATACCCAAATTTTAAAAAGGCCACGGTAGCTTCGACGGTTTTTCCCCTGTCCGATCAATTGACGGATCATATGGCAGGGGCCTGGCAGTTGCCCAGCAAGAGGTTCCAACCGCAGAAGCGGTTGGCTTCGAACTATCCGTTTCCGGAGGCTCATTGCAGGAAGTGGGAAACTCCTCCAGCGGTGGATTCCCACGTTACCCGCTTAATTAAAAGCGCTACGTTGCCTTTGCCGTCGATCTCCTCCCTGAAGGATCCCACGGACAGGAAGGTGGAGACTTGTTTGAAGTCTATCTACTCTCTCTCGGGGGCGGTGGCCCGTCCGTCCATGGCCATCTCTTGGGTGGCTAAGGCCATCGAGAGCTGGGCCAATGCTTTGGAGGATACCTTTCCGGAAGATGCTCCGGAGATCCAGAGAGCGTTGATAGGTCAAATGAAGGATGCGGCTTCCTACATTGGGGAAGCATCGTTAGACGCAAGCCTGCTAACCTCTCGGGTGTCGGCTGCAGCTGTGTCGGCGCTTCGGTCCTTGTGGCTGAGGTCTTGGAGAGCTGACGCTGACTCCAAAAAGGGACTGGAGGCCTTACCTTTTAATGGGGAGTTGGTTTTTGGTCCAGACTTGGACAAAATTGTGGACACTCTGGCTAAGTCTAAATCAGCCTTCCTCCCTTCGGCTTCTGCTCCTACCAAGGTACGGAGCTCTGCTTTTCGGTCCTTTCGGGTTCAGGGCAAGGCAAAAGGTCAGTCCTTCCCGAGGCAGTCGACGACCAAGGCCGCTTCTAAGCCCAAGAAGCAGCCCTGGAGTGCCAGTCGCCCTTCTTCCAAGCAGGAAGATAAACCTTCTGCCTGATGGGACGGGCCTCCCTCTGGGGGACCCCAGAGTGGGAGGCCGACTTCTTCTATTTGCCCAGTGCTGGCACAATACCACCACGGATGCCTGGGTTCGAGAAGTGGTCTCCCAGGGGTACGCCCTGTCTTTTCGGCACAGACCGCCCCACCAGTTTTTCTGCACGAGTCCTTCTCAGGATACGACCAAGTCTTTACAGATTCAGGAAGCTATAGAGTCCTTGCTGACAGCAGGGGTCATTGTTCCCGTTCCTCAATTACAACGAGGGACGGGGTTCTATTCTTCTCTTTCTGGTGCGGAAACCCAATGGTTCTCATCGCCCTATCCTCAACTTGAAGTCTCTGAACAAATTCCTCAGAGTTCCCAAGTTCAGGATGGAAACGTTACGTTCCATCATTCTGGCGATGGAACCGGGGGATTACATGGTGTCCCTGGATATCCAGGACGCCTACCTCCATGTTCCGATAGCACCTTCGCACCAGCGGTATCTGAGGTTCGCTATCCTTCAACACCATTACCAGTTCCGGGCGCTACCCTTTGGTCTCTCCACGGCACCGAGGGTGTTCACGAAGATTATGGCGGTCATGGCCGCACATCTTCGGAACCAGAATGTACGGCTACTACCGTATCTGGACGACCTCCTGTTGCTGGCGAGTTCCCCGGAGGTACTGCTTCATCATCTCCACTTGACGGTCGCTTGCCTGCAAGCGCACGGGTGGCTGATAAATTGGAAAAAGTCCTCCCTGATTCCATCTCAGCGGATGGTTCATTTGGGAGCCCTGCTGGATTCTCGGCAGCAAAGGATCTTCCTGACCCCGGAGAAGGTCTCCTCCCTGCAGCTGAGGATACCCAGTTGCCTGAGCAGTTGCCGCCTGTCGGTCCATTCGGCTATGAGGGTTTTGGGCTCCATGGTGTCAACATTCGAAATGGTGGAATTTGCCCAGTTCCATTCCCGGCCTCTGCAGGGGCTGATTCTATCGGAATGGAACGGGTTACTTCACCGGATCCGCTCTCAGTTGCTGGTGTTGTCCCCGGAGGTTCGGCAGTCTTTGGCTTGGTGGCTTCAGACAGCTCATCTGGTCGAGGGGCGTCCCTTTTGGATCCCGGACTGGGTCCTGCTCACGACGGATGCCAGTCTTCGGGGTTGGGGGGCAGTGACCGGCTCGTTGTCACTTCAGGGTCGTTGGTCTGCGGAAGAAGCTCTTCTTCCCATCAACATTCTGGAACTGCGGGCGGTCTATCGGGCCCTGCAGTCGTCCGGTCCCGCTCTTTACGGACGGGCGGTTCAGGTGCAGTCCGACAACGCCACCACGGTGGCGTATATCAACCACCAAGGAGGAACTCGAAGTTGGGCAGCAATGTCGGAGGTGTCTCGCATCCTTGCTTGGGCGGAGTGTCACATTCCAGCGATCTCGGCAGTCTTCATTCCCGGAGTCCTCAATTGGGAGGCGGACTTCCTCAGCCGTCACGACGTGCATCCCGGGAAATGGTCGCTTCACCTAGAGGTGTTTCAGCTACTCGTGGACAGGTGGGGGCTGCTGGAGCTGGACTTGATGGCCTCCCGTCACAATCACAAGTTGCCCGTTTACGGGTCAAGGACAAGAGACGCAGGCGCCAGTCTGGTAGACGCGCTGTCGGTGAAATGGACGTTTCACCTGGCGTATCTGTTTCCTCTGATATCCTTACTTCCTCGGGTTCTGCGGAAATTCAAATAGGACGGCGGCACACTCGTGCTGGTTGCTTCGGCGTGGCCCAGACGTCCTTGGTACTCCGATCTGAGGTGTCTCTCCATCGACGCTCCGTACCTTCTTCCTCAGCGTCGGGACCTGTTGTCTCAAGGGCCCTGCCTTTACCCGGATCTGGGTCGGCTGTCTTTGACGGCGTGGCTCTTGAGACAGCCGTATTGAGGTCTAGGGGTTTCTCCAGTTCAGTCATTGGTACCATGCTTAGGGCACGCAAGCCTGCCTCCGCACGGATTTACCACAGGGTGTGGCGCACTTACTTTCAGTGGTGTGAATCCAGAAACTATGATCCTCAGGTGTTCCGGGTTTCCAGAATCTTGGAGTTCCTTCAATCAGGTTTGGACCTCGGCTTACGCCTGGCCTCTCTGAAGGTTCATGTGTCTGCATTGTCCGTGTGGTTTCAGCGTCGGATTGCTACATTACCGGATGTTCACACCTTTTTCCAGGGTGTTCTCAGGATAAAGCCTCCCTTCGTGCCTCCTGTGGCTCCTTGGGACTTGGCGGTGGTGCTACGGGTCTTGCAGGGTCATCCTTTTGAGCCTCTTGAGGTGGTGGACCTCAAGTGGCTGACGTTCAAGACCGTTTTTCTCCTAGCAATTGCTTCTGCCAGGAGGGTGTCAGAGTTGGGGGCGCTTTCCTGTCGCCCTCCTTTTCTGATTTTTCATCAGGACAGAGCGGTGCTCCGCACTCGTCCTGAGTTTTTGCCCAAAGTGGTCTCAAAGCTCCACATTAATCAGGAACTTGTTGTGCCAGCTTTTCATTCGCCTGATCTTTCAGCTGGTGAGGCTTCCTTAGATGTAGTCCGGGCACTTAGAATCTATGTGGATCGGACTGCTTCGGTTAGGAAGTCGGATTCTTTGTTTGTCCTCTTCGGTTTTCACAAGAGAGGTTGGCCTGCCAACAAGCAAACATTAGCCCGTTGGCTTCGTTCCGTTATTTGTGAGGCTTATGCACAGGAGGGTTTACCTGTGCCAGCCTCTGTTAAGGCTCATTCCACTCGTTCTGTGGGTCCCTCTTGGGCTGCTAGACGTGGCGCCTCCGCTGTTCACCTGTGTAAGGCGGCCACTTGGTCTTCAATTCAAACGTTTTTGAGGTTCTATGTGTTTGACACCTTCGCCTCTCAGGATGCATCCTTCGGGCTCCGGGTACTCCTTTCAGCACAGGAGCGTCCCCGCCCTTAGTTGAACTGCTTTGGGACATCCCCAAGGTCAACCCTGTGGACCCCCTATGGACCCTGAAGTAGAAAACAAGAGATATGGTAAGAACTTACCTTTGTTATCTCTGTTTCTACGAAGTCCATAGGGTCCACAGGGCGCCCGCCCTGACGCACCTGGCTTCAAATGGGCTGTGTGGCTGGTCACCGGTTTTCCGTCTCCCATTTCTGTGAGTATGGTTTCTTGTGTGTTCCAGTCTTCCTTCTCTCTGTTTAGTCTCCTCCTCCGGCCTTAGCTGCTTACCAACTGAGGTGCCTGTGGCCGGGGCGGGGTATAGAGGAGGACGGACCCAAGTGCATCCTGGGAGCAGCAAAGCTTTAACTGCGTGGTGCCCATGGATCCAGATCCAGTTATACCCCAAGGTCAACCCTGTGGACCCTATGGACTTCGTAGAAACAGAGATAACAAAGGTAAGTTCTTACCATATCTCTTGTTGTTGTGTGCAATTTACAATATCATCTATATTTACATGTTTCTTAATTATTTAAAGAAAAAAAAAAATGTAACCAGAGTACGTAAAAAATTGGTTCTACTTCACTGTTTCTGGGTCCTATCACAATTTGTTTTTGAACACCTATGTGCCTACCTACATAGCATTAGGCCACCCACATGCCCTTAAATGCCCATCTGATCCCACTACATAACATCAGACCACTCCACATGCCCCTAAAATGTCATAACTAGGGCTAGGTTGACGCAGAAGACAATGTAAATATTTAAATATTCTCTATAAAGCGATTCGTAATAGGTAAGCGCTGTCTGAAGAATGATTAAAGATCAAAAGAAGACTTCACACACCAGTTGTTTCAAAAGTATCACATACCTATGATAGTCGCATGCCATTGGCAGTGCAAAATACAGTACTAAGAGGAGTTATTAGTGATGAAATAGCGGAAACTTGCACAGACTTAAGACTACACAAGAATTAATTTTGTTATTTACAAGAAAAAACCCTCAATGTTTTTTAACCAGTGTTGCATTTTAAAAATGCTTATGTGAACAGTCATGTACAGATCATGATGCATGCAGTGCCTTCTATGACATTTTTGCTTAAGCTAGTAAAATACATGTGAGAAGTTACACAGAGGAACACTATGCTCAGTGCCTGACATCTTTCAAAAGCAAATCTATGGTTTTTAACAGCTCTAACCTGTGCATGTCAAGCAAATGTGTTGCAACACAACTATACTTGCAATTCACAATGGTGAAATAAAGCCATGGCCAAAAGTTTTGAGAATGACACAAGTATTGGTTTTCACAAAGTTTGCTGCTTCAGTGTTTTTAGACCTCTTTGTCAGATGTTACTATGGTATACTGAAGCAATATTACGAGCATTTCAGAAGTATCAAAGGCTTTTATTGACAATTAATTTTTAAGTTTATGCAAAAAGGCAATATTTGCATTGTTGACCCTTCTTTTTCAAGACCTCTGCAATTCGCCCTGGCATGCTGTCAATCAACTTCTGGGCCACATACTGACTGACTGGCCGCCCAGTCTTGCCTAATCAATGCTTGGAGTTTGTCAGAATTTGTGGGTTTTTATTTGTCCACCCGCCTCTTGAGGATGGACCACAAATTCTCAATTGGATTAAGGTCTGGGGAGTTTCCTGGCCATGAACCCAAAATGTTGATGTTTTGTTACCAGAGCCACTTAGACACTTTTGCCTTATGGCAAGGTGCTCCATCACGCTGGAAAAGGTATTGTTCATCACCAAACTGTTCTTGGATGGTTAGGAGAAGTTGCTCTTGGAGGATGTTTTGGTACCATTCTTTATGCATGGCTGTGTTCTTAGGCAAAATTATGAGTGAACCCACTCCCTTGGCTGAAAAGCAACCCCACACATGAATGTTCTCAGGATGCTTTATTGTTGGCATGACACAGGACTGATGGTAGCACTCACCTTTCCTTCTCCGGACAAGCATTTTTCCAGATGCCCCAAACAATCTGAAGGGGAATCCTCAGAGAAAATAACTTTAGCCTAGTCCTCAGCAGTTCAATCCCTGTACCTTTTGAAAAATATCAGTCTGTCCCTGATGTTTTTCCTGGAGAGAAGTGGCTTCTTTACTACCCTTCTTGACACCAGGCCATCCTTCAAAAGTCTTCGCCTCACTGTGCATGAAGATGCACTCACATCTGCCTGCTGCCATTTCTGAGCAACTTCTGAGCAAGCACTGGTGGTGCCTCGATCCCGCAGCTGAGTAAACTAGGAGAAAGTCCTGGCGCTTGCTGGACATTCTTGGCCGCCCTGAAGCCTTCTTCACAACTATTGATCCTCTCTCATTGAAGTTATTGATGATCCGATAAATGGTTGTTTTAGGTGCCATCTTTCTAGCAGCAATATCTTTGCCTGTGAAGCCCTTTTTGTGCAAAGCAATGATGACTGCATGTGTTTCTTTGCAGGTAACCATGGTTAACAGAGGAAGAACAATGATTTCAAGTTCCACTCTCCTTTTAAATATTCCAGTCTGTTAATCTAACTCAATCAGCATGACAGGGTGATCTCCAGCCTTGTCCTCGTCAACACTCACCTGTGTTAACGAGAGAATAACTGACCTGATGTCAGCTGGTCCTTTTGTGGCGGGGCTGAAATGCAGTGGAAATGTTTTTGGGATTAAGTTCATTGTCATGGCAAAGAGGGACTTTGCAATTCATTTGATCACTCTTCATGACATTCTGGAGTATATGCAAATTGTCGTCATAAAAACTGAAGCAGTAGACTTTGTGAAAACCAATAATTGTGTAATTCTCAAAACTTTTGACCATGGCTGTACACGTGGGCCCAGGAAGTCCAGCCTCCAGCAGGCTGAGGTAACATACCATGGCTAGTCAGACTTTTCCATGTCAGTGAAGCATAGGTGGGAAGCATGTTACCATAAAGGTGATCTATGTTTATAGTGTTCTGTGGCAAAGCTTGCAGTTCTGCATGTTAATCATATCTATAATAACTTTTTTGGGGAAAAAAAGATTTCTAGGTATCAGGGCTGCACCTGATAATATGGAGATATTAGTTTAGTCCTTATCTAATGTTTTGCTTGGTTAAGTCAAATATTTAAATTAGGTTTCAATTGTGTTTTGTAAACAATCTGGCTTTCATCCTGTTGAGCTTATTTGTCTATTTTACTTATTTTTCAGGAACTTGAGCAATAATAAAATTGCTGCTTTAGAATTTGGGTCTTTAGACAACTTATCTGGATCATTAATAGTTTTGAAACTGAACAGGAACAAAATTAGTGTGGTTCAACCCAAAAGTTTAAAGCTCCCTCATTTACAGTATCTGTGAGTATTTTTCCTTTTACTTGTTTTTGTGTGTGACCAGAGTATATGTGCTGTGTCCATCCAGCAGACAACATGAATTATGCGGGTATACATTTACAGCCCTTGTTTCCCGTTCTTCCGGTCAGTTATCAATTGTCGATATGTCAGTAGATTAGGGAAAAACTGCATGTTAAAAATTCCGTGATTCGGGATCGGTGAGTTGAGGATTTCCAACATGTTGAATTTCCACAATTTGCCAGCATTAACAGAACGGGGATTTGGGGTAATACATCTGAGTTGTATGGGCCCCTATAGTTTATAGGTATTTTTTTTTAAAAAGCTGGATGTTCAATGTAATTAACATATTGATACTACGATTTATTCTGCCTACTACTTCAAAACAATACATTTTGTAAGTAAAATATGTAACTGTACTTTTTTCATTCTTGTAGTGAGTTGAGACGTAATCGAATGCAAATTATAGAAAGCTTGACTTTCCAAGGACTGGACTCGCTGAAATCTTTAAAACTCCAGAGGAATGGAATCAACAAGCTAATGGATGGTGCATTCTTTGGGCTGGACAATATGGAACATCTGTACGTAATTGTTTTACTAATCTTTGACATAAAGTTTACTATCTAATTTCTACATATCTAGAAACATAGTGCATGCAGTGAAAATTAGATGGCCTTAGATTCTACTGCTTCTCCACATTTCTTCTATTTGTAGGTTAGGCTGAAATAAGCATATTTATTAGTGATGGTTGTGTGTTAGAGTTGCATGAGTGTAGCTGGGGGAAGTCAGTGGTTGGGTTTGTGGGGTTGGACTTCAAGTGAGTCACAGTATAGTATGCAAAAGGGATGGAAAGCGACAAAAATACAACCACTTTTTCTTCTTCAGGTTCCATAGGGATCCGCAGGGATACCATGGGAATAATGTGGTTGGAGTGATCCAGGCACCAAACAGTTAAAGCTTTCAACTCCCAGGATGCCTCTGGTCCTCCTCCACATATACCCCTCCCCTGTTTGTTTGGTGCGGCAGGATTCAGACGCACCTTTGTAACGGGACTAATCTTTTATTTTATGTTTTATTTTATTTTCTATGTTTTGACGTAGCAGTGCTCCATGCATGCACTGTGACTCCATCTACCTCCGCCAGGCCGCAACACCAGTAACATCTCTGGTGATTTTGGCAGGTCACGGCAGAGCTTGCTAGCAGCGATGCTGGCGGCCGGACTGCAACCAGATGCACAGTGATGTCAGGTAAGGCGATTCCGCACTAACGGAGGACCGCGCGTGGCAGGCCTGGCTTCCGGCGCCGGAAGCCGCTGCAGTGTGGGCCTGGAGCATCTGCTTTCTCACTAGACCACGGGGGACTTATCGTCTGACGCCAGGGATCGGCAGCAAACGCTTCTGCGGCCATGAGGCAAGCTTACCCGGCTGGTTGATGCAGCTTAGGGGAGGTAGGCTCTCCCCCTGCAGCTCCTCCCTCAACCCAGATGCAGTTCCTTCAGAGGTTTTCGCGCATCTGGTTCGCGCCTCCTACCCGCCTTGTGTATATGAGATGCTCACAGTCCACTATCGGTGCGCAGCTGTTGGTTTCAGGAGGTTTTGGGTCAGTCTCCCTGTATACCTCTCCATGGGTCAGGTATGTAGTGCTGTTTTGAGTAGTTGATTTAGAGCCCATTGCAACTAAATTGCATATGCATTGTATGTGACTGTTTGCTAGCTGCAGTATTGATACTTCCTTTTATTTCTAACTCAGTTATAACTATCAGTGTTTTTCTCCTCATCCCTCTGTTGCAGGTGTATGGGTTTTTTTACTTGTTTTGTGAAGACTGTTACATTATTTTGCATTGTTACCTTTATAATTGATATGTCAACAATTAAAGGGAATCAGGAGGGGGAGGCCCCTGTGCCAGTTTCATGTAAATTCTGTTTGGCGGACTTGTCCTCTCAGGACTTTATAAATTATGGTTTGTGTGCTGTCTGTTATGAAGAGCCACCTCATCAGTCCAGTATACCAGTCCCTTTACAGGAGCCATCTTGTGTGTCCTTCTTGTCTCAGGTAATGAAGCAGTTTGTGGTTCGTATGATACTCTGATACTGCCTCCTTGTATGGGGTACCACAGCATGCTACTATATGTTTGCACCTCCTATACATCCTTCCTGAATGGATGCTTATGCTCACTTAAGTCAGGGTATGGCTTAGTCAGCTGTTGCAAGCAGACCGTTAGTCACTAAGGTGCCTAAACGGAAGTTATCTTTTTATCATGCTGTTGAGCATATGGATTCAGATGCATCATCAAAGGGATCAGAGTATGCGCAGGGTTCTTCTTCGGGGTCTACCTCGGGAGAGGAGGACCATCCTTCTACATTGGATGTTCCTTCTTTGGTGAGGGCGGTTAAATCAATCCTAGATATACAGGATGATGAACCAGCTCCTAGTAAGAAGGCTCCAGTTTTAAACACCGGAAAGGTGGTAAAAGCAGAGTTGCCTAAATCCGAGCAGCTCACTGAACTTATGAAAGAGGCATGCGGTAACCCGGATAACCAGTTTTATGTTACTAAAAGATTAGCTGCATCATTGTTTCCTTTTCCAGCTTCTGAATGTACTAAGTAGGAATACCTATTCCATCAGCATCTTCTCTCAGAGATCCTACAGATGGGAAAATTTAAACATGTCTTAAGGCAATATTTTCATAATCTGGAGCTGTTACTCGTACAGCTATGGCTGTGGCTTGGGTAGCCAAAGCGGTCGAAGAATGGACGGTTTCTCTACCAGATGCTACCAGAAAACAGCTCACATATATCTCCCACATACGGGAAGCAGCCTCCTATTTGTGAGGAGCTGCAATAGATGCAGGACCCTTAGCTTCTAAAGCATCAGCAGCCTCAGTGGTAGCTCGTAGGGTCCTTTGGTTAAGGTCCTGGAAAGCTGATACAGGGTCAAAGAAGGCTCTGGAATCCTTACCTCTCTATGGAAATACACTGTTTGGAGCAGAATCAGATAAGATAATAGCTACTCTGGCAGCTTCAAAATCTGCAGGCCTGCCATCTACGGCTACATTAAAGCCTAGGCTTTTTTCTTTTTGGGCCTTTTGTCCTCAGGGATGAGCAAAGGAATAGTATTCTTTCAGGCCGTCTAGTTTTTGCAGGACAACCAGGCGACAAACTAAGGTTTGGGCCGGCCAGACGTCCAGCTTCTAAGCCGGACGACAAACCCTCGGCCTGATGGAGTGGGCATCCTCCTGGGGGATCCCAGGGTGGGGGGCCATCTTCTTCAGTTTGCGCAGTACTGGCATCAAACAACAACAGATGCCTGTGTCGGAGAAGTGGTCTCTCGGGGGTATGCCCTCACTTTCCGGAGGCATCCTCCCCAGAAGTTGTTTTTTGCACAAATCCTCCATCAGATGCGGTCAAGAACTTGGCACTTCAGGAAGCCTTTTTCTCCCTGCGGCAGGCAGGGGTAATAATTCTGGTTCCTTTGTTGCAACAAGGAAGGGGTTATTATTACAATCTATTTTTGGTTCACAAACCGAATGGGTCTCATCGCCCTATTCTAAATCTGAAAACCCTCAACAAATGTATCCTTGTACCCCAGTTTCGTATGGAAACTCTTCGGTCAAATATTTTGACAATGGAGCCTGAGGATTTTATGGTATCCCTGGACATTCAAGGTGGGGTATCTGCTTGTGCCTATTACGCCATCCCACCAGCAATTTCTACGGTTTGCTGTCCTGCAACAACATTACCAGTTTCAGGCACTGCCATTTGGTCTATCTATGGCCCCTCGAGTCTTTACCAAAATAATGGCGGCTATGACGGCCTATCTCAGGCGTCAGAGAATCAGATTACTACCATATCTGGACGACCTTCTGATATTGGCACAGTAAAACACCATCTCCAACTGACCATTGTCGGTCTACAGAAGCGCGGCTGGATCATCAATTGGAAGAAATCCTCTCTTTCTCCATCACAGCAGATGGTAGGCACTTCTGGATTCTCAGGCACAAAGGGTGTTTCTGCCAGAGGACAAGATTGCGGCCCTATCGTTGCGAGTACGCAAATTGCTACGCATGTGAAGGGTATCCATTCTATCAGCGATGCAGGTCCTGGGGGTCAATGGTATCCACCTTCGACTTGGTCGGGTGTGCTCGGTTCCATTCCAGGCCTCTGTAAAAATTGATTCTCTCCAGGTGGAACGGACAGTATCATCTAATAAGGTCCCAGAGGATTCTTCTTCAATCTAGTGGTTTGTCTCTCTCGTGTTGGCTACAAAAGGATCATCTGGACAAAGGTCGCCCATTCTGGATTTTAAATTGGGTGCTTCGCACCATGGACGCCAGTCTAAGCGGATGGGGTGCAGTGACAGGTCATCACACTTTTCAGGAAAGATGGACAAATCAGGAAAATCATCTGCACATAAACATTCTGGAGCTTCGAGCAGTATACAAAGCACTCATTGTGGCAATAGACCTGCTCCAGGGAAGGCCACTCCAGATCCAGTCTAACAACGCGACCGCAGTAGCTTATGTCAATCATCAGGGAGGCACGCAAAGTCATGCAGCAATGAACGAAGTGACAAGAGTTCTGATTTGGGCAGAATTCATCTTCCGGCTATCTCGGCAATATTCATTCCGAGGGTTCTCAATTGGGAAGCAGATGTGTACTACCAGACATAGGCCCTCATTCAGAGTCGGTCGCAAGAAGCGATCGCTCTCTCTGAATGAGGGCGGCCACTTTTTTTTTCTTAGTGCGGCCTGTGGGTTACCACCCACAGCTTTGCAACCCACCAGGGTGATGGTCGCAATGGTCAAAACCATCACGACCACCGGGCTTGCGACGAGACCCTAAGGTTGGGTCTCGGCAACCGCAAGCCCCAGGGAGCTTCCTGCTCTAATCGAGCAGGAAGCTCCCCACTGACATCACTGCTGATGTCAGTGCGGCCACCCACAAAACGGCAAGCGTTCCATTAGGAACGCCTCCGTTTGTGTAGCCGCCCCCCCTGTAAAACAGGGCGAGCTGGAGCCAGTGACCTCCAGCCCGGCGCTGCAGGGAGGCTCCAAGCCGGACACCCGCTGAGATGTTATTACCAGCGGGTGCCCAGCTTCTTCCATGCAGCACCGCGTTAGCCGGAGGCTGGAGTTCTCTTCTGAACTCCAGCTTCCGGCTCTCCCCATGCGCACTATGGGAGAGACGTTATGACTTCTCTCCCATAGTTCCGAGGAGCAGCCTGGCGCACAGGACGGGGATTAAGGTAAGTGTTTTTTTTTTTTCTTTGTACAAGCGGCTCTACAGGGGCTTAACTATGGGGGCACAACTATGGGAGCACTGCTACAGGGGCACAACTATGGGGGCACTGCTACAGGTGCATTATATGGGGGCACTACTACAGGGGCATTATATGGGGGCGTACTACAGGGGCATAACTATGGGGGCACTACTATAGAATTTCCTTCCTTTTAAATCAAGGGGGTAACGTCGGCGTATCTAAATATATTTTGGGGTAAAAGGTAAAAAAGTTCCCTGATCCCTGGCTTAGAAGGTTAAACATACAGGGTAAATATCCCCAGCCTTATACTTAATAAAACACAAGAATGATCTGAATGCTCTATCTTGAGCAGTATTTAAAAACATTACCAAGATTTCAAAATGGCAACTTATTGTAATGATTTTTCTCCTTGTATCCATAAAAAACAGACCCATAAATGTAACTACTTCTTTGTGTGGGGAAATCTTCTCCAGTAGGTATGTATTTATTTGAACAGCTTGTTCCTCTGTATAGGTAGTATATTCCACCTTTATAATATGGACAATCTTCGTGGACACACTGGCATTAAATTAGGACTTCAAGCTGGTCGATTTCTTTCCTCCGATTTCCCTCCTCCCAAGGGTCCTCAGGAAATTCAAGCAGGAAGGCGGAACAGTAATAATAATAGTGGCTCCTGCTTGGCCCAGACGTCATTTGTTCTCCGACATACAGAATCTATCAATAGACAGTCCGTATCCTCTTCCTCTATGGCCGGAACTGTTAGCACAGGTTCCCTGCCTGCATCCGTACTTATCTCATCTGTCTTTGACGGCGTGGCTCTTGAATCTTCCATCTTAAAAGCCAAAGGTGTTTCCAGTTCTGTGATTCAGACAATGCTTAAGGCACGAAAGCTGCCTTCTGCCGCATCTATTACAGGGTTTGTCAGTCTCTTGTTCTATTGTGTTCCCACAGAATATATGACCTCAAGGTGTTTAGGGTTTCCCGGGTACTGACTTTTCTCCAGGCTGGATTAGACCTTGGTCTCTCACCTGGCCACTTTGAAAGTGCAGGTTTCTGCACGGTCAGTCTGGTTCCAGAGAAAGATTGCTTCTTTACCAGATGTTAAAAAAAATTTTCAGAGGGTTCTCCAAGTTCAGCCACCCTTTGTCCCACCGGTAGCACCGTGGGATTTATCTTTGGTTCTTCAAGCTCCCCCATTTGAACCTCTGGACTCTATAGACTTGAAATGGTTGACGGTGAAGACACCTATTTCTTCTGCACACAGAGTCTGACTTGGGGAGTGACAAGAGAGCACTGACATTTTTTATTTTCACCAGGGTAGAGTTGTTCTTCATACAAGGGAGGGTTACCTTCCTAAGGTAGAGTCCCATTTTCATACGAATGAAAAAATTGTGGTTCCAGCTTTTCAGGCTTCAGATCTTTCTGTAGGGGAAGCCTCCATGGATGTAGTTTGTGTTCTCTGTGTATGTGTATATGTGTGTGTATGTATATATATGTGTGTGTATATATATATATATGTATATATGTGTGTGTGTATATATATATATATATATATATATATATATATATATATATATTAGGGGTGTGCACCGGCCACTTTTCGTGTTTTGGATCTGGATCTTTCTACGTGTTTTGGATCTGGATTGGTTTTGCCAAAACCACCCTTCCGTGTTTTGTGTTTTGGATCTGTATTTCTTTGAAATAAAGCATAAAAACAGCTAAAATCACAGAATTTATAGGTTTTTCTGCTCCTATGCTATTATTAACCTTAATTTCCACTCATTTCCAGTCTATTCTGAACACCTCACAATAGTGTTTTTATGTCCAAAAGGTTGCACCGAGGTAGCTGGATGACTATGCTAAGCGGCACGAGTGGGCGGCACAAACACGTGACCTATCTAGGCGTGATACTGCAGTGGCAGACAGGTTGGCAGTTTGAAAAACTAGGCCCCAAACTGTACATAATGCAAAGAAAAAAAAGAGGTGCAAGATGGAATTGTCCTTGGGCCCTCCCACCCACCCTTATGTTGTATAAACAGGACATGCACACTTTAACAAACCAATCATTTCAGCCACACGACTGTGGCTGAAATGATTGGTTCGTTTGGGCCCCCACAAAACAAGCTGGCAATTAATCTGTCCCTGCACAAACTGGCTCTACGGAGGCAAGATGTCATCCTCATCCTCCTCATCCACCGATTCCTCACCCTCTTCAGTGTGTACATCCTCATCCTCACAGAGTATTAACTCGTCCCCACTAGAATCCACCACCACAGGTCCCTCTGTACGTTCTGGAGGCTGGTCTCCCTGGAAGAGCTGATAATTCATTTTGATGAACATCATCTTCTCCACATTCTGTGGAAGCAACCTCCTACGCCTTTCGCTGACAAGGTTCCCGGCTGCACTAAACACTCTTTCGGAGTACACACTGGAGGGGGGGCAACTCAGGTAAAATAGAGCCAGTTTGTACAGGGGCCTCCAAATTGCCTCTTTTTCCTGCCAGTACAGGTATGGACTGTCTGACATGCCTACTTGGATGCTGCCACCGATGTAATCCTCCACCATTCTGTCAATGGTGACAGTATCATATGCAGTGACAGTAGACATGTCAGAAATTGTTGCCAGGTCCTTCAGTCCGGACCAGATGTCCAAACTTGGTCCTGCCTGCCCTGCATCACCGCCAGCGGGTTGCTTAGGATAGCTAAGTTTTTTCCTGGCAGCCCCAGTTGCGGGAGAAAATGAAGAAGGAGCTGTTGACGTGTCACGTTCCGCTTCAGCTGACAGTGTGTTCACCAGCAGGTCTTTGCACCTCTGCAGGCTTGTGTCGGCCGGAAAGAGAGACACCACATAGGCTTTAAACCTAGGATCGAGCACGGTGGCCAAAATGTAGTGGTCTGATTTCAACAGATTGACCACCCTGGAATCCTGGCAAAGCGAATGAAGGGCTTCATCCACAAGTCCCACATGCCGAGCGGAATCGCTCCGTCTTAGCTCCTCCTTCACTTTCTCCAGCTGCTTCTGCAAAAGCCTGATGAGAGGAATGACCTGACTCAAGCTGGCAGTGTCTGAACTGACTTCACGTGTGGCAAGTTCGAAGGGCTGGAGAACCTTGCACAACACAGAAATCATTCTCCACTGCACTTGAGTCAGGTGCATACCCCCTCCTTTGCCTATGTCATAGGTGGATGTATAGGCTTGTATGGCCTTTTGCTGCTCCTCCATCCTCTGAAGCATATAGAGGGTTGAGTTCCACCGCGTCACAACCTCTTGCTTCAGGTGATGGCGGGGCAGGTTCAAGAGTGTTTGCTGGCGCTCCAGTCTTCGGCATGCAGTCGCTGAATGGCGAAAGTGGCCAGAAATTTTTCGGGCCACCCAAAGCGTCTCCTGCACGCCCCTGTCGCTTTTCAGAAAATTCTGCACCACCAAGTTTATTGTGTGAGCAAAACATGGGACATGCTGGAATTTGCCCAGATGTAATGCCCGCACAATATTGGTGGCGTTGTCAGATATCACAAATCCCCAGGAGAGTCTAAGTGGGGTAAGCCACTGGGCGATGATTTCCCTCAGTTTCTCTAAGAGGTTGTCGGCGGTGTGCCTCTTACTGAAACCGGTGATACACAGCGTAGCCTGCCTTGGAACGAGCTGGCGTTTCTGAGATGCTGCTACTGGTGACGCTGCTGCTGTTGCTGCGTAAGGTGATACATCTACCCAGTGGGCTGTCACAGTCATATAGTCCTTAGTCTGCCCTGTTCCACTTGTCCACATGTCCGTGGTTAAGTGGACATTGGGTACAACGGCATTTTTCAGGACACTGAGGACACTTTTTCTGACGTTTCTGTACAGTCTCGGTATCGCCTGCCTAGTGAAGTGGAATCTAGACGGGATTTGGAACCGGGGACACACTACCTCCATCAATTGTCTAAATCCCACTGCACTAATGGCGGATACCGGACGCACGTCTAACACCAACATAGCAGTCAAGGCCTCAGTTATACCTTTTGCTTCAGGATGACTGCTGTCGTACTTCATCCTCCTCGCTAAGGACTGTTGGAGGGTCAATTGTTTAGTAAAAGTAGTGGTGTTCCTACTTCCTCTCTGGGATGATGAACGACTCCCAGCAGCGGCAGCAGGAGGCGTAGCAATGCAGGATCCTCCGGAGGAATCCCGGA
Source organism: Taudactylus pleione (assembly GCA_031769625.1). NCBI lineage: Eukaryota > Metazoa > Chordata > Amphibia > Anura > Myobatrachidae > Taudactylus > Taudactylus pleione. The sequence continues at coordinate 3,198,798 of JAUIMM010000614.1, forward strand.
ATAGGAGAGTCAGTCATGCCAGTGACATGGCCTGCAGGACTACTTCCGATCCTGACTAAGGAGGAAATTGACGAGGAGGGAGTTGACGGTGTGGTTTGCAGGCGCTTGGATACAACAGCACAACGGGATTTAGGTGTCCCTGGACTGCTTACGGTCTTAGCCAAAGTTTCTGAACTTGACAGTAACTTATTATGAACACGCTGCAGGTGCCGTATAAGGGAGGATGTTCCTAGGTGGTTAACGTCCCTACCCCTACTTATTCCACCTTTACATATGGTACATATGGCAAGACAGTTGTTGTCCGGATTTGGATAGAAATATTGCCAGACCAAAGAGGTGGAATGTTTGGTCTTCTGCCCAGGCATGACCGTGATGGGCTTTTTCATCCCACGGACAACAACTGTCTCCCCCGGAGCCTGATTTAAACAAACCACATCACCATCAGAATCCTCCTCGCCAACTTCCTCCTCAGCGCCAGCTACACCAGTATCCTCATCCTGTTGTACTTCAACAGTGACATCTTCAATTTGCATATCAGCAAGTGGACTGTGGGTGCTCCTTTCAGCACTTGCAGGGGGTGTGCAAATGGTGGAAAGAGCCACCTCTTCCCGTCCAGTGCTGGGAAGGTCAGGCATCGCAACCACCACCACACTTGGACTCTCCTTGGGGATTTGTGATATCTTCTTAGAAAGCACAGTTCTTCGCTGTGCTTTTGCCAGCTTAACTCTTTTGATTTTTTTTAGTGGGAGGAGGGCTTCCATCGTCATGTGAAGCTGAACCACTAGTCATGAACATACTAGGGATCGATCTTAGCCGTTCCTTGCCACTCCGTGTCGTAAATGGCATATTGGCAAGTTTACGTTTCTCTTCAGATGATTTAAATGTTTTTTTCAAGGTCATTTTCCTGAACTTTGTCATTTGGGATTGTATGTGCCCTCTACTATGACATTGGGCATCGGCCTTGGCAGACGACGTTGATGGCATGTTATCGTCTATGTCATGACTAGTGGCAGCAGCTTCAGCACTAGGAGGAAGTGGTTCTTGATCTTTCTCTATTTTATTTTTATCGGAGAAAGTTTGGTCCTCCATTTATGTTATATCGATTTGATATATACGTGCGGCTAAACACAGAAAATATTTTATTTTTGCTGGAGAGTAGTGCACCTTGTGGGTTACACCACCCTTTAAGAAATGAGCCAGCCGGCTCTTTACTTATGGGACACAGGCGCACGCTTGGCGCTGCTCCTTTGTTGATGCACGTGCGGCTACTGCGCACACAATTCACAAACACAGAAAAAATATTTTGTTATTTGGTTTGGAGTATACTTTGGGGGTTACAGCACCCTTTAACGGTCAAGCCAGCCGGCCCTTTACTTATGACACAGGCGCACGCTTGGCACTACTTTGTTGATGCACGTGCGGCTACTGCGCACACAATTCACAAACACAGAAAAAATATTTTGTTATTTGGGTTGGAGTGTACTTTGGGGGTTACAGCACCCTTTAACGGTCAAGCCAGCCGGCCCTTTACTTATGACACAGGCGCACGCTTGGCACTACTTTGTTGATGCACGTGTGGCTACTGCGCACACAATTCACAAACACAGAAAAAATATTATTTTTTTAGCACTTGGGGGGAGCACCCCTGATGGACAGAGCACCCCCTGGACAACACTACAGCACCCCTTTAGGACTGGGACACTGCACAGGACTTTGGAGTGGACACAGCCCCTATGGAGAACTGACTGCACAACACAGTCCAGCCAGCCCCTATGGACTTTGAAGTAGTGGACACAGCCCCTATTAACAACAGCAGCACAGCACAACACAGCCAGCCCCTATGGACTTTGAAGTAATGGACAACAGCAGCACAGCACAGCACAACACTACTCTGCACTACACTACACTACACAGCCCAGCCAGCCCTAACTCCCACCCTCCCTCTTCACTGTCCACAGCCGAGTGAGAAAATGGCGCCGACGCGGGTACCTTATATAGGATCCAAAACCCGCGAGACTCGGAAGGCGGGATGATGACGTTTTGCCTCGATTTCAGATCCGAGTCAGGCGGGAAAAGTCGAGCCTGACTCGGATCGGGGGGGTTCGGATTTCAGAAATAATATATATAATTAGATAGAGAGATATTAGATAGATATATGTGTATATGTGTATGTATGTATGTATGTATGTATATATATATATATATATATATATATATATATATGTGGAAAAACAGCGGCACTCTCAGGACTTGAAAAATAAATGAGACTCACGACTCCAAGAGATCAGCGTTATATATGTATATATATATAGAGAGCGTGCAAACTCTCTTGGAATATCAGATGCTCTTTTTGTGTTATATGGTTTTCACAAACGAGGATGGGCGGCTAACAAACAGACTCTCGCTAGATGGTTATGTATAACTATCTCTCAGGTATATACACAGGCTGATCTCTCTGTTCCAAACACAGTGACAGCACATTCTACTCAGTCTGTAGGGCCATCTTGGGTGTTTAGTCGTGGTGCCTCTTCTGAGCAATTGTGCAAGGCAGCCACGTGGTCTTCTGTTCACACTTTTCTCAGGTTCTAAGCCTTTAACACTTTTGCCTCTCGGGATGCTTCCTTTGGGCGACGAGTACTCCTTTCTGCTCAGGAGCGTCCCCACACTTAGGGGAACTGCTTTAGGACATCACGATGGTATCCCTGTGGAACCGGAAGAAGAAAATAATGGTGCGTACACACGTAGCGATCAGCCAGCGATACAGTATTGCTGGCTGATTGTGCTGCAATCTCCCTGGTGTGCTGGATGATCGATATCGATCATCCAGCACACCACCTACTCACCGACTACTATAGCGACCTGTGATCAACGATCGCGGGTCCCTATATTAACTTGCTCAATATTGAGCAAGGTGACCTGCATGCACGGCCGATTGACAATATTGCTATCGTCCATACGTGGCCGTGCATCGTTGGTCGTCGGTGAGTTTAAAAATTAACAATTTAAACGATAACATCATTCAAATCGTGCATTTTTATCGCTACATGTGTATGCACCATAAGAGTTATGGTAGACTTACCATTGATAACTTTCTTCAACATCCATAGGGTCCACAGGGCACCCACCCTGACGCACCTGGTTGCATTGGGTAATTTTTCTTTTGTCACGGATTCCCTCATCTTGTTTGAGAGTGTTTTGGTGTATGATTGTTCTTCCTTCTCCTCTTTCCTTCTCTTGCCTTGGGCTTGGTTACAAAATTGAATAACTGTGGCCAGAGGCGGGATATATGTGGAGGAGGCATCTTGGGAGCTGAAAGCTTTAACTGTTTGGTGCCTGGATCACTCCCACCACATTATCCCCATGGTATCCCTGTGGACCCTATGGACCTCGAAGAAAAGTTATCAATGGTAAGTCTACCATAACGCTCATTTTTTTTTTTCTACATGCCCTTAAGGCAGACCCGGCAGACAAGTCTAGTATAACCTTTGCAACACATAATTGCTATTACTCTAGTTTTCATCATTATTTAGCCTTTTATTAGTAGATATTTTTTTCATAAGAGGTTTGCTTTTCCATTGATCCACGTTTTTTTCTTGTAGCTTTTGTTTTTATATTTCTGTTTTTCTCTCCTACAGTGAGTTAGAATATAATAATGTCACAGACATTAACAAAGGCTGGCTGTATGGCTTACGGTCTCTGCAACAACTTTACATGAACCAAAATGCAGTGCAAAAGATCAGTCAAGATGCATGGGAGTTTTGCCAGAATCTCTTGGATCTGTAAGTGTTCAAGTGCATTCCGCTTAGCATGTGTATTTGTGGGACATTGTGCAAGATTCCAGCTCTGGGTGTTTCTTTTCTGCATCTGGGTGCCATTCCATCATTAATGTGATAAACAGCATACGTTTAATAGCTCCACTGGGTGATCATTCAAGATGGGCTTCCCAGATTCTTTCACATTGCTGACCAATTGACATTCAGACATTTACTTCCAGGACCACCATGTTTGTTTGTTCTTTTGAACTTTTGTCAATGCTCCAGACCCCCTGAATTTAACTATTACGTATTTTAACTATTATGTGTTTGGAGTGTAATGGTTAGGAAGAGAAAAATAGGCATACAAGCCTTAACTGAAAACCAACCACTAAAAAGTAGCCACATTTCATTACAGCAAAATTAGTGGGGTTTTTTGTTGTTTACATTACAGCACAGGAAAATATTAATTGTAGTATATTTATCTTGCCTGACGCCAACATTACATCTGTGTAAGCTGGCTTTCAATTTTAGGCAGTTTTCTGTAAAGGGGCAATTTGCTTTATATCTTTTGCCTAGTTGTATTTCAGATGTTGTCCAAAAGTGGTAACATCTTTAACTCTTTATTAGAACACCAATAATGTTTTTATGTCTTATTATGTATTGTATAAATACTATATAAGTAATTTTATTGTGGTACTTTTCTTTTAATTATTGTTATAAACATGTCAGAATAAACAAGCATGAACGTGAATTACGGCTGACTTCATATGGTCTCTCTTGCTTCGTTTTTGCCCTCTCCATTGTTTTTCTTGAGAATCCCTGTTATAGCAGGTAGATAAGATATCTGCATCACTATTTTATTTATGCAACAAACTACGAATATGGTTCATCTCTGTATTGTGTGACCTGTATGGTTATTTAGGCTAGAATATAACCATTACCTTTTTTTCCTTATATATTAATCAGTCCAACAAGATTACTGTGCATTACCATTTGTCTTAAACATACTTGGTCACCTCCTAGATATGGTTAAAACAGTTGACTTTATGAACAGTGTCAATGCCACACAGTGTTTATAAAAGCCATTGGAAACCTGCGAGCTAGCTATCGTTCCTGTAAGCAATTAGACTTTTCCTTCTCTAAATTGGACACTAGTGATTTTATAGAAGACTGGAGTAGTAATCCTTTCCTCTAACCATTCTAGTTCGTGTGACTCTACATGATAGGTCACTGTAGGAAATACTGACCATTGAGAGCACTGAAACACTAAATGTACTTAAAACAGCACACACAATATTGTAAATGCATAAAATTTAGAACAATGGTTTGTTAAACTAAAATTCCTGTAACCAGGCCTTTGAAAACTTCCTTCAAAAGTAGTCTGAACCAACACAGAAGAACCAGGAATGCAATATTAAGATGTACTGGCCTGGCACACATGAGGTTATAGCTTGTCACTAGCACATAGTGGATTAGATATAATAATGGTTTTTGTTGCACATCAGTGCATGATATGTCTTTGAATTGTGTACATTTTTTTTTTTTTATATATAGTATGTTTGCTCTAAGGGTGCCCACACACATTCCGATATACGTATGATCCGACGATGTGTCCGACTTCCCTTGAAATTCTCCCCGGCAGCTCAGCACACGATCAGCACACAATCGGCTGTCCAATTTTCATACGATCTCCTGCAGCCAGACTTTTTTATGGTGCATTGCGTCCTAGATTGTCAGATTTGCCGTACTGCACGGCAGACCTGAAGATGCGATGTGCGACCTGCGGGGGCGCGCATCTCATTGTGATCGTGAGTGGGGACTCACGATTTGGGCATTTTTTAACTCGATCTGTCGTTCCAATGTGTCGGAATCGGCCAGATCGGGAAAAAAATCGCTGTGTGTGGGCACCTTAAGGGTTGCTTCTCTGTCCTGCCTGACTGCATTTTAGGTTTCTGCTCATTCGATCTTAATACAGAAATTATTTATTAATTTTGTTATCTCCTGTCTCTGGACCATTGTGTCTTTATATAGCTTATTTCAGTATTGTCATATATTTCTGTATACAGTGCTTCATGACCTTAGGCTCCGATCCCAACTTTTTTTTTTTACCAACTCTTATGACCATCTGTGTGTATCTGTTTTTACGACTGGTCATTTTGTTGTACTTTAAGGTCACGGTTCAGTTGTCGATTTGCTCGATTGTGTATATTACCGACAGTGATGGTGGTTAATGGATTTTTTTCTTTGCTAGTAGCAGCAGTAGGTAGATCAGGACAGTTTAAATTTGCTACAGCGCTTTCCACAGCAGGGTCACTTGATTGAAATCTGGCGCTGTCAATTATGGGGCCCATACATCTGGCAGCTATTGTTACAATTTCCCATTCTGCCAATTTCAGGACATCAGTGGAACCCAGCGCATTGGGTAATCCTGATACCGACGATTCTGACATAAAAATGATCGGAATCGTCGACTTGGGATTTTTACATTTGTATTTTGCTGATTACCCGACGGATCGCCAATCATCGATGATCTGCTTTGGCAGAACATGGAACTTCGCCCGTAGATGTATGGCCCACATTACTCTACCATGTTTAACAGAGGGCACAACAATTCAAATTGCCTTGTTCCCTAATTGTAGTTGCTCTTGGCAACATGGGTCAACGTAATGCGTATGGTAAACTGCTTCTGCATGGAATCATAACTTTTAACAGGGTCCTATTTCATTAGAGCGATTTCACTTTGTAAAGTAAGGTGAAGTGGAACTATCCTCTAATGTTAGTGTAAAAAGAAAAATCCCATTATACTCTTATACATCATTTGGTGCTGGTGTTTAGGTTCGTGCTGCAACTGAAACATTATTTTCCTTTTCTTTGCATAAGCAGTGGATGCAATTTAAAAAAATTGTGCCATGATTTGTTCTGCCTGGCTGACATTCTGCATATTTTTCTTCTCCCAGAGACTTGTCTGACAACCAACTGAACCGTTTGGATGAATTTGCATTTGTTGGGCTGACCTCGCTGGAAAAATTGAACCTTGGTGATAACCGGATAAATCATGTGGCTGAAGGTGTTTTTAAGGGACTCGCAAACCTTGTGACATTGTAAGTGGATTAAACATTTTCTTCTATTTTGTGTAGTCTAAGCTACAATTTTAACTAAATTCCCACATCAGATTTTCTGTTTCTCAAGATTAAACTTAAACCCAAGCAGGAATTATAGGTTCCAGTAGTCCTAATTGGAACTATATATATTGTGCAGATTTTCTTAATTTAGTTTAACATGAGATATTGCAACAGTTTGTGGTAGGCCTTTGCGATTTAGTGGTTACCCTCGTATTTCATTATTAACTTCAAATACAATGATTCTATGTGGAAGAGGTTTATATTTTCAAATCCTGCAAGAATAAGACTGCACTGTCTGCCAGGTTCAGCTAGTATCACAGTTGCTAATACGCACACAATCGGCCGATTGTTGCGTACTGCACATGCTTATGTATCGCAGTGCGCGAACCGGCCACTGCGATCGGGACTGCGATCTCTGTGACTACGCAGACCTATCTCAGTGATTGACAGGATGTGCCGTTTCTGGGTGGTGACAGGGTGGGGGGAGGTTTAAGAAACGCAGGAGTGCCAGTGCGCTTGAACGCCATTGTAGAGGCGTGCATAAATTATTCACTGCAAAGCCTTACGCAGCCTGAGACCTCATAGCGTGCGATGAAGTTAGCAATTTCTGAGTAAGGTCAGAGCTAGTGCAAGTGTGTGTGTGAGGCTGCGATGGTACTCGATTGTACCGATGGTTTCGCAGAGTCTTGCTGAGCATTACGGATGTTTGTAAGGTAAAGTGGGCGTCCTTGTGTAGTGCTGTGGTGGCATAGCGATCACAATGAATTCGCAGTTGAAATTCATGCGTAATCGCTATTGCATTCGCAGTTGTGAACGGTAATGAATCAGGCCCTTTGTCTTAAACACTTTTTGGTATGTTGTGATGTTATTCAACATGCCATAAATGTATTCCATAGAAGAGTCCACACAAATAAAATTACATTCCTTGTGGGGGGGGGTTCAAATCTCTAGCAAATAAGAATATATCTGGATTGCACATATGCTGTGGCAACCTATCCTTTAGTCCGAGCAAATATTTCAATGATTTGATTAGGATGTATACAAGTGGGTCAGTAGGAATTCAGACTTTAGTGACTTGTTATTCCAGACACATTTTAGGATGTTCCCACTATTTTGACAAATTTTGAAAATTCCCAAAATGTTTACAGAAAATAGATAACTCCCCTAACTCGTTCCCGATGTAATTTTTTTTCATAATAAAGAAAATAGATTTCAGACATCAAATTGGGTTTACAGGTTGTAGATGAATCTACAAGTTTTACTTGACCATTTATTTTATCCCAAGGTGTCTGGGTAAATAACTGGTTCCATATAGGATGAGACTGGATTGCAGAGCCTTGGCATTCGTGGTAGGAAATTTAGACCATTTCTTTGTAAAGAGGCATCTTAAATAAGTACTGAAATATTATGACTGTGTTTGGAGTGTGGGGAGATCTGTTTCAGTTAAGTGGTATAAACATAGTTTTGAAATATAGGAGGTGGCAGGTCTCAATCTGTGATTTGTTTTTCTAGATATGCCTTTATGACTCTAGGCTTTGGCTAGCGATCATTTTAAGACACATATTGGTAGTGTTTTGAATAACTATAATAATCTGGTTGGATATTCATCTTTATTGCATTTACTCTACCAATCACAAAATAGTTTTTTTTTGTAAGGTAAATCTGGTTGGTTTGTGCTCCTGAGTGCCCATTTTGGGATGGGAGGCTAGATAGTGTTCAGAAAATAAACATTTTAAATGTTTTTTTAATTTTAACTTAAAGTTTACTACTTATTTTATCTGCTCTTCATTTAAAACATTGGTTGTATCAACCTTGAGAGGTTTGCTGTATAGGGATTTGCAATAGCAACTAAACAATCATTTGCAGTCCTAACTGGCCACACTTGCTATCTGTAGGGGATCTTAGCAGTGTGGCAGCTTCCATATTAAAACATATTCTGTAAAAGAAGGTAGTTCACAATGCAAAACTTCCTGAGCCTTTATTTTTAACGAAGTATTGAGTAAAACAGAGATTAAAATCCTGTTGTAGAAATTGTATTTTCCCTTTTAAAACCACTGTGCTATATGCCAATGTGCTCCAGGGCTAAAGCGCTTGCCATGCATGAACTAATGGATGTGGGCGAGCGTACTGCAGAGTTGAAGTTTTTGCTGTGATGATATGTGAGGAATGTGCCATGAGTCACTGTACACTCATCACTTTTAAGAAGATGTTCTGGAAGTTTAAACATGTAATTCTATATGTATTGTCCATACAAATTGTCAGCCATTTCATATTTATTTAACGGAACCCTCCTAAGTGTAAGTTTGATCCTGAATTTTATGGAATGTAAATTGTATAAACAATATATTTCATAATTTTATTTTGTGGGAAGGAAACATAAGACGTGCAAGATGCAGTCAGAACCTGAGGCTAATTTCCATAGATTGAAAAGGATTTGGAAACTATTCAGTATATTACCACGGTCCATGTGAATTCTATGTGATCTGAAGCATTCTTTCATTGCTGTCCTGCTAACCCATTTCCTATTCTTAATGGTTGAACCACTTCTGTTGCCTGTATGCAACAGTTTATTTTAAAAGTTGTCTCAAACAATCGGATCTCTTTAAAATGATGTAGCAGAGGCATTGTAGACTTATATGGCCATTTAAGGGTCAATTCAATTGGAATCGATTTTGCAAGTGTGTGTATGTTTTAAAAATCACACATCTCACGGGTAATTTAATGAGTTGCACCATTGATTTATTAAATTCAGCTGTAAACGGCCATTCGCGGTATATAGTCTATGACTGACACTGATTCTACGGTGCACTACTTAGATGAAGTGAAGGAAAGTGGGGAAATTATCCTGGACCCCCCAAAAAATGGTAAATAAGACATCAAAACAGTATAGAATGTTTTTAGTGGGCTTGAGCAAATTATTGGAGGCTTTAAAAAGTGTTAGGTGGTTGATTTTTACCATTTTTATTAACATTGGAAAATTATAGCAAGCAAGTGTTTTTTGGGCAAATACAAGTTCTTAAAAAGTTGGTAAAATACTCAGACAACTCCCATTTGGAAATACAAGAAGCCCTTTACCATGAATAAAAGACCTCTACATACATTTTCGATATTGGAAATTAATCAAATTTTTTGACTTGCAATTTCAATTTGTAGGACCCAATTTGCTGCGAATCATTCCTTAATGATTTGCCATCTTTGTTTTTTAAAGGTTTAAGACCACAAAAATACATGTGCAACTGTTGTATTGCTATGTCTTTCATCTGATATACTCAATTGCACATGTATATCCCTCATCCTTCAGCTTTCCAATGTGTGCCAACCTGTTTACCCATCACTTTATTTGTTTTTTTCTTTAGATTTCTGACAGGACATTGGAACTAAAAAAAACAAACTCCACCAATTGGTTAAAAACACATCTGCAAACATTTTCATAGCTCCACTACCTTATCCTGTCCCTTTTGTTCCTGAATTAGAGATCTTATTTCCTTAGGTATATTCATGCAAACCACATTTTAGACCTCCAATTTGGGGATCTGGTTAAACATCCCTTCTCATATTTCTGCCAAATCTGGCCCATATTCAAGTGCCACAGCCAATGACAGGCCTGCACCCACAGTCCCCAACTTTCATCAACCGTGGGAGTGTTGGGGCTTTCTGGACATCTATAAGATCATGGAGTAAATGTAATAGGCTGCGGCTTTGAAACATCGGCGAGCCCTGTGTGAGACTGTCCCATGTTTAAAAGTAGCAGTCTTTTAATACGCAAAACCAGGTTGATTTTGCCTGTTGAAAGACTGCTACTTTTAATCTTTTACTATTTGTTTGGTTTATGTTTCTGTTATCCTCCTTGGTTAAAAAAAGTGCCTTATTTTTCATCAGACTTGGTGTAACTTACTTTTTCTGCCACACATTGGTATCCAATCCCTCTATTGAAGAGGTTCATTTAGTACTACCGTTGGTACACACAGCAATATTCTAATTAGAGCAGTGTAGCAACTTCTGCAACTTTGTTTTCAGCTGCTTAAAGGGGTCTATCCATTAGCAGATCTTTCTGTAAGATGAAAGACAAAAGATTTATCCCTTGAAAATTCCTGGGGCTGCTGTGACAGATATGTCATGTACATGACAGATTTTTGCGTACGATATTGCATGACATCATTCTGGGAGTGGACTTTTTTTTTTTTGTTTCTATTCATTTTCATTAAAAAAATCATTCTTCGTTTACCACGACAGATATTTCTAATATCTGTCAGCGATAAACGATAATTGACCAACATGTTGGAGAGACAAAAGACCAAATTTGTCCGCCGCGGGAGTGCGCAATTTTATCGTTCAGAGCCTATCCATTAGCAGATAAATTGAACGACTGAACGATAAATCGTTCATCGTTCAAATTTGTCTGCTAATGGATAGGCCCTTTTAGGATCAGGTCTGGTTCTGTGTTATGGTGCGTACACACGATCAGATTTTTCCTTCAGATATGAACGATAACGATTTAAAAATCGTTCAGTCGTTCATATCTGAAGGAAAATCGTTCATATCTGACATGCCTGAACGATGGACGATCAACGATGCGCGTTCCCGATGGTCAGATAACGATTTCTGACATCTGATGTGTTTGCAGTCAGACTTGGACGATTCCATTCATTTTAATGCAGTCAAAAATCGTTCAATCGTTCAAATCGTTCAAATCGTTCAAAACTTTGGTAAAATCGTTCAAATCGTTCAATCGTTCAGTCGTTCATCTGACAAATCTGACAAGTCTGACAAATCTGACCGTGTGTATGCTCCATTAGTCATATTTTTATATCTTGAGTTTTTCTTTTTTTCTCTGGGTACAGACTGCTCTGCTTATCTCTCTGCATTTGATATAATTGTATCCAGAGACCAACTTTTTCATCAAATGGTAATGAAAATAAACAACTGTAACTAAATGAAGACCAGGCTAAAAATCCATAAAGTATTTCAGAAAGAAAAATCAATGTATTTTTAAATGTGGCAAAATCTAATATTGTATTTATAGTGCTTTAATCCTAATAGGACTCACCTATATCAAGGTGGATAACCCTTATAAAAATACTTGAAATCTAAATATACTATCAAATATACCTTATAATAAAAGGAGCTCCTGTCACTGTGGTCCTTTTTATTCAGAACCCACAAAGAAGACATTGGGTAATTCTACCTTCAGGAAATTGTAACAATAAATAAGTGGTAACAGAAGAAGCAAGCAGCTCTCTTCTGCAAATGAAAATGGCAAAAATACATACAAGAAAACTTTCATTCCACATTAAGCTAGGAACCAGTAATCAGTTGAAGGGCAGAGAGCAGATAGATGCCTCATACAGATACAGATGCTTTATTAGAAGTGCACCATCAAATACATCTGATGTATGATGCATTTTAGATAAAATTAACTAACAACTCTTGGCAGTAGTGTATGGGTACGGGATGCCGGCGGTCAAAATCCCGAAGCTGGCATCCCGACAGGGTTAGGCTACAAATATCTGTCGGTAGGTATCCTAACCCTCCCTCTCTCTCTACCCTAACCCTCCTTCCCCGGTGCTTGAACATAACCTCCCCCCTAGTGCCTAAACCTAACCTTCCCCTCCCTGCACCCTAACCCTCCCTCAAGTGCCTAACCCCCGCGCAAACCTCACTACTTACCTTCGGGATGCCGGCGTCTAGATGCTGACAGAATTCTAAATGCCGGCATCCCCTGTGTCTGGATACTAAACGTGTCCCCCGTTAACATCTTGAGGCTATGGCCTTTATTATCCATTTATAATGGCTGTCAGTTTTATTACTAGATTATTTTGCACCATATGTTTAACATATGTACTTGTTAAATACTGAGGGAAGAATCCAATTGTTTTTGCACACCCCAGGTTTTTTGCGTGCCCTTCGGAGCTATTCAGTTGTTTCTGCCGACTGGCGCAAATGCATGATTTCTGTTTTAGGCAGCTAAAACTAGTCTATTTGGGAGTGGCATGTGTGAAAACCTGAAAAAATTAAGTACGGTATTTCCCCATCCGTTCGGATGGAAGATGGGGCGCAGAAAAACAATTGAATTCCCCCCCTACTTGTCTGTTGTGATATACAGTATGTACCCTTTTACTGGGTATAAGCTCTACAAACTATGTATTTTAAAATGAAGTCTGTATAATGGCACATTAACTGTGTATGTTCGTTTCTAGCAATGTATGTAACACCTGTCTTCATAGGCAAATATCTTGTAACATACCAAACATCTGCAAATGAATGCTTAGGTCACAAATATGTGTTGGCTGAAAGACTCTCCTGTTCCCGTGGAATGCAGGCAGTGAAACATAACTACCTTAACGAGCAGATCTGTCAAATTCTTTAGCACCATGGTGGTTTGAGTGACTAAAGAGCAGAAGGTTGTCTCCTATCCTCTATGATGTTCTTTATGAGCTGCAGTACTATTACATGTTGCAGATCACAAAGTATCTCTGTCTACACCCCAATTAAAATCATAAGGTATAGTGGTCGGATAGTTTAATTTGCTAGATGTTTTGAATGAGTGCTTTATGAATGCTTTATAGGTTCAATTTGGGGACGGTCATGTTTTGTGTTTTGTTAGCCAAGTGATTTAGATATTTACAAAGTCTGTTTATTTGGTAACATTTGGTGTTTATAGCCTCATTATATATGCTCTGATTTTTTTTGTTTCTGTGGTGAAATGTGATGCGATAGGGAAAGATCTGCTTTTATATAAGGAACTTACATAAAATAGAATATTGATCTTGGTGTTTTTTTTACTTTCTACAGAAAGGGACATTCATACGATAGAAACAATTATGTAATGGGTTTACTCTCAATATAAATGTACTTTTTCTTTTTAATCATGACAGTAAAGTCTATATATCTAAATGGACAGCTGTTAAGTCTAATAAACCCTCAACCATAAAAAAAATATATATATATATATTCGTTCACACTCAATTCCCACACTGTGGTGAGCGTGTGGAAATCTAACGGCTTGTTCCCAATTAATAATCCAAGATTTTTTCTTTGTTTCCACTCTAGCTGAGGAAAACCCTTGAATGCATTCATATTCTGTTAACCTTTGTGCAACCTTTCTAATGCAATAATTAAAAACAATCTCGGGGAGTTAGAGCCGCATGAAAGAGAACAAGAATACATTAATTAAGACTTTTTTTTTTGTAGCTTTGGAAAGGCGTAAGCAGATGACAGGCAGACTATGCAGTTCAGGGTCATCAGATGTTCACAAGCAGGAGGGCGGCACTGATTAACAGGGCTCCAATCACTGATGCTTAACGAAGCATGAGCAGGGATCTCTTTCAGACAAGGAAGTTGGGTTGTCTCCTGCAACTCATTTTTATTTTTAGTTTTTTTTTTGTGCACTAACTTATACTCTTAACCTTACTGATGCCAGGACATAAAATGAATGCCTTTATTAAATCACTGCAAATGGAACATAATTGATTCATATATCAATTATACCATGTACTTACCAATAAAATGTTGCATAAATCTAAGACCTTTTAGATTTATTTTTTTCCCAAAAAATCATATAGTTAATCCATTTCTATTTCTGACCTGACACTGAGTATTTACTAAAACAAATGCCTATCACAGGGACCTTCGAAACAATGAGATCTCTTGGGCTATTGAAGATTCCAATGAGGCATTTGCTGGTCTCTTGAAGCTACATACACTGTAAGTATTCAATACATAAATTTCTGGTAGTGTGATATTGTAATATGGATCTTCAGCCACTGTTTTGTTTGCAATATAAAGATCTGCCATTCGTTGGGAAGAAAATTAATTGTATTTACTGTTTAATTTGGGAGCACATGGGTACATGTTAAAGATATCGAACTGATCATTTCCATTTTTGCTGGCTGCTACATTATTGTCCTCTGGTCATCTTTACGGAGGTCACAGGCTTAGAATGCATCTGTTAGTGACACTTGGTTAGTATTGTTGTAACCTTCCACACTTTTTGGGATTGGTCCCCAAGCACAGTAATTTGATCTTGATTGCAAGTATTAAAACTAGGCTATGTTGGGTATATCCTAGGATTCCCTGCACTGCTTCATTAAGAAAGATTAATTGGAATTTTAAATAAGGGTCTTTACTAATTTAAATATTGTAGTTTCCTTGGTGTATGCATAATAGAGAAGTACATCATCACTTAGACCAGAGACCTTATTAGCTGATTTGTTACCACTTTTGTTTTAGGATTTTGCAAGGGAACAAGATTAAATCCATCACAAAGAAAGCTTTCATTGGCCTGGATTCTCTTCAGCACCTGTAAGTATTTGTATGTTATGTGAATAGAAATCATAGACACATTGCTTTATTCAAATACATACACAATGTGTTGCAATTCTCAGTCCGTCCTGGTCACCATATTGATACTGGAAATGGTAAAATACAGAAATGTATGAGAAAGATGAGAATATTACTGTATTCTCATCTAAATGTCAAAAATGTTGATAAACTGCGACTATATCTCAGCATGCTGATATATGTGAATACAATGCAGTTTGTAGTTGTAGGGTGTGTATTTGTTTCAAATAAAAAAAAAAAGCTGCATAAAAATCGTCAAATATTTGCCTGTTTACCATTCATAACCAATCATTTGCTGCTTACTATTGCAGGGAACGCCCTTTCAAATATTTTCTCTTGCCAGCCTCTGTCAAAGCAGCAATTGTCATTTAAAGAATAAGTGACTTGTGACTATCAAAATGCTTCTAAACTAAATTGTCCATCAAGCTCAACAATGATTTAAGCCAGTGTTTAGTTTTGGTTTAGCTCAAGAGGGACAATTTGACTATATGATGACATATTATTGTATGGGAAGGTAATGTAGGTGGTTTATTGCATTTGGCAAAACACCATATAAAATGTTTTACTTTGACATTTTTAAGTGGAGAAATATCTCATACAAATTTTGCATAATGAAAAACAGATGTAGATTATAAAAGAACTTTCCATTATTTGTTTCGTAAGAGAATGCACCAGTGCTGCTGTTGTATCATATTCATATAATGCATGCATATATTACACAGAGCTGCACGATCGCAATGTTTAGTCCCTGCCTCAACAATACCAAAGTGCTTGTTTAGTCAGAAGCTAAATTTCCTATCCATATGTTTTATAGAAGATGGGAGGTAACTGAAGCATGAGGAAGAATCCATGCAAACATGGTATTACCCTCTGTACATTAATTACATAGACAGTTCTAGGGTCTGTCAAATTTATTCTAAGGTTCCAGTGCGGTGTTTCAACACTTCTAACCACTTATACCAATGTTAGTGACTTTCTTCAACAAGTATTTACAATACTGATTATTGTGATAATGCGCCCTATAATATAGTGTTAAAAGGTCACTTTGATTCAATGTTATTTCAGATACATACTACAGACACCAATAAACTTCAGTTTCTATAATGCATAGTTAATGGGGTTGCTTCACTTAATAAACACTTTATATAGACTTTTCAGAGGTGCTTTAATTCTGTTTGCAATGTATTTATTTTTTAATGTGAGATGTGTTTATTTCTCTTCGCAGTGACTTGAGTAATAATGGGATTATGTCTGTGCAGGAGAACGCCTTTTCTCACATTAATCTCAAAGAGTTGTAAGTATTGTCCTAATTCTTGGTTGGATCAGGTCTAATTAGCTTAAGTCAGGGGTTCCCAAACTCTGTTCTCATGGCACCCTAGCAGTCCTGGTTTTAAAGATGTCCATGCTTGAATTGAGCTGAGCTACTCATTAGGTTATTTGTGCTCAAACCTAGAATGTTTTCTTAAAACCTGAACCGTTAGGGTGCCTTGCGGACCGAGTTTGAGAACCTGGGTTAAGATTTTGTTTTGGAAGTGGGCTGTTTAGAGAATTTCAATATAATAGCTCTTTTGGTTATGCTTATTCCATTGAGGAGCTTAACTTGGTATTTAGAATGTTTTAGAACATTGCGTCACGATTCTTAGTGTCACAACCTTGGGTACATATTAACGTCTTCTTTGAAGTACATTTTATTGCTGTAGATATATCCCACCTTGTATACATGATTGTTCTAAAATAAGATGCTGCTTTTTGTCTGTTTGGTAACTTGCTGTGTGAATCTTCTGCAGAATCCTAAACACAAGCAATTTGCTTTGTGACTGTCAGCTAAAGTGGTTTCCCCAGTGGCTAATTGACAGTGGTTTGCAACATTCTGTTAATGTGAGCTGTGCTCACCCTGATGGTCTCTCTGGACGTTCTCTGTTCAGTGTGATTTCTGAAGATTTTATCTGTGGTTAGTATTTTCTCCAGCTTTTTTTAATTTATCTATTTTGTACTTTTTGCCAGTTTATAAAAGGAAGAAGCAATTATATGTTTTTTATTATAACCATCCAAACTAGTTGTGTTTCAGTTAATAAAGTAAAGACTTCATTAAATTATGACCAAAATAATTACTGTTACATATCAGGTATCTGCTGTTTTAGTTGTAGTGTTCTCCCTAGAAAAAATTGCCAGCTAGGTGGGGGGACCAATGCAATAATCAAATATTGAAATCCGGACCCTATATTGATTTAAACTTGAGGACTTAAATAAATATATATATATATATATATATATATATATATATATATATATCATGTGCTTATGTATATATGTATGTGTGTGTATGTAAATATATATGTATGTATGTATATATACATATATGTGTGTATATGTGTATATATATATATATATATATATATATATATATATATATATATATATATATATATATATATATATAAAAAAATGTTTTTTTAATTCTTCTTCTTAGATGCCCAGTCATAATCTATAGGGTCTGGTACCTTTAGTGAAATCCGCATCAGATCATTTAGTGTGCTCTGCTTCATGTGATTCCTTACACAAGTTTTAAGTATGGAAGTATGGGTAGCAGCTGGCTGAACACACATATTTTTTTTTTTTTTTTGTGTTAACAGCACCCAGATATTGCTTTTTGGACACAGATAGTCCAACCCACCTACTGGCTGCACACAGATGGCAGTGCTGCCCATATACTGCTCAATAATTGCGTTTTGGACATTTTTAAGTGTCCAGATACTGGCCAAAAAGTGCTATTTTGACGCAATTAATTTTTTTTAACAGCACCCACAAACAAATAGCCGCTAAAATGCAGAGTGTGGAGGCCGGGAGACCACTCTATTCACTCAATAGCACCCTTCCTTTTATATAGCTGCAGGGATCTTCTTTGCCCTGCAGTCTTCGCCGCTCATCACTGTGACATGGCTGAAAGTCGCGCTTCACTTATGGAACGTCAGTGCAGTGCAGCTTATGGTTGTGCCACACGGTTCAGTGCAGCGTGTCTTTGGCCCGCGTCACAGTGGTAGGGGATTTTTGCCAGCTGGACCACCCGACAACTCGCGCAGAGAACACTCCGTTGGGAGAAAGGGACTTATTAATGTTATGTCTAGCAAATCATTACAATAAATGACTGCTATGGTTACAATGTAACCTACCTTTCCATTTCTATATGTTTAAAGTATCCCTAATAATCATCCTCTGTTTCTCCTGCCCTCTGCCTTCCCAGATAATTTTCCCAAACCACAAATCAAAGTTCATCCAGAAACAACTGTGGCTCTGAGAGGAATGAATGTGACACTCATATGTGCTGCAGGCAGCAGCAGCGACACGCCCATGTCTACAGCGTGGAGGAAAGACGGTGAAGTCCTGTATGATGCAAAAGTAGAAACCTTTGCCAGATATCAGAAACACGGGGCCGAGCTCTTAGAGTACACCACTTTTTTGCATCTTTTCAATGTCAATTTTACAGATGAAGGGAAATACCAGTGCGTCATAACCAACCACTTTGGCTCCAATTATTCCAGCAAAGCTAAACTCACAGTTAATGGTGAGCTCTCTCCTCTGTGTTTAATGTCTTTAAAATAATGGTATTGATGATAAGCTAGAAGTCAGGCACGTTTAGAGATTTGTTTTTTCAACTAGTCCTTGGAGCTTACTGTAGGTTTCTGTAATTTGTTTAATTGCATTAAATAAACAAAAATAAAAACAAGCAGTGTCTGGTCTGAACGACAACTGACTGACCATGTTTGTATGCTCTTAAGCATGATTTGCTGATTAGATATTAGCCTGAACAAGCAGGTGTACCAATTAGTGTCCAATTAGTGAAGTTTACTTATGTGTGGTCATTCAAATTACCTTATTGTCCGCAATGGTCCACCAATTCTGTCCTTGCCTATTTCGCACACACTGTTGTCAATGTAACTGGTCTGTGAAAGGGAAGCCGAAGGATGTAATCCCGACCGCCGGCTTCCCGACTGTCTAATCCCGGCAAGGCACTAATTTGGTCACTCCCAGATATGAACACTCTTTAATTTACTCAGTAACTTTCGCTGATCACAGGGATATTAGATATGTTTCATGAAAGAAAAAAAATATATACTTAATTTTTTTATAGGTTTTTTTGATTTTTTTTTCCCCTCTAATATATACTTTGACCATTGCCACTTGTTGGAGAGGGCAATATTCCTGTCTCAGCTGGTGTATAATGCCATGCATCTTTTTGTTCTCATTGCTCGCATGTTCATTATGAATATTTTCTCTTATAATGTTCATTTTGAGTGCCTGTGTTTGTCTAGTGTAGCGGAGTAATATTGATCACATCAAGAATCTCTCTTTAACTCCATTCCAAACAAAACAAATTCACAGAATGTAATATTTATAGAGTGTAAGTAAATACATGCTTGTCACACAGCACTGCATATATCTGAACAAACAAATAAATTATATTTACATTTACTATGCACTCCGATTGTATAGTTTCTTTTGTATACAGGTTTCATGCTAGCATGACTTTGGCTTGATAATAAGCATTGAGAAATGAACAGAACATGTACTGGCAGGAACCTAGTGACTGTGCTAGTAAGAAACATCCTTGGTCATCATCACAAGTCTGCTTTCTGTACTGGCTCTGAATGATCACATGAGATGAGTGTCACATGGACATCTACCCACAGATTATTTAAACAATTCTAATAGCCTTTATGATAGAGAGGTAGCGACGCAAATGTATAACGGACAGGTCCACTAAAATAATCTCTAGTTGGTGAATGGTGCATTAAGTTAAAAGAAACAATACATGTTCATTGTTCTTTCCTGCATTTATCCATGCATTTTTTCATGTTTTATGACAGAGATGCCCTCATTTCTGAAAACCCCGATGGACCTGACTATTCGCACCGGAGCCATGGCACGCTTAGAGTGTGCAGCCGAAGGTAACCCGACTCCACAAATTGCGTGGCAGAAAGATGGTGGGACAGATTTCCCTGCAGCCCGAGAGCGCCGCATGCATGTTATGCCAGAAGACGAGGTCCTGTTTATTGTCAATGTAAAGATTGAAGATATGGGGCTATACAGTTGTACAGCACAAAACCCTGCAGGCAGCATTTCCACCAATGTCACTCTCACGGTTTTAGGTAAGAAAATGTTTATAAAAAAACTCTGTTCGCGGCATAGAACTAAGGGCCTGATTCAGAGTTGGGAGTAGAGAGAGAGATAGCACTTAACTGTGTACCTGGACAGACCATGTTGCAATGCAAGGGGTGTAAATAAATTTTTTTTTCCCCATGTAGGGTAAATACTGGCTGCTTTTATATGTAGCCCACAAATACTGCACAGCTTTAATATTACACTGCACTTTAGATGTCAGTTTGGACACCTCCCTCTGCATGGTTTCACCAAGATGATCAGTTGAGAGAGATATCTCTCTCTATTCCCAAGTCTGAATCAGGCTCTAAATCCAGAAAAAGCTTGTGCCGAGATTTTTAAAATAGATGATAGACAATAGTAGAATTATTTTTCCGACAGAATAAGGCGGCTCTTGATTAGTTTCTAAAGGCCAACTTCTTCCTGTCAGTGTACTTTCAAAGTAATCCAGCATAGAGATGAGGCAGCACTCCCATCAGGACACACAAAATTAACAACCACGTAAGACCACCAGATATGTAATCAGCTCAGTTGTGCAGCTGCATGGATGCCAGAACCTCCCAGCACAGCAATTAAGTAACAGCTGTGTGGGGTAGTCATGGAGACCATGTAGTGCTCACTCCAGCAGATATAAAAAATGTTACAATGAACATATGTAAAACAAAAACATGTAATAAACATACAAATCTGTTAAACAGTGTACGTCAGCAGCATAATTATAGCCGTCATTTTATTAAACATATCAACTTAACCCAGAGAATCATTAAGACCCCCTCAGGGCTAAAGTGTCTGACAAAAATATCCATCTTGTCTCCAGCCTAAGCAGCTTTTTGGCCCTATCAACCCCTCTTAAGGAGACAGGTACCTGTTCTATAATACAGTATCTAAGGGTGGCAATACTGTGTTTGGCAAAGCAAAGTGCCGCGCGACAGGTTGTTCACTGGACCAAGACGATAAGGCAGTCCTGATGGCGGAGCGGTGCTGTGCCATCCGTTTTTTAAATTGTCTTTCTGCCTTGCCCACATAGTGAAGACCACATGGGTAAGGTAGAAGATACACTACAAATTTAGTACTTCACATCAAATGATGGGATATTTCAAACTTCCCACCTGAGTACGGATAGAAATTTATATATGTATCACTTTCAGGCATGCTGCTTTGATGGTCATTTTCAACTATTCATTCACAAAGGTACCATTCTATTTCAGTAGTGGCACTTTCTTACAAAAATTTAATTTCATAGCTTATAAAGATTAATGCTGCAGCATGAAATATGATTTGGCTGCACTGAGAATCTTAGATATGCATTTTGTTAGGGTGCATATAACTGGACTTCACAGTATATGTGACAAAGTCGATATGTTCCTGCTGACTCTAATTTAGCTGCACTTGTTTAATCATTTATGCAGATTATAACGGTTTGTTTATATCCATCATTATCCAGAAACTCCATCTTTTATAAGGCCCTTAGAAGATAGGACAGTTGCTCGTGGGGAGACTGCTGTATTGCAGTGTATCGCAGGGGGAAGCCCAGCTCCTCGCCTCAACTGGACTAAAGATGACGGCCCACTCGTGGTAACAGAGCGACACTTCTTCGCCGCTGCAAATCAGCTGCTAATCATTGTTGATGCTGGTCCAGAGGATGCTGGGAAATATACATGTAGCATGTCTAATACCCTTGGAACTGAGAGGGGTCACATCAACCTTTTTGTGTTGTCATCGCCTAACTGTGACTCTTCACAGACTGTCATTGGCTATGAAGATGATGGTTGGACTACGGTTGGCATTGTCATAATCGTTGTTGTTTGCTGTGTAGTGGGAACATCTTTGGTTTGGGTGATTGTTATTTACCATATGAGGAGGAAAAGTGAGGATTACAGCATAACCAATACTGGTAAGTGTTTAAGAATTTCATATTCACCCTTTGTTGGTCTGTATTTTTATTTTTGGTTTGCAATACCTCATTATTACACCTACTGCAGATTCCTTAATAGAATGGTGATGTTATGACGGAAACAACAACAATGTAAAGAGACCTTATACTTCCAGATGATAGTATAAAGCAAGTAAGCCAGTGTAGAAGTCAGTGAGAGGCTACTAAAATGGTGTATGAGCTGCACAATAATACTCAAGTCTTCAAGCGCTGAACATGTGCAAAGTACAAGATAGAAGGCAACATGACATAAACATTTACATATATGTATTATTATAGTTCAGGTAGTATTTCTGCTTCAGGGTCCATAGGGTATCCACAGGATACCTTTGGGTATAGGTGATGACGTCAGGCATCGGGCACCATAGAGTTAAGTTTTCAGCCTCCCAGGATGCACTAGGGTCCCCCTCCTATACCCCGCCCCCGAGCCAAGGCATCCCAGTTTCGTTGGTGCCCGGCTCGGAGTCGGAGCACCTGTTTAGAGGGGGGCTAAGGATAGCCCCTGAAGTTTTCTTCAAGGCAGCTGTGGCTGCCTATCTGGAAGTACAGCATGGACAGTCGCTGCTGACGTCTATGCTGTCTTCCCTACACCCCCGCCGGTAACAGAACACCGGTACTGATCCGGGGATGCTGGTAAGCATCTGGGGTCACAGCTAGGCGGTGACCCCAGATGTTTTGGACCATGGTCGGATTCAAGGGGGGCAGTAGGTAAGCAGCGGGGTCCCGCGGTGGGTCACCGCTGAAACATGGTCCTGAGTCCCCAGGCAGGGGGCTCCCTGGGGACTGGCTGCAGCGTGGAGCCAGGTAACAAACCTGCGCTTCCACTACCCCCTGGGACAGCGGACCGCAGCTGAGCGGTAGCGCTGCGGCATCCCAGGGATTAATTGCATGCCAGGGGAGCGCGCCTTCTCTGTATACAGCCGGCGCCTCCCCCGCTGCACACAGCCCTCTCTGCACTGCCGATTGGCCCTATGGCAGCGCTCCTCCCCCTGGCCGGCCGCCTCTCTGCTCCTCGGTGGCCATCTTTATGGAAGCATGGTGAACGCTGCTGAAAGCTGCTGATCGGTGGCATCGTGGTCTGGGTCCCCCAGCATACCTCTCCTCCGTTGGAACAGGTCTGTGTATGCAGCACTGTGTCCTACCAGGCCCTGGGTCTGCGTAGTTGAGGATCAGCGCTGATAGTGCAGGGATTAATTTCTTTGCATTGCATGTGACTGCTGCTAGCGTCTGCTGCCAGTACTTTCACTTTCTACTGTCAGCTTTTTCACTGTCCCTGCTCTTCTTCTGCTAAAGCCCTTGCGGTGCGTTGATTGCAGGGCGGTTCTCCCACTATACTAACGAGTATCAGTGAGAGGGGTCACATACTTGCCATCATGTCTGAGAGTGATTTTCCTCTCCAGCTTCTGTGTACTACGTCCAAGGTACCTATAGCGGAGCGGGAGGGTAGCGCGGAGGGGCTTTATCGGCAGTGTTTTTTATTGGCGCGACCAATTACTGTCACGGCTCCAGTACAGGAACCTCCCTGGGCTTGTTTCGCCAAAGCGCTTACAACCCTAGTTGGGCCAGTTAGCTCCGCAACCTGCATTCTCTCAGATGGGATTGTCCTAGCAGTCAGTGGTGTCGTCACCCATGCAGGAGTTCCCGAGACAACTGATGGTACCCCACAGTCTCCCTATTTCCCCTCCTCAGGTCTCTCAGGAGCCCGCGTGGGTTAATTTGCTGATAAGCTCTGTACAGCATTTGTCGGACGTGTTACAAGGGGAGTCTGTGTTGCGGCCGGTGGCGTCTCTGTCTGCTCCTTAGGAGGATGACGACAGGACGTCCGATGATGGGGAGATTCTGAATCTTTCTGACCAGGAAACTCCCCGAACTAAAGAGTTGGACGCTAAGTCTAAGGTTTATATTCCTGGCCTTATTCGTGCAGCTTTAGTTATTGAGGATGATGATCCTCCGGTGTCCAAGTCCAAATATGCCTTTTTCAAGGATATTAAGGGTGACGCCACAGTGTTTCCTCTTTCGGGTCAGTTAGTAGACCATTTAGAGGCTGCGTGGAAACATCCTGGCAAACGGTATCAGCCTCAAAGACGTTTAGCTGTGGCTTATCCATTTGCGGACAATTATTTCTCTATGTGGGAATCCCCTCAGGTGGATTCTCATGTGACACGCCTAGTCCGAAGTGCCACATTGCCCATGTCCTCCTTGAAGGACGCTACGGACCGTAAGGTGGAGATCTGCCTGAAGTCCATTTATTCCCATGCGAGGGGGGCATCCAGACCGCCTATGGCCGTATGTTGGGTAGCCAGAGCTATGGAGCGCTGGTCCGACAGTTTGGAGGCGTCTTTGGATTCCGACTGTTCGGCTGAACAGTCCGAGTGATAGGCAATCTCCGGGATTCGGCCACTTACATCAATGAAGCGGCCTTGGATATTAGTACCCTCACTTCTCACATTTCCTCGGCAGCTGTGGCTGCTAGTCGCTCCTTATGGTTGCGATCCTGGAAGGCAGTCGCTGATTCCAAAAAGGGATTGGAAGCTTTGCCATTTAATGGAGAAGTCCTCTTTGGTCCAGATCTGGACAAAATTGTGGCCAAACTGGCGGCAGCCAAGTCTGCATGTCTCCCGTCTGCTGCGGTCCCTTCCAGTTCGGGTACGTCGTCCTTTCGGCCTTATAGGGCCCAGGGTAGGCCTAAAGGTGCCCACACACATACCGATCTGCACACGATCCCACGATGTGTGCAATTTCCCCTGAACTCTCCCCCGGCAGCTCCTACACACGATTTGGAGTAAAAAACATTAAGATCTATCGTGCATCTTAACTTTTTTTTTCCCTGTGCATTTTGTCCCAGATTGTCAGATCTGCCCTACTGCACGGCAGATCTGATGATGCGATGTGCGACCAGCGCGGACTCGCATCGTGATCGTGAGTTAGGACTCACGATTTCCTCACGATTTGGCCATATTTTACACGATCTGTCGTCACGATTCGTCGGAATTGGCCAGATCGTGTAAAATATCGCTATGTGTGTGGGCACCTTAAGGCACGGTCCTTTCCCAGACAGGCTGGGCCCAATAAATCGGCCAAGCCCAGGAAACAGGCCTGGAGTACCAGACGCCGGCCCCTAAGTCTGATGACAAGCCTGCGGCCTGACGGTCCGGGCCTCCCTTTGGGGGATCCCAAAGTGGGAGGCCGCCTGCTGCAGTTCGCCCAGTATTGGTCGGCAACCACGACAGACACTTGGGTTCACGAGGTGGTTTCTCACGGGTACGCCCTCTCCTTTCGGCACAGGCCCCTATCCCGATTCTTCACCACGGGTCTTCCCTTAGACCAGACCAAAGCCGTGGAACTGCGGAGGGTTTTGCACACTATGCTCCAAGCTGGAGTTATAGTGCGTGCTCCATTCTCCCAGAGGGGCCAGGGTTTCTATTCCAATCTATTTTTGGTGCAGAAACCCAATGGGTCGTACCGTCCGATTCTCAACCTCAAGGCCCTCAACAAGTCCTTGCTGGTACCACGGTTTCGGATGGAGACCCTATGGTCCATTATTCTGTCGCTGGAACCTGGGGATTACATGGTGTCGTTGGACATACAGGACGCTTACCTGTATGTCCCTATTCTTTTGCGTCACCAACAGTTCCTCAGGTTTGCAATCCGCAACGATCACTTTCAGTTCTGGGTGTTACCTTTTGGCCTGGCGACAGCCCCACGTGCATTGACCAAGGTTATGGCGGTCATGGCGGCGTCTCCTACGGCTTGTTGCCGTACCTAGATGACCTTTTGTTGGTAGCAGGGTCTCCAGAGCTCCTTCTACGCCACTTGGATCTGACGATTGCAGTACTGCAATGCCACGGCTGGTTGATAAACTGGCAAAAGTTCACCCTGATCCTGTCTCAGAGGATTCTGCACCTCGGGGCCTTATTGGACTCCAGTCAGCAGAGGATCTTTGTGACGGGGGAAAAGATCTCTGCCTTGCAGTTGAGGGTGCGCAGTTGTCTGCAGAGTCGCCGTGTGTCTCTACACTCGGCGATGAGGTTACTGGGCCCCATGGTGTCAGTATTCGACATGGTGGAATATGCCCAGTTTCACTCCAGACCTCTACAGCAATTGATTCTGTCCAAATGGAATGGACTGCCTCAGAGTCTAAAGTCCCAGATGATGCTGCTCACTTTGGAGGTTCGCCTGTCCCTTGCCTGGTGGTTGCAGACGGCCCATCTCAACGAGGGTCGTCCGTTTTGGGTGGAGAACTGGGTCCTATTGACAACGGACGCCAGCCTGCGGGGCTGGGGAGCGGTCACGGGTCCACACTTGTTCCAAGGAAGATGGACTCAGGCGGAAACGGAGCTTCCAATAAACATCTTGGAACTCTGCGCCGTTTTCAATGCTCTCCAGCAGGCACAGCGGGTTCTCCAAGGTCACCCCGTGCAGGTACAGTCGGACAACGGCACCACCGTGGCCTACATAAATCGGCAGGGAGGAACCCGAAGTCGGGCGGCGCTCATAGAGGTGTCCCGAATCCTGGTTTGGGCGGAGCGCAATCTCCCGGCCATATCAGCAGTATTCATCCCAGGAGTCCTAAACTGGGAGGCAGACTTTCTCAGTCGCCAGGACGTTCATCCGGGGGAATGGTCACTGCACCAGGACGTCTTTCAACTTCTGGTGGACAGGTGGGGTCTTCCAGAGATTGACCTCATGGCGTCACGGCACAACAACAAGTCGCCGGTGTACGGGTCTCGCACAAGAGACGAAAAGGCGTCTCTGGTGGATGCTCTGTCCGTCCAGTGGACGTTCCGGTTTGATTATCTATTTCCTCCGTTTTCCCTTCCTCCTCGGGTAATCCGTAAATTCAAACAGGAAGGAAAAACGCTCCTGTTGATAGCTCCCGTGTGGCCCAGGAGGCACTGGTTCTCAGACCTTCAGGGTCTGTCCGTGGACAGTCCTGCGGTTGCCGCTGCGACCGGACCTACTGTCTCAGGGTCCTTGTCTTCACCCGGACCTGACTCGGCTGTCTTTGTCTTTAAGGTCCAGGGGGTTTTCCAGCTCTGTAGTACGAACTATGCTAAGAGCTCGGAAGCCTCCTTCTGCAAGAATATACCATTGTGTGTGGCATACGTTCTTCCAGTGGTGTCGGCCGATAGGTTATGCACCTCGGGAGTTCCGTCTGTCTAGAGTGTTGGCTTTCCTACAGGCGGGACTAGACCATGGGCTTCGCCTTGCTTCTCTGAAGGTGCAGGTGTCTGCCCTGTCCGTCTGGTTCCATCGTAGGATTGCTACAATCCCTGATGTGCGCACCTTTATGCAAGGTGTTCTTCGAATTCAGCCGCCTTTTGTTCCACTGGTGGCGCCTTGGGATTTAGCTGTGGTCCTGAGGGCTCTCCAGGGACCGCTGTTTGAACCACTGGGCTCAGTGGACCTTAAATGGCTGACCGCTAAAACAATTTTCCTTCTGGCCATTGCTTCGGCCGGCCTTGTTTCTGACTTAGGGGCTCTATCCTGTAGACCCCCTTTCCTGATTTTTCATGGAAACAGGGCAGTGCTGCGCACTCGTCCTGAGTTTCTTCCCAAAGTTGTTTCACGTTTCCATATCAACGAGGAAATCGTTGTGCCGGCTTTTAACTCACCCGACCTTTCAGTGGGTGAGGCCACTTTGGACGTTGTGCGGGCCTTAAGAATTTATGTTGACCGCACTTCCTCGTTTCGTAAGTCGGACGCCTTGTTTGTCCTCTATGGCTTCCGTAAAAAGGGTTGGCCTGCTTCAAAGCAAACTTTGGCAGGCTGGATTCGTATAGCCATTTCAGAAGATTATCTTCATGAGGGCCTTCCGGTTCCATCCTCTGTGAGGGCTCATTCCACTCGGTCTGTGGGTCCTTCGTGGGCAGCCCGACGTGGTGCCTCTGCAGTCCAGATCTGCAAGGCTGCCGCGTGGTCCTCTTTCTATACCTTTGTGAGGTATTACGTGTTTGACACCTTTGCCTCTCAGGATGCTTCCTTCGGGCGGCGGATTCTCCTTTCAGCACAGGAGTGTCCCCACCCTTGAAGGATACTGCTTTGGGACATCCCCAAGGTATCCTGTGGATACCCTATGGACCCTGAAGTAGAAAATATGAGATATGGTAAGAACTTACCTTTGTTATCTCTATTTCTACGAAGTCCATAGGGTTCTACAGGACTCCCGCCCTGTCGCCCTTGTGCTGCAGATGGGCTTTACTCTGGTCACCGGTTTTTCCGTTTTCCTCTGGTGAGAATGTGATTCTTGTGTGTGTCCAGATCTTTTTTCTCTCTCTTCCTTCTCCTCCTCCGGCCTCTGGCTTGGTACGTAACTGAGATGCCTTCGCTCGGGGGCGGGGTATAGGAGGGGGACCCTAGTGCATCCTGGGAGGCTGTAAACTTAACTCTATGGTGCCCGATGCCTGACGTCATCACCTATACCCCAAGGTATCCTGTGGAACCCTATGGACTTCGTAGAAATAGAGATAACAAAGGTAAGTTCTTACCATATCTCATATTTTTTACAAATAAGAGGAATTTTAAAGGCATTATTTTGAAATTGGAAGAAGAGTGACAGAAGAACTTTTTTATTTTTACATACAGTGTGATGAATCTATTTAATAGTCTCCCATTCTCATCAGTTGTGGTGGCGATTTCTACAGTAAACGATATTAATCGATTTACTGATTGCTTTCCCAACACTTTTGAGACTGGTTTGGCAGGATTGCACGGTTCAAAGTAGTTCTATATAATTACATTGGTATATGTATCTATTAACTGTGAGTGCATAAATAACCATGTTAATATAAGTGATATTAACAGTGTTTCTCCAGAATAATATGTTATGGGATGCATGCCCTACTGGAAATTCTATTGCTATTAAGGGGGGAATCTAATTTTCTTTCACGCTTGATCTCCCATCTAAAGTGACGGGTATTCGGATTGCGCTATTCAATTGTTTTAGGCGCCAATTTTTGCGTATGGCGCGCCTAAAGGCATCAGGTTTAGCCATGTAAAGCAGCTAAATCCAACTACAGTGCAGAGTTTTTAGCACATTTCTGCTCGCCATCTCAGAAGGCTTCAAGCAGAAATGTGTGCGCCCGTGGCTCTCGTGCCCAAATGGAGCGATAATTGAATTGCTCCATTGGGCATCCATTAATTAAGTTTACGTTAAAAACAATTGAATCCCTCCCCCATGTGACTAAAGGATTCGATGACCTAAATAAAGGCCTACAGTCTTGTGCTAATTTATGGTTGCAGTGGTCCTTGCTTGTTTCTAATATAATATTTAATTTACATTGGGGAGTCCAGTAGTAATTTAACCATCTATGTCATATAGCAAGCATCTAAATACAATATTTATATACAGTACAGAACGCGTGCAGGTTGTCTGCTCTTATTGTGAAAATAAAGCCCAGTAAACGTAAACAGTATTTTAGAGTTTTAGCATTTCTTAGAATACAATTACTCAGCAAAGAACCCTTATCCAAATGCAGAAGGCTGACTGAGAAAAAGTTGTCATTTTCTCAATATGGAATTCCAATAAAAAAAAGTTTGGATGCACCTTATCTACTGTTTTGACTGCGCTGAGATGCCAAACTTTATGTATGACAACACAAAGTAACATACTCGGTTTCCCTTTACAAAATAATAATATATGTATACAATCTGGCATGCTTCATTTCTTGTTATCTGAACAACTTATAAAAGTTTACTCTGTATGGAAATAGTTGGACTACATACAGCTCATAGACATACAGAGTATTACTGTAATGAATAGGCTGCACAAGAGCTACGTATATCTTAAAATATATTCTTTTTACTATTTTAGATTTACATTTTACTCTGGGATGAGATGCTTAATATACCACGCATCTGTGGCCCTAATTCATAATATGCCACAAAGCAGTGTTCACAATTCATATGCCACACATCTGTACTGCCAACTGATAATATGCCACATAGTAGTGCCCCCATTTGATATGCCTCAGAACAGTGCCCCCAATTGATAATATACCAAACTTCTGTATTCCAAATTCATATAAGACACTATAGTTTCTGAATTCACAATATGTTAGCAGTATCACCAGTCACACATGCAAAATACATGTGTGTACCTCAGACCAGCATGCAGACAGAGGCTATGCCCATGGTGCTGAAAATTCAACATGAAAAGTGAATGGCAGGAATTGCCTCCCCTGAGTACCGGAGGTGGTACGGCACAAACCTCTGTGACTCAAATGTTCAGCTAAAGCGCATCTTTAAACATTAGTACTTACCATTTATTAGGTTTTATATTTTTAGCCAGGCTGATTTGTGATTGGTTAAGAGACTGCCGTGTCATTGTTTACATTCATCTATTTTTCTTTTCCACAGAGGACATGAACCTACCAGCTGATATTCCCAGCTACCTGTCCTCCCAGGGAACACTGTCTGAGCCACCGGAAGGATATAGTAACTCTGAGGCTGGCAGCCATCAGCAACTGATGCCACCTGCCAGTGGCTGTGTTCATAAAGGAACAGATGGTAAGTGCTACTTTGCATGGCAGGCACAAACACTTTTTTTTTTTTTTTTTTTTACCAGAAAGAAAAAAAAAATAGACTTTACAGTTGACTGTTTTTGATAGGGTTGTCCTATTTAATAATAATGTAACTAGTGTAATTGTCAAATTATTGATTCTGAACATTCGAAAATTTGATCTGTAAGAAATATACTTGTGCATGTCCTGTTAGTCATCCACTACACTACGGTATAAATAACACATCCTGCTGTCATAGTTTACATGTTTTTTTCTATTATACAGTATATTGACCTAAACTAAGCTTAAATTAAGGAGTCGAAGGTTTGGCTTACCGATTCCACAGCCCAGGTTTATAAGTATTTCTTCCACAAAGTGTTACACCAGTGATGTTTAACCTATTCAAGAACCATTTTACATTGTGATTGATTAGAATACAAATTAAAAAAAATATTCCTGAAGAAATTAATGCTGGATTGTTTTCTTTAGGAATTAAATTTTGTATCCTAGTCACAGTGTACCATTGTTTTTTTTCTAAAGCAGCCCATACAAGGTGCAATTTTTTGCACGATGTGTATGATTTCGATCAATCATAATGATCAATCGTGCACATCGTGTGTTGATTCTGTGCGTTTACGATGCCGATGTGCTTCCCCCCAGTATAGCTGGATTGTAGATCTTACTGCAAAACCCTAAGATTACGATCTATTGTGTACAATGTGATACACATGTATGCATCGTATGATCGTAACGATCAATCATACACCATATGACCACGTCGTATGGAGAATTTCAAGGGAAGAATTTCAAGGGCAATCGTACAACACATCTTTACCAACATAAAATTACACCGTGTATGGCCGGCTTTACACTAAAGTGTTATTTTATGTAGATTATTTTCGAAAAAATATATCTCCTGGGAAAAAATACACTTTTCTCATGATTATGTGCACATTAAGACTTTTTTTTCTGGGGTTCTTCATTTAACCCTACCCCAGAGCAATCTATATTGTGCAAACAGCATAGTTTTAAACATTATTCATTCACATTGCTGGTTCATTAAACAAAATAATTACTTGTTTTGCTACTGGATTTGACGGCCATAAAAGGCGGCGACCACAGTCATGAAATGGGAGTTGTGGAGAAGTTCAATCGCCAAATCACCCTCAATCTATAGTAGAGCGCTATTTTTTATTTACATATTTTACTAAGTTTATGTGAAGTGATAAAATACATGAAGTGTTTAGAACATTTCTCAATTGCATAATAATTCAAAGTGTAAAAATTAACAGTTTGGAAAGCTTGTATAATAATTTGGGTATATAATTTAGTTCTATATATAATATTGATGACCTAAATTGGCTTACTGGCACTGTATTGCTTGAAAGAACTAGTTTAAATGTCACAGTAGGCAATGGTGCTATGGACATTCAGTAGAACACCCCTAATCACAACAGTGAAAAGCTTAGTGAAATAGAGGTCATTGTTCTTAATACTGTTTCTTAACACTTTTAAAACACGGATGTCATTCCCTTTAAAAACGTATTTATTACAATTAATGGGCTTTAAAAAAGTGACTGGGCGATCCATATCAAATGGTCCAAATCAATTGGTTGCTTGACCATTATTAAAAATTTAAATTTTTTTGTGTGTGATGACCCCTGTAAGTTAGTAGTCTGAAACCACCATTACTTTATTTTTATTTATCTTCATATGAAGATGGCAGCCATTTTTGTATCATGACGTATGACTTTTTCACTGTTACGGAGGTTTAGGGTAAATGCAATATCTCAGCTCAGAAAAGTCATAAGCTGGGATAAAAACCATTATTTTCAGCACATTTTAAGCTGTCGTATAACTATTTCCCTACCTCACTTCTTTATGACTGAAATTTAAGCCCAAATTTATTTGTGAGATTTAAAAAAAAAAAAAAAAGTATATTTTCTGGATTGTATTTCAGTGGGAAGGAATAAAATTTCAGAGCTGTATTTTTTATTTTTATTTGGCAATCGCTATATACTTTAGTCAGAATGTAAAATAGTGATTAACAAAGGCAGAAATGTATAACTACAAGCCATTTCTGCCTTTGCTAATCACTATTTTACATTCTGACAAAAAAAAATAAGTAGGCTATTTTAATTAATATTTACCTACAGAGGTATTAAATGTAATATATGGGTTTTCCAAGGTTTTCAGCTTGGTGTAACTTCATTCCACATGGAATATCAAACTCCAAATTGTTTTTACAGTTATCACTCATAGAATACTAGGTATGCTGTGAATTTTAAATTTTTATGAGGCCCCCACCAGAGATATTAGAGGTCAATTTAGGTGAAAAACAAGCAATTTCAAAGTGCTCTAATAAACTAAAGTAGACAAGATAGGTAACTCAAAATTTGTTTGGCAAATCTTTTGAGTATATAACTATTCCCCCCCAAAAAATTACAGCTCTGAAATGTTATGCCTTCCCACTGAAATACATTTTTTAAATACTTTTTTTTTTTTTTAAATCTGGCAATTAACTTTGGGCTTATATTTCAGTCATAAGGAAGTGAAGTAACAAAAATGTAGCTTGAAATGTGCTGAAAATAATGTATTCTTATCCCAGCTTTCTATGACTATGAGATATTGCAAACGTTTGCAACAGTGAAAAATGTCATACACCATGATACAAAAAATGGCTACCATCTTCATATGAAGGTAAATAAAAATAGAGTAATGGTGCTTTCTGTCAAGTAACTTACAGGGGTCATCGAACACAAAAAATAAAAATGGTCAAACAACCAGGGCTGGGCCATGCCACATGGATTTGACCCAACATGTATATTTCTTCTCTATTGAAGGGTTGTATGTCGACACTGGTAGCGAGGCAGATGCAGAAATCCTGAACACGCAATATGCACCTAATATGCAGAACGGCAGAATACCCCAGTTATATGGACGCACTGGAGGTATGCACACAACAGAAATACGAGACAGTCTGCCTGTGCCAGGTGAGAATTATATATTGCATGAAAAGTGATTTTCTGCCATATTGCTGATTTTTTATTTTTTTTTTTCTTACGTTTTCTTCTTAATGTTCAGCCAGGTTGGTGGTTGTGTTTTTTTCTTCCTTTCTTTTACTGGGGATGGTATTAACTGTTTTGACTGTTTTTAACACAATGTTTTATTCGTTAAGTGATGTTCTGCAACAGTTGTTTTAAAATATTGAAGTGAATCCTCTTTTGTTTAATAGTTCTAAATTTAATAATGTTTATTTTAGTTACCAAACCTGTCATAGTTTTGGACTGTTAATTTATAGGATAGTCCAAATATTATTTAACTTAAAAAAAGCAGACATTGGGAAGACTTTGATCAGAAAAACTAGAACTTGCTACCAGATATTCAGTAGTAAAATGAAACCCAGATACTACCAATGGGTTGCTCTGCTTAACTATCTGTTTACTACTGTTAAAAGATGATATAGGCCCTGTAGTCTTTTATTTGCCAAATTTAATAACGTATACAGCAATAATCTTATTTTGATTATATTATCCGGCATTTGGATATTACAGATTATATACAATGCTTTAAAGGCAAACTAAACACCAGAATTGAAATGTTCAAATATGGGCCATGAAGATAAAATTAGTGTTAAACTGTCCTTCCAATAAAGGTGCTTAAAGCATTACTCAGTCGGGTTGGGTAGGAGTGTTCATCAATCAAAATGTCGATACTTAGAAAGGGGACAGTGTAAAGTCAAAGCTGTAATGCCGACCTGTTAATAATTAGTTTTTTAAAGCCTTTTAGTTATGTCAGCTTTACAACGTCAAACATGATGGTAAAGCAACATGTTTAAGTTGTAAAGCCAACACTTAAAAAGCTTTAAATCACATAATTAACAGGTCAGCATTATGGTTTCAACCTTACATTTTGGTTGTTGAACTAGGAACTGCATTCTACTTTATTAATCATAAACAGCTGATGCTCCTCCCCCATCAGGACAGTGTTTTGTTGCAGGTTAAAATGCTGTGCATTCCTGAAAGTAATGGCCTCCATACACCAGCGCCTGATTGCCATGATTCTGCGATCCCCTGTGAAATTCAATATATTGGATTTCATAGATTTGCTGAGAATGATCAAAATATGATCGTGCTTTGCAAATCTGTGAAATTTAATGTGTGTAATTTTACCAATTCTCCTCCAGATTGGAGAACATCGATGGAGGCCGACCAGCGGATCTGCGTGTCCGATCCCATCGCAGGATCGAACAATACATTGCATGATGTATGGGGGGGGTCTTAAGTCTTTTATACTTATCTTTGTGTCTACATATTGAATAACCTCCTAACATTGCAACTTGCTGCAGAGAAGTAAAAGAGCATGATGGATATATACATGCAAACGCTGGCATCAGTAGTCTTTATTATGGTACACAGTTGACCCACAGTCATGCAATAAGGTTTACTATGTCAGGAAAGGTCATGAGTGTTTAATGTGCCACTTTTCCCACAATGAAAGCTCACAGTTTATTACCACCTGAAATATAAAACAAACTGATCCAGTGTTGATAACTTTTTCTTACACTTGTAGGTGCTGGACAACTTATGATCTGTTCTGATTGTTATGACAATGCCAATATCTACTCCCGGACCAGGGAATACTGTCCGTATACATACATAACCGAGGAGGATCCAATGGACCAAACGTTTTCCAGCCTTATAACGCATATTCCAAAGGACACATACCCGCCACACACTCATGAGGTGTCTGTATCTGCTCCTGAGAGGGATGTCTCTGCATTCATGACAAATTATGATCGAGATGAGGAAGTAAAGCCCAGCTATGGTAAGCAATCCAACTTTTACATATGTGATTGCAAATCTCATGTTTGAGATTATTTTTGGAATGCCATTTGTCCACCTGCTTGCTTTCTACTTATAATAAATGTGTGTATCCTTATGTCATCTTTCACCAGAATTTCTTTTCACAAAGCCCACTGGATGAAAAATTAATTTCTTCTTTTTTTTATAGATTAAAGCTATGGCATTTTTCCCCAATAATCATAATACTTTTAATTATTTTTCTCTTTTTGAATATGAATCATTGATTGCATGCATAGCAATATAAATGTTTGCTGCAGTTGCGCCTGAAAGCGCCTCTCGGCGAGCCAGGTTCCGTGAGGCTCTTCTAGCGGCGGGCGTCTATTTTGCAAAAATCCTTCTAAATCGCAATACGATGCGACTAATCGGACTGTTCTGATTAATTTGATATGCGTCACTTGTGTATCCGTATACAGACACAGAAACCCAGTCGCACACAAAGTGCTACAGTGTAGCAGCTGTAGCTTAGCTTTTTTTAATTCCAAGTTCCGTTGTGCTTCATATACAGATTGGTACACACAGATATTAAGTGTTGCATATCAAATTAATCAGCACAGTCAGATGGTGCGTCCTAATACCATCGCATTGCGATTTAGACGCATTTTTTGCAAAAAAGACGCCCGACGCTAGCAGAGGTGCACGAGACCTGGCGGCTCACTCACTCCAGGCAAGTCATGCTGCGTGGTGTATTGAGGCTAGATGTATGAGGACACATCTGTATGTTATGTGATAGAAATAGCAAGCATAATCTGGAGGTGAAGGGGTTAGTGCTAATTATGTAAATAGCTTTACAGAAGGGCTCTTGGCAGATTAGTTTCGAATTTGTATGAATCTTCCAAGGTTTCGTGCAGTGGCGAAAACAACCACAATAAGTTTACTTTGACTTAAATGTATTAATTGGACAGCTGTTTTTAAATAGACTATAAAGGTTTCATATTTTAGGCTAGAAAAAAAAAAGTTCTCTCTCCACCACATTGCAAATAAACCAGCAAAAAGACTACATGATAATATTTGCAAATTTCTTCTAGCCTAGAATAAACCCCTCCTTTTACAAGCACCTGTGAGAAACTATTAAGTTGATCATGAGCAACCACTATTTTGTATTAAGATTTTATATCTCTAAAACACGATTTAAGAAGGTACTACTTTAATATTTTTTAATTCATAAGATTATGCAAATTATTAATCTTCTTTCACTCTGTTGGATAAATAATCATAGCGTCATCCAAACTTAACATTTTTTTCCTGGCATGAACCACAAGTAGTAGAACATTTCAGGGACCTTGCCATATAGTAGTAGATGCTCGTCTTTGCCAAACAATTGAATTTTTTAGATCAACATCGATACATTCATACTTAAATATAGTAGTCTTCTTCCTCCGTAGGGGACACAGGCTTTACGCTGGGTATAGGTTGGTGTCTGGGCACCACATAGTTAATGCTTGAAATCCATCAGCCCAGGCTCCCTCCCGCCCCCAGCCACAGGCACACTTCAGTTTTATGTTGCTGCAGGCACCAACAACGGTACAGTGTGTAAGCTGTGCAAACAGCTTACATTTTTTTCACTCCACTTTTTATTTTTATTTTCACTGGTGTGAGCTGCGTCCACAGTTGGCTGGCAGTGAAGCTCAACCCGACAAACGGGGAGCCACTGAAGATGGTATTGGAGTGCCGCTCTAATTTCCCATGTGACCCAGTTATGGTCGGCAGAGCAAGTAAATAGTGTCCCGCCTCGAACTCGCTGTATCTCTGGCTTTCATGGTGATATGAAGCCATGTTCACGGTTGGCTGGGGAGAGAGCTCTCAAGCGGCTTTCTGGATGGCCGCTCTATATTTCCGTGTGGCTGGGTACAAGCCGGGTGAAAACCAGAGAATCCCGGTATTGATTTTAGTGGTTTTCTCGGGATGCAGTAAGTGCAAAGCTGGCACCTACTTGTTTCAATGTCCTTCCGACGTCTTTTTCACCTTGAACGTCAGAAGAACCTGTTTTTTTTTGCAGGTCTTCCTTTCAATCAGGAGAAAGCAAGAGCCTCGGGGAAGTCCATTCGCTCTCTACTGGCCTCCAAGGTCATTGTTCCGGTTCCCTTGGCTCAGCGGGGCACGGCTTCTATGCTAGTCTCTTTCTGGTTCGGAAGCCGAACAGGTCCTTCCTACCGATTCTCAACCTGATGTCTCTAAACATGTACTTGTGGATTCCCAAGTTCCAAATGGAATCGCTTTGATCCATTATACTAGCTATAAAACCAGGGATTTCATGACCTCATTAGACATCCAGGATGCCTATTTGCATGTTCCCATCCGTCTCAGTCACCAGTGATTCCTCAGGTTTACGGTCCAGGAGGAACATTTCCAGTTTCGGGCTTTGCCATTTTGACTTTCCATGGCTCCTTGTGTCTTCACAAAAGTCATGGTGGCTCATCGTCAGAGCAGGGGAATCCGAATATTTCCCTATCTGGATGACTTGCTTCTCTTGGTCCAGTCTCCAGAGGTTCTCAAGGAACACGTTCGGGGCACAATGGACCTTCTCCAGGCCCACAGATGGGTCATCAATTGGAAGAAATCCTCTCTGACTCCATCTCAGGAGATGGTGCATTTGGGGGCCTTGCTGGACTCCAGAGTTCAGTGAGTGTTCCTCCCAGCTGACAAAGTTGCAGACCAAAATTTGTTTATTTCTGCATCAGTGTCAATACACTTTTGCATGCGGATTCTGGGCTCTTTAATCTCCGCCTTTGACATCTAGCGCGGTGGAACAGATCCCATCTACAGCTCAGGTCTCAGATGATTGTTCTCTCTCAGGAAGTGCGTCATTCCCTCTTGTGGTGGTTCCAGGGGTCCCATCTGATCAGGGGATGCCCCTTTTGGATTCCGGACTGGATACACCTCACCACCGACGCAAGTTTTCGGTGGTGGGGGGCGGTGACCTGTCGGCAAACATTTCAATTTCAGTGGTCGGCTCAAGAAAGCCAGCACCTGATCAACATTCTGAAGCTCTGAGTGGTTTACAGAGCTCTTTGTATGGCTCTGCCTCTCTTCCAGAGTCGCCCAGTCCAGGTACAGTCCGACAACGCGACGGCTGTCGCCTACATAAACCACCAGGGCGGCAGTTTCATCGCCGTGAGGGAAGTCAGTCGCATTCTTCTTTGTAGGAAAGGCAACTTTTGTCCCTGTCAAAGGTCTACATCCTCAGGGTGCAAAATTGGGATGTGGGCTAAGCCGCAAAGACGTTCATTCATGCAAATGGGCCCTACATCCAGATGTATTTCAACTCCTGAATCTTTGCTGGGGCTTGCCAGACATCAACATGATGG
The DNA here is from genome assembly GCA_031769625.1 of Taudactylus pleione. Classification (NCBI taxonomy): domain Eukaryota; kingdom Metazoa; phylum Chordata; class Amphibia; order Anura; family Myobatrachidae; genus Taudactylus; species Taudactylus pleione. Next base: position 3,237,776 of record JAUIMM010000614.1, read on the forward strand.
TGTCTCGGCACAATCGCCAGATTCTGAGGTGCTGCCCACGTACCAGAGTCCTGGAGGCCTTTCTAGTGGATTCCTTGGTAGTTTGGTGGACCTTCCCGCTCTTACATCTTCCCCCCAATCTCTCTGATTCCACGGGTCCTCTGCAAGTTGAAGTTGGAAGGCGGCACATTACACTAGTGGCTCCCGATTGGCTGCATAGGGGTTGGTACACGGGTCTTCAGTGCCTCTTCATCGATGCTCCTCTGAGTCTTTCACTGCGGCCAGATCTTCTGTCCCAGGGCCTATGTTTCCATCCGGATCTGGCCCGTCTCGCTATGACGGGGTGGCTCTTGAGACAATTATCTTGAGAGCTAAGGGGTACTCCAGGTCAGTCAGTAACACTATGCTCAATGCCCGTATGCCCTCTTTGGGTAGAATTTACCATTGGGTTTTGAGGGCCCTTCAGTCTTCGCCTTTTGAGCCTTTAGACACAGTGGACATTCGTTGGCTTACCTGGAAGACTGTCTTCCTGCTTGCCATAGCTTCTGCCCGGCGGGTGTCGGACTTGAGCGCATTGTCCTGTCGCTCTCCGTTTCTGATCTCTCACCAGGACAGACCTGTCGTCCTAATGCAATTAGGCTACCTTCCTAAAGTTGTTTCCAGGTTCCTCATCAATCAGGAGATTATGGTTCCTTCTTTCCAGGTTCCAGATTCTACATCGGAGAAGGCATCATTAGATGTTGTGCCGGCCCGCCGGATTTATGTGGACAGGACCTGTGTAGGACAGATACTCTTTCTTCTGTATGACTTTCACTAATGGCGTTGGTCAGCTGCTAAGCAGTCGCTGGCTAGATGGATCTTTGGGAACTTTGTGGGCAGTGTGACGTGGTGTTCTGCGGAGCAGCTGTGTAAAGTGGCCGAGTGGTCCTCTGCCAATACTTTTAAGTTCTATTCCTTTGACACCTTTGTCTCGGCTGATGCTGCTTTTGGGGCGAAGAGTTCTCAGCGCAGGAGCATCCCTTAGAGGATTAGCTTTGGGTCGCCCCAGCGTAAAGCCTGTGTCCCCTATGGAGGAAGAAGAAAAGGAGAATTATGTGCTTATCTGTAAAATCCTTTTCTTTGATTCCATTGGGGACACCCACCCTGACACACCTGGCTTGCGGGGCTTTGCTCTGCTTCTGTTTCTTCTGTTCACATCTGCTGTGTGTTTGGACCGAATTTCATGCCGGTCCTTCTCCTCCTCACTCCTTGCCTTAGGCTTGTTAACTTAACTGAAGTGTCTGTGGTTGGGGGCAGAGTATAGGGGGGAGCCTGGGCTGATGGATTTCAATCTTTAATTATGTGGTGCCCAGACTCTAACCCCCCAACCTATACCCAGCGTAAAGTCTGTGTCCCCTATGGAATCGAAGAATAGGATTTAACAGGTAAGCACATAAATCTCCTTATGTAGTAGCTGAGTTTGGGTCTCTAAATCGGTCTTATAAATAACGCTTAGCTGTGGGCAACAGGTGGTGAATTAGCATTGTTTTATTAATTTATTCTTTTATTGCACTTTCAGATTCATTTCCATGTCCGTCATGGAATATGAAGACAGATGGAATCTTATCTGCCACACACCCTCACTTCTGCCACCATCCTGTAACAGTCAATGAGAAGACAATGTTAAGAAATGAAGCAGTATCTTCACTAAAGGCAGAAGAGCATCCCCTCCCAAGACCTAGCCTGAGGTCATGTGATCAGGCTTATGACTTGAGCAGGACTCCAAATATTGGTGATTACAAGGAAGCAACCTAATTAGACCAATTAAATCAACAAGTCAACAGACTTTGTATTGACTACCTCAGAATCTGTTCCATGGCCAAACAGTGCTACAGTAAATTTGTTTACATACCCGTTGAGTGGACCAATGCAAAAATCCACTGCATAAGATTGCAGGTGGGTAAAATACTATCTAGCTTGGATCGGTCATTATGTGAGCACTTGTCGCTTCTACGATTATTTGCATCAGAGAACAAGTTGAATCAATGGACTGTGACATTTGTTGCAATGGATGAATCAGCAGGATCCTGGCTTTGAGATGAACTACATATTTTAACATTTTCTCGCAGGTGCACAGCCAAGTGGATCAACTCTATAAAATGTATGCAGTGCAACTGTTTGAACACATGCAGAGAAGCAAGCATGTACCTTGTTGCTATTCGTTAAACCTTGTTATTATACACATGGTACAGTTCCAAATACATATGTACTGTGATAAACCTTAATGATTTTAACTTTACTTTGGTGAACATTGAAGCAGTGACTGTGACACCAGTCATATACAACCTTACTTTACCAGATCTAGCCAGAAAATCTAAAATAATTTATGGAATATAACTTGCAACTTGTCTTTAAATGTAGAATTTCCATAGAGACATTCCAAGACAAAGGAAAGTTTGCAGAACTTCTTATTTTCCATAGTAGTATATTCATTTTTCGAGAAATCAAACTTTTATATCACCAAAGCAGATAACAGTAGGATGAAGCATACTTCGGGGCACTTACAACTGGTGCAAGCGTAGCTAATAGCAACCAATTTAGAAATTTTCTCTTGTTTTCTAAACTGACTAACCTAGAAAATTACACAATCTGATTGGTTGCAACCTTTCTTTTTTTTTTTTTTTTGGATAATCAGTGCATTGGTCTGTAGCTATGTACAGAGGCCATATTTTGTATATGGCTGTATATACACAGTTGGCCATATTTTGATGGCCAACTGGAGAAATTAATTTCCATTGCTGTGGAAACTTTTTTCTTATCATAAACATTATAATTGAGACCAGTCTGAAGGGGGCATGTAGCAAGCCTTGGAGGTAGGTAAAATGAAGTTGCTTAAAAAATTATCAGCTTCCAGCTGTCATTTATCTAGCAGTCTATGTGATGACAGTTAGAAGTTGATTGGTTGCTACACTATTGGCAACGTCTCCATTTTAGCACTCTCAAAGGTTTGATACATCTCCCCATGAGAGCAATCAAAGTGTCAGCTAAAATGGTAACTTGTGGATTGTGTAGCTACAATGTAATGCTCTGCGATGTATGTTCCTTCTACAGCATGCTCTTTCCCATTTTATACTGTTAGGAGCAAAATATGCGTATGTTACCAATACATAAATCCAGAGCATTTGCTTGCATAAATGTATTTCATTTATATATCTATTTTGCTTCTTAGTTAATTTACTATGAGGGAAAATCAGTCCCAAATTATTTACTTTAACGTTAAATGCACTCCTATAGTAATGTACAACTTCCATTACTTTATCTGAACTGCAGCATCCAGCTACCATTATAATCTTTTAATCTGCTATTTTTTTTCTTGTTCATTTCTACTTTAGTTACCCCATTACAAATATTGTGTACTACATTCATCCTCATAAAGTGAATCCTGTTCATGTAGCTTGTAGTTTATCTACATTTATGCAATTATTTTAGTTTTTGGTGAAATCTACACTTTCTTTTTCTACCTAACAATAATATCCAGATTCTGATTTAGAGAACTGATCATGTTTTAACTAACAGTATAGTGTAATTATTCCTCCATAAAAATACTACACATTAGTGGGGCTGTGGGCACATAACTGGGCTCCATAAGTAACACACAGAAGTGTTGTCATTGTTAGACAGCAGCCACCAAGTAATGCTGTAGATCCTACACTTAGGCAGAATTAAACTACACTGTCAACTCAAAACTAGACCATCACTCTCGATGTCCTGATAGTTTGCTACTCGCTGCAAAATTACTCCCATGAGAACAACTTGTGAAAGCTTTGATACAGGACAGCAAGTAATTTTTTTCACAGCGTTTAATTTTCATCTATTTCAGTAGATACATTAAGAACTTATTTATTGATTATTTGCCTTATTTGATGATCACTACAAAAATATTCTTTTATGTACATATGGTCTCTTAGTTAGTTTTTTTTTTTTTTTTAATTTAAAAAAAAAAAAAAAAAAAGAACTGAGCTTTCCAGTTGATTTTAAACTCCATATCCATGTAATCTCCTTGGAAACCAGTGGCTGGGAAAGGTATGTTGGGAGATTTAGTTGATCAACAAATACAGACTTTTAGATAATAGTACTTTTTATTCATCATTTGTTCATGATTTCCAGCAGAATATTTTCATTTTCTGAAGTGTAATGCATTTTCTTCTTTACATAATCAAATGTATTCAATGTATGACGCAACATTGGCATTACAACAACTTCAGTATGAAAAGGATTGCAAAACACGACATTGGCCTATGAACCCAAAAATGTCTGTCTAATGGAATACACACTCCAGAAACAATGATGGCATCAGCTGGAAAAAAAAAATAGCTAATGTTAGAGACCAAATGCATACATAAAAACAAATTGGACACAAAGCATATTAAACATTCCCAGTCCAAAGTCACTGGGTGATATGCATTTACATTTTATGTATACTCTTATTAATGAGTGATACTCTAAGAAATTTGCCTGCACATGCCCAGTTGATAGTATGTAGTCTCGTATTTTGCCTCCTTTTCTATTTTGCAATGCACTTTGAATTATTGCACAAAAATTCTTATTTCTAGAGTGTATTGACTTTTGTCAGTTTAAAGTCACCATAAATCAATGGTGTGTGAGACATTCCCAAGAAGAACCAAAATTCTTCAAAAATGCAGCTCTCCGTTCTCTTTTGAAAGTAGCAGGAATTTATTATTACAGAAATGGTAGGCTTAATTATATGCAACCCAGCATATTGAGCATTTACACATAACCCTTAGCATAAATTGATGCTTAATAACACCACATCCTGCACCTTACTTTGAATATGCTCAGTGTACCTCATTTGCCAAAGTCTTGTTTTTGTATAATTTTTCTTTCTTGTTCTTTTTTTGAATTTTATTACAAAGCATATTGGCTGCTTTCCTTTCACAGAACCCTTGAAATGGATAACTTGAGTTCTATTTATCCTTGTAGTATTTATACAGCTGCTTCTTCTGTTTTTAGGAATATTTTATATGTTCACATTCCTTGCTATTACAGTGCACCTGTCCACTACACGAATTGTGGGATCCATTGTGTGGGTGAAATCATTTTTAGGTATGCAGCCTAGCAATTCATTAGGAACAAGTTAACCCATTGAGTAGTGTTGCCTCTGCTTTGTACAAGTGATGTGCAAGCCGTGGAGAAGAACAGTAATTAAAAGTAATAGAAATCTGATTTCACAACTGTTTTTTAAAATGGTTTATTCTGGATTGTTGCATGCAAATCGTATATCTCCAGGTCTATTCATACACTATTATGACATATATGTAAAAATGTCATAAACTTTTTTCCATGCACTATAACTCCACTCCATGTTAAATAATTTACTGAGTGCGGCAGCCAAAGAATATAGGCTTTGTGGTTCATTGTAAAATATGTTAATATACTTGTAATGATAAAATATTTTTGTACACATAACTGTTGTTCATTATTGTAAATGTGTTTGTTTATTTTTTCGCTTAGAAATATACCAAAAATCTGTTATGTTAATCAGGCAGTTTGGTAGCCTGCTATGAGATTTTAGAAATGACATGTTATGAAAACATTCTCAATGCAGAACTCTTTGGGTCAACCGTTTCAGTTAAGAATAAGCTCTAAACTTAATGGTTAATCTTCCATGAAATTAAAACCCATATTTAGAGTAGAGCAAAGGACAAATATGTTTGTTTTTTTTATTTAAGCTCTAAGCAGAATATTAGGAATGCGGAGTCTGCTGCCTTTTATATTGCACCTGTTTTTGATAAGGTAGCTTACGTGTTATGGGCTGCTACAATGAATTTATATGGCTCCTGGCAGACGTGGAGCTGTTTTATATCTGTCCCAGCAGTTCCTTGATCTCTGGAAATTTAAGCTATGACCTTCAAAAGGCAACATTTTTAGCCATCCACCGTGACACAGTAGAATACTCTAAGATGGGTATACATATACAATTGCAAATTTTTCTTAGATCTGTGATTGTAACTTCTACCACAAAATGTCATGTATTCTACACATTGACAACATTGATGCTTTGGGTAATGCGGAATTTGTGTCATATCATTGTACACTCCTTGTAGTCTCTGTTATTATCTGTGCACTTTTTGTTACATGTTCTCTTTATTTCATTATAATAAAAATGTATTTGGCAGAACATGGTATCTCAGCCTTTTAAAGACCCAGCAAAGGTTATTTTATGAACATCTCATTTTTAGATCATGCTTGTAGTTGTATATTTCTCAACAAATGTAGATTTACTGCACAACATTGAATTAGTTGGTGAATGTTTCTGAAATCATGTTCATGGATATTTGATAGAAATGTTATGCAGTCAGATGTTTACTGTAATTATGTGCTAGATAGATGACAAAATCTAGCAGCCCCCAAATGTAACAGGCTCCGGTTTGCTGGTCCTGGTGTGATTCTGGCCATATAGTCTATAGATTTAAAGCAGCAATTATTTTTAAGGCAAAATCAGTTTATTTTTGCATTAAAACGAATTACTACTTAACAGCTATCTCGCTGGGACATGTAAATCAGACATTTGGGCCTAGTTCGTAAAGATCTCCACTTGTATTCTAAATTATTAACAATAAAATGTAAACCAGCATTTTATTATTTGACACTATTGTATTTTTACCAACATTTTGTCTTTTTATTGCTACATTTGCCCATCATGTTTTTTCAGCATACATGATCTTTCAGCATATGATTCAATTGATGTAATGGATTTAAATTTAAGTCCATTGTAACTAAAATTTACTGTAGATTTTTCGGATGTCTTCATATACTGTGCCTTTAGTCATGACAAACAGCCCTTCTCTGCGCACCAGGTCCCAGATGGCTCAGTCGCGCCAAGTTTTTTTTTTTTTGCTCAAAATCTGAGTCTTATTCGCACAAATAAAACAACTGAAAGCGACAAAACAACTTTGCTAAATTGCACGGATCAGATTTGATGTGTGACATACGTACATCTGTGTGTGAATGAGTCTCAAGTTGTATACAAAGTGCTACGATGCAGTGGCTTTTTCTCACACCAAGGTCTGGTGTGTTTCTTCTGCGACTTTGTATGTGTTTAAAACTAATTCATGTGTGATTAAAATCGTAGCCCAGCGTCTGTAATACACAATGGTGTTTTGCTGTATTTCGATGCAAATAAGATCCAAACTTTTAAGAAACGGACAGCACACTGGACATCTGAGCCGCTCCATTGCGCCGTATTGAGGCTAGGTTATGAGGACACATGTATACGTATTTCATATATAGTACAGAAATTCACAAAGAGTTTTTTCAATAGTATATAAGCTCACTTGGCACATGCAGTAATTTTAAATGTATAATTTTGATATTTATGCAATGTATATTAAGAGTACTATACATACAGTAGAGAAAATTATTTTGCATTCTTTGCCTATTCTGATTAAAAATAAACAGATTTCAATCCTATACCCATTATTTTCTCATATTCTTGTATTGGTAACTTTTTTTTTTTCTATCTATACATTTAGAATATAATATATTTCTTCGGTTTTAATAACCATCCTGTTAGAATTAAGTTCAGAGTTTATCATGTTTGACATATACACGCAAATCATTACTACCTATGTTGGCCAAAGGTTGCATCGATTAGGCTGATATTGCAGCACGTTTTCCTCAATATCAAATTTGGATGTTAATAATCTTTTACATTTCCAAATAATTTTTAATAGGAATATAAATGTGGTTGAAAAATAACTATCAGCCTGTGTTTGCAATTATTTTATTTTAATTGATTCCTCAATTGATCCAGCTGCAAGGTCGAGTAGCTGGAACTCTTCCATTGAGGCAAGCCATGTGTGTTATGCTGGCCATACACTAGTACGACCAGCATAAGATGCGATTCAGCATACGATTTCCCTTGGACTCCCTGGCAGTCCCGGCCGCACAATTTGGTGCTTTTTGACAAACAGTGTACATACGATCTCACGTACGATCATTTGCCCCTATACGACAGGTCGTGATACGATCGATCGTATGCCTCACTAAAAACATGCAATCATATTGGATTTAAATAGAGGAAAATGTCACTCAGATGACGCCGGTCGGATGCATCGAATGTGCAAATACACGGCACGATCTGCATACGATTACATGTGTGTTATGCTGGCCATACACTAGTACGACCAGCATAAGATGCGATTCAGCATACGATTTCCCTTGGACTCCCTGGCAGTCCCGGCCGCACAATTTGGTGCTTTTTGACAAACAGTGTACATACGATCTCACGTACGATCATTTGCCCCTATACGACAGGTCGTGATACGATCGATCGTATGCCTCACTAAAAACATGCAATCATATTGGATTTAAATAGAGGAAAATGTCACTCAGATGACGCCGGTCGGATGCATCGAATGTGCAAATACACGGCACGATCTGCATACGATTACGACGGATAATACGGGCTGCACGTCTGATCATGAGATACGATATAAGAGTGGCGGGAGTATGCATCAGATCGTATTCGTACCTAAATACTGCACGATTTGCAAACAATGCATCGTAAGAGGTGTCTAAAATCATGCAATTGAGACAATCGCGCTGGTGTATGGCCAGCATTAGGCCTTTGTCATGTGTTGCAGCGATAAGATGCTAACACTATTTTATAAAACCTGTGTTTCGGCTAACACCATGTGTACATAACCCATTTTATGTAGTCAATATTTTCTTTACCATTGTGTAAAATGGTTAGACCAAATTATTTTTTGTAGAATATTGCAACATGAAATCATCTTTTGCTTTGGAATGTCTGAAAACAGCGGAGTCACTTTTAATAGAGGCTCCTACTTTCCCATGTTTGGTGGAAACTAGATGTTGTAATCCGCCACTTTTCTATGTTTGCAGCACAATCATCAGTGCATGTAATTTTGAACAGTGACACAGCAGATAGCTATATTCTTGTACTCATAACGCAATTATTTGAAGCTAATGTTCCTGCATTCACACAATATAATCTGTATGAAAACATCTTGTGTGTCTGTTTTTCTTTGAATAATTTAATAACTTGTTCGGAAGCCTTTGGGTGTAGGTAGCAGAATCTCTTTTAAAGCCAAATGCATTCAGAGTACAAGTACATGAAGATAGAATTACACATAAATTTTACATTGCACTTGGCTAAAGCAGCTCATTATATCTGAAAAAAAAAAAACTACTATACTGCTGGGAGATGTGGTGGTTTCGATGCTTACAGTATGTAGCAGGAATGCCATGTAGTTGTTTTCTTCTTTTCAAAGGTACTGGAGAAAACAATAGCTCAAGAGTGTTCTAGAAGTGTTACCACTTAACTGGAGTGGTCGCATGTAATGCGTCCGGAACCGGAAGTCAGTCTGCGACCGCATTCATCACTGCCAGAATCACGATCCACAATTCCCTTAAGTACAGCGCTCAGGGACGCATTTGCCAGTAGTAAAACTGTGAGGAGGGGAATATATATATATATATATATATATATATATATTACACACACACACAAACATAGGGTAAACTAAGTATTGTACACATCAACATTTTTCTCAGTAAATATATTTGTAATGGGGCTATTGTAATGAAATTTTCACCAAATGTCAGCAACAACCAATGCAATCCACACATGCAAGGGTATCAAACCATAGATGTCCATAAATTAAGTTATGTGTAATAATGTGAAACGACAGGAAAAAAGTATTGAAGAAAGGGAGGTACAAAAAGGCATGGAAAGCGAAGACACCAGCTGATATCTGTCAGTAATTGGAAAGCAATCCTGACCCTTGTCAAGATCAGAGTTCATAGAAGAGGCCCACAGAACTTTACAGATATGAAGACTTTGTGTGGAAGAATGGTCCAAAATCGCACCTGAGCAATGCATGCGACTAGTTTCTCCATACAGGAGGCGTCTTGAAGCTGTCATTACCAACAAAGGCTTTTGTACTAAGTATTAAATAAAGTTCAGTAAGCATGATACTTTCTCTGTGTTATTTCACATTCTTACATACAGATTAATTTATGGACATCTATGGTTTGATTTCTTTGCAGGTGTGGATTTTGCATGGGTTTTGCTGACATTTGGTGAAAATTTAATTACAATAACCCCATTACAATTATATTAACTGAGAAAAATGTTGATATGTTCAATACTTATTTTAACCGCTGTATATTTATATATATATATATATATATATATATATATATGTATGTATCTATGTATGTGTGTATATATAGCTGGTGCAGTACCTAGGAGGGTACAGTGGGGGTTAGCAGCAAGCTGTGCTTGGGGTAAGGAGGGGGTGAGGATAGATAGCTGGGGCAGTACTGTGGGCAAGGAGGAGGTTAGGGACAGGCAGTGCTGGGTGTAGGGAGGGGGCCAGTGTAGATAGCGGCTAGGACAGTACTGGGGGGCAAGGAAGGGGTTAGGGGCAGAGCTGGGTCAGGATAGCAGCTGGGACAGCACTGGGGGTAGAGGGGGCAGTATGGGAGGCATATAGCAGCTAGGGCAGTACTGGGGGCAAGGAAGAGGTTAGGGGCAAGCAATACTGGGTGTAGGGAGTGGTAACGGTAGATAACTAGGTCAGTATTGGGGGCAAGGAGGGTGTTAGGGGCAGGCAATACTGGGGGCAGTACTGGGGTTAGGGAGAGGGTTAGGATAACAGCTGGGGCAGAACTGAGGGTAGGGAGGGGATAAAGATGGGGTAGTGTTTACCTACTTTCTTTTGCTGGGAGCCCCCAGCCGGGTCACTGTTGCAGCTTCCTCCTGTCCCATGGAGTGTCCACCTTCCCTGCCGCCTGCGTGCTGAGAGCTCAGCTGGCTGAAGGAGCGCAGGCTGCCTGAGGGTCTCGCACCACCATCAATTCTGCTGCCCAAAGTATGCAGTGCATACAGACTCAGGAGTCGTGCGACGAGGGCCATTGGATGGGGGAGACGCTGCAGCGCAGCGTTTGGCTACAGCAGCACAAATAGAGCCAGCGGGTCCTACAGGACCCGATCAGTTTTTAAATCTGGGTCCCCAGTTTACTGTAGCGCATAAAAACGTGCTATAGTGCATATTTTGCAAAACCTGAGATATATATATGACATTAATTCCATCACAAAGTCTTCAGTTACTCTGATCCCAAGATGTAGCCAGAGTTTAATTTCAGTTACTGCAAAGTAAACGATTTTCTGTATTCATGTAGTTATTACAATCAAGCCTATCTTACACATGGATTATTTAACAACACAAAGACAGTATGTTAGTAAATTAAGTTTGACAAGTCCCAAAACTTATAGAATAAAAATGGGGAGATCAGATTAAAATAGAGAAATGTAAATGCAACAGGTTTCTTAAAACTGGAATAAAAGGAAACAGTCACAGCACACATATCTAATACAGTCACCAGGGATAGCTAAAATCTGAACAATTCATTTGTAGGAGGTATGCTGGTATCTGGTGTTCCAAAACATCTTTGGTAATGAGTTTTCTATATATTTTAACTTCCTCCAAAACAGATATAAGTCCACTAAATTCTATGATATTACATGCATGCATGGAAACTATGATTGTATTAGGAATTTGACTGGAAAAATACATTACTTCTATAGCTTCCTTATGGGGCTTGTATCTATGGTGGCACATCTTATGTGGTGGTTTCCACTCATTACATAGTTACACATTTATACAGTGGTTTCCTCAAATATATTATGGTATAGTAGTAGTAGTAGTGTTTTTTTTGTATTGGGTCTCATTTAAGAAAGTGTTCCCTAAAATATAATACTCTCATCCCAAAGGAATTTCCCTATCTTTTACCAACTTTGGGCTGAGAAATAAACGTGGTTGACTGGACGTCTGTGACACCGGACATTTCTGAAAGGGGAAAAAAAAAATACAGGATTTGACAAAAAGCTGGAAACTGTTATCTGAAACTTATACTTTTGTTAGTGACCATGACCACATATGTTATTTTCTTCCACAACCATTACATTAGGTTAAGTTCCATTCTAGATAGGTGGAGACAGTGTTTGGTATGCTCCCTTATGGTATACTTAGGAGCTTCTCCTCTTCCCAGTTTCCTTTGAGGTGTAGCTAGTGCGGGCTGATAGTGGTGTTTGTTTTGTGTGAAGGATAAAGAGGCTTGCATTATCTTTATGTGCAGTGACACACTATTTACTGTATGTTGCTTAACTGAAGGAATGTTTTCTACCGGGTGCAGCCTTTCTCCTATGTTTCAGCAGTTTCTAGCAGCTAAGAGGATTTCTTCAGGGTCCATAGGCTCCACAGGGAGACCTTGGGGTGTAGGTGATCGAACTGAATCCGGGCACCACGCAGTTAAAGCTTTCAGCTCCCAGAATGCACTGGGTCCACTCTCCCTATATCCCACCCCGATCAGAGGCACCTCAGTTTCATTGGTTCCCGGTCGGATCACCGTTACGCAGGGGGCTGCTTAGGCAGCCCTTAAACTTGTTATTTTAGTTTCATTATACTTCATCTTGAGTGTGCAGCAGCAGACTGTCCAAGGGACCTGCGCTGCTGCTCCGTCACCCCTCCGGGCCGCGATGCCAGACATCACGATCCACTACACCACCAGGGACATTTTGGTGTGGGAAACCAGCATACCATGGGTTAATAATCGGCCAGGGGAGACGGCTTCCCTGTTTAAGCTGCGCCTTTCCTATGTGGCCTGGCTTCTCTGAGCTGTTCTCTGGCCACGCCCCCTCCAAGGTCTCCGGTGGCCATTTTCTTCATGGTGCAGTCGCAGCTCTCCCAGGACAATGCATGGTCCAGTCTCCCTACATACCTCTCCCCAGGGTCAGCGTATGTAGCATTATTTCCTACCAGACACTGAGACTGTGTAGTTGAGTGTAATGCCATTTGCAGTAATTCCTGCATTGTATCTGACTTGTGCTAGCGCTGCCTGTCTGTCTTTTTTTTTTCTCTACTGTCAACATATGGTTATACCTTTTCTCTATTTCGTGCCCCAATACAGGTCTTGTTAGGGTGGTTCATATATAACCTCATATAAACAATATTTGTGAGGTCGGTCACATACTGTTGCGTGTTGTACTATGCCATATTTAGGCAGCAGTTTACCCAAGCTTAAGACATGACCAGTATATTACTTCCCTGCTAGTATTTGTACATACTCGTGGTTGCATTGTACCCAGGGCCTGATTCAGAGCCACTCGCGATTTTCTCCCATCCGCTCATGCGTATGGTTCTAAATACGCATGCATGAACCAGTCTGTGCGCTGGGAAATCGTGCGCTCGTAAAACAATGAGCGCTACTCTGAGTGACAGTTGTTTGTGGGTGGTAACAGGGGAAGGTACTTGTGAACGGGGGAGTGGTGCTGCTAATGCAGGCATGTCTGACCGTCAAAATGGCGTTTTAAGGGCGTCCATAATTATCATGGGTTCGTCATATGATGCGGCAGTAGGTGTAATTTGATGAGAAGCACTCGCCCTGCTTGCGGTAGGGTAAGGTCTACCACAAGCAGTGCGTGTGCTTCCGATGGCACTCGATGTTAACGATGGCTTTAAACACTTCCTGGAGATGATGTTAGCTGCGAGCGGCAAGGAGCGGTATTTCAATAAAATGCGATCACATTTTTCTCGCTCGCTGAGAAATAGAGGGTGTTCTTATGGTCTGCCGTGCGAGCGAGGAATTTGAATAGCCAGCCCCTGTCAGCTGCGAGCCGCTTATGAGCGGCTCTTCCCCCCAGTGCCATGTTGTGTGTTATTTTACCCTGCAGAGATGTCCAACAAGGGTACTGAACACATTTCTGCACCCATTGCAGATTATGTACGGCAGTTTTCAGTGAGGAGGATTTGGTTCGGGATGGGTTATGTGTGAGGTGTTATAATCCACCGGCTAGCTCAAATCCCCCAACATTGGTACAGGAGCCCCATTGGGTCCCGACTGCTTTTCCTCCTATGGGGCCACCACAGCAGCCTGTAATTTCCTAACAGACACTACCGCTCATTATGCAGACCCCTCCTGTGTCACAGCAGGCTGTGATTCCCACTCCGGGATTACCACAGGGTATACCTCCGCCATGGGTAGATGTTTTCTCTACTTCAGTGCAGTGTCTGTCAGCTTCCTCCTATGGCCATGTTGCTGAATGAGAGACCTGTACGGCCAGCTAAGCATCCTGTAGTGTCATCTCAATCCACTCAGCTATCAGAGTCTGAGATGTGTTCTGATGATGGAGAAGTAGCTGACACCTCTAACCCAGGCCCCCCTTTTCAAGAGGCAGAGACTAAGTCTAGGATTAATATCCCTGCCTTGGTGCGTGCGGTCAGATACGTATTGGTTACAGAGGATGATAAGCCAGCCCCTAAATCCAAACACCCTCTGTTTAAACAACAACATTGCAATTGTGCTGTCCTTTGTATGTCTAGTGATGTGCCTAGCCTGAATGTGCACTCGTTCATTCCAGGCACATCCATCATCCCCGTACAAGCTGAACCTGACAGGATCGTCAGGTTGACCAGCATGTATGGGCGATGATGGATGGCAAAAACGACCAGAGGGTACTCGCATCGATGGTCGTTTTTGTCATTTACATCCCTGATTTGCGGGGAAATTCAATGATAAAGACGTAGTTATTGTGCAATCCCCTGTCAAAATCGCCTAGTGGACACCCGCCTTTAGGCTTAAGGAAAATAAGCACTTTTTTTCTCGTAATATAGAAATAGAGGTTTCATTCCCTACTCTGAAGATGGTGACTTAGGGGTTTATTTACGAAGTGCTGGGTTGTAAAACCCGACACTTCTGTGTTTGTTTCTGCCCAATAATTTAAAGGGCAGTGTCAGGGACCCGTAGCCAGTATCCCTGACATGGTGGGTGTGCACCTCTGCTATAGACAGAGCGCCGTAATACAAATACCTTACTTACGAAACTGCCACCACCGATGGAAACAATTTAAAGAGGCCACCGGTCCTCTATTATCCCAATAATTGCACAGGCTCAGCAACAAGATTCCCACGCAGTTAATCTGTTGCTTAACCTCTCCACAATTGCGCAGACTCGGCGTCCCAGATGACCACACAGTTCGCTGAGACCAACCCTCTGCTTCCCATACTTAACAATATGTGTAGCGTCACTAATAATCTCTTCAAAGACTAGGGTTTGGAGCATATATGAAATAAACGAATGAAGAATACTTTATTTACACAAAAGGTAGTACAATGCTTAAAAAAGAATGTTACAGAAAAAAGAATGGTTAGAAAGGTACATACAGCAATATAAAATAAAAATGGTAGAGGTAGACTTACGGAAAACATGCTGCGTTAGAAACACGTAGCGTTCCGCCCAGGAGGAATGGTAAGAAATGCAGAGACTGCAGGTTAAACTTCAATGCGACAAATTGATCCCCCAGTTGAACCCAGAACACAGGGCTTCAATTCCTTTTATCAGAAGGGTATCACACCTCAGGTGACGTCATCACCGCCTGCTCTGATTGGTGGATGAGATGATTGGAGGTCAGGAACCTCCCAGCTAAGTTTAAATCCCTTTAAACTTATAACAGAATAAACCTAATAACTTCCCCTGTGGAAGGACTACCTACAATATGGGGTATTCATCATAGTTGTCCATATTTTATCTGTTATACAAGTGTAAATATGATGTGGTTGTCGTAGTGCATTCCTGAGATATCTCATATCTTCAAATCTGTATGTCTCAGTGATCTGGGAATCACACACAACCTGGATATGGAGTCCAGTTATATAAAATTTTCCAAGCTTCCAGCTATCACTGATACATCACTTTTGTCACATAAACCATCCAAATATGACTGATCATTGATCTGCCATATCTCATCAGCCTGGTTTCTATTTGTTTTACCCCCTATGGTGCTGCCTGACTATAAATGCAGACACAAAGGCTGAGCTATACACATGCCCTGGTGACAATGTTATTATAATTGAAAGGAAACACAGATAGGCTCTAATGGAGCGTACACACGGTCAGATTTGTCAGACTTGTCAGATTTGTCAGATGAACGACTGAACGATTAAACGATTTGGACGATTTGAACAAAGTTTTGAACGATTTGAACGATTGAACGATTTTTAACTGCATTAAAATGAATGGAATCGTCCAAGTCTGACTGCAAACCCATCAGATGTCAGATATCGTTATCTGACAAACGGGAACGCGCATCGTTGATCGTCCATCGTTCAGGCATGTCAGATATGAACGATTTTTCATCAGATATGAACGACTGAACGATTTTTAAATCGTTATCGTCCATATCTGAAGAAAAAATCTGATCGTGTGTATGCACCATAAGATAGACAAATCTGTGTTGTACTTCCTAATTTCATTAACAGGGAACTTAGCCTGTCCCTGTTAATTTCATTACCTGGGCAATACTTTAACCAAAAGGTTTCCTGCCTTGTACACTTCCAAGAATAATTATCATGTGACAGCCATATGTTACATTTAACAATTCTTAAGATTGAGCTGTGGCTCCGAAATGTGAGAATAGGCCCTTTCAGGAACATACAGAGCTAGGTTCCATTTGCATGTCAAAGGGTTAGTTTCCATCTTCCCTGCCTTTCATTAACTTGTAACAGGACTCAAAGAATACATGACCTAATAAGGAATGTCAGCTCTCCTGCCCTCCCATTTATAAAACAGTTATGCTATGGCTTTTAAATTACCACTCTGTTATGACATTAAAACTATAATTTGCGCTATGTGCCATATCGCTATATTCCTCACAGGCAGTGTTTTACAAGCAATACACGGCTAGTAAAAGCACTGCTCTTTTAATTATCAAGCAGAAACACATACAGAAGAGTGGGGTTTTACAATGCAACACTTGATAAATAAACTCCTTAAGCTGGGTACACACGCTTACATCGCTCAGTGTGTACGCTCAATATGCGCGCTCCTGTGGTCACATGTGATGTCATCAGGTTTGATGTGCTGCATATCAAACATGATGACCTCACTAACAATATGATGCATATTGCTTAGCGTATACGTCCAACTAGGCGACCTATGATATGTCAGTCCAATTGGACGTCACCTTCTAGACACACCTTGTACCTCCCACTGTCCTCTTCCATTTCCGTGCATGCAGTATGCTGTACAGTGCCATTCTGATCGTCTGTGCCCAACAGCATCTATAGCAACCTCTCCAAGCAAGAGTATTCTGTGGTATGTGCTCATATATGGGGATGCAGGTTTTGGGGACGGGAAAGGGGGGGGCCCTGTTGCTCTGGTTATTTATGTGCACTGTAATGATCTTAATGGACTGATGCAGAAGTTCAACATTGAGTACAATCTATATGAGTGGAGACTATTAATTCATTGAAAAGAAGTCTCAAAGTAGTGTTGTTGAATAATAGCAGCCAGCATGCTACAGTCCCAGATGATTATTCAGTGAACCTGAAATAAACTTATAGATGTGCTTTATGAGAACGAAGGCTACATTTTCAGAAGGATTGTGGATGGATGATATCTGGTGATCTTAGAGTACTGTCCATGCTTCTTGTACAGCAAGGACAATCCACAAAGTACCAATGCTTTTCGTGCAAATGATACAGCCAACAACTGAGCAAAGGGACAAAACTGGATCAAAATCAACTGATAACAGGGCTCATCACGGAAAGTTTAGCTGATCCCAAAAAATACCTTCCTACCCATCTTCACATCAAAGTAGGACTTTAAGTTTGTAAAAGATTTGCAAAAAGAAGAAGAGTGTTAAATATCTGTGTAAGGAGTTTCTGAGACTGCCAGATGCCTAATTGAAAGAAGGCATTTTCATTAGACCAGACATTTAAAAATTCCTTACAGACTGTGGGGGGGGGTTCTCCGATTAGCAAATTGAAATGGTATTCAGTGAAATAGCATTTTCACCATGCTGTAAGTCAGGGTTTAATGCATAGAAACCCACTGATTCCACATAAACTGAGGAATCAATGTGTTTCCTCGCTCGTGTTTCCTGCAGCTGCAAGGAAAAGTCTACCGATGGGCAATGTCACACAGAGTTAACCCTGCTGATTGAATTGCCGGCCAAGTGTATTTAGCCTGTGGCCAATTGGATTCCCCCCCCCCCAATGAGTTTGGAAAAAATGGAAACTGTTGAAAAAGAGGCTTGAATGCTTTTGAAGAAGTTCTAAATAAGTTCTTGGGGAACTTCAAAGAACCCAACTACAGCCAAATAGTGGAAAACGTGCTAAAATATATATATATATATATATATATATATATATATATATATATATATGAAAGGGTATGTTGTTCAATGAGCTTCAAAGTGCACTTTCTGAACAATCACTTGGAATGTTTTCTTGAAACCTAGGGGGCACTAATGAGTAGAAAGATATGAAGGAGATGGAATGTCAGAGAAGACCAGCTAGCAGTGCATAAAATAAAAGTAACTAACTAAGCTTTGAAAGGAAATAAAAAGACTGTAAAAGAATTTGTAAATATAAGTAACATTGTAATGTGGTTATTTGTTATATTTTTTATACATTAGAATGTATTTTAACTTTTAGTAATAAAATAATCATTTCACCAGAATACATGTGAATAGACTTCCCAAATCTTCACATAAATTTTATGAGAAATCCTTACATCTTAGAGAAATATTCCGTTAATTTTTTAAATCAGCAAAATGAATACCTTTGGAATTCAATGAATCAAATTTTGCAGGCCTGTTATACTTTTCCTAATTATTCCATTATTGTAATTAAGACTTAACTTTTTCTACATTTAGATTATTTGATAAATGATAATTTGTACATTATTTATAAACTGAAATGTTAAATAACTTTGGTTACTAAATTATAGTTTTACAAAATGTCAACATCAAGTTTTAAGGTACTGCAAAACAAGAGCTCCCTTCGCCATTTATTCTACTCAGAATTGGAAATTCTGATTTCAGTTTACAGTTCGATCTACTACGTATGCTCTGATTGCTATACAGTGTATTACACAATTAACAAACAATAATGAATGAAATAGTACAAAAGGTGAACAAGGACAACAGAGATTATACTAGTACTTAAGTAGCTTGTACCCAGGAATATGGTGACAATTTACAGGGCTTGAAATGTTGTAGGTTAGCAGTAAGCAGGAAAAAAGAAAAAAAAAATCCTATAGTGCACTTTACCTGAAAGCTTACAATCTAGAGAGGAGGGGCAGACACAAAAGAAGGTGACATGCAGTTGGTGTGTAGGTGTGAGTGGGTAGTTGGTGATGGGTTACCAAGAGGATCAGTAAGTTTGGAAGAAACATGGTTGAAGCCTTGTAGACTAATGGGTAGTCTGGTTATGTATGAGAGTGTTTTCCAAAGGTGAGGAGCTGGAAGGGGCGAAATCTTGGTGTTAGGTAGGTGAAGTGACAGTCACTGGGTAAAGTGTGGAGAGGATACAGGTTTAATTAGGGATGTGAGATATAACAAGAGTGTATAAGAGTTTGCATCTTTTATGAGAGATGATCTGATCCAGGAGATGTTGTGGAAGTGACAGAATTGGGGGAGGGACTGAATACGGGAGAGATGGAGGATGGGCAATCGAGGATGACTCCCAGAGAGGCCAAACGAGAGGATATGGTTGTCAGAAAGAAATGAAGGGAAGTTAAAAAAAAATCAAACGGTACAGGTGATAAAAAAAACAGATGAAGTCAGTAGCCACTACAGTTAGAGACAGAGGAAATCCATTATGTGAGACCAAATGAGAGACAGATAATTATGGAGGTGGTATAGTCAATTAGAATATTGAAGTCATCCATGGTAATGGAAGTAAAGCCAGTGAAAATTAAGATATTGCAGGGCAAATCTGGCATTCCAAGAAACAGACGCAACGGAGGTAGGTAGGTGGAGTGATGTGTATGAAGTTGGCAGGGTTGATGGCTATTGCATTACACCATGGGGAGTGGGGCTGTAATGACATTATTCACAGCACCATGGCCCCTACAGATCGCACCTAGACAACCCCCTCCCTTGATCTTTAGTGGTCATCTTAGGTATGTGTGACCTAAAGACTGGAAAGGCCTAATTGGATGCAGATCATATACATGTGAGTTGGCTATAATTGCAAAAACAAGAGATAGGCCATGTGAGGCTCATTACCTGGGTAGCGGAAACAGGGTATCCGAGGTAAAAGATCCTGGATAAGGAGAAGTCAGTAACTGGGGCCAATATTCCCATGGATAACATACAGAGCATAGCAAAGGCCATGAGATTACATAGGGGAAAAGACTGAAGACTGGGTGGCTGTGTGGTTGGCTGTTTGATAAATTATTACCTGATGGTAGGGCTTCATTATTGGTGGATTTACAACTGTATCCAGACAGTATAGCAATATAAATAAATTATATAGAACTAGAGAAAGAAGAAATGTGTTTATGAGAATATAAATACTGCAGTTAAGCAGGGTTTTAAAATGTACGTTGGAAAAATGAAGAGTAGATGCTTAGTTGCTGACAAGAGAAAAAGGGAGTGACAGACTTGTTCCTTTGTGTATTACTGCTTCTGGCATCTGAGTTCAGACAGTTGCACATTTAAACATCTAAATTTTGAATTTGGATAACTCATGGACAACAGGTTAAAATATGTTAAAAGATATATGGTTTATTGTGTATGCTTTAAAATAATACACTCACTAACATAGAAAATTAATATAAACAATGCAGTAAGCAAAATCTGAAAAAAAAATCGTAACTAAAAAAGGTGAGAAAATAAAACTATAAAAAATATATAGAAAATATATAAATACTGTGTATGTATGTATATAATATATATATATATATATATATGTATATTTTATTTTCTCACCTTTTGGGTCCAGTTTTTTTCTTTCATATTTAGCTTACTGTATTGTTTTTTTAAAATTCATTTTCTATTTCAGTAGGTGAGTGTAATATTTTAAAGCATACCCTATATATTTTTATCATATTGTAACATGTTGTCCATGAGTACCCTGTAGGGAATTTCTTTGTGGTTTGGATTCTAATTCCTAATCAGTGTTATGTATTGACATCTATACAGGGCCATCTGTCTTTGTTGTTCTGTATGCTGCGATATGTGATATCATTGACAGGAACTAACAATACACTGTATAGTGTTTTTATTAAATGTAATTTTTGATACATGTTTATTATCTTAGCAACTTATCTATTAATCTACACATACTATGTAGTCTGTGCAGATAGAGATGAGGTTCATATAACCTAGGGAAGAAAAAAATAAAATCTCAATTTGTATTATTCTAGACTAGTGTTTGGCTGGCATCTGTAAAAATCTATTTAGCCACCACCTTATGTAAGATTTAGTATTTTCTTTTAATTATATATCACCAATGTATTATTGTTTTACAGAGAATGTTTAATTATTCACATCAGTCTCTGTCCCAATCAAACTCAAAAATTGAGGGTGAGATATACCAAACCTTCTAAAGAGTACAGATGGATAAGTTGCCTCCTAGCAACCAATCAGCTTCTAGCTATCGTTTTATAGAACGTACTTGGTAATTGACCTGACTACAGTACATCCCATTTCCCTAAATTCCCTTGGGCAGCACGGATGATGTAATGGTTAGCATTACTCCCTCACAGCACTGAGAGTCAAGGTGGGAATCAAACCCAGGATCTGTGTGGAGTTTGTATATCCTTTACTTGTTTATGTGAGTTTCCTTCGGCTGCTCTGCCTTTTTCCTACAATCCAAAAATATACTGGTAGGTACTGACAAAAAAATAATCTGTGTGTTTCATGTGAAAGGGAATGCAGAATATAACTCCACTGGGCAGGTACTGATGTTTATGGCAAAATAATTTCTGTAAAGCGCTGCGTAACATTTGTGCGCTATATAAATAACTGATAATAAATATCCTAGGGGCAATTTTTCAGATGCCAAGTAACCTACCTATGGGAAGAGACTCAAATGAACAATTACACAGAGATAGTGCCCTGGTCAACAAACTCCTGTCTTATGCCCTGCAAGGCAGCAATGCTAAGCACTATGTATTTCAAGTGTCATACTGATATCTTTTAGTAGTAAAAATGTTTTATGTCGATTAACTTATCTCTCCAGATGCATCCAAAATGCATGTTGAACCACTTGTAAAACATTATGCAAATATAATATGAGACGGTATAGCAGGGAAGATGTCATCAGCAGATCATGCTGTATATACAGACACCTTCTGTAGTTCAAGCTGACAATAACCGTGTCATCCCTTAGTAAACAACTCACAATCAACATTGTTACTGATTTGTTTATGGAAATTTGAACATCTGAGGAATAGCTGTGATATATTCCAAATATTTCATGTGTCACTGGTTCTATATTGTTATTTTAATTTATTTTATATAAATGTATTTATTAATAATAATGCATATTTATCTCTGTACTCCCAATCTAAAGTGTTTAGAGCAGGCCTGGCCAACCTGTGGCTCTCCAGCTGTTGTGATACCCTCCCACCGATCAGCTGGTAATGCATGCTGGGACTTGTAGTTTCACAACAGCTGGAGAGCCACAGGTTGGCCAGACAGGTTTAAATCAGGGATTCGGAACCTCAGGCCCGGAGGATATATAAGTCCCGTGGAGTCATTTGGTCTGGCCCTCTGAGCTTCTCTCTGCTAGCCTCAACTGGCGAGCACAGTGCCTAGATTGGCACCCTGCAGCCAGAATCTATGCAGCAGTGCCGTCAGGAGCGTCCTTAGGATGCTTCAGATGGTTACACCGCTGCGCTTACAGCTCCCAGGACCATCCTCAGGATGCCCTGGGCACTGCTGTAATCACTGGCGACTGTGGCCCCGCCCTGTGTGACGTCATATGGAGGGAGTGTGGCCTGCGAATAATGTTATATATATCAAAATGGCCCTCAGCAGAAAAAAGGTTCCCCACCCCTGGTCTAGAGTATCCTCTAACCATGCCCCAAGTCATTGGGTCACTGTCCACAAATTTTAATGCACAACACTCATTTGTCTAAAATCAGGACTTTCCCACAGAACATTGGAACTGTCTGGGATTCAGTTTTATGATTCTATCTAACAGAGTTTGCTCTGTTACAGTATATGTATGATCAGTTGGAAAAAATATTATTAGTGTTCAGGCCTGAATTTGTGTAAATGTGAACCTATACACAAAATCTGCATAAACTGATGACATTCTGATCACCTAGCTGCATTCCAGTTACATCCAACTGGTCCCCATTTAGTTATTGTCTGCTTAAATTAGATTGTCTAATGAAAATGGTTACTGTAAAAGGTTTTAGGCATACTTCACTTATCCTCAGCACTTGCACACTGGACAGCAGGGGTATCAAGATGTCTAACTCGGTAAACATGTACACCACCTACTGTTACACAAGCCATGCCCAGTTCAATGGCAGATCCAGACTTGTCCTCCTTTGGAGTGGGGTAATTTAAGATCCCCCACCTTCCCCTGTTCTCTATAGTAGTAGTAGTAGTAGTAGTAGTAGTAAATAAAAACAAATCAGACCCCAGATCTCTATAGATCTCAAACTGCTCCAAATGGTGATTGGCTAGCATAATCCATCAAAAAGTCTGCTACTGGTTATCCCACTGTATGGCTGTGACTGGCAGCTGGGAAGCAGGCAGAAGATGTTGCCCAGCCATTCTGAAGCAGCTGGGAATCCTTTGCCTGCCTCTCAGCCACCAGGCACATCTATTCAGTGCGTGGTCACAGCCATGAAAACATTAAACCTGGAAGAGCCCAGGAGGCATAATAGTATCTGATGTGATCGCCCTGAATGCCCCCTCTAATCTACCCATGGTTTTATTGTTGTTAATGTTCAGGGGGCAGCTTCTTATACTTTATTTTTATTTTTTTTCCTATAAACATTAGAGGTGCCAGATTCTGTAAGTTTTAATATAACTGATACTTTGACCCAAAGGAAATGAAAATCAAATTTAATGTGCATAAAACTTGCTATCCTGAAATGCTCTTGGAATTGAAATGAACACTTGTATAAAGAAGCTTTGCTGCTACAGCTTTGAAACAAACGACAGACACTGTTTGGAACACTGAATATTTAATATTCTCATTTACCCAGTAGTATTTAAATATTTAAATTACAGCCTCGCGCTAGCAAGATGAATTATCTTTGTTTCCCTTGGAGAAATACTGAAACAGATGCATCCTTACAATTGCCTTATACATTTGTCCTGTTTTCCTATCCCCTATTGTCCTACTAATTCTTAACTAATCTTCATATGGTTAAGTGGTGAGCTGTGCCAATGTACAAACTGTTTTTATTCCATTTTCCTTTTATTTAAGTAGGACAGCGTGTATACTGAAACTGGTTAAATGGCTTTCATTATATGGTATGCTTTAATAATCAAACTTGAAACATAAACTGATATGGCATTATATAAATGTACTTATATTTTTTTGTGTGTCATATGAAGCCATGTGTGTTAAAATATACTACAATTATATCCCAAGACATCCTAGAGGAAGATTTACCATTCGTCTGATGATCAGCATCTTTGACCAGGGGATTTCATAGGGTAATAGTAATTCATGGTATACAAGCCTGATTTAGGATTAATTACTGTACCCTTTGAAATCCATCGGTCAAAGCCACTGATCATCGGCAGCTTTGAAAATCAGATAGATAGTAATTCTAGCCCCCTAGAGTTTATTCATAGCACATACTGTACTATACAGGCTATGTTAGTAAAACACATTTAAAAAAACAAAGAGGTCCCACACTTGTCTAATAATATCCTGTACTTGCTTATGTCTCTATGAATGTCTTATGCTCTACTTCTTGTTTATGTTTTCTCATCCAACTCCCCAACACCTCATTGCAAACTGGGTACACACTATATGATATATCATGTGATATATAATCTGCAACGGAATGGAACGACCATCGTATAGAGTGTACCCTGAGGACCACCCAATTCATCATACAAGATCACATCTTCCCATTGGAATGTGCGGCACATCAGATGGGAAGATGTGATGGACAATCCGGTGCATTTACATTAATAATGTAACAATATATATTGTCGTACAGCGGATTGTACAGTGTGTACGGAGATGCAATATATTGGTGCATCACATTACTTACCTGCCTGGATTGCTCATGTGTGTACCCAGCTCAGAACACAACCTTATCTTGATTAAAAAAAATTACAATATTTTGAAAAAAGAAATTAATGGAGGCAGTCCAGGATTCAATTGAGATAATAAGAGCTACATTTGCAGTTGGGAGGGCTTTTCATTCAACATTCACTACTCCAGGAAGCAAAGAGCAATTGTTTCAGCTAATCACACGTAAGCTACAGATGTGTCCACATACATCTATCCTCCGTGTGCTACAAGTTGCATTCCATAACACGTGAGTGCCATGCGACTTGGTAGCTCCGAGCATCTTTTCAAGTGACTTTTTCCCTTAAAATGTGTTATTCTCAAAGTGATGTGAATAGGATGCACTAATAATTTAGATTCTCTGCGCTTATTAAAGTATAAAGAGGACTAGACTGAAATAAACCACAATACGTTTTTCAAAAAATAAAAGGAAGTTTAATATCTAAAAACAACAATATGACCGGTCACATAATAAATATCACATAAAAGACAATAATACTGTCTACAAAAAATGTGTATAGATATAAAACAGATAAATCAATGTTATACTACAAGATATATTTAAACCTGAAGGAGGTGGATCCTAAAAAACCTGATATTACCAGTATAAAAATTTGTAGTGTGTGATACCCGAGGATTGTAATTCACATCAATTGATGCAATATATTTGTGCACACAATATATATATATATATATATATATATATATATATATATGTGGACAAAGGGAGGCACGTCTCCAAATGGAGGTACCAGGCATCAACTATCTGTCAAATAAATGCAATCCTGTAACTCACGTGTTATGCCCAGCCTCAACCTTAATCGCAACAGTGTATCAGCTGTGCAGTGTATCTATGTCTCCAAGGTTACACGGTTGTCAGGTATACATGATCCTGTGGATCTCCTGATATGCCCAGCTTCCACTTAAACAGCAGTAGCGCGTCCAGCAGTGATATAAAACATCTGAATCTCCGGGGCTCCACAGCAAGCGACAAGTGAATAGGATGCAAAAGCAGCTTCTGCTAATTAAAATAATATGCAGCATGCCTATATTCTGTATGCGACTTTGGCTATATCTGAATTCGAAATGCTACGTTACAGTGTCACTTTACATAATAATATACAGTAGGCTGCTCACTATAATTCCAGTTTCTGTAAAGACTTACTGTAGCTGAAACTGATCGTTCCACTTGCATGAATATCCAAGTTGTAAATATGCTTTAAATGGGAATAGTGAGTTTTTAGAATAAAAATATGTTGATTTCCATGAAGGTTTTTAGAATTCATGTGTGTTTAATTGTATGGGGAAATAATTTCATCAGAGGAATAATGGAGAGATGGTTTAATGGTATACAGTATATAGTGTGTACTAAACCAACTTCCTAATTAACAGCAACCACCTGTCACAAATTAATAGCAATTCACAAACTTAAAGAAATTTTAATGAATGTTTTTCTCCCCTAAGTAAAAACCTTTTTTATAACACAATAAAACACTTAAAAAAAATGCAAAATGTAAATGTCCATAATTCTTGCAGCTAATTCGTCCCTCACAGATACCAACTAAGGGGCATGGCTAGTTGCTGGAAGGGGTGTGGCCATCTGGCCAGCAAGGAATGGCAAGCCATTATAGGAGCATCATAGTATAGTATTTAAATAAAAAAATTAACCTTTCAAATAAGGCCAGTTACACATTTATCATTGATCACCATTGTGCTAGCAGGACTTCTATATTACATTATCCACATGTGTGGCCCTTATCAGGGCTTAAAGTGGTCCTGGAGAGGTGGTGGTATTCATCTCCTCCACCACCTACTCCCCACTTCCCCCTTCCACGCAAGGTGTAGCTACTCTGAGAAGGCAGATCAACTGTGAAAACTGGGCCTGATTCAGACCCGCTCGCAAGCGCTATGCGCTCGCAAGCGGGTCGATGGTGGCCCAGTGCGCACGAGTGATGTCAGTGGGAGAGATTTCGGTTCTGTGAGAGCCGAAATCTCTCTGGGGCTTGCGGCAATGAGACCCTACCACAAGGGTCTCGTCTCAAGTCCGATGGTCGCGATGGTTTTGACTGGCCGCTTGCTTCTTCCTGGCCGCTCGCTATAGCTGTGGGTGGTTTCCCACAGCTATGCGAGCGGCCAGGAGGCCGCTCTAAAAAAACAGAATGCCGGCCCTGATTTAGAGCAAGGGCTCTGTCAGAGCGTCCGGCTCTGAATCAGGTCCACTGTTCTTTACACAAACATGCACACACTGTAGTGAATAGCAACTTTACCCATGAATGGCTGGGGGCCTGGGGGATCCTTAGGCCCCAAGAAGCTTCGGCTATGACAGTGTCACTTAAAAGAAAACAAAAAGTTTTATATCATCAGTGTAACTCTAAATTATTTTTCTGTCGTGCCTCTGAGGTTTTTTTTTATGGGGTCCCCCCAAACAAGTCTATGTCACTTGGATGCCCCATGTTTTTTTTGCAACCCCTATGTATCGCCTTAGCTTGAGTCTTTTATTACCTATATGCCGGTTTTTATGCAATGAGGGACCTATGAAAAAATGGTGCCTCCCTAGGGAGACAGTGGGGGTCATTCAGAGTCGGTCACAAGCACTGAGCGCTCGCAACTGACTCGATGTTGCCCCACTGGGCATGCGCACGATGGAGCTGGCTCCGTCGTGTGCATGCGCAAGACCCGGCTAGCGACGGACGCTCCGTCACTAGGGGTCTCACAGCAGACGGAGCGAGCTGTCAATGGTGAGTGACAGCTCGCCCCGTTTGGGAGGTGGGCAGGGGGCGTGCCTGCCCAAACGGAGGCTTTCCTACCGGAACGCTTGCCGTTTGGGGGTGGCCCCACTGACATGATTGCTGATGTCAGTGGGGAGCTTCCTGCTCGATCAGAGCAGGAAGCTCCCTGGGGCTTACGAGTGCCTAGACCCAACCTTAGGGTCTGGTCGTAAGCGGCGATAGTCTTGACCATCGCGACCATCACCCATGTCGGTCACTAGAGCTGTGGGTGTAAAGGAGGCGGTCGTTCAGGATGCAAGCAGCCGCCCTGATTCAGTGCGACCGCTTGCAACTAACGACCGCCTCTGAATGAAGTCCAGTGTCTTGAGCCAGTATTCAGTATGCATATAGGAGATCACGTGGTACGGTAGCGACCTGTTTTGTATGAAGATGAAATATTATTCCTACCCAGAGTTCAACCAGACAATATATAGTATTATATGTTTTGGGTAGGGCAAAATGTGAACTTCTTTGATCAAACATTCTGGAGAGACAACATCCACCTACATCTCTCCAGTATCATCACCCTGCATCTCTACAGTGCCATCTCCCCTGCTGCTCATCAGCTCCATCCCCCCTGTGTTTTACCAGCTTCAACCCCCTGTGTCTCTCCAACACCATCCCCCCACCATCTCACCAGCACCATCTTCCTGTGTTTCACAAGCAGCAGCTCCCCTGCATCTCACCTGTGCCGTTGTCGTATCTTCACTCCAACACCATCCCCCGGTGTGTCTCCAGCTTACCCCCTTGTGTCCTTTCAGAAGATTCCTATCCCTGCATACCCCACCATCAGCTTCCTGCCTCTGTGTCTTCTCTCCCATCAGCAGCTTATACCCCACAGGTCCCTCTAGCAGCCGCAGCTCCCTGCCCCTGTGTCTCTGCCACCAGCATCTTATCACCCCCGTGTCCCATTAGCAGCAGCTCACCATTGAATCTGCGTCTTTGTGCCTGCCCTGGCCCCTGCTCCTCTTAACAGTTCCTCAGTGCACCATGCAGCGGCGGTGACAGCATGATATCATGTAAGCTGTGCCGCAAAAGGAGCCACCGGGACACAGGCCCACAAAGTGAGTGACTCGCAGGGCGGGCCATGGACAGAGGAGGAACATGTAGCCGGAAACCGAGGAGGGGGTAGCAGCCGCTGCCAGACAGATTGACTCTCTGTGGGACTTCTGTGCAGGGACGTGGCAGAACTATTTCAGGCTTCCATTAAAGCTGATGGAACACAGTTCCTCCCCATTCCAGCCCACTTTAACCCCTGACCCTTATAAAGGTTAAAAGGGCCTCATAGTGTGGCCCCAAAGTGTATCAGGTTGGCTATCACTGTCTTAGTGGATGATCCTGCAGTAAAACAGGCAAATCTTGTACTAGTGTTTTCTCCTGGCTTCAACCTGCCACCTACTGTATATAACTGTTCCCTATCCATAAAACTGGTGCATATGCCGTTACAGAGATGGACGCAGTTTGGGATACGCCCAACTCTGCAAACTGCAGGAAAAAAAATACATATTTTCTTATGGAGCATTTTATGCCTGTATATTTGGTGCAAAATGTGTCCAAGTTAACATTGTTCTCTCAGTATTTTATGGTACTTACGGCCTGATTCAGAGCAGCATGCAAACCGCATTCAATGCAGATGTCCACATAGTTAAGTGATTTTTTGCAACTGTGCATGCATGAACATTTCTATAAACTTGTATGGCTAATGCATTACACAGAGTGTACACACAAAGGCGCTGTTGTGAACGAGATGGACGGACATAGGAGGGCATGGTCAGGTCAACAAACTGAACATGTCATAGGGCTAGTGCAAGTTTCTATGGTGCAATCAATGGTGGCATCTAAGATTGCACCAATCGGTATTACTACTTTCACAAATGCTGAAAATGGGCGTCTCAGTGGATGCACATTCAGCCACATGGATGTATAGCAGGGAATGAGTATATAGTGGCAGTTGCATAAAATTGCAGATTATGTAGTGGCATTTGCTGCTGCTGCTGCCTGCGTGTCTGTGTACACCTCTGAATCAGAACCTTTTTTTGATTCTCAATGAGATGTCATTTTGCTCCCCATTTAAAAACAAATTAGAAAGTTTTAGATTACACAATCACTATTTACAACATCATTTGTACATATGGTCAGCTTACAAAGGGGGAGACCGAGTGTTAAGGACACCACTGTAATTGTATACACCAATTATTTTCAATCTTTTTCAACTTGCGGAACAGCTAACAAGATTTTAGCATCTCTAAGGCACAGCATCAGTCCCCCATGGGAAAAAGCGCACAAATTGGCCCCCAAGAAAAAAAAAGAACCCACACATCGGGCTCCACAGGAAAAAAATAAAAAAAACATTGGCTCCCACAGAATTAAAAAACAAAAGACATTGGCCCCACAAAATATAAACACACATTAATTATTGTCCCAAAAGACTTCCCTGACCACTGACCTGTCAATAGTAGAGAAGAGAGACAAGCTCCCAGACCATTCCTGGACTGAGATAGGAAGGGAATCAGGGACAGGAAGGGAGCAAGGGAAGGACCACCAACTGGAAACAGGGGTACAGGGACTGGAAGAGGGAGCAACAGAAGGCTTGGAGTAAGAGGATTTGGAGCAGGGATGCTGGGAAAAAACAGACTGGGAGAAGGGATGCTGTGACTGGGAGTAGGTGTGTTGGGACTGGGAGAGGAAGTGACAGTAGACTGGGAGGGAAAGGGACAACAGACTATGAGAATGTGTGCTGGGACAGGAAAGGGGAGGAACAGAAAATTTGGAGCAGGGGTGCAGGAACTGGAAGCAAGGATGCTAGGACTTGGAAGGAAAAGAGCAGCAGACTAGGAGATGAGGTGCTAAGACTAGGAGTGTTGGGACTGGGAGTAGGGATGATGAGACTGGGTGGAGAAGGGAAAACAGACTTGGAGAACGTGTGCTGGGACTGGAAAGGGAAGGAACAGCAGACTTGGAGCAGGGGTGCAGGGACTTGGAGCAGAGATGCTGCGACTGCGAGCAGGAATGCTGGGACCAGGAAGGAAAAGAGCAGCAGACAAGAAGATGGGGTGCTGGGACTTGGAGTAGGGGTGCTAGGAGTGAGAGGGGAGATATAACATACTGGGAGAATGTGTGCTGGGACTGGGAGAGGGAGGAATAGCAACCTGAAGAAGGGGTGCTGAGAGGGGGAAACACAGCAGCAGACTTTTAGAAACACTGTACTCACAAGAACCCTCAGTCAGCTGGCAGAGCAAGCACAGTCTCTGATGAGTCACTACAATGAGGCTGCACTGCTGCTGATCTCCATGAGTCAGAGGAGCATCTGATGGGCTTCTCCAATCTGAGTACAGCACATGATCCCACTGCAGAGTCTCATGGGAATTATCCATTCATGCAATGTGCTCCTGTACTTGGTGTGCAGCTGCCCGCCAGGTCAGTCAAAGCAGCCTTGATGACTGCCCAGCAAACAGCTGCAGTGCAGCCTGCGCCTTTCTATAGTGAACGGCTCTGTAGGCCCCATGCTTCCACAATAGAGGGTGTGGTTATGAAGCAAGGGGCCCACCGGGGATCATTCCAACTCCCCGGCTGCCCATGCCGAACCTGCACCTAACTATTCTAATGTATACAATAAATAATGTCTACAAGTTATGTGCAGACTTTGAACTGTATTATACCAATTAAATATCATATTTAATTTATAACAATGCCAAACAATAAAAGCACAAGAGTAAAATCAGCCTTCATGTTCAACCAACATGTATCCTCATTTATAATTAAAGGAACACATCGGTAACAAAACATTTACATAATATCCTAGCAAAATCCCAAATGTATTTTGCTTTTAGACAGAAAGCAGAAAAAAACAGTTATAAACCATAACATATTAAGATGAATTGTACATAAATGCCTAGCTACATTTCTACAGCATAAAAAGATATTGCTTCACATAAAATTACTGTTTGGACCCTATATAATATAAATACACATCACTTTATAGTAGGGGTGTGCACCGGCCACTTTTCGTGTTTTGTGTTTTGGTTTTGGATCTGGATCTTTCTTCGTGTTTTGGATCTGGATTGGTTTTGCCAAAACCACCCTTCCGTGTTTTGGGTTCTGGGTTTTGTGTTTTGGATCTGTATTTTTTTTAAAAAAGCATAAAAACAGCTAAAATCACAGAATTTGTTGGTTTCTCTGCTCCTATGGTATTATTAACCTCAATAACCTTAAGTTCCACTCATTTCCAGTCTATTCTGAACACCTCACACCTCACAATAGTGTTTTTATGTCCAAAAGGTTGCACCAAGGTAGCTAGATGACTATGCTAAGCGACACGAGTGGGCGGCACAAACACGTGACCCATCTAGGAGTGACACTGCAGTGGCAGACAGGATGGCAGTTAGAAAAACTAGGCCCCAAATTTTTTATGTTAGAGAGTTTTTTATGCAATATTTGTAAACATGTGTATTTTGTAAGTGAGGATGGCTCCTCCCAGCAATTAGGTGCATTTTATCCCACTGGGTATAAATACCCATGGGAAGAGTGGCAAACATCCAAGCCTTGAGGAAGATCAGAGTACTGATCAAAACGCGTAAAAAAAAAAAGCAAGCCTTGAGGAAGATCAGAGTACTGATCGAAACGCGTTGGCGGTATTGGTGTTGAACAGCTATCCTGACCAGACCAGAGGAGGACGGTGCCATTTCCATCGAAGATTTGGGTGCATTACTGCGGGCAGTGAGATCACTCTTATACGCACAAAAAACCACTGTATTCTGGTAGGAAGCCATCTTCACCTTTTGTGGATATTTCAGCTGTGAAGCATTGTTGTATTTTTAAAGTTATTTGGAACTCCTTCATTTGGATATATCCAATTAAAACACTTTTATTTTTTTGGAAATTTTGTCTCTTTGGTTTTTAAATGTGCTTTTTTTTCCATTTTAATATGGACATATGGAGAGCATATACCTGAATGGACTATATATGTATTAATTTGGGGTAGATCATATACACCCCTATATGTGAATTATTGTGTACTCAAGTGAATTCTTATACGTCTGCACTAGATTGTTTTCTATGTTTTATGTTCCCACATATTCATCAACATTGGAACATACATCCCACACCTATCATATAAAGTGTCCATTATAAAAAGGATTTGAGGTCCCAAGATCAGGACTTCATATTGAAGATAAGTAAATTCTATATCTTGGGTGAGCGCAGAGTGGTATTCTCCGGATTTTTGTTTGCCCAAACTGTACATAATGCAAAGAAAAAAAAGAAGTGCAAGATGGAATTGTCCTTGGGCCCTCCCACCCACCCTTATGTTGTATAAACAGGACATGCACACTTTAACAAATCAATCATTTCAGCGCCAGGGTCTGCCACACAACTGTGGCTGAAATGATTGGTTCGTTTGGGCCCCCACAAAACAAGCTGGCAATTAATGTGTCCCTGCACAAACTGGCTCTACGGAGGCAAGATGTCATCCTCATCCTCCTCATCCACCGATTCCTCACCCTCTTCAGTGTGTACATCCTCATCCTCACAAAGTATTAACTCGTCCCCACTAGAATCCACCACCACAGGTCCCTCTGTACCTTCTGGAGGCTGGTCTCCCTGGAAGAGCTGATAATTCATTTTGATGAACATCATCTTCTCCACATTCTGTGGAAGCAACCTCCTACGCCTTTCGCTGACAAGGTTCCCGGCTGCACTAAACACTCTTTCGGAGTACACACTGGAGGGGGGGCAACTCAGGTAAAATAGAGCCAGCTTGTACAGGGGCCTCCAAATTGCCTCTTTTTCCTGCCAGTACAGGTATGGACTGTCTGACATGCCTACTTGGATGCTGTCACCGATGTAATCCTCCACCATTCTGTCAATGGTGACAGTATCATATGCAGTGACAGTAGACATGTCAGAAATTGTTGCCAGGTCCTTCAGTCTGGACCAGATGTCCAAACTTGGTCCTGCCTGCCCTGCATCACCGCCAGCAGGTTGCTTAGGATACCTAAGTTTTTTCCTGGCAGCCCCAGTTGCGGGAGAAAATGAAGAAGGAGCCGTTGACGTGTCACGTTCCGCTTCAGCTGACAGTGTGTTCACCAGCAGGTCTTTGCACCTCTGCAGGCTTGTGTCGGCCGGAAAGAGAGACACCACATAGGCTTTAAACCTAGGATCAAGCACGGTGGCCAAAATGTAGTGGTCTGATTTCAACAGATTGACCACCCTGGAATCCTGGCAAAGCGAATGAAGGGCTTCATCCACAAGTCCCACATGCCGAGCGGAATCGCTCTGTCTTAGCTCCTCCTTCACTTTCTCCAGCTGCTTCTGCAAAAGCCTGATGAGGGGAATGACCTGACTCAAGCTGGCTGTGTCTGAACTGACTTCACGTGTGGCAAGTTCGAAGGGCTGGAGAACCTTGCACAACACGGAAATCATTCTCCACTGCGCTTGAGTCAGGTGCATACCCCCTCCTTTGCCTATGTCATAGGTGGATGTATAGGCTTGTATGGCCTTTTGCTGCTCCTCCATCCTCTGAAGCATATAGAGGGTTGAGTTCCACCGCGTCACAACCTCTTGCTTCAGGTGATGGCGGGGCAGGTTCAAGAGTGTTTGCTGGCGCTCCAGTCTTCGGCACGCAGTTGCTGAATGGCGAAAGTGGCCAGAAATTTTTTGGGCCACCTAAAGCGTCTCCTGCACGCCCCTGTCGCTTTTCAGAAAATTCTGCACCACCAAGTTTATTGTGTGAGCAAAACATGGGACGTGCTGGAATTTGCCCAGATGTAATGCCCGCACAATATTGGTGGTGTTGTCAGATATCACAAATCCCCAGGAGAGTCTAAGTGGGGTAAGCCACTGGGCGATGATTTCCCTCAGTTTCTCTAAGAGGTTGTCGGCGGTGTGCCTCTTACTGAAACCGGTGATACACAGCGTAGCCTGCCTTGTAACGAGCTGGCGTTTCTGAGATGCTGCTACTGGTGACGCTGCTGCTGTTGCTGCGTAAGGTGATACATCTACCCAGTGGGCTGTCACAGTCATATAGTCCTTAGTCTGCCCTGTTCCACTTGTCCACATGTCCGTGGTTAAGTGGACATTGTGTACAACGGCATTTTTCAGGACACTGAGGACACTTTTTCTGACGTTTCTGTACAGTCTCGGTATCGCCTGCCTAGTGAAGTGGAATCTAGACAGGATTTGGAACCGGGGACACACTACCTCCATCAATTGTCTAAATCCCACTGCACTAATGGCGGATACCGGACGCACGTCTAACACCAACATAGCAGTCAAGGCCTCAGTTATACGTTTTGCTTTAGGATGACTGCTGTCGTACTTCATCCTCCTCGCTAAGGACTGTTGGAGGGTCAATTGTTTAGTAAAAGTAGTGGTGTTCCTACTTCCTCTCTGGGATGATGAACGACTCCCAGCAGCAGCAACAGCAGCAGCGGCAGCAGTAGGCGTAGCAATGCAGGATCCTCCAGAGGAATCCCGGATAGGAGAGTCAGTCATGCCAGTGACATGGCCTGCAGGACTACTTCCGATCCTGACTAAGGAGGAAATTGACGAGGAGGGAGTTGACGGTGTGGTTTGCAGGCGCTTGGATACAACAGGACAACGGGATTTAGGTGTCCCTGGACTGCTTATGGTCTTAGCCAAAGTTTCTGAACTTGACAGTAACTTTTTATGAACGCGCTGCAGGTGCCGTATAAGGGAGGATGTTCCTAGGTGGTTGACGTCCCTACCCCTACTTATTTCACCTTTACATATGGTACATATGGCAAGACAGTTGTTGTCTGGATTTGGATAGAAATATTGCCAGACCAAAGAGGTGGAATGTTTGGTCTTCTGCCCAGGCATGACTGTGATGGGCTTTTTCATCCCACGGACAACAGCTGTCTCCCCCGGAGCCTGATTTAAACAAACCACATCACCATCAGAATCCTCCTCGCCAACTTCCTCCTCAGCGCCAGCTACACCAGTATCCTCATCCTGTTGTACTTCAACAGTGACATCTTCAATTTGCATATCAGCAAGTGGACTGTGGGTGCTCCTTTCAGCACTTGCAGGGGGCGTGCAAATGGTGGAAAGAGCCACCTCTTCCCATCCAGTGCTGGGAAGGTCAGGCATCGCAACCACCACCACACTTGGACTCTCCTTGGGGATTTGTGATATCTTCTTAGAAAGCACAGTTCTTCGCTGTGCTTTTGCCAGCTTAACTCTTTTGATTTTTTTAGTGGGAGGAGGGCTTCCATCGTCATGTGAAGCTGAACCACTAGTCATGAATATACTAGGGATCGACCTTAGCCGTTCCTTGTCACTCCGTGTCGTAAATGGCATATTGGCAAGTTTACGTTTCTCTTCAGCAGATTTAAATGTCTTTTTCAAGGTCATTTTCCTGAACTTTGCCATTTGGGATTGTATGTGCCCTCTACTATGACATTGGGCATCGGCCTTGGCAGACGACGTTGATGGCATGTTATCGTCTATGTCATGACTAGTGGCAGCAGCTTCAGCACTAGGAGGAAGTGGTTCTTGATCTTTCTCTATTTTATTTTTATCGGAGAAACTTTGGTCCTCCATTTATGTTATATCGATTTGATATATACGTGCGGCTAAACACAGAAAATAATTTTTTTTTTGGTTTGGACTGGAGTGTACTTTCGGGGGTTACAGCACCCTTTAACGGTCAAGCCAGCCGGCCCTTTACTTATGACACAGGCGCACGCTTGGCACTACTTTGTTGATGCATGTGCGGCTATTGCGCATACAATTCACAAACACAGAAAATAATTTTTCTTTTGGTTTGGACTGGAGTGTACTTTCTGGGGGTTACAGCACCCTTAACAGTCAAGCCAGCCGGCCCTTTACTTATGATACAGGCGCACGCTTGGCACTACTTTGTTGATGCACGTGCGGCTACTGCGCACACAATTCACAAACACAGAAAATAATTTTTTTTTTGGTTTGGACTGGAGTGTACTTTGGGGGTTACAGCACCCTTTAACGGTCAAGCCAGCCGGCCCTTTACTTATGACACAGGCGCATGCTTGGCACTACTTTGTTGATGCACGTGCGGCTACTGCGCACACAATTCACAAACACAGAAAATAATTTTTTTTTGGTTTGGACTGGAGTGTACTTTCGGGGGTTACAGCACCCTTTAACGGTCAAGCCAGCCGGCCCTTTACTAATGACACAGGCCCCTGCTTGGCACTACTTTGTTGATGCACGTGCGGCTACTGCGCACCACAATTCACAAACACAGAAAATAATTTTTTGGGGGGTTTGGACTGGAGTGTACTTTCGGGGGTTACAGCACCCTTAACAGTCAAGCCAGCCGGCCCTTTACTTATGACACAGGCGCACGCTTGGCACTACTTTGTTGATGCACGTGCGGCTACTGCGCACACAATTCACAAACACAGAAAATAATTTTTTTTTTGGTTTGGACTGGAGTGTACTTTCGGGGGTTACAGCACCCTTAACGGTCAAGCCAGCCGGCCCTTTACTTATGACACAGGCGCACGCTTGGCACTACTTTGTTGATGCACGTGCGGCTACTGCGCACACAATTCACAAACACAGAAAATAATTTTTTTTTAGTTTGGACTGGAGTGTACTTTCGGGGGTTACAGCACCCTTTAATGGTCAAGCCAGCCGGCCCTTTACTTATGACACAGGCGCACGCTTGGCACTACTTTGTTGATGCACGTGCGGCTACTGCGCACACAATTCACAAACACAGAAAATAATTTTTTTTTTGGTTTGAACTGGAGTGTACTTTGGGGGTTACAGCACCCTTAACGGTCAAGCCAGCCGGCCCTTTACTTATGACACAGGCGCACGCTTGGCACTACTTTGTTGATGCACGTGCGGCTACTGCGCACACAATTCACAAACACAGAAAATAATTTTTTTTTTGGTTTGGACTGGAGTGTACTTTCGGGGGTTACAGCACCCTTAACGGTCAAGCCAGCCGGCCCTTTACTTATGACACAGGCGCACGCTTGGCACTACTTTGTTGATGCACGTGCGGCTACTGCGCACACAATTCACAAACACAGAAAATAATTTTTTTTTAGTTTGGACTGGAGTGTACTTTCGGGGGTTACAGCACCCTTTAATGGTCAAGCCAGCCGGCCCTTTACTTATGACACAGGCGCACGCTTGGCACTACTTTGTTGATGCACGTGCGGCTACTGCGCACCACAATTCACAAACACAGAAAATAATTTTTTTTTTGGTTTGGACTGGAGTGTACTTTGGGGGTTACAGCACCCTTTAACGGTCAAGCCAGCCGGCCCTTTACTTATGACACAGGCGCACGCTTGGCACTACTTTGTTGATGCACGTGCGGCTACTGCGCACACAATTCACAAACACAGAAAATAATTTTTTTTTGGTTTGGACTGGAGTGTACTTTCGGGGGTTACAGCACCCTTTAACGGTCAAGCCAGCCGGCCCTTTACTTATGACACAGGCCCCTGCTTGGCACTACTTTGTTGATGCACGTGCGGCTACTGCGCACACAATTCACAAACACAGAAAATAATTTTTTGGGGGGTTTGGACTGGAGTGTACTTTCGGGGGTTACAGCACCCTTAACAGTCAAGCCAGCCGGCCCTTTACTTATGACACAGGCGCACGCTTGGCACTACTTTGTTGATGCACGTGCGGCTACTGCGCACACAATTCACAAACACAGAAAATAATTTTTTTTTTGGTTTGGACTGGAGTGTACTTTCGGGGGTTACAGCACCCTTAACGGTCAAGCCAGCCGGCCCTTTACTTATGACACAGGCGCACGCTTGGCACTACTTTGTTGATGCACGTGCGGCTACTGCGCACACAATTCACAAACACAGAAAATAATTTTTTTTTTGGTTTGGACTGGAGTGTACTTTCGGGGGTTACAGCACCCTTAACGGTCAAGCCAGCCGGCCCTTTACTTATGACACAGGCGCACGCTTGGCACTACTTTGTTGATGCACGTGCGGCTACTGCGCACACAATTCACAAACACAGAAAATAATTTTTTTTTAGTTTGGACTGGAGTGTACTTTCGGGGGTTACAGCACCCTTTAATGGTCAAGCCAGCCGGCCCTTTACTTATGACACAGGCGCACGCTTGGCACTACTTTGTTGATGCACGTGCGGCTACTGCGCACACAATTCACAAACACAGAAAATAATTTTTTTTTTGGTTTGGACTGGAGTGTACTTTGGGGGATACAGCACCCTTTAACGGTCAAGCCAGCCGGCCCTTTACTTATGACACAGGCGCACTCTTGGCACTACTTTGTTGATGCACGTGCGGCTACTGCGCACACAATTCACAAACACAGAAAATAATTTTTTTTTTGGTTTGGACTGGAGTGTACTTTCGGGGGTTACAGCACCCTTAATGGTCAAGCCAGCCGGCCCTTTACTTATGACACAGGCGCACTCTTGGCACTACTTTGTTGATGCACGTGCGGCTACTGCGCACACAATTCACAAACACAGAAAATAATTTTTTTTTTGGTTTGGACTGGAGTGTACTTTCGGGGGTTACAGCACCCTTAACGGTCAAGCCAGCCGGCCCTTTACTTATGACACAGGCGCACGCTTGGCACTACTTTTTTGATGCACGTGCGGCTACTGCGCACACAATTCACAAACACAGAAAATATTTTTTTTTTGGTTTGGATTGGAGTGTACTTTCGGGGGTTACAGCACCCTTTAACGGTCAAGCCAGCCGGCCCTTTACTTATGACACAGGCGCACGCTTGGCACTACTTTGTTGATGCACGTGCGGCTACTGCGCACACAATTCACAAACACAGAAAATAATTTTTTTTTTGGTTTGGACTGGAGTGTACTTTGGGGGTTACAGCACCCTTTAACGGTCAAGCCAGCCGGCCCTTTACTTATGACACAGGCGCACGCTTGGCACTACTTTGTTGATGCACGTGCGGCTACTGCGCACACAATTCACAAACACAGAAAATAATTTTTTTTTTGGTTTGGACTGGAGTGTACTTTGGGGGTTACAGCACCCTTTAACGGTCAAGCCAGCCGGCCCTTTACTTATGACACAGGCGCACGCTTGGCACTACTTTGTTGATGCACGTGCGGCTACTGCGCACACAATTCACAAACACAGAAAATAATTTTTTTTTTGGTTTGGACTAGAGTGTACTTTCGGGGGTTACAGCACCCTTAACGGTCAAGCCAGCCAGCCCTTTACTTATGACACAGGCGCACGCTTGGCACTACTTTGTTGATGCACGTGCGGCTACTGCGCACACAATTCACAAACACAGAAAATAATTTTTTTTTTGGTTTGGACTGGAGTGTACTTTCGGGGGTTACAGCACCCTTAATGGTCAAGCCAGCCGGCCCTTTACTTATGACACAGGCGCACGCTTGGCACTACTTTGTTGATGCACGTGCGGCTATTGCGCACACAATTCACAAACACAGAAAATAATTTTTCTTTTGGTTTGGACTGGAGTGTACTTTCGGGGGTTACAGCACCCTTAACAGTCAAGCCAGCCGGCCCTTTACTTATGACACAGGCGCACGCTTGGCACTACTTTGTTGATGCACGTGCGGCTACTGCGCACACAATTCACAAACACAGAAAATAATTTTTTTTTTGGTTTGGACTGGAGTGTACTTTGGGGGTTACAGCACCCTTTAACGGTCAAGCCAGCCGGCCCTTTACTTATGACACAGGCGCACGCTTGGCACTACTTTGTTGATGCACGTGCGGCTACTGCGCACACAATTCACAAACACAGAAAATAATTTTTTTTTTGGTTTGGACTGGAGTGTACTTTGGGGGTTACAGCACCCTTTAACGGTCAAGCCAGCCGGCCCTTTACTTATGACACAGGCGCACGCTTGGCACTACTTTGTTGATGCACGTGCGGCTACTGCGCACACAATTCACAAACACAGAAAATAATTTTTTTTTTGGTTTGGACTAGAGTGTACTTTCGGGGGTTACAGCACCCTTAACGGTCAAGCCAGCCAGCCCTTTACTTATGACACAGGCGCACGCTTGGCACTACTTTGTTGATGCACGTGCGGCTACTGCGCACACAATTCACAAACACAGAAAATAATTTTTTTTTTGGTTTGGACTGGAGTGTACTTTCGGGGGTTACAGCACCCTTAATGGTCAAGCCAGCCGGCCCTTTACTTATGACACAGGCGCACGCTTGGCAC
Organism: Taudactylus pleione; assembly: GCA_031769625.1. Taxonomy (NCBI): domain Eukaryota; kingdom Metazoa; phylum Chordata; class Amphibia; order Anura; family Myobatrachidae; genus Taudactylus; species Taudactylus pleione. The sequence goes on from JAUIMM010000614.1 coordinate 3,278,814, forward strand.
TACTTTGTTGATGCACGTGCGGCTATTGCGCACACAATTCACAAACACAGAAAATAATTTTTCTTTTGGTTTGGACTGGAGTGTACTTTCGGGGGTTACAGCACCCTTAACAGTCAAGCCAGCCGGCCCTTTACTTATGACACAGGCGCACGCTTGGCACTACTTTGTTGATGCACGTGCGGCTACTGCGCACACAATTCACAAACACAGAAAATAATTTTTTTTTTGGTTTGGACTGGAGTGTACTTTGGGGGTTACAGCACCCTTTAACGGTCAAGCCAGCCGGCCCTTTACTTATGAGACAGGCGCACGCTTGGCACTACTTTGTTAATGCACGTGCGGCTACTGCGCACACAATTCACAAACACAGAAAATAATTTTTTTTTGGTTTGGACTGGAGTGTACTTTCAGGGGTTACAGCACCCTTTAATGGTCAAGCCAGCCGGCCCTTTGCTTATGACACAGGCGCACGCTTGGCACTACTTTGTTGATGCACGTGCGGCTACTGCGCACACAATTCACAAACACAGAAAATAATTTTTTTTTTGGTTTGGACTGGAGTGTACTTTGGGGGTTACAGCACCCTTTAACGGTCAAGCCAGCCGGCCCTTTACTTATGACACAGGCGCACGCTTGGCACTACTTTGTTGATGCACGTGCGGCTACTGCGCACACAATTCACAAACACAGAAAATAATTTTTTTTTTGGTTTGGACTAGAGTGTACTTTCGGGGGTTACAGCACCCTTAACGGTCAAGCCAGCCAGCCCTTTACTTATGACACAGGCGCACGCTTGGCACTACTTTGTTGATGCACGTGCGGCTACTGCGCACACAATTCACAAACACAGAAAATATATTATTTTTTTAGCACTTGGGGGGAGCACCCCTGATGGACAGAGCACCCCCTGGACAACACTACAGCACCCCTTTAGGACTGGGACACTGCACAGGACTTTGGAGTGGACACAGCCCCTATGGAGAACTGACTGCACAACACAGTCCAGCCAGCCCCTATGCACTTTGAAGTAGTGGACACAGCCCCTATTAACAACAGCAGCACAGCACAACACAGCCAGCCCCTATGGACTTTGAAGTAGTGGACAACAGCAGCACTACACTACACTACACTACACAGCCCTATCTCCCACCCTCCCTCTTCACTGTCCACAGCCGAGTGAGAAAATGGCGCCGACGCGGGTACCTTATATAGGATCCAAAACCCGCGAGACTCGGAAGGCGGGATGATAACGTTTTGCCTCGATTTCAGATCCGAGTCAGGCGGGAAAAGTCGAGCCTGACCCGGATTGGACTCGGATCGGGGGGGCTCGGGCGGGTTCGGATTTCAGAAATCCGAACCCGCTCACCCCTACTTTATAGTAACAGAAGACCTAATAAAATAAGCAAAATTGCATTGTACTTATACACAAGAAAAGTGTATACCTATGTTTCTATACAGATTTGGTACTGGCACCCCTTTAAGTTTACAAGTACAAACTAAGAACAGAAAGGGGTATAATTACTAAAGTGCAGATTTTTAGAATTGGAAATGTTGCCCATAGCAATCAATCAATCAATCAGATTCTACTTAACACAGTGGCGGAACTAGAGAGTGGTGGGCCCAGGTGCAAGAATATGCTTTGCGACCCTTATGCAGTTCCCCTTCAGTAGTGGTCCCCCCTATGGTGTGCTCCCAGCGGTTTCTCTTATACAGTGCCTCCAGAAGTGGTCCCCCTGTGCAGTTCTCCCAGTAGAGGTCCCCCTCTTTGCAGTGTTCCCAGTAGTGCCCCATATACAGTCCCCCCAGTAGAAGTCACTCCTATGCAGTGCCCCCAGTAGTGGTCCCCCCTATGCAGTGCCCACAGTAGTGGTCCCCCTATGCAGTGCCCCCAGTAGTCCCCCCCTACATTTATAAGACAAACACACACACACACACCAAAAAAAAAACCACACCTGAATCCCCGCTCCTGTACCGGCCGCCGCCGCCAGCTCCTCTGTCCTTCCGCTCTGCTCGATGGGAAACACAGCAACCAATGAGAGTCTGTCTAACTCACATTGCATGCTATAACAAACACACAGCCGCCGCAGAGTCCACACTACACTAAAATACTGTGGGGCCCGGGGGACACTGGCGGCGGCTGCAACGACGCTGTTGGCTATGAGTCCCTGCACTACAGCTGCTGCACTGCCGCTAGGTCCGCTACTGACTTAACATTTATCTACCACCTATGGGCAACATCTCCACTTCTAAAAACCTGCACTTTAGTAAATTATACCCCTAAGGATATGTTTGCATAGTTGTGAACCTTCACATACCCTAACAAAGACCTATACAGATGTGTCTTCATACACCTAGGGGTATATTTACTGAAGTGCAGGTTTACAAAATTGGAGATGCAGCTCATAGCAACCAATCAGATTAAATTTGTAATTAATCTAGTGCATTCTAGAAAATTATAGCTAAAAGCTGATTTATTGCTATAGGCAACATCCCCACTTTGTAAACCTGCATTTTAGTAAAGATACCCCCTAGTCTCAATACATCATGAGACACCTAGCGTCAGTGAGCGACCAGGTTCCATGCGACACATCTTGCGCTGTGCGACTTCTATGCCCGAAAATGCGTCTTAGACGCAATACAATGTAACTAAGACATATCAGGAGACTGTACTGATTCATTTGTTATGTGACACTTGTATATCTGTGTGTGACTGACTCTGTATATGAAACACGACGGATCTTGAAGGCGTGGGAAAAAACACAGCCGCTGCATCATAGCACTTCGTATACAGATTCAGACTGAGTCACACATAGATATACAAGTGTTACATTGAGACTGAGACACATTTTCAGACACAAAAGATGCAAAAAGGTATTAGCAGATTTGCATGAGACCAGCCACGAGGGGCTGATTGGCGTGAATACAGCAAACGTTTATGAGGACAAATCTGAATATTCTTGTATCATGTACATATCACATGTTTGAAAGCTGGTACATGATGATGATCAGGGCTGCCGACAGCTCTGCCAGACCCCGTTACTGAGAGGGGGCATCTTTAGGAGGTGTTGCCAAACCCTCTCCTTATGAAAAAGAAAAAAATATAATATAATTGGAGCTGCAAAGAGGCCAGGCATGCCGTACAGGGGGCGCCGGTGTACAGAGGGAGGGTGAGTGTGATCGCTTCCCCGGAACATCATGCAGGAAGAGAGAGGAATGACTGCTGCTGTAGCAGTAGCAGCATTATCTCTCCTTAGCCCAGCACACAGCATGACAGCAGCATGTGTGCTGGGCTGGGGAGAGAGGCTGCTGCAGCAGTACTGTATACTAGGTGGGGAGGAAAGATGCAGGATTGAACCCCCGCTGAACCCCTCCAACAAGCCCGGGCCAAGATAATGAGTAGCCCCTCTTCAGCACCCCTGATGATGATGGCAGGCACCAGCAATAGCTAACCGCTCCTGATTAGCAGATTTTGCATTCGCCTTTCTTTATTGACCATGTACTGAACATATGATTGTGTGGTTATATCTTTTATATATTCTTTATTTAAGGATTTTCAGCATGATAACAATTGTGTGAAAATGAAGACCAAGATGATTATTTATAGGTATGTGTAAAGTGAGATAAGTATGAACCCTAGAATACTGTACGGCTAGAAAGACCTTATGACAGAAAGGCTTAATACAAAAACATTCCCACCAGATATGGATTGGAGTACATTACCAACAGGTGGAGGGTATAAGCAGGGATATCATATTAAGGAGATTTGGAACACTTTAAACTTGAATTGCATTTCTACCACAGAAAGGCTAGAGGAGCAGACCATTGCCACTTAAAATATATTATAGAATTTGGGGGATGCAGTTTATAGACCAGCTGACTAAAGGCCGCCAGTCTATATCCCGACACGAGAAGCCCGACGGGGGACATCAGATAGGCAGCAAAATACTGATGATAGGGGTGGGTAAGGTGCATTCTGCCTTGGTGTTATGGTATGTTTGATGGGTGTGGTGAAATGAACAGGGAGAAGATGAGAATGGGGGGATGTGGGGGGGAGGGGAGGAGATGTAAAATGTATGGATGGATGAAATAAAAAAACACAGGCACAAAGGGTTGGGGGCCAAATCTTTTACTGTAGAAGTCACAGTGCTGCTCCTGATGGGTCCCGGGCAGTGTGGGGGTGTGGGAGGGGTGAGACTCTGGGTGGGGAAGTTGGTGGACCCTTTCAGGGGGCTCCTTGAAGTGCGGTTCAGTAACCAGCATGTATCCCCTGCTGAGTAGATAATGGAGCTGGGTGAGTGGGGCACCAAGGCAGCTTCCCGGGTGGTGAGGGGATAGTCGGGCTCTCCTGGTGTAGGCTTCTCGTGTCCGGGTTTGAACTGGCTGCTGTTGCATACTCTTTCCGAATTTGGTAGAGATGATTGAAGATTTATGCTCCTGACCTTAATCTCAAAGACATAACAGCTATCAGCTCTTCCAATTCTATTAGATGTCACCTATACTTCATTGCCAGTATAGGTCACACACCAGAGGCATACATTGGGTATCTAATTTTGATCTCCTCTGCCCAGGGGGCTTCACTAAGTAGTATGTTTGCATATTGTAAGCTCTAACAAGCAGGGCCCTCTTCCCTCATGTGCTTTTCCTTCCCTAACTTACACCATCATCTCCTCCCCACTGCCTACAATGGCACAAAACCTATGGGTTTGGTCAACCCGCTGCTCATTTGGGTATTATGACTGCTACTACAGCAATATTTATAGACCTTGTCCATGTTTTATACTGTTAGTCACTTTTTTGATTTGTTCATACTATTTCTGTTTATGATCTCTGTAAGGCGCTGCAGACACCTTGTGGCTCCATATAAATAAAGGATAATATTAATAATAATAACCTTGTGGCTCCAAATAAATAAAGGTTGATAATAATAATAATTAATAATAAAAAATATTGCTTTTCTTTGACTACACACAGCTTAGTTGTACTTTTAATCCATTCCAAAACTCTGGGCCTGATTCAGAGCCGGATGCTCTGACAAGAGCGCTCGCTCTGAATCAGGTACATCCTACCTAGTATTGGAGCGGCCTCCTGGCCACTCGCATAGCTGTGGGTGACCACCCACAGCTTATGCGAGCGGCCAAAAAGATGGTCGCGATGGTCAAGAGCATCGCGACCATCGGGCTTGCGACGAGACCCTGCGGTAGGGTCTCGCTGACGCAAGCCCAGGAGTGCTTCTGGCTCTATCAGAGCCAAAAGCACTCCCACTGACATCACTAGTCAGTGATGAACACTGGAGGTGTTCCCATCACTAGTCATGGGAACACCTCCATCTGGGCAGCAACGCCCCCTTTGGTGCGAGACCCATAGCGACGGTTTGGCCGTTGCTAGTCGGGTCTCGCACATGCGCATGACGGAGCTCCCTCCGTCATGCGCATGCGCACTTGGGCACCATCGACCTGCTTGCGAGCGTTCAGCGCTCACGAGCATGTCTGAATCAGACCCTCTGCTTGATATGTTCGCATAGGGATAGCCTAAGAACCAAGGGAATTAAGTACTACCCTGGATACTATTTTTCTGTAGGAGATCCTGTTTAAATTCCCAAGGTCCCTTCTCAAGGTCTATTGGGATTCTCTGCAGGTTTGTAAAGAATTGTGATGTGATTTGGATAGGTATAGCATGAAAAAGATAAAGATCTCAATGACGGATATACATCTTTATGATGTTAATTATTCCAACCAAGGAGAATTGATGGGCTAGTCAACCTCTACATATCTTGAAAAATATTGGATGTACAGTTTAACTGGTAAATTATTTGGGGCCTAAAAACTGTCTTATGTGATTGTGCAAAGTGACAATGAAATTACTGTCCTTTTTCCTTAGACACAAGTTCTTATAAATGTTCAGATAACGAAAAAACATAGTGTAGTGGGTACAGTATGGAAAATACAATACACCTTCAGTGAGTTCAGTTAAAAAGTGTCACTGAATCATAGATATGTAACAAAACTTATTAATCCAAGTGTTAGTGATAGTACATTTTAAGAAGTCTCAAAGGTGGAAAGGAAGAACACACTTTATCTTAGGGAGAATAATCTTGTCTATGTCTTTGTCTTACGCTATATTGATTCTTTTAAACCTTGTTAAATGAATGCTTAATCCCCATCCGCATCTCCAGGGACTTTACAAGGAAATCAATCCCTCATACCTGGAGTTGGTATATACAAGAAGAGAAATTTAGTGTGATACAGTATTTATTAAAATGTATTAAATAAAGACAATTGCACTCACATTCAATGTAAGATAAAAAAAAACCATTGTAACAGTAAAGCATCCTACCAGACAATTGACACAATGAGCCTTACGTAGAAGACAAACAAGTCTTGGGCCACTGTGATCCTTCTGTGGGGCTGCTAGATGGAAAGCACTGTTACTGGAAACCATCTGTTATTGGAGCACACAATTACTCAATTTCTGAAAATTTCAGGATTCACAGCCGGGGACAAAGTCCTTTTAGCCTGAGTGTACCATGCTTGAGAGAACCTTTTTAATGTGGTTTATAATCAGTTCAGCAAATAATTTGATGTTTAACAAGAAACTTTTCAGATAATTGGGGCATAGGGTGGGGTCTTTACCCTCTTTTGGAATATGAATTCAAGCTAAGACTGGGCCGCAGGGGAGTTAGGGAGATCCCTGGTAGGCCCCACTGCTTCATGGCCACACCCACTGTTGAGTGAGGACATGGACTATGGTGCCAGTGCTGTTCACAATAGAAGGGTGCAGGCTGTAGTGCAGCTGCTTGCTGGGCAGTCATCACGGCTGCTTTGATTGACCCGGCTGGCAGCTGCACACACAGGCCCGAGGCACACTTCATTACTGGGTAATTCCCATGGGACTCTACAGTGGGGTCAGAGGAGCATGTGCTGTGCTCAGATTGGAGGAGCGCATCACATGCTCCTCTGACCCGTGGAGATCAGCAGCAGCGCAGCCTCATGGGAGGGACTAATCTGAGACTGTGCCTGCTCTGCCAACTGACTGAGGCTTCTTGTAAGTACAGTGTTGCTCCCTGACTGCTGCTGTGTCTCTCCCTCCCAGCACCCCTTCACCAAGATGCTGTTCCTCCCTCTCCCAGTCCCAGTACTCCTGCTTCCCCTCTCACTTCAAGCACCTGCTCCCTGTCCCAGTACCTGCTGCTTTTTCCCTTCCTAGTCCCAGTATGCCTGCTCCAAGTCTGTTGTCCCTCTGCTTTCCAGTCCCACCACACATTTGCCAAGTCTGTTGTCCCTTCCCCACACAGTCCCAGTACCCCTGATCCCAGTCCCAGCACTCCTGCTCTCAGTTTGCTGACACTTACCCTCCTAGTCCCAGCACGCTTGCTCACAGTCACAGCATCTTTTCTCTTCTCCCAGTCTGTTGTCATCCCCCCTCCAGTCCCAGCACCCCATCTCCCAATCTGGTTTTTCCCCTCCTATTCACACACGTGCAGTTGCAAAAAATCCCTCAACTAACTGAACATCGACATTGAGTGCAGACTGGGTTTAGATCTTCAAGTCATTAAGTTTTATTATGTTATGTTGTCCATATTCATCCAGTGGAAAGCTCAGAACAGGCTCCCCGTGTTCTGCCCAGCATCCCTGGGTCAAAGTTCTCCCCAGTGTACACCAACTGGAGGTCCGACCAGAACCTCAACCCCCTAGTATGTCTTCAGGGATCCAATGTTACCACTCTGTAAAGTTTTTGTCTAAATCCAGTGGAAGGTTCCCCAGATCAAAGTTTTGCCCAGCGTACACCAACAGGAGGTCCGACTGGGACCTTAACCCCCTAAATCCTTGCCAGGATCCAACTACAGCATTTCGCATTGGTTTCATCCCAATCGGTGCAGGGATGTCCAAATGCATACCCGGAGAGACAGACAAACAAACAAATAAACAGATCAATTAATTTTTATATAAAATAATAATAATATTTAAATCAAATTTAATAATTAAAGCATTTATCACTATCAAAGCAAATGTTAAAATAAATAATGTGCTTATAGCCTGGATGAGTGATGTTTATCTGAGCATAAGCAGAGCAAAAATAAACCTGGAGCATATGCACCAGGTACAGAGCTGGAAGCAACTTGACATCCCACTGAATCTGTATATGTGCGCAAATATACAATTTTGATGCAGATTTTTAGCTGTGGCAAGTCATACTAGCTAAATACTAACTACAAATACCGATTATGCTTTTAGACCAAGGAACTATATTGATAAATTCTTCAGTGGTCTGAGAAATAAATTCTTGGTATCGTCACAAAACACCCCAATAATTTTCATAACCTAAAATACTTATATATATATATATATATATATATATAGGAAAACATATGAACGGCACTCCATGAACTTGTTTCTCATCAAAAAATGACACACAGTCAAATTACTCCATTTTGCAACGTTTCGAGGTTTATTACCTCGTCTTCAGGCAGTGTACCTGAAGACGAGGTAATAAACCTCGAGACGTTGCAAAATGGAGTGATTTGACTGTGTGTAATTTTTTGATGAGAATCAAGGTCAAGGAGTGCCGTTCATATGTTTTCCTATAATACACTTGTTTGGGATTGAGCACCCTGGCATGTCTTTTGATTGTGGATTGCTGGTATTTCTGAACTGAATTTATATATATATATATATATATGTGCAAAAAGAAAGTGATGGTTGCTGCGCCAGATAGTTAATATATTTAAAGTGTGAAATAACAAAACAAAAAAACAATTATAAATACACACCCCTGTATTTATTTCGGGTGGCAGCTGTTACCCAAGAGATATAGGGCTGTGGTTAACCAGCCCTTAATAGAAAATGTGTAATGATGTACTTGGGTGTTAGCGCCTATTAGTGTTAGAAATATATATGTGAAATGTTTATTAATACATGAAGTATATATTAGATGTGAACAAGCCAAAAATTGTTACACATAATAGTGCCTCCTATACAATTGTGAATATTACTGGGAGACTATGTTAAAGTGCTTCAGTGCAAGAAAATGTTTAGTGTATAATAATATACACAATTGAATTGGCTGTATATAAAGTGTCAAGTGAAAAATTAAAAATATGTATTCAATAAATATAAAGTCACAGAGTGCTACATACCGAAGGATTGATCTAAAAAAATATATGAAACATTATTTAAAAACAAGTCATTTATTACAATTATTTCATAAAAATACTCAATACAACATACACATAAAAAAAAAAAAAAGAAAACAATAAAAAAAAAAAAAAATAATAAAAAAAAAAATATATATATATATATATAAAGCAAGTGGTGCCCAGCACTCTGTAGTAAATCCAATATTGCTGCGGTGCCCTCTCAGGATGATCACATCCAATGCATAATAACGAGAAATGAGCGGCACTCAGCAGACTTAATTATGCAGTGAAATAAAAGTCCTTTATTCCTACGGCGTTTCGGGGCTATTCCCCCGTCTTCAGGGACAAACAGTATAAACTACATACACAGACAAAGGCATATATATACCATAAAACACTTAACATATCCGAAACTCCTATAGCAAAATTTACAATGTCTTTGTCAACTTATTTTGGTCAGCCACGAGTTACACATCTATTCTTGTTATACCGCTATTTTTTGTTACATTGTAAATTTTGCTATAGGAGTTTCGGATATGCCTAAATGGATGTCTCATTAATTATGAATATCTGACAATCTATTAACCTTGGTCAGTTATTTAAAAAAAAAAAATTGTTTTTGAACACATCTGACATCGTACGATTAGCTTTTGTGTATTACAGGCTATTTTTAAAGTTTATCTGTTTGTTTACTTGTGTTCCACAGCTTGTGCATTGCTACGACAACACATCCACCGTTTTATCTGCTTTGTTTCCTGGGTTGGCGCCGCCCGGTGACATCATCGCAACAGTGCTGAGCTTGCCCGGCGCGTGCGGCGTTGGCGGGACCGGCCGGTGTCATCCAGGTGAGTACAATGATTTTTTATCATTGTTAAGTGTTTTATGGTATATATATGCCTTTGTCTGTGTATGTAGTTTATACTGTTTGTCCCTGAAGATGGGGGAATAGCCCCGAAACACCGTAGGAATAAAGGACTTTTATTTCACTGCATAATTAAGTCTGCTGAGTGCTGCTCATTTCTCGTTATTATATATATATATACAGTCAGGTCCATAAATATTGGGACATTGACAGAATTTTCATATTTTGGCCTCTATTCACCACCACAATGGCTTTGAAATGAAGCAAACAAGATGTGATTTAACTGCAGACTTTCAGATTTAATTTGAGAGTAATTACATCCAAATCAGGTGAACAGTGTAGGAATTACAACGGTTTCTATATGTGCCTCCCACTTTTTAAGGGGCCAAAAGTAATGGGACCACCTAAACAATCCTAAATCTAACTTTTACTTTTTAATACTTTGTTGCCAATCCTTTACGGGCAATTACAGCCTGAAGTCTGGAATGCATAGACATCACCAGACGCTGGGTTTCATCCCTGGTGATGCTCTGCCAGGCCTCTACTACAAATGTCTTCAGTTCCTGTTTGTTCTTGGGGCATTTTCCCTTCAGTTTTGTCTTCATCAAGTGAAATGCATGCTCAATCGGATTCAAGTCAGGGGATTGACTTGGCCATTGCATAACATTCCACTTTTTCGCCTTAAAAAACTCTTTGGTTGCTTTTGCAGTATGCTTCGGGTCATTGTCCATCTGCACTGTGAAGCAACGTCCAATGAGTTCTGAAGCATTTGACTGAATATCAGCATATAATATTGCCCGAAATACTTCATAATTCATTCTGCTGCTTTTGTCAGCAGTCACATCATCAATAAATACAAGGGAACCAGTTCCATTGGCAGCCATACATGCCCACGCCATGACACTACCACCACCATGCTTCACTGATGAGGTGGTATGTTTTGGATCATGAGCAGTTCCTTTCCTTCTCCATACTCTTCTCTTCCCATCACTCTGGTACAAGTTGATCTTTGTCTCATCTGTCCATAGGATGTTGTTCCAGAACTGTAATGGCTTTTTAGATGTTGTTTGGCAAAATCTAATCTGGTCTTCCTGTTTTTGTGGCTCACCAATGGTTTACATCTTGTGGTGAACCCTCTATATTGACTCTTGTGAAGTCTTCTATTGATTGTTGACTTTGACACATATACATCTACCTCCTGGAAAGTGTTTTTGATTTGGCCAACTGGTGTGAAGGGGTTTTTCTTCACTAGGGAAATAATTCTTTTGTCATCCACCACAGTTGTTTTCCGTGGTCTTCCGGGTCTTTTGGTGTTGCTGAGCTCTCCGGTGCGTTCTTTCTTTTTAAGAATGTTCCAAACAGTTGATTTGGCCACACCTAATGTTTTTGCTATCTCTCTGATGGGTTTGTTTTGATTTTTTAGCCTAATGATGGCTTGCTTCACTGATAGTGACAGCTCTTTGGATCTCACATTGAGAGTTGACAGCAACTGATTCCAAATGCAAATGTCACACCTAGAATCAACTCCAGACCATTTACCTGCTTAATTGATAATTAAATAACGAGGGAATAGCCCACACCTGTCCATGAAATAGCTTTTGAGTTGATAGTCCCATTACTTTTGGCCCCTTAAAAAGTGGGAGGCACATATTGAAACTGTAGTAATTCCTACACCGTTCACCCGATTTGGATGTAATTACCCTCAAATTAAATCTGAAAGTCTGCAGTTAAAGCACATCTTGCTTGTTTCATTTCAAAGCTATTGTGGTGGTGAATAGAGGCCAAAATTTGAAAATTCTGTCAATGTCCCAATATTTATGGACCTCACTGTATATATACACAGTATATAAACTAATACTAATTGATGGATAAAGCCAGAGAAGGAAATACTATTAGTTAATACTGTGAGTACTTAAGAGAATCAATGGAAACATTTTTCCATACAATAACAATCAATTTTTGTTAAAACATATTCTCTTATCTTATTCTCATCAAGTTCATCTTTAGGTAGGCAACCTTAACTCCCAACGCATTTCGTCAGAATCTGGAAGTCATTTTTTTTTATGTGTATCTTGTATTGAGTATTTTTATGAAATAATTGTAATAAATGACATTTGTTTTTAAATAATGTTTAATATATTTTTTAGATCAATCCTTCGGTACGTAGCACTCTGGCACTTTATATTTTTTGAATATATATTTTAAATTTTTCACTTGACACTTTATATACAGCCAATTCAATTGTGTATATTATTATACACAAAACATTTTCTTGCACTGAAGCACTTTAACATAGTCTCCCAGTAATATTCACAATTGTATAGGAGGCACTATTATGTGTAACAATTTTGGTTTGTTCGCATCTACCATATACTCCATGTAATGAACATTTCACATATATATTTCTAGCACTAATAGGCGCTAACACCCAAGTACATCATTACACACACACACATATATATATATATATATAATATATATATATATATATATATATATATATAAACACTTATAGCACATACAGAGTAGCAGTTGTCCTTATGGTGTAATTCACATGTTGAGAAATAGACTAATTAATTACCTTATATTGCAACAAAAACATTTCAAATGAACATTATTGTTTTATTTAATATACAGTATTATTTATATTAAACATAAGGAGGCAATCTGTGAAGAAAAACAGAAGACTAGTAAAAAATAAATTTGTTTGCAGAAATAAACACAGTGATTTTTTATTAGTTTAGAGAAATGTATATTTATTTGCTATTTTTCAAAAAAATATGTATACTGAGAAATGTGAGATAAAATAGGTAAGCATTTAATCAAACGCTGGAAAAGATTATCTGAGGGATCACATCAATTTATATGTACAAAAGAATTGGTCATAGAAGGTTAGTTTTAATAAATCAAATAGTGGAATAGAAATGTATATACTGTATATCCAAAGATAAAATAATCAATCTACAAAATGCAAGTATATGTATTTCATTAATTGGATTTTGCTTTTAATAAAATATTTTCAATGTTTGCCTCCTTGTATCCTCATGTGGATCTACCACAGTCCAAAATCTCTAAGGAATTTATCATTACTTAGAACAAAAGTCTAGTCATGTTTAGATAATTATTTCCTTTGCATAGGTCTTTTTGTCCAATAGAAATGCGATTCCAGATTCATATGCTTAATGAAGCAGTAAGTTAGAATGAATAAGTTGTTTTACAGTATTACAAACAATGTGACAAAAACAGGGGCATTACGCATGGCTTCTCATCTGTACTGCAAGGCCAGCCATGGCCATTTTTGTGGGCATGCCTTCAAAATGTCTAAAGCTGCCCACACACATAGCGATCAGCAAACGATGAGCCGATGTGTACGATTTCCCTTGAAACTCTACCCGGCAGCTCTGTAAACGATCTCCACACGATCTGCACATGATTTGGTGTCCAGTCTTCAAACGATCTCTCCTGCATCCAGGCTTTCACAGTACATGGGGTCCTAGATTGTCAGATCTGCCCTACTGCACGGCAGATCTGAAGATGCGATGTGCGATCAGCGGGACCGCGCATCACATCGTGATCGTGAGTGGGGACTCATGATTTACTCTCAATTTGGCCATACTGCACACGATCTGTCGTTCCAATGTGTCAGAATCAGCCAGATTGGGTAAAATATCTCTATGTGTGTGGCCAGCATTACTCCCCTCCTCCCCAATTTTGGGAGATGTATGTATCAAACTCCTATTTTTCTATAGATTGTAAGCTTGTGTGCTTACCTCTCTGGGGTATATTTACTAAAGTGCGAGTTTTTAGAAGTGGATATGTTGCCCTTAGTAACCAATAAAATTCTACTTATTTATCTAGCACCTTTTAGAAGATAATAGCTAGAATCTGATTGATTGCTATGGGCAGCAACTCCACTTCTAAAAACCCACACTTTAGTAAATATACCACTGTCTGTTAATACCTAGCAATGTTTTACTACTTTGTACAACACAATTGAATATCCTAGCATATAAAAATAAATATTACTAAATGAATACAAATTGATGTGTCTGTTTTTTTTGTGAAACACGTACTGTATGCTTTCCTTTATTATTTAAATCATCATATACTGTAGCGTTTGTATAATTATTGATAGATTTGAAATGCAAATATTGATTACTTTATGTTTTAAGGGTTTTATTTTAGAAATGTGGTAAGTCAGTGAAATAACTACATATGTGCTGTAATAAGTAAATACATTTTCACTTGTTTTGCTCTAGATAGTATTACTGCAGTTTACCTCTAGATGGCAGTTGAAGACTGGACACCATCATCTCATGTCAAATAAAATAATTATTTAGAGCAATATCGAGAAACAGAGATGATCAGAGCAGTGCAGAATGCCCATAGACATCATATATAAAATGTTTATTAAATCGACAAGATTAGATAATTGGCACACAAGAGAATTTGTACAGTAATTTATGATAGTAATACTTCCAGGTTCAAAACTTCAACAACATTGTTTAACATACAGTACATTATATTTATTATATCATGGGACAAATGACTCAAATGGGACCCTTCAAATTCAAAGTAAAATACTATTTTAATGTATCATCAAGTAACATACCAATTAAACAGATATATCTAGATATATTTAGGTATATAGATATATACATATATATATAAAATCTTCTCTCTCTATCTTTATACTGTATACAAATCCCCAGTTTAGGGGTCTCTCTTGAAACAATGGATGGACTTTGATGGGGTTTTCACTATTCTATACAGCATTGAGGAAGGTTAGGTGCATGAACCATTCACCTGTGGTGATTTTAGTGAAGCAAGGCGCAGAAAAGAAATCTTGCACCAAGCTGCTGTATAAGAGCTGACCAGGGTGCTGAAAAAATAAGACAGCTTCTCAACTGAGGCTTGGAATTAAGCAAGTCACACAAAAAAACTTCTGTGCTGTGTGAGTGACTTGCTGCTGCTGCAGGGCTGGGGCTGCTCTTTGATTTCCACTCTGAGACAGTGAAAGCCAATCAGATACAGCAATATGCCCCATTGATTAGCAGCAGACTAGAGAGGGGATGGAGTCAGGGACTGAGCAGTGTCACATCTAAGGCCGACAGAGAGTGAGAGACAGCCTCGACTGAACCCATGAAGATGCTCTGATGTAGACACAGCAGCCAGGAAGGAGCCAGGGGAGGCATAGCTATCAGGAATTTAAAAAACAACAAAAAACCATTGGAACACCATCAAATTATTTCCATTCGATGGTAGCAAGCATCGGACCACTACCATCAAATTGTTAAAACACTACCACTGGAACAATAACATTAATGGTTAGTAACCACTGGATTCCGATGTCCATCCCTATGCTTAACCTGCAGGCAATCTTCAGCCACCACTCCTCCACTGTGAAGTGCTCCCTCTCCAGCATAATATTCCTGCTCAGCCACACTCCCTCGGTGAACAGGAGGCACCTCTCATGGAAGTCAGTGCTGTTCTCAGACAGGGGCACCATGGCAAGGAAGCTCAACAGGAAGCACAGGAAATACAGGGCACATTGTGCAAAGAGGACATTGGTCTTTACCATGTTCAGTAGCTGGGATGGGGTGCAAATGTAGGCTGCAGAAATATGCAAAGGTGCCACAGGCCCGTGGACATGCTGCTAATAATGCTTACAGTTGCTGCACTATAAATCTCTCATCCATGATCCTCCTGGTCTTCACAGCACATCCCAGTGGCTGGGCCCCAGCCAGCTGCAAGACAGCAGTAGTGAGGGTTGTGGTGACACTGGTGAGATGCAGGGGGCAGGAGTGAAAATCAGGGGGTTGTTGTGAGATGCAGGGGACTGTGGTGACATTGCATAGGTTGTTACGAGATGCAAGGGGCTGTGGCAAGATGAAATTGCTTCCTTGTGAAGCCAGTAGGTCACCAATATATATATACACACACTCCTCACACACATAGTATAAAATAAAGTCCCTGGTAGGCGCCTGTCTGTTTGTTAATCTTGAGAAAAACTGGACAGATTTTGATTTACTCTTCACTATTCTATAGAGCATTTATGGAGGAAGGTTTATGTGTATGACACAATAATGTATAACAAAAGGGAGTTGAGCAGTGATGATTGTAGTGAAGTAAGTCAATGAAAAAACAGATGTCCGGGTGCTTTCTTGGCATACACTGCCTAAACCATTAAAGTGATATCACAATGATAGACTTTATTTTATACCATGTAGAGATTGATACGTATTATCCGATTTCTTCAGAAAAATTGATGTCAGCCCTGTTTACTGATGCAAAATTTCAGGTTTTTCCTTTTTTACCGTTCCTATATCATTTATGTGAAAAACGATTCTTTAATTTCAAACGAGTCCAATTCCTAAAGCCCAGGGACAGACACTTAACATGGCTGGAGTTGACCTAAGTTTAGACTGTTTCTCATGGACAACTTTACATGGCCCTTTTGCATGTCACGTCCAAACGAAATCTTTTCGTGTTGACATCAGGAAAACGAGTAATGTCATCTAAAGGGAATCTTAGAAGACGTAAATTCAAATTGCTCCCGTGCAAACCCAAGGTTGGTCGCTAGTATATACAGTATACATATTTATATATATATATATAATAAAGTAAAAGGGTAAAAGGACAAGGGCACCTCTGAGTGCAATGATGTGTGAATTCCACTACTGTGTATCCAAAGAATATCGGTGGACCTGTACCAAAATAATTAAATTAATAGCTGATCTGGTCATTCGAAGAATGATTCCACATGAGGTCCCAACAGTAAACGTATATGAGCTGTATTGCGACCACATAGAACATAAAAATATAAAATAAAGAAACTGTGTAATCCAATAAAAATGAACAGAACACCACTGACATGATTATTCGTATATTATTTCAGAGAAAAATTGCTTCTCTGAATGCTGCAATATACATAGATACAGTATATATATATATAAAAGCATGTGGAAGGTCACTTAAGGATAGAATGTGTATAGCCAGGAAGCCATCTCTACAAAATAGCATACGGAACAAGTCTCCCAAAAAGGAAAATAAACATGCTGAATAGTGATGTCATTTACCCGTGCCATCCCAGGTATGGAGGCAGGAGAACCGACTCATCACCACTTGTAGAGAATCTTATTGAAGGTAAGCACACTTTGTTTGTAATTACCCACCCTGATGAAAAGGCCGTAGGGGCCTTGAAACATCGGCTTAAATAAACACTGGTTTGCTCAGTACGTAGGAGTGCCATCTGATTCCTTTTAGGGAGACTGTACATACAGTATATATTATATATATGAGAATAGGAGGAAAAATAATTCAGAATAGGCTGTTTTATTTCAATTATTTTTAATGAATAAATATTTAACTGGATAAGAATATAAGTAACTAAAACAGTCAAAATTGTTCTGTGAGAAATGAGCAGTTTTGGCAGTGAGGCAGTGATGTGATGCATTTCTTTGAGTAGTTCCTCTGTGAGTGATGATATTGTTTACACTTGTGGAGTGACAGTGGTTACACTGTGAGGTGTGCGGTCATTGAGAAATAAGGCCATGTGATTTATTGTGTCCAATCGTGCTAGTGTGATTTTTGGCATTTTACTACACCATGCTTTGGGGTATCCTGGGGGACCTACACTCTCCTGGTTCCTGACACAGTTAACAAACAGGACTGGTTCATCAGGTAATCACTGTTTTTAATAGCTGAATGTACAAGTATTATCTTATGCGTGACAATTATGTTTTATGTGAATAAAGCATGTTCAAAACATATTACACTATGCTACTCCATTTCTTCTTTTCCTGGAGTATATTACAAGTATATAAAACATGATATGATCATCATTTGATCTGATGTCTGCTATAAATTAATTTCACTTAAAGAAATAAAGCCTGATATTTACATTAAACATTTTGTTATGGGTTCTACTTATATATAAGGTGCATTTTTAGGAAATCTTTGTTTCGAAACGTGGATTTATTGATCACTCATTGGTGTTTTTAGGTTTATTTATATGTGGTATTGGGCACTAAAGCAATTTTATTCATCCTAACAGAATTACACTATATTTCATATATGTTATTTATTGTGTAATTATATTCTGAAAGTATTGAGGAGAATACCAGAACATAAGGAATTAACTTCCTAGGAATAACATACTCAGATAAGTGACTGAATAATCTTTATGAATGTTGTGTCTGTCTGTTTGTTCCAAGTTGAAGCAAAAACTACTGAACCGAATTTCTTAAGAACTGCATTATTTTGTAGTGGAAACTCCTAGAAATAACCTGCAGTTTATTTAATCTCAATCCATCAAGTTACATTTGAGCAATAATAAAAATGTATTCACATCATCAATGTAAGTGATAGGTGTGGCACCATGCGTGCGGCTGGTAAGGGGTGGGGGGAGAGGTGCTTTGGGCCCATGTTCACTTGAATAGCATAGACTACAGTATGCGCACAGGGCACATTGGTGTGAGTGGTGGGTAAAGGTGTTGCTGCCACCAGTCTGTATAGCGGTGCTGTTCACGTGGGCCATTGCTGGGACAGGGCCTGTTGGCAAAAGTGATTTCATCGTGGGCGAAGCCACGGGTAACAGCTATTATTTAATATATTTCTGATGGCACTGTTTTCCCACTGTTGGCTCTTGCTCTCTCTCTTTCTCTCTCTTTCTCTCTCTCCCCCTCTCTCGTTACTTTGGACCCATCATTTGCTGGGTCACTAACTATTGTGTAGGGCATTTTCCTCTCTTTCCCCAACCTTCCCATCTCTCCCCCTTTCTCTTTCCCATTTCCCTACTTATTCGTCCCCCTATTCTGCCCCTGAAAAAGGTTCTATTCCAGCACTGAAGTATCTGGAAGGTCAGATGTAGGCAGGCTCTCTCAGAGACTGAGGGAGCCTGCCTACATCTGACCTTCTGAATCTTAACTTGAGATAAGCTCATTATTTGATTACTTGTTTTTTTTTTAAAAACTCAATTTACTTGTGTACTTTTTATGCTTATTTATTCTGTTCTTTACCTTAATAAATTGTGTTTTAAATGTATCCTCCAGCATCATGTTGGGTTCTTTAAGAAATTGGTTTATGAAAGTTTACATATATATATATATATATATATATATAAATATATATATATATATATATAAATAAGAAAACAGGAAGGTGTTTGTAGTAGTTAACATCTCATCTCTTAGTAAATTTGTGGTAAATGGACCTTATCTGAACCAATGACCCTTACACATTTTTTCCCTGTATATTTTGAACCAGGGCCGGCTCAAAGTAATGTGTTCCTCTCTCAATAGTTCTGATCCACCATAATTGGAGTTAACAAAATCTGGAATATAGCTTAGCACCTAGCACACTAAAGCAACATATAGGGTGAATTGTAATAGGGTGTGATTTTGTAAAAAATTTAATTTCTGAGGCAAATTTGCACATTTTGCACAACTCTCAAATTTAATAGGGTGTGAGTAGCGTCCAAATCGCAAGTTTTCAGCCTCTACTAAAAATCTCAAGGGTAAAATCGCATCCAGATGTTTCCAATAGAAAACAATAGAGAACACATGTAATAGTGTGCAATTTTACACATCTCACACAAAACCTTACCAAAAATCTCCAGATCAATAGACCAGCTTCAGGCTAGCAAGTATAGCCTGAGCACATTCAAATAACACAGAAACATGAACATATCCATTAGATACATGCATGTTTCTGTGTGTTGAAAATTATTATTTTTTAAACTGATGTGCCCCCCCCCCAAGATGTATAACCAGCCCCAGGCTCTGTAAAGCCTTTCCTGGTTCTTAAATGACAGGGGAAAAAATGCGTAAGGGGTCCCTTGTATTTTAAGAACCAGCACAGGACTTTTCTGAGCCGGTCCTGGTTGTGGAAATACAGGGGACAAAATGAGTAGCGGTCCCCTGTATTTTCAATAACCAGCACCGTGCTCTTTCTAGTGGGGGAGTAATGCCACAGCCAGGGGAACCCTTTTACCAGGTCCCTTGGCCAAAGCATTACTCCTGACCACTAGCCAGCCCAGGCCGGGGATCCCTGGGGAGGCGGGTTCCCACTACATTGTAGCTTATGAAGTTAACGGCAAGGTTAATTGAGGTGAACCTTGTGATTAACTTCTTAGGCTACAATGTAGCAATTCCCACCATAGACTTAAATAGATTTTTTACACCATTGAAGTTTATGGGGGAAAGACTGACAGGCAGCAATACCACCTAGAGCCAATCAGTGGGCAGCTCCTATGGAGGCACCCGCTGATTGGCTGGTGGTTCCTGCAATGACAAGAGACACTTGGGTCCCTGTCATTCGCGTGGAGGAAGGGTATGTGTAAACACATAAACTTCCTCCTGTCCGTACTGGTATCGGGTATTCATTTATTGTTTTAAACCCGTAGATGCCTACATGGACTGAAGATGATGTAATCTACAAAAGGTATAGGTTTTTTTCTTGGTGAGCATACATGATCATCATAACCATTTACCCAATTTCTCATATTATTATGCTCATAATCCATTTTGTCCTAAAAACTTTTTCTGGTTCCTATTAATAATTTAATTTTCCTAACTCCCCAAATCATTTTGTATAATCTTAACTGCCTCATTAAAGTCCTAAAAATTTACTTGTGGAATAATTTTATTTTTCAATTTCTCTAACTTATCCTTGATACTAATTCTTATTTTCTCTCTGCCATTTGATTTATTGAACACTCATCCACAATTTTGTTTTATTTATTAATGAATTTTTCATTTGTGTACCAAATGTTGGATTTTTTAAAATCCTAAATCCCCAAAGGACACCTCAATATACTTTTCTAATTTAATGACATCATGCCAAGATTTACAAGGGTGAGTAAAAAATTATCCGCACTCTGGCTGTAGAACTTTTTTTAATCAACTTTCAGAAAAGACAAATACATTATTTTTCACCATAATGTCCCTGCTTTTCAATACACTTTGTCCATCTGTCAACAAACTTTTATATTACCTCATTAAAAAATGTTTTAGGCTGAGCTGCAAGCCATGAATGCACCGCTATATTCACCTCTTCATCAGACATTAATCTTCGTCCTCTTAGGGCTATTGATTTGCAAATCATTTGCAACATAATCCACTGTCACTTGTCTATCCAACAGAACTTGTGGGAACTTGAGACAATTTGGACCAACAACCCATTTGAAGCGAACCTGGTGTCCTACTCATGCTATATAGATGAAATTTTCCTAGTTTGGAAATAAGATTTAGAAACTCTACATAATCTTTGTTTGTTCCTCAATAACAACAAGAAGAACATAACTCTAGCTGTTGACATAGATGATAAAACTATCAACTTTCATAATATTACTGTCTATGTTCAGGAGATCCACACAAAAAATTATACTAAACCTTCCAATTCAGGACCCTACATAGCTGCAACAAGTTGCCATCATGAAAATTGGCTTAATTAAATCCCTATAGGCCAATTTAAAATTGCGCAGAAGGAGTGTTCCAGACACAAGCCAAATAAATGACATTTCTATGTAGTGGCTATGATAAAGAATAAGTAGAAAAATCCATCATCAAGGTAGATAGCCTTAAACATAAATATTTTTTCCAGACTGAATATAGGGAGAAGAAAGATATGAGGTTGGAGTGGGCATATATCACAGAATACAATGACCAGTAAAGAACTTTTGAAAAAGTGATTAAAAAGCATTGGGGACTATTGAAAAAAGACCCCATCATAGGCACTCTCGTTCCCGAGAGGCCTATTCACATTTATAGAAAAGTCCCCAACTTGAGAAATAAACTTGTTTCCAGTACCCTCTCTTCCAGTTCTGTAAAATCTATGATTACCTCTAAAGGCTTTTATAGATGTGGCAATTGCATCGGCTGTAGGTATATAAAAAATGAGGGACACAGCAAGATCGAAAATATCTGGATTAACAACAAACAGGTGGAGATAAAGGACTTTATAACATGCAACACTAAAAATGTGGTATATGCTATTAGATGCACCTGTAACTTATTTTACATAAGACGTACTTCAAGAATGCTTAAGATCCGAATTGGTGAACATATCAGGAATGTTAGGAATGGTTTAGACACACATTCTCTGTCAGCACATTTCAAACATGTCCATAATTGTTCTGTTACAGACAATACAGGCTTTTATGGCATCAGGCACATCAAGGGCTACCTTAGATGTAAATATTTTGCCACTAAACTGGCAGGAATTAGCTCCATTCATAAGTATAAAAGCCTTTCCCCTCATGGCTTAAATGGAGATTTTGAACTAAAATGTTTTTTATAGGATGGGGCCTACATTTTTATCATGCCAAAAGTTCTATACTATTTCCCTGTATATATTCTTTCTTTTTTATTTTATTTTAGTTTTATTACCAACATATTATTATCTTGGGTTACTTCTGCTTATTAATAATTTTATTATATATTAGATAGTCTTTATTTATTTTTAATGGAACATAGGATTGTGGAAAGTACAGTATTTCCAAGAGCACATATAAACCTGTTCCATATAAAACATATCATTTTTATCGGATATATTTTACTGGTGCAATTATATAACCTATGTGGTCTTAATCTAATTGTCCAATATGCACCTCTTTATTTTATTAACACCAATGCATAATTATATGGTCTTAATCTAATTGTCAAATTTGTATCTCTCCTATGTTAATTTCTTCTTTTTTTTTATTCTACAAGCTATATTTTACTCCCTGTATTATAATGGTATTCCTTTACCTTACTAAATACTGTTTTTGTTTTTTTGGATTATTGTTTATACATTCACCAATCAGTGCCATCTTGGTGTCCTCCATAATGTTTATGGTTACCATAACAATGCTGTGGGCTTGGCTCAAGAAATCCATTTGTGCCAACAAAACAATGGACTTTCTGTCTTATAATATGTATGGACACTCTGGACTCCATATCCCAACATTCCGTGTACCACCACTTCCGGTTCTGGGAAATGCTGTGCAACTACCATTCTCGCCGACCGCACTACAAAGCTAAAGACTACACTTCCCAAGAAGCACTGGCTGGTAACTATTTCCAATGATTTGGACTCAATCCTCCAATGGAATGGTATATTTCCACTTCAGTTTTAGTACCTAGAAGTGAGGTGGAGTGACGGCGGAAGTGCGTTTACATGCCCATACAGTCCACCCAAAAAATAAACTTGTACCCTCATGGGCTCCCTTTGCTTGCTGCCCTTCGGGCACAGTGGCTCACTTTGCTCGCTACTGGTTTATATTCCCCCTCTATGTCCATGTGGATAGTAGGGAATGACGTTGGACAGTTACTGATTATGTCAGGTTACAAAAACTGAAGGAGATCTATCCACTTCCATCCTCCGATGTTACCTGCACCGCTACTTCTGGCTACAGCAATTGCTGTATAACTTCTGGTCTAAGAAAAAGGACTTCATTTCCCAGGATGCACTTTCTTGAAGTCACTTCCGGTAATGCTGACGGTCACGGCTATTTACTTTAGAATGTAGCCTGCAATTTGTTCATTAAGTTAACATAAACGCTAAGATATTATAGACTAACTTAAGTATTATGTATTTATAGGGGATGGAATTGGGAAACCGACTGACATTAAACCGACAGCTGGCTTCCCGACTGTCATATCCCAGTGAGGGTGAAATGCCTGGCATTTAGATGTAGACTCTGCTCATTACACCGATGCCTGGAGACCGGCGCCCGGCATCCCGATCGAAGGGATGCCGGGCGCCATGAGCGGACAGCCGCGGTGGGGGAGGGTTAGGTTTAGCACACCAGGGGGGGGATTTAGGATTAGGCACCCCCCCCAGGAGGGTTAGGCTAGGGGAAGAGAGGGTTAGGGTTAGGCACCCCCGAGGAGGATTTAGGGTTAGGCACACCCCGGGGGACTTAGGTTTAGGCAGCGGGGAAGGGGGGGTTAGAGTTAGGCACTTACAGGGGGGATTAGGGTTAGGCACTTGGGGGGAGGTTAGGGTTAGGCACCACTAAGGAGGGTTAGGGGGGTTAGGTTAGGTTAGTCTATACTTACCTTACAACGATCGGGATTTCCAGCACTGTCGGGCTCACGCTGCCGGGATCTGTTCCAGTGTTGGGGTGCTGCTGCTGGGAATCAAACCACCGGCCTTGGGGCCGGTGGTATTTCATACTGATTCCATTTGTAATCCGGCGGATATTTATATAGTTGTTTACCATAGAATTATTAAATTGGTTAAAACAGCTTCCTGTAACAAGTTGATAGGCCCACCCCTCCATGAATATCGAGCTCCTCACACTAGCAGTATGTTTTGATAAAGGTCCTGGAGATCGAAATGCATTGCTATTTACTTAGGGTTTGAGTAGCTTAATATTTGGACTTCTTTATTTGGACTTCCAATTTCTTTATCTGTATATATTTAAGTGGTTTTTGGTGATTTTTGTATACACTGTGGCTTTGTGCTGTTGTTTTTTGGGGGTGAATTACTCCTTATAGTTCTTATTAATATATTTTTTGGGACTGGAATACCCTTATCTGCCTGGGAATATAATGGAGCAATACTATTAAGGACCAATAAAGAAAAAAATATTTCTACCAAAAAGATACCTTTATGAGGGTCTCATCATCCTATACAGTGTGAGTTGGGGCATGCACCCATATATACTATACAACAAAACTTTTATGCGATGAATCTTCTATTATTCAGTGTGAGTTGGGGTATGCAACCAGGCTACCTTTAAAAGATACCCTTATAAGATTACCAACAACTATTTAGCTGTGAGTTTGGGGTCTGCATAATGCTGGTTTTACCTATTGGATAGAACAAAAGAAACATTTACACGTTTTATCTAGCATCCATAGATGTGAGTTGAGTACACTAATCTCCTAAAGAAGATATTGGTAATATTGTTGGACTATAAAGATACCTTTATTATATACACATATTCCCCACTATCTATGTGAGTTGGGTACACTATACTACATCATATTAAAGAGAAAAATTCCCCTGCTCTCTACGTTAGAAATTTGGTGTTTCCAGACTTACTACACATTGGTCCTTTCATTTTCTTTGATTTTTCCTCTTATATCATGACTGAGTGGACGTTGACTCAGGATTCTACACATAAGGGGATACATTTGTTGACATAACTACAAGACAACATTCTACCAAACATTAATGGATGTATTACTATTTTATGTAACTTTACTGATGCCACAGGTTGTGTCTTTTCCTATCTTTTGTTTTTTTATCCAAAAGAATCAGTTCACGTGCACACTAAATGTTTTCATCAGTCGTGGATGTGGATGGACGTCTGGCTCCTTCTTCATGGCTGACACTTATGTAACCTTCTTTGAACCTCTCTATCCATTCATACATACTTCTTGGCAACTTTCTTTCTCCATACTGTGCACAAATTCTTCGAAAAAATATTGGCACCAGACACATCCATAGACCACAGAAAAAAAATCCCTGCACGCTGTTCTTTCGTGCAAATCACAAGTGGGGCAGCCATTTTTTCTTGCACTGCAGTCACATATGAACAGGCATAACATGTTCAAACCTGCACAGCAGTGACTGGAGAGACAGCAACCTAGTACGGAAAGCATTGATAAGACAGTGCAGCCACAGAAGTTTTGTTATAACTGGAGTGTGGATAATTTTTACTCACCCTCATACTTTCTTTTTTTAAGTAAACTTTTCTATATTAAATAGAATGCTGTACAGGTCATTGTCTTTCATAGTTTCTGGGCCTACATTAGATCAAGAAAAAATGGACTGACATTTTTGAGATCCTTTAGATTGATCAACAAATAAAGGCATCTTAAGATTCAGCAGCAAATTGGGAACTGACAGACAACAAATACAAATGACAAACACTCAATGTGCTTAATACAAAATTCAATCAATAATACAATGAATAATTGATGAAAAATAGCAGCTCCTCCTGTAAGATCTTAGCCATGCATGGATCTACAAAATAAAAACAAAACAACAAAACAGGAGGACACTTTTAGTGTAATAGTCAAAATCCAAATTATTCATAAATGTGAGGTAAATAGTATGTGTACTTTAAACAGATTATCTGAACCAATTGTTAAAATTAAGAAAAAATTAAATGGAAGGGAAGAATGCTTTTAGCAATGGCAGATATGGCTGCTCTGTACACAAATATTCCTCACCAGAAAGGGATCAAAGCAGTAAAATGTTTTTTGAATCAAACAGAAAATATGACAAAAAAAAAGAATTTATCTTAGTGGGCACAGATTTCATCCTTAGTGACTTAGTACTACTTCTTTGACAAGAAACCAAAAAGTGAGAACTGTGTTCGCCTCAAGCTATGCTAACCTATTCATGGCTTATTGATAAGATCACACCATGTGGAATGGGGTAGCTTGGGGTAAGAACTTGGCACCATGGAATTGCTACATAGATGACATTCTTATCCTAGGGATGGAACCAAGGATGAACTGCATGTGCTCTGTCCATCCCTCCACAACAATCATGCAAACATAAAGCTAAATTTTGAATTAAAAAAGTACATGACCTGGAATTAGAGATATATGTAGAAAATGGATACATAAGGGCATATTCAATTGGGTGCGTGAATGGCAAAAATCCCACACCTGCAAAGTTTTTCCTGCATGTGCGGGATTTTTGCTATTCAATTAGGTGCGTGTTTTTTTCAATTTAGAGCCCTTTGAGGTTTCTTTTCACGCACCTCCAGAGCAAGTGCGATTTTTCCTAAAATTGTTATTTTTTGGGAAAATCACTGGGACTTGCTCTGGGACCCAGCAGCATACGCCCAAGGACTAATTATGCAATCAGAAGTTTCCAATTTGCTTAATTTGTCCTTAATTACTTACCTTTGGCAGTGCTGTCTTCTGCATCCAGCATCGGAAGCCGGGTCCTCTGCTGCAGGGTGAGTATGTCAGTGTGTGTGAGTGTTTGTTAGTGTTTGTAAGTGTGTGTCAGTATAAGTGTTGTGTGTGTGACCCTGGTGTGTGTGGCCCCTCAGTGTCTGTGTGCCCCCGCTGCATGGGCGCTGGGAGAATTACATCCACCACCAGCCCCTGGAGCATGTATACCCGTGGTATTCCAAAATTGGGCGTGAGGTTTTTTACCTCGCTAAACCTTGCTCACAATTGAATATGCCCCATAGAGTATCAATACAAGTGTTACAACAAACCTACAGATTCTAATAATTATATTTCCAGGGAAAGTGAACATCATATTAACTGGCTTAATGGAGTCCTTAAGAGTTAGTTTCTCTGTTTGAAGTGAAACTGTAGCAAAAGGGATAAAACAGAGGTTCATTGACAAAGGATACAGTCCAAGAAGTATTAGAGCAAATTAAAGAACAATAGTTAGAACCACCCTTATTAAAGAGAAAAACATAACATCAAGACTGGACCAGATTAAAAGAACCAACAATGGCCATTTATGAAGCAATATACAGAGCAACATAAGAAGATGGAAATATGCGCCTTATTCAGAAGTGCACGCTAGTGCACTGCTGAATGCAGATTCACGATGTTCAGGAATCTGCGCAGGTGCATGACCCTTTCTGTGCATGTGCAGAATGGGTATGCGATCCCGCTCACAGACTGTCAGCAGACTGTCTGTGATTGACAGTCTTCTGCCATTTGTTGCCGGGGAGGGAGCGGCGATGCCCTCTGTTCCCGAAACAGAGGTGTGCCGCTGCCATTGGGGGGATGGAAGAAGCCAGGATCTCCATCGGCTGATGGATATTTCCTGGCTTCTTCATCTCAACTGCGGCGGCTGGCTGCGTGAACCCATGGGTTACCTTAGCTAACCGATGTCATGCAAAGTACCCGATGCTGCTTTGGACAATGCAGCTCGGATACATAATGCAGCAGGAGATGTGATGCCTCCTGCTGCATTACCATATCAGCACAGATGGAATTGCAAAGCTGCTTGTGAGCAGCTTTGCAATTCCACCTAAAGCTGAATCAGGCCCTATAATCAAATATAAGTGGCACCGGTTATTAAAAGATCCCATTCTTAACTCTATAAGGTTTATGGCAATTCAAATTACAAGCAGTAGGCTGGCTGTTGATTGGCTAAGAGAGAGAGCACTCACAGCCAATCATAGACCTGTTCCCATGGTAGCAGCCACTGATTGGATGTATGTAAATATAGTGCTGCTATGTCCAGCTGGAACATGTTGCAGTTTGCTATTTTCTTACCCAAGGATACCTACTGGAAAAGAGGACCTTCACCTGGGATGCCTATTGGACAAGGGGACTGACCGGTGCCATGGACAAGGTAAGTATGTTGAGTGAACACAGGTGGGTACGAGTGAATGAGCAAGTGCATGTGTAATAAAAGAATAAAACATTTGGAGTGTGTGTACTATCATTATTTATTACAGGGGGGTTATTGGCACCAGTGGGCCCTTAATGCTCTGCATGTTGGTACTTGTGGTTCTCCAAGAACTAGAATGTGGGGCCTCTCTGAGACCTGTAGACCTAATGTAAAAGGCAATATTAGGTAAAACATACTCTTTACACCTATCAACCCTGCACCCACTGCCCAGGGGTGCAGGGATAGCCCCGGGCTTCAGCCCTGTCCTGGAATACACTGGAGATGGGGACCCCTGTATTGGGGGTTTACACTTCCCCTGGAATCCCCTGCCTGGGCTGACTAGTTGGGGGGGGTGCATGCTTTGGGGACCCTGTCATGTGTGTCCTCTGGTAGTCGCATTACCCCTCATGGAGCTAGGTGCTGGTTCTAAAATTACAAGGGACCCCTATGCAAATTATTCCCCATATTTTTAGGCCCTGCCAGATCTAAGAGCCTAGTGCTGGTTAATTAAAACATGAGACCCTTACACATTTTTTTCCCTGTATTTTTTGAACCAGGGCTGGCTCAAAAAGTCAGAAGCTGCTTATGCTTGTGAGCAGAGAACCAATGAAATTTGTTTAAGAAAACAAATAACACTGTAAACATTGTATAGTTTAGATTAAACTGCCATCCTGTCTGCCATTGCAGTGCCACTCTGTTTCCTCGATGTGCTATATTCTTTTTTAAACTGCCATGTGTTTGTGCTACTGTTCTGTCGCTTAGTTTAGCCTTTGGGTAAAGACAATATTGTGAGCTGTGAGGTGGTCAAAATAGACTGGAAATGACTGAAAGTGAATGTTATTGAGGTTAATAATTGTAGGAACAAGAATATTCCCAAATTTCATGGTTTTATCAATTTTTTGAAATCCAGATCCAAAACCAAAACACGATGATTAATTAGAACCAAAGTCAAAACACGGGGGTCTGTATACATCTCTAATTATAATAGATATATTATACTAGAAATGAGCGGTTCAGTTTTACTTGGTTATGTTTGGATCTCAAAAACAGCATCATATTGGCTATCTGGCTTTCATGTGTTTTGGATAGCCAATAAGATAAATCCAAACTAATCCGTAATTGTGCTAATTTGGTGAAGAGAACCGAGTTAAAACTGAACCACTCATTTCTAATTTATACACTCACTGGCAATGGGTTTACTTTGAACAAATGAACACACTTAGAAGTGTCCACCTATATGTGTGAATTCTTTGTGATTCTACCACTTTCACCATTACACTTTTGTCAGGCTTTGTCACTTTTTTGTTCACCCACACTCCCTCCTTTGCACAAATCAATTACCTTATATACTGGCGAAGTTGGAACAACAATTTATTTGGCTTTGTGCTAAGTAATGGTTAGCTTAGAAACAGTAATCAATGCTTGTCATTGAAAAAACATTAATGCAGTCAATAGTCTTAAAGAATAGTGTATCTACAATGTGCATAGCTCACAGTTTCTTCCAGCAACCTCTACTTACTAAAACGCTGCACAGGCAGGTTTTATATGTCTGTGTGCCATTATTTTCCTCGAATGAAGTGTGCCTGAATAAATCTATACTTTTTTGGCCTAGGTTTTTCAAGTATACAGATGTGTTCACATACTGTACAGCTATCCTTTGTGTGCTTCATGTCACGTTACACATAACGCATGAGCTTCTTGCAACTTATTCCCTCAATGTGGCACTGCATATTACAATGATATGCGGAATAAACATGTAATGCCAGCTGTCAGTATGCCTCCTGTCTAAATACCGACAGTGGCATCCCGATGGTTGGTATCCCGACAGGGGTTGGGTAAGTATACTTACCCTTCCCCCTTCTCCCCCTAACCCTCCCTTCTTCTAGCCTAACAGTAACCCTCATCCCCCCGCACCCTAACCCTCCCTGTTAGTGCCTAAACCTAAGTCTCCCCCCTTCGTGCCTAAACCTAACCCTCTGCCCCCTTAGTGCCTAACCCTAACCCTCCCAGTGGAGCCTAACCCTAACCCTCCTAACCCTAGGGGTGCCTAACCTTATCCTCCCCCCCAAAATCTAACCCTAACTCTGCTACTCTGTCTAATTCTAACACTCCCCCCCTGCGGCTAACAGCTAAGGGCACCTGGACTTACCTCATTCGGGCTGGCATCTTTCTGGATTGCATCGTCAGGATTAAGATAGGCGTCGGTATTTTAATGCCAACTTAAGTCCTGTGTCGGACTTTCATCATTGGGATTCAAACCATCGGCATGCTGTCCACCAGTCTGATAACTACATCCTGCGGCATGCCTTTATTCTGTGTGTGACTTCAGTTATATCTATATGCAAAATGTTACATTAGTGCCAGTGGCTGTGACGCTGTAACGTAGCATTTCGCATGCAGATACAGCTGCTGTTGCATGCAGAATGTAGGCATGCCACATATCATTTTAATCAGCATAAGCTGCTTATGTGTTATATTCACATCACTTTGTGAATAATATGCATTTTAAGGTTAAAAAGTGGCACAAAAAATGCTCAGCGTTACTAAGTCGCGACTAAAAGGACTGTTTAACATGCAAGGAGGCTAGATGTATGTGGACACATCTGTATTAATTACATTTTAACCAATGTGTATTAACCTATACAGCAACCAATCTGTAATTGACTCTGATTGATCTGGTGCAAGTTAGGCAATCAAAGCTAACTGCTAATTTGTTATTATGGACATTGTATTTTTGCATTCTGGTAAAATGGACAAACACACTTAAAAATAAATATTGCACACACTTAGCACATCAGATAACCAAAGCCAAGAGCTGACAAACAATGCTGCATTTAAACTACCTTATAATTCACTGTCCACACATCTTTTATAAAGCTTTACAGAAAAATAATGGACCTGATTCAGTGTTGTACGCTAATGCTTCAGTGTCCAGGACATGTACTAAGATACCCACCAGAGCCATCGTAGTGGTCCGCAACTGTGTAAATATATGCATTAACAGACGCAGATCATGCAAATATTGACTCCTTGGGGTATATATACTAAAGTGCGGGTTTTTAGAAGTGGAGATGTTGCCTATAGCAACCAATCAGATTCTACTTAACATCTATCGAGCACCTTCTAGACGATAATAGCTAGAATCTGATTGGTTGCTATCGGCATCATCACTTCTAAAAACCCACACTTTAGTAAATATACCCCCTTGAGTGAGTCAATAGTCACTCAGAATGGCCGCCGTAACTAAGACACCAAAGCTATCTTTCCTGCATACAAGATCGCAGACACAGGATGTCACATGCCTCGAAAAATGGTTGAGACACACCTGCGTTTTTAGCCAACAATCCTCGTTGCCTCCACCAAATGCTCCCTGCCTATCATTCACACTGTGAACTATGGTAATGTACCTTGACACATGAGCAGTGCAACTTAGACCCATACACAGTGGCCAAAAATACCTCTATATGCAAAAGTATTGGAATTGTGTTCAAGTCTGAATCAGGCCCAATGTACCCTAAAACTATATTGCAGAGCAATGTACGGGGTTGTGTATTTGAGTGTCAAGAGCCAGACTGCATAGAGAACCAGCTGCTGACCATACTCTGATCTCCATTGGATACGAGACTTGTGTCTTCTGTTCATTGTGGGATTTCAGAAATGTGGACTTCTCAAGCAATGAGAGATAGCTATTGGCTTCAAGGAGGTTCCTGGGGAAATGATCGCTATTTGCCATACATGATGGATAATTGATAAGAATTGGTTATCCTATACTTTACATTCTATACTGCCCTGAAAAATCATTATTTTAGCATGAATCATATGTAGACTTTACTTCACAAGTTATCTCCTATTGATTTGAGGTTGGCGTCTCCTTACGAATGATCTGTATTTTTGTACTGTTTATGCTTTTTAACAGCAGGAATAGTAACTGATTACATTTTGTAAAGTGAGCACGATTCTCCATTTATCAAATTATTAATATAACCTGCACTGTGATGTTGAATATATTCTGTTCTGTGATATAACATGTGCCTTCTGATTTTATCTGACAGTATGTATTGTACAGAGATTAAAGAGGAGAAAAGAAGAACAATTTTCTCATGTTCCCAGACATATAAAAACCCAGAAAACACAAAACTAAATCTTCACGGGGTTGCAGGGGGGGCAAGAAAAAAGAGAAAAAATGTCTTCCGGTCACTAATCAGGATCCTATAGAGGAAGAAACATGTATGAAAGTTTTCAATTTAAGTACTCATATACTTACTAAGGAAGAAAATTCTGTATTGGCAAAGGGGTTAAAATTTGCCCCAAATAATCAACTTGATAAATTTGGTACCTATCTTGACCTACAAAAATTTGTCAGAAAATTGTCCATTAAAAAATACTTCCTCAGTACGAATACCGAAGGGAAGAGTGAAAGAGAGTTATTCAAACCTAGATCCACTTTTAATCCCACCTTTAACCGTGGGTGTTTTGTTGACAGCTTTACGAGGGCAGTCAGTATGGATTTAGAGGGTATAAAAATGAAAAAGAAGCCTTATGAAAGGGACAATCTTACATATAAGGAAAGAAAGGCCCTCAAAGATCTAGGAAATAACCCAGAGATTGTCATAAAGCCAGCTGACAAAGGTGGGAGTATAGTGATTATGGACACCAGTAATTACAATACAGAGGTGATGAGACAGCTGAATGACACAGACACTTACAAGCTACTTAAAAACAATCCTAGTGATAGAATTGAGAAACTCTTATTAAATCTACTAGCAAGGTATAAGGATTCAGGTACTATCACAGACCATGAAATGCAATATATGGTCATCTCACCACCTACTATTCCAGTATTCTACATTCTCCCGAAGATACATAAGGATCTTTGTAATCCACCAGGACGTCCAATTGTAGCAGGGACGAACTCGATAACGGCTAATCTATCTCACTTTGTTGATCACCACCTACAACCAGAAGTACTTAAACTTAGGTCTTATATTAAAGATACTTCTGACATACTAAATAAGACCAAAGACATCATATGGGATGAAGATTTTCTGTTAGTGACTGCCGACGTCAAAAGTCTCTACACTATCATTGACCATAATAAGGGCCTAGAGGCTGTCAATTATTTTTTGAAAAGGGGAGAGTTAGCAACAGAAAAAATAAGTTTTCTTGAGGAGGGCATTGAATTCATTTTGAAGAATAATTTTTTCTGTTATTTAGGAAATTATTACATGCAAACGAGAGGAACGGCCATGGGCACTCGGTTTGCGCCCTCGTATGCCAACCTCTTCATGGGGTTCTGGGAAACAATGTTTATCTGGAATAATAATCCTTTTTTGGAGAATATAGTCTATTGGTATAGATATATAGACGACATTTGGTTCATATGGAAGGGAGATGAAATTACATTAGAATCCTTTAAAAAAACCTTGGAACCAAACACCTTTAATATTGAATTAATTTATAATTCTAGTAAGGTGGAAGTAAACTTTCTGGATCTTACTTTTTATGTGGAGAATAATATTCTCAAAACCCGTAACTATTCTAAAGCTACGGATTGCAACGCCTATATAGATTGTAAAAGTAATCACCACATGAATTGGCTTAGAAATATCCCGAAAGGTCAGGTCAGAAGGATAAGAAGAAATTGTACGGATGTGAAAGTTTTCCAAGATCAAATCGATACATATAAAAATAGATTCATTGCTAAAGGATATACTGATAAAGAAATGGATGAACATATAGAAAATATGATCAATGTAGACAGGGAAACACTACTAAAACCGATGGGTTCTCAAGAGAATACTTCAGATTCCTTTAAGTTACCCTTTATTACTTCTTTTAATGTCCAACACAAAGAATTTGAAAAAATAATTCGGAGACATTGGAACTTACTCACTCGGGATCCTGTTTTAAAATCAGTAATTCCTCCTAAACCCAAGTTTGTTTATAGGAAGGCACCTAACATTAAGAACAAAATTGATAAAAGTGCCATCCCGCCTAAAAGAACAGTTAGGGTGAAAACCAAAGGGTTCCATCGCTGTGGAACATGCCTAGTATGTAGATCTTTTACTAAACAAACTACAAAAATTGAAAATTTTTATTCTAAAACTGGGGAATCCCACCCTATACCAGATTTTATAACTTGTACTACAAAAAATTGTATCTATTTAATAGAGTGTACATGTAGTTTGTGGTATATTGGACGGACAAGCCGCTGCCTAAAAGACAGATGGTCAGAACACCTCAGAAATATCAAAAAGGGCTTTGAAAACCACTCTTTATCTGCTCATTTTAAAGAAATGCATAACAACTCAATTGGAAATATTAAACAAATGATTGGAATTAGGCAGGTGTGTAACCATTGGAGAAAGAAAGATCAGGAAGCACGTTTGGCTCAGGTAGAAATGAAATATATATTTGATTTTAATACTCTCAAACCCAATGGTCTTAACACAGACTTTGAGCTAAAATGGTTTTTATGACAAATGTATTTTTATTGTCATTATCCTTTTTAATTTACTAGTTTTAATTTTTTAGGATTTTATATTCTTAAAAAAAAAAAAAAAAAAAAAAAAATATTTTTATTTTCCCTGATCCAAGATGGCGGAAAGGGCCTCTTTTCACACGAAGCTTTTAGCTATTCACAAATGGCTTTTCTTTTTGTGCACACACCCCTGATAACACTTATATGCTACTAGTATTGAACCTTTTATTGGGGGTAGTAGCGGGAATCAAGTCCTTTATTGTGATGCGCATTTACCTTTTACGATACCGGAAGTGACGTTTGCGTGTCACTCCAGACCGGATGAAATAAGGTTCACTACACACCCGCCTCACATGGACAGGAAGTGACGCGTACGTGTCATCACTTACCGGAAGCTAGCCACTTCCGCGTTCCGTTTTAGCGTTATACATTGCCTCTAAGTTTTAATTATGTTTATTGTTCTCTATGCACATATTTATAAGGTCTTTTATGTATTGTATGTGGATTTTACCATTTTCCAATATTATTTGTGTACATTTTGATTAATGTTGAATCAACCAATGAGATTTCTAGGGAGGGTATATAT
Organism: Taudactylus pleione; assembly: GCA_031769625.1. Classification (NCBI taxonomy): domain Eukaryota; kingdom Metazoa; phylum Chordata; class Amphibia; order Anura; family Myobatrachidae; genus Taudactylus; species Taudactylus pleione. Next base: position 3,314,194 of record JAUIMM010000614.1, read on the forward strand.
ATGGACTTCACTCCACCATTCTTTACACCTTGAAAAAGACTGAAATTACAGTTGAAACGCGTTAAAAAGGTGTTACAGTTCAAGGTCTGATCCAGGAAGTGAAGCTCTTTTCAAAGACACTGCAGATCGTTTTGGGACTCTCTGTTCCTGTTTCTCAGGAAGGACCCCTATAGCGCTTTTGGTGTACTTTGTCTACACCCCCACTTTCCGGTACGCCTTGATTTTTATCAAAATACGGTGGATTTTATATGTCTTGCATTTATATGTTTTACGTTAATAAATGGTAATACACCAGGAAGGTCCCTTTCTTTTTCCTTTCTTTTATGTGCACGTGAGTGACATGGGATTAAGGAGACCTTCATGAAAAAAGTTTTCTGAACACAACGAAGCAACCCTCCTATTGTGACTATGGAGATAGTCCACAGAGACTCTTATTACACACTTTTTGTTGAAGTTTTTGTCACATTGTATATGAGTATATAGTGGCAGCATTTACTATTCTAACTCTATGTCCTTGTTTTTTGTGCGCTCTGGTGACTACATTGTGTTTTAATGAGAGATAGCTATTGGCTTCAAGGAGGTTCCTGGGGAAATGATCGCTATTTGCCATACATGATGGATAATTGATAAGAATTGGTTATCCTATACTTTACATTCTATACTGCCCTGAAAAATCATTATTTTAGCATGAATCATATGTAGACTTTACTTCACAAGTTATCTCCTATTGATTTGAGGTTGGCGTCTCCTTACGAATGATCTGTATTTTTGTACTGTTTATGCTTTTTAACAGCAGGAATAGTAACTGATTACATTTTGTAAAGTGAGCACAATTCTCCATTTATCAAATTATTAATATAACCTGCACTGTGATGTTGAATATATTCTGTTCTGTGATATAACATGTGCCTTCTGATTTTATCTGACAGTATGTATTGTACAGAGATTAAAGAGGAGAAAAGAAGAACAATTTTCTCATGTTCCCAGACATATCTACCTAAACTACTATTTACAATGCTTTATTCAGAATTGGACAGGTACCAATCTATGAGAGTTACCAATCTACTCATAGTCAAAATGATGGGAAATGAGTAGTGCTATGAAGATATACTGTATGTGTTATATATTACAGTAACTGTGTTTATGCAGTAAATGTCAGTATTCTAAAGCAAATTATACATACAATGATATTACTGGCTATATTGGCCATTTTGCCTCCCAGAATTGATCAGCTCAGTATTGGGCATGTTTGTAATTACAACTGGAAGATGACTGCTTTTGGGTTTGTTTGTGATCATGGTACCAGTGTGGGTTGAGAGTGAAAGTTGCTATCTCCAAGAGTTTTATGGCAGGTTCACATTCAGTTTGGCTACCCTCATGCATCACCCTGTCACGCAGAACTTGGACCAAGTGGCAAGATCTTTATTACACTTTACAAGCTCTTCATATCTAGCATAAGGCACATTTTCATCATATGAAAGCTTATGTCCATGTTTTCTGCTTAAAGACTCATGATGTTCTTAAGTCAAAGCTGTAAAATAGATACATTGAATGGCACATATGGTGGTACCCAATAACTTATGATAGCACCCAAGAATTAAAATGCAGTTTTGAGTTAAATATCCTAATTGCAATCCACTTCCAAATGTTCTGTATAATATATTCTCCAGGAATCAGTACATTTGTTTCTGTATGATACAGCTTATGCTGAGGCTCTCTTTTTTCTCATGTGCTCATTTGAATGAAGAGAGATCCCCTCAGTGAATAAAGGGTAATGTCATCCTTAGACAGGCCGTGCCAACCTGTGGCTCTCTAGCTATTGCGGAACTACAAGTCCCAGCATACCCTCCCACTAATCATCTTGTAGCGCATGCTGGGAACATGTAGTTTCACAACAGCTGAAGAGCCACAGGTTGGCCAGGCATGTCCTAGGACATCAGAGTCCTGTGATGTAAGATTCAGACACCTTTACTATTTGCTTTGTACTTGTTTACTGTTTATTAAAATTATCATGTATCATTATCTGATATAAACCTTTTATGTACCTGTTGATTAATATATATATATTGTAAAAATTGGCATACCACTTCAGTAATGCAATGTTAGAATATCGTTTTTTTTGTACATGTAATGTATAGAAGGTAAGTGAGTTATAAATTCAACCTCTTTATTGACAGAGGAGCTAACAACTTGCAGAGAATGCATTACCAGTTCCTCTGGCAGTAAATGTTCTCATACATACTGACCTCTAAAGTCAGCTGTTAATGCTCATTAAGTCAGAAGCAAAAATATACTATAGGCCATTGATTTACCTAAAAGCAATAATGCACAAGTAGCATATTTATATATATACAAAGGGATAAACAAGTCTTTCACAGCCTAGCTTATATTGTAGTCTGTAATGTTATGTAGGTGAAGTGCTGTGAACAAGACTAATTCCATTTAATAACCAAATGCAATTTTACTCGTTCTAATCCAAGCATGGGTCTAATAACCGCAGGACTGCCCTATTAAATCCACTAGGTATCTCATTTTAAGCCCAATAAGTTTGCATTGATTTGCTCTGTGGAGGAACATTCGTTGATTAAACTGTAAATTTATATTGATGAATGCTTAGTAGATTGAGCAGACTTGTTTCGCTTATTGCTTTTCTCCCCCTGTTTTATTTTTCATATCATTTCAAGGTGACAATTACAGATAATTAACCATTTCACTGCTAAAAATTCAGCATAGATTAAGCTTTTTAGGGATTGTATTACTGCCTTGTTAGGTGAACACAGCAAAAAGCTAAAGGTGTTCCCAGGGTTTTTAACTTGGAATAAATATATTCCTATACAGGTCTCCTTGCATCAAGTAAGTAACTATAAAGCTGCCCAACCACTACAAGATGCGGGGACGACGGCATGATTACGACATCATAATTGTTCCATTGTCCCCCTAGGGGTGAAGTGCATACACTGAACGTTCAGACATTCGGTGTATGTAGATCAATCATCCCCAAACATGGGCAACCTGATGGAGGTCACCAGGTTGACTGTCATGTTCAGGCGATGATAGATGTTAAAAACAACCAGGGGGCATGCGCATCTCTGGTCGTTAACATTTCACTGCCCAATTTGCAGATAATTTGCAAGTGATTGCACGATAACGACGTCGTTATCGTGCAATCGCCTGTCAAAATCGCCAAGTGGATGGGCAGCATTACACAGTAAATTACATGTTTGTTTATTTTTTTTTACCTTTATATCAGATTCATAAGAAAATGCCTTACCTAATTAAATCTACAAGCTAATGGCAATCAAGGGTAGTTATTTATACAATAGACAGAATGCACACTAAAATTATGGACCACGAGTCCAGGAGTAGTGAATAAATCTAACACATAGATTTGATCTATCTGCACTGAGAAAATAATTGATTTGCGCATGGTATCAAAGGAATTTAATATAAAGAAAGTTTATAGCGACTATAGTGGAGGTGAATCACTGCAAGACTAGCAGGATATAATAGATGCAGTTGCAGTGCAGAACAGTGCACGGATTGTTATTGGATGTAGCCTGGTCAGTGCCAATGCATGGTAACTGCTCATGTTAGACAAGATCCAGAGCATCAAGGATTGGCCACAAGGGAGATGAAGAGATGAGGCAGAAAGTGGATCAAGTGTTGTTAATGAAGAGAGCTACAGTGCACACTCCATTTTCTTCCTCCAGGGATGTTTAATTCCCTAGTCTAAGATGACCACTGGAGTTAGCTACTGTGCATGCATGGTGCTATCTTGTCACTGTGTTGAGTGTCAGACAGTAATCCCCAGTGTTCATTGTCTCAGAGCATGCTGGTGTGTACTGGAACACTGCTACAACCCACAATCCTGTATACACATATATTTCCAAAATTGAGAAGTCTCTGTAGACATTGTTACTTTACACACCCACCAAAAGTGGGAAGACATTGAGCTTAGGGCCTGATTCAGAGCTGCTCGTAAGCGGCCGCTCGTTTGCTCTGAGCGATGTTCGCTCAACTGCGCATGCATATGGGTTGTAATACGCATGCGCGAACCAATCATTGCGGTCGGAAATTGTGTGCTCGCAAAATAGCGAATGCCTGCTAATTTGAGTGACAGAATGTGGCGTTTGTGGGTGGTAATAGGGGAAGGTGCTTGAAAACGGGGAGTGGAGATCTGAACACAGGTGTGCCAAACGGTCAAAACGGGCATTTTAAGGGTGTGCATAATTAACAAAGCAGCGTCATCGACCACGTCACTTGGTTGTCTTTTAGCCTGAACTGCTCACATGATTGCGGTAGGAAAATCCTACCACAAGCACTGCGAGCAGTTCATACGCCTTTCGATGTACTCGATTAATCAAATAAATAGCGGAGATGACGTAGAATGCGAGCGGCCAGGGGGTGTTTTTTAAAAAAAGCGAGCGCATGTTTTGTTCGCTTGTTCAGACATAGAGGCATCAACGGACCGCAAAGAGCGAGCACTCTATTTAAATATCCGACCACTTTTTCTGAACGAGCGAGCGCAAATAGCGTCCGGCTCTGAATCAGGCCCTTAGTCCCTACCAACTGGGACTGAAAGGCATGGCTCAGCAGCCTTGATTGTGCATCAAAGTTACTCAGACAAAAATGCTGGTGGGGTATAGAATTGTGAATAATTTGCATTGTGGTGAACTCCGTGTGTTGTCGAATTTACTGTGTGCTACTGATTTATGTTGTGTGTTTTTATACAAGCTGATACAATAATAAGCCTTTAAATTTGTAAGAAAATAAAGGTTGTATATAGAAGAGCAGAAAACCTTAACCAAAGACTTGCACCAAGTATGTATAATGCTGGCCATACACTAGCGCGATTTCATGCCGATTGCATGATTTTAGACGCCTCTTACAATGTACTGTGTGCAAATCGTGCAGTATTTATGTATGAATTAGGGGTGTGCACCGGCCACTTTTCGTGTTTTGTGTTTTGGTTTTGGATCTGGATCTTTCTTCGTGTTTTGGATCTGGATTGGTTTTGCCAAAACCACCCTTCCGTGTTTTTGGTTCTGGGTTTTGTGTTTTGGATCTGTATTTTAAAAAAAAATAGAATAAAAACAGCTAAAATCACAGAATGTGTTGGTTTTTCTGCTCCTATGCTATTATTAACCTCAATAACCTTAATTTCCACTCATTTCCAGTCTATTCTGAACACCTCACACCTCACAATAATGTTTTTATGTCCAAAAGGCTATGCTAAGTGACACGAGTGGGCAGCACAAACACGTGGACCATCTAGGAGTGACACTGCAGTGGCAGACAGGATGGCAGTTTGAAAAACTAGGACCCAAACAGTACATAATGCAAAGAAAAAAAAGAGGTGCAAGATGGAATTGTCCTTGGGCCCTCCCACCCATCCTTATGTTGTATAAACAGGACATGCAAACTTTAACAAACCAATCATTTCAGCGCCAGGGTCTGCCACACGACGGTGGCTGAAATGATTGGTTCGTTTGGACCCCCACAAAACAAGCTGGCAATTAATCTGTCCCTGCACAAACTGGCTCCTCCTCATCCTCCTCATCCACCGATTCCTCACCCTCTTCAGTGTTTTGTACATCCTCATCCTCACAGATTATTAACTCGTCCCCGCTGGAATCCACCACCACAGGTCCATCTGTACATTCTGGAGGCTGGTCTCCCTGGAAGAGTTGATAATTCATTTTTAGGAACATCATCTTCTCCACATTTTTTGGAAGCAACCTCCTACGCCTTTTGCTGACAAGGTTCCCGGCTGCACTAAACACTCTTTCGGAGTACACACTGGAGGGGGGACAACCCAGGTAAAATAGAGCCAGTTTGTACAGGGGCCTCCAAATTGCCTCTTTTTCCTGCCAGTACAGGTATGGACTGTCTGACATGCCTACTTGGATACTGTCACCGATGTAATCCTTTAACAGACAGATGCACGCTTGTTGCTGCTGCTTTGAGGATGCAGGTGTGGCTACTGCGCATACATTTCACACACAAACACAGAAAAAAAGAAGATTATTTTATTTTGGTTGGAGCGCACTTTGGGGGTTACACCACCCTTTGACAGACAGACGCACGCTTGTCGCTGCTGCTTGGAGGATGCAGGTGCGGCTACAACCCACACAATTCACAAAGACAGAAAAAAAGAAGAATTTTTTTATTGTTTGTGGAGCGCACTTTGAGGGTTACACCACCCTTTAACAGACAGATGCACATTGTCGCTGCTGCTTTGAGGATGCAGGTGCGGCTACAGCCCACACATTTCACAAAGACAGAAAAAAAAATAAGAATTTTTTTATTGTTTGTGGAGCGCACTTTGAGGGTTACAGCACCCTTTAACAGACAGACGCATGCTTTTCGCTGCTGCTTTGAGGATGCAGGTGCGGCAGCAGCCCACACAATTCACAAAGACAGAAAAAATGAAGATTTTTTTTATTGTTTGTTTAGCACACTTTGAGGGTTACACCACCCTTTAACAGACAGACGCACGCTTGTCGCTGCTGCTTTGAGGATGCAGGTGTGGCTACTGCGCATACATTTCACATACAAACACAGAAAAAAAAAAAAAGATTATTTTATTTTGGTTGGAGCGCTCTTTGGGGGTTACACCACCCTTTAACAGACAGACGCACGCTTGGCGCTGCTGCTTTGAGGATGCAGGTGCGGCTACTGCGCATACATTTCACACACAAACACAGAAAAAAAGAAGATTATTTTATTTTGGTTGGAGCGCTCTTTTGGGGTTACACCACCCTTTAACAGACAGACGCACGCTTGTCGCTGCTGCTTTGAGGATGCAGGTGGAATCTAGACGGGAATTGGAACCGGGGACACACTACCTCCATCAATTGTCTAAATCCCACTGCACTAATGGCGGATACCGGATGCACATCTAACACCAACATAGCAGTCAAGGCATCAGTTATACGTTTTGCTTCAGGATGACTGCTGTCGTACTTCATCCTCCTCGCTAGGGACTGTTGGAGGGTCAATTGTTTAGTAAAAGTAGTGGTGTTCCTACTTCCTCTCTGGGATGATGAACAACTCCCAGCAGCAGCAACAGCACTAGGAGGAAGTGGTTCTTGATCTTTCCCTATTTTATTTTTATTGGAGAAAGCTTGGTCCTCCATTTATGTTATATTGATATATACGTGCGGCTAAGGCGCACACAAACACAGAAAATATTTTTTTTATTTTTGTTGGACACTAGTGCACTTTGTGGGTTACACCACCCTTTAAGAAATGAGCCAGCCGGCCCTTTACTTATGGGACACAGGCGCACACTTGGCGCTGCTCCTTTGTTGATGCACGTGCAGCCACAGTGCACACAATTCACAAACACAGAAAATATTTTTTTATTTTGTTTGGAGTGCCCTTTGGGGGTTACAGCACCCTGTACCGGACAAGCCAGTCGGCCCTTTACTTATGACACTGGCAAACGCTTGGCGCTACTTTGTTGATGCACGTGCTGCTACTGCGCACACAATTCACAAACACAAAAAAATATATATATTTTTTTTGTTTGGAGTGCCCTTTGGTGGTTACAGCACCCTTTAACGGACAAGTCAGCCGGCCCTTTACTTATGGGACACAGGCGCATGCTTGGCGCTGCTCCTTTGTTGATGCACGTGCAGCCACAGTGCACACAATTCACAAACACAGAAAGTATTTTTTTATTTTGTTTGAAGTGCACTTTGGGGGTTACAGCACCCCTTTAGGACTGGGACACTGCACAGGACTTTGGAGTGGACACCTGACTGCACAACACAGTCCAGCCAGCCCCTATGGACTTTGGAGGAGTTGTCACAGCCCCTATGGACAACAGCAGCACAGCACAACACAGCCAGCCCCAAAGGACTTTGGAGGAGTGGACACAGCCTCTATGGACAACAGCAGCACAGCACAACACTACACTACATAGCCCACCCTCCCTCTTCACTGTCCACAGCCGAGTGAGAAAATGGTGCCGACGCGGGTACCTTATAGAGAATCCAAAACCCACGAGACCCGGAAGGCGGGATGATGACGTTTTGCCTCGATTTCAGATCCGAGTCAGGCGGGAAAAGTCGAGCCTGACTCGGATCGGCCTCGGATCGGGGGGGTTCGGATTTCAGAAATCCGCTCACCCCTAGTATGAATACAATCCAATGCGCATTCCCGCCGCTCTTATATTGTATCTTATGATCAGACTTGCAGCCCATATTATCCATCGTAATCATATGCAGATCGTGCCATGTATTTGCGCATTTAATGCATCGTGCATCCGACCTTCCAAGCGGCATCATTTCAGTGACATTTTCCTCTATTTAAATCTAATATGATCGCATGTTTTTAGTGAGGCACATGATCGATCGTATCACGACCCATCGTATAGGGGCGAATGATCGTACGTGAGATCATATATACATCGTGTGTCAATAAGCACCAAATTGTGTGTCGGGGTCTGCCAGGGAGCTGCCGGGGAGTTCAAGGGAAATCGTATGCTGAATCGCATCTTATGCTGGTCGTACTAGTGTATGGCCAGCATAAGAATGGAAAAAAGAAGACAGGTGAAACGACTAACTTGGTTACCTATTAAACCCAAGGAGTTCTATAAATGTGGGAGAGGGTATTGTCTTACCTGTAAACGTGTACAACATAAGTATACTAGTTTTTTGTTGGCTATTGCTCAGGAGAATTTTCAGATGTATAGTTTTTTTAACTGTACATCATGTTAAGTGATATATTTTATAGAGTGAAATGGCAAACAGTATGTCGGTCGTACTAGCCGCACTTTAAATCAATGTTTTTTACAACACCATAGAAACATACTTAACAAGAGTTAAATATACCCATACTTAACAAGAGTTAAGTATGGGATATATTAACTAAAGGTCAATTTTGGCTTTTAGATGTATTTAAAGGTGATTTTTAGTTGATTTTTACAAATTAAGGATTTAATAAAAGCAAAATATACTATAAAATTGACTATAAAAACCAAATCTCTTCCAAAATTGAATATCCACCAAACATTTATACTTTCACATATCCCACTACAGGATTCCCTCATTTACTAACAGTTAGATTGGAAATCGACTAAAAATCGACTTCAAATCCGACTTTAAAAGAAACCCAAACAATACACTTGTTGGAGGCAGGCAAGTTTGGGTAAAGCCAATCAGCAGCCACTGCCATCAGCCAATCAGCAGTTGCTGCCATGAAATCCAGCCGCTGCCATGGAAATGGCCTCTACATTATAGTGAATGGAGATGACAGCAAATGACCTTGAGTAATTTTGGGTAGCAGCCATGGGCTCTTGAATGTTTTTTTCATTTTACCAAGATCTATAACTTCTACTGAGAAGAGGACTGACCTCCTTCAGGAAGTGGTAAGTATGTAGTTTGAGTGCCAGTGAGTAAGTCAAAGTTTAATGAAGAGTTACAATATTCAGTGTGTACGTACTGTAGTTACTGGTACCTGTAGTTCCACTGTGAAAAATAATATTATTTCTTAATTTAACCTATTACACCTGCATGAGTTTAAGGGGGGACCCCACACCGTTATTTTCTTCTTCATTTTTTAGCCTCTTTTAACCTTATGAAACATGCACAGATCATAGAGATCTGTGTATGCTTCTTTTTGAAATTATTGTATCTCCGATTTTTGGATTCTAATTGCATTCGGTTTTGAACATAAAGTTAAAATCTGAAAACATTTACACCTGCCAAATTTGACTCACATAGCATTCAAATTTGAAATTGCTTTTGAAAATTGAATGTTAGTAAATCAGAAATTTTCGCAGTGCATTACACAGTCAAGTTTGAGTCCATTTAAATTTAGAATCAGAATACCGACAGCGGCATCCCAACAGCCAGAATCCCAACACCCATAGGAAGGAATGGTAAGTACTTTTCTAACCTCTACCCTAACCCCTACTCTAACCATAACCCACCCTCCCCGGTGCCTAACCCTAACCTCCCCCCCTAGTGCCTAAACCTAACCTCCCACTCCCAGCACCCTAATCATAAAATACTCCCTACCCATGCCTAACCCTAACACTCCCCCTAATGCCTAACTCTAACCTCTCCCTAACACCCCGATATTTACCTTCAGGATGTCGGCTGTCGGGATCCTGGTGACAGGATCCCGACCTGTCATGCACTGTTGCAAGCCAATTGGAGCTCGCGGACCAGCAACCAATCAGGAGCCACCACTGCTGATTGGCTGCCAGTCCATGAGCTTTGACCGGCTGAGCTGTCTCTACATGGCTGTCTGCCAGTGCAGCAGCCATAATCAGCTGACGGGCAGGCACTAAATCAACATTTCTGACACACAGGCCCCCCTCGATGTCCCTGCCTGGACCCCACCTTGTGTGTGATTTGGTGCAGGGGGAGTAGCGGGCCACAGAGGCAGCTGGGGAACCATAAGAGCTGCACCCCTTGCACCCACGGAAGTTACGCCACTGTGTGCAAGCATGTGGCCAAACAGTGGAGTTCTTTTCAGAATCAATGGAATGGGGTTATAGCTGAGAATAATGTAAACAAATAAAGGCTGCAGGTGTACTTCAGGGTCCATTCTTCAAAGCGGGCAACTCCGGGTATCCCAATTAGTAATTAATAATAATTAAAAACACTTAAAAACAAAAAGTAATAAATAAAAAGAAAAAGTAAATAATAAAAAATAATACAGTTGTATATTAGGTAGGCATACCTATTAGGCACCTTTTTTGTGTGGACTTTTTAAGTTCTTTTATGTCTGTATTGTAAGCTGTTTTTATTAGCATTTATAAGCATATGATTTTATACATTTAAAATTATTTGGGAAAGGAAGGAGTCAATATAAGCAGTATATATTTCCCAAATAATGAATGCTATGCCTAATGGTATATAATAATGTTGAACAGGAGACCAAACATCCCTCTGATGAAACTGCCACTTCAAAGGGTGGAGAAATGCATAAGTGGAATGGATATACAGTGAGATACAGGTGGAATGCAAGACCAGAAGCCGCAAGCTGGGAACTGGATGTCAAGTGCAGACTGTGCTACAGTAGAATGTCCAGGGACTCTATGAACTATGAAGCTATGAGCTCTTGTGCTGGAGTGCGGCTACCTTCTGAATGCCCACTGCACAAACAGGACCACACCCCAAACCACCCAGTCATACTGGTAGGGGTGGACAGTGGCAGTCCAGAGTGCTACACTTATAGTGGTACAGTGTTAATCAGGTACAGCACAGCCACTACCCACATAGCATTTAACCATTACAGGTATTCGCCTAAACAACTTTATATGCAGTAAAACCCTTTCCCATGTCAATTTTATAAACCACAGACTGGTGGATGATATTTATCTCCCTATGAAAGGATTTGTTTCCTGAGCTACTATAACTTTCTGTACTACTAACAAACTACCTGTCTTGCATAACATTTTCTTTGCCACTAACCATTGCTATAAACTGTGCAGAACTTGCATTACTCTAAATAAGACCTGTGTTTATTTGAATATGTGATATATTCATAGTTGGATTAAAGTCAGTTGCCAGAGTTGTATTTATCACTCCTGGTTGACCTGTGAACCTGTTTATAATATGATAATATTATTAAGATTCCATTTTGTATTTTAATCAATAAATTGTATTTTTTAAACTAGCAGCTGTTTTTTAGTGACCTACTATTCTTTATTGCCATATCTCTTTATACAGTGTATAGGTTCCAGACCTATATTGTAGAGGCAGCTAATGCTTTTAAGGGGATAGCTTAGGGATTTTTATACCTATATATTTTTATTTGTTTATTTATTTTTTAAATGTAACATTTATTATAACATTTAGTATTTAGCACTTACTTTATTTTTAATTTGCCTAGATGACTCATACAACCCAAGATGAAGTATTGGGAATGCTATGTGGCTGATCTGTAGGCAGACGCACTGGCTGGAATGTCAAAAGAGCTAAACATTACCCTGGTATGCTCACATCAATTTAGAGATAAGAACAATTATTTTCAGTTCCACTATTAATGATTAGTAATGTTTTGCTGCAATAACATAAGTAATATGATTACAGAGTAGGGATGATCTATGCTTTAGGGTTGTGTATGTGTACAGTATGTTGCCAGACTGTGTAAAAATGCTTCTCTTTGCTTACAGAATATCTTGCACAAGGAACTCCCTTGCCTTTGACACTAGAGTCTTCTGTATCCTCATGATAAAACCAAAGCTAAGAAAAAATATATTATTTGCTAAAGTTCTGTAGTATTATTCTTTACCAATAATTTTCATTATGGTATTACGGCAGAAATGCACATTACATAAAATTATTAGTTAGACCTGGTGCCAGGATGTAACTGTACTTTTTATAATAGTGTGCTATAAATCCATATGCACTCAATTTTAAGGTATTGATGGCCCTTAAGGTCTATGCAGATGACTATAAAAAACAGCTTAAATTGTATTCTATTTGGAAGGGAGAGGGGAGAAGTGGGGCAAAAGATGGCATACCAGGAGGTGCACCCCAAGCTCCATAAGAAAAGAGATGAAAATATTTGAAGACTATGAAATGAGAAAAGTATTTGGAAGTGGGTAAAAAAGTTATTTCAGCAACAAATAGAGCATTTAAATGGTTTGCCAACAGGATCCAGACTTTGATAACTAATGTTGCAGGTTGTTAAGAATGCTTATTATGTTCTCAATGGGGTAGATGTTCCAAATACAATTAACAATTGAATCAAGAACATGGGGTTTTGGGGATATTTCAGGAAGTGTCCTTTCAGGAAGTGTTTAGCTGGCACATTGTAGCACTAACTGTTTCCTTGAATGTTGCAACATGACAGGGATGCATAATGGATATATTTAGGGGTGATAAGAGCTGCTATGTCTGCAAAAGAATTAATAATTTCCCTGATCTCATCCTACAATGAGGGCAGTTTGGGAGAAATCTATCAAATGTTCTGTAATTAGTGAAACATTTTTCTAACAGAGATTAGAAGAGAAGGACTAAGCCTAGATAAGCCTAATCCTGAGTCCAGGATTTTTCCAAGTGTAGTTAGAATATATACAGTAGATGCAGTATTTGATGCTCTGTTTAATCCATGATGCATCATAGATAGGGCTGTAAACTGTGAACTGTGGACTGTGGATTGTTCCATCTTTTGAATATTTAGTACAAAGTCGAAAGTAGAGGATATTTATTAGTAGTTATATCTCAAATATAGCAATAGAGATAGGGTAGAATTTTAGCATTAATTTTAGAACATAAGGAATCCACAAAGACCTGAGATCCTCAATTGATATATGGCAGCATAGTGTGCCTTTTTTTCTGATGGCTTCCTACTCATTCACAGACATCCCAATGCTGGCTAACTATATGGAACCTTAAGTTTAAGTTTTACAATAATTTAAAAGGCGGGGAGGATATTAATTTCAATAGTAGTGATATAGGCTACCCAATAGATGGAGAGCTTGTCCCATCTGTTGAGGTCTTGCTTTAGGCTTACGTGTAGAGCAGTTAAAGTTGCTGAATAAAGCTGATCATAAAGTTTAGTGTGGTGAATGTCTATATATAAGAACTTTGACAATTGCTGTTTAACCTTGAAGTTTTACTCTTAAAATTTCATAAAAGTTGGGCAAAAGGTTTTGCCTAGTATTCCAGTTTTGCTAATATTTATTTTGTAGCTTTCCTTGGTTTGTTTGGGCTCAAACCCACAGTCCCACACACTCTCCCTCCATTCTCCTTTGTGAAATTGTCCCTGATCACTAGGGAGGGACGTTTATATGTTATCCAAAACACATGTGATCCAATACCGGGAAGATTATGATCTGCCTCGTTTTGGATCAGAACTTGGTGAAAGAGACCCAATCTGGAACTCAGAAGCACTCTTTACCCCTGCAGTAAGTTTGGGTGTGTTCGAGCCAACTGTCACCCTAGTTTGTTGTTTAATAATTGCTCGTTATCACAAAATGTATTTGGGATTCAAGATGCTACTCTCTCTCCCTGGTATGATTCTTCTGGGTAGCAATTATTATATTTGTTTCACCCAAAATTGTGGTCATATGAGCCTTCAAAGCTGTGACAAGGGATTGCTAATTAATTAGATTCAGTAAAAAATAAATGAATAAATAAATAAATTCATGTCTGACCTCACTGACATGTCAGGTTTTAAAATATATATTTTTTTATGCAGTACCCACACAAATTGAGGCAGTGTGGTAGAACAGCGCTGGGGTCATGGGTTAAATTCCAACCAGGACTGCCTGGATTTTGCATGCTCTACCCATGTTTGGATAGTTATTAACCTATATTATGATTAGTAGTTAATAATATATTATGTAGACATAGGGCCTGATTCAGACCCGGTCGCAAGCGCTGAGCGCTCTCAACAGGGTCGATGGTGGCCCACAGCGCATGCGCATGATGGAGCCGGCTCCGTTGTGCGTATGCGCAAGACCAGGCTAGCGATGGGTAATCCATTGCTCTGGGTCTCGCACCAAAGGGGGCGAGCTGTCGATGTTGAGTGACAGCTCACCCCCTTTGGTGGGCGAGCCGGGGTGGAGGCTGCCAAATGGAGGTGTTCCCATGAGAATGCCTGCCATTTGGGGCAGCCCCACTGACATCACAAGTGATGTCAGTGGAGAGCTTCCGGCTCTGTTAGAGCTGAAAGCTCTCTGGGGCTTGCGGCCATGAGACCCTACCACAAAGGTCTCATTGCAAGCCCGATGGTCGCGATGGTCTTGACCATCGCGACCATCATCATGGCCGCTCGCTATAGCTGTGGGTGGTCACCCACAGCTATGCAAGCGGCCAAGAGGCCGCTCCAAAAAAAAAAAAGCCTGGCCCTGATTCAGAGCGAGTACTCTGTCAGAGTGAGCGGCTCTGAATCAGGCCCTCAATTTGATACATTAACGTGTGTATGAGGCTGCGTCCTCAGATCTCACTCTGAACTGTGTGTCTCTGAGTCTGTTTCTTGTCCAGACAATAAACAATCTTTTTCTATATCCAGACTTATGGTAGTGAACTAAAATTATTTTATTTCCAATTATATTTTAGGAGAGTATTGGGGATGCACACACACTGGTCATTAAAGTTACAAGTGGATCATGTAGTGGGCCTCAAGCAAATCTGATCCCCTATGGCAAGAATAGTACAAGGAAAAACAATGAGAAAGTAATTGGGTTTTAAGAGGCTGTCTCCTGGAAGGGTCAAGTATTCCCATTTCTCCCAAAGAACTATATATTGCATGCAAATGGAAGGAGCCATGAAAATATGTGTTTGTTTATGAAAAATCTTGCTTGTAGTAACATTTCCACCTAAAAACAGTAAAATGACTCACATTGTATTGTGTATTAAAAGAAAAATGAAACAGAAAATGTAAAATGTAGTTTAGATTTACTAAACATACCAAAATGTCCCTTTATACACATTGTTGCCCTTATCTTACTTTTCCTTTAGCATTGTCTTTTATACTTCTCTTCTATGACATCCTGTAAAAGCCCCAATAACACTTTCCTCAATAAAACTTTTCTTTTTCAGAATATTCAACCCTACAAATGCATGAATGGCCCTGTTCTTGGCATTTTAGGTATATCGTATACTCCTATAAATATAGCACATACTTAAACAAGCAATTATCTGCCTAGTGATCCAGGTCCTATAATTCCTCGGCAGTGCTTACTGATCTAAATAAACATCTCATATGAAATAGCATTCACAGGGCGCTATATATAAATAACAGGACATGATTTGCGCATCTACCTTGTGAAGCAAATCAGCATTTGAAATCTGTGCCGTCTATTGATTTTCAGCACAGCATATCTCATTATGACAGAGTCCAAATGCTTTCATAATCCTGATTTATATTCCACACCTGTACAAATGCGTATCTCTAGTTATTAACCTTTACCGAGAGAGGACAGCAGGGGGATAAATGTACCACAGGTTGACAGGTAGAGAAACATTGTCCAAAGAAACCAGCAACAATATGCTTATGTATATGTAAGGAACAAACAAATATCTTGGCACTCTACAACTGGCTAAAATATGCACCTTGGAAACAGAGGGCCTCATTCAGACCCGGACGCAAGTGGCCGTTCGCTCGTCCGCCGTCCGAGTGGAAATATTTAAATGCAAGCGCTCGCTCGTATGTCCTGTCAAAGCTGAATAATTGAGTGAGACAAGTTCAGTTTAAAATTTAATCGCAGCGACACCATTTTGGAAATGAGATCACAAGACACCATTTTGTGTGGTCAGCATTAATTCAAGTTATAACCCATTAACTAAGAACAGATGGCAATGTTTTTGTTAACACCAAGGGCAACGGGAAAAACCAGCTTTCTAAGTAGATAAGGAGAGACAATGGGTATTTTTACATACAAATTGGGAATCCCGGGATGCAGATAAAGTATAGTTGTGGCAATTGTAATATAATATCTACACAATTGGATTTGCCTGAATACTAGACAAGATGTCTCCTAATCCCATAGTTTGAGGTGATAATACATTTGCACTTCTCACAAGTGTCTGTGAGAACAAAAGAGGTTTTGTTTTCCTGTGAACACAGCAGGTGGGGCCTGCTGACAGAGGGCATGTCGAATTACAACCCTCAGCCATCCACACTGCTGGAGGTTCACTTCGTGTATGAGAGATTATGCACTTAAATCTCACCCATTAATAACTAGCATCCTTATATCAAACCCCAAATACCCACACACTACATATTCGCACATAAGGTTCCATAAGCATCAAAATGTATGATTCAAGTTGGTTAAGTTAGTTTAAATGCTAAGAAATTGAGGTTTTTGATATCTAAGGTATTATATATGATAAGCAAGGTATGTTTGATCTCGTTCTGATGCCTACGCTTTTTACAGAATCCTGGTGTTATCGGTGGAGAGATCGCATCATGCAAACTCAAGTTATGGATCGCAGAACTTATAAGCAACAAAATGTTTTAGTTGATGGAATGTTACAGGAGGCGTTACCAGAAAGACCCCGGCTGTTAGAGGCAGGAAAAGTCTATTTGAAACAACCTGTTAAATGTGTCGTTACATATGCTCCTCCTCTGGGAACCAATGAGATCAGCAGGAAGTTTCCCCTTTGTCCTGTTTCAGTCTGGGGGGGAATAAATACATGTGTCCAAACACTGGTTTGGCAGTTCATGCTGAATTTTGGGTGAGCTGAGGATATCTAGTGAGAAGTCTATCTCTGGATCCAGAGGCGCAGCGTATGTATAACCGTACTTGGTCTGTATTATTTCCTTTTACGCCTAAATTATGTATGTATAGATTGCGTGTAACTGACTGTACTTTTACCTGAATAATACTTGTGCGTTGGAACCACAAGATTCCACTCCTGTCTTTATTTGCGGTCATACTGCGTACGCAATTAGCGTTGTCTTAGAGGGTTTCAGGCAGGGTTTTGTCTTAGAGGTTGTAGGCAGATGAATCTTAGAGGTTTATAGGAAGGAATATATTAAAAGGTTTATTTACGATTTAACAGTGGGGGCTCGCATCGGTTTATCACACTATCTGATACACGATAACACTCCGTCAGTCCTCTCTCAGCAAAAGGGTGGAGGCGCCTTTTGAGAGACACATTAGTCTCTCATTACCACAGTGTTGCTGAGAGCGTACTGCCGGTTATTGTGTAGAGGAAGCGCTGATTAGAATCCAGGGACAAGAGAGGAAAAAGTTTGTTTTCCTCTGTTGATAGAACCTTGTGTTTAGAGGGGTGCTGCAGTATTTGCGTACGCAGCTAGAACGCATTTTTGCGTACGCAGTAAAAAAAAGTAATTATACGCTTGTGTGGTAGTCGCATAATTGTGTATGCGGGCGATCGCACAAATAACGTATACGCACTTCCGGTTCTTCTAACCATGAGTTTGAACAAAGCCATTGAGGTTTAAATTTTTTTTTTTTTTCTATCTACCAATATCTGGGTTAAACGTTTATTTTCAGCGCAGAGAAAAAAGTGTGTAACAGTGTGTGTATTGTTGGTAGGGGTAATTTATTCCCTAATGTTAAGGGTACCGTATGATCCTTAAGGGCTAGGTGCAAGGGTTAGCCTAGTCGCTCGGTAAGCAGCTTTACCGTTCTAAACACAGTAGCAGGTGTACATGTTGTCTTTGTTGTATAGAGGTGCGTGAGAGTGGCCGACGTACAAACTCTCATAGGTTTGGAAGTTACCTTACTAAAGCTTATCCGGGTCTGGAAGTTGCCTGTTTCAAAGCTTATCTAGGTGTGGAAGTTGCCTTACGAAATCTTATCCAGGTGTGTGGGCGCCGCCGACTTAAATCGTTCACAGGTAAGTGAAAGTATCTTGATTGTCTTTCACCAGCTTAAATTTTTATTGAAAGGCATAGGAGTTGTCTCAGAATGGGAGCCATGCAAACAGTAGAAATGTTAAGCAATGATGTGCTGCTAATGGAAGCTCCAATTGGATCAGCCCGTCGTATTATGCATACTAAGTACGGTACTTATGCAATAAGGTATTGTGATATATGGTTTAATATGACGAGAAAGAGTGTTAGACCGTTTCCCAGACTTGGTAGTTTTGATAAAAATGTGTTAGATAATGTCCAGGATCACATCAGTATGGTGAGATCCCGAGAGAAAAAGATTAAGTATTTTGAATGTTTAAAAATATGGCAGCATGAAGGGGATGCTTGGCTTAAAAATGTGCAAACGACGCAAACTAGCGTTGCGAATGCATTGCCAGAAAATACATCCACGACGCTGAGATGCAATACGGGCGAGCCGCAAATTGGCGCGCACGTGCAGCAAAGTAGCATCGTGGAGAGTATTGCCAGCAGTTCACGCTCACCTCCCCCACCTTATGTGGATGGAAGTGCAAGTACGGTTACCAAAAATAACAATAAAAATGTAACAAGCAACTTGTACCCTCTCTTAAGCAACCATAAAGAAAGTGTTTATGATATGGATGATGAGCCTATTGTAATGTCTGTCATTTCCTATGCTGTGCAAATGATAGATGCTGCATCACCACAATCACGGGTGGTGCCGCCATCTCCATCGGTAACAGCAAGGGAGGTGTTAACACACTCTGCACCCATAGAGGAAGTTGTTAATAGCGTACGTAGCAGCAGCAGATTAAACCCCCAGCCAGGTAATCAGGTCAGAGGTAGCAACGCTGCCGGTCTGCATCCCATTCGGACAATAACTGTTCCGAATGGAAATGCAGATGCAAACGGTGTAGTGCCCACGAGGGAAGTAGTGATGCATTGTCCATGGACAAGAGCAGAACTGAATTCCATCATAAATGATTTCCCCAATCCCAAAAAGGAACTAGCCAAATGTCAAAGATTTTTGAGAAATTTGGGTAGTTCTCATGAGCCCACTAATAAAGATTGGCGTGTAGTGTTAAGGGCCTGCCTGCCACACAATACCGACGTGACAAAATTTATCACGGACTGTGTATTGGATGGTGACGTTCCCTTAACAGACCAAGTAAACCAAGGTAACATTTCCCGCATTGTGACTCAATTGGGTGTATATTTTCCAGTAGTAGTTAACTGGAACAAAATCTTCACAATTAAGCAAAAGGAGAGTGAAACTGCAGAAGATTATTGCGACCGGGCTCTGCAGGCTATCACCCAGTACACTGGGATAGAAGATATTAAAGATAGCACTCACCACAGGGGAATGATAGTCACGGTACTCATGGACGGTCTGAAAGACGATTTAAAGATTCGGGTTCAGACCTCACAACCTGGCTGGAGGGGACTTACAATAGATAACCTCATAGAGTCTGCCATAGAACATGATAAAAACATCTCCAAAAAGAGAGAGACCCAGAGCGAAAAACTAATGGCTGTCAGTATACAAGCTCTGGAAGGAATGACAATAACATCACAGCCAACCGACACACCTGAACCCACACACACACCTGCACCTGAACAATTACACGTCCTCACCAATCCCACACCACAGCAAACACATCCTTACCCCACATATCATACACAACCACAGGTCCCATACTCATATCCCCCACAATATCCTTACCCTCCCTATCCTTACCCATACCCACCACCTTTCCCTCTTGTTCAAATCCCACAACAATCTTTTCATCCACCCCGTTCAAAATTATGTTTTAACTGTCACCAAGTGGGACACGTAAGTAAGTACTGCAAAGCGAAGAACACCATACAGGAACACGAGTTTCCCACGAGTTCATAGGTAACCCCAGTATCTTCTCCCAGGCCTTATATGACTGTTTACAATCTTTTCAACCTATCAATGGATCTGTTCTAATGTAAAATGTGGATGATTTATTGTTGTATTTTGGGTCATGTTTAAATGATATTAAACTGTTGTGCTTTATCTCCCACTCATAGGACACAAGGTTGCTAAGGATAAACGGCAGCCATGCCAGGCTGAGGTCGACTACTCGGAAAACTATCCAACCCAGCGGCACAGGCATTATTTAGAGCAGTAGCTATTAATAACAAGATTTAATTGCAAGAACCTGTATGCAGATACTATATCCCTAGAATTACTAAAAGTGATAGGGGGACTTATTTTACAGGTGACTTTTTCCAGAACATGTGTAAGATGATGGGTAACAACACTAAGATTATCCCAGACTGTCTTTTCCTTTATTTGCCCCCCCCCTTTTGAGATACTGTCCAAACAGGCAGCCTCATGTGAAAAAATGATGAGGTTACTGTGCAGGGTCTCACGAAGATGAATGAGAATAACCGAAATTGGAAGTGTTATTAACTAACATGTCTAATGCAACCTGTCATGATGTCAAATCTGGAGGAATTTGTTATGATCCAAATTTTTTTTGTAGCTCAGGTTGTTTGACTGATCGGTGGAAAGGTCCGTATCTGACGATACAGCATCCTCAAAGGGTGGCCAGGGAAGATACGTGGATCCATTCCGCTCACTATAGGGAGGTTAACCAACCGGTGGAGATACAAGGCAGAGACAAGGCCGATAACGTGGACCTGTCGATTGCGAGCTTGTGCCGGAAGGATTAAAAAGGTGACGGTGAGATATCTGAGCTAAAGAAATGTGTAGATCAGTGCTTCAAGCAATGGAGTGGTCTGCTGTGGTCATCCTAGTTCTTTTTTTTTCCACAGTTTTATTTTTTTTGTCATGATGATCTGTTTGGGGATGCTCGGTGTCTGTGATGGGGGACCAATAAAGGAGATGTGAGCTGATGGTGGAGCTGATGGAGTGGAGTCAGGAGGAGGAGTGCTATACCAAATCAGGGGAGTGCCGGTCCAATTTCAGGACAGTAAATTGTTGTGAAAATGTGAATAACAATAATAAGGAAGAACTGTAATTCAATCCTGAGTTATGACGTAGGGTATAACAATGTAGCCTGAGTTTGAGTGGTCGTGCATGGATATAACGTTTATGTTGTTTTAAGTCATCTTAGGTAATGCAGTCCCAACCCCTTCCAAGGCTCTCCTTATAGGATAGGTGCATCCCCACATCTTTCCCATGATCCCTTAACGATCCGCGGTGTGCGTATAAGGGCAGTTTTATGTCCCTCCCGGAGACGCAGTATCTGAATGGTTCAAATGACCATACTGTGTCATACCATAATAACATTGAACGGTATATTCTCATGCATGGCTAAACAGATTCAAATTAGGTTGTGATAGCATGTTGTTTGCTATCAAAGGGTGGACTGTCAAAGCTGAATAATTGAGTGAGACAAGTTCAGTTTAAATTTAATCGCAGCGACGCCATTTTGGAAATGAGATCACAAGACACCATTTTGTGTGGTCAGCATTAATTCAAGTTATAACCCATTAACTAAGAACAGATGGCAATGTTTTTGTTAACACCAAGGGCAACGGGAAAAACCAGCTTTCTAAGTAGATAAGGAGAGACAATGGGTATTTTTACATTCAAATTGGGAATCCCGGGATGCAGATAAAGTATAGTTGTGGCAATTGTAATATAATATCTACACAATTGGATTTGCCTGAATACTAGACAAGATGTCTCCTAATCCCATAGTTTGAGGTGATAATACATTTGCACTTCACACAAGTGTCTGTGAGAACAAAAGAGGTTTTGTTTTCCTTTGAACACAGCAGGTGGGGGCCTGCTGACAGAGGGCATGTCGAATTACAACCCTCAGCCATCCACACTGCTGGAGGTTCACTTCGTGTATGAGAGATTATGCACTTAAATCTCACCCATTAATAACTAGCATCCTTATATCAAACCCCAAATACCCACACACTACATATTCGCACATAAGGTTGCATAAGCATCAAAATGTATGATTCAAGTTGGTTAAGTTAGTTTAAATGCTAAGAAATTGAGGTTTTTGATATCTAAGGTATTATATATGATAAGCAAGGTATGTTTGATCTCGTTCTGATGCCTACGCTTTTTACAGAATCCTGGTGTTATCGGTGGAGAGATCGCATCATGCAAACTCAAGTTATGGATCGCAGAACTTATAAGCAACAAAATGTTTTAGTTGATGGAATGTTACAGGAGGTGTTACCAGAAAGACCCCGGCTGTTAGAGGCAGGAAAAGTCTATTTGAAACAACCTGTTAAATGTGTCGTTACATATGCTCCTCCTCTGGGAACCAATGAGATCAGCAGGAAGTTTCCCCTTTGTCCTGTTTCAGTCTGGGGGGGAATAAATACATGTGTCCAAACACTGGTTTGGCAGTTCATGCTGAATTTTGGGTGAGCTGAGGATATCTAGTGAGAAGTCTATCTCTGGATCCAGAGGCGCAGCGTATGTATAACCGTACTTGGTCTGTATTATTTCCTTTTACGCCTAAATTATGTATGTATAGATTGCGTGTAACTGACTGTACTTTTACCTGAATAATACTTGTGCGTTGGAAGCACAAGATTCCACTCCTGTCTTTATTTGTGGTCATACTGCGTATGCAATTAGCGTTGTCTTAGAGGGTTTTAGGCAGGGTTTTGTCTTAGAGGTTCTAGGCAGGTGAATCTTAGAGGTTTATAGGAAGGAATATATTAAAAGGTTTATTTATGATTTAACAGTTCGCTCGTAGCTAACCTTCCGCCCCATATTCTCCCAACCCCTCCTCTAGCTAGCGAACGTTCAAAATCGCGAGCGTCCATCTCCTCTTTGGTTGCAGGGAGCGCTCGCACAAGTCAATTCCGGAAGTGGCCCTGTCAGTTTTCAATTGCCTGCTATTTCATTCTGCAAGCATACTTGAATTGATTTCTGTCAATCACTATATTAATTACCTTAATTGTTATTCACGTTTGCAATCCTGTTTTTTTATTTCAATGTCCATAAACTTTATTCTTGTTAGTGTGTGTCATTTGTTCCGCAGAATACGTACGGTTTTACCAAGGGGATGGTTTTTCTAAATTAAAAGTTTGTTTGAATGCTACTATTGTTTTGCGGGTTTTTTTATAGGCAGATTTTACTACTTTAATTTTTATATTTAAATTAGCTTACGCATGTCACTGCATCAAGCCTATCATAACTCACATTATATTTGTGAGTGTGTAGGTCACATGACTCATACAATAACCAATAGAATTGTTCCTGTTAATTTACAAAGTACATTAGCCAATCAAATTTTTTCTAGGACCTTTATTAAAACTGTTTTGTGTAAAAAAAATCATTGCCATCATGAGAGCCAACGCTTTCTGTAGGCGGGAGCTACTGGTCCTCACTGAGGTGATGGACGAGCGAATTACGGACCATCCGCCCCCGATCACCAGCCTCCACAAGCGGAGGGCCTACACGGAGGTGCACCACTGCCTGCGTTCCCTCGGCTATCGATGAAATATAGGGCAGTTGGAACACAGGTGGTCGGATCTGCGGTGCAGATCACCACGCCTGCTGGCCCTTTTGCGTCGCCGGATTGGGCAAAGTAAGTGTTTCTGTGTATGTTTATAATTTTTTGTGTTATTTTTTTTTCTCATACCTGCGTGTGCATGTTTACAGTATAGCCCTGTTGGTTTATTTTGGACAGACCTGCGTGTGCATGTTTACAGTATAGCCCTGTTGGTTTATTTTGGACAGACCTGCATGTGCATGTTTACAGTATAGCCCTGTTGGTTTATTTTGGACATACCTGCGTGTGCATGTTTACAGTATAGCCCTGTTGGTTTATTTTGGACATACCTGCGTGTGCATGTTTACAGTATAGTATAAAGAAAAGGCAATCAGCGCTCACAGAAGAAGGATGAATGTTACCACTAGCTGCTTTCTCGGAAGGTGTCCTAAACTTCTCCCAATAACAAAGAATACAAAAAAAGAAGAGAAAAGCGCTCCGTGGTAGATGGGTATATAAATGTCAAAATGTGTATGAGGATTTGTGATCTAAGTATTCTAATCTTTTTAACTATGGTGTTTGGAAATAAATATATGACATCAGGTGGGCAATAACTTGGAGGAATTTGTCCAATGATAAACGTGAACGATGTCTTTATAATTTAAATAATCAGTCTCTCTGATTCTGACAGGTGGGCAACAACTGTAGGATGGGTGTTGTAAATAAATATGATATACTGGAGGCTTTATATGGTGCCAGAAATTGGGACCATCTGTCCTTATGCTATTGATGTATAGTGCTGTCAGTCTATCTGGCTGAATGGGTAGACAAAAATTGTAGGCTGGATATTGCAGTGAAACCTTTTGTTATGATGAAAGCTGTTTGCTGTGGGGGTCACCTCTTCTGTAATCAGCGCCACCTCGGAAATAGGAAACGCAGTATCAGGATGCCTTATGACACTATATTGCAGTATAAGGTAAGTGAGACCTACTTACCCAGGGTGAATGTCTGCTGGTCTGACTCCTCCTTGCGTCCAGGACGGCTAGGTGCATGTGACTGAGGGACCCATAATTATGCAGCAAGATAAGCCAGTAATGATAAAAATCACTAATTTATTGGAAAATAAAATAACCGTACAGCGTAGGTAGTATAGTCATAAATAGTAACCATGTGCATATAATGTGCCAACGCGTTTCATCCCTATTGTGGGACTTCTTCAAGGGAAAAAGATTGAGACCCCTTTCAGACTGGGGGCCTGGCCCAGCAATAATGCCTGGTCGATGACGTCACCACCATCGCTGCTGAGCAGCTCTCCCTATGCAGTGAACGGGACATGGGTCGCCTCACACCGCACCATGAGCCAGGTTGAACTTGTGTTCAAACCTGCTCATTACCCAGGTTGAAATGTCGGGTCGTTCGACCTGGGTTATTTCAACTGGGCCCTTTCACACTGCGCAGTAACCCGGTTGCTGCGCGTTCATATGTAGTAACCCGGGTTATTTTATGGCAGTGTGAAAGGGGTATAATTGACTGATGCACAAGATTGAAAAAGCCAACACATACAAATACATTTATTAGAAAATAATTTGAAATCACAATAAGACCATACACTCAGACTATAAAAGAAATCTCAGGAGCTTCTAAGTTGGTCAGTATAAATGTTACAATATGTAAAGGGATAAAAAAACTTATATACCAGAAAATGTACCATCTTATCAAACTGTAATGTGACTATATGAATTTGTACTAAGTGGGGTATAGATGATCCAAATGATGTGCAGCAAACTTGTAGATGTTGGTCCCAAATGAATGCTCAATGGAGCTGTAATCCAAGATGGAAGTCCAATCTGGAAGTCACTGAGGGGGTGTACAAATACCTCTAATCATGATTGCAGTGGGGATAGATGTAAGTCTGGATGAACATTGAGACTGCCACTGTCAGCAGACACAGCAATAAAAATCCATCCCCAGAGGGCACAAGATCAGTTCACAGATACTCGCAAATCAGGACAGGCTGGTGTATAGTAAAGCTGATAGAAGCACTACTGCCTGCACTGGCAGGAGCTGCTAGGATACAAGACAGCATTTTGATGTGCTTGTTGAGACTGCTGGTGAGGCAGCTGAGCTCTTATCACTCTTGTTACATGGGATAGTATTTGGAAAATGTTATAGATCCTGAAGATGTAAGTAGTTGAGTCCCATTCAGGTCCATGCTATGGGACAGTGCTCTGGTATCCTTGAAGCTCACCTCCCTCCCCCTTTATTCAAGAAGGGTAAAGATTATTCCCCAACTTTATCTCTCATCCTATTTCTGTATATATTAATTTGTATAAATACTGTCAGCTCTGTTGTTCCAAGACCAACAGCCCCAGTCCTGCAGGAGACTTCTTCACAAAACCATTGGGACTCTCTCCCCTTCCCCAGCCCAATTATGTTCCCATGGTCAAGAGGATGGGAAATCACCCAAAAAGAAGGTTCTAAGAAGTAGACAGTGTTTATGAGTCTAATCCCCAACAATACAGGGTGTTGCAGTGTTTTTTTAATTTCATAATGACTGAATTAGGGATTGGTATTCCTTTAAAACTGCATTATTTGGGGCATAATTGTGGCATAGACAGGTCCGATCACATCCATGATAGTAGATAGACTCTGTTGGGAAGATATATCAAGCCTTGAGAGAGATAAAGTGGAGAAGTTGCCCAAAGCAACCAACCAGCTTCTGTAATTTTTATAGCACAGTCTTTTGTTTGTTTCTTTGTGCAACTACTTTATCTCTCTCCAAGAGGGAGATGCACTAAGCCTTGGAGAGTGATAAAGTACCAACCAAACAGTTCCTGTCATTTTTCAAACACAGCCTGTAAAGTTACAATTAGGAGCTGATTGGTTGGTACTTTATCTCTCTCCAGGGCTTAGTGCATTTCCTCCCAAGGCTTGAAACATCTCCACTTGTGTGACATAGAAGAGATTACTCAGAATAAGAGAGATAAAAATTATACAGAGAATGATGAAAGACAGGAGAAACTACAGACCAGTGATTCTAAAATCAAAGAAGAGAGACAGATTAGTCTTTCTACAACAACTACTGTATCAATGTATTTTGTTTACTCTTTCGTCTATATAGGTAATAATTACATAATAGTTGATGGTTATCAATTATGCTTTTCATGGTGCATTATTCAAGTGAAAGCATAACTTCCTACAATTCTGTCTGAAAATAAAATATATACTGTAGTTATTCTCATTTCCTTTGTTGTATCTGCCACTAATGAAGAACAGTTATCATATTGTATCTTCACATATACATCCATGCTCATTATGTTGACACTAAAGTAATTTTTCATAATAATTTGAGTATCCAAGTTTTTTGTAGTACAATCTCCTTAATCCTTGTCATTAGAAAGTGATGACACTATATATCTAAATCCGAATTTGGGGCCTATTTAATTATAAAATAGCAATACATCATTTTGTCTTATTTTTTATATTCTCCAATGGTTACATGTTTCAATTAAACCTTCAGCTTTAATTAAAAATGTGAACATCTTCATTAATTATTTTGATAATTGTATATGTAATGTAAATGTTAGCGGTGGGGATTAACTTTAAACATGAATGTGCATTAATAGAAAAAAGCAGTGTTGTCATGTGGTTTTGTCTTGCCTTCACATTTTGAGCAGGGTTTATTTATGCAGTATTTAATCCTACAATTGTGAAGATTAAGGGATGATTTATACTGTGGCAGTTAGCATAGTGTATCTTGCGTGATATCACTCTTCATATGACCATAAATGGAATACATTCACATTAGCCTTTGTAGACTTGTATGATTCACACATTTTTGTCTGTCTGCACCTTGAGAGGTGGAGAAAAGGGGTGTTCTAATGTTGGCCGACTACAGTAATGGTGCATTTGTAAAACTGCAAACAGATTTAGGCTGGAATACAGGGGTATATAGGTCTGTGACATGAAATTATTTGTGGGTGGTAAGATGCAGGATGATGATGATGATGATGATGATGATGATGACAATTGCAAGTACTAACTAAACAATTCTGAAAGGCTATTTCAGTATTAACCACTGATCCAGGACATAGTCAGGATCCTGATTGTAAGAATGCCGATGGTCACAAATCTGACAGTGGCATCCCAATGGTCACAATCCCGACAGATGGGTTAAGATTTGGTTTATGGTAAGGGTTAGGCACTAGGGGGGAAGCTAGGGTTATGCTGCAAGGGGAGATGGTTATGGTTAGGCTGTGGGAGGGGACGGTTAGGGTTAGGCTGTGGGAGGGGTAGGTTAGGATTAGGACTGGGGTTAGAATACTTACCAAAAATCCATCAGGGATTTTGACCGCTGGGATGTCTCTGTCGGTATTCTGATCATCAGATCCCAACCCACTAATCCTAATAGGTGCTTTACTCATTGTTTAGGCATATATTATGATTTTGTATATGTATTTTAATAGTAAAACATTAAACAAAAACTATCCATGAAATTTGCAGTCTATGATATGAAGTCTTATACTGTACCTCTGCATCACCCTAAAGATGGTGAATTGAAACATTGCTTATTACTTATGATATATTGAGACTTTATTTCACTTCTTAATAATGACATTATTTTTTGAAAGACCCTGAATGCTGTCCATTTGTTTCTTCATTTTTCCCCACTATTGTCCCACTAGCTCCTATCTTCTATTGTCTCTTGTTAGCACATCCCTTTAAAGTGTAAGGTCTCTTGGGTAGTGTCCTCTACTGTGCATCTCACATCTGTCAAGTCTCCATCTTCCTCTCATGTCCCTGTCATGTCTTATGTTGAGTTCTTTTCTTCTGCATAACATTATGCTCATGTCTGTCTTGCCTGTCTTCCATGCCTCATAATTAATTTTTCTGTCCACCATGTGCTATGGTTAATATTGCATCCATTTATTTTTACTACAGAGTGATGTTGCAGTATAGTAACATTTTGTAATTATTCTTTTCTTCATGTTATGGTTAGCTGTTGTGTATTCTACATAAGCTCTGTAATTGTGTAATGTTTTTTATGTTTACTTGTATGGCACTGCATATACTTTGTCTGGGGTGTAATAGAAATCTTTGAAAGTTATCATAAGTGTTGTGGAAAACCCTGGAGCCTGGGGTAATCCAGCTTGCCCCATACCCCATGAGGCCAGTCCCCTTTCTTGAGGCACATGCAAGTAGTCCACCCTTAAAACTCTCAGATGTTGGGAGGTATGTACTGGGGGGCTGGGCAAATACATGACCTGCACTGGGTGACATATATGTTAGGTTTGCCTCTGACAATGAGACAGCTTCACAAGCAATGAAACAAGTCTGCTTCCATGGTATAACACTTTGAGCATGATGAGGAAGGGGAAAATAGAATAAAAAATGTGATAGGAGTGGCAAGATATGTAATTGTTTCTACCAAAAGTTCCCGCAGGTGTTATATAGCATTTGCATAATTGTAATCAAGTGTATTACAGAAATGATTGCCCCCATTTGATTTGGGTTGGTCCAAATATCTCTTGCTGATCCAAAAATGGCCACTCCTCCAGAGAAAGCATTGAAACGGCATTGGAAGATGAATTAAATTAGCTCTACCAAGCTAAGATAACATAAAGTGGTCCCAGTCCATCAGCTGTTTAATAGCCAGTGTAGCATTTAACCTGTACAGATGTGCTATGTTTTTAGACAGTTGGATGCCCATGAGGGTCCAGTTTTATGAGAAGCATTGCTATGGATTTGGTTGTGTTAACATGAAAACCGGAGATCCGGCCATACATCAGATATGGAGAACAGAGGAGAGAAAATCTCAAAATCTCAAAGGTTACTAAAGTACAAAAGGCGGTTGTTAGAAAATACTATAGCCTTCACCTTTTTGTGGCCAATATTAATACCTTCAGAAAAAGGAACTCTACTGTAAAAGTCATAGAAGTCCCAAAAGGGTATCTATCACCCCTAAGACCTTTTGCAACAAGTAAAGTTGGGGGTATTGAAATAGTATTGAATTCTGAATCAGCCTGATAAAGTCTTTGTTAAAGTCTCTAAGCTCCAGAACCATGGAAAGCCTTAGGCATAATATTTGTGAATGGACGTGAAAAGAGCCATCCATCATCGC
Source organism: Taudactylus pleione (assembly GCA_031769625.1). NCBI lineage: Eukaryota > Metazoa > Chordata > Amphibia > Anura > Myobatrachidae > Taudactylus > Taudactylus pleione. Next base: position 3,344,059 of record JAUIMM010000614.1, read on the forward strand.
TCACCACGAAATTTGACTGGACTTGAACAATTATTTAAGGAAAAATTAGCAAATAATTTCCAATCCACAGTAGGTGCTCAAAACTGGTAGATACATCTCTAAACATCTTGATGGCTGTAATTGCAGTAAAAGGTGGCACTACACATTATTAAATTAAGGGACTGATCACTTTTCTAACTGTTATTCTAGTTTTTCATTTTATATTAATTTTTAGAATATTTTTTTTCATTAGTTAAATGTTGTGCGGTAAAATGTGTAAAATAGAGTTGGAAATAATTTTATTTCATTTATTTTATTTTCAAAGGTGAAATGTGACAAAAAAGGTAAATGTTTTGACAGAGTACAATGATTTTCTATAGGCACTGTAATTTATAAACTGAAGAGTTACATTCTTTCTTGTTGATAAAGATGGTTTGTCTTGAATTTAGACATCAAATCCCAGAGATGTTACAGCTGCTCAGATAAATCACACTTATATTGGTTCATCTAAATGTGCTAGCTCTGCTCTGCTCTGACTTTCTGGCATAATCACTGTGAAAACTTGATATCTAAACAATTTGATAACAAAAGGAAATTGTGTGGGTGCGAATTGAAACAAAGAAAAATTAGTTAAACCTGAGTTGCAGTGACTCCAGATTGCATGTTAATACGACACATGTTCAAACGTAAGAAATAGACTAATTATTTGACATGTAATGCCTGAATAATAGAAGAAATTAGTGTCACATAGGTTAAACAACGGATACAGGTTTAATTATGTTTGCTACATAAATCAGCTTTGATTTCAGATACTAAACTTTGACAGGATATAAACTGGAAAAAGTCCCATATACAACCAAGCACAGAGATAGATATATAACACAGATGGAAAACTGTATAAAACTCTATTACAGATCTATAATCTGCATCAGCCCCTTAGTTACTCTTGTTAAAAGACCTAAGTTGTGAAAAGGCTCCAAAGACCAACACCTTAACACAATCCCAAGACAGAGAGGACCATATACAATTGCTACATGTATACAAGTATACTCATAAAAGGGTATATTTGTTAATTATAAGTATTAGGTCCCAACTATTATAATTTCTTGTTATGGCAATAAATAATTAAGGATCACCAGGATGTAACAAAAATCACTTCCAGGGTTCCAGTCCCTGTGATGTGTTAGAAGTAATGTGATCACTGATATGATCAATTTACTATTGAGGTCGAGAACCAGCTGCACTACTGCACATGCGTGGTTTTCAAACTGCACGTGTGCAAGCTATCATTGCATCCTATGGATCCCTCTTCTGGAAATTTTTGCAAAATGCAGAACATAGGCTACAATGGCTAATGCCATCTGATGATGGCATTACCTGCTGAAGCTTGATAAATTTGGAATTTGGGGACTGCTTTTGCAGTTGAAACCTGTGGTTTGGAAATACAGTACGGTATCTGCTGCAGTCCCCGACAATACATTCAGTGGATCCTTAGTATTTGAGAGTAGCCCCTGAAAATGGGTGTTTTGAGGGATAACACACAAATATTTTTTGAAAAAATTCCCCCATACACTCTTTAAACCATTTTTATTATAGAAAATGTAAGCAAACTTAGCTTGTTTATTATTTTCTTGCATGAAATTGTTTTTTTACTCATGTTGTTGCCATGTCTGGATCATGTCTAGCTCAGTAATAGCCTTTTAGTGAACTATTGACAATAATTGTCTCCCATATTCTGATCAAGGTGTTTTAAAAGGCACAATTATACTATATTTAGTCACTGTTATAACCCGTATTATGTATAATAAAACATATTTTGCCTCTGTACTTTATTGTCACTAAACTTATTCATCTTCCACAAAATTATTCAATTTAAAATATAGATGTTGAATATCATTTGCTATTTATAATCTCAAACTTCTTATTAAATCCTTGTAGATCTAAGCCTGCAATGTCTATCTAACATAATTGAGTACCATATAAATACATTCAATCTAAAACATAGTCCAACTTTAGTTGCAAACATATACAAGACCAGTGGAAATATAAAGGTTATTAAAAATATTTAAGTATTAGGACAGTAGAACTTTCTTTTGGACCAGTAGAATGTTAGCTCATGTGCACATGCCTTGTGTTGTCAGTGATCACATATTAGGGAGCTCATTAATCTCCCTCCTGGCCACAGTAACAGCATAATTCTCTTCTGAGCATTGCAATTTAATAATGGGACTAGTTGGAAGAAAGCAATAGTCCTCAACTAGAATTGAGGCTCTTGGGAAACCTATCTCCATAGCAGCTGCTAACTTGGTAGTTAAAAATATTGATGTTTGTATAAGATACCCTCATACTCAGCTATGGATGCTCAATGTCTGACTGGGTTATAAAGATCCCACCAGATGTCAGGGAAAGTTGATTATTCATATGGGATGGAAATTACATTTAAATACTCCATGCTCCAACCACATCTCTCCTCCTCTATTATACCTACGTCTGCAACATCCGCCAGTTTCTGGTTTGATTCATCTGCCTAGACTAATAAAAGATAACAGGTCAGAAGGAATTGGGCCCTCAGGCAGTGGGACACATCATGGATTGAATTTTGCTATAATATTGCTCACCTGTTGTACGCATTCTAAAATTGAGATGTGGTGAAAATGAACAATAGCGTTGAGCAGCAGAATTATTTATGAAGTATGGGAGAAGATTAGATGGGGAAACAATAGTTAACTCATGGACTTTAAAAACTGTATTATCCCATCATGGGATAATCAAAGAGATTATCTACAGTATATTACTAGATATAAGTGGTTTGGACTCTGAGAAATCTGACAAAACTGAATTTACAGGTACCAAGTAGTACTGAGCCATGACTGGAATCTGCGTGCCAATATCAATCTTGTAATGAGGTAAAACATATTTTTCCCAGCATCTTGCATGTTTTCAATTGCATAATTCAATCCTGAGGTGAAACAGGTTAAACATCATTTTACTATAATTCTCTGTGTTTGTACTTTTTTGGTCACCTGCCTGGCATTGACGCTAGCGCGTGTAGTCAGAGGTACTTTATGATCGCTGTCAGTAGTACAGAGTCAAAATCCATGGGTTGGCTTCTCTACGCCTCTCAGGCAAGATAAGATAATTGAACAGTCTTTCTGCATTAACATTTCTCTACAATAAGACTTCCCAAGTGGGGAACTAGCTGTTCTGTATCTCTCACTTGTTAGGGAAGATAAAGATAATTGAACAGTATTTCCACATTAATCTTTATCTACAATAAGACTTCCCAAGTAGGACCCTGCAATTTCCTTATACCTATTACTATATTCTCTATAATTATATAGAGGACACAATAATATTAAGACTGGATAACCAACTCTCCATAATACAATCAAGATAAATGCGTTCCCTAGGGTAAATTAGTTCTTAATTGCACAAGTTGTCTTGGAAATTATATTCAGGGGAAACATTAAAATAAAGTTATGGAATCACACAAGGAGTCCCTGGCAGACATTTGAGTATTTTCAAATAAAAACATTCTTGAAAGCATACAATATTTATTTACATGAAACAGACTCATATGCAGAGAACATTATTTTAATCCAGTACTATGGTGGCATTTATCAGTGAACCTATCTACCCTCCAAAAGTAGTAATGTTTCCAAAAATGTAAAAAAAACACCTAAAATATTATCTTGTACTTAGTCTTATTTATTGTAAGTTATATCACAGTTTACCAAGAAATCTGCCAGTTTGGCTACTACACTGGTATTTGGGCTACTATGCTGTTATTTGTACTATTTTTACCCCCCAAAAAAATTAATGTTAAAAAAACAATCAAAAATGTATCTTGTATAGTACTTATGGGCATATTTATCAATATTATTTGTACTAAAATAACGTGAAAACGGAAGTTTCACACCCTTTTCACATTTTAGTATCATTTAAATGTATTAAAGGGATATTGGGGCAGTGCTCGTAAAAACTACTTCAAGCCTTTAAATTTGCATTATGTTAGTAAGTAGATCCTATTTCCCAACTTTTAATGGGAAATGCGATCTGTTTCAGGTTTTCTAAATGAAAATGTGAAAGAAATACTGGGAGGGATCCCTGCGATAATAATACTATCTGGAGATGGCATTATGCAGGGTTCCCCCACACTCCCGGTTTCACTTACTCCAGCTCAGCCTACCCTGTCTGCTTTCACTGGGCTCCTGATCTGTAACCCTGTTCATCTGATCTTAGCTGTAAACTGAGATGGTGGATCACAGAAGAGATCACAGATCACCGTGCAGGTAAATGTTAGCTAAGGGGGTGATCGCAGAAAGGTGGTGGTGGTCACAGGGGGGAGGGTGTTGGTAGCTGGTGGCATGTGCAGGAACAGTCTCAGGGTAGTTTTTACAAAAAATACCCTGAGAAGTGTAGGAAGAACGATTTGGAGGGACCGAGCTGTTTCGCAAGCTCTGTCCCTGCATGTGGTATTTGATGTATACTTTCGATATATTCAAATATCGCATTGCGAATTTGGGTGATATCAGTCATGCATCTCCTGCAACTTCCCAAGCACTAACCTCTCACTCTAAGTGTAGTACTAGTAGTGTGACTGGTGTCACCTCCAAAACAGACATGATAAAATGAGGCCGAACAACAAAATGAGGGCCTGATTCAGACCCGCTTGCAAGCACACAGCTCGCAAGCGGGTCGATGGTCTCCCACTGTGCATGCACTACCTCCAGCGCGTGCATGCACGAGACCTGTCCAGCGACGGCTGCTCCGTCGATACGGGTCTCGCTACAAGATGGGGCGGCTGTCGATGTTGATTGACAGCTTGCCCCATTTTGTAGGTGGGGAGGGGGGGGTGGCTGCACAAATGCAGGCATTTGTGGGTGGCCCTACTGACATCACTAGTGATGTAAGTAGTGTACTTCCTGCTCCATTAGAGCAGGGAGTCCACTCGGGCTTGCAAGAGCTAAGAGCCTACCACAGGGTCTCCTCGCAGGCCCGATGGTCACGATAATTGCGACGGGCTCCAGGCCACTCGCAAAAGCTGTGGGTCACCCACAGCTTAGCGAGCGGTCTGATGAATAAAAAAACACCCATCAGACCTGTGAGCTGCCTCCGGCAGTGAGCGGGTTTGAATCAAGCCCTGAGAGTTCTCAGAAGAATCAGAGGAGAATCCAAGGGTGTCTAGGAGTGGCATGTGTGTGTCAGACAGGTCACATTACAAGACTGTGATAAGTTCTAAGCAGCATTCTATCAAAACTTCTAAATCATCAATACAGCACATCAATGTGAGGATGAGCTGTACTGAGAAAGATTTAGAAATAGAGGATGGAAATTAAAATGTTGTTATTCTGCAACAGGATGCTGGCAATTATTGTGTTTCTGACAATGAGGGCGATGATGATTGTGTAATATATGATGATGATGATAGTGATTAATGTCTCCAAGTAAGGCAGTCACCAGCGGTCTCAACTCATGTCCACGATAAGCACATGTTGTTATGTCTGACCAAAAAATCCATCTCTACCCAAACCTTAAAAAAAAATAAGTTGAGGTAGGAATGTTAACCATCTAGGCTCCTCCTTACTAATTCATCATTTGCAAAAAAATCATGCAAGTGGTTCATCCCAAAAAGTGAAATCACGTGCAATAGCCATCACGTAACAGCTACCAGCAGCAAAATCCTCCTGGCAGCAGTGCCAGAAGTAGTATCATCATCATCCTCATTATGTCAGCACAGCAGTGCTAACATACAACACCAACTCATTCTCAGGCAAGCTACTGTACTTTATGTATTGCTGGCTTCACAAAGACACATACAGGATTCAAATGGCTTACCCCACTAAAACTCTCCTCTGGAATTCTCATATTAATTATGGAACTAAATTGTGCATGCAATTTGAATGGGAAATTTTAAACAGATTCCATGTTTTGCCACACAATAAACTTGGGGGTTAAGAATTTCCTCAAAAAAAGAGCTCTGTGCAGGACATGCTTTCCATGGCCTGTAAATTTTCAGGGCAATTTTGGCATTCAGAAACAGTCTGCAGATAATTACACCATCTGTGAAATAATTATGACCTGCTATATCATCAGCTAAATCAAGAAGTAATAACAAGATGGAATTCCACATGTTATATGCTTGGGTGACTGGATGAACAGCAGAAAGCTATAAAGAGCTAAACACCTAACCATGATATAAGTAGTGGGGGCAGGCCCGGCGACAGGGGGGGACTACGCGTACACCCATACCAGGCCCCGAGGTCCAGAGGGGCCCAGAGGACTGGACAGGTACAACACAAGGCCACCTTGTTTCCTGCTGGGCCGAGGCTGCCGGGACCCATAGTCACCGCCCAGCCTCAGCCCCATTTCCCTTGTAGTCTTGCCTGGGCAGCGTTGAGCTCTTCCAGGTGGCTCAGCTGTGGCCCAGGCCTGGCCTGACCTTTAAGTGCGCAGCACAGCAGCATGACGTCATAGGTCACGTCGCTGCACATCTTCCATGCTGGGCCATCAGGTGAGGTAAGCTGCGCGATGCACGTTTTATACTCTTCCTAAGCTGTGCTGTAGGGGGGATGGTTGTTAGTACTACTGGGGGATAGGTGATTATAGAGGAATAGGGGCTGCATGCTGAGGACAGAAAAAGCTGATAGGGGCTGGGGCAGAGGAAGCTGATGGGGGCTGAGGCAGGGGAAGCTTATGGGGGCTGAGGCAGGAAGCTGATGGGGCTGAGGCAGAGGAAGCTGATGGGGGCTGAGGCAGAGGAAGCTGATGGGTGCTGAGGCAGGAAGCTGATGGGGCTGAGACAGGAAGCTGATGGGGGGGATGAGGCAGGAAGCTGATAGGGGCTGAGGCAGAGGAAGCTGATGGGTGCTAGGGCAGAGAAAGCTGATGGGGGCTGGGGCAGAGGAAGCTGTTGGGGGCTGGGGCAGAGGAAGCTGATGGGGGCTGGGGCAGAGGAAGGTGATGGGGCTGGGGACAGAAGAAGATGATAGGGGTTGGGTACAGAAGAAGGTGATAAGGGCTGGGAACAGAGGAAGGTGACAGGGGCTGGGGCAGAAGGTGACACTGACTGGGGGGCAGAGGATGGTGATGTGGGCTGGGGATGGAGGAAGATGAAGGGGCTGAGGAAGGTAATGGGGCTGGGGGAGTTAACAATATCGTGCTTCACATATCACACATACAGGGGTGGAATGTGAGGGATCAGGGATGGTGGTGAGATTGTGGGGCCCCCAGATACATCAGTGTACCGGGCCCTGAGATTTCTGTTGCCAACCCTGAGTGGGTTATCTTACTGCAGCACAATGAAGAATCTTTTAGTTGTATGCAAGATGCTAAAACCATCTGAAAGTGTAACAAATTAAGTGACTTCTGACTGTCAAGTCACAACCCTAATTAAGCTACTTGAAAAGCATTTAGAGAAGATAGGATGAAAGCAAATGATTCTGCAAAGTATGTTGGATCAAGGCCTTCAATCCCTTCGCAATTGCTCAATTGTGAGCAAGAGCTTTCAAAATGATGACTGTATTTTGTCAACCAAACTTGATCCTAGGTTTAAGTCCTATGTCATGTCTTGTTTTTCAGATGACCCAGATCTTAAGATATGTAAAAAGATCCTTGTGAGAAAGTTGAAGTACTAAGTTTAAAGCGCCACATCCTCTACTTCAGCTTATACTAGGGCTGCTATTAGTACTAGTACCAGTAGCAGTTATAATTATAATGGCAAGAAAAATGTTTTATTCACAGAGACTCACTGGCGACTAATTGAAAGGTTGTTGTTATAACACCTGGGAAGGATTAAATGAAATGCCCAATTGTTACAGTGCCAACTCTATGACATCTCTTGGTGATGCAGTGTCAATTTGTAGAATAGTGGTGGAATATTTTAATGCCAATACACAAATTAGCAGAGTGTCCATTGCAATTGTGGGAGTGAATGCAAGAAATTTGGAGCAGCTTGTACATTCTAGCTATGGAATATTTAAGCCGACTCCCTACAGTATGTACTCTGAAAGAGTGTTTAGCACAGCAGGAGCATTGTGAGTAAATTACATAGGAGGCTACTTCTCCAAAAATGTATAGAAATTGGTGTTTATCAAAATTAACTACAAATTGTTAGAGGAACACCATAGTTATCCTTCAAAACATGTGTATAGTATGCAAGTAAAGATTTTAGTGGGAAATAATTTACAGTATATTGAGGGAAGAAGATGATGATCATCAGCAGAATAAGGAGAATAAGGCCTATGACAACAGTTGCAAAAAGAACAAAAAAAAGTATTGTTAAACTGTAATCCAAAATAATTTCCCCATCTGTCAATGTCTGGTGGTTTGTGGTTTGTAAATTTTAGAATTGCGTGTTATTTTTAAAATTAAAGTGTCAATAGAGGACCTAAGGATGAATCCAATCCATAATGGTCATTTTATGAGTTTCTCTGTTTGGAACATGGAGATACACAGTTTTCAAAAAACATTCATCTGATTAGTTATTATAGTTATTATAGGACCATAATCAATTAGCAGCAAAAAAGGCAGTGGTGAAATCGGAAGATTTTCGCAAAAAAAACAGCGAAAATGGCAGTTTTTCACCAAAAAATAGGCAAAAAGTTTTCTCCATCTCAGACCAGGAAAAAAAAATGCAAAATCCCTATTATTGCCTAAAATTATGGGGATTTCTTTCAGAACCCAATGGACACCCCCCCCTAATGATAACTTGCCCCAAAAATATTTCATAAGTTGCATACTTTGGCAAAAAATGACTGCGCAAATTTTGGGTAAAAAAAATAAAGTTGAAAATGGTTTTAACATATTGTGTCTGATTTTTGGGGGGCAGTATGGATGCATCAAGTGTTTTAAACATTGCACGCAGTCACAGCAGGCATTTTTTGAAAGGTTTTTAAAATTGCGTTTTTACGACATGAAAATATACTTGTACTTATTTTAACTAGGGGTGTGCACCGGCCACTTTTCATGTTTTGTGTTTTGGTTTTGGATCTGGATCTTTCTTCTTGTTTTGGATATGGATTGGTTTTGCCAAAACCACCCTTCCGTGTTTTGGGTTCTGGGTTTTGTGTTTTGGAAAAATCACAGAATTTGTGGGTTTTTCTACTCCTATGCTATTATTAACCTCAATAACCTTAATTTCCACTCATTTCCAGTCTATTCTGGACACCTCACACCTCACAATAGTGTTTTTATGTCCAAAAGGTAGCTGGATGACTATGCTAAGTGACACGAGTGGGCAGCACAAACACATGGCCCATCTAGGAGTGACACTGCAGTGGCAGACAGGATGGCAGTTTGAAAAACTAGGCCCCAAACAGTACATGAAGCAAAGAAAAAAATGAGGTGCAAGATGGAATTGTCCTTCACCCACCCTTATGTTGTATAAACAGGACATGCACACTTTAGCAAACCAATCATTTCAGCGCCAGGGTCTGCCACACGACTGTGGCTGAAATGATTGGTTCGTTTGAGCCCCCACAAAACAAGCTGGCAATTAATCTGTCCCTGCACAAACTGGCTCTACGGAGGCAAGATGTCGTCCTCATCCTCCTCATCCACCGATTCCTCACCCTCTTCAGTGTTGTGTACATCCTCATCCTCACAGAGTATTCATTCGTCCCTGCTGGAATCCACCACCACAGGTCCCGTTCTGGAGGCTGGTCTCCTTGGAAGAGTTGATAATTCATTTTTATGAACATCATCTTCTCCACATTTTGTGGAAGCAACCTCCTACGCCTTTCGCTGACAAGGTTCCCAGCTGCACTAAACACTCTTTCAGAGTACACAATGGAGGGGGGGGCAACTCAGGTAAAATAGAGGCAGTTTGTACAGGGGCCTCCAAATTGCCTCTTTTTCCTGCCAGTACAGGTACGGACTGTCTGACATGCCTACTTGGATGCTGTCACTGATGTGATCCTTTAGCAGACAGACGCACGATTGTCGCTGCTGCTTTGAGGATGCAGGTGCGGCCACAACCCACACAATTCACAAAGACACAAAAAAAATAAGAATTTTTTATTTTTTGTGGAGCACACTTTGAGGGTTATACCACCCTTTAACAGACAGATGCATGCTTGTTGCTGCTGCTTTGAGGATGCAGGTGCGGCTACTGTACATACATTTCACACACAAACACAAAAAAAAGAAGATTATTTTATTTTGGTTGGAGCACACTTTGGGGGTTACACCACCCTTTAACATACAGATGCACGCTTGTTGCTGCTGCTTTGAGGATGCAGGTGCGGCTACAGCCCACACAATTCACAAAGACAGAAAAAAAAAGAATTTTGTATTTTTTGTGGAGTGCACTTTGGGGGTTACAGCACCCTTTAACATACAAGCCATCCAGCCCTTTACTTATGACATAGGCGCACGCTTGGCGCTGCTCCTTTGTTGATGCACGTGCAGCCACAGTGCACACAATTCACAAACACAGAAAATAATTCCTCCATCATTCTGTCAGTGGTGACAGTATCATATGCAGTGACAGTAGACATGTCAGAAATTGACATTGTTGGCACGTCCTTCAGTCCGGACCAGATGTCCAAACCGGCCCTTGACTTATGACACAGGCCTACGCTTGGCGCTGCTGCTGTGTTGATGCACGTGCGGCTACTGCGCATACATTTCGCACACAAACACAGAAAAAAAAGAATTGTTTATTTTTTGTGGAGTGCACTTTGGTGGTTACACCACCCTTTAACAGACTTATGGGACACAGGTGCATGCTTGGCGCTGCTTCTTTGTTGATGCACGTGCAGCCAAAGTGAACACAATTCACAAACACAGAAAATTATTTTTTATTTTGTTTGGAGTGCACTTTGGGGGTTACAGCACCCTTTAACAGTCAAGGCAGCCGGCCCTTTACTTATGACACAGGCACACGCTTGACGTTACTTTGTTGATGCACGTGCGGCTACTGTGCACACAATTCACAAACACAAAAAAATATATTTTTTAATTTTTTTTGGAGTGCACTTTGGGGGTTACAGCACCCTTTAAAAGACAAGCCAGTCGGCCCTTTACTTATGCGACACAGGCGCACACTTGGCGCTGCTCCTTTGTTGATGCACGTGCAGCCACAGTGCTCACAATTCACAAACAAAGAAATTTTTTTTTTATTTTGTTTGGAGTGCACTTTGGGGGTTACAGCACCCTTTAACAGTCAAGCCAGCCGGCCCTTTACTTATGACACAGGCGCACGCTTGACTTTACTTTGTTGATGCACTTGCGGCTACTGTGCACACAATTCACACACAGAAAAAAAATATATATATTTTTTCTGGAGTGCACTTTGGGGGTTACAGCACCCTTTAACAGACGAGCCAGCCGGCCCTTTACTTATGACACAGGGGCACGGTTGGCGTTACTTTGTTGATGCACGTGCGGCTACTGCACACACAATTCACAAAAACAGAAAAAAAATGAATTTTTTTGGAGTGCACTTTGGGGGAGCACCCCTGATGCACAGATCACCCCCTGGACAACACTACAGCACCACTCTAGGACTACAGCCTTTATGGTACACTGCACAACACAGCCCAGCCAGCCCCTATGACAGCAGCACAACACAGCCCAGCCAGCCCCTATGGACAACAGCAGCACAACACAGCCCAGTCAGCCCCTATGGACTGAGTGGTCACAGCCCCTATGGACAACAGCAGCACAACACAGCCCAGCCAGCCCTAGCTCCCACCCTCCCTCTTCACTGTCCACAGCCGGAGTGAGATATGGTGCCGATGCAGGGACCTTTTATAGAATCCAAAACCCATGAGATCCAGAGGGCGGGATGATGACATTTTGCCTCGATTTCAGATCCAAGTCAGGCAGGAAAAGTCGAGCCTGACTCGGATACGTCTCGGATCGGGGGGGTCTCGGGGGGGTTCGGATTTCAGAAATCCGAACCCGCTCAATCCTAATTTTAACGTATCCCCAATTTATGTGTAACAGTAATTTCCTGGAAAAAAATAGCTTTCTATCATTTTCAACAATTTTTTTTTTCACCCAAACTTTACGCTGTCATTTTTTGCCAAAGTACTGTATGCAACTTACAAAAAATGTTTTGGGTAATTTATCATTAGGGGGGAGTCCAAGGGTTCTGAAAGACCTCCCCACATTTTTAGGCAAAAATAGGGATTTTGCATTTTTTATCTCCTGGTCTGAGATGGAGAAAACGTTTAGCCTGTTTCAGTCTATCCTATTATCGTGGGTGCAATAATATCGGTAAAAAAATCTGCAAAAATGGGTTGATATTATCACTGCTAATTGAAAATGAAGGCAACATGATGCTCAAGTAATGCTGCCCAGAGCTCTGACTGTAAGAAATCCTGACCTGCCCATCCTTGAGGGTACCAGTTTGACTGGGTGACCCAGGTGCTGACAGCCAAAGGCTCTGTAGATCATTGCACAATCAGCATGCAGCCTTCCATTTTAAGAAAAGTGGTGAGAGGTGGGATTGCAAGGTGATGGGGCTATTTATGACGTTAGAATGTATAAGGACAAAAACTTGGTAGATCACACATGACTGATGGGTCAAACATGGTGACTAGATTAGTGTTATAAGGGAAAGGAGGCTGCAAACTGGGTGTCATATCATGAATTGGCCATATGGGGCTCGTTGCTATGAATGGATCAGGATGGTTATCCATGAAAAATTATTATAATTGTTGTTATACTGTGTTGCCATCTCCTGAAGGGTGTTTACCAATGAACAGAGACTATCATGTTAGTCCTTTAAAATACACTTTTAAAGATAATAATATTGGCATAATTTTCTTTCCTCACTGAAAGTATGAGAGCTGTAATTTTTTCCTTTGATTCTTTGGGCCACTGTGCAGCTTGCAAATGAATAATTTCCTGATTAAATGGGTTTGGTTGGAGTCATACTTTTTGGATCTTAAAATATGAATCTGCTGAAGCGATCAGATGACACTGTCTTAGTGTTTTCACAGGTTTAAAGTTGCTGTAATATTCAATTCATACAGTACAGTATATCAAAGAATTTGTAACCCATTCTTCAAACAGGTCATTCCATAGTGGTGCTTTTTTATATCAGTTAACATTTTGTGTTGGATCCAAGGGTACTTTCTTTGCAGAATTAGTGTTTATTTCCTTAACTTTACCACACAACACTTTAAAAATTACAACTATGTTTGAATCCGAACAAAATTCAGTACAACATCATTATGTCAGAACAAATAAACTCCCATTCTGGATTGCCCAGCACATTTGAAGCCATATTTCAAATAGTGAAACCATGGTTAGATATTTCTGTTGGAACTTGGGGCCTGATTCTGACTTGGGAATAGAGTGTGATATCTCTCTCAACTGTGAACCTGAACAAACCATATTGCAATGCAAGGGGTATAAATACCTAAATTTTTTTACATGTGGGGTAAATACAGGCTGATTTTGCATGTAGCCCACATATACTGCACAACTTTATTAATACTCTACAACTTAGATGTCAGTTTGGAAACACTCTTCCCAAATCTAAATCTCTGTGCACATTATAAATCTGCCCCACCTGCAGTGCAGCATGGTTTCACCAAGATGATCAGTTGAGAGAGATATCTCTCTCTATTCCCAAGTCTGAATCAGGCCCTTGGTTTGTTACCACCAAGAAGCAGAACTTTTCCTCTAACTCTGTTTCATGCTTTCAGAGTTCTTTCATTTTTATTCTTTAACAAAAATAAAACACTTATGGTATAAATCATAATCATTATTGATGACTTGATTCATTTGTAAAACATTCCCTGATGAGTTCAACTCACAGCCCATATTAACCACTTGCCTGGCATGGTCGTATCAGATACGACCATACCAGACTAGGCTTTCCCTGACATGGTCGTATCTGATACGACCAGTCAGAAATGGCCACTAGGCGGCTATGGGAAGTTAATCTTCCCACTGCCGCCTATATCAGAGGGACCCTCTGGTCCCTCTACACCACCAGCTCCCCCTCCTTTGTGTCCCGAACACTGCTGGCCACAGTGATTGGGCACTGTCAGCACCTCCCATTGGTGTACACTGGGCAGAACTTTGAATCAGGGAGCCTGTTCTGAGCCTTCCACTGGATGGATTTGGATGAGAATTTCACAGAGTGGAAACATTGAATCCCAGAAGACATACTAGAGGGTTGAGGTCCCATTTGGACCTCACAATGGTGTTCATTGGGCAGAACTTTGACCCAGGGAGCCTTTTCTGGGCCTTCCACTTGATAGATTTGGATAAAACTTCTTAGAGGGGTGGCAATTGCTCTGGGGGTGCCTAATGGAGTGGTTGGGGACCTGGTCAGAACTCACAGTGGAGTGTGCCAGGCAGAACCAGGTACAAAACATGTAGAAAGTAGAACGAGATTATCAACAGCACAAAGTCTATGCTTGGCTCAATAGTGGCAATGTACAGTCGCAATCTACTTACAGTTCAAAGTATACTGGTACTGTAAAGGTACTGGTACTCGCAGACCAGTACCTTTGCAGTATTTCCAAAAAAATTCCAGCACTTCAGCTAGTGACACTGAGAGTACATATTCTGCTTTAAACAAAAAGACAGATCCCTTTAAGAGTAAACACCAGAGCTTGGCTGATGGGAGGAAGACCAAGCCCACCAGAAGGGGGGGAGGGGCAGACGAGGAAGAAGAGGAAGGCACAAGCCACACATTCTGAGGAAAATTAAATAATTAATTTATCTGCAACTTCTTTAACATAATGGGAAACTAGAGTTCTAAATAAAGGACTGGTCCTATGTTCCGATGGAAAGTTTCAATAATTTTCAATGGCAAGTGGACTTGCATAGATTAACACGATCTCTTAAATTAAAGGAATATATCAGTAAGCCTTCTATTTCAACAGATTTCTATGTTACTAAAGACATTTTGCTAGCTTTGTCTAAGATTTCCCACAAATCCCAATTCTATCCAATGTCTACCAATGTGTCTGTTAAGACATTCTCAAGGCTTTTGGATTCATCTTCTAGAGACTCCTCTAAGAAAGTTAATCTTAATTTGTATAAATAAGAGTTTCAAGCTCTTAAAGCTTTGAGTAAGAGACATTATATAGTAATTAGAGAAGCAGACAAAGGGGGGTCGATTGTCATATGGATATATCCTTTTATGTTGAGGAATGCAATAGATTATTGTCTGATGAAAAAACGTATTGCATGCTACACAATGGTACCACTGTGAGGTTTAAAATTGCTCTGAATTACATTTTAATTAATACTGTCTCTCAGGGGCTTATTTCACAGTAATTGTGTAGGGCGCTTATTGTAGATTTTCCTATTGTACCATTGTTTTACATAATTCCCAAGATTCATAAGGATGCATAGGGTCCCCTGCGCAGACTGATCATCTCTTCCAGTGGGTCTCTTTGCCATCCTAGAGCTGTTTACTTGGACCAGTTTTTGCAGTCATGCATACACAATGTATTTACCTATTTGAAGGATATTTCCTCTTTGCTGGTGAGTTTATCTCACTTAGACAATTACCTGATGATTGTTTGCTTTGCAGTGTTGATGTTACAAATTTATATACATGTATACCTAATTAAGGAGGTCTAATGGCAGTGAAGAAACTCATTACTGATAATCCTGTCTACAAAGGTCTCTCGATCCAGTTCTTTATGTCTCTATTAGAGTTTACACTAACTCATAACTTTTTCTTACATAATATTATGTTCTTTTTACAACAATCAGGCTGTGCGATGGCGTCATGTGTAGCCCATCGTACACCAGTGCATACATGTATAATGTAGAAAGTATGCTATTTTTCAGTGACCCTAACATCAAACAACATGTGTATAAATAATATAGATATTTATAGATACATATATGATGTCCTGATAATGTACTATTGAAAAGAGTTACCACATTGCTTGCTGGACTATTGAGTTTTTTTTAAATACATCTCAGCTGATAACACTCATGTGCCAATTTATCTTTCTACAAATGTAATTCCTACCTGCATCGCCATTGCTTCACATTCCTTACAATCTTAACACTGATTATATTAATATTATATTCCTGCACACATAACAGCTCCTAACTATTCATCTATATACTAGACTATTATAGTACTGCCTATATATTTACCAGCACAAAGCTTCCCCTTTTTATCAGCATTTTTTAACATTTTAACTGTATTGATTCTCTGTCTTATACTCTCCATTACTACTGCTATTTATCCTCCCCCTATTTCCCTCTTCTACACCATGTCTATCTTTATTCAACTACTCATCTCAATCAGTGGTTACATAATCATCTCTTCTACCACCTGGTTCCACCTCATTCCTCCCACTTCTCTTCCACCATGGACCTGCTACACCACCATTAATCCCTTCACCCACCCATCACCCATAACCTGCAGTTTTCCCTAATCAATCAGGAGCACGCACCATTCCCACACTCTCACAATGTTTACTCTACAGTACAGCAACCCTAACAATCTCATTAACATCTCTCCCCTTAACTCTATCATTCTCTCCTGTGCCCTCTAGAATGACAGATATGTATGTAACAAACTGACCCCTCACATGATCTTTTTATTTCCACATCCTTGGATCTCATAGCCATCACTGAATCCTGGATTTCCCCTTCAAAAACCAATTCTGTTGCTGTCCTCTGGTAGCATCACCTTCTCTCATACCCCCACCCTGGGGTCAGTATGGTGGTGGTGTAGATGTCCTTTTGTTCCACTCCAGTGCCTTTCAAATCACATCCTAAGAAACATCCCTTTCATTCACTTTCTTGCTATATGCCTCTTCCACACCTATGAGTAGCTATAATCTCTCATCTTCCAGGCCTATCTCCAAATTCCTTGACACCTTTGCTTCCTGGCTCCCCCACTTCCTTTCTTCAGACCTTCCCTTCCTCATCTAATGTTACTTCAATATCCCTATTGATTTCCCTACTGAACCCTCTGCCTCTAATTTCTTTACACTCACATCATTATTTTATCTTTTTCAATGGGCCTCCTCACCCTCTTATGTAAGTGGATACTCACTTGATCTGGTCTTTACTCACCCTTATGGTACATCTGACTTTACCAATTCCAATTCCCTCCCTCTGACCATCATCTACTTTATTTTTACTTATCCCTCATTCCTTCTTCACCTTCACTCCTGAAAGGTAACATCACCAATCAAAACTTTGAGGCAATTTATACTATGTCCTTATCCTCCCAGCTTGACTCACTTTCCAAATGCACAAGATGGCTGCAAAAGAGCTCACATACTGCTCAGCAACAGTGAGGAATTTGTGCTCCAATGTAGACTTCCTCCATTTTAAATGCATGGTCTCACCCTACAGTGCTTCCTTTCACTCTCTCCTCCAAGTTCTCCAACCCCCATCTATTTGGAACTCCAACACCCCCCTCTGCCCTGCCCCTCCTCATCTCCCATCCTCACTCTCTGATATTGACTTTGCCACTCACTGCTACTTTTTCCCATATTAGGGCCATGACTTCATCTCCAGATACTGTGACTTTCCTCTCCACAGTATCTGGAGATGAAGTCGTGACCTTAATCCGGTCCTGCCATTGCAGTCTCCCCTAAGCCACAGGATGATTGACATGCTGTTGCCGTTCAGGGGCTGGGACAGGGTGATGCAGTCCATGTTCCCAGAAAATGGGGGAGTGTCAAATCCATTTTCTGGGAGTGTCAAGGCCAGTGCCTTCATCTGGCCTCACAAGCTGGCAGGAGTTGGCCATTTTGAATAAGCTTAAGCTTACTCAGATGGCTGATGCTGCAAACATTGTGACCAATGGTCACAGTGTTGATACGATCCTGCTTCTTCAGAATCAGGCATCGGGTCTGAGATGCTGCCTGGCGGCATCTTTTTTTCCTTCCAATACCTTCTGTAGCATTAGTTACTGTATATGCACACAGCAGCTGTGTCCAAAGACGCAGCTGCTGTATGCATAATCGTACAAATACAGATGTCATGAATTTGTCAGTTTTTGTCTATTTATTAGCAAGTGAATCTTTTGTGCATTCACTTTCTAGGAAATCCATCTACAAATATACCTACAATGTTGTGTATTTGATCACAAGCCCATGTATTCTGGTCTGCAAAGGCAAAACTATAAGGATGCTCAAAGAGAGGATAGTCTTCATCAGTCCTCCATAAAACTGGCTTACTCTGTACTGGATGCAAACATTCCACTGGCAGCTAGACATTTTATTGTCTATTTACTAAGACTTCACATACCATGGAGTTAATGACACTCCTGCTTTGCCTGCTACCGCTGCGAAGCAGGAGCTGGTTACCGCAGGTATTACTAATAATAGACCCGCCAAGGAAGGTGAACGTTAAGTCACCCCTTCGGCGGTGTGAGCAGCATAGTAAAGAGACACAGGATTCACCATCATCAGGTCTCTGGAGTCCCATGCAGCAGGAAGCAGAGAAGAGTATTTTTTTTCTTTCACCAAACTTTATTAACAAACGTCCAAACTGACACAGCTCAAGCCCTGATTCTCCAGTGAGCAGAAGCAGACACCAGCAGCTACAGGAGGCAGTATCAGTGCTTGAGAAGACACCCAACGGTAAGTGCCCTCTCTCCTTACTAATACCTGGGACACTTAGCACTGCCATAGGTGTCTATGGCAGCGCCAAGTGCCCCAGGTGCAGTGTGATGTTGTAGCCTGCACTTAGCACTGTCAGGCTGTAGGCAGAGAAAATCCCTTTAGTTCATACTGAGAAGCAGTATGCACAGGGATTTTCTCTGCCTTTAGCTTCTCTAACCCCTTATATCCCTTAGTAAATAGACCCCTTTGTGATTAAAATGCACTGCATATTAGACTATTATTTTAAACCAAATAACCACATTTGCCCTCTAAGTAGTGGTGGGGACCACAACAAATTGCTGCTACAAAGATAGTATTTTTGGATTAACAGTTTATAAACCTTTGGTTTAAATGAAAGTGTTTTATTAGCATGCTTACTGTAAACTTTACTGTAGGTCACTGTATTGATATTCCTTTTCATGTCCACACATAACCCTCTTTTACATGTGATATCCCTAACTAATGAATTGTATTTTTTTTTACAGTTTGTGTTTACATGTTTGTACATATATACAGGTGCTTTAATATATTATATACATACCTGGTTTATTGATGTTTATTGCTCCTTTTATATTGTATGGCACTTTAGTTGATCTATATTTTGTATTTGTTAGTCAAGTCACTTGGCTTCCTGTGTGGGTTGTCAGCATCTTGTTATTATTTATGTGTTTTTACCCAGCAATCAATTTTTACTGAATTGTTAAATGCTGGATGGAGACACGTCACTTATGGCTTTTTGCTGGGTGTATGTGAGTTGTTTGTGAAAGTGGATTGGAGTACAGCAGAGGTATTACAGAAGGGAGGAGAGAACATATTGCACTAGAGTGCGCCCAGAGTCTATAGAGTATGCACAGGTCACCGGGAAAATGGCTGTGGCGGCCATTTTTCCTGTACTGCACATCTGCAATTGACGGGAAAATGGGCGCGGTGGCCATCTTTCAGTCGTCTTTCCAGCTCTGGACACTCGCGCCAACGCGGGACTCCGGACAGGTAAGTAATACTATATGTGCCTGACTGCAGCCCCCCCCCCAGTAAAATCAGCCACCCTCAGGGAATGCCTAGCAATGGTAATGACTTTTCACTGAAAGCAATTTCTGCTGATCACAGCCAGACAGAAAGTCTCAGGGGGTGGTGTTTCCCCCCCCTTGGGTTTGCTAGGATAGATTGCAAAAGCAGAGAGAGTGCTTCCCATGGGAAGCCACTCCCCTGCTATTATGGCAGCCCTATCTAGCTACTAGGGGATACAGCTAATGTAGTCTCTAGAAGCCAGCCTGTTAGCTAGCAGTGCCATACTTAAGTCAAACAACCTTATTTAAGCTCTGCTACTTGCTGCCACTGGACTTAAGCCCCGCCTACTTGTGACATCAGCTTGCAATCACCAGTATGCGGTATGGCAGGGAGAAGAGGGCTGCATAAACTTCAGCCTAAGATGCGCAGACGACCCAGCAAGAAAGGTAAGGGGTGCATACCTACAATAGGTGCAAGGGATGCAGCTATAATGGGGCCCAGAGCTGAGTAGGGCCCATTTTCCATGTCAGAGTTACATGTGTTATATACATTTTTCACAATTGAGTGGTACATAGAGACTCTTACAAACTTTTACTATGGAGCCTTCAAATACCTAGTTACACCCCTGTGTTTGAAAATGGGTCTTAAAGATTATAATCAAAGTACAGTACAGTATTAATTATGGTTATTGGGCCACCAGTGATTTGTTGAAGGGTAGCAGTCCTAAAAATGTAATCTATTTACTAGTCACTGTAAGGACTGCACAGTCAGTACTGTGAGTATTGTGTGGTCAGTGATAATAGATTAGTAGAAATGTGTGGATTCCTGGAATCTGAACACACCCAAACTGAGGGGTTGCAAGTCGAACCAAGCCTTGGCTTGGGTGCTTTTTTTCCATGTTTGGATCTAAAAATGAGACAAAAAGTAATCTTCCCGGCACTGGATATTGCATGTTTTTGATTCCTCATGAAATCCCTCCCTTGTGATCAGGTACCATTTCACACTGGAGACCAGAGGGTAGGGTGTGGGTATAGGGCACTTTGCATACAAAAATACTGTGTACTCTGGGCTGGCTGCAGCACTCTGTGAGGCACAAAAAAAATGCCATAGGAGTTGACTGCAGCACTGTGTAGTTGTATGTTACTAGAGAAAAAGCCTACTGGGGCACTATTGTCTTAAAAAATAAAAATAATTAGGATCACTGTATTCAATTGGCACTGTAGAGGCACTGTGTGCTGCTGCAGCACTGTGAGGCACAACAAATGCCATAGGAGTGAACTGCAGCACTGTGTTACATAAAAGCCTACTGGGACACTTACTGTATTTATTAAATAAATAAACTTTTGTAATGTCATCATTACTACTGTATTATGATGCCACCTGGCTTACACTATGGACATTATGAGGTAGCTTGTTGTGTGTTAAAAGTTTTAGACACTGTTAAATATTTTTAATAATATAAAATGTGTGTTAAAAATATTACTGTGAGGCAGTTTGTTCAGTTCATTCTGGCACTTTTAAAATTTTTAATAATATTAAACTTGTGTGTTAAAAATTTTTAAATTATTAATAGGGTGCCACCCAGCGTATAATAGGATTTAGGCACTGTTACAAAAATAAAAAACTTGTGTGCTACAAAATATAAAGTCATTAGGGTGCCACCCTTATACTAGGAGAGCTGTGAGTCAATATGGATCAGTCAATAGAAGAGAAGGAGCTGCACCATAGTACTAGTGCTGCAGCTCCTGCCAGCAGTCATGGTAGTACTTTAACATCTACTAAAGGTGGTTCAGGGGAAATAAAGTTTAAGAAAGGGCACCTAAAATCTAAACAATATTTCACAATGTTAAAGAAAATACCACCTCTAATAAGAAAGGGAAAAATTACAGCCAAAATGTTAAAATGGCCAACATTCCATAGGCCACAATCAATGGAAAGGAAAGGATCATGTCATGGCCTTCCTTTGCAAGTGATGGTCCTGCTACTGATGTTTCACACACTAGAAAGCTTATTGTGGAAGCCAGGGCCAAACATAGTCAAGCATCACCTGAAACTTGACATACTATACAACACCATTAACACCTGTGGCCTGGTCACTCCAGTCCACTATCCAGCCACTCTACAACCAGCAGCCTGATGGCACTGGAAATCATGTCTGTCTTGTCCTTGTCTGTATATCTTACAGTACCACTGTCCAGGTCACTCCTGCTGGGAACCTATTGTCTACCTGCTAAATTACTGGCGGTCCAGCTGCACCATAGTACCTATATGTCCTTGAGACCATTACCATCTGCTGCTTCTTGTGTGCCTTGCCCATTACCCCTGTGCAAGTAACTATCTACCTGCAGCCTCACTACAGCTAGTTCTAGTAGTGGAAGGTTTGCCACTTCTTAGATTTATCTAGTTTCCAGTCAGCAGTCCTCTGGTCTCTCATCAGCTATGTTAGCCTCTATTGCTGGAGGCTTAAGTCCAGGTGGCCACCTAAGTACCAGTGTGAGCATCAATCACTAAGGGAACAATGGGTGGCTGTTAGTGGTGGAAGATCCTCACATTGGCTCTAAAGGTCTTACACAACCGTGCGAGAACTGTAACACAATTGCAACAAAGTACTGTGGATTCCAGTGGGAATGAGCTAATATTGTGTGATGATGTTGTTAACACTGATAAGGGTGAGGAGAATAATTACATCTTCCCAGTGTAGAGATGATTAACAATGCTGATAGCTGCCTTAAGAAATTTGTTAGCTTGTTTTGTGGGTGCCCAAATAAACTAAGCACTTTAGCCACAAAAGTGTTAGACCCTGTTGCTAAACTGCTTGGTTTATTAAACTGTGCAGTTTCTTTTAATATTCAACTTAGGAGTGGGTGGGAGGGCCCAAGGACAATCCCATTGTTGACCGCTTTTCTTTTAATTATGGGCTGTATTTTTGGGGGCATTAGTGGTGGTCTTTTTTGCATAGACAAACATTTTTATTGGTTATTGCTTTAACACATAACTAATTTGTAAACCATTTTTAACCAGAAATAATGTGATGCCTTACAAAATATAAAAAACATTAACAGACTTATGGAGCATATATATATTATTTAGTAATATGAACAAGGAGATAAAAGGCCACATCTATATTATTTTAAAATTAATGAATCAATCAGTCATTCTTTTTTTACCTGCCTTCCACTATATACTTCATATCCATTTCCCTGTACTGCCCTTGGGCCTCTGAGCTCATTCCCCTGATACGCTGACTTTGTGGTGCACCTCATAAATGTACTACAGGGGTTGTTACCCAATTAGGAAGAAGGGAAGGGGGATAGTATAGTCAGCTTCTCTTGCAACCCTTGTTAGGATTCCTTGGCTATATTAACAACCACAATGTATTCTTTTATGGCCATTCTCTTTTCAGTTGCTGAAAAACAGATCTTGCAAGGTCATGTCTCAATTTAAATTTTCTTAATCAATCAACCAATGTTTTACCTGCCTTACACTACATACTCCACCTCCATTTACATTTACTGCCCTTTGGCCTCTGTGCTAGTTTCCTTCATATTCAAACTCTCTGGTGCACCTTATAAATATACTACAAGGATTGTTAGAAAGGAGGGAGGGGGTTAATATGTACAGCTTCTCTTGGTTCCCTTGACAGGAATCCTTAACTATATTATCAACAACAATTCTACTTAGTTGCTGCAAAACAGATCTCACAAGGCCACATCTTAAATTAAATTGTCTCAATTATTCAATCAACCAATGCTTTAGCTACCTTCCACTGCATAATCTACCTCAATTTTCCTGCACTGCATCAGACCTCTTAGCTAGTTCCCTTCATATTTATACTTTTTGGTGCACCTCTTAAATATACTACAGGGGTTGTTACCCAATTATGAAGGAGAGACAGGGGGTAGAATGGCCAGCTTCTCTGGCAACCCTTATCAGGAATCCTTGGCTATATTAACAACAACATTGTATTCTTTTATGACATTTACTCTTCTGCTGCAAAACCAATCTCGCAAGGCCATGTCTCAAATTCCATTTTCTTAAATTTGGCATTTAACCAATGCTTTACCTGCCTTCCACTACATATTCCACCTTCGTTTTTCTACACTGCCCTCGGGCATATGATCTAGTTTTTGTTTAATGAAACCATTCTTTCTATGGAGTTGTTTAGTTTATTAAACTGCCATTCTGTCTACCACTGCTGTACTGCAATGTTTCATAGATGTGCTATATTCTTTTAAACTGCAATTTGATTTTACTGCTGCCCTGTTGCTTAGTTTAGCCAGCCAGCCTTTGGTGAACAATATGTGAGCTGTGATGTAGTCAAAATTGACTGGAAATGACTGGCAATTAATGTTATTGGGTTAATCATACTGTAGGTACCAAAACACAACAATGAATTAGAACCAAAGTCAAAACATGGGGGTCTGCACAAATTCCTATAGATTACTATTTCAGGACCACTGCTGCTGTGTTCATCTTGTGGAACTACTTTATACCCATCCTTGAGTTTTTACTATATGGAATTGTTAAGATGCCTTTTATTCCTTATCTCAGTTGATTAAGGGTTTCCTCTCACATTATGATGTTGAAATACAAGTTGGAAGCTGCTCAATCACTTCAGTAATATCACTCAGGTGCATGTAAGGGAGGGGTTAGTCTATACAAGAAACAACAAAAAGTATTCCCCCAGCACTCAGAATGAAATCAGCAATAAGATTTGAAAAACTACATGGTGGTAGATAATTCAGAGATCTCAGTTGCATATATTTGCAAAGATATGGCTAAGCCTCCGGGCCACGTCACGGCATCTCTGATACCGGAGGTCCCTATCACTTGGTCAGAATCTGGGGTGCAGAACCCCAAAAAAGCCGGCGATAGCCAGCCACCCCAGCGAAGCACACTAGTGAGAGACTAAAGTGTTAGTATAGGATTAAAGGAAAAACTATGTGTTAATAAGAGAAGGTGTAATTAAAAAGCTAAGAAAAAAATATATATATACACAAAATATATTGGGAAGTGTAAAAGTGCTAAATAAAGTGTTAATGTGTGCCTCACCAGAGCAGCCCAGCCACACCAACCCCAAGGGGCACCGCACCCCAAACTCATCCCCAAAACTGATAACTATATCCAATTTGGGTAATAATTGCCCAATATAAGGCCACATGATAATGGCACATACAAATATACCTGAATTGAGAGCTAGCTTACCTTGGAGTCACCCCTAAGTCCTCCTAATGGCACTACAAGAACCAGCACGCCCTCCTAACGCTGGTCCCATCTATGCCTCTCAATACAGAAATACAAGTTGGAAGCTGCTCAATCACTTCAGTAATATCACTCAGGTGCATGTAAGGGAGGGGTTAGTCTATACAAGAAACAACAAAAAGTATTCCCCCAGCACTCAGAATGAAATCAGCAATAAGATTTGAAAAACTACATGGTGGTAGATAATTCAGAGATCTCAGTTGCATATATTTGCAAAGATATGGCTAAGCCTCCGGGCCGCGTCACGGCGTCTCTGATACCGGAGGTCCCTATCACTTGGTTATGATGTTAGATGGTCAATTTGTTCATTTAACGAACATTGTACTATGTGTGGGTTCACCATACCAAATTATAAAGCAGTGATTTTGTATCAGATTTCTTCTTGTGTGGTGGAAAACTGGGTTACATTAATCACATTGCCACATGTGTGGATTCATCATTTGACTCAACCATGCAGATACAGTAGGAGCTAAATGGTTTTCATGTGATGTTATCATTCAGCACTACCACTACAGAAATGAATCAATACAATATGTCCACTCATGCAGCCAGGTTGTTTACAGATCTGGTTTTGACAGCATACAGGTCCTTCCAGTTTGCTTTTTTTCTGTGTTTTTTTTCTGATTTAGCTTTTGGGATGCTGTGCCAACACTGTTTGTTAAGTTCAAGTACTTAAGACTCAATGTCTTATCTGTGACTGATTTAGTGACTAAGGGGTCTAATTATTAAAGTGAACTGATAAGGCTTACTTTCTCTAGCTACTTATCGTAATGAAAGTTAATCGGCTATCACTGTAATTTGCTGTTAAATTCAAACTGAGGCAGCTGGACGAAAGCAAGCTGCTAGAGTGATATTGTCCTGAAACACTAACTTAACATGCCACTCTCAAGAGGTCCAAGCATATGTGGCAAAAAAAATGAATGCAATTATTACAAATAGATTTAAAATAAATAAAAAAATGCTTTATTTTAACACTAAAGCATTTTTTTTTATTTTCCTCCATTATTGCAATCCAAAAATGGGATAACAGAGCAACAATTCTGATGGAACCACCAGAAGTCTTGATAAATAATTTTAATAATGCTTAGCTGGTGTTTGCACCATGATGTGTAAAGCAAGTCAAATTGATGGAAAAAACAGAAATGTTTTCAAAGGATATTTGTCCAATCTTATATCTGGTGCTTTCATAAAGTACATATGTCTCTTAAAGAGCAGCACTTCACATGCAGCATGATAAGAGCATAAATCAATCAGCACAAGAGCACCGTCCAATCCTTAGGACATTAATTATTCATTATAAATGTTGAATTGCAACTGAATCCTAATGAGATCTTATCAGTTCAGATTATGTGTTACATTGTATCATGGCAGCCTGTTAATATGCATCTCCATCAAGAGCACAAGATGGTTTTGTATGCATTCAGGTGTTGAGGACTTGTCAGGCTTATTGTGTCTGATAGATTTTCCAAAGTGTTATTAACGCAATTTAAAGTTTGTGAACAAAATTAAATTATTGAAGACTTTTTTCATATTCAGCTAGCAGAATATGCAAACATCTATAAATCAAATGACCTCATTAAAGTAGAAGCCGTCCTGACAGCCTCTCTGGATAATTTTAATTGGCTTGAGTTGAGCAGATCTGATCGTGGGCATTATTAATAGTGAGTGGCATCACCTCTAAATATGAGGACCAGGTAAAAAAGGTCATTCTCATAACATTAGTTCCCAGTAGAATGTAATTACCAAGCAAACCTATTTTGTGTTAAATTTTCCACAGCAACCTACATATTTTTATGTATTATATTCTGCATGCTCTAATGTAATATCCGATATGTGTTATTTGAGATATGTTTGATTTATTATACTGTATAGCACAGATATTGAAAGTGACTTGTGGCAAAAGAAAAAGAAAAGTGTACCTAAGTCAGATAGAAAAGCTAAATTAATTAGTATTAACCTTCAAAACAGAAAGTTATATTTACTGTAAATTACATACTAATCGGCAATTCAAACTACTTAATTGCAAGCATATTGTTCCATCTCATTAATCAATTCTCTAAGAGTCTGAGCTAAAATTTTAAAACAGAGGGCACCCGTGTGCAAGATGGACCTTAAACCCCTAGGGTATAGAACAGATGTACATGCATGGTTAGTGGAGGGTTAATATGTTTTGATAGCTAGTCAATGTTAGACTTATGGGTGGGATTAAGGGTGGAGCTGCAGTTTACTTGGGTTATCTACTCACAGGAATCTTCCTCCTTTCAGTGTATTCCAGAGTCTGGCCAGGTCTGTGATACTCCCTGTAAGTGATTGCATTATATCTTTCTTTCTAGATTCAGCTGCCTTTCCTTTACTTTCTATTTCTCTTTTCTTTTCTCCTCTGCCTATTTTGATTGATTCTGCAATGTCCTCGTCGATCAGCCCCAGTACTGGCCTGCTTTGCTGAGACTTTGGAATCCGAAACCGCAGGTACCTTGGCAGCCCGACACCGTAGGCATCCTCTTGCCTAGTGGGTGCATACCAGTATGGAGTGTCCTTTGGGATTGCTCTGGAGGCTGGTGGTATGGCGGCCATGCTGGGTCCTACATGCAGCGTGCGGAGCATGGGCAATACGGTAGCAGCCATCGCAAGGGGTTCTCGGCATTAATCATTGCTGGGGCAGACGGTCTGCTGGGCACTGCAGCTGCAGCTGGGGGGTTGTCACATGATCACAATGCTGATCATGGCAGCAGCCTGGGCTGTGGGAGGCATGGACCTTTCCTATTTGGACCCCAGCTTTGGTACTGCTGATAAGTGCAGGCCCTCTTATGAGTGTTCTATGTCCCTAATGGCATCAGGTGGTGGGAGCTGGCAGGAGTGTGGGTCATCTCATTCTGCTGATGCACAGCCACAGTGTCACTTATTGCAACACAGCTGCTCTAGGGGTGACACGATTAGAGGTCAATCTTCTGCTTTGGCTGCTGGGTCCTTTGTGTCTGGTGTGGAGAGTGGAGCTGTTGCTGTTGGCTCCACCTCCTACCGGGGACATTGTGGCTATCGCAGGGCTACTGATGTTGGTGGTGGGGCTCTGACCACATTTCTGTTGGTTCAGTCATCCGGAGGCATGGCTGTGGGCATGGCATCCCAGCCAGCTTCTGATGTGGGTGTCTGCTTTCAGCTCTGTTATTCATCCACGACTGTCTTTGACCAGTGCTGTGGCAGCTCAAAATGGAATATTTTTATAGCATGCAAGAAAATATTTTATATACAGAAATATTTAATATACTGTATGATTTAATAAATCAGCTTAATGAAGCTGATTGGTCATATATTTTCGGTGTCTCTGGTGCGAGGGTCTCATTATAGAAATAGTTTTAAGTAGGGGTGAGCGGGCTTGGATTTCTGAAATCCGAACTCCCCCGAGCCCCCCCGATCTGAGGCCGATCCGAGTCAGGCTTGACTTTTCCCGCCTGACTCGGATCTGAAATCGAGGCAAAACATCATCATCCTGCCTTCTGGTTCTCGCGGGTTTTGGATTCTATATAAGGTACCTGCGTCGGAGCCATTTTCTCACGCGGCTGTGGACAGTGAAGAGGGAGGGTGGGAGTTAGGGCTGGCTGGGCTGTGTAGTGTTGTGCTGTGCTGTGCTGCGCTGTGCTGCTGCTGTCCATAGGAGCTGTGTCCACTCCTCCAAAGTCCATAGGAGCTGACTGTGTTGTGCTGTGCTGCTGTTGTCCATAGGGGATGTGTCCACTCCTCCAAAGTCCATAGGGGCTGGCTGTGTTGTGCTGTGCTGCTGTTGTCCATAGGGGCTGTGACCACTCCTCCAAAGTCCATAGGGGCTGGCTGGACTGTGTTGTGCAGTCAGTTGTCCATAGGGGCTGTGTCCACTCCAAAGTCTTGTGCAGTGTCCCAGTGCTGTAGTGTTGTCCAGGGGGTGCTCTGTCCATCAGGGGTGCTCCCCCAAGAGCAAAAAAAATAAATTTTTTTTGGTGTTTGTGAATTGTGTGCGCAGTAGCCGCACATGCATCAACAAAGTAGTGCCAAGCATGTGCCTTTGTCATAAGTAAAGGGCCGGCGGGCTTGACCGTTAAAGGGTGCTGTAACTCCCAAAGTGCACTCCAAACAAAATAAAAAAATATTTTCTGTGTTTGTGAATTGTGTGCACTGTGGCTGCACGTGCATCAACAATGGAGCAGCACCAAGCGTGCGCCTGTGTCGCATAATTAAAGGGCCGGCTGGCTTGTCCGTTAAAGGGTGCTGTAACCTCCAAAGGGCACTCCAAACAAAATAAAAAAATATATTTTTTTGTGTTTGTGAATTGTGTGCACAGTAGCCGCACGTGCATCAACAAAGTAGCGCCAAGTGTTCGCCAGTGTCATAAGTAAAGGGCCGACGGGCTTGTCCGTTACAGGGTGCTGTAACCCCCAAAGGGCACTCCAAACAAAATAAAAGAATATTTTCTGTGTTTGTGAATTGTGTGCACTGTGGCTGCACGTGCATCAACAAAGGAGCAGCGCCAAGCGTGCGCCTGTGTCCCATAAATCAAGGGCCGGCTGGCTCATTTCTAAAAGGGTGGTGTAACCCACAAAGTGCACTAGTGTCCAACCAAAAAAATAAAAAATTATTTTCTGTGTTTGTGTGCGCCTTAGCTGCACGTATATATCAATATAACATAAATGGAGGAGCAAACATTCTCCGATAAAAATAAAATAGGGAAAGATCAAGAACCACTTCCTCCTAGTGCTGTTGCTGCTGCTGGGAGTTGTTCATCATCCCAGAGAGGAAGTAGGAACACCACTACTTTTACTAAACAATTGACCCTCCAACAGTCCTTAGCGAGGAGGATGAAGTACGACAGCAGTCATCCTGAAGCAAAACGTATAACTGAGGCCTTGACTGCTATGTTGGTGTTAGACGTGCATCCGGTGTCCGCCATTAGTGCAGTGGGATTTAGACAATTGATGGAGGTAGTGTGTCCCCAGTTCCAATCCTGTCTAGATTCCACCTGCATCCTCAAAGCAGCAGCGACAAGCATGCGTCTGTCTGTTAAAGGGTGGTGTAATCCTCAAAGTGCGCTCCACAAACAATAAAAAAATCTTCTTTTTTCTTCTGTCTTTGTGAATTGTGTGGGCTGTAGCCGCACCTGCATCCTCAAAGCAGCAGTGACAAGCGTGCGTCTGTCTGTTAAAGTATTACATCGGTGACAGTATCCAAGTAGGCATGTCAGACAGTCTGTACATGTACTGTCAGGAAAATGAGGCAATTTGGAGGCCCCTGTACAAACTGGCTCTATTTTACCTGAGTTGCTCCCCACTCCAGTGTGTACTCCGAAAGAGTGTTTAGTGCAGCTGGGAACCTTGTCAGCAAAAGGCGTAGGAGGTTGCTTCCACAAAATGTGGAGAAGATGATGTTCATAAAAATTAATTATCAACTCTTCCAGGGAGACCAGCCTCCATAACGTACAGAGGGACCTGTGGTGGTGGATTCCAGCGGGGACGAATTAATACTCTGTGAGGATGA
This sequence comes from Taudactylus pleione, assembly GCA_031769625.1. Lineage (NCBI taxonomy): Eukaryota > Metazoa > Chordata > Amphibia > Anura > Myobatrachidae > Taudactylus > Taudactylus pleione. Next base: position 3,374,373 of record JAUIMM010000614.1, read on the forward strand.
GGATGTACACAACACTGAAGAGGGTGAGGAATCATTGAATGAGGAGGATGAGGCCAACATCTTGCCTCCGTAGAGCCAGTTTGTGCAGGGACAGATTAATTGCCAGCTTGTTTTGTGGGGGCCCAAACGAACCAATAATTTCAGCCACAGGCGTGTGGCAGGGCCCAAGGACAATTGCATCTTGCACCTCCTTTTTTTCTTTGCCTTATGTATTGTTTGTGGCCTAGTTTTTCCATCTGCCATCCTGTCTGCCACTGCAGTGTCACTCCTAGATGGGCCACGTGTTTGTGCCGAAACCTTTTGGACATAAAAACACTATTGTGAGGTGTGAGGTGTTCAGTATAGACTGGAAATAAGTGGAAATTAAGGTTATTGAGGTTAATAATAGCATAGGAGCAGAAAAACCCACAAATTCTGTGATTTTAGCTGTTTTTATGCTTTTTATCAAAAAAATACAGATCCAAAACACAAACGCAGAACCCAAAACATGGAAGGGTGGTTTTGGCAAAACCAGTCCAGATCCAAAACACGAAGAAAGATAAAGAACCAAAAACAAAACACAAAACACAAAAAGTGGCCGGTGCACTCCCCTAGTTTTAAAAAGAGATTTATCTGTCTGGCCTCTGTTCCAAAAATAGGGAGTTCCCAAGGACACAGAGATGTCAATACAAAAGTAAGGACATTCTGCTATAGAAATATTCCATTTGAAGAACTTCTGCACTGTGATTGAATATTCACTACTGAATTGTTGGCATACTCTACCAAAATTCTTATTTAGTCTTGTGCTGACAAAGGATCATACCTGGGGAAGCAGCCTACCGATAATATCATTATTAAATTGAGTTTTAATATATGCTGTATTAACACATTATAAATATATTGAGCCTGATTCAGAGTTGAGCCTGATTCAGAGTTTGGTCAAAACCGTTCTGCACTGCAGGTGGAGCAGATGTAAAATGTGCAGAGAGATTTAGATTTGGGAGGGGTGTGTCCAAACTAAAATCTAAATCGCAATGTAAAAATAAGCTGTCCAGCATTTGTGGGCTACAGTACATGCAAAAGCAGCAAGTATTTACCCTGCATGCAAAAATGTATGTATTTTAACATGGTGTGTCCAGGTACACAGCTGTTATTTCTTACTCTATTCCCAACTCTGAATCAAGCCCATTGTAGGGTATTATAGAGAAATTTGTAAGAGCCTATTAATATCTGTTTGTGAAAAATTCCTATGTTTAGAGATAGCTCTAAAAAACACATTGTAAAAACATCTGCAATAAATGTGAATATGGACGAGGATGGATATTATTTCTACAACCATCTCAATAATATGAAAAAATGTGCCACTCGGGATTTAAATGGCAGGTATGACATAATTACCCTTGAAAATATTTGGAAGTGGGTAGAATCCAAAGAAGATTGAGATTACTCAAGACTCCTACATTCATTGTTAATAATGAGAATTTTATGGTCAGTTGTAAAAACGCATTAGGAGATTGTTCAACTAAACTAATTAACTTACTAATAATTGACCATAAGAGAGAACTGAAAAAGATTGAAGATCTTAGAAAGTTTGAGAAAAGTATGTTAAAATTTGAAATTGATGAGACATTTAAAAGAGAGGTTGAAGTTGTACAAAAAACACTATATTATTGCAAGAAAAAAATATATAGAGATAAAAAAGATTATGAGAACAATAAGGTGCAAAGTTGGTTAATGAACATTGTGTGACCCCAAGAATATAAATAAGAAAGATCCTGATTAAGGAGTGATAAAGAGAATAATTGGGAGGTATCTAGGCATAAAACTACCAAGCACAAAGGAGATATGGAATGGCAAAGTGTAAAAAGAAACTATAGAAGACACTTAAACCATCCCCACAACACTAAAAACATTGATATAAAAATCAAAAGGGCAATATTCTAACCAAAAGAAATAGATTTAAGGTGTTGAAATCACCACCCCTATCCCCAAATGTATTTCATAAACCAAATTTTTGTAGGGGAAATAAAGGAGATACAGCTCAACAATACCCAATGGATGGAAGAATTATATCACAAATTAGATTTACCATAGGGTATAAAGAAGATACTACATATCGGAGAAGAGGAAAGAGGGGCAGTGGGAAGTTTTACCAAAAAAGAAAGGTACAATTCAATATACAAGACAACACCAGACAAGAGTATTCAATGTCTCAAAGAAACAACTATCCAACCCACAGTTCGAGATATTATAAAAAGGATTAAAATTTGCACCTGACTTACATGTAAACAAATTTGATCTATTTATAGATCTTAACAAATCTGTCAGGAGTTTGACGTTACAAAGGCATTTCTTAAAAAAACCATTTCCCAAATTGGCATATGAACCAAAGCAAAACCAGTTCGTTTCTCATTCCTCTATATGTTACCCAGTGAAATCAAGATGAAGTTATATTGATATACTTTATGATTCAGTAAGAAATGATTTTAGAAAAACCAATAAATACAATACAATACAGTACATTGTGGTCCAAGATAGAGAAGTTTATCTGATAGAAGGATATAAGATTATAGGGGATTCTTCTACATATGAAAATTTAGTAGATTATCCCACAGGCATATATCAGGACTAATTATATTAATTAATTAATAAAGACAGAAATTATGAAATTATATGTGATAAAGAATTTTATTATCTATATTTCAAATATTGTTTTATTCCTACTTTTATCATATACCTAAAGTCCATTTAAATAAAGACTGCATCCCCTCCCGTAGACCGATTACATCAGGAATTGACTCCTTAACAGCTAATTTGTCATACTATATTAATTTGAAATTTCAGATGTTTGCTAAGAATTTTACAATCCTTTTTAAAGAATTCTACTAGCCTATAAAGAGAACTTCAGGCCACTAATGGGAGCCTATCATCTAAATGGATAACCACTGATGTACAGGACCTTTATTCATATATTCCACATATTAAAGGATTAAAATCTGTAGATACATTTTTAAAACATGACTTAAACTGCCTTTATATGTAATTTTATATAATTTAGTATTACATTTATATTTGAACATAATTATTTTAGGTTTGAAGGAGAATTCTTTCTCCAAAGAGAAGGGAAGGCAATGGGCACAAAGTTTGACCCTGTCTATACTAACATTGTTATGGGTGAAAGGGAAGAGAAAAATGTTTATGGAATGATGAGGATATAAAATGTTACTGCTGCTATATAGATGATCAAATTTTCATATTGGCAGGGGATGAGTTATGTATTAATGAATATGTAATGTATATTAATGTGAATGATTATAATCTAGGATTCACTCATAAACATAATTAAAAGATTATAGATTATTTAGACTTGCAATTAGAGGGGTATGCTGACAATAGCATTAGCACATATACATATTTTAAGGAGACATATGTTAACTGTTATATTACATCTACAAGTTGCCATTTACCTAGCTGAAAGAATAATGCCCAATTTCTTAGTATCAGAAAGACCTGCAGTAACATTGACCAATTTTGTAATCAATCACAAATATTAGTTGAGAGATTTCTGGAAAGGGAATATGACATCAGGAAAACTGAGGAGGCCAGACTGATGGGTTCTAAAAAAAGGAGAATATAGTTATAGGAGGAAAAACCCACAGTTGGAATTAATATGAAACAAAATGAGAGACCATTTATTACCCAGTATAATAAAGAAAATAAGAAGATACAGAAAACATTAGAGAAATACTGGAGCATACTGGTATAGAACCCAGTGTTTGGCACACACCTTCCAAACAAACTTAAAATAACATTTAGAAAAGCAACAAATTTCAAAAGTATGCTAGCCCCAAGTATATTGTGTCCTGTGTAGAAAAATTAAGTACAATCTGTATATAAGTTTTTGCATAAAAAACAGATTGTTATCCTTGCAATAAATGTATATGCTGTAAATGGAATGGTATTGAAATGTCGGCTATTTAGCCACCGGATCAAATGCTACTGCGGATGCCCGACAAGATGAAGATCCCAACAGGGGCAGGTAAGTACTATTACCCTCCCTTGTCTCACCTCTAACTCTAACCTCCCTTAGGGGTGCCTAACCCTAAATCCGCCCCGGGGGTGCCTAATCCTATACTCCTCTTACTGCACACTAAACCTATCCCTCCCGGGGGGGTGCCTAACCCTATTGTCCCCCCAGTGGAGCCTAACCATAACCCCCCTTCCCCTAGCCTAACCCTAACCCTCCTTGGGAGGTGCCTAAGCCTAAGTCCCCCAGGGGTGCCTAACCCCCCCACGAATAACACAAGGGCGCCCCAGACTTACCTTGTTTGGTCAGGCATCCTTCTGTGTTCCGGCATCTGGATTAAGATAAGTGCTGGTATTTCAATGCTTATCTTAAAGTCCCCATCTGTTATTAGCCATCTGGATTTTGACCGATGGTATTGGGGCCACTGTTAATTTAACTACATCGCACTGTAAATATATGGAAAAAAAACCATTTGTTTGAAAGGGAGATAATAGAAAAAATTATATGCTTAATGATGTGCTAACCTGCAAATCAAATTTTGTTTTTTATAGATGTGGGTTATATTATGTAGGAAAGACAAATAGAAGCGTAAAATTATGAATAAAAGAGCATTTGAGGAATATAAGGAATAAAATTAAGCCAGTCTCCAAAGATATTTCTTAGAATGTCACAATTCATATACAAGTTCACTATATTAGAACATATTAGAGAGGACCCCAGAGGGGGAAATAGGGAATTAAACCTGTCCAAAATGGAATCATATTGGATATATACTCTAAATTCACTGTCACCATCAAGCTTAAATGAAGGTATAGATATTGTCTTTTTTTCTGGGTAATTAAATCTACTGTAAAGCAGTGGTCACATTAATGATTTCAGTTACATGTATAAGTAAGAAAACCCATGAGATAGACTCAGGGTGGACCAATGGAGCCATTGTGGAGTTTAAATTATCTTTACAAGAGGCTCCAGTGGTCCAATGGTACAAGGGTAGTTAGTCTCAGGGTCAAACACACACAGGAAATATAAATATATATACATAGAGAGGAATAAGTTTTGAAAAAATATAAAAAACACTTATGCAGACCTGGATCTAAACCTGGGAACCTAAAGGTGATAAACAAGGTGCCCAACCTCTACTCTATCTATAGGACTTAATATATAATATTTTAGTTTAAATTATTTATATATAAAAAAAATATATATATATATATATATATATATATTTACAAATAGAGAGTTGGATATTTTTGTAAAATATACTTGTATAGACTTGGTTTCAAACCTGTGAACTTCAAGTAATAAACCAGGCACCTGACCTCTACACTATCTCACAGCTCAACTGAGCCATGTGATTCAGAGATACAAATATTGTGCAATAATTATTGGTAATACCTTAAAAAGTTTGGATTACAACCCTAGATTCTGAATACTTGCTGACAGCTGGTGGAATTGAAAAGGAGGCTTGGAATGATTCCAGTAAGTGATAATAATCACTTATGGAATTAAATTTAATTGGTAAATAGTGAAATAAATGATTAAAAATGCTTTGAAGCTATTAATCTGCATACATGAAAAAAATCACTATTATGGAGTAACAAAGTCTTATTAGGTTGCTAGTCCATCTAAGTGGGATACAGGTATATTTAAAAACATTTATAGGCTGAAAGGGACCAAACAGGAAGTTACAAAATACACTCTAAGCTTTAGCCACTCCAGTCATTCAATACCTGACAAGGGAGCTGAGCACATGTAGGATATATATTTATGATATAGCATTGAGAAACTAAGTAAGTAAACTATTATAACTTGAATCCTTTTTTGACTATTGTGCATATTTACTAAAGTGCTGGTTTTTAGAAGTGGAGATGTTGCCCATAGCAACCAATCAGATTTTATTTAACATTTATCTAGGACCTTCTAGAAGATAATAACTAGAATCTGATTGGTTGCTATGGGCAACATCTCTACTTCTAAAATCCTTTACATTAGTAAATATACCCCTAAGTGTGTTTAACAAGAAATGCTATTGAATAAAAATGAGGTTATGGAACATATATTCTGATAAAGATATTGCTGGATGTTGTTAAAATAAAATTACAATCTCTAAAACATTAAAGTAGTACAATATATGGGCAGTGTTATATGTATACCTTAAGAAAAAAATGAGAAAAATTGTATGTAATGCTTATATAATGTTACAAATTGTGTTAAAGTGTTACAAGAATCTTATGTGACACCCATTAATTTTTAGATTCACCCCTGAGAAAGTTCATTTGATGAAACGCATTGGGTGCTTAATGCAAGTGTGACCTAAAGGGGCAAAATCATACTGTCAAGAGCTTATTCCACATAAGGGGCAAGAACAGCAAGTTTATACTAACTACTACTATATATAATACTACTATACTAACTATACTAACAGCAAGTTTATACTAACTACCTCATAATAAACCAATATTAAGTAAAAACACGCTGATTAGTCATACATTTTGGGTGTCTCTGGTGCGAGCGTCTCATTGTAGAAATTGAAGAAGACTTCTTCATCTGTTCATCCTCTGGTCCAAAAAGAGGGATTTCCTAAAAACACTAAGAGGTCCATAAAAAAGGAAGGACATACTGCTTTTGAAATATTCCATTTGATGAAATATATGTCACCTTTCTTAAACAGATAGTTTTCTGTCACACAGCATTTGAAGAACTTGTGTTTTTCCTGTGCATCTCAAAAATGCTTAGTTCAAAAGTAAAGCAACGTGTTTACTTAATTTTTTAGTTACATTTATTAAAATGCCTACTGAATCTCTCCAAATGCTAACCGAAGCTTATGGGGTAGCTTGTATGTCAAGTGCACGTATGTTTGAGTGGCACAAAAGATTTAGTGACGGTTGTGAGGATGTCAAAGATGATGAACATCCTGCACATCAAAAACAGATTAAAATGTGGGAAAAATTAGAAAATGTTCAAATTGACCATCAACTCAGCATCCAAATTATAGCATAAATTGTAAACATTGACAAAGAAACAAGTTTTTCATCAAGATCTTAAGATGACAAAAGTTTGTGCTAATATGGTTTCAAGACTTCTCACTGCCGAGCAGAAAGAAAATCAGAAGCAAATCTGAAAATTCTGTCAATGTCCCAATATTTATGGACCTGACTGTATATATATATATATATATATATATATATGAACTGTAATTGCTTGCATACATTGTGTAGATCAGTAGCAGTAGCCAGCAGGGAACAATACCTCAATCAATATCATTGAAGGATTGACTCTGGAGTCAGGTCAGTCACCTGGTTGGTCAGACAGCCTTCACGGAGCTACGGCTGAGCTCCTTGGCTGCACTTCTAATGATGTGTTGGTGCGGACATCACCTATTTGACATTACACAGAGGCACCGAGATACACATGCGGCACAGTGAGGGCTAGTGCAGCCTTCCACTTCACTGCACCACTATTTGGTGCCTGGTGTTTGAACTGTGTGAGTGGGCAGTTGGGAGGGAGGGCACCATCAGGGTTTTAGTGGTTGGGGCCTCAGACAGTAGCTGGCAAGGCAGCCTGAGCCCGGCCCTCGGGTGGACATAGCGGACACATGCTGCAGGAAGTGAGAAGACAGTGTGCAGCACTACCAGTGCACACTGACTCAGTCACTGACAGAGCAGTGGCTGAAGATGGCTACACCAGTGCCGTGGCTGCAGCTGGCTACACCAGTGCCATGGCTTCCATTTGGACTGCTGCCTAAAGCTGCCTAATTGTGGCACCAGCCCTGCTTCCAGTACGATCCTAAAACAAAACTTCAGTCTCTGCACTGGATAACACCACCATCATCAAGAATGTAGAAAGCAAGTCAAAGCAAATTTGAATTCAAAGCCAAGTTAATTGTTTTTTTTATATCAACAGTGTTATTTTGGAAGACTGGGCACCAGAAGGCGTAACAGTGAATCAACATTACTACAAAAATGTTCTAGGAACTTTGCGGGAACTAATCAGAAGCGAAAGGCCAAAGTTGTGGAAAAATGGTTTCATCCATCAGGACAATGCATAGCTCTTGATGAGAAACAGACTGCAGTGCTAGAACACCCTTCATACTCGCCAGACCTAGCACAGTGTGACTTCTTTCTTTTCTCTAAAGTAAAATCTGTTCTCAAGGGAACATCAATTACTGAGGAAGAGAAGAAAATGATGCTTCTGTTCAGACAGCTTACAGATAATGAGCTACAGCACAGCTTTGACCAGTGGAAAATAAGAAGAACAGGAGAACATAGAAGGGGAACAAAGTTACAATGCACTTGATATAATTAAATGTAAACTACAGCACCAGTTTCATTAATAGCCACTGCTTTTATATATATATATATATATATATATGGTAGCAATGTCCCGGCACTCACTGGAGTATAAGGTAAATGGCGTCGGTGCCTTCCATGGACCACCGGGTCCTAAACAGCGCAAGAAGAAATGGCAGCACTCGGCGACTGATGATAAAATTCACAGAAATTTTATTCCATAATCCAACGTTTCGGGCCAACGCCCTTCGTCTGGGATACAAACACCACAAGTGCGTACAAACAAATATATACACATGTAATCATCATTACCTTACTCAGGTGCTTCCGTTCACCGGCGTCCGCCCAACACCGTCTCACATGCCGCGCACTCATCAGGATCAGTCGCAGCCTGTGGGACGTCACATCAGCCCCACACAGCATGCGTCTATCACAGAGAGACGCAGCCTGTCTGACGTCATAGGGATGAGACCACAGCAACACCTAGTCACCTGAGTAAGAATCATTGCCATAGCAACTATACAAAACATATTACAATATCCATTAAGATAGTGAATACATGAATCATTTCAATCATTAAATCGCTTATCTGTTTCTCCATATTTAATATATTCCTAATGTGCCTAAGGAATATTTCAATGTGTAATACATTACAATACATAATACAAGATGTGCATCAAAAAGTATACTGTTTATGAACATTCTACAAAAAGCATTGTAAGCCAAGGGATTCATTTAACCCCTTGGGTGCCAGTGTATCTAATTTATAAATCCATCGGCATTCAGCCTGCAGTAATCTCTTAGCCCTATTTCCCCCTCGAATACTTTGAGGAATATGTTCAATAATTCTGAATCTCAAGTCAGCCACTCCATGCCTGGAGGCAATCCAATGTTTAGCTACGGGTTGCTCACTAGAGCCTGTATTCAAACCAATCCATATGGCCGAACGATGCAAGGCCATACGTTCTTTAATCTGATGTTCCGTCTTGCCCACGTAGCAAAGGCCACATGGGCAAGACAACAGATATATCACAAACATAGTACTACACGTAACAGGTGAAGTAATCCAAAACTTTTTGCCTGTATAGGGATGATGGAAAGTATCCCCCAAAATCACTGATCGACAGGTAATACACCCCAAACATCGATGGTACCCATTTTTTTGTGATAAAAAATTTACTGGTTTTTTCTTTCCCCTTTCTTTAATTTTAGCCACATCTAATTTGACCAACCGGTCCTTTAGGTTTCTGGGCCTGGTAAAACAAGGCATAACCCTAGTGTTCCTTAAAGACAGTAATTCATCATCAGTATTCACGACAGGCCAAAGTTCTTTCACAATCTTAGTGGTCGCAGTACTGCTAGTATTAAACCGGTTAACCCATGGTACAACCTTCAAGTCTGTTCCTTGGGCACGACCAGACTTGAAGGTGGCACCTCTGGGCAATCTCATAACTTCATGTTTTAATTTAGATAGTGCCCCCCTGTCATAGCCACGAGCCACAAATGTAATAACCATGGCCTCCATTTGTTTTTCCACTTGAATAGGATCACTAGTAATACGTCTAACTCTCAACAATTGGGAGTAAGGTAATCCTCGACGTAATGGCAGGGGAAGGAAACTATCGTGACGTAAAATCGAATTTCTATCGGTCTCCTTCACAAAAAGATCAGTATTCAATATACCTTGATTTAATGAGATATTTACATCCAAAAAATGTATATTATTACGATCAATAGTGTAGGTAAATTGTACCTCGTGATTCGACCGATTATGGTCATCCAAGAGGCCTCGAAGTTCCTCTTCTGGACCTGACCATAAGATAAGCAGATCATCGATAAATCTGCAGTACAAAATCAATTTGTTAGAGATGTCAGAAATACCTCCAAAGAGCTTCTGCTCCACCATGTACATATATGTATTAACGTACGATGGGGCCACATTGGACCCCATCGCACATCCGAGCTTCTGCAAAAAAAATCGGTTATCATATATAAAATAATTTCTTGTTAACACCATCTCTAACAATTTCAGAAATAAGCTTACAGGGGGCCCAGTGTAAAGGGGGTTATCACTAATCAATAATTCCACTGCCTTAAGACCGTCTGAGTGCGGAATGCAGGTATATAAACCTACAACATCCGCACTGCATAGTAAAGTATTAGGGGGTATCTCGATTAAATTATTTAACTTGATAAGTAAGGAGGTGGTGTCTCTCAGATAAGAGGGTATATTCTGTATACATCTATTAAGATAGCTATCCAACATAACAGAGATGTTCTAAAGTAAAATCTGTTCTCAAGGGAACATCAATTACTGAGGAAGAGAAGAAAATTATGCTTCTGTTCAGACAGCTTACAGATAATGAGCTACAGCACAGCTTTGACCAGTGGAAAATAAGAAGAACAGTAGAACATAGAAGGGGAACAAAGTTACAATGCACTTGATATAATTAAATGTAAACTACAGCACCAGTTTCATTAATAGCCACTGCTTTTATATATATATATATATATATATATATATATACACACACACACAGTATATATACATATATATGGGCTGTCATAAACAGGACACTTTCTACTAAATCTTACAGGGATCAGAAATAGTTTATTTGTAGCTACAGTACACTCACAGAACTAACTCTAGTAACATGAGGAGTTCCCTGGAGTTCATAGTTGGAGGATAGGTGAGTAGCCTATGACTGCTCAAGTAATAGTAATAAAAAGATCCAAATAATGAATTTAATGAGGACATCTAATAGGTCATCTGAACTAAAGTGGAACTTTTTGTCTCACCATAGGAAGGCTGTGTAGAAGATGTGTACTGACAGCCAATGTTACAGTAATCACTAAATAAGATCCTAGCACTGTTGTTATATTTTGGCAAACTTACTTTGTATAAAACTACTGTAGGTAAACAATTAATCTAAACCAGCAGCATTAGCATATACTCCCCTCCATCCCACTTATGCATCTAACAGTAATTTCTGGTGTCTCATATAACTACTGTACATGCTAAAAGTTTTTTTTATCTAGTTACAGGAGTCCTATCGACTTTTGGTTATGCAACTGGTTTCACAGAGCTTAGCTGATAAGGGCCATTCCTTACTGGGTGCAGGCTAGGCACATGTAAACAACATTTTTTATCCATATGCAAAAAGAGAATTTATTTGTGGGTTATGTCATTGAAATTAAAGGGCTTTGAAAAGCTCATTAAGGGTAAAATTTGCCTCCTCTTGTTTACCTTCCCTCAGGTAAATCCAGGTTGCAAGGCAGCATGATTTGTATCAGCATTGAGCAGCATTGAGCAGTGGCTATGAAGATGAAATTAATGTACTGCTCATTTCATTAGGGAAATGAGAGGGTCACTGCTGTTTGAGAAGTACTAGAGAACTCACCAAAATTTGGATGCCTCCCAGAAATTTCAGGAGAGTAGGCAAGCATTACATAGACATAATGGAATTCTAATATTGGCTTATACTGCCAATGTTATAATATAAAAATGTAAACACACTAGAGTACACATAAATTAGAGAGAGTCTGAGATTGCCATCTACCATGATTATTTAAGGCATAAATAAGACTAAACTGAGTAGTATTTCTGGAAGAAGAAAAACAGTTTAAATTAATTCTGGGCAAAAGTGGTAGAATGATTAACATCTGGGTTTGTACATATTAAGCAGTGGTTAGTATGTACAGCCATTTCAAGTATTCTGGACTTGAGATTTACAATGTTAATAATATTAAGGGCAAAACTGTGAGTGTAAATATACCTCTCTATCAATGTTAACATTTGGACCCAAAAGAGCAGATTAATTTTGAGGGGAAGTTTCCTTCTATGACTGCACTGAGAACGTGTATGGGTGCATTCAGACATATAAATTCTAACCTATAGATCAGTAACATCTGAAGAAAGGATCAAACACAGCACGTTTATTAAATTAACTCTTTATAAATTTCCATGCACAGCTTGTTATGTATCCAATTAGAACAATTGCAATTGATGTCATACAACTTCTAATAGTCCACCATGCTGAGGAAGGCCACAAGTTCTGAATGTCTCAGCATGACTATGCACTTAATTAAAGCCCATGGTTTAAACCAAAGAGAAACACAATTTAACGAAGGTTGTCAGCATGAGATTTTCTCTGTCTGCCACCAACTTTCCTTTTCAATTAAAAAAAGGTGAAAAAAGGTCACATACCAACATTTAAAAATAAAATAACTGCACAATAAAATCCAGAGTGTATTAAAGGATATTATGAAAACAAAATAGTTGTAGGTTGATTGACTTCTAACAAAAATAACACTTTTGTGCGTGTCTTACGTACTCTCTCAGAATATCTGAGAGACTCAATTTTTTAGCAGTTCGACTGAAAGAGCAAGCCACCCTCCTGCATTATGTTTCACTAGAGAAGTGAGCAGTGATTAATGATGTACATAATTCCCCATGAATCACATAATTTTGACCCCACCCCACTCTGTCATTCATCACAATCCGGCTGTCAGAGTTCGGCCTAGGATCATCCGTTACTCACCCCTGCATCGGCTTCCCTTGACTTCTCATGTGGTCAGACGTCAGGTGCGGCGGCGGGTGACATGATGAGGATTTTGCCTTAGACTTCCATGTGTGGCTCTGTGACTTGGCTACTGAGGTTGTAGTCATGGGTGCAGCCATGATAGTCTTCATCACCTGACTGTTCCTTCAGCCAATGGTAGCGTAGTCTTGGTCAGCTGACACCAAACTCCTATGAACTGCTACCTTAGGGTATATAAGTAGGCTTCGGACACCAGGAAGTTGCCTGTGCAACGTTATCACTTCCAGTTTATGCTTGTTGTCATTCCGTTCCAGGTTCCTGTTGCTTGCTCTCAAGTTATTTTTATTACCATCTCGGTACCACTCTGCATTGGGATTCATGCTGTGTACTCTATATACATCATCAAGTACAACTGCTGGACCACTCTGCGGTGCATCTGGATTCACATGTTGTGTACTCAGTACACACTATTGAGTACAATTGCTGAACCAATATCCGGTGCATCTGGATTTGCATTTTGTGTACTTAGAGCCTGATTCAGACCCGCTCGCTAGATGCGATCGCTCTCATCCAGCGTATGCTAATTTTTCAAAGTGATGACATGGGAAGTGATCACTCGCCCAGGCATAAGCACATCCACGTTGGCTGTGCGAGCGATCGCTCTGAGTATACAGACACCCATTAGAGTATGTTGAGACACGCACTTGCTCACGTCATCTCCAGTAAGTGTATTAAAACATTGGTATATCGAACACCATCGGAAGCTAACACAGCGCTTATGGTTGCCTTACCCTGCCACAAGCACTGCGAGGACTTCAGTGTAAAAAACAGGCATGTGACATGTACTGTGACGCTGCCTATTAATTATGCATGCCTTAAAAATGGCATTGAAATACCCAGGCATGCATGCGTTTGCACCTCCACACCCCTGTTATTAGTGTCCTGCCCCTGTTACCACCCACAAATGGCCTCTCTCGTCACTCATTTCACTGGGCTGTCTTTGGTGGGTGAGCGAGCAACCTGCGATAGCACAGAGTAGTTCACGCACATGCAGAACGAAGCGCGCATGTTCGCAAACCATCGGGCCGCTTGCGAGCGCACAGCGCTGGTGAGCGGGTCTGAATCAGGTCCTTAGTCCACACTATTGAGTATAATTGCTGAACCACTCTCTGGTGCATCTGGAGTCGCACACCAAGTACTCAGTACATCTCCATTCTAGTAATATCTCTGAGTCCACCTCCGGTACCAATGCTGCTCCAGTATCCACACTCCGTGCAGCCAGCCTTAATCACCACCCTCCTCCAGTGCCAACAGAGCATCCTACTCCTCTGTGGATCTTTCCTCTGGTCTCCCATTGTACCACTTCAGGAAGCAATTCCCTTTGTACCTACTCAATACCTGTAGGTATAGAAGCCATACTCCCAGTGGGCCATAGTGGTATACCTTTCTCCATTTCCCACTCGCATCGGATACCTAACCAAAGGACTGCGACCTCGTTGTTGGGAGCAGCTGAAACCCATATCCTGCTTGGAAGGGTCACTGGTGAACACCTACCAGCAGGTTAGACTCCGCACCCTTGGTCGGGCTTCATCAACATCCAATACTTGTGGATGAGGAGAACGTACATCCAGGCCCCTCACCTCCAATTTCTCCCTCAACCCAGGACCACAGCTTTCAGCCCCTCAGTAGGGAATTCCACCGAGTCAGGCATGACACCTGCACAATGGTTGTGGCTGGGAAACCATGACACTGATGTGAATTAGAAAATATTTTCAGTACTGACATGAGTAGAATAAATGTATTGTCATTTCCTATCTAGTATTTACAAATTATTTTGTTGTTGTTTATTATGAGGACTACAACTCACATGTTTATATATTATAATAAGTGACAATTTTCTTTTTTTACTTTTCCTTGTTTATAAAAACAGTTATCAGGAATCATTTTCATTTAGTTTTCATATCAGAAAAAAAACACAGTTACCATATCAATAACTTTAGGTATTTTTTAGTAATGTCTGTATCATAGTTTCTGAATATACCATAGCATGCCTTTCTACAGTTTATGTTTTTTGAAAATGCACATGTAAAACTAAATATTACCATTGTCATGCATTGTGTTGTATGTGTGCTCAAAAAGAGAAGAACTATCGAGGACTTCACAGGGGTCTCTCACTTTTGACTATCTGCAATATTAGCATATTATGTATAAATTACAAATTTGAATATATAAATATTTTATTGTGAGAGAATAAGTCAAATGGGATTGCAGTCTCCTAGAGTAGATGAGGCACAAATCAGCAGGTATACAAGAAACACAGTGACCCATCAGTTAAATGTAAGTGGCTAGTTTTCTTAATATTTAATTGTAGGTGATGACAGGAAATGCTCGCACACAGCAGATAAGCAAAACAAAACACAAATCAGATTCTTTCCTATGTGGCGCTCATTAAACCTTTCGTTCTCTTCCTAACAGTGAGTAGGCCCTAATGCCCAGCTCACAAGATCACAAACTTGTGCAAACAAATGCATCCTTTACTTACAGTACAATTATGTGAAGAGATGAAAACCTAAAACTTTAAAAGACCTTGCAGGTGCAGCCAGAAGGCCTGGCAGACCAAACCATGAAATGTTCTACACATGACTGCCTTTCCAGCTATTGTGATAGCCTAAACCAGAGATCCCCAAACTCCGCCATTACAGTCCAGGATTTAAGGATATACTGTATATGCTTGAAAACAGGTGACCTTATTAATACCTCAGTCAATTGGTTTTAACCATTTGGACTTAAGCATAGATATCCTAAAATTATGGACTATAATGATGGAGATTAAAGAAACTAAAACAAACTTCCATTGCCATCTGGTCACATGTTCATATATATATATATATATATATATATATATATATATATGTATATATATATAATATATATATATATATATATACAGTCAGGTGCATAAATATTTGGGACATTGACAGAATTTTCATATTTTGGCCTCTATTCAATACCACAATGGCTTTGAAATGAAACAAACAAGATGTGCTTTAACTGCAAACTTTCAGATTTAATTTGAGGGTAATTAAATCCAAATCAGGTGAAAGGTGTAGGAATTACAATGGTTTCTATATGTGCCTCCCACTTTTTAAGGGGCCAAAAGTAATGGGACTATCAACTCTAAAGCTATTTCATGGACAGGTGTGGGCTATTCCCTCGTTATTTCATTATCAATTAAGCAGGTAAAAGGTCTGGAGTTGATTCTAGGTGTGACATTTTCATTTGGAATCAGTTGCTGTCGACTCTCAATATGAGATCCAAAGAGCTGTCACTATCAGTGAATCAAGCCATCATTAGGCTGAAAAATCAAAACAAACCCATCAGAGAGATAGCAAAAACATTAGGTGTGGCCAAATCAACTGTTTGGAACATTCTTAAAAAGAAAGAATGCACCGGAGAGCTCAGCAACACCAAAAGACCCGGATGACCACTGAAAACAACTGTGGTGGATGACAGAAGAATTATTTTCCTGGTGAAGAAAAACCCCTTCACAACAGTTGGCCAAATCAAGAACACTCTCCAGGAGGTAAGTGTATATGTGTCAAAGTCAACAATCAAGAGAAGACTTCACAAGAGTGAATATAGAGGGTTCACCACAAGATGTAAACCATTGGTGAGCCACAAAAACAGGAAGACCAGATTAGAGTTTGCCAAACAACATTTAAAAAAGCCATTAGAGTTCTGGAACAACATCCTATGGGACAGATGAGACAAAGATCAACTTGTACCAGAGTGATGGGAAGAGAAGAGTTTGGAGAATAAAAGGAACTGCTCATGATCCAAAACATACCACCTCATCAGTGAAGCATGGTGGTGGTAGTGTCATTTTGTGGGCATGTATTGCTGCCAATGGAACTGGTTCCCTTGTATTTATTGATGATGTGACTGCTGACAAAAGCAGCAGAATGAATTCTGAAGTGTTTTGGGCAATATTATATGCTCATATTCAGTCAAATGCTTCAGAACTCATTGGACGGCGCTTCACAGTGCAGATGGACAATGACCCGAAGCTTACTGCAAAAGCAACCAAAGAGTTTTTTAAGGCTAAAAAGTGGAATGTTATGCAATGGCCAAGTCAATCCCCTGACGTGAATCCGATTGAGCATGCATTGATTGAGCATGCATTTCACTAGATGAAGACAAAATGAAGGAAAAATGCCCCAAGAACAAGCAGGAACTAAAGACATTTGAAGTAGAGGCCTGGCAGAGCATCACCAGGGATGAAACCCAGCATCTGGTGATGTCTATGCATTCCAGACTTCAGGCTGTAATTGCCTGCAAAGGATTTGCAACAAAGTATTAAAAAGTGAAAGTTAGATTTAGGATAGTTTAGTTTGTCCCATTACTTTTGGCCCCTTAAAAAGTGGGAGGCACATATAGAAACCATTGTAATTCCTACACTGTTCACCTGATTTGGATGTAATTACCTCAAATTAAATCTTAAAGTTTGCAGTTAAAGCACATCTTGTTTGTTTCATTTCAGAGCCATTGTGGTGGTGAATAGAGGTCAAAATATAAAAATTCTGTCAATGTCCCAATATTTATGCACCTGACTGTATATATATATATATATATATATATATATTTATATATATATTTATATATATATACACTATGTAGACAAAAATGATTGAACACTGACAGCTAATAGACCAATGAGATTTTATTGACATCAGTACTTTATAGATCCACCACATTCAGTGATTACTGTTGACATCCTTCTTGGCAATATGTCCTCAAGTTCCTGGACAATAGCAGGCAGAATGTTTTGCCATTCCACTTTAAGTACAGTGACCAACCGTGACACTGAACATGACCGAGTGTCACAACCCACTTCACTGCGTATGCAGGGTGAGGTGAATGCCGGGCGAGTGTTCGCTGAAACTCCTCCTACCTCCTGTCCATCATGCTGGAATCGATCTGGATTGGCTCCTGCTTCTATTTACTCCTGGTGTGAACAGTGGGGGTCATTCAGACCCGCTCGCGAGCAAAGGACGCTTGCAAGCGGGTTGATGTTGGGCGAATGCGCATGCGCACGACGGAGGGAGCTCCGACGTGTGCATGCGAAGACCCGGCGAGCGACGAGGAATATGTCGCTCGGGTCTCGCACCAAAGGGGGCGTGCTGTCGATGGTGACTGACAGCACGCCCCCTTTGGTGCGCATGCTGGGGGTGTGGCTGCCAGACGGAGGCGTTCCCATGGGAACGCCTACCATCTGAAGCCGGCCCCACTGACATCAGTAATGATCAGTGGGAGTGATTTTGGTTCTGATAGAGCCAAAATCACTCCTGGGCTTTCGGCAGCGAGACCCTACCGCAGGGTCTCGTCGCAAGCCCGATGGTCGCGATGGTCTTGACCATCACGACCATCTTTTTGGCCGCTCGCATATGCTATGGGTGGTCACCCACAGGTATGCGAGTGGCCAGGAGGCCGCTCCATTTTCAGGTAGGAGGGCACTGATTCAGAGCGAGCGCTCTGGTCAGAGCGTCCGGCTCTGAATCAGGCCCAGTGCTCCAATGCCGGTTATAGCATTCACGTGTTTCTGGTTTGGTGTTGGCTCCGGAATCCAGTCGAGTACCCAGTTCTGTTGTCCTTTTGCTATCTGCCATTTGTGTCATCCAGGTGGCACGGTCCACATATCTACTATCTGCCGCTTGTGTCACAAGCTGCACTCCATTATATCATCGCTTGTGTCAACCCGGTGGCACAGGCCACAGTTTGCCAAGGCTGCTACATGGCCCAAAGTCTGCATCTTGTTCTAAGGCCCTCAGGCCACAGCCTGCCAAGGCTGCTACATGGCCCAGAGGCCTCATCTGATTATATGGCCCTCAGGCCACAGTCTGCCAAGGCTGCTACATGGCCCAAAGGCTGCATCAGATTCTAAGACCTGCAGGCCACAGTCTGCCAGGGCTGCTACACAGCCTAAAGGCCGCATCTGATTCTATGGCCATCAGGCTACAGTCTGCCAAGGCAGCTACTTGGCCCAAAGGCCGCATCACATTCTACGGCCCTCAGACCAAAGCCTGCCAAGGCTGCTTCATGGCCCAAAGGTCAAATCTTGTTCTGAGACCTTCATGCCGCAGCCCGCCAAGGCTGATACATGACCCAAAGGCCACAACACATTCTATTGCCCTCAGGCCACAGCCTGCCAAGGCTGCTATCCGGCCCAAAGGCCGCAACTTGTTCTATGGCCCACAGGCCAACATCATCCCTCAAGGCTGCTCCATGGCCACAGCTAGCCAATTATACCAGCCCACAAAGCTGTAGTGGGACTTTTATTATAACTCAGAGCATAACACCTTCCTGACTAATCCTCCAATTCCTAACATTATCACCTGCCAAACTATAGTGAGGTTTTAGTCATTGATCCTGGGCAAAATCCTGCACGAATTCTGGCAGCCCAGATTCAGGTGCTCACTCAAGAAGTGCATGAACGTTCCCTCAAAGTTAAGGAGACTCAGGCTGCACCTGCCCGTCCAACTGTCCTTGAGCCCAAATTGCATATGCCTGACCAGTTTACAGGGAACTGCAAGGACTTTGTGAACTTTAGGGAGAGTTGTAAACTGTACTTTAGACTCAGGCCTCTGTCATCCGGTTCTGAGGCTCAGCAAGTGGTATTGCAATTTCCCTTCTACAGGCAGACCCTCAAACTTGGGCTTTCGGTCTTCCCTCCACTTCAGCTGCCCTTCAGACCATGGATTATTTTTTCTCTACCCTGGGGTTACTTTATGATGACCCAGACAAGGCGGCCATGGTGGAGGATAGCCTTTGGTCTCTTAAACAGTAGAAGAGGGCAGCAGTGTCGAGTTAAGAAAAATCAAGGTCTAGGTGGTAGTGGAGAGTTGCATCTAGGCCTGCATTAATCTCCAAAAAATTCAGTCATTTTCCCCACCATACTCAAGCCACCACATGGCCAGGTATCTGTTTCTGCTTTCATTGATAGTGAAGCCATGGAAAATTTCATGGATCTAGCATCCTTTGAGATGTTGGAACTTATGCATGAACTTTTGTGTAGTCCAGTCACAGTCCCCATTTCCTTCCAGACACCAATGATACAGTTGACCTTTGGAGCTCTACATCTGGAAGAACTTTCCTTTCTCCTCCTTCAATGTCCATTGGCTCACATTGTGCTGGGTTTGTCATGGCTGAAGAAGCATAACCCAATGGAAAACTGGGGAGATTCTGCAATGGGGATCCTCCTGTCTCGTTCATTGTTTGTCTCGTCCTGTTCATCTAGCAGCGGCCATTTAATTAGAATATTCATTGATCCCCACTCCTTATCATGATCTGGCAGAAGTATTCTCTAAAAAGAAAACTGAAGTTCTACCACCACATCGGTCCTTCGATTGTGCCATCGATCTGATACCTGATGCCAGACTTCCCGAAGGTAGGCTATACACCTTGTCGGTCCCAGAGTAAGGCGATGCAGGAGTACATCCAGGATGCTCTGGAAAAAGGGTTTATTCCGCCATCCAAGTCCCCGGTAGGTGCCTTTTTTTTATCCAGAAAAAATCCGGAACACTCCGACCCTGCATCGAGGACTGAATAAATTCACTATCAAAAATGCCTATCCCTTGCCTCACATATCAGTCCTGTTTGACCAATTATGGGAGGCTTCTATCTTTTCAAAGATTGATTTGTGAGGTGCATACAACCTTATCCGCATCTGGAAATGAGACAAATGGAAGATGGCTTTCAACACCCACTCGGGGCATTTCGAATATCTGGTTATGCCTTTCGGTTTCTCCAATACCGCTGCCATCTTCCAGGACTTTATTAATGAGATCTTGAGGGAATTACTGGAGGTCTTTGCTGTTGTTTATTTGGATGACATCCTTATCTATTCCAAATCCATGGAACAACATCAACAACATGTGAGAATGGTACTGCAAACACTTCTGGATAATAGCCTGTATGCCAAGTTGGAGAAGTGTGAATTGGAGGTGGAAGAGAGCTCCTTCTTTGGTTACATAATCTCCTCTCGTGGATTCTCCATGGATCTGAGTAAGGTGAAGGCTGTCCTGGATTGGGAACAACCAAAATCTCTGAAGGCCATTCAGTGATTCCTAGGATTTGCTAATTATTACCACCGATTTATCAAATCCTTCTCCTCAATCGTCTCTCCCATCGTAGACTTGACCAAGAAAGGGTCGGATGTTGGTAATTGGTTTTCCAGAGCTGTTCACACATTCAACTCTCTCAAGACGACTTTGTGTCTGCTCCTGTCCTCTGACATCCCAATCCTTTCCTTCCTTTTATGATAGAAGTGGACACTCCTGAGATTGGAGTAGGGGCCATTCTTTCTCAGAGGGATTTGGAAGACAATAAATTGCATCCATGCACCTTTTTCTCTCGGAAATGTCAGTCACCAGAGATAAATTATGATGTGGGCAACCGAGTGCTTCTGGCAATTAAGTTGGCTTTTGAGGATTGGTAGCACTGATTAGAGGGGGCTAACCATGTTGTTTCAGTGTTGACGGATCACAAAAATCTGTTTTATATTGAGACTGCCAAGAGACTGAACTCAAGACAAGCGTTGGGCGCTGTTTTTGACCCACTTCAACTTTTTCATCTGCTTTCGGCCTGGGTCTAAGAATGTGAAAGCCGATGGCCTTTCTCATAGCTTTTCTGTTGGCCATTGTCCTACTGTTGGGGAAGAAACCATAATTCTTACTTTTCGGATTCATTTGGCCTTGACAAGAACCTTGGCAGACTCTCTTAGGCAGTGCCAGTCTGAAGACTCTTGAACTTCTTTCCCGCTCTGACTGGTGGCAGTCCATGTCTTGTGATGTTCATGAGTTTGTGGAGGCTTGTGACATCTGTTCCAGAAACAAGATTCTCTGTACCACTCCTTCTAGCCTGTTATGTCCATTGACAACTCCTCTCAAGCCATGGATACATATCACAGTGGACTTCATGGTGGATATTCCATCATTTTCCCACTGCATGGTCATCTGGACCATTGTAGATCAATTCTTCAAGAAGGTACATTTTGTTCCTCTCAACAAATTGCCCTCAGCCAAAGAATTGGCATCGCAACATGTTTTTTAGATCTCATGGACTTCCCTTAGACATCGTCCCTGACAGTGGTACCCAATTAGTTGCTCGGTTGTGGAGGTGCTTTTGTACTGATCTAGGCATCAATGTCAGCCTGTCAACAGGGTACCACTCACAGTCCAATGGGCAGACAGAGCGGGCCAATCAATCTCTGGAGCAGTACCTCCATTGATTAATTTCCAAATGTCAAGACAACTGGGTGTCTCTATTGCCATTCGCTGAGTTTGCTTACAACTACTCCTGGCATTTTACTTTCTCAGTGTCTCCGCACTACTACAATTTCGGGATTCATCCTAGGAGCAATTCCTTTGAGACTTCTGCTATCACAATTCTTTCTCCTTCGTCTGTTTCCAGGTTACAGTTAGTCTGAAAGAAAGTACATCAGTTTCTTCTTCAAGCATCTGGTTGTTCCAAGGTCTGGGCATACAAACATCGTAAGCCCTGTAGGCTCAAAGTGGGGGACTTGGTTTGGTTGTCTGCCAGAAACATTAACCTGTGCCAGAGATCACAAAAGTTGGAACCCAAGTTCATGAGCCCGTTCAGGATTATTTCTCAAGTGAATCCTGTGGCTTTCCGACTGAAGTTACCCCGGACTCTCAGGATAAATAACACTTTCCATTGTTCTCTCCTGAAACCGGTTTTCTCTGCACCAGATTTACTCCTAGGTATTCAGTCAGACCTCCACCAGTGCTTGTCCAGGGATGCCAGAAATTTGTCATGGCAAATTTCTTGAGTATGTCTTCAGTTCCTTGTGCACTGGAAAGGGTATGGACCGGAGGAGCTCTCCTGGATTCCTGAAAGATCGTTGCATGCTCCTACCCTGAAGAGAAAATTCTTTGAGAACTTTCCTGGCAAACCAGGGTCTTGGGGTTCTTTAACCCCTCATCAAGGGGGGGTATTGTCACAAGCCGAAGCACTGCGTATGCAAGGTGAGGCGAATGCCAGGTGAGCATTCGCTGAAACTCGTCTTACCTCCTGTACATCATGCTTGGATCAATCTGGATTGGCTCCTGCTTCTATTTCCTTCTGGTGTGAGCACTGCTCCGATGCCAGTGATAGTATTCATGTGTATCCGGTTTGGTGCTGTCTCCTGTATCCAGTCGAGTACCCAGTTCTGTCATCCTTTTGCTAGCTGCCATTTGTGTCATCTAGGTGGCATGGTCTGCATATCTATTGTCTGCCGCTTGTGTCATCCAGGTGGCACAGGCCGCACTCCAGTGTACAGCAGTATAGCGTGCCACCGCTTGTGTCATCCAGGCGGCACAGGCTGCACTCCAGCGTCCAGTGTTTGCAGTTCTGCATGCCACCGTTTGTGTCATCCAGGCGGCACAGGCTGTACTCCAGCATATCATCACTTGTGTCAACCTGGCGGCACAGCCCACAGTTTGCCAAGGCTGCTATATGGCCCAGAATCTGCATCTTGTTCTAAGGCCCTCAGGCCACAGCCTGACAAGGCTACTACAAGGCCCAAAGGCCGCATCACATTCTACGGCCCACAGCCCTTAGTCTGCCAAGGCTGCTACATGGCCCAAAGGCCACATCTGATTCTATGGGCCTCAGGCCACAGTCTGCTAAGGCTGCTACATGGCCCAGAGGCCGCATCCATTTCTACGGCCCTCAGGCCAAAGTCTGCCAAGGCTGCTACATGGGCCAAAGGCCACATCACTTTCTACGGCCCATGGGCCGCAGCCTGCCAAGGCTGCTCCATGGCGAAAAAGGCCACATCTTGTTCTAAGATCATCATTCCACCGCCCGCCAAGGCTGCTACACTGCCCAAAGGCTGCAACACATTCTACTGCCCTCAGGCCACAGCCTTCCAAGGCTGCTACCCAGCCCAAAGACTGCATCTTGTTCTGCAGCCCACAAGCCACCATCAGCCCTCAAGGCTGCTCCATGGTCACAGCTAGCCAAGTATTCCAGCCCACAAGGCTGTAGTGGGACTTTTTTTTATACCTCAGAGCATAACACCTTTCTGACTAAACCTCCAATTCCTAACACAGAGTCAACCTAGAATGCACCTGTTTCTCCAATTTGTCCCAGACTTTCTCAATGAGGTTAAAATCTGGACTCTGAGATGGCCAGTCCATCCGGGTTACTGAATTTTCTGTATACCAGTCCAGCATCACCCTGGAAACATGACAGGTGGCATTGTCATCCTGATAAAAACATTTATTGGTTCCATAGACCTCCAAGTGCATAGGCCTTCCTATGAAGTATTCATGTTGATACCACCACATTAGTGGCCATCTGAAACTTGTGTGCAATGGTATGCATGTGCATGCATTTCACTTGTGTGGGGGTGTCCAATCACTTTTGTCTACATTGTGTATTGTTTTGCCAAAATCAACCTAAAACTCAAATGTTTTGGATATGGATTTCTTTTAAAATTTATAAAAATAGCTAAAATAATGTAATTTGAATCTATTTTGTTCCCTCAGTATTATTAACATCAATAACATTAATTTCCAGTCATTTCAAGTCAATTTTGACCACCAGCAGCACGAACACATGAGTTTACTAGAATATAGCACATCTATGATACATTTTGGCACAGCAGTGGCAGACAGGATGCCAATTAATAAACTAGAATTACAAGTTGGTAGCTGCTCAATCACTTCAGTAATGTCACTCAGGTGCATGTAAGGGAGGGATTATTCTATAAAAGAAACAGCAAAAAGTATCCCCCCAGCACTCAGAATGAAATCAGCAATAATGTTTGAAAAACTACATGGTGGTAGATAATTCAGAGATCTCTGTTGCATATATTTGCAAAAATATGGCTAAGTCTCCAGGCCACTTCGCGGTGTCCCTAATTACTGGAGGTCCTTAATACTTGGTCAAAGTCTGGGGTGCAGAAGCCAAAACAGCTGGTGAATGCCATCCACTCCAGGGAAGCACACCAGTGAAAAAAAAAAGTGTTAGTAAATGTTAATAAGAATAAGGAAACAATTATGTGTTAATAGGTGATATATAAGTGAAATGTGTAATTATAATGCTAAGAAAAAGTTATAATGCTAAGAAAAAGAGATAAAATAAAATATAAAAAATACTAAGATTCCCAATAATCAGGAATCTGCACTTAGCAGTGCACTAGCATGCACTGCTGAAGAAGGATCTCAGGCCCTGATTCAGAGCCGGATGCTTTTTCAGAGCGCTCGCCTCCAGGCCGCTCACTAAGCTGTGGGTGACCACCCACAGCTTTTTCGAGTGGCCAGGTGATGGTCGTGACCATAGCAACCATCGGGCTTGCGACGAGACCTTTGTGGTAGGATCTCATTCCCGCAAGCCCCACTGAGCTTCCTGCTCTAATAGAACAGGAAGCTCAACTACTGTCAGTAAGGCCGCCCTCAAAAGGCAGGTGTTCCTTCGGGAAAACCTCAGTTTGGCCAGCCACCTCCCCCTCCCCACCTACAAAACAGGGCGACAGCTGCCCCATTTTGTTGCGAGCCCTGGAGTGAGTGATTTCTTGCTCGCTCTGGGGCTCGTGTGCGCACTGCCAGGCCATCGACCCACTTGCGAGCGCATAGCACTTGTGAGCGGGTTTGAATCAGGCCCTCAGTCTCCAGTTACCTGCATTGCCAGCTGCATTCCACATCTGATTTAGTCTCCAATCTACTATATTCAGCAAACATTCCAGTTATCTATCATCAGTACTGTTCCTGCACACCACACCTATTCTAATGGGTGTCCTACAGAATGTGGGTCAAATTTTTGCAGCCTGCTTCCATTCATGTGCAGCACTCAATATCTACATCTCCTGCAGTCTGTCACAAGTACTACAAATACTTTGCAGCAGTCCTGAGATCAGCTATACCTATAGACTACATTCATTGTGCTACTGGCACTTCCTTCAGTATACCTACAGACAATATTAGTGCTCAGAACTGACTCAGGGTAATTAGATACCCATATCTATTCACTGCCAGTCATCCAACTACTATCCAGTCCATATGAGAATAGGTTTAAAAAAGGACTTAAGCTTTGTTTACTATCCTACTAATAAATCCCAAGGGTCCTGATCCAAATCTGCAAAACCCAAGTGACATGACAGAAAGGTTTTAAAATCATAGTGAAATGTTTTTAAAATCTATTGCTTGAATATATCAGGAATCAAGTGTCGAAACTGGATAATTGGCTGAGACAGAATCTGTTTAAAATTAAAATCTGCACAACGCCATTTTGCGATTGGCAACAAGACGCCATTTTGCAAATGGCCACCCAGCGCCATTTTAGCGAATCTCATACATAAGTACATATGGCGATGCTATTATTTAGCGTTGTGCGCAATAGAACATTGTTAAAAGTCCCCATTATATAAATGCATACATTGATATAAACATATAATATGATCAACCCTGCAAAACACGTAACACGGTGTACTCCACAAACACGTAGCCGCACAACGCTAACTAGCGTCATTTCTTAATATCCCAATACTTACACTCTGCACACTTACATAAAAAGGTTCCCTAGCATTAAGGTTAATATTTAAGGTTTTATTTATTATCAGCAATGTTGTTGAATACATGTTATTTGATATCTAAAATTTAGTAAATGATAAGCAGACCATGTTTAGTGTCATTCCAAACACCTGTGTTTAGAATGACACTATGTTGGATGTTGGAGGCTGGACTGTGACCATATGAACTGACCTATGAACTGTACTGTAACAGAAGAACCAGGAAGAAGAACCAATGGAATCATGCCAACCTTTTCTATTGTATTGCCTATCTCTGTAAGAGTATTTATGTAGGCTTTCTGAAACTAGATGCCAGTCATCTTCTCTTTGCTGTTGACAGAGGTTTCGTCTTTGATGCTGGGATCTGGATCCAGAGTGCATGCGTATGTAACGACTGTACCTTGTGACTGTATGATTTGTTTGCGCTAATTGTATTTAGATCACAGCGTGTAACCATCTGCTTTTATGTTGAATAATAACTTTTTGTGCTTTGGAACCACAATCAAAGTCTGAAAGCAATTATTTATTGTGTGACTCATAACGCTAAATAGCGACAATTTTAGAGTGTATAGATAGGTAGGAATCAATAGTTGGGGGCTCGCAGTGTGAAATCACACTACCGGTCACATGGTAACACACGGTCATCGATCTTTCAGCAAAAGGGTGGAGGTGCCATACGCAGGAAAGAACGCATTGTGCCTTCGAATACCTGCTACCACTTTGTTTCTGAGAGTCCGTTGCCCATTATTGTGTGAGTTTAAGGAGAGCTGATTAGAATCCAGGGACAAGGGAGGAAAAAGTTTGTTTTCCTCCATTGATAGAATTTCATGTTAAAAGGGGAAGTCACACAATAGCGTAAGGGTAATAATATGTTTTGTGTAGCGGTCGCATTATTGTGTATGCAACTAGTCGCACAATAGCGTATACTTATTTCCTGTATTGCTGCCACGTGTTTAAACAAAGCCGTTGAGATTGCATTGTGATATTGATAGCATTGTTGTAAATATCTTAATCAGTGTTGCCATAATCTGGGAAAATGTTTATTTTTCTGCGCAGGAAAAGGGTGTGTAACAGTGAACGTTTGATGGTAGGGGTAACATGTTCCCTAGCTAGGGTATCTTAGAACCCTTAGGTGCTAGGCACCTGGTGTCAGCCTAGTGGCTCGGTAGTAGATACCACAATCTATACACATTGCAGGTGTAGTTGTTGTTTTTGTTGTAGATATCGGCTCTCAGTGTGATTGCAGCATCCAGTGATCAGTTAGGGTTATTGGGCAATGTGATTGAACCGCACAGTTGTGGCAAATTGTGATTGTGAACTGAACAGAGGGTCGACAAAATCACTGAAAAGGGTAGGTGTTATTGGAATGCCTTCATGCTAGCAATGGAAAGTACTCAAAAAGGGATTAGGTGCGTGGAAGCAGCCTGGTTATTCTTCCATAGGTGTGTGGGCGCATCCTGTTAATATCATCCACAGGTAAGTGAAAGTAGCCTTGACGTTCTTTCACCGATTTAAATCTCTATTGAAAAGTTTAGTGTTATTTTCCCAAGATGGGAGCCAAACAAACGGTAGAGATATTAGATGATGTGCTGCTTTTGGAAAAGCCGCTTGGGTCGGCACGGCATATTATGCATACTAGGTATGGTGCTTATGCAACTAGGTACTGTGATGTTTATCTTAAAATGATGATGAAGAGTGTGAAACCGTTTCCCAGAATTGGCAGCTTTGATAAGGAGGTATTGAACAATGTCCGAGATAGCATCTGTATGGTGTACTCTCAAATGAAAAAGATAAAGTATAACGAGTGTTTAAAGTTGTGGCAGCACAAGGGGAATACATGGCTTAAGGGTGTGCACGCGATGCAAACTAGCGTCATGAGCACGATGCGGGAGAGTACGTACTCAGCGCTAAACAGCTATGCGTGCACTCCACAAAATAGCGTGCACTCACATCAAGGTAGCGTCGCAGAAGGTAATGCCAGTGGTTCACGCGCACCACCACCGCCCTAAGCGGATGGAGGTGGAGGTACAGTCGATGTAAAAACCCACAAAAATGTAACATGTAACTTATACCCTCTCTTGAGTAATTATAAGGAAAATGTTTATGATGCGGATGATAAACCTGTTGTTATGTCTGCCATTTCCCATGCCATACAAATGTTAGATGCTCCATCACAAGGAGCATGGGTGGTGGCCCCATCTTCATCAGCGGTAGTACAGGAAGTGTTAATATCCACTGCACCCGTAGAGGAATTTGTTAACCCTATATGTAGCAGTAATAGACTAAATCCCCAGCCAGGTAACAAGGTCAAAAGTAACAGTGTGGCTGGTCTCCATCCAATCCGGACAATAACTGGTCCCAATGGGAATCCAGATGCGAATGGTGTAGTGCCCACAAGGGATGTAGCAATGCATTGTCCTTGGACAAGAGCTGAGCTAAATTCCATAATGAATGATTTCCCTGACCCTAAGAAGGAATTAGCAAAATGCCAAAGATTTTTTAAGAATTTGGGTAATGCTCACGAGCAAACCTATAAAGATTGGCGAGTGGTGTTAATTGCGTGTCTTCCCCACAATACTGACGTGAAAAAGTTTATCACAGATTGCGTATTGGAGGGAGATGGTCCCTTAACAGACGAGGATAACCAAGGTAACATTACCCACATAATAACTCAATTGGGTGTATATTTTCCAGTAGTAGTTAACTGGAGTAAAATTTTCACCATAAAACAAAAAGAGAGTGAATCTGCAGAGGATTACTGTACCCGTGCTCTGCAGGCTATCACCCAGTATACTGGAATAGAAGATATTAAAGATAGCACCCATCACAGGGAAATGGTCATCATGGTACTTATGGATGGTCTTAAAGACAATCTAAAGACCTGAGTCCAGACCTCGGGTCTTTGAGGGGAGTTACTGTAGACACACTCAGGGACTCCACTATTGAGCATGATAAAAACATCCTCAAGAAGAGAGAGACCCAGAGTGAGAAGCTAATGACTGTTAGTATTCAAGCTCTAGAAGGAATGCATGTAACATCACAGCCACCAGACACATTTACACCAGCACAGCTAAATGCCCTCACAAACCCTGTTCAGCCACAAACACAGCCCTACCCCACTTATCACACACAGCTACAAAACCCATACTATCCACAACAACCATATTACCCTCAAAATCACTATCCACACCCACAATCTTTTCCTACTGATCAAACCACACTGCAACCAAGTGGGACATGTAAGTTGGAACTGTAAGTTGAAGAAGGTAGGACCCCTAACCAGGGAGTACCTAGATATCCACATAAGGGATATACACAGAATGCAGGAAATTTTCCACAGTCACCAGCTCCAATTGTGGCCTTAAATGCTGTATTGGAGAGTGAGAGTCAACGCTAGGGGTCAGGTCATACCTGTAGTCTACAGATAGTCAGGTTAACTGGAAGTACTAGGGAAGAACTGGTGATGATGGTTGATGTAGCTGGTACTAAATATCCTTTTCTTGTAGACACAAGGGCAACCAGATCAGTGATAAAATCTCCAGCTAATTTACAGGTGACCAGCAAGACAGTACCAGCAATGGGTGTAATGGGTAAAGTGCAACATTATCCTTTAACCAAATCCACTGAGGTTACTATCGGGGCATTGCATACCAGGCATTCCTTTCTCCTGGCATCAGCAGCTCCTACTAACCTACTGGGAAGGGATTTGTTATGTAAGATGGGATGTCATTTATTGTACCCCTGATGGTATATTCTTAGATATCCAAGAGAGAGTGGCACACGAGGTGAGGGATATATTGGACACTCCCCAAAGGTTAATGTATCAATATACTGGTTCAGGTAAAAATCCATCTCAAGTAGATCAAATGTTATCCCAAATACCATATTCACTGTGGACCAAAGATGGACAGGACACTGGATTGATGGCAAACGTAGCTCCTGTAATGGTAAATCTAGAAAGAGGTAGGCAGGCTCCAAATATTCCCCAGTACCCATTAAAACAGGAGGTAGAGTTAGGGGTCTATCCCATAATTGAGCGGTTATTACAACAGGGAATTTTAGTCTGTACAGTGAGTGTAGCCAACAGTCCCATCTTTCCTGTAAAAAGTGGTGGGAGGGGTTATAGGCTGGTACAAGACCTTAGAGGGGTTAATAAGGTAATAGAGAGTCAATTCCCTGTAGTGCAAAACCAAATTCAACCCATTTTACTGTCATTGACCTCTGTTCTGCTTTATTCTTTGTATCTCTTCATCCTGACTGTAAGTACCTATTCACTTTTACATACAGGGGTGTACAATACGCATGGACACGATTGCCTCAGGGCTTCACAGACAGCCCCAGTATCTTCACCTAGGCCTTACACGACTGTTTACAATCTTTACAACCTGCCAATGGATCTGTTCTAATACAATATGTGGATGATTTATTGTTATGGTCTGATTCATTTATGTCCTGTTTAAATGATACTAAACTTTTGTTGCTTCATCTCTCGCAAACAGGACACAAGGTTGCTAAGGACAAAGGGGGTCATTCAGAACTGCTCGCGAGTGCAGGATGCTCGCAAGCGGGTCAATGTTGCCCCACTGCGCATGCGCACGATGGAGGGAGCTCCGTCGTGCACATGCGTGAGACCCGGATAGCGACGGGCTCTCTGTCACTCCGGGTCTCGCACCAAAGGGGGTGTGCTGTCGATGTTGATTGACAGCATGCCCCCTTTGGTGGGCATGCTGGGGGCATGGCTGCCAGATGGAGGCGTTCCCATGGGAACGCCTACCGTCTGAAGCCGGCCCCACTGACATCACTAGTGATGTCAGTGGGAGTGGTTTTGGCTCTGATAGAGCCTAAATCACTCCAGGGCTTGCAGCAGCAAGACCCTACTGCAGGGTCTCTGTCGCAAGCCCGATGGTTGTGATGGTCTTGACCATCGCGACCATCATCATGGATGCTCGCATAAGCTGTGGGTGGTCACCCACAGCTATGCGAGCATCCATAAGGCCACTCCATTTTCATGGAGGAGGGCCCTGATTCAGAGTGAGTGCTCTGGTCAGAGCATTCGGCTCTGAATCATGCCCTAACCATGCCAGTCCAGGGTTAAATACTTGTGACATTGCCTAACCCAGGGGTTATGACATCTGACAAATGACAGAATCCAAACCTACAGACCATGACACTGCCACAGAACCAACAGCAAATCCATACCTTCTTGGGAATGTGTGGCTACTGCAGAATGTGGATCCCAGGTTTTTCTATTTTGGCCTTGCCATTACAGGACTTAGTCTCTTACTCAAATCCCGATCATGTTGTACACAGAGAGGAAACAGAGCAGGCTTTCCTTAACCTTAAGGATAGTCTGACAAGTGCACCTGCATTGGGAATACCTGATTATGAAAAACGTTTTGATTTGTACTGTACGGAAGCTAATGGTTGTGCAGCAGGTGTCCTCACACAAAAACATGGTGATGCCAGTAGGCCCGTAGCATACTATAGTGCACAATTGGACACTGTGGCAAGATCACTCCCAACATGTTTAAGAAGTGTAGCAGCAACTGCTCTATTAGTCAGTAAGAGTGAGGATGTAGTATTAGGCCATGATATGATTGTCTATACTCCCCATGCTGTATCTGCTTTGCTAAACTCTGCCCAAACTAGACATGTCTCCTCAGCTAGGTTCACAAAATGGGAACTAGCCCTGCAAACATCACCATCAAATGGTGCAGTACGTTAAATCCAGCAACGTATTTACCATATGTGCAACAGGATGCACAAAGGGTGGAGAAAAGTGAGTTGCTGGCAGAAGGTGAGTACTGCAGGTATATTGATGCACATGATTGTATGGAATATCTGAATCAGACCTTTACTGCAAGACCTGACATATGGAATACACCTTTAGAAAATGTAGATGTAACATTTTACACAGATGGGAGTTGTCATAGACAAACTGACACTGGAGAGTTATGTACAGGTTATGCTGTGGTAAATGATTCAGATATCATAGAGGCTGAACCTTTAGGTCCACCTCACTTGGCCCAAGTGGCAGAACTGGTGGCATTAAGGAGAGCGTGTGAAATAGCAGAAGGTAAATCTGCTAATATCTACACTGACTCTAGGTATGCCTTCGGGGTGGTACATGATTTCAGTGCTCTATGGCATCTGAGAAATTTTATGACAGCAGCAGGCACACCAATTGCACATTCCAGGCATATAAAAGGACTACTGACAGTGATCCAATTGCCTAAGTCAGTGTCGGTAATTAAGTGTAAAGCCCGTACCTTTGAGGATGATCCAGTGTCACTAGGCAACAATAGGGCAAATGAACCTGCCAAATGGGCAGCAGGGTTAAAAGTGAATGTGCCAATTAACCAAATGATGTTCCAAATGATTGACATGCAGAAATTAATTGAGATGCAAAATTTGTGTTCAAGGAAAAGGCAGTCTAGAAGTCCAATGGATGTGGGCAAGAGTCCTCTGGACTCTGGAGAGATGGACAAGGTAAGCCAGTTGCCCCCAAGGCATACTACCCAAGCCTGGCTGTGGCAGCGCATGTTCTGACTCACATGGGAAAGCAAGGTATGTGCAAATTGGTGAGAGCATACTGGTGTGCACTGGGTTTTTTCTTCCCAAGTGGAAAAAAGAGCAATGTCCTGTCTGATCTGCTTGAGGAAAAACATTGGGAAAATGATCCCTACCTAACTATCCCACATTCCTCCAACTTTGGGACCTTTTCAGGTAATACAAATTGATTTAATCCAATTACCACCCTGCTGGAATCTCAAGTATGTATTGGTGTGCACTGATGTGTTTTCTAATTGGGTTGAGGCATACCCAGCTGCCACTAATACTGCTGTGTTTACTGCTAAGAAAATAGTTCAGGAGTTTGTATGCAGATACGGTATCCCTAGAATTATTGAAAGTGATAGGGGTACTCATTTCATAGGTGATGTCTTCAAAATATGCGTAAGTTGATGGGTATTAATAGTAGACTTCATACCCCCTACCGACTGCAAGCCAGTGCCAAGGAGGAAAGGATGAACAGGACTATTAAAAACAAATTAAGTAAAATCATGGCAGAAACTGGACTGGGTTGGTCAGAAGCACTACCACTTGTCCTTCACAGTATCAGGACAACTCCTAGACCCCCTCTCAATCTGTCCCCCTTTGAAATACTGTTTGGTAGACAACCTCATTTGATTATAAGCCCACAGGAGGATTTGAAAAGTAACAATGAGGTAACTGTAAGGTATCTTATAACAATGAGTAAACAGCTAAAATAGCAACAGCAGAAACTGAAATTGTTGTCACATGATATGCCTGAAACAAATTGTCATGATGTTGAACCTGGAGAATTTGTTATGATCAGAAATTTCTTGCATTCAGGTTGTTTGAAAGATTGGTGGGAAGGTCCGTATCTGGTGTTGCTGATGAGTACAACTTCATTGAAAGTGGCAGAGAGAGATACCTGGGTCCATTCCACTCACTGTAAGAAGGTCAACCAACCGGTGGAGAGACAAGGCGGAATTGAGGCAGATAACGTAGACCTGTCAATTGCGAGTCTGTTCCGGGAAGGTTAAAGGTTACAGTGAGATACGTGAGCTACGAAAAATTGTAGATCATTGTTTTCAGCAATGGATTGGTCTGCTGTGGTTATCTTTGTGTTTTCTCCCAGAGTTCTCATTATCTTGGGTTGTTTCAGGATCTCTGGTTTCTGTGATGAAGGTCAGAGGATGGAGAGGGGAACTGATGGTGATATCAAGGGAGTGGAGTCATGAGAAGGAGTGCTAAACCAACTGGGGGAGTATCTGACCAAACCCAATACAGTAATTGTGAAGAGATCTGCTATTGTGGAAAATTGGAGAAAGTGTGAAGGTCTATTATTTGAGGATTATTGTATGTGTGAGTTTTGTGGGTCCCCAATTGATGAGAATTGCATCCAGCAGTGCCAACCTAAGTATAAGCAGCATTAGGGTGGGAATCCTTTAGAGGATTACCATACTATGGTGGGCAAAGTTTTAAACCAGACTGACTGTTGGGTGTGTTCTCATGTGCCCCGGGGACAGCATAATGTAGGTTTAGTGCCATTTCCATTAAATGTATCTGAGCTTTTAGAACTGCAACAAGGGAAGACACTGGATGGAAACTTTCTAAACACCAAACAATCTCATTTTCAACTCCACCAGTACCAGGTAGATAAAACACTTTTATGTTTGAACATCACCAACTCCAATAAACCCGGAAGTTGGGAGGTGACTGGGAATAACCAGACGATGACCTTCTCGCTATGAGCTGATTGTGAGCCTATAAATTTTGAACTGTTATACACAATTAGATTAGGTGGAAGACACTTCCAGTATAAATACACACTAAGTTCCACCAAAGAAATGGTTGGCAGAGTACCAGAAGGGTACTGTGCCAGGGTTATACAACCAGAAACGTGTGTTAACCAGATGGGAGAACCTGAGATAGGAACATTTGCTAGGGAAATGTGTTGGATGATCATGATGCACTCTATTCCTTATGTTCTCCCCGATGATGTATATTTTGTATGTGGAAGGAAAGCGTATAAGTGGGTGTCTCCAAGTTCCAAAGGTTTGTGTTATCTGGCAAGAGTACTTCCAGAGGTTATGACCCTTACACATGGTGAAATGCTTGGTATTCTTAAAAACACACCATCACCATAACTTCTCACACAGTATGAGCACAGAGACAAAAGAAATATGATACCTGCTGATGTACATAAAGCCACACAGTTGATTAGTGAAACAACTGGCTTTCAAGTTTTAGTCACATTGGATCCCACCAGGATCGCTTGGGGCACACTAAATTTCAGATATATTCAAGATCTTTCTTAATTAATAGATAATATCACTGAGATGTATGATGACACATTTAGGTACACAGGTAAGGAGTTACAAGAAAGAACTGGTGTAACACAGATTAGCTTTAAATTATTTAACAGCTGTCACTGGAGGGTACTGCGTGACCTTAGCCACCCAATTCTGTGTACAGTGTTGCACATACATTACAAAGTGACCCCAAGGAGGTGATAGATGGATAAAATTCTGCAGTTAAAATGGGAATTTTGAAAGAACCATAATGCTTCAGTGGCTGAAGTAGAGGAGAAGGTAGAGGAATTGGTTTCTTGGTTGAACCCAGTGAAATGGTTCTCTGGTCTTGGAGAGTGGGTCCAGGAAATGATTGCTAGCATAGGTAAACTCCTAATCCTCATATTGGTTGTCATCTTAGTAATTGGCGTATGTGTCAGATGTGTTCCTACTGTGTTGAAATGTGGAAATGTAAAGATAAGGTAAATCAAAGGAATGAAATTATGATAGTGGTTAGTAGTAACAATATGAATACTGAGGTAAATGTAGGACTGCATTACAACCCTGAACTAGAAGGTACCATCAGATGATGTATAAGATTTAGACATGCATGAAATGTATTATGAAATGTTAATTTTAAATAGCTTAAATAATGTAAGTCCCTATTCCCCTTCAAGACTTCCTTTATAGGATTGGTGCATCCCCACATCTTTCCCATGATCTCCCAAGATCCGCGGTGTGCGTATAAGGGTAGTTTTATGTCCCCTCCTAGAGACACATTATTGCTGGTTTAAGAACCACCTTGTGCCATCCCATAATATAACATTAAATAATATGTTGTAATGTAAGTCTAAATTAATTTTAAAATCAGAGTGTGATAGCATGTTGTTTGCTATCAAAGGGTGGACTGTCAAAGCTGGATAATTGGCTGAGACAGAATCTGTTTAAAATTAAAATCTGCACAACGCCATTTTGCGAATGGCAACAAAACACCATTTTGTGAATAGCAGCGCAGCGCCATTTTAGCGAATCTCACACTTAAGTACATATGGTGATGATATTATTTAGTGTTGTGTGATTCCCACACAATAGAACATTGTTAAAAGTTCCCATTATATAAATGCATACAGTGATATAAAAATATAATATGATCAACCCTGCAAAACACGTACCATGGCGTACTCCACAAACACGTAGCCGCACAACGCTAACTAGCATCTTTTATTAATATCCCAATACTTACACACTGCACACTTACATAAAAAGGTTCTCTAGCATTAAGGTTAATAATTAAGGTTTTATTTATTATCAGCAATGTTGTTGAATACATGTTATTTGATATCTAAGGTTTAGTACATGTTAAGCAGATCTTGTTTGGTGCCATTCTAAACCACTGTGTCTTTGCAGATTTCCAGTTCCATCGGTGGGGACATCACAACATGTGTCTGCAAATTATGGCTCATAGAGAGTTAGGCATTAAAATGTTTTCTGTAATGCAGCCAGTATAGATTTGCTATGCAGCGGGAAAATGGACAGAAAGAGCTGTTGGAGGCTGGACTGTGACCATACGAACTGAAATATGAACTGTACTGTAACAGAAGAACCAGGAAGAAGAACCAATGGAATCATGCCAACCTGTTCTATTGTATTGCCTATCTCTGTAAGAGTATATCTGTAGGCTCTCTGAAACTAAATGCCAGTCATCTTCTCTTTGCTGTTGACGGAGGTTTCATCTTTGATGCCGGGATCTGGATCCAGAGAGCATGCATATGTAATGACTGTACCTTGTGACTGTATGATTTGTTTGCGCTAATTGTATTTAGATCACAGCGTGTAACCATCTGCTTTTATGTTGAATAAAAACTTTTTTCGTGCTTTGGAACCACAATCAAAGTCTGAAAGCAATTATTTCTTGTGCGACTCATAACGCTAAATAGCGACAATTTTAGAGTGTATAGATAGGTAGGAATCGTTACTAGCAACAAGCAAAAAATCATATGGACAATTACTAAAATCAGGCCTTTCAAGCAAGTAAGGGGCCAACATAAATTGCTGAAAGTTATCATTAAGATTGGAGTATGAATTTTGGTGCTCTGTGAATTTTCCTACAGTATCTCTACAGTTGTTAAACAGGTACCAGCTGGGAAATCTATGACATTATTGAAATTAAAATTGGGTCAATTGGCCATAAATTGATAAACTTTTTGTCCTGAACAAACTCGTGCATTTTTGTACAATTACATTAAAATAAATCTTGGTATCTTTCTTGATCTGATTATTTATAATCAGATTGTCAAAACAAAACAAATGATCATTTCAGTCATATTCTTTATCAGAATCTTTATGTATAATCTGTCTGGTTTGTTTGCAGCCCAAACAAATTTTAGAATACTTGTAGACCTGTGGAATTAATAACATAATTACAACATAATAACCTATAAAAATTAGAATTAGGCATGGCTTGACTATACAATTGCAGTATAGCCAAAATAATTTTAAATGCGCTTAAAGAATTACAAATTATAATAGGAAAAGTTTTGGATTCTGAACTGTTTTACATGTTCTTATTTTTTGGGAGGGTTTGTACTTTTAAGTCTAATACATAATGAAAAACAACCCTTCTCTTTGACTGAAAATCTGAATATTTGATCACACAGCATTTCCAATAACATACACTGCTAATATATTTAAACCTTCATCTGATGTTTGTGTAGCCGGGGAATTTATGAAAAGAAGGCCTGACAGGAAATCACTGTGACAGAATGAATTGGACTTGGCACTATATTTCAAGCTGGGCCCTGGACCATTTGACATGCCAATGTTACCTAAGGAATATATATATATATATATATATATATTTCAAATATGACAGCCAGCTCGCGTTGTATTCTTCAAGGTGCAGGCATTGCCTGGGGTGAAACATCAATGATGAAATAGAACCATCATATCCATAATGAAAAAAACAGAGTTCACTCACCAAGGCTTCTCTTCAAAGTGTAAAAAACACCTACTTTAATAATACCAGCATTGGTGCAGTAAAAGAGTCGATGTTTCGACCGTGGAAACGCGGTCTTTTTCAAGACACCTCCAGTGTAGACAGACAAGACACATAGCTCCTATACTCCACAGGTGCCCTTATATACCACTAATAATCAATCCTTCAATCAGTCCACCTGTGTGCCAATTACCGGAAATCCGTAAAACCGGAAGTCCATATAGGGGGATACCTAACATCAGCAGCTCACCTCTAAGTATCCAACAATGCTGTCCAGTGGTCAGTGTGCCAAAGCCCCATTCTATATATACATTGGGATCCTGTGTCCTATACTTACAACTCCAGGCTGCACACCACATTAGGCCGGGCTGTCACCCGCTTCCGGCTTGCATTCCATACAGCTGGAAATCATGTGATATGCACTCACATGCTAGCAACAACACCACTGGGGGCTGCTTACCACTTGTGTGTCAACTAACCGGAAGCTGCCAGTCAGGCATCTTAGGCTGCACTGTGCGGCTAGAAAAAAGGGTCCTCCCTCTATATCCACACTACTTAGTTCCCCCTGGATGGCAATGTTAGTGTCTATATGTTCACTTTAGGAGTTAGAGCCATTTAAGTGAACACAGACACAGTGACATCCATCACCAAATAATACATAATTAAAAAATACTAAATACTAAATAAGTCTCTGAAGAATCCATATATATACATATATACACATACATGTATATGTATATATATATATATATATTCAAAAATATTAATTTCAGAAAATCCCTTTCAAGGAAATGTATTCCCCCCAAAAAATATTTTCTTTTTGTATATATTAACACTGATTATTTCCGGAACATCCAGCATGAATATACTTAAAAAAGCCCATTTATTTATCAATCTTCAATGCAAAAAATGGTGCAAATAATTATACTCATTCAACCTTCATGGGGCCACAGTGTCCAATAGATGTATCCATTTGGACTCTTTCTTCAATAGTAACAGATCCCTTTCTCCACCCCTCCTGGGTGGAGGGATCCAGTCAATGATCATATATTTAAAAGTCACAAGCTGGTGTCCCATCGATATAAAATGGGCTGCCACCGGCCTATCAATATTGCCTTTTACATAGGCAAGTCTGATATCCAACCGGTGCTGTGCCATTTGCTCCTGAAATGTTCTGATCATCTTACCAATGTACATCAAGCCGCAAGGGCAAAGGAGAATGTCAATTAAATAGTCCATTTGACATGACAGTTGATATTTCAACTGAATCCTTTTCCCTCTGTGGGTGAAGGAATGAATTACCAGTTAATAATGCCCTGCACGTGGTGCATTCGAGACAATGGTAGCACCCTTTCTTCAAGGATAGCCAACTCATTTCATCAGTCTTTCCAGTTGGAACATTAGTTCTATAAAGTAGTTCTTTCAAATTGGCATCTCTTCTTATACTTAAGAGGGGTGGTTTATTCCCAATCTTGCTCAAGGATACATCGGTGCTCAGTAGTGGCCAATACTTCTTAACTGACCTCTGCACTGTCCATAGACCCGTGTCTCCATGGACACTCAATATATGTCTATCCTGTTCATGAGACTTAGCTGTTGCAACTCTTGCACCACTGAATAGTTTTCGAGCCCTGGTGAGGCTTTTGTCAATAACCACTTTCTCGTTACCTCTCATCTTCAACCTCTGCACAACCTCCTCCAATTGAATCTCAGCCATATCTTTATCAGAATTATTTCTGAGTACCCGCATAAATTGAGACACTGGTACGTTATTTTTTAGGGCATCATGATGATGACTGGTAGCCAATAGAGTTTTGTTTCTATCTGTAGATTTATGGTAAAGTGTATATGCCAATCTGTTCTCCTTCTTGAAGACTAAAACATCAAGGAAGCTCATCTGTTAACTATCGATTGAGGAGGTAAAGTATACTGGACTGTCAATGCTATTTAAGTAGCCACACATCGATTGAAATGACTCCATGTCACCCCACCACACCTAAAAATTTTTGTCTATAAATCTTTGATAATAGAGTATATACTCCTTAAATTTCAAATGAATATGAACTTGTTCATATATGTCCATATATAAGTTGGCATACGCCGGAGCCATACTCGACCCCATGGCTGTCCCTGACCTCTGAACAAAAAACTCATTACTGTAAAGAAAATGATTACATTCAAGAACTGTATGCAACAGTGTTATCAAAAATTCAATAGGTGGGCCATGATATGGACCCTTCAGTAAACTCTCAACACCACCATGAGGGATGATGGTATAGAGGGAGCACACATATAAAGTAGCCAGTAGACAACCATCAGGATTATCAACCAAAGAGCCAATACCTTCCAGAAAATGACTTGTGTCTCTGACATAACTATCTGAAATTTTTACACATTCCTGTAGGAAATAATAAATTAAGCCAAAGGCTGTAAGACCAAGCCCCAGCCCGATATAATTGGCCTTCCAGGGGGTGCTTCAAGGGACTTATGCACCTTTGGAAGGGTGTACAAAATCAGAACAATCGGATGGTCTGTGGACAGAAAGTCTGCCACCGTCTCGTCAATCCACCCTTCCAGAAGTGCAACACTAATCAATTCATCCACTTTTTTCTTTACCCTGGGTGCAGGGTTATAGCTCACTTTCTCATACGTATCTGAATCGCTAAGTTGCCTCCTTATCTCATAATCATATTTTTCAGCATCCTGGAGGACCACTGCTCCCCCTTTATCAGCCTTACAAATCACTATCGATCTGACTGGAAAGACTGACCCAACAAGTTGGCTATCCTCGAAGAAAGGGTGCTATCATTGTCTTGGATGCACCACATGCAGGGCATTATTGACTGGTAATTCATTCCCTCACCCGCACAGTGGGAAAAGGATTCAGTTGAAATATTGACTGTCATGTCAAATGGACCATTTAATTTACATTCTCCTTTGCCCTTGCAGCTTGATGTAAGTCAGTAAGACGATCAGAACATTACGGGAGCGAATGGCACAGCACCGGTCAGATATCAGACTTGCCTATGAAAAAGGCAATACTGATAAGCTGGTGGCAGCCTTTTTTTATCGATGGGACACCAGCTTGCGACTCTCACGTATATGATCATTGACTGGATCCTTCCTCCCAGGAGGGGTGGAGATAGGGATTTGTTGCTATTGAAGAAAGAGTCCAAATGGATACATCTATTGGACACTGTGGCCCCACGAGGGTTGAATGAGTATAATTATTTGCACCATTTTTTGCATTGAAGATTGATAAATGGGCTTTTTTAAGTATATATTCATGCTGGACGTTCCGGAAATAATCAGTATTAATATATACAAAGTGAAAAAATGTTTTTTGGGGGAATACATTTCCTTGAAAGGGATTTTCTGACATTAATATTTTTGAATAAATATATATATATATATATACACATGTATGTGTATATATGGACATATATGGATTCTTTGGAGGCTTATTTAGTATTTAGTATTTTTCAATTATGTATTATTTGGTTATGGATGTCACTATGTCTGTGTTCATTTAAATGGCTCTAACTCCTAAGGTGAACTTATAGACACTAACATTGCCATTCAGGGGGAACTAAGTAGTGTGGATATAGGGGTAGGCCTAAGATACCTGATTGGCAGCTTCCGGTTGGCTGACATGAAAGTGGTAAGCGGCCCCCAGTGGTGTTGTTGCTAGTATGTGAGCGCAGATTACATGACTTCCAGCTGTATGGAATGCAAGCCGGAAGCAGGTGACAACCCGGCCTAATGTGGTGCGCAGCCTGGAGTTGTAAGTATAGGACACAGGACCCCATTGTAGATATAGAACGGGGCTTTGGCACACTGACCACTGGACAGCATTGTTGGATACTTAGATGTGAGCTGCCGATGTTAGGTATGCCCATATATGGACTTCCAGTTTTACGGATTTCCGGTAATTGGCACACAGGTGGATTGATTGAAGGATTGATTATTAGTGGTATATAAGGGCACCTGTGGAGTATAGGAGCTATGGTCTTGTCTGTCTACGCTGGAGGTGTCTTGAAAAAGACCACAGTTTCACAGTCGAAACATCAACTCTTTTACTGCACCAATGCTGGTATTATTAAAGTAGGTGTTTTTTACACTTTGAAGAGAAGCCCTGGTGAGTGAACTCTGTTTTTTTCATTATATATACAGTACCAGTCAAAAGTTTGGACACACCTTGTATGTACAAAGAAGGCAATAAAGTAGGTAAAATAGGAAAATTACAAATGGTGATCTGATCTTTTATTTATACTCACTTTTACAGTCAAAACATTGCTAATGTTGTCTGCTGGTCACTGTAAGCAATACGGATCAGTTTACTAGACAAGGGGAGGTAGAATTAGGCACAGATTATAATTAGAGATGTGCATAAGCCCTCATGTTTTTCTTTTTGGTTCTAAATCACCGTCATGCTTTTTTTTTGTGATTTTGGCAAAACCATCCCTAAGTGTTTTGATTTGGTTTTGGATTTCTTTAAATTGATAAAAAAAAACTGCTAAAATCATGTTACTTGGATCTGTTTTTGTTCTTAAAGTATTATTAACATTAATAACATTAATTTCTCATAATTTTCAATTAATTTTGACCACCTCACAGCAACTGAAATCACAAGGGATGGACTTAAATGCAATCCAAAATCCATAAGATCTGTTTTTTATATCTGAGTTCCGAACTTGGCGAGAAGACCCGAGTTAGCACTTGTTTCTACTTGGAACCCCAAAGTGTTCCAAGCTGGAACTTTGTTCGATACGGGACCCCAAAGTTTGGGTGTGTTCAGTTTTCAGCAAAACCGCACCACTCATCTCTAGTATAGCTGACCTAAACCTGTCAAATATTTACAAAATTAGCTAATTTTGAAGAGCTAATGCAAGATATTCATATATACTGTAAGATGATATTAATAATGATATTGAGAGGAATGCATAACAAAAGGAGATAGAGTTTATGTACATACATGCATTACAAATATATCCCACCAAAATAGCTCTGCTTGTGATGATGAATATGATGATGATACTGTATTATTAATGCTGAGATGATGACAATGACAAATCGGATAGAATTAAAATTGGCCATTGTATTTCTGGAGGTGATAAAGTCATATTTAAGTATTCAAAATGACATAGTGATGATTAATGATATCTCAATTTATATGGTGGAAAAGGATGAGATTATAAAATAAATCTTTATATAGCTGCATTGACTGGTCTTTAAATAACCTGTATCTATGCAGTCTTTGGAAACAGAGAAAAAAACAATTATTTGTACAGAAAATACTTTTAAATCCCAATAAAATGCAAAGATATATCTTTATTGGCATATGCTAAGAAATTAGTCAATTTGCCTGGTTGATGTGAACAGGTTAGATTCAGAAGTATCATTGACTTAACTCTTATATTATAATCAATGTAAATGAAACACACACATATATACATATATATATATATATATATATATATATATAGTCTCCAAGTAGGTCCACACTCACGTTGTAATCCATAATGCACTGGGGTGTCTACCCAAATAGGGCAAAAAATTTCCTTTCAGTCCAAACTTGGGACCGAAACATCGATGCTGCTATGTGTTTATGTGGATATAATAAACATCTCTTTATATGAACACTGATGAGTGCACCCCTGGATTTATTATATATATATATATATATATATATATATATACAGTACCAGTCAAAATTTTGGACACACCTTCTAATTCAATGGTTTTTGTTTATTTAAATTATTTTCAACAAAGTAGATTACTACTGCAGACATCAAAACTATGAAAGAATACATATGGAATTGTGTTGTAAACAAAAAAGTGT
This sequence comes from Taudactylus pleione, assembly GCA_031769625.1. NCBI lineage: Eukaryota > Metazoa > Chordata > Amphibia > Anura > Myobatrachidae > Taudactylus > Taudactylus pleione. The sequence goes on from JAUIMM010000614.1 coordinate 3,418,438, forward strand.
TAAACAAAATCAAAATATGTTTTATATTTTAGATTCCTCAAAGTAGCCCCCTTTTGCTTTGATGACAGCTTTGCACAGTCTTGGCATTCTCTCAATCAGTTTCATGAGGTAGTCAACTGGAATGGTTTTCTAACAGTCTTGAAGGAGTTCCCAGAGGTGCTGATCACTTGTTGGCTGCTTTTCCTTCACTCTGAGGTCCAACTCATCCCAAACCAGCTCAATTGGGTTTAGGTCAGATGATTGTGGAGGCCAGGTCATCTGACGCAACAATCCATCACTTTCCTTCTTGGTCAAGTAGCCCTTGCATAGCTGGAGGTGTATTTGGGGTCATTGTCTTGTTGAAGAACAAATGATGGTCTCAAGTAAGCGCAAACCATATGGGATGGCATGGTGCTGCAGAATGCTGTGGTAGCCATGCTGGTTAGCCTTAAATTTTGAATAAATCACCAATAGTGTCACCAGCAAAACACCCCCACACCATCACACCTCCTCCTTCATGCTTCACAGTGGAAACCACACATGCAGAAACCGTCTGCTCACCTTCTCTGCATCTCACAAAGACACGGAGGTTGGAACCAATAATCTCAAATTTGGACACATCAGACCAAAGTACAGATTTACACTGGTTTAATGTCCACTCCTTGAGTTTCTTGACCAAAACAATTTTCTTCTTCTTCTTGTTCATCCTCAGTAGTGGCTTCTTCGCAGCAATATGACAATGAAGGCCTGATTCACGCAGTCTTCTCTGAATAGTTGATGTTGAGATTTGTCTGCTACTTGAACTCTGTGAAGACTTTATGTGGTCTCTAATCTGAGGTGCTGTTAAGTAGTGGTTTCTGAAGCTTTTAACTCTAATGAATGTATCCTCTGCAGCAGAGGTAACTCTTGGTCTTCCTTTCTTGGGGCAGTCCTCATGAGAGCCAGTTTCATCATAGCATTTGACAGTTTTTGCAACTGCACTTGAGGATTCAGTCAAAGTTCTTGAAATTTTCCATATCGACTGACCTTCATGTCTTAAAGTAATGATGGACTGTTGTATCTCTTTACTGAGTTGAGTGGTTGGTGCCATAATATGGATTACAACAGTAGTCAAATAGTGGTGTCCACTGTGTACTAACCCTACCTCTGCACAACACAACTGATGGTCTCAAACACATTAAAGAAGACAAGTAATTCCACAGATTGACTCTTGACAAGGCACACCTGTTAATTCAAAACCATTCCTGGAGACTACCTCATGAAGCTGATTGAGAGAATGCCAAGAGTGTGCAAAGCTGTCATTAGGGGGCAAAAGTGGGCTACTTTGAGGAATCTAAAATATAAATCATATTTTGATTGGTTTAACACTTTTTTGTTTACAACATAATTACATATGTGTTTTTTCATAGTTTTGATGTCTTCAGTATTAATCTACTATGTTGAAAATAATTTAAATATACAAAAACCATTGAATGAGAAGGTATGTCCATACTTTTTACTGGTACTGTATATATATATATATATATATATATATATATATATATATAAAATTCGGGTAAAACCTGAACTCGCTGCAGCAATATCATCCATTTGGGGTGCAGCCTCAATGTGACCATCAGGAAACCTGGGGTCCACTTGTGTATAAAGATCAAAAACTGTGAGGGCACTCACCATTGCAAAGACAAGAAATCCTTTTATTTACATAACACCAGTGTCATATGAAAGGCTAGATCCGACGTTTTGGTCCTATGTGAAACCTTAGTCAAGGTTCAAATTTACCACACAATGTTCAAGTCATTGAGGTGGGTGCAATGATAGCAGCTAAAGATGACTAAATAAATAGCAAAGGTAATACTTACCAGGTGAGAGCCATGCAATCAAAATCTCATTACCAGAGCCATGCTTACATGGACACGTGCAAAGCAATGCCCACTTCAAAGGAAGCAGTGCCAAGCCTCACACTGGACAACCAATCAGCATATAGGGAAATCACATGTCAATGAGGTCATGTGGGACAGACACCCACAACGTCACCTCAAAGCGCCAAGGCACCTCCTCACTGCAGGCACCAGCATCATGTGTGGCCCAGCAACACAACAGTGTCACTGCCAAACACAGCATGGGTCATTACAAACATGATGTATGGGGGTGTGTCAGCTCACTGGCTCGTCCCATATACAAACAATCACATGATGTATTGGATTGATTGATAGCTTAGCCTATCAAATCTCAGCAGCAACGCTGAAAAAACTCATATTATAATCAGTGAAAATTTAACATATATATATATATATATTTTGAAAATGTATTGTTACTACAACTTTTCTGAAAATTTATCAGCAACACTGTATTATACACCTATAATATATATATATATATATATATATATATATAAAACAAGCGGAAGTACCTGGCATTGCCTGTGGTTTAAATGTTCAAGTTATTAAGTTAGGCATCACTGACCAATTGCCACCCCACAGTGTAGTTTTCATCCAAATCCATCCAGTGGAAGGCCCAGAACAGGTTTCCCTGGTCAAAGGTCTGCCCAGCGTACACCAACTGGACTGGAACAACAACCCCCTAGTATGTCTTCTGGGATCCAGTGTTACCACTCTGAAGCTTTTGTCCAAATCCAACCAGTGGAAGGCTCAGAGCAGGCTCCCTAGGTCAAAGTTCTGTCCAGCGTACACTAAAGGCAGGTCCAACCAGGACCCTAACCCCCTAAAAACTGGCCAGGAACCAACAAACAGACCAATTAATTTTATATATAAGATACTTGCCAACATACTTGCCAACAATTAATTTTATATATAAGATACTTGCCAACATACTTGCCAACATTTTAATTCTCTCCGGGAGAAGTCCGTAGAGGAGATGCAGCTGACCATTTAGGAGAGCAGCAAAATTCAGCATTTTGCGGTTCTAGTCATTTTAGCCCCACCCACTCTATACAGACTCGCAATTCAAAGTAATTGTCTCCCCATCCTGTACACTTCACTAACAATTAGGCATACACTCTTCATTGAGTCTCCCACAACATCTGGGAGAGTAGGTATATAATATATACTTACAATGAATTTATACTTTCAAATCTTATGGAAATTTTACAGAAAACATGCATATAGTATTTAATAAAGCACACTGATTATTCTTGTGAATCTTGTGCAGGATGAATATTTAGTGTAATACATTGTTGATTCAGGTTTACAAAAAAAATATTTAAAATTATTTTTGGGTAATCAAATGCACTTTTCAGTTACAAATTCCATGAGCAGAACAGAATATACATTCAGACTATTGACTAGAACAGTGGCAGGAAAGAGTTTAAAGTTGGGCATCCACTATACACTATACAACTGGTTGGAATGAAATCCTGATAATGTATCGTCCATGACAATCGTCCATTTGCTCACAAACACTGGAAAATAGCCAATGGTTGTTCAGACAAATTGGTTAAAACACACAACTTTAACCAATTTGAACAATATTTTTTGTCCTTTTTTCAGTTTTTAAAACGATATGATCGACTGTCATTTGCTTCCATACATTACCAGGTTTTCATTCCAACCAGCCAGATTGGACAGATATCTGACAGAAAATGGTATAGTGGATGCCCAGCTTTAATGGCAAATATGGGTATTTTTACTACTTGTCATGCTTCTTCTGACAATATTCAGGTGCAGCCCAATCAGTTGAAAGCACAATCTGTCATTTTAGATATACTTTATCCATTTTCTGTACATACTGAGGTTGCAAAACTAGATGGCTCCTCACTTTTATAAACAAAAATGTAGAAATTCTGCTTCATTCCCATCAAAATAGATTTTCTGTTAGTGGATCATAGCTGTCCCTGTGAGGGAGATTTGGTGGCTGTTTTCAGAAGATTATGTAATTCTTATATGACATGTGGTTGTTGTGAACACATGGACAGATTTTTGTTCCTTTGACATATTTGCTTTTATTGCAGTAGGGATAACTAAAGAGTTTGTGTATTTCTTGCCAGTGTGCAAGTGTGGTCTTCAGATGTGGCCAAGAAAGTGTCCCTTTACTGCTTGAAGCATTTATACAGTAGGCTTTTAATTAAACAATTGTGTCCTTTCTCAATATTGTTAATTTCCCTCAATACCAGCCTACTGTGTCTCATGAAAAACAAACACTAATGATTTGCTGTCAGAGAATTGGAATTGGGATTACTCCTGCATCAGGCAGTTGTAAAGTGTGGGTGTATTTTTATGGGAGTTTTCTTTTTCATTTTATTTTTCTTATTTGGATTATAGGTGGATTAAGAAAGAAGAATGTACAAAAGAAGATGCTTATTTATCTAGTAAAGAACTTGTCAAAGATTTAGGAAATGTTCTTCTCAATGAAACATTATTTGAAGTTATTAATATGGGGCTGATCCTCAGTCACAAGCAAAGTGGCTGTAGTTGTGGCCAGACAGAGAAGCCTGATTCACTACTTTATGCTAATACAAGAGTCCATATGGTCAATGTGGGGGTTTGTGCATCTGTAAGATGAAAGCTATGCCACCAATTAATTTAGCTTTAGTCACCACAGCCATCATTAGCATTTGCACTCGCATCTGCCCCATGCTAGATGCAAGTGATACATCAGAAACAGACTTCCCTTCCCCTTACGTACGGCTCAGAATCACACAAGGCTTAAGATTAGAGAAGAGCAGTTAGGTTTTGGCTTGATCTTTCCACCATGTTCGGATGTCAGAAACAAAAAGGAACTGTATAGCAAGTTCAATATAAATATAGCAAGTTGGAGATATTTGTGAGCTCAATTTGTTAATTTGCCTCTGGAACCAAACTAATAAGATTTTATTTTTAACAGTCACCTACAGTATGTAGGTCAATTGTTATCCATGAAATAAATAGTTGTTTTTTTTGTTTCCATTTTTTTCCATGAGAAGTATGTTGTATGCTACTACAAGATAATTATATATCAAGTAGTTATATAAGTAACAACATGTTAACGTTTAGGATAGATTTTTTTACTCCTAGAATTGGGCCTCATAATAATCATATTCTCTATATAATTAGGAAGTTGTAAATCAGGTTACAAACTTTTTTTTACATGTATCTTAAAATAGGCTATTGTTATCTAATCTGAGTCTGCTTGTCTGGACATTCCTTGAAATTGATATTAGAATTATGGTATTCTATATGGTCCAGTATCATAACGGTAACAATCTCATTTAGTATTCTGGGCCTGATTCAGACCCGGTCGCAAGCACTGAGCGCCGGCTCCGTCGTGCGCATGCGTGAGACTCAGACAGCGACAGGCAATGCATCGCTCCGGGTCTCGCACCAAAGGGGCCATGCTGTCGATGTTGAGTGACAGCATGCCCCCTTTGGTGGGTGGGCCGGGGGGTGGCTGCCCAAATGGAGGTGTTCTCATGTGAATGCCTACCATTTGGGGCCGGCCCCACTGACATCACAAGTGATGTCAGTGGAGAGATTCCGGCTCTGTTAGAGCCAAAATCTCTCTGGGGCTTGCGGCAATGAGACCTTACCACAAGGGTCTCATCGCAAGCCCAATGGTCGCGATGGTCTTGACCATCGTGACCATCTTCCTGGCTGCTTGCTATAGCTGTGGGTGGTCACCGTTCTAAAGAAAAAAAAGACCGGCCCTGATTCAGAGCGAGCACTCTGTCAGAGCGACCGGCTTTGAATCAGGGCCTCTGTTCATTAGAGCTATTTTTTGAAACTAGTGATTTCAGGGGAGATTTGTAAATGCTTGGAGAGAGATAAAGTGGAGAGAGATAAAGTACCAGCCAATCAGATCCTAACTGTCATTTTTCAAACACAGCCTGTAAAATGACAGTTAGAAGCTGATTTATTAGCACTTTATCTCTATCCACTTTATCTATCTCCAAGCTTTGATAAATCTCCCCTTTTGTTGCTTTTTGTGACATTTTGTTCCAATAGGTGGTCCCATTTCACATAGGTTTAAGAGGCTTACTGATAAAATAGTCAATTAATGCATTCATTAAATCCTAATTGTTTGGCATGTTTTTGGGCAACATACAAACTGCCAGACTGTGCAAAGACAAAACCACTGGAAGATTTTTGTACAACTGTTATTTTCAACCCAAACCCAAGATGCAGCAAATTGCCATCCTGATATGTAATGTGCTAAGAATGTGGGGTTTAGAAACATCTTACCGAACACAATGTACCACAGCATTTCTCTACTTGTTCTGAAGGGGGCTTAGAGAATATGAAAGTTACTATTGGACCCAACAGCATATAGATATATACACTTCCTTTGTTTGTTTTCAGTGTATATAAATATATATATATATATATATATATATACAGTATATATATATATATATATATATATATATATATTTATATACATATATATATATATTATATTCTAAATGTCAACATTTAGAGCATGTCTACATTCTGGTATCAAAATTCTGAATGTCGACATTGTGTACCAAACTCTGCTATTGTGACTATTCTATAGTATATTTGATGCAGAGACTTTAGTGTGATTATTTCTGTGTTATGTAAGTGTTAATGACTGGCGCAGGTATGAGCAAAGCAGCACAAATGAAGGTGTGCATGTATGAGACAAAGCTATAAAATATCTAAGAACAGTGTATGGAAGTGGTGAGTGTTTAATAAAATATTTCATAAACGCTATTTTCTATAATTTCCTCTAGACTGCATGGCATCCAATAGGTGGAATGGTAAACTCTTTGGGTAAACTGTTATATCCATATATTGTGGTTCTAGTGGAAAACTATTAAGTATATAAATTATATATTTTTTAAATTTTCAGCATAAAATGTTTCTTTTATTTTATTTAGTATTTCAGTGTGCAATATATTGTTCTAATAATGTTTCACTACCTCCTAATAAAAAAGATTGGTCAGGTTTGCCTGGTCTTCAATTATGTCATGTTTTGATGAAATATGGCAAGCATTCAATGAGCAACAGCTCTAGTGCATTGGCTCAAAGTTGGTTATTTCAAGCAAAACTTTGTATTTAATTATGTTTTTTATTATGTAGGTCCCAGATTGCATATTTCATAATATAAATGTCTTGATATGCGCTAAACGAATCCTGTGAATTGAACAGAAACATCTTAAATTCATAGAAAATGCACAAATTGGATGTCTCCATTATTTTATATGCCACAGTACATAATACAGTATTTGCATTCATAATTCAACACCTGCTAATTATGTGCACGCTGTCTTGCTCAAAAAAATTCAGACAGGCCAATGAAAAATGTGTTCTATTTTGCCAATGTTCAATAGGATGGAGGTCACTAGGAATTAGGTCCTGCACTGCAGCCAAATTCCATTAACACTTCCTCATTAAACATTTTACTGCAGAATAATGTCTAGTAGTTTTTATCCCCCAAGGAGACTGGCATATGATTTTCTTTTGCTAAGTATGACATCAGTTGAGTGAGGAGTCTCATTAAATTTCACTGGCTAAAACAAGATTAGAACATAGTTAATTTAGCAATTAATAAATAAATAAAAAACTGCTAATATATTGATGTAAAACTGTACAAAAAGAACTATAAAGGCACCTGAGCAAATGTTTTCTTTACAGCATTGGAAAACTCATTTATCAAGTTCTTACTCCATTCCTTATCTGCAATCCAGGTGTGGTGTTGAAACTGATCATATAGATATAGGTAAAATCACTTTATAGAAGTACTAGCTGAACGGGTTTAAATTTTCAAGTAATTACATTTTATCATGTGATGTTGTTAAAATCCAACCAGTGGAAGGCCCAGAACAGGCTCCCCGGGTCAAAGTTCTGCAAAGCGTACACCAAAGGGAGATCCGACCAGGACTCTAACCCCCCCCCACCTAAAACCTAGCCAGGATCCAACTGGACTACCTTGCGTTATTTTCATCCCAATCAGTGCAGGGATGTCTGTATGCATATCCAGACAGACAAACAAACAATCAGACCAATAAATTTTATATATAAGATTTTTTGCTCTGTCGCTTTGTTGCATTGTCGCATTGTTGCTATGTGGTCTAATACTGTAGCTTACTTTTTAATACTAAATAACTATGTAAGATTTAGCAACTTTACCTTGAGAGCTGTAGAAGATATTAGCAAACAAACTAACTTGTTATTTTATTTATATAGCAGATTAAAGTCACCTATAGTACACACAGAGAAGGCAATTATTTTGATAAACCAAAAGTAATTATATGAATTCACAACAGATTAGTAACAAAAATCTATTATAAGGCACTTTCATGTACAATATTTATATTGATATTAAATTTATACACTTCTTTAAGAATATGGTTATTATTATATCTTATTTGTTAGTCATTGCAAAGTGTACACAGTGACATAAAAGCAAATACAGTATAGAGCATAAATACAATGCACAACAGTGAACCTTTACAGGAGTACAAAACATAAATGCAAGCATTGCAGTAGCACAAGTACAGTGGAAAGGGTAGTCAACTCCTTGTAGCTAGAATCAGCAGGCAGTGGGAGAGGAAAGGCAAACAGCTCTCAAGGATCCTCTGCCCATAATATAGGTGAGCAGAGATTGTCAGGGTCACTAAAGGAGAGAAGGAGACAAAAAACAAGAAGATTAGTGGTAAGGATAGATCAGAGGAAGAACAATAGGGAAGAGGGACCTTATCAAAAACTTGCATTCTGCAGGAAGGGAAAAAACAGATGAAGAACAAAAGGTGAACAAGGAAGGTACAAGCTGGATATCAGGAGGGAGTGAGATGAGTCAAGAGGAAGGCTGGTAGGCTTTAGTAAGTGGGTGGTTCACTATTCAAGATACAACCCAGAACAAAATCAGTGCACAATGGGAGACAATAGCTAGCCTGGAAGATTAATCACACCAAAATAACATTAAAATATGAGGTATCCGACAATCAACACCATATTTAGGTTTCAGGACTTTGTGTTTGATTCAGAGATGGAAACAGCTCATATTTTAATTAGAGATGAGCAGGTCCGGTTCTCACAGAACCGGACCCACCCGAACTTCCAGATACGAGGTGAGAACCGAGCTCGAAACAGGTTTTTCCCATCTGACTCGGATCTCAAAATGAGGCTTTTCCTGCCTGGCTCACCACCCTTGTCACTCACTGCACCGAAGAAGATGAGAGTCGAGAAAGTGGAATTTGAGAGACATGTTGCAGCCTAATTGATGATACTTTTCTAGAAGGTTTTTCACAATCTCAACATAGTTGCTATCTCTCCTGTTACCTGAGAAGCAAAGTACAACACTTTAAAAGCTTCCCAAGCCTCTTTCTCATTAAACTGAAGGACTTGCTCAAAGTTTACATCCTCAAGGAGTTGTCAATTTTGGGGACCAACAAAGATCTCTTCCTTAATGTTAGCACCACATAAAGATGAGCGGGTGTGGTTCTGAGAGAACCAGACCCACCCAAACCTCCAGATTTGAGATGAGAACCGAGCTAGGCTCAGGTTTTACCCACCTGATTCTGTCAGTATGTTGTCCAACTTGGGAAGTGATAGAAAGAACTGCACTTCACTGGTAATGCAGCTAAACAATGTATGAGGGTAGTCCCCCAAAAATACCCTCTAAACAGAAATGTCAATGAACAGAAAACACACTCAGCGCAAAACAAATTAGGCAGGATGATCACTCGGCATCCAAAAAAAGGCAATAATTCTATAAAAGGTCAATATTGTTAAAATTTATGCAGTGTACAAGTCTCTGAAATGATTAATAAATAAAAATCCCAGAAAAAGTAAATGTCCATTTCTGAATGGATCACTTCATAACATTCCACAAATCTTTTTAATCAGGGAATATTGGATACCTCTTTGGTCTTCTCTCGAATCAATTATCCATATATAATGTAAATAGAGAGAGGGCCAACATAGCGTAATCCAGTAAATTTTAATCAAGGTGCATCACATAAAACAGCATTAAATCCAATATATCTTCATTTCCAGAAGGAAATATATATTATAACCACCAATGAGTAGAAAACAAACATACCAGATATGATCTGGGTATATGTAAATTAGTTGTTGAATCCAATGCTTTTAGGAACTGCAGTTCTAGTTATATGTGAAATAAATTGATATTCAATAATATTTTGAATATTGTCTTTGTGAACATCAGTGCAGACATATCCTTTTTGTATATTTCCATTTGTTGAGAGGAATCTGGCAGTTTCCTCTATATGTCAGCTGCTGTGTGAACAATTAGATCACCAAGTGGAATTAGTGCTCCACTGTGTTTGGAATAAGTAGAGGTAGGAACCTCAACCATCTAGGAATCTCTTCCCTGTTACATAACCTGCAGCGTATCCATACAAAAAGTTTTTTCAAAAATCAGAAACTTTAGCTAAAAAAGTACCATCAAGCTGTCCAGCATCAGCTAGCTCCCTTTCCTCTGCTAGATCCAAGCACCTGCCATCATCACTACCAACACCTTCATCAACAATATCAATCATAAAGCAATTGGTTTGTTTGAGCCCCCACAAAACAAGCTACCAATTGGCAGCTGGCATTGCTGGCAATGATCTCTACATGCACAAACTGGCTTTACAGAGCAAGATGTTGTCACCATCAATATCCAATTCCTCACCCTCATCAGTGTGTATATCATCTTCATACAATATTAATTTGTCCCCGCTGGAATCCACCATTACAGGTGCCTCTGTAATGTTTAAATGTAATTGGCATATAATTTGTAGTTCATTTTGATGGATATCATCTTTTCCACACTTTGAGGAAGTAGCCTCCTACGCAGATTGCCGACAAAGTTCCTGGATGTGCTGAAAACTCTTTCTGAGTACACACTAGAGGGTGGGCAGCTCAATTAAAGCAAAGCCAGTTTGTGCAAGTGCTCCAAATTGCCTTTTTTCCTGCCAGTAGTCAAACAGACTGTGTGACATGCCTATTTTGATGTTATCATTAAAAAATTTAAAACAGTCCTCAACCATTCTTTGAATGGTGAATGTATCAGATGAATTCATGGTAGAGATCTCATTAATTGTAGGCAATTTCTTTAGACCTGACCAGATGTCAAAACTTGGTCGTGTTGGCTCATCTCCATCACCAGTAGGTCTATTGGGAAAGTTTAGCTTTTTCTTGCTGGAGAAACTGAAGGAGAAGCCATCGCTGCATCATGTGCCACTTGAGCTGACAATTTGCTTACCAACAGTTCTTTGCATCTTTTCAGATCTGTGTCCATTGGGAAGAAAGACAACATATGACTAAAACCTTAAATCTTAAATCTTGCGTTTGCTCTGTTTAGCTTGTTCAAATATCTGTGGTTAAGTGGACAGTGGGTACAAAGGCATTTTGGAGGCCACTAATTACGTTTTTTAATGTCCTTGTACAGGTTGGGAGTTGCTATTCTAGTGAAGTTGAATCTAGATGAGATTTGGTAGTGGGGACACAGGACTAGTGGGGTAACTAGGGGGGGTTGAGCTGGGCTCATGCCCTGGGCACCTTTGGAATGGCAGAGCTGGGGGGCACCACTGGCCACAGTCCAGGGCACTGGTCAGTGTAATGGGGTTTGCACTACACAGTAAAAAACACCGCCGCCGGCTAGTGCACTCATACTACCCAGAAGCAGTGTGTTTGTTTTTGCAGCCAATTCGAGTCAGACAGACTCTCAAAAACGGCTACACCCACTGCCGGAGCCAGGCTGGAGCTCACTCATGAGCACCATCTTCCGGCTCCCACAGTGGGTAGTGGGAGAGATGTCATGATGCTATGATATCTCTCCCATAGTGCAGAGCTGGCTGGCCTGGGAGGACAGAGGAGCAGATGATGGTGTTTGCAGGAGCAGGAGTGGGGATTCAGGTAAGTGCTTTTTGTGTGTGTGTGTGTCTTTGTCTGGCACTGTGGGGGTCACTGCATAGGGGATACTACTGCTGTGGGCACTACATAAGGGGCACTGCTTAGGGATGACTACTACTGGTGGAATAACATAAGGGGGACTGCATAGGGGGGACCACTACTATTGGGGAACTGCAGAGGGTAGACTACTACTGGGAGAATTATATAAGATGTACTGTATAGGGGGACTACTCCTGTGGGCACTGCCTATGGGAGACTAATACTGGGAAAATTATATAATGGGCACTGAATAGAGGGGACCACTACTGGGGGGCATTATATAAGGAGCAATTCATAGGGGGGACCACAACTGGGGAAGCTGAATAGGGAGGACTAGAACTGGGGGCATTATATATGGGGCACTGAATAGTGGGGAATACTACTGGGGGCACAGCATAGTAGAGACTACTACTATGGGCATTATATAAGGGGCACTGCATAGGGGGACCACTACTTGGGGCACTGCATAGGGGAGAATACTACTGGTGGCACTGTATAAGGGGCACTGCATATGGGTGATCACTGCACAGGGGGGATTACTACTGGGGCACTATATAAGGGACACTGCATATAGGTGACCACCTTTGGGGCATTGCATAGTGGGGACTACTACTGGGGGCACTATATATGGGGCACTACTGAGGGCATCTGTATTGGGGCACTACTACAGGGGGCTCTGCATAGGTGGGACTACTACTGGGGCACTGCATAGGGGGACTACTACTGTGGGCATTATATAAGGGGGGCCACTGCACAGGGAGGACTACTACTGGGGGCACTATATAAAATGCACTACTGGAGGCACTGCATATGGGGAACCACTACTGGGGGCACTGTATAAGGGGCACTGCATATGGGTGATCACTGCACAGGGGGGATTACTGCTGGCGCACTATATAAGGGTCACTACTGGGGGCACTGCATAAGGGTGCACTACTGGGGAAACTGTATAGGGGCACTACTACAGGGATGCACTGCTATTGGGGACATTACATAAGAGGCACTACTACAGTGGGCATTGCAAGAGACTACTTGGGACATTAAGATGCATATGGAATAGAAAGGAATGTTCCCAGAGTGATGAGAAATGGTGGTTTCATGTTGCCATGCCCCAATTTTCCAGTGGCCATGCCCCCTGTGGCATGTGGCCATGCCCATTTTTTTGCCATGCACCCACTTGGGTGGCTCCATTTCCTAATTTGCCTTGGGCTCCAAATACCCTAGTTACGCCACTGCACAGGACCTCAATTAACTATGCAACTCGGTGACTGCTGTCATACTTGCTCCCCCTTGCAAAGGATTGTTTAACAGTCAATTGTTTTTTAAAGTACTACTAGTAAACTTCTTGGTCCTTTTCTGGGATGAAAATCCACCCCCAGCAGCAGCAGGCATAGCGTTCAAGTATTCTTCTGGGGCAAAGACTGATGTGGATGATTTAAATATTATTTGTAAATGCCTCTCCTCCTTTCCTCCCCTCCCCCCTCATAAATCTGATTTGGAATAAAAAAGAAAAAAGAAAAATTTACTACTAATCAAATCTTCATTTGCCTGCCTTCAACTACATACATACTCCAACTCCCTCAGGCCTCTTGAATAATAAAAACATTTGTTTCCTGATGTGCCATGTTGGAAGTTGAACTGCCACTGCTGCTGCAATCTTTGACATGTGGTTGCTGGATGCCAAAAATGACCAGAAATGTTTATGGCCACAGACAGCATCTCCTGCATGCCCCTTTAATTTAAAAAAAAAAATCTGAACTACCAAGTTTCTTTTGTGGGCAAAACATGGAACACATTGATCACCCATGCTCTCCCCTCCCTCATAAATTTGCTTCAGAATAAAAAAATGGAATTAAATGTACTACCAATCAACCCTCCCTGTCCCTGCCTTCAACTACTAAACATACATACTCCAACTCCCTCAGGCCTCTTGATTAATGAAAACATATGTTTCCATATGTGCCATGTTGGAATTTGAACTGCCACATGTTTGTGCAACCCACTGCTGCCACTTACTGTAGCTTAGTCAGTCAGCTATCTTGGTGAAAATTTTGGGCCTAAACCAAATGAAAACAATATTGTGAGCTGTTAGGTGGTCAAAATTAACTAGTAACAAGTGGAAGTTAATGTTATTGAGGTTAATAATACTGTAGGAACAAAAATAACAAATGATGTGATTTTAGCAGTCTTTATCAATTTTTGAAAAAAAATACAGATCCAAAAACAAAACACGCAAGGGTGGTTTTGGCAAAACCAATCCAGATCCAAAATTTGCAGGATAAACAGATCCAAAACCAAAACCAAAGACAAAAAACGGTGCACATGCCTAGACTCTTAATTCTGCACATGAATCTGAGTTGCACAGTGCATGCATCACAATTGTCTGTGCATGGAGACAGAGCACAAAATCAGACACACAGGGGTAAATTTACTAAGAATCGAGTTTGGGAGAGTTTTCAATCACTGGAGAATTTGGGCATTTTTCTCAACTCGCAAATTTACTAATGCTAAACTCTGGAAATGTTACACGTCGCTAAATGACAAATGAAGTCAGCTGTAATTTCTCACGGTGCACAAGCTAATCAGCTGCCGCTTTAGATGTAGCGGCCGCTCATTGGCTGGGACCCACGTTGAACCAGCCAATGAGCGCCCACTACATGTAAAGTTACCACTGATTGGCTCGCGGCCTGTGAGAAATTACAGCTGACTTCGGTCATCTGTCATTTTTTGTGATGTGTAAGTATATGGAGTCAATAGAAACACAGGTATGCAAAAAAAATGGTAGTTGCTCATATCAGCTTAATTGCATAACACAGGTGCTCGTAAAAGGTGGGGTTTACACTGAACACAGGAAAAAAGACATTTGCCCCCCAGCACACTGCAGCAAAAACAATACTTAAATCCTACATGATAATAATAGAGATTTAGAGGTATTAGTTACACACATTTGCAAATATATGAATAAGCACCAGGCCAATCATCAAGGCTCCTCTATACAGGCATCCCTAACATTAAGGGGCTCATGTCCGAGAAGCAAGGCACCCCAAAAAATTCCAGCCAAGGGCCATCCCCAGGGCATCACACGAAAAAGGAAAAAAGGTGATAGTGAAGTATAAAGAAAAGATGTGTAAAGATAAATCAATAAGTGTTAATGAAATGATAAAGAATTAAAATTACATAAATAATTTACAAACAAATAGAGAAGTGATAAAAGTATTCTATGTGAATTAAGTGGTGATGCCATGAGAAAGGCCCAGTCAGAACCCCCCCGGGGGCCCCACTCCCAAATGCTCTCCCCAGGATAATTATTGCTACATAATGGTAGCACCCACTCTGGGTCATATAATTACAATTGATGTACTGCATGATAACAGTACCAATATAAGCTGAGAGCTAACTTACCTTGGAGGTACCCCAAAAAACCTCCACATGGCACTATAAGCATCAGCACCTCCTCCTAATGCTGACTGCCTTCATGCCTCTCCAAACTTGCAAAAAAAATGGTAGTTGCTCAGGTCAGCTTAATTGCATAACACAGGTGCTTGTAAAGGGCGGGGTTTACACTGAACACAGAAAAAAAGAGATTTGCCTCCCAGCACACTGCAGCAAAAACAATACTTAAATCCTACATGACAATAGAGATTTAGAGGTATTTGTTACACACATTTGCAAATATATGAATAAGCGCCAGGCCAATCGTCAAGGCTCCTCTATACTGGCATCCCTAACATTAAGGGGCTCAAATCCGAGAAGCAAGGCTCCCCAAAAAAATTCCAGCCAAGGGCCATCCCCAGGGCATCACATGAAAAAGGAAAAAAGCTGATAGAGAAGTATAAAGAAAAGATGTGTAAAGATAAATCAATAAGTGTTAATGAAATGATAAAGAATTAAAATGACATAAATAATGTACAAACAAATAGAGAAGTGATAAAAGTATTCTATGTGAATTAAGTGGTGATGCCATGAGAAAGGCCCAGTCAGAACCCCCCTGGGGGCCCCACTCCCAAATGCTCACCCCAGAATAATTATTGCTACAAATTGGTAGCACCCACTCTGGGTCATATAATTACAATTGATGTACTGCATGATAACAGTACCAATATAAGCTGAGAGCTAACTTACCTTGGAGGTACCCCAAAAAACCTCCACATGGCACTATAAGCATCAGCACCTCCTCCTAATGCTGACTGCCTTCATGCCTCTCCAAACTTGCAAAAAAAATGGTAGTTGCTCAGGTCAGCTTAATTGCATAACACAGGTACTTGTAAAGGGCGGGGTTTACACTGAACACAGAAAAAAAGAGATTTGCCCCCCAGCACACTGCAGCAAAAACAATACTTAAATCCTACATGATAATAGAGATTTAGAGGTATTAGTTACACACATTTTCAAATATATGAATAAGCGCCAGGCCAATCATCAAGGCTCCTCTATACTGGCATCCCTAACATTAAGGGGCTCACGTCCAAGAAGCAAGGCACCCCAAAAAAATTCCAGCCAAGGGCCATCCCCAGGGCATCACACGATAAAGGGAAAAAGGTGATAGTGAAGTATAAAGAAAAGATGTGTAAAGATAAATCAATAAGTGTTAATGAAATGATAAAGAATTAAAATGTCATAAATAATGTACAAACAAATAGAGAAGTGATAAAAGTATTCTATGTGAATTAAGTGGTGATGCCATGAGAAAGGCCCAGTCAGAACCCCCCGGGGGCCCCACTCCCAAACGCTCACCCCAGAATAATTATTGCTACATAATGGTAGCACCCACTCTGGGTCATATAATTACAATTGATGTACTGCATGATAACAGGCATCACCTCCTCCTAATGCTGACTGCCTTCATGCCTCTCCAAATTTGCAAAAAAAATGGTAGTTGCTCAGATCAGCTTAATTGCATAACACAGGTGCTTGTAAAGGGTGGGGTTTACACTGAACACAGAAAAACATTAAGGGGCAAATCTCTTTTCTTGGAAACACTGGTATACCTTGATAAAGGCTGTGTGCCAAAACGCGTTGGTTATCTGTGGAAGCTGCCATTACTTACCTGCTGACGGGACCTGTCAGTCTACAGGGTAGGTGAACTGTTTGGGGTAGCATTATTAACCCCTAATGCTTTTACACTGTGCCTTTCTGAAAAGGTTATCTTTGGTATGCTGCCTTCTTACATTTATTTTATTATACTTATATTTTTAATTGCATTATTACTTTAAATAAATGTGACCGTATTTCACGATGGAAGATTCCATGTTGTGATTATTTGAGGTGCTTTCTGACAATGAAGGGGTGTTTCTGGAGTCTGCTGACATAAGAAAATTAATTGGAGAGTTTTTAAGAAACCAGTTTTCACTATATTTGGAGTTTACTATCAACTATAAGAAATACAACACTGCTCGGGAGAAGATTGTTTATCTATGGGATTCATTATTGACTTGTATATATATATATATATATATATATATATATACACACATTTTCTTTTACTAAATTGAATCACTTTTATATCTCAGAGGAGGAGTGCTTATTTTTCATGTTGTTATTATGTAATACTGAGTGAGGTGTGTAGGTCAAAGAAATTTAAGCTGCACCTCATAGAGTTTGGAGTGCGGGGAGAAAAAATCCTTTTTATTTATATACTTACACATGTCTGCCCTGATTCGGGTAAGTTATTTTATTGTTTTAACAAGACCCTGGATGCTACAGAGACCAGCTCCAGGATCTAGGTAAGTATAGACTCTTTTTCTCAGCTCCTGCTGTGGATTCTACTTGGATAAGGGGATAGAAACATGTGGAAGCAGGTTAGTATGTGTAAGGAATAAAGTTTTACTAGGCACGTTGTGTGTGTGGTTTCTTTTTTTAACTATTTATTTTACAGTGGGGTATGGGTGCTGGCCACCTGCTAGCACTTGTAGTTCCACAAGTGCAAAAGGGCAGGCATGCTGGCACCTGTAGTCCCAATGTAAAATACAATAGTTTACTTATATTTATCACTTTCTTACCCCTGTACCCACAGCCCAGGGGTGCAGGGAAGAGCCCTGGGCTTCAGACCAAGACTGTGGTTTTGGGGGGCCCTTCTTGGGAGTGGTCTCCACTTCCACTGAGATCCCCGGCTTGGCCTGACTGGCTTGGGCTGATAATGCTTTGGCCACAGAGCCCTGGTGATAGGGTCTACGGGCTGTGGCATTGCAGCCCAGCTGTTTTGGGTCCGGTGCTGGTTTTAATTTTAGGGGGACCCCTATGCATTTTTTACCCCTATAATTAAAACCAGGACTGGCCCTGCAGCCTGGTGCTGGTTTCTAAATAATTGTGGAACCCTACTCATTTTGTTCCCTGTAATTTTAGTAACCAGGACTGGCTGGGAAGTTCAGGGCTGGTTAAGCTTTAGGGGGGAACCCTATGTCATTTTTTTTTCTAATATTTTTACAGCCTAGAATACAAGCAGCCTTCATATATCTCACTGATATGTGCAGGCTGCTTGCTCTGGAGAGTTTTGCATAGAGAAGACACTGCAATCTTGTGTGAGTAATCTCCTGCAAAATGTGCTACTCGGGGGAGATATTTCATTCTGCTTCACCATTGGCCAACTCACTCTCAGCTAAACTCACTTCTTGGTAAATTTGAGAGTTTCAGGAGCCTCAAATCACCCGAGTTTTGGCAAAGCTAATCAAGTTAAAAAAAAGCAAACTTACCCAGACTCGATTCTTAGTAAATTTACCCCACAGTCTGAGAATTTTAGTGGGAATTCCTGGGAGATAACAGGAATGTGTTGCTTAAAGTTTCTGCATTTAAAGGTTCATAGTCACTCACACAAGAGCCCATACTCGGATAGAGAAACTGCTACTGCCATAGAGCCCAATCTTGCAGTCAATGGTTTGTATAAAGACACTGAAGTGAATGCCTTGGTTCTTTACAAATTATTAGTGGCATTACCATAAAGACACAGATGCAACTCTGGTAAAAGACATTGTTACCATGTCTGCATCCACCCTTAGAATCAGGCCCATTATGTTTAGCATATAGTCAATTAATGCAAGGTAGCTCAATTCTAATATGCGTAGGTTAGCAATAAGTCACTGTTAAAAAAAATGAAGGCCAATATAATTGCTTTCAAAGAAACTTGTTTGGATGCTTCATGCTCTTGTAGATTTTGTGATCGATATCTCCTTTTATAAGGGGGCTAATGGGCCACAGAAAAAAAGGATTTGCTATTGTTATTGATGCTGACTGTACACCTAGTTTGCATAAACATATTTCTGATAAGCAGGGAAGATACACTATGTAGACAAAAGTGATTGGACACTCTCTTGCAAGTGAAATGCATACCATTGCACACAAGTTCCAGATGGCCACTAATGTGGCAGTTTCAAAGAGTACACTTTGTATGGAGGCCCATGCACTTGCAGGTCTATGGAAACAACTAATGTTTTTATCAAGATGACAATACCAACTGTCATGTTTCCATGGTGATGCTGGACTGTTATACAGAGTCTGGCCAGCTCAGACTCCAGATCTTAACCCCACTGAGAACTTCTGGGAAGAATTGGTGTGACAGGTGTGTTCTAGGGAAACTCGACCTTCTTAAGTGTACAGTTGGGCACTGTACATAAGGCAGAATGGCAAAACATACCACCTGCTGTTGTCCAGGAACATGTGGACAGTTTGCCAAGAAAGGTGTCTGCAGTAATCACCTCATGTGGAGGACCTACAAAGTACTAACCCCAATAAAATCTCATTAATCTATTTGATTTCATTGTCCAATCACTTTAGTCTACATAGTATATATAATTTTAATAGTAAAAAAGGAAGAGAAACCAGTAACACTTTCTATGCTCTAAGTCAGTGATTCCCAACCTCGGTCCTCAAGGCACATTAACAGTCCTTGTTTTAGTGATATCCATGCTTAAACACAGATGGTTAAATCAAAATAACTAATTAAGTCACGTGCTCCAGTATGGCTATCCTTAAAACCTGGACTGTTAGTGTGCCTTGAGGACCGTGGTTGGGAATCCCTGCTCTAAGTGGTAGATTTACTAAAGCTTCTAAAAAAGACAAGTGGTGTTGTTACCCATAGCAACCAATCAGAATCTGCCTACTCTATTATTTCTCTAATGCATTCTAGAAAATTATAGAATTGGATTGGTTGCTATGGGAAACATCACCACCTGTCTGTTTTTGAAGCTTTAATAAATCAACCCCTTAATGTTGAACAATTAAAATGTTTGTACATTTTGTATTGACCTCCAAAAAGTTTGACATGGATGTTTTAAAATTAGGTGATTTCAATATAGTCCTTGATCTCACTTTGGATTAATCCCAACTCAGTTAAATAAAGTCAATATACAGTATAAATTCAATATTCAATATTGTATAAATTCAATATACAGTTAAATGATAGGACATTATTTAGAACCTTGAGTATGTTTCATCAAACTCTAGCTGATTATGATCTGTTGGATATCTGCACACCATCCGACAGAACGTGATTACACTTTTTATTCACAAGTACAAAAAATATATTGTAGAATCAATCTGACTATAATAGGTACTTGAACACTCTAACATATAAATCAAATGAAAATTATCCTCTGTTCATGGTCACATCATACTTATGTTTATACAATATGGAATATAAACTTATAAAAATACCACTGCATCTGTGGAGAATTAAGTTACATTTGAACTCTTCAAAAGCTAGAAAAACCCTACATCAATTACAGTGCAAAACAGTAAAAATTATTCCGATGTGAGAATAGTTACTTCTAATTGATTTTAGCATGTGAAAAATGAATATGACATTTAAAACTCTGTTAGCTATTGGTTCCAACATATAGACCATTCATGATGATGTAGGGGTATTTTATTAAATACTAGAAAATGTTGGCATCTAGAGAATATAAAGGTTGGTAAACCTGAATACAGGAATGCTGAGTCATTATAGTTTATGTTTTGTACATCACAGTCTTCTGGTTGATCAAAGCAAAATTATTCTGCCCCCTTTACACATCAAACTCAGACTTATGATGAACTTTGTAAAGGGGATACACAAAGATGGAGAAGCTTTCAAGTACCTAAGAGAAAAATTTCCACCTCTGAGTGATACTAGGAATGTGCACCTCGTGTTTTGGATCTGGATTTGGTTTTGCCAAAACTGCCCTTCTGTGTTTTGCTTTTGGATCAGTATTTTTTCTAAAAAAAATTCTAAAAACAGCTAACTTCACATAATTTGTACCTGTTTCTGTTCTTACAGTATTATTAACCTTAATACCATTTATTTCCAGTCATTTCAAGTCAATTTTGACAACCTTACAGCTTAAAATATTGATTTAATCTAGTTTAGGCTAAAAGGTTGCATCCAGCTAGCTGGCTGACTAAGCTAAGCTACAGCAGTGGGTGGCACTACCATGTGGCAGTTCAGCTTCCAACATAGCAAAGAGTGCCTTTGCAGTGCTAGACAGAATGGCAGTTTAATAAACTATACAACCCCTAGGAAGTTTAAAAACCAAGAATGTTTTCATTAACTAGGTCAGAGGCCCGACGGAGTTGTAATATGTTTATGGACTGAAGACAGGGAAAGGATAGAAGGATTGATTAGTTTTTAATTTATTTATTTAATGTTTTGATTCTTTAAAAAAATTATGAGGGATGATCAATGTAGGATCCAGTTATTGTGTTCCTTAAAGACATCTTTGATCTGGAGGAGATTTTTAATTTTTATACATCTAATAGAAATGCGGTGGCCTTGCTTTTGGAGGTGCTGCTAGTACATGTAAATAGACATTTACTTTGTATTCAGGGAGGTTGCTAGGGATATTGGGACTAATACTTGCTGTTTACATCAGATGAAAGCAGCCTGTAGTTCTCCAGCTGAACTAGAACTTCCAGCATCTGTGATGTTTGCTGAGCCTACTGGAAGTTACTTCTAAACAGCAGGTTTTGTGTTTTAGGTTACCTCAGACTGCTTTATGCACTGTATGTACCATGTAAAAATGTATGTATGTGACCAATATACACAACTAATTTTTGTATTAAACGTATTTGTACTTTATTACACACATCCTGGCAAGAAGATACTCTGTGGTGGTTCAGATTTAGTATTTTAAATGAAAGGGGCATACAGGAGATGCTGTCTGTGGCCATTACAATTTCTGGACATTCATAAACTATACAATTAAAAATGTCAATCAGCAATGCCCCAAACAGCACAGAATGCAAAGAAAAGAGGTGCAAGATGGAATTGTCTTTGGGCCCTCCCACCCACTCTTATGTTGTAGAAACAGGACATTCAAAGTTTAACCAATTACTTCAGCGACAGAGACTGCCACTTGTGGCTAAAATTATTGGTTTGTTTGGGCCCCCACACAACAAACTGCCAATGCGCAGTGGACATTGGTGGCAATGATCCCATACACAAACTCGCTTTACAACATAGGTAAGATCAGATATCATCATTGTCATCATCATATCAGTGTGTACATCCTCTGCTTCACACAGTACTAATGCATCCCTGCTGGAAACCACCATTACAGGTGCCTCTGTATTTGTTTTTACTTAATTTCTGGTAAAGATCTTCCTCATGGAATTTGTAATTCATTTTGATGAACATCATCTTTTCAAAATTTTGGGGAATTAACCTCCTACGCTGATCACTGACAAGGTTCCCAGCTGCACTGAAAACTCTTTCAGAGTACACATTGGAGGGTGGGCAACTTAAGTAAAGCAAAGCCAGTTTGTGTACGGTACCCCAAATTGCCTCTTTTTCCTGTCAGTAGTGAAATGGACTGTCTGACATGTCTATTTGAATGCTATCCCTAAAATAATAATTCACCATTCTCTGAATGTTGACCATATCAGACAATGTCACTAATTGTAGGCAGTTCTTTCAGATCCAACCAGATGTCATTAGGTTTTGCTGACTGATCTGCATCACCAGCAGTGGGTCTATTTGGAAAATTTAGTTTTTTCCTGGCAGCCACAGAAACTTGGAGGAAATGCTGCCTTGTCATATTCTGCTTGTGCTGACACTTTTTTTTACCAATAGCTCTTTGCATCTCTTCAAATTTGTGTCCTTTGGAAAGACACAACATATGACTCAAACCTAAGATCAAGTATGGTTGCCAAAACATAGTGATCTGATTTCAAGAGATTGATGACCATTAGATCCTGGTGAAGTGAATGAAGGGCTTGACCGACAAGTCTGACATACTTCAGCTCCTCCTTTAGGTTCTCCAGCTGCTTTTGCAAAAGTCTGATTAGGGGAATGACCTGACTCAAGCTGGCAGTGTCTGAAGTAACTTCACATGTGGCAAGTTTGAGAACCTTGCGCAACATGGAAATTATTATCCACTTCACTTGATTAAGGTACATCCCAGCTCCTTTCCCTATGTCATAGGCCATTGTGTAGCCTTGGATGGAATTATTCTGCTCCTCCATCCACTGAAGCATATAAAGGGTTGAATTCCACCTAGATACTACCTATACTTCAGCTGGTGGCAGGGCAAATTTAACAGTTCTTGCTGGTGCTGCATTCTTTGACATGCAGCTGTTGAATGAAGAAAATGTCCCAAAATCTTTTGGGCCACCGAGAGCATCTCCTGCATGTCCCTGTAATTTTTTTAAAAATGTTGCACCACCAAATTTATTGTGTGAGCAAAACATGGGACATCTTTGACTCTGCCCAGATGTAATGCTCTCGCAATATTGGTGGCATTGTCGGAAATCACAAATCCTGAGTAGAGTCCAAGTGGGGTAAGCCATTTTGCAATGATTTCCCTAAGTTTTTCGAAGAGGTTCTCAGCTGTATACATCTTAGTGAAACTGGTGATACACAAAGTAGCCTGTCTCTGAATGAGCTAGCATTTGTTAGATGCTGCTGTTGCTGTTTGCACTGTTGGAGGCAATATACCTACCCAGTGTGCTGTCACAGTCATGTAATCTTTAGTTTGCCCTGTCCCAATTGTCCACATATTTGGGATTAAGTGGACAGTGGGTACAATGACATTTTGAAGGATACTAATAAGGTTTTTTTTAATGTCCTTGTACATACTGGGAATTGCTGTTCTAGTGAAGTTGAATCTAGAAGGGACATGGTAGTGGGGACACACTCCAAAAATATAACGGTAGGTTAATTGGACCCAATAAAAATTAACCCTAGTGTGTATATGTGCATGTGGTAGGGAATATATACTGTAAGCTCCACTGGGGCAGGGACTGATGTGAATGGCCAAATATTCTTTGTAAATTTCTGCAAAATATGTGTGCACTATATAAATAACTGGTAATAAATAAATAAATAATAACTGTCTAAAACCCACTGCATTAATGGTGGATACTGGACGCACATATATTACCAGCATAGCTGTTATGGCATCAGTAATCCGCTGTGCAACTGGATAGCTGCTGTCATACTTGTTCCCCCTTGCAAAGGATTGTTTGACAGTCAATTGTTTTGTTAAACTCCTAAAAGTAATCTTCTACCTGGTCCCTTCTGATATGAAGATCCACTCACAGCAGCAGCAACAGGCATAGCACTCAAGGATCCTTCTAAGGAATCATGGATAGGAGAGGAGTCAGTCATGCTTATGAAATTGGATGCAGCAGGACTACTTCTGATCACGATTGAGGATGTTGATGATGCAGGTGTTGGTCATGGAGACTGCAGCTCCTTGGATCTAACAGAGAGAAGGGAGCAGCAAGGTGACGCTGGATTGATTGTTATGTTTTTAGCCAAAGTTTCAGAAGTTTGCAAACATTTTGGAATTTGATGAATGTGCTGCAAGTGACATAACAGGGAGAAGGTTCCTAGATATTTACCTTACCTCTACTCACTCTTGCTTGGCAAAGATTACAGATACCTTGACCACTGTTGTCTGGATTTGAGTGGAGATAATTCCACATGAGAAGTGGATTTTTTGTCTTTTGCCCTGGCATGACAATGGTCTTTTTCCTACCACGGGCAATAACTGTTGCCTGGTTTACATGTTCCATGTTACAAACAACATCCTCAGCATTCAACATCATCATCCTTGTTAGCGCCAACTACAGCAATATCCTCCTGGTGCAATTCCACAGAAGCATCCTCGATTTCTATGTCAGCATCCTGACTTGTGCTGCTCACCACCACATTTGCAGAGGGCCCACAAATGGTGGAAGAAGGATCATCTTCAAGTACAGTATTAGTAAGTTCAGGCTCACACATGGCAACTACAGACAAACTTGGACTCTCCTCAGGGATCTGTGACTTTTCTGAGCTCACGGTTCATGTGACTTAGCGATTTTTATTTTTTTGACACTTCTACAGGGAGAAGGGCTTAAATCATCATAAGATGCAGAACCACCAGTCATAATTAAAGGCCAAGCCCTTATCCTTTCCTTGCCACTTCATGTAGTAAATGGCATATTGACAATTTTTTGTTTCTCTGCAGGTAACTTAGCTTTTAATTTAATTTTCTTTAACACTGTAAAACATTGCTTGTTTGATTTTAAATGCCCTGATGTTGAAGGCCTTGCATCATCATCATGACTGCTGGCAGCAGCAACATGACTGGTATGTGGTTCCTTCTCTCCTATCATTTGATCATCCTCCATATCAACAAACTTACACTGCGGTCTGGCCGGCTTTGTCACTGAACATATTTTTTTTTACACTGGGGAAGAGCACCCCTGAACAAGGCAGCAGCCCCATGATGAACAACACAGACAGCACCCCTTTTTTATGGATAACAAAGTATCCCTGCCAAGTGCGGACACACAGCCTGCAGAGTCATAAACACATGAACAATAAACTGAGGTCTGGCCAAACAATAATAGCACAGCTGAGTTACTAACACACACAAAAACAGCACTTTTATTTTTTTTACACTTTGGAAGAGCACCCCTGAATGAGGCAGCAGGCCCTTGATGAACAACACAGACAACACCCCTTCTTTATGGACAACAAAGCATCCCTACCAAGTTCGGAAAGACCACCTGCAAAGTCATAAATACATGGACAAATAACTGTGGTCTGGCCGGCAGTGTCACCAAACAGTAATAGCGCAGCTAAGTTGCTAATGCACACACACACAAAAAAGCTAATTTTTTTAAAAATTTTTACTCTGGGAAAGAGCACTCCTGAATGAGGGAGCAGGTCCTTGATGAACAACACAGACAGCACCCATTATTTATGGACAACAAAGCACCCCTGCAGAGTGTGGAAAGACCACTTGCATAGTCATAAATATGTGGGCGATAACTGCGGTCTGGCCGGCAGTGTCAGCAAACAATAATAGCGCAGCTAAGTTGCTAATACACACACACACACACACACACACACACACACACACAAAAAGCACTTTTTTTTTACAGTGGGGAAGAGCACACCTGAATGAGGCAGCAGGCTCTTGATGAACAACACAGACAGCACTCCTTCTTTATGAACAACAAAGCACCCTTGCCAAGTGGGGACAGACCACCTGCAGATTCACAAATATGTGGACAATAAACTGCAGTCTGGCCGACAGAGTCACCAAAACAATAATAGCGCAGCTAAATTGCTAACACATACACTCATAAAAAAAAGCAACATTTTTTTTACACTGGGGAAGAGCACCCCTGATTGACAGAGCACCCCCCTGGACAATGCATCACCCCTTTATGGACTGCAGCCCTAGCCCCTTTGATGGACAGGACAACAACATAGCAGCAGCCCTTATGTATAACACAGCAGCATCCTCTTGATTGACAGGACACTTTAGACAGCAGCTGCAGCACCCACTGGAGCCCCTCTTTATGTACTGCAGCCCCAGCCCCTTTATGGACAACACAGCAGCAGCCTTCAGCCCCAAACCCCTACAGGACCAGTTGGACAACACACTGACACAGACAGTGACAGCAACACATTTGGTCAGTTCATCATCCACACCCAGAGTGAAAATGGCGCCGATCACCGGGACCTTTATAGAATCCAAAACCTGCGAGAATCCAACAGCAGGAGGATGACATTTTGCCTTGTTTTGAGATCCAGTTCTTGTCTCGAATTTGGAAGTTCGGGTGGGTCCGGTTCGCTGAGAACTGGACCTGTACATCTCTAAGTGATACTAACATTAAGTAAGATATCTTTGTTGGTCCCAAAAATCATCAACTACTAGAGGATGAAAACTTTGAGCAAGTCCTTCAGTTTAATGAGAAAGAGGATTGGGAAGCTTTTAAATGTGTCCCAAAAATCATCAACTACTAGAGGATGAAAACTTTGAGCAAGTCCTTCAGTTTAATGAGAAAGAGGATTGGGAAGCTTTTAAATGTGTTGTGCATGGCTTATCAGGTAACAATAGAGATGGCAACTATGTTGAGATTGTGAACAACATTCTAGAAAAAGTATCATCAATTAGGCTACAACATGTCTCTCAAAATCCACTTTCTTAACTCTCATCTGGACTTCTTCCCTGACAACTGCGGTACAGTGAGTGACAAGCACGGTGAGCGATTCAATCGAGACTTTTCAGCAATAGAATGAAGATATCAGGGTAGGTGGAATGCTTCTATGCTTGCCTACTACTGTTGGACAGTGACAAGAGATGCCCCAGAAGAGGAATACAACCGACAAGCAAAGAGAAAACGCTCTCATGAATAGGAGAATTTGAGAGAGTACTTTTGGTTGCTGTATATTGTTTTGTTTTGTATTCTTATTTGCAATTGATTGATTTGAAACAACTGTTATTAATGTTTTATCAAGAAAATAGCAGATTATTTTAAATTGGGCTTTCACTATGACTCTATTACTGAAGTACAAATAATGTAAGTAGTGTAGCTACTTACATTAGAGATAATAAAAATATTATGAAGTCTTAATAATTTTTCTTGACCCCTATTAAGTAAAGTATGACTATTTTTAGAAAGGTAATAAATTAAATGTATTTCCTTGTTTCCAGATTTTTTAGAACAATTTTTGCCAACAAACAAACCTGAGTATAATTCTGTATTCTCAACTTTGGTGTTCTTTACAAGCAGTGCTTTTAGGGTGGGATTATATAGATTTCAGCTCGACTTAAAAGGACTAATATCCAATTGCAAATAGATCTAGAGAATAATAGCCTATGACTAGAAAGAGAAGATAAAACATCCCTATATGATCAGAATCTATAGAAAACAATTACGGCAAGGAATGACTTCAATTCTATTTTAATGTCACAAATACATTAAATTAAGCAAACATCTTTTGTGTGTGTGTGTGTGTGTGGGGGGAGAAGCTAGGGTTTCGTGCAAAAAGTAAGGGGTAACTGGGTCATAAACAGGATAGGAGTAACATATAATGGGTTTGACGCTATGAACTCAGACTATATATATTTGTAAACTTTTATTCTGCTCTTTATAATCTAAAGGTCAACTGTACTATAAAGAGCCCTTATTTTTGGATATGAATACATTTTTGGAAAAAATATAACTCCCAGCTATTGATAACAAAAAGAAAAATTGCTAATGTCACTTAGTATTTTGTCCAGAAATATCTCTGGATTAGAGTGCCAGCAGCCAAAGCATGGTAAGAAGAATGCCAATCCTCTTGCAATATTACAAACTAAAAAAATATGTGGCAGTGCTTATCACACAGTCATGAATTGTAACTAAATAATATGATAGTAAAGCACATTTATTATGAGGATAATGTGTATAAACATTAAAATTCCTGGGAGTGGGGAATGACACTAAAATACACAAAGCACAATTAATAACAGCTGAAATAGGATATCAAATACTATATATGTAATTGATTTAAACTTTAAATGCTGTCAATATTATAAAAAAGGTCTCAATTCTGAGGATGTATAAAAGTTCACTCAGTATTTGCGGATATGGTTTATAAGTGCAACTAGGCATGAAGCAATGAGTGAATTAAGGTTTTAAAGTGGAAAAAACAAGAGGGGACAACCTCCTAGACCTGGGAGATGGTGCAATTTGTCAAATACTGACTGAACTTTTATACATATTCAGAATTTAGACATTTTTAACATTGGGATGCTGATCGATGGTGCAGCATTAGTGCCCACCATCTATAGAAAAAACACTTCCCATTGGCCAAAGACCATAGATGATTGCAAACCATCAATGGCCATTATTAGCATGAACCTAATTGCAAACACTTTTAAACTACAATATTTAGGATAATTAGCCATCACAAATCGGTGGTCCAGTATCAATATTATTGATTGATATGGAATCAACCGTATCTAAGTGATACATGAAAAAAACAAACTAAATTTGCATTGACATCAATATTTACTACTACACTTGCACAGTTTTAGTCTAGAGGAGATCTGGATGCTATCAGTGACTGATATACACTATAATAAAGGTAGACTCTGCCTTGTGATATATCAAATGAGCCAGTATGACTAAGATATTAGAAGGTGCCAAATATCGATATTTCTGAAATATTGGTTATATACTATGTCAATAGCAAATAAAGTGAAATACTGGGGTGCTGATATGTTTATACTTCCTTGGGTGCTGCTCTTCTCTGCAGCTGCTGGGTATACACTGGGGTCACAGTGCCCATTTAATTACATTTCCTCAGTTGGTACTCCTCTCTGCAGCCATTGGGTGGGGGGTGCCACTGGCCTGGCCAATCACTGCACCCAGCAGTGATCAGCAGAAACTTGGGAAGGAGACAAGGGTGCAGAGGGGTTAGTAGGTCCCTCTGGGACTGGCAGCTGCTGGAAGATTAACTTTCAGCAGCTGCCCAGTGGGCATTTATGACTGTTTGCATCATCTGATGTGACCATGATGGGACTATGTTGCCTATAAAATAGATTTGCTTTCCTGTCTTTTGAGTCCCCCTTCATTATTTGGATATATTAATCTGAAAATATACCACTGGAAACTTGGCACAATAGGGTAATTGAGACATTTGGGGGAATGTAATAGCCTCTGACCTTTTTATTGTGACAATTTTCCAGCAAGAAGTCATCACATGTAAAAGGCCACAAGTAGAGATGAAATTGCCAGAAACCTTTGCAGGCAATTACAGCCTGAAGTCTGGAATGCATAGACATCACCAGACGCTGGGTTTCATCCCTGGTGATGCTCTGCCAGGCCTCTTCTGCAAATGTCTTCAGTTCCTGCTTGTTCTTGGGGCATTTTCCCTTCAGTTTTGTCTTTATCAAGTGAAATGCATGCTCAATCGGATTCAGGTCAGGGGATTGACTTGGCCATTGCATAACATTCCACTTTTTAGCCTAATAAAACTCTTTGGTTGCTTTTGCAGTATGCTTTGGGTCATTGTCCATCTGCACTGTGAAGCACCGTCCAATGAGTTCTGAAGCATTTGACTGAATATGAGCATATAATATTGCCCGCAGTAACATCATCAATAAATACAAGGGAACCACTTCCATTGGCAGCCATACATGCCCACGCCATGACACTACCATCACCATGCTTCACTGATGAGGTGGTATGTTTTGTATCATGAGCAGTTCCTTTCCTTCTCCATACTCTTCTCTTCCCATCACTCTGGTACAAGTTGATCTTTGTCTCATCTGTCCATAGGATGTTGTTCCAGAACTGTAATGGCTTTTTTAGTTGTTGTTTGGCAAACTCTAATCTGGTCTTCCTGTTTTTGTGGCTCACCAATGGTTTATATCTTGTGGTGAACCCTCTATATTCACTCTTGTGAACTCTTCTCTTAATTGTTGACTTTGACACATATACACCTACCTCCTGTAGAGTGTTCTTGATTTGGCCAACTGTTGTGAAGGGATTTTTCTTCACCATGGAAATAATGCTTCTGTCATCCACCACAGTTGTTTTCCGTGGTCTTCCGGGTCTTTTGGTGTTGCTGAGCTCTCTGGTGCATTCTTTCTTTTTAAGAATGTTCCTAACAGTTGATTTGGCCACACCTAATATTTTTGCTATCTCTCTGATGGGTTTGTTTTGATTTTTAAGCCTAATGATGGCTTGCTTCACTGATAGTGACAGCTCTTTGGATCTCATACTGAGAGTCAACAGCAACTGATTCCAAATGCAAATGTCACACCTAGAATCAACTCCAGACCTTTTACCTGCTTAATTGATAATGAAATAATGAGGGAATAGCCCACACCTGTCCATGAAATAGCTTTTGAGTTGATAGTCCCATTACTTTTGGCCCTTTAAAAAGTTTGAGGCACATATAGAAACCATTGTAATTCCTACACCGTTCACCTGATTTGGATGTAATTACCCTCAAATTAAATCTGAAAGTCTGCAGTTAAAGCACATCTTGTTTGTTTCATTTCAAAGCCATTGTGGTGGTGAATAGAGGCCAAAATATGAAAATTCTGTCAATGTCCCAATATTTATGCACCTGATTGTAATTGCTGGGCACCATAGACTAACTCATATTGTGCTTAGAACACCCTACCTAAAGTCAATGGTATCCATGATTCCTCAACATTACCAATCCGTCACTGTGTAGGTAGTCAGTGAAGAAAGACTCAAAATAATGAGGGTGGTCACAGGTTTTCCAGGGTCGTGCCATGATGCCTATATCCCTACATCAATCAGCCCTGTATCAGAGATTTAAAAGTGAAGAAATTCCAGAGGACTGGCTGCTAGATATGTTAAAAACACTTTGCCTACTATACCAAAAGTTATTGGCATGCTACATGTTTAGTATGTGTCTCAGGTTTAGACATTTACTAAGGAAAGACTGTAGATGTAATGACAGGTAAATTAGAACTTTTACATTCATCTGGCTTTTTAAGAGTAGGATAGATTAGATAATAACAGAGTTGAGGATTATAAGAGATCTGTAGTAGAGAGAAAAGGACAATAAGTACAAACAAGATAAAGAAAATTATACTAATGATAGAGTGCGCACATGTGATAAAGTACATTGCAACTGCTCCTATTTGTCACAACCCACAATAGAGACCCCAGACTCAGACCCTGGCACTTACCTCTCAGGATGCTGTGGCGCGGCTCTCTGGTTCCCCGTCTGTTGGCTCCTGTGGGTGATCTCTCCCTCTGCTCTCCCCTGGCTCCTGCATTCTGTGCGCTGTCTCAGGTGAGGTGTCTCACATGTGGTTTCTGCCGCGGGTCTCCGGTCCATGGGCACAGCCATGTGAGGTGATCTCCTCCAATGGAATGCTTCTCCCTTTGTCTCGGCCAATTAGCAGCTGGCACGTCCTATAAAAAGATCTCTACTGCTGTCACAAGTTGCCAGTGCAACAAGTCCCTTAGGGTGACTAGTGAGCTTCCTCACTGTGCTCCCCAAAGTATTTGCTACCTTCAAGTAATTACTTTTTCCTTACGGCTTCCTAAGCCGCTCCAAGCAGTCTGTACTGCAACCGTTCACCTTATGGCTTCCTAGGCCGCTCCAAGCAGTCCATACTGCCACCATTCACCTTACAGCATCCTAAACCACTCCAAGCAGTCTGTACTGCCACCGTTCACCTTACGGCTACCCAGCCACTAAAAGTAGCTTCCGTGCTACCATCACTCATCATACGGCTACCCAGCCACTCCAAGTAGCTTACGTACTACCACCACTCATCATACAGCTACCCAGCAAGGCAATAAAATGGTTGGACAGTATGTCATCCAATTCGGGACCCTGTCCTCAGAACTTAACTGGAATGAGGAAGCTCTCATTGCCGCTTTTTGGAGTGGGCTTTCTGGAAGGCTCAAAGACGATTTAGCTTCCCATGATCTTCCTCTTAAATTGGATGAGTTAATCTCTCTCTGTAATAAAGTGGATCTACTGCATAGAGAGTGTGCCCTGGAGAGAGCCCCTCTCGTGGGCGAAGAACCCATGCAGGTTAACCACTCTCGTTTGTCTGCTGAGGAGCATCTGAAAAGGCAGAGACAAAGGGCCTCATTCAGAGGCGGTCGGAGGATGCAAGCGGTCGCTCAGAAACTGGGCGGCCACTTGCATCCTGACCGCCCGCCTCTGTTGCGGTCGTTAGGCTGTGGTTTAACACCCACAGCTCTAACAACCGCTCGGGTGATGGTCGCGATGGTCAGAGACCATCACGACCATTGGGGCTTACGACGAGACCCTAGGGTAGGGTCTCACTTGTCGTAAGCCCCGGAGAGCTTCTGGCTCTGTCTGAGCCGGAAGCTCTCCACTGACATCACTAGTGATGTCAGTGGGGCCTCCCCCAAACAGCAGGCGTACCCATAGGAATGCCTCCGTTTGGGCTGCCACCCCCCCGGCCCGCCTTCCAAATGGGGCGAGCTGCCAATCAACATCGACAGCTCGCCATCGATGGTAGTCACATTATAAGTGGAACCATCTCTCATCGCACCAAGCTACTTAAACTTACCATCGGGGTACTCCACTCTGAGGAATTGTCCTTCCTAGTGATTCCCAAAGCCTCTCATTCTCTAGTCCTCGGACTACCCTGGCTACAGAGACATTCTCCACAAATTAACTTGTCAGCCATGCAAATAACTTCTTGGAGTACTAACTGTTTCAAGAACTGTCTTCACCGAGTAGTTCCGGTTCGATTCTCTGATCTACATCTTCCAACAGGCTTGCCCGTATCCTACTTGGACTTTTCGGATGTTTCCAGTAAGCAAAAGGCAGATTTACTACCTCCCCATTGCAATTGGGACTGCCCCATAGACCTAATTCCTAGGAAAAGTCCTCATCAAGGACGCACCTATCTGCTTTCACTCCCTGAGACTCAAGCTATGTCCGAGTTCATTGAGGAAAACTTAAACAAAGGATTCATTCTGCCCTCTTCATCTCCAGTAGAGGCTAGATTTTTGCTTGTCAAAAAGAAAGACAGAGGATTAAGCCCATGCATTGACTACCAAGGGCTCAATGATATAACCATTAAAAATCGCTATCCTCTTCCCCTCATAAGTGAATTATTCGACAGAGTCAAAGGGGCCACAATCTTCACAAAGCTTGATTTAAGAGGAGCCTACAATTTAATTCATATCCATCCCGGAGATGAGTGGAAAACAGCTTTCAACACCAGAGATGGGCACTACAAGTATCTCGTCATACCCTTCGGCCTTTGTAATGCCCCAGCTGTTTTTCAATTCTTTGTCAACAAAATCTTTTGGGATCTTCTCTACAAGAGTGTGGTCATCTACTTGGACAATATCTTGATCTTCTCTCAGGATTTAGCGAGCCATCGGAATCAAGTGAAAAAGGTCCTCCTGAGGTTACGCTCCAATCAACTCTTCTGCAAACTGGAAAAATGTGTTTTTGAAGTAACCAGTGTGCCATTTCTGGGGTACATCATCTCCGGAATTAATCTTCAAATGGATCCCGCAAAACTTCAAGCTGTCCTCGATTGAACTATCCCAACATCTCTGAAATCTATACAGTGGTTTTTAGGTTTTGCTAACTATTACCGCAAGTTTGTAAAAGGATTTTCCACTCTGGTGGCTCCTATCACAGCTCTCACTTGCATAGGAGCAGACCCAACCACATGGTCCGTAGAAGCCACTTCAGCCCTTCAACCTCTTAAACAGGCATTCATCTCTGCCCCTGTTTTGAAGCAGCTGGATTTAACACAACCGTTCATTCTGGAAGTTGATGCCTCTTCTGAGGTACTTGGAGCAGTTCTCTCTCAACATTTTGAAGATGAGAAACTTCATCCTTGTGGATTCTATTCCCGGAAATTTCTGCCAGCATTGAGGAATTATTCCATTGGTGACCAGGAGTTACTCGCCATAAAATTGGCTCTCAAGGAATGGCGATATCTATTAGAAGGGGCTCAGTATCCAATCACTGTATTTAAAATCTGCTAATTGTTTGAATCCTCGGCAGGCCAGGTGGGCGATGCTCTTTTCTAGGTTCAACTACAAACTCTCCTATCATCCTGGATCACAAAATTGTAAAGCTGATGCTCTTTCTCATTCCATGGAAAGTGGTTCCAAACACTTCACTGAACAGGTTCATCCCATCCTGGATCCAACTTTGTTTGCTACCATCAACGTCTCCATAATGCTTCCTGTCGAGAAAACGTTTGTTGCATCCCACCTCTGCAAAAAGTTGTTACAGTGGGCACTTGCATCTCATTTCCCCGAACACTTTGGTATTGAGGAAACTCTTGAATTCATCCATCGATCTTATTGGTGGCCTTCAATGAAAGCGGACATTGTCTCCTATGTTTCCTCATGTGTTAAGTGTGCCCAGCACAAAGTGCCTTGGCAGGGCCGGATTAAGGGGGGGGCAACAGGGGCGGTCATCCCTGGGCCCCCTCAAACAGAGGGGCCCCCACTAGCAGCGGTGCAGCCAGTGGCTTCACCCACCACTAGTGTCCCTGCCGCTAGTGTAGTGTAGACCGCAGTGAGCGCTGTTCACACTACACAATGACAAACACACACCCGCCGGTGGCAGCTGTGTGTATGTTACAGGAGCTGATGAGAGTCACACAGACTCTCATTGGCTGCTGCTTCAATGGAGGGAGCCGGCTGGAGCTCACTTATGAGCTCCATCTTCCAGCTCCCCCCCGGTGATGATGGGAGTGATGTCATGATGCTGACGTCTCTCCCATACTGCAGGAGAAGAGGAGCCAGAGCGGACAGCGGCTTTCGCGTCAGGAGCACGTAAGTTGTGGCTTTTTTTTGTGTGTGTGTGTAAGGGGCACTGCATAGGGGGGGCCACTTCATGGGGACACTGGGGGCAATGCATAGGACAACTACTGGCAGCACTGAATAGGGGTGGGCTACTACTGGGGGCAGTGTATAGGGGGGACTACTTCTGGGGCAATGCATAAGGGGTGACTACTGGGAGCACTATATAAGAGGCACTTCATGGGGGGACCTCTACTGGGTCTGGGGGCACTATATAAGGGGCACTACTGGGGGCACTGTATAAGGGGCCCACTACTGGGGCATTATATAAGGGGTACTGCATAGGGGGGGCACTATTGGGTCTCGGGGCACTATATAAGGGGCGCTAATGGGGGCACAGCATAGGGGGACCACTACTGGGTCACTGCATAAGGGGCATTAAAATGGTACGGTGGTATATAGGGGCCCCCACAAGTTTGTTGCCCAGGAGCCCCCACAGACCTTAATCCGGCCCTGTGCCTCAGCAGGCTCCTTCCAGGCAACTCCAACCATTAGCCATTCCTTCATAGCCATGAACACACTTGTCAATGCATTTCATCACTGACCTTCCTCCATCTTGAAGCCACAATCTGGGTTATTGTGGACAGGTTTTCCAAAATTGCCCATTTTGTACCTCTTACTGGGCTCCAGTCTGCACCATTACTTGCTCAAAACTTTATAAAGGAGATCTTCAGACTTCATGGTCTACCAGAAGAAATCATCTCTGACAGAGGAGTACAGTTCGTGGTGAAGTTTTGGAGGTCACTCTGTTCGGCTCTTTGGGTAAAACTTAAATTCTCCACTGCATATCATCCTCAAACCAGTGGACAAACTGAAAGGGTCAACCAGGACCTGGAGCAGTTCCTTCGCACCTTTATCTCTTCCTCCCAAGATGACTGGATTGAGCTTCTCCCATGGGCTGAATTCGCTTGCAACAATCATTATCACACATCCACTAATTCAACTCCGTTTCTTACAGTATTTGGTCATCATCCTCGGGTCCAAGATTTCCCTCTTCTTTAAACACTGGATGTGTCTGCTGCCAAGATGTCTCTTCAACAGTTTTCTGATATTTGGAGAAAGGTCCGGTCCGCGCTTACCAAAACATCAGCTCTGTATAAAAAAGTTGCTGACCTCAGAAGACGAGCTGTACCTTGTCTTCAATCTGGAGATATGATCTGGCTCTACACTCAAAACATCAGGCTTCGAGTTCCCTCAATGAAATTCACTCCATGTTATATTGGTCCAATTCTAATTACCAAAGTCCTGAATCCAGTGGCTTACAAACTAAGACTACCTCCATATCTTCACATTCCTAATTCCTTCCATATTTCTCTTCTGAAAATTGATCCTCAACAGATTTCAGAAGGATCCTCCTAAGGCTTCTAGAGTCCAAACTCAGCAATGACAGGAATTTGAAGTTGACAGAATCTTAAACTCTCGTTGTCTATACAATTGTCTTCAACATCTCATCAAATGGAAGGTTTATGGTCTGGAGGAAAGAATCTGGGTTAATGCTTCCGACGTGCATGCTCCTCGTCTAGTCAAGACCTTTCATATGAAGTTTCCTCATAAACCAAGAAAGTGTCCAGTGGCCACTCATGAAGAGGGGGGTACTGTCACAACCCGCAATATAGACCCCAGAATCAAACTCCAACACTTACCTCTCAGGACGCTGCGGCGTGGCTCTCTGGTTCCCCGCCAGTCAGCTCCTGTGGGCAATCTCTCCCTCTGCTCTCTGCTGGCTCATGCATTCTGTCCACTGTCTCAGGTCCGGTGTCTCACACGTGGGTTCAGCCATGGGTCTCTGGTGCATGGGCACAGCCATGTGATGCGATCTCCTCCAATGGAATGCTTCTCCCTTCGTCTTGGCCAATTAGTAGCTGGCACATCCTATAAAAAGATCTCTACTGCTGTCACAAGTTGCCAGTGCAACAAGTCCCTCAGGTTGACTAGTGAGCTTCCTTACTGTGCTTCCCAGAGTAATTGCTACCTTCAAGTAATTACTTTTTTCTTACGGCTTCCTAAGCCACTCCAAGCCATCCGTACTGCCACTGTTCACCTTATGGCTTCCTAAGCCGCTCCAAGCAGTCCATACTGCAACCATTCACATTATGGCTTCCTAAGCTTCCTAAGCCACTCCAAGCAGTCCATACTGCCACCGTACCCAGCCAATCCAAGTAGCTTCCGTGCTACCATCACTCATCATATGGCTACCCAGCCACTCCAAGTAGCTTCCGTGCTACCACCACTCATCATACAGCTACCCAGCTGCTCCAAGTAGTTCCCGTGCTACCAACACTTATCATACGGCTACCCAGCTGCTCCAAGTAGAATCCATGCTAAAACCATTCATCTTATGGCTACCCAGCTGCTCCAAGTAGCTTCCATGCTACCATCATTCTTCATACGGTTTCCTAGCCGCACCTAGCAGCTCCCGTGCTGCCATCAGCTTATCAGCTTTCTATCAACTAATTGCACTCATTCATAAGTTCCTAATACTCTTCCATGCATAGGAATTTCATCAGATCAAGTCTCCTCCAGAAAACATCTATGTCGAATAACACAGGTCCAAGGCCCAGCCCAGGAACACAGCTTCAAAATCCCACGTCTGTTACACTATTCAAGAAATGGGAGAAGAATTTTTCAGAATTAAGTATTAAAAGAAAACATTCTAGATAAAATTATGTCTCTTAGTATTTGCAATGATCATAGGTCTTTTGATCAAATAATCAAATAATTACAATGAATACACCAAATGCTTTAACAGAAATCTCCCTAGATCATATGAAAGGTCCTTAGAGACTAGTAATTTCAAGAAAAGGAAGAGCTCTGTAGAACATTTAACAGCAAGACCCAAACACAAAAATTCCATTAACGTATATTATAATGTATATTATTCTAGTGAAAATTAAGGATGTGCGCCGACCCCAGTGTTTTGGTTTTGGTGGATATATATTTTTTCTAAAAAAATCATAAAAATAGCTGAAATCACATAATTTGGGCCTGGTTTTGTTACTACAGTATTATTAACCTCAATAACATTTATTTCAAGTCATTTCCCATCAAATTTGACCACATCACATCTCACAATATTAATTTCATACAGTGTAGGCCTAAAGGTTGCATCGAGCCAGCTGGCTGACTAGGATAAATAAGTGACAGCAGTGGGTGGCACTAACATGTGGAAGTTCAGCTTCCAACATGGCACTGCAGTGGCAGACAGGATGGCAGTTTAATCTACTATATAAAAGCGAAAATTTGTCCTTCTGTCTTTCTATACAAATCCACAGTTTACAAGCCAAGATTGTGAAATTTTACATACGAGCGTATTAAATCACGGCGGAGGCAACTAAAAAAATTTGACATCGAAATTAATTACTGTTAATTTTTAATTAATTAAATACCACAATTTTTGCATAGCATTCACCCCTCTACAGGTCAGGTCCAGAATTACAAAAGGATTTAGCTTATCTACTATTTTTTCTTTTCTATCTTCTCTACTATATAAAAGCGAAAATTTGAACTGCTGTCTTTATATACAAATCCACAGTTTACAAGCCAAGATAGTGAAATTTTACATACAAGCCTATTAAAACATGGCCGAGGCAACTAAAAAAATTTGATATCGAAATTAATTACTGTTCATTAAAAACCACAATTTTTGCTGTATGCTCATTGTGGGGCCTTACGGCACATGGGTAGGTCCTCGGAGCAAGCGTTTTGTGTTGTCATGTTTTGTCATGATCTTAATGTTTATTATCAAAGAGAGCTTTAGCAGGCTTTCCCAGCATTCTCAGCTGTCTGACTATACCAAATTACGCAACAACATTGACTTCTTTCTTCAGACTGTCTCAAAATGATGACTTTGCAAGGACCCTACTGTATTGTGAGCTGCCAAAATATTACAAATGGAATGCTTCTCGAAAAGTTTTTATACGCAGAAAACAGGGAGTCGCTGTAGATGGTCATGCTGGTATCAGAGCAACAGAAGCTCATGGCCATGTTTACACTGTACATCTGACAATTTTGAATGCTTCTATCTCCAAAGTTTGCTTTACACCATTACAGGTCCTACTTCCTTCGAAGACCATAGGACTGTTGATGGGGAAGTTTGTCACACTTTTCGTGAGGCCTGCCTAAGGAGAGCTTTGTTGGTGGATGATGTGTAAACAAACATTCTTAAAATCCTGGGCAATGCCGGGTACTCCAGCTAGTAAACTATAAAATTAAAAATGTCAGACAGCAATGACCCAAACAGCACATAATGCAATGGGTGCATAATGCACCCTTATGTTGTATATAGTAAACAGGACATGCACAGTTTAACAAACCAATCACTTCAGTGACAGGGACTGCCAATTGTGTCTTAAGCAATTGGTTTGTTTGGGCCCCCACAAAACAAGCTAACAAAGGGCAGCAGACATTGCTGGCAATGATCTCTGAGGAACTATGGTTTTATAGAGGCAAGATGTTGTCACATCATCATCCAATTCCTCACCCTTATCAGTGTGTACATTATCTTCACACAATATTAATTTGTCCCTACTGGAATCCACCATTACAGCCTCAGATGCCTCTGTAATTTTTGGATGTAAATGTCTTCCTCATGAAATTTGTAGGAATGTGTGCAGGACCATTTTAGCTGGATTTGGATTAGGTTCTGAATCGTCGTCTGGCTTTGGCTTTGGATTTGGATTTGGATCTGCCAGAACTGCCATGACTGGTTTTGGATCTGAATTTGTTTTTTTTTACAAAAATTTACAAAAAAGCTAAAATCCCATAATTTGGATTTTTTGTACCTAAAGTATTATTAACCCCCATAACATTATTTCCAGTCATTTACAGTCAATTTAGACCACCTCACAGCTCACAATATTGTTTTCACCATTATTGGCCAAAGGCTGCAGTGAGCTGGCTGGTTACCAAGTGACAGCACTGTAGTTTAAAGCACATCTATGAAACATTGCCACTCACTGCCACTCACTACTGAGTCACAGTACTTGTGTGTTATG
This sequence comes from Taudactylus pleione, assembly GCA_031769625.1. Taxonomy (NCBI): domain Eukaryota; kingdom Metazoa; phylum Chordata; class Amphibia; order Anura; family Myobatrachidae; genus Taudactylus; species Taudactylus pleione. The sequence goes on from JAUIMM010000614.1 coordinate 3,458,816, forward strand.
GACACACAGAGGGCTAAGGCCCAAGGAGTCACGGTGCTTATACACACAGAGGGCTATTGCCCAATGAGTCATAGTGCTTATACACACAAAAGGGAAATTGCCCAAGGAGTCATGGTGCTTATACACAAAGGGCTATTGCTCGAATAAGTTTATTTTTTTCTCTCTTTTTAAACTTTTAACTTTATTGAAAGTTTATTTAGTTTTTTAAACTTTTTTTGTACACACAGCCACTTGTGAGTCTCAACACTTTAATCAGCAGAGTATAGTGCACCATTCATCCTTGTGCAGTGTACCCCCTATACACAGTCATTTTGCCAGTACAGCCACTTGTGAAGGTGCCTACACACTACTCAATGAACCTCATTCAGACCCGCTCGCAAGCGCTGAGTGCTCGCAAGTGGGTCAATGTTTAGGCCCTGCACACACACAGCAGCTGCAATGCGCGTGCACAAGCCCCGGAGTGAGAGAGAAATTCTCTTGCTCTGGAGCTAAATACAAAAGGGGTGGCTGTTGATGTTGATCGACAGCTCGACCCATTTTGTAGGCGTGGTGGGGGGGTAGTTTCACAAACGGAGGCATTCCTTAAGGAATGCCTGCCATTTTGCGGGAGGCCACACTGAAGGCCTGATTCAGAGCCGAACGCTCTGACCAGAATCAGTGCCCTCCTACCTGAAAATGGAGCGGCCTCCTGGCCGCTCGCATAGCTGTAGGTAACCACCCACAGCATATGTGAGCGGCCAAAAAGATGGTCGTGATGGTCAAGACCATCGCGACCATCGGGCTTGTGACGAGACCCTGCGGTAGGGTCTCGCTGCCGCAAGCCCAGGAGTGATTTTGGCTCTATCAGAGCCAAAATCACTCCCACTACCATCATTACTGATGTCAGTGGGGCCGGCTTCAGACAGTAGGCGTTCCCATCTGTAGGAACGCCTCCATCTGGCAGCCACGCCCCTGGCACGCCCACCAAAGGGGACATGCTGTCACTCACCATCGACAGCACGCCCCCTTTGGTGCGAGACCCCGAGCGACGTATTCCTCGTCGCTCGCTGGGTCTCGCGCATGAGCACGACGGAGCTCCCTCCATCGTGCACATTCGCACAACATCGACCTGCTTGCGAGCATCCTTTGCTCGCGAACAGGTCTGAATGACCCCCTGACAGCAGTGATGTCAGTGGGGAGCTTCCTGCTCGATCAGAGCAGGAAGCTCCCTGGGGCTTGCGGTTGCCGAGACCCAACCTTAGGGTCTTGTCGCAAGCCCCAATGGTCGCGATGGTCTTGACCATCGTGACCATCAACCTGGCGGGTCGCTAAAGCTGTGGGTGGTAACCCACAGCTTAGCTAGTGACCAGGAGGCCACACTTCAAAACCCAAGTGGCCGCCCTCATTCAGAGCGACCGCTCGCATTTTGTGAGCGCCTCTGAATGAGGGCCAAAGTGCTTACGTTGCGATATTGTGAGCAATTTTCTTTGAACTTTCCCCAGCAGCTCCCTGACACACCAGGACACAATGTACAGCAAAGCTGCACAATGTGTCACGAGATCTGTCATGCATGATCTAATGACTTGACAATCTTTGGATCATGCAGGATAGCAGACAGATGCTTGCACGGATCAGGGATATCCGTGATGCATGCATATGTCTGTAGAAAAATAAACACAGATGCACGGATGGGATCAGTGAGACCCATCCGTGCTGTTGTGTTTAAAAAATGGAAACCTATGTAGAAAAAAAAACGGCATGACCACTCCCCCAAAAGAACAACAAGCCCCAGTCTTTAGTGACCCAGTGCTGGTTGTGCAAAATACAGGGGACAAACAACATAGGAGTTCCCCATACTGAAGCACAACCAGCACCAGGCTAGTCAAAACCAGCCCTGGTTGTCAAAATACGGAGGACAAATGACGTAGGGGTCCCCCCTACTTTGAGCAACCAGCTCTGGGCCCTGATCCAGTACTGGTTCTTGAAATACAGGGGGAAATATGTGTAAGGTTCCCCTGTATTATCCAGAACCAGCACCAGACTTTTTCTAGAGGGGGGCTAATGCCACAGCCAGGGGAGCCCTTTCACTGGGCCCCCCAGCTGAAGCATTAACCTTGACTGCTAGTCATCCCTGACTGGGAATACCTGGGGAGCTGGGGACCCCCCAATGGGGGGTCCCCCTCTCCAGGGCACCCCAGGCCTAGGCTAATATCCCAGGGCTATCCTGGGTGGTGGGTTGATAGTGTACGTGCAGTGTAAAAAAAGAAGAGTATAAACATTGTCTTTACAGTAGAACTGCTCGTCCCAGCAAGCCTCCCGTGCATGCTGGTACCTGGATAACCACAAGTACCAGCATGTAGGGCATTAATTGCCTGCTGTTACCTGTAGTTCACCTGTAAATACATTTTTAAATAAACACAATACACACACATCATGATAGTAAAGTTTTAATACATACATACATACATACACAATCACACATACTCACCTACATTACCTGGCATCAATGGTCTTCTCCCTCTCACAACAAACTGAAAAAAGCACGATTCACGCACTAGGCAACAACCACGATGGCTGTTACCTTCCAAATTAAGAGCTCAGATGTGGCTTCTGCCTTTGTAGAGCTGTATCTGAGCATTCATTGGCTGAGAGAGGTCAGTGCCCACCTCTCTCAGCCAATGAATGGCTCCCTCCATTGAAGTCAATGGTGAGAACCTCAAAGTAAACTTTAGTTACCCCGCGGCTCTCCACTGACTTCAATAGAGGTAGTCATTCATTGGCTGAGAGAGGCGGGGGCTCTACAAAGCCTAGGGGCATCTGAGCTCTTCATTTAGGAGATAACAGCCATCGTGGTTATCATCTGTTGCATGGCTCGGTTTTATTTGTTTTTTTATTTTAAGAAGACCATGGATGCCTACTTTGGACCGAAGAGGACCGAGCCATGCATAGGAAAAGGTGAGTATGTTTTTTTTCCATAGGTACCCTATGGATAATCTACTGGACAAGGGGACCGATGCTACAGGGACACATAGGTGTGTATGAGTACATGTGTGTATATGTGCGAGTGCATGTATGTTTTATAAACTTATACTGTGTACGGTGTGTGTGTCCTGTGTTTTTTTAATATTGCTTTTGCAATGGAATTACAGGTACCAGGGGGTCCGTAATGCCCCAAATGCAGGTACTTGTGGTTCTCCAAGTACCAGCATGCGGGGGAGGCTTGCTGGGACCTGCAGTTCCACAGCAAAAGACAATATTTTAAACAATTTAAAATGCACTACACCTACACTATCAACCCACCACCCTGGCTGTTGCTTTAGCCCCCATCTACAAAAAGTTTGGTGCTGGTTCTCGAAAAAACAGGGGGACCCTATGCATTTTTCCCCCTGTATTTCCAGAACAAGGACTGGATCAGAGCCCAGTTCTGGTTTTTCAAAGTACAGGGGGACCCCTAAGGCGTTTGTCCTCTGTATTTTGGCAACCAGGGTTGGTTATGACTAGCCATGTTCTGGTTGTGCTTAAGTATGGGGGACCCTTACATCATTTGTTCCCCATATTTTGGACAACCAGCACTAGTTCATTAAATCCTGGAGCTGCTTGGTCTTTTGGGGGAGGGGTCACACCATATTTTTTACACAGGTTTATTCATTCATGGAATCTGTCATCAGGAGGATGACATTTGGCCTCACAGTGGGATCCGAGTCAGGCAGGAACACACGAGCCCCTGCTCGGGTGGACTCAGATCCCTGATCTTTGGAGCAGTTCGGATTCCACAGAATCCAAACCGCTCATCCCTAGAAATTTGTAATTCATTTTGATGAGCATCATCTTTTCCATTATTTGACAATATGTAGCCTCCTACGCCAATTCCCAGCTATTCTGAAAACTCTTTCTGTGTACACAATGGAGGGTGGGTAAAGCAAAGCCAGTTTGTGCAAGGACCTCCAAATTGTCTTTTTTTCCTGCCAGTAGTGAAACAGACTGTCTGACATGCCTAATTGGAGCCTATCATTAAAATAGTCATCAACCGTTCTTTGAATTCTGACCATATCAGATGGAGTCATGGTAGAGGTCTTATTAATTGTAAGCAATTCTTTTAGACTCAATCAGATGTTAAACTTGGTTGTTTGACTCATCTGCATCACCAGTGGATCTTTTTTTTAAGAAAGTTAATATTTTTTTCCTGGCAGCTGAACTTGCTGGAGAATCTGAAGGAGGAGCCATTGCTGCATCATGTGCCACTTGAGCTGAGAATTTGCTTACCAACAGCTCTTTGCATCTCTTCAAATCTGTGTGTGCTGGGAAGGAAGACACGATGTATTACTTAAACCTAGAATCCAGCATGATCGCCAAAATGTATTGATCTGATCATGACAACCCTTGGATCCTGGCAAAGGAAATATAGGCCTTGATCTACCATTCCAACATACTTAGCAGAATTGCTTAATTTTAGCTCCTTCTTCATTTTCTCAAGCTGCTTTTCCAATAGTCTAATTAGGGGAATTGCCTGACTCAAGCTGGCAGTGTCTGAACTAATTTCACAGATGACTACTTCGAAGGGTTTTAGCACTTTACGCAACATGGAAAGTATTTTCCACTGAGCTTGAGTAAGGTACATTTCCCCTCATCTTCCTATGTCATAGTTCATTGTGTAGCTTTGGATGGCTTTTTGCTGAAGCATATAAAGGGTTGAGTTCCACTTCTTAACTACCTCTTGCTTCAGCTGGTGACAGGGCAAATTCAACATTTCTTGCAGGAGCTGCAATCTTTTACATACATCTGCTGAATGGCAAAAATGTCCAGAGAGCATCTCCTGAATGGCCCTGTTATTTTTTATAAAAAAATTGCACCACCAAGTTGATTTTGTGAGCAAAACATGGGAAATGTTGTAATTCACCCTTCTATAATGCTCTATCAATATTGGTGGCATTGTCAGAAATCACAAATCCAGAGGAGAGTCTAAGCGGGGTAAGCCATTTTGCAATGACTTCCCTGAGTTTTTCTAAGAGGTATTCAGCAGTATGCCTCTTATTGAAATTGGTGATACACAGAGTAGCCTGCCTCTTAATGAGCTGCTTTTTCTGAGATGCTGCTGTTGGTGCCACTGCAGGAAATAGATCCACCCAGTGGACTGTTACAGACAAGTAATCTTGCATTTGCCCTGTTCCACTTGTCCGCATATCTGTGGTTAAGTGGACATTGGGTACAAATGCATTTTGGAGGACACTAATTAAGTTTTTTTTAACATCTCTGTGCTGGCTGGGAATTGGTTTCTAGAGAAGTGGAACCTAGATTGGATTTTGTAGTGAGGACACAGAGGGGGCACAGAGGAACACAATTGTTTAAAACCAACTGCACTAATGGCGGATATCGGATGCACATCTAAAACCAGCATAGATGTTATGGCATCAGTGATCCTCTGTGCAACTGTGTGACTGCTGTCATACTTGCTCCCCATTGCAAAGGATTGTTTAACAGTCAATTGTTTTTTTAAATTACTACTAGTAGTCTTCTGGTCCCCTTCTGGGATGTAGATCCACTCCCAGCAGCAGCAGGCATAGCACTCAAGGATTCTTCTAAGGATTCCTGGATAGGGTAGAACTGAGTTACCTTATCAAATTGGATGCAGGACTAGTTCCAATCATGATTGAGGATATTGTTGATGAAGGTGTTGGTGGTGAAGATGCCAGGTGCCTGGATCTAGCAGAGAGAAGGGAGCTAGTTGACACTGGACTTCTTTTTGTTACTTTTTTAGCCAAAGTTTCAAAATTTTGTAAACACTTTTGATGGATGCGCTGTAGATGATGTAACAGGTACAAGGTCCCTAGATGGTTATGGTCCCTACCTCTACTTACTCTGAAATGACAGTGGGTACAGATGGCTTGACAATTGTTGTCTGGGTTTGGGTAAAAATGATTCCACACATAAGAAGTGGATTTTTTAGTTTTATGCCCAGGCAAGACAATGGGCTTTTCCTTGTCATGGGCAACAACTGCTTCCACTGGGGCTTGATTTATACAAACAACATCCTCATAGACATCATCCTCATCAGCAGCATCCTCCTTATCAATGTCCTTATTAGCGTCAGCTACAAAAATATCCTCCTCATCATGGTGCACTTCCATAGAAGCATCCTCAATTTCTATGTCAGCATGTTGACTTGTGCTGCTCATCCCCACATTTGCAGAGGATGCACAAGTGGTGGAAGGAGGCTCCTCTTCGAGCACAGTTTTGGAAAGGTCAGAATCACACATGGCACCCACCAACACATTTAGCATCTCCTCAGGGATTTGTGATATGTCTGAGTGCACAGTTGGTTCCTGTGCCTTAACAATTTTAATTTTTTTGAAACTTCTACTGGGAAAAGGGCTTACATCATTATAAGAGGCAGAACCAACAGTCATAAATAAAGGCCAAGACCAAAGCTTACATCATCATAAGAGGCAGAACCACCAGTCATAAATAAAGGCCAAGGCCTTTCATGCCACTTCATGTGGTGAAAGGCATGTTGCCAATTTTATGTCTTTCTGCATATAACTTTCCCTTTGATGTTTTTTTCTTTACTACTGTAAAGGATTGCTTCTTTGATTTTAGATGGCCTGACTTAAGCCCTGTATGCTCTTGGCCATTGACTTTAGCAGATGACGTAGATGGACTAGTGTTGCCATGACTGGTTGCACTGGTAGCAGCTCCAGCACTAGTATGTGGTTCCTGCTCTCCTCTCAACTGATCATTCTCCATATCAACAAGAACAAAGTGGGGTACATCACACATGTAAATTTGTACCAATTTGAAATATTACACTGCGGTATCAATGACCTACAATGTCACAATATATGAATAATACACTGAGCTACCACTTACAGTGTCACAATATTTTTTATGAATAATACACTAAATTTCCAGTTACAGTGTCACAATATTTTTTATGAATGCACTGTGCTACCACTTACAGTGTCACAATATTTTTATGAATAATACACTAAATTTCCACTTACAGTGTCACAATATTTTTTATGAATAATACACTAAATTTCCACTTACAGTGTCACAATATTTTTTGTGAATGCACTGTGCTACCACTTACAGTGTCACAAAATTTGTTATGAATAATACACTATGTTTCCACTTACAGTGTCACAATAGTTTTTATGAATAATACACTGTTTCCACTTACAGTGTTACAATAGTTTTTATAAGTACACTGTGCTACCACTTACAGTGTCATAATATTTTTAGGGAATAATACACTGCGTTTCCACTTACAGTGTCAAATATTTTCCATGAATAATACACTGCGCTACCACTTACAGTGTCACAATATTTTTTATAAATACACTACGCTACCACTTACAGTGTCACAAGACTTGTTGAATATTACAATACATTTCCACTTACAGTGTCACAATATTTTTTATGAATATTTTACACTGAGCTACCACTTACAGTGTCACAATATTTCTTATGAATAAAACACTGCATTACCACTTACAGTGTCACAACACTTTTTATGAATACACTGCGCTACCACTTACAGTATCACAATATTTTTTATGAATACATGGGTTACTACTTACAGTGTCACAATACATGTTGAATATTGCACTGCATTTTCACTTACAGTGTCACAATACGTGCATATTTAACTGCATTTACACTTACATTGTCACAATATGTGTATGAATATTACACTGCACTATGACTTATAGTGTCACAATATGTGAATGAATATTACACAGCTGTCTCACCGGCAGTGACACAGTAAATAAATAATAATAATATAGTACACTGGGTTACAGCACAAAAATATATATTATTAGCTTTTATTAGGATTTATTTATTTTTAGCTTTTATTTATTTTTTACACTGGGCACCCTTGGTTGGACAGAGCACCCCTGGATGCACACAGCAGACCCTGCCCCTGGATGGACACAGCAAATCCTGGATGGACACCGCAGCCCTGCCTTGGATGGCCACAGCAGGCCATGGATGGCCACAGCAGCCACTGCCCCTGTATGGACACAGCAGCCCCTGCCCTGGATGGACACAGTAGTCCCTGGGTGGACACAGCAGTCCCAGGATGGACACAGCAGCCACTGCCCCTTGATGGACCTAGCAGTAGCCCCTGGATGGACACAGCAGACACCACCTCTGGATGTACACAGCAACCCCAGATGGACACAGCATCCCCTGCCCTGGACAGACACAGCACCACTGGACAGACACAACACCACTGGGCAAACACAGCACATCTGTTCACTTCACTCCCCACAGCCGGAGTGAAATGGCACCGATGACCGGGTACCCTTATAGTATCCAAAACCCACAAGAACCTGACAGCAAGCTAAAGACATTTTGCCACATTTTGGGATCCAAGTCTGATGGGAAAACCTGAGCTGGACTTGGATCCTGGCCCAGATCACAAAGTTCGGGTGGGATCTGGTTCTCATTAAACCGGACTCGCTCATCTCTAGTGAGAATAAAACTTTTGTTAATGAAAGTTCAACATCTTCTACTAGAAGAATTCCAGAACAGGGATGCCTACCATGTTTTAGCTCCAGATTCACTAAAATGTCAAAGACAAATAAGGAAAAAGAGGAGGTAAAATGTCAGATAAAGAAAAAATAGAAGTAACCCATGAAGGTATATTTCATTTATCTGATAAAGTTTTAAGTGACGATGAACATAAACTTCTAGCAAAATATCTAAATGTTGTGCCCATAGCAGTTGCTAATCTTTTTGACCTATTCATTGAATTTAATTGATTTACTTGTTCTTTTGTAGGAAGAAATATTTTTTTGTGGGAAGAAATATCTGGGGAATAACAGACTAGCACCTTCTATTCTAATTGACACTCAGGATAAACTAGCTCAGGAATTTTGAGGAACTCCTAGAAGAGGGGTAAACAGAAATATCTCAGTTAGGGGTTCCTTTTTATGACATTTCTCATAGAGATTCCATACTTTCTTTGAACAAGAATTTCAAGCTTACATCTGAATGTTTCCCAACTCAAGAAAATTGTACCCATGTTGAAAGTTTTTACAAAATAACATTTGGAATTTTAAGATTATTTGTTCTTAGAAGAAAAGCAAGTGGTTCAATCTACGGTAACAGCAGGAGAAAATCAGGCTATGGCTAATCTTTGGAATTATCCTAATATTATTGTTAAGAGAGCTAAAAAAGGGGGAAGGGTAATAATCCAGAATGCCAGATTACATGAAAGAGGCAAAGAGACAGTTGAGCATTACTGTCTTTATCATGTTTTGGAAAAGAACCCTATTGACACTTTCAAAAGATCACCAAAGGAAATATGAGATGAAACCATGGCTGATTGGCTCATTTCCAGAGATGAATGGATGTATTTAATGCTTTTTCCCCATTACACAGATTTATTATCATTTACCCAAAATTCATTAATACCTATCATCACCCACTTAGAGACCTATTATTTTGTGATGTGGGTCCCTCACTTCTATGCTTTCACACTATGTAGATTATTTCCTTCAACCTCTTGTTTGTTCATTAAAATCTTACATATGAGACTCAACAAGTGTATTAAGGGCCTGATTCAGACCCGCTCGCAAGCACATAGCGCTCGCAAGTGGGTCGATGACTGGGCAGTGCACACGCTGCTGCACGTGTGTGAGGCCTGGAGCGAGAAATCACTCACTCTGGGGCTCGCAGCAAAACGGGGAGTTGATCAACATTTCCCAAAGGAATGCGTGCCATTTGAGGGCTGCCCTACTGACATCACCAGTGATGTCAATAGTGAGCTTCTGGCTCTATTAGAGCCGGAAGCTCACTGGGGCTTGAGGCAGACGAGACCCTACCACAAGGGTCTCGCCGCAAGCCCGATGGTCGTGATGGTCTGAGCAAAGCAGGTCACAAACAAAGCCAAGATCAGGAACGAGTAGCAATAAACACTGGAAACACTGAGTAAGGTTTTGGAGCCTATATTCTGAGTGCACCCAGAGTCTCCCTTAAATAGGAAGTGGGTGAATTTGGCACCTCCTGTGACATCACTAGGGGGTGTGCTTCTCCATTTAAATCCTCCTAAAGGATGGCGCGTGCACCCCTAGGGAAAGCCGTGACCGCCAGCATGTACAGCCGCTTCGGACGGATGTGGAGAAGCTGAAAGCAGGTCACTAGCCGGGGACTTTCCACCCACTGCCTGCCGCCGGTCAGGACCCCAATGCTGCCAGACCCAGTAAGTAACACAGAAAAAAGTCCTGGATAAATTATTTCATGTGTCTGTATTAGGGATGTTAGGGACCCACCTTAAGAGGTTCACCGTGACGTGGTAGGTGGGCAAACATCTTTGGCCAAACATGTACTAAGAAACCTTACTTATAAAACCATGTTATTTGTTGGAATTTATTATAAATATTATGATCATTAACATTCTAAGTGCTTTTAGTGTGCACTTGCATCTTCCCCCTTTTGTGGGCTGTAGAACTACAGGTCTCAGCATGGTAGCACCTATTATTATGTTTAAGATTAGGATGTGCAGCCCAGCCCCTCCTTTTTTCCCAGTAAGTAATGTCCTGTGTCCGGCACACTGTATTAATTATGTAAAAGTGTCATGAATTGTGTTTTCTGCATAAAGATAAATATATCATTTATATACTGTAGGAGAATGCACACTCTTTTTGTGGATACCCTAGGGAACTACTGTTGTCTTCATATATCAAAGTAGGGGTGCATACATCAGTAGTAACTGTATAACAATACGTATTTATTTTAAAAAAATATTATTTTATTTACCTTTGCTTTAAATTACATTTTAGTATACTTTGGTATATGTTGTATGAGGGAGAGCCTAGAAGAAGAGCTGATGCAGGGTGTGTTTGTGATGAGTATGATCTCTGACTGAGATAAATTGGAAGTAAAAAACCAAGAATGAATAAGGCATGTCTTTATAAATGCAATGGATGTTATATTTGTCATTTACTGGCATGGATGAGGAATATCTAAACATATCCAACATAGTGAAAGATATAATCTTTGATGAATAGTGATATCAGAGGTTGCCGAATATAAATGTATATTTTGCAGTTGTTTATATACAGATTCCCACAATGCAATTCTATATAAAATAAGATCATTACTGTAAAACGTAGTTCATTGGACACCAGATGGTGCTACAGTATGTACCATTCAGCAGTGTGATTTTCACCTCATCTTTTTCTGAAAGAGACATAGAGTAAAGTGTTACATATTCTATTGGAAAAAAATAATACATTCCTGCTAATATTTTTAAATAACTTGCAGAGACAGTTTTTCTAAGCACTACTCATTGGATACGGACTCAGTGATCTTGGAATACTACAATCCCCATCATGTCAAATATTAAATTCTAAATCTGTCAGAATAATTTATAGGAATTGAATCTAGCATGTAGAAAAGGTGCAAATGTTACTGTGCAGCTGGTTTTAAAAAAGTGACATTTTCAAGGACATATCATATATAAGTGGAAGAAATTAGGGACCTCTGTGAACCAGGATAAAATATTAATATGTTTACTTTATTTTGCAACAGCCAAGCTATACAAATATAACTAGGAAGCATTCTTTGCTTGCTTATTTACATGACTAACATTTCTAGATTTAAACATTTTAGACTATTATTGTAATTACTATCTTTTATTTGTTATGTACAGCAAGATGGTCACAGGACTGTACAAGAGGTAACATACAAAACAGCAGCATTGTGCCATACTTCACTTGAGAAGCTGTTTTTTCAAATCTTCATTTGCTAGGATAACATAACTTATTCATCGAATGATTGATGGTTAATGAGCATCCATATGACCTGAAAAATCTGTTTTAATTACTTCTAATTTAAATGAGCTGCTGGTATTCTTTACAAATTAAACACTAGAGGTTTCATTTATAGTTGGATTAAAGTCCTTTTGCTTTTCTTATGCTAACAGAAGGCTGGCCATATCCCTGAAGTCGGTTAAAACCTCAATTTGAGATGGGTTTGGCCTAATGACATGTTTTACTGGTAGTGATGACAATTTTGGTAAGCACCAGGTGAGTTAGTTGCGACTATTAGAGAAAATAAAGCTTCCCAACAAAGCTTTCAAAGATACAAGAAAAAAGCACAACTAACGCAGCTGGGGGAATCCTTTTGTGACAATCATATTTTTGTCGAATTTTGTATAATTAGGGTTTAGTTGAGTACTGTAGTTTATAGATCTGTAAGAATACTGAAAGTAATGAAAATCATTGGAAAACTAATCAGAGAACAGGTTTTACTCACTACCTAGAGAGTTATGTATATACAAATGTGCAAACTGATTTTCAGGTTCAAATTAACATTTATATGTTTAAATATGTGTGCAACAGTGTTCCAATTTAGTGGACCACTAATGTTTTTATACAGCAAATACATTAATTGTTTATATAATAAATAACACATCAAATAATATACAGTGTCAGATTTGATTTTAAAGAAAGCAACAAAAACATATAAAACAATATTTTACTCAGAACACATGAAAAGCACAAATACCCAAAATATTAAAATGTGTAGAAAAATGGATAATATAAAGAACAAATAGAAACAATAAATCACACTTTATTAGCACTATGTGTTTCTTGGAACAAGTCCACTTTCACAGCCTACTTATCTTTGAGTTCAAGAAACTCAACAATCAATAGGTGATCATAAAACAGCCACAAATTCATACTGTATATAAGGGGGATATTCAATCACTTATTTATATACAGTAGCACATGCATATTCCACAGTTATTTATAAAGCACACACATATTCCACAGCTCTTTACAGAGAATAATTCAGTAATTCACATTAGTTCCTGCCCCAGTGGAGAGTACAACCCTATCACATGGATACAAATATCCACTAGGGTTAATATTTTTTCAGAAGTCAAGTAACATGCTGCACTATTATGTTAGTGGAGTGTGGGAGGAAATCGGAGCACTCAAGAAAACCCAAGCAGACATGGGAAAAACATACAAATCCCACACAGATGCACAATAACCATAAATTTAATTAATCCTGCACTATCAGGCAAGGTGGGGAAAGTCCTGATTTTAAGATTAAATGTGGGGACAAAGGTCCTAATTCCAATGTTTACACAGTTCAGTGATTATCAGTGATCAGCACATCTGTATGAGTCACACTGTGCTTGTGTGAGGTTCCATTACTGTTGATGTTTGCAGCAAGGATTTGGTCGCAGTGTGATTGACAGTCAGGGAGCATTTGGGAGAGGTAACAAGAAAGTTGCAATGAAAATGCAGGCATGTCACAACCAGTTTTGAGGGGGGGAGGGGCATGTCACAGGCTGCGATTGCGATCCTCTAGACAGTAAACACTTGCATTTGCAAAGCTGCCTCTGGGCATCTCAGTACAAATCCCGGGGCTGCAACAGTTGCATATTTTTACACAGCCGATGCATACAAATTCACAGCAGCAGTGGCCTTAGGGCCTGATTCAGAGCCGCTCGTAAGCGGCCGCTCGTTCGTTCCGAGCGATGTTTGCCCAACTGCGCATGCATACGGATCGTAATACGCATGCGCGAACCAGTTAGTGCGGCCACAAATCTGAAATGAAAAATAAAGCACAATCTCTATCCACACAGTGGGCCTGATTCAGAGCCGCTCGCACAACTGCGCATGCATATGGGTTGTAATACGCATGCGCGAACCAGTCATTGTGGTCGGAACTTGTGTGCTAGCAAAATAGCGAATGCCTGCTAATTTGAGTGACAGAATGAGGAGTTTGTGGGTGGTAACAGGGGAAGGTGCTTGAAAACGGGGGGTGGAGATCCGAACGCAGGCGTGCTTAAAGGTCAAAACGGGCATTTTATGGGTGTGCATAATTAATACAGCAGCGTCATTGACCACGTCCCTGGGTTATTTTATAGTCAGAACTGCTCGCATGATTGCGGTAGGAAAAACCAACCACAAGAATAGCGAGCAGTTCATACGCTGGTCGATGTACTCGATTAATCTAATAAATAGCGGACAAGACGTAGGATGCGAGCGGCCAGGGGGCGTCATTTCCAAAAAAACGACCGCAAGTTTTGTTCGCTCATTCAGACCTAGAGGTGTGAACAGACCGCAGAGAGCGAACGGTTCATTTGAATAGCCACCCCTTTTTTCAGAACGAACGACCGCAAATAGCGTCCGGCTCTGAATCAGGCCGTTAGTGTACTGTACATCCCTGAATAAGACCCAAAGTGCAGAACCACTGATACACTCCTGTCAATGAATAACAATGCACATGTAGAGGTTTAAACTGTAAAATTTGGCAAATAGACATGTAATTTTTTATGTGATTCTCTCAAAAATGCAGAAAAATTGATTAAATGATGAGGGAGAGGTATGTAGATTTGGTTTTTCGATTGCAAAAGTCTTTTTCAAAATTTTTATAAACTTGTATTTGATCACTAAAAAATAACATTAGACATTTTAATGTACTGTAAATTACTGTAAATACTTTATTTTTCTACAAAAAAATACCTGCTACTGTAGCTATAATTTTTCAACCATTAACAAAAAAAATAAACATTCAGCCTTTTGACACCTCCGCTGCTTTGTTTATTGAAATTGATAACTTTCTATACTGTTCTGCTAGGTTATTTGCCAAGTTTTAGATGTTCTGGATGAACATCTAAAACTCACCCAGGCCATGCATAGTAGAATTAAACATTCAACTAATTGAATTGACCTCATAAAGTTCATTACAATTAATCAAAATGGTATCTTCACTTCCCCTTTTTATAATCTACTTACAGCAAAACTGATAGTGATATACAAAATGTAACTTGCTTAATCAATTTATATGTTTAAAGGAGGTGCTTGTAAGGGAGGGGTTTATCTAGACAAGAAAAAAAACACAGACAATTTCCTCCAGCAAACTGCAATTAGCCAGGAAACAGGCTAGCACTCTGTTTGTAAATAAAATGAAATGAAGAAGTATCATATTACACATTTAAAAAAAAAATATGATAAGCCACTCACCGTTTCAAGGTGCTTCTGCTAAGATTGCTACTAATTTTACACAATGAGAGCCCCTATACATTGGGTCATATTGGGTTATACATTCTTGTATTTTTAAATTGTGAGCAGTGGTGTAACAAGGAGCATCTTTCCCTGGGCGTCATCTGACAAGCCTGGCAGAGGGGGGGCGCCGCCAGCCTGAACAATGTCCAGTGCTGGGATCAAGTATTGATCCTAGCTCCGGGAAAGTCCTGCAGTCTGGTGAGATGTGTTCCCAGCAGGACACATCTCATCGGACTGTTCCCAGCGTTGGGTGACATTTTGCACTGGGTACATGTTGGGTGCAGCTTGCGGATCGATGGCCATTTGAATTTGGCACCAGGCGTGAGCCAATTACAGCTTGTGGACCAGCAGGCAATAGAAAGTGGCCCTTCTGAGTCAATTTCGGCTATCCGCATCACGGCTGATTCCACACGCGTCGTCTGACATCAGACACCACTGGGCAGAAAAGTCAGTTTGGCGGCGGAGGGCACAGACGTTGCGGAAGGAGGTCCGGCCTCTGTGGAAGAGGCCAGAAAACACTGGGCTCAAGACAGAATAGCTCCAGCGGTGGTGCCGCTGTACAGGATGGGCAGAAGAATACGGCTGAGGACTGGACAAGTAGGCAACCATTAATCCTTCCTTAAACAACCAAGTTGTCAGGCACTAGGTCCGTGGGGTAATTAGGTCTGTTGCACTGTATGAGGGGTGCAGTTTATTCTCTTGTCATGGGCACCAAACCCCCTAGTTATGCCGTTGATTGTGACCTAGGTTACCTGGAGGTATCCCATAACTATCAAATATGGCACTACAAAGACCAGTACTCCTTGTCGGCTAATTATTTCACATATAAATCTCAGAACAGAGATATACAAAATTCATTGCTGAATCAATTTATAGACTTAAAGCAGCTGCTCCTAAGGGAGGACCATCAGGAAATCTGCCGGTTAAAGGTTTGTTGCAAAATATCAAGGAGAATCTATTTAAATCTTAAACTCTCTTTGGATCTTTAATTTCTCTATTATCCTGAATCTGATTTCCTTTAAAGGGTTAAATCTGGAATAATGGAATACTTTTATTTCTTTCTTTATTAATGTTCCCTCATATAAAAGTAAAAGAAGCACAAATCTAGTGCATTATCTTAAAAACTTTAAGGAGCACCTAAAAATGGCAAAATATTCTTTCTAACACAAAAAGATTCCTATTCAAAATAACTTGATATTGCTGCTATTGGATAGAGACTTATCTGATCAAGTGTAATAGAATTTGTTACAATATTTAACACAGTGGGTACCACGGAATGTCTGTAATGAGCAGTGCTGTGTGATTCCTGTGGCAGTTCCTGGGGCCCAGTTACACACTATAGTCTCTGTGATTGACTCTGGGGTCAATGGCATGGCTCCTGGTGGGCATTCAACTCTTAATGCCCTGGCTGTGCAAATAAATCTTAATCTACACCATCCACTTTCCCATGGGGCAGGAGGTTTCTCTGGGGCTGCCCCTATATGTTTCTGAGGACTCTAAGAGGGGTATTCAATATGAAAGGTTAACTTCCCTGTCGAAGTTAACGTTTCATATCGGAGTTTTTTTCTGCGTAAAGGTATGGTGCGCGCTCCCGCTTATCCCCGTGTTCAAAATAAAATTAACGAAAACGGGAAACTCCGAAGTTGGATTTGCGTAAAGTTATGAATTTTTCCTTAAAATAATTGTAAGACCCCCCTAAAGTTGTAAAAACATGGGGGAACACTATGGGTACCCCTCGTTTTAGCCTTTAATTGAAAGTCAGGGATTTAAATAGCCGCAGCAGGTGTTTTTTTCCCGACATTGAAGAAGTGATGCAGAAGAGTACTTAGGTTATTTTTTTCGTTTTTTTAAGTGGTCCCATCAAATTTGGGGTGCATGAAAATGGGTACTAGCATATTTTGATGTCCCTAAAGTCAGTTTTTAAAAATTCTGCATTTGTGCACCTGCCGCTATTATTCTATTCTAGAAAACACCTGCCGCATACATGCAGAATAACCCTGAACCTATTTGCCTATTGTTTAACAATTTTTTTCCCATTTTTCTTTTTTGCACCCCAATTTTTTATAAATTTTTTGGGGTATCCCTATTTTTTTTTTTTTACTTTTTTTGACACAGTTCTTTTTTAAAAGTCAATCTAAAAAAAAATAGCCTGCACCCCTAAACCCCAATTCTGCACTTTTATTCGACACCTATTCAATGGTGAAAATTTTTCACCGTTTTTTATCAAAGACTTTTCAAAACTGCGATAAGTCTTTGAAATTGAATACGGTGTAAAACTAAAACAAGTGATATTACAGCAAAAATTTTAAAAAGTGCGATATTAACGCAAAAAACGATGTTATTGCACCCATATTGAATACCCCTATATGCCTAATGTGCCTGCACCTGTAGACATGTTTTCATCTTTTGGCTTTTTTGCTCTTATAGCTGTTGCCATAGCGAAGGCTCTACTTTCCATTGCTATGACTGTTTCCCAGCTTCAATCAGGGAAATCTCTTGCCCTTGTGCCTGTGGTAGTTCCCCCACTATCTGTTCTGTAGTTGTTCCCCCACTTTATGTTCTGTTTTTTCTTTCTGATCCACAAGATCTTCATGCATAGCTGGCACTTTTACTGTGCAATTGTTTTAGTCTTTGTGGATAGTGCATCCAGCTCCTGTTTTGGCTACTCTTGTGGTTCTCAATTCAACAGCTTGTTGTGTCTGTATTGTCATTTGTTATACTTCTTCTCTCCTTGCAGCACCTTTAGTTTCAGTCTGGCTGGATCTGATGCGAGTTCAGAAGCGTATGGGTCCAGCTTGTCAGTCAGAGACCGGACTAGGACCACCGTAAAGTTGGTAAGCCTCCAATTCAAGTGTGCTGATGGAGATGCATCATTATCCTTCAGAATTTCTGACTCCTGATAACCTGACTGCTGGGATACAAAGAGAGCCTGGTGCTCAGCTCAGTGAGCATTGCTGTGTTGGGTAAGTGCAGATGGCCTCCTAACATTAATGTGGATTACTGGGGTCCAATCTTTATCTAGTAATGACATTGCTGATAGTCAACCATTTCACACATATTGGTTAAATTCCATTGGCCTGATGTAAAGGAGAACTAAGAACATAGTCAAATTATTATGCCCCCCTTTAAATTCCCTTTCCTCAATGCATTCAATAGTTGCATTGGTTATCATATCTTGAATTTGAATCCCTTAGTCAGCCCTGGTCTGGCTGTTTTGTTATAAATAAAGATGACCATTTTTACTTCCATGCTTCATTATTAGCTGGAAAATGGATGGAGCATGTACCCAGGGTGATGTGGCACTATCAGGAAAGCTGCAATTCCAGATGGGATTCAAGATTTTTATTGTTAAACTAAGGAGTTGGAGGAGCAAGCAGGGAGGACAGTTATCTTACATCTTATATAATATACAGTATATCTTCTCTTACCCCTTCCCAAGGGGCTATGCACTTTAGCATTAGGCTGCATAATCCTAGTTTCCCTTCTGATGGCCCATCCTCCTCATAACATCAGGGGGACCTGCTCCCAGAATACTGTTGCCACATTGCACACTTTGTGGCTGCAACAAATTAGATTGGCAACTGGTAAGTTAGGAAATAAGGAACAATGGGTATAGCTTATGGAAATAATATTAAGAATAAGCACAGTCCAACATTCAAATAGGTGAGCCACACCAACTGCCAGTGAGTCCCAGCCATCTATGTTTGGCAGCATTTGAAATGGCAGTTGGTGTGGTTCCCCTACTTGAATTTTGGACTGAGCTGCAGCCCCACCTCTGGAGCCATCACTGTTTATGTGGCTTGCACAAAGATTTTCAGAAAAAATATCCCAAGTGAACATTCAGAAAGTGCACTTTCAAGCTTACCAAACAATCAAATGTTTTGTATTTTTATAGCATGTTTCCTACTATTTGCTTGTAGTCGGGATCTTTAAAGTTCCCAAGAATTTTTTTATGACTTCCTTAAAATCATGCCGAGCCTCTATTTTACCAGTTTCTTTTATTTTTCATTGTCTGTTAGGAGTTTTCATATGTCTGGGCTGATGAAAATGTCTTCTTTCAGTTTGGCATCTGACAGCTGTGAACATTTTGTTACACAGATACTTAAAACACTCACTTTTGGCAAAGTGTTTACAAACTGCTTCATAAGCCCTAGTTTGATTTGAAGAGACGGTAGAAGCACTTGTTTTGGGATCAATCAAACATTCCAGGATAAGATTTTAGATCTAGGTTTTTTTATCAGCCTTTCTTGGCTGTTGTGGTTTCGTCCATTTTGATTGGGTTTTGATTGTGTGGCCTGGGTATTTTGTACCTGTTCTCCCCCTCTGTGTCAGGATAAATTATAGTCATGAGACCGTAGTGTCATGAGAGTGTAGAGTGTAAAGTAGATCTTGGGGCTCATCATGAGCAATGACTGAAATGTCTTTTGTCCTTCAGCTCTTTTTATAAACGCTTCAATAATCAAAACCAAAATTTATATGAAAATGTTCTCAGACATAGCTGTTTATGCATGAAAGCATTTTTGTCTTGCATTAGAAATAGTTTTTTATTTTGCACTTTACAGTTAATTTATGGCATGGTCTCGCTAGACCAGCACTTAAATGGGACATAGTGATTTAATACTTTTTATGGAAATATCAAAATACAAAAACAAAAAAGCAATCACGTTAGTTCGCAAACTAATACATAGAGTACTTTAAGACAGTAATTTCTCAAAAAACTTGACCCGTTGAGTCATAAATTAGAAAAGTATCATAACTAAAAAAAAAATAGCATTCCTAAATTTACTCACTGTATTAAAAACAATAGCTAAATCAAACTACTGTATAGTCAGAAAGGATTGATATATTTTCACTGCTGAAAATCAGAAAGAAAAGTTACCTGCATTCATTCAGATATGCAATTAAGGGGCATATTCAATTAGGTGCGAAAAGCCAGTTTCTGCGGAAAAGTTTCGCCAGTGACGTCATTTCGCCGGGCGAAAACTTATCCCCGTATTCAATTACAAAGACTTTTTGCTGGTGCGGAAAGTCAATGCATTGGAATAGGCAAAAAAGATTCGCCTATGAAAGCTGTAGAAAAAAAGTGCAGAAATGGGGTTTTGAGGTGCAAACTTGCAGGAACCACCCTGTACCCTTGGGACAGCCCCCCAAAGGTAAACTGTGTCAAAAAAAGTTAGAAAAAAACCTTAAGAACACCCCAAAAAGTACTTTGATTTTGGGGACAAAAAAAACAAAGTTGGGGGACAAACTTAAAAATTAGTGAAATAGACTCCAAGGTGGTCCCCAAGTAAGACCCAGGTGTTTTTAGGATTGCAGATGTATGTGGCAGGTGGATATTTTACATTATTTAAACATTAGCAACTTCAAAATGCTAGCACCCATTTTCATGTACCCCAAATTTGCTGTGACTAGTTATTTTGCAGAAAAAATATTGCTTAATGCCATTCTTCACCACTTATGCAAAGACGCTAATAGCAAGCTATTGGAGATAATAAAAAAAACAGATTAGCTTTAGTAGGGGTACTAGAACACCTCTCTAGTGATCCCCTATGTTAGTTAAGCTTTTTGGGGGGTACAGAGTGTTTTCCCCATTTTTGACAGGACTTTTTACTGGTTTCGAATTCGCCAGGTGCTGTTTTCACTGATTTCTAATTGAATATGGGGATAAGTGGTGTTGCGCGTGATACTTTTTCACATGGAAACCAGTGAGGATGGCGAAAAGTCCGGCATGTGAAAAGCACAGGACTTTCACACCTAATTGTATATGCCCCTATATCTTTGATTAGCATCTTGTGTGGCAACTTAAGCCACCTTATCAATTGGTCTGTAGTGGACTGTACTGCATATGGCATACAGTAACTCACTGAGTACAGTATATAGGGGGTTAGGTCATGATCTGGTGGTTATATAAACATTTTGTTAGGCAGGTATGGTGTGAATGCCTGGCTCTGCATACTGTTAAGTAGAGATGAGATGATATCCTGTAGTTGCAATTAGAGATGTGCACCAGACCATTTTTGCAGGATTTGGATTTGACTCTAATTCGTCATCCGGCTTTGAATTTGGATTTGCCAACTGGTTTTGGATTTGGATGTGAATTTGCATCTTTTTTCCAAAATTGATAAAAAAAAGCTAAAATCACATAATTTGGGCCTTTTTTGTTCCTAGAGTATTATTAACCTCAATGACATTAATTTCCAGTCATTTCCAGTCAATTTTGAACACATCACAGGTCACAATTTTGTTTTCACCAATAGTGGCTAAAGGCTGCAGCGAGCTGGCTGGTTACTAAGCGACAAAGCAGAGTCACAAACACATGACAGTTTATAGCACATCTATTAAACATTTCCACATAGCTGAAAAGAAAAGTGGTGAAAGATGGAATTGTCCTTGGGCCCTCCCACCCACCCTTATGTTGGATAATAAAAAAGACAAGCACAGTTTAACAAACCAAGTACTTCAGCAACAGGGACAGCCACTTTTGTGGCTAAAGTGCCTGGTTTGTTTGGTCCATCACAAAACAAGCTACCAATCGGCTTAAGGCGGCTAAGCCATCCACCTAAATAGAATTCTTGAATGGAATAGGAATAGAGACATTAAACAAAGGGTCAACCTAGAAGGCTGCTTCATGAAGCAACACCCTGAAATTGTGCCATGGCTACCCTTTCTTCTTAATATTCCTCCTCCTCACCCAACAATATCTTCTACACTTTCTATCTGGAAGTCCTTGAGGAAACTTCTGTCTATTTCTTTGACTTTGGTCCTCTCACTTCCTTTTTGGTTAATCCCAAGTTTCCACCAGGCCTTAACCTCTCACATATCCCCACTTGAACCTCTGTGGGCCTTTTTCAGAGTCCGCCAGCTGGTATACAATTCTCAGAGATTAGAGAAAAGTGGAAAATTCCTCACTCTGAATTTTGGAAGTTCCTCCAGGTTTGCCATTTCCTAAACTCGGATAAAAAGGGTAGTCCTAGCTAAAAGGGAACTTATCTCTTTTGAGAGACTCTGTATCTCCCCCACTCCCCCTTTCATACGATATTTGTCCTTTACAAAATGCTATTATCAGATTAGGCGCCCTCCCTTCCTTCCTGGACCAGAACATGGGAAAAGGATTTAGGGCTCTACCTTTCTGAACAGGATTGGCAGAATATTTTCACTAAGGCCCATTCCAGCTCTATCTGTACTACTGTAAAGGAGACAATATAAGATTCTAATGCAATGGTACAGGCACCCCTCCCTACTCCATAACAGGTTCCACTCTATCTTTGACACCTGCTGGAGGTACATCTCAGCTGTAGGATCTTTGCATCATATTTGGTGGGACTGTCCTCATTTATCAACTTTTTGGTCTGATATAATTTCTCTTTCCCAATTAATCTTAGGCTGCCTTGTACCTACAGACCCCACTCTTTGGCTACTGAACCACTCCTAAATCTTGGTTTCCAAACATAAAAAAGCCTACTTTGTCATCTGAGGAATGCAGCGCAATCCATTATCCCAATACTGTAGAATTCTGATACACCCCCCCTCGCAAGGACTGGTTCCATAAAATTTATTATTTTGTGTCTATGGAAGATATCTTAAGCTCTTCATTGGATAAACCTCCTGATTTCACCAGTATCTGGTTTCCCTGGCAAGAGTACAAGCCCTCAGATGACTTTAAGAATTACATATGGCTTACTACATAACTTATGACCCTCAGATATGATTATTGTTTTCCTTATTTTTGAAAGATCCCTCTCCGCTCCTTTCCCCATATTCCTATTTTTTTCTCTCTTTCTCTTATTTGCTTTATTTACTATTTGCTTGTTTTTATAGTTTAATTAGCACTATGTTGTTGACTTTTTATTTCGGATATGTATATGACTATATTCTTTAACAGATTTAATACTGTTTTGATACATATGTAATGTATGTTTTTTTTTCTGTTTTTGTGAAACTTATATAAAAAAAAAAGAAGAAGAATAAAATACAGTATCTGCATGGAAATACAGAAAACTGTTTTGCACCAGACAGCCGTTACCTTACAGCATCCCTGTGAGTCACTGTGAATCAAGCTTTTTTTAAGATATCAACAATTGATTGTGCATAGTAGAACAATATTGGATATTAGCCACAAAATAAGGTAATAAAATATCATGGAAAATATATTTTACCTGCACTTTAGACTTTAGTATATTTTAAAATATTAAATAATTTTAAATAAAATGATCATTATATTTGTGGCTTACTCAAATTTTAAACATTTCAGAAAATACCAAACATGTTGATAGCCATGGGTGTACGCTTTCCTCGACTTGGTTTGGAATAATACTCAGTAGCTATCTAACATGAATTAGCAATATTTGGTGCCCTAGTTGATTTCGGTTGGCAGTAATAGTTGCATTGGGAAGTGAAGCTTTGTGACGGGGATTAGAGAAAAATCATAACTGCATGAGCTAGAGAAATATCTTTCTTGAGAAAATAATACCAATTAACACACATATGGCAACTTTGTGGTGCTGATTTCGAATATGATATCAGTTTTGATAGATTGACTCTAATTTCTGAGATGCATGGACAAGAAACAAGAAAAACATAATAGACAACTGTCAGTTGACTTCTGGTTGGGTGGTCGATCACTTATATTTGGAGTGTGAATATTCTTGATTGATCGCGGAGTGAACACCTACAGTAGAATATTTGCATGTCTCACCTTCAAGAATGTTCCAATATATTCCAATATGCTTGTGTTATGGCTATTTAATTATTTTTATTACCAATTATTTTATATAGTGCACACATATTCCACAGAGCTTTGCAGAGAATAATTGGCCATTCACATCAGTCCCTGTCCCAGTGGAGCTTACTAGTATCTATGGGCCTGATTCAGACCCGTTTGCTAGGTATGCGGTATGTATTTAGATGCCCGCCAGCCTGACACAAGACGCCCACTTTCCCTTCATAACATACGTCATCTCCAGGATGTGTATTAAACAATCAATACCATCGAGTAACGCTTCCTGATCGCATGGACTAGTTTGCTTATGCGCACTGCATCTTGTACACATGCGCAGGTTGCAAACATCGACAGGCTATGCGTGAACGCAGCCTAGCGAATGGGTCTGAATCAGGCCCTATGTTCCCTATGCACTCGCACATACTGTACACACTAGGGTTAATTTTTGTTGGGAGCAAATTAACCTACCAGTATATTGTGGGAGGAAACCGGAGTACCCGTAGGAAACCCAAGCAAACACAGGGAGAATATACAAACTCCACACCTGTAGAGCCATGGTGGGAATCGAACCAATTAACCTCAGTGCTGTGATGCAGTAATGCTAACCATTACACAGTCTGTGCTGCCCTAAGTTCCCTGTTACTTGAGGATATCCATTATCCCAAGAGCTCAAGCCAATTCAAAAAAATACTTCATTTTTAAATTCAGAAACCCCAAAATACCTTAAATTTGTTAAATTATCATTGGCAACTAAACATTTTTTTTTGTTGTTGTTGGGCTGTGTAATATAAATATCAATCCCAATTTTTGTCTTCTTTTCTTTCAGAGAAATACTTTTGCAGATACTAACTTCACCCAATTGCTGCCTCTGCATTCATTCGTACTTGTCAACAGATTAACTGATTAAGGGCCTGATTCAGACCCACTCGCGAGCGGCTGTCCGCTCGCAAGTGGGTCGATGTTATGGACTGAGCATGCGCACGACGGAGGGAGCTCCGTCGTGCGCATGCGCCAGACGCGACGAGCGAAGGAAAGTCCTTCGCTCGTTGTGTCTGATCAAAGGGGGCGTGCTGTCAATGTTGATTGACAGCACGCCCCCTTTGGTGGGCGTGCCGGGGGCGTGCCTCCCTGACGGGGGCGTTCCCACGGGAACGCCTCCCGTCAGAAGCCGGCCCACTGACATCACTAGTGATGTCAGTGGGAGTGATTTTGGCTCTGATAGAGCCAAAATCACTCCGGAGCTTGCGGTTGAAAACCTCAACCGCTGGCTCCAGCTCGCAAATTCGATGGTCGCGATGGTCTCGACCATCGCGACCATCACAATGCACGCTCGTATAGCCTGTGGGTGGTGACCCACAGCTATACGAGCGTCCAGGAGGACGCTCCATGAAAATGGAGCCCGGCCCTCATTCAGAGCGTGCGCTCTGCTCAGAGCGTACGGCTCTGAATGAGGGCCTAAAATCTGAAATTGATATGTAATCACAGATTGTCAAAATTATAGTATAATAACTTCACAGTCAATTTCCCTGTCTGTATATTTAACACTTTTGCTATTTAATTACATGTATTATATTTTTTCATCTCTTTCAAATTACAGTGTACAATTACCCAACAACAAACCAAAAACAACTGATATGGAAATAACCGGAATAAAACAGACTCAAAACAATTGAGAAAACAATGTCCTTCTCAATGTTCAATGTATAGTATTTAATCACAGCTCTTTCTTAATGAATGAAACTCTCTATAATGCTTTCATATCTATTACATCTGTCAAAAAAATCTATTTGGTTGTAAATACCTCTTTGTGAAAGGGATTATTATGTTACATTGTTAGTGTCCTTCTTAACTTATAGAAAATAGTGATCTGTTTGACTCTACTGTCCTTCATATTATACATTTCCTTCTCATTCTTCTTTTCAAGAAAATACTTTTGTAAATGTTGTACTGCTCAAATTGACTTAATAGATATATAGGACTGAAGCAGAATTTGAACACAATTGAATTGAAAATGCAAAAGAAAATTTTAATCCCCAAGAAACAGCAAATATGTGTACATGCTGATTTTCATAGTCCTGCATAGTTAACCCTCCACCCCTAACCTTTCCCTTCGGGGTGCCTAACCCTAAGTGCCACAACCAGGGTTTTCCAGCTTAGGGGATGACGGGTATTACCTGTGAGGGCACTGTGGCGTGGTCCTTCCAGTAGAGGAGCTGGTGTCTGGCGGCAGGTGTTGGCTGTGCGAGGCATTCCGCAGGCACTGTGTCATTCTGGCTGGGGTAAGCCTGATGGTGTTTCCATTCTGTTCTGGTATGGGTGCCCCCATCTTGCTTCTGGTCATGTGACTTAGTTGCTCCAATACTGGCATGTCACATGCTCTCTCCGACCATTCACGATCCTGCACTGGGTACTTAAGGGAATTCAGAGCTTCCCATAGTTACCAGTGCAATGTGTTTCACAGTGTAAGCTGTGAGAGAGAGTTGCTGTGCTTCTGAGACCTGTCTGTTCCCTGCTTGCCTGTGCTCTTGCTGGATCCCAGCTTCCAAGCAGCCTGCATTGCTCTGCCTGCTCCTAGTCTCCAGCTGGAACCACCCTGCACCTTCCATTAACCCTCCCCCTGCCTAAAGACCTGAGTGGGCAGTTAACCCTGTCCCTACACTGCCTCCAGTTACCTAGCTCTTTACAGCTATCCTGCTTCTACACTGAGCCATCTCAGTGCTACTCATCAGTTATTCAACTACTCCATAAACCTCTCTGGATTTCATCACACCAGATCAATTTGTAACCCGATATCCTATCTGCAGCCTCACAATAACCATTTGGATTACAAAGACTTTTTATTATTTCCATCACTACCTGGACATTACCCACACTTACTTCACTTCAGTTTCTAGTCATCATCTCCCCATCTATATTCAGGACTTTATATTATTCGTGTACATGTCTTCAAGTTCACCCATTAAAAAGAACACTTTTCAGTTTAAGTCTGTTGAGGTGTCTGCTCCTATTTGCACCCCGGGTCCACAACAAACTCAGAACCTAACAGTAAGATTTAGGCTGTGGTGCCTAACCCTAAGTCCCCCCAGTGGTGCCTAACCCTAACCCCCCCTTCCCCTAGCCTAACTCTATCCATCGCGGGTGTCGGGATTTCAGTGTGAGGCTAATGATAGGTGTCGTATTTAAATGCATATACAGTCAGGTGCATAAATATTGGGACATTGACAGAATTTTCATATTTTGGCCTCTATTCACCAGCACAATGGCTTTGAAATGAAACAAACAAGATGTGCTTTAACTGCAGACTTTCAGATTTAATTTGAGGGTAATTACATCCAAATCAAGTGAACGGTGTAGGAATTACAACAGTTTCTATTTGTGCCTCCCACTTTTTAAGGGGCCAAAAGTAATGGGACTATCAACTCAAAAGCTATGTCATGGACAGGTGTGGGCTATTCCCTCATTATTTCATTATCAATTAAGCAGGTCCAAAGATCCAAAGAGCTGTCACTATCAGTAAAGCAAGCCATCATTAGGCTGAAAAATCAAAACAAACCCATCAGAGAGATAGCAAAAACATTAGGTGTGGCCAAATCAACTGTTTGGAACATTCTTAAAAAGAAAGAACGCACCGGAGAGCTCAGCAACACCAAAAGACCCAGAAGACCACGGAAAACAACTGTGGTGGATGACAGAAGAATTATTTCCCTGGTGAAGAAAAACCCCTTCACAACAGTTGGCCAAATCAAGAACACGCTCCAGGAGGTAGGTGCATATGTGCCAAAGTCAAATGTCAAGAGAAGACTTCACAAGAGTGAACATAGAGGGTTCACCACAAGATGTAAACCATTGGTGAGCCACAAAAACAGGAAGACCAGATTAGAGTTTGCCAAATAACATCTAAAAAAGCCATTACAGTTCTGGAACAACATCCTATGGACAGATGAGACAAAGATCAACTTGTACCAGAGTGACGGGAAGAGAAGAGTAAGGAGAAGGAAAGGAACTGCTCATGATACAAAACATACCACCCCATCAGTGAAGCATGGTGGTGGTAGTGTCATGGCGTGGGCATGTATTGCTGCCAATGGAACTGGTTCCCTTGTATTTATTGATGATGTGACTGTTGACAAAAGCAGCAGAATGAATTCTGAAGTGTTTTGGGCAATATTATATACTCATATTCAGTCAAATGCACTTCACAGTGCAGATGGACAATGACCCGAAGCATACTGCAAAAACAACCAAAGAGTTTTTTAAGGCTAAAAAGTGGAATGTTATGCAATGGCCAAGTCAATCCCCTGACCTGAATCTGATTGAGCATGCATTTCACTTGATGAAGACAAAACTGAAGGGAAAATGCCCCAAGAATAAGCAGGAACTGCAGACATTTGCAGTAGAGGCCTGGCAGAGCATCTCCAGGGTTGAAACCCAGCGACTGGTGATGTCTATGCATTCCAGACTTCAGGCTGTAATTGCCTGCAAAGGATTTGCAACAAAGTATTAAAAAGTGAAAGTTAGATTTAGGATTGTTTAGTTTGTCCCATTACTTTTGGCCCCTTAAAAAGTGGGAGGCACATATAGAAACCGTTGTAATTCCTACACCGTTCACCTGATTTGGATGTAATTACCCTCAAATTAAATCTGAAAGTCTGCAGTTAAAGCACATCTTAATATGAAAATTCTGTCAATGTCCCAATATTTATGTACCTGACTGTATCTTTAGTCCCATGCCGGGCTTTCAGTGTCGGGATTCTGGTGGTCTGCATTTCCGCCACCATCATCCTGACTACATCCCCTCAGCACAGCATTTTAAATATGAGTAAATTCTTAAAGCATGATATATGGTATTAGGCTAAACCCCACTGTCTTTCTGTAAAAGGTGCAATCACAGCAGGCTGTGACAGGCTGGGCTGCTGATGCTAGAAAAGGGAAAGCTGTAACAAGGAGTTCTCCTGTCATTATGTCACACAGTCCTATACTGTTCAGCACTGAATTCCCTATGAACATTATTAGGGGACTAATAAACTAAAATTAAATAATAAAAAAACACACACACCCTCTTTTACAAATTTATTTCTCATTTATATCCAGGGGAGATCTTCTTCTTTCTTCAAGTCATTTGGGGAACAAAATATCTACTGATGACTATTTCTTGCTCTGAAAGGCACTGCCAAACTGCTTTCAGCTTCTATTTAACAAAATGCAGCTTTACTCTGATTGGTCATAGCAGAGAAAGCAACTGTGTATTGGCAAGTATTGGTTACACACTCATGTCGTTATAAACTCAATGAATTACATTGGAGGCTACAGTAAATCTTTTTTTATCAGTGATAAGCTGATGTGTCTGGTGTTGTCTTGTTGTGATTGTTTTTGTATGTAGATTTTTTTTTCCTAGTTTTTTTCCCTCTCTGTCTGGCGGGCTCCCTCTATTTCTGTCTCACTCACTTATATTTGCACCTCCACTTCCCTCAATAATCACACACACACACACACACACACACACACACACACACACACACACACACACACACACACACACACACACACACACACACACTCCCACTCTTTCTATCCCCAGGAGCACTTCTCAGTTGCACAACAAAGTGTTTTGCATGCAGTGCATGCGGCAAGCCAAGTTCACTTAGGTGCCCTGCATTCACATGCATTCTGTATTGGGTTAGCATGTTAAACAGACCTAAAAATGTTATCTCCCCACACCTTGATCTCAGTACAACAATTGTGCACTGCCAAATGAAAGTCTGTTTCTGCACTGCTCTGCACAACAGGCACATTTTTGCATTAAGTGCACACTTTATAGGGAATGTTCTCAATCCTTCCATATGCCTCCATTTGTCTTTCCAATGTCTGTACCTCTTCATATGCCAACATTTTGCCATTTATATCTATTTGCCTCAGTAGAAAATACTTGTGCCAATCGAGACCCACTGCAAGTACAAAACTGCTTTTGCATTGCCTATTTGTGCTTTGTAAATGACCTCCCATTTATGCTGAATGTACTAGTTTCAACAATTGTTAGGAGGTTTGGGAGACAAATTGTTTTTTCACAGGAAACAAGATGATAACCGTAAATTGCTGATGGGTTTTTAAATTGATCTCTTAACTGGACAGGCA
The DNA here is from genome assembly GCA_031769625.1 of Taudactylus pleione. Taxonomy (NCBI): domain Eukaryota; kingdom Metazoa; phylum Chordata; class Amphibia; order Anura; family Myobatrachidae; genus Taudactylus; species Taudactylus pleione. Next base: position 3,488,681 of record JAUIMM010000614.1, read on the forward strand.
TACTTCTGAAGTGTTAACTATTGATTGATATATTACTAGCCAATGCAACAACAGTGTCTACACCTGAATCAATTTCTATGATGTGCAGATTTCTAGGTTTGGTTAGTGCCAAACACTTTTCATGTTTATCTCATTCAACACCAGGTTAATGTCACTCAAAACTAGTCACTGTAATTATGATAATTGTTAATCAATTTCTATTAGAACTTGTTTTCCCCAAAAATCTCAAGGAGGTTCCTTTGGTAACTCCCTAACAGTGGCGTAACTAGGGCAGGGCGAGCGGGGTTCGTGCCCTGAGTGCCGTTGGACTGGCGGCGCGGGGGGGGTGCCGCCAACCATGGTACAGGCCCGCCCGCCCTAGTTAGCCAGTGTAGCGCCGACCGCAATGAGTGCGGTCAGCGCTACACATTTGCACAGGACCGGCGCTAGGCTTCCAGCGCCGGTCCTGTGCTGCACGCCTGAGCCCGTTCCCTCCCCCTGAGTGCTTGCCCAATAGCGCTAGGAGGTGGGCTCAGGCTGTGCATAACACACGCATCGCCGCCAGCGCTGGCGGCGATGCATGAGTTAAACAGCAGCCAATGAGAGTCAGATAGACTCTCATTGACTGCTGCAGCACCCACTGCAAGAGCCGGACTTCCGTCTGGCTCCTGCAGTGGCTAATGGGACTGACCTCATGACGTCTGTCCCATAATGCTGAGCGCGCCAGCCCGGGCGGACTGGCGGGTGGGAGCGGCATCACGGACAGGAGCAGGACCAGGACCAGCGTGGAATCAGGTAAGTATATTTTTATATATATATTATTTTAACCTATCTGCACAACGGGGGAGGGGGGTGGCTACTACTGGGGGGACCTCTACTGGGGGAGGTGTGGCTACTACTGGGGGTGCCATTGGGAGGACCTCTACTGGGGATTACTACTTGGGGGGGGGGAACTACCACTGGGGGCATTCTAAAAGGGGCCTATTACTAGACGCACTGCACTCGGGGGACCACTACTGGGGGCAATAATAGGAAGGGCCACTTCAGGGACCACTGGATAGGGGGGGTCACTACTGGGAGCCTGCATCAGGGGGACCACTACTGGGGGCACTGCATGGGAGGGGGGGACTACTGCTGGGGGCACTATATAAGGGGCTTACTGCTAGGGGCACTGCGGGGACCACTACAGGGGGCACTAGATAGGGGGGGTCACTACAGGGTGCCTGCATAAGGGGACCAATACTGGGAAAACTGCATGGGGGGACTACTGCTGGGGGCACTATATAAAAGGGGACTGCATAGGGGGGTTACTACTACTGGGGGCACCATATAAAGGGCACTGCATAAGGGGATACCGCTACTTGGCACAGTGCATTGTGGGGACTGCTACTGGGGGCACTGCATAAGGGGGAACACTACGTGGGGCACTGCATTTGGGGGGGCCACTACTGGGGGTACTGAGTAAGGGGAACTAATTGGGGGCTGTATAAGAGGGACCACTACTGGGGATACTGTATAAGGGGCACTACTATGGGCCTGCATGAGAGGGACCCCAACTGCATACTGGGGGTACTGTATAAGGGGTACTACTGGGGTTAAGGTGCATATGAATAGGAATGTTCAGTTTGAAAATAAAGGGGTGTGTCATGTTGACACGTCCCATTTTTAAGTGACCACGCCCATTTATTGCTGCGCACGCCTTCCGCGCGCGCACATCGGGGGGGAGGGGGCTCCATTTTCAAATTTGCCCTGGGCTCCAAATACCCTAGTTACACCACTGCTCCCTAACACAGTCTAAAGACTGTTAAGGCCTTCCAATTACAGAGAAACCCTTTTCTATCTCCTTACATGCCACAAATCTAAAAAGGAGACAAACCAGTTGAGCATGTTTATTGATAAGGATGCAAGTTGAATACAGTAGGACTGAAATGCAAACACAATTCAGTTCAAGATGACCAACCACTAATGACTACACAGTAATCATTGTTAAACTGACAAATATAACAATGTGAATATAATATGTGAATATAATATTGGTGAGGCTAACTTTGTACGAGGATGCAGATTTTTTTATTCATGCTTGTGGCAGCTTTCACAGCAATGGGTTGTAATACTCGGTATCTTAACCAGTTGCATCTACAGTATGCAGAACATTATATGACAATATGTGCTTACATTATAACTTGGTTTGTGTATCTGCTTTGTGATAGATTGTGTACTGTATTTAAGGACCAATTTTACCATGGATAGTATGCTATGGCTTTATCCTGTTACCCATAGCCAGGGCCCCTGATAATTTTGGTTCCCAAACATTCTTTTGCTAATGACAGGTAATATAACTTAAAATCTACCTTAATAGTTGCTGTCACTGAGAGAGGGTGCTGGTTGAGTACATATTCGTAAGATGTGATGATGCCATTAAGCCCAATCCCCTCCAGGAACTACAGGTACAGTATATTCAAAAGCAAAAACAAGTTTAAAAGAGTATTTAAAAAGCTCTGACTTCCTCATTCTGGTCAAACAGACTCAAGCTACCCTTATTTGAAAGAGGGGAGTCCACTGTTTCAAATTATGTCACCCCTCAGAAGTTACTTAATTTTTTGGGAATCACCAAAAAACACCCATTTGTCCAGGAGAGAGGAAACACCTACCTAAACCATTTTTGAAATAGGGGAGTCCCCTCTTTCAAATTATATGGCCCCTTATGGGTTTTTTCTGATGATCAACTTCAGAAATGCTTGTAGTAGAAACGGATAGGGTAGGAAATTTAATGTGCCTAACCTCCCCCATTCTGGCATGTACACACTTGGCTGGACACTCATTTGAAAGAGCAGAGATCTCATTTTTACACAGTATGCTCCTTAGTAGTTATTTTATTTGTGATCAACAGACAATAAGACCATACAGTATACAGTACTACAGAAAGTGTTAAGAGGTCCAGAGATGGCGGGTCCACACACTTATGTGATGCAGTAGATTGTCTATTTTTTATAATGGTATGCCATGTTGGGTTACCACATTATACCTACACATTTTACATAGTTTATTCAAATGTATAATCATTTTCAAGTGAAGTATCTAGCTTTTGCTATTTTGATAAGGTAGATTAATACTCAACAAAATTACAAAGTATTTTTGTAGTGGTTAGAAAACAATACACATTTCCTTTTAATTCAATTTCCTGCAATTCTAAGAGAAAGCTTTTAATTGGCCATGTTGGGTGGTCTTTGTCATGTGACAAGTAATAAGCAGACTACGGTATTAATATTTTCTGGAAATTCAGTCTTCTGATAAAAACAAGATACAATTTTTGTGGGAATTGCATAAATAATTACTGATAGTGATGGCATATGACCACACAAAAAAGTTGCAAGAAAAGCTCAGCAGCAAAGGGGTTAAACATCACTTGTCAGACCCAGTATCATGTCCTGTTTCCATTGTAGATAATATATAGTGTTAGTGTGTCTGCTTAGAGGTTTTCTGGCTGCTAGTTAATCCTCTCTGTGAGGTATACTATATTAAAATCATTTTAAAGTTACTTTGGTAGAATATTTATTTACTCCCAAAATATCAAGTGCAGGTTCAACAGTATTTACTCTATGACAAATTGTCTCCATTGCATCGGTCCTATGACATGTGGCTATAGATTGTGAGTTTGCAAGCAGGGCCATTTTACCTCTTTGTCTGCCTGTTATTACCCAGTCTTGATTCATTACTGTTTTGTTCTCAATTGTAAAGTGCAATGCAATATACTTGCACTATATTGGTAAATGTTAATAATATAATGTGGATATCAGCATGCAATGCTGCATTGTCATGGATATGGTAATACAAATTATGGGTGCATCCTACCTAAGTAAATAGTTTTCAAGGAAACTCAGTGCTTTAAAATCCACAGGCACAGGCCATCTGTGATTATGACCTCATTGCCATGTGTACCCTATGTCCACATGCTGCATTGCCCTTCTTACAACATGACATTCCCATCAGCAATAGCCAGTCAGCACATCTTGATAATCATTGCCCAGATGGCATCCAGGGATACCTATTTCAAGCTGGTCTCTGTTCGCACAAGATGCGGTATGCACGTTCTTACTTACGACTTCAAGCACATCATGTGGTGCATGCGCACACTGTGTTTTGCAAATCAGATGCATGAGCAGGCAGCTCCAAAAAGGAAGATGAATCCGACTCAGGCCCACTATTATTAAGTAAATCATATGTAAATAATTTATAGTATGAATTGTAGGTCAGTTTTGTAATCTGAATATGCCACTGTTGTTAATGGCAACAAAGAAGTCATCATACATTGTTTTGTACTATTTTAATTCCTTATACAGTTTAATTGTTGTTTTGTTTTTGCTTTACTGTATTCATTTCAGTACTTGTGCAGGAAATAAGCTTGCTATTTCTCGTACTGTAGATGACCAGTATTCTGAAAAATGCAATAAATAGATTCCATAGTGAAGGCTTGAGTGTGACCATATTGAATATTCTGCAATAATTGAACTGAAGCTGTTAATTATATATTTATATTTCCCTGTAATTCAATTATTATACAAGCCCAAATAATTACCTGCATTAATAAAAGATATATATCAAAATACATCTGCTGAAATTTTCTGCAACAAGGCAACTCATTTGAAAATGTGTACAGCTATTATAATTTTTCTATCATAAAGCTTTAAATTGCACTGATTTATTAAAAATAAAAATCTGTATAATTTAATTTGGTTCTCACTAGAATGACCATCTAAAAAGAAATGTTACACTGTATATAAATGATCAATGTTTCCCGTAACATACTCATGCTCTGATTTCATATTATTACATAAAGTGCTTTGATAGTGTAATATATTCCAAAACTAAGATCATTACTAATAAGTGACATTTGTTCAGTCAAATTAAAACAATAAAGTTATTTATTTAATCGTGAGCTGAAGATCTCGCAAGACATGTATGAATTCAGGACCTGATTCAGACCCGCTCGCAAGCGCTTAGCGATGGTGGCCCAGTGCGCACGGGTGGCATGCTCACTGCGCATGCGTGAGCCCCGGAGCGAGCGCAAAAAGCACTCGCTCCATGGCTCACTACAAAAGGGGCGGCTGTCGATGTTGAAAGACTGCTCGCCCCGTTTTGTAGGCGTGGCCGGGGGGTGGCTTCACAAATGGAGGCGTTCCCAAGCAAACGCCTGCCGTTTGTGGGCGGCCCCACTGACATCACCAGTGATGTCAGTGAGAGAGCTTCTGGCTCTATTAGAGCCAGAAGCTCTCTGGGGCTTGCGGCCACGAGACCCTACCACAAGGTTCTCGTCGCAAGCCCGATGGACCAACGCGACCATCATCCTGGCCGCTCGCAATAGCTGTGGGTGATCACCCACAGCTGTGCGAGCGGCCAGGAGGCCACAACTAAAAAAAACCAGTGCCCGCCCTGATTCAGAGTGAGCGCTCACTTTTTCCGAGCGCCTCTGAATCAGGCCCACAGTTTTTAATATAGGTCTTTCCTCACCTATACTTCTGCTTTCACCATTAATTAATTACAAGATATCCAGACAGATAATTCATTTTTTTTTTCACATCGTTAAGACAATGTTGAATCTCTTTACTAAAACAATTAACCTGCAGCACTATAGGCACTGCAGCTATTTAACATTTTGTTTTTAACCATGTCAGGAAAAAAAAAACATTGGCCCTCATTCAGAGCCACTCGCTATTTGCGGTCGTTCATTCTAAAACAAGGGGTGGCTATTCAAATGAACCGTTCGCTGTTTGCGGTCTGTTCATGCCTCTAGGTCTGAAAGAGCGAACAAAACTTGCATTTGTTTTTTTGAAAAATACGCCCCCTGGCCGCTCGCATCCTACGTCATGTCCGCTATTTATTAGATTAATCGAGTACATCGAACAGGGTAAGAGTTGCTCGCTATTCTTGTGGTTGGTTTTTGCTACCACAATTTTGCGAGCAGTTCTGGCTATAAAATAACGTGGTCAATGACGCTGCTGTTTTAAATATGCACACCCATAAAACGCCCGTTTTGACCTTTAAGCACGCCTGCGATCGGATCTCCACTCCCCGTTTTCAAGCACCTTCCCCTGTTACCACCCACATACGCCTCATTCTGTCACTCAAAATAGCAGGCATTCGCTATTTTGCGAGCACGCAAATTTCAGGCGCACTGAGTGGTTCGCGCATGCGTATTTCAATCCGTACGCATGCGCAGTTGGGCAAACATCGCTCGGAGCGAACGAGCAGCCACTTGCGTCCGGCTCTGAATCAGGGCCATTGTTTCAAAATAATCTTAACATCAACAGTCATATATAAAATTAAAATGATATAAAAACATTTGAGTGGGTATCTCTCTTAGGGCCTGATTCAGCAAGCAACACAAGTGAGAGAACGCACGGTGCAAGCCAATGTTTGCAATCTGTGCATGCGTATGCATCGCATTGTGCATGCGCAAATTGGTGAGTACGGTATGGGTTCTCTCAGAGTACACAGGGATTCGGCAGAGATCTTTGATATTGATTGACAGGAAGTACCATTTTGGGTGGTGACAGCCGGGCGCCTCTCTGCGTGCAGGAATCTCTCATGTCCTGCAGAAGGGTCAGGTCTACCCAAAGCTTACATGGAGCTTCGATAACACTCGATGTTCCCGATGTTTACACTGTCAATCACGGCATAGGTGGGCGGATTTCTGTTTTGCTGGGTGTTTGCATCTTGTGCTGCAGTCTCAGTGCATATGCATTGATTAGCATATTCTCGCAGCGGCTGGATGTGTGCATGTTAGGATCCATGGGTAGCGGATCATCTTGGTGGCAGGTCCCAGCCATAGTTGTGACTGGGATACTACATCTAATCTTGTCTTGTCTGTGTACAGCTCATAGCCTGTCACTATGCCTGTCTGTGTGCTGATCTCCTCTGCTCACTAATTAACTAGCTGTCTGTGTGCAGAGCAGGTGCACACATGCCTTTGATTAGGAATTGCTTTCTCCAGGAATTGGTTCTGATTGAACCCTGCTTCCTTTAAGTTACAGCCAGCCCTGCACTCAGGGCCAGTTATATTATCTGACGTCCAGAGAATGCTTGTTCTGTGCTCATAAGTTTGAATCTTTTCCGGTCTTACCTTGTCCCACAGTTCCTGTATGCAGAGTCATTCTTCCATTGTCCTGCACCTGTCTGTTTTGCACAGCCTGTCTCTTGGCTTCCAAGCCACACCAGCGCACAAACTGTTTCCCTGCTTCCAAGCTGCACCAGTGCACAGACTGTTTTCCAGCATCCAAGCCGGACCATTGCACAGCCTGTCTCCTGGCATCCAAGCCACAACAATGCACAGACTGTTTCCCAGCTTCCAAGATGCACCAGTGTACAGACTTTCCCAGCTTCCAAGCTGCACTATTGCACAGCCTACCTCCTTCCTTCCAAGCCGCACCAGCACACAGACTGTTTCTTGGCTCCCAAGCCACTACATTGGCATCCGGCCACCACTGGCACTCTAACCACATCCTCGGCACCTTGCCACACCAACGGCTTGTAAGCCACATCATCAGTAGACAAACCGCTACATTGGCCTCCAGCCACTCTAGTGGCTCTCCAGCCATATCCTTTGCATCTTGCCACACCAATGGCTATTAAGCCACATCATTGGCTCCCAAGCAACATCATTGGACTAAGGCCACTCTACTGGCTCTCCAGCCACATCATTGGCACCTTGCTGCACCAACGGCTCTTAAGCCGCATCATCAGCTCCCAAACTGCAACATCAGCCTCTGGCCACTCTATTGGCTCTCCAGCCACATCATCGGCACCTTGCTGCACCATCGGCTCCTTAGCCACACCATCGGCTCCTTAGCCACATCATCGGCTCTCTAGCCATACCATTAGCGCTCAGCCATTCCATCGGCATTCAGCTGCACCATCGGCATTCAGCCACACCGTTCATACTTTGGATTATTCTTTTATAAATTCTTGCCTGTTTTTTGTGACAATAAAATCACTTACTTCACTGATTTCACCCTACATCTCCTGGTGTCTCTCTCCTTAAGGTATTCTGGTTGTCTGGACCCCCAGACAACCATAACAGTGCATCTGCTAGCATGCGTTCCATCAGGCCCTTAGTTAATATCTAAACACCATAGAAAATAATACCTGCAAAATAAGTTATTACATTACAGAAGATTATAAGAATAATATTATTTTTCTAATGTAATAAACAATATTAGACTTCTCAACTGCTTTTTAGCACCAAGGATACTTTTTCTACAGATTTGTGAAGCAAATAAAAATATACCCTGAGTATTGACTTCCAACTAAATTATATTGTATGTGTCTCTAATGTTGCATTCTTGTCAGGCAGATACATGGTTGTTGACCCCAAGTTGCAAGCAAAGTGGCTCTATTGGGATGTAGTTTAAATCCTTACTGTCAGGATGCCGGTGCTCAGAAAGCCGGCGCCAGCATCCTGACTGCCAGCATCAGACAGTGAGTAGAGGTTTTAGGTGAAGGGTTAGGGTTTGGGATTAGGATTATGCCCTAGGGGGTGGGTTAGGCATTAGGGGTGGAGGTTTAGGTTTAGGCTGCGGGAGAAGGTTATGTTTAGGCTCTGGGTAGAGAGGCTTAGGTTTAGGGTTAGGGGTAGGATTAGGATTCTTACCAATAGGTGTTAGTATCCTAACTCTGTTGGGACGCCGGCATGGGGATTTTGACTACTGGGATCCCGAGCGCCGGCATCCCATACCCAGCCCACTGTATCTGTGGGCAGCCACAAAAACCAGATTTATTTCCCTATGCTAATGTAAGTTTATGTTCAGCTAATGTGAGGGTCTGTGCATCTGCAAGCAGAAAGCAGTGCTGCTCATTGATTTTAGGACAACCACTGAAACCATCATCTTTAGTATCAGTACTTGCACCAGCACTACAGCATGCTACAGGTGCAAGAGATCCATAAAAAACAGGCTTCCTTTCCCAGTACACAAGACTCACAAGTTCCATCTGACTCAGAATAGGACAACATACACAAAAATGCATAAATTTCCATCTACACATGCATTGTGTGCAAAAACTCACCATTTGCATCCATGCACCGAGATTCAGCCAACTCAGAATAAGCCCCAAAGTCAATAAACCACCTGCATCTCCTAGAGGTCTGTGCTGATTTGAAGGAGGAGGCTGGAGCTACAGAAGCCCAGGATCCCTGGTAGAGAGAGAGACTAGATAAAGAACAGAAACCAGGGAGAGGAGATAGATTTGCTAATGATAATAGCTCAGGTGTGAGTGCGGTTCTGAGGAATGAGTGGGATAGCTGGCCCAGTGTCCAGAGTGTCAGAGACTCATCTAAGCTGCCCTATGGGAATGAGATGTGTGATTTCCTGACTCACAGCTCAAAATGCAGCAGGAAAAGCTTATGCTTTCACATTATTTGTAGAACTGAGTAGACTACACACCAAGTGTCTGCTGGGTTGGATCCATTGGCAGATTGGCCATCTAATTCATTGGGAAGAATCCAGGTGGATGATGGAACTATGGGGCCACCTGTTGCATGTAGTCCCACCCTTTGTAGTATGTCACCCTCATGAGAAGCAGCCTGCAGGCATCTGTCAGCAGCCCACCCTCAGGAGAGCTCTAAGCTACTGACATTGCAAAAGGCTGCTGTTCTCTTGCAAGTCAGAGCTTCTGCCTCCTCTAGTAACCACCCAGACAGAACTGCGCTACCACAGAGAGCTTAGAGGCAGAGCAGTCAGTATCCAGGTGCCTTTCTGGATAAGTGCTGTGGCATGCAGAGAAGTAGCTGAGGCTGAGAAAAGGGTGAGGGTCTCCTGCTCTAGTAACCCTTTGCTGTGCTGAGCATCCAGCACTGCATGGCAGTGAGGACAGCAGGCCAAGTAGACTTAATGTGTAATGCTGCTGACACTTGCTCCACCTGGGCACTGGAGATCAGCCATCCAATTAAGGACAGAGCACCTGCTGAGCTGAGCCTGAAGCACATACAGAGTTCAGTGCCTCCAGACAGGAATCATGGTATGGATGGGGTGGTGCTTATGGCTCTGACCACACCACACCCCCAGTATGGAGCCACTGATCTCTGTATGTACTTCAGGCTCAGCTCAACAGCAGGTGGTTTGCCCCCATCGGATGAGTGATCTCTGGATCCCTGCAACAGTGAGGAGAGTGGGGGGGTGGGAGAAGATCTGAGTTAGGGGGGAGATATGAGTGTAAAGAAAGGGGAGCAATGTTTGGTTTGGGGTTGTTCTGTGAGGGTGAGATGTGTGTGTGTGTGTGTGTGTGTGTGTGTGTGTGTGTGTGTGTGAAAGGGGGGATCTGAATGAGGAGTAGGAGAGCTGTGTGGGGGGATCTTATTTAGTGAGGAAAGCTGTGTGTGTGAGGGGGGGAGATAGCTGTGTGGGGGGATCTTAGTGAGTGAGGAAAACTGTGCGTGTGAGGGGAGAGAGTTGTTTGTTCATGTGGGGGTGGCTAAGTGGAGAGGGGAGCTTAGGGAGGAGGATTTCTGTGTGGGGGGCTCCGAGTGAGGTGGGAGTGCTGTGTATGTGTGAGGCGGGAGCTGTGTAAGGTGAGGTGAGCTGAGTGAGGGGAAGAGCTGTGGAGGGGGAAGTGTTCAGAAAGTGTTCATAAGGTTATTAATGATACCCAATCGTTTGTCAATATATACAATAATACAACACAAGAGACAAAGGGATATTCAAATATCAAAAACAGCCTCATCTGTTTCATTAAGACCTTCTGGTTGCAGAGTATTCATAATGTGAATCCAGTAGGTCTCTGTTAAACACAACTTTTTGAGCCTGTCTCCTCCCCTTGGGGTTTGCTGGATAGATTCTATTCCCATAAGTGTCAATGAACTCATTTCTCCTCCGTGGTTATCAATTACATGTTTTGAAACTGAATGATTAGTAAGTCCTCTAGGAATATTTCTATGACGTACCAAAAATCTCTCTTTTAATCGTGGTGTAGTGAGACCTATATATGGTACGCTGCAACTGCATTGTAATAGGTATATGATTTACCTGGAATTGCAGTTAATAAGAGACTTGAAAAGTCTCAGCTTTGAAGTAGCATTTATTAAGTACAGTCTATAAAATAATAGGTAGGAGCTGATTGGTTGCTATGGGCAACTTCTCCACTGGACCATGTCTCAACACTTTTCACTACTTGATACATAAACCCCTATACAATACAATTTTTATATACTTCTATTAATACTATGGTTGCAAGTTGTACACCTGTTTTCCTGACATTTAAAGTACTCTTGAATAAATTTGTTCTTTTTCACTATGGATTTTGAACTATTGTCATATACAATTTGCTCTTACAGTACATCTGGTGCAGGTGTGTCCATATTATTAGTATCCAAATGAATTGTTGTTTTGCTGCACTCTAGCAGAACAGTGAATGTGTCCTGTAGACAAAGCAAAAATTACATACTTTTACTGCCACTATCTAAGAACATCTACATTTCTATCTCAGTCTATAGACACTGCAATGTTGTGCTATTGTTGTTTATTCAATTCATGTCATTGCTTTTGAATGTCTATCACAAGTTTATTACGTGAGCTTGGACTAGCCAATCTGATCTGTAATTTGTGGTCTTTAGTCTATCACTGCTGCCAGATGTTGCAAATATCTTCCACCAAGTTGTCTCACCTATGTAGTTTCCCCCCTCACTCCCATCTCCATCCCATGGTGCTTTGATGAGCTTTACTAATCCTGGATTGTGCCCCAAAATTTTGTTACCGTGTTCAGAAAGGCATCCAAGTTTTCCCATAACTATAAGACAATTTTGAAAAGACAAACAGGGATTTTCTATTCTGTGACTTATTTTACATTTTGACACACAATCATTAACACATTATAATACATGCTCAAATCCATTCTTTCAATAAAAATGCAAATGCTTAACTAAAACACTTTTACAATTACCATATGCAGTGAAATCCTTTTGATTCAATGCACACATATACAGTATATCAGGGTTTTAAAACAGGAAAACAATGTACAAGTGCTAATCCACAATTTCATGGTCTTATAATGCAATTTTACATAAACGCAGTTTTACTCTCCAAAATGTGGAGTAACTGAAACCATTCTGCAGATTTATTACTTGACTTTATGCACATCGATTTCAATGACAGTTTGTGTTCAGTCACAGAACACTCATATTTTAATCCTTCCCAGAATTACTTTTAATCTATTCCATTAGACATGTAACAATGCAACACTTTATTTTTTAAACTCCAATAAACACTGTTTTACCAGCAGGATTGTTGTGCTACAGATTATTTTGTGGCTAAAGCTGGGTACACACTGAACAGATATATCTGCAGTTTGAGTGATCTGCAGTTGGTGGTTGTTCATACACACCTTGAATGACCATCAACTGTCTCTGGCCGTGGGTCCCACTGGCCAAGGGGCATATTCGACCCCCCTCCTCGCGGCCTCTGCTGCAAGTGTATGGGCGGTCAGCTGATCGCCCGCACATGCTGTCTGATGGACAGATATATGCAGCAGAGTTGATGCGAGATGTCTGTGAACGACGTTGTTCACAGACATATAGCTGGTACACACTGGCCGATGGGTACCCAATATATCTGCCAGTGTGTACCCAGCTTTAGTTAGGTGTTTTATGGACCTGAAAGACAATTTAGAAGAGACACACAAAGCAATGCTGAGGGTTGTTCTCCAATCTGTTCTTTATTTGACCAGGGAGATTTCTAGAACAATCTATGACTCCTGCTAGTGTTCCACTGAACATTCCACAAACAACAACTACTAATGCATTACATCATGAATGGATAAGATCACATGTGACTTAAAGGCATCAACTAAAAAAAATAAATAAATAAGTGTATGGGGGGACTTATTTAATAGAAGTTTTTATTATCCTTTTACTTTTCCACACAGCTGAATAAAATACTAACATTTGTGTTTCCAGATTTTCCTTTCTTGTTCAGTACTAAAACACCATCATTATTAACATTTCATTTAACCCAAATTTGCACTTAATTGACATTCAAAATAGACAGTAATGCTAACCATTACAAGATATTAAACATTAAGTGGATGAGGGTTGCATACACTTGAATATTTAAGTGTCATATTATAATGACTTGGGCTGGCTATACATTCTATTATATTGCAAATGGTCTTATAGTGCAGTGTATGTGGCTTAAAAATACTTGAAATTAATTGGACCATTATCGTGCATGTTGGTATATGGGGGTTGAAATGTGAGTACTACATGCATGTGTTTGCGATCATTTTCTGATTACATAAATATGCTTTAATCATGTTGACAGTGTAATGGCATCTTGGATTAAGATTGAATTGTAGAAACTGGAGGGCAAGTGATGTAATAACTCTGGGCAGAGTGAGCTCTCTCAATTTAAAGTTTTGACCAGCGAGAGGTCCCTCTTTCTCTTTCTGTCAGTATGCGGCTGCTACCCAAATTGCTTAACATTTATACTAGTGTATCTTCTTACCTAGGGGCAATCAAATACCCCTGAAGATTTGTATATAGTCCTTTTTATAAGGGCCACAACTGGGGGGACTGGAGGTGCACATTCACTGGGTGCGCCACTGCACCCGCCACCAGTGTCCTCCAGCACAGTGCCGCCAGGGGGCTCCAAGCCGGATGACCGCTGAGATTTTATTTCCAGCGGGTGCCCGGCTCCTTCCCTGCAGCTCCGTGGTAGCCAGTGGCTGGAGTTCTCTCCTAAACTCCAGCTTCCGGCTCTCACCGCGGGCACTATGGGAGAGACATCATAATGTCTCTGCCATAGTTCCGAGGAGAACATGGGTGGACCTGATGGTGGCGGAAGTTGGAGCAGGGTTTAAGGTAAGTATTGGGTTTTGTTTTGTGGGTGTAAGTGGCACTACAGGGGCACGACTATAGGGGCATTACCATATGGGCACTACTACAGGGGCGTTACTATATGGGCACTACTACAGGAGCATTACTATGGGGGCATTACCATATGGGCCCTACTACAGGGGCATTACTATATGGGCACTACTACAAGGGTATTACTATATGGGCATTACTACAGGGGCATTACTATGGGGCATTACTATATTGACAATACTACAGGGGCATCACTATGTGTGCATTACTATATGGGCACTACTACAGGGGCATTACTGTAGGTGCACTGCTGAAGGGTGCACTATTATAGGGGCACTGCTGCAGGGGGCATTACTGTCTTACTGTCTTGCCCCGGATGACAAAAATCCTAGTTTTGGCCCTGTTTTTATATCATAATAGAATGGTGGACATTTTTACATAAACTAATCTTGGAGTTAATAGAATGCCTAATATGTATAGATTTCCACCTCACATACATCTGTTGTTTCAATCTAGATAATATCTAAACCATAATTTAATTGCTGTATGAATATCCGGTATAAAAAGTAGTATTTTTATTAGATCAATTATAACTAAGGATACTTTATCTAAAACACCAGGGTTGCAATTATGCAATTATACATTTTCTCTACCCTAGGTTGACCAACATACACTAATTTATATCATGATCAAATAGAATATGACACATAGGCAGACAGCTGTAAACTATTTTTGATTCCCATTATCTTCATCTCATATACGATTTCTCTACTATTTTTTAACTATATTTTCCTGCATATTGACATAATTAGATAATAATGTTGAAAAATTTTAGTTTAATTAATAAATAAATGTTACATTGTATTATTTTGTGCACTTTATACAGACTTGTTTCTTTTCTCTCTTTCAAATACTGTAGATTAAATATAACAATAGAGATAATGACTGCACACACCGTGATTTAGCAGCCATTGTCTAAAATTCTGTAGATTACCTATGGAGCAACAAAATGGCAAAAGTATTGACAGTTAGGGGTATATTTACTTAAGGTCATGTTTGGATTTTTGGTCATTTTTCCATTGGTTTTGCAAACTGAACATATACTAAAATCAATACTGATGGCAAAACGACCAAAACCCGACTTCAGAATATTGGACCAACAATCCTTTTTTCCAAATATATACAATAGTTGGTTTTACAACAACCAAAAACTAACCGCAAAATGACAGCTAGCCTGCCCAAACAATAGACCAGCCAGAGGCAGTCAAGTTTGGGAGATTCACTGCACAGATCCACCCAGCTACGGGAATAATGCCATAGCGGGGGACACAGAGTGTGGAGTCTGCCTGCCATCAAATTAACCTTCCCCAAACTGGTCAAAACCAGTGCTGGAATACCTCAGAAAATGGAGAACCCAAAAATAAAGCCAAGGGATATTCCCTTCATGCCTGGTGGTGGTGGAGAAGAGGTTAATAAAATAATTGATAATATTGCTAGTTACAGGTGGATTACAAGTCCCAGGGATGGTTGTTCCTTGGGAGGGAAGATCCTATTTTATTTTGGGGTCCTGACTTTTAGAGGAATTCCAGCCCAGAGTTGGTCAATTTGAAACTGTGTCACGTCTGGCTGTGCGGAATCCCCTGCTGAAGTGATAAAAGCTTAGATCTCGGGCTGTGGAAGGAATTGGAGGTGTGGGGCCTGTATGTAAGATCTTGTCATCCACGAATACCAGACATTGACAAGACCCAAGCAATGGTGCAGAGTCTAACAATCTGGGAGGTGTTCACCAGTGAACCCTCCAAGCGGTATATGGGTTTAGCTGCACCCAGCTGGCAGGTCGCGGTCCTTTGGTCAGGTGTCTGGTACCCACGGGAATAGAAAAATTACAACAGTGGCCCTAGAGAAGTTCTTCTATAAGAAGTGAACAGCACCAATGGGGAGATTGCAACTTGTACTCTGGAAAGGTCTATTGATGCACAGTTGCTCTGAGAGGTGGCAATCGTAATGGTACACAAATGAAGGTGGTTTGACGCAGAGTTGCACCAAGGGGTGGCGCTGGTGATCACGCATCGGTATGGTGTCCTGACACACAATTGTGCACCAAGAGGACACTTGGTGGGTACACAGGCAAAGATGTAAATAAGCTCTGTTTCACAATGGATAGGCACTTGTTTAGCACACAGGCAAGATGTTAAGATGCACTGTTGCACAAGAAGTTGGCGACAAGAAGTGGTGACAAGATCTTCTGGTTAAAGATACCTTTATATGAGGAATTTATAATATCTGAATGTGAGTGCGGTACGGCCATTTCCACTGTTCATAATCAGGGGAGGAAGTTACACTACTTTGTGTTATCTGAGAGACTCTTTGTCACGAACTACTACACTATATATTTTTTCTTGTTTTCTTTTCCCTTCCCCATCTGCAAGAATTCATACAAGAAGAATTACCACTTCATCTACCATGTTGAACATTCCTTTTTGGCAGTGAGACTAAACTTACAGTTTTGTGTTCATTTTTCATTTTGTTATTGTATTTGTATTTCAATTGGAGTGCGCAGAGTTTTAGGTTTGTCCATTTTTCTATTTTGTGATGATTTATTTGGGGGTTGGTGATCCCCCCAGGTCAATCCCTACTTTGCAGCCCCTTCTTGCGCAGTTGTCTGCTGTATCTTTCTCTTTCATAATTTCCCTGGTCGATTGAAGGATCAGCTGCCCGGAAATGTGTTCCCGGGTAGGTACCTTTCAGACATACCCTGCAACCTGGGAATTTGGCTGAGGCAGGCCATATTCCCGGGATTCTTGGTATGTCTGATAGGGGTATAAGAAGGTAAAGGCTTTAAGCCTACCAACTAAAGCAGTTGAAAAAAATTATCCCAACAGGGTCACATACCAAAGAAGCTACAAATCAATCAAGAGTTTCTTAATTTTTTTTACAAAATTTCGATAAATAACATTTCACAAGAAATTAAGATGTGAAAGCTGCATTTGTAGAGTGCTTTTATAGGACTTTAAAAAAGTGAATGTGGAGCTATTTCATTGTACAAAAAACATATATATATATATATATATATATATAGGCATAGGCAGATATATAGGCAGATATATAGGCATTTTACAGGACTTCATAAACAGCTATGATAATACTTACTATAGAACGATTAAGTGGACCCCATGTGACATAAATCACTCTAACACTTTGAAAATTGTCAACACAACATACAGTGATTACTTTATAACTAAGAAAACACCACATTGATTATCAATTAGTGATCACGTACATATTTCCATATACAAAAATATTTTTCAGAAAGATTACGAACAGAATTTGTAATATACAGCATGAATGTAAAGCGGTTTAAGACCTCTAGGGGTAAATTTACTAAAGTGAGAGTTTTTAGAAGTGAGTTTTAAAAATGATGTTGCTCATAGCAACCAATTAGTTTCTACTTAACATTTAACTAGCACCTTCTAGAAGATAATAGCTAGAATCTGATTGGTTGCTATGGCAACATCACTTTTAAAACTCACTTCTAAAAACTCTAACTTTAGTAAATTTACCCCTAGAGGTCTTAAACCACTTTACAAGCTGGTGGATTTGTACGGTTACGTATAACCTGCAGTTTTTATCCTGAAGAATTACAAAGTATACCAAAAACATATGATAAAGTTTACAAAGTGGAGAAGATTTAAAAAAATAAAACAATCAGAGGTCATAAATATGCGTTAGTCAAGTGATGCCTGTTTCTGGCAAAATGTAATAGTTGGGTTGCGGCATTAGAGATAAAACATATATTAAACATGCCACTCTCTCTAAATAAGACAAACAATGGATGACAAACCATTCTACATAACCTTACAGAGTAATACATCAGAATCAGATTTCTAACTACACAACAAAACTGACAATTGTGATTGACTTAAATGGTAAATGGGAAGTAGCAATACAATATCCACATACATGGAATACTTCGGATATAGATTATAGTATAGTACATATAATAAAGTGTGATAGACTGGTCGTGAATGTTTAATCCAGTTTTTAATGAAACAATCAATTTACTAATTGGCGCAAATCAACACAGAAATCTTGCAACATAAACTGCAAGGCAGCTTAAGACTTCAACATGAACTGCTTCAATGTACTATATTGTTCAATGTATCAACTCACCGTTGGTGCAAAACTAACAGGCATACTGAGTGGTTTACAGCCTAAAACTAAGGTTTTTAGACCCTGTGTTGTCATCAATGGCAGCGATTATACACTGTATGTGTACACAGACATTATCACCCACCAGAGGGTCGGTGATAGATATCTACCACTGCTACAAACTGTTGAAGGGTTAACTATGAGATGATCACAATTCAAAATGAGAAGCCTGTTTACATAATATTGTGCAAAATGCATTTTAACATGGTAGCCATAAAGAAAAAGAACGACCAGAATGAGGATATCCTATTTAAGTTTGGGAAAGAGATTGTGAAACTGTACTTTACATGAAGCCAAAGTCAATTTTTGTTAACTATTTAGAATGGTTGCTATTAAAAACTAAAAGTGATCCGGTGCTCTATGTGGAAGATAATAAAGAGCAAGCAGTTAATGGTTTACCAGGTTTTCATGGCAGCGCGTACATGAATGGCTGTGGTTTAGGCTGAGAAAAGCTGTGCCTATTCTCCAGAGAGGTCTAGAGTTAGCTAAGCTGCATGTGAAGAATGTTACGCATAATATGACAAAAGACATTATGGGGCACTCCAGATCAGCCGCTATAAACAAATTGCACAAGGTGAATTAAGTTAATTCAGATTTAATATAATAAGGAAAGGTCTGTCTAAAAGAAAATGGCAGCGTGAGATAGCATTTCTGCCCTGGAACATTTAAATAGAGGAGTTGCAACTTAAAGAAAAAAGACTAGTCATGGGAAGGGTTGGTGATATTTTGACTTACCCCCAACGCAAACCAGCATAGAAAAAAGTTCAACCTTTAGTGGTATTATACGAGACAGAACCACTTGAATTTTATGTAGCAGCCAGTGGTGAATACAACTGCGATTTGAACAACACATTGCTGTATGTAACGTGTAAGATTGTATTCCATGATAACAACCAAATACTCTAAGGGGCGTGGGATCCCCTTATTAATTCCCTGATAACAACATTATTCAGCCAGGTGGATGTTACTTTGGTTGACAGACTCATTTGGCAAACCAACAACCTTTATGCTTACCGAGCATACATTGAAAGTATATTGAATAGTAGTGTGGATGCTTTATCAACAAAGCACACCACAGTATTATTTACAAAGATATAGCTAGTGAACATAACAACTGGGCTCTGGATGGTGCAATTGTAGGCTTTATAAATTGAGCAAGAGCAACAGAGTTGTACTGTTGAATTACGAGGTCTTTGGCACTGCAACCTTTTTCACCAACATAAACTAATTTTAATTTCTGTTGATTTGAAGATTAAACTGTCAAGAAACAAAGTCACATTCTGCTTAATGTCTGCGTAGGTGGATGAAACCCAGATTGTTGCAGCATCCCTGTTTGTGAAAAGGGTACAGGTCTCACAAGCCATCAGGGGTTGGGCATGCACAGGTACTGTTAATTGACAATGCAAAATATGCAATTGACCATAATAGGATGAAAATCTATAGCATACCTACAGGGAGTAGAGTGTTTAATTTAGAAAATCTGTTTTTAGGTCAAGTGCCAAAAACAGTCATAACTGCATTTATAGAATATGAACCATTTTTAGGAGCCTAAAACTGGAACCCACTATATTTTGAACACAAAAATGTGAACTTTGCATCCCTTTACCTGGATGGTACACCTCATCTGGCCAAACCATTTCAACCAGACTTTGAACAGGGTAATGCCATGTATGAGTATATGTCACACATACAGAACACAATTAAACAGAAATCAGACGTCGGCATACTGATTAACCACAAAGAGTACCTTTATGGTTATACGCTATTCACTTTGGGCAAAGCTGAAAAGGGATGTGGGAAACACCTCTTGCTAATAAGAACAGGCAATCTATGTGATGAATTCTGCTTTGCAGAATCAATTCACTGCACAGTCAATGTAATAATATATGTACTGTTTGACAATATCATTGAGATTAATCAAAGGCGTGATGTGCTGTATGATAACATATTTTAATGATTATTAATATGTAGATAAAAATGTACACATTACAGATAAATTGTATTCTGTATGCAGAATCAAGTACACAAGATGTTTTTCAATTAACCTATCCATGTTATATGTTGCCTAGTGGTAAATTGACAGTTGTGTATGTAAAATGTATTACTATATTAATTTTAAAATAAACAGTATTTTCTAAAAATGTTGTTGTATATCCATAAGGATACATCACTGATTAGAAACACAACATTTTCTCAAAGAACAAAACAGGCATTTGTGAAGCATAAACATATGTTATTGTAACAAAAAGTATGCATACATATTAACAGATACATAGAAATTGCAGAATTATAACAAAGTATCTTTATATTTTTATGTGGAAAAAAAAACACGAAAATTTCTTGAAATATTTTAGATTTAACAGTATTCAAAACAAATATTCAGGTACAAAATAATGACACTTATAATTCTGATGCTTAAAAACAATCTGAGTATGTTATATACTCAACCATTGGGTGTCCTTAAAATACCTATGCTTCTTTTTCTAGGCAGTAAGTAACTGTGTTGTGTTGTAAGTCCAGGGGGGGCTAAATATATTTATGCATCTTTTTTAAGCAACATGTATACAACATTAGATGCGTCTGGTTGCTCGGAGTTAGTTGTCTTATGAGCAGCAGACGACTCGGGTGTTAACAGTTAAAGTTGCCATTTATCTATCAGCCTGCTTACTTAACATCAGATATTTCTGTGTGTAACACTATGCCTTATCATAATTAGATACATTGTTATTCTGTAGTTTGTTTATGATCTCTACATATAGACCTTGTGTGGCTGTATTATGTATATCTTCAATAATCTGCTTGCATAAATGTTCTATTTGTTGCTTAGGTACCAGATTCATTTTCTCAGTGTATTCTATCAATGATTAGTCAAAAGACCCAATATTAATAGGATAGGCAAACTGCCTGTAGCAGTGATCCAATAAAGTCGCCGGATTGTATCACCCACCAATTATTTTTACCAATGGGGCATTTCTTATTGCAAAGTGATTTTATAATGTCTCACTTCTTTTTAAGGTGCCACAACTGTTGTTGTGACAATAGTATTTATGAGCATTTTGGATCCACCTTCGTATCTTTAAGGGTATTGAGGGTTATCTCACAAATGGCTGTCACCAAATTGTTTGAAGCCTTGGATAAAAAAAATAAAATATTTAGGTTGGTGATGCCTTTATTAGCATTTTTTTAATTTAAAAGTTTCCTGGCAGACATGTTCACTGCTGATTGTGCTATGGCAAATGACTAAACGTAGAATTACAGCATTTTAGACATAAATGACTGGCAAATCAGGTGGGGATAAACCAGCCAATAACTGTCACTCATCAGGTGTATTGATTCCTAAACCAACCAGTAAACAACCATAAAGTACATGGGTTGCATCTTCAAATGCTTCTAAAAAGTATAGGAATTTACCTGGGTACATATGCCTAGCCAGCGTTGCTGCCTGCAATTTATCCCTACGGTTACTATAAAGGACCATACAATTTGTTTACATTTATTTTCCTACTCTTTTTACCTTGACAAAATACATTTTGCACAAGTTACATAATGCTGATATTTTTATGATGTAAATATTTTATGAAAGATTTCCCAATCTCAGAATTATTACTGGCTTACATCAAATTATCAACAACTGCTATATTAATCATATCAATTGGAAAAAGTTCATGAAAAGTATCAGGTAGACCCTCTAGAAAATAAAAATATGGGAAATCAAATAAACAAATGGTCATATATAGGTTACCAACATGCATAAAACCAAAGAATATTATCAAGTATGTGCAATAGATTTGTTGCAGAATTGTGTAATAGCATTTTCACAAAATAACTTTTTCCTGAATTGGAGAGGCCTACTAGAATATGAGACCGTTGCAGCTTACTGTCCATGTTGTGTTAATAGTCATAACGTAATGTTGTAAAGTTATCTGTAAGTCTTCGTTTAGGATAAACACACTTTTGCATTTTTTGTAGTGTGCTGGTTTTAATCTGTCAATACTTTTTAAACCTGATTATACCAGGTTGATTAACCACAATTTTTTTCTGATTGACACCTTATGGGTTTAAAGGATAAGCTAAAACCAAGTCTTTAAACCTATCAAAGTTGACATGTTGCGCTACACAAAGATTGAGCGTGAGTCCTTTTAAAAAGGTCTTGCCTTTGGACAACCTGTACCCATAAGACTTTGGACCAGTCGATGTAAACTCTGTTATATGTGTAACCTTTGCCAGTTCCCTAGTCAGATCACCTAGATAATTACCCCGTGTCAGATTCCAAACACAGAGTCCGCTGACAAAAATTGACAGAGTCAATATTATACAGGCAGAGTCTGTATCATGAAAAAAGATGTGATCTGCGCTAAATCTGTATTCCTCTCTAAAAACAATAAACAATCTGAATAGATATAAATAATGGGTGAGTGGTAATAAGTACAAATAGAAATGTTTATTAACCACTAAAAATATCCCATAGATGGGTTAACACTATACATAATTATTGACAAATAAAAATCTGGCAATACATTAATATGGCATCTCAAAGTTACACTGTTGTAAATAATAAATACATAGATGTTAAAATGTTGCTAGTCACGGTGATTTGCCGCTTTTGGATACAAATGATGGTAAGCAGATATTGCAATCCTGAAAAAGGGCTTTCTTGTAAGCGGAATTAGTCACGCTGCCATAGATAAACACAATGTTATAGCAAATCAGACACTGATCACCTAATGGATTTAGGGAATTGTCATGTATACAAAACTTGTAGAATCATTAAATTCAGCCTATTTGACAGGCAATTGATGTCAGTGACCGTATTGTGATCCCAAGCGCTTGTTTTATTCCATAGGTGTTTAGTTAGCCTTACGTTGTTTGTGAGCACACACAAAATAGTCCAACAAAATGTCTCCCATATAGGCTTAAATCCACTGTGAAATATAAAGCACAATCTCTATCCACACAGTGGGCCTGATTCAGAGCCGCTCGTAAGTGGCCGCTCGTTCGCTCCGAGCGATGTTCGCACAACTACGCATGCATATGGGTTGTAATACGCATGCGCGAACCAGTCATTGTGGTCGGAAATTGTGTGTTGGCAAAATAGCGAATGCCTGCTAATTTGAGTGACAGAATGAGGAGTTTGTGGGGGTAACAGGGGAAGGTGCTTGAAAACGGGGAGTGGAGATCCGAACGCAGGCGTACCAAAAGGTCAAAACAGGCGTTTTAAGGGTGTGCATAATTAACAAAGCAGCGTCATCTACCATGTCACTTGGTTGTTTCTTAGCCTGAACTGTTCGCATGATTGCGGTAGGAAAATCCTACCACAAGCACTGTGAGCAGTTCATATGCCTTTCGATGTACTCGATTAATCAAATAAATAGCGGAGATGACGTAGGATGTGAGCGGCCAGGGGGTGTCTTTACAAAATAGCGAGCGCATATTTCGTTCGCTCGCTCAGACATAGAGGCGCCAACAGACCGCAAAGAGCGAGCGCTCAATTTAAATAGCCGGCCCCTTTTTCTAAATGAGCGAGTGCAAATAGCGTCCAGCTTTGAATCAGGCCCAGTGTCCAAACTGTCAGGCAATCAACCAGTGCAGGTGCAGGCAAATCTTATCACCCTGTAGCCGGACTGTATTAAAACGGTATGGACTATATGTACTCACAGATAGTTGATAATCTAATAGGTGGCCCCCTCTCTTGAACCCTGTGTAGTCCCAAGTAGTCAATCAGGATATAAAAAGTCTAAGCTGGGTGCTGCTATTGGAAAAGCCGCTCGACGGAGCCCGGAGCGTAGGCATCAGTAGAGAATCAAATCAGTGCAGCAAGGCAACAGTGTAGCAAGGTAAGTTTGAATAAAACGTCCCGTCTAACGCTTTTCATCACATGTCATGTGACTTTTTCAAAGGTGAGTCTGTATCATGATAAAGAAAACATTTTTCTAATCTGTCCAGGACATTGTACACATCAATAAGCACATAGGCAGTTGTAAAGCATGCCACAGAACTGTTTGTATTTTTTGTTTTAGGGTAATGATATTTGGTGCATTTCCAATTCAACACGCATATTCAAAAAGTTTGTCAGGGTCAGATACTTGAGGGTAAATTTACTAAAGATCCATTTGTGATCAATTTTAATATCTACCAAGATCGAGAGACATCGACGTCTAAAAAACAGTATTTATCATCTGTCGGGTATAAGCTTCAATTGCCATCAGTTTTGGTCTTTCAGTACAAATCCAATGGCAAACAAAAGAGCAAAACTGATGGAAAAAAATATGATCTCTGCAGGTTTAATTTGGTTAAAAAGTAACCAAATGCTACAAGAAAATAGGCGGAAAATCAACTTGAAGTTTCCACTATTTTTCTACAACCAGCACCAGGCTAAACTAGCCAGGGTGGTAATTCCATAGTAGGGGAACGCACAGTGTTCACATTAACTAGCTCCAAACTAGTCAGCCCAGGCTCCCTTCTGAGGAACTACCAACCCTGGTCAGTGGGTGAGGAGGTATCATGTTAAAAAATTAAAATAATACTATTCTTTATAGCGGGGCTACAGGTCCCAGCAAGCCTCCCCCAGTGTGCATGCGCTTGTCTTATAACAAGAGCTAGGATGCACAGACATTAACTGCTCACTGGCACCTGTAGTCCCACTGTGAAGAAGATAATAAAATATTGACATTACATTGAATGGGGAATTCCTTTATTTAAAAAATAGTCAAACTCACCAACCCTTCATGGACTCTTCCTTTTTGGTCCATGTAGAAGTCCATGGTTATTAGAAAACACAAAACTGAACACTTGAGCCAGCAAAGACAGCACTGTACACTACTTGTACAGTGCCTAAAGTAAAATGACCAGGTCATGCTGACTGGGATGCAGGATTTATTTCTATGTTATCGGGCATAAAGACACCTATTAATTTTTTCTATAGACATCGATATACGCTTGGCATTTCTTAGAGTCTGTAAACCATGTTTTTTAGCCAGAAGCCTTTTGTTTATCCCTGAGGTGTAATTTATGTAGGCTCAAATTACTATACCTATTACAATTTACACTCTTTTGTTAATGGTGCACCACAGAGTTGTCTATATTCAGTGTTAACTCTGTGGTGCACCATTACCCCGTCAGCACATGACCCTTATCATCATGCACACATGACATGGCACGTACTAACTCTGCGCAGGTGCAACGTAAAGTAAACTTTTGTTTACAATTCAGTTAAACTGGTAGAACTGGAAAGAAAAGACCCTGTGGTAGGTACAATTTTACTTTAGTGTTTCCAAAATATGTTGTTGTGGTGTTCTACAGGATGTCTTATCTTTGTAGACATAAGGGTACAAACTGGTAAAATCATAGTAGTATATGCTTTCACTGGCTTGTGTTTTGTGATACAGCTTTATGGCATTAGTATGACCTCCATAAAGCTCAGGCCATGGGTCCATGGGTGCTGGTAATTCTTTACCCTAAAAAAAAACTCTGTAGACAGCAGTCTCTCACAACTTTTTTCACTTTCACTCCCACATAATAGGCCTAATCCAGAGATGTACCTTCACCCGAGGATGAGCACACATCTCCAATGGTTAGGGGTCTGCGCCTGCGCAGGACCTGTTCTAAACATGTGCAGAACGTGTCCAGTGATCTCGCTCGCAGACCCCCCAAGCCGCAACATGATTGACATGCTGCAGCATATGGGGGGGCGGAGCGGGGATGTGCCTGGTCGCAGATCCCAGAAATGAAGGCATGTCGCCCCCATTTTCCTGGGATGGATAAGGCCAGGGTCTGTTTCAACAGATGCAGATTCCTGGCCTATGGTGCAACAAGACATCAGCCAGGCTGCGGGAAGGTTCAGCTCTTGCAGCCTGACCATGTCGGTCGCAGTGCTGGGATCGCAAATGTGGCAAGTTGGTGTCTGATACCTCCTTCTGCATTTACATCTGAGATGGATGGATTTGCACAGCTGCTTGTGTGTGTATCTGCAAATTCATCCATCTCTGAATCAGGCCCAGTGTTCACAC
The DNA here is from genome assembly GCA_031769625.1 of Taudactylus pleione. Lineage (NCBI taxonomy): Eukaryota > Metazoa > Chordata > Amphibia > Anura > Myobatrachidae > Taudactylus > Taudactylus pleione. Next base: position 3,514,724 of record JAUIMM010000614.1, read on the forward strand.
AGAAACTGAAGTGCTCTTTTCACCTGCAACTTGAGAAGCAATTGACCCTAGGTGAATTTAATCACTTTGTTTTCAACAGCGGCGTTGTAACAAGCATTACAACCATGATAAAAACAGCCTTAAAATTCAAATGGTGTGGGTATTTCATTAACCATGGCATAACCATACAGGTAGTAGTGGACTGCTTTCTTGTATTCCCCTTGTAAATCACGTGTTATATAGTCTATACACTATTTATGTGATATGTACAGCAACCACTGTATGGCAAGTGTTGAGTAATGCTTCTGCATCTTGTAATAGTTATCACCTAGTACAAGAGCCAATGTGTTGGCCTGTAAATATGTGCATCAGTACATAGCCTTGCACACCGATGCTAAAGTTGTCAGTTGAAAGGGATCAACATGTCTCATAACCATAACACCAGCCTTTTTCTCACATATAACAAAATCTCATTCTGTCATAGATATCACAGCATCTCTAAAACAATGACACGCACTCTTTTAAGAATTTTGACATCTTCAGTGCATTAATGTTTAAGCATGTATTGAAAGTGAAATGACAAGCGATTGTTTTTACCATACCAATCTGTAAACTCCATTTATCCTCAGGCATTATGAACTCTGCACCAAAGCACTTTATACATATTTATGTATGGGTGAAGATGAAGTGCATACAGCTGGTTCACAGTCTCTGGTGGTCAATGGCTGGCTCTGTCTAAAATTTTTAAGAGAAATAGCATTTGTATAGTATAGCACATTTTAATCCTAAATGCCTGTTTTATATTTTTTGTTTTAGACTGTGCACCTCTTCCTTAACCGATTAAGGTCTCAAATGCTCTTATAAATTCAAACTAATTTATTTCTAAACCCAATAAACCAAATATACAAATAGAAATGTCATATACAATAAAATCACATTGGTGGTGTACTCATATTCATATCAACAGATTAATAAAGGAATACTGATGTTCATGATAAATATGTTGTCAGTGTTCAATGGTTCTACACAGTATATAATTATTATTGACAGATATGTAAGAGTGGCAAACAAGCGCCGTTAGGATCAGTTAATAGTTGTGGGTCTTGAATTTCTCCAGAGTGTGTTTTTCTATTTTCTTCAATAAATTGGAGAGATAACAGGAAAAAACAATCATAGATCAATATATTTATCTTTTCATTATTAGGGTTTGTTGAAGCCACCAGACTCACCCTAAATTAAAAAGATGCATTCATCAAAAGGTATCTTTGTTCCTCCTTATAGCATATTCTTATTCATAGGGATATCATACAACCCGTCCAATGGTATAATACTTACCTAATGGTAAGCAGCTACGTTCATCAAAAGGTATCTTTATATGGAAACACCAAACAGACCATTGGCTTGAAATGAATGTCCCATAAAAAAAAGTCCAATTCCAATAAAACAAGCAGAAATGTATTTACTCCCAACTTGTGATAACCAGTCACAAGGTGTTCAGGAAATCAACAAAATAAAATATATAAACATAAAAACATGCACCAAAAAAATGGTAAATATTATGATTTGTTCCTCTCTACTCCAAAGAAACCGTGAACATACTCCTCTCACCACTCATACCCCAAAAAGATGGAAAATGGGGTATGGAAAAGTCCTCCGGTAGTTGGAATTGCCAATGGAGTTACAAAGAGGTAAATCATGGGGTGGTTGTCCTGCACCAAAACAAATGCATTTCGGTATAAGATTCCTTCCTCAGGGTGTAGAGGTGAATAAGCTTTTTATACCCTAAAATTAGGTCATGTGATATCAACCAATCACAAGTTCTGCATCTCCAATATCACTCAGCAATTGCCCTACTATTTGTACAAACAGATGTGCATTACGGCAAATTGGCCACCTATCACATTGATCTCATAGACATATACATTACATTTTTATACACTCAAAAATTATATAAAATTTTGTAATTTGTATTCCCCCAATATACGAGATGGATTTAGTAAGTCAATATCCATTTTGATGTACAAACAAAAGTCCACTTAAGGAACTAGCCAGTCCGAAATGACAGTACGGTTCTTTAATATTGAATACCGGTGACGCTTGTCCATTCCCCAATCAAAGGGAATATCCCTCCATTCACTGCGGCTGTCCTCCTATTCTATTGGTGGAAAAAGGCAGCCAAGTGGCTGTCTAGGTGACCATCGACGCACCTAGCTTACATTCCTACAGCAACGCTGTTCCAGAAGTTGCACTCAAGCCACTTACGGGCTATGACCCGAAAGCCGGAAATGTAGGGAGATGGTTTGGAATGCAAGTGCCACTGACAGATACAATCAGACTCGGAACAGCCCCCATAGAAAATGAAAACAGTATTATTAGTATATCAATTTATAAAGTATACATAGATTATTTCATGATTTGACATTACATCTAAACAGGAATCAAATCAATTCCAACAGATAATTATATATTATATTATAGCATAATCTCCATTCATTCTCCAATGATAAAAGGACAAATAGAATACATAGACAAATGGGTTCATAGAGTATTGGGATTGCTATCATAGCAACAATTCAAAGTAACCACTTGGTTTCGAAATCTGCATTCAGACCTTAGGGATCAAGGGTTCTTAATTCATATATGGTCCTCATTTCAGTTATTGCCAATCTTCCCTCCCTATTGTCCTTCCTCCAGTTGGGTTTTATCATTTTTATTCCACAAAAACTTACTAAATGGTCAATATAACATTGGTGAGTAGTTTTAAAATGCAAGGATAAATTATGAGTTTCTACTCTTTTTTTCATATTTCGTATATGTTCTGCTAATCGCATTTTGAGAATATGAGTTGTTCTTCCCACATATTGGGCCTTACATGAACATTCCAGGAGGTATACACAGTATTTACAATGGCATGTAATAAAATCTTTAATTTTGTATACCATATTCGTCTGACATAATCTGTACTCTTTTATGCTACTCTCTTTGCTCTTTCACAATATGTTCCACTTGGTTATATTGGTCTGTAAATCTTGTGATAAACAGGATGTTATTACTCAATTTTTAATTTTTTATCTACATTTTGGATTCTTATTTAGGGCCATGTATCTATCTGACTCTAGACTTCATTGCATTGCCTCTATTACCTCCTCTTCCCTATACCCCTTAGCTGTAAATTTATATTTTAGTATAGTGGCTTGTTCTTTATATTTCTCTGGGTCTGTACAACTCCTCCTTATACATTAAAATTGGCTGATAGCAATACTTCTCAGCCAATTCCTATGATAATTACTTGAATAGCTTATAAAGGAGTTACAGTCCATGAGTTTTACAACATTTTTAGTCTTTATCTCACCTTCCTCTATACAATATATATATACATCTAAAAAATGACCTAGACATCACTGATATCAAATGTCAGTTCGATATTAGCCTCGTTATTATTCAAATGAGTACAAAAGTCTTCCAAGGAGGAACTATTAACCCTCCATATGAACAGCACATCATCAATATAATGACCCCATGACACCAGACTGGCACCAAGCTCATGGCCACTCCACACTGTAGTTATTCACAGTGTACCATAAATAGGTTGGCATAGCTTGGCGCCAGTCAGGTGCCCATTGCCTTACCCATCAGTTGCAAAAAAATGTCCTCATTAAACCAGAAAAAGTTGTTACAGAGTATGAGCAAAATACCCTCCAATATAAAGCTCTTCTTGCCCTCAGACATGTCTGTACAGTCCAAAAAGGTTCTCACAGCTTTTAATCCTAAGTCATGTTTGATAATTGTGTATAACTGCTGTTACCAACAAGTAATCATGGAACCACACTATCTCTGTCAATTTATTGAAAACTGAGATAGTCTTTTTCAGATATGAAGGGGTGGTTTTACTAAAGGTTGTAATGTGTGGTCAATGAACTGGGAGAGGTTTGATAAGCAAGAGTTAATCCCAGTCACTATCAGTCGTCCCGGGGGTTTATACTTATTTTTATGTATCTTTGGCAATATATAAAGGGCCGGTATCAAAGGATTTTTGACCCTCATAAATTGTCGTTTTTCTTCTGTTATTACTTTTGTAGAAGTATAAAGGGCTAGAAAGGTTTCAAATTTCTTGATTATACTCACACTGGGATTTCCACTTAATTTCTAATAGGTGTTCCTATCTGACACTTGACTCTTCATTTTAATCCTTCAAATTCATGACCACCACACTTTCCCCCTTATCAGTGGGTTTAATCACTAATTTTGTGTTCCTAACATCGCTTGTGAACCACTCTTACATATCTGTCATTAATTCTATTGAAGTTTGGTGCACTCGTGAGTTGGTACCAGTGATTGGCTGGGCCGGGGGGCAGGGTGCCATGTGCCTCCTGGGCCACAGCGCCATTCGGGCCATGAGCCATGGGCAGTCTGTGTCTCTGTGACACAGGCTGCACCTCGTGTGTAGCACTGACCGGACAGAGTTCGGTCAGCACTACACAAGTGACAAACACACAGCCGCCGGCTCCTGCAGCTGTGTGTTTGTTTTGATCAGCAGCCAATGAGAGTCTGTCAGACTCCCATTAGCTGCTGCTGTGCCCACTGCAGGAGCTGCTCCATCTTCTGGCTCCCGCAGTGGGCAATGGGAGAGGCGTCATGATGTCATATGACGTCTCTCCCATAATGCAGAGCGGCCCAGCCTGGGAAGGACAGATGTAGGAGCGGATGACGATGGCGGGAGCGGGGATTGAGGTAAGTGTTTTCTTTATTTTTATATTACTTGTGTCTACTGGGGGAGGGGCGGGCACTACAAGGGGGGTAGACTACTAATACTGGGGGCACTACTACTACTGGAGGCAATACAAGTGGGGGACTACTACTACTACTGGGGGCAATACAAGGGGAGGACTTCTACTACTGGGGGCACTACAAGGGGGGACTACTACTACTGGGGGCACTACAAGGGGGGAAAACTACTGGAGGCACTACAAGGGGGGGACTAATACTACTGGGGGCACTACAAGGGTGGAAACACTACTGGAGGCACTACAAGGGAGGGACTACTACAGGGGGCCCTACAAAGGGGGAACCAGTACTGGGGGCACTACAAGAGGGAGGGACTACCGTGTTTCCCCGATAATAAGACACTGTCTTATTTTTTTTTGGCTCCAAAAAACACCATAGGGCTTATTTTCGGGGTAGGTCTTATTTTAACTAACATTGACAGCCCCTTATGCAGGCCCCCCTGTAGCAGTGCCCCTTATGCAGGCCCCCCCTGTAGCAGTGCCCCTTATGCAGGCCCCCCCTGTAGCAGTGCCCCTTATGCAGGCCCCCCTGTAGAAGTGCCCCTTATGCAGCCTCTCTTGTGTAGCAGTGCCCCTTATGCAGCCTCCCTTGTGTAGCAGTGCCCCTTTTGCAGGCCCCCCCTGTAGCAGTGTCCTTTATGCAGGCCCCCATATTGCAGTGCAAGTACGTACTTACCTGAGTCACCGCCGTCCGGGATGTCCCTTTCACCTGTGCGCTGACTGGATCTAATATGATCCAGCAGGCATGGCCGCACAGGATCCTCAGCGCGTGGGTGACGTCATGACATCACCCACGCACTGCATGACTGGGAACGCTGGTCTCTGCAGCGTTCCCAGCTCAAAAAGAAAAAAGGTAGGTCTTATTTTCAGGGTAGGGCTTATTTTAGACCGGGCTTCACAAGTAAGGGTAGGGCTTATTTTCAGGGTAGGTCTTATTATCAGGGAAACACGGTACTACTGGGGGCACTACAAGAGGGAGACCACTACTGGGGGCACTACAAGGGGGATATCACTACTGGGGGCACTTCAAGGGGGGGTCTAAAACTGGGGGAACTACTACTGGGGGCACTAAAAGGGGAGGGACTACTACTACTAGGGGCACTACAAGGGGGAACTACTAATACTATGGGAACTACAAGGGGAGGGGATAACTACTAGGGGCACTGCATAGGGGGGAGGGGACTACTACTAGGGGCACTACATAGGGGGCAAGGGACTACCACTGGGGGCACTGCATCGAGGGACCACTGCTGGGGGCTCTATGAAAAGGGCAATACTGGGGGTACTGCATAGGGGGAGACTACAACTGGGGCCACTATTTAAGCGGCACTGCATAAGGGTTACCACTATTGGGGGCACTGCATGGGGGGTGGACTGCTACTGGGCGCACTATATAAGGGGCATTGCGTAGGGGTACCACTACTGGGGGCACTATATAAGGGGCTTACTACTGGGGGCACAAGGGGCATTGAGCAGGGGGGACCACTACTGTGGGCACTGTATAAGGGGCACTGCATAGGGGGGATCACTACTGGGGGACTACTGGAGGCCTGCATAAGAGGGTCCTCTCGCGCACGCACGTTCTTCAGGCACCCTGGCTACACGCTTCTCCTCTACCAGGGCCACCTGCATGCATTTGCCCCCAGGCTAAAAGTTGCCAGCCAGCCCCTGGTTGGTACCGAGTCGAGTTTAGGGGGTGCAAGTTACTCCTCTGTATTTTACTTATATTTAGGTCATTATTATTTTTCAAAGTAAGAAAATTCCCACTAAAGACAAAGTCCAATATAATTGAGCTCAAAATAAAAGTCACATTTATATTTTGCGCATTGACCCAGGATATTGGTATGTGTGGAAATAAACAAACCTGGATGAAGTCCATGGTACATGACCCATCTTTACCAGGGTGTACTGAGACTTGAGAATTTGTTGGCAATTTCCTAGATCTTAAGTCTGAAAGTGGTATTAAAAACAAGAAAAAAACAATATTCCTGCACTCATAATTCACTATACAAATATTAAAAATATACAGTATCTCTCAGAGCAAATGAATTACAACAAATGATAAAAAATATCCAGTATAAAACACTTAGGGCCTGATTCAGAGCCGCTCGTCAGCGGCAGTACGCTCGTTCGACGAACGAGCGAGAAAATGTAAATTCCAGCGCTCGCTCGAAAGTTTGCTCATAGTTAATCTTCCACCCCAAAGTCTCCCAACCCCTCCTCTAACGAGCGAGCAAAATTGTGACCATCCATCTCCCAATTTGGTTGCAGAGAACGCTCGCACAAGTCCAAACCGGAAGTGGGCCTGTCAGATTTCGATTACCTGCTCGTTCATTCTGCATACATACTTTAATTGTTTCATGCCAATCAATATATTAATTAGTTTAATTGCTCTTCACATGTTTGCAATCCGTTTTTTTTTTCATTTTCAATGAACTTTAATCTTGTCCATGTGTCATTTTTCCCGCAGAATACGTACGGTTTCAACAATGTTTAACTTTATAAAAAATACATGTTTGAACCAATGATCCTATTGTTTTCCTGTGTTTGTGCAAGGCATATTTTAGATTTTTCATTTCTTTATTTAAATTACCTTACGTATGTCACTGCATCAAGCCTATCATAACTCACATTATATATTTTAGCCTGGAGGAAACATGACTCATACAATAACCAATAGAATGGTTCCTGTTAATTTACCAACTACATTAGCCAATCAAATTTTTTCTCTGGCCTTTATTAAAACTGTTTTTTTTTTAAAAAAAACATTGCCATCATGAGAGCCTCCGCGTTTACCAGGCGGGAGCTTTTGGTCCTAACGGAGGTGATGGACCATCAGATCACCAGCCAGCCTCCCCCCATCAGCAACCGCCAGAAGCGATCCGCCTATGAGGAGGTTCGCCGCCACCTGCACTCCTTCGGCTCACACCGACAGATCGGGCAGCTCGAGCGCAGGTGGTCAGATCTGCGCCGCCACACGCCACGCTTGCTGGCCTGTTTTAGACAGCGGATAGCTGAAAGTAAGTATTTGTTTTTTTTCCTTTCTTGTTTTGCGGCCCTATCTGCGTGTGCATGTTTTCAGTCTAGCCCTGTTGTTATTTTTTGGACAGGCCTGCGTGTGCATGTTTTCAGTCTATCCCTGTTGTTATTTTTTGGACAGGCCTGTGTGTGCATGTTTTCAGTCTAGCCCTGTTATTTTTTGGACAGGCCTGCATGTGCATGTTTTCAGCCTAGCCCTGTTGTTATTTTTTGGACAGGCCTGCATGTGCATGTTTTCAGTCTAGCCCTGTTGTTATTTTTTGGACAGGCCTGCATGTTTTCAGTCTAGCCCTGTTGTTATTTTTTGGACAGGCCTGCGTGTGCATGTTTTCAGTCTAGCCCTGTTGTTATTTTTTGGACAGGCCTGCGTGTGCATGTTTTCAAAATTTAAAATGTTCTAACATTTGTGTAGTTGTTAATTTGTGGCCCAACCCCCCCACCCCAAAAATATTAAAAACATTTTTCGCTACTCATTTAGGGGCTGAACGCAGAATCTGCCATCGCTGCAGGCACAGACGCCGGGCTCGGCCCCTAAGTCCAATGCTCAGCACAGCAGCCACTCCCCAACTTTCCCCCAATTCCACCTCCACCCCTGACCGGCCACTTCCTGAGGCCCCTCCCTCTGGTATTTGTAGCCCCCCACAAATTCCCGACTCCACTCCCCCCCTTCTCTTTTCTTCACCCTCCCCTCCCCCCCGGCGCTTTTCATCGCCATCAAGCTGCTCCCAGATCTCCCCTCCATGGAGCCTACATCTCTGTCCCACCTCCGAGGAAGAGGAGGATGTAGGGCCTACAAACCCCCAATTCCCGATGACCGGTAGGTTTCCCTGTTATAAATTTGAAAATTTGTTGTGTTGACCTTTTTATTTTGATAGACAATGTATTGGTTTTTTACCAATGATACATATCACACATGTCCAAACACTCATACTTGGGTAGTTATTGTTTACCCTAACAAGGGTACTTCTTATTGTTTGTGGTTGCCTTTTTGTGTGTTCATTTGTAATTTAGTATTTCTGCCATCTTTGCATTTTCCAGTACTTTGTTTTTATCATCACAACTGGATCTTTGTTTACACTTTTTTTGGGGGAGGAATTGGTTTTTTAAACTTCTAATGTGAGGTTTTTGCTTTTTTCTCTTTGTTTTTTCCAACAGAGGACCAGAGGCGGATGCATTGTATCCAGGAAGGTTTGGCCACCTTGCGTGGCCACATGATTGCCATGTTAGTGGTCCTTGACCACATGGCAGCGGCCCTTCGGCGATAATTTTTTGTTTTCCTTGTTTTTTTGTGGAAAATTATTGTTTTGAAATTAAAATTTTGTTGTATTTTAACGAGTCACATTCATTGTCTGAAACAATTACATTGTTTAACCTTCCATAAGTCCACTATTTGATCATGTTCTTTAAAGTAAGGTAAATTATATTGTACAAAGCGCTAGGAAGTATGTAAGCTGCCACATTAAACACCTCAACATACCAATAGGTTATTACCAAATCAAACATCTTCCAGCCATGCTGGAGGCTGAAGTGGAATGTGAATACCATCCACAACCCCTATGATGTGTGGGAAGCCAGCTATTTGGTAAAAATTGGCCTTCGCCACACTAAGGGAACCCATATCCAATGGCATGTTAATAAAATGATGGAGGTGCTTGAAAAGGGCCTCCATCACTGCCCTCAGGATCCTTGAAAAGGAGGATTGGGAGATTCCGGCCACTATTCCCACCGTGGTTTGAAAGGATCCTGAGGCACAGAAATGTAACACCGCCATTAATTGCATAAGTGGTGGTATTGCTGTAGGACTGTCAATTTGCCACTCCAGATCACTCTCTATTAATGAGAGAGTGTCTATGATGATTTGTGGAGGAAGATGGTATCATCTTAAAACCTCATCATCGGGCATTCCAAAAACGGTGACATGTGTTCTATATATCTTGGGCCTTGCACGCCTACGATGCCTACACCTGGGACGAGGTTGAGGTTGGTCGGGTTCCGGAAGCATGGCCAAAATAAGACGACCAACATCAACCTGAAATGGTAAGCCAGGTAGTTAATGTTTGTTGAAAATTATCTTTCAAAAAAATACTTATCTTTGCCGCAAAATCCAAAGATGCTTACATGCCAGGGTATTGTCATGAGTGCAACAACCTACATTTCAAAATTAGAAATTCAGTTTAGAATTTTGGGCGGCCAGATTTGAATTTTTTAAATTTGGCAAAATGCGTTCAAAATTAGGGTGGAGCACACATTATTTTGAAAATGCACCATACATTGAGTTGACAAACAAGAATGCCCAAATTTATAATATAAAAATCATTCTTGCGCTAAATAGTTTGCATTTTTACATGGGGAATAAGGAAACATTAGTGCACTAAATAGTTCGCATTTTTAAGGGATAAACAAAGGAAATATATTTGGCTAAACATTACACTGTATTTAGTGTTAATATATGATTGTTAAACTTAGAAATAAAACAGTAATGTACAAAATATATGCGAAGACCAACACATCAAATTTGGCAAATCAGGAAAAAGATAAACTTACAGAAATTCGACTAATAAGTCACAGTCCAAAAACTTCAATGGGGCCCAGCCAAAATAACTGTAAAAAAGTAAAAAAAAAAAAAAATAAGAACATTTGGTTTGTAGATCCCTTATTATTTAAAGGAGTTGTAAAAAATACTTACTCAAAAAATAACCGACAAAGAAAATAACCACAATAAAAAAAAAGCGAACGGAAAATAAGGAAAAAAAAACAAGAACCAACTCCTACTCCAAAAACCCGCCTCAATCCACTAATCCCACCAACAATCCACTACTACACACGAAACCTCCAACAATCATCACCCGCCACCTCGACTCGAGTCGCCAAAAGCCATGAATAGTCATTATTTTCCTGCTCAAATTAAGGATGGATCATTGGAGCGCACAATCAATGATGCAGATGAATAATACGGACGCATGTATAAATACGTAACGGAAAATCCAAAACAGTCTGCTGTAGTTCAAGTTGGTGTGCTCAAAATGGCTACAGAGCAGCAAAACAATGGCCAAGAGGCGCCTGGTAAGTATTTCACTCTTTTGGCTTAAATAATTATTTAGAACCCGAATTTAGAGAAAATTGAACATCTAAATTTAAACAATATTTTTGAAAAAAGGTGTTGAGGTTGCCATGGAAGAGGCTGCTGGGCCGAATAGGCCAACAAAAGAATCCAAAAAAAAAGCCAGCCACAATTCACAAGAAAGGAGATGGAGGTTTTGGTACAAATGTGTGTTGACATCCTGCCACAGGCAGATCGGAATATGGGTGCCAGCCAGAAGTGGAAAATGTGGGCGGAGATAGCCAGTGCTGTCAATAGGGTGGGTGAGTTTGAACGTCTATCCCTGGATGTCAAACGCCGGTATGTAAAAACTAAATTTTTTTAAAAAGTGGTTACAGGGCCAAATACTGCAGGAATAATGCCAACTTTTTCACCCACAGATGGACCGATATCGGCTGAAACAAAAACTGGCAGAGAGGGCTAGGCATGCAAGGGGGACAGGAGGAGGTCCCACCCATGTGTCATTGGAGCTGAATGACTTGGAAGAGCTGGCACAGGGGTGTGTGCAGTATGAGGAGGTGTTTGACGTGTCCAACATGGATACGGATATGCCAGACTTTGCGGCTCCTCATGTTGTCCCAGGTAAATGTTGTTATGTTACCAACTCTGAAATGTGTTTGTGACAATATGTAGATTCTAATGTTACTCTTTTCTCATTTTTCTCACAGAGACACAGGCGGATGAGAAATTTCTGCTGGCTCTGCAGGGGAGGAAGCAGTAGATCCAGCTGGGGACCCTGCAGAAGCCAATCCAGGGCAATCCCCCTTGCAGGCAGTGGCCCTCCTCACGGATCTCAATTTTAAATCGGATCACCACACGGAGATTCTGCTGAGGATGGACGCCAGTCTGCTATGGGTGGCGGAGGCCATGGAGCAAAATGCTGCTGCCAACATGACCATTGGTCAGGCCCTGGCAGAAAATACCAGGGCCAACATCCGAATTGCCAATGCCCTGGAGCAGCTCGTTCGCCAGCACATGGTGGAGCCGCCCTCCCTTCCTGCCGGAACATCAGGATCCTCCACCTCTGGCCCAACAACAGCCATCCCTCCAAATGTGCCTAGCCCTCTGCCTACTCCAGAGGCCCCAACATCTGCCTCTGGAGAGGCCAGCCAAAGGACATCCCGGACCCGGTCAGGCTCCCACCCTACCCCAGCCAAACGGGGCAAAAAGCGATGACAGCACTGGCTAATTTTCCCACAATCCTTCTGTGCTTGCCCCATATTCCTTAAGGGCCAAAACTTCCCTCTCCTTTCTTGTGAATTGTTTTTAATGTGTGTTATTTTATCTATGCAAAATGCCACTAATTTTGTGTTTTCAAATTTTGGCACAATTATTGACGGAAGCCAGAACTGCAAACTGGCAAATGCACATGAAAATATAAAAATGTGTGTAAAAAATAAAACAATTCAAAATCTGCTCCATTGTAATGTGACATTATTCTCAAAATGGTTTTTAGGTAATCCCGGCCCCCCCCAAAAAAAGAAAAAAAAAAAACAGATTACAAAGGGTTAAAAACCATTTAGGAGTTTAAAGGAACACTTTGCCCAAACAAAATGGATAAGAAATTTCCGGGACCATTAAAAATGTTGCTAAAACACAAACATGATGACAATATTGTTGCAATAACACAAAACCAAAAAAAAACAAACAAATAAAAATAAAAATAGAAAAAATGGTACGCTAATTGATTGTCTAAGCCAGAAATTATCAGCTGAGTACTTCACCTGCGTACGGTTTTGTGCTACTAAAAAAAAACTAGTTGCTAGACACATTACAAGCTTGTTTTCAATTCTAAGTTGATTGCTTTTCTGGCCTGAAATGATAAATCGAAGAAACATGGAAGAGGCACGGGAAGGAGGACGAGACCATCGACATTGTGGTAGAGTATACCAGACCACAAGCTGTGCGAGCAGTTTGAAAGGAAAGTGGATCAGACAGTAATGTATGACTTGTTCCGATCACATTTGCCGTTCGCATGAGATAATTTAGGGATGCCCACAAAATGCCTCGCCATGCCTGCGTTTTCCCATCTCCACCCCCGTCACCGCCCAAAAACGGCCTGTTCTGTCAATCACATTTGACATGTCACTTCCTGTTCCCTATTCGACGAACGACTTAAAAAAAGCTCGCAATCAGCCGTAACGCACATGCGCAGTGTAACACCGGCGCATGCGTGGTTTGACAACATCGGAACGCTACGAGCGTACTGCTGCTTACGAGCGGCTCTGAATGAGGGCCTTATTATGTTCAGTATCTCCAACAATAATACAATTATCAATATTAAATGATCAGTATAAAACTGTTTAAAGCATAAAATATGCACAGTGATATGAAAGAAATGCATGTCTTTTATAAATAAAGAAGAAACCTACTTAAAGTCACATTATACTATATTTACATTTATGACATGTGAATATCATAGTAATATTTATAATAACAATGATAATAAAAATAATAATATATACTCACAATCATATCCTGATCAGGGTCTTTTTTCAAGTAAATCGCTTAACCATGGTGTGTGAGAGTCCTCTTAAGTACACACTAGACGACTTGAAAATTATGTAATGGTCAGCTAGATTTCCCTTGAATTCCCTGCCAAACAATATAGTGCATAACTGCATACACACTGTGCAATCTACCAAACAACCAAATTATATATTGTTCATCATTTGGTTGTTTTATCATTAACTATATAATAACATATTACCTGGTCTTTCAGTGGAGCGTACATACTGAACGATTTGCGGGGAATCATTAATGAGATTGAGCTGCATGTAGGCAAAGATCGGAAGATGCGATGGATGACACCACGGGAGTGTGCATAGTTGGTACACACTTGATGATTTCAATGATTTGTCCTTCCTACGCATTGGAATTGGCCATATTGTTCAAAAAATTGTCTAGGGGCCTTTAGATAGCTATGGCACATATTGTCACATGCCCCCAGATTGCAACACACCCCTTATGACACACTTGTAAATGAGCAAAATTTCTTAATCCTTTATTTTTCACCTTATGAAAGGTACTACATATTATCGTAGATATCTTTCTGTATTATTTTTTATCAAGTATGCCAAAAATACATAAAAATCTGGCATATGCTTTCATTAACATGCTGTAAAAAAAGCAATCACTGTTTATACATAAGTTTTATTGCTGCACGTTTTCTTATGCATATTGTTTAAATCTAACAATCATCTGAAGATGACGAAAATATTATATTTTCGGAGCTTGATGAATTCTGTCCCCATACTAGTGTATGGGGACAGCGGGATATTCCACCAGAGGAAGTAACTACTGGGGTTTAATACAGTGGGTATCCGGATAGATCGACAATGAATAGATCGACAGTCAGTAGGTCAACACCAGATGGTTGACATGCAATAGGTACAAAAGGACGACAGTGCAAAAGTGAGACAGGGTTAAAAGGCCAACAGGTTCACATGGTCGACCCAAAAATGGTTAGCACATGTTTTTTTTTTCATTCAACACTTTTAAAATTATAGTTAGGCTGCCGGAGAGAACCATTAGAGTTAGGCACTAGTGAGAGGATTAGCCAATGAAGCATCTATAGCGCCACCTGCTGTTTGGCTGATGGAACCTGTCATTCGTTACACTATATAATAGTACTGAACTGCGTTTTGTCATGAATCCAGAGCTGCAGTTGACTGTGTAATAAAGGATTAAATTATTAGGTGTGTGAGTCCTGTGATTTATAAGAATACATATGTGCATTGGTGTGAAGATGCACGTGCAGCATTTCATAAAGACAGAGCAAATCAAGTTCAGTATTTTTAAGGTACTCTGCTATACTTAATACATTGTTCCGAACTTGCCACCAACTTTAAATTCTATGTTATGCCACCCAGATGCATTCATTTTACTCTAAACCTCTTTAGACATCATACTCATTACGGGCCGTTCATACTGTGTACTGTTAGTACATGGCGTAGAGATGCCTGGCCTAAAGACGCACTGGCGTTTTTTCCTAAAGAAATATAATTTCAGTTTCGATACTCTTAAAGTACTCTTCTCAACTTTATTTATTGATCCGCACTTTCCACATCCCTTCATCTCTATGTTATGCCACCAAGCTGCATTACACTTTAAACCGCTATTGACATTGTACTGAGCATTTCACAGATAAAACAGATCCCTTTGATTATCTGTTTTGTAGGTCAAGAACTAAAATCTCGGCCACAGTATACCAATATTGAGCAGTGCGTGTGCATTCTCGCGGATCTGCCCCTATTTACTATGCTTTTTACTGATTACCTCATCATCCTTGTGGGTTTACATATGCAAATTCAATGTGAAGAGTATACACTACATATAAATAATGTACCATATCTGACTATTGTAATATTTTTTTATTTTTAAAACTGAGGTAATTCCTCTCTACTGGCAACAGGACCATCAAGGTCATTTCAGAGATAAAATACATCAATGCTTACTACTACAGTATTCAGTAGTGTACTTCTTACAGTGAATTGGGGATGTCAAGAGTTTACAATATACTGTACAGTACTGTATATTAAGTTTGTAAAGCCTTTTTCTTTTTTTTTTCACAGAAAAAGTTCTTTTGGTGATAGAACTCTTTTGATTAACAGTCCACACGTTACGGACCGTTTTTTTGTTTACAGTTTATTTAATTACATTTTTTCTCTTTTCATAATTCATTAAAACTTCTTGTTTTACACTCTGTTTTATCAGTTTCAATTTAACAGTATACAGTAAGGAAAAATATTGTAACAGTAATCTTATCTTACAAATTTGGAAATCAAAACACTTTGCAGCAGCTGGGGGCATGGGTGTAACTACTATAGGTGCAAGGGGTGCTATGTGGCCCAGAGCTGAGGTAGGCCCATCTTCCTTGTCAAAGTTACATATGTTGTATACATTTTTCACTATTGGGTGGAACATAGGCACCCTTACAAATCTTTTGCTATGGGGCCTCAAAATACTGTACCTATTGTAGTTATGCCCCTGGCTAAAGGTTTAAAAAATGTGCACTATTTTGGGAAATTGACAATGCTGGGTCTTCATATAGTAGAGGCTATGCTGTAGATATTGTAAGCTTTATGGTCCAGTGATGAAATATGTACAATTGAAATACACAGTACACAGTGTCAGCTGAAACCTGTAATGTAGTTGTTAATGTGAGCAGAAATAACGGGTCTAGTACATCTGAAAAAACAAGAACAGATAATTGGAATCCAGAGGCAGATAGACCAAGGAGGATGTGTTGCAGGTGTGCAAGAAAATTATAAGAACAGAAGGGAGGAAGGCCCTTCTCATGGAGTGCTTAAAGTGGTCATACAGATGTGGTGGATCTCACCCCACCCCCTTGGTGCTTTTTTAATAAAGAGACAATGCTTACCATAGATGCACACTGAAAACAGGATGTGGTCTCAACATAAAGGGGTGTGGTCTCAAAAGAAAGGGGGCGTGGTCTCAAAAGAAAGGGGCATGGTCACACTATAGTATTCCCAATTCAAAGTATGCAAACAGTAGCAAAATGTTAGTCACATTAAACCACACATAGTGTCCCTGATTCACATTACACCACATAGTAGTGTCCCTTATTCATGTTATGACACACAGTAGTGCCCCTTTTATACAATGCCCACATTAGTGCCTCTTAAACACAATGCCCACAGTAGTAGTTTCCTTTACACAATGCCCACAGCAGTAGTGCCCCTTTCACATAATGTCTACAGCAGTAGTGCCCCTTATGAAATTCCTACTGTAGTGGTGCCACTTATGCAGTGGCCCCAGTAGTAGTGCCCCTTATGCAGTGCCCCCAGGTGGTACCCCTATGCAATTTCCCCATTAGTAGTGCCCACAGTGGTAATGCCCTCAGTAGTAGTGGCCCCAGTAGTAATACCACCAGTAGTTGTGCCCCTAGTAGTAGTGCCCCCTGTAGAAGTGCCCCAGTAGTAGTGCCCCAGTAGTAATATCCTCTGTAATAGTGCCCCAGGGGTAATAACTGCCTGTAGTAGTGCCCCCTGTAGTAATGCCCCCTGTAGTAGTACCCCCAGTATTAATGCCCCCTGTAGCAGTGCCCCTTGTAGTAGTGGCCCCTGTAGTAGTGCCCCAAGTAGTAATGCCCCCATTAGTAATGCCCCTTGTAGTAGTGCCCCCATTAGTAATGCCCCCTGTAGAAGTTCTCCCCCAGTAGTAATGACCACTGTAGTAATGCCCCTATTAGTAGTGCCCTCAGTAATAATGCCCCCTGTAGTAATTCCAACAGTAGTAATTCCCCCTGTAGTGCCCCCAGTAGTAATGCCCCCAGTAGTACTGCCCCTGTAGTAGTGCTGCTTACACAAAAAAAACACAATACTTACCTAAAGCTCCGGCATCCGCTGCCATCTGGTCTGACACTCTTCGGAACTACTGTATGGGAGAAACATCATGATGTCTCTCCCATAGTGCCCACTGTGGGAGCCAGAAGCCAGAGCTCAGAAGTGAACTCCAGCCTCCAGCTGCTGCTGGTGCTGTAAAGAAGGAGCCAGGAGCCCACTGGTAACAAAATCTGAGCAGGCACCCAGCAAATGGAGCCTCCCTGCAGCGCCGGGCTGTGGTCGGCCGTTGGAGGCAGAGCTGGTTCCGTTTCCAAATAGAACTGATGGAACACAGTTCCACCCCATTCCAGACCACTTTAACCCCTGGAGCTTACAGTCTAAAGTGAAAGGGGAGACATATGGAAGATACTGTATAAGGAGTGAGCCAGTGTGCAGTAATGGTAACTAAGGGCAGAAACCAGGAGTCATAGAACTGGAGGGTGACAGAGGGTGAAGTAGACTGCATGGTGACATGGTTAAGGAGTGGACAGATATGCTTCTATGAACAAGTGAGTTTTTGGCACCCACTTGAAGCAATGCAGGCTGGGGGATAGTCTGATGGAATGAGGGAGATCATTCCAATGGTGGGGGCAGCTCTTCAGTACATACTTTACTGACAGTTGTGTAAAGTACAGTATGTCAGACTTTCATACTCTGTCCTCATAACCCCTTACATTTCATGTGTTTCACAACACATGTGTATCTATGAATTGTTGTGAGAGTAAAATACTGTACCTCTTAGCAACAGCTTGCAAATCTTGAAAATGAGAACTGTTTTGAGGATAGAGTTTGAGAAACACTTTGGTATGCAGTTTAACATTAATGTTATGTAACCTCTAACACAGTACAATGGAGTCCTCAATTAATGTTTACGCCACAGGTTCCCAAACTCATTCCTCACGGCACCCTAACAGTCCAGGTTTAACGACTATCCATACTTCAGCACAGGCAGCTTAATTGGTACTTACTTCAGTGAATTTGATTTAGCCATCTGTGCTCAACCATGGATATCTTTAAACCTGGACTGTTAGGGTGCTTTGAAGACCAAGTTTGGGAACCACTGGTCTATGCAGTAATCACATTACAGTACCCACCACAGTACAATACCGTATCTATTTATTGATGAGTTAAGTTAGCTCTAGATCCTTCATCACACTTCAAAGCAGTCTTAGGTCATGTGGATGCCACTGTTTGGTGTTTCACTGTTGGAAACTTGTTGTCCTATCATCACTGGTCATCTGATTACCATCCTCCATGGCTGTTTTCTTGCCATCCATTTCATCCCATTCAATGTGTCCTTTACTGTATCTTTATTACTGTAATTCATCCTTTCCAATCATGAATATTGCCCGGTATCATGACAGGATATCTTCTTTCAAATTGATATGATCAGTATTTTATGTTGGATTCCATCTAAATTTACATGCTTGGCCCATTTCTGGTACTTGGGATGCACTGTACAGAGAGTACAGGGATATCAGGCAATGGTATTCCAAATATGGCCAGTAGTGAAGAAATACTAAACAATGGAGGTCTCCCAGGAGAAAATATACTTGCATTGTTGTTATATGTGTCTGAACCTTTAGCTGACAACTTGGATGAATCAAGTGGACAAAATGGCCAACGAGAGCTAAGAAGTAGGTGACCACAATGGAGCATGGCAGCAGCATGCATGTAAGATACAGTATGTGCCACTGCTCTATAGTACTGTATGTGACTAGGATGATGGCTATTGTAAAAAATAGTAATAATACTACTGGTCATCACATTACATTACCACTGAATACCTCTAGTGATTGGGAAGCTATAAGTGGAACAAATTGCTATTTTTACATACAGTATTCTAAGCAACTAAATACTGTACAATGGCAAGCATCTAGCTAGTGATGGGACAAAAAGCCCACCAAGCAGTGACAACAGCCTCATGGGAGCCGACCACCATGGTGTGAGCAGCGATGTGCATGTACGATATGTGTCACTGCTCTCTTTGTGTGACTAGATACATGGCTGTTTTTAAATTACTTTACATATTCTATGGGCTTCATTTCTATGTCATTGTATAGAAATCAAGGGTGGGGGGAGGTGCGGAGCCACAGTTCTTTATGCAGTGAGTTCAGCAGCAGTGCTGCTTTGTTTCATAGAATATGTACACAAAATAGAGTCTGCACTTTCTGCTGTAAAATTAATAAACCACTGTCTCATATAATACAATGTAATAAATAGAAAAAAATATATACTTGCTGCTGTCTAAAAATCACAGGTCATCTGATTGAAATGTGACAACAGAAAAAGGGGGAGGAAACAGCGCAATACAATATATGTAGTGTGTAAATTAGACCACTGCACATGTTGATATGAAAAAAATGATAAACTGTATTCACATGATACACACCATAATTTTAAAAGTGTATGGCATTCCTACAATAGATAGTAAAATGCTGCAAATTGCACAAATATGAAAAATAAAAAATGAGTATAAAAATAATGGAATGAATTGCTGGAATGTGAGTGTGGTACGTAGTCCTGACATTAGGAGTCACTAGTAGAAAAAAGGATGCCTACCCTGCAGGTAGGTGTTGGAAATTACTGTGTACAAAGGTGAATACCAATGCCGTTAAAAGGAGGATTCCCGGGGTTGTGAATTCCTGCAACTTAGTGCAGTCCCACTTTAGATGATTCCTATAATCCTATGTCTGCAAAGGCGAGGCTCACTCAGAACGGATATGATGGATACTTAAACAATGTTCATAAGCCAGGAGTCCTGTAATAGCATTTTAGGATCTACGTGAAGGGGTCCATCTAATGTGTTTCTCTGTGTATCACAGCTTCACAGAGGCTTAATGACTACTTGAATCATTCCATGGCATAAATACCCTCCCTTCCTATTCTTCATTATCTGCAGGTGTATCAATTAAAAAGGGGGAGTATTTAATGTACACAAGATATACAGACATTACGTGCAGTGGTTTAGACTAGCAATGGTGCAGACACAACCCATGTTCAATTCAAGATTTATAAACCTATTGTAAACATTCTTTAAAATATATATTCTCATCTCCTATAAACTGACTTAGGATCATCTGATCACTGTGCCATGATTTTTCTGGTTAACAATAGGACTGTTGATTTAGTCACATGATGGTATGTATGGAATATGTTTTCATATAGGCTTTGTTAATATATGAACCTAAACTTAACTAAGATGTTGTTTTGGTATAAATCTTCTCTGTATCCCTTACTTAAATACACCCATCCATTTCTTAAAGGTGTACCCCTGATGAAGTCCTGTCTAGGGACGAAACGCATTGGGTTTCCATCTATGTTTGTGATTTTATATTTGATGTAAGCAACTCCATATGGAATTTACTGTTTTTATAGAATAAATATTTCTTCATTTTATTATCTTTGAGGAAGTGTTTTACTTAATACTGAAAGTGGCCTATTGGCCCTCTTTGTTTGGGTGTATCTTTGGTGTAAGGGTATCTTTCTGCAAAACTACAATGAACTCTCGCACATCCTGAAAACTGCGTTTTCACTATCCTTTAAAATTCAAAGATCAACAAGAACTCAGTTTCACAAATCCTCTGAGAAAGAAAGAAAATCCATTATCCACCTTTCCATCTGGGACTGATCATTGGAGTACCTTGATTGCTGTCAACATTGACTATATTATATTTGGTCTCACAACATATCCATATTTTATTCATTTATATGAGCGCCCCTTCTCCTCTTTTTGTTTTTATCTATTATATATCTGTCTAAGAGAGATATATATAGAGAAAGGTGCAGCTATCCATTGTATGGTTTGTAAGATTCTAGATTCCTATTGTAATTTAAAAATGAATAGCGCAAAACAAGGGCATCTGTTTGTCTCATATATATATATATTAAAGTACTTACAATTTACAATTTTTCCGATTGTTTATATAGGATCAATTTATTAGATATGTCTGGAACTTACTTCCAGGTCTCGGGAAAAAGCTTGTGATGTATATGTCACATGAGGAGGTGAACTGCCAATCCACAACACAGCTGGCTCTGATGCATTGTGTTGTATAGTTCCTGGCTGGTTGAAAAGAATGGCAAGTATCAACTGATGTGTCACGTGACCAACAAGTCACGTGTCTCTTACATCCCCAATTAGCTAGTTTCACTGTCATATGATCCATGTTAATATATTATTTATATCAACAAAATTATTATTCTGTTGATTTTTTCATATTGGAAAAGTTGTTTACCCTAGAATACATATAAAAGATTCAAATCACATATATGTAATGTACCCATATGTTTCATTATATTCTCAATAGACTCTTCACTTTTAATACATTATATACATATATTCCAGATAGATACACAGGTATATATAAATATTATAGATACATAGAAATAATTATCTAAAGAAATCATATTTTTAACAAATTTATAGGGGTATTCAATATGGGTGCGATAACATTGTTTTTTGCGTTATCGCACTTTTTAACTTTTTTGCGTTAATATCACTGGTTTTAGTTTTACACCGTATTCAATTTCAAAGACTTATCGCAGTTTTGAAAAGTCTTTGATAAAAAAACGGGGATAACTTTTCACCATTGAATAGGTGTCGAAAAAAAGTGCAGAATTGGGATTTAGGGGTGCAGGCTTAAAAAAAATAGCCTGCACCCCTGAGATTGACATTTAAAAAAGAACTGTGTCAAAAAAAGTTTAAAAAAATAGGGACACCCCAAAAAATTAATTTAAAAATTGGGGTGCAAAAAAAATTGTTAAACAAGCCCTTGCAGGGCTATTCTGCAAGGATGCGGCAGGTGTTTTCTAGAATAGAATTATAGCGGCAGGTGTACAAATGCAGAATTTTTAAAAACTGACTTTAGGGACTTAAAAATATGCTAGTACCCATTTTCATGTACCCCAAATTTGATGGGACCACTTAAAAAAATGAAAAAAATAACCTAAGTGCTCTTCTGCATTACTTCTTCAATGTCGGGAAAAAAGCACCTGCTGCGGCTATTTAAATCCCCGACTTTCAATTAAAGGCTAAACCGGGGGTATCCATAGTGTTCCCCCATGTTTTTACAACTTTAGGGGGTCTTACAATTATTTTAAGGAAAAATTCGTAACTTTACGCAAATCCAACTTCGGAGTTTCCCGTTTTCGTTAATTTTATTTTGAATACGGGGATAAGCGGGAGCGCGCAGCATACCTTTACGCAGAAAAAAACTCAGATATGAAACGTTAACTTCGCCAGGGAAGTTAACCTTTCATATTGAATACCCCTCTATGTTACATAACTGCAATAATATTTAAATGATGTAACATGTAAGTGCATATACAACATATAAATTATATAAAAGGGGGGAACTCATTGAGAATATCGTATGAATACATCAATTGTAATGGTATCTAAAGATCCAATAATCTATTTCTATAGTTGTAAATATAAATATATTTTATACATCCTAAATAAGAAAGGGAAGAGGTCTCCATAAGGGTGGAATGGAGGGAAAACAATCATGTAGGAGGAGAGGAGGGCAAGGAATAAAGGGTGAGCTGTAGGTATACTCCAGAAGAGAAATGTGCAAAAAAGTGGATTTTGGGACCAGACAGTCCCTAAAATCCACATGGTGACAAAAAAAATCCAAATTGGGTTAACAAATGGAATTGAGCTTTACTGCTTCATTAAGACCATTAGGAAATATGGTATTTAGACTATACATCAGTATAGTATTTAGTCTATACATCTAGTAGAGTTCTTGTTGACAGAGGCATAAATATCTATCACCACCTCTGTTTATAAACTAGATGTGTTCAATACTTAATATTTTTAAATAAATAGGATTACTCTGATGAACTTGAAAGAAATGTCTTGGAATACTGTGGTTCACCATCTTGTTAATGATGTTCCTTTGGTGCTCCAAGAATCTCTTTTTAAAACGGACATGCAGTTCTACCTATATAGAAGCATAGACAATTACATGAGAGTACATAAATTACAAAATTTGTATCACAATTTATGAATTGTTTTTTTCAAAGTGTGTATCTGTATTGTGTAAATTAAAGCTTTTTTTGCCATGTTGTGTATAGTTGTATGTGATACACTGTGATTTACCATTTTTAAAAAAACCTTTGGGGTGCGTTGGTAACCATGTTGTTGAATTAGTATCGGAAATATGTGTTTTAAGGTGACTAGGTGCTAAAATATTTTTTAAATTGGTATTTTTTTTATAAATAATGGTTAGTTTAGATGGTATACAATTATGCAATAATGGATCACATTTAAGAAAAGCATAGTTTTTCCATCCCCTGAATATTTATTACATTTTGATGTAAAAAATAAGGATTCCTCCATTGGAGGTTTTTTATCTATTATTTTTGGTTTCATGGTTATAATCTCTAAATGATCTAAGTTATTAACTTCCTCTAAAGCATTTTTCAGAAGAGGTTCTGGATATTTCCTATCCTTAAAATTATAGATCATTTCCTTTGCTAGTATGTTAAAATGTTCTGGGGATGAGCAATTTCTTTTTATGCTACGTAACTGTCCTTTAGGAATGTTAATTTTCCATGGTCTATAATGTCTACTTAATGTCTAAATAGTTGTTTGTATCTGTGGGTTTACAAAAATTGGAGTTTACTATTATGTTGTCTATTATTTGTAGGGTCACATCCAAGAAATTAATATTTGAGGTATTAAAAGTGTGGGTGAAATATAAATTCTAAGAATTTTGATTTAAATAATCTATAATAGAAAGTGCTGTCTCTATTGTTCTGTTCCAGATTATAAAAAGTGAGGTGAATTCATTTTAGCGGACATAGGAAAAAATTCTGATTTGTTTTTTAACTAATTTTTATCTATTAAAGAGTGGTATTATTGAATTATTGGTGTGAGAAGATAAACAGTTACTAGGTACAGATTCTTCTGTTAGAACCCCTATAGCTTCTAGTGCTTTTTGGTTTAAGACTGTTGGCATTCCTTCCTCCTTGTTTTTCTTTAAAGTTTTATTGCAGAAGTATGGGTTGAGTCTGCACTATTTCTAGTCTAAACCACTGCACGTAATGTCTGTATATCTTGTGTACATTAAATACTCCTCCTTTTTAATTGATACACCTGCACGTAATGGAGATTAGGCAGGGAGGGTATTTATACCATGGAATGTTTCAAAGAGTAATTAAGACTCTGACAAAGCTGTGATCCACAGAGAAACACATTAGTTGGACACTTCACATAGATCCTGGATTGCTATTACAGAACACCTGGTTTATGAACATTGTTTAAGTATCAATCATATCCATCAATCCTTTACATACACAGGATTATAGGAATCACCTAAAGCGGGACTGCACTGAGCTGCAGGAATTCATTTTCAGACTCAGTAATTTCCAACACCTACCTGCAGGTTAGGAAGCCTTTTTTCTACCAGTGACTCCTAATATCAGGACTACGTATCATACTCACAATCCAGCAATTAATTCCATCATTTTTATATTAATTTATTATTTTTCACATTTATGCTGTTCGCAGCATTTTAGTATGTATTGTGAGAATGTCATACACTTTTGAAATTATGGTGTATATCATGTGAATAAATGTTATATTTTTTTCATATCATCATGTGCAGTGGTCTAATATACACACTATATATATATATATATATATATATATATATATACAGTTCCAAAGATGCCCAGCACTCCAATTTGTAGGAAATGCTCCGGTGCCCTCCACGGTCAAGAAGCAGGCCGATAAATATACATCCATAAATGGAGGCACTCGTGAGACTAATTAAGGTAAAAAAGTCCTTTAATCCTACGTTTCGGGATTAAACTCCCGTTGTCAGGGACATACAGCAACAATAAAATCACCAAAACACACATACATATACCCACAGAGCTACCCCAATCAACTTTAAAATGAGACACACCTGTTGCGGAGCGGGCCAGAGAACTCCCCATCAGCACGGCCAGACAGTCCAACGCCAGATGATGACGTCATCCACCCGCACCCGCCCCACGAGGTCATCGTCTGAGGTTGCTAAGCAACCCAATAACAGAACACATGGAAATGTAAATAAACAAATCTGTGCAGCAGAAAACATGCCACACACCTTAACAACAATGACATTATACATTTAAAAACATTCACTAACAAACAAAGCATGACTCCATTTGTATTTTGTTCCTTAAAGTATCTACACGAACAGCAATTTTTGGAGGCAGAAAAAACTGCACACATTGTAAAGCAAAAATTAAGTAGCTAATCAATTGATGTTCCAATATATGGGTAAATCCTCAATGACACCATAAATCTGCACAGAAATATTCAACAAATACATAAAGACACACAGACACTTAAAGACCACATGTATGCTACCAGCCAATGCTATATTCATAGGACACCTAAATCCCATAAAGGTATCGCACATCAAATAAAGCACTTCAATCCCAAGGTTTCGTTAAGGCCTCTGGGGGCCAAGATGCCCAATTTATATATCCACCTCGATTCCTTCTGCAATAACCTTCTACCTCGATCACCCCCACACTTAGAAAGTGGCTGATGATCAATAATAATAACTCGCAGATTTGCCACCCCATGTGTTGCCTGCAAAAAGTGCCTTGTCACAGGCTGATCACTATGTCCCGTCTACAATGCCTGTCTAATGGCACTCCTATGTAGCGCCATTCTTTCTTTAAACATCCTTTCTGTCTTGCCCACGTAGTTTAACCCACATGGGCAAGACAGAAGGTAAATCACATGAGTCGTGGTACAGGTTAAGTTAAATCTGATAGAATATTTCTTCCCAGTATGGGGATGGGAGAATGTGTCACCCACAGAGAGTGATCTGCAGGTCACACAACCCAAACAATGGAAGCAACCCGGCTTTTTACTTAGAAAGTGACTAGGAACGACTTTGTCCATATCCGTTATGTCAACTTTTACAATCCTCTCCTTCAAATTCTGACCCCTTGTATGGCAAGGCATAAGCCTAGATCCATACAGCGCTGGAAGTTCCTTGTCTGAACTGATAATTGGCCACCACGCCTTAGCTTTACTGTTAATTCTACGGCTGCCCGTTGTATATTTATTAACCCAAGGAACCACTTGTCTTGTATCACTGACTGCTGCTTCTTTTGGTACAAGAGTTTGTTCTCTAGGTATTTGGGTTATTGGGTTGCTTAGCAACCTCAGACGATGACCACATGGGGCGGGTGCAGGTGGATGACGTCATCATCCGGCGTTGGACTGTCTGGCCGCGCTGATGGGGAGTTCTCTGGCTTGCTCCACAACAGGTGTGTCTCATTTTAAAGTTGATTGGGGTAGCTCTGTAGGTATATGTAGGTGTGTTTTGGTGATTTTATTGTTGCTGTATGTCCCTGACAACGGGAGTTTAATCCCGAAACGTAGGATTAAAGGACTTTTTTACTTGAATTACTCAGTCTCACAAATGCCTCCGTTTATGGATGTATATTTATCATCCTGCTTCTTGACTGTGGAGGGCACCAGAGCATTTCCTACAAATTGGAGTGCCGAGCATCTTTGGAACTGTATCGTGGAGCCACAACACTGCACAAGTGTGAGTCCTTCGGTCATGTCACCCTCAGAATTTTGTTGATTACTGTTTACCAGCATCACTTATGTATATACCAGCACAGGGGACTTTCTCTCTTAATCATCACTGAGTTCAGTGTGATTTTTTAATATTCAGTCTGATCTTCATCTTCATTGACTTTATTTTTTTGGAGGTTGTCACTATATAAAGTATAAAATATGGATGGAGCAACAGATTTTGCGCAGATCAATCCTAAATTGCAGCACAGCTATTCAGACATTGAAGCTGAGGGTATTTTGTATTCGCAGGGGCTAGAGGATGATGCACCGGCTCCCTCAGCTGATACATTATACAGCCAATGGTTAAAAATGCGGTAAAGGGAATGTGATTTTTTGTACCATGGTATTAGCTTATCAGATTACTATAAGAACAAACAACTACCACAGGGATTTAGAATAAAAAACATGGCCACTATTGGGCGGTACAATGTTGCTTTTTGCCAAAAATGGATTGGTATTTTGAACAAGTGTTCAATGATGTAGAAATCCACGAAAGAGTTAAATCTGATTAAAGAGAAAATAGCAACCTTTGAACAGGTACATAAACCGACATTGCTACTGGATTCTAAAAACAATTGGTGTGACAAACTAAATAGCCAAATGGAGCTATATAAAAGGGAGTTAATAGCATTTAAGAAAAATAAGCTACAGAAAGTACAGCTAGATTATGAGCAAAGAAGGGTCTATCCCTGGCTGAGCAGTGCTCAAGCCTATAATGATCGCCATACTACTCGGCGACCTCGCTATAATAGACATTACTCCAGAACAAAGGGAGGGCACTAGTACGTCTGCCAGTGAGACTGAGTTGTTACCATCAACCTCTATTGATAATGCACTCCCTTTAGGGTTAAAAACCCGATCCACTATTTACAGCCCTGTTGTCGGCCAACGAGGAGGGCGCGGCAAAACCAAAGGCAATGTCAGGGGCAGAAAACCACCCCGCAAATAGAGGACTCTGTAATTAATATTTCCTCATATCCTCTGTCTAATGTGGAGGAACGTATTTTATCAAAGGGTTTGTCTTTTGTGCCGACAGAAAAATTAGATCCTTTCCAATGGAAAGTGGACACTTATTGCTTTAACCGCACTTTGCGTTTAAAAGAGCATTTTGGTAAAAGCATGCACAAAACTGATGTCGTATCGGATATTCCCCCGCAATTAAGGAAGCAGCAAACACATTCCAATTTCAACCCTGTAACACAAAGTGCTGCCATTAAAACCTACACTCGTTTGCTGGAAGATGAGGGTGCCCAACTGATGCAGATGGAGTCTAACAAAATAAATAATTTGACTAAGGAGGAGAGAGTGGCCTTGCGTGATTTGGCCCATAGAAAGGATATCATTATCCGCTCAGCGGACAAAGGTGGAGCTGTGGTGGTGCAAAATCTCATGGACTATAGGAGCGAATGTTTATGTCAATTGCAGGACACTAGGGTATATTTGCCATTGTCCAAGGATCCAACTTTGGAGTACAAGCGTGAACTGGACCTTATCTTATCGGAAGCAGTTCAGAAAGAGGATATTACTAACGATTTGCGGTCCGCATTGACTGTAGTCCACCCAAGAGTACCGTTGTACTACACCCTGCCGAAAATACACAAATGTTTGAAAGATCCGCCAGGGAGGCCGATTATATCGGCTTGTGGCTCCCTATATCAGCCAATTTCGGTTTATTTGGACACTATTTTGAACCCTTGTGTTAAAAAATACAGTCTTATTTAAAGGACACTACAACATTATTAATGTCCTTGAAATCCTTGGGGTCTGTACCGGTGGGTTCAATTTTGTGCAGTGCGGATGAGACTAGCCTCTACAACTGCATTCCTCATTTCATCTTGCAGCTTTACGCAGGGGGCTCCCATTCTCTCAGTTCTTGAGAGTGCAGAGGATAGTGTCTGATCCTGCACAAGTAGAGATAGTGATGCAAGAGATGTTGGAGAAATTTGTAGCTCGAGGTTACAAAATAAAAGATCTAGAGAGTACTAAAGCTAGGGTGATAAAAATACCTAGAGAACAAACTCTTATACCAAAAGAAGCAGCAGTCAGTGATACAAGACAAGTGGTTCCATGGGTTAATAAATATACAACGGGCAGCCATAGAATTAACAGTAAAGCTAAGGCGTGGTGGCCAATTATCAGTTCAGACAAGGAACTTCCAGCGCTGTATGGATCTAGGCTTATGCCGTGCCATGCAAGGGGTCGGAATTTGAAGGAGAGGCTTGTAAAAGTTGACATAATGGATATGGACAAAGTTGTTCCTAGTCACTTTCTAAGTAAAAAGCCGGGTTGCTTCCGTTGTTTGGGTTGTGTGACCTGCAGATCACTCTCTGTGGGTGACACATTCTCCCATCCCCATACTGGGAAGAAATATTCTATCAGATTTACCTTAACCTGTACCACGACTCATGTGATTTACCTTCTGTCTTGCCCATGTGGGTTAAACTACGTGGGCAAGACAGAAAGGATGTTTAAAGAAAGAATGGCGCTACATAGGAGTGCCATTAGACAGGCATTGTAGACGGGACATAGTGATCAGCCTGTGGCAAGGCACTTTTTGCAGGCAAAACATGGGGTGGCGAATCTGCGAGTTATTATTATTGATCATGAGCCACTTTCTAAGTGTGGAGGTGATCAAGGTTGAAGGTTATTGCAGAAGGAATCGAGGTGGATATATAAATTGGGCATCTTGGCCCCCAGAGGCCTTAACGAAACCTTGGGATTGAAGTGCTTTATTTGATGTGCGATACCTTTATGGGATTTAGGTGTCCTATGAATATAGCATTGGCTGGTAGCATACATGTGGTCTTTAAGTGTCTGTGTGTCTTTATGTATTTGTTGAATATTTCTGTGCAGATTTATGGTGTCATTGAGGATTTACCCATATATTGGAACATCAATTGATTAGCTACTTAATTTTTGCATTACAATGTGTGCAGTTTTTTCTGCCTCCAAAAATTGCTGTTCGTGTAGATACTTTAAGGAACAAAATACAAATGCTTTGTTTGTTAGTGAATGTTTTTAAATGTATAATGTCATTGTTGTTAAGGTGTGTGGCATGTTTTCTGCTGCACAGATTTGTTTATTTACATTTCCATGTGTTCTGTTATTGGGTTGATTAGCAACCTCAGATGATGACCATGTGGGGCGGGTGCGGGTGGATGACATCATCATCTGGCATTGGACTGTCTGGCCGCGCTGATGGGGAGTTCTCTGGCCCGTTCCGCAACAGGTGTGTCTCATTTTAAAGTTGATTGGGGCAGCTCTGTGGGTATATGTAGGTGTGTTTTGGTGATTTTATTGTTGCTGTATGTCCCTGATGACGGGAGTTTAATCCCAAAACGTAGGATTAAAGGACTTTTTTACCTTAATTACTCAGTCTGATGAGTGCCTCCGTTTATGGATGTATATATATATATATATATATATATATACATATTGTGCTGTTTCCCCCCCTTTTCTGGTTTATTTCATAGGCAGCCTCCACCCCAACCATCACCACTCCTTTGGGAGACTTGTAATTTATATCACTGGTGATTGCATAGATTGGTGTACAGGTGCTGCTTAAATGACTAACAAAATATGTCCTTTATTATGTTATTGATGGCTCATGCTTGCTTTGGGGAAGGAATCTATACTTCACAGCAATGTTTGTAATTAGACCACGCATCCTGCTCCAGTGAGTTTATACAGTAGCCAGCCCCTCAACCACCACCACAATTCATTAATCTAATTTGATATGCTTTGATTGAAAGCTTTCCGTGTGTCTGAACACCACACTCAATTTTGTGTTCTGAGGTGCAAAAAAAATATACATAATACAATATACAATATTGAAGGTACAATAATATTGAGTACAAAATGACTTTGCTCCCTATCGGGATACAATACGATGTCTATAGTGGTTTATTCTTGACACTAAGTGCTCATTTCAAGCACTGCCTCTGGAGGAGTGACTGTTTACACTGCCTGAATGTGATTGGCCAGCCTCTCACATATCACCATCCACTGCTACAGTATTCTATTCAATACTGTAGTTTTCATCCACGGAGCATTTACCACCTGGTGGTTAAACTGTGCATTGCATGGCATGTGTTCTATCATGACATACAGTACACCATGCCATAATGTGTATTGACATGCCACGGCAGTGAAGCCGGAATGACGCGCTATAAGCAAAGATGTAAGGAGGACACATCAGTACATGAAGATAAAGTCCATTAATAGCATAACTCCAAACTTTGCCATCTACATTTGGACAGTCATGTTATTTGTATCCTGCTTAGCCAAATTATTCTGGCTTGAGGAACAATAATAATCTATTTCCCCCTTTTAAATTCCGTGGCATGATGCATAAGGGCTCTGAGAGCTGGGGCTAGGTATTATGGTAGTCAGAATATGATCCAGAAAAGGAGGTGCAAACAAGCCTTCTTGTAGACATTTGAGCTCCCGTGACCCCTGAATCTACAGTGGGTCCAATATTCATAACACTGCATGACTAATCTAAGCCACCAATATTTTAGGGGATAGAGCCAGTCCCTAAAGTACTGGTTGCACTCAACACTTGCCCACAATACTTTAGGTAGGGGGCCTGAAGTTTGCCACTATGGCCTTTATGCTGTTAGCAGTTTATAATTAAAATAATTGAAATTACAGAACTGTTCTTGGACCATATTAAGAAGGGATGTTAGAAAATTATACAGAATATGCTTGACTTTGTTACTCTGGATAAAGTAATAAAGCAAGGACAGTAAATAATAGCTGACACTTAAGAGCTGTTTTTCCTTAATTGTGAATATTATTTTCTGTTTATTTCTCTAGATAATAATAAATATTACTAGAGACTGAACAGTAAATATATCAGTGAATAGACCATAAAGTAAATATATTTGCTCATAAGTAAAATCAATATCTAGAATAACAGCTTAAAAATCAATTGGAAACTGTTCTTTCTATGATAAAGAAAAAAAAATCAGAACCCTGAAGGCTTGGAAAATGTAATCAGTGTGCACTCTTAGTGTATCATTTCAAATTATTTATTTATTTGATCACTGCATTGTACTTGCATATTGAAGATGACGCTTCAGAAGGCATTGTTACCCGGAGGTCTGGGTTTGTAGAAGAGCGATACAAACAGATCCCTCCACCGGCTCTGCATGCACTCAAGGGTGTCACGTAAGTGGTATGTATCACTGTTACTTCAGTAGCAGTGTTACTGATCATGGGGACAGCTGCTTTTCAAAGCAGCTGTCCCTGCACTGGAGCAATGCTGAATTGCTCCAGTAATTACGTATCCACCACTGTTTTTTTGGGGGGGGTTTGGGGGGGGATTGATAGCCTTTATAGTTGTCAAATCTCATTTATCCTGCCATAGGATAATTTTGAATTCCTAAACCTTTAAGCACTCTGAAAAATCTAGAGGTTATGGAAAAATCTTTCTGAGTTTTGAGGCCAGATTCAGGGTTGCACATACTGCTGATATCAGATACAATGGTTTAATGTTTTACTACTGCACATGCCTCTAGTCGCACTATGCATGTGTCCCGAGTGCCTACAAGACAAGTGGTTCCATGGGTTAATAAATATACAACGGGCAGCCATAGAATTAACAGTAAAGCTAAGGCGTGGTGACCAATTATCAGTTCAGACAAGGAACTTCCAGCGCTGTATGGATCTAGGCTTATGCCGTGCCATTACGTATCCACCACTGTGGAATGATCCTTCTACAAAGAGGGGTCAAAGGTTTGGTAAAATGTTTTATTGGTTAATGATTTTATGAAAAAGCTGAATAATGCTTACAAATTAAGATGTTAATTGCTTCAGAAAACTTTGCAGAATTTTTTTTTTTACAAATGTAGAATATAGGCATATATTCTACATAGGCAGAAGAAGAGAAGAAGAGTTAATCACTACAGGACTACTATGAATTAATACTCTGCAGATATATAAATTAAGGGTTTAAGGTTGTGAAGCCCAAAGAGATAAGAATGTTTCAAAGTATTTACTGGTTTAAATTTACTGGTTTAAATTTATTTCTCAGTTTGTTTATGTAATGAATACCAGATTCACCAAGTATACAGTAGTATTAATCTAATAATACTATCCAAGGATGTACAGGTTTGAACCCAGAGGGGAGCAGATGATTATGAGATTATGAGATAGGGGACTCAATGTTAATTTTTTTTTATTTTTAAAAACTATGATTGTTTTGCATTAATGAAGCATTTTTTGCTAATGTCATGTTATTGTAAATTATACATAGATTATGTAGATTGCATTAGATTTTGTTTGTTGCTTTTCAATTGCCTACAAATTAAGTGTGATGATACATTGTTTAGTCTTATTCTATGTTTTATAAGAATGCAACACAACTGCTCAAGCAATAACATTATGAAGCAAGGGACAATTTGGAAATAGTTTATCTGATGTAGTCAAAAGTTTTCTGTTTTTTTGGGGGGGGGTTTGGGGGGGGATTGATAGCCTTTATAGTTGTCAAATCTCATTTATCCTGCCATAGGATAATTTTGAATTCCTAAACCTTTAAGCACTCTGAAAAATCTAGAGGTTATGGAAAAATCTTTCTGAGTTTTGAGGCCAGATTCAGGGTTGCACATACTGCTGATATCAGATACAATGGTTTAATGTTTTACTACTGCACATGCCTCTAGTCGCACTATGCATGTGTCCCGAGTGCCTGCACAGAGCCACAGTACCTAGTCAGACACACAGTCTCTGAAATTTATTAGATATGTAGTGGGCATTCCTTGTTGGTAACTGGGAGGTGACAGGGTGGTGGCTTTTCAGATGCATGGAGATGATCCATCTTATGGGAGTGTTATGGAAGTGTTGAATGCATGTCAATGAAAGTAGTTGCATCCACAGATGCTTCATCACTGACATTGAAGTCCATACTAAGTTGGAAAATCTCAACCTACAGATCTGCCCAGCTATTTTGTTGCTCATGGCGTGGCGTGAGTCGCGCCATGGACTTGTGGCGTGGTGTGCAGGCCTCTGAGTCACGCCATGGACTTGTGGAATACTGTGGTATTCTTCAACGAAGGATATGCTACGGCATGTAATACAGTGCTTAACCGCTGGGTGGCGAGTGCTCCACTTTTGTAATTGCATGTAATATAGTGATTAACCGCTGGGTGGCGAGTGCTCCACTGTACTGAATGTCTATCATATTCACAGCATTTGCATGAATGCACAACCCATACTGTATTTTTAATGTCGCATAATATACATATACAGTATATACTGTAGTACTGTACCGTACTGTACGTAACATCTCATAAAAGGATGCAAATCACTGCACATACTGTATTGTACATACGGTACGGTGCAGTAACTGAATAGTAGAGAAGTTGCCGGAGTTGTTGTCACAGTAAAACCGACACTGTAGAATAATTAGATGCACACACAGCTTTCACTGATATGGGATGCATTACAGTATGACAATTTTTTTTCTTTTTATTAATTAAAAAACAGCAGCGGGAGGAGGGCACAAGGATGAGGCCACTCTCTGTGGTTCACTGTAGCTGTCGTGTGGGCTAGTGGTTAGGTGATCACTTTGGTAGAATTATGGTCCGGGGTTCGATCCCTGGAAAAGAATATACCGTACTGTATATTTTTTTTGTCACTGTCTGCTCTGGACACTATAGTGCCCAGAGAGGGCTCTGTACTGTACTGTATTTCACTGAATAGTGATTTCATACTGTGGCTATGGTGGCTGACAGGGCTCTGCATCTGCAAACTGACGGTGCCGTACAATTTAGCACCACAGAATAGTGATTTCATACAGTAACTGCAGAAACTGTTAGTGAATCTACTGCCTCTGCATCACAAACTGTGCACCCAGAAACCGTAAAACGCAAACATGTGACAACGCATATGCGGTCTCAGCCTTGTGCACTATGGCTACGTCCCTTGGACTGTGTCTGAGAGTGGTTTCCGTCTGTGAGAGAGCGCTCTGTGTTCAAAGCTGACTGTGCGTTTGATGCGCAAAATAGCGTTGCATCCCAAACTGATGACATTGGTGATGCTGCTCCAACCTTGCACACTAAGAAGAGTAGTAGTGGGATCTGTATGAGAGAGAGCTCTCTGTATTACACGGTTGGCCCTATGGTGGCTGTCAGCCATCTGCGATGGATTAGAAATGGAGGGGGGTACAATGGGATCTGTGGCGCCAAGCCATACGCCATGTAGCGCTATGCTATCACTGAGCATGCGCAGTTGGCTGTATTACTGCAGTCGGTACAGTATTGTATTCTGTTGCATTTCCATCTCTGGCGGGGGCATGCCCAGTAGGAGGGTTGCGATGGGATTTCTGGCGCATGCCCAGTGGGCCGAGAGTCATACACAGTGCATCAGATCCCTTCCCCCAAAGCAAGCCAAGAGCCTCACATTACCATAATAAAGGAAGCTTTGTTAATCCATTTACTGTAAGCAGTCAGCTCTGCCCTAGTGTCCTGAAAAATGCTACGAATTGTCACCATTGCCAAAGACACCTTCCCCAGTCTGCTAGGACAACTAGTGTGCCGCTATGAATGTGCCTGTACTGAATATTCAAAACTGACGGTGCCGTACAATTTAGCACCACAGAATAGTGATTTCATAACTGCAGGAACTGTTAGTGAAACTACTGTCTAGAATGTGAGACAGGCCTCTGCATCACAAACTGTGCACCCAGAAACCGCAAAACACAAACATGCGACAACGCATTTGCGGTCTCAGCCTTGTGCACTATGGCTACGTCCCTTGGACTGTGTCTGAGAGTGGTTTCCGTCTGTGAGAGAGCGCTCTGTGTTCAAAGCTGACTGTGCGTTTGATGTGCAAAATAGCGTTGCATCCCAAACTGATGACATTGGTGATGCTGCTCCAACCTTGCACACTAAGTACGGTAGTAGTGGGATCTGTATGAGAGAGAGCTCTCTGTATTACATGGTTGGTGCTATGGTGGCTGTCAACCATCTGTGATGGATTAGAAATGGAAGGGGGTACAATGGGATCTGTGGCGCCAAGCCATACGCCATGTAGCACTATGCTATCACTGAGCATGCGCAGTTGGCTGTATTACTGCAGTCGGTACAGTATTGTATTCTGTTGCATTTCCATCTCTGGTGGGTGCATGCCCAGTAGGAGGGTTGCGATGGGATTTCTAGCGCATGCCCAGTGGGCCAAGAGTCATACACAGTGCATCAGGTCCCTTCCCCCAAAGCAAGCCAAGAGCCTCACATTACCATAATAAAGGAAGCTTTGTTAATACATTTACTGTAAGCAGTCAGCTCTGCCCTAGTGTCCTGAAAAATGCTACGAATTGTCACCATTGCCAAAGACACCATCCCCCGTCTGCTAGGACAACTAGTGTGCCGCTATGAATGTGCCTGTACTGAATATTCAAAACTGACGGTGCCGTACAATTTAGCACCACAGAATAGTGATTTCATAACTGCAGGAACTGTTAGTGAAACTACTGTCTAGAATGTGAGACAGGCCTCTGCATCACAAACTGTGCACCCAGAAACCGCAAAACACAAACATGCGACAACGCATTTGCGGTCTCAGCCTTGTGCACTATGGCTATGTCCCTTGGACTGTGTCTGAGAGTGGTTTCCGTCTGTGAGAGAGCGCTCTGTGTTCAAAGCTGACTGTGTGTTTGATGCGCAAAATAGCGTTGCATCCCAAACTGATGACATTGGTGATGCTGATCCAACCTTGCACACTAAGTACGGTAGTAGTGGGATCTGTATGAGAGAGAGCTCTCTGTATTACACGGTTGGCCCTATGGTGTCTGTCAGCCATCTGCGATGGATTAGAAATGGAGGGGGGTACAATGGGATCTGTGGCGCCAAGCCATACGCCATGTAGCGCTATGCTATCACTGAGCATGCGCAGTTGGCTGTATTACTGCAGTTGGTACAGTATTGTATTCTGTTGCATTTCCATCTCTGGCAGGCGCATGCCCAGTAGGAGGGTTGCGATGGGATTTCTGGCGCATGCCCAGTGGGCCGAGAATTCATACACAGTGCATCAGGTCCCTTCCCCCAAAGCAAGCCAAGAGCCTCACATTACCATAATAAAGGAAGCTTTGTTAATCCATTTACTGTAAGCAGTCAGCTCTGCCCTAGTGTCCTGAAAAATGCTACGAATTGTCACCATTGCCAAAGACACCATCCCCCGTCTGCTAGGACAACTAGTGTGCCGCTATGAATGTGCCTGTACTGAATATTCAAAACTGACAGTGCCGTACAATTTAGCACCACAGAATAGTGATTTCATAACTGCAGGAACTGTTAGTGAAACTACTGTCTAGAATGTGAGACAGGCCTCTGCATCACAAACTGTGCACCCAGAAACCGCAAAACACAAACATGCGACAACGCATATGCGGTCTCAGCCTTGTGCACTATGGCTACGTCCCTTGGACTGTGTCTGAGAGTGGTTTCCGTCTGTGAGAGAGCGCTCTGTGTTCAAAGCTGACTGTGCGTTTGATGCGCAAAATAGCGTTGCATCCCAAACTGATGACATTGGTGATGCTGCTCCAACCTAGCACACTAAGTACGGTAGTAGTGGGATCTGTATGAGAGAGAGCTCTCTGTATTACACGGTTGGCCCTATGGTGTCTGTCAGCCATCTGCGATGGATTAGAAATGGAGGGGGGTACAATGGGATCTGTGGCGCCAAGCCATACGCCATGTAGCGCTATGCTATCACTGAGCATGCGCAGTTGGCTGTATTACTGCAGTTGGTACAGTATTGTATTCTGTTGCATTTCCATCTCTGGCGGGGGCATGCCCAGTAGGAGGGTTGCGATGGGATTTCTGGCGCATGCCCAGTGGGCCGAGAGTCATACACAGTGCATCAGGTCCCTTCCCCCAAAGCAAGCCAAGAGCCTCACATTACCATAATAAAGGAAGCTTTGTTAATCCATTTACTGTAAGCAGTCAGCTCTGCCCTAGTGTCCTGAAAAATGCTATGAATTGTCACCATTGCCAAAGACACCATCCCCCGTCTGCTAGGACAACTAGTGTGCCGCTATGAATGTGCCTGTACTGAATATTCAAAACTGACGGTGCCGTACAATTTAGCACCACAGAATAGTGATTTCATAACTGCAGGAACTGTTAGTGAAACTACTGTCTAGAATGTGAGACAGGCCTCTGCATCACAAACTGTGCACCCAGAAACCGCAAAACACAAATATGCGACAACGCATATGCAGTCTCAGCCTTGTGCACTATGTCTATGTCCCTTGGACTGTGTCTGAGAGTGGTTTCCGTCTGTGAGAGAGCGCTCTGTGTTCAAAGCTGACTGTGCGTTTGATGCGCAAAATAGCGTTGCATCCCAAACTGATGACATTGGTGATGCTGCTCTAACCTTGCACACTAAGGCCCTCATTCAGAGCCACTCGCTAGAGGCAGTACGCTCATTCCGAGCGATGTTCGCACATCTGCGCATGCGTACGGTTTTTGGTACGCATGCGCGAACCAGTCAGTGCGGCTGAAACTCATTTGTACGCAATATAGCGAGTGCCTGCTATTTTGAGTGACAGAATGAGGCGTATGTGGGTGGTAACAGGGGAAGGTGCTTGAAAACGGGGAGTGGAGATCCGAACACAAGGGTGCTTAAAGGTCAAAACGGGCGTTTTATGGGTGTGCATAATTAATACAGCAGCGTCAATGACCACGTCACTTGTTTTTTTTTAACTCAGAACTGCTCGCAAAATATCGGCTGAAAAAACCAACCACAAGAATAGCGAGCAGTTCATATCCTGTTCGATGTACTCGATTAATCTAATAAATAGCAGACATGACGTATGGTGTGAGCGTCCAGGGGGCGTTTTTAACAAATAAACGAGCATATGTTTTGCTCGCTCGTTCAGACTTAGAGGTGTGAACAGACTGCAATGTGCGAACGGATCATTTGCATAGCCACCCCTTGTTTTTGAACGAACGAACGCAAATAGCGAATGGCTCTGAATGAGGGCCTAAGTACGGTAGTAGAGGGATCTGTATGAGAGAGAGCTCTCTGTATTACACGGTTGGCCCTATGGTGGCTGTCAGCCATCTGCGATGGATTAGAAATGGAGGGGAGTACAATGGGATCTGTGGCGCCAAGCCATATGCCATGTAGCGCTATGCTATCACTGAGCATGCACAGTTGGCTGTATTACTGCAGTCGGTACAGTATTGTATTCTGTTGCATTTCCATCTCTGGTGGGCGCATGCCCAGTAGGAGGGTTGCGATGGGATTTCTGGCACATGCCCAGTGGGCCGAGAGTCATACACAGTGCATCAGGTCCCTTCCCCCAAAGCAAGCCAAGAGCCTCACATTACCATAAAAAAGGAAGCTTTGTTAATCCATTTACTGTAAACAGTCAGCTCTGCCCTAGTGTCCTGAAAAATGCTACGAATTGTCACCATTGCCAAAGACACCATCCCCCATCTGCTAGGACAACTAGTGTGCCGCTATGAATGTGCCTGTTCTGAATATTCAAAACTGACGGTGCCGTACAATTTAGCACCACAGAATAGTGATTTCATAACTGCAGGAACTGTTAGTGAAACTACTGTCTAGAATGTGAGACAGGCCTCTGCATCACAAACTGTGCACCCAGAAACCGCAAAACACAAACATGCGACAACACATATGCGGTCTCAGCCTTGTGCACTATGTCTACGTCCCTTGGACTGTGTCTGAGAGTGGTTTCCGTCTGTGAGAGAGCGCTCTGTGTTCAAAGCTGACTGTGCGTTTGATGCGCAAAATAGCGTTGCATCCCAAACTGATGACATTGGTGATGCTGCTCCAACCTTGCACACTAAGTACGGTAGTAGTGGGATCTGTATGAGAGAGAGCTCTCTTTATTACACGGTTGGCGCTATGGTGGCGGTCAGCCATCTGCGATGGATTAGAAATGGAGGGGGGAACAATGGGATCTGTGGCCCCAAGCCATACGCCATGTAGTGCTATGCTATCACTGAGCATGCGCAGTTGGCTGTATTACTGCAGTCGGTACAGTATTGTATTCTGTTGCATTTCCATCTCTGGCGGGCGCATGCCCAGTAGGAGGGTTGCGATGGGATTTCTAGCGCATGCCCAGTGGGCCGAGAGTCATACACAGTGCATCAGGTCCCTTCCCCCAAAGCAAGCCAAGAGCCTCACATTACCATAATAAAGGAAGCTTTGTTAATCCATTTACTGTAAGCAGTCAGCTCTGCCCTAGTGTCCTGAAAAATACTATGAATTGTCACCATTGCCAAAGACACCATCCCCCGTCTGCTAGGACAACTAGTGTGCCGCTATGAATGTGCCTGTACTGAATATTCAAAACTGATGGTGCCGCACAATTTAGCACCACAGAATAGTGATTTCATAACTGCAGAAACTGAGCATGCGCATTTGGCTGTATTACTGCAGTCGGTACAGTATTTGTACTCTACTGTAATGCTGTTGCATTTCCATCTCTGGCGGGCGCATGCCCAGTAGGAGGACGCCGTGCGTCGTGCGTCTTGCAAAGTATGACGTGCATCACTGGCTAGTCAAAATGGCTTCTATGAGGGCAAGACTCTACTCGTCCGGCGAGCTCTTTGTGTTGGTTAAGTGGCGGGACCAAGCGTTCGTCACAAACCAAGACAAAGAGCTCGCCTACAGAAGTGCAAGCTGTGAGATCCACAGGCTATACGGCCTGCGC
The DNA here is from genome assembly GCA_031769625.1 of Taudactylus pleione. Taxonomy (NCBI): domain Eukaryota; kingdom Metazoa; phylum Chordata; class Amphibia; order Anura; family Myobatrachidae; genus Taudactylus; species Taudactylus pleione. Next base: position 3,555,267 of record JAUIMM010000614.1, read on the forward strand.
CGCAACGTTCGCTCACTGCAGCGCAGGTGGAGTGACCTGCTGAGGAGGGATAGGCCTCGCCTACAGCGCATCCGGAGGCGTATAAGGCGAAGTAAGTACAGTATTGCTGTATAATCACATGAATTACAGTATACTGTACAATAACAAATACAGTACAATGCACGACTCTGACATACTCTACATTACTGTACTCTGCACTGTAGGGTGTTGGATAGTACAGTATCTGACGATGACTGACAGTTGTTAACACATACTGACATGACTGGCAGACATTTGATTGACAGGCTGATTAAATCTACAGTACTGTACATGGACTAAAGGGTTACACACTATTGGTCGACATGGCTTGTTTGATTAATAAACCTACAGTAACAAAAGGCAAGTTGATTGATCCACCATTCTAATCTCTGTCGACCAAATCTATGTTAACCTACAGTACTGTACACACTATTTTTCTGTGCTGGCCCTGCCCCCTTTAAGTCTGACAGTACATCATGCACAGATTCAGGGGTCTCCAATCAGCTGCCAACTGTCATCTCACAGGCTGCCCCATTTAGAAACGAACGGAAATACCAGGGGGAAATTTAGTTTGGTATCACTGTGATACAAATGAAAATTCCACTGGTACTGTATTTATTCATACCATACGTACCCCTACGGCGAGGTCTCGCAAAGTCCTCAGCGGGGTCCTCCGCTGGGTTCGGGCTCCAGTGTCATGCGCATGTGCCATCTTGTACAGCTTGTTGGGTGGCGACAGTGCCACCCACATAGCCTACAGTATGTGTGACGTTGCACCACTTGGTCATACAGTACTTTACTGGACTGTATATTTTTTTATATACAGGACAATACAGTACCATACTGTTTTATGTTGGGCCCAATGCCAGCTTCACAGACTACAGTAGTTTTTGTACTACAGTATACTGTATTGGTTTGTATTTTAATCAATATCTAATTCCCTAAGGCCATCTACAGTACTGTACCGTAATCCCTCTCCAATTTGGAATAGAGGTCTGAACTCTTGTTTTCAAATTCTCCTTAATGACGACATGTATTTTTCCCCACAGGGCGAGAAGCCCCCCCTGCCCCGGCAGCGCCACCACCGCCACCGGCAGCAGCCGGGCCCAGTGGGGTGAATTTTCGGAGTAAGTACAGTACACACTACTCTACACTGTTCTCTTCTCTCTCTCTCTCTCTCTCTCTCTCTCTCATTGTGTGTTTGTTTTTGGTGTTATGGAGACTCTGGACAAAATTTGTACAGTTTATTTGTTTAAAAATGGTTTTGAGGGAAACCGACAGTACAGTGTCCTTTTTCCACAGTCCTACCTCCACGACCACCAGCACCACCACCTTCTGCAGCCTCCTCAAATGACAGTGGTAATGATTACAACAGTTACAGTATGGACACAATAGTGTCATGCTACTGCCTTTTTGATTTTTTGTATAATATTTTTTTCTTATACTGTACACACAGACAGACTCGTCATTGATGAGGAGGCTGCAGGAAGGCCTCCTGCCCTGTAAGTACAGTACACCACATTGTTTTCTACAGCACTGTAGATCTCTCCTTTTCTTCCCTTGTCAGTCTCTCTCTACCTACGGTATCTCTTTCTCTCTCTCTCTCTTATCCCTCTCTCTCTTTCTCAGTGTCTCTCTTTTCTGTACTAGTGTAATAGTAACATTATTTTTTTTTCAACAGTATCACCAACGGAAGCCTACAGTCCTGGCGCCAGTGGCCTCATCTGGCCTCGTAAGTACACTACACCACATTTTTTTCTACAGTACTGTATCTCTCTCTCTCTTTATCTCTCTTTCTCTCCCTCTGTTTTTCTCTTTCTTTTTCTCTCTCTCTTTATCTCTCTCTCTGTTTCTCTCTCTCCCTCTTTCTTTCTCTTTATCTTTCTTTCTCTTTAATTATCCTCTCTCTCTTTTTCGCTCTCTTTCCCTGTTTTTCTCTTTCTTTTTCTCTCTCTCTCTTTCTCTCCCTGTCTCCCTCTGTTTCTCTCTCTCTCTTAAAACATCTCCAACGTCTTCTCCTTACACAATAACTGTTTCTGTCCTTGTGTATTTTAGTTGAAGACATTGAAGTGCCCTCCCCAGGGCAAGAGGAGGACCCAGACTCCCCTCCCCAGCCAAGTAAGTACTGTATACAGTTTTATACTATAGGACATTTTGTATTAATACTGTAATACAGTACAGTATATACTGTTGTAATGTTAAAGTTGAGGTATGTATCTCTCTCTCTGTCTCTCTCTCCGTTTCTCTCTCTTTCTTTCTCTCCCTCCCTCTCTCTCCCCCCCTCTCTCCCCCCTCTCTGCCCCCTCTCTCTCTCTTCTTTTTCTCTATCTTTTTTTCTCTCTCTTCTCTCTCTCTTTCTCTCCCTCCCTCTGTTTCTTTCTTTCCCTCCCTCTCTTTCTCTCATTCTCTCTCCATTTCTCTCTTTCTCTATCCCTCTCTCCCCCTCTATCTTTCTCTTTCTCTCTCTCCCTCTCCTTTCTCTCTCTCTCTTCTCTCTCTCTCTCTTTTTCTCTCTCTGTCTCTTTCTCTCTTTTTTTTCCTCTCTCTTTTTCTCTCTCCCTTTCTTTCTCTTTCTCTCTTTCACTATCCCTCTCTCCCCCTCTATCTTTCTCTCTCTCCCTCTCCTTTGTTCTCTCTCTCTCTTTTTTTCTCTCTTTCTCTCTCTCTTTCTCCCTCTCTCTTTCTTTCTCTCCCTCCCTCTCTTTCTTTCTCTCCCTCCCTCTCTCTCTCTCTCTGTCTCTCCCTCTCTCTCTCCCTCTCTATCTATCTCTCTTTCTCTCTCCCTCTGTCTTTCTCTCTCGCCCTCTCCCTCTATCTCTCTCTCTTTCTCTCTCTCCCTGTCTCTCTCTTTTTTTCTCTCTCTCTTTCTCTCTCTTTACATGTTTTTTTCGCACAGTGCCAGAGACGGTACCCCCAGCCGCCCCCAGCGAGAGTCTGCATAAGTACAGTACTGTACACGACAGTACATTGTTCTCTCTCTCGTCTCTTTTTCTCTCTCTATTTTTCTCTCTCTGTCTCTTTCTCTCTTTTATTTCTCTCTCTCTTTTTCTTTCTCCCTTTCTTTATCTTTCTCTCTTTCTCTATCTCTCTCTCCCCCTCTATCTTTCTCTCTCTCTCTCTCCCGCTCCTTTGTATCTCTCTCTTTCTTTCTCTCCCTTCCTCTCTTTCTCTCTCCCTCTCTTTCTTTCTCTCCCTTTCTCTCTCTCTCTCCCCTTTCTCTCTTTCTCTCTCCCTTTTCTCTCTTTCTCTATCCTTCTCTCCCCCTCTATCTTTCTCTCTCTCTCTCCCTCTCCTTTGTTTCTCTCTCTCTCTCTTTTTCTCTCTCTTTCTCTCTCTCTCTTTCTCTCCCTCCCTCTCTTTCTTTCTCTCCCTCCCTCTCTCTCCCCCCTCTCTCTCTCTTTTTCTCTATCTTTTTTTCTCTCGCTTTCTCTCTCTTTCTTCTCTCCTCCCTCTCTTTCTTTCTCTCCCTCTCTTTCTTTCTCTCCCTTTCTCTCTTTCACTCTCCCTTTCTCTGTCCCTCTCTCCCCCCTCTATCTTTCTCTCTCTCCCTCTCCTTTGTTCTCTCTCTCTTTTTTTCTCTCTTTTTCTCTCTCTCTTTCCTCCCTCTCTCTTTCTTTCTCTCCCTCCCTCTATTTCTTTCTCTCCCTCCCTCTCTCTCTGTCTCTCCCTCTCTCTCTCCCTCTCTTTTTATCTCTTTCTCTCTCCCTCTGTCTTTCTCTCTCGCCCTCTCCCCCTATCTCTCTCTCTTTCTCTCTCACCCTGTCTCTCTCTTTTTTTCTCTCTCTCTCTCTTTCTCTCTCTTTACATGTTTTTTTTTCCCACAGTTCCAGAGACGGTACCCCCAGCCGCCCCCAGCGAGAGTCTGCGTAAGTACAGTACTGTACACTACAGTACATTGTTCTCTCTCTCTCTTTTTCTCTCTCTCTCTCTCTATTTTTCTCTCTCTGTCTCTTTCTCTCTTTTTTTTTTCTCTCTGTCATGAGTTTTCATTAATTTTTTTGACTTGCCAACATTTGTTTTTCTTTGACACACAGATGATTGCGTTTATCGTGGAGGCAGGCAGCAGCCCTGCCTCCGATCTGTAAGTACAGTAGTGTACGGTACATTACATTGTTCTATCCACTGTATACTTACTGTCTCTCTCTCTCTCTCCATGCATCTCCAACCTCTTCTCAATACACACTAATTCTTTCTCTCCTTGTGTTTTTCTTATTTTCCAGTACTGTACAGTATGTTGCGGTGACCTGTCTTTAGGTGCATACACACTAGACGATTTGGATGAATGCTAACAATATTGTTCAATGATACAGTACAGTACATTATACAGTGTACTGTATGCAGTAAATCACCAAGGATGAGTGTGTGCGACATTTTTCCATATTGTTTTCATGCAAAATTAAAAAGTTTTTTTACCCACAGTGCAAGGCACAGAAGGGCACCAGCCTCCCAGGGACGACTGGAAAAGGAGGCAATCCATTTTGTGTAAGTACTGTACCGTCCACTACTGTACATTGTCTTCTACTGTATCGCTCTCCTTATTTTTACGTTCACAGTGTCTCTCTCTCCCTCCCGTACTACAAAGACCCATCTCACTTGCTCCGGTGCTCGCTGTGTGCACTGCTGGACAATCGACCCCGGTTACGCGCGGATCAGAATCAGACCCTACTGTAATTCTTTCTCTACTGTACTTGTATAACAGGAACATTCTGTTTTTTTCCCACCACAGTTCTGCAACAAAGGAAAGCCTCTGCGCCAGTCCCCCACTGACCCAAATTTGGGTTTTTGGCCCGCGTAAGTACTGTACCTTACACTACTACAGTATACAGTACTATAAATTGTCTTCTACTGTATCACTCTCGTTTTTTGTGTATTTGTATTGGTGTTATGTACAGTATGTAGGTGTTATTTTTTCTACCGTATCATCTTTTTTTCTTAAACACACAGTTAAAAAATTAAAACAGGAGCAGCCGGAGCCACAGCTCCCTGGCCTCTGTACGCGTAAGTAGGGTACTGTATCTTTTTCTCTCTCTCTCTTTTTATCTCTCCCTCTCTGTCTTTTCTCTCCCTGCCTCTCTCTTTTTCTCTCTGTTCAAGATTAATGGTGCGTACACACTGGGCGATAAAGTGGGTGACCCAGGGAGCATATCGTGTAGTGTGTACGCACCATTACACAGTTTATTTGTTTCCAATGGTTTTGATGGAAACTGTTCTTTGTCCACAGTCACAGTCATACCTCCACCAACAATGGTGGCTACACCACCACCACCACCACCCACTGGCATCTCCGTGCCGCGTAAGTAAAGCACACCACATTGTTTTATACAGCACTGTATTGCTCTCCTTTTTTACCCTTGTCAGTCTCTCTCTGTCTTTCTCTGTCTTTCTCTCTTCCTATCCCCCTCCCTCTCTCTTTTTCTCCCTCTGTCTGTGTTTGTTTTTTGTTGTTATAGAGGCTCTGTTCAAGATTTATGGTGCGTACACACTAGGCGATAAAGTGGGTGACTCAGGGAGCATATCGTGTAGCGTGTACGCACCATTACACAGTTTATTTGTTACCAAATGGTTTTGATGGAAACTGTTCTTTGTCCACAGTCACAGTCATACCTTCACCAACAATGGTGGCTACACCACCACCACCCACTGGCATCTCCGTGCCACGTAAGTAAAGTACACCACATTGTTTTATACAGCACTGTATCGCTCTCGCTCTCCTTTTTTACCCTTGTCAGTCTCTCTCTCTCTCTCTCTGTCTTTCTCTCTTCCTCTCCCCTCCTCTCTCTTTTTCTCCCTCTGTCTGTGTTTGTTTTTTGTTGTTATAGAGGCTCTGTTCAAGATTTATGGTGCGTACACACTAGGCGATAAAGTGGGCGACTCAGGGAGCATATCGTGTAGTGTGTATGCACCATTACACAGTTTATTTGTTTCCAAATGGTTTTGATGGAAACTGTTCTTTGTCAACAGTCACAGTCATACCTCCACCAACAATGGTGGCTACACCACCACCACCCACTGGCATCTCCGTGCCGTGTAAGTAAAGTACACCACATTGTTTTATACAGCACTGTATCGCTCTCCTTTTTTACCCTTGTCAGTCTCTCTCTCTCTCTCTCTCTCTCTCTCTCTCTCTCTCTATGTCTTTCTCTCTTCCTCTCCCCCTCCCTCTCTCTTTTTCTCCCTCTGTCTGTGTTTGTTTTTTGTTGTTATAGAGGCTCTGTTCAAGATTCATGGTGCGTACACACTAGGCGATAAAGTGGGCGACTCAGGGAGCATATCGTGTAGTGTGTACGCACCATTACACAGTTTATTTGTTTCCAAATGGTTTTGATGGAAACTGTTCTTTGTCCACAGTCACAGTCATACCTCCACCAACAATGGTGGCTACACCACCACCACCACCACCCACTGGCATCTCTGTGCCACGTAAGTAAAGTACACCACATTGTTTTATACAGCACTGTATCGCTCTCCTTTTTTACCCTTGTCAGTCTCTCTCTCTCTCTATCTTTCTCTCTTCCTCTCCCCCTCCCTCTCTCTTTTTCTCCCTCTGTCTGTGTTTGTTTTTTGTTGTTATAGAGGCTCTGTTCAAGATTTATGGTGCGTATACACTGGGCGATAAAGTGGGCGACTCAGGGAGCATATCATGTAGTGTGTATGCACCATTACACAGTTTATTTGTTTCCAAATGGTTTTGATGGAAACTGTTCTTTGTCCACAGTCACAGTCATACCTCCACCAACAATGGTGGCTACACCACCACCACCACCACCCACTGGCATCTCCATGCCGCGTAAGTAAAGTACACCACATTGTTTTATACAGCACTGTATCGCTCTCCTTTTTTACCCTTGTCAGTCTCTCTCTCTCTCTCTCTCTCTCTCTCTCTGTCTTTCTCTCTTCCTCTCCCTCTCCCTCTCTCTTTTTCTCCCTCTGTCTGTGTTTGTTTTTTGTTGTTATAGAGACTCTGTTCAAGATTTATGGTGCGTACACACTAGGCGATAAAGTGGGCGACTCAGGGAGCATATCGTGTAGTGTGCACGCACCATTATACAGTTTATTTGTTTCCAAATGGTTTTGATGAAAACTGTTCTTTGTCCACAAGCCTACCACCACCAACACCAGCACCCGCTGGCGGTGTCTCCCCGGCGGCTACCCCACCACCACCCACTCGCGTCTCCGAGCTGCGTAAGTAAAGTACACCACATTGTTTTGTACAGCACTGTATCGCTCTCCTTTTTTACCCTTGTCAGTCTCTCTCTCTCTCTCTCCCTCTCCCCCCTCCCTCTGTCTGTGTTTTTTTTTGTTGTTATGGAGGCTCTGTTCAAGATTAATGGTGCATACACACTGGGCGATAAAGTGGACGACTCAGGGAGCATATCGTGTAGTGTGTATGCACCATTACACAGTTTATTTGTTTCCAAATGGTTTTGATGGAAACTGTTCTTTGTCCACAGTCCTACCACCACCAACACCAGCACCCACTGGCCCAACACTTTCCTCATTCAGAGCGCGGCTTGCCGCCCTGAGTAAGTACCGTGCACTACTGTACTGTACATTGTGCTCTCCTTTTTACAGTGCCTCTCTCTTCCTCCTGTACTCCAAAGACCCATCTCCAACCTCTTCTCCTTACACACTCATTGTTTCTGTACTTGTGTATCTGTACTTGTGTAACAGGAATATTTTTTTTTTTCCCCACAGTGCGGGAATGTGGAAGGCCACAGCCCCCCACCGGCCAGTTGCCTCAACATGGGACAAGCAGGCCTCACAGGCCGTGTAAGTACTGTACCCTACACAACTGTACAGTACATTGTCATCTTCTGTACTGTCTCTCTCTCCTTTTTTTGTTTTCACAGCGTCTTTCTCTCTCTTCTGTACTACAAAGATGCATCTCCAACCTCTTCTCCTTACAGACTTTGTGTTTTTATTTTTGTTTTTATAAAGGACATCACTCTAAAGGTGCCCATCCACTTAAAGATACCGGTATGACAACCACTGCATGATTACGACATTGTAATCGTGCAGTCGTTTGTCAGTACAGTATGTGATGAGCCTACTCCGAACAAGCAGTTGTTCAGTGCAGGGTCATCAATCATTTGCAAACATGCTTTGCAGATACTGTACAGTAATAGTCATTAAATTGTGGGAGGTTACTGTACTGTATCTACACCGCACCAAAAGTATCCCTCTGTCTGCCAGCTTGTCAGTATAATCACCTTTGGTGTAGCAATGTTTAAACTGTATAGTACTTTTCCTGCATTGTACCGTACTTTAGCCATTGTATTGTTCTGTTGTTTATGTACTGTACAGTACTTTGTTAGGAGCTACAGTAGCCAAACCATTTACAGTAGCACCATACCAAATAAAGGTAAATACAGCACTGTTAATGTGAATATATTTTTTTCCAATACAGTCTTCAGTCATGGACCCTCAGGGAGGCAGGGACCCCAAGGGAGGCAGGGACCATGCCTGACTCGAGGTAGAGTACAGTATTTATGTTAGTGTCAAGATTGTACAATATTGTATATTAGTGTTGTAATACTGTACCCTTTTTTTTCTCTCCACAGAACAAATTATGTTATTTTTAGGCCTCTATCGGCAGATGGCCCACCACCTGGTGGATCTGTTTTTTAATTTTTTGGTCACCTTATTTTTGTTTATTTATGATTTTTATTAAAATTTGTTTTATTCAGTACAACGTTTTCTGTCTTTACTTGGTTCTGTTGATAAAGTACAGTATACTGTATTTACATTTATTGATACTGTAACAACTAAAAGGTAAGAAAATACAGCACAGTAAGTCACCCATTCAGTACTTTTATTAATTGCACACCACTCTTAAGGGGTGATTTAATAAAGCTTGGAGAGAGAAAAAATTGGAGAAACTGTAAATACAGTAGCACCAACCAATTAGCTACTGTACTACAGTAACTGTCATTTTTCAAACACAGCCTGTACAGTGACAGTTAGGATCTGATTGGTTGGTGCTATTTATCTACAATTTTATCTGTCTAAGCTTTAACTAAATAAATACACGACAACAGTAAACGTTTTTTAGCCAATCACGTGTTTTTGCTCCAATGGGTGAAAAAGTGCCAACCAATGTGCTCCCAACTGTCATCTCACAGGCAGTGTTTGAAAAATGACAGTTGGGAGCTGATTGACTGACACCTTATCACTTTTCACTCTGCCTCCTAACACTGCTTAGTACAGTAAATAGACCCCTTGGAGTGAAAAGATGAGACCGGCTAAAAAAAGTAAATAGACCACCCCTAAATTGAAAACGTCCCTCAGTGTATACAGTACTGTATGTCTACTGTACTGTATTCTACTGTAAGTGCCGGGCAGCTGTGAAATCACTGTGATGGGCAACAGGGATACTGTACAGTATATGACTGTGGGTGCTCAACCCCCATCGGCCGGCGCGCCCCTGGTGATTGAAATCCTGGCAAATAGGACGATACACCCCTGCATCTGTATGTTATTGAGTTTTTGTACCTTTTTAATGACAGATACACGTGTTGGGTCTCAGGTGCACTTAAAGACTGAATTACATACAGTACAAACACCAATTGTATAAATTAATGAAAATTTTTATTTAACCTACAGTAACATGCTTTACAGAGGGGGGGACTTGTTTAGCTTTCCACCCCCATAGTCCTCTACTGTCCCCCGCTTCTTTCTTCTGCCGCTGGCATGTCCTGGAATTCCAAGCTGGACTTGGACATGACTACTGTACAGTACCTAGGAGGAAAGAGATGACGTGAGAACAGTCCTTCCTAAATGCCGACCGATACGCCCTACTGGACCGAGGACTACACAAAAAGATTAGGCTTTTAAGTTAAAATCATCACTGGCACTTTTGGCCTCAGATGCAGAGTTTCACCTACTGTATACCAGGTGCAGACTCTACCGTGCATCAGAGTGCAAGGTCCACTGTACACCCTGAAGAAAGGAGGATAGCCAGAGACGAACAGACAGTAAAAGACAGACACACAGGTACGATACATACAGTACTCACTGGAGATACTCTTTTCCTTCGTCCCGCTCAATCCCACACAGAGGTCCCTGTAGGAGAGAGAATATGCCATGCAAGGCCCTTTCCTGCTCTAATAGTGTCACACTAATCTACTGTAACATTAATATCAGCCCTACTGTATCTCACCAGCCTAACAAACTACAATATAAATTAATGTACAGTACAGTTGGCCTCACAGAGGGCCTACCGGTACCTGTTATGGTGGAAGAGGCTTTGAGGGGTGGAACTTCTTTAGCTCTTTTGCTTTCCACCCCTTTAGTCCTCTCCTGTCCTCCGCTTTTCTCTTCACATGGGTCTTCCTCTCTTCAGACCTGTTGGTCTACTGTAGGTTGGTTTAATGTTCAATTGGCCTCACATAGGGCCTATCTGTTATGGTGGAAGAGGCTTTGAGGGGGGGAACTTCTTTAGCTCTTTTGCTTTCCACCCCTTTAGTCCTCTCCTGTCCTCAGCTTTTTTCTTCTGCCGCTGCCACGTCCTGGACAGCGGCGGTGCCGGGTCTTCCTGTCTTCTGACATGTCCCTTCAAGTTGTGTTTGTTGATTGCAGATCTGTCCTCCATGCATGTTTCCTTGGCATGCGCAGCACCCCATTCAGCGTGTCCTTTATCCGGGTAAGTTCTTCCTTGCCAATCCTGAATCTTGTCCGGCATCTTGAGAGGATATCTTCTCTTAAATTGTTGGGGATTGGCACTTTCTTCCGACTTCCATCAAAATTCACCCGCTTCGTCCAATTGCAATACAGGTCATAGGCCACGTGTTCCTGAATATTGCTTGCGCATATCAATGCATCTCACAATTCACAGCTCTGTAAATTTCATTGTCCTTCTCAACGTTGATCACAGCCAGTGGTATATCCGGTAAGGGTGTTCCAAATACAGTCAGTGGTGCTGGCGTGCTCGACATGACAGGCGTTCCTGGTGAAAGTACAGGCATGCTTGCATTGTTGATCCTTGATTCTTCAACTGACCGTTCAGGCAGGCGATGTGATGCCACTGGTGTACTCTCCCACTGAGGCAGGCTGCATGATGGCACTGGAGTCATGTCCAAGTGCTCTGATGCCACTGTATTGTCCATATGTAGCAAGTGGAAGGATGGGTCAGTCTCCAAGTTGAAATCGTCGTCGTTCTCCGCAGGCTCAAATTCATCTGGTGTGACCATTTCATACTGGATTGCCTGGTCATGTCTCTTCCTGGTACTCTGGGCAGCGGCCTCTTGCCATTCTTCTTTACTTTGCCAGATTGCTTCTTTCATTGCTTCTGCAATGGTGTCCTTCAGCCCTTCCTTCAGCTCTTCTTTCAAGTTGTCAATTTTCGCTTCCAGTTGACCAACTTTTCCGACGAGGTCTCTCACCATCCTTGCACAGCTACATGTGCATGCGTTATCTTCTTGGAATGACAGTTTTTGCCGAGTTGGTGAGCAGGATACATCTTCAACAAGAGGCTCAAAGGTGTCCAATTCTTCTGGCCCATAAATGACTGGTGTTTCCTCCTGGTTCGGGACGTTCATGGGTTGCTCCACGTTCCCTGGTCCATTTTCTCCGATGTCCACTTGCAAAGTGTTGTTCTTTGCCTTTGCATTCTTCCCTGCCTTGACTAGAAGAGGTACCTGTAAATTTTCCTTACCTGTTTTCTTCTTGGAAGGTTTGCTTGTAGACCATTGTGGGACTAGTGCACTCAGCCTTTTGGTCAGTGGAAGTGGGCAAGATTCGTTTCCGTTGTAAAAACCTTTGCTCTTCACCATTTTGACAGTTCGGTGCACTCTGAAATACACAAGTATAAAGACACTAAATACAATGTTAAGTAAAATTGTGGAAATACATGTACTGTATACAGTAAATGTTTCACATTACAACACTGTAAACAATTACAGTACTCTTTCTGTCTCCTAAGACTGTGCGTGTGATATACAGTATATACAGGTAAATATAGGAGATTACACAGCGCTAAAACTGTTAAAGCACTAACCACTATTATGAGATTGTATAGAGGCACAAGATAATAAATATGATAAATACAGGTGTATAAAAAACACTCCCTAATTATATACTGTACGGTAAGGTACAGTAGGTGTCAGCTCAACAGTAATAAAATGTGTGAATATCTCAACTGATATACAGTACAGTATTGTAAAGTACAGCGCCAAATTTGCTATTTTTATAACATAAATCAAAACTTAGTGTGTACATGACCATTAAAACCATTAGTCTCAAAGTGAAATTTGCAAAGTGGTGCAATAATGCAAACACACGTTAAACACAGCAATATTGCGACTGAAACAAAAATGGCCGCCGAGCAAAACAAGATGGCGGCGGTCAGTCACGGGAAACTATGAGGGGCAACGGGAGGCTAGGAATGATCGGTATGTGTGTGTGATAGTAACTGGATTCACAAGTAAGCCTCTATGGGGATGGATGAAGTACGGGGCATACCGAGGCAGCGGGACGATAAACACAGCAATATTGCGACTGAAACAAAAATGGCCGCCAAGCAAAACAAGATGGCGGCGGTCAGTCACGGGAAACTATGAGGGGCAACGGGAGGCTAGGAACGATCTGTATGTGTGTGTGATAGTTACTGGATTCACAAGTAAGCCTCTACGGGGATGGGTGAAGGACGGGGCATACTGAGGCAGCGGGACGATAAACACAGCAATATTGCGACTGAAACAAAAATGTCCGCCGAGCAAAACAAGATGGCGGCGGTCAGTTACGGGAAACTATGAGGGGCAACGGAAGGCTAGGAACGATCGGTATGTGTGTGTGATAGTTACTGGATTCACAAGTAAGCCTCTATGGGGATGGGTGAAGGACGGGGCATACTGAGGCAGCGGGACGATAAACACAGCAATATTGCGACTGAAACAAAAATGGCCACTGAGCAAAACAAGATGGCGGCGGTCAGTTACGGGAAACTATGAGGGGCAACGGAAGGCTAGGAACGATCGGTATGTGTGTGTGATAGTTACTGGATTCACAAGTAAGCCTCTACAGGGATGGGTGAAGGACGGGGCATACCGAGGCAGTGGGACGATAAACACAACACCTCGCTACGCAATCAGCGTCTAACACAGCAAACTGCAAAAACATAGCAAGCTACCGTACATACAGTACCAGTGAGTTGATACTGTAGGAAACAGCTGTAGAAGCTCACGGTACAGCAACAAAGGTGACTCGGAAGTCAGGCAGAGTTGCAGAGGTAGATCACGGTAATGAGCAGCAACAACAGCGACTTAGAAGTCAGGCAGCATTGCAGGTAGTAGTACAGTATCTCAAGGGTTCGTACTGTTGATACGTGCCGATGAGACAATCCGAGCAGCAAGTCCGTACAGTTAAGTAGCAGATTCACAGTGTGGATAGCTAGTGCGGTCTGAGACGCTCTTTTATGCTACCAGAGACAAAGAAAACCTTGCCGCCGAAACTCTGCCATGCCATTGGACCACAAGGAAGTGCATTTTTCAAATACACCAATCAGCCACCAGATTTTCTGCGGGAAGGAATTCTCTTGTCTCTGGTAGCATAAAAGAGCGTCTCAGACCACACTAGCTATCCACACTGTGAATCTGCTACTTAACTGTACGGACTTGCTGCTCGGATTGTCTCATCGGCACGTATCAACAGTATGAACCCTTGAGCTACTACTACTACTACTACTACTACTACTACTACTACTACTACTACTACTACTACCTGCAACGCTGCCTGACTTCTAAGTCGCTGTTGTTGCTGTTCATTGCTGTACCCTGAGCTAGCTTCTACAGGTGTTTCCTACAGTATCAACCCGCTGGTACTGTAAGTATGGGAGCTTGCTAGGTTCACGGTCATTTTGCAGTTTGCTGTGTTAGATGCTGATTTGCGCAGCGACTTTTCAATGCATATACGGTACCGTTTTGTTTTGCTCGGTGGCCATTTTAGTTTCAGTGGCAATATTGCTGTGTTTATCGTGCCGCTACCTCGGTATGCCCCGTCCTTCACACATCCCCGTAGAGGCTTATTTGTGTATGGAGTAACTATCACACACACAACAATCGTTCCCTAGCCTCCCGCTGCCCCTCATAGTCTCCCGTGAGTGACCGTCACCAACTTGTTTTGCTCGGCGGCCATTTTTATTTCAGTCGCAATATTGCTGTGTTTATCATCCCGCTGCCTCGGTATGCCCCGTCCTTCACACATCCCCATAGAGGCTTATTTGTGTATGGAGTAACTATCACACACACAACAATCATTCCCTAGCCTCCCGCTGCCCCTCATAGTCTCCCGTGAGTGACCATCGCCATCTTGTTTTGCTCGGCGGCCATTTTAGTTTCAGTCGCAATATTGCTGTGTTAATTGTCCTGTTTGTCTCCTTCATACGGTAGATGCATATTTGCGCATTTAGGGGCATACTGTATGAAAGCTTGATGTGAGATTAAATTGGGAAATATATATCACAAATTAGCTCAAAACTATCATTTATTAAACACAGCCTGCAAAATGAAATTTACTAGCTGGTTATACTGTACATGTTATGGCTGATGTACAGTAAGAATGTAATAACCCCCTGTGTTTAAGATACTGAACATTAAATTATGTACTGTATACTGTACTCAGTCTGTATACTCAGCAACAGTACTGTAACGTATTTCTCTTGTTCTTTACACAGATTTTGTCGTCAAACATGGCAAAAATCAGCAAAGCCATCAGCAAGATAATTGCAAGCATGAAAAAAGAACACAAAACAACACAACAGATCCATGCCTGGCTGAAAGAGTGTGGTGTTCTTGTTAGTTTACAGACTGTGCGCTATCATGCATTTGAGAGAACGCGGACCAGATATAGATTTCCTTCTAAATGCACATGGTAGGTACTTTACATCAACCTTTTTTTATTACAGTATACTGTATGTTGCTAGATTGGTACTGTATTGTGTTCCAATTTCAACACTAACTGTCCAATAATTGCTATATGCTCTGTTTGTGTTCTACTGTAGGAGCGTCAAAAAGATTGTGCACAAATTGACTTGTGAGGATGATGAGCGTACAGCTTTACAAATCAAACGTATTCTAAAAGCAGAATGTGACATGGACATCTCCTGTTCCAGCATCAAACGGATGCGTAAGGAACTGGGATGGACTTTTGGCCCTACAAGGTACTGTACATACTGTAAAATATATATACTGTATATTAGTAATGCACTGATTTTACATGACAGTAAACTAAAACTTGTTTTTATTTCACAGGATAAATCCCATGATAAGGGATGTTAATAAAGTAAAGATAGTTGAACAAGCATGACGGTGGATAGAGAGTGGAGAGAATTTTAATGATGTCATTTTCACAGATGAAACTTCGGTTTCTCTCGAGAGGTTCTCAAGACTGTCCTTCCGACACCGTGCACATCTCTCACTTAAACCACGTCCGAAGCATCCGTTAAAAGTCCATGTATGGGGAGGTATATCTCGTTGGGGTGCAGGACCGATCTATATTTTTGAAGGTGCAGTACAGTAATGCTTGTTCTAAAAATTATTTACAGTCCTGTACAGTGTATGCTTGTTACTGACAATTTCTCATCTCTTTAGGCATCATGGATAAGACCTTCTTCCAAGAAAAAATAGTAGATTGCTGTATGGTGCCATTTGTGAGAAAATGCTTCCCATCAGGACATCAATTATTCCAGGATAATGATCCCAAACATTCGGCTTCAGCAAAATTCATGGAAGAGAGAGGGATAAATTGGGAACGCACACCACCAGAGTGAGTATTGTCCTATAGTACTGTATTAACTGTTTATTTGTACCAAAAAGTATGTACAGTACCAATCATTAATTATTCTAGTAAACTTTTACTAAAGTACAGTACTGTGACTGAATTTTTTTTTTTTTACTTACCTGTAGGTCACCGGACATGAATCCCATTGAAATGGTCTGGGCCCAGTTGAAGAGGTTCATCAGGTCTGATGTGAAACCAACAACTAAACAGGAACTTTTGGATGGGATAATGAAGTTTTGGAGAACAGTATTGACACGTGCCCAGTGTAACAAGTATATTGATCATCTCCATAGAGTCTTACCAGTTGTCATCGAAAGAAACGGTCAAGGAACTGCTATGTTGCTTATACTGTACTGTATATAATTTGTAATTTGGAGGAGGGGTTTAACTTCCTCTTTTCAGTTTGTGATCCGGACTGCTAAGTACTGTACACTGTGTCCATACTGTACTGTATGTACAGTATTGTGGTTGTGCTTTCTGTCCCTTCATTATACAGTATTCTCCTAATTTATTTTCTAAGCTCTTTGTCTACAATAACTTTCCCTTACTGTACCTTATGTACTGTACTTCATACTTTTCCTCTTTTCCTTACACCTACTGTACATTGACCCCTGTTCCAAGGCACACATTGGCATCGTCACAGATTGTGCTGCAGCTGCCACTTTCTGCTACTGCGCTTGATGTTGCATTTGTAATGCAGATGTTTCAAGTTTTCAGGTTCCTTTAGTTCATATACAGTACAGTAGTAGTGGCTGCTTCAACATCCACATCCATAGTTGCAGACATACAGTAGTGGGTGCACCATGAATTGAGAGACAGGCTTCTACTGTACATCTACTGTATGGTTAGAGCAGCGGTCCCTTCGACATCAGGATAAGGTGAGATTTTTGGTAATGTTAGTGCTCTGTTATTGTATTCACACAGCTGGTGTTCACCTCCATCTGGGGCACCCAAATACTGTCTTGTTTCATGTATTTTTTTTTTTATCATTATATTATGGGCTGTGGGCCTAGGGGCACTGCTTACAGTATTTCACTACAAGGCTTAATTACAGCATAATACAAATTACTGTAGTTATTAATAAAATTGTTAGTCTGGTTAGTTAGGGCATATATTAATGTGGAGAAGAGGATTAGTGTGACACTGTTAGAGCAGGGAAGGGCCCTGCACAGCGGATTCTCTCTCCTACAGTACAGGGTGTGTGGGATCAAGCAGGATGAAGAACAAAAGCATCTCTGGTGAGAACCTGTGTGTCTGTCTTTTACTGTCTGTTTGTCTCTGCCTATCCTCTCTTCAGGGCGTACAGTGGACCTTGCACTCTGATGCACAGTAGAGTCTGCACCTGGTATAGGTGAAACTCTGAATCTGAGGCCAAAAGTGCCAGTGATGATTTTAAATTAAAAGCCAACTTTTTTTGTGTAGTCCTCGGTCCCCCAGTAGGGCGTATTGGTCGGCATTGAGGAAGGACTGTTCTCACATCATCTCTTTCCTCCTACTGTAGGTACTGTACAGTAGTCATGTCCGTGTCCAGCTTGGAACTCCAGGACATGCCAGCGGCAGAAGAAAGAAGTGTGTGACAGTAGAGGACAACAGGAGTGGAAAGCTAAAGAAGTTCCCCCCCCCTCTGTAAAGCATGTTACTGTAGGTTAAATAAAAATTGTCATTAATTTATACAATTGGTGTTTGTACTGTATGTAAATCAGTCTTTAAGTGCGCCTGAGACCCAACTCGTGCATCTGTCATTAAAAAGGTACTGTACAAAAAGTCAATAACACACAGATGCAGGGGTGTATCATCCTATTTGCCAGGATTTCACTCACCAGGGGCGCACCGGCCGATGGGGGTTGACGCCCACAGTCATATACTGTACAGTATCCCTGTTGCCCATCACAGTGATTTCACAGCTGCCCGGCACTTACAGTAGAATACAGTACAGTAGACATACAGTACTGTATACACTGAGGGACGTTTTCAATTTTGGGGTGGTCTATTTACTGTTTTTAGCCGGTCTCGTCTTTTCTCTCCAAGGGAGTCTATTTACTGTACTAAGCAGTGTTAGCCAGTGAGAAGTGATAAAAAATTTATAAGGTGTCAGTCAATCAGCTCTCAACTGTCATTTTTCAAACACAGCCTGTGAGATGACAGTTGGGAGAACATTGGTTGGCACTTTTTCACCCATTGGAGCAAAAACACGGGATTGGCTAAAAACAGTTTGGGAGATTACGTCATTTTGCCAGGCGTGAAAATATCGCTGTATTCAATTTGAAAGCTTTTCTGCCTACTGTAGGCGATGTACAGTAAGCAATGTAGGCAATGTACAGTAAGACAGTATGTAAAAAAGTTTTGCCTACTGTATGAATAGCAGGCGGAAAAATTTGGTGAATTGGGGTGCAATGTTGCGGGAAGCTTTAAACGTCCCCTAAAGGTACTGTAAACTGCATACGTTTTTTTTAAAAAGTCAGAACACACTAAAAATTCACTTTCATTTTGGGGGGCGGAAGAAAAAAAATTGGGGGGAAAAAGTGAAACTTGTAGGGGTAAATTTACTAAGATGGGAGTTCTATTTAAGAAGTTACTGTACTGTATGTTGCCCATAGTATCCAATCAGATTCTACTGTACTTAGCATTTATCTACAGTAGCACCTTCTAGAAGATACTGTACAGTAATACCTGGAATCAGATTGGTTGATATGGGCAACATCACTTAATAGCACTACCATCTTAGTACATTTACCCCCTAATATATAAAATGTACTGAGTTTAGTAAAAAAAAAAAAGTGCTAAATGGGTATACAGTAGATCTGGGCATGCGCCTATGATACGATGACGTACAGTATTGTAGGAAACACTCAAGCCAGGTGCAAACTTGGTATTGCAGACGGCTGTAGTGTAATGGTAAATAATCAAACCAATACATTACGCTGCCTGTACAACCC
The DNA here is from genome assembly GCA_031769625.1 of Taudactylus pleione. Classification (NCBI taxonomy): domain Eukaryota; kingdom Metazoa; phylum Chordata; class Amphibia; order Anura; family Myobatrachidae; genus Taudactylus; species Taudactylus pleione. The sequence continues at coordinate 3,573,995 of JAUIMM010000614.1, forward strand.
TTTTGCGGGTTCGAAGCTTGAAAGGTTACACTTTTTATTTTTTATTAACAAGGTTAGACTTTTTGGTCAAAGTACTGTGGCATAGAAATACCAGAATTTCTGGATAATGTACTGTATTAGTGAAGATTTAAAACAAAATAAAATTACCGTATAAAGTATGTACTTTAAAGGTCTCGAACCAGCTTGACAAGAAAATGGTAGATGCAGTAAGGCTAGGCATTAGCCCCCTAGACTACTGCATCTACTGTACTGTAGTTCCTAGAGTCAGGGAATCACTACAATGTCTACCGTATTGTACTTACAACTACAGTTATAAGTACCATATAATACAGACAACTGGACATGCGCAGTGCTATGAGACTCAATACGCCACAGTGTAGCACGCAACAATGCGGTATACTGTATGGCGTACCGTATGGAGCAACAAACTACAGTACTGTAGCTGGGCACATATACAGTACAATAGATTGATTTTTGTAAGGGTTGGATAACAAGACTGAACTACACTACTATAGTGAACATTAAAAAAATACATTAAATTATAAAGGTCTCGAACATAAGGAGAGAAGTGTAAGCAAAACGGATCACCTAAGACCTTGCTCACAAGTCTCTCCTAGTCCTCTACAGTACTTTATGTGACATCTACAGTACCATACGATGAAGTACAGTACTCAGGCGTCTGTAGCGTAGAGGTAAGAAATCGAACTTCTACATTGCAGATGTCTGTACAACCCGGGTTCGAAACCAGGAAGCTTAATAATGAAGCTTTTCATTATTATTAGACAGTCAAGGTTACACTTTTTATTTTTAATATTATTATTACACAGTCAGTGTAATAATAACACACTTTCACTGTGTGTGAATCATGACCTGGTACTGTACAGTATGATATTCCATACTGTATGCCATGGCGTACAGTACATAGCCATAGCGCTACAAGGGTATGGCTATGGCGCAGCACCACTGGCAATGTATTGCAACCCCGCCACTGGGCACAAGCCAGAGATCCTATTTGTACCGTAACCCATCAGAACTGGCTATAAGTTACCACAACGCAAACTGTGCTGACATTGACGCAATTTTGTGGTTTAAACGCCGAGTCAGTTTGTACTATAGAGACCCCTCTCTTATACACAGTCAACTATCAGTTACTAAACATATTAAATTACTAATGTTACCAAGTCTAAGACAGCATTTTCATTGACGCAAGTTTGCGCTCTGCATCTGCCCTACAAACTGCTGTTAGTCCACTACTGTAGCACCTTATGTACTGTAGTAATGAATTTACTATTGTGTATACTGTGCGGTACTGTAAGTCTCGGACAGTGCAGAATGGCACTAGTGTGAAAATTCAACAGTACTGTTAGCAATACAGACAACTGCGCATGCGCCATAAAATAGCGCTACTTAATGTATGGCTTGGCTCCACTGGACATGGGGCACACATTCCATTGTGATTAAAATCCGACCACTGGGCACGCGCAGACATTGACGCAATTTTGCGGTTTAAACGCGCAGTCAGTTTGATATTCAGAAAACAGTCTCTTTAACAGGGCCCATTGCCACTTGATGGTCATAATAAATCACTATAATGTCCGCGTTCATGTCAGCACCGGCATTGACGCAAGTTTGCGTTCTAAGGTACAGTACTGTATGTACAATAATAAAAATCCTAGTTTCGCTGTTTGACTCCCGAAACACTGGGCAGACATGCACTCCACATGTACTGTATTGAATACTGAATATTTTAAGTGAAGATTTTAAAAAGAAATTAAAAAAACATACTGTATTTTCAAGGTCTCGAACCCACGGAACAAGAAGAGAGGAGAAGCAGTGAGACTAGGCATTAGACCGCTAGGCCACACGCTTCACCCATTACTAGAGTTCTGTAGTTTGTAAAGTCTAATGTCTAAGCTTCTGTCAAACAATCATCGGCCGGTGATACAGAACATACCGTACGGTACATTGGAAAGTGACACCTGGTGGGCAAAATGTTGTATTACACGTAATGAAATCACACGCATGCGCTATGTAGTTTAGGAAAAGTGACACCTGGTGGGCAAAATTTTGTATTACACTTAATGAAATCAGACGCATGCGCTATGTAGTTTAGGAAAAGTGACATCTGGTGGGCAAAATGTTGTATTACACGTAATGACTTTTTTCACTAATAAACTTTCTTTGTGGCGCGACTCATGGCGTGGTGTGTGGCGCGCCATGCGTGGCATGAGAGATAGCGCTGTGATGCCACGTTATAGCTGGGCACATCAGTAGCATAAGGCTGGTGCAAGTTTGTGATGGTGCAATAAATGTTGGCATCTAAAGACGCATCAAGCAGTATTTGAGTGACCTTGTGAGTGTCTCATTCCTTGCATATTTGGCCACACAGCTGTACACCAGGGGAGGGTTATGTAGCAGTATTATCATAAGGTCACAGACCCAATTGCGGCATAGGATGCACACATGGCGGTCCTGTGTCCAACTCAGAAACAAGGCCTTGATGTGCTGTTTCAGGTCTGATGTGAAAAACAGTTGTTTACTCTAGACCACATGTGGTTTGGGGCTTTGGAAAACCTCACAGATCAGATGCGGTTTTAGGTTTTACCCCTGTGCATTTTCTTTTAATCTATGTGTGGCCTATTTTACATAAGCTGACAGTGCTCTGCCTGTCAGCTTATTTCACAGCAGCCTGCATCCCATACTATCACCAGGACACAGAGAGAAGTTCTGCAGGAGACCAGCAGAGAAGTACAGCCACAGCACGGAACCTGTTAGGGTATGATAGGAACAGTTCCCGCACTTAAATCCAAGCAGAGGTGGGAGTACAATTATCACCTTTTATGAAAAGGTCTTTAAACATTCAATACAATTATGTATGTTTAGCTGTTGCTGCTTTTACTGCATTGTGAATTCTACTCATAACAGCAAAGATGCACTGGATTTACCTGGTTCGGGCTGGCATCTGCAGGCCAGTCAAGAGCCGCGCCGGGTCCCGGTAAAAAAGGGGGCATGGCTTAATTGCGGGAGGCATGGTCACGCCCCCTTAGGCAAAAAAAACAAACACGGTTTGCAGCGCCGCGCATAACCACTGGGGGGGCGTGATCAGCTTGATCACTCTGCCCACAGGCAAAGGAGACTGCTGTGGATACTTCTTAGCAGCCGCGAGCAGTCTCCCAGTGTACCCAGCACACAGCAGAATGTGCTGGGCTGCTGTGATGTAAGAGAGGGGGAGCGGTGCTGGACCTGGGCCCCGCCGGGCCCCTCCAGCAAACCCAGGCCCAGGTCATTTTTACCCACTCCCCTCCCTCCTCTCGGCACCCCTGGGCATCTGTCTGTGCTCCGGTGTCGAGATTAAGATAGGCGCCAGTCTGCTAACTACATCCCATGTGGAGGTAGTTTTAATATAATGTGCCTTTGTAATTGTATTATTATTAATTTGTGAGATAGTATTATTATATTTTGTGGGGGTGTGTGTTATTAATGTGACATGTGGGAGCTACTGTATTAGTGTAATGAAGTGAGTGCAGTTAATATTATGCAGTGGGAATAGTATTATAATTTGTACTTAATAACAACAGTGCTAGTTATGGTAAGGATGCCAATTATTAAATTGAGTTGCTATTGATTTAATATTATGGCCAGTGAGGGGAAGAAAGTCTAAAGTGTTCATCTTTTGGGAGAAAGATCCTGCCTCCTCCACAGATCCTGCTTCTTGTCAACCCACACTCCCCCTTATTTAGGGCTGCTTCTAGAAATTCTCCAGGCTGGTTTTTCATCCCAATCTGCCCCTGCATGATATTTACTAGTAGCAATTGGCAATGCAATCATCTGGTGGGTACAATGCAATTTAGTCTCTGGTGTCTATGATGCAACAGACAACAGTATCCGGTCATGTCACTTTGCAATAAAAGTCAAGCTGCATTAATTAACTGTAAAAATAATCACTGCCTGAGTAATTTATTGCCTGACTATGGACAAGATTGTTCCCAGGAATGGAACATTAATTTAAAATGTATGCAACAAATGGTTAGGTGAAATGTCCACTTCTACATGAATATGAACCACTCAGTATTTAAAGGCAAGTGCACATTGACAAAACAGATACAGGGCCTGATTCAGCAGTGCACGCTAGTGGTTGGGAATCTGTGCAGGTGCCTAACCCATACTGTGCCTGTGCAGTACGGGTCCTGCGTGATCGCACGCAGAGTGGCAGCAGACTGTCAGTGATTGGTAGTCTGCTGCCATTTGTGGGCAGCAAAGGGGCCGGCGATGGCCTCCATTTCCTGAAATGGAGGCGTGTTGCCGCTGTAGGGGGATGGGGTAGAGGCCAGGATCTCTGTCGTATGATGGAGATTTCCTGGCCTCTTTCTCTCATCTGCGGTGGCCGGCTTGCGTGATCCCATGGGTCACTTAGCCAGCTGATGTTTTTGCAGATTATTCGATGCTGCGTAGTACAACACAGCTCAGGTAAGTAATTCATGCAGGAGGAGTGATGCTTTCATGCAGTTTTGCAATTCCATCCTAAGCTAAATCAGGCCCATAGTACCTTAATTTTAAACATTTCTTTATTACATTATCATGTTTACATTTACAATGTGCTAGAAAATACATATAGTACTATAGCATCTATGCAATACACATCATTCATTTCAGAAAGTGCTGAGTAAAATAAGATAATATGTAGTTTCCATAGCTTGTCATAGTAAACAAATGGATATACATTTGTTTTTCCTTTTCCATAAGTTTTTACCTCTGATTTGTAAACTGGGAAAGAGATTCATTTGCTTGTAGAAAGCCCATGAGGGTCAGATAGAAGGTCAATCTCATCTTTTCATAGTTCCTACTTATCATACATCAATAGAAGTAATTACTAGAGAATGCTTCCCTGGAATTTAGACATGGATTTCACACCAGGGAGTCTTCTAATTGAAGTCAGATGCCTATCCTTTTATTGCTATAAATGCCTGCGTTCCACAAAAGACAAAACAGAAGCAAAATGAGGACATTTAAGAGAGTGGACACAGGGTCACCAAAACAGGACAGTGGAAGATTGGCAAAATATTGATAGGTCTGATGAAGCATGATTTCTGCTATGACAGATGGTAACATTAATGCATGAAGCCATCCTGATTTGTGGGGTTGGTGGTGTTGTTGCATGGGGAATGTTTTCTTAGCACACATTAGACACCTTATTGCCAATCGAGCATTGTTTAAATTCCACACAATAAAGGGCCTGATTGAGGGTGGATCGCAACTGCGATTATGTACGCTATCGGCAATATGCATCACAGTGTGCGTGTGCGAACCAGCCACTGCAATCACAGTGACTATGCAGACCAATTGCAGAGTCATTGACAGGAAGTACCATTTGTGGGAAGTGATGGGGGGGTGGTCAGCAAAACGCAGGCTTGCCAGGGTGTTTGAACACCGTTGCAGGGGCATGCATAAATTATCCACTGCAATGCCATAAGCAGCCTGAGCTCTCACTTTGTACCACAAGGGTCTGACCTTGTGCAAGTGTGCATCCAATTGTACTCAATGTTACCAATGTTTTTCGCAGTCTTGCAAAGTATTATGGATGTGTGTAAGGTAAGGTGCGCGCCCTTATGTAGTGCTATAACGGCATTGTGATTGCAATGAGTAAGCATATCATCGCAGTCAGACTGCGTGCGTAATCACAGCCGCAATCCAACCTGAATCAGGCCCAAAGTACATAAGTATATAGTAACTGCTATCTTTATAATATCAGCCCTGCACATCTTCTAATGGCTACTTCTATCAGGATAATAGTGCCTTGTCAGAGTCTTAAGCTGGTTTCATGAGAATGAGTTCCATGTACTCCAATGGCTTCCACAGTAACCAACCTAGCTCATTTGGGATGTTGTGGAACTGGAGATTCAAAGCTTGATTGTGCAGCTGTGAAATCTGCAGCAAATATGTGATACTGTCATATAAACATGTGACCAGAATGGAATGTTTCCTGCACTGTGCTGAATCCATGCCTCAATTAATTCAGGCTGTTCTGGGGCAAAGTGGACCTGATGAGTACTCAAAAATACAGCTAGTAAGTGGCCTTAGTATTTGAAACCAACTGTAATATTTTACATTGTTATATTTGCTTGTTTCCTTTTTTCTTAGATGCATCATTTATTTACCCATTCATTTGCTGACAGCTTTTGTCTTATGTCCTTGGTTATTAATATACACAAGAGCTTTCAGTACTGGCCCATCTGACTTATGCAATGCAGAAATGTTACAAATTTAACTTGTTAGAAAAATGAATTGTTCAGCTTGCCCTGAGCGGCAGAATTTCCATACTATTACTGTACATGATGGAGTGTTCATTACATTATATTTTTAGCTATTTAACTCCCAAAGCATTACGGTTTGCCAGCAAACTATCTAGTACTTTAAAAAGAAAGTTAGGCATCTGCCACTAAATCTTTGAAAATCTAATCTAAAGTCTACATTTTTTGGGACTCTCCTGCTTATCGTCTTTACCATCCACCATTGGCATAAAGTCATCCCAGACACATGGAGGCAAGTTATAATTTTGTGCACCCCCCCAACAAACAGGGAAAATTAATGAGGTGCATATCTATCTATCTATCTATCTATCTATCTATCTATCTATCTATCTATCTATCTATCTATCTATCTATCTATACACACGGAAACACTAATATAGAATATGTGACTTTGTTTCTATTAGGCCTATTTACTAAAGTAAATTTGCAGGACATCCCCCCCTTTTTCGGGTATATACAGCACTGCATTAGTCACAGATTAGATAGTGACTTGTATAATGCAATTAGCATGAGGTTCAGAATCCTCCTGATGGAGGTGAAAGCCATCTAATGTGGGGTGGGAGCCCTCCTGATACTTCAGATAAAGGGGAAAACCACCTGATGTGAGGACTTTGAGGACTGAATTTGAGTCAAGATACAGTAACACTGCCACTGTGGTGAAACTACAAATCACAAAATGCCCAGTCTGTTGCCAACTGCTTCACATGCTGGGAAGTTGCTCCACCAAAGATCTGCCCCCAGACTCAGTCGCTGGTGCCCCAGGTCCCCTCCTCCCATGCCCTCTTACTCGCTGCTCTGCCTGGTGCATTCTTGTTGACATCCAGCTCCTGGAAGATCTGCAGCTGCGCTTATGCTCTGGCCTGCTGCACAGGTCCGTGGCTAGAGCTGCCACCAGGGAGGAGTGGGACAGGGAGTTGTGTGTGAGACAGTGCACCAGAGTCACACTGGCATGAGAAACTGTTGAGGAGCAGTGATATCAATGAGTGGGGACAGGCTATAGATAGACAGAAGCAGCATCTGATGGTCTGACATGGAGCCCTCCACTAGTATATGGTTATGGTAGCTTCTCAGGTGCTGGGAAGAGGTGCCATGTATTGGGTGCCCGTGACAGTACACTTCGGGTACATAATTACAGCCTTAAGTTAGGTGAATATATTGTGGGCAATGGAGGAGGTGCCCCTTCAGTGCTGGTGTCCGGCGTCTGGCGCCTCCATTGTCTCCCAGAGTTCTGCCCCTGCCCTCCACAACTACATACTGTTATAAATGACCCCAACTTTCCCAGTGTATAAATACTGTATATTTAAGAAATAATTGTATTTAAAATCATATTTAAAATAATCATTTTTTTATGCTGGCACAAAAGAAAATAGGCGTTTTGATGATCCATTGTCCATTGCCCTAGCTTTCAGTCTGTCTTGACTTTCCTCAAATCTATTCTTGATAATGGTAACTATAAAAGCCATTTCTAGTTTTGCGCAGTAATTCTGATAAGATGTAAGGAACCTTTTAGGTAATACCCTAAATGAAACCTCATAATCTGTATATCTGGTTCCTCTAAAAAATTCAACATAATATTTTACAAATGGCTACCCCTAGAGTACAGCAAAAATGGCACACAGACTCTAATACCCCTTTTACACCAACCGAATAACCCGGGTTATTTCTGGGTCGGGCCTCAGTGTGAACAGCTTGCAAAAAAATAACCCGGGATGATTTACCCGGCAATCTTACTCGGGTTGAGAACAGGGTTGAAAATGGGTTGTCCCCGGGTCATGTGGGAGTGTAAATGGGTGCTGGCAGGATTATTTGACCCGGCTAGCTCCGAAAGCTGCTCATTGGAGCTTCTGAGGTGCTGGCAGATGATGTCATTTGTCAGTGCCTTGCAGAGAGAGACATACACATGCAGCCATCACTTGCCTGCCTAACCTCCTGTGTAAGAGGTGGTGTGGTGCAGTGCCTGATGCCATGCAGGTGTACTTCAGTCCCTTACCTTGCGTCGTACCCTCTCACCTTCAGGCCGTGTGTTGAACGGACAGTCCTGGAACCCCCAAATAGGACTAGGACACGATGACCTAGGAGGAAGGAGACGATGTGAGTGCTGTCCCTCCTCACGTCGACCGACACGCCCTACCAAACCGGGTGATAAATTCAGGTTTTAAGTGAAGATCTTCATTGGCACTTTTGACCTCAGATCCCGAATTTTCATCTATCAGTACTCACGCACCAGGTGAAGATCCGTGCTTGCACCAGGTTGCAAGGTTCACCGTCCGCCCAGAAGGAAGGAAAGATAGGTAGTGACAAACAAACAGGGAGAGACAGTACACACAGATATTTCTCAACGTGTCCACTCTTGCTCTTCGTCCGCTCACTCACCTACAGGTCCCTGTAAGGAGATACACAACACAGCTGTGCAGGGCCTAAACCTATGTCAAGCAACTACACATACTAAAATGGCATCACCCTCAACCTACAGTGTGTGTAGTGCAACAGATATAACAATAACTAAACTTTTGCCTTGCACGGAACACCAATCACTGACTCTAAGTATACAAGAGCAAAACATGGTGCTGTCCCTTTAAATGTCTGCTACCTACCTATCCAGAGCTGGCCAGCTCCTCTTCTCAGTGACTGGGGAAAACACTACCTCATTGGTGGGAGCCGGACAGCTCTCCACCACTGCTCACACCTCTAATCATCTATGCTGGGCTACCTTTCTATATGAATGGCACACCTAATTGGCTCAGGGCCCTGGGCCTAATGCCCAGGGTCTTACCAGCGGCCCAGAGTCCCCTTTCCAAAACATGGCTCAGGCCTATGGGCCTGCCTAATAATGGGGCTTACTATATAGGGCCTAGTGCCCTCCTGTATGGGTACAGGCCTATGTCTGGTTTATGGCCACGGGCCTGGTGCCTGCCTACTTTATTGAATAGTCGCCTGGGCCCAGTACCCAGGCCACTTACACCTACTTAAGGGGAAATCCTTGTACGGGGCCTAATGCCCGCTATTGTGCTTCGGGCCTTGTAACCTATTTGCGCACGGGCCTAGTGCCTGACTATGCCCCATGGGCCTAGTGCCCGACAACCCTGGAGGTCTAGGGAGGGGGGTATTAGGTAGGCCTCACAAAGGGCCTACCTGCTCTGTTGGAAGAGGCTGCGGGGGGGAACTTCGTGAGGCTCTTTTACTTCCCTCCCCCTCAGTCCTCTCCGGTCCTCAGCTGCATTCTTCGGCCGCTGGCCCAATCTAGCCAGGGGCACTGCCTCTTCTTTTCTTCTTCCAGTCGGCGCCGCCTGTCTTCTCTCTTGACAGCGGTGTCTTCTGGCCTCTTCCGTGGCCACCACCCCTGTTGACGCGCCGATCTTCCGCTCTTCGGGAGGTCTTCTCTCCTCCCTCTCTGCCGCCGAACTGCCTTCTCCAGCTCGGCGCCGTCTAATACAAGATGTGCGAGTGAACGGGGCTATGATGTGATGAGCCGCGATTGGCTCATTGCGTCCGCCTCCTATTGGTTGCTGGCCTGCGAGCCAAGTTTGGCTCGCGGCTAGAGCCAAATACCCGCCACACGGAATGCCACGCCCGATGCTTGACCGGCACTGGGAACAGGTACTCTGTTCCAGCACTGGCTATCCGCCGCTTCTTGGCTGCCGGGCGCCAAGCTCCGCTGAGCTTGCGCCCAGAGCCAAGCTTCTCCTGGCACCACAGTACCGCCAGCACTGGTGAAAGGGACCAGGTGGTCCCTTCACCAGGTGCCCATGGCGTCTGCACCGATGCTGGGGACATCACTGTCCCAGTGCCGGTAACGGATGTGTCCCGCAGAGGAAACATCCCCTCTGCCTGTGCCGATTCTGGGATCAGCCACTTGATCCCAGCATGGCTCTCCACACCTGCACCACAGCAGCCTGACCAGCAGCCGCAAAGCAGGCAGACACACAGGCTGCACTACAGCCTGACCAGCAGCCACAAATGTAGGCTGACACACAGCCAGAACTGCAGACTGCACCATAGCCTGACCAGCAGCCACAGACACAGGCTGATACACAGCCTCATTCACAGCCACAGCCAGAACAGCAGCCTGAGCCACATCCTGTTCCTGCAGCAGCATGTGTGCTCCCACAAACTGGACCGATGCCGAGATCCGAAAGCTACTGCTCATCAGGGTGGAGGAAGAAATTAAACACCAGATGAATGGCACAGTTAAAGATGCAGTAGTGTACCGCTATATACCCAGATGCTGGAGTCCCAAGGGATAAAATGCACGCAGTAGCAAGTGGTAAATAAATTAAAGGTCTTGCATAAGCAGTTCACTAAAGTGCACAACCAGAACCGCAAAAAAAGTGGTGCAGCACACCAGGAATGGGTACATTACGAATTGTGCTACAGCACTTTTAGAAATACAGTGCTTACAAACCCCTTAGCAGTGTCCTCCTCAATCACACCATCCTGCTCCAGCCAGCAGGAGGATAGTCAAGAGATACTGGCTACACAGGCTGCTCTGCCGTCCTCGCAATGCAGCTCAACATCGCTGCTCCTTCTGAACGACGAGCCTGGAGAAGGTAGTGGGATGGATTCATCTGTGAATGCTGACAGTATCAATACCACCATATATGATGTAGTTCAGGCAAGCACAGAGACAGCGCACCCCAATACGCCCCTTCCAATGCGCTCTAATAGTAAGTATAAAATAAAGAAAAACACACATTATACTAGGGGTGTGCACCGGCCACTTTTCGTGTTTTGTGTTTTGGTTTTGGATCTGGATCTTTCTTCGTGTTTTGGATCTGGATTGGTTTTGCCAAAACCACCCTTCCGTGTTTTGGGTTCTGGGTTTTGTGTTTTGGATCTGTATTTTTTTTAAAAAAGCATAAAAACAGCTAAAATCACAGAATTTGTAGGTTTTTCTGCTCCTATGCTATTATTAACCTCAATAACCTTAATTTCCACTCATTTCCAGTCTATTCTGAACACCTCACACCTCACAATAGTGTTTTTATGTCCAAAACGTTGCACCGAGGTAGCTGGATGACTATGCTAAGCGACACGAGTGGGCGGCACAAACACGTGACCCATCTAGGCGTGAAACTGCAGTGGCAGACAGGATGGCAGTTTGAAAAACTAGGCCCCAAACTGTACATAATGCAAAGAAAAAAAAGAGGTGCAAGATGGAATTGTCCTTGGGCCCTCCCACCCACCCTTATGTTGTATAAACAGGACATGCACACTTTAACAAACCAATCATTTCAGCGCCAGGGTCTGCCACACAACTGTGGCTGAAATGATTGGTTCGTTTGGGCCCCCACAAAACAAGCTGGCAATTAATGTGTCCCTGCACAAACTGGCTCTATGGAGGCAAGATCTCATCCTCATCCTCCTCATCCACCGATTCCTCACCCTCTTCAGTGTGTACATCCTCATCCTCACAAAGTATTAACTCGTCCCCACTTGAATCCACCACCACAGGTCCCTCTGTACCTTCTGGAGGCTGGTCTCCCTGGAAGAGCTGATAATTCATTTTGATGAACATCATCTTCTCCACATTCTGTGGAAGCAACCTCCTACGCCTTTCGCTGACAAGGTTCCCGGCTGCACTAAACACTCTTTCGGAGTACACACTGGAGGGGGGGCAACTCAGGTAAAATAGAGCCAGTTTGTACAGGGGCCTCCAAATTGCCTCTTTTTCCTGCCAGTACAGGTATGGACTGTCTGCCATGCCTACTTGGATGCTGTCACCGATGTAATCCTCCACCATTCTGTCAATGGTGACAGTATCATATACAGTGACAGTAGACATGTCAGAAATTGTTGCCAGGTCCTTCAGTCCGGACCAGATGTCCAAACTTGGTCCTGCCTGCCCTGCATCACCGCCAGCGGGTTGCTTAGGATACCTAAGTTTTTTCCTGGCAGCCCCAGTTGCAGGAGAAAATGAAGAAGGAGCCGTTGACGTGTCACGTTCCGCTTCAGCTGACAGTGTGTTCACCAGCAGGTCTTTGCACCTCTGCAGGCTTGTGTCGGCCGGAAAGAGAGACACCACATAGGCTTTAAACCTAGGATCGAGCACGGTGGCCAAAACGTAGTGGTCTGATTTCAACAGATTGACCACCCTGGAATCCTGGCAAAGCGAATGAAGGGCTTCATCCACAAGTCCCACATGCCGAGCGGAATCGCTCCGTCTTAGCTCCTCCTTCACTTTCTCCAGCTGCTTCTGCAAAAGCCTGATGAGGGGAATGACCTGACTCAAGCTGGCAGTGTCTGAACTGACTTCACGTGTGGCAAGTTCGAAGGGCTGGAGAACCTTGCACAATACGGAAATCATTCTCCACTGCGCTTGAGTCAGGTGCATACCCCCTCCTTTGCCTATGTCATAGGTGGATGTATAGGCTTGTATGGCCTTTTGCTGCTCCTCCATCCTCTGAAGCATATAGAGGGTTGAGTTCCACCGCGTCACAACCTCTTGCTTCAGGTGATGGCGGGGCAGGTTCAAGAGTGTTTGCTGGCGCTCCAGTCTTCGGCACGCAGTCGCTGAATGGTGAAAGTGGCCAGAAATTTTTCGGGCCACCCAAAGCGTCTCCTGCACGCCCCTGTCGCTTTTCAGAAAATTCTGCACCACCAAGTTTATTGTGTGAGCAAAACATGGGACGTGCTGGAATTTGCCCAGATGTAATGCCCGCACAATATTGGTGGCATTGTCAGATATCACAAATCCCCAGGAGAGTCTAAGTGGGGTAAGCCACTGGGCGATGATTTCCCTCAGTTTCTCTAAGAGGTTGTCGGCGGTGTGCCTCTTACTGAAACCGGTGATACACAGCGTAGCCTGCCTTGTAACGAGCTGGCATTTCTGAGATGCTGCTACTGGTGACGCTGCTGCTGTTGCTGCGTAAGGTGATACATCTACCCAGTGGGCTGTCAAAGTCAAATAGTCCTTAGTCTGCCCTGTTCCACTTGTCCACATGTCCGTGGTTAAGTGGACATTGTGTACAACGGCATTTTTCAGGACACTGAGGACCCTTTTTCTGACGTTTCTGTACAGTCTCGGTATCGCCTGCCTAGTGAAGTGGAATCTAGACGGGATTTGGAACCGGGGACACACTACCTCCATCAATTGTCTAAATCCCACTGCACTAATGGCGGATACCGGACGCACGTCTAACACCAACATAGCAGTCAAGGCCTCAGTTATACGTTTTGCTTCAGGATGACTGCTGTCGTACTTCATCCTCCTCGCTAAGGACTGTTGGAGGGTCAATTGTTTAGTAAAAGTAGTGGTGTTCCTACTTCCTCTCTGGGATGATGAACGACTCCCAGCAGCAGCAACAGCAGCAGCGGCAGCAGTAGGCGTAGCAATGCAGGATCCTCCAGAGGAATCCCGGATAGGAGAGTCAGTCATGCCAGTGACATGGCCTGCAGGACTACTTCCGATCCTGACTAAGGAGGAAATTGACGAGGAGGGAGTTGACGGTGTGGTTTGCAGGCGCTTGGATACAACAGGACAACGGGATTTAGGTGTCCCTGGACTGCTTACGGTCTTAGCCAAAGTTTCTGAACTTGACAGTAACTTTTTATGAACGCGCTGCAGGTGCCGTATAAGGGAGGATGTTCCTAGGTGGTTGACGTCCCTACCCCTACTTATTTCACCTTTACATATGGTACATATGGCAAGACAGTTGTTGTCCGGATTTGGATAGAAATATTGCCAGACCAAAGAGGTGGAATGTTTGGTCTTCTGCCCAGGCATGACCGTGATGGGCTTTTTCATCCCACGGACAACAACTGTCTCCCCCGGAGCCTGATTTAAACAAACCACATCACCATCAGAATCCTCCTCGCCAACTTCCTCCTCAGCGCCAGCTACACCAGTATCCTCATCCTGTTGTACTTCAACAGTGACATCTTCAATTTGCATATCAGCAAGTGGACTGTGGGTGCTCCTTTCAGCACTTGCAGGGGGCGTGCAAATGGTGGAAAGAGCCACCTCTTCCCGTCCAGTGCTGGGAAGGTCAGGCATCGCAACCACCACCACACTTGGACTCTCCTTGGGGATTTGTGATATCTTCTTAGAAAGCACAGTTCTTCGCTGTGCTTTTGCCAGCTTAACTCTTTTGATTTTTTTAGTGGGAGGAGGGCTTCCATCGTCATGTGAAGCTGAACCACTAGTCATGAACATACTAGGGATCGACCTTAGCCGTTCCTTGCCACTCCGTGTCGTAAATGGCATATTGGCAAGTTTACGTTTCTCTTCAGCTGATTTAAATGTCTTTTTCAAGGTCATTTTCCTGAACTTTGCCATTTGGGATTGTATGTGCCCTCTACTATGACATTGGGCATCGGCCTTGGCAGACGACGTTGATGGCATGTTATCGTCTATGTCATGACTAGTGGCAGCAGCTTCAGCACTAGGAGGAAGTGGTTCTTGATCTTTCTCTATTTTATTATTATCGGAGAAAGTTTGGTCCTCCATTTATGTTATATCGATTTGATATATACGTGCGGCTAAACACAGAAAATAATTTTTTTTTTGGTTTGGACTGGAGAGTACTTTGTGGGTTACAGCACCCTTTAACGGTCAAGCCAGCCGGTCCTTTACTTATGACACAGGCGCACGCTTGGCACTACTTTGTTGATGCACGTGCGGCTACTGCGCACACAATTCACAAACACAGAAAATAATTTTTTTTTTGGTTTGGACTGGAGTGTACTTTCGGGGGTTACAGCACCCTTAACGGTCAAGCCAGCTGGCCCTTTACTTATGACACAGGCACACGCTTGGCACTACTTTGTTGATGCACGTGCGGCTACTGCGCACACAATTCACAAACACAGAAAATAATTTTTTTTTGGTTTGGACTGGAGTGTACTTTCGGGGGTTACAGCACCCTTTAACGGTCAAGCCAGCCGGCCCTTTACTTATGACACAGGCGCACGCTTGGCACTACTTTGTTGATGCACGTGCGGCTACTGCGCACACAATTCACAAACACAGAAAATAATTTTTTTTTGGTTTGGACTGGAGTGTACTTTCGGGGGTTACAGCACCCTTTAACGGTCAAGCCAGCCGGCCCTTTACTTATGACACAGGCGCACGCTTGGCACTACTTTGTTGATGCACGTGCGGCTACTGCGCACACAATTCACAAACACAGAAAATAATTTTTTTTTTGGTTTGGACTGTAGTGTACTTTCGGGGGTTACAGCACCCTTAACGGTCAAGCCAGCCGGCCCTTTACTTATGACACAGGCGCACGCTTGGCACTACTTTGTTGATGCACGTGCGGCTACTGCGCACACAATTCACAAACACAGAAAATATATTATTTTTTTAGCACTTGGGGGAAGCACCCCTGATGGACAGAGCACCCCCTGGACAACACTACAGCACTCCTTTAGGACTGGGACACTGCACAGGACTTTGGAGTGGACACAGCCCCTATGGAGAACTGACTGCACAACACAGTCCAGCCAGCCCCTATGGACTTTGAAGTAGTGGACACAGCCCCTATTAACAACAGCAGCACAGCACAACACAGCCAGCCCCTATGGACTTTGAAGTAGTGGACAACAGCAGCACTACACTACACTACACTACACTACACAGCCCTAACTCCCACCCTCCCTCTTCACTGTCCACAGCCGAGTGAGAAAATGGCGCCGACGCGGGTACCTTATATAGGATCCAAAACCCGCGAGACTCGGAAGGCGGGATGATGACGTTTTGCCTCGATTTCAGATCCGAGTCAGGCGGGAAAAGTCGAGCCTGACTCGGATCGGACTCGGATCGGGGGGGCTCGGGGGGGTTCGGATTTCAGAAATCCGAACCCGATCACCCCTACATTATACACACACTACAACCATATAGTAACTGTTGCAGAGTGCTCTAGCGTGCAGGTGGATACAAGGCCACAAGCACATTTACGCAAACACCATTGCTATCTTTATATCGCCTCAGTGCATATTACAATTTGTTTTTTCTTTCTTTCCTTTGCAGTCTACAATGTGCAACCAAGAAAGAATAAGCTAAACAGGTTGAGCAAGCTGCTCCAGGGTTTGACTTCTGTGATTGTGGTGAATCTCCGTGAATTGGATGCCGACATACAAAGGCAGGAGGATGCTAGAATGGAGCAGTTTCTAGAGTCAGAAAGGCAAATGCAGCAGTCATTTATGATACAGTTAGTGGCTATGCAGGACAGACAAATGTCTTTTTTTGAGCGCACGTTTGCTCCTGGTTTTATAAATCAAACACACCAAATACCACAGGCCCCAGTGTACCCAGAACACACATATGGGCAGTACAGTAGGGGGCCCAATTATTACAACCCTAGCACTAATACAACACAAACAAACCTAGAGTCATCAGAGTATACAGTGTATAGGAAATTGCCTTAAACATGCCTATTTTCAAAATTCTGTTCATTGTACCAACTGGCACTTTTACTATTTTATTATTGTTTTTTCTATTGTGTCGGTAAATTTAAAATGTTTATTGTGTGAAGGCACTTTTCGAATATTTTCATATGCTACAATTCAAAATTTGTGGCCCATGATGTCCTCCTTGTCTGGCTACGTTACTTGTCACTTGTTTAATACTATTTTTAAACTGTATTTTGTACTCTTGTATTGTGTCTAGTTTTGTCTGCAGGGATCTGAAAGGCACTTTTTTATATATTAATACAGTGCGTAACAAAGTACCATTTTATACCATGACCCAGGATCTCCTCCTTGTGTGGCCAAACGATACTTGACACTTGTTTAATACTGTATTTATATTGTACTTTAAAACATTAATATCTGCACATATTTAATGTTCATAAAAACAACTTTGAAGCCAAATAAATAAAAAACTTGTTTGGAACATTATTATTATGTTTTCTATTTAAAAAAAACAAAATTTTTAATGACATCTATAGAGAAAAGCAGGGATTACCCAGGTTCACTGTAAACGGGGCCAACCTGGGTACAACCTGGTACAGTGTAAACAGTGTCTGAAGCCGGGTTCGACCCGGGATTGACCAGTGTTCAAATTCCCGGGTCGGACCCTGGATTTTGGTGTAAAAGGGGTATTAGGCTCCCAGAATCATGGCACATTCACATGTAGAGTTCAGTGGCAAACGTAGGATTTCTAGAAGGGGGGTTTCCAAATGCTTGAATTTAGAGTGAGTGTGGCCAGTCCATGAAGAGGGTAGAATTAGCACTTAACCAGCTTTAATATGTGTCATACAAAGGGTATTGTGTGTCATAATTCCAGCATATACAGGACCAGAGATCACAATAAGCTATTAGATGCAGCAGTAGGGCCATCCTGCCTGAGCTTAATGTATTTATTTTAGATGTGAGCACCATTCCAGAGCATGGGAGCAAGTCTGGGAGCCTGGAGGAGCAGCAGAAGAACCTAAAACTGCCCTTGACATATATTTACATATTGGGCTCTATAGCAGGGCATCCCTAACAGTGAATGGTTTCCATATCTCTGAGTTGGTGCACAGGTTATTTATTACTGAATGATGCATGTTAAAAGATCCACAGGTGGTGCTTATTTCATTTGTGATATTGTGAAGAAAATTCAGTACTAGTAACATTTTATTACATTACTTTTTCTATTGTGATCATGGTGTGGGCTGGGGAGGGGGGTTTCCAGGCAGATGGAAACCCCCCCTGCATTTGCCAATGGAGTTCCAGTGTAAAGGCAAACTAAGAGTATAGATCACAGCTGCAAAAATAGGAAAACTACTAGTATATCTAAACACACACACACACACACACACACACACACATATCTTGACTATAGTGGTGTTTCTATTTGATAAATCTGATACATTTCCTATATATTATTTTATTTTCTATAATAAATTTCTTTATTAAATAGAGCTGACGGAACAGGTATGATCATTAATTAACCATGTCTATTAATTGCTTGGTTAGATAGTTAGAACTTTGTGAGGTAAGACCAATTATTGAAAACGTATATAAAAAGTAAAAAATCATATTACATTTTAAAATTGATGATCACAGATTTTTTTTTAATTAAGACTAACATGTGGTAAAAATGTAATTTATTTTACAGTCAATGTATTTAGCCTCTAGCAAGTAAAACTGACATCACTATTATAGCAGAGAAGATATCACTTAAACTTTAGTTATATCATGCTAGCTTAACTTTCTTATGGATCAGTCCTGAAGCTAGAATCTAAATTCAATATGCCAGCTATAGTGAGTACATCAGAAAAAAATATTGTATGCTGAACAAAAGGCAGATTCAACACTGTTTTCATTCTAATTTTGTACAAAATAAAATACACATTAGTGCAGGCTATATGTACTGGTCACCCACATATATTGTTTTATCACTTCAAAAATATTTATCTACAGTACATTGCTTTTCTGCTTTAAGGTTTTTTTTAATGATAGGTAAGTACATATGTATGAATTTCATGCCTTGAACTACATGTGGACACAGAGCCATATTTTTTCTATGAAAAAAGGTTTCAGTACACAATAAAAAGGAATTACTGTAGTTATAAGAATTAAAAATTAGACAAAAATGCTGCTACTGCATTCCCCTAAGGACTATAACAAAAGAAACACTGCCTGCTCCCATGTACCAAAGCCTAGGTGCCAGCCTTGGATTTGAATCGTGTGCTCTCTTTGGTCTAAGTATGCCCTTTTCTGTGACCTACTGATATCCCTTTCAAAGCTGATTTTTAGAGATGTTCTGGCACTAGATTTTTGTGACAATCACTGGCTTATGGAGCATTCTTGATGACTGGTCCAGACATCCATAATATTCAATTTTCTGCTGCACAATGCACAAAATTGGTCAGTTCCTTTCATGTGGTGCCTAATAACTTTTGCAACAAGAATGTGGCAGAGTTTGGAGCTTATGAGAAATTGTCTGATGTCAGGTATTGGCATCACAAAACTATAATAACTTTTAATAAGCTTACAGTATTTAGGACTCAGGGAGTGCTTCCGGATTATTTGATATGACAAGTGTTGGGAACCACTAGTGAAGAGTGCCCTTGAATATATTGGCTGTAGTAATTAGTGAATCTGTAGAATTGTTGAATTGCTTTAAAGTTCTGGGGTAGCAGCTAGTTCTGTATTGTTTGGACCTTCTTGCCATTCATTTGCAGACTGGTACCATATACTGTATATTTGAAGATGAGATAGTACTTCTAGATATAATGGTGGTAAGATCATAAACCTCAGAAGATGAAATCCGAGTACACAGAAAATCTTGTTAATTAAGTTTTGAAAAACAGTTGGGGCATTGCGGTGGCCAAATTGTATGACCAGCTATTCATAATTCCTGTCTCAGGTATTGAAGACTGCTTTCTACTAATCCCCACTACAAATTCTAGTAATTTTGTAGGACTGTTAGAGATCGAGTTTGGAAAAATATTTTCCTCTTTTATGCAGTAAAATAGTTCTGTAATAATATGGAGAGGGTAGTATTTTTTCATATTTATGGCATTTAAGCCTCAATAATCAATATAGGGTCTGAGCCATCCAACTTCTTTTTTAAGGACTCTACCCTGGCCAGGGATTATGATGAGTGGAAGAATCCTCTGTGAATATTATCTTTAATGTATTCTGCAATTGCTTGTGTTTCATATAGAGAAAGTAATTACAACTTTGGGGTAGTATCTTGCATGGAACGAGAATTTCAAAATCTATAAGGTGAAAGAGACTCTGCTCATTGTTTACTAAAACATCTTGGAAAGACAGATACTGGACTGGGATGGTATATAATATCCAATGTCATAATCAACAAAGGTGGTAAACAATTATAAAGAGAAGTGACCTAATTAAGGAAGCAGCCAACATAGTCATACCCCCAGGAAATCACTTGAAGAGTGTACCAATCCAATGAAGGTGAATGGGATTTTAGCCAAAGTAACCCCATTACAATTTTAGAGGATGATCGTGGCAGAACCATGAGTATAATTTCTTGTTATATTCAGTAGGACCCCAACTCTGAGGAGAACATGAATGGTACAGTACATTGGTACAGTAGCTGGAATCCTCAGACATTTGACTTCCATCAATAGGGAACCTCTAGTGGCTGGGAGAGATTTTCAATCTGGTAAACAATTCTGATGCAATGAAATTCCCTGTAGCTCCGGAATGCACTACAGCAAGAATTTAGATTTTCACTGATGGGTATTCCAGAGTCATCATGATGGAGCAATCTGTTTTACCAGGATGAAATGGAAAAGTAGCATCTCCATAACTACTGGTGACTTGTCTCTTTTTCTGGCCAAATAGGACATTTATCAAGTATGGGGTCTGAGGCAGCACAATAGATGAAAATTATATTTATTAAACTCCAGTCTCATTTTTCTGGAGATAGCTGGGAGTGACCCTATTGTATGGATTTACCCATTATATGTACTGAAGCTTGAAACCATGGTGCATATCGAATCTTGGGACAGGCAACATAACCCCTTTCTGAGGACTTCTCTTGAAGATGACGGTCTATTTTATTACACAACTTATTTCAACTTACTGCCCCCCTGTCCAGCATGCCACTGGACCAGGGTGGGTTTCCAGGTACTTGGAAACCCCCCCTGCATACACGCCTGAAATAATGAATGACCATCTGTAATCTTTGCCACAAATTAAGTATGCTGATGGTAGCTGAGATAACTCAGCCATTATCATGAAAGATTTTCCAGAAGGAGTTAATGAACCTTGGGTAAGTGAAGAGAAGTAGATAATGTAAGCAATCTTATTTTTGTCAATGGTGAAATTAACAGGCTGTAATTTGAACTCAGTCAAAAAAGCTCAGTCAGAGTTGGGATCTTCATTGAATTTTGCTGGTGGCAGAATGTGCTGGTTAATGGTAATATTATTAGAATGCACCTTGGTCTTTATTTTCACACCTTTCCTTCAGATTCACAGTATGACCAATGTTATTTGAATTGGGGTGGGTGTCCTTTTATCCATAAAGGTGTCTTTTTTTAATAATTCTGAGGTAGAGGCTAGTTGAAAGCTAATTGTCATGGCTGTATCTTCGACATTCTACAGCACAGACATTGAATACTTATGCATGAGCATTTTTCAGTTTTCATTAAAAATAAATAAATACATATATCTGTACACAAGTAAAGATTTATTAATTAGAAATTTGACTTTAGGAGCCTACTGGTTAGCATTAAAATGTATCTGGAACAATCTGTGCAAGTGTCATTTGTAATACAAACAAATCTGTTGACTTTTTAGGAGTTGAATAATTTTGCAAGACATTGCATGTATAGTCCATCCGAGTATAATTTGGAAACCAGCAAATTATGATTATTTAAAAATTAAAGGACAATTTTTTTTATTTATTACAGCATTAAACAGCAAGCCAACCTAATGTGATGCTCCACTGTTACCTTTGGAGCACCAAAAGGGTTAATCAAAGCTATCAATACTGTAGGTCTTCACTTTCATTTGATCCTGTACATTAAAATTTTCTTGTGTCACTGACGACACTAAGATTTGCTAGTTTTGTTTAAACAAGTATTGCAATAACACTTGTACTGTCTCAATACCTGTTCTGATGCCACAGTCTTAGTTTCACAAAATTGGGACTTAGTCACTCTTACCCTGTCTGGCAGTGCATTACCAAGGTTGGCAATTCTGTCCCAGTGTACTGTCAATCCATTCCCTGAGGTTAATGGGCACAGCCATGTTGTGACTCATCAGTTGAGCACCATTATACAGTCTCTACTTGTCTCCTGGCTCACATTACTGCCTCATCCTATCCCTGACAAGAGCACCATAGCACCTTTTCAAAACAGTGTAGTTCTTTAAATTCCAGTGATCTCACTTACTAGTGAGTAAGTATTACCACTGATCCACCACCTGAACCTGTGCTCTTGGAATCCCACAAGCTGCTGCCTCTGAGTATTCCATCCACTTTGCAGTCCTGCACTGTATGCTGCTTCCAGCCTGCACATACCAGCCTGTGTTCAAGCACCAGTCCCAGTCAAGCTTTACTACTGCTATTTTCATGGATGTCACTCTGGTCCAAGTCTGTGATCCTACTCTGGCTTGCTGCAGCTACCTCCAGTCCCACTCTGGTCAAAGCCAGTGGTCTGACTGGCTGTCAGCTCCTCCCTATGGGTCCACTCTGGCTTCTCTGCAGTTACCTCCGGTCCCAGTCTGGTTCAAGCCTCCAGCTCCACTCTGACTACTCAGCAGTTACATCTGGTCCCAGTCCGGTTCAAGGCTCTGGTTCCACCCTGACTATTCTGCTTTTACCTCTGGTCCCAGTCCATTTTAAGCCTCCAGTTCCACTCCAGCTACTCTGCTCCAGTTCCACATCTGCAACCTCAAATTCTTATCCAGTTTATCTACTGTCCAAGTCTATGAGCTATTCTGCTGTTCCAGCCTGCTTGTATTCTGAAGTCTCCTGGGTATCTCAAAGACTCTCTGAGCGCTTCCAGTGCCAAGTCTTCTGCCACAGTGAACTCATCTACTAGCAAGTCCCCTGAGTATATCTCTTGCAGGTTCAAGTGGACTTCTACCTCACTGTACTTCCGTTTACTACTGACCTGCATTATAATGCTTCTACTCAGAATTGCAGCTCCCCACCTACTGTACTCTGGGATTCACTACTTATTATACCATTGCTACCTCTATCAATGGTGGTTTTTGGCCAGTGGGTCCTCTCCTAGAATGTTGGGATTCATGCTAATTTTCTGCTACAGCATTCATTCCAGTTTTTGGGGAATGGGTGCTGGACTTAGGCTCCTCCTGGAGGATATAGGCTCCAGTGACCTCGCTCTAATAATCATCTGCAGAATCTGTCAGCAGATTCCAGATGAGCTATGGATTACCTAAATTACTCGCCGTCCTGTCCCATGAGTTTGCAAAAAATGGTTCTGGTCCCTTATCCCTATATCATAGTAAGGGGTTGAGTGCCACTCATTTGGTTTCAGTGGTAGACTGGGAGCATTGCAGGTGTCATTGACCTCTCCAAAGGCCCCAGGCATTTACCACATGGGTCTCACCCATAAACAGACCTCCTATCAACACGACTCTGCTACAACCCATCAGCCCAGTAATGATATTTAGGATATTCTTTCTTTTTCAATACCCAAATGAATTATCTATCTATCTATCTATCTATCTATCTATCTATATATATATATATATATATATATATATATATGTCCTTAAACCCCCTTTTTCCTTGCACTTGTACAGTATTTGCACTGCAGATGTATGAGCTGTCATATTAACCTTTATTGCTTTGGGACAGTATGCCTTCACAATTTTTTTTATAAACTGTGACAATAAGGGATATTTTACCACTACAAAAAAGAGCTGTTGGTCATAATTATGTAATTATTGTTCTTTGAGACTAATGAGATTATTATGCATTTATAGTGTAAAGATACTACCCAACCTCATATAATTCTATTTAGATATGTGTTTACACACAGAATCTTTGAAAATCAATTTTAGTTTTAATTCATGAGATGATGAATATATCAGATAGAGATCTACCTTTGTTTCTTGAGGCTTCCCCATCTAAAGGAGAAATATTTAACTCAAATTCTAATTTCAAAATCTTATGCTGGCAACAGTAAGACATATAGTATATTGTTGCTTTAGATCAAGGATACATAACCTACACTAATTACAGGTAATTGGACTATTTATTCAATACTTTACATGCAGATATCTTTCCATGTGAAACTGCTACATGTAAAAATTTTAATCTGTCATTTGTTTCAAGAGAACAACCTCAACCAGGCAGATAGAAATGTAAGCTTTAGTTTCTAATTCCCATCAGCGGCAGCCCAACAGGAGCAGAGTGCGAAGCAGCGGAAGCCAGACAGCGCTGGAAATCCCGATCATGGCTAGGTAAGTATCTGCTAACCTAACCTAACCCCCCTAACCCTAACCCTCCTTAGGGGTGCCCAACCCTAACTTCCCCCCCAAGTGCCTAACCCTAATCCCCCCTCTAAGTGCCTAACCCTAACCACCCCCTTCCCTGCAGCCTAAACCTAAGTCCCCCGGGGGGGTGCCTAACCCTAACCCTCCCTCCCCCTAGCCTAACCCTAACTTTCCCGGGGGGGTGCCTAACCCTAAGTCTCCCCCAGGAGCCCGAAACCTAACCCTCCCCCCCCGCGGCTGTCCACTCGTGGTGCCAGGCATCACTACGATCGTGATGCCGGGCGCCGGTCTCCCGGCATCTGGGAAATGCGGGCGTCTACATCTAGACGCCCGGCATTTCACCCATTCTGGGATAAAACAGTCGGGAAGCCGGTTGCAAGTATTTAGGCAGTCGGCTTCCCGATTGCTTCCCTTTTCTGTGAATGTAAAATACTTGATTTGTGTAATGATAAATATAAATAGGATAATTTAAAAAAAATCAGTGGAACCCAAGATGTTGCTGAAATCTGCACTTGGAATTGTTACATAGTATTCAAAAAAAGTCACAAATATGTTTTATCAATTATGGATGATCCTTTATTCTAATATTTAAAGTTGTGTATTGATTTAACAAAAGGGAATATTTCAACCATAAAGACATTTTAATTGAGTAAATAAAGTCAATTAATTAAATTTCAATCTGAAAAATAAATACAAAGGCAGTAGACTGCAGACTGCAGAGATGTCTCACAGTGTAATATTACATTGCCAAGAAAGTTGCATTTGCTTAACTTGAGCAGACTTTTTATTATCTATGTATCTTGCTCTCACAGTAACCTATGTGCTGGGAAATGTTAAGAGTGTTCCTTTATCAGCAGTGTCTCTATTCGCTGCCACCAGCAAGTCTTCAATTGTAACAAGTCTCCACAATGATAATTTTCTGCTCCTGTGGCTCTGCTCTATTCATCTAGTGGAACGTAATTAGCATCTCCGTTGTGCTCCTTTTATGACCAAATAATTACTGCTTGGTTCAGGAGCTGTTAATACCTTTCTATTTAGACCTCTTATATCCAATTAGAGACCAACCAAGGCAGAAATTTTAATGTGGGGAATAATGTTTTCTGACAAAATGAAACTCTGCGCTGAAATCAGACCAATTACACTAGAATGTGGAGTGAACAGATAAAGCATGGTTCTTGCATATCAAAATTAACGTGTATGTATTGGTGTTAGAATGCATTATGCTCTGATAAGCCATAGTCTGAGAATGGGCATTAATTCTAAATTGCCAATCTGGCAGTAGCTGTTTTGTAAAAAATCTATTTATTAGGGTGCTAGATAATAAGGGGAAATTGTGTTTACCATGGGTGCAGGTAAAGCAGTGCAGTTGGACCTATGACCCTTTAATCCTCCTGTACCCCTGATACCTAATAATAGGTGTATTTGTGCATGCAGCTATTGATTTGGTGCGATGATCCATTCTCCACTTTCACTTCTGTTTGGAATAAGAGTGCAAGTTTTACCCTTGCACACAGACCCACTGCATTCATTAGATAGTGCTTCTTAGGGTCCTATTACATTGGGAGGTTGATGTATAACCAAAGTGAATAATGAAATACCAACCTGGAATAAACTTTCTCTCCATCCTGGCAACTTACCAAAAAAGCACTGATGTTTGCAAGTGTAAGCATTTACAGTGATATACTTAAAAAAAACAGTTCAACTAGTTTGTGTTAAAATAATTCAGTTAGCTGAAATCCGCAAACACCCAACATTAAGGTTTATGTATGGATCCGTGTCCTGGCTTGGGTTTGTCCTCCTAGTTTGGATCTCTGAATGATGCAAAATGTCATTTTACTAGAAATGTCAGATCACGCCTGTTTTGGATTGCATAAAAGAGTCCGTGGGCGGCATGCACTTCAGAGAAAATGAAACCAAAACTAATAAAACTGCTATTTTCAGAGTTCTGGCTGCATTCCCCATATGTACCGAGATCCAGAATGTGATACTTTCTGGAGCTTGGACCCATTAGGCAATGTGATCTATACTGTAGATGCTTTTAAATCATTGCATAACATCTAGGATCAAATATAGGACAGTTCCCTGTCTGTGAAGTTATCCTTATGGTATTAAGTAGTGGGATACATTTTAAATACTAAATATTTACTTCTTTGGAAACTGGGAACAAATTTTAATGTATGACAATAAAAGTAAAATTTTAGAGTTACTTAGACATCTCACTGACCCGGCATGCACTACAAACACAAGTGAAGTATCATTAATAAAGGACGTATTACCCATATGTAGTTGGTTCATCTAAATTGAAAACTAGAAAAAAGAGAACACTGTGGAACTGGACTGATATAACCATCTATATATACCACTGATATGGTCGTGAGAGATCAAGACACATATAATTATTTCAAAATTATTTGTAATTTAATAACAATATGTAAAAAACAGTCAACTTATAATAAAAAGACAAATTTATAAAAATATAGTCTTTGATTTTGTGCCTTTGTCTATAATAAAATATGTGCTGGTATCACCATGTCACAAATTTCTTTGCTTGGGTCCAATAAAGTGCATAAGCAGATATAATATACAATAATCACACAGTTATTGTGATGACCAATATGCTTATGGAACTATAAGTCCCAGAAAAGTGCAGTCGCACAAACCACTAGGTGGGCTGATATAAATCACCATATGCTGTACTTTGGGTTTCAGAATAAGTCCCAGGTCTGACAAACAGGTCCAACAAGCAGACGGGGTGGCCACCCAGTAAATAGACTGATCTGTAGCTGTTAGTGAGCATGGTTTTAGTTTCCCTTACCACCGTCGGTTGAAAGTACAGCCGCTCTTCAAATGCGCCTCTAAGTAAGCACCAGGGTAGTCTATTAAACACTCTGGCCCTCATTCATAGCCACTCGCTAGCGGCAGTACGCTCGTTCCGAGCAATGTTCGCACATCTGCACATGCGTACGGTTTTTAGTACGCATGCGCAAACCAGTCAGTGCGGCCAAAAAACATTTGTACGCAATATAGCGAGTGCCTGCTATTTTGAGTGACAGAATGAGGCGTATGTGGGTGGTAACAGGGGAAGGTGCTTGAAAATGGGGAGTGGAGATCTGTTCGCAGGCGTGCTTAAAGGTCAAAACGGGCGTTTTATGGGTGTGCATAATTAATATAGCAGCGTCAATGACCACGTCACTTGGTTTTTTTTAACTCAGAACTGCTCGCAAAATAGCGGTTGAAAAAACCAACCACAAGAATAGCGAGCAGTTCATATCCTGTTCGATGTACTCGATTAATCTAATAAATAGCGGACATGACGTATGGTGCGAGCGGCCAGGGGGCGTTTTTAAGAAATAAAAGAGCGTATGTTTTGCTCGCTCGTTCAGACTTAGAGGTGTGAACAGACTGCAATGTGCGAACGGATCATTTGCATAGCCCCCCCTTGTTTTTGAACGAACGAACGCAAATAGCGAACGGCTCTGAATGAGGGCCTCTGTTAGTTAGACTGTGTGCAATGAGGTGATCAGCAAGAGATACCTCTGATGTGTTTCACCCCCCTAAATTGGAGTCTTTATCAAAGAGAATAAAGCCTTCGTTTTAGGGTACAAAATGCATTAGAGGTACTTCGTGCTGGACCCAGGGTGAGGTTACCAGGATGAGAAGAATATTTGTGTAGCTGTCGCTACTGAGGATATTGATGATGAATGTATTGGAGAAAAAGAAGTTTATAAAATTCAGGAAGAGGAAGTTGTTTGTGTCAAAGTAAGTCAGCCACCTGCAGTTCTTGCCAGTAATAAGAAGGACATTGTCATGGCTGGGCATAAGACCAAAATACATTTCCCAAAACCCGACATTTGTTAAGGCATCTGTACTATTTGTGAGGTACAAGTAAGTAGAGTTATGGAAGATTATCCTCCTCCCTGTTATGTCATTTAGAGTTTATGCCAATTATTTATCGAAATCTTGCCAGCAGCATAGATACATCTCAGCACATGTAACTTCCACCTCCAATACCTTCATCATCAACCTCCTCATTAATGATTGGAGGTAGTCCTCCTGGATCCAATTTGCAAAGGCTAACTGTCTCTTCTCTTTTAAAGAATTCCCAAGAAGTTTCCTTGCACTCTATGCCTGCAGCTGCTGGAAATAAGAGAATGGTACAAAGAAAACTAGTAGTTTCAAACAACAATTGTCTGTGAAACATGCTTTTGCAATGAGAACCATGTATTACAGCCGCCATCCTGTTGCATAGTGGATCACATAAGCCATGATGGCTGTTAGCATTAGATTTGCATTCAATATTCACCATCAATGCATCTGATTTTAGACAATAAGTTTAATTTATCTGTTGGAGAAGCAGTTTTTGCGATAATTTGGAACCGATGACGTCATTTTTGCTGGTTTTGGTTTTACACCGTATTCAATTTCAAAGACTTGTCGCAGGTTCAAAAAGTCTTTGAAAAAAAACGGGGATAACTTTTCACCACTGAATAGGTGGCGAAAAAAAGTGCAGAATTGGGGTTTAGGGGTGCAGGCTTAAAAAAAATAGCCTGCATCCCTGGGAATGTCATTTTAAAATAAACTGTGTTAAAAAAAGTTTTAAAAAAAATAGGGACAGCCCAAAAAAATTATTTATTTTTGGGGGTGAAAAATAAAATGGGAAAAAGGTGTTTAAAAATAGGGAAATAGGTTCAGGGCTATTCTGCAAGTATGCAGCAGGTGTATTCTAGAATAGGCTATTAGCGGCAGGTGCATATTTGCAGAATTTTTAAATAAAAACTTTAGGGACTTAAAAACACCTGCAGCCGCTATTTAAATCCCCAACTTTCATTTGCAGGCTAAAACGGGGGTAACCATAGTGATCCCCCATGTTTTTACAGCTTTAGGGGGGTCCTACAATTTATTCCAGGAAAATTTAGTTTTTTTTTGCCGATCCAACTTCGGCGGGTCCTGTTTTCGTAGCTTTTAAAATGAATACGGGGATAAAGCGGGCGCTCACCTGATACTTTATCCCTGGAAAATCTCTGATGTGGAGAGAAAAATCCAGCACGGACTTTTTGTTCCCATATTGAATAGCCCTCTTAGACTTTTCTCATAATCTGTCATTTCCAATAACCCAAGTAACATTGTACAAGCATTACAACTGGGCAATTTTGAAGACATACCATGTTTTGCACACACAAAAAACTTGGTGGTTCAGAATTTCTTGGAATCTGGCAGGTGCATGCTGGACATGCTGAATGTGGCCCTAACCATTTCTGGGCATTTTCAACATTCAGCAACTGCATGTAGAAGATTGCAATGGCTGCAACAACAATATTATTTGTCATGCCACCAACTGAAGCAAGAGGTAGTAATCAATTGAAATTCCACCCTTTATATGCTTCAGCAACTGGAGGAACAACAACAAGCCATCCATGCATACCTAACAATACATGAGATAGGGAGAAGGGGGACATGTTACCTTAGTCCAGTACAGTGGAAAATACTATCTGTTTTATGCAAGCTACTGAAACAATTTAAAATTTTACCCAATAAAGTGAGTTCAGACACTTTCATCCTGAGTCAGGTCATACCCTTAATTAAACCACTGGAAAAGTAACTAGAGAAGCTGAAGGAGGAGATGAAGCTAAGCGATTCTATTAAGTATATTGGACTTGTAGGTCAAGTTCTTTATTTGCTAAACCAGGACCAAAAGGTTTGCAACATCTTACAATTGGATCATTACATTTTGGCAGCCATGCTTGATCTTAGGTATAAGTATATCATATTTTTATTTTCAACTGACACATATATTAAGAGAAGCAGAGCATTCCTGGTGAGAAAGTTGTCAACTCAAGTGGTACATAACATGACATCTCCTATTTAAGTTTCTACTTCAAATGCTGCTGCCTGGAAATGTTTTACTTTTTACAAGAGACACACTGGTGATCATGATGAGTGCCCCAGTATGAAACATTATGACATCTGGTATGGCTTAAAATATTTTTCCACAATTATTGACCATAACTCCATCTGATACAGCAAGCATCAATAAAATGGTGGAGGATTATTTCAATGATAACATACAAATTATCAAGTTACACAGTCCCTTTGAATACTGGCAGAATAAATAGCAATTTGGATCCCCTTGTACAAACTAGTTTTAATTTAACTGTCCACCCTCCAGTGTGTACTGAGAAAAAGTATTTAGCACAGCAATGAACCTTGTGAGCGATCAGTGTAAAAGGCTAATTCCACAAAATGTTAATAAACTGATGTTTATAAATAATAATTACAAATTCTATGAGGAAGACCATTGCTGACAATTATAACAAAGTACAGAGACTTCTGTAATTGTGGATTCCAGTGAGGATGAGCTAATATTGTGTGATGATATTAACATTATTGTGGGTGATGATAAGGATGATAATAACATCTTCCAACTGATTAACAATATTGTTAGCCACTTTAAGCCCATTTGTAGCTTAGTTTGTAGGGCCCAAACAAACCAAGCACTTCAAACACAAAACTGGCATCCCCTGTCACTGAAGTGCTTAGTTTGTTAAACTGTGCATGTTCTTTTTAATATACAACATAAGGCTGGGTGGGAGGTCCTAGGGACAATACCATCATGCACCACTTTTTTATGATCTGTGCCAAGATTGTGTGTGTTTTACCGGCAGCATACTTTACTGGGGCATTATTGTTCTTTTGTATTTTGCAAGGACCCATCACCAGCTTCTCATCCAAGCATATAGGCCCAGTTTCCTGCAGCTTCTCCACAGATACAGAGTAGTATTATCAAATCATATAATCAAATAATTAATAATTATCCACATTGACTACGCTTTTAGTCTGTGTTGTATCTCTTGTATTATCTTAAGGCCTATGATTTGCTGTTTGGATTCAGTTTCCAATTTAAAAATCTTAGATTTTGGAAGTTTGTTTTTGAAAAGCTTTTTCATTGTCTCTGATTTAGTATTTATTGATTTTATTAGTATTGTTAGTAATCAATCAATGACTCAATCAATCAATGCTTAGCTTTGCTTCCACTAAATGCTACACCTCCATTAATGAAAACATTCTATAAGTTTTTATAGTTTATTAAACAGCTATTCATGTCAGCTACAATAGTGCTACTATGTTTCATAGATGTGCTACTGTATTTTAATTTTTACTGCATTTGTGCTGCAGCTCTGTCGCTTACTTTAGCTAGCCAGCTCGCAGCAGCATTTGGCCAATACAAAACAATACTGTGAGTTATGAGCAAAATTGACTGTAAATGACTGGAGATTGATGCTATTTATGTTAATAATAATGTAGGGAAAGAAACAAGTCCAAATTACATTATTTTAGCAGTTTTTCTATCAATTTTAATGAAATTTAAATCCAAAACATTTTTAGGTGGTTTTGCCAAAACCATAACACAATAAGGCTTTAGAACAAAAACATGGGGGTCTGCATACATCTCTAATTTCAAGATGTGTCTAGCTTAGAAACAGTTGCATATGCCAAAGATTTAAATCAGCCCCAAAAAGTGTCACATTACCTTATTTGTACACAAAATAATAATTTCATTTAGAACATTAGACAAGAGAAAATAGTGTTTTGACAGTTAGTAATATAAAATAATATAATATAATTAAAATAAGCTCCACTGGGTCCGTTGCTGATGTTACTGACTGAAATATTCTCTAAAAAGCATTGTGTAATATGTGTACATTGTATAAATAACAGTTAATAAATAAAATACTGTAAATAAATGGTAAGTTTGTTTCCTGTAATATTCCAAATGCAAATGTAGATAGATAAGAATTTATATAATATAATGAACAATAATAAATTAAGTTCTATTAAATTGGAGGAAGGGAAGATGTAATACTCAAATACTCAAATACCTCAACCAGAATCAGCTGGATAGTGATTTGTACAGTCATCACTTTTTTTGCCTATTGTGTCTTCACCTGTCCTCCCAATACCCACAAAAGGTATATCTACAGATGCACCCACGCCTAATTGTAGAGCAATTATGTGAACCCACCCTTTCTATACATCTTATCCATGACTATCACTAACTAGACATAGAAAATAATTTAACCAAAATGTATACACAAACCTGTTTGTACACATTTTTGGTGAATACCTGCACATAAATGCATGCATATCTTCTGACAAAAATAATTTGTAAATCCAAGTCTAAATGAGCCCCATTGTGTGTATGCATGTGGGTGTTGGGTGTTTATCTTCACATGGCCATTTGGATCCATATCTGCTTCTTTTTTTTCATGCTTTTCTTATTTGTGTCTAGTGTACAGATCTGAAAGAATAAACACTCCACAAGTTCCCAAAATAGTCTGTTCAATTAATTTTAATAGCATATACCTTCTACATTATCAAGTGTTCTTGTGGCATTCGGGATATCTACAGAAGGTATACCAGAAGTTTTTGTTTAACCACTTAACTGACTATTTTTCCAGCAAAACCGGTCAGAAATGACCGGGTTCGCAGGAAAGTCCAGGGAGTCACAGGAGATCCATTCTGCACTTGTGTAGAATTAATTTCCTCTTCAAAAACACAGCAGGGCAGTGCGGTTGCACCTTGTCAGCTGAAGCACAGCTGGTTGTGTTCTCATCCCATATGACCACGTCAGTTAAGTGGTTAAATAAATGAAATGTTCCCACATAGGAATGTTTGGTGAATCTAAATTATAGATTGCAAGGTTACACTTGCTGAGTGATGTCTTAGATCCAGTGACAGCTACCCAATCATTTATTTTAGCCCTTACTGCTGCCTGATTAGATGCAGCATAAGTGATAAGAACCTTTTGCGTGACTGACTGGCCACATCTTTATGTAAAAGATAGCTCCCAGCTTTTTTTACATGGGGCACTACATTTTTAATATGAATAAGCTAGGAATATTTTAGGATTTTTTTTATAAGTGGGCAATATTGTAGAATTTACATAAAAAAGGGCAATATTTTACTTAGCTTTTTTTATTAAAAAGAGTCAATATTTTTTACTTGAGTTTGAAAAGGATATATAAAATGATTTGTGCTATTGTAAGGGGACACCATGGTACCAGAATGTGCCAGTTATCTCTAGGTAGGAAGTGCCACTTTTTTGTTCATAGTAACCCCCACTGCCAAATAGAACATGATTATTATGGAAGGGCAGTAGTGCTTTATTTCTTAGTGTCAACATACAGTAGCACATGTGTTTTAAAAACATGTTAAATCACTGTTGGTTTGGGTCTTTACTAGAGATGAGCGGGTTCGGATCTCAGAGATCCAAACCAACATGAATTTTGAGATCCGGGGCGAGAACCGAATGTGCGTTCGGTTCCTCCGCTGGCCCCACATCTCAATCCGGGGCAAAACCATAGAGACAAAATCTCACTGCTTGCGAGCTTTTGTCTCTATGATCTATGTAGTATATAAGGACCACGTGGCAGATGCCATTTCACTCAGGCTGTGGAGACAGAACAGGGACGGTGGGTAGTGTAGGGCTGGGAGAGGTGCTGGTGCTGTGCTGTCTGCTGTGCTGTCTGCTGTGTCCTGGGCTGGTACTGATTCATTCTGGGCTGCCTGCTGTTTCCATCTGCTGTTGCTGATCCATCTGGGCTGGTGCTGTGTTGTCTGCTGTGTCCATCTGGGCTGGTGCTGTGCTGTCTGCTGTGTCCATCTGGGCTGGTGCTGTGCTGTCTGCTGTGTCCATCTGGGCCCAAGTTCTGGACAATCAAATATATATATATATATATATTCTCAATTTATATTCTGTGTGTGTGTGCATGTTAGGCTTAGCCGCACAAAATACAGCAAAGCAACCTAGTGCTGCCCGACTCCAGTCGTCATCAATCGGTGCTCTGGGCCCAAGTTCTGGACCATCAAAAAAAAAATATATATATATATATATATAGTCAATTTATCTTCTGTGTGAGTGTTAGGTTTAGCAGCACAACCTAGTGCTGCCTGACTCCAGTTGTCATCAATCGGTGCTCTGGGCCCAAGTTCTGGACCATCAAAAAAAATATATATATGTATATGTATATATATATATATATATATATTGTCAATTTATCTTCTGTGTGTATGTGCATGTTAGGCTTAGCCACACAAGATACAGTGCTGACGACTCCAGTCATCATCAATCGGTGCTCTGGGCATAAGTTGTGGACAATCAAAAAAATATATATATATATATATATATATATATTATCAATTTATTTTATTTTATGTATTTACGTGTGTGAATTTTGTAACCACAGCTTGGCTACATTATTGGTGCTTGTGACACTGCTTCAAGACTGCAGAAAATATGGAGTGCTGTCACATACCAGCAGTGCAAGGCCATCAACTTCCTCATCCTCTATGAAGGCCCATGCCCCAGGGCTTAGGTCACACCATCAATATGGTAAAGATACTTTTACTGAAGTTAAGAAGAAGAAAAAATTCAAGGGCAATTTCCCTTTAGATAAGCAAAAAATTTGCAATATGCCATTCACTACACAAAGTGACAAGGAAAGGATAAAGCCTTGGCCTTTCTTTAGGAAGACTGCTGGTTCTGACTCTGATAGTCCTTCTGCATGTAGTAGTAGTGGTGGTGGTACCATCAAAAAATTGAAAGTTGTAAGATGAGTAAGACAGCTCAACTGTGTGCCCTGAGAAATTAAAATCACAAATCCCAGAGGAGAGTGCAAGCGAGTCCGTGGTTGCCATGTTTGAGCCAGACCTAAATACTAGTGTACTGGAGGATCCAAGTTCCAACATTTGTGTGCCGTATGTAAATGTGGGGAAGGGCAGCCAACATCTTGCAGACGTAGTCATCGAGGATGCTTCTGTGGCATTGCACATGGAGGAGGAGGATATTTTGGTAGTTGAAGGTGCTAAGGATGATGAGGATGTTGATAATGATGATATTGGTGATGAGAATGTTGATGCCCAGGATGTCCTTTGTGTAAGTAAGGCAACAGCTGCTGCCCATGGATTGAAAAAGCCAAAGCCCATTGTTGTCATGCCGGGGCAAAGAAAAAAAAAGTGAGTAGAGGGAGGGACCTAAACCACCTAGGAACCTCCTTCTTGTTACATCACTTGGAGCACAGTCATCAAATATCAAAGTGTATGTCGCCAAGTTCCAAAACTCAAAATGTAACAAGTCTATTGTCACCTACCTGCTCTCTCTCTGTGGAATCCAAGTGCCTTTGATCTCCAACACCAACACCTGCATCATCAACATCCTCATTCGTAATCGGGAATAGTCCTGCTGCATACAGTGTTGTTATTCGAAGCATGATTGACTACTCTCCTATCCGTGATTCCTCAGAAGGATCCTTAATGACTGCGCCTGTTGCTACTGCTGTTGCTGTGAGTGGAGCTTCATCTGAGAAGGGGACCAGGAGGAAGACTATTTGTAGCGTATCCTCCAAAAAACAATTAACTGTCAAACAATTGTTTGCAAGGCAAACAAGTATGACAACAATCTGAGAGAACTGCCTACTAGTGACATGTCTTCTACCGTGACTATGTGTGATGCGGTCTCCATTCACAGAATGGTGGGGGACTATTTCAGAGATAACATCCTAATAGGCATGTCAGACAGTCCCTTTCAGGACTGGCAGGAAAAGAGACAATTTGGAGGCCCATACACAAACTTGCTTCCCATTACTTATGTTGCCCACTCTCCAGTGTATACTCCAAAAGAGTTTTCAGTGCTGCTGGCAACCTGGTCAGTGATTGGCATAGGAGGTTACTTCCTCAAAATGTGGAAAAGATGATGTTCATTAAAATAAATTACAAATTCCACGAGGAAGACCTCTACCAACAATTACATGAAAAAATTACAGAGGCACCAATGGTGGATCCAGCAGGATGAATTAATATAGTGTGAAGAAGAGGATGTACACACTGATGGGGATGAGAAGGACGATGACAACTTTTAATGTAAAGCCAGTTTGTGTTTGGGATCATTTTAATTTCCATGTCCAATGCACATTGGCAGCTTGTTTTATGGGGGTCCAAACAACCCAATAATTTCAGCCACAGTTTGCAGTCCTTGTTGCTGAAATGATTGGTTTGTTAAACTGTCCTGTTTCGTATACAACATAAGGGTGGGGCGGAGGGCCCAAGGACTATTCCATCTTGCACCTTTTCCCTTTCCATTATGTGCTGGCTGGGCCATTGTTGCCTGACATTTTAAATTAATGTTATGGTTGGATTCTGAACCAATGATTTATTTTTGAATTAATTTATTATTAATTTTACAGCAAAGGGCTGTACCAATGAATTTATTTTTATTAATTTTTCAGCCAGGGGCTGCACCCAATGAATTGTTTTTGTAATTAATTTATTATCAATTTTACAGCCAGGGACTGCACCCAATGAATTGTTTTTAATTAATTTATTATCAATTTAACAGCCAGGGGCTGCACCAATGAATTTTTTTTATTAATTATTCAGCCAGGGTCTGCACCAAATTAATTGTTTTTTAATTAATTTATTATCAATTTTACAGCCAGGGGCTGCACCAATTAATTTTTGTTTTATTAATTATTCAGCCAGGGGCTGCACTCAATGAATTGTTTTTTTTATTAATTTATTATCAATTTTACAGCCAGGGGCTGCACCAACTTTCAACTATCAATTCTTTAATCTGCAAGGGTATCCCAACCATCATCTTTGCATAGTCCTCAACTCTATTAATAATTATATCAATCAGTTTTGAGCCAGCTGGAAGCAACCTTTTGGCCCTATAACTAGATGAAAAAATCAATATTGTGAGGTGGTCAAAATTGACTGGAAATGAGTGGAAATAAATGTTATTGAGGTTACTAATACTGTAGGAACAAAAAAATGCCCATTTTGTGTGATTTTAGCTGTTTTTATTTTTTAAGAAAAAAAAATCCAGATTCAAAACCAAAACACGAAAACAAAACACGGAGGTGAGGTTTTGGCAAAACCAATCCAGATCCAAAACCAGGGGAGATCCAGATCCAAAACCAAAACACGGGGGTCAGCGCACATTTCTAGTCTTTACCTTTCAAAACACTGTGTATTACATCCAGTGATTTAAAGGGAAAAATCTACAATGATTTACCATGATATTCAGTAAGTTATAACTGGCTACAAAATACACAGGATATTACATACCTTTCCCCATGTATATTAACTTCAGAGGCTTTTTATCTGCTGTATGCCACTATTGGGTTTTTAATTTTATTTAAATATTTCTTTATAAATATATTCACTTTCAAAAAGCTAATGATTTTCCTCAGGCTACACTAATCAGTCTTTATACCATAAGTTAACTGCTAGCTTTTTTATTGCTTCATGGTTCCTATGACCTAGACATAAGTTCTATATATTTATGCAGATCACACATTTGATAGCGTTGACTTTTACTTTGCATCTCAGCTTGAACAATTCAACTATGATTGTTCCTTCTGGGTGACATTTTTTGTGATGATGCAGTTGTCATACTTGAATACAAAACATTGCTACTGATATTTAAATTTTATGTATCCCTCCCTAAGTTTAACTATTGTTGTTTTTGTCAGTGGTGTTTTGCTTGATGATTGTTGTACTAATTATGTAGTGACAAGAGGTGATGTGCAAGTATAGCTTCTCCCCTGTAGTGTGTGTGGGGGGAAAGGGGGTGTAAACCAGAGACAACATATACATTTTTAATTCACTGATAACTTTATCCAATATGGACAATTGTTTCTTCCAAGGCTAATAACTGGAGAAGTGTAACAAACCATGCATGTTAGAGTGACTCTGAATGTAATCATGTTGATGCAGATAAAGGAAGAGAGTTTCTGTAGTGATCCTTAACTGAGATGTCTTACAAATGTTTGCAATAGGGTCTAATTAAAAAGAATATATATAAAAATGGGTATTACTCAACACAATACTGAAATGCATGAAATGAGAAGCAGACCTTTGTAAGGATATTTGCCAAGGTTTCTGGTAATGTTTAGCTTTTCTTCCCATGCCAGCACACTGATCTACCAGTAGGTCAGACAGGGTTTACCACATTACATATACAAATACTACTCATATTCCTTTCCCGGTAACTTTGATTCATGATCCCAACTGCTGAGCCACACTCTTCACTCACTCACATGAAGTATCCTATCCACATGGTAGGGACTAAGCTCAATGTGTTTCTGCTTTTAGTGGATGTAAAAAGTATTGTAGACTGCATAAACCATTTGCAGCCATGCTACACCACTCCTGTGTCTACCTTGAGGCCGATCCTCTCCGAATGGTTCCAGTCCGGACTATGTAGTGAAAATGTATAAGCAAAGCACTGGTCAGCTGACATTCTCCAACAAACACATCATCTTGCACTTTGAAAGTATATTTCCTACTGGTCTCTAATTGACTAATTTCTTCTGGGCCATACCTGAGTTATGTGCTAGATTTTACTTTATCGTGTATGCCACATACAACTAGCTTCTGCATTTCTGTCCATATAATATGGGACTTAACAGGCCACAATTTTTCTAAGAATAATTGATTCTTCTAAACAACAACAAAACATCACAATAGCAATGGGTGTGATTCCCATATGAAAACAGTTTAGAATACAGCATAAACTGAAAAAAGGTGCACTGACAGGACAGATATATATTCCTGAAGTAACCAGAAGCTAACACAGCAAGTGCTGATCCTGCTCACCAACAAAAACAAAGGGATGATAGTGGAGCACTTGTTAAATCAGATGCCCACACAAATAAATGTAAAAAATTTAATAGAAAATATAATATATAATATATATACCAAATGAAGATAAATGCATAGACCACATTAATAATATGAACCAATGAATATCAATTTAAATAATTGTGGACCATGGATCAGGTCTCTTATATATGGTAATTCTTCAAAGTGTCTTGGAATAAATATCCACTCCTGAATAGCAGTGTGTCCTCAATGCTGTTATAGGTGTGATGCATACACACTATTGCACCCACAGTGGGGAGATGATTAACAGAGCAGTAGCTAGACTTTCTGGTGCCCTGTGCCAGAAAGAGCATTGGCGCCCCCCTCATTTTTCAAAGGGACATAATGCACCCAAAAAAGGGCCATGGCTTCATGGGGAATGACCAGGTAAGAGATAGGAGAGGCCAGGAGATGCTGGGGATGAAATAAGAGGAAGCTACAAGCAAGAATGATAATAAACAGAAATTTGACAGACCTAAACGGCACCCCCTGACCTGTGGTGCCCTGTGTGATGGCACCAGCCACACTACCCTAGCTATGGCCCTGATGATTAATCACCTGTAAGCTGCAGTCCAGGTATGAAACACCGGAATCCATTCCTGACGGGACCTGGCGCTGTACACTTGCTGAGCTGACTTCAACAGTGTATCAGGAGCCGCAATGATAATTGATCGCGGCTATGAATAATGCCATCTGGTGCATGACCTGTGTGGTCTCCATGTGGGGCTGAATCCTCACTGACAGTGGGAAAGCAGAGGTGCTGCGAGAGGCTGATGTTGGCCACGATGTGATAGGCGTGGGAGCAACTATCATGCTGCAATGTACAGGAGCAGTGAACAAATGGTCTGTAGCATGAAATGTCTTAGCAATAGACTCTTTGATACATTTCATTGGGCTAATAAGGTTCCCGGTTTCCTCAGAAGGTAAGTAATTTCCATGATACTATGTTGGGTTTATATACCCTCTTAATTATCTTAATTGATCAAATTTGGTTCAGTCTGGTAAAAAGGGTTTCTTAGATGAAGAAGCAGCACACTTACACATAATTAACACATAGTATGCCTGTTCATACAAAAACAATTGATTTCTATGGCGATGTGGATTGGGTATAATAAATAAATAAACCATAATAATATATTAAAATAAACAATAATAAATTAAATAAATATAAAAATAACAATATTACATTTCTAGCATAACTAATAATCTATAATGGTTATAATATAGCTAATGAACTATAGAGACTATATGTTACACTAATCTATATATGAGGATATCAGATACTCAAACGTACTTTATAGATGAATGTCTATTATATTCCATTTTAAATTAAACTACAATTACCTTCAATTGACTGTTATAGAAATATACAAATGAATAAAATAAAATAAAAAAAATTAAAATAAATATAAAATAAAAAATTATAAAATAATATATATATATATAAATGAAAAAAGGAAAACAAGGAAAAAGGAATTTTCTCACTAGCATGTGGTTCTAATTATGTAGAATCACCAAAAATAAATGCATAAAAACAGAGGCAAAAGTAGAATTCATAATCAATCAGAAGATCCCAGAGGAATTTTTAATAAATCAGATACCAATACCCCTTTTCCAAATCAAAGGGAAAAAGACTTGAATTACCCAAAAAGGAACCCCCAACCCCACCATCACAGTCACCCAATGCTAATACAAGACAGAACCCCAAAACGATTAAGAGAACCAGACCTAGATCAAAATGAGGAGAGAGGGTGGTTTCTACAAAAAATAAAAACGGACCACAGATAAAATCTAAATGAAAACAAAAAATAGGGGTATTAAATCTATCCAGTAAAATATTGACAGAAGCACAGGAAAATCTATTATCAAAAGGGTCTTAAATTTGCCTCTTCTTCTAAACCCAACCTGTTTGACTTATTTGTCGAACTGGATAGATATGTGAGAAACCTTTGCCGTAAACGGTATTTTGCATTAAAGAATCTTAATAAACCAAAAATTTAAGGTTCAACAATTTTGGTAGACTCAACAGTAACATCAAAGTATCTGAATTAGATGAGAATGATGTTATTCCACTAAATTATTTAATTTGTTTATTAAGAGAAAATTATACAGGGTCCAAAACTTCTTTACCCATTTTGACATAATAAGGTCATCAGGAAGTCTAATTTCTGAAAAATGTCAAAACAAATCACTGTTTTTCCCTCTGAGATATAAAAGCTCCCCCACTGAAACCAAAAAACATTAAGAGATTTCCAGTCAATATGTGTTAAAGCAACTACTGATTTGAAATATAATGATAACCTCACATCTAAGAAGAGAGTAGCATTAAAAGAGCTACAAAAAGATCAAACAATAATGATAAAGCCGGCTGACAAAGGGGGGGTACTAGTACAGAACACTCTTGATTACCTACTTGATGTAACCAGACAATTATCTGACAAAAAAGTTTTACACTACTTTATGTAAAGACCCTATCAATTTGTACCAGAGTGAACAATTAGAATTACTTCAAGGAGCTTTGGAAGCCAATGTACAGATCTGCCCAGCTATTTTGTTGCTCATGGCGTGGCGTGAGTCGCGCCATGGACTTGTGGCGTGCAGGCCTCTGAGTCGCGCCATGGACTTGTGGAATACCGTGGTATTCTTCAAAGAAGGATATGCTACGGCATGTAATACAGTGCTTAACCACTGGGTGGCGAGTGCTCCACTTTTGTAATTGCATGTAATATAGTGCTTAACCGCTGGGTGGCGAGTACTCCACTGTACTGAATGCCTTGTACAGAATGCCATACTGTTAAACTTACAGTAAATTGGGTGGATATCACATTCACAGCATTTTCATGTACGCACAACCCATACAGTATTTTTAATGTCGCATAATATACATATGCAGTATATAGTACTGTACCGTACGTAACATCTTATAACAGGATGCAAATCACTGCACATACTGTATTGTACATACGGTACGGTGCAGTAACTGAATAGTAGAGAAGTTGCCGGAGTTGTTGTCATGGTATAACCTATACTGTAGATTAATGAGATGCACGCACAGCTTTCACTGATATGGGATGCATTACAGTATGACAATTTTTTTTTTTTTTATTAAAAAACAGCAGCGGGAGGAGTCAACAAGGATGAGGCCACTCTCTGTGGTTCACTGTAGCTGTCGTGTGGGCTAGTGGTTAGGTGATCACTTTGGTAGAATTATGGTCCCGGGTTCGATCCCTGGAAAAGAATATACCGTACCGTATATTTTTTTTTTGTCTCTGTCACTGACACTATAGTGAAACTACTGTACTTTAGTAGTGTTGTACTGTACTGTAATACTGTAGTGTTGTTGTTTAAAAGGCTGCTTAAAAGTAAGACATTACAAACAGATTGTGTGTTTCAATAGTGCAAAACTTTCGTCAATGTCTGCACTTTCGTCAATGGGATTTCATGCGCATGCCCAGTGGAGGGTTTACAATGGGATCTGTAGTGCCCAGAGAGGGCTCTGTACTGTATTTCACTGAATAGTGATTTCATACTGTGGCTAGAGTGGATTTCAGCCATCTGCAGTCTAGAATGTGAGACAGGGCTCTGCATCACAAACTGTGTGCCCAAAAATGCAAACGCAAACATGCGACAACGCATATGCGGTCTCAGCCTTGTGCACTATGGCTACATCCCTTGGACTGTGTCTGAGAATGGTTACCGTCTGTGAGAGAGCGCTCTGTGTTCAAAGCTGACTGTGCGTTTGAAGCGCAAAATAGCGTTGCATCGCAAACTTATGACATTGGTGATGCTGCTCCAACCTTGCACACTAAGTACGGTTTTAGTGGGATCTGTATGAGAGAGAGATCTCTGTATTACACGGTTGGCACTATGGTGTCTGTCAGCCATCTGCGATGGATTAGAAATGGAGGGGGGTACAATGGGATCTGTGGCGCCAAGCCATACGCCATGTAGCGCTATGCTATCACTGAGCATGCACAGTTGGCTGTATTACTGCAGTTGGTACAGTATTGTACTCTATGCTGTTGCATTTCCATCTCTGGCGGGCGCATGCCCAGTAGGAGGGTTGCGATGGGATTTCTGGCGCATGCCCAGTGGGCCGAGAGTCATACACAGTGCATCAGGTCCCTTCCCCCAAAGCAAGCAAAGAGCCTCACATTACCATAATAAAGGAAGCTTTGTTAATCCATTTACTGTAAGCAGTCAGCTCTGCCCTAGTGTCCTGAAAAATGCTATGAATTGTCACCATTGCCAAGGACACCATCCCCCATCTGCTAGGACAACTAGTGTACCACTATGAATGTGCCTGTACTGAATATTCAAAAGTGACGGTGCCGTACAATTTAGCACCACAGAATAGTGATTTCATAACTGCAGAAACTGCTAGTGAATCTACTGTCTAGAATGTGAGACAGGGCTCTGCATCACAAACTGTGCACCCAAAAATGCAAAACGCAAACATGCGACAACGCATATGCGGTCTCAGCCTTGTGCACTATGGCTACGTCCCTTGGACTTTGTCTGAGAGTGGTTTCCGTCTGTGAGAGAGCGCTCTGTGTTCAAAGCTGACTGTGCGTTTGAAGCGCAAAATAGCGTTGCATCGCAAACTTATGACATTGGTGATGCTGCTCCAACCTTGCACACTAAGTACAGTTTTAGTGGGATCTGTATGAGAGAGAGCTCTCTGTATTACACGGTTGGCGCTATGGTGGCTGTCAGCCATTTGCGATGGATTAGAAATGGAGGGGGGTACAATGGGATCTGTGGAGCCAAGCCATACGCCATGTAGCGCTATGCTATCACTGAGCATGCGCAGTTGG
Organism: Taudactylus pleione; assembly: GCA_031769625.1. Taxonomy (NCBI): domain Eukaryota; kingdom Metazoa; phylum Chordata; class Amphibia; order Anura; family Myobatrachidae; genus Taudactylus; species Taudactylus pleione. Next base: position 3,617,694 of record JAUIMM010000614.1, read on the forward strand.
CTGTATAACTGCAGTCGGTACAGTATTGTACTCTATGCTGTTGCATTTCCATCTCTGGTGGGCGCATGCCCAGTAGGAGGGTTGCGATGGGATTTCTGGCGCATGCCAGTGGGTCGAGAGTCATACACAGTGCATCAGGTCCCTTCCCCCATAGCAAGCCAAGAGCCTCACATTACCATAATAAAGGAAGCTTTGTTAATCCATTTACTGTAAGCAGTCAGCTCTGCCCTAGTGTCCTGAAAAATGCTACGAATTGTCACCATTGCCAAGGACACCATCCCCCGTCTGCTAGGACAACTAGTGTGCCACTATGAATGTGCCTGTACTGAATATTCAAAAGTGACGGTGCTGTACAATTTAGCACCACAGAATAGTGATTTCATAACTGCAGAAACTGCTAGTGAATCTACTGTCTAGAATGTGAGACAGGGCTCTGCATCACAAACTGTGTGCCCAAAAATGCAAAACGCAAACATGCGACAACGCATATGCGGTCTCAGCCTTGTGCACTATGGCTATGTCATAGTGGTTTCCGTCTGTGAGAGAGCGCTCTGTGTTCAAAGCTGACTGTGCGTTTGAAGCGCAAAATAGCCCACACTACTTTGCCACTATGGTTATGACTACATTACAGTGCACCACAGACGCCTGCCATAACGAGAGAATTAGTGTCGACGTGCGTCGTGCGTCGTGCGATATTCGACGTGCGTCACTGGCTAGTCAAAATGGCTTCTATGAGGGCAAGACGCTACTCGTCCGGCGAGCTCTTTGTATTGGTTAAGTGGCGGGACCAAGCGTTCACCACTAACCAAGACAAAGAGCTCGCCTACAGAGCCGCGAGCAACGAAATTTATCGCCTATATGGCATTCGGCGCAGAGTTCGCTCACTGCAGCGCAGGTGGAGTGACCTGCTTCGGAGGGACAGGCCTCACCTAGAGCGAATTCGGAGGTGAATAATTCAAAGTTAGTACAGCATTGCTGTATAATCACATGAACTACAGTATACTGTACAATAACGAATACAGTACAATGCACGACTGACATACTCTACATTACTGTACACTGCACTGTAGGGTGTTGGTAGTACAGCTTCACAGACTACAGTAGTTTATGTACTACAGTATACTGTATTGGTTTGTATTTTAATCAATAGCTAATTCCCTAAGGCCATCTACAGTACTGTACCGTAATCCCTCTCCAATTTGGAATAGAGGTCTGAACTCTTGTTTTCAAATGCTCCTTAATGATGACATGTATTTTTCCCCACAGGGCGAGCAGCCACCCCTGCCCCGGCAGCACCACCACCGCCGCCACCACTGCTGCCACCACCGCTGCCACCACCACCGCCACCATCACTGCCACCACCCCCATCACCGCCAGCAGCCGGGCCCAGTGGGCTGAATTTTACATTACATTACATTGTTCTACCACTGTTTACTTACTGTCTCTCTCTCCATGCATCTCCAACCTCTTCTCAATACACACTAATTCTTTCTCTCCTTGTGTTTTTCTTATTTTCCAGTACTGTACAGTATGTTTCGGTGACCTGTCTTTAGGTGCATACACGCTAGACTATTTGGATGAACGCTAACAATATTGTTCATTATACAGTGTTGTTCATATCATCTAGTGTGTACTGTATGCAGTAAATCACCAAGGATGCATGTGCGCACTCCCCCAAGGCATCAACGATATCCACAGTGGGCTGTACATGCAGGTCAATCTATGGATATTGTTAACCCTCCCACCGGGGCTTGCGTGCGCACTGCCGGACAATCGACACGGATCTGAATCAGGCCCTACTGTAATTCTTTCTCTACTGAACTTGTAAAACAGGAACATTCTGTTTTTTTCCCCACACAGTTCTCCAACAAGGGAAGCACCGCCTTTCCCCCACTGACCCAAATTTGGGTTTTTGCCCGCGTAAGTACTGTACCTTACACTACTACAGTATACAGTACTATAAATTGTCTTCTACTGTATCACTCTTGTTTTTTCTGTGTTTGTATTGGTGTTATGTACAGTATGGAGGTGTTATTTTTTCTACCGTATCATTGTTTTTTCTTAAACACACAGTGAAAAAAATTAAAACAGGAGCAGCCGGAGCCACAGCTCCCTGGCCTCTGTATGCGTAAGTAGAGTACTGTATCTTTTTCTGTAGTGTTTACGCACCATTACACAGTGGAGTGTGGAGGAGGGGTTTAACTTCCTCTTTTCAGTTTGTGATCTGGACTGCTAAGTACTGTACACTGTGTCCATACTGTATGTACAGTATTGTGGTAGTGCTTTCTGTCCCTACATTATACAGTATTCTCCTAATTTATTTTATAAGCTCTTTATCTACAATAACTTTCCCTTACTGTACCTTATGTAGTGTACTTCATACTTTTCCTCTTTTCCTTACACCTACTTTTACTGTACATTGACCCCTGTTCCAAGGCACACATTGGCATCGTCACAGATTGTGCTGCAGCTGCCAGTTTCTGCTACTGTGCTTGATGTTGCCGTTTGTAATGCAGATGTTTCAAGTTTTCAGGTTCCTTTAGTTCATATACAGTACAGTAGTAGTGGCTGCTTCAACATCCACATCCATAGTTGCAGACATACAGTACTGTACAGTAGTGGGTGCACCATGAATTGAGAGACAGGCTTCTACTGTACATCTACTGTATAGTTGGAGCGGCGGTCCCTTCGACATCAGGATAAGGTGAGAAAAGCATTTTTGATAATGTTAGTGCTCTGTTATCGTATTCAGACAGCTGGTGTTCACCTCCATCTGGGGCACCCAAATACTGTCTTGTTTCATGTATTTTTTTTTTATCGTTATATTATGGGCTGTGGGCCTAGGGGCACTTCTTACATTATTTCACCACCAGGCTTAATTATAATACAAATTAGTTATTAATAAAATTGTTAGTCTGGTTAGTTAGGGCATATATTAATGTGGAGAAGTGGATTAGTGTGACACTGTTAGAGCAGGGAAGGGCACTGCACAGCGGATTCTCTCTCCTACAGTACAGGGTGTGTGGGATCAAGCAGGATGAAGAACAAGAGCATCTCCAGTGAGAACCTGTGTGTCTGTCTTTTACTGTCTGTTTGTCTCTGCCTATCCTCCTTTCTTCAGGGCGTACAGTGGACCTTGCACTCTGATGCACGGTAGAGTCTGCACCTGGTATAGGTGAAACTCTGCATCTGAGGCCAAAAGTACCAGTGATGATTTTAACTTAAAAGCCTAATCTTTTTGTGTAGTACTCAGTCCAGTAGGGCGTATCGGTCGGCATTGAGGAAGGACTGTTCTCACGTCATCTCTTTCCTCCTACTATAGGTACTGTACAGTAGTCATGTCCGTGTCCAGCTTGGAACTCCAGGACATGCCAGCGGCAGAAGAAAGAAGCGTGTGACAGTAGAGGACTACAGGGGTGGAAAGCTAAAGAAGTTCCCCCCCCTCTGTAAAGCATGTTACTGTAGGTTAAATAAAAATTGTTATTAATTTATACAATTGGTGTTTGTACTGTATGTAATTCAGTCTTTAAGTGCGCCTGAGACCCAACACGTGCATCTGTCATTAAAAAGGTACAAAAAGTCAATAACACACAGATGCAGGAGTGTATCGTCCTATTGGCCAGGATTTCACTCACCAGGGGCGCGCCGGCTGATGGGGGTTGCCGCCCACAGTCATATACTGTACAGTATCCCTGTTGCCCATCACAGTGATTTCACAGCTGCCCGGCACTTACAGTAGAATACAGTACAGTACACATACAGTACTGTATACACTGAGGGACGTTTTCAATTTAGGGGTGGTCTATTTACTTTTTTTAGCCGGTCTGGTATTTTCACTCCAAGGGGTCTATTTACTGTACTAAGCAGTGTTAGGAGACAGTGAGAAGTGATAAAAAAGTGATAAGGTGTCAGTCAATCAGCTCCCAACTGTCATTTTTCAAAAACAGCCTGTGAGATGACAGTTGGGAGAACATTGGTTGGCACTTTTTCACCCATTGGAGCAAAAACACGTGATTGGCTAAAAAAAGTTTTGGAGATTACGTCATTTCGCCAGGCGTAAAATTATCGCTGTATTCAATTTGAAAGTTTTTCTGCCTACCGTAGGCGGGAAGTCAATGCAATGTACAGTAAGACATTATGTTAAAAAGTTTCGCCTACTGTATGAATAGCAGGCGGAAAAATTTGGTGAATTGGGGTGCAATGTTGCGGGAAGCCTTCAACGTCCCCTAAAAGTACTGTAAACTGCGTAACTTTTTTTAAAAAAAAAGTCAGAACACACTAAAAATTCACTTTCATTTTGGGGGGCGGAAGAAAAAAAATTGGGGGAAAAAGTGAAACTTGTAGGGGTAAATTTACTAAGATGGGAGTTCTATTTAAGAAGTTACTGTACTGTATGTTGCCCATAGCATCCAATTAGATTCTACTGTACTTAGCATTTATCTACAGTAGCACCTTCTAGAAGATACTGTACAGTAATACCTGGAATCAGATTGGTTGCTATGGGCAACATCACTTCTTAATAGCACTACCATCTTAGTACATTTACCCCCTAATATATAAAATGTACTGAGTTTAGTAAAGGTTGGATAACAATACTGAACAAAAGTAGCGAAGACTTAAAAAAAAAAAAAAAAAAGCGCTACATGGGTATACAGTAGATCTGGGCATGCGCCTGAGATATGATGACGTACAGTATTGTAGGAAACACTCAAGCCAGGTGTAACCTTGGTATTTCAGGTGGCTGTAGTGTAATGGTAAATAATCAAACCAATACATTACGCTGCCTGTACAACCCTTTTGCGGGTTCGAAGCTTGAAAGATTACACTTTTTATTTTTTATTACCAAGGTTAGACTTTTTTGTCAAAGTACTGTGGCATAGAAATACCAGAATTTCTGGATAATGTATTAGTGAAGATTTAAAACAAAATAAAATTACCGTATACAGTATGTACTTTAAAGGTCTCGAACCAGCGGGACAAGAAAATGGTAGATGCAGTAGGGCTAGGCATTATTCCCCTAGACTACTGCATCTACTGTACTGTAGTTCCTAGAGTCAGGGAATCACTACAATGTCTACCGTATTGTACTTACAACTACAGTTGTAAGTACCGTATAATACAGACAACTGGGCATGCGCAGTGCTATGAGACTCAATACGCCACAGTGTAGCGTGCAACTAGCAATGCGGTATGACGTACCGTATGGAGCAACAAACTACAGTACTGTAGCTGGGCACATCTACAGTACAATAGATTGATTTTTGAAAGGGTTGGATAACAAGACTGAACTACAGTACTATAGTGAACATTACAGTACATAGCCATAGTGCTAGAAGGGTATGGCTATGGCGCAGCACCACTGGCAATGCATTGCAACCCTGCCACTGGGCACGCGCCAGAGATCCTATTTGTACCGTAACCCATCAGAACTGGCTATAAGTTACCACAACGCAAACTGTGCTGACATTGATGCAATTTTGCGGTTTAAACGCAGAGTCAGTTTGTACTATAGAGACCCCTCTCTTATACACAGTCAACTATCAGTTACTAAACATATTAAATTACTAAAGTTTCCAAATCTAGGACAGCATTTTCATTGACGCAAGTTTGCGCTCTGCATCTGCCCTACAAACTGCTGTTAGTCCACTACTGTAGCACCTTATGAAGTCATGAATTTACTATTGTGTATACTGTGCGGTAAGTCTCGGACAGTGCACAATGGCACTAGTGTGAAAATTCAACAGTACTGTTAGCAATACAGACAACTGGGCATGCGCCAAAAAATAGCGCTACTTAATGTATGGCTTGGCTCCACTGGACATGCGGCACACATTCCATTGTGATTAAAACCCGACCACTGGGCACGCGCAGACATTGACACAATTTTGCGGTTTAAACGCGCAGTCAGTTTGATATACAGAAACCAGTTTCTTTAACAGGGCCCATTGCCACTTGATGGTCATAATAAATCACTATAATGTCCACGTTCATGTCAGCGCCGGCATTGACGCAAGTTTGCATTCTAAGGTACAGTACTGTATGTACAATAATAAAAATCCTAGTTTCGCTGTTAGACTCCTGAAGCACTGGGCAGACATGCGCTCCACATGTACTGTATTGAATACTGAATATTTTAAGTGAAGATTTTAAAAATAAATTAAAAAAACATACTGTATTTTCAAGGTCTCGAACCCACGGAACAAGAAGAGGGGAGAAGCAGTGAGACTAGGCATTAGACCGCTAGGCCACACGCTTCACCCATTACTAGAGTTCTGTAGTTTGTAAAGTCTAATGTCTAAGTCTGGGACAGTGCCGACAGTATTTACATTTGCGCAAACACAGTATGATTTCAACCGCACAGTCAGTGGATAATACAGAGCTTAATGATTTCAAACTGGATTAGACATTCTTCTACCGCTTTATCATACCATACATTCCTGATTCCATGTGGAAAACGCTATAATACTGTATAGTGTACCGAATCACCGCTTCTGTCAAACAATCATCGGCCGGTGATACAGAACATACCGTACGGTACATTGGAAATCACATGCATGCGCTATTTACTGTAGTTTAGGAAAAGTGACACCTGGTGGGCAAAATGTTGTATTACACATAATGAAATCACACGCATGCGCTATGTAGTTTAGGAAAAGTGACACGTGGTGGGCAAAATGTTGTATTACACGTAATGAAATCAGATGCATGCGCTATGTAGTTTAGGAAAAGTGACATCTGGTGGGCAAAATGTTGTATTACACGTAATGACTTTTTTCACTACTAAACTTTCTTTGTGGCGCGACTCATGGCGTGGTGTGTGGCGCGCCATGCGTGGCGTGAGAGATAGCGCTGTGATGCCACGTTATAGCTGGGCACATCAGTAATCACAAAATATTTATTTAATTTCTTTTTTCCTGTACACCCTATAACACCTACCTATTATCACCTGCCCAAATATTCACAAGTCACTACACAATCCACCTTTGCATCCTATAATTTCAGGTGAAGGGTACCTTACTGCTAATCTCTCTCACTATTTGGATCTTCATTTACAAGCACCCGCTGAGATCCCACATCAATTTCTCAAATGACTAACAGAGATCCAATGGCAAGAGGACTACCTTATTCTCACCTATGATATTACATCACTTTATACAAATATACCACATGATTTTGGTATTCAAATGGTTAAAAAGAGTTTGGAGAGAGATGGTGGGATCTCAGCAGAACAGCGAGTTTTCTTACTTTCTTGTATTCATTTTATTTTGACGCACAATTATTTTATTTTTGATCATACATTTTATCTTCAGGTCCTTGGCACTGCTATGGGGTCTAGGTTTGCACTGAGTTATGCTAATATCTACATGGGTGCATTCAAGGAGGAGTATATATGGAATGGCCCATTTGGCGTGAACCTAGTCCTCTACACGAGGTATATAGATGATTTCTTTTTCATTTGGAAGGGGGATGTTTCTTCTATCCCTCAATTTGTTTATCATCTCAATCACAATCATTTTAATTTGTCATTCACTGACACACACCATCCTTTCACCATCACTTTTTAGATATTAAAATAGATATTGTTGATAATTATATAAAGACATCCATGTTTCAAAAGGAAGTTGACTGTAATAACCTCCCCAATTATGATATTAACTATCTAAAAAATTGATGAAACAATATCCCAAAGGACAACTACGCCGACTAAGACGAAACGGTTCAGAGCGATCTCGGTTCCTTGAACAAGCTTCAATGTTACTGGATCCTTTCAAAGAAAAAATACCCTACAGAACTATTAGAAAATGCTATGAATGAAACTATAGATCTAGATAGAACATCCTTATTACGGGATAATGAGAAAGACAAATAGAATGATCCCAATAGGTATAATGGTTCAAATGTGTTTGTTTCCAAACAAAACAGTTGGTCACATAAAGCTAAGAATATTATTAAGAGGAATTTTTCTATCTTGAAATTTGACCCTTAAAAATGAGCTCCCTGAGACACCAATAATAGTATTTAAAAAAGCAGATAATTTAAGATGATAACTGGTATCTAGTCATTTTAGAAATACCACAGAACAAAAGAAAACTGATATACTCCCCTGATCATCTAGACCTACAGGTTGCTATGAATGCAATCATGGGAGGTGTATCACATGCAAACATATTGAAAATAGATAAAATAGCTTCTGCTCTAAAATCTCTGGGAGGATGTTCCTGATAAATTCATTTGTGAATTGTGAAACTGATTTTGTCATATATATATGTTATTCTGTTCATGTAAAACCCAGTATGTAGGGCAAACTACTCATAAATTTAAACTGAGGTTCTTAGAACATCGACAAAATATTGTCAATCGACTTACTAAACATAGCATTTCATGTCATTTCACATAAATACATGGAGGCAATCCAGAAAGTTTGAGAACTATTATTATAGAACATATTCCCATCTCCCAATGAGGTGGAGATAGATTCAAAAAACTTTGCATCAGAAAATCATATTGGATACATGCATTGCATACACTACATCCTGATGGATTAAATGAAACCATTGAGCTTGATTTTTGAGATAACTAGTTAACTCTACACCTGTTCAGTAACTATGCTAACCAATATTTCTAGATCATGTTTATTGTATCAAACAGTCAGATCCCATTATTCCAGATGGTCATTTTATATATGTATTTAAATTTTCCTTTCTTTCCTCTTCTTTGATGTATATTTATTCTCTTCCTCTTTATATCGTGGTTAAATAATAGTATACATTTTTTATGCATTTATTTTTGGTGATTCTACATAATTAGAACCACATGCGAATGAGAAGATTGCTTTTTAATTTTTTCCCTTTTTTAAATTTATATGTATATATTATTTTATTATTTTTTATTTTAGATTTATTTTTATTTTAATTTATTTGATTTTATTTAATTAATTTGTATATTTCCATAATAGTCAATTGAAGGAAACAGAATATAAAAGACATTTGTCTATACACGATGTTTGAGTATCTGATATCCTCATATATAGATTAGTGTAACATATAATCTCTATAGTTCATTAGCAATATTATAACCATTATAGATTATTAGTTATGCTAGAAATGTAATATTGTTATTTTTATATTTATTTAATTTATTATTGTTTATTTTAATATATTATTATGGTTTATTTATTTATTATACCCAATCCACATCGCCATAGAAATCAATTGTTTTTGTATGAACAGGCATACTATGTGTTAATTATGTGTAAGTGTGCTGCTTCTTCATCTAAGAAACCCTTTTTACCAGACTGAACCAAATTTGATCAATTAAGATAATTAAGAGGGTATATAAACCCAACATAGTATAATGGAGATTACTTACCTTCTGAGGAAATCAGGAACATTATCAACCTGGAGAAATGCATCAATGTGTCTATTGCTAAGACATTTCAAAATACAGACCATTTGTTCACCGCTCCTGTACATTGCAGCATGAGAGTTGCTCCACCCCCTTTCACATCATGGCCACCATCAGCCTCTCGCAGCACCTCGGCTTTCCCACTGTCGGTGAGGATGCAGCCCCACACAGAGACCACACAGGTCGTGCACCTGACGGCATTATTCACAGCCATGATCAGTTATCATTGCAGCTCCTGATACACTGTTGAAGTCAGCTCAGCAAGTGTACAACGCCAGGTCCCATCGGTAATGGATCCCGGGGTTTCACAAGGTACTGGACTTTCTTCTATCATACAGTGACATATCTGGACTGCAGCTTACCAGTGATCAGTCAGCTCCTCACTGTGGGTACAATAGTGTGTATGCATCACACATATAACAGCATTACATAGGACACACTGGTATTCAGGAGAGGATATTTATTCCAAGACACTTTGATGAATCACCATATATAAGAGACCTGATCCATAGTCCACAATTATTTAAATTCATGTTCATTGGTTTATATTATTAATGTGGTCTATGCATTTATCTTCATCTGGTATAAATATTATATATTATATTTTCTATAAATTTTTTTAGAATACAGCATATACAGTACAAGAATATAAAAACATTACAAAAGATAAATATATATGGTACAAATAATAACATAGAACCCTGGTGAGAAGTGCCTGTACAATGGTTTAACTGTTTATTTACAATGCCTGAAACACATGATCTAGCAACAACATTCTTCTCTATGGAGACAACTAATCACTGTGGAGACAAACCATTAACTACATGTAGCATCTCACCCAGGCTGGATATAATTGGATAGTTTTATCCAATGGGTCCCATTTGTTATTTCAGTTATACCTCTTTTCCACCAAAAACCCAGGTCCGACCTGGGTTTTTGGACATGGTTCCAACCCTGGTCAGACCCAGGTCAGACCCATTTACACTGCACCTTTGATCTGAGTTACTCCCAGGTCAGCCCTGTTCACACTGAACTCAGGTCTGCCCTGCTAAACCTGTGAGGTCATAAAAAGTGGGAGGTGAATGCTCCACAACCACCAATCCGCTCATTTTAGGCATGACCCAGGTCAGATAACCCGGGTTGCACCGTTTACACTGCACCATTACCTGGGTCCATCCTGGGTCCAACCCTGGTTGCTACCTGGGTTGGATTGCAGGGTCACTTGACCCAGGTTATTTTTCAGGGACCCTTTTACACTGAGCTGCAACCCGGGTAGACCCAGCAAAAACCCAGGTTTTTGCTCTGGTGTAAAAGGGGTATAACATAGACCTAGCCAACCATGATACCCACCCAAGACATATGTTACATTGGAAATTATAAGGTAAGCATTTAGTAACATAGGGCCTGATTCAGAGATGGACAGAAATGCAAAGTCTCACACAAGAGGCTGTACAATTCCATCCATCTAAAATTCTAATGCAGCAGGAGGTGTTTGTAGGAAACATACACCTTCTTGCTACATCTGTGATCCCAGCTCTACAACCTAGGTCGCAGCCTGGGATCACCATCACAACCATCATGACCATCAGTTGCGATGGTTTCCCTTTCAGCCGTACTGTGGTAGTTGAAGCTTACCGCAGCAGTACTGAGTCCTGGTAGCTTGTGAAGCAAGGAAATCTGCATCCACTCAGACCCTGGCCTCATCTCTCCCATAAAATGGGGACAACATTCCTCCATTTCCAGGAATGCTGCCCAGGAATGCCCTCAATCTGGCCACCAACAGCCACAGCATGTCAATCATGCTGCGGCTTGTAAGGGTCTGCGGGCAAGTTTGCAGGACCCATTTTGCACATGTGCAGACCACTCACCATTGGAGATGTACACTAAACATCACGTTAGTGTACATTTCTGAATCAGGCCCATAGTAACCTACCCATTGAGGTACTCCTGTGAAGACAACTTTGTAGCAATGTGCTTCTCATTTGAGACACTAGTATCATCAGTAGTTTAAAAGAATTGCCCTTTACCAGATAGGAAAAGAGCATCAAAACAAATTGTTTATCTGTAACTATTACTAATTTTTAGTAACAGAAGTAATAGACAAATATTAATTGTTTTGAACAGTCTGATCTTGCTACAAGGTGAAAAACACAAAGATCAGCATCTGCATTGAATGTACACATATCTATGAAAGCTTAGGAAAAAAGACAAGTTTAAAGCTAAAAATAGTTTAATCATTCTGTTAAAGCCCATCACATTGATACATAGTTTAACCCCTTAATATAGTTGGCAGCTCTTTAAAGTCTACACATAAGATTTTCTACAGCATCATTGTTTTTCTATGTCCTTACTCAATTGACAGTAAAATGTTCCCTATAGGGATTTGCTTTATTGAATGCTCTGGTCAGTAAAATCAGATGTAAGAGGCAAAAAAAATAATCAAAGCCTAAAACATCAATAAAGCTAATTGAGGCCGCATGCAGTGAGCAGCAATAACCCCAAAGGTATCATGGAAATAAACTCATGAACAGACTTGGAAGTGAAGCTTATTCAAATCCTTCCCTTCGGGATGTGAGTGAAGTTGTTGCCAGTACCTTCTGCCTACAGCATCTATAAAAAATAATGTTTGTTTTATACAATTTTATTCAGAGCACTTTACCAGATTAAATATTATTATTGCCCAATTATTACTGGTCAACTCCCTATACTCCTCAGGAGGATGGGTTATTCACCTGCTCAGTATTTGAACTTTTGACCAAAATTTGTTAGATAGATCTAATGTAACCTGTATTTGAGGAATCACAATATCCAGGTCTCCAATAGCTGAAATAGGAGAGAAAGTTCAGCAACTGTTGGAATAATAAAAGCAGTAGACAAAAAATATTGTGGATTACAATAACACAAATGTATTGCATAGAGACATTTCCAAACAGCAAACTAGGTATTCAATTATGTTTTTGAGCACATTGGTCAAATGTGTAAATTTGTGCAAACATAAATGCACTGATCACATATTTTATTGCCCAAAAATTAAACTTAGTCAATTACATTCATTTGTGTGTATACTTGATTAGCAGACATTTCAGAAACTCTGTTTTAACTAGATTTTTTTTTATTTATTACCAGTTATTTATATAGTGCACACATATTCCGCAGCGCTTTACAGAGCATATTTGGCCATTCACATCAGTCCCTGCCCCAGTGGAGCTTACAATCTATATTCCCTATCACATGTACACGCACACACATACAAACATGTACACACACATAAAATTTTTGGTGGGAGCCAATTAACCTACCAGTATATTTTTGAAGTGTGGGAGGAAACCGGTGTACACAGAGGAAACCCACGCAAGCACAGGGAGAATATACAAACTCTGCACAGTTAGGACCGGGTTTTAGCTCCGGTGTAAAAGGGGTATTAGGTGTATATGGGTAAGCCATTTCAGGGAATGACTGGAATGATGCTGGACAAGGGCCCTGGTACATGCTCTCACCATCAATATGTAGGAGTGAGTGTATGATACATTGTGTTGTTATTTTGTTACATTTGTTTTTCTGCATATATCCATGGCTAACTTACCGACTTTTGTATTCTGCTTCCAGGAGATGCCCAGACACTGCTGGCCACTTTGTGGGGCTGTGCCCGGTCCCTATGTCATTCGACCCTGCCTCCATCATGATAAACTGCTGTGAATTGAGGGATGGGGCGGGGCTAAATGATGTATTTCCACATCATTCAACCCCCAGCCCGCTCTATACGGAGACACGATTCACTGCATTTATGCTGTGAATCTGGCAATTATCTCCCCATCCTGCCCACTTCACTAGGAAGTGGGCAGGATGCGGGAAATCCAAATACTCTTCTGAGGGTGCGGAGGATCCCTGAAATTTCAGGAGCCTTCTGCAACTTCTGTGAGAGTATGTAAGTATGATCCATGGTTGTATCTTTTCCAGACCAAGAGATTACTTTTACAACTAATATGTAATCATGCTGACTGAAACAGGGAGTAAAAGTGTAGACCATGTAAGACAAAATGCAGTATACCTAACAAATAGCAATATGGGTTGGGAATAAGGGAATGAATGAATTAATATGTGTCCCATTACTTGCTTTCCAGGATGAGAAGGAGCAAAGTAATATTTATGTGTTAAGAAATAGGTGCCCTAATCTGTTAAAAATGCCACCTTTATTATGTAAACTTGAGAGCAAATAAGCAATCAACAATAATGTAATTTGTTTAGATAGATATCAATGTCCGTCTGAGAGTGCTGAGAAAGGAAGGTTAATAAATAGTCAAAATCTGAACATAACATATTTTCAAGAATATATGATAAGCAAACAGCTGATGGACTAAAAACAGGGTTCAGTGCATGCTTAGCAAATACCCATTTGAAGATAAAAAATAATGTGGCGCTTTTCCATGAAATGTTGAAATAGAAGATAAGTCAAATTAAAACAATCTGCAAACTTAAATGAACTTATTACTAACTAAACTAGATCTTTAAAATAAACTTTTCTCTATTCACTAAAAGAGTCAGGAATATTTGTAGCTTTTTTATTAAATTTTGGTGTTTAAATTATTTTCACGCACATGAATAAAAGTACTGTATGTGTTTACCCAAATAACTTGGTGAGAATTCAGCTAGATGGACTGATTCGGATGGGCATGCTAAGTGCACTAATGCCAATGTTCACTTAGTTAAGCTATTGTTTGTAACTGCGCATGTGCAATATATTCTGAAAATCCCTACATTGTATGTGTTACACTATGTGTACGTACAAATGCGCTGTTCTCTATGGGAACACTGGTATCAGAGATGGCAATGGAAAATCATGGGTGTTCATGCGTGGTGACTGGGAAGTGACCAAAAGTGTCATGTGGGCATGTTGTGTGAGTGATGCGGGTGTGTCAAGAAAGTAGCTGCATGAGAGTCACACCCACAAAGGTTATGTTCAAACAGAGACACTGCACTGATGAAATGTCAACATGATCACAATATCAACAATTCACATTTTAGGTTCTGACCATATGACTATGAAACCTCAGACAAAGGTGGGAATTTTCCTACTGTAGCCCTTTCTCACCTGTAGGTTACTTTCATAACTGGGATCAGTACCTCCACCCAAGCTTCACATATAGCATCAATCTCCAGGGGTTATTTTGGGATTTCTAACAGCGAGGTATAGTTACCTGATTTGATTGTAAACAAGAGAAATAGCAACTACACGCCTCTTTACAATGTAGCAGGTAAAATGAGAATTTTTAAAATCTGGAATTCTTCTGGATCATAGAAGTAACTGCAAGTGAAAGTTAATTGCATGCATGATGAACAATATCATATAACTAATACAATACAGGATGTTTATAATTAATTCATATACCAGAGAATTGGATTCACTATCTAAGGTAAATGTAATACTGCCGTTTCCAAGCCAAAAGATAATTTCCTGTTCTCCTACATTTACTCCCCCAACCCTTGCAGTTTCCTTCTAGCTACTTTCCTATATTATATCTTAATCAGATCTCTATTCATATAATTACCTCCTCACTCCCTTGAGCTACATATCCATCACTCATATACAGTTTCTAATAAAAAAAAATATATATATTTTTAATGATTTTCATTTGGCATGAAAAGTACACAATGGGGGTATTCTGATTAGTGAAAATAAACAATAGAAGTCATAAGTGACAAGAAGTAGATTTAAGTATAGTAAAAGCATACAATTTTGTTGGAACAAATTAAGTACTAATGTTACGCAGTTCTGATATATTACAGAAGGTATATAACAGTAGCAAACCTAGTACAGGTAACACAGGATGCACACAATCGTACACAGTCACACATTAGAAAATAAATAAGTAAAAGAAAATATTGTATGTTATAAATACCCACAAAACTTCTTTGAATTTAAAGAGGGAGAGTAAATTAGAGTAAAATATAAAATAGGAAATAAAAAGAAGCATTAAACTAAGCCAAATTATGAGGTGAAATAAGGGGGAGAAGGGGGTGGGGATTAGACAAGGGTAACACCAAAGGAAGGTAATTGAGGATCCTGATAAGTATTATAATGTGAAGAAGAAAAATGTCAATATAATAAAATCAGAATGGAGGCAATATCCAGCACTATTTGAAAAAGGAGAGCAATTATAAGAGGAATGATTGAGATCACTGGAAAAAATACATAATAGAAGCTGACAATTGTTTGTGCAGAAACTAGTGTTTTCAATGATTTTAGATATGTGATTTTCAGTAGGTACATCTAATTTGTCAATATATACTCCCCGTTTGTTATAAATCTTTTCCACTCCTTTATTCACATCAGGGAATGTGGAACATCTATCAAAATAGAGAAACTGCAACATATTTTGTTTAACTTCATTGAGCGATGGTGCAGATGTCAACGTCCAATGTATTACCTTTTCTCCCAATGTTACCAAGATTGTAAGAGGTAGTAATATATCCTTTTTTGGGGACCAAGGTTCCAATGCTTAAAATTATATCAAAGTCAAGCCAGATGGTCAGGACTTACAGATATGGTAAAAACAGAATTAATAAAACTTATTATTTTATTCCAAATTTTTTTGACCTTTTGACTTATAATGGATAAAATTGCCTAAGGAATTACCACACTTCAGGCATGAACCAGACTCATTGGGGATCATGTATGACATTGGGCAAGGGTAATGTAAGCCCGGTAAATAAGTACTAGGTCTGACAAAACATATATCCCCAAAATATCTGCTTGCCATTTTGTGTTCAAGACATCCCATTGGGTAGTGGGAGAATTTGCCTAAAGGTGTGGATATAAATTTCAAGTCCTAAAGTGATTATTCTTAAGTTAATTCAATAGGGGGTCTAAATGGTGCAGCTCAGAAAAAGAGGAGGGAGATATAGAGAAGAGAAATAATGCCGCATCTGAAGGTACATGTAAAAGTGCTGTTTGGGTATTGAAAATTTCTGTTGAAGTTCAATAAATGTGTGTATTATTCCTCCCTGGTCAAATACTTTGCATGAGCAGGAAAGGCCACTATCTCTCCATTGTAGAAAATAAGAGTTAGTTAACAGACGGGAAAACAAAAGGTTGCCCCAAAATGGAACATAGAGTAAAGCTAAATAGTTTCTTCCAAGTTTCTTGTTTATAGAAATCCATGCCAGCTAGGTGTCTTTGAATATAATATGATTGATAATACCTTCAGGAACATCTATCATTTTGGTATGTAGGAGAGTACCCGGGGAGAATGGGGAAAATAAGTCCAGATCTAAAAAATGTATCAGTATATGTACTCTTATCCAACAACCAATCACTGTCATTATGAAATAAGACAGTGAGGCAGTGAGCAGTAATGTCTGGAGTTCCCATACCCCTTTGCTACAGACTGTTTTCAATTTCTTAGCGTAATTCTAGGTTATTTATTCTGCCATAAAAATTGAGAAGTATTTTCATCCAGTTTAGCAAGATCTGATTTCAATAATGAAATAGGCAACATCTGAATAACAGAATTTTTTTTTGGAAAGATAATACTTTTCATGACAGCAATTCAACCCAACAGCAAAAGGGGCAGGGATCTCCAGTTATCTAACAAAGAAGTAATCTTAGACATAACCAAAGAGAAATTTGCTTTATAAAAAGAGGAAAGGTCTGATATGATTTTAACCCCCAAGTACTTGAGCTGAGCAGGGACAATTTTACGAAAGAGTAAGGCTGGGTCATCTGAGGTAAGAGCAAAAGGCCCATTGACAGGGAGAATTTCAGATTTGGCAAAGTTAAACAGAGGCAAAAGATGTGATAAGCTACATTACCAGTGAGAGCAAGCATTGTGGGTTGGAAAGGAATAGGAACATGTCATCAGTATAGATGTGCACCGACCCTCGTGTTTTAATATTGATTTTGGATCTGGATTCATCTTTGTGCTTTGGTTTTGCAAAACCACCCTCACATGTGTTGATTTTGGATCTGTAGTTTTACAAAAATAAAAATAAAAAACAGCTAAAATGACATAATTTTGACCTGTTAGCATGCAATCCAAAACCCGAGTTAGTTTTTTAAATCCAAGTTCCGAACCGCAGGAAGATCTGAAATTGGACTAAATTTGGTTGTTGTCAGTTCTCTGAGATTTGGACATGAACATCTCTAGTCTTCAGAAAAGAGCAACTCATAGGTCAATGTTGCCCACAGAAATTCCTGTAATAAAACTAGTGTAGTGTATTGCCACTGCCAATGCCTCAATTACTATTGCAAATAGGAGTGGTGAAAGAGGACACCCTTGTCTAGGGCCTCTGCATATAGGAGATGGTGAAGGAAGATAACCATGCAGGAAACCTCTGAATAAGGGGAACAGTAGAGTGTGGGATAAATGTTAATGAACAATATAGAAAATCCAAATTTTTGTGAAGAATATAGCAGATGGGACTATTTTACAAGATCAAAAGCCATCTCTGCATCTAAGGCCTCTATGATGCTCAGGTTAGAATTGGGTACAGAACGGAGAAGCTGAATGACCAATAAAACCCTTCTAACATTGATCACAGCATGTATGCCCCATATTAAGCCTGTCTGGACTGTGTGAATAATTGAATAACATGAGGTAATATTACTTTCAATCTTTCAGCCAAGATTTTTGTCAATAGTTTGTAATCAATACACAATTGAAGTGACATATATATATATATATATATATATATATATATATATATAGCTATGCAGAATGGCAACGGCACTCCAAATAAATCAGTGGCATTATAAGTTTGGTATGAAGACCTCAAATTTACTTCAACATTTCAATCACACGATTTTCTTCAGGAAGTATAAAACAAAGTATAACAACACTTACCTAAATACCTCACCACGAGTGTAACACACCACGTCTGTTGGAGGCCCCGTCTGACGTCATCGCGGCGCACAATCCAGCGGGCGCGACGTCTGACATAGTCCTCACTATAGCAAAAGAATACACAATGATGAAATAAGTGGACAATACCATCACCAAAATATAATAGCAAGACCAATGCAACATCAGGACACATTAAAAATTAAAATATAGAATAGAATGAAATACGGCAACAGCAGGAGAAAATATAAGGTAGCAACAGAGAAAGATAATAATCAAAAAGCGGCACATACTATGGAATATTCCTGATTTCTTTGGAGTGCCACTGCCATTCTGCATCGCTATTTCCATTACGGCAGAGGGCACCCAGTTTTAGTTCCTGAAGGAGGAGTGCAGAGCCTATGCTGTGAAATATATATATATATATATATATACTAGGTATTTCCTTGAGAAGCATGCTAAGCCCCCTTGGGAAAGAATGAAGTAGCACTCCAATGTTGAAAAATTGCAAAGTGTATTGAGAAATCACATGATACACCGAGAAACGTCATCTTACTCTGTGTATCATGTGATTTCTCAATACACTTTGCAATTTTTCAACATTGGGGTGCTGCTTCATTCTTTCCCAAGGGGGCTTAGCATGCTTCTCAAGGAAATACCTGGTTTATATGTTTATTCAAATAAGGCACCAAGCAACAGTATTCTGTCGGCTAGTGCCAAACCACAAGCTGTATGTATATATATATATATATATATATATTTATATAAGGCAGTACAAAGGTGCGGCACTCTCTTCAAAAAAAGACAAGACAACTATGTCGATTATATCAATGTTTCAGTACCATATGTACTATCTTCAGGATAACAATACAAACAAATATAATCTTACTTTAAATACTGTACCACCACATGTGAAAGCCATGCCGAAAGCGGGACCAGCAACCTGTCTGGTGTAGGCTTTAAATGACGTTATCACGCATGCAGGGTCGCTGACATGTGACGTAGTGCCCATCACCAAGCAACGGCAGTAAACATCAGAGCTAAAGCAATAATGTAGAAGAAAGATCAGGAATAATAAATGCATTGGAACAATCAATGAGTATAGATATCGGATTAATATCAATACCTCTATCAAAACATCAGCGCAAGAGAGCAAAAAAGTTATTATCAAAATAAATACCATAACAATAGTCTCAATTAAAAACATGACAATACATTAGATTCGTTTAGACCTCAGGGAGAAATAACATCCAAACAGTGGATCCACCTGGCTTCACATTGAAGCAATAGGCGGCCCCGATTACCCACCCTCCTAAGTGGTGGAATGTGATCTATCATGTGATAGCGTAGGCTAGCAAGATTGTGTTTATGTATAGCAAAATGATGGGCGACAGGTTGTTCGCTCGTCCCGCTCAACAGAGCTGATCTAATGCTAGAGCGGTGCATAGCCATATGCTCCTTAAACTTACTTTGTGTTTTACCAATGTAAGATAAGCTGCAGGGACACAGGATTTGATATATAACATGCGTACTGTTACAGGTCAAGTGATGTAATATTTTATATTTTTTCCTGAATGGGGATGATTAAAAGTACTGCCTGAAATCAGGTATCTGCAAGTAACGCATGAACATTTAAAACAACCTGGTCTTTTGTTTGATAAAAAATGCTGGCCAGATTTTTCTACTGTAATGTCAGCCTTAACAAGGAGGTCACGCAAGTTACTCCTCCTTGAATAGCTGGGCATAATCATAGTGTCCTGTAAAGGTAAACTATGGTCAGTTTGAATGATTGGCCAATGTTTCTTAGCAATCTTGCCAACATCAGTCGACCTCACATTAAATCGATTGACCAAAGGTAGCTTTTTATCAATAGTGGATCTAGATATTTTCACCAATAAATTGGACCTATCTAGTGCTAATACCCGTTTTTTAGTTTCAAGTAAGTTGGTGCAATTATATCCACATAATATAAATTTCTCAATCAGAGCATTCATCTGACAGTCTGCTGTCAGAGGATCACTATTAATCTGCATTATCCTCAGCATCTGAGAATATGGGAGACCGAGTTTAAGACTCATTGGATGACAACTGTGCATATGAAGCATGGTATTACGGTCAGTGGTTTTAGTGAAAACAGATGTAGATAAGACATTATCACTCTTAATAATTTGCACATCGAGAAAATCAATATTAACTTGATCCATCCTAACAGTAAGCTTCACCGGACAATCGATGGTGTTATGTTGACTAATCAAATTTAGTAAAGATGATTCGCTATCATTCCAAACAAGAAATATATCATCTATAAACCTTGTAAAAAATAATATTCTGGAAGAAATAGATGGATCATTAAAGAAGATCTCCTGTTCGATATTAAACATATAATTATTAGCATATACTGGTGCCATGGCTGAGCCAATGGCGCAACCAGTAAGCTGTAAATAAAAGGAACCATCAAACAGGAAGAAATTCTTTGTAAGAACACACTCAGCAAAATTTATGCAAAATTCAATAAAGTTACTGTCATAAAGTTCACTCTGGGTCAATAAATGCCTCATACTAGAGAGCCCGGCATCATGAGGTATCACTGTATAAAGGCTTGTGACATCAGCACAAACCATCCAAGCCTCCTGTGGAATTGTCCCTAATGATTGCAATTTATTGAGAAACATTGTAGTGTCCAGTAGAAAATGTGGATGTTTTTGTATCAAAGGTTGTAAGATGGAATCAATGAAAATAGAAGCAGGTTGAAGCAAGGATCCCCTAGCGCTAATAATTGGTCATCCTGGAGTTGGAATAATACCCTTATGCACCTTGGGAAGGGTGTTCAATAAGGGTATTATGGGATATTCAGGTAATAATGCTGTAAATCAAGGTCCACCAATAATGCCAATATCGCGGGCATTAGTAAGAAGATCCAATAGTTCTTGTTTAAAAATAGGAGTAGGATCATTCTGAAGCATACAGTAAGTCGACGTATCACACAATTGTCGACAGATCTTAGACTTATAATCATCGCAATCCTGTAGCACTATTGCACCACCCTTGTCAGCCGGACAAATTATTAATTCTTTTTTAGAGATTAATGTCTTTAAAGCACTCCGCTCCAAAGGGGATAAATTAGGATGAAAGTCACTTGGGTTCTTAACTGTTTCTTTAACCTCCTGATCAAGAATCCTCATGAACGTCCTAATGCTCGCATTCGATGAAGTAGGTTCAAAATTAGAGCGCTGTTGGATCCTCCTTAATTGGGGAGGAACCATATCAGTAGAAGATGAAGTATCAGACTTAGCAAAAAACTCCTTAAGTTTAAGTTGACGATTGAATTGATGTGTTTCAATCTGCCATCTAAAATCATCGAAAAGGTACATTAGGTACAAAAGACAAACCCTTATTCAGTAGGTTACTTTCAGAGGTTGATAAATCATACGAAGAGAGATTGAAAATTATTTCTTCTTCAGAATTGGTGGCCTTCCACGGGCCTTGCCTCTTATATTGCCCCCCTCTTCGGGTAAATCCACGGCCAACCCAGCTACCTCCTTGGACCGGGTATTTTTGACTAAAGGGACATTTCTACTTGAAGTTGCTTCTGAATCACTAGCTGTACTAATAGTTTCAGCTGATGATTCAGTGTCCAGGCGGGATTTAGGATATTTCTTGAAGAAGGGGCGTTTAGGTGCATTCTGTTTACCTCCAGTCAACCATTGGTACACTTTGTGCTGCTCATAGTCCAAGCCAAATTTGTTCAGTTTTTCCTTCTTAAACTTAATTAGATCACGTTTATATAGGGCAATCTGATTGTTCAATTTGTTAATCCAATCGGTATTAATATCAGAGGTTAAAATTGGCATATGTTTCTTTTCAAAAATGTAAATCTTATCTTTTATAACTGTTAGCTCTTTTTTTGATTGCTCAATGACTAAAAGTATTAAGTCAAATGAGCGTTTATTTAAAATAGCGATCTATCTCTTGCAAAATTGATCCATCTCTTCCGCTGATGTTTTGATAGAGGTATTGATATTAATCCGATATCTATACTCATTGATTGTTCCAATGCATTTATTATTCCTGATCTTTCTTCTACATTATTGCGTTAGCTCTGATGTTTACTGCCGTTGCTTGGTGATGGGCACTACGTCACATGTCTCTGACCTTGCGTGCGTGATGACGTCATTTAAAGCCGACGCCGGACGGGTTGCTGGTCCCGCTTTCGGCATGGCTTTCACATGTGGTGATACAGTATTTAAGGTAAGATTATATTTGTTTGTATTGTTATCCTGAAGATAGTACATATGGTACTGAAACATTGATATAATCGACATAGTTGTCGTCTTTTTTTGAAGAGAGTGCCGTACCTTTTCGTTTCGTGAGGGCACCTCTAAAGTTATCTTTTGTTGTTTGGAGTGCCGGACCTACCCTGGATGTTATATATATATATATATATATATACTGTATACAGTATATAATTTTTAGCATCTTCTATTAGTCTGTTGTTAATACAGCTAACCCACAGACTGATAAGCATTGAGAAGTAACATTCAGTATCCCATATCGGTATTTTTCACCTACAAAGTAACACACATCAATTTAGAGTACAATTACTCCCAATAATGACCTAGTATAATTCAAATTAACAAGTACAATGTTATTTGGTCTCTTACATACTTTATTGGAGGTTATAGCATTACCATAAATAATACTGACATACTTGTTGAGTGCATATCTTCCTCTTTATATACAGTTTGTAATCAATGTTTAGAAAGTAGAAGAGCCTGGGAGAGAGGGATCCCTGCTGGGTTTGGGAAGTGTCAAGGCTGGAGACTCTGGTTTGTAAGGAGAAGACCAGAATACCAGCTTGTGGGATGTTTTGAGTAAAGATGGTCATATGTAACTCTTCTTCATAGATGTAAAATATAATATGGTAGGCAGCAGGACAGTATAGGAACATTAATACAATCAGCAATATATAATCAGTGGACCCAGCCTGACTGAGCTTGGAACATACAATGTTGCTGGAGTGGAACAGGACTTGGCGTTCATGATGAAGCTGAAATGGATTTTAACTTATATTGCTCCCAGGCCACATACAATCTATTTTTACATTTATGGACTGGGAGAGATGGGTTGGGAACTTCCAAAGACTATAAGTGAGTTGAAGCTCAAACTAGACTAGTGCATGATCTGAGAGGGATATAGGCTCAAAATAGGACCCCAATACCTACCTTGGAAAGGAGAATATAATCAATTCCAGAGAGGGTATTGCATATATTCCTTCTCAATGGGGTTAAGGGCTGTCCATACATCAATAAGTTGAAGCTTTTTTGATAGGCGAGGGATACCTAATTTGGAGCAAGATGTAGAACCTCCAGGGGGTTGTGAGCAATCTAAATATACAGAAGAAATGTAATTTAAATCCCCATAAACAAGTAGAGAGGCAGAAACATGGGGGAACAATTTCCCCAGTAATGCTTGATAAAATGAGCTTTATATACATTGGGAGCGTATCCAGTACATAAAGTAAACTTAGAGCCGTTAATAAGTACCTCAGACAGGACATATTTTCCATCACGGTCAGCATCCACATACAGCAATTCCACACGTAAATGTCTTCTTAGCAATGTGACCACCCCTCAAGATTTGGAGCTGAAAGAAGCTGCTGCTATTAAAGACCACTGCCTCATTTATAATTGTTTAGTTTCTGCCAGGACAAGATGTGTTTCATGTAGAAAAGTCAATGCCCTGTTTGGACAAATTGAGGAGAATGTTTTTGCCTTTTTTCTGGGGAGTTATACCTGCCCAAATTAAAAATACTTATCTTAACAGTGGGCATGTCTGAGTAGAAAGTAAAAAGAGTTACATATCCAAAAAGCACTGCTAAGCATTACCAGAAACTGAAGGAAAGGTGTAGGATAACACATTTGGCAAGAGACAATTCACAACATAGCAGTAGGAGAAGGAGACAGACAGAGAACACCACATTGTGGTGCAAAGTACACATATAACCAAAACTTGAAAACAATAGAAATTCCCAGTGAAAGGAACACTAACAATGAAATGACAATAGACTTCAGGTAAAACATATCAGCATTCCACATATAAAGAAACATAGGAATATATTCAGGGTCAGTCTGCTGCTTACAGCCTAATGTAGCAGTGAGAAGCATAAAGGTATACAAGTAACTATAGCATATTAGAACAGCTCTAACAGTGAACATGGAAATGAAACATATATAACATACCCTGAGTGTTAAAAAAATAATGTAATGAATGTAAGTTGGAGTAGCAAAATATTGAAATCACTGAGTGTAATTCAAGAACATTATAAGAGTGACTGGACACAAAGCAGTCTAAAGGACACAAATCCGAGAGGTCTAAGGTTCATAACATGGGTCACATTAAAGAAGGTATTGAAAATAGTTTAGAAGACAGGTCGACAAAGAGCAAACCATCAGCACAGGATGAAGAGGGCAGATTTCCTGCAAATGACAATACAGCATACTTCAGAGGAAGGGTCAGTAATATCAGATGAACTGCTTTAAATTCCTCTGGTAAATAAGCATGGGTATCTGCTGGGTTAGTAAAGTCTTTAAAGGAGGCACCTTTGAATATGTGAAGCCTATCTGGATAAATCAGCACAATTGTTTTCTTTTCCTGGACCAGCTGTGAACAAATGGGTGAAAAATCCTTACAAGCTCTGACAAGTTTAACTGAAAAATCTTGAAACATATAAAGTCTTTTTCCCACCCACAAGACAGAATGTTGTTTACTAGATGCTGTCCAGATGGCTATTTTATGTAAATAATTGAGGCAGGGGAATAAGATCAGCCTTGGACAGGTATCCTAATTTTTGTGAGATGGTCCCACTCTGTGCACCCTTTCTATCACTAAGTCATGGCTTTCCTCTTCTATGCCTAGCAAGGAAGGAAGCGTATTATGGACAAAATATGTTAAGGATGACCCTTTAATAGATTCCAGAAGACCCACTAGTCTAATATTGTTCCTGCGGGAATGGTTTTCTAAGTCATCTAATTTGTTCAAGAGTTGATAGTTCTCTTTTTGAAGTTTCTTAGTTATGCTTTGCACTCCAGCCATATCATGAGATATTGTGCCGAGCCTAAGCTCAGTGTATGATACATGCTGTGTTAAGCATTGCAGCTGTGAGGTGATATCAGCTACTGCCTGTGTAATCAAGGGACCCAAGGTGGATTTTATTGCAGCTACCACATCTCCATAAATTATTTGGGAGTCAGAGCCATGGCATACCTGGGAAGTGTTGCAGTTCTCTCGGTTAGCTGTGGCTTTCTTGGAGGCAGGGGAAGTCCCTTCAGAATCCACGTCAGCAGCCATGTTGGGGTCTGCCCAGTAATCGCAGCTGCAGCTGCTAATTAAGGTATCCAGCAGCCAGAAATGGGAGGTCAGCTGTCACCAGTGCACCCAATGTAGAGGCTTAAAGTAGCCTTGAAATTGTTTAATAGCCAGGGCTGACTCAAAGCTGAACAGAGCTGCGGCTCATCCAGACAACGGGAAAATCCTCAGGTTCTAATTTTTATATACTCTAAACAAATACTGGTATCATTATTTTTATCTCAAAATAAACCAATATAACATCAATATAATAACATTTACAAATATGCTCACTATATACTCAATATGAAGTCAGTAGCACATAAAACCTTACTTTATGAGTGCACTCAAATAAACTAACAATACAGGTTGGTAAGGACTGGTCAGTTTTGCTGGTTATAGCTTGCAGATTTTTATATCAATATAGCTGTAGGAGACCCAACATACCATAGTTTATAGGGATGATGGGTGAAATCAGTCTTTGACTTTATATCAGAGTATTAATTTGTTGTGACCTGTAGTTAGAAATCTTCCTTGAACTATTTCCCTGAATAACTTCTTCTGGCACTTGAAAATCATATGACCACAGCCTGAGTAAATTATAGGTATAGTGAGACAGATCCCACCAACATGATTATACACACTAGATCACATGACCATGCATTATTTTCTAATGACCATGCACCTAGCACCTGCTTTATTTGCCACTGTTATCAAAACCTTATCACATAGTCACAGCTGTATTTTTCCACAAGTGTAAACAATAACATCTCTCACAGAGACACTGCAAACAAAAAAAGCAACACATCACTACCTCACTGAAATACACATTTCTGACAGAAATATTTGAAGACTGCCAAAATGACTGACACCAATCCTCACCAAAGATTGACTAGTACAAATGATGACTTACTCAAAGAATTTAAACAACTCTTACCTGAGCAGCCACTTCAATCCAGTGCAGCAAACAGTGGGCAGACATGCCAGCCTTGACCCTAAAGAAGTATTTAGAACTTCCTTCCAGTACAATTCACTTTTCAATAAATGTTTTATTTAAAAAATGAACCAATCTTAAAGTGATAGTAGCCATTAATGTTTAACTGTTTAAACAGCCTATTATGAATGCTCAGCTTTTTTATACACTTACACTGTTATGCAGTTAAATGTTTATTCACTAAAATAATTTAAATGAAACAGCCTAATTGGAACTATTTTTTTCTTCTACTCTATTTCCCCCTACATCATCTGAACATAGAATTAATTAATCAATCACAAAAGGGACCATTTTATAAGATATATATATATATATATATATATATATATATATATATATATAACCCTTCTTTATTCCAACATGTTTCGGGGACAACCCCCATCTTCAGGGACAAATGAATAATGAACATACAACACATACAAACATATATAGACACTCCCATCCCAATCTGTGTAAAAAACTGCCTAATGCACACACCTGTGTCTGATCAGCCCAAGAGAGATCGTGGGGCGTGTATCACACATCCCACTGAACTCTCCCGGCCATATCCCACAGGTGTGTGTGTCATAGCAACCATCATTGCTGATGACATAACCCTACACCCAGATATCACAACAACATTTGTTAACATATGCTATCAATAATGTAATTTATCACTGTGTATCCCATAATCTGTAAACATAATTATCTACATTTGTATTGCTCAACTTTACAAAGATGTTACAAAATCGCATCGCATAATGCTATGTAAATACAACAGTGAATATATTTCAATAACTTCCTGTAAACAGTAATTACTGCAAATAAGAGTATATAGTGCAAATAATGAAAATGGGTTTAAAGGCACCTATTCACAGATAACATTGGAGCCCCAATGTTTCATTTAATCCCTTAGGTGCCAATGTATTTAAACGGAAGATCCATCTACATTCCCTCTGCAGTAAGATTTTCTCCCTATCACCACCTCTCAAACTGAAGGGTACATGGTCAATGATTATTGCCCTAATACTAGCCACACTGTGTTGCTGTAATAAACAGTGCTTCGCTAATGGTTGGTCACTCTGTCCTCTCTCATGTGCTTGTTTGATGGCACTACGATGGAGTGCCATCCTTTCTTTAAATTGTCTCTGCATCTTGCCGATATAGGCAAGTCCACAGGGACAAATAATCATGTAAATGACATGAGTGGCACTACAAGTCACATTATACTGGATACTAAATCTCTTACCAGTATGGGGATGTCCAAATGTGGATCCAGTAAGCAACGTATTACAGGTTACACAGCCCAGACATTTGTAGCATCCCTTTCAAGTGCTCAAAAAATGCCTAGATGTGTTTTTAGAGAGCCCAGATATATCTAATTTCACCACTCTATCCATGATATTGACACCCCTGGTGTAACTGGGTAATAGTCGTTTCTCTTTCAAAGCTGGTAATTCGTTATCAGAATTAATCACAGGCCACCATCTTTTGGCCCTTTTGGTGGATTCAACACTACTGGTTGTATATTGACTAACCCATGGTACATGGGTCTCAGATTTATTTTTATTTTTAGTAATGGGGTCTACGGTCTTCAATGTTTCCTCTCTTGGAATACTTAACACTTTAGTTTTTAATTTATTTAATTCCTATTTCTTATACCCCCTTTGTAAAAATTTAACTAGCATGTTGTCCATCGCTTTAACTGTCTCTGTTGGGTCAGATGTAATCCTCCTAACCATCAAAAATTGAGAGTAGGGAAGACCTTTCCTCAATGGTAAGGGGTGGAAACTGTCATGGCAAATGAGAGTATAACGGTCCGTACTCTTTACATATATAGAGGTGTTCAACACACCGTCAGCAATATTGATATTAACATCTAAAAAAATGAATATTCCTGTTGCTAATATCATATGTAAATTTTACCACACTCTCCGATAGGTTGTGCTTGTCCAAAAGTACCTCCAAACTAGTTTTAGAATCCAACCAAAATAGTAACAAGTCGTCTATATAGCGTAAATATAGACAAATTGAAGGAATATATCCCCTATGTATCTGAAATAACTGTTTTTCTATCATATACATAAAAGCGTTAGCGTACGATGGGGCCACAGGGGACCCCATCACACAGCCCGCTAACTGTAAATAGTACCGCCCATCGAACAAGAAATAATTTCACGTGAGCACCAACGTTAGTAGTTGCAAGAATAATTCTACAGGGGGTCCTTTATATGCCGGGTTATCCACTACTAATGATCTCACAGCCTGTATACCTAATGCATGTGGAATGCAAGTATACAGGCTGGTGACATCAGCACTACACATCAACATATTTGGTGGTGGTTCTTTACATTTTTCTAATTCCAACAGTAAAGATGTAGTGTTTTTAAGATAAGATGGTAGCTGTTGGATGCAAGGATTCAATATGCTGTCCAAGAACACAGCTACAGGTTGAAACAGAGATTTCAATGCAGACACAATCGGTCGACCTGGAGGCTTTATGAGTGGCTTATGCACTTTTGGCACCGTATAGAAAAGAGGAACTTTAGGGAACTGTACTCTTAATGCATTGTACATATCTAGAGTAATTTGTCCCTCATCTCTAGCTAATAATAATACATTATCCAGTTCTTGTTTAAATTTCATCGTCGGATCCTTATCCAACAGCTCATATGTGCTATCGTCATTTAGTTGTCTTAAACATTCCTGTCAATAGTCAGATAAGTCCATAATGACCACAGCTCTCCCTTTATCGGCATTACGAATTATAATGTCTGTTTTATCAGATAAAGATTTCAATGCTTCCCAATCAGTTTTATTTAAATTTTGACTGAGTTGTCTTGTTGAATTGCTATCCGGAGCCTCCAATAATCGGGTAAAAGATTTAATCGATGGATTGTTCGATATAGGCTCAAATTTGGATCTGGGTAAAATTTTCTTCAGTTGTATAGGGACAGTCTCGTTTCCCCTTCTTTGCTCCATCACCGATTTGCCAAAATGTTCTTTAATACACAGTGTTCTGTTAAATTTATAACAATCCAATTTCCATTGGAAATCATCCCTATAGGTGGTAGGCACAAAACTTAGCCCTTTAGACAACACTTGATGTTCTGCGGTAGTGAGGGGTTTTGTCGATAAATTAAACACCAATTCCTCTCCTACTGTGGAGGTTTTTTCTTTTGATTGTCTTTTGTTCTGCCCCGACCTCCGCGTCCTTTTACTGGTATGTTTTAAACAGTTGATCTTGTTTGTAATCCTAAAGAGTGCGGTGCAACCATTGATGACTGGGGTTCTGTGTCACTCATCGATGTACTCGATCCTGTGTAATCTTGAAATCTTGGACGGGGTTTGCGGCGTGCAAAAAACTGCGCTTTCTCTTGTCTAGGATTAGAGCTATTCAACCACGGATATACTCTTCTTTGTGCATAATCCTGTTGTACTTTGTGTAGCTTATTTTTTTTAAATACAATTAATTCTCGATTGTATTGTTCCATTTGTTCTTTCAATTTGACCAACCAGCTGTTATCAACATCAGCCTGTAAAGTGGTATTATGTTCTTGTTCAAACTGAATTATTTGATCTTTAATTAAATTCAGTTCATGTGTTGATTCATCTATGACCAGTAGGAGTAGGTCCATGGAACATTTATTTAGTATACCAATCCATTTACGGCAAAAGGTTACATTATAACATCCGATAGTAGGGACATTTTTAACCATAAACCCCCTGGGTATCTGGTTATTCCTATAGTAGTCGGAAAGACTAATGCCATGGTAAGTATAATCACATTCCTTCTGTTTAAGTCTTAATACATGCTTGAACAAGTCCTCTGGCCTTAATGTTACTGGGTCATCATCCAATCTTTGTTTAATCAAAATGCTTTCAGCTTCAACATCAGAAAAACTAAATCTCTCATTGATGTCGAACTGAGGACATTCAAAAGCTGCCTCTATAGCAGCATTCGCGGCTGTCATGATTGGAAACAATATGGAATTATATCTCAAGCGATATTGATATCTGTTAGTGTATTAGTGCTTAACACCAACATATAATATGCACACCTTTAAAAACAGTAATGTACACACATATAGTCCTGTATGGGGTACATCTACTCACTATTTAAGGTGCCTTGGCTGGAAGTTCATGTGCTTTCACTCTCCCGATGTGCTGCACCAGAACCCAAGTATAGTTGCAATATATATATACCACTCTTGGGTGTGTGGTCATTCATAACTATAAACAGTATGTAACAGATATATCACTCTTGGGTGTGCAGTCGACATATGATATAAGCTTGCTTTTGCATGACCACACATCCAAGAGTGGTATATCTATTTCATAAATAATGATGAGCTGAGGTGCTAATCAATGGACTGTATAGTACCTTCTGAATATGGTACACTTTTCCAGTCTATTGACAAGTTCAATCAATATTGAGTATTTACATGTAAATTGCTCCAATGCTTCCAGTTAACTCTACTCTCAGCTAGCAATTACATTTTAAAAGTCTAATTAGGTAAACTTGATGTCTCTGCTCTTCTATTAACTGTGCAAGTTCAGGGAGAATTATACTGCTTTTATACCTAAATTCTGCGTCTGACCCGGAGGTTGCAACAGGGTTCCTAACCGGATCAGACCTGGAATTTAGCTGGTGCCGAACCAGGATATTCCATAGTCTGTGCCATTCACACCGGAGCCTGGTCTGCAGTGCCCCGGCTCTTCCAGCGTGGAAGTAGATGCTTGGAGATCACATCATCTCCAAGCAACACTGAAGCCAGTCAATCGGCAGGCATGCGGCATGCTCCAGGTCATCGTGACCCAGATAACTCTGCTTACACTGTAGGGTTCCACGGGTCATTTCCATGTTAAACCCTGCAAGTTACCTGGGTTGGATTGCTGGGTCACTCCACCAGGGAATCCAACCCTGTCCCTTTTTACACCAAGGAGCTACTCAGATTAACCCTGGTGTAAAAGGGGTATGAGTGTGCTACATCCCTGTACAAACCTCTTTAGGTGTTTATGTATACTTTTTCCTTCTGAGCACCTGAACTAATAACAATGTCTTTTTTGCTCTTTTATTTTTCAGTATCTGAATCTTTATTCTATTCACAATAATTTTTCCCTCCTTATCTTCTAACAGGCTTATAGTTTATTGTGAATATGACCCAGATATTATTAGCCTGCCAGGTCATAGTCTAACCACACAGTTGTTGCCTGTTTCCAACTTTAACTCCAGATAGCTCTTTATACAGAGGTGTCCATACAAATCTTACTTCCTTGTGCATTAAACAGCCTTCACTCTGTAGCGCTGTACATCTTTCCATGTGACTTTTTACCTTCAAATGCATCTTATTTGCAAAACTATGTGAATAGGATGCACATGCAGCTTTTGCTAAGTAAAATGATATGAAGCATGCCTATATTCTGGGTGCAAATGCTACATTACAGTGTCACAGCGACTGATACTGTAACATTGCATTTTGCATGCAGATATACTCGCTGTCGCATACAGAATATAGGCATGCCACATATCATTTTAATTAGCAGTGCTTGTGCATTCTATTCACATTGTTTTGCGAATAAGACACATTTGAAGTTAAACATTTTCACAAAAAGATGCTCATCACTACCAAGTTGCATGACGCTCATGCGTTATGTAGCACACAGAGGTAAGATGTATGTTGACACTTATGTATCTTTGCTCCCCCAGACCATCCAGCTTGCATAATCTAATACCCTCTTACTCTGTCTTCTTGCAGATTCTCAATACACAGTCTTCCTTCTATTGGTGTTTTACTTCATTATCTGGAGGGGGAATATCAGGACCTCTCACCATAAGGTACATCCCCAACTGTCTGTTCCCTTTTCTCCTCAGCAGCTAGCCTAGTATATTAAAAAAACTGTCAATACACACTTTTACTGACAATCCTCAACAGCAGTAATATAGGGTTACATTCTTCCCCTGGTGCATTGGCACTTTTATCCATCCTTAGGTGCACCACTTACAATGCATATAATGCTAACAAATCCTATTTACAATTGCATATTCTCTCATTCATATCATATTCAAAAGTCACAGTAACCTAATCATTTGGACCACAGGCAAATTAGTGAGAGGTTGAATCATAGAGCCCCTTTTCTCTACCCTGGTGATATTTTCTTGGGTTTTAATGACAAAGTCATCTTCCTTTCCCTATTCTCTGTGTGGCTCCTGGTGTGCTGGTTCTTTATGTTTCTCTCCATCCGAGATATTGAGTCCTTCCAGTATTGGACTTCTGATGGGATCATTGGGATATGATGGCAGAGACCAATGAGGATGTGCCTTACCTTTATAACCACTAGGACAATGTTCATTGCCAGGCAAAGCATCAGGAGGTTTCACTTATCAGGATTTAAATTTGTGCATGACCATGAAGCTGCTTTGCTCTGTGTTTCCAACTTGAGAGAGGTCAGTTTAGTAATAGAGCAGGGTGTCTAGACTGGGATAGATTCAATATAAGGCATGTTTAATCAACCACTTCTCACTCCCACCTTCAATCTACATATATACTTCCCCTCCCCCAATTGCTCCTTTCCTTTCTTGACTAATTACAACATCAGCAGCTCCCTACTTGTCTTGGAAAAAATTTACTTTTTTTTCATGGTATACCTCCAGGGCCAGTCACATTGGCTGATTGTGCCCCCTTTAGTCTATTCACTCCATCAAACTCTAGTTTTTCCACCTCCATTGGAAGTACACCAACACTTTTCAGTAGCTTCAGGGGTTTATTTTTGTGCAATATCACCCAAATGACTAAAGACATCTCCTCAGTTGTCTTGCCTTCTAAATGAAGCCATATCCTTTTCTGAGATGGAGCCATGCCCTCTATTTTAGGGATGGTGCCTCTAATTTAATACTGCTAGCTGCTATTTCTTTCTTCAAGGTAGCAGCTAATGCTCCAGGCTTGTATTAAATCTCTTTAGTGTCCTTCCCTATGGAGGTAACCAATGGTTTTGCTATCCATTTCTAACTGCATTAGGAAATCTTGAAATTGGAAATAGTAATCTGGACCCGCATTGGGTCATCTCAGCTGCTCTTAAAAGTTCAAAGAGCCTGGTATTCTAGAGAGTGAATTATTTCATCTTCTTTCAAAATTGTCTGTTTCATGATGTTGCTCTTACTCTAGCCACCTTTACCTCTCCTCTAGGAGCAGGATTTCTATTACTCTCTTTACCTCACAGAGCTGCACATTAAGTATCTGGACTTTATCAAGTGTCCTTTGCAGTTCAGCCACATCAGGGGCCAAATGTAATTGGGTGAGAGTTCTGAAACTGTGAGAGTTTAGCAGTAAACTCTCACATTGGTTGAGGTTTATCTTCAAAATGGGAAAATATCTGGATGAGAGTTTAAATCGTAAGAGTTTTTTTGAGTTTGCATGTTCTCTGACTCTACTACACTGGGTGAGTTTAAAAAGTGCTAGAGTTTACTACTAAACTCTCACATTTTCTGAACTCTCATCCTGTTACATTTGGCCCGAGATCTTGGATCAGTACCTTATATCACTTGGTATATACCTTAACAGCTTTTAATGTTCCCTCAAATCTGCAAATGTTCTTTCCATATCTTCAATCATGTTCTGTTATCTTGCTTTAATGTCTCACTCTGCAAACTGTATGTCCCAAATATTATTAGCCTACCAGATCACAGACTCGCCACACATTTGTTGCCTGTTTCCAGCTTTAACTCCGGGTAGCTATTTATATATTTGCTCCCCTAGACAAACCAGCTTGTAGAAATGGACACTTCTCATTCTGTCTTCTGGCAGCTTCTCAATTCACAATCTGCCTTCATTTCATCATCTGAAGGGGTCTAATCAGAACCTCTCACCATGAGATACTGCAGTCCACAACTGCCTGTTCCCCTTTCTTCTCAGCATCCAGAAATTTGCATTGCCACACATCCTGTCCAGTAGCTGCACTGATTCTCCCAACAGCACCTGGGGTGATATGAAAACCTTTTTTCTGGTCTTTGCACAGACATCTCTATTACTTAGCAAGACAGAGCTTTTGTGCTGCAATAAACCATTTATCTGCCAATCCTTAGCATCACTAATATAGTGTTACACTGACCATGTATGACCATGGACATGTATCGCTGAAGCCTATAGACAATTACATTAATTATTGAAAGTTAACCCTAATGTACAAATTCAATATACTATAGGTGAATTAATTTTTAGAGATAAGTTTAGAGGCAAGATTGCTGCATCATTCCCCAGTCAGGGTTTCTATACCAAATTTCCTCAACATCCTGAACAATGCAAGCTGCCAAAATATCATAATGGCCTTTAAGGTTCTTTATCAGAGTGCATCTCAAGGTATTAGGATGTAATTCTTTACACAAACATGCCTAAAACATTGTTAATGAGAGCCTGTTAATTCATAAAATGCTTCATATTTTTGGATGTTCTTTGAGGTTGCCATAATAAATAGGATCAGTTTATTTCACCATTTATCATGTGTCAGGCATTTCAGTTTTTCAGGCATTACTCCTGAGAAAATGAAAAAAACAAAATATCTGAAACTTTTCCTACATTCTAATTTTCAATTTCATGAGCTATGGTTTCCCCAACTAAGCATGTTAAATGGTTTTATGCCAATTGAAAAGAAAATTTTCTAACTTAGTTTTGTTATTACTTCATTCCAATATGCTAATATGTAATTTGCATCTAATTTTAGTGAAAACTTCATAAAATGATCTCATACTGTATGTTGATTATAGTAAATTGAACACAAACAAGTTAATGGAATAGCCTGTTACTTGCATGCACACCCAAGTTTGTGCCATTAGATTTAAAGTGGCTGTATTGGCAAACACTTTCAGGTGCTATCAATACACAGTCTATTTCATTTACCCAGAATAGCTAGTGTGTTAGATTATAATAGTCATCACTCCCTCATACTACTATACCAGGTGTTTCCATGCAAACTTGTCCTGACAGATATTTTATCTGGCAATGTACAGTATGCCCAGCATTAGTTAACAAGATTTTCTTGTATGTAGTTACTTTACTGGATCTTAGACATCTACAAAATTTACAAAACTCATCTATGTGACTAGACAAGGCCATTTTAATTACTGATCGGTTGCAGCAACACACTGTTCAATTATTGGCCTAATCAGGTTGATAATTGGACAATGAATGACCAGCATAAATTTTATGGAACCTTGAGTAGGACGTTCTCCCACATTTCCCACTATTCATTGACAGGAGGAGCCACCAGCAGACATAACCTCTCAGCAGTGGTGCTACAGTCAGTGCCTTTTTTTCTGCATTGACATAATGCCAAAAAAGCAGATTGATCTCATTGACAATAATGCAGATGGGGACCACCATGTAGACCCGATCAGTGATCTCCATCCAGGTGGTATGCTTTGCCCCAGCCATGAGCTGGCTGGTAGTGTGGTGCAGTTTTTTTACCAAGTACAGTATATCTAATTTATTGTAGCTGAAGGTTGGCAGTTGCCACTTCACGGACAGAGGGCTGTGACTAGGAAGTCATTTATTTGGCTGCTGGGACATAATTTTAGTTTTTT
The DNA here is from genome assembly GCA_031769625.1 of Taudactylus pleione. Lineage (NCBI taxonomy): Eukaryota > Metazoa > Chordata > Amphibia > Anura > Myobatrachidae > Taudactylus > Taudactylus pleione. Next base: position 3,653,830 of record JAUIMM010000614.1, read on the forward strand.
TTAGAATAAGATTAAAATTAAAAATGGCTATAATTTTAATGTGTAGTTATCCTATGATGCCTTATATTTAGTATGATTATTACATGTTTTTTAATATGATTTTTTTTCATGCAAATACAATATTCCCAGTGTGATGTAACAATAGTGCACATGATCAAGCATAACTATTGTTTGTAATATATATATTTGTTTACTTGCCATTTTAGTTATGTTATATTGGTGATCTTTAGCAGTGTATTAACATGCATATGTTGGAAGGACTGCACTGATATCATCACACAGCGTATAAACTGTAGAAAGCTTAATTTAGAAGCAATCACTCAATTGCTAGATTTAGCCATGAGACTCTCCTCCTCCTCACTGAAGTCATGGATGCTGGACTTGGTTTGGCCAATTAAGTAGCAAATCTGCAACCAGAACCTCCTTGCAACGTTCTGCTGGAATATTAAGCTACCAATAAATATTACATTTCATAACTGTTCTTATTAGAATGATATAGGATTTTTTTAATTGGTATTTAGATTAACAATGATTTGATAGCAGTTCTCGACCCCCCAAAGACACACGGTCAACACAAAAAGTTAAAGAGAAAAGAAAACTTTTTAATTTTGCTGGGACAGTTCCATGTCAAAATATGTTTGCCACTATTATTATTATTATTATTATTATTATTATTATTATCGTTTATTTATATGGCGCCACAAGTGTTCCGCAGCGCCTTACAAGGTACATATCCAAAAAGTGACTTACAGTAAAATACAATACAATGAAGGACAAGGACATGGATAATATACATTGATACATAGGTGGCCATAACACCCACATAAGCAGCAAAGCATAGGCACCAAGTGTTAGGTGTCCTAGTGGGGAGTAAGAGGTAGATGAACATATAGTAAGGAGAAGCACAAGAGGGTAGAGGGCCCTGCTCGCAAGAGCTTACATTCTCAAGTGGAGGGGCAGACAGATGGGTGTGATACAGTTGGGGAAGACTAAACAACTTGTCCAAATAATATTACCATATTAGTAATAGAAATTGTAAGTGAATATGGCCTCCCTATTGGAAAGTTATTTCAAGGTTTAATGTAGGCTACAATACTTTAAAAACAACTTAAAAAAAAAGATTAATCATACACCATTTGAAATGTAGATTCCGCTAGGTTCTGTATCGGAGTGCATCTCAAGGTATTTGGATGCAATCTTTCACTACTTAAAACATTGTCCTACAGTATATTAATGAGAGCCTGTTAGTTCATAAAATGCTTTATAATTTTGGGTTCTTTAAGGTTGCCATTATAAATAGGATCAGTTTATTTCACCATTTAACATGTGTCAGGCATTACAGTTTTTAAGGCATTACTCCTGAGACAGAGGGAAAAAACTAAATATATGAAACTTTTTTCAACTTCATGAGCAATGGTTTGCCCAACTAAGCATGTTAAATGGTTTTATGCCAATTGTAAAGAAAATGTTATAACTTAGACAATGATTTAGAACCAAAACCACATCTCTAATATGCAATATATATATGAGACCTTCAGTAGGACAATGAGTGAGTCCTTATACTTAAATCTTAACTAATAAGCATTAAAGCAAATCATTTTACTTACTAACTAAAATGATTTGCTTTAATGCATAGTAGTTACTATAGGATTTAAAGAGGTGCCTAAAAGCTGGGCTGGCACATAAGGCAACTTCCTAGAATGTCAGATCATTGGGTTGCTCCACTGAGCCTGCAATGCTAATTACCTCTGATCCTTTAGTAAAACATCTATCCCTGGGAATTGCTGATGCAGTTTTCAGCTGTGCTGTGTAAGTGAATGTAAGATGTTGAAAGGAGGAAGGAATAGAGAACCTGAACATGGACATTCTTCCTCTGCATATGCCACAGTTTCTTCAGAGGAGTGGTATTTCATGAATGATCTGTCTCTTAGCAACCCACACAGGACACAGCATGATTCTGGGCTCCACCTGTCTGGGTTGTTGGAGTTTGGGATACACCATGGCAGATACAGTAAAGAACACTGAATGGGCCTTTTCCTGGTAATATTACTATAAAAAAAGGTAAGTATAGGGCTGGCAGTGTTTTAAAGGAATAGTGAAATGTCTTCAGTTATTAAATTTGATTACTATTAAATTTAATGTTGGTTGCAGGGAGTAAGGTCTTATCAGTAAATATGGGTTTTATCAATTTACTCATTGCTACATTTCCAACATTTCATATACTGTATCTACCCTTTTTCCAAACATAGCTCCAATATTCCAGGATCCAGACAAGCAAATGAACTCCAGACACCAAAAGCCGCAGGTAGTAAAAAGACGTAATCACAGGTAGGAGACATTGGAACAGTCTGAAAACTATCCTGATTCTGGTGGAGCAGTCTCAATTTTTTATGGACAGTCCCTTAGCACAGCAGAGCAGCAGGTGAATAGATGCTATTCACATGCATATGGCATCTACACAAAGTGGAGAAGAGCGTGGGGGTCGCTTAGCATTTCTGTGAGTGCTGGGCATGCCCTAAAGTAATGAAAACGGCCACACCCCTTCCCCAAAAGGCCATGCCCCTTTTTCAGGCATGTGCCTTTGGCATTCGCAATTAGGTTCCTAATTTGCAATACCATATGTTGGGATGTATAGCATGTTATAATAGATGCAGAACTTGTGTTCATTTATTTCAAGTCAAGTGTGTATGTTTATTAGGGGGTGGAGTTAATTGTGTGAGTGAAAGGCTGTTGGTAGCAAAAATGGTTGCTGTATTTCTTGGTTATAACCTGATAACATTTGTCTGTGACACAGTGCAGGGACTAGACTTTCCCTTACTCTCATAAAAGTAGATCTATACAGTAATCTTAGACTGTCATGTTAATTGTATCAGCTTCAACCAATGTGATGATCAGCCTTTCACTCACACAGTGAGCTATATTATGAAGTAGGAATGACCAAAAGAGCATGACCAACTGGAGCAAAACGCATCACCTTACTTTCATACAGCAGAATCTTGTTTTTGCATCCATGCTCTCTGCCAAGTGATTAATTCCATTTTAAAAGAGATGCAATGTTGAGCTCGGATTTTGCCCTGGGACACTGAGCCAGAAGAGCAACACTACTCTGGAGTATTCTCACGGTGCTTCTGGAAGTGAAAACCTCAGACACATGTGTCTAAAAGCACTGTGAGTCCACTGATTATACTGTGGAAGCAACCTATACTCTGTGACTTCCAAAGCCATTGTGGTGAGAGACTGATTTATTTGTGACCTACAAACATTAGTAATATAGAAGCCTTGAATTAAAAGCCAGAATCCCACTGGTAATATGAACTCCTTATGCTAAGTAGGAATCTCATCCATATATTTCTTGTCAATACAAAGACTTTACTAATACCCAGCTTTTATTGGCATACATCAGCATCTATCTACATGGTTTTTATAGTTGTGATTATAATAGAGATACATGTGTTTGCAGTTTTTGTCTAATTTTATGTACTTATCTAGTTTAATCAAGTGTCATATATTGTAGTGTGTTTTGTATTTTACTATGCACATAGTGTCCTTTTTCTATCATTTCAAGATTTAATAATAATATTTTGAGAGTACTATCAGCACAAAAAAACTGTTGTTTTCATATTGTAATGAAATAACAAAGTAAAACAGTGAATGGGGGTAGTGAAAAGTTCACAGAATATATAAGCACATTTGCTTGTCGAAACCAGCAGACAAATGTAAAAGAGCACAGAGTTGTTACATATTCATTGAAATAAACTTTCTTGTCAAAATATCTAAAATATACAGGGAAGAAATGTTTATGGATAATAGATGGGGGTAAAATTATAAACAGCAAATAGGGATAATCAAAGAATATATAGAGACATTTATTGGTTGAAAACAGCAGAGAATACTTGTGAGATCGAATAGTTCTTATGAGTGACCAAAACTCTAGATACATAGGCAAGCGATGTTTATAGATAATAGATGGAGGAAAAATTAACTAAAAATAGTAATAAAAAGGTAAAAAGGAAAACAGTAAAAAATTGCAACATAAATTTTAATGTAAAGTATATGCATAAGGGTGAAATATACTTTATGAAAATATGGAATATCTAAAAGGCAGAAGATCCAAACTATATTTAACCATGTAAACATCAGTGTAAGAAGTGGATAGTTAAAAAAGGGATCTTAATAAAAGGCATGTTTACCTTTTTATGTTGAGACCACATCTATAAGGAGCGCCAAGACAACAGTAAGAGTGATTTTGTAATTGGGATAGTGGGTGGAAAGTGAAATATAAATGTCAGCATTGGTCATCAGGAGAGTAGTTACCATAGTGCCAGTAGGGCCTATGTATCAAGCTTTTTTCATAAAATTATAATGTTATGAATTGTAGCTATGCACTATTAGCACAATGCAGGAGATTTCACAGAAATATCTGGCAGAGTGCTATATACTGTAGCACTGCTGAGTGCAGTCATTATTATTATTAATGGGGACTATGATCTCAGCCCTATGTACCAAACTTCAAAAAGTGAAGCTTTTGACAGTTTGTCCCCAGTAGTTTACACCATTTTCAGATGTTGTAAACTGCTATAAGCCTGGAGGCTTATGAGCAGGAGACAAATCTTTCTATCTCTGTCCCGCAGCCTTCGGCAGGTAGTGCCAGCTTCCACAGGAGATATTTTGGAAACTTCTACAATATGCCAGGGATATAACTTGCAACCGCTGTCCATGTAAGTTCCCCAGGTATATAGCAGGGATATTTTAATTAAAAATAAAAATATCTGCCGATATATGAAACCTTAATAACTGCAGCAGTTCTGCAATTATTAATTCATAGGCCCCTTGGTGATGCAAGGGAATGGCAACCATGCTAAGTATAATGAAAAAGAAAATGTGACCATAAGATAAGTGAGGTGAAGTGAGTAATGATGAATGGGATTTGCAGGCCTTGCATTTAGCACATGGTTAAAACCTTTAGAATTCAAGTTCTGTTTTGTATTACTGTTATTAGTGTATTTGCTTCAAGTTGGGTGCTCCCTTGAAGATCATAGATGGTCTTGTAGGTAAAATTAGTTCAAAATGAGGCTTGTAACAGACTATGCCAATTTATGTTGAAGCCTTTCCTAATTTGCTTTGATTATTTGCAATAGACAGTAAAAAATTGGACCAAAGGTTTAGTCAAAACTTCATGATTACGCGCATTTAGTAGATCTTCTCATCTGACGTTCTCATAACTTGACCGGTATTTATCCAGTAGGTTTCCTGGGTACCCTCTTTCTTTAAAACTTTTTTGAGAAAGAGGGCATGTTACTTATAACCATCATTGTCAGTGCAGTTCTTTCTTAATCTGCGAAACTGTGTTAGCGATATTCCATATCCAATCTGCATTGTGACAACTGGAGGGTAACATTTAGTTGTTTGAGTCAACTTTTTTGAAATGTGTCCTTGTATAAATATTTCCCTCACTGGCATACATTTAAAAATCTAGAAAGACAGTCATGACCTTACTGAAGCAGGATTCAAATTTAAGATGCAGATTATTATTGTTAACATACAATAGAAATTCATTCAGACAGTTTTGGTCTCCCTTCCAGATACAAATGATATCATCTATGTATCTTTTCCAGTTTAAAATCTTAAAAAAGTAGCATTAAGAGCTTGGTAGTGGTAGATCGAGTTATACAATGTGGTCATGTCTGTGTTTTTTTAATTTGATCTATAATTTGAATGAAGTCTCTTAAATAACAAAGGAATTTCACCAGTGATTTTTGAAGGTAAGAGTATATACCTAATATAATCAGACGATTTTTATCTTTGTGTGTTATTTAGGGAGGAAATACATATGTGGTATCCTCGGATAGTATTTAGGTATTCAAATTCTGTTTTCAAAAATATATTTTTATCCTAAGCTGATTTTAAATGTGAAAACAGGCTGCATTGGAAAGAGTTCGTTTGATCGGTGTCCAGGATTTTATATGTATTTCTGCTCTGTAGTAATCTTTACAATTCTTTATTATAGCTATCTTTATTAAGGACAACCATTCATCCACCTTTGTCCGTTGACCATATGACAATTTCAGAAGTTCTTTTTTGGATTTCTGTTCCTTCAAGCAGAGATTCTTCTTTGGATTGGTGGGATTTAGTAAATCAAGATCTCTCTGGATTAAACCCTGAAATGTCTCTTGATAAATTCCTTTTGCAAATGTTGGGTTGAAGGTATATTGTATTTTCAGATTAATATGAGTGCAATTTTGTGATACAGGGTGTTCAGTATTTTCGGTATTCCTAATTGCGACTTTTTTCTTCAGAAGTATCTGAGATAGATTCCTAATATATTTGTTGACATCAATTTAAGTTTCAAAAAGGTTCAAGTGGTGTGAAGATGAAAACGTAAAACCTTTACACAGAAGAAACTTGTGTGTTTTATTTAATTCACGTTAACTCAAATTAAATATTCCTGATTTTGTTATGTTTATCTCTGGTACATTCTCACTGTTTATTTGTATTGATTTACTTCTGTCTCCTCTAATTCATATCTGTCCCAAAGGAGAGGCTAGATCCACACTTTCTCTTAGTGGAAAAAATCTGTTTCATTGTGGTAAGCTGATATGTCTGTCTGTCTGTCTAAAAAAACATCAGGTCATGGTAAATGTTCTGTGTTTCTCATATTGTAATGGTTCCCTAAATTATGTTCATGGTATCTACTACAATTATCTTGTTGTTTGAAACTTGGTCTTTGTGGAAAGTTGGATTGTCTCCTGAAGACACCTGGTAAAAACCCAAAGTCAGTGGGGGTAGTTACAATATCTTCTATTATACCCACAATGATGTTGAAAGTCCAGATTAAAATCACAGTCTGTTTGATAAAATGTAGTTTGATGATTCTGTCAATGACAGTTTTTTCTGTAAAACTGTAGACAATGACTAGATAGACACCAGATGTTAGACAGGCAAATGGTGGACAGGGACAAAAGGTCAACAGGGACCAATGATCGACACACTAAAGTTTAACATTTAAGAAGGTCAATGGGTACAAATGGTCCACAGGGTCAATGGGTCAACATGCATAATGTCAACATGAAATTGTCGACATATGTTTTTTTTCTAAACTAATCTTCACCCTAACCCTCCCCTTGGTGCCTAACCCTAACCCTTTCTCATGGTGCCTAACCCTAACCATTGGGGTAGGTGCCTGACCCTAACCATCCCTTCTAGTGCCTAACCCTAACCCTCCGGTATGTGCCTAACCCTAATCCTCCCTCTTGGTGCCTAACACTAACCATTGGGGTAAGTACCTAACCCTAACACTCCGGTAAGTGCATAACCCTAACCCTTTCTCTTGGTGCCTAACCCTAACCATTGGCATAAGTGCCTAACCCTAACTGTTGAGGTTAGTGATGTGAATGGCCAAATATTCTCGGTAAAGCACTGCAGAATTTGTGTGCGCTATATAAATAACTGGTAATAATAATAATAATAATAATAAAGTGCCTAACCCTAACCCTCCAGTAAGTGCCTAACCCTAACCCTAACCCTATCCCTAAAAAATATTAACAATGACTAGATAGACACCAGATGTTAGACAGGCAAATGTTGGACAGGGATAAATGGTTGACACACTAAAGGTCAACATGTAAGAAGGTCGATGGGTACAAATGGTCCACAGTGTCAAAAGGTCAACATGCATATGCTTGACACTAAAATGGACGATGTATGTTTTTTATTTCTAAATCTAATCTTCACCCTAACCCTCCCCTTGGTGCCTAACCCTAACCCTCCCTCGTGGTGCCTAACCCTAACCATTGGGGTAGGTGCCTGACCCAATCTGTCCTTTCTAGTGCCTAACCCTAACCCTATCCCTCCCTCCTGGTGCCTAACCCTAACCATTGGGGTAAGTGCCTAACCCTTACTGTTGAGGTAAGTGCCTAACCCTAACCCTAAAAAGACAAAAAAAATCATGTGTCAACATTTTCATATCGACCATTTGCATGTCAACCTTTTGATCCTGTCGATAATTTGTACTTGTCGACCTTCTTACATGACAACCTTTAGTGTGTCAACCTTTTGTCCCTGTTGACATTTTGTCCCTGTCGACCTATTGCCTGTCTAACATTTGGTGTCTATTAAGACTTTTTCTACCTTTTTACTGTAGATCTATAGGCCGGATACCTTTCTGGGATGGTTTGGCCAATATGTTGATATGTAGATGGGTTTTTTTTTAAATGAGGTGTAGGAGTGTCAGGATAAATAAGATACATGTTGGTGATCGGAGTTCTAAGTTATGTTGATTGAAGATTCTCTGCTTATAGTCCCTTTTATTTGTGAGGAATTTCTTTCTCAAGATGTTTGTTGTTTCTTCCTCTGTTTTATTGACTTTGTCTGTAGTTCTTTCTTTTGTAAATGTAGAGTTATCCTCCAAGGACTGATGTGGTTCTAGGGCTGCTTGTAATGAGGCAATTTCCCATTCAATTTTCTAAGATGGTGTACTAGTCTTACCTGACATTGTTTATGGTATATGACCAAAGCCAGATAGGCTTTACCTAACACAATAAAAACCCATACAACCATGCTGTCCACTGTGTCTCCTGGGCTAGTGAAATGGATTTCCTCCTCCTGATCCTGCCCAATGGCAATGGTGTAGTGGTCTGAGACCACAATCATAAGGGTCAGAATCATGACCCAGAATGCCATGTGAACGGCACTCTGGGGTGCAAGTTTTGCAATAAAAAATGCAAGGGTGGGACAGAGAGTTTAATGTAAAGGTAACAGCATAAAGGTGTAGCCAAAATAAATTAGCAAAGGTCAGTAAATATACAAAAGAACTGTGTGAGAGCCAATTAAAAAAAATACTTTTTAATTTAAAACATACAGAAAGAACATGGGGAGTGGGAAAAACAGGGGAACATCTGTTGGCACTGGGGGGGGGGCTATGCCCCACACAAAAAAAATTGGCTGGGGGAAATATATTAAAAAATATATACTTGCATATTGTCACGACCGGGCACTGGGGCTACCTCTGCCAACACAGGAGTCAGGACGCACGCATGAAAGTCTTACTGGGGAGAATCCTCAGCCATAACCCACCACTGCCACTGATGTCCGAATGCCTCGGAGCCTAAAGACATCAGTTCAGCAGTGAGGAAAGGCCGATCCCAGGCTAGATCCTGACACATATAATGTGACACATGGGGATGAGGGGGCACTAATTAGATAAATAATTTCCAAACATTTTGCACGTTTATCTGTTAATGAGAACTAGAAAGTGTCATATGGTTAGTATAAGTTGAATATCACCACTTAAGTAGACCCAGTCACTGGTGGACATATGCATTCAAGTGCAAAAAGCATCCTACAGTGCTTAAAGTTGATTGCTTTTAAATACCACTGAATTACAACCGCCTTCACTGTTCCTTACTGTACTGTCACAAGAATTACAACAGTTGTTTAATTTACAATCATGTGTGAATAAAATACTTGTAACAAAGACAGTGCCATTAAAATCTGGATATAAAAGTCATTTTCCTAGGATCAAAAGAGTAGATTCTGACTTTTGAATTATTCATATTAATTCTGGGCCCAAGTTTTAAATTGTCACCAATAAACTTTTTTAATATTCATATTTTTTAGTTTTCTTTTGTATGTGGTTAGTGTTTTTAAAGGTTGAGTGCCATATACAGTATTTCATGCATATTATCTTGTTGAATTATATTTTCTACAATTTTAACCAATATTGTGAGATTAGTTCCCCTTATTGACATTTTAAACAGTGTGCACTTTTTATCATTACATATTCTATTTCCAGATATACACTTTTTCTTTACCAGCAGAAAACCAAATGAAAACGTATATTTTAATATAGAAACTAGTTAAACTGATTTGCTCGCATATTATTGTGCCAGTGGTACATGTTTTGTTTTTTAGAATTATTGAGATTTTAGGAGCATCTGACCATTGAAGCAGCAAGCTTATAACATTTGTTGACCATGCTGTTATACGTAGAACAATAATACTGTGTCCTAACAAGCCATGTTTTAGGGAGACTAGTCACAGTGCTGGAGCAGGCTTACTGTCTTCCTGTGATTACCCCACCCCCTAACACATGATGTCACTCAAGGGGGTGGGGATATTGGCAGTAGACAGTAAAGAGCTGCAAAGATGCTCCAGGAACTCTACGCACTGCAGGGTGTGTGCCCGAAGCAATGCTTGTATGCTCTGAGCACCACTGCACACTTGCTACTGGATGAAGAGTACCATTCCAGGTGCACATGTTTGAATTATATATTAGATATAAGCTGCAGTGGCCATGGTGCCATATTTACAAACAGTGCTGCTGTTGTTCCCTCCCACTGAAAGCCCAGTCTCCGGTGGCGGGAGAGAGAATATGGGGCGAGCAGCAGCAGTGCATCTCCAGAACAAACAACAGCAGCAAGGAGGAGGGACCTGCCAGCCTTCACAAGGTAAATATTGGGCAAATGGCTCTCCCACGGCAAACGGCACCCCCCCTGGCAAACGACCTCTCATCTGGCAAACGGCATCCCATGTGCAGGATGCAAAGCAGGCCTGCAATTAGTATTTTTTTTATGCCTTTTGGGGGGGGGGATCCATGATCAGACCCCCCCTCCCCCCGATCAGGCCACGCCTCCTGAGTAAAGGGCTAATTATTTTATTGCTTAATGTTCAGATGTTAGTGAATGCCATGTTTCCAACACTTTGTTTCAAAATAAGTGTTATAAAGATGTTTCTTCCCTTGCCATAATAAACTGTGATTACTGTACAAAAGGAAACAGTACAGCTAAAAATTGACATTTTATGATTGACCTTTTATAAAATGTAATTTATTTCATATTACTTGTGTCTGTTTTGCTGAAAACTCTGAGATACTATAAAGTTCTGTTTTATTGCATTCCCTATGCAGAAATGAAAATAAAAATTGAGTATTTAATTTCTACTGCCCAATGTTACCCTTTTCTAAAGAGTATGTTTTATGATAGGTAGTTGTTTTTTTTTAAGAACAAATACTGTATCATTTATATTTTAGATTTCCCTAAAATGTCATATTTTTGTTTTATGTAGTTTACTATTGCATTCCCCCTAGAAACAGCTAATATATTTCTGGTGAATACTTTTTAGCTTCTAAATAATATATATATATATTTTGCCTTCCTCATTTACAATTTACAATACTTGTCAACTGCTATTTTTTAATATGTAGATTTAATCAGAGATCTATAGCTTTCAAATTGCATGATTATATGCATTTTTAGTGAACTGAATAATCTTTCCCAATAGTATCCTAAGGGGCTAGGATTCAGCTATTGCATGTGCATATAAATATACAGGTAGTCTCAGCCAAAATGCGTAAAACTACAAATATACATCATGCACATTGTTGCAAACTCATTGGAAAATGTTCTATTTGCAAGTTTATAACAATTGGTTGTAACCACAAATATTTTATTTACTGACATACTGTAATGTATCATTTATGCTTTGCACGGACTGTAATAATTTAGAATCAATTAGTGACACATTTTTAAAATTATAAAAAAATTAAATTAGGAACTATGTTGAACGCAAGGGATGTATGTATTGAAAATAAAATGTAAAAAAACCTTATTAATGCAAAACCTTAATAAATGGTGTTTTACTTTGACTTTTTATTGGTGGAGTATGGTGACTTATTTTTTGTGTTTTGTGTACCTATTTTTGCATATATATATATGATTAACAACTTGCCTAAATTAGCACATCAAGATGCTATATAGAATGTAAAAAGAACAAATACTGTTTTTGATCTTTTTTACTAGCTGGAAATATTGAGGCTACAATTGCAGCTGCTTCTGCTACATCTCCTAATAATTGGAATCATCAGCTGACTCCAGCTTACAAGAAATAAAAGCACAAAGGTCAATATTGCCCAAAAGAAGTTTGCGCAGAAAAAATATAATTGCCCATATACTCCATGTGCGCCAACATCAGTCTGTGAGGCTGGTTTGCTAGTAGCCATCATCAATAGTGTGCACTCACATCTGCTCTATACTACAGTAGGTACAAAAGAAATGCTTCCAAATACACATGTTCTTCCATGTCTGTATGGGGCTAGCAGGTCGGTCCAGTGGATGGTGTGACGTTGGCTGAAGTGGGCAGTGTGGGGGCGTGCCGGCACAATTGCATCATCGTGGCCCTGTCCCCTGCTTTATAATGCCATTATTACCAGCCTTATAAAGCAGGGGGTGGGGCAATGATGATGCAATTCAGAGTGAATCGTGACATTGCACCCCTGGACCACCCGTTTTCACATTCAGGTGCACAGGATGGGTGGCAGCCATTCTGGGAGACTTGCCTAATCTTGCGGGGGGGCAGGGAGTGGCACCCAATTTTTGGAAGGCTCCCAGCAGTCCTAGGAGAGTAGGCAAGTATGCTGCACAGTCTGCACTTGTTTGAATGGGATAGATGTGAAATACCAAAGCCGGAAGCCCGAACATGAAGGATCCCGATGGCTAAGGTAAGTAAGCTAACCCTAACCTTCTCCCCCCCTAACCCTTCCTTGGTGGTGCCTAACCCTATAACTCCCAGGGTGGTGCCTAACCCTGAGTCCCCCTGGGGGTTCCTAAACCTACCCCCCTTCCTGCACCCTAAACCTAACCCTCCCGGGGGGTGCCTAACCCTAACCTCCCCCCAGTGGTGCATAACCCTTACCTCCCCTCTCCACAGCCTAATGCTAACTCTCCCTGAGGGGTGCCTAAACCTAAGTTCCTCTGGGGGTGCCTAAACCGAACCCTACCCCGATGGCTAAGAGCTAACAGTAGTGGCTTACCTTCATTTGGGAAGCCATCTGTCAGGATTCCGTCATCAGGCTAAAGATAGGCTTCTGGATTTAGGCACCTATCTTTAGTCCCTAGTCAGGATTTTGACGCTGGGATTTAGTCAGATGGCATCCCAGTGATCGGTATATTGACTACATCCCGCTTGAACATGCCAACACTGAACTTTGACTACATGAGTTTGTCCAAAATAATAGGATGACTGATAGAAATATTTTAAATAAATACAAAGTCCAACCATGTGATGATCATATATGAAGACCGTAATTATAGGTTCTTAATCATCCAAGAGGTCTGTGTCATATGGATCTTTAAATTCTGTCTGTTGGTTTCAGCTGTAACAAAGTTCTCCCAAATATTCCAGTGTAGGAAGCATCAAGAAAGGATAATAATATAGCCTAAAACCCTTTATTGCACTCCTACCAGATGTGGTGTGAGACAAGCAGGGCCTCAAGCAATGGTTGGATAACCCAGGTATACCACCGTCAAGAATGTCAGTTCTCCCTTCTCATCACCAGGTACTGTAGTTATAAAAGTTCTCCTCCACCAACATGTTTTGACCAGCCTGTGGTCTTTTTCAAGGTAAACAACAACTTAGTTCTGCCTCACTGGTTGTAAATGTAGATGCAATTAAAATGAATATAACTCTGAATAACCCATTCATGCAAGATACATGTACTATATATTTAACGCTGAATCAACCCTTTTTTTCATTGCTCACTTTTCTGTTTTACAGTAGTTTTATTTAGACATCTTTAACACACTAATCTAGGCCAAGAACATAAAGGACTTGTTCACATACATTGCTAACTACTTCAGAACAGCATAGACATGTACAGTATATGTCAGTACAAAAATGTATAATTTGAGGTGAAAATACAAGCTATTGATGATAACATTTGACACTGCAAGCTAGTCTCTTCTGATTGGCTAATTGTGAATTCAACAATGAAGCTGATAGGAGCATTCTTCATTGCTCATGCATACACAGTACTATATGATTTTGTGAGTGTACTTTAGCAATATTTTTTAATGTACATGGGAAGGAGAATTATACTTGCTGTTTTCAAAGTGTATTATTTTTATTCAATTCTTATAGCAAATGTTTAACATGATCGGTAAGTGCATTTGACATATGCCCTGACATTTATGCTGCTGGTGCAGACTTGCATTCTTTCTTCAGTTTGTAACTTAACATACTGAATGCACACATTTGCATCTGAACTCATTTGTGAGCAAGGGCCTGATTCAGTGTTGTGTGCAAACTTAATGGTTTGGTATTAACACTGATTGTGAGAGATAATAAGAAACCAGCACTAGTATAAATGATTACTATATGATGGACGATATTGGTAAGAAAAATGCACATTTAATAAAATCACAATAACAATAAATAAAATCACCAGGTGGCAATAACAACCACTAGCTGTGCCACAAGTGTATTGGCAAATTAGAGTTATACAATCAGCCTGGCTGTATTTATCAATGTTTATATTAGGACTTTCTCCTTTGTGTCCATTAAGGATCCAATTTTAGCAGTATAATCATTTATACTAGCACTGGTGTTCTATTATTACTTGTTCTTTGACAATTGTGGGGACTGACAACCCCTTTACCATCAAGGACATGCAGTCAGGGTAGGTACGGGAGGCAGAGCCTCCCCTGTCATGCTCCCTGTCACACTGCAGAGTTTTGACTATAAAAATGATTAGAATATTACAAAAAATATATTTATAACTTAAAAATATCTTCTTTGTATTATTCTGATCATTTACAGTATATAGGCAAAACTCACCAAAATTACAGCACTCCCTGGAAATTCAGGGAGAGAAGAGAGATGGTGCAGCAAGATCTCAGCCTCACCTCTGATAGCCAGATACTGTCTGGAGCTGGGGGCTGGGCCATGAAGCAGTCAATAAAACACAGAGAAAAAGAGCTAATGGTGGCATGCCTCATTGTTGTAGGGGGCATGCCATGAGCTCTGATGGACACCACTGATGATCAAGTGACCAGTCTAAGAAGGGATAGGTCTAAAATGAAGTTGTTTCGTCCAGCTAGTGCTCAGACAATGGATATCAGCATCAGCAGCACTGAGGAAGGAAGGAAATGGAATATGCAGGAAACTCACAAAGAGGAAAAGGTGAGGTGGGTCCACTGTGGGTAATAGAACACTGTCTGGGGGCTTGTAAATCTCTGTGTAACAGGGTAGGGTTTTTTCCTGCAGACTCCAGTAGCTGGCAACTCATCACTATGCGGGGACTGGCACCTTCTCTGTAAGGGGAGGGGGATCTTCTCTGCTAGGGGGAGATCTGTGTGTGTTTGTGGTGTAAATCTTTTGTGCTAGGGGGATCTTCTGTGCTAGTGGAAGATATGTGTGAGGGGGGGATCAGTGCAGTGAGGAGATCTTTGTGTGGGGGAAATCTGTGCTATATAGGTATATGTATATCTGGCTCTGATACTAGCTAGTGCTTCCCAAGCCATTGACCTCACTGCACGTCCCTGTTTATCAGCTGCTTTGTGACAGCATGCTAGACCTTAATTTTTTCATTACCAATTGTGAGAGACCTGCATATTTCCCCCAAGCCATTTGGGGGTGGGATTGAACAGGTTTGATCTCTTTTCCAGAAAACAGGGGTGTGTGCAACACCACACAACTCTGAATCAGGTCCCAAATCTGAAAACTTGCATCAGCTCCTGACAGGGGCATTTCTAGAGAGGAGGGGGCCTGTGTGCATTCTCCGACACGGGCCCCCTCCTCTCGGCCCGGCGGCCAGCAGCACACTGAGCTGTGCACGGCCAGTGCCAGAGTTATAGACTCTGGGCACTAGAGTGTGCCCATAGTGTATAGTGTATGCACAGGTCACCGGGAAAATGGCCGTGGCAGCCATTTTCCCTGTACTGCGCATGCACAAACGACGGGAAAATGGCCGCCGTGGCCGTTTACCAGTCGTTTTACAGCGCCGGAACCCACACCGATGTGGGACTCCTGAGAGGTAAGTATTATTATGGGTGCAGGGTGTGCGGTGCGGGGCCCCCCTGGACCCAGGGGCCCGTATTCCCCGCACACCCTGTACCCATTGTAGATAAGCCCCTGGCTCCTGATGCTGCTAAAGCAGCATGTTTGCACTTATGTTAACACATTAAAATACTTTAATTAGCATTTTACTATGGTAGATAATGCAGTACCGGGATTATTGTGCCAACAAGAATATTTCCCTTACTATTCTTGTCGACATTGCGCACCATACCCGCACATATAAACCGATTCAAATTTAAAAATCAAAAGATAATATTGTGAAACGTAAGCAACCTAAATATCAGAAAAGCATCCATTTGGAAATGTTCACATTTACTGGGTAATTTAAATGTGATGGTCAGCAGTGCTTTTATATAAAATGATTACTTTAGCTGACACATACTTTTCAGTTCTAAAATACTGCTTGATTTAGCTAATTTATGTCTTAAATGAATCATGAGACTGTGGGGGCACTGTGAACGTGTTTATTATGTATTACTATAGTGTGTTTTATTACATTGGGCAGAGCGTGCCTAGGAATCTGCTTATATGTGAAAAGTTAAGTTGTACTGTAGAGTGCATCTCACAGAAAGAGATAAAATAGAAACAAACAAGACAAAGCAGCTTTAGTGAAGTTGAAATACGTTGTTATTTTATTCTCCAAGTGACATGCAAGGCAAAGTTTTAGAAATTGATGTTTATGTACTCACAAATATTCTACAAGTGAACCTTTTATGTTTTCATAAATATGGTGCCAGTGAAAGGTTAATTGCAGGTAATTAAGTTATCGCATCTCATTGTGGAACAAACAGATGCAAATTTCATTACTCTTGAGAATACATAAATCAATGAATCAATTGAATGATAAGCAAAAATAATACTGTAGCTCACAATAAACTCAAACAAACAACGTATCCTGTACTGTAGAGACCGTAAAAACTTTCTATAATATCTATAAAATAATTTAAAAGATACAAAACTTGAGGTTAAGATCATTGGTATTAAGATAATTTAACTTTTCTGACACCTCCTGCTTAAAACCCAAAAAGTCAGAAGGATCGTGAGGCCCTGCTTTCTCCCTTCCAAATAAAAATTATATAATCATATATCTTCACCATAGGACGAGGTTTGCACCAAAGGGGTTGTTGTTGCATATTTTGTTGTATTCCCAATGTCCCATGAATAAATTTTCATAACTTGGTGCAAACCTGTTCCCTATGGCCATGCCTTGTATTTGCAGATAAAATTGTTTTAAGAGTTTAAAATAATTGTGACTTAAGATGAATAAAATACTGTTCAAGATAAAACCACTGATGGGTCAAACACAGCAGCGCTTATGGGGTTGCCCCTTTTTCTTACCAGGTTTATATCCTGGTTAATGAATTACATTCACCATAGTGGTAGAGAGGCTTTTATGTCTCAATGCTGCAATGTCTATTTATTTCACTAGTCACCCAATCTTGTGATTATAACTCTTCCCTCCTCCACATTTTTTATATATATGTTTTGGGGATTTATGGTCCCCAGCAGTTTTTAACATGATACAGAGGCATTTTAGACACACTCAGAAATTGTTTTGGCTAAGATTTAAACACACATAGCTCCTGTCAATCATCATTAAACTTAATTAAAAATGCCCTTAGTTCTCTACTTAAGGGTAGTTTGTTCATTTCTCAGTTACCAGCCTGAGGAAGCAGACATAGGATCTGAGAAACATGTTGCTAGGTATTTATTATTAGAATCCTCCACTCATTCATTTCTCCTTTTTCTAGTTTTATAGATTTGGAATTATCTTTGCTTTGTTTATTTATTTTTTTATTTTTATATATTTAAATCTTTTATTTAAACAGAAATTATTGCATGTTTTTTGAGGTCTGGTGAAATTAACAACATACCGCTAAGACCTTTCTTATCATATACAGATTAAGAAATAATCTATGTTGCTATGGGCAACATCACTTTAAAAACTCTCTTGTAAAAACTCTCACTTTAGTAAATGTACCCCTTAGTCTAAATCTATTCAGTCATACACTATAAAATATTATTCAATGTTATATTTTGGGATGGCACAATTTGGTCATTTAAACCATCAATAATGTGCCCCTGGGAAGGACATAAAACTACCCTTATATGCACACTGCGGATCTCTGAAGATCATGGAAAAGATGTGGGGATGCACCTAACCTATAAAGGAAGTCTTGAAGGGGATTGGGACTACATTATTTAAGATGTTTAAAGTAACATTCAGTAATACTTTTCATGCATGGCTGAATCTATCCACCTTTTATCATCTGATGGTACATTATAGTTCAGGGTTGTAATGCAGTTCTTCGTTTACCTTGATATCCATACTATTACTACTAACCACCATCATAACTTCATTCTCCATTTGCCTTAGCAGTACATTTTCCACACTTCAACACAGTAGGAACACATCTAACACATGAGCCAATTACTAAGATGACAACCAATATGAGGATCAGGAGCTTACCTACACTAGCAACCATGTCCTGGACCCACTCTCCTAGACCAGAGAACCATTTTATAGGTTTCAACCGTGAGAACCACTCTTCTACCTTTTCCTCCACCTCAGTCAATGAGGTATTATGGTTCTTTCGAAATTCCCATTTCAGCTGCAGAATCTCATCCATCTTCCTGTCTATCACCTCCTTGGGATCATTAGTATTATTAGTGATGTACGTTCAACACTTGACACCAATTTGGGTGGCCAGAGTCACACAGTATCCACCAGTAAAAGCTGTTAAATAGTTTAACTCTAGTCTATGTTGCACAAGTTCTTTCTTATAGGCCTGTAGCTCCTTACCTGTGTACCTGAATGTGTCATCATACATCTTGGTGATATTATCTATTAATTTAGCAAGGTCTTGGATGTATCTAAAATTTAAAGTACCCCGAGTGATCCTGGTGGGATCTAATGCTACCAAAATTTGGAAGCCAGTTGTTTCGCTGATCAACTGTGTGGCTGTATGTACTTCACCAGGTATCATTTTCCTTTTGTCTCTGTGTTCATACTGTGTATGAAGATATGGGGATGGTGTGTTTTTATGAACTCCCAGGATTTAACCATGTGTAAGGTTCATAACCTCTGGAAATACCCTTCCCAGATAACATAAACTTTCAGAACTCAGAGTGAGCCACTTGTACACTATCCTTCCACATATAAAATACACATCGTCTGGGA
Organism: Taudactylus pleione; assembly: GCA_031769625.1. Lineage (NCBI taxonomy): Eukaryota > Metazoa > Chordata > Amphibia > Anura > Myobatrachidae > Taudactylus > Taudactylus pleione. Next base: position 3,672,860 of record JAUIMM010000614.1, read on the forward strand.
GTACATTATTATTATTATCCTTTATTTATATGGCGCCACAAGGGTTCCGCAGCGCCTTACATAGTACATAAACATATTACATAAACATAGTACATAAACAGTTGAGCAGAACAAGAAAACAGTGTCATACAGTTTAAGACAATGCAAGACAAGTACATGGTATATAAACATTGCTGCAACAGTAGCAGGATGGCAAAAGTCACGGGTTAGGTGCTTTTGAGTATAGAGCAGATAATATAAGTAAAGAAAGGATAAGCACAAGAGGAAAGAGGGCCCTGCTCATGAGAGCTTACATTCTAGAGGGGATGGGCAAACAGACAGGGGTGACACATATGGGGTAGACAGTGAGCATGGGACAGAGGGTTAGGATGACAGATGGGTGGATTCCTATTTTACAGTATGTGTAGAAGTCATTTGAATTAAGCTTTACGCCACTGACATTCTACTTTAAGAGGCAGTTTTTGTAGGTGTCTGTGGAAAGCCATGGTTGTTATTTCAGTTTACGTGAAGTCCGACGGGTAGCTGAAGCCACTTCATCAAGGGCTATTTAGAGAGTTTGGTTAACGTGTGAACCAGTGGTCTCAGGTAAAAGTAGTTATTGTAAAGAGATGTTCAGATGTAAAATAATAAGTTGTGATCAAGTGTGAATTCTATAAGGCACATTTATTGATTTGGAGGGTGATGGGAGACATGTGAGGTTTGCAGGATATTTATTCCATAGTAAATCCGCTGTATGTGTGTGTGAGGCCTGGATTTGGTGATATGTCACAGATAATAAAAGCAGGAGGATCGAAAAGTAGATATAGTTGTAGGTGTGTAAAAGTTTTTTATAGTGACACAATGAGGCTGTAATAGTCAATTTTTGATGAAAAGAAAGCTCATTAGTTTTTAGAGTAGGTGAGTGACTCAATAGGGCTGCAATGTGCCCAGAGAGGTGAGATGCAGGGAGAGTTAGGGATGTTATATCCTTAGAGAAAATACAAAGGAGGGAGTTGATAAAAAGAAATGTGTAGTACATGGTGAGTTTTAGGTTTGTTATTTTTAGACAAATTTTAAAGCAATTAGTTTCTTAATCTGAAATTACCTTAGATTTGGTCAATGTTTGCTCAACTGTTTGATTAACTGTTATGTAATCACACTTTGTGCCTTTAACCCCAGCTGCCCCTAGACTGAATATAAAGGAGTGGTATCCTTGATTAAGACCGGCTACAACTGACTCAATTGGTCTGCTGATCAAAGGAGATAACTTGCTCTGAGTTGGAGAAAAACCAGGCCAGATATATACTATAAACTTCACTGACCAATACAGACTATACAGGAAAAAAAACAAATCTATGCAAGAGAGACAGTCACATACATTTAAATCCGCACACGATTGCATGAGGTTCTATGCAGAATATAGGTGCAATATAAAATTGTGCTCTCTCTGGACTGGAATAGTATAGTGAAGCAGTTCTAGCATAGACAATAATAAATCCACAATGGCTAGGTTAGCGAAATAACCACAGTCACGTCCTAGAAATGTCTACAATGGTTGTGTAATGCTGAAAAGATGAAGACCACAAGTCCCTCTGTGCCCAGGTTTGCTGTAGTAACTAATATGTAGGTTGTATCAGATATAGGGCCTGATTCAAAGGTGCAAGCAGTTACAACCACTGGTGCGTATCTTTGCTGGAAGCTTTAATACTGCCAAAGATTCTTAACACGCCACCATCGGCACACAGTCGCCACTTGTCCCAGCCCTATGGCAGGTGCAGTGTCGATGTGGCCACCTCCCAGTCACCACCCAGGAACGCCCATGGTTTCCCTCACCATTTCTGATACACTCACACTCAGGGTAATGCATACGTCGTAGTGACTTCCAGAATATTTTGCACATGTGCAGTAGCAACTAATCGCTCAACTACGTGAACATCAGCACTGTGTGTAGTTAGCGTGCACAGGTATTTTCCCAGCTGGTATATTGCCCATTTGATGAATGCGTAGTCCACAGTTAGCAGAGCAATCTGCAAATATTGTTCGGTTCTCTTACATAGTGTTGGAATGTCACGGGTCCCAGGATACCTCCAGATCAAAATATAACAAAATTTAGAGCAATCCATTCAAAAAAGTCATTCATGATTGTAGTTAAAGATATATAGTGACAAATTGCCCAAAATGATTTGTGTGCCTGATATGGGATAGAGAATTGATAAGATGTCTAACTTGATGGTTTGGAAGGATTTTTGCCTCAGAGAAGGTGAATGTTTGTAGCAAACTGCTAAACAATAAGTAAGAGACTCTCTCTCTGTGATGTCCACCTGATACTATCCAGAGCCGTAGCTAGACTTTTTGGTGCCCTGTCCCAGAAAGAGCATTGGCACCCCCCTCATTTTTCAAAGGGACATAATGCTCCCAAAAAAGGGGAATGGCCTCATGGGGAAGGGCCAGGGAAGAGATAGGAGAGGCCTGTTCGATGGCACCGGCCGCACTACCCTAGCTACAGCCCTGATACTATCAGTCACCAGCAGACCTGGTGTGCTGGGATAACTTACCACCTCCAGGATCCACTGCTGCTGGGTCCTCCTTCCTCCTGCTCTGGGTGCTGGCCTCTCCCTGCAATAGGTTGCACACTACTGAGGAATAGAATGCATCATTACCATTAAACACATTTTTCTGACAAAGGATCCTAACCCAGGTTCTCCCATTTGACTGGTACATGTCTCGGGTTGTATAATACCTGCACAGTACCCTACTGATACTCTGCCAACCATTTCCTTGATGGGACTACGAGTATACCTATATCTCCCACTTGCAGTAAAATTGCGTACAAGTTCATAATCAATAGGCTCATTATCAGCTCTGTGTGAAAAGGTCATTGTCTGGTTATTCCCGGTCACCTCCCAACTTCCTAGTTCGTTGAAATTGGTGGTGTTTAAACATAAGAGAGATCTATCTACTTGATACTGGCGGAGCTTGAAATTTGGAAGTTTGGACCTAATGAATTTCCTGTCCAGCATTTTCCCTTTTTGTAATCCATGAACCTCCGAGACATTTATTGGGAATGGTACTAAACCTACATTATGTTGTCCCTCAGGCACGTGAGTGCACACCCAACATTCAGTCTGGTTTAAGACCTTACCCACTAAGAAATGGTAATCCTCTAAAGGATGCTCACCCAAATACAGATTATTCTTGGACTGGCATTGTTGGATACACTTTTCATCAATTGAGGATCCACAGTTCGCACACATACAGTATTCCTCAGACAATAGCTCTTCACACTGACTCCGAGTTACTAGGAGTAACCACCCTGATAGTTTTATCGCTCCTTCTCCCGACCCCACTCCATCGATATCACCATCAACCTCCCTCTCCGTCATCTGTCCTCCATCACAGAAACAGAAAATCCCGAAACAAACAAGGATGACGAAAACCCTAGAAGAAAACAGAAACACAACCCCAGCCTGGCACTCCATTGCTGGAATAGTGGTCTGCAAATTTCCCTAGCTCAGGTGTTCCACTGCAGTCTCTAACTCTCCTGGAACAGGCTCGCCATCGACAGGTCCACGTTATCTGTCTTGACTCCACCTTGTATCTCCTCTGGGTGGTTGACCTTTCTGCAGTTAGTGGAATGGACCCAGGTATCTCTCTCTGCTACTTTCAAGGATGTCGTACTCGTCAGCAACACTTGATATGGACCTTCCTACTGATCTGTCAAACAACCTGAACATAAGAAATTTTTGATCATAACAAATTCTCCAAGTTCAACATCATGACAGTTTGTTTCTGGCATATCAGGTGATAACATTTTCAATTTCTGTTGCTGCTGTTTCAACTGTTTACTAATTTTTATAAGATATTTCACAGTGACCTTGTTATTACTCTTCAGATCATCCTGTGGACTTATAATCAAATGAGGTTGTCTCCCAAACAGTATCTCAAAGGGGGACAGATTAAGAGGAGGTCTAGGAGTGGTCCTGATGCTATGGAGGACTAGTGGTATGGCTTCTGGCCATCCTAACCCAGTTTCAGCCATGATCTTACTCAGTTTATTCTTAATAATACCGTTTACCCTCTCCACCTTGGCACTGGCTTGCGGTCAGTAGGGGGTGTGAAGTCTACTATTAATACCCATAAGCTTACACATGTTCTGGAAAACATCTCCAGTGAAATGAGTACTCCTATCACTTTCAATGATTCTAGGGATACCGTATCTGCATACAAATTCCTGAACAATCTCTTTAGCAGTAAAAACAGCAGTATTAGTGGCAGCTGGATAAGCCTCTACCCAATTAGAAAATATATCAGTACAGACTAATACATACTTGAGATTCCTGCAGGGTGGTAATTGGATGAAATCAATTTGTATTACCTGAAAAGGACTGTCTTTCGGAGGAATATGGGATGGTTCAGTATGGATTGTCTTCCTGACATTTTTCATCAAGCAAGTCAAACAGGACATAGCCCTCGTTTCAGCTTGGGAAGAAAATCCAGGTGCACACCAGTATGCTCTGACTAACTTGCACATACCTCCTTTTCCTAGATGAGTCAAACTATGAGCTGCCTCAGCCAGGGTTGGGTAATATGCCTTGGGAGCAACTGGCCTACCTTGTCCATCTATCCAGAGTCCAGAGGACTCCTGACCATATCCCTTCGATTTCCAGACCACCTTCTCCTGTAGGGAACACAAATTTTGCATCTGAATTAATTTCTGGGTGCCAATCATTTGGAAAAACATCATTTTATCAATTTGCATATTTACTTTTAACCCTGCTGCCCATTTGGCAGCTTTATTTGCTCTGCTATTGCCCAGTGACAACGGATCTTCTTCACATGTGTGGGCTTTACATTTGATGACAGCTACTGCCTTTGGTAGCTGAATTGCAGTCAGTAGTCCTTTTATGTGGTGTGAGTGTGCAACTGGTGTGCCTGCTGCTGTCATAACATTTCTCAGATGCCAAAGAGCCCCAAAATCATGTACTACCCCGAAGGCATACCTAGAGTCAGTGTAGATATTAGCAGACTTACCTTCTGCCAGCTTACATGCTGTCCTTAGTGCCACCAATTGAGCCACCTGTGCTTAGTGAGGTGGACCAAGTGGTTCGGCTTCGACAACATACTCGTCATCTATAACAGCATAACCTGTGCATAATTCTCCTGTGTAAGTTTGTCTATGACAACTCCCATCCATGTAAAATGTCACATCTACATTTTCTAATGGTGTGTCATGTATATCTGGTCTAGCAGTAAAGGTCTAATTCAAATATTCCATACAATCTTGTGTGTCAGTATACCTGCAAAACTCATCTTCAACCAGCAACTCACCTCTCTCCACCTTTGTGCATCCTGAGGCACATATGGTAAGTACGTTTCTGGATTTAACATATTGCACCGTTTAATGGTAATATTTGAAGGTGCCATTAGAGCTAGTTCCCATTTCTTGACCATAGCTGAAGAAACATGTCGGGTTTGGGCAGAATTCAGCAAAGCAGACACAGCATGTGGTCTATAAACAATCATATCATGACCTAATACTACATCCTCACTTTTATTGACCAGAAGAGCGGTTGCTGCTACACTTCTTAAACACGTTGGTAGTGATCTTGCCACAGTGTACAATTGTGCACTGTAGTATGCTACAGGTCTGCTAGCATCACCATGTTTTTGTGTGAGGACACCTGCTGTGCAGCCATCAACCTCCGTAAAATATAACTCAAAAAGGTTTTTCATAATCTGGTATACCCAGGGCAGGTGCTCTTGTCAGACTATCCTTAAGGTTAAGGAAAGCCTGCTCTGTTTCTTCAGTGTGTGTGACACAGTCAGGTTTTGAGGATGACACCAATTCCTGCAATGGTAATGCCAAAATAGAAAAACCTGAGATCCATGTTCTGCAGTATCCACACATGCCCAAGAAGGTATGGATTTGCTGTTAGTTTTGCGGCAGTGTCATGGTCTGTATGGCCTGTATTCTGTCAGTATTCAAATGTTGTAGCCCCTGGGTTAGACAGTGTCCCAAGTATTTAACCTTAGCCTGGCATGGCTGTAATTTGTCCTTTGCCACCTTTTTCCCTGTATCTGAGAGATGAAGTAACAACAGTTTAGTATCATTTAAAAATGACATAAATGAATCAGAGCACAACAACAAATTGTCTACATATTGAATTAGAACAGATCCATTGGCTGGCTGAAAGGATAGCAAACAGTCGTGTAAGGCTTGAGAGAAAATACTGGGGCTATCTATGAAACCATGGGGCAATCATGTCCATGTATATTGTACCCCTCTGTAGGTGAATGCAAAGAGATATTGACAGTCAGGGTGCAGAGTGACAGAGAAGAAGGCAGAACATAGATCAATGACAGTGAAGTGGGTTGCAGATGGTTGGATCTGCATGAGGATGACAGCTGGATTGGGCACTATGGGGAATTGGCTTTCAACTACTTTGTTTACAACCCTAAGGTCCTGTACTAATCTATAGGCCCTCCCCGCAGCCTTCTTCACTGGAAAAATCGGACTATTGGCTGGGCTAGCTGTACGAATTAAAATCTCCTGTTGTAACAACTTCTCAATTATGGGCTAAACCCCTAACTCTGCCTCTGGTTTTAATGGGTACAGAAGGATTTTTGGAGCTTGCCTACCACTTTTTAAATTTACAATTACAGGAGATACATTTGCCATTAATCCAGTGTCCTGTCCATCCTTGGTCCAAAGTGAACCTGCTATTTGAGACAACATCTCTTTTACTTGGGATGAGCTTTGTTCTAAAATGGTAGAGTGAAACATTATCCTTTGTGGAGTGTCCAATATATCCCTGACCTCATGCACAGCCTTCTCTGGGATATCTAGGACTATACCAATAGGGGTACAATAAATGACCCATTCCATTTTACACAACAAATCTATTCCCAGCAGGTTAGTAGGAGCCGCTGCTGCCAGGAGAAAGGAATGCTTGGTTTGCAGTGGTCCGATAGTAACCTCTGCAGATTTGGTTAGAGGATAATGCTGCACTCTCCCCAATACTCCCATTGCTGGTACTGTCTTGTTAGTAATCTGTAAATTAGATGGAGAATTTAACACGGATCTTGTTGCCCCTGTGTCTACAAGAAAAGTATGTTTAGTACCAGATATATCAACTGTCATTGTAGTTTCTTCTCTAGTACGCTCAGTTAACCTGACTGGCTGTAGACTACAGGTATGACCTGACCCCTAGCGCTGACTGTCACTCTCTAGCAGAGCATTCACTGCCACTATGTGAGCAGGTGATTGTAGGATGTTACCTGAATTATGTGGGTTTCCTCTCTGTGTGAAATTTGGTGTTCCTTTCTTAGGTGGCCCCCACTTCTTCACTTTACAGAACCTGCTTATGTGTCCTGTTTTATCACAATTATAACACCTTCATGGTTGGTATGTGTTTTGTGGCGATGCAGGTTTTTTATGTGTTGAGATCTTGTAATGGTGCAGGGAAATATGTGTTTTGCAGCTGTGTATATGAACCCTCTAAAGCCTGAATGCTCACAGCCATTAACCTCTCGCTTTGTTTCTCCTTTTTCCTAAGTATGTTCTTATCATGGTCTATTGCTGAGTCTCTAAGAGCATCTACAGTACTTCCTCTCCAGTTAGGCTGAGAGGTTTTCACCCTGGTTTTTAGAGTGCCTTTGAGCCCATCCATGAGTACCGTTACAGATTCCTCCCTGTGGTGTATATAATCCTTTATATTTTCTATCCCAGTGTACTGAAAAATCATCTGCAGCACCCTGGTGAGGTAGTCTGCTGCAGATTCACTATCTTTTTGTTTGATAGTGAAGATCTTGCTCCAGTTAACTATCACTGGAAAATATATGGCCAATTGTGTGACTATACGTTGAATGTTAGCCTGATTATCCTTTTCAGTTAAGGGTACATCTTCATCCAATACACAAGCTGTGATAAACTTTTTCACATCGGTATTGGGAGGAAGATATGCCCTTAACACCACTCGCCAATCTTTATTTGTTAGCTCATGCGCATTACCTAAGTCCTTAGCAAATTTCTAACACTTAGCTAACTCTTTCCTAGGATCAGGAAAGTCTGACATTATGGAATGTAACTCTGCTCTCGTCCATTGACAATGCATTGTTACATCCCTCATGGGAACTACACCCTCTCTATCTGGTTTCCAATGGGGAATAGTAGTTATTGTATGAACCGGATGTATGCCTGCCACATTACTAAGTTCAACTACGGGACTTATGGTCTCATTACTCTGGAGGTTCGATCTCTTACTGCAATGCACTCCTCTACCCTCAGCAATCTCCTCTTCTGCTATAACTGGGGGGGTCACTTCCTTTACTTGTTTCTGTGGTGCTTCTAACAGATTAGCAACATGTGTAATGGCTGATATTACTGTGGGTTCATCATCATCTACATACACATTTTCTTTATAATTACTTAATGCAGGGTACAAATTACTTGTTACATTTCTATCATTTCTGGCATCAGCTGTACCTTCGCCTTCCACCGCATAGGGCGGTGGAGGTGCATATGCACAATCTCCTTTACCTTGGGAAGCACTACCTTGCAGTGCGGCACATACATGACTCTATTTTGCGTCACATGCATGCTCCCTTGCATTGCGTGCGTGAAGCTATTTTGTGTCACGCACACGCTGCCTTGCGTAGAGTGTATGACACTGTTTTGCGTCACGTACACGCCACTCAACCACATGTTCCCCTCGTGCTGCCACAACTTTAAACAAATCAAAACTGCCAATTTTAGGGAAAGATTTTAAAAATCCTTTGGTCATTTTGACCCATTCATCACAGTACACAGTAGCATATGTACCATACTTCGTATACATTATGTACCTTGCCGACCCTGTCGGCCCTTCCATGAGCCGCACATCGTCGACCATTACTAGCGTTTGATTAGCCCCAATTACGGAAAATTCTTAGCAACTTCTCACTAGAGGATTTCGACTGGTGAACAATTTCAAAGAGCTATGTTCACGCACTCCTTCCCGTTATGTACAGCCGGCCCACTAAGCATTTCAGTCAGCTTACACAACAAGGAACAGAATAATGCCTATTGCAATCTACCCTGTTTGCGGAAAATTTATCCAAGCTTTGTCCGCCCACTTCCTACTTTGAGCAACTCTCCCCTGGTAGAATTTAAGTGTTCCAATAACACTTACCCTTGCCAGTGATTTCCTCCCCACAACTACCCAAGTCACAATGACAGTTTACGCCACTAAACTTTGCGGTCTGATCGCATTGCCCAGAGAACCTAACTGATCAATGGACTTTGCGATTACTATTGGGTGTTGGATTGAAAAACTACTGCTGGTTTTTCGTACCACAATATACCTGCTTTGTATACTGGCCCGGTAGCAGTTTTCCTCATCAGAAACCTACTGAGTTTCTCTTGGTTTAACAGACAGTAACCTTTTCACATAACAAACACACTTTCACTTTCATATACCTTTCGTTTTTTGCACAGAAAAACTTTTACCCAATGTGGCAGTGCAATTTAGAGGTTTTACCAAGCAATCACTATGCATATAACAAGACTGTCTATCAAAATGATTGTTTAAACATGTGGCAGCAGTACAGGAAATATGTATACGCTATTGTGCAACTAATACGCATAGACAATAATGCGACTAATACACAAAGCGCAAAATGACAATAAAAGAAATACACTTTTCTCTCTTGTCCCCAGGTCCCTAATCAGCATTCCTTAAAATCATACAATTACAGACATCGGTTCCACAACACTAAATGGTAGCAGGGTTTTGAACACATTACATTCTTACCTGCGTATGGCGCGCCTATCCACCCTTTGTTGAGGAATATGCTATCGTGCGACTTCCAGTAACGTGATTTCCTTAGCTGCGAGCCCCCATCTATGGATACCCCTTAATCGCTATACCTTAATGTCGCTAATTAGCGCTACTAGTCGCATAAGAAATAATTGCTTTCCAGTCCAATCGTGTGGTTCCAAAGCTCAAAAAGTTATATTATTCATGGAAAAAGTATAATGCGCTAGTACAAAAAGCAAGTAAATACAAGGTACAAGCCGATACATATGCGTGCACACTGGCCCAGTATACAGTTATCTATCCAGAAGCCTGTGGTCATCCAAGAAGTATGGCTGTATACTATAATCAGTACTCAGGTTATATACCTTACAGAATTCAGCTCTAACAAAGAAACTAGTTGACAGCTTTCCATTGGTTCTTGCTCCTGGACATTCTGGTATGATGCAGGTCATAGGTCAGTTCATACAGTGTCACTAGGGGTATGTCCCAATTCCTCAGGAGTTGCTTTGTGTGGTTTTCCCGCCGAAGAACTGGTTTAAACTAGCCAAAGACACTACATACAGAGGTATACATTCTAACCACTAATTTCCTATAATTCATAACTTGAGGATGCATGATGCGATCTCCTTGCTGATAGAACCGGAGATCTGTGAAGAAACAGGGATTTAGAATGGTACCAAACATGACATGTCTACTATGTTTCTGTACCTTAAATATCATATACATTACATTTCACAACATAAGCATTTGCTAATAAAACCTCTAATTTTAAGCTTAATGTGAGATAACCTATTTATAAGTGCGTGCATGTGTGAGTGTGAGAATATTGTGTACTTTCGCTAGTATCCGTTGGGAGTATATGTGTTTAGTGCTTATCTGTAGGCTTTGATGTACAGCGCAAATGTGCATTATGCGTCTTGTATATTTTATATGTATTATCTAATGTGCGTATAGGTTTTGTTTGGACTTTCAACAATATGCAGCAGCAAAACAGATGCATGACGCTAATAACCAAGTATAGTGTCGTACACAATGGAATAGTGCTGACGACGCAAAATGGAGTCGTTAGAGGCAATGCAAAATGGCATCGCCAGATATTAATTTAAAAGATTTGGTCTCAGCCAATCATCCGGCTTTGACAATGGGCCTGATTCAGAGCCGGACGCAAGTGGCCGTTCGCTCGTCCGCCGTACGAGCGGAAAATTTAAATTCAAGCGCTCGCTCGTAAGTTCGGTCGTAGCTAATTTTCCACCCTATAGTCTCCCAACCCCTCCTCTAGCTTGCGACCGTTCAAAATAGCGACCGTTCGTCTCCTCTTTGGTTGCTTTGGACTCTCGCACAAGTCAATTCCGGAAGTGAGCCTGTCAGATTTGGATTACCTGCTCTTTCATTCTTCAAACATACTTGAATCGTTTCAGGCCAATTAATATATTAATTAGCTTAATTGCTCTTCACATGTTTTCAATCCGTTTTTTTTTTCATTTTCAATAAACTTTATTGTTGTCAGTGTGTGTCATTTTTCCCGCAGAATACGTACGGTTTCACCAATGGTTTTCTTTTTCAAACTTGCATGTTTTTAGGAATGATCCTATTGTTTTCCTGTGTTTGTGAGAGGCATATTTTAGTTTTTTAATTTGTTTATTTAAATTAGCTTACGCATGTCACTGCATGAAGCCTATCATAACTCACATTATATTTCTGAGGCTGTAGGACACATGACTCATACAATAACCAATAGAATGGTTCCTGTTAATTTACAAAGTACATTTGCCAATCAAATTTTTAGTAGGGCCTTTATTAAAACTGTTTTGTGATAAAAAAATCATTGCCATCATGAGAGCCTCCATGTTTACTAGGCTGAAGCTCATGGTCCTCACCGAGGTGATGGACCGGTGGATTACAAGCCAGCCTCCCCCCATCACCAACCTACTGAAGCGTATGGCATACGCGGAGGTGCGCCACCACCTGCGCTCCTTCGGCTACTGCCAAAAAATCGGGCAATTTTAGCGCAGGGGGTCGGATCTGCGCTGCCGCACGCCACGCCTGCTGGCATGTTTGCGGATGCAGATTCAAGCAAGTAAGTTTTTTTTGTTTTGTTTTGTTTTGTGGCCCTACCCGCATATGCATGTTTCCATTATAGCCCTGTTTGTTTATTGCGGCCCTACCTGCGTGTGCATTTTTCCAGTATAGCCCTGTTTTTTGTTTTATGACATGCCTGCGTGTGCATGTTTCCAGTATAGCCCTGTTTGTTGTTTTATGACATGCCTGCGTGTGCATGTTTCCAGTATAGCCCTCTTTGTTGTTTTATGATATGCCTGCGTGTGCATGTTTCCAGTATAGCCCTGTTTGTTGTTTTATGACATGCCTGCGTGTGCATGTTTCCAGTTGTTTTACTGTTTTAACATTTTTGGTGTTGTACATTTGTTCCCAAACACCCCAAAAAAAAAAACCTAAACTTTTTTCATCAATCATTTAGGGGCTGAGAGCTGATTCCTGCATTGCGTCCGAAGACGACGCCGGGCTCGTCCCCTTTCCCCCACTCCCAGCCAAAACTCCTCTCCACAACCTTCCCCAAATTCCCCCTCCACCCCAGACCGCCCAGTACCTGAGGCCCCTCCCTCTCCCAATTTTCCCATCCCGCCAAAATCTACCTGCCCTCCCCCCTCTCTTTTCATCACCCTCACCTCCCCCCACCCCTCTCTTTTCATCACCCTCCTCGCTGAGCCAGATCTCCCCTCCTTCTTTGGACCAGCACTGGCCCACCTCAGAGGAGGAGGATGTAGGGGCTCCAAGAGCCGGCATACAGATGACTGGTATGTTTCCCTTTTAAACTATGGTTGCTTTGGCATTTTTTTGTTTTTGGGTGATGTTGTCCTTTTGCCTGTGCATTTCCAAATTTTTAAGTATTTTTAATGGTATATATTTTTGCTAGACAATGTCTTGGATGTTTACCACTGACACATATCACACATGTCCAAACACTCATACTTGTGTATTTCTAGTTTACATCCCAAAATTTTTTATTTTTTGGCGTACTTCGCAATTTTTTTTTGGTTGGCTTTTTGTGTGCTTCTGGGCCCAACTCATCGCCATGCTTGTGGTCCTTGACCACATGTCGGCGGTCCTTCGTCATTAATTTTTTTTTTTCCCCCCAAATAATGTTGTTTCAAATAAAATTGCGTTGTATTTTAACAAGTCTCATTCCTTGTCTGTAAAAATTAGATTGTTTAACCTTCCATAAGTCGACTATTGGAGCATGGTTTTTAAAGTAAGGTAAATTAGATTGTAGAAAGCGCAAGTAAGTATGTTACCTGGCACATTAAACCCTTAACAATACCAATAGGTTTGTAGAATTACCAGCATTTTTAAAAAAAAATTTTGGTGGGTAATGTAAATATTAATTCAAACCTGCTTAGGCCTAGTTTATAAAACATACTGTTTCACCATAATACCTTTGTTGTTTGTTTTTTGCCACACAGCATGTTAAAATACTTAACAATTTAACACATTACAGGATTAGCCATTAAGAAAGTTTGCATATTTTGGCCCAGGTTACACATGCTTTTAATTTACCGAGGAAAAGTCTTTTTAAAGTCAAGCAAAAATTTAATACACACAAATAATAAACAGAAAGTGAATTGTGACAAAACAATTCACACAGTGAAAACACACGCCAAAAAACAATCAACACCCAAAAAAAAAAAAAACAACACTCAAGAACTGTTGGAAGAAGTAGCAGGCCAACATGAATCCACAAATGAGGCAGAGAAATAATTGTTCCCGAAGTTATATCCAATGTGGCCACATGAAGATAATTTTGGGGATCAGGTAGTAGGCATCGTTTTTTCGTGGAATTTAAGGGAATACAAGAAAAAACAAAAAATACAAATTTGAAAATTGCCCATTACAATCTTACATGTCTACATTGTGTCAATTAACTAAATGTTTTTCAATAATTACCTAAAATATCTGGCCACCACATCATCGCGTATGGCCCCCCACATACAGACCTCTGACCAACCTCGGGGGGGCAATCCTCAAGCAAGGCCTCCTCTGGCTGCATTGGGACACCACTCCTTATGGCGATGTTGTGAAATATCCCACACAGGACCACAATTTTAGAAACCATAGCCGGCAAATATATGAGTTCGCCACCAGAGCGGTGGAGGCATCTGAATCGGCTTTTTAAAAGGCTGATACAGCGCTCCACCACCTGCCTGGTGGCTGTAAGTGTGGAATTATACTCACTTTGTGGCCCTGGTGTGGGAGCCAAATAAGGAGTGAGCAGCCAGGGCATGCAAGGGTAACCACTGTCTCCTGTGAAAAGACAAATACAACAATCAGGACCATTGTGTAACAAGCTTTGCATTGGTTTCAACTGAAGGTGTCAACTTACCCAGAAGCCACACATCACCAGCTTGTAGGTTGTTTAATTTGTGCCAAATCCCTGATTGCCAGATGACGAAGGAATCATGTGCACTCCCGGGGAATTTGGCATTCAGGGACAGGATCTGGAGGGAGGCATCACATACCACCATTACATTCAGGGAATGAAAGTGTTTGCTGTTCCTAAAAATAGCCTCCAGCCTTGCTGGAGGCTGAAGTGGTATGTGAGTGCCATCCACAACCCCTATGATGTGTGGGAAGCCAGCTATTTGGTAAAAATTTGCCTTCGCCACACTAAGGGAACCCATATCCACTGGCATTTTAATAAAATGATGGAGGTGTTTAAAAATGGCCTCCATCACTGCCATCAGGATCCTTGAAAAGGAGGATTGGGAGATTCCGGCAACTATTCCCACCATGGTTTGAAAGGATCCTGAGGCACAGAAATGTAACACTGACATTAATTGCGTAAGTGGTGGTATCGCTGTAGGACTGTCAATTTGCCGTTCAAGATCACTCTCTATTAATGAGAGAGTGTCTAGGATGATTTGTGGAGGAAGACGGTATCGTCTTAATACCTCATCATCTGGCATTCCAAAAAGGGTGACACGTGTTCTATATATCTGGGGCCTTGCACGCCTACGAGGCCTACGCCTGGGACGAAGTTGAGGTTGGTCGGGTTCTGGAACCATGGCCAAGATAATACGACCAACATCAACCTGAAGTGGTAAGCCAGGTAGTTATTTTCGAAAATCTTTTTTAAGAAATCCAAAGATGCTTACAGGCCGGGGTCTTGTCACGAGTAGAACAACCTACATTTCAAAAGTAGAAAATATATTTAGTTATTATTGGGAAAACTTGGATTGTGATCACATTTTTTAGGCATAAAAAAAAGAGAAGGGAGCACACATTAGTTCGGAAAAACACACACTACATTTAGTGGTCAAACATGATTTTACACTGAATTAATAAAAACACATTAGTGCGCTAAATAGTACGCATTTTTTACAGTTAAAACAAGACACATGAGTTCGTTAAATATTATGCTACTTTTACAGTTCAATAAGGAGACATTAGTGCGCTAAATAGTATGCATTTTTTACAGTTAAAACAAGACACATGAGTTCGTTAAATATTATGCTACTTTTACAGTTCAATAAAGAGACATTAGTGCGCTAAATAGTACGCATTTTTTACAGTTAAAACAAGACACATGAGTTCGTTAAATATTATGCTACTTTTACAGTTCAATAAGGAGACATTAGTGCGCTAAATAGTACGTTCAGTTAAAAATAAAAACAACTCAAATAATTATTTCGCAAAAGAGTACGCTATATTTAGTGGGAAGACATGATTGGTCCTACAACCCAAAAATAATTACTTAGTGAAACATAGGCGAAGACCAACACATCAAAATTGTAACTTCATGAAAGTAAAACCACTTACCAAAAACAGACAAATAATCCAACGTCCAAAAACGTCAAGGGGGCAAGGCCAAAATAAGTGTAAAAAAAAAAAAACATAAGTACTAACATTTTTTAACTATTTACTATTATTGTTTACGGTGGTTTGGAAAAAGACTTGCTCAAAAACTCAAAAATAAAAAGGTAAACAATTAAAAAAAGCGAACGTAAAAAAATTAAGTAAGAAAAAAAAAAAGATCACACTCGAAAAATCCAAACTCCGAACACCAAAATCCGCAAACAAACACCTCCTCCATCAAACCTCCAACATTCATCAGCCGCCACCTCAACTCGAGTCACACCAAGCCATAAATAGTCTATTTTCCTGCTCAAATTATGGACGGACAATAGGAGCGCACAATCAATGATGCGGCCAAATAATGCTGATGCATGTATAAAAACATCACTGAAAACCCCAATCGGTCTGCTGTAGTGAGACCTGAAACTCAAAAATGGCTACAGAGCAGCAAAGCACTGGCCAAGAGGCGCCAGGTAAGTATTTGTCTTTTTGGCCCTAAAGGATTTTGTTGAACCAACATTTTAGGTACATTTTACATTAAAAAATTTATTTTCAATTTCCAAAAAGGTGTTGAGGATGTAATGGAAGAGGCTGCTGGCCCTAGCAGGCCAAGAAAAGCCACCAAAAAAAACGCCAGCCACAATTCACAAGAACGGAGATGGAGGTTTTGGTCCAAATGTGCGTTGACAACCTGCCCCAGGCAGCAAGGAATATGGGTGCAAACCAGAAATGGAAAATGTGGGATGACATAGCCAGTGCTGTCAATAGGGTTGGTGAGTTTGAACGAGCAACCCAGTACGTCAAACGCCGGTACGTATAAACTACATTTTAATAAAAAGTGTTTACAGGTCCAAATACTGCAGGAATAATGCCAACTTTTTAACCCACAGATGGAGCGATTTCAAATATCGGCTGAAGCAAAAACTGTGTCACTGGAGCTCACAGATTTGGAGGAGATGGCACAGGGGTGTGTGCAGGATGAGGAGGTGTTTGGCGTGTCAAACATGGATACCGACATGCCAGACTTTGCGGCTCCTCATGTTGCCTCAGGTAAATGTAGTAATGTTAATAACTGAGAAATGAGTTTTGGACAATACCTAGATTATAATGTTACTGTTTTCTCTTTTTTTTCAAAGAGACACAGGCGGGTGAGTCTGCTCCAGAGGGGAGCT
Organism: Taudactylus pleione; assembly: GCA_031769625.1. NCBI lineage: Eukaryota > Metazoa > Chordata > Amphibia > Anura > Myobatrachidae > Taudactylus > Taudactylus pleione. The sequence goes on from JAUIMM010000614.1 coordinate 3,689,676, forward strand.
TTGGCCGCAGAACTTCTGCTGGCTCTGCAGGGGAGGAACCAGTAGATCTGGCTGGGGACCCTGTGGAAGACAGTCCAGGGCAATCCCCCTCGCAGGCAGTGGCCCTCCTCACTGATCTCAATATTAAAATGGATCAGCACACTGAGATTCTGGTGAAACTGGATGCCAGTCTGCTACGGGTGGCGCAGGCCCTGGAGCAAAGTGCTGCGGCCAATGTGACCATTGCTCAGGCCCTGGAGGCAAATACTGGGGCCAACATCCGGATTGCAAATGCCCTGGAGCAGCTCGTTCACCAGCGGATGTTGGAGCCGGCCTCCCTTCCTGCTGGAACATCAGGATCCTCCACCTCTGGCACAACAACAGCCATCCCTCCAAATGTGCCTAGCCCTATGCCTAGTCCAGAGGCCCCAACATCTGCCTCTGGACAGGCCAGCCGAAGGACCTCCCGGACCCGTTCAGGCTCCCTACCTACCCCAGCCAAACGGGCCAAAAGGCGATGACAGCACTGGCTAAATTTCCCACATTCCTTCTGTGTTTGCCCCATATTCCTTAATGGCTAAAACCTCCCTCTCCCTTCTTGTGAATTGTTTTTAAATTTTGTTTGTTTGTTTGAGGTTTGAAAATGCCACTTTTTTTGTTTGTGCATTTCTAAAAACAGTTTTTTTTTTAGAGTTATCCATATTTTATTTATGAAAAAAAACACTAAAAAAAAATTGTGTATAAAAATAAAAATAATTTGAAAAACTGAAAAAATCTATTGTTAATTCATTCAAAAACTGGTTAAAAGGTAATCCCACTAACAAAATTACAAACAATACAACGGAAATGTAAACATTATTTTTTTTTTTAAAAGCAAGGGTTAAAAACCATGTAGGAGTTTTAATTAACACTTATCTAAAAACAAAAGGACGATTGTTTTCTTGGCCCCTAAAAATGAAGAAAAACAACAAACCTGTGTACAATATTGTTGCCCTAAAAAAAATAAAAAAAAAAATTTGGCAAAAACACGCAAATGTAAAATAAATTTGTAAGCTAATTGATTGTCTAACCCAGAAATTAGCAGCTGAGTAGTTCACCTGCGTACGTTTTTTTGCTAGTACAAAAAGGCTATTTGCTAAACACCTTACAAGCATTTTTGCAATTCAAAACTGATTGTTTTTGAGCCCTCAATTGATAAATAGGGAAACCATCGATGAGCAGCAGGAGGAACGAAGAGACCATCGTCATTATGGTAGAGAATACCAGACCACAAGCTAAGTGAGCAGTTTGAATGGAAAGTTGATCACACAGTGACGTTAAGTGGATATTCAGTACAATGGCATTTTCTAGAGAGAGAATACATTTTTGTTTAACACCCTGGTACATACCAGCAATTGCTAGTAAAATAGAATTGAAATGGAATTTGGTAGCCAAGACACGTCATCAACTAATCATCTGAATATAAGATGCACTGATGGTGGATTTAGGAGATTGGTATACAATGCAGATGGCCAGGAAGCCATCTGACTAAATCCTGATGCCGCATGCCCAAACACTAAAGATCCCGACTGGGGCTGGTAAGTACCCTAACCCTCCCCTCTCCCCCCTAACCCTCCCTTAGTGGTGCCTAACCTTAACCTCCCCCCAGTAGTGCCTAACCCTAACCTTCACTCCGGGGTTGCCTGAGCCTAACCCCCCTCCCCGCACCATAAACCTAATCCTCCCAGGGTGGTGCCTAACCCTAACCTCACCCCAGGGGTACCTAAACCTAAACCTCCCTCCCCTAAACCTAAACCTCCCTCCCCATTATAAACCTAACCCTCCTGGTGTGGTGAAAGAAGATAGTTGGTCAGCGCTCACTCGCCTGATATGCCTGAGGTAGCAGCAGGGACTATAAGAGGAACCTCTTTCTCTTATTGGTTGAATGTAATCTAGGGGGGGGTAGAGCCCACGCTTGCCCACAGGTAGTTATGTCTTGATTAAATATGAAATTAAGATATGTTCAAACACTGAATTTATATTCAAAACGTATATATTTAATGCAATTAAGGCTATAAATGTATATAATACATAAAGTAGTAAAATCAATGGTGTTAATGGCAGCTAGACGAACACCTTACAAAACAAAACAAAAACAAAAACAAAGCCACACAACAACAAATGAACATATATGCATGCATGCATGTAAGTGCACAGAGGGACCAGAGTATGGGGGGAGAGAACGGGGTGGAGAAAAAGGATGGGAGTGGTGAAGTAGACCAGTGTGGTACTGGCAGAGCACTTGCGCAAATTTTATGCTCTGTATTGTGGTGGATGATCACCTGCAACTGGTGGTTATAGAGGGACAGATAATGTCCGAACTTGAGATAGTTCTGTGTGTGAATCACTGTAATTCACTGGGAGGGAGACATGACGGTAATGACCATGAAAGTCTTGGCAATGTATGGTTCCAGTGGTTGCAGGGCCTTTGGGTGCGGAGTCCCATGACCCCAGGTACCCTACTTACCCACACTCTTCTTCCAAAGCGTTCTGTCCCAGTCTTCCTCACCTCTCCACGACCGGAGCCCCGGAGTTAGGGAGCGGTGGGTGCGGGGCGGTGCTCGTCCTAGCTTCTCCTTGGTTCCTTCTGCCGGAGTGTGTGGACATAGCGCACTCCGGCTTGGTTCCTTTGGCAGCCTCGTGGAATCCCTGTGTGGTTGCGACACTTCCTGGTGCGGGTCTCGTGATACTGGAGGATGATGGAGTACAGACGGCCATCTGTGTTACCTCACAATGGAGGTGTCTGTGTGGCTTGAGCACAGTTTGTGCACTAGTCAAAGTGGTGGCAGTAGTAGCTCCGACCCGTAGCAGCCAGTTAGGCCTTCTTCAGGGATGCAATGTGGGATGTTTGGAAGATTTCCTTTAAATCTCCACCTCCTGTGACGTCACATATGTCAATGGAATCCCGGTTGTTATGGTGATGTGACGTGTCATTAATGGGGTTGTGCTGGAGAAAGCCCTTAGCATTACTGTGATCCCTATGATCCACAGCATATTCTCCATAAGATTATTGTTCAAATGGATGCGGTGTGCCATTAGAGGTGGTTCCACTCTAACAGATGCAAGTGCCACCAGGTGCAGTTCCACTATATTTTGAATGAATAAGTAGATTAATAAATGTCTACACGATAGATTACCCGATGGGGTATCTTTGTCATGTTGTATAAAAATATAAACTGTGTGAGAATGTTATTTGTCACTGGTAAGTCGCACATGGACACATAAACACAATGATGAAACATACACATTTGTGTAGATATAAACATAAACATATACACGCACGTGGGGAGTCGTATATATAATTATACACATTACACACATATGTACACATAAAACACATACACACATGAGTAGAGACACACACACATATACACATGTATCATACATACACATGTTTGTACGCATAACATGTACATGTCCACTTGTGTACACCCCATACACATTGTACACAAGGAAAGAGTTTCACAATGGATAGGAGAGAGTATATGCAAATAAATGTAAGCTATTCCATAAATATTTAAATATATATATTACCTCCTGGTGTGGTGCCTAACCCTAAGTGGTCACTAAACCTAACCCTTCCCCCACGCCTAAGTGCTAACACTGCCTGGCTTACCTTCATTTGGGAAGCCATCTGTCTAGATTCCAGTGTCAGGATATAGATGGGCATTGGGGTTTTGATGCCTGTCTTTAGTCCCACATCGGTATATAGACTCTGGGATTTAGTCAGATGGCTTCCCGGCCTTCTGCATTTTGACTGTATCCCAGATATAGGACTGAATATTTATTGTTTACATAGCTGTCTTTGCTTTAGTGGTCTACTGTGCAACAGGATGGCAGTTTTCATTCATGGTTACTCTTGCAAATTATTTTTTCACAGTCAAATGTTTTTTGAAACTACTAGTCCTATTGATCACCTTCTATGATGAAAATTAGTCCCTAGCAGCAGCACGTAAGGATTCTATTTGGAAATCCTGGATAGGGGAGGGGTTAGTTTGCATTTGCAAATTGCAGAACTACCTCTGATCATTAATGAAGAGTTTGATTATGAATGTGTTGGTGATGGAGATTACATGTGCTGGGATCTATCCATTATGTGGGTAGCTGATGCTGGACTAGTTGTTATTATTTAACGTGATTTTCCAGATTTTGATAAATAATTTAAATGAACTCGATGTCATAATAGGGAGGAGGTGCTTGAATGATTATCGTCTTTACCTCTACTTACTTTGACAGTACAAATTGTACAGATGCCATGACAAATGTCAGGATTTGGGTAAAAATTTTCCACTTGGAACACGTGGCTTTTTTGGCCTAATGCACAGGCATGACAAAGGGCCTGATTCAGACCCACTTACGAGCGGCTGTCTGCTCGCAAGTGGGTCGATGTTATGGACTGAGCATGCGCACGACGGAGGGAGCTCCGTCGTGCGCATGCGCAAGACGCGACGAGCGAAAGAAAGTCCTTCGCTCGTTGTGTCCGATCAAAGGGGGCGTGCTGTCATTGTTGATTGACAGCCCGCCCCCTTTGGTGGGCGTGCCGGGGGCTTGCCTCCCTGACGGGGGCGTTCCTAAGGGAACGCCTCCCGTCAGAAGCCGGCCCACTGACATCACTAGTGATGTCAGTGGGAGTGATTTTGGCTCTGATAGAGCCAAAATCACTCCGGAGCTTGCGGTTGAAAACCTCAACCGCAGGCTCCGGCTCGCAAATTCGATGGTCGCGATGGTCTCGACCATCGCGACCATCACAATGCACGCTCGTATAGCCTGTGGGTGGTGACCCACAGCTATACGAGCGTCCAGGAGGACGCTCCATGAAAATGGAGCCCGGCCCTCATTCAGAGCGTGCGCTCTGCTCAGAGCGTACGGCTCTGAATGAGGGCCAAAGTTTTTATTTTTATCACTGGCAAGAACTGCTGCCAATGGTGGCCGACTTACTTTGACTCAAACAACATCATCCTCCATAATTCTATCAACTATTTGTTGTACATTAAATTCATTAGATGCACCATAATTCCCCTTTTGCACTTCCACAGTAGCATCCTCACTTTCTGTGTCTAAACCATCATCATCATTACTTTTACTACAAATTACTCTCCCTCATATCTGCAGAGGGATAAAAAATTATGCAAGGAGGCTTTACTATGATTACAGTGTCAGAATCAGAAATGTCAGACTCACATATAGCACTTGTGGACACCCTTAGACACTCATCAGGGATCTGCAACATTGTAAACACAGTTTGTTCTTAGACTTAGGGGCAAATTTACTAAGTTTTAGAAGTGGAGATATTGCCCATAGCAACCAATAAGATTCTAGCTATTATTTTCTATAAGATGCTAGTTAAATGTCAAGTAGAATCTGATTGGTTCCAATGGGCAACATCTCCTCTTCTAAAAGCTCTCACTTTAGTAAATATACCCCTTAGTGTTCTTTTTGTCCATTGATTTGACTGTTTTAAAGGTGACAAGAGTGAGAAGGTGTCATATGTGAGGTTACAAAAGATGCGCAATAGCCATGCTAATGCATGAAAAAGCAGTAGCAGGACCACCACTTTTAAGAAAGGACTTTCCTTGCTAATGCATGTCGTGTGTGGCATGTTGGAAACTTTAATTTTTTTGCATTAACCTTTCTCTTCTTAGTTATGATGGATACACACTTGTAGATATATAGTTTATTCAATTGATGAATGATATATATCGCGAGTACATCTGCAGGTGTGTACACCCAATGTGTCTCTGGATTACATAGTTCACAGGCATAAGGGGTCAGTCCTGCAGTATGGCTGATGCAGATATTTCTGAAAGATACATAGGTGCATCTGCATGTGTGTAAGCGCAACCCGCTAACCACCCATACACTGACTGCAGGGACTGCCAACAACTGGATGGGCAAATTTAAATGCCTTCCCAGTTGTAATGTCAGCCAGACTTTGTAAGACATCGATTGGTAAGTGTGTATAGTTTACAAATCAGCGAATCAGATGGCGGGTTGTTCTGCAATCCATCATTAAAGGTTGTACCCAGCATTAGAGGAGATATTGGCCCTGATTCAGAGCCACTCGCTAGCGGCAGTACGCTCGTTCCGAGCGATGTTCGCACATCTGCGCATGCGTACGGTTTTTAGTACGCATGCGTGAACCAGTCAGTGCGGCCGAAAATCGTTTGTACGCAATATAGCGAGTGCCTGCTATGTTGAGTGACAGAATAAGGCGTATGTGGGTGGTAACAGGGGAAGGTGCTTGAAAACGGGGAGTGGAGATCAGAACGCAGGCGTGCTTAAAGGTCAAAACGGGCGTTTTATGGGTGTGCATAATTAATATAGCAGCGTCAATGACCACGTCATTTGTTTTTTTTTAACTCAGAACTGCTCGCAAAATAGCGGTTGAAAAAACCAACCACAAGAATAGCGAGCAGTTCATATCCTGTTCGATGTACTCGATTAATCTAATAAATAGCGTACATGACGTAGGATGCGAGCGGCCAGGGGGCGTATTTTAAAAAAAAATGAACGCAAGTTTTGCTCGCTCGTTCAGACCTAGAGGCGTGAACAGACCGCAAACAGCGAACGGTTCATTTGAATAGCCACCCCTTGTTTTAGAACGAACGACCGCAAATAGCGAGTGGCTCTGAATGAGGGCCATTGTCTTTAGGATTATGAAATATTTTTTAGATTTAAATAGCCCTTTCTTTCTCCTTCTTTCCCCTTGACCTTCTCAAAATACTATGTTTACCAGCACTTGTACTAGGTTGTTCTTCTATTGACTGATCCATGATTGTTTTTATTTTTTACACCAGAACACGAGTAAAGCTACAATACCTGCTGTTGTTGAACTTAACTGCTGCCATGCCAAGTGAACATACAATGAGACAGGGAAATGAGGGACTGTGCAGTTTAATTAAAAGATTTGAGATTTTTTCAACTTTAATTATTTTGGAGTGCAGCTAACAGGGATTCAAGAACACTCAGTAAATATAGAAATGTCTGCTGCCTCTTCAAGATACACACATTTGAAACATTTTTTAAATTGAATTATAAAAGACTGCCGATTTTTTGACAGCAGAAAAAAATGTTTTGTTTTTTTTAGGTACTTCTAACAGGGAAACAGTAGCCTGTAAGTACAGTAATATGTGCTGCCACTCCAAGACACAGACTCTTGGACTATGATTTAAATTATATTATAAAAGACAGCAGTTTTTTACAGTGAGGTGCATAAATATTGGGACATTGACAGAATTTTCATGTTTTGGCCTCTATTCACCACCACAATGGCTTTGAAATGAAACAAACAAGATGTTCTTTAACTGCAGACTTTCAGATTTAATTTGAGGGTAATTACATCCAAATCAGGTGAACGGTGTAGGAATTACAAAGGTTTCTATATGTGCCTCCCACTTTTTAAGGGGCCAAAAGTAATGGGACAAACTAAACAATCCTAAATCTAACTTTCACTTTTTAATACTTTGTTGCAAATCCTTTGCAGGCAATTACAGCTTGAAGTCTGGAATGCATAGACATCACCAGACGCTGGGTTTCATCCCTGGTGATGCTCTGCCAGGCCTCTACTGCAAATGTCTTCAGTTCCTGCTTGTTCTTGGGGCATTTTCCCTTCAGTTTTGTCTCCATCAAGTGAAATGCATGCTCAATCGGATTCAGGTCAGGGGATTGACTTAGCAATTGCATAACATTCCATTTTTTAGCCATTTTTTGGTTGCTTTTGCAGTGTGCTTCGGGTGGTTGTCCATCTGCACTGTGAAGCGCCGTCCAATGAGTTCTGAAGCATTTGACTGAATATGAGCATATAATATTGCCCGAAACACTTCATAATTCATTCTGCTGCTTTTGTCAGCAGTCACATCATCAATAAATACAAGGAAACCAGTTCCATTGGCAGCCATACATGCCCACGCCATGACACTACCACCACCATGCTTCACTGATGAGGTGGTATGTTTTGGATCATGAGCAGTTCCTTTCCTTCTCCATACACTTCTCTTCCCATCACTCTGGTACAAGTTGATCTTTGTCTCATCTGTCCATAGGATGTTGTTCCAGAATTGTAATGGCTTTTTTAGATGTTGTTTGGCAAACTCTAATCTGGTCTTCCTGTTTTTGTGGCTCACCAGTGGTTTACATCTTGTGGTGAACCCTCTATATTCACTCTTGTGAAGTCTTCTCTTGATTGTTGACTTTGACACATATACAACTACCTCCTGGAGAGTGTTCTTGATTTGGCCAACTGTTGTAAAGGGGTTTTTCTTCACCAGGGAAATAATTATTCTGTCATCCACCACAATTGTTTTCGGTGGTCTTCCGGGTCTTTTGGTGTTGCTGAGCTCTCCGGTGCGTTCTTTCTTTTTAAGAATGTTCCAAACAGTTGATTTGGCCAATTTCTATTGTTTTTGCTATCTCTCTGATGGGTTTGTTTTGATTTTTCAACCTAATGATGGCTTGCTTCACTGATAGTGACAGCTCTTTGGATCTCATATTGAGAGTCGACAGCAACTGATTCCAAATGCAAATGTCACACCTAGAATCAACTCCAGACCTTTTACCTGCTTAATTGATAATGAAATAATGAGGGAATAGCCCACACCTGTCCATGATATAGCTTTTGAGTTGATAGTCCCATTACTTTTGGCCCCTTAAAAAGTGGGAGGTACTTATAGAAACCGTTGTAATTCCTACACCGTTCATCTGATTTTGATGCAATTACCATCAAATTAAATCTGAAAGTCTGCAGTTAAAGTACATCTTGTTTGTTTCATTTCAAAGCCATTGTGGTGGTGAATAGAGTCCAAAATATGAAAATTCAGTCAATGTCCAAATATTTATGCACCTTACTGTACATCAGAAATTAATATATTTTTCCACTTTATTTATTTTGGGGTGCAGCTAATGGGGACACAACTACACCCAGCAAGTACAATAATATACACTGCCATTCCAAAACACACCCTCTTAAAAAAAATGCAAAATTGAAATATAAAGTACTGGAAATAAAAATAATTATAACAGGAAAAGAGGTTTTATTTAGGATGCAGCTCACTTGAAAGCACAGTCTCTGTCCCCATACACAAGTTATTGTATATGTATATACTGCAGTGAAGATTTGTAGCTTAGATATTTCACTATAACAAACATAAACAGCTTGTTTGCAGCACTGGATTGCACATGCTACTATATCTTCCAAACAAATACACAGTAGCCTGTTTGCAGTGCACTGGATTTCAGTTGTTGCTAACTAAGGTTCTGATGAACAAACACACATACACAGTGACAAAGATGCCTGCAATCACCCTTTCCACCTACTCCATCTACCTATTATAACTCTCTCTAATATAATGCCATCCTAATGGTGTCTTTTAAAGAACAACTACAGCCCATACACTCTTCTGCTTGAAATGGAGGGAAGAACTCATATGCAATCCAAAACAAGTGAGATCAGATATTTTTGAGAAATTGATGTTGTGCTTCATTTTGGGACCCGAACTTGGTGAGAAGACCAGACACAGGACTCGGCTTTATTTGGAAACCCCAGGTTCGAGTGTCTTCAGATTTCTGCAAACCCGATCCACTCTTCTCCTATCATAATGCTGAACATAAAGCACAAGAGTGAAGATTTCCCTGCAGGACATGACAACCTGGCATCTGGAATTACATAACAGGCTAAAGGAAACACCTTATACAGTAATACCATTTAATTAATTTTAAGATAAAATACAGCATTCTACCTGTGGCAGATACAGTGGATTTATAGATATTTGGGGGCATATTTACTAAAGGACGATTTTTGGTCGATTTTGTGTTTCAGGGTCTAAATCACACATTCAGATGATTTTTTTACATTGTTTAAAAAAAATATGTAAAAAATCATCTGTTAGTAGATGTATGATTTAGACCATGAAACACAAAATCAACCAAAAATCAACCCAACATTGACCAAAAATCGACCAAAATCAACTTTTAGTAAATATACCCCATGCTCCTTTCCATTTACTTGCTGAATTCATCTTCATTGTTTTATACTTTTGCGTTCATTGCATATCATTTTTTGTGTGGTTTATACATCTGTACATTTTCAAGTGCTATGAAACCCACTCCTACACATGCTAAAACATATCCCTTTGACCAACCTGGTGTGGTTTTACTAGAGATTTATTGAAGGAGCAAGGTAGGAGTGTTTAGTCTAGTGGAATTATTTTTCTTTCCCTTAACATTTTTCTTTCCCTTAACATTCACCTTGGCACAATTTTTCCAACCACTTTATTCTTTCCCATGAGTGATTGGAACTATCTCCCTACCCTCATACATTTCCACTTAAACTCCTCTGACTTTACTTATTGTATCCTAGCACACACCACTCTACCCTAAGGAGTAGTTAGACCCTCTGTGCACATGTTCCACCCATTCTTATCTATCCTTACCTTCTCTAACTGTATGCACACCTCTTTCCCAATCTCCTCCACTCCTCCATCCTTACCATAGGTGAGCTGGATGATAACAATTCTGTTCCTGCTCAACTTACGCTATAATGCCAGTGTCTATTACCACTAAATGTTAAGAGTCTCAACTACACACATGATACTGTATGCACACTTAAATCTGACATAGTCTTCCTTCAGTGAACACATATCAGACACTTTGCCCATCTCTAGCATCTAAACACTTTCCTGCAGGAAGCAGTCAGACCAAAATGCAAATAATTTGCTATACTTAGATACTATACATCCTTCTCACAGGTAAACAGGGACACCTTGACATTACTCTTTCCATTATTTATGAACCCATCCTTGACTAGTAGTCATTGGGTGCTTTAACAGACCTATAGTCCTTACCCTTGACAATTCATTTAAAACATTTTACTATACTGTACATCTCAATGTGCCACAGCCCTCCTTAACAGATATCTCAAAGATTCCTGACTTTTTGACACTTAACCCAACATTTTTCTCTAGCTCACATCAAAAACACTGGCCGAAATGTGTGCCTTATATTGCGCACTCATCTCCACAATAGTGCAGGTATTTCTGTGGCTCCAGGATGAACACACACACAAGAACAGTGCAGCCCGGAAGAAAGACATGTGGCAGGGCATCATCAATGACGTTAATGAGGTGATCTCCTGCCACAGTCATGTCAAGAATGTCAAAACATGGAAGAGCAGTTACACCTCCTATGAACAGAAGCTCAAGCAGTTGATCCCCCCTGAAATACTGCCAAGCACCTATATCGAGGACACCAATCGTCCACCATCCCAAAGGCATTCTGGTGAGTAAACAAACAAATGTCTTCCTTTTATCTGTACCAACCTAAATCAGTGAGAAATGTTCCTTTTTTAACCTCTTCAGGGAAAAATTAATTTTAACAATATATACGTATTTTTTTACTTAAAATTTTAACAATGTTGTTTGTAAATAGATTCAAATATTGAATCGATTTAGTAATAAATATATATTCAAATGAAAAAAAATTATGCAATTCAAAGTAAACGTACACATATGTGGCAGTTTCCCTAAAGAGGTTAATTTTCTGAATAAAAAATCCTGTAAATATGATCCCTTCAATTAGATAAGTGTGAGCCGCCATAGCAGAGTAAGGGACATTTGCAAATGTGCACAATGTGAACCCTAGAACCACCAAACAGAATAGTTCTCAATGCAAGTCCATTAGCACATAATTGATGGTGTTTATTATTCTAAATGATACGTATTCTGCAATAGCTACATATATTTTAAACTATGAAATAGCAATGATTTTCATAATTTTTGTTTCAAATTGTTGGTGTTGCTGCACCTAGGACGAAGGCTCCAGCAAACAGGCGTCACCCTCAAAATGACGAAAAGGAGGCTGGCGAGTGCAAAACAGAAAAAACACATGACATTACAACCATCCCATCGGTCAGCAGGACTCTGTATTAGAATGGGATGTAGTCAGGAAGATGGCGGTTGAAATGCCAACCACCGGCTTCCCGATAGTGAAAGCCTGGCATGGGACTAATGATAGGCATTTAAATACTGATGCCTATCATTAGCCCCATGCTGAAATCCCGATGCCCGGCATACCGAATGTAGGTAAGCCGGGCGTCGGGAGCTCATAGCCACATGGGGGGAGGGTTAGGTTTATGGACTCCCGGGGAGACTTAGGGTTAGGCACCTCCCCGAGAGGGTTAGGGTTAGGTTAGGGGAAGGGGAGTTAAGACAGGCACCTCTGGGGGTAGGTTAGGGTTAGGCACCCTCCCCCCGGGAGGGTTAGGTTTAGGGTGCAAGGAGGGGGGGTTAGGTTTAGGCACCCCTGGGGGGAAGTTAGTGTTAGGTACTAGGGGGGAGGTTAGGGTTAGGTACCCATAAGGGAGGGTTAGGGTTAGTAGGGGAGAGGGGAGGGTTAGGGTAAATACTCACCTCAGTTGGGATTTTCATCATCGGCCTTCCGCCGTCGGTTTTTCATCCACCGGGCTTAGGTCCGGCAATAATACATACCGATTCCATTAGAACTATAATGTCACATAACATAAATTCCATCGCCCTTGTGACATTAAGGCCTGCAACCATTAAATAATGTAATTATGGCATAAACATATCCGTGATTTCTTTAAAAAGATTATAAAATGTATAGTGCAATGCTTAAAACACCCTGATATGTAAAGTTGACACTTTAAACAAACTTACCATCGAAAATTCCCTTAGAAAACCATGCTTGCATTGTGGGAAATTTAATATTTTAATGGAGCCCCTACTGAATACACCTGTGCTGAAGCAGGGATAACTGTAACCCATGCATTGTAAGGTGTTCTAAATTACTAGGGACAGTGGGCCTGATTCAGAGCCGGACGCTATTTGCGCTTGCTCGGTCAGAAAAAGGGGTGGCTATTTAAATTGAGCGCTCGCTCTTTGCGGTCTGTTGACGCCTCTATGTCTGAGCGAGTGAACGATACATGCGCTCGCTATTTTGTAAAGACGCCCCCTGGCCGCTCGCATCCTACGTCAGCTCCACTATTTATTAGATTAATCGAGTACATCGAAAGGCATCTGAACTGCTCGCAGTGTTTGTGGTAGGTTTATCCTACCGCAATCATGCGAACAGTTCAGGCTAAGAGACAACCAAGTGACGTGGTCGATGATGCTGCTTTGCTAATTATGCACACCCTTAAAACACCCGTTTTGACCGTTTGGCACGCCTGCGTTCAGATCTCCACTCCCCGTTTTGAAGCACCTTCCCCTGTTACCACCCACAAATGCCTCATCCTGTCACTCAAATTAGCAGGCACTCACTATTTGGCGAGCACTCGATTTCCGATCGCACTGACTGGTTGGCGCATGCGCATTAGGACCTATACGCTTGCGCAGTTGTGCGAACATCGCACGGAGTGAACGAGCGGCCGCTTACGAGCGGCTCTGAATCAGGACCAGTGTTTTTTGTGTAGTACAAGTATGTTTACTTAACATTATTTTACTCTTTTCAGGTCCTTCTAGTGCATGGCTGACTCCACCACCACCAGCACCTGTGGGCATACCAACACCCCTCAGCCTGGTGGACTACTCAGATGAAGAGGAGGAGGAGGATGATATTATAAGCCTCACACCTGTGAATCCACCAGTCCCACCTCTGCCATATTTCCCACCCACCATCCCAAAGACAACCTGTTGTGTAAACAAACAAATTTACCCCTTTAACAGTACAAAACCAAATTATTGTGAACTGTTCCTTTTTGAAGTTACCTATACTGTTACAGAATCTTAACCCAATAAATGTAATCCCTTCAATCAGATGAGTGTCAGCCACCAAAGCAGAGTAAGGGACATTTGTTAATGTGTTCAAAGTTCATCCTAAATCCACCAAACAGTATAGTTGTAAATGCAAGTCCACTAACAAATAATGGATGGTGTTTTTTAACAATATGATGCCTATTTAGCAACAGATACGTGTATTTAAATCCAAGATTCACCAATGCAACTTTTTAATTTTTAAATCCTCACCAGCACCACAAAGGAAGAAGGCTCCTGCCAAAAGATAACGTGATGAAATGGACAAACATGAGGCTGGTGAGGCCAAAAATGCAAAAACTAAATAAAATTAAAATCATCCCATGGATCAGCAGGCATCTGCAACAGAACTATATTGTTGTCACATAACATTAATGTCATCACCATTACATCACATTAAGGTGTATGGCCCTGATTCAGAGCCGCTCGTAAGCGGCCGCTCGTTCGTTCTGACCGATGTTCGCACATCTGCGCATGCGTTCAGATTTTAATACGCATGCGCGAACCAGTCAGTGCGGCTGAAAATCGTTTGTTCGCTATATAGCGAATGCCTGCTATTTTGAGTGACAGAAGGAGGCGTATGTGGGTGGTAACAGGGGAAGGTGCTTGAAAACGGGGGTGTGGAATTCGAACGCAGGCGTGCTTAAAGGTCAAAACGGGCGTTTTAAGGGAGTGCATAATTAATACAGCAGCTTCATTGACCACGTCACTTGGTTTTTTTTTTACTCAGAACTGCTTGCAAAATAGCGGTTGAAAAAACCAGCCACAAGAATAGCGAGCAGTTCATACGCTGTTCGATGTACTCGATTAATCTAATAAATAGCGGACATGACGTATGGTGCGAGCAGCAAAGGGGCGTATTTTTCAAAATTACAACCGCAAGTTTTGCTCGCTCGTTCAGACTTAGAGGCGTGAACAGACCGCAATTAGCGAATGGTTCATTTGAATAGCCACCCCTTGTTTCAGAACGAATGACCGCAAATACCGAGCGGCTCTGAATCAGGGCCTATATTCATTAAACAATGTGTATCATGCCACAAACATTTCAGTTTTTTTTTAAAAAACTATAGTGTAATGCTTATAAGGCACTGATAAGTAAAGTAGAAACTTAAAATACAAATTCCAATCTACAATTGCCTAAAAACCATGTTTGTATTGTATGGGATTGAAAATATGGAGTTCCTACTGAATGCAACTGTGCTCAAGCATGGATATCTATAACACATACATTGTTAGGTTGAAAACAAAAACTAGGAACAGTGTTTTGGGATTAGAACAATTTACTTATCATTAATATCATTTTTATGGTCCTTCTCTTGTAGTCCTACCTACACCTGATGTCCTTGTGGAGTAAATTAATGAGGAGGCGATCATCCTTTAACTTATGAATCCTGTACATCCTGCAGCAGTCTTCACTACAGAGAGGCAACAGTAGTAGCAGACCCTGCCTCAGCCCACACACACACCTCATCACAACACAACAGCTAAAGAGATGGCTCTGTCCCTGAAGTCCTTTACACAGACCCAGGTGACATTCATGGAAACACAAATCCAGCAGATGAATGCCAACAAATTCACAATATCACCAGATTAGCCCAGGGAACATGGAGCAGAATTGTCCATAATGTGGATTTAAGCCTGCTAGAGGTCAGTCATACAATTAGAGGCAAACTAAGGCACTTATTAGACTATTAGATGTCAGAAGGAGCTGAAAGGGAAAGTGGCCACATTAGAAGCTCCTGTGTCATCTGTTAGCAGTCAGACAACAACCCCTCAAACAGCATTACCAACCACTCCCCTAAAGGGCAGTGGCCCTGATTCAGACCCGCTTGCGAGCGCTGAGCACTTGCAAGCGGGTCAATGTTGGCCAAGTGCGCATGAGCACGACGGAGGCGGCTCCGTGGTGCGCATGTGCGAGACCCGAATAACGATGGCCAAGCCGGGGGTGGGCGTGCCGAGGGCTTGGCTGCCCAGATGGAGGTGTTCCCATGGGAATGCCTACCATCTGGGGCCAGCCCCACTGACATCACTAGTGATGTCAGTTGGAGTGCTTTTGGCTCTGATAGAGCCAAAAGCACTCCAGGGCTTGCGGCAGACGAGACCCTACCACAAGGGTCTCGTCGCAAGCCCGATGGTCGTAATGGTCTTGACCATTGCGACCATCATTTTGGCCGCTCGCTATAGCTGTGGGTGGTAACCCACAGCCATGCGAGTGGCCAGGAGGCCGCTCTTAGATTCAGAGGGACGGCCCTGATTCAGAGCAAGCGCTCTGTCAGAGCTTCCGGCTCTGAATCAGGGCCAGTGTGTGCACACGTAGTGATGTTGCTAAAGGCCTAGGTAGGGGCACAGGAAGCACAGAGCCAAAGAAGTAACTTGTATTTGGTTATGTTAAAATTTGCATCTTTTTGTTGCTTTGTCACAGTAAATTACAATTGCATATTCAATGTTGTCATTTTTTCCACAAGTAAGATGAGTCAGATGTGTATAACATTTTTAGATGTGAAAATTTTGGTTTGAACTAAGGTACACATGGATACAGTGTGCAACATGTGCAGAAGGTTAATTAAATCAAAGTAGTGGTCTTAAAATTCCAAACATACAAACACAAAGCTTGTTTGGTTGGACAACAATTTTAAACCACTTACCATATGTGCAGTGATGACAATATTTATGCCAGCACCTCACAAGGATATTTCTCATTTCCCTCTATAATAGAGAGACATGTTAATTATATTTTGATAAATGTAAATGTGTAACATCTACCCATATTTTCACATTTTAAAAATCACACACAGGAGAAGTATTGGCATATAATCCTCTAGTGTAACTCATCCCCCCCTCTGTGTTGACCATGTCTGCAGATGGCGTATGGTCATGTTCCTCCATATGCCCCTATGTCCCCAATATCAGCATGCCCTTGTCCCAGGACAATGTTGTGGAGCATACAAAAGGCATTCACAATGTCACCAGCTTTAACCACATCATAAAGCAGAATCCCAGCTGAGCAGATCAAACAGCGAAACCTCATCTTCAATACACCAGAGGTCCACTCAATGACACTGCGGGTGATGATGTGAACATTATTATGCCGGTGCTGTGGAGTACCTTGTTGTCTTGAAAGAGGTGAGCCAAGTTTCACACTCATATCCTGAATCACCTTTAGTTTTAGAGACAACACAAAAAAATCAAACAAATCCAGAAAAACAAGAACACATGTTTAAGGCTGAACATGAAGGAACAGTAGCATGTACAGTTGTCTGCATATTAAAAGGTATAGTATAGGAAGGGTATTTTGGTGGAAAAACATAGGTATGGTACATAAACAGATACAGTAAATATTGACTATTATACTGTGTGTTTGGCTGTTTGTAAAATTGCTGGAACACACATACACACATCTGCTACAGCACAAAAAATGTGTTGGGTACAGCAAGTACAACATATCTAGTAACCAGCCCTTCTGGCATCTGTCCACCTTCAAACTTATCCTATAGGGCTGACTGGCACAGGATATAGGCATCATGGCAAGTTCCAGCATAACCTGTAACCACACTGAGCATATGGAGGTTAGCATCAGAGACCATCTGCACATTGAGGGAATGATAGTTATGGTGTATACATACACATAACCCCTCAATTGCAGTGCTATGACTCCAATGTGGGTATAATCTATGGCTCCAAGCAAATTAGAGAATGCTGAAAGCGATAGAAAGCTACTTTCAGATCCTGCCACTCTGAGTCACAATTGGGGAATGAGATATAAAGTACTCTGGGTGTGATACAGCAAGGTATGCAAAGGAGAGAATGCACTTAATTGGTCAATTTGCACTGCGCATGCTTATGGATCACACTGTGTGTGCGCGAACTAGCCAGTGCGATTGGGTTATGGTACGCAGACTACTCTCAGTGCGCACGCAGACCTTTCCGATATTGTCAGGAAGTGCCATTCGTGGGTGGTGATGGGGGGTGGTCGGGCGAACACAGACGTGCCTGTGCGTTGGGACACCATTATAGCCCCATTATAGCATAATTAAGGCAGTGTGGTGGCATACACAACCATACTGTAAGCTGTACATGGGAGTGGCCAAAATCATGCAGCAGGTCAGGTCAACCACTATTGTGCGTATGAGTCCGATAGTTCTTGATGTTACCGATGTTTACGCTACATTGAGTACTGATCAGGCTGTGAGTAAAGGGAGATGGGCTGCTTAATATGGGGCTGGGTGTCTGCATCTTGTGTTGCGGTCTCTGTGTGTATGCATTGATTAGCATATTCTCACAGCGGATGGGGTGCGCGCATCTGCTAGTATGCTTTCCTTGCAGAATCAGGCCCTGTATCCCACAATTTCTTCATGGCACATAACACTTGAGTTAAATGCCTTGATAAAGTGGCCTGAATAATCCCCAACAAACTAGAGCCCTCAGACTGAAAGGAGCCTGTTGCAAAAAGTGCAGGGCATTAATTAATGCACTCTATTAGGTACTGTATGCACCCTAATGGGGACCTGGATCCGGTCATGCTCCTGCGCAGCTCCTCCAGAATGATGACCCCACACAAATACAGCTCATCTTAACTCTACACAAATGCCATTACTACACTAACACAGGTAAAATGGATGTAGGTGTGGTTTATAAAGGGGTATCATTAGTTATAATTGTGTTCTTTTGTGTTAGTATGCCTCACATGTTGAATTACAGTTAGTGGCACTTTAAACTCAACTATCTGAAGTAGGTCTATATTTTTGCTAATTAATTTTACTAAATATGTGCAAATTGTCATCTAGCACGACTTGTATCTTTAAAATGGGAAATAATCTGGATGTGACTTTGCACCATGCGAGTTGTGGAAATGCCAAAAACATGCAAGTTTGCATGTTCTCGCAGCCTATTACATGTGCAAGTACTGAGTTTAGTGCTAAGCTTGCACCCTTTTAGAACTCACACCCTATTCCATTTAGCCCATTTCTGTTAAGATTTGGTTATACATGCTTAAACTGCAATATTACCATCTGGATGTGTGCCTTCCTGTCTCAATTGGATGCCCATAATGGTGATGATGATATGGATATGATGGAGCTGAATGTTTTGTCCTCTAGGTGTTTGGTGGAGCTCCATGATGGCACTCTCAAGGATGACTGCTACAGCTGGTTGTCCAAAATTGTTCTGGATGGATGTCCTTCTTCCTCCTGGGAATTGACCCATGACCAGCATAGCTTATTTGCTTTCTGTGATGAGCTACCTTTGTCTGATGAGGGGTCAGTGCTACAGTACAGTATGTAGAGATGAGTGGTTTGGTTTTAATGAAAACTGATTACACCCAAACTTTGGTGTTCCAAGTCAAACCTAATTTCAAATTGGGAATCACTTTGAGGTTCTGAGTAGAGCCAAGTCCTGACTCTGGTCTTCTTACAAGTTCAGAACTTGGATCTAAAAACCAGATCTTGTGTGTTTTGGATTGCACATAAGTCCTTCCCTCATGATTTTAGGTGCCATTTCAATATTACATAATAGTCACCATTAGAGAGAGTTGTAGGTAGATGGAGTGGGTGGGAAGCATTTAAAATACTGCAGACATCTTTGTCACTGTGTCAGACACTAGCTAGAACCTGCAATCCAGTTCAAACAGGGTGCCTGTTTCATTTAGGATCGCTATTGCAATTGCAGCTCCATAAACACACGCAGGTCTGCTGTGAAAATATGCTAATGAATGCTATCGCAATGACGTCACACTGCCAGCATAGAGACACCCACTGTCTCCTACATCACTATCTCACATCCATAATACTTTGCAGTCCTGTGTATACATAGGTAACATTCAGTACCATTGGCCCCTCACACAGAATTACAGCAACCCTGACCTTACTTAGAAATTGCTAACCTCGTTGCTCGCATCAAGTACTCAACCTTCGTATGCCGTCGCAATGGCTAATTTAGGCATGCCCATGTAATGGCATTCAAATGGACAGCCCCCTGCGTTTCTCCGACCACCCCCCTGTCACCACCCCCAAATGCTGACTACCTTTCAATCACTCTGCGATGGCTTACCGTTCTCAGTGTAGCCATCATGCATGCACACTGCGATGCATACGCTTGTGCAGTATGCAACAATTGTCCGACAGAGTATGCTGTTGCAGTAATGATTTGTAATGAATTAGGTCCTGACTCTTGTGTATGTTGAGAAAGCCTGATCGGCGAACGTGCGTCCAGGAGAAGTGAGTATCAGCGGTGCACAGCTGACCTCCCAGCCAGCATCTGCAAACCCTGCAGTATCCGGGGAGACAACATACAAGTACCTTCTCTCTTTCCTCACTCCCCCGCAGCATCGAAGGGGCAACTATGCAATGTACAGTAGCAAGTGATTAATATAACCGAGCATTGTACTGTCTGCGGTAGGAGCAACTTTGCTTTATCTCCAGTAATGTGTATGCCACACAATCGCACTTTACTACCTTACTGCAATATACATTAATTCAACAGTGGGCTCTTTGGTATATGTCTTGTGCAAAGAAGATTTGCATATGTCTTCAGAAATGACAACAGATAATGTATGTGCATTTAAATGTTAGATTGATACAATAGCAATTGTGAATAAACAAGTGGTTGTTGGTGTGCTACAAGTAAATATGTATGCATGCACTAATACCGGAATACAATAGTAATGCAAGACTAGGTTCTTTATATAGACCTGTTGTGGAAACTCTTAAAGAGTATAAACACATTATATAGATTGAATGATCTTTTTCTGGTGTACCATAAGAAGGTTAGGGCCCGATTCAGACGGTCTCTAAGTCGCAGATGCACGCTATGGGCGATTATCGCCCGTATGCAGCAAAATACACATGCGCGAACCAGTCACTGCGTCCAGGAATCGTGCACTCATAGTACACAGACTGGATGCTGCTTTGAGTGACAGATAATGGCGTGTGTGGGTGGTAACAGGGGAAGGTTCTTGTGAACGGGGGAGTGGTGCTGCGGACACAGGCTTGTCTGGGTGTCAAAACTGAGTTTTATGGGTGTGCATAATTAGCAAGGAATGGTCATTGTACACGTCACTTGGTTGTATTTCAGCATGCAGTGATCACAGTGCTTGCGGCGGGGTAGGGTCTACCTCAAGCACTGCGTGCAGCTCCGATGGCTCTCGATGGTTCTGATTAATCATACACTTCCTCGAGTTGACGTGTGTTAAGAAAGAAAATTGGGCATCTTTATACCAGCGTGCATTCGCTCTGCCATCGCACTCTAAGACATAGAAGGCGTCCTTACACCAGACAGTGTGATCGCAGAATTTGCATACCCGGACCCTTTTGGCAGCTAAGTGTCCAGGTCTGAATCGACCCCTTAATGCTCGCGATTAAAGACTAAATCATTGGTATTAGGATGTATAATTATATGAACAAGGAATTATCCACCAAAAAGGTTTAAACATACAATCAAGGGTTAACCCTCCAGACGCCGGTTGTATAGTTTGCATACATGGGTAGCCTATTTGCTACAAAATAGTGATAAAATTATTGTGACAAGCATATCTGATATTTTGCCTTATTTTTTCACTAAATACCAATAAGGGGAACAAATGTAATAGGATACTAAATATTACATTCATAACGATATTATATTTTAGTAGATAATATTCATTTTTGTTCTTTGGTAATATTTTGTTTACCAAAACCTCATTACATG
Source organism: Taudactylus pleione (assembly GCA_031769625.1). Lineage (NCBI taxonomy): Eukaryota > Metazoa > Chordata > Amphibia > Anura > Myobatrachidae > Taudactylus > Taudactylus pleione. Next base: position 3,711,137 of record JAUIMM010000614.1, read on the forward strand.
TATTGTTTAAGTTGTATATGTGAAAGATTATGCCTGCCTGCTTTTTAGGTGCATACATAATAAAAGTTATGATTTAATAATTTTTCTTGATATTGAAATGATAAGAGTGCCCCCACAAAGGAGCTTATTTCTGTTTTCCTGCTATACAGGGTAATATTAGATGGTTCTTGTGTATGTTTGTTAGACTTGAACTTGAAGTGAGCTGCACTTACTTACTTACAATTGTTTTTCACAGATATGCTATATTTTTATAAACTGCCATGTGTTTGTGCCGCTGCTCTGTCACTTACTTTAGCCAGCCAGCTCGCTGCAGCCTTTGGCCAATATTGTTGAAAACAATATTGTGGTCAAAATTGACTGGAAATTAATGTTATTGATGTTAATAATACTGTAGGAACAAAAACAGGTCCAAGTTACTGTACATGATATTAGCTGCTTTTCTTAATCTTAAAGAAATCCAAAACCGAAACGAAACCAAAACACTTGAGGGTGGTTTTACCAAAACACAATGATAATTTAGAAACAAAATGAGGGTTCCGTGCACATCTCTGGTGCTATGTAATACCCTATGCACTACCTACAATAGGTTCTATGCCACCCAAGTGCATCAAGAGCACCCAGGGTATGACGTTACTAATTATAGAAGAAGGTGCACTTCTGTCAGCTAACATTGACCGTGTCATTACTGCTTGTGCTCCATGTAATACTTTCCATGCCCATCATCCAAAGAACATCTTACCCTCCATGCTTTTCCTGATATACTGTACTCTTATCCATTGTTGTGACTGACATTTTTGAATGGAGGGTGAAGGAGCACCTCATATTGGTAGATTCTCATTCAGGATGCTTTGAAATTGACTATTTAACTAACATCACTAGCAATGTCATAATAAACAAGCAAAGGAGACACGTCTCAGTACATGGCATATCAAAACAGTTCTTCATAGGTAATCAACTAATGTTATGTAGTTCATAAGCACTGAATTCAAATGCTTCACAACTCAACGGGATATCACCATTATTAAAATGGACTAGTTGAAAGAGCAGTTTGCTCTGCCAAACACCTGCTTGAAAATTGTTCAAGAGATGGGTCAGATTTATTCCTGTCACTGCTGAATTTATGAAACACTCAAAGTAAAGACATCCTTCACATGCACAATGTCACATTCATGTCCAAGCACAGCCAAAGCATTCCTGGCCCTGATAGCTAAAACCATCCTCCAGATCCCTTCTCATCAGCACCCATTGCTGTATGCACAGACAATGGCTGCACATGCACATTAGGGTGGCCGCAATTAAGGAACCAGAAGCAAAGTTATAGCACAAGCTACAACTCTGCTTCCTGCTCTTTACCAGGACAGGCTCTTATAGAAGCCCATGTCCCAGCAAGAAATATGTTAAATTCTTAATAAAATATAAATTTTAGTTATGCAAATTTACAAAATAATTTTTCATCACAACCGCATTAAAAATTCGGATTGTGATAAGTAGGGCTGATAGTGTTCTTCGCTTCCACTGTACTCCATAATTAAGGTTCAGTTTTTCTGATGTATTAAAATCATCTCCCATTTGAGCCACTTCTTCCAGTATAACCCATAACAATTATAGGATGAGGCACAATCTCTGGCACTTTAAATATCAAGTCATCTTGCGGAGATTAAAAGACTGTATTTCCCTTCCCTCCTGCATAGCAGAGAACAGCTCTGTGAATGTGCTTTCTCCTTCCTCTTATATTATTTATAAACTTCTCTCAAAGCAAAATGTTATTTTGAAGGATGGTAAAAACACAAGTAGGTGCTCTCATGTGCATAATTCATACTCAGCATGGAATAACCTTGTTTCACCCAACTGCTCCCATTGGGGGTTTTAAGATACATGGGGAATGTTGTACTCCACTGTGTTTGTATTGTGCACAAATATATGGAATTGCAGACAAATATGTGCTGCAGCTTCACGTATTCCTGTATTCCTGCTGATCAGTAATAATTTATTTTACTGTAACTGATGCAATGGGACCTTTTTTAATTTCTCATGGCACTAAAACCAATTATATTTTGCTATTGTCTAATCTAATCTCATTAATGTTTGAGACTCATATCTAAAGCACCTTAACCAATCACGACTCACCCGCCTTAGTTTGTAGGTGAAAGTTCTTATCAATGAAGTATAAGAAAAACATAAATATGATGAAGTCATATAATTATTTGATGGTAAGCTTGTATCAATCTTATCCAAGAGATACAAAGCAGTGATTGACAGCAGTTTGAAAAGGTGCCCGTACTCAAGCAGATCACACTGACAACCAATTGGCTGAACCTATTGTTTTTAAACTTTAGTCACAACTCTAAGTGGATAAATCAGACAGAATCCTTACAGAGCAACTAGTTTAGTCTTATAATCAGGGGCACCATGAAAAACATTGGGTGCCTTTGGGAATATGTAGATCCTTTGCAGCTGCTGAAGAGGTGTGGCCACAATAGCTTGGAGGTACCTCCCTGGCAGGCCTGCTTATAATGTCTGCACATACTGTTAAACAGCAGTCATCTCCTGGCTGCAATTTCTGTCTGTCCTGATCAATACTTAACAATTCCCCTTAGATATTATTTAGAATCTTTATTCTTTTTGTGCCCTCACATCCGATTAGTCCAAAAACAATTTATTAATTTGATAGCTGGTGAAGACAGAAAAGATAAACTGAAGTATGGAGTGTAGAATATATATCTATTGTGCTGGAGTACCTTGTGGTCAGATTAAAACTCAATGTAAATTATATTGTTCTTAAAATTAGATTTGTTTCAGTATAATGTCACTTTAAATACATTTATTTGCACCAACACATGTACTCCTGTAGATGAGACTGAGTTGGGTTTTAGTTTATGTAAAAGCTTTGTTTCTGCCTGTCACATTGATATATGGCCCACAACCTTACTGCACACATTTTTTTATTCTTCTTTTAAGCATCTTTGTGAGATGAAGGCAATTCTAGAGCTCTGACACTGTGAATGCTGATGTCAGATTAATGTGTTGAATACCTAATGAGATACAAGTTGGAGCACTTAACATTCATTTTGCTAGAAAAAATAATATCTCGGATATTACATTACTATTTTTTTTTCTTATATCAAGCAAAGTCTAATTCTGCTCAGATTGGAAATGTAAATGTGTGGCCCAATTTTCACATACTTTATGAATAATGGATTAGCCAGTACATTTATCTAATATAATCTGTATAATGTATAGAATTTGAAGTGGGGGAAGTGTATTGCTATGAAATGGAGGCCTGAAAATAATAACAGGTGCATAAACATGTATTATTCATCGCTAGTTCATCTGACCTTTAATCCAATGAAGAATTTGACACAAGGGCAATAATGGGTGCAAAGTGGGCAGTGCTCATGGGCCCATGAATCAAGAGGGCACCATGCCACCCACCCTGCACTGTTTTATACTGCAGCAAGAATTTCTTTTTTGCTCCATTATGTCTTCATAGGTGAGACTTGATGTGTCACCTAATAGGTAACACACACAAAGCAGTAGATCTACTGAGCTGTCAATGCAGAAGCCAAGAAGAGAGCAGCTCAAGTTCAGCCGGAAAACCAGGAATGGAGTAATGAGATTGAGCTTTCTGAGTCTGACTAACTGCTGTAGTATGCAAATTGGGGATTGGGGTCCGCATAGCTGCAGCAATGCAGTGTACACATAATAGGGCACAGTTATATATCAAAAGGAAAAAAAATTACACTTGCAGCAGTACAACACTGCGGGTGCATGGAGGGCAACACCAGGGCCATAGCTAGGGTAGTGTGACCCGTGCCTTGGCACAGGGCATCGCAGGGAAGGGGGCGCTATTTGGGCCTGTCATTTTTCCTGTTTGTTATCATTCTTACTTGTAGCTTCTTCTTCTTTTAACCCCAGCATCTCCTGGCCTCTCCTATCTCTTCCCTGGCCCTTTCCCATGAGGCCATGGCCCTTTTTCAGGTGCACTATCTTATGTCCTTATTTAAAAAATGGAGGGGAGGGCACCAATGCTCTCTCTGGCACAGGCACCAAAACGTCTAGTAACGTCTCTGGGCAACACAGATCCCTTTTTTTTACTGATTTGCTACTAAATCACAAATTTCTTCAATGCAATTGATTGACCTTCAAATGTATTACCCCTTTTCCCAAAATTTTTATTTCACCAACACTCTCACCTTATAATACTTTTTCCTAAAGATGAGCAAAGTTATATCAAAATTTACACTATGGAACAGGATCCTTTTGCTACATAATTTGTTAGTTCCACCATTCTCCAGGCGACCATTGTAGTTGTAACTGTAGAAATTTAGGGATTTATTACAGTTTGTAAATAATAGTTTATAAATAGAGATGGGACAACAAAAGTCAGTGTACAGTATTCTGTGGGGTTTGGTTGAGGTAAGGGATAACACAGAACAGCAAAACATTAGCACTGCAAGAGTAATAAATACAAAATCTTATTCATACCACCGAATTTGTGTTGACTTGGTATGCTAATAAAACTTTGCAAAGTGTAAATATTGCATACTATTTTACTAAGTACAGCAACTGCTCCTACAGTACAGCAACAAGTACAGCATCTGCCCATTATACAGTACAGCAACAAGTACAGCAACTGCCCAGTATACAGTAGATTTTTCCCACTGGCTAAAAGCTAATGCAGTGTCCTTGTTCTGCAAACTGTGCAATATATACATTTGTCATTTGTTTGCTCTATCAATAATTAATTTAACATGCATCTGCTGTATTGGCACCTTAGAGAGAGTAAATTCATACAGCCTTGATGAGATAAATGAGGAGTAAAGTGGTAGTGTTTAAATGAGCTACAAAACTGACTTATGTACTGTATCTGTGGATTGAAGAACAACTCCTCTGCCTCGTTCTTTAACAAAGATGCTCCTTAAAATAAAAATGATTGAATACTCTCATTAATTGTCCTTGTTGATGCTAACACAAATTCAGAGACATTGGCAACGTTGGCATTTCATTAATAAGCAAAAAAACTTTTAAATGATGAAAAGAGTTAGCACACACATTGTCAGCTGAAAGCATTACAAAATCTCCTGATCCCCATATTTTTGCATTGCCTCTGTATACAGTATTTGTACACCTGATAATACTGTACAGTATAGTGTTGTTTGGTGTGAGGACAAGGATAATATTACAGTTGTTTCTAGATCCAAGTTGGAGAATGGACCTATGACATCACATTCACGTGACCGCAACAGCAGGGCCAGTCCGCTACCACTGTTACTATCCACGTGGGTATAGAGGGGGAATATAAACCTGTGCCCGAAGCGTGGTGAGCAAAGCGTGGCAAATGAATTGTGCCCATGAGTGGACACTTTTGCCCCCCCCGTTCTCAACTTGCCCCTCCCCTTTTTGCCACGGGTAACGTGCTTGTGACGTCAAAGGTCCTTTACAGCACGTCATTCTAGACCTAACCATAATATTACTGCTGCTGTGCTGTTGTATTTCCTGTCCAATGTCATGATATCAATGTTGAATCACCTGACCTTTAATCAGGCCTTGAATTTTTGGTGATGATATGTTACAGTCAAATATTATGATGTGATGACATCTTCATTGTTATAGATAGGGAGAATGGGATCAACAGAGAAAAACTTGCAAATGCAAGAAATGCTCTTGAAACAGTTAATGCAATACCATTTTTTCCTTTAAATGTTGAGTCCTAGTCGCATTGAATATACAGTAAAGAGAAAAGCTGCTCATAATGTACAAAGTCGCAGATGAAACACAATGGGATTTAACATGAGAAAAAGTTACAGCTGCCCGTATCAGAGCCCTTTTTTATACAGATTCAATCTCAGTCGCACACAGATGTAAAAATGTTGCAACCCCCAGTGGTCAGTGTATGCTAGGGATGCAGTTTTGCCACTTCTGTTTGTTTTATTTATGCGTATAAGGTGAAATATGCTTGGCAAGACTGAGAGGGACTATTTGGTGTGACTTGAGCCAAAGCATAAAATGACAAATCTGTATACTAATAATACAGAATGTTATAAAGAGAGTTATTTATGGAAGAAATTAATATAAAATCTACTTTCAATTATAGGAAAGACAAAATAGAATAGTTTTGGACACAACTTTATTTAGTATGGATAATAAAATTGATACCTAGATTTATACAGGCCCACCAAGAGCTGTGGCGGGCCCCGGTAATAGGGGGCGTGGCCTAATAAGGGAGGCATGGCCACGCCCCCTTGCCGAGAAAAAAAAAAAAAGATTTGCAGCGGCGCTGTGCGCTGGGGAGGGGGGGCGCTCTGAGCCCCCTCAGCCCGGCGCAAAGCCAGGGGGGACGCGATCAGTGTGATCGCTCCCCCGCATAGGCATAGGAGACTGCTGTGACTGCTGCTTATCAGCCACAAGCAGTCTCTAAATGCAGCTCAGCACACGCTGTGTGCTGGGCTGCTGTGAGGGGGGGGCGGTGCCGGACCCGGGCCCCTGCCGGGCCCCTCAGGAAGCCCGGGCCTGGGTAATCTCTACCCGCTCCCCCCCTCTCGGTGCCCCCGGATTTATATACAAATGTATACATTCTGATTTGTTCTGGTTTATAGAAAGTCCTATTTAAACTCCATCACTGGCACATGAATCATATGCCTGAAGAAATTTGTTTGAAACAAAACAAGTTAGGTCGTTTTTGTGCCTCCATTTGAAAACCAACACCCAGGAAAGATCATGGTGACATGGAACTCCCACTCATTTAAGTGCATTTGGTGACATGGATATCATCTCATTTCCTGGGCTTCTGGTGATTTATTTGATAGATATACACTGTACTGCTTTTATTGATGTATATGTTTTTAATCACTCATTTTATATATTAAATATTTTAAATACCCCTAGATTTCTGGCAATTTTGGTTCTGGGATATAAATCCAGATTGTTGGATATAACTGGGCTTGCTGATTCAGTGTCCCATTCAAGGACTGTATTGTTGATTCCCCCAGTTGGTGTGGAGTGTTCTCAGATAAACCAAGATTAGCCAATTTGATTTTCCATTAAAAGTATGCATAATATATACTTCCCCATAAAACCAAAAGAGATGTTAATATACTACACTATACAGTGCATCCAGAAAGTGTTCACAAAGCTGCACTTTTTTATGTTACAGCCTTATTCCAAAATGGAATAAATACATTTTTGTCCTCAAAACACAATACCCCATAATGACAACATGTAAAAAGTTTTTTGCGATTTTCGCACGTACATAAGTATTCACAGCCTTTGCTCAATACTTTGTTGATGCACCTTTGGCAGCAATTATAGCCTCAAGTTTTTTTCTAATATTATGCCACAAGCTTGGCACACCTATCTTTGGGCAGTTTCGCCCATTCCTCTGTGCAGCACTTCTCAAGCTCCATCAGGCTGGATGGAAAGCATTGGTGCACGGCCATTTTCAGATCTCTCCAGAGATGTTCAATTGGATTCAAGTCTGGGCTCTGGCTGGGCCACTCAAGGACATTCACAGAGTTGTCCTGAAGCCACTCCTTTGATGTCTTGGCTGTGTGCTTAGGGTCGTTGTCCTGCTGAAAGATGAACTGTCTGAGGTCAAGAGCGCTCTGGAGCAGATTTTCATCCAGGATGTCTCTGCTGCATTCATCTTTCCCTCTATCCTGACTAGTTTCCCAGTTCCTGCCACTGAAAAACATCCCCACAGCATGATGTTGCCACCACCATGCTTCACTGTAAGGATGGTATTGGCCTAGTGATGAGGGGTGCCTGGTTTGCTCCAAATATAACACCTGGCATTCACGCCAAAGAGTTCAATCTTTGTCTCATCAGACCAGAGAGTTCTTCAGGTGCATTTTGGCAAAATCCAGGTGGGCTGCCATGTGCTTTTTACTAAGGAGTGGATTCCATCTGGCCACTTTACCATATAGGCCTGATTGGTGGATTGCTGCAGAGATGGTTGTCCTTCTGGAAGGTTCTCCTCTCTCCACAGAGGAATGCTGTAGCTCTGACAGAGTGACCACTGGGTTCTTGGTCACATCCCTGACTAGGGCCTTTCTCCCCCGATCGCTCAGTTTAGATGGGCGTCCAACTCTAGGAAGAGTCCTGGTGGTTCTGAACTTCTTCCATTTATGGATGATGGAGGTCACTGTGCTCATTGGGACCTTCAAAGCAGCAGATATTTTTCTGTACGCTACCCCAGATTTGTGCCTTGAGACAATCCTGTCTTGGAGGTCTACAGACAATTCCTTGGACTTCATGCTTGGTTTGTCCTCTGACATGCACTGTCAAGTGTGGGACCTTATATAGACAGGTGTATGCCTTTCAAAATCATGTCCAATCAACTGAATTTACCACAAGTGGACGCCAGTTACGCTGTAGGAACATCTCAAGGATGATCAGTGGAAACAGGATGCACCTAAGCTCAATTTTGAGCTTCATGGCAAAGGCCGTGAATACTTATGTACATGTGATTTCTTAGTTTTTTGTTATTAAGTTTGCAAAAAGTCAAAAAAACTTTTTACACATTGTCATTATGTTGTATTGTGTGTAGAATTTTGAGGACAAAAATGAATTTATTCCATTTTGGAATAAGGCTGTAACATAACAAAATGTGGAAAAAGTGAAATGCTGTGAATACTTTTCGGATGCACTGTATGTGCCTTCCAGTCTTGTGTTCCTATGTTGACTTTTAAATCCACAGCTGGCAATGATCACACAGGAGGAGCTGTCATCCTAAACACTCATATAAGACTTTATTAAGACTATATTAGGTTGAACTCATTACTAAAGCTATGATCTGTATTAGGAATAGTGAATGTAAGTTCCATATATTGCACATAACATTAAAGTAATCCCATCCTGGACTGTCCTATACTGGATATAAAAAAAAACACGCTGTCCAATAAAATAAATATTCACATTATCATTTCATTGCTTTTGATTATGAGTAAGTTTTACCTGCATGCAGCCTAAGGAGCAACAGACACCAAGGGATTTATCTGACAAAAGTTGCATAATTAGATAAGGGAAGGGACATCAATAAGGTTTATTTAAAAAAAATAGCAATTTTAATAAAATAATCTTTGTCCTTTACCACAACATTTTTGGTTAACAATTGGGGTGTACAAGTGGTGTGGCCATATTGTAAAAACAAAAAAGCATGGTCTCCTCAGCACTCAAGGTTAATAAAATATATGACCCCATACAAACCAAGAATGTTTTTATTAATCAAGAACTAGACCAGAGGCCCAAGGGAAGTACAGGAAAATGGAGGTTGGAGTATATACATTGTGGAAGATAGGTAAATGATTGATTGATTCATTGATTATAATTGATTGCTTAATTGATTAAATAAGATGATTAAATTTATGGCCATAACATAATACAATGTTAATATTTAAGGATTCCTCATGTGGGTTGAAAAAGAAGCCAAGAAAATGAATAGCTGCACTGCAGAGCTGCATCTCCAAATCAGCATATCTTCCACTAACAAATATTAGGATATTGTCCTGCTGGTCATACTACCCTCCTCCTTCCTAATTTAGTAACACACCCCTGTAGTACATTTATAAGGTGCACCTGAGAGTCTGAGTATGAAGGATACTACCATGTTTTCTTCTAAATCTAGTCCACAAGCAGAGATATGTTCTGCTTATCCATGATCTACAAGCTTGCAAATATTTCCGTTGAATAAAATAAATTTGTACTGTCGCACTGTCAATCAAGTAGCTGGAAAAGGGATAGTCAGTCCCAACAATGATCACAAGAAAAATAGTACAAGAACCAGTGCTATATACTGTAAGTATAAGTATGGTGGTCGGTTTTAATTTTATGAAAAATATACTGTATATATTTATTCTATTGTCCAAAAGATGCACACTAAAAAGAATGCACTCAGTGCATACTACAGTACTACTCTAGTATGCACTGAGTGCATTCTTTTTAGTGTGCATTTTTCGGACAATGGAATAAATATATATGTTTTTCATAATTTAAAACCATCAATCATATTTATACTTATATAGTGCTGGTTCTTGTACTATATTTCTGTTGAATGTTGTGAATAATTTATTTTGTGCATATTACAGAATAATACTAAGTATGCTCCATAATACTGTTGAGATATTTTTTGATGCATCCGAATACTTAATTAAGTTTGAGGATAGATAAGCACCCTGTTTGATATTTAGTTTTGTTAGTTAGTTAAGGGTTAAGGCTTGGGCGAAGGTGTGGTTATGGTAGTGGTCATTTGGGGGAGATAGGCCTATCGTAGGATTTGTGGGAGTGTTCAGGGTACCCATATAAATAGCCTGGTCAGAGGAGCCATTATCCTCTTTTCCAGTTTCTGCAAACAGGCTGGCTAAGTATCACACAGTTTCTTATATAGCTTTATTTCTTTTGTCCAATTCTTCTTTTTATTTCACATCCTATCTATCTTTTTATTCTTCTCTTTCCCTTACTTCTTTCCACTCCCCCCCCCCCCTTTTTTTTTTTTTTCACCTCATCCCTGCTTTGTTTTATCCCCCCCCCTGTCCAACTCCCCCTCCCTCATCCCTGCATTGCATTGTGCCCAGGCTCGCCGTTCAGTGCCACCCCCTCGCCGCTTTATGTAGGCTTTCAGGCCGGTCACATTCGCGGCCTCTCCCCCAGCCTGGCACGGGTCGCGCCATGCTGCAGGCCGCGATCCCGCACCCGCTCTCGTGCATGTATGCGCGCCCTCCGCCGGCCCCCGCTCCCTGTCCTCCCCTGCTGCCTCTCCACAGCTGATGGCCGCCCGGTTCTCCGGCGGCACCGCGGGCGGCCGCAACACAGCGCCTTTCCCCCCACAGTTCACAGCCAGCCCGCGCCCTGCATCGGCAGTTGGCCCCGCCCACAGGGTCGTGGCGGCCATTTTAGCCCCGGACACCGCACAGGGAGCCCTGCACATCCCTGCATCACACCCCTCCGCCCCCACTGCTTCAGTAGCAGGGGGGCCTCCTCCTCCTCAACCCTCACCATTACTTTCCAGCCACCAGGGTTCCCCCAGTAGTGTAGGATCAGCTGCAGGGTCCATTATATCTAGGGCCCTAAGTGTCCCTCCCAGCGCATTATTTCCTGATGCCCCCCCCTGCATCTAGGAGCGGGGGTCCTACCCCTTCACCTTGGGAGGGTGTTAATGTGCAGCAACCCCCCCCCTTTCAACTCTTTAGCAGCGCAGCAGCCCAGCTGGTCCCCATATTTCTATGCCCCTGGCCCCCATCCTCCCCGTCCTCCCCCCCCCAATTTTCAAATACACCTACTATGTTCCAGTATGCCCCCCCCGCAACAACCCCCGGGCCCGCCCCCTTTCACAAGGGTTCAGGCCATATTACCAAGTCCTGTCACCACCTTTTTACCTTCCCCTGGCCACTTCGGCTGCACATACCCAGTCCATGCATACCCCCCCTCCCCCTTTCCATTCCGCCCCCCCTGCTCCCCCAGCCACCTGCAACTGTCCATACACCCCTGCCACCCGCACTCCCCCATGCCCCTTGTTCCACGGAAGGAGTTGCTGTGCGGTCTGAGTCACCAGTGATTGTGTCAAGTCACCAGGTCGCAGCTTCTGTTCATTCCAGTCGGGTTGTTGAGATCCAGAGGACGGACGGTGAGGTGGCATCAACGAGTCAAGTGGTGTTGGGCGCACCGCGCAGCGAGGGACTGTTGGCGAACACTCAGGAGGAAGTGGCCGGTCCTTTGGCAGCAGTTTCCGGTGAGCATGTTTTTCCATGGTGCACAGCACACACTCATTTTCCACTGATTATAGCGATTCTGCAAGTTCATCAGAGAGGCCGCGTAAGCTTATGCGATACGTAGCGCACAAGATTAAGGGAAAATGAAGTCCCAAGAGGGCCAGCACAGTGTCGGCAGCTAAGGTTCCAGATGCTACGGGGGATATGGTACACTGCGCAAACACGGCTATCCTTAGGGGTTTGCGGTCTAAGGTTAGGGAGAGGCGCTGAGGGAAACTTCCATTCGTTCCAAAATTGGGAGCAGGGATGTTTGTTTTCGCAGCTTGCTACCTTGAATCACGCCCGGGGGAGTACATGAATGTCCTCAAGTGTATGCATATGGTGCGTGGTATGCACTCGTCAGGCAAGAGTATAGCTTGGAGGCATTACGACGAGACATTTCGTAAAACACAGGAAGGACAGGCAGTTTTTTCAATGCGGCTTCAAGGATGTAGAAGTTTGGCTCGAAGTCAACCAACTGCCTGGCGCGCCTTCGGAGCCTTCGGCGGTACGCAAGCAGCCCTTTCTGGCCCGTACAGGTGGTGCCAGAGCCGGCAGAGGGAAATGCTATGCATTTAATAACGCCCAATGTAATAAAGGATCGGGCTATCGGTATAGGCACATATGCAAGCTCTGTGGGAGTGGGCACCCGGCTAAAGATTGTGGGCAACTCAGTGGTACTACGGAGAGTCGGGGCGATCAGCGCGATGAGCCGCGAGGCGGTGTTAAGTAAAACACCTTCGCCGGTCGTCCTAGGGGCTTTGAAGAGTTGGTTGGGTCGTTATCCTCTCAGGGAGGCCATTTTGTTACATGCGTTTAGTAAGGGTTTTAGGTTGCCTTTGACACAGGACATCTCAGTTGTTGCTAAGAGAAATCTTAAGTCGGCCCGCGTCCACCCGGACGTAGTCCGAGCTAAGATTGAAGCCGAGGTCGGGTTGGGGCACAGGTTGTGGCCCCTTTTTCTTCTTTCAGGGTTTGTGCGTATCGCCTTTAGGGGTTGTACCAAAGAAGGAACCGGCTAAGTTCAGGCTGATACAGCATCTTTCTTACCCAGAGAGAGGGTCGGTCAACGACGCGCTAGATCCATTGGATTGCCGGGTCGTTTATCAATTCTTTGAGTAGGCTCTAGATATAGTACAGATTTTTGGTAGGAGCACTTTATTAACCCTGTTGCCCCTTCACCCCGAATCTTTTAAGTACATGAGTTTTAGAGTTGCGGGGCTCTATTATGTTGATAGAGGTTTGCCGATGGGATGTTCCATCTCGTGTTCCTTTTTTGAATGTTTTAGCTCCTTTTTGCAATAGTGCTTACAGGCGGGTACAGAGCAAGCTGGTGTGTCCCACTACCTAGATGATTTTCTGTTGGTGGGGCCAGTGGATACCCAGGTTTGCGAGGATTTGCTGTTTTCCTTGCAGGCCTTGTTTGCAGTGGTAGGTGTTCCTGTTGCCAAGGACAAGACGGAGGGTCCGGTTACACGCTTATCGTATTTGGGTATAGAAATAGGTGCTAGGTTTATGCAGTTTGCCGATTGAGAAGGCGCGACGTTTGGGAGAGTTGCTGAAAGCATTTGTTTTAGCGAAAAAGGTCTCGCTGAAGCAGTTGCAGTCCTTGCTAGGCCTCCTTAATTTCGCATGTAGAGTCATTCCTATGGGACGGGTTTCTGGTAGGCGGCTGGAAAGAGCCATGGAGGGGGTTAAGAAGTCCCATCACCTCGTTCGCATATCCCAAGATCTGAGGGAGGACCTTCGCATTTGGTTGCTGTTCCTGTGTAATTTCAATGGCTTTCGGATATGGCCCAGGCCCCTGTAGCTTATTCCGAGCTTCAACTATTTACGGACGCGTCCGGTTCCGTCGGGTTTGGCGCCTTTTTCGAAGGGGACTGGTGCGTGGAGCCTTGGCCGGAAGCTTGGGGGGGTTTTAGGCCTTACTAGGAACATTCTGCTTCTGGCTGTTCCCTATTGTGGTGTCTGTTGAGCTGTGGGCCCACAGGCTTTGTAATAGGCAGATCCTTTTCTGGTGCGAATTCGGGCGTGGTTCAGGCGGTGAATAATCAGAGGGCGGAATCGTTGTTGGCTTTGAAGTTGTTGAGGCACTTGACACTTCTTTGCCTACGAAAGAACATTGAGTTTAGGGCGCAGCATATTCCGGGTGTTTCTAATGAGATAGCAGATTCCTTATCTCGTTTACAGTGGGACAGGTTTCGTTCGCTCGCTCCTTACGCTTCTCTTCATGGTTTAACCTGCCCCTCCCATGTCGGGCAGATTGTTGTGCCGGCATCAGAGTCTTCGCACTGAGGTCTCTGGCCCCTGGCACATTAAAGACCTACAAAGCGGCTTGGGACGCTTGGCAGGGTTTCTTGGCTTCCAAGCGTGGGGGGGTAAGACGGTTTGATGACTGTATGGCAGAGTTTATTTGGAACTGGCAGGAAGGGGGTCGTTCTAAGGCGGCTATGTCTGCAGCGCTATCTGGTATCGCTTACTTTTCTAAGTTGCATGGTATGGCAGATCCCACAAATTCGTTCCTTCTAATCAAGGCGATGAAGGGGTGGGCGAAGGAACACCCTAGCACAGGCGATGCACGTAGACCAGTTGACCCGGCCCTACTCAAAGATTTGATCGTGGCAGTATCGGGGGTTGCGTTAGGCGAATATGAATCGCCCCCTTTTTAGTTTAGAATTTTCATTAGCATATTTTGGGGCGTTTAGAATCGGTGAGCTCGTGGCATCTAATAAAACTTCCACATCGACGGGTCTAATGTTTAAACACGTGGTAATTAAGCCGACATTGATATTGCGTAAAATACATAGGTCCAAGACAGATCAACTTGGTGGGGGGCGTTGGATTTCTATCACAGAACATTCAGATGTAGTAATTTGTCCAGTTGCTCTGGCGGGGCGATTTAATACTCTTCGCCCGCCAGGGGGTGCGCAGTGACTTATCCATGTTAATCTTACACCTTTGTCCAGGTTTCAGTTTACAAGGCTGTTTCAGAATTGTCTTATTCGCTTTAGGCTTGCCCACAGAACATTTTGGGACGCATTCATGTAGGATAGGGGCAGCAACTTGCGCAGCGGTTGATGGTGCTTCGGTCGACACCTTACAAAAGTTGGGTCGGTGGAAGTCATCAGCTTATAAAACTTATTTATGGGGGGATAAGTTGCTTAAGTAGCTGCGCTTCTTGCGAGTTTGTTGGGAAACCCAGGGGCCTTATGCCTACTGCCGCTAGGGATTCTGAAAGGATTTTCAGCTTTTTGCCCTCAAAGAGGTTTTGCTGTTTTTCATCTTCAGATGGGTCACCCAACTATTTGTTTCCCTTCCCGCGGGTTAGTTTGTTATTATGTAAGAATTAATTTCTGGTAGTGTTATTATGTAAGAATGAATTTCTGGCTGGGTAACTTTTCTTGCAGGGTTGCCCAGGAATGCTAACTGTCGGGTGTGGTCATTCTAATTTTGGGCACCCCTTAGCATTGCAGGCCCCGCATTTGTTGGGTGCAAGTGACGTCCATTGGCTGGGTTTCGTGGTATGCGCCGTAAGTGCCTGCTGGATGCCTTATGGATGGCAGAAGATGACTGGGTGGTCATTCACTTGGGGGGGAGCGATTTGGGCACGTGCAAGGGCATTGAGCTGATACACTCTATTAGGAATGACTTGCAAGTGCTTGTTAACCATTGGCCCAACGTCAGCGTCACATGGTCGGACATTGTCCCATGTCGATTTTGGCGTGGACCCCAGACTGGCAAGGCATTGGATGGAGTTCGCAGAAAGGTCAATATGGCAATTGGCCGTTTTGTCCTTAGCATGGGGGGCTGCGTCATACGTTGCGTTACGAGGAGAGCTTCTTTAGGCCTGACGGGGTACACCTCACGGGAGTGGGGCTAGAGCTCTTTATCAGCGACCTCTGCAGTTTCCTGTAGGTCTCAAAGGGTCACAGTTTGGTGGCGGGCCTGGTTCTATGAACCGGGCTTTGGCGGGAAGCAGTGCTCCTGGGCGGCCTATTATTTAGCGCAGGAGTGCCTGGGGAGAATTCTTTCCTTTGAGAGCGGCAAGTTGGTCACCGCCCAAAGGGGGGACCTGGTCCCTGTCCAAGGGAAGGGCCGAGGCTGTGCCAATTAAGGTGGGATGGTACTTCCTCAGGTCGGGCTGCGCAGGGCGGGGATCCGCCCGTGTTATTTATTATTGATTTCCATAGGGCTGTGGCCTCGGAGCACTGCTTTCTTCCTGCCACCTATTTCTAATTTCAATTCGATCAATAAATTCTGGCTGTGACCTCTTTAATTGCATTACATTTGTCAGTGTGTTCATTTCTAGGCTTAGGTTAAGATAAGTTAACAAAAAGAATGGTAAAACAAATGGGTGACTTAATGCATCCGAATACTTAATTAAGTTTGAGGATAGATAAGCACCCTGTTTGATATTTAGTTTTGTTAGTTAGTTAGTTAAGGGTTAAGGCTTGGGCGAAGGTGTGGTTATGGTAGTGGTCATTTGGGGGAGATAGGCCTATCGTAGGATTTGTGGGAGTGTTCAGGGTACCCATATAAATAGCCTGGTCAGAGGAGCCATTTTCCTCTTTTCCAGTTTCTGCAAACACCCACCCACCCACCAGACTAAGCTGGTTTGTATGCTTTTTTGTTTTGTTGGATTGTACATTTCAGTGTTTTCTTCCAACAGGTAGAAGTGCAGCCTGGCGGGAAGCAGTGCTCCTGGGTGGCCTATTATTTAGTGCAGGAGTGCCTGGGGAGCATTCTTTCCTTTGAGAGCGGCAAGTTGGTCACCGCCCAAAGGGGGGACCTGGTCCCTGTCCAAGGGAAGGGCCGAGGCTGTGCCAATTAAGGTGGGATGGTACTTCCTCAGGTCGGGCTGCGCAAGGCGGGGATCCGCCCGTGTTATTTATTATTGATTTCCATAGGGCTGTGGCCTCGGAGCACTGCTTTCTTCCTGCCACCTATTTCTAATTTCAATTCGATCAATAAATTCTGGCTGTGACCTCTTTAATTGCATTACATTTGTCAGTTTGTTCATTTCTAGGCTTAGGTTAAGATAAGTTAACAAAAAGAATGGTAAAACAAATGGGTGACTTATGAGTCACCACTTATTTCTGGTTAAAATTATGTAGCAAATTAGTTCAGTCTGTACTGTGTAAACCTCCATGGGAGGGCGCAGGGAGATCTTGGCATCTGTGCTTTGTGTCACAGATTCCAAGCAGCACATTGACAGAAGGAGAGCACTAGTTGTGGTATGCAGGCTACCGCTAAACTCAACTTGAACTCAGACTAAACTCTGAACACTGCTGCTAATTAATCATTATTAGTATCACAATGTTTTTTCAGAATTCCATCTGCACTTTTATTTGTGTGTACACATATGACTCTAATTGTGACCTACTGTTGCCAATTGGTAATACTTATACCGGGATCAACAAAGCTTTTGGATTTGTAAAAGACTATGGGCCAAATGTATTAGGGTGATAGTTTAGAAAATGAGACAGTTTTTTCACACTTGCCCAGGCATGACAATGGCTTTCTTTTTATCAAGAGCAAGAACTGCTGCCCTGGTGGCAGTTGACTTATAGTATACAAATAAAAATTCTCATCACAAACATCCTCATTTGCATCAGATAGTACACAAATATCCCTCTCATGCTCCATATGTATTTCCACACTAACATCCTCAATTTATATCATGTCACCATCTTTACTTGTGCTCATCATCCCCACAATTTGCAAAGGGTGCAGAAATGGTGGAAGGAGGCTTCTCTGAGTATAGTATCAATAATGTGAGACTCATACATAGCACTCATGGATACCCTTAGACACAGGATTTTGTAAAATTTCTAAACACACAGTTTGTTCTTCACCCTTAGAGGGATTTTCTGCACTAATTTACCTGTTTTACAGTTGACACCTCTTCTAGATTCTGAGTAAGAAGGTGTTGAACCACCACTCCCAAATAAAGGTCAAGGCCTGAATGTTTTCTTGCTACTGTGTGTGGTGCATGATATGTTGACAATTTTATGTTTTTTTGGCAAGAAACTTTCCCTTTATTATTAGAAGTGATGTTTTTTTTTCTTTAACATTGTGAAATATTGTTTTGATTTCAGGTACCCTGTCATAAATGTTCTATGCCCTTGAGCACTGGATTTAGGCCCTCATTCAGAGCCGTACGCTCTGAGCAGAGCGCACGCTCTGAATGAGGGCCGGGCTCCATTTTCATGGAGCGTCCTCCTGGACGCTTGTATAGCTGTGGGTCACCACCCACAGGCTATACGAGCGTGCATTGTGATGGTCGCGATGGTCGAGACCATCGCGACCATCGAATTTGCGAGCCGGAGCCTGTGGTTGAGGTTTTCAACCGCAAGCTCCGGAGTGATTTTGGCTCTATCAAAGCCAAAATCACTCCCACTGACATCACTAGTGATGTCAGTGGGCCGGCTTCTGACGGGAGGCGTTCCCATGGGAACGCCCCCATCAGGGAGGCACACCCCCGGCACGCCCACCAAAGGGGGCATGCTGTCAATCAACATTGACAGCACGCCCCCTTTGATCGGACACAACGAGCGTAGGACTTTCCTTCGCTCATCGCGTCAGGAGCTCCCTCCGTCGTGCGCATGCTCAGTCCATAACATCGACCCACTTGCGAGCGGACAGCCGCTCGCGAGTGGGTCTGAATCAGGCCCTTAGTACATGTTGATGGCCTAGTACCATTTTAACTGGCAGCAGCTGCAGTGCTAGTACTTGGCTGCTGCTCCTGCTCTTCTATCAACTGATTGTGATCCATATCGACTCACAGTGTTGATATTAACATAGTGGCATGGCACCTACTAAGCGTTATTTTAACATGTGCCTGGCCCTGAACACACACAACTTTTATTAAAAAAAAATGGATTTTAACAAATGAAAATTTCACACAGCGAGTCAAACAGCGCTCATATTAATCATGCAGTGGCATGGAACCTACTGACTGTTATTGTAAGTAACACAGTGCCACTGTGTGGCCCTTAACACACACAACATTTGTTTAAAAAATGTCTTTCTGTTTGTTTGACAAATGACAACAACTTCACACTGTGAGTCACACAGTGCTTATATTTATAATGCATTGGCATGGGCCCTTACTGAGCTTTATCGTAACACAGAGCCACTGCCTGGAACTTAACACACATTTTTTTTACACACTGCTGCAACTCACTGTGCTTATATGCACACTAGCATCTATTAATTGTTATTAGTTTACAACACAAAGTGCCTGAATCTGAACAACACACACAAGTATTTTTCCTTTTTGCTTATTTTTGTTTTTGATGTTTTGTTTTCTGTTTTTTATTATTTTTATTGTACCTGGTGCACTGAAAGAATGTTAAAATATAACCTTTAAAAATAAGCAGCAAAATATTAAAAGTAGATAGGAAATAGGGCATGCTTGGCAGAAAAAGTGACAAATAAACATTATTTATATTCCAACTGTGTGCCTATGTGTGTTTTCTTGTCTCAGTAAATTGTGTGTTGTGTATAGGTATATGTCAGAGAAAACAGCTAAATCTACCAAGAAATAGACAAGCTGACTCTAAATTATTCTGTCTAATGTCCTAATGGCTTCCGTATATAAAGGATATATTGCTAACTTGACAGTCGCGTCACTTTCAAAAACCCACTACCTATTACATTTACAAAGATGAATTGAACAAAATACGGAATAATGAAGTTACAAACAGATTGAAAAATATAGAAATGCCTGAGAAAAAAAACATTGTATGAAACTAGAATACTAGGTTCACATAAAAATGATTATTAGCAACTTTAGAATGCTGTGTTTCACTGGCTGTAAAAGCATCGGGGAAGGAAGCATCTGTATGACTGTGGGGTCACTACATTTCTTGGCTATTAGAGTTAGATGAGGTCTGCTGCAGGAGAACCATAAACTCAGGCCAGGATGACTGGCATTTTGACATTGGAAAGCTTAAAATGTTAACCTTGCACATAATATATTTTCTCCAATGATCAGACTATTTCATCTGAGGCATTTCTGTAGCCAGATGTAAATGGGGCGATAACTTAAATAGCTGGCACTATATATGCTGTGTCATTCCTCTTAAACATTAACAAGAGAGAGTGCAGTAGTCTATTAACAGCACATAAATAATGTAATGGCATGGATGCCTGTATTAACCAAAGTTCTTTAAGACAATTCCTACAATTAAGGACAATGCACATTCCATGAATGGAAATAGTTACATTTAAGCACGTCTGTGACCTTGTTCAAACCAATGTGCTCATTGGTATGCAGTCTAACTATACATATTCATTCAATTTACAATAACAGTTTATCAAATCACCCACCAAGGTTACAATGCACCCAATTGAATCCTTGGAATGTAAGTCATCCTCTCATGTTTATTCTCACATTGAACATGAGGAAACGGATTGTGTCCAAGATCGTAGGTATGAACTACGTTCACTAACAAAAATACAACTGCATACATGTGCAAGGTTGCAAAAATCAAAAGATGTGTGCAAGTCTATACATGTAACATATGTGCACATTTTGTCAGGCATATGTATGATACCCCCATGATTTCAACATTTGTTTTAAAACTATTAGATTTGAATAAGCACTGAAATGCAGCAAGTATGAATAAAAGTATGCCAATATATGCTCAAACATCCATAATATATACCTTAGCAGTGCCAGAAAAATGTTTATTAGCTTCAGAATGAAACTGCAATAAGCCAATCAGATGCAGATAGCTAATGTTGGTGACTATGACCATCATCAGGGTGTATTTGCATGTAGAATAACATGGGCAGGTCAATTAACTGTGTAACGGTGTGGACACATCATTCACTGCTACTCTTAGAGCAAGTCAAAATAGTTTTTTTTTTCTTTTTTCCAAATGGGATTAATAAACAAATAAAATAATCAGATGATGAAGAAGAAAAAATATATGGTCTGCAAAGATAATGAAAACAGATATGCATAGAAGAACAGAAAAATGATGATCCCTAAGAGCAGAAGACTAGTTTTAAAGCGGGGTAAGCTATATTGCTTGACATATGATGAGGGTATTTTTATACATGCATACCTAAGTGCAGAGGATTACTCATACTGTTTCTGTAGTACCGCCTGTAGTACAGAAAATATATGGGCTTCTGTCTGTGACATTGATCTGTGTGACATCTTCCATAACATTGATATTAGGTGTAGGGTGCATTGGCTGCCCAGTAGAATTAAAAAATTGAGACCCAAGGTGGGGTAATCGCAGGATTTCCTGTCTTTCACAGCCTACAGTATGTACTTCAGAAATATTTTCTTCAATTATACTAATTATGCTTGTGCTTTTCTTTTTCCTCAAACATAACACACGTACTGTAACTCATGTACTGTAACACATGTACTATAACACATGTACTGTAAATCTAGATGCTCTCCTCTCTGTTAATATTGCTAAACAATACAATTTATGTATATGTCAGACATTCATTTTCCATTTTTGTCATGTAAAATAAATAATATGATGTATGTAATGAAAAATACATTTACTTCTTTAATCTCTGCAGTAAGTATTTTTTATGTGGTAACAACAGATTCATAGTTTTATCAAAAAAGCTTTTATTTTCTTACCTATTTAACTTTTATGTTTAGTTAAAAAATTATATTGTTCAGTTTATATATCGTACCTAATTTTCTTATCAAATAAAACAATACTTTAACAAAATAGGTCTTATTTGCACTTAACATTTTTTTACTTTTTATTGCCCCTTGGGCCAATGTTAGCTTAGTCTCACTGTACCTGACTTATGCTGCTTCAAGCTCACTTCGAACAAATGTATATCCAGGTCCTGGGACTATGGCAGCCAGCTAATTGACTATGGCTGCTAAGGTGTAGCAAACCTCCATTATACAACTGGTCATGATGTTGGCCTATTGGCTTCTTCATCTTTCTTCATATATATGTATATAAGTATATTATTATATGACAGTTTCACAGTTCCCAATGATTAAACTCTGTATGCAATACTGCTATAATAAACCAGTAGTAGAAGGTGAATATGAATATGTTTATTGAAGCTTAATACAGAGTATATTGCAGGACATAACAGGCAAAATGCTAAAAATAAACAGATTGAATGCACTTTAGAAGCACTGAATACCCAGGAATGCACTTGTGGTAAGTTGCAGTATAACAGATGGTGACATACTGTAGGTTGTGAGAATACTGCAAGTACTGTAGATAACTAACTGGTGCTAGTATAGATCCAGAAATGGATGGTTAAATAAGCCAAAATCTGGTATACTTGAGGACAGGTTAAAATGATATTGTAATATAAATAAATATACAAATAAAATAAAACTTATAAAATATGAAAAAAATTTAAATAATACAAATAAATAAATAAAAATAAGCACTGTATCACAAGATAAAGGGGGCAGGACTGAATTATATAAATTCAGCATAGTTAAGCCAAGAGTGATTGAACTGTGAACAGAACAGAGGTGTTCTGAGGACTGAAACAGAACTGACTCAGCGTCCAACACAAAAGTTGCTTGGTTAACTGTGTAAAGGGGATGGCTATATTTGTCATGACAACAGGTGTCAAACTGAAAGAGTGATATGTGGAATTAGTGTGCTGTTATTTCATGGGGTTTTCAATAGGGTCAAAAGGAAAAATGGGATTAACTGATGAAAGACATACAGTATGCAGCATGTAAAAGGAATTTAGTCATAGGTAGAGTAAGTAAGTAAAGATAATCTAAATGGAGCATAAAAAATAAAATATGTACAAAAAATTTAAAAAATCTTAAAAAAAAAACATCCAAAAAGGCTGAGTTGCAGTATGCAGAGGTTGGAGTTTAAAAAAACCCAACTAAAGAGGTGAAAATAAGTTGAAGTTATAATATTTATAAGAAAGCAGGTTAAAATTTTGAGTCCATTTGGTGATAAAGTTTTGAGTTGATAAACTGATGCCCATGAATTTCATGTCTAAATAGTCCCTTTGGTGTCTATCAAAGAAGTATTTGGACACACTATGTATCTGTAGGGTTTTGTTAATATTTAAAATATGTTCTTGTGTGCACATCATTAATGATCTGTACAGTAAGTTTTACTCACATACTGTAGTCTGCAGGGGCATTTCAACAAGTATATAAGGTAGTTGCTGAGAAATGTTTACTTTGATCTAATATTATTTTTGATCAATATTAGATTTGAATGTATTACTTTTTATGCCATAGCTACAAGCTTTGCAGGAATTACAAGGTAAGAAACTTTTTTAAATTGAGGTTAAGGTTTCATTGAAATGGATGTTGGAAAACTTGTTTACCACTCTTTGTTTCAGATTGGGAGTTCTTTTAGAAATCACTGATGGTTTGGTAGGCAATATGGGTGCAGGACACAGATTTTCCAAAAGAATGTTCCACTTTTTTTTAAGCATGACTTTTATTTGTGCTAATCAATCACTGTAGTCAGTTATAAATGGAATAGATGGTTTTTGTGCAAACCTCCTATTTCTTAACTTTGAGCTAATAGACTTATTTTACATTTTCATAATTAGTTGCTATTGAGGTACATGACAAATTTGTTTAGTAAATCTTGGCCTCCTTTCCAAATGCAAATTATATCTATGTATATTTTCAAAGTTAAAATCCTGTTTAAAAAGGTATTTTCCTGTCAAATAAAATTGTTCTCCCAATGGCCCATAAGAAAGTTTGCATAACTTGGTGCAAAGTGTGTACACATGGCTGAGCCTTTAGTTTGTACTATACATAAAAAGTCTATAGCTTTAAATAGTTGTGCTTCAGAATAAAATTGGTTCTGCTCAAGTGAAACTCAATGTCACACTCAGTGCTAGTTTTTGACAGGTAAACAATACCCTTTTCTTTCTTTTAGCTAGATCTAGATTTAATTATTTTTTAGTTTTATTTAATTGCCCATACACTTTCTCTATGCCCCATTAAATGGTCTGCTTTTAATGACACTTTTATGTGGAAAATGTCTTTATTAGTTCACAGACACATTACATTACTCATATGTCTAATAAATGAAAACACTCTCCCCTACATTAAATTTTTTTCCTCCACCCTTGCACAACTTAATTTATCAAAGTTTTTTCTATTCTTTCTACTACTAAATTTTGAAACATTTTCCATTGTGCATACCTGGTTTTTCAATTAATTACTGCCTATATAACTTGGGTCAATTGTGGATCTGTCTATTTTACTACTCAATGCCTGGAAAAGCGACTTGATGCCATTACATAAATAGCAAGCAACAATATAATGAATCCTTCATGGTTTAACATGTATGCTGAATTTTATCTTGTGATATTGTGCTTATTTTGATTTATCTATTTCTTTGTATTATTTTACATTTTTCCATATTTGTTTTTCTTCACTATTCATTTAACCTGTTCTGTGTTGCTTTTCTTAGCTGCAGCTTGTTTCCTTCGCAGGTCCCAATTGGCGGCAAGCAACTGGGGCACCACGCTTTGACCCTGCAGGGTCCGATTCTCCCACTGGTCACCAGGCAATGGGGATGCCTGGCTGTAATGGTGCCCCCCATGGCTGGGAGACCAGGATGCCAGGCTGCCAGGCAGCTGCAGGGGCTGCTGGGGCTGCTAATAGTAAATGAATGTCTGGTTATGTGCAGCACTGCAGCTGCCTTTATTTAGAAATTAGGAGTCTCTCCTGCACTCATTGATGGGTCTCTCTGTTATAAAGCAGTCAGGGCCACTTGCCGGTTATAGCTTATTCCTTGTGTATAAGACCCTGGTCATTGTTTGTTATAAAGAAGAATCTCTGCCAGCCAGAACTTTTGCCTTGATCCTGTGAACCTTGTTCCTTGTGTTCCAGTCCTTGTCACCATTGTAGTCACTACCAGCTGCACGGAAGCAGTGACTTCAGTCTGTGGCTTTGCCACTCATAGCACTTCAGCATGGCAACACTTGCCTGTGTCCCTGCCGCTCACCTCAGCACTGCAATTTCAGTTTGCAGCCTTGCCACACATATCACATCAGTGCACTGACATCAGCCTGTGGCCTTGCCGCTCATGGTACCAAGGAGCTACACCATCAGTCCTCGGCCCTGCTGCTCAGACCACCTCAGTGTAGCAGTCCAGCCAGTTACTTAAACACTTTATTGCATCTTTCTGTAGGCAGTTTCCTAGCCACACACATCTCATGCAATATCCAAACTAGAGTGTAATCCTCTACTGTTCTGAGCATAAAACCAGGCAGTAACCTAAGTAATGGTAAGCATGTTCAGCTCTAAAGGAACAACAGGGGGCTGTTATTGGCTTCACCTCACCAGTGTGACTTTAGAGGTCTTACACAAAATAGTTTAGTTTATCATAACAGTTATTAAACATCACCTATTGTTTGAAATTGTGAAAATGTATTTGAATTATAAATCTATTTCTCATAGAAATGAATTTGGTGCTTTTTTACGATGGATTTTTTAACAAATTATTCTTTTGTATTGAAATGTGCTGCTCACACCAGTAGTGAGTAAAAAGACTTTGACCCAGTTGTGGTGGTAGATTGAGAATTCACTGGACAATTTCATTATTTACATACAATAACTTTCCCATGAAGACAGGAATGTACTGTCTACTCACATTTCTTTATTCTATACCACTCCAAACCACTATATATGTTACCACATCCATTTAATTGCTGGAGGCTTAAACATTTTTTCTAAGTTCTTAGCTGTGGGGGGACTTTGGGCTTCATTCAGAGGCGGCCGTATGGTCTACGACCGCACGGCCACCTCGATATTTTTCCAGTGCGCATGCGCATGAGGGAGCCGGCTCCTTCGAGCGCATGCGTGAGACCCGCTACGACCGACAGCGCCGGTCGTAGCGGGTCTCTTTCCAAAGGGGGCGAGCTGTCGATGTTGATTGACAGCTCACCCCATTTGGAAGGCGGGCCGGGGGGATGGCAGCCCAAACGGAGGCGTTCCCATGAGAATGCCTGCCGTTTGGGGGAGGCCCCACTGACATCACTAGTGATGTCAGTGGAGAGCTTCCGGCTCTGACAGAGCCAGAAGCTCTCTGGGGCTTATGACAAGTGATACCCTACCCTAGGGTCTCATCATAAGCCCCGATGGTCACGATGGTCTATGACCATCGCAACCATCACCCTAGCGGTCGTTAGAGCTGTGGGTGTAAACCCACAGCCTAACTACAGAAACAGAGGCGGGCGGTCAGGATGCAAGCGGCCGCCCAGTTTCTGAGCGACCGCTTGCATCCTCCGACCGCCTCTGAATGAGGGCCTCGGTATCACCCCATTATCCTTAGGCTGCTATCTTGGATGCCCTTGGTGCCTCCCACAAATTGTTTGTGTATTAATACTTGAAGACAGGTAATAATCACAGGGTATAAACAAAACAATTACTAACAAGTCAATGTCAGAACACCAGGAAGCGGCAGGGATGAGCAGGAAGTAGCCACATACAGACTGAGATCATGCACAGTAATTCCAAAAGGATAAAATGCATATATGGGGAACAGAATATAACACTATGATATGGCAAAGTATCACCTTTATAAAAAGAGGCCACCCAGTGCAAAGAACACTGCTTGCTTGTGCCACCTGCCGAGATCATGTGATGTCACACAGCTGTGACATGTGCACCCTGGCATTCCCATCATGCCTGTCAGTAACCCAGCAACGTGATACCATTACCAAGATAACAGTAAAAACTAATTATAATACACATAAGGACACTAGAGGGCAATAGAGATGCATACAAACCCAAGGAAGGAAAAAAGGCATAATACTAAGCAGAAAAAACATATTACATGAAATTATGAAACAAAATTAGAGCAAATACATAAGACCCTTTATGTCAATATATATTTAAGATATAAAGACACATAACTATTCAGCGCCTATATAGCATCCTTAGTTTAAGAGACACTTATCTGGGCAAATACACCTAGAATAAATAAGAAATCAAAAAGGATCCAAAGGGCATAAACATCCTATTATTATAACTGAATAGTGACTAAATGCACCAAGTATAGAGGGGGACTAATTAACCCCAAAACAGGGAGTTAAAGGAAACAACTGAATATAAGCATCTAATTAAGACCTAATGGGGCAATCATGTTCAAATTACGTATCCAGTAAGCATCAAGCTGGAGCAATTTCTTAGCTCTATCTCCCTCTCTGACATTATTAGGGACTTGATCAATGATTTTGTAATGTATTGTGGCTAGACCATGTTTGAAAGCCTGGCGACTGGCTGGTCCTGTTCCCTGTATTCCAATGTCAGCCTAATGGCTGACTTATGGAGGGCCATCCTTTCTTTAAACTGCCTTGTTGTCTTTCCAACATAAAGAAGACCACAAGGACAGCAAATACCGTAGTTTACAAACCTACTGCTACAAGTAAAAACTTGTCATATATGGATATGGGTACCTAAATTCAGATTGTGTCAGATAATTGCCACCTTCTATGTAGCAGCATGTAATGCAGTCAGTGCATTTACACTGCAGCAAACTGGTTTTATAGAGAAAAAGGTCTCAGTTATTTCTTCATCATCATGCACTAATATATCTTTCAAATTTCTATTTGTGGTAAAACGTGGCATAATGTCATGAGCATGATGGTATGGCTGAAAATAGGGTATCATTTACTGGGCCTCAGATTTATTGGAAGAAGGTTGAAAAGTGAACTACCTTGGTAGGGCCAAAACCATTTCCTTGACTTTAATCAATTCAGCATAATTATAGCCCCTGCTCAAAAACTGGGCAATCATGCAGTCAATTTGTTCTGTGGTATTAATGATATCATCCAAAATAATATGTGCTTGTAACAATTAGGAATATGGCAGCCCTCAGATGTTTGATGTAGGGTGATGGCTGGAAGCATGCAGGATGATATTCCTGTCAATAGATTTTTTGTATAAATATATTATCCACCAAAGATACCTGCACATTCAGGTAGAGCACCAATGATACACTTATTTGAAAAGTAAATGTATTAGTGTCATCCATGGTGTTAAAGACAGTAATAGCTTCCACAAATTCTAGCTCTGTACCATGCCATATTTGAAATAGATCTTCTACAGTACAGTGCATCCAGAAAGTATTCACAACGCTTCACTTTTTCCACATTTTGTTATGTTACAGCTTTATTTCAAAATGGAGTAAATACATTTTTGTCCTCAACATTCTACATGCAATACCTTATAGTAACAATGTGTAAAAAAGTTTTTTTGAGATTTTTGCAAATTTAATTAAAAAAAAAAACTAAGAAATCACATGTACATAAGTATTCACAGCTTTTGCTCAATACTTTGTTAATGCACCTTTGGCAGCAAATACAGCCTCAAGTCTTTTATAATATGATGCCACAAGCTTGGCACACCTATCTTTGGACAGTATCACCCATTCCTCTTTGCAGAACCTCTCAAACTCCATCAGGTTGGATGGGAAGCATTGGTGCACAGCCATTTTCAGATCTCTCCAGAGATGTTCAATCGGATTCAAGTCTGGACTCTGGTTGGGCCACTCAAGGACATTCACAGAACTGTCCTGAAGCCACTCCTTTGATATCTTGGCTTTGTGCTTAGGGTCGTTGTCCTGCTGAAAGATGAACCGTGGCCCCAGTCTGAGGTCAAGGGCGCTCTGGAGCAGGTTTTCATCCAGGAAGTCTCTGTACATTGCTGCATTCATCTTTCCCTCTGTCCTGGCTAGTCTCCCAGTTCCTGCCACTGAAAAACATCCCCACAGCATGATGCTGCCACCACCATGCTTCTCTGTAGGGATGGTATTGGCCTGGTAATGTGCGGTGCCTAGTTTCCTCCAAACATAACATCTGGCATTCACGCCAAAGAGTTCAATCTTTGGCCCTCATTCAGAGCCGCACGTTAACAGCAGTACGCTCGCTGCGTTCCGATGTTGAGAAACCGCGCATGCGTCGGTGTAACACTGCGCATGTGCATACGGCATATTGCGAGCTTTTTTGTCTCGTTCGTCAAATTGCATACAGGAAGTGACATGTCAAATGTGATTGACAGAACAGGGCGTTTTGGGGTGTTGACGGGGGTGGAGATGGAAAAACGCAGGCGTGGCGAGGCGTTTTTTGGGCGTACATACATTATCTGATGCGAACGTCAAATGTGTTCGTACCAAGTCATACGTCACTGGATGATCCTCTTTCCGTTCAAACTGCTCGCACAGCTTGGGGTCTGGATTACTCGACCACATTGGCGATGGCCTTCTCCTCCATCCCGGCCCTCCACGATGTTTCATCGATTAATCACGGCTTGTCAGAAAAACAATCAGTTTTGAATTGAAAACCAGCTTGTAATGTGTTTTGCAAACAGTTTTTTTGGTTAGCACAAAACCGTACGCAGGTGGAAATCATAGCTGCTAATTTCAGGATTACACAATCAATTAGCGTACATTTGTAGGTATGTTATTTTTTGTTTGTATTTGGTTTTTGTGCTATTGTAACAATAATGTCATCATGTTTGTGTGTATTTTTCCATTTTGCTTTTGTCTGGAGAATTTGCATCCTTATGTAATTTTTAAAGTGTTCCTTAAAGAGCCCTTTTTTTTTTTTTTTTTACGTTTTTGGGAGGTCGTTTTTGCGTTGTGGGCCAGGATTAACAGTAAACCATTTATAAAATAATGTCAGAATACAATGTCGAACATTTTTTCAAAATTTATTGGAAACTAAAAACATTTTCTTGCCCATTTTTGGCCCAAACTTTTTTGGCAGTGTTATTCCAATAAAAATTCTAATTTGGGCAAACATAAAAGGTATGGAAACTTAAAACAAAAAATTAAAAACAATTCACAAGAAAGGAGAGGGAAGTTTTGGCCAGAATGGAATATGGGGCAAGCACAGAAGGTGTGTGGGAAAAGTAGCCAGTGCTGTCAACGTTTTTTCCCTCGTTTGGCTGGGGGAGGGAGGTCGCAAGACCGGGTCCGGGATGTCATCGTGCTGGCCTGTCCAGAGGCAGATGTTGTGGCCTCTGGACTAGGCACAGGGCTAGGCACATTTGGAGGATTGGCTGATGTTGTGCCAGAGGTGGAGGATCCTGATGTTCCAGCATGAAGGGAGGTCGGCTCCACCATGTGCTGGTGAACGAGCTGCTCCAGGGCATTGGCGATGCGGATGTTGGCCCTGGTATTTTCCGCCAGGGCCTGACCATGGTCACGTTGGCAGCAGCATTTTGCTCCAGGGCCTCAGCCACCCGTAGCAGACTGGCATCCATTCTCTGCAGAATCTCCGTATGGAAATCCAATTTAAAATTGAGTTCTGTGAGGAGTGCCACTGCCTGCGAGGGGGATTGCCCTGGACTGGCTTCTGCAGGGTCCTCAGCCAGATGTACTGGTTCCTCCCCTGCAGAGCCAGCAGAAATTCTGCGGCCAAGGCTCCCCTCTGGAGCAGACTCATCCGCCTGTGTCTCTGTGAGAAAAATGAGAAAAGAGTCACATTAGAATCTACATATTGGCACAATAACATTTCAGAGTTGGTTACATCACAATATTTACCTGGGGACAACATGAGGAGCCGCAAAGTCTGGCATGTCCGTATCCATGTTGGACATGCCAAACACCTCCACAGCCTGCACACACCCCTGTGCCAGCTCTTCCAAATCATTCAACTCCAATGACACAGGGGTGGGACCCCCACCTGTCCCCCTTGCATGCCTAGCCCTGTCCGCCATTTTTTGTTTCAGGCGATATTTGAAGTCTTGCCATCCGGTTGTGAAAAAGTAACCATTATTACGGTTTTATTTATTTTTTTGGTTCTAAGGGGGTCAAGTTTTTACTTATCGCCGTTTGACATCCCGGGCTAGATGGACATAATCACCCACCCTATTGACAGCACTGGCTACCTCCTCCCACATTCTCCACTTCTGGCTTGCACCCATATTCCTGTCTGCCTGTGGCAGGATGTCCACACACTTCTGA
This sequence comes from Taudactylus pleione, assembly GCA_031769625.1. Lineage (NCBI taxonomy): Eukaryota > Metazoa > Chordata > Amphibia > Anura > Myobatrachidae > Taudactylus > Taudactylus pleione. The sequence goes on from JAUIMM010000614.1 coordinate 3,741,804, forward strand.
ACCAAAACCTCCATCTCCTTTCTTGTGAATTGTGGCTGCCTTTTCTTTTTCCCTGCTTTGGCCGGAATACTGGGCCCAGCAGCCTTTTCCATGTCATCCTCCTCACCTATTTGTTTAAACGTTGAGAAATTTAAGCTTGCAAACCTTCACTATATTATGTTTCCAAATAATCCTTGTTTGGAAATGCATGAAAAACTTACCGGTAGACTCTTGGCCATTGTTTCCCTGGTCTGTAGCCATTTCTTACCTCCAAACAAGAAATACACCAGAACGTATTTTTTGGGTCATGACGTATTTATACATGCGTCCTTATTTTTTGTCCGCATCATTGTGCGTTCCTATGATCCCTCCTTAATTTGTGCGGGAAAATAAACACTATTTATGGCTTGGGGCGTCTCGAGTCGAGGTGGCGGGTGTTGGTTGTTGGAGGTTACGTTGGTCGGAGTGGATTGTTGGCGGGATTTGTATTTGGCGTTGTTTGCAGTTGTTTTTGGTTTGTCTTTTTGGAGTTTTTATTTCCGTTTGCTTTTTTTGGTGTGTTTGTATTTGTCGTGTAATTTTTTGGTAAGTTTTTGGCCGTCTTACTTTTGTTCACTTTGTGTCTCCATCTTTTTGTAAAATTTGGGTCGTTAAATTTTTACAAATTCTCCTTTGTTAGGTTTCTTTTGGCTCTGCCCCAACGACCTTTTTATCCGGTGACTTATATATCCTCTATTGGTAAGTTTTTTTTTTCACTTGTTTATTAAATGTTCATGTTTTTTTTAACGCAACTTTGTTTGACCTTACACTTTTAACCTTTGATTTTGTGATTCCTAAATGTATGAACTAATTAGCGCATTATTATCTGCTTATTTTTTGTCTTGTATTTGCGAACTAACTAGCGCAATTTTATCTGCTTATTTTTTTACTTGTATTTGCGAACTAATTAGCGCATTATTATCTGCTTATTTTTGTCTTGTATTTGCGAACTAATTAGCGCATTATTATCTGCTTATTTTTTTACTTGTATTTGCAAACTAATTAGCACATTATTATCTGCTTATTTTTTTACTTGTATTTGCGAACTAATTAGCGCATTATTATCTGCTTATTTTTTTACTTGTATTTGCGAACTAATTAGCGCATTATTATCTGCTTATTTTTTTACTTGTATTTGCGAACTAATTAGCGCATTATTATCTGCTTATTTTTTTACTTGAAATTGGTTGTGATTTCCCGTTAGCAATTTTTCTATAATTTTGGGCCCAAATTGTGGTAGTTTGCGCACTGTCGTTTTGCTCTTTGCCCAAATGTGTGTTTATCCCCTTTTATGTTTTGTTTTGCACCCAATTTAGATTCCTAAATGGTCACCCTAAATTGTTGCATTGTTTGGTTGTTTTTATTTATAGGTTGGGAAAATCATGACAATACCCCTGCATGTAAGCATCAATGGATTGTATCGTCAAGCTAAGTAATTTTTCAATTTTTTGGGGGCAAAAAAACCTTACATTCAATTCTTGCCATTTCAGGTTGATCTTGGTCGGATTGTTCTGGCCATGCTCCCGGAAGCCAACCAACCTCAATCTCGTCCCAGGCATAGGCATCGTAGGCGTGCAAGGCCCCAGATATATCAAACACGTGTCACCCTTTTTGGAATCCCCGATGATGATGTGTTAAGACGCTACCGTCTTCCGCCCCAAATCATCATAGACACTCTCTCATTAATAGAGAGTGATCTTGAGCGGCAAATTGACAGTCCTACAGCAATACCACCACTTACGCAATTTATGGCGGTGTTACATTTCTGTGCCTCAGGATCATTTCAAACAACGGTGGGAATAGTGGTGGGAATCTCCCAATCCTCCTTTTCCCGGATCCTGAGGGAAGTGATGGAGGTTCTTTTCAAGCACCTCCATCATTTTATTCAAATGCCTTTGGATATAGGTGCCCTTAGTGTGGCCAAGGCAAATTTTTACCAAATAGCTGGCTTCCCACACATCATAGGGGTTGTGGATGGTACACACATACCACTTCAGCCTCCAGCACGGCTGGAGGCCATATTTCGCAACCGCAAACACTATCACTACCTGAATGTAATGGTGGTATGTGATGCCTCCCTCCAGATCCTGTCCTTGAATGCAAAATTACCCGGAAGTGCACATGACTCATTCGTCATCCGGCAATCAGGGATATGGTACAAATTAAACAACCTGCAAGCTGGTGATGCATGGCTTCTGGGTAAGTGGAGACCTTTAGTACATAACAATGTTAAGCTTGATACACAGTGATCCTGATTTTGTCGCTTCTTTTTCACAGGAGAAAGTGGATACCCTTGCACGCCCTGGCTGCTCACTCCTTATTTGGCTCCCACACCAGGGCCACAAAGTAATTTTAATTCCGCACTTACAGCCACCAGGCAAGTGGTGGAGCACTGTATCGGCCTTTTAAAAGGCCGATTCAGATGCCTCCACCGCTCTGGTGGCGAGCTCATGTATTTGCCAGATATGGTTTCGAAAATTGTTGTCCTGTGTGGGATATTTCACAACATCGCCATAAGGAGTGGTGTCCCAATGCAGCCAGAGGATGCCTTGCCTGAGGATGGCCCCCCCGAGGTTGGTCTGAGGTCAGTATGTTGGGGGGCCATACGCGATGATGTGGTGGCCAGATATTTTAGGTAATTTTTTACACAAAAGAAGTTATTTGACACAATGTGGTAAGGATTTTTGGAGACCATCTAATTAATCTGTTTTTTTTTCCCATCTTCTGTTTGATTTCATAATCTTTGGGACTGAAACGATGACTACTTCCTGCTACCCAAAACAAACCTTCATGGGGACACATTGGATATATATTCTGGAACCAATATTGCAATGCAACATTTGTGGAATCATGTTAGCATGCTCATTCGTCAACCAGTTCTTGATTTTTCTTTACTTTTTTCATATGGTGTTTGATAGGTTGTATTTTTTGTTATCACTGCGTGTATTGTTTGTGAGCCAACACTTTGGTTTTTTAGTTATGTTTTGAATACATTTTTTGAGAGTGTAATTTTGCAAATTTTCTTGAACATTGCAAGCAAGTGTAACCAGGTTCACCCACGTTAAAATTGCTTAAGGGTTAATCCTGTAATGTCGCCATTTGATCTAAATTTAAATATTCTTTCTGGGTCAAAACCAACACCAAAAGGTATTATGTACAATCAGTAGGCTTTGGAATCTCGGGCTAAGCAGGTTGCCCCCCAAATTGGAACATGTAAAATGTACTAATATAAAAATTGTAACACAAAAAAAGCCCAAGCAGATTGTTACTGTTAGCTGTTTCATGTGCCTGTTTCCTAAAAATCTACAACACACAATCTTAGTGACATTAATTGCAAATACTTGCTGGAAGAGTCTACTTATGTCAGTGTAAACAATCTAAAATTTGGAGACAAGGAATGAGACTGAACTCTAAGTTTAACATTTTTATTATGAAAAATATTTTTAAATGAAATAAAAAATTATGGATGCAGGATCCCAGCCATACGGTCAAGGACCACCAGCAGGCCGATCACGTGGCCCCGCATCACTTGGACGCACCTGGCTAGGTGCGCCAAACGCCTCTGGTCCTCTGTGGGTTAGAAAAGTTTGGGGCTTAATACATAATTAATGAAACCCCCTGAAAAAACAAGCCAAACAAAGCTATCCAAAAATGACAATATTGTGACCAAAAGCAAATTTAACCCAAAAAACCAAAGGACACAAAAATGGACACCCAAAAAATTGCCAAAAAAAAAAAACAGTTTTGCCATGTGGGATATGTGTATGGGGAAATCAGCAGTAAAAGGTAAAGACAAACAGAGATATACCCAAACTTGTGACAAACCAAAAAAAGTAAAAGGCACAGACACAGGATTAGATCCAAACATTTTAAAACACAAAAAAGGATAAAAGGGAAACATACCGTTCAAAATGACACCTGGCCCAGAACCAGCTCCCTCGTCCTCCTCGGAGGTGGCAACATTCCCCAACGAGGTGGGAGGGGTGATTTCGGATTCAGGGGAGGGGGTAGTCACGAAAGGGGTGGTTGGAGGGGAGGGGGAATTGGGATGGAGGGGAAGTAGCACAGACGGATGTGCCTCAGGGTCTGTGCAGGCTGGGGAGGAGGGGGAATTTAGGTTATTTTGCGGTAAGGATGTTTGGCTGGGGGTTGGGGAGAGGGGGCCCAGAGCGCCATCTTTGACAGCGATGACGCCGTAGTCTTCGCTCTGCCCCTAAATGATGGAAAACAAATTGTGGTTATTTTAGAACATCACCTTGTTAAACGCTAATTTTTAACCCCCCAAAAATTTAAACATGCCCATGCAGATATGAGTACAAATAATAAATAGGCCATACATGAAAACATGCACATGCAGATATGAGTACAAATAATAATTAGGCCATACATGAAAACATGCACATGCAGATATGAGTACAAATAATAAATAGGCCATACATGAAAACATGCACATGCAGATATGAGTACAAAGAATAAATAGGCCGTACATGAAAACATGCACATGCAGATATGAGTACAAATAATAAATAGGCCATACATGAAAACATGCACATGCAGATATGAGTACAAAGAATAAATAGGCCATACATGAAAACATGCACATGCAGTTAGGGCCACAAAGATAAACATGAAAACCACAGTCCAAAAAACTTACTTTCCGCTATCTGCATGCGAAAGCATGCTAGCAAGCGGGGCGTCTGGCTTTGCAGGTCGGACCACCTGCGCTCCAGCTGGCCGATCTGGCGGCGTGAGCCGAAGGAACGCAGGCGGCCACGTACCTCTGCATATGCGGAACGCTTTTCCCTATTGGTGATGGGGGGAGGCTGGCTGGTGATCCGCCTGTCCATCTCCTCGGTTAAGACCATCAGCTCGCGCCTGGTGAATGCCAAGGCTCTCATGATGGCAGTGGTGTATTTTAAATAAAACTATTTTAATAAAGACCCGAAAAAAAATTAGATTGGCTAATGTATTTGGGTAATTAACAGGACCAATTCTATTGGTTAGTGTATGAGTCATGTGTCTCGACAGGGCCACAAATCTATTGAGAGTTATGATAGGCTTGAAGCAGTGACATGCGTAAGCTAATTTAAATAAAGAAATGTACCCAGTAAAATATGCGTGGGTAAAAACAAAGAAAACAAATGGATAATTGCCTCAAACATGCATTTTGACAAATAAAAGCGAATGTTTAAGCCGTACGTATTCTGTGGGTAAACACAAACACGGACAAGAATAAAGTTTATTGCATTTAAAAAAAAAAAAAACTAATATTGACGAGCAATTAAGATAATTGATATATTGATTGGCATGATACGATTGAGGGAGGTAGGCAGAATAAACGAGCAGGTAATCGAAATCTGACACTTCCGGGTTGGACTTGTGCATGCGTTCCCTGCAAGCCACATTGGGGATGTACGCTCGCTATTTGGCATGCTTGTTAGTTAGAGGAGGGGTCGGTAGAGTTTGGGGAGGAAGTTTAGCTGCATTCGAAATTACGAGCGAGCGCTTGAATTAACATATTTCTGTACGTACGCCGAACGTACGAACGGCCACTTGCGTCCGGGTCTGAATGAGGGCCTTTGTCTCATCAGACCAGAGAATTTTGTTTCTCATGGTCTAAGAGTCCTTCAGGTGTATTTTGGCAAACTCCAGGAGGGCGCTGCCATGTGGTTTTTACTAAGGAGTTGCTTCCATCTGGCCACTCTACCATACAGACCAGATTGGTGGATTGCTGCAGAGATGGTTGTCCTTCTGGAAGGTTCTCCTCTCTCCACAGAGGAATGCTGTAGCTCTGACAGAGTGACCATAAGTTTCTTGATCACATCCCTGACTAGGGCCCTTCTCCCCCGATCGCTCAGTTTAGATGGCCGACCATCTTTATGAAGAGTCCTGGTGGTTCCAAAATTCTTCCATTTATGGATGTTGGAGGCCACTGTGCTCATTGGGACCTTCAAAGCAGCAGATATTTTTCAGTACCCTTCCCCAGATTTGTGCCTTGAGACAAACCAGTCTTGGAGGTCTACAGACAATTCCTTGGACTTCATACTTGGTTTGTGCTCTGACATGCACTGTCAAGTGTGGGACCTTATATAGACAGGTGTATGCCTTTCAAAATCATGTCCAATCAACTGATTTTACCACTGGTGGACTCCAATTAAGCTATAGGAACATCTGAAGGATAATTAGTGAAAACAGGATGCACCTGAGCTCAATTTTGAGCTTCATGGCTAAGGCTATGAATACTTATGTACATGTGATTTCTTTTTTTTAATTAAGGTTGCAAAAATCTCAATAAAACTTTTTAAACATTGTCATTATGTTGTATTGTGTGTAGAATTTTGAGGACAAAAATTAATTTATTCCATTTTGGAATAAGGCTGTAACATAACAAAATGTGGAAAAAGTCATGTGCTGTGAATACTTTCCAGATGCACTGTAATTATCTCATGAGACAAATTATATTTTTCAATTATAAATTATATATTTTTTAACAAAATAGCAGCCTCTTGTTGAGAAACATGTTAGTGTTAGTGAAGGCCGGGGACACCCATAATCCCATGGTAAATCCCTGCAATTGAAGGTACAATTTATTGTCAAAGAAAAAATTATTCCTTTTGAGAGTTAACTCCAGGAGTTTAAGAAAGAATGTGAGGTCAGTACCATTGTAAGTCATCTATGTGCTGCTTCTATTATTTTTTATGTGGGATGTTAGTATATAAACTATCAATGTCCAAAGTGCACAGTAGACAGTCAGGTGGCAAAGGTGACATTTTCTTAAGCTTGGTTAAGAAGGTGGTGGTGTCCTTCAAATAAGTCGCTCGATGTGTTATCACTGCTTGTAAAAAAGAAGTCTAGATATTGCAATATTTTAGAATAAAGTGATTCTCTTTCCATAATAATAGGTCAGTCTGGAAGACATCTGGCATTTTTATGAGGGATGTGCAGTTGAGTTTTCCTGAAATATGAACACACCCAAACATAGGGGTTCCAAGTCAAATCGAATCCCAGTTCAGGTTCACTTTAGAGTTCTGAGTCGAACTGAGTCCCAGTTCGGCTCGGTTCAATAATCAGTTCAGAACTCGGATTTGAAAAACAAACTTGGATTTTGTATTGCATGATTTTAGCTGTTTCATTGATTTTTACAGATTTTTAAGAAATCCAAAACCGAACCAAAACTGAATCTGAACCAAAACACTTGTGGGTAGTTTTGCCAAAACCAAAACACGATGATAAATGAGAACCAAATCTAAAATATGGGGATCCACACACATCTTTAATTTTTATGAATTTTTGGAATCATGTAGAATACAGGGGCAATGGGCCAATCTTGGATTAAAGCATTACATACAGATTTACTGAAAAAATGGTTCTGCACTGTTTTCAGTAGTAAATCATCCAACACTCTTTTAAAGTCACTGGTAGGGTCCTTACCAAACTGTTTATAGACCTTATCATTTTAAAACTGTGAGCAAATCTCTTCTCTATAGTCAGAAAGATTTTGAATCACAATACCATTCTCTCTATCTGGGGCAAATTAGTATGTTGCATTAGGAACTCAGATTTTTAAGAGCAAGACTTTCCTCCTTGGTCAAGTTACTTCTAGCTGTGTGTTTATATTTGGTGTAATCGGTAACCTTTTGATCAACGCTCTAGAAAAACACTTTATGGATGCGTTTGTAGAAACAGGGTAAAAATAATATTTTGGTTTAATGACTGACATAGAGTGCGATGAGGACAATTCCAAAGAAGTGGGCTGTTTGTTAAAATATTGCTTTAATCTGAGATGTCTACCAAAATGGTATGAATACACTATTGAGTACCTGCAGCTCTGTCAGAAAGAACTCTATTAGATAGATTAGAGCAGAAGTCAGCCGGACTGGAACCATTGGCTTCAAACAAAATAGGACCAGAGCAGCAGTCAGCTGGTGTGGAACTATCGACTTTCACAAGAATGGGACCAGAGATAACAGTAGCTTAGCTAGACCCTGGCCAGTGCTTAAACACATGCTGGTTAGGTGCAGGTGCAGACTGGCAGCAGGATACGTCACAATGATACAGAGTGGATGGAGAAGACTCAAAAACAGCAGCTTTCAGGAATCCAGTAGTACAGTTTCAGGCAACAGATCAGAGGTAGTACTCACTAGTGAGTGAGATCACTGGGAAGTGAAGAAACACATTGTAATGACAAAGTGCTAGTGTCAGGTGTAGGCTTCAATAGGGCGCTCTTGTCAAGGATAGTATGAGGCAGTCATGTGATAGCAGGAGACAGGTAGAGACTGGATATTAGTGCTCCCCTGATCATAGCCAACATGGCTGTGCACATGACCCTCCAGGAATGAAGTGACAGCACTCTGGGAGAGAGTGACCAACCTTGATGAAGTCACTTAAACAACTCCACCAGGCATCCTTGAAAAAGTATAAACCATCACTCCACTTTGTTTGTAGAACATTTCTTAATGCATATATTGATGAGGTAAAAAAAACATCCTATTCAACATATTCAAGTGCCATAATTATCTCTCAGTTGCATTGGCGTAAGGCATGCATATTTTCAAATCCCAGGGGTTAAACACACTGAAACAGCTGTAGGGTAGACCTTAGATATTTACTGTTTCCAGTTTCATCTCACCTTCCCATAACACATAATCCTTCACCTCTATAGTAATGCATCACTGCTATAGTAAGACATTTCCATCCCACACCTGTGTAATAAACATTATCCTCACTCACCTCTATAGTAACACAATTTCCTCCATTGCCCATGTTGTAACACATTTGACATTCCCCTTCCCTCAACTTTGTAGAAATGCAACCCCTCCCTCACACCTGTAGTAACACATTACCCTCACTCACACCTGTAACTTATTCCCCTGCCTCACCTCTGGAGAAACATATTCCCCTCCATAGCCTGTGTTGTAACACATTCCTTTCCTACACCCCATAGTAACACAATCCCCCACCTGTTTACTAACCCTACACCCAATACTGTGTCCTTAACCCTCAACACTTTACCCAATACTGTACAATTATCACCTAACACTGCTATCAATACTGTACACTTACCCCATAAACAAGCAGCCAATATTGTATCCTTAACACCAACCCTTCCCTCACTATTCAAATAGGGGAGTCACAAAAACTGCCATTGATGTTTGGTAGCACATCAGAAGACAGTTTGTATTAGAATATGAACTGTGCTGCAGCCCCAATGAGACAGTCAGGTAGGACATTGCACAGGGAGAGGAAATATTTTAGCCCTTTTCATGCCTTTAAGGAATATACTCCCTGATTTTCATGTTTCTATGTCCAGGGGTTTGGATTGGGCGTTGATGAGTCAGTCAGTCATTCAGTCTGGACTCTCTTATATATACTGTATATAGAGATACAGTATATATTTAATTTAAACCATTTGGAGGGAATATATCAATGGGTAGGTTTTCCAACAATTTCAAACTGCTGGATTTGTGAGTCTGTGGTTTGAATGGCTTAATCTCAAATCAGCAGCAATTGATGGCAGTTTCACACATCCCTAAATACTCTAATCCACCAATCAGTTGAAGTAAATTAACTATTTTTTTTTTTTATTAATATATATTTTTCTACATTGGCTGTCTTCAAACCACTGATCTTAAAATATTTCTACCACACCATGTGCTACAGATGAGGAGAGTGCACCATCAGGGGGACCTGTGATCAGTCTGAGAGCCAGAGGTGATAAATACTCATCCTCCAAAGGCACCACTCATGAAGCTGAGCTGAAATCACTTCCCTGCACCATTACCTCGGTATCATGAATCATGACACACTGGCTGCACACACTCCACAGGTGTTTTTGGAAGAAGGAGGCAAGCCAGACACTGTCTGTCTGGGACTAAAGAGTCAGACCTTAGCACATCATTGCATAAAAATTCTGTCTTTTAGCCTCAGTTTGCAGCCAACCTGGATGTCCTACAGCACAGTAATTTACTAAGTTTGTACTGTTAAATCTGGGGATATAAACTGGTGCACTGAACACCATGTTAAAGAAGGGAAGTGTACAAATTCTGTGCATTGATGGAAGGCTTCTGGCTACTAAAGTCAATGGCCATAAGGTTATAGCTTCCAAAATCCCTTGCCATATGCAAGGTATAGGGTTAAGTCATCCACTGCCTGAAGAAGCAGCAGGTTGCAGTGAAACATGTCACATTTAAGAGTGAGATTATATGATCATTTGCCATTTAATATTATATTATGGTTCATTGTTTGAGTTTTATCTTTTTTATGCCATACAATTTTTTTTATAATGTGATTCTGCGATTTAATTATGATTTGCTTTTTTATGCTTTTTAAAAAATTATTTATTTTTATCATCTTATGACATTTTATTGTCTATACTAGTTAAACATTTTTTATATGAAAATTTGTTTGTCCAAGACAATATATATCATGTTTTTTTAATGTCAATTACATTTTTTAATTGAACTCATTCATTACTGGACATTCTTTTGTACATGTGGTTCATCTTTGGTGGGTAATAAGTAAAATACTTGTTCTTTTTCTTATGTGTGCCATAGACACATCCCCTCTAAGTTGGATGTGACTTAAATCATTTATTATTATCCTTCACAGCACCAGAGAAATTCTGTATTTTCATAGTTAAGAGCAAACCTGATTTGTTTTGCACATATTAGTAACAAAAACATGATGTTTGCACTTTATGCTAAATTTCCAAGCATTTATAATAAACAACTTCAGTATGCTATGTTATCCATGGGCAAGTAGAGGTGATAATATAATTAGTATTGCATACCAGGGTAATGGTGACAAAGAATTAAACCACAGGCTGGAAGTGCATAAGACCATAAAGTGTAGGACACACAATAATATTTGCACAATAGTCACTGCCTAGGTCCGTGACATTAATGGCTCTAAATTATGTCACAGATGCCCATACAGCTGCAAGAGGTTTGTGCAGTTGAATCGGTACATCAACTTTCTTCTTGATTAAAGAGGGAGTCCAGGGCCAAGTGAGTACTAAACTCCCTAATAGGGCAGGACCTCCATGGACCTTGATCCTGGTGCAGAAAATCCTCTCCTGCACCTCTCCTCCTTGGTTAGGTGGACTACTTCAGTAATGGCTCTCTAAAAACACTAACATTTGCAAGGGTGTCTGGGTCGATTTTAAAAGGCATCATGTATGCTAATAGACCACTCAATTTAGCATTTTGCCTACTTGAGGCATCTCTTTTGTTTGTCCGTTTGCTTGTTTGGTTCGGTAGCTTTATAGTTTTGCACTCAAGACCTGGAAAAAACTGGGATGGCGATTTGTGGCAAGCTGAGTTTGAAATTAGTTGCTTTTCAAAAAATATCTGTTTTTTTACCGTTGATTCATTTAGTGGTTTGGAACTTGCACAAAAACACTCTGAAATTTGTTGTTTTGATCAAAGCACTCCTTGATACAATTTCCCCCTTATTCCCAAATAGAAGACCAATAATACATCATAGTCTGTAACTGATTGTACTCCAGACATATTGTAACAGCCAGTAGTATTAAAAATGTAATCATTGGTCAGTGGAGAGCTGCAGTATCTTGATGGGGGCATCTGTATCAGCTTTTTCTATTAACTACAATGACCACTTCTCAGGGGTGGTACTTCCGGCAGTGCAGCCGATGCACTGCACCAGGGCCCACAGCAATATAGGGGCAGCCATCAAGGCTGTGACTGAGCCTGCCGGTTGCTACATGCAAAGAAGACCAGGATACAGTGCAGTCAGTCTCAGCACTGCAATGCAATACTGGGTAATCAATCACAGTAGTCTCTGCAGTGGGGACAAAGGAGCATGTGCTGAGCTCTGATTGGAGGAGTCCATCACATGCTCCTCTTACCAATACCTGGAGTTTATCATCAGCACAGTGTCAAGGGTGTGACTCATTGTGAGACTGTGACTGCTACTCTGCTGGCTGCCTGAGGATGCTGCTGGTAGGTAGACTGTGTGGGCACTACAGGTGGCACAATGTGCGGGGACAACAGTGTCGAATCATGTGTAGGTAATATAGGTGGCATAATGTGTGGGCACTACATTTGGCATAATGTGTGAGGACTACAGTGTAGCACAATGTGTGGGGATTATAGGTGGCATAATGTGTGGGCACAACAGGTGGCATAATGTGTGGGGACTACAGTGTAGCATAATGTGTGGGCAGAAGAAGTGGCATAATGTGTGGGCACTAGAGGTGGCTTAATGTGTGGGCACTACAGGAGGCATAATGTGTGGGCACTACAGGTAGCAAATTGTGTGGGTACTGCAGTGGTATAATGTGTGGGGACTACAGTGTGGCATAATGTGTGGGGACTATAGTGTTGCATAATGTGTGGGCACTACAAGTGACATAATGTGTGGGCTCTACAGTGTAGTATAATGTGTGAGCTCTACAGGTGGCATAATGTGTGGGCACTAGAGGTGGCATAATATGTGGGCACTACAATATAGCTTATTGTGTGGGCAATATAATTGGCATAATGTGTGGGGACTACAGTGTAGCATAATGTGTGGGCACTATAGTGTGGCATAATGTGTGGGAACTACAGGTGGCATAGTATGTGGGTATTATTGTGTAGCATAATGTGTGGGCTCTACAGGTGGCAAAATGTGTGGGCACTAGAGGTGGCATAATATGTGGGCACTAGAGGTGGCATAATATGTGGGCACTACAATATAGCATAATGTGTGGGCACTATAGGTAGCATAATGTGTGGGGACTACAGTGTAGCATAATGTGTGGGCACTATAGTGTGGCATAATGTCTGGGAACTACAGGTGGCATAATGTGTGGGTTTTACAGTGTAGCATAATGTGTGGGCACTACAGGTGACATAATGTGTGGGATTTACAGAGTAGCATAATGTGTAGGCATAAGAGGTGGCATAATGTGTGGGCACTAGAGGTAGCATAATGTGTGGGCACTACAGTGTAGCATAATGTGTGGGGACTACAGTGTGGCATAATGTGTGGGAACTATAGTGTGGCATAATGTGTAGTGACTACAGGTGGCATTATAAGTGGGCAGTAGAGATGGCATAATATGAGTGCACTACAGGTGGCATAATGTGTAGGCACTACAATGTAGCATAATGTGTGGGCATTACAGGTGACATAATGTGTGGGCACTACAGGTAGCAAATTGTGTAGGTCCTGCACTGGTATAATGTGTGTGGACTACAGTGTGGCATAATGTGTGGGCACTACAGTGTTGAATAATGTGTGGCCACTATAGGTGGAATAAAGTGTGGGGACTGAAGTGTAGCATAACATGTGGGCACTAGAGGTGGCATAATGTGTGGGCACTACAGTGTAGCATAATGTGTGGGGACTACAGTGTGGCATAATGTGTGGGAACTATAGTGTGGCATAATGTGTAGTGACTACAGGTGGCATTATATGTGGGCAGTAGAGATGGCATAATATGTGTGCACTACAGGTGGCATAATGTGTTGGCACTACAGGTAGCAAATTGTGTGGGTACTGCACTGGTATAATGTTTGTGGACTACAGTGTGGCATAATGTGTGGGCATTAGAGGTGGCATAATATGTGGGCACTAGAGTTGGCAGAATATGTGGGCACGATAGGTGGCATAATGTATGGGCACTAGAGGTAGCATAATGTGTAAGTACTACAGTGCAGCATAATGTGAGGGCACTAGAGGTGGCATAATGTGTGGGGACTACAGTGTGGCATAATGTGTGGGAACTATAGTGTGGCATAATGTGTAGCGACTACAGGTGGCATAATGTGTGGACACTAGAGATGGTATAATGTGTGTGCACTACAGTGTATCATAATGTGTGGGCATTACAGATGGCATAATATGTTGGGACTACAGTGTAGCATTATATGTGGGCACTACAGGTGGCATAATTTTTGGGTACTAGAGGTGGCATAATGTGTGGGCACTACAATATAGCATAATGTGTGGGCACTATAGGTGGCATAATGTGTGGGGACTACAGTGTAGCATAATGTGTTAGCACTAGAGGTGGTGTAATTTGTGGGCACTAGAGGTGGCTTAATGTGTGAATACTACAGGTGGCATAATGTGTTGGTACTACAATGTAGCATAATGTGTGGGTACTATAGGTGGCATAATGTGTGGGGACTACAGTGCAGCATAATATGAAGGCATTAGAATTGGAATAATGTGGGGGCACTAGTGGTGGAATAATGTGTGGGCACTACAGTGTAGCATAATGTGTGGCCACAACAAGTGGCATAATGTATGAGCACTTCAGGTAGCATAATGTATGGGCATTACAGGTAGCTTAATCTGTGGGCACTGCAGTGGTATAATGTTTTGGGACTACAGTGTGGTATAATGTTTTGACACTATATTGTGGCATAATGTGTAGGGTCTACAGATGGCATCATTTGTGGGCACTAGAGCTGGCATTTGTGGGCACTGTTGGTGGCATATTGTGTGGGGACCACAGTGTAGCATAATGTGTGGGCACTATAGGTGGCATAATGTGTGGGGACTACAGTGTAGCATAATGTGTAGGCATTGGAATTGGCATAATGTGTGGGCACTAGTGGTGGTATAATATGTGGGCACTACAGTGTAGCATAATGTGTGGGGACAACAGTGTAGCATAATGTGTGGACACTAGAGGTGGCATAATGTGTGGGCACTAGATGTGGCTTAATGTGTGGGCACAACAAGTGGCATAATGTATGAGCACTACAGGTAGCATAATGTAAGGGCACTACAGGTAGCATAATCTGTGGGCACTGCAGTGGTATAATGTTTGGGGACTACAGTGTGGTCTAATGTGTGGACACTATATTGTGGCATAATGTGTAGGGTCTACAGAGGGCATCATTTGTGGGCACTAGAGCTGGCATTTGTGGGCACTACTGGTGGCATATTGTGTGAGGACTACAGTGTAGCATAAAGTCTGGGCATTAGAGGTTGCATAATATGTGGGCACTAAAGGTTGCATAATGTAAGGGCACTAGAGGTAGCACAATGTGTTGTGTTTACAGTATGTTTACAGTGTGGCACTATAGTGTGGTATGTATAGAGTGTGGCACTACAGTGTGGCATAATGTGTGGGCACTACAGGTGTTATAATTTGTGGGTACTACAGTGTAGCATACCGTGTGGGCACTACAGGTGACATAATGTGTGGGAATTACAGCATAGCATAATGTGTAGGTATTAGAGGTGGCATAATCTGTGAACACTAGAGGTGGCATAATGTGTGGGTACAACAGTTTGGCATAATGTGTGGGCACTATAGTGTGGCATAATGTGTAGCAACTACAGGTGGCATAATGTGTGGACTCTAGAGATGGCATAATGTGTGTGCACTACAGGTGGCATAATGTGTGGAGACTACAATGTAGCATAATGCCTGGGTATTAAAGGTGCCATAATGTGGAGGCACTACAGTGTAGCATAATGTGTTGGGACTTCATGTGACATAATGTGTTGGGACTAAAGTGTAGCATAATGTGTGGGCACTAGATGTGGCATAATGTGTGGGCACTACAGGTAGCATAATGTGTGGGCACTACAATGGCATACTGTGTGGGTACTGCAGTGGTATAATGTGTGGGGACTACAGTGTGGCACACTGTGTGGGCACTACAGTGTGGTATAATATTTGGGCACTACAAGTGACATAATGTTTGGTCTCTACAGTGTAGCATAATGTGTGGGTACTACAGGTGGCATAATGTGGGGGCACTAGAGGTGGCATAATGTGTGAGCACTAGAGGTGACATAATGTGTGGGCACGACAGTGCAGCATGATGTGTAGGCACAACATGTGGCATAATGTGTTGGGACTAAAATGTAGCATAATGTGTGGGCACTACATGTGGCGTAATGTGTGGGCTCAAGAGGTGGCTTAATGTGTGGGCACTACAGGTGGAATATTGTATGGGCACCACAAGTCACATAATGTGTGGGTTCTACAGTGTAGCATAATGTGTGGGCTCTATAGGGTGTGGGGACTACAGTGTAGCCAAATGTGTTTTCATTAGAGGTGACCCAATGTGAGGCACTAGAGGTGGAATAATTTGAGGGCACTATAGGTAGCATAATGTGTGGGCACTACAATGGTATACTGTGTGGGTACTGCAGTGGTATAATGTGTGGGTACTACAGTGTGGCACACTGTGTGTGCACTACAGCATGGCATAATATGTGGGCACTACAAGTGACATAATGTTTGGGCTCTACAGAGTAGCATAATGTGTGGGCACTACAAGTGGCATAATGTGTGTACACTAGAGGTGGCATAATATGCGGGCACTACAGTGTAGCATAATGTGTGGGTACTATAGGTGGCATAATGTGTGGGGACTACAGTGTAGCATAATGCATTAGCACAAGAGGTTGTGTAATATGTAGGCACTAGGGGTGACTTAATGTGTGGGCACTGTAGGTGGCATAATGTATGGACACTACAGGTAGCATAATGTATGGGAACTGAAGTGGTATAAAGTGTGGGGACTACAGTGTGGCACAATGTGTAGGCAATCTAGTGTGACATAAAATGTAAACATTACAGGTGGCATAATGTGTTGGTACTACAGTGTAGCATGTTTGAGCACTATAGGTGGCATAATGTGTAGGAACTACAGTGTAGCATTATATGTAGGCATTAGAAATGGCATAATGTGTGGGCACTAGTGGTGGAATAATATGTGGGCACTACAGTGTAGCATAATGTGTGGGCACTACAGGTGGCATAAAATGTGGGGACTACAGTGTAGCATAATGTGTGGGCACTAGAGGTGGCATAATGTGCGGGCACTAGATGTGGCTTAATGTGTGGACACAACAAGTGGCATAATATATGAGCACTACAAGTAGCATAATGTATGGACACTACAGTTAGCATAATATGTGGGCACTGCAGTGGTAAAATGTTTCGGGACTACAGTGTGGCATAATGTGTGGGCACTATATTTTGGCATAATGTGTAGGAACTACAGATGGCATCATGTGTGGGCACTAGAGCAGGCATTTGTTGGCACTACTGGTAGCATTATGTGTGGGAACTACAGTGTGGCATAATGTGTGGGCACTATAGTGTGGTATAAAGTCTAGACATTAGAGGTAGCATAATGTGTGGGCACTATAGATGGCATAATGTGTGGGGACTACAGTTTAGCCTAATGTGTGGGCACCATAGTGTGGCATAAAGTGTGGGAACTACAGGTGGCATAATGTGTGGCTATTACAGTGTAGCATAATGTGTGGGCACTACAGGTGACATAATGTGTAGGATTTACAGAGTAGCATAATGTGTAGGCATAAGAGGTGGCATAATGTGTGGGCACTAGAGGTAGCATAATGTGTGGGAACTACAGTGTAGCATAATGTGTGGGGACTACAGTGTGGCATAATGTGTGGGAACTATAGTGTGGCATAATGTGAAGTGACTACAGGTGGCATTATATGTGGGCAGTAGAGATGGCATAATATGTGTGCACTACAGGTGGCATAATGTGGAGGCACTACATTGTAGCATAATGTGTGGGCATTAAACATGGCATAATGTGTGGGCACTACAGGTAGCAAATTGTGTAGGTCCTGCACTGGTATAATGTGTGTGGACTACAGTGTGGCATAATGTGTGGGCACTACAGTGTTGAATAATGTGTGGCCACTATAGGTGGAATAAAGTGTGGGGACTGAAGTGTAGCATAACGTGTGGGCACTAGAGGTGGCATAATGTGTGGGCACTAGATGTGGCTTAATGTGTGGGCACTACAGTGTAGCATAATGTGTGGGGACTACAGTGTGGCATAATGTGTGGGAACTATAGTGTGGCATAATGTGTAGTGACTACAGGTGGCATTATATGTGGGCAGTAGAGATGGCATAATATGTGTGCACTACAGGTGGCATAACATGGAGGCACTACATTGTAGCATAATGTGTGGGCATTACAGGTGGCATAATGTGTTGGCACTACAGGTAGCAAATTGTGTGGGTACTGCACTGGTATAATGTTTGTGGACTACAGTGTGGCATAATGTGTGGGCACTACAGTGTAGAATAATGTGTGGGCACTAGAGGTGGCATAATATGTGGGCACTAGAGGTTTGCAGAATATGTGGGCACCATAGGTGGCACAATGTATGGGCACTAGAGGTAGCATAATGTGTAAGTACTACAGTGCAGCATAGTGTCTGGGCACTAGAGGTGGCATAATGTGTGGGGACTACAGTGTAGCATAATGTGTGGGCACTATAGTGTGGCATAATGTGTGGGTACTACAGTGTAGCATGATGTGTGGGCACAACATGTGCCATAATGTGTTGGGACTAAAATGTAGCATAATGTGTGGGCACTACATGTGGCATAATGTGTGGGCACTAGATGTGGCTTAATGTGTGGGCACTACAGGTGGAATATTGTATGGGCACCACAAGTCACATAATGTGTGGGTTCTACAGTGTAGCATAATGTGTGGGCTCTACAGTGTGTGGGGACTACAGTGTAGCCAAATGTGTTGGCATTAGAGGTGATCCAATGTGAGGCACTAGAGGTGGCATAATTTGAGGGCACTACAGGTAGCATAATGTGTAGGCACTACAATGGTATACTGTGTGGGTACTGCAGTGGTATAATGTGTGGGTACTACAGTGTGACATAATATATGGGCACTACCTGTGACATAATGTTTGGGCTCTACAGTGTAGCATAATGTGTGGGCACTACAGGTGGAATAATTGGCATAATGTGTGGACACTAGAGGTGGTTTAATATGCAGGCACTATAGTGTAGCATAATGTGTGGGCACTATAGGTGGCATAATGTGTGGGGACTACAGTGTAGCATAATGTGTTAGCACTAGAGGTTGTGTAATATGTGGGCACTAGGGGTGGCTTAACGTGTGGGCACTATAGGTGGCATAATGTATGGACACTACAGGTAGCACAATGTATGGGAACTGAAGTGCTATAATGTGTGGGGTCAACAGTGTGGCATAATGTGTAGGCAATCTAGTGTGGCATAAAATGTGAACACTACAGGTGGCATAATGTGTTTGTACTACAGTGTAGCATGTTTGGGCACTATAGGTGGCATAATGTGTAGGGACTACAGTGTAGCATAATATGTAGGCTTTAGAGTTGGCATAATGTGTGGGCACTAGTGGTGGAATAATGTGTGGGCACTACAGTGTAGCATAATGTGTGGGCACTACAGGTGGCATAAAGTGTGGGGGCTACAGTGTAGCATAATGTGTGGACACTAGAGGTGGCATAATGTGCGGGCACTAGATGTGGCTTAATGTGTGGGCACTACAAGTGGCATAACATATGAGCACTACAGGTAGCATAATGTATGGGCACTACAGGTAGCATATATTGTAGCTTAATGTGTAGGAACTACAGATGGCATCATGTGTGGGCACTAGAGCAGGCATGTGTCGGCACTACTGGTAGTATAATGTGTTGGGACTACAGTGTGGCATAATGTGCGGGCACTGTAGTGTGGCATAAAGTCTCGACATTAGAGGTAGCATAATGTGGGGGCACTAGAGGTGGCATAATGTGTGGGCACTAGAGGTGACATAATTTGTGGGCACTACAGTGTAGCATGATGTGTGGGCACAACATGTGGCATAATGTGTTGGGACTAAAATGTAGCATAATGTTTATGCACTCAATGTGGCATAATGTGTGGGCACTAGAGGTGGCTTAATGTGTGGGCACTGCAGGTGGCATAATTTGTGGAAACTGCAGTGGCATAATGTGTAGGGACTACATTGTGGCATAATATGTGGGAATTACAGTGTATCATAATGTGTTGGGACTAGAATATAGCATAATGAGTAAGCACTATATGTGGCATAATGTGTGGGCACTAGAGGTGGCATAATGTGTGGGCACTACAGGTGGCATAATGTATGGGCACCACAACTGACACAATGTGAGGGTTCTACAGTGTAGCATAATTTGTGGGCTGTATAGTGTGTGGGGACTACAGTGTAGACAAATGTGTGGGCATTAGCGGTGGCACAGTGTGGGGGCACTAGAGGTGGCAAAATCTGTGAGCACTACAGGTGGCATAATGTGCGGGCACTAGAAGTGGCATAATGTGTGGGCACTACAGTTGGCATAATGTGTGGGGATTACAGTACAGCATAATATGTGGGTACTAGAGGTCACATAATGTTGGCATAATGTGTGGGGACTACAGTTTAGCATAATATGTGGGCACTACAGTGGTATAATGTGTGGGTTCTACAGTGGTATACTGTATGGGCACTACAATGTGGCATAATGTGTGGGCTTTAAAGTGACATAATGTGTGGGCCCTGCAGTGTAGCATTATGTGTGAGCACTACAGGTGGCATAATGTGAGGGCACTAGAGGTGGCATAATGTGTGAGCACTGCAGTGTAGCATAATGTGTTGGCCTGTAGGTGGCATAATGTGTGGGGACTACATTGTAGCATAATGTGTTGGCACTGGAGGTGGCATAATATGTGGGCACTAGAGGTAGCTTAATGTATGGGCACTACAGGTGGCATAATGTATGGGCACTACAGGTAGCACAATGTGTTGGAACTGCAGTCGTATAATGTGTGGGAACTACAGTGTGGTATAATGTGTGGGCACCATAGTGTGGCATAATGTGTGAACACTACAGGTAGCATAATGTGGAATAATATGTGGGCATTATGTTTGGGGACTACAGTGTGGCATAATGTGTAGGCATTAGAGTTGACATATTGTGTGGACACTAGTGGTGGCATATTGTGTGGGCACTACAGTGTAGAATAATGTGTGGGCACTACAGGTGGCATAATGTGTGGGGACTACAGTGAAGCATAATGTGTGGACATTATAGGTGGCTTACTGTGTGGGCACTACAGGTGGCATTATGTATGGGCACTACAGGTAACATAATATGTGGTAACTGTAGTTGTATAATGTGTGGGAACTACAGTGTGGTATATTGTGTGGGCACTATAGTGTGGCATAATGTGTGGGGACTACATATGGTATACTGTGTGGGCACTAGAGCTTGCATGTGTGGGCACTACTTTTGGAATAATGTGTGGGGACTAAAGTGTAGCATAACGTGTGGTCACTAGAGGTGGCATAATGTGGTGGCACTACAGTGTGGCATATTGTATGGGCACCACAATTGACATAATGTGTGATCTCTACAGTGTAGCATACTGTTTGTTCTCTGTAGGTGGCATAATGTGTGGCTACAGTGTAGCCAAATGTGTGGGCATTAGAGGTGGCACAATGTGGGGGCACTAGAGGTGGCATAATGTGTGGACACTACAGGTGGCAGAATGTGTGGACACTACAGTGTAACATTATGTGTTGGGACTACAGTTGGCATAATGTGTGGGGACTACAGTGTAGCATAATATGTGGGCACTAGAGGTTGCTTAATGTGTGGGCGCTACAGGTGGCATAATGTATGGGCACTGCAATGGTTTAATGTGTGGGGACTACAGTTTGGCATAATGTGTGGTCACTTAAGTGTGGCATATTGTGTTGGCACTACAGGTCACATAATTTGTGGGCACTAGAGGTGACATAATTTGTTGCGACTACAGTGTAGTATAATGTTTGGGCACTAAAGTTGGCATATTGTGTGGGCACTACAATGTGACATAATGTGGGGGGCACTACATTGTGGTATAATGTGTCAGGCACCCACTGCATCTTCATGTCACCCACTGCCTGTTACCTCTTCCAATCACCCTCTCCATGTCACCCACTGCCTCTTCCCTCTCCCTGTCACAATTGCTTGTCTCCCTCTCCCTGTCACTCACGAACCCTTCCTCTACCCACTGCCTGTCACCTCTGCTTCTCACCCACTGCTTTTCCCTTTTACTATTACCTGTCACTTCTCCCTATCACTTTCTCCCTGTCACCCACTGCCTATCCCCTTCTCCCTGTCACCCTCTCCCCTGCTCTGTCACCCACTGCTTCTCCCTGTCACCTCTCAGCCCAGTGGTGTAACATGGGTATTTGGAGCCCATGGCAAAATTGAAAATGGAGCCCCATACCCATTTCCACATGCCGAAGGCATGTGTGGCAAATAAATGGGCATGGTCACATGCCACAAGGGGGATGGCTACTGAGAAATGGGGCATGGCATCATGACACACACCTCTTTCTCGCCACTCTGGGAACAATCCATTCCATTACTTATGCAACTTAATGTAGTAGTGCCCCTATTGCAATGCCCACTGTAGTAGTGCCCCTAATGCAATGTCCCTAGTAGCATTGTCAAATGTAGTAGTGCCCTTTATACAGTGCCCCCAGAAGTGCACCCTTATACAGTGCCTCAAGTAGTGCACCCTTATACAGTGCCCCTAATGAAGTGCCCCCAGTAGTGCACTCTTATACTGTGCCCAGCTATGCAGTGCCCCTTATACAGTCCCACCTATGCAGTGCCCCCAGTAGTGGTCCCCCTTACGCAGGCCCCCAGTAGTTTCTTTTATACAGTACCTCCAGTATGCAGTGCCCCCAGTAATGTTCCCTTTATGCAGGCCCCCAGTAATGCCCCTTATACAGCACATCTAGTATGCAGGCCCCCAGTAGTGCTGATAATACAGTACCACAAGTAGTGGCCCCCCTTATGCAGGCCCCAGTAAAGCCCCTTATACAGTGCCCCAGTAGTGATCCCCCCTATGCAGTGTCCCCATTAATGATCTCCCTATGCAGTGCCCGGTAGTGGCCCTATTCAGTGCCCCCAGCCAGTAGTGCAAAACAGACAAAGACATGACATACACACACAAAACACTCACCGACTTACCTGAATCCTCACTCCTGCCATGCCGGCCGCTGTCTGCTCCACCATCCTCCAGCTCGGTCCTACTCAGTACTTTGGGAGAGATGACTTCGCCCACTGCAGGAGCCGGAAGGCGGAGCTCATGAGTGAGCTCCAGCCCAGCTCTGGCAATGGGCGCAGCAGCCAATGATAGTCTGTCTGACTCTCATTGGCTGCTGAAACTCACACATCATCACAGCACCAGTGGCAATGTGTGTGTAACTATGTAGTGTGGACCACACTCACTGTGGTCTGCACTACATTGAGTGATTGGGCGGGACTGTACCAAGGCCGGCAGCACCCCCCGCATTGCCGGTCCCACATTTCCCAGGACATGAGCCCCGATGGTCCTGCCCTAGTTACACCACTGTCTCACCCTCTTCCCTGTCACCCACTGCCTCTTCCCTCTCCTTGTCACCCACTGCCTGCTATCTCTACCTGTCACCCACTGCTTCTCCCTGTCACCCTCTCCTTGTCACCTTCTTGCCTCTCTTTGTCTACCTCTTGTCTCTCCCTGTCACCCTCTACCTCTTCCGTCACCCACTACACTTTGAACTTGGAGTAGGGCAAAGGAGGGGGCCCAAAGCAAATTTTTGCACCTGGGCCCACCACTCACAAGTTCCGCCACTTCTACATACAATATTTACATTCCAACTTACAAGAAACCAATAGCTTGCACCATTTTGGGGTGATTATCCCATAAGCATGAAACCTTTCTTTCTACAGAAAAAAACATTGTTTATGTTAATGGTATTTCTAGACTTTGTTCTTATAATTCAACAATAAACATTATATTTTTACCTAATTTCCCTGGGCAGAACACTAAAAATCCATCTAAATGCTAAACAAGATTCAGGCTAATTTTATGTGATATGAGCAGCAAGAATGCAGTTTCACAGTCTGCTGAGGAAGGCTGTGAAACAACTTAGTGCCGTCATTTATCACTGTCTCTTCTCCACCACACTGAGTTAAATATACTGCGCTGTATATAACATCTCATTGATTTCAATTGGGATGCTTTTACAAGATAGATTTAGTGTAGGTTGCCCTAGTTTCGCAGCTGGGAGAGTTGATAAATGAACATTTTTGAGAGTCAAATTTATAAGTATCTAAATGTCCATTTAACAATGGATATTTGTTATCAGCTTTTGCTTACTAAGGGTTTTGGCAAAAAGAATTGCTGAATAATAGAAAAACACCTATAAATCAGTCTGTAGTTTTAAAAATTGCACATCTACTGTATATCCCATAGTGAATATTATAATTATTTTAACTAATAGGGAATATATAGCATACATTTTCACTTTCTATTTTCTGCAAATATAAATGAATTATTTTCTGTCTTTTTGCAATGACTAATATACTGTATGAAGGAAAACCGCCCAGACAATGTTTGAAGATAAACTGGACATAGTGATACAAGATATGTTATTAGTATAAAAAAAGTGAAATATTTGCATTAATATTCCTATTGTGGAGTAAAATGTAGCTCTTACCACAATAGTTACAATCTGATTGGATTCAAATCTTTGCAATCTGGTTAAATCATTACAGATGGTTAAAGAATCATATTTAATATATTTCTCATTTAATTCAAATACAGTAGTTCTGTACCAGATGTAGGTAGTATTCACTCCACAAGCAGATGTCTTTGATTTAAAAGTCATGATGCTACATAACTGATTGCAGTGCTTTTAATAGTACATTTACTAGATATAAACAAAACATCCGAGTATAACAATTTGTTTATCATGGGAATTTAAATACATACTTTTCAGTTTGTTCAAAATTGAATTTTTAAAAGACAGCTTTGTTGAAAATCAACATTTTCAAATATATTTTTTCTCAAATATAGACACACTTTTAAAAAATGACCTTCACAACCTGATTTGCCATTCATAAAACAGAATAGGAATTTGGAATTTACTAAAACAGTGTACATATTTCTGTTCTTTAGAATATAGAGGTCAATGTCAACCACCCATTACTTTACTAACGCTATCATATTTTTGTTAGGAGTTGGGAGAAAGTAAATGCTATCAGGTGGTAATTTTACCTTGGGTGGGTGCAATGCCCTAAGCACCCAGAATTCCACAAGTACCCCCCCTTCCCCGGAATGGGGGCATCATCTGAGTAGGTGTGTGGTGTAATGCTGTTATGTTATATTTATATGGCACCACAAGGGTTCCACAGTGCCTCATAAAGTACATAACCAATGAGCAAACAAGAAAAGAGCAATTTACAGTACAAAACAATGCAGGACAAGGACATCATTTGTAAACATTGCTGCAATAGCGATCATAATACTCAAAAAAGCAGCAGGTCGTCAGCAACCAAGTGATAAGTGTCCTTGTGGGGAGTTTGGAGGAGACAAATGAGTAAGGGAAGGAGAAGCACATGTGGGAAGAGGGCCCTGATCGTGAGAGCTTACATTCTACAAAGAGTAGCAATACCGTAGGTGACAGCTTCACAAATAGGAAACGGGATGTAGTCAAAAGGTCAGCAATATCAACATCAACATTCATAATCTATATATACAGTACCAGGGCCGTAACTAGGGTAGTGCGATCAGTGTCATGGCACTATAGGCACTAATGTTTATTATCATTCTACCTTGTAGCTTCCTCAAATTTTAATCTCAGCATATCCTGGCCTCCCTTATTTCTTCCCTGGCCCATCCCCATGAAGCCATGGCCCTTTTTCAGGTGTGCTATCTGATGTCCCTATTTAAAAAATAGGGGGGCGCCAATGCTCTCTCTGACACATGGCACTGAAAAGTGTAGTTATGGCTCTGATATATACAATATATATATATATTTATATATAGTGATTAAAGCAGCACTTATCAATAAATAAACACTCTGGTGCCAAATCCACAAGAAAAAATCATGTAAAGCTCTCACTAGATCCAGTAGGGAAAGGCAGGGACAGGCACTCATTGTTGGTTGAAAGAAATAATTGTTTTATTGTATTAAAACAGCATGCTACATAGGTTAATCATTCAGCATCAACTGTCTGGAAACACTGGCCCTCATTCAGAGTTGATCGCTAGATACAAGCGGTCGCTATGAGTGAGGGCGGCCGCTTGTGGTGTGAAGTGTGGCCTCCTGGTCGCTAGATAAGCTGTGGGTTACCACCCACAGCTCTAGCGAGTGACCAGGTTGATGGTCGCGATGGTCCTGATCGCGATGGCTTACAACGAGACCCTAAGGTTGGGTCTCGGCAAGCGCAAGCCCCAGGGAGCTTGCTGCTCTGATCAAGCAGGAAGCTCCCCACTGACATCATTGCTGATGTCAGTGGGGCCACCCCCAAACATCAAGCGTTCCATCGGGAACACCTCCGTTTGGTCGGCCAGGGCTGCCAAGAGAAATCCTGGGCCCCAGTACAGCAACTTCCCAGGGCCCCTCTGGAGGGAGTGTGGCCACAGCATGTTAGGAACAGGGCTGCACATCTTTGGGGGCATGTCTAACATGTGAGAAGCACCCACCCACAGGAGCATGACATGGGGACTGTATCCCCTTCCTCAGGACAACATCGATTGATGTTGTCCTGAGGAAGGGGATACGGTCCCCAAAATGTTGACCCAATAAATCACGCTGGCATAGGGTTAACTTTTTGATTGAAAGGACTGAGTGTCGCCTCTCTCCATATATTGACATATATATTACACTTAAGCACACACATATATATATATATATATATATATATAGACATATATATTACACTTAAACACACACACATATATATATATATATATATATACAGCAAAAAATTGATAGGCACTCACCATTCAGTAGAAAATTGATATTTTACTCACAGAATTTCCATAACAAAGTCGACGTTTCGGACCACGGAGGTCCTTTGTCAAGACAGTACAACCATGGCAAGACTACCACCAAAAGCAACCCATAACCCACATCATCCGTAGCCGACTGAAATAGCCCATCTAATTAGAGAAACCACGCCCACCAATAATCCGTTCATTGCCAGGAACTGAATCAAAGAAGGATTAAAACAACTCCTATAATGTACACTCCATAGATGATCTAGAATTTCTATATATGCAGTACTGACCAGTATATCTCTCACATGTATACAAGAACACGAGGTGAATTAGATCCATCCAGCCCTCACATGCCAACCAGATGTAGCAAGCGCTCCAGCACATGGAACGCAAACATCCCGGATGGACGTAAACACGGACGCACCACCCGGAAGTATCACGTGCTCCAACACATGGAGCGCACCATACCCGGAAGCGACGATGACCAACCAACCCAAAGGCGATAATCAAATACAGGACCACAGCCACCTGGAAGCTCTATGCGTTCCAACATGTGGAGCGCATTAGCATGGACTCACTATAATGCCACGGCAACAAAACTGGTTGTCATAGGAACAATAGAAAACATCGACAAAAACGATAATAAATGAAAAATAATAATAATAATAACCTAGCGGACACAGTCGGCTACAGATGACAAACCCCACAGTGTATAAATACAAACACAATAAAAAATAAATAATAAAATACAGAAGAAAATACATATATATATATATATATATATATATATAAATAAAACATTAAACAAATGCAAAGAAAAAAAAAAAACATAAAAAAATCTCAACACCAACTCATGTGCCACAAGCACTAAAGAATATCTCAATCATTAAAATTATATATATATATATATATATATATATATATATATAAATATATCAATAGGGTGCCAACATTACTAACTCCACCGCATAAAAGATATTTTTTTTAACATATTTGCCAAAATAGAGTTCTCATAACGAGTGCCTCCTTGAAATGAAAATATTTTTTTATATTTTATTGTAAAAAAATATTATACGGATAATACTCATTAAGGCCTCTAGGGGCCACAGTGTCCAGTTGGTATATCCAATGTGCCTCACATTTGTTCAGTAGAAGTTCTCTATCACCTCCACGCATCGGTTGCGGAATGTGGTCGATAAGCATGCACATTAGAGTAGCTGCCGAATGTCCCATTGTGGCAAAATGCATAGCCACTGGCTTATCGGAACATTTTGATATTAGTGCCGCACGTATTGTGGACCGATGGTTAGCCATGCGATCTCTAAATGCTCTGGTAGTCATACCGACATAATAGAGACCGCACGGACAAATCAGTATGTAAATGACGTAATCAGGGTACAGTATAGTCGATATCGATCGCTATCTTTCTACCCGTATGAGTGTGAGAAAAGTGTGTTCCTGTCAACATTCCATGACAAGTTGTGCAATCTGCACACATAAATTATATAATACATATAGATATAACTATTATATAAATATGATATATATATATACACACACATATATATATATATATATATATATCTGGTTCTGAGAGAGAGTGCCTCGCGAGATGATGATGTCATCACCTTGTGAGAGCACCTGCTCTCGGCTGCATTGCAAGTCAAGTGAGTGATAGTGCGCCACTACCCCCACCCGAACTGCCGCCCGCAGCCACCCCCGGTAGTTTTAGTAAAGGAGAACAAAAAAAAATGTTTGAAACAAAAACCAAAAACGGTGATGTGCTGCGGGCGGCACGGGCCCCCTGCCATCTCTGGGCCCGGGTAATCTGTACCCGGTACCCCCATCTCTCGGCGCCCCTGTGGTCGGTCATCCCCCCTGCCTGCCTCCCAAACAGGGCGAGCTGTCAATCACCATCGACAGCTCGCCCCCTTTGGTGCGAGACCCGTAGCGATGGAGTGCCATTCGCTAGCCTTATATATACACTGCAGGCTGATACCTGCATTCTGAAACAAAATGTGTAACATACTGTATAACTGATAAACTCATCAACAAGTGAAAACCAGAAAGATCAAAAGTGCAGCCCCTCTCTAAAAAAATCACATACAGTACTGTAGGTCATACAATCTGAAACAGTGGCTAGCTCCAAAATGAAACATATGGCCTTTTTCAGTTCGGACAGTATTGCATATGCCATCCAGCAAATATTAAGTGGCTGTGCAATAGTGTCCAGCAAATATTAGAAAACTGCCGGAGGCATCTCTAGGATGCGGGAAGCAATCGGGAAGCCGACTGCCTATATACCGGCAGCCGGCTTCCCGACTGTCTTATCCCAGCAAGGGTGAAATGCCAGGCATCTAGATGTAGATGCCCGCATTTCCCCGATGCCAGGAGACCAGCGCCTGGCATCACGATCATAGTGATGCCGGGCGCCACGAGCGGACAGCCGCGCGGGGGGGGGTTAGGTTTAGGGCTTCCGGGGGGGACTTAGGGTCAGGCACCTCCCCGGGAGGGTTAGGGTTAGGCTAGGGGGAGGGAGGGTTAGGGTTAGGCACCCCCGGGGGGGACTTAGGGTTAGGCACCCCCCTGGGGGACTTAGGTTTAGGTATCGGGGAAGGGGGTGGTTAGGGTTAGGTACTTAGAGGGGGGATTATGGTTAGGCACTTGGGGGGGAAGTTAGGGTTAGGCACCCCTAAGGAGGGTTAGGGTTAGGGGGGTTAGGTTAGTGGATACTTACCTATCCACGATCGGGATTTCCAGTGCTGTCGGGCTTCCGCTGCGTCGTGGCCGGCGGTATATCATGCCCATTCCCTAGGATGCAGACACCTTATTACAGCAATAGCAATCCGAGTGCAGCATTTGTAGATACTGCATTGGAACACCATTGCAACCATCAGTCACAATTGCGGAATCACCAGTCAGGCTGTGAGCTTGCAAGGCCTGGAAATATGCACCCATGATGCACCCCCTGGCCACAGCACTCTCAGAAAATGGAGGTGACATGCCCCTGTTTCCATGAATGCTGCCCAGGCATGCCCATGCACCACCCCCAAATGCTGCAGCATGTCAGTCATGCTGCAACTTTGGGGATCTGCGAGCGAGATTGCAGGACCCATTCTGAAAATGTGCAGAACAGATCATGCACAGGTGCAGTTTTCCAATAATAGCATCTAGACCTGTCAAAGATCACAGCCTAAATTAACAAAGCTGCAAGACATACCAGTAATAAAAAAGAAATCTGCAGGGAGTTCTCACTGCAATCCTAGCCTGAGTGTTAATTGCATCTCATTGTGAGGATGCAGGTTATATACAACAATTTAATTAAGCCCCCTAGTGGTCACAAAATTATGAAAAACAGCACCCAGACCAGAAACACCATGTGGTTAGAAAAATCGCCATAAGGTGATTGAAAGGAACAACGGGCACAAAATGCAATTACACTGTAACATGTTTTGATACAATAAAACAATTATTTTTGTTTACTAATGTGAGTGCTGTCACGGCCTCTTCACTGTCTGACCTGGTAAGTGTTATATATATATCCCCTTAGATTGCTCCAGCCGTGGTGCTCATTAATGTCAGACAAACAATGCAGCAAAGAAAGTGTCACTCTTCAGGCTTATCAATAAGGCAATACACTAAGGTCTCAAAGTCAACGTTTTGAGTTTTAATCCAAACTCGTCATTAGGACATACATATAATAATGAAAAAACCATTACCTGTATACACCCCCATCGTGTGTGCCGCCAAAGCAACTCCGCCTCCCTCTCACGCGTGAGGTCCCGGCAACTGCCGATGACGTCGCTGGAGACAGCGCATTGCCCTGGCAACCAACGATACCAACAACATGAAAACCATGTGCAATAACAAAGGCACACAACTTAATAACATTACGTGAAACTATTACAGACATACATAGTTACAAAAATCAGGTGTTTAAATATACAATACTGGGTCAAATACTTGTTAGCACCTACTGAATATATATAATGGGTTATTTTGTAACAAACAAGATATCAGAACCAGGGCATGTATATAACAGGAAAATAGAGTGCCCAATTCAAAACCTTTGTTCCAGTTACGCTTAATATTAAAGAACATGTCAATCCAAACATAAATTCAGACAAAAGACTTAAACAAAAATGAGAAAAATAAGTAATAACCAAAAGTCTTTTGTCTGAATTTATGTTTGGAATTTATATATATATAAGCCCACTCAATGCCCTAGTCATTAGCTGAGGGTCATACATGAGATATGAAAGGGACCGTAACAGGCAGGTTCCATCTACTTCAACATTCAAAATCTAAATTGCCATGTTCATAATCCAAATCGCAAATCAAGTGAAGTACCATATTATAATCCAAATTAAGGTAAGTGGTGGCTCCAGAGGTGGGGATGCAGCATAGTCCAATATTCAAGCCACATTAACTGCCACTCCAAATGCTGCTACACATCAATGGCAGATGAGGCTCCCCTATTTGAAAATTGGACCATGCTGCAGCCACACCTCTGAAGCCACCACTCATCCCAGATATTGAGCTTACAGTCCCACAGCACTTGGGCCATGTTGCTTTGTCACCCAATCACCTTGGTCTAGAAGAAACATTTTACCCATTTTCAGTCCCTTTGGAGTCACATTTTAAAAAATCCCTGATTTTAAAAAGGTAGAAATTGAGGCTATGAAATCCCTAAAAAAGAATTCTAATAAAATAATTTGCTGCACCAGCAAAGGCATAGTATTAAATAGGTCCAATTATGTTAATGAAATGTTAAGCCAATTGGCTGACACTTCTTGTTACAAAGAGTTGTCCTTTGATTCCACAGGTATCTATAAATGAGAATAAAATTGATTTTATCATCCAGCTTGGAATTAACAACAATTGGATAGATAAACCGACTGTAAATTTCCTAACCCAGAATTATCCCAAAATTCCCCTCCTTTACACATTACCAAAAATTCATAAGTCACTCATCTCTCCTCCAGGCAGGCCTATAATTTCATCAAAGGGTTCTCTCAGTCAAACCCTTTCCCAATATTGTGATTATTATTTACAATCAGTTGTAAAATACACCAAATTATTTTGAGGATACAACTGATTTTTTGCTCAAATTGAGACAGTTTGAAAGTCTGCCAAAAGATTGTTTACTGATATCCTTAGACGTATCAAGTTTATATACTATCATAGACCTAGTAAAAGGCCTGGAAGCAGTAAAGATGCGTACACACGGGACGATTCACTCCCCTAACAAAATCGTCCTGTGTGTCCCCAGCAGGGGTGTGCTCAGTGTCATTAATGACACTGAGCACAAACACTGAATGAAATCAAGAATGATTTCATTCAGTGCCAGCCTCCCTCCCTCATCCCAAAACATGTTCAACCTGACAATATCATCAGGTTGGACAGGAGGTTCGGGCAATGAACAGCAACGACCAACTACAAACAGGAGCGTGCATTGGTAGTTATCATTCATCATTTTGGGGTAGAAACTGGACGTTTTTTTGAATGACTGAATGATAACAATAACGTTAAAACCAATTGTTTACAAAATCTTCCCTTATGTACGCACCTTAAGGAAGGTGATCTCGGATAGTGCATGGTATAATGGCCCTCTGGTTGATTTTTTTCTATTATTAAAGGAGGTTATTTTGCATAAGAATTATTTTTTATTTAAAAATGCTTTTTATCTACAATTGAAGAGCACCACAGTTGGGTCCAATATGGCCCCGGCTTACCTAAATCTATACGAGATCACCTACTTTACTGCAGATCCAATATTTTAGAAGTTCATTGCTTGTTATTTTCGCTTAATAGATGAACTTTTTTTTATGGGGAGTACTGTTGATTTACTGTAGAGGCATTCGTTTATGGCCTTTATCAAAAGGAATCTTCGATTTAGTTCACACATAACAGTAGTCTACATAGCATTGAGTTCCTAGACATTCTTGTCTCCATTGTGGAGGGGAAACTCAAAACTGAATTGTTTAGAAAGCCAACTGATAAGAACACTCTTTTATGTGTGAACAGTTTCCACCCACATGCTCTTAAAAGAGGAATCCCCTACTCCCAGCTTCTGAGAGTTGTCAGAATTACCTCAAATATTGAAGAACTCCCTGCAGCACTTAACAAAATTGGGCAGAGCTTCCAACAGAGAGGATATGATGGACAAGAAGTCCAAGATGCTATTGACAAATTTCTATAGAGAAGAACTCCTGGTTTCTAAACTTTAAGAAAAATTAGAGGACAAAATTATATTCTCTACTACTTATCCTTTATCCACCTGCCATATTCACAAAGCAGTATTAAAATATTGGCACATATTACAGATGGACGCAATAATCGGTACCAATTGTACAAATATGCCATTATTTTGCTATAAGAGAAGCCATAACTTAAAAGAAAGTTTTACGTTCTCTGACATTAGCCCTGGGGTCAGTGCAATTTCCAATTGGTACATCCAAAAATGTATAAGATGGCGCAAAATGACACAACACATTCAGATAATAAAATATCCTATTTTAATCACAATATCACAATAAATAAACTACAATCTAAAAAATGATATAGGATATAAACATAAAACAGGAAAGAAAATCCTCTCTATGACTCAAATAATGTATTAAATTGACACAAAATTAGACACTAATGTGTCCACATTCTAATAAATGTGTTCAAGAAAATAAACCAACAATATGCCATATAAAGAACTACAATACAATGTTGCAGTAGTGCTAATGCACATATATTTGAAGTTCCAATAAATGGATTTAAAAATACATATATGCCTTTTTGAAAATGCCTCCTGGTGAGGAGAAACATGTTGAAGTATACAGAAGGAGCCTGTTATTAAGCAACTCTACATATCTGGGAAACTTATTGCTTTGTGTCAAACGCTGGGTATTTACCCCAAGGACGCAGAGGTGCTATTCCATTGGGACTGTCTCAGCTTGTGCCATATTCCACCAGGGAGCTGACTGCTGTGCATGGCTGCATTGGAGGCGGCGTGTCCCTGTGGCTAGGAGTGGAGATAGAGATGACCTGCACTGGTCATTGTGCCTTTGTCCTACATGTGATTGTGAGTAAGTGCTGCCATGGACTTTACCTTTACATTGTTTTTTAGATTGTTTTTTATTTATTGTGATATTGTGATTAAAATAGGATATTTTATTATCTGAATGTGTTGTGTCATTTAGCGCCACCTTATACATTTTTGGTTGTACCTTTCTTTGTGAGAAGCTTGGTGAAGCCTCTCATATAGGCGTGAAGCAAATTTTGACACTTTATCCATATTTCCATTGTTACCACCGGTTGCCTTTTGTCTTACTAATTCCAATTGGCTCTCATTACAAAATGGTGCCTTTAAATGCGCAAAGTGCGTGAATTGCCATTTTATGCAAACTGGATACAAGTTTTGTGACCCACCTACTGGAAAGTCTTACTGTCTAAAACATTAAATGACAAGCAAAGCTAGATACATTATATATGTGATTATATGCTCATGCAATAAAATATACGTTGGCAAAACAATATGTATGCTGAAGGAGAGAATTGGTATGCACAGGAGTTCAATTAAAAAAGCTACAGAAAAAATGTAATCCAGCAGACCACCTGTAAAATTGAAAATTGTTATGTATATATGATTCTGCGCTTCTTATTTCCACATGTAAACCAATACACCTGTAGAGTCTCTAAATAAAACCACTGAAACACATATTCATAGTCCAAATACAGTCCTTCTTTACAGGCTGATCCACCTTATAAGTAAAAAGTTCCCATCGATCTTTGCATCCTGGATCTGAAACAATAGTAGTATCTCCCAATAATGGGTGGATACAAGAACAGAAAAAAGAAAATAGTGCAAAACCTTATGATAAAAGGTAAATTTAATGAGAAAATTGCACTTACACGATCAAACGAATTAAACAGCATATAACATAAATCTGTTAGTGGCTGAGCAGCACCGCTTCCACGATCCTCCTATGATCACCCAGATGGAAATCAGGCTGGAGTAGTAGTTACAGGTCCCGACTGCTTCTCCCAAATTGAAGGTGGTTGAATAACGATGGTCTCTTAATGCCACAGTGAGCCAAGCTTGGGAGATACTACTATTGTTTCAGATCCAGGATACAAAGATCAATGGGAACTTTTTACTTATAAGGTGGATCAACCTGTAAAGAAGGACTGTATTTGGACTATGAATATGTGTTTCAGTGGTTTTATTTAGAGACTTTACAGGTGTATTGGTTTACATGTGGAAATAAGAAGCGCAGAATCATATATACATAACAATTTTCTATTTTGCATGTTTTTTGGGCTGTGGATGTACAGCCCGTTGTATATTGGCTGCTAGCAGATCTTATTTCTTTACAGCGCACTATTTATTAGCAATTTTATTTCCAGCACACCACCTGTAGCCAAACATTTTATTTCTTGTGAACATTTGATTAAGGACTTTTGATTTATACCAGTGGACCAGATCCCACCGCTACGCAGAGGGGAAGATATACATCACTCCCTTTTACAATGTGAATGCAAATACATTTATAAATTAAATTCCATATCCCCTAATCATCTCAATGAGGATCTATTGCTAACCAATTTAAAAACATGTGTATGTTCAATTTAGTTGATCACCGTGATAACAGGACCAATGATGAAGTGTTTATTGTGACTTAATGTCAGATTAAGGGGCATATACAATTGGGTGTGTGAATAGCAAAAATACCACACCTGAGAGGTTTTTCCTGCAGGTACAGGAATTTTGCTATTCAATTAGGTGCATGTTTTTTTTTTTTTCGATTTAGAGCTGCAGGAGGTTTTTTATCATGCACCTTCAGAGAAAGTGTGATTTTTTACAAAATTGCTATTTTTTGGTAAAATCACTGGGACTTGCTCTGGGCCACCGGCAGAACCCCCCCTGTAGACTAATTATGCAATTGGAAATTTCCAATTTGCTTAATTAGTCTTACTTACCTTCTTCAGCACTGTCTTCTGCATCTTCTTCTGCATCCAGTGTCGGAAACTGGGTCCTTTGCTGCAGGGTGAGTTTGTCAGCATGTGTGAGTGTTTGTTAGTATTTGTAAGTGTGTGTGTGTGTATGAGTGTTGTGTGTGTGTGTGGCCCCCCAGTGTCTGTGTGCCCCCCCAGAATGGCTACTGGGAGAACTACATCTCCCAGCTGCCCTTGCCCCTCCCACCAGCCCCTAGATCCTCCCAGCATCCCCAGGGACTCCCAGCAGCCCCATCTCCAGTTAGAAGGTATGGGAAAGGTCACCAGGAGCCACAGAGACCACCGGAGACCCCTGGCCAGGTAAGTGCAGATTATATATTTTTTATGTTATCTATTTTAATTATGGTACCTTGTGGTTCAGCTTTAGTCCATGTTCTTTTGCATTTTTTACTATCTCGTTTTCTATTAATGTTTGTATATTATACTATATATGCTTACACGTCAATAATTTATTTCAGCACTGGATATTAGTTATGATCAAATGTTTACAGGATTAGGTACTATCTGACGTTAAGACTAGTAATAATGGAGAATAATATCTTTGATGTAGTATTTATGGAAATATTGACTTTAAAGAAGATGTGATAACATTGGGAATATAAACAAATGCCAAATATGACATTCTAATCATTTGGTCAGAGATCAGGCTGCCTTACTAATGTGGACATGGCTCTTACCTTTATTACTTTTTATATCTGTTGATGTTTTATGATTATTCACTTTGGGTTATATGTTTTTATGGTGTATTATTTACAGTTACATTGTTGTGTACAGAGTTGCCATGGTTACGTGGCTTACTTCCTTTGAAGTGAGCCTGGTCATTCCGGTAGTTCCTGTAATAGGTAGCACTGCTCTCTGGTCAGTCAGATGTTGACAGCCGTGGCCCCACGACATCACTTCCGGAATGGAGGACCATGTTGCATGTCCTCCAGGAACTTGGCTGAGCACACTGGTTCCTTCCAGGTGAGGAAGATTGCAAATGGCCGTTGGCAGCCATGTGCACTTCAACAGGTGGGTGTAATTTATGATTATTGGCTACAGTATATCAAGCCCTTTTATGATATCAGTCTCTGTGGCTGACCCTTGATGAAGGTTATGGGAATACCGAAACGGGCCATTGGGATTGCCATACACTGCCTCCATTTGCTGCTAACACTCTTCCACATCACATGGATTAGTGTAATTACTTCTTTATTATGATGGCAATACACTTTTTGGACATTGAACCATGTGGTGCTGTGCTGGTCTCCTCAAGTTTACCCCTGTCGGATAACTTTTGGTGCTGATACTCTATTTATATACAGGTTGGCAAGGTGCGGCACTCACGGTCTGAATAACTTGATACAGGCCGTAGATATGTTAACATTTCAGTTTATAACTGTGTTCTGAAGACAGTTATAAACTGAAACGTTAACCTATCTACCACCTGTATCAAGTTATTTCAGACCGTGAGTGCCGCAGCTTGCCAACCTGTATCTATGCCGAATTGTGGAGGCACCTGGTAAAGTTGAACTTTTTTATATATGAGTGCCAGTCCTGTGCTGTACTATATATATATATATATATATATATATATATAGAAAGAGAGAGAGAGAGAGAGAGAGAGAGAGAGAGAGAGAGAGCAAAAAAATGGAGCACTCACCAGAGTTTTTAAAGATAAAGAAAGCGATTTATTCCATGTATGTCATACCTCAGGTTTCTAGCTTGAGGGACAGTCTCAATGTTTCGGTCCCTATAGAACTTCCTCAAGAGGCACAACCACACATACATTGCAGCAGGGCAAACGGCCCACCAAGAAGCCAACCTCATACACATATATATATATATATTTGTATTTCCTTTTACATAAATAAATACTTAAAAAATGGTAAAATTGTAGCATTAATTCATTGGCCAAATGATTAGCATGATATTGAATAAGTATAATATTTTTAATAAATAAAACGTTACAATCTTCAATTAAAACCATATAAAAAACTCTTGTGATATTATAGAAATTCCTAAATTAACAGAGATGTGCATACATAAAGTGTTTTGGAAGTCAGGAACTACAGGTTGCAGGTTAGATCTCACAGCACACCACAGCCTTAAATTATATATAATTCTGAAATGTGGTTGGCATGTTGCTGACTATTTTTCACTTAGAGGTTATAGCTTATGTCATTGTACCCAAAGCTGTTCCATGTGCTATACTCTCTTTCTCAGTGAACTTAAATTAGTAGCAGGTTCTGTGAACAGCCGAGGTATGAAGTTATGTCATTCTTTTTTTGGTATTGAAATTTTCTTTTTATTATCATAATTTGATGTAATGTGTTGATATTTTTGCTTTACAGCTCCCTTTACAGTAAGATGTCATACAAACAAGAACTGGAAAATCTTAGAAATTAAATTCTGGAAGTCTGCAAAGAATATGGTGACATTTAAGTAGACTCAATGGATGATGATGAACCAGATGTACTATCCAGGGCTGCCATCAGAAATTGTGGGGCCCGGGACTGCCAAAATAGGAGGGCACCTGGCCCCCTCTTCCGCCGCTCCCCCTTCCCCCGCTACATCTCATAAATCATGACTTACCTTAACGCTTTGAAGAATGCTCCTTTCTTCTGGCTTCTCCTTCAGGTCTGGCTGGCGCTGCTCCTCACACACCGTGGCTCCTCTGACCTCTCCCTTCCAGCAGCATGGCATCATGAAGTCATGCGCGCCGACTCCAAAGGAGAAAAAACTATATTGAACAAGAGCAGGGGCAAACTATGGATTTTCTGGGAGGGGTACTAATATATATATATATATATATATATATATATACACACACACACATATTTATAATTTATATATAAAGTATATAGTAAACATGTATATATTATATATAACAAACATATACACACATTAACACATTGATACACATATAGACTGACTAACATATAGTGTACACACACTAACACATATTCAGTATTCACACACTACCACATATATATGCACTATCATACATACAGATACATACACACCAACACATACATATACACTAACATGCATACACACCAACACATATGTACACACATACATAAACATATATACACACTAACATACATACACACCAACACATATATACACAATAACATACATACACACCAACACATAGGTACACACTAGCACATACACACTAACACATACAGGCAAATACATACTGTATATACACATATACAATATTCACACATATGCACTAACATACATACACATATATACACACTAGCAGATACATACACACCAACACATATACACTAACATGCATACACATATATATGCACTAACATACATACACACCAACACATATGTACACACTAGCACATACACACTAACACATACAGACACATACATATATACACACTAGCACACACCTACAAAAACATACAGACACATACTGTACATACACATGCTAAAACACATACATACTTTTAACTTACACTTCTGAAGCAACAGCAGCTTGATAATGGGGGCGGACACCTTGCCTCATTAGGCTCCGCCCCCTCCGGGATGACGTGAATCTCGGACATACAGGGGCAGGGCTTACTACATTGGCTCCGCCCCCATTTTGATCAGACTGAACAAAGAGGGAAATTTAATCGGTTCAGCACAGGGGGTTCTCAGGTTGGAGTTGGAGCAAGTGCGGGCAAACGAGTAGTGTGGGCCAGCAGGCAGTAGCAGCACCCCACCCCAGTTTTAACTCTTGGTAGTGCGTGCTATGGACTGGTGGTAGGAGCCGTGCGGGCCCCCTCTCATGCTGACAGGGTCCGGGCCCAGGACTCCAGTCCCAGCAGTCCCCCCCTGATGGCAGCCCTGGTAGTATCACATGATGAAGCTATCCATGGGAGTAAAAACCAGCAATCTGATGGATCTGAAAATAATCTAGATTATGGTGAAAAAGGTCGTGGAAGTGAAGAGGACAAGTCTGGTGGCTCAGATGATCTTGATACTGGTAGAGAAGACCATGAATGGAGTGAAGGTGAACATTCTGATAGCTCAGATAATGAGCAATGGTCTGACACATTGGTCCAAGGCTTCATGCTAGATAAAGACAAGAAAACAATATGAAATAAAACTGTGGGTCAAGGAAAGTTAAGGCAGGAAGACAAAACAATGTGAGTCCAATTCCAGGAACAAAATTACAAGCTAAGCAAGCTAAATCTCCTTTAGATTGTTTTACTTTACTAAAAAATTTTACTAGAATTGATGTAGTCACAATGTGTGCTAACATTTACATTACATTTACATTCAAAAAGTACAACCCAATTATAAAACCAAAGTCTAGCTCACCAATTTTATGTAATGGAGGTTTAACCCATTATTGGTTTGCCTTATTTGCTGGTTCATTTCAAGGTGGAAAAGAGAACTTGGAAGATTTGTGGGCTACAGATGGAACAGGAGTTGATATACTTCACAACACAATGTCCATGGATAGATTTTTGTTTTGTCTCAGGTGCCTGTGCTTTGATGATGTACAGATGTGTCCTTGTATGTTGTTGCTCAAGTCATGCCATACAGGCAAGTCATGTCATGAAAATAGCAGTGAGACACAGTGAGACGCAGTGGGACTTGACAGTATCCATGACGTGCAGTTCACTGATGATTTCATTCAGCACCCTTCAAACCCCACTGTACATTTCTAAGGCATCACAGTAGTTATGTGTGCCAATTAGCATCATGTTCAACTTGCTCATAGTGGCACAGCAGTGGCGACATTGCCACAAGTGTGCTTCAGAAAATGCACAGAGTTTGTAATCCAAAGACACCTCTTTCTGAGCTGAGACTTATAGTTCAGTAATGGTTTCATACACCACTGCCCAAACCGCACTAGTCTTTACTGAGGCATGTCATCTTTATGTGAGTGCCGCACAGCACTGTGTAATTTGTTGCATGTTTGCTGCAGAAGATGCACAGTCAGGGTGTAATACAAAGACACCACTTTCTAAGATGATACTTGTAGTTGAGTGATGGTTTTAAACAGTGCCCTTCAAACCCCACTGTTCTATTTTAAGGCATGCTATTACCATGTGTGTGCCGCGCTTCACTGCAGAACAGTCACAAGTCGTATGACTGGCACTGACTTTTCTAAAATGAAGTGTTATCATGCTGATATGTGTATCTAGCATAATATACTGTAAAATTGATGGCAGAGCACAATTATAAATTGTTTTTCAAAAGTGTACTCAGGACTCACAAACTGAATGATTTCATCCTTTATTATACACTCAATTACTGCTCTTGATCCATGACAAACATGCTGTTCTATAGTATACTGAATGACAGGCTCAGTCAGCCAATCAGCAGATGCTGCTACAGACAGTGCATTGTCTTTTTTATGCATGCACAGTGCAGTTTATGAAAAGTGACATCTGGTGGACAGAAAGTTATATTACACTTTCTGCCTTTTCCAGCAATCAGTATGTTAGGACGCAACTTGCTATGCCATGGCACAGCACGACTAGCAGGGCACGCTACATGGCATATGGAGCAAAGATGTAGCAGGACACATCTGTAAATGATTGAAATCTGCAAAAGGAAATTATCAAACTAGTGGCTCTGAGACAAATGTTTGATTTGTTTATTCAAAACTTTCAAAAGTCCTATACAGTTGCAAACTGTACTGTACAACCATTGATGAACAACTGGTTCCATTTAGAAGTAAATGCTCTTTCAGGCAATACATACCAAGCAAGCCAGCAAAGTGTGGTCTCAAAATACTTAATCTTTGTGATGCCTGAACCTGGTTTACACTGGAAATAAAATTCAATCCATGAGAGCAACCAGCAGGTCCTTGTTTTGTTTCAAATTAATATATATACTAACTAAACCTATTGTAAAATCCAGTAGAAATGTGACATTGGATAGTTGGTTTAGTAGCTTTCCTCTTACAAAGGAACTTTTCAAAACAAGCTCTCCCTGGATGTGAAAACAAGCCTTAGTTGCTTCAACAATTGATGATGTAAAAAGAAGAGAAGTGAAAAATAAATGTTTTGCCTACAATAACCAAATCACTTTATTGTATGTGCCAAAAGAAGGTAGAAACATGTTACTTCTTTCAACTATGCATCTTTGTTCTGACGATATCTATCCAACTACTGGTGATGACAAAAAATTTAATATCACCTTTTACAATATGACTAAAGGTATTGTTGATACGGTTATCAAGAAGGACCAAGGACCTCATTCAGAGTCGGTCGTAAGCGGCCACTCGGTCATATGCCTAGTGACTGAGAAAGTCAAAATGTAAACAATCGCACGGGTGGTCGCTCGCAACCAATGTGACCCCCATTCGTGACCAATGCACCTCCCCTAGCTAGCGAGTGATAGAAGCTAATGATCGAGTCAGTTGTTGTCAGTCGCTGTATGTTAATTTTGTTCTGATGTTTGCAGCCGCATGTGTTGTGTTGATGCCCACATGTCATGTTTCAATGCTCTATCGATCAGCTTGTTAATAGCTTGTTGAGAATTATTTAATTAGGGTTCTAAAGTGTTTGTTGCCTTTTTTTTACCACCCTTTCAATTTGTCTAAAAACTTTATTGTTCAAATGTCATTTAGATTATGCTGATGTTTTACTGGTAGTGTGTTTTTTGGAAATAAAGAATTTTATACAGGATTTTGGATTACTAATGGTCTGTTTTAAATTACATTATGAATGTAAGTTTGTGTAATTTGCCCCATTTACTTTGCAATCGCAAATAAAGGGCTAGAGCCAATCAGATATGGTTTCATTAATTTTTTATTTTGGTCACATGAATAATGCATTGTCCAATTGAAGTTAGTCTATGTAAATGTGTTTTAAATTTTAGCCAATAATTTTTCATGTCACCCATGTTAAGAAACCTGCGAGCGCAAATACGCCGGTGTAAGTATGCTTTTGCGGTTTGTTGTTATTATATTTAAACCATGATTACTATTTTTACCAACAAATGTAAACAAGCTGTAATGTATGTTGTACCTATTGTGCAGTTTGGGAAACTACTTTAA
Source organism: Taudactylus pleione (assembly GCA_031769625.1). NCBI lineage: Eukaryota > Metazoa > Chordata > Amphibia > Anura > Myobatrachidae > Taudactylus > Taudactylus pleione. Next base: position 3,784,426 of record JAUIMM010000614.1, read on the forward strand.
TTAAATGTCAGTTTGTAATATTTACATAGAATGCACAGGTCATATTTTTTTAAAATGTATGCAAATTATGTGGTGTTTACAATGTAAATGCTTTAAACTATCATTTTTAAAACACAATTCTCACTTCTTAGGACATCATCGGAGACAGCGAAGGGCACGGAGAAGCGGGCACAATGCCCACCCAAATACCCCTCCTAACCCCTCCCCTTCCCAACCCAATCAACTTAACTATTCCTCCCTGGCCCCATATTCCCCAAGTAACCCTCCCTCCCTGGCCCAAAACTCCCTAAGTAACCCTCCATCCCCTCCCCACTCATCCCAAATAACCCCCCCCAACCCTGAAACCTCCTCCCAAATCACTCCTCCAGAAGGCGATTTCCTTACCCTTTCCCCTTCCTCCCTTCCCCCTATGGATGACCAGGCTTCCCCTTCCTGGGCACGGATTTACGGTAATGTTTTTTTATTTTTTTTAGCAGTTTTAATATGTGTCTTAATATAAATTGGATGTTTGTTTGTAGGTCTACATGATGTTGTTATTTAGTTAGTGTTTCTAATATTTTGAAGTCTGGCCTTTTTTTATCTAAAAGTTTAAATTTGTTTGTGTTTTGTTTTTTTATTTCATTTTGATATATTTTTGATGTATTAATGTTTCAAAGTAGACTGCTTAATTTTTTGTATTTATTTCTTGTGTTGGTATGCTTATACTGTGCACAAGTGTGTTAACAGTTAAAATGAATGTGCTGGTTTTTTTTGCATAGGTGGCTGTGGAGGTAATTATTTCGAGTTTTGCTTTGTGGTGTGTAATCTAGTTAACATTTCAAGTGTAAAAATGTCGACACAGTTGGCTTTAAGGGTACATAACCGTTAACCCTTTGTACCGAGTTAATTAAAAAATTTAAGTTACAAATATTGGAAACACCATCATCATATGCTCCCCAATATTCTCTGTGGTTTCAACAAAATAGTAGTTTGTACTTTATGTCATACAATGTATTAGGGCACTAAAAAAATTTCAAATAAAGTAAATATTTAAAAACACATAAGTGACATAACTTGTGGATTTATGCACTGTTTGTAGGTTAAAACAAACACACTTTAATGGAGTTCTTCTATATTTTAACTTATAATCTGATTAAATCAACTACTCCATGCCTCAGGACAACACAGGATTTGGGTAGCTTTTAGTGTTTGATACATTAGCAAATATGACCAAATTCCTTTGTATTAGTTAATACGCAACATAGATTGGTGTCCCCTCAGTTACGTGCTCCTTTAAGTAGAGGCCGTGGTTATTTGTTTTTTTTTAAAGGACAAAACAACAAACATTAATTCATTACTAATAAATCCCTGGACTGGAGTAGATCATTTGATAGGCCTACAAATGTCCCTGGCCTATGGTCTTTTTTTCATTTTTTTTGGTGTAGCCAACAACTTTATTGTGTCCCACACTTTGTAGGGCATATAATAAACTATTAAATGTCAATATTTGAGTATACAATTAATTGGTTTCGTAAACAATTTTTAATCTCATCTCTTCAGATACCCAGATGATGTTTAGATTCCTCAGAGAGGAGATTGCTTTGGCCCAAGAGCATTTGGCCAATGTTGGATCCAGCATCCAAAATATCATTGCCGCCTTGGACCTTGCTGGTGTTTAATTTTTGTTTTGATATGTTTGTTTGTTCTTTCAAATATATTTAGTTACCAAACTACCTTAGTCATCTTTTTATAATTTCTTAACTGCCTAATCCTGGCGTACAAATGGGTCATTGTTTTATTCACAGTACTTTCCGTAGTTTTTCAAGTTCTGTATTACACACACTTAATTTTCTTTCGACAGTTTGGTCTGTATTTTTGTGCATAATATATTTTTGGAGTTACTCCATTTATTAAAAAATTAAGCGAACATTGTAAGCCATACACATTAATAGTGCATAATAAAGTTTGTAACATTTGTCCACACAAATACATCAGAGTATTAATGGGAAATAGTGTTACATAATTTTTCCAACCTTGTTTCATGTTTTGCAAGTTTGTGGGTTATGGTTACTACATTTGTGTTAACTAAACTGTAGCTTAAAAGCCATTAGGGTCCCAAAAAGCACCCATTTAACGTGCCGCACAAATGTTTCCACAACATGGTTAATGTGTACAACATAATAGTGTTTTTTTTTTATTCAAAATAACTAGGGTTTGATTTTTTAAAAAGTGTATTTGTTGGTTTTCCAAACAGCACCAAAAATCATTAACAAGTATCAAAAAAAAAATACACTAGGACAAACAAAATATAACGGTTGATCAAAACATAATCACGAACTGATCCAAATGGATAATCACATGGTGGTACAATCCAGCAAAAGGGTTGTCATTTATCCAAACACAGACAAGGGCATTGACAATGTGTTGTTAATGTGTTTTCGAATTGTAAATTGTGGTAGGGAGAAGATAGAAAAAGGAAAAAAATTATTAGTAACAAACATGGTAAAAACTACAAAATCAAACAAGGCAAAACAGAAAAACCATGATGCAGAAGACTGAAAACTTTAATAAAATGAAAACAAGTCTAGCAAAACATACCAGAAAAAATGAGCAACCACATCATTGCGTCTGGCCCACCCAGACAGTCTCACACCACCTACCTCATGGGGGCCATCCTCAGGCAAGGCATCCTCTGGCTGCATTTGAACTCGACTTCTTATGGCAATGTCAAGAAATTTCCCACACAGGACCACGATCCTCAATACCATAACCGGTGAATACATTAGGTTGCCACCAGAGTGGTGGAGACATCTGAATCTTCCCTTTAAAAGGCTGATACAGCGCTCCACCACCTGCCTGGTGGCAGTAAACATGGCATTAAATTGCATTTGTGGTCCTGGTGTGGGTGCCAAAAAAGTCAGCAGCCAGGGCATGCAAGGATAACCACTGTCACCTGTAGGAAAGGATAGACATTAAGAATTTACAAAATCAAATACTTACATTCACTATATTATAGAACAACATACCAAAATTAAACTTACCCAGAAGCCATGCATCATCAGATTGCAGTGTTGCTAATTTGTGCCAAATGCCTGAATGTTGAATCACAAGTGCATCATGAGAACTGCCTGGAAATTTGGAATTCAGGAAGAGGATCTGGAGGGAGGCATCACATAGCACCATCACATTCATGGAATGGTAATGTTTGCGATTACGATATATATGTTCTTTCACTGCTGGAGGCTGTAGTGCTATGTGAGTGCCATCCACCAACCTTATGACATTTGGAAAGCCAGCAATGTCCTGAAACTGCTGCTTTACCACAACAAGGGCTACCATATCCAAAGGCATACTAATAAATTGTGCTATATGTTTGAAAAAAGCATACATCACACGCCTCAGGATCCTGGAGAATGATGGCTTGAAAATGCCACCCACCAGACCCACAATGGTCTGAAAGGACCCTGAGGTACAGAAATGTAACACCACCAGCAACTGTGTTAGTGGTGGTATTGATGTAGTAATGTGAACTTGACTTTCTAGATCATACTTTATTATTGAAAGAGTGTCTAGGATAATGTTGGGTGGCTGGCGATAAGTTGTTAACATAATATCATCTGGCATTCCAAAATGGGTGACCCAGGTTCTATATATCTGGGGCCTTGCATGCCTCCTGTGTCTACACCGAGGAGGAGGACCAGGTAGGTTTGGGTGTGGTAGCATGGCGAGGAAGAGCTTGCCCACGTCGCTCTAAAATGTGTGTTATTAAAAAATAGTTGGTCTGTTAATGAAACTTTTATATGAAAAAAATAAACTTAACTTAGTCAGAATGAAGCTGATTCTTACAGGGTTGGGTAGGGCCATCTTAGCAACCACCTACATGTTTTTTTTTGGTTGAGAAAAAAAAAGGCAGAAAAGCAATGAAAATCATTAGAATAAGTTGTTTATAAATACATAGCCAAAACATTAGTTACTTAACAAACATTAAGAAGGGAATAAAAAAATTAATAAAAAAAATAAAAAAACACAAAAAAACATGCAAAACTCAGATACACTTACCTGGGACCACAAAAAAGTGGGCAGGAATACTCCTTCCAACCACAACAACCAAAGAAATAAACTACATTTGGTTTTAAAAAAATAAAAATTAAAAATTAATAAAACAATACCATGCCATGCACACAAAGGACTGACGCTTGCAGGACTCAGAAACACTCACCAGACTCTCAAGCCATGAATGTATTGTGCCACAAATCCTCAAAAATGCCAAACAACTACCAACAGCCAACCACCAACAATGCACAAGTAATGGTCCATTTAGGTGAACCTTAAATAGGGTAGGACATCATGCATTTATTGATTAATGATGGATAGGTGTACATTTTGCGTAGTCAAACATGGATGGATGCAACATGGATGCACGCACAACCAATCCAATGATGCGCTCACATCTCATTAACCCACCCAATTACTGTTAGGTGTGCATTTTACGTAGTCAAACATGGATGGACGCAACATGGATGCACGCACAACCAATCCAAGGATGTGCTCACATCTCATTAACCCACCCAATTACTGTTAGGTGTGCATTTTGCATAGTCAAACATGGACGGATGCAACATGGATGCACGCACAACCAATCCAAGGATGCGCTCACATGTATAAATATGGCTGAAAAAAACACTAGCACTTCATGCTTTCTCAATCTTTGACATCATGGATCCAGAGGAGCATGAAAACCAGAGCCAAGAGCTAATAAGTAAGTTTGTTAAACAATGTTGGCAATTGACACTAAAACAAATGTGAAATAATTCCACAGGCATCATAAACTTAATTTTAAAAAAACATGTTGTAGGTGGACAACCTCTACAAAATCCCACTGAGGAGGAGCCTGGCCCAAGCTGGAAGAGGTCAAGGAAGCCTCCATTTTGGAGGTCGGAGATGGAGGCATTGGTGGCTATGTGCATGGACAATATTGTCCATACACCAAGAAATATTGGGGCTGGACAAAAGGACAGGATATGGGACGAGATAACCAGGGCTGTCAATATTGCTGGGACCACTCACAGATCCAATGATGTTGTGCGCAAAAGGTATGGAATTGCTAGTGACAATGTTGTTTTCTAATTAAGGTGTAAAATGTACCAGGACATACAGTACTAAATTACCTCTAAACATTGACAGATGGACGGACTTCAAATATTGGCTGAAGAGGAAGCTAGGAAATAGGGCAACCCATGCCAGGGGGACAGGTGGTGGTCCCATCCCTGAGAAGCTGACCTTAACACCTTTGGAGGAGATGGCTCAGGGGTGTATGGAGGAAGAGGAGCTAGTCAGTGTGTCCAATATGGACACTGAAATGGCCGACTTTAATGCTCGACATGGCAGAGAAAGTAATTATTTACAAAAAATCAGGCCGCACAAAGCAAAAACATTAGTGGCTTCTAAAACTTGAAAAAACATGATTATTAATTCTCATTCTTTACAGAACCTAAGGAGGAAGTCCCTGCTCCTGAAGTGATGGCTGGGCCCAGCACATATGGAGGCTCTGCAGGGGATGATCCAATATCGCCATCTGGGGACCCTGTGGAGGCCACTCCAGGGGCACCACCCACCCAAGCATTGTCTCTCCTCACCGAGTTGGTCGGCCAGACTCAGGAGAATAGATCTGTTCTCCTGAGGATGGAGACCAGATTCAGTTGGCCAATAGCCAGGAGCAGGCAAACAGAATAGCCATAATGGAGCGAGCCTCTCTTCCTCCAAGGACCACCACCTCTGGCAGCCCAACAGCCACCCCCCAAAGTATGGCAAGCCCTATGCCTAGACCAGACCCAATACAATCCAGCGCTGGCCAGGCCAGTCAGCGTGTTAGATGCCAGTCGACTATTCCGAAAACGCCTCTTCAGCCGAGCCGTCCAAGATAACGCAAATAGCCCTGGCTATCCCATCCTTTACCCATTGATGTGCAGTCCCCTTATTTCTTGTCACCAATATCTCCATCTCCTATCTCCTTTTTTTTATTATCTTACAAATAAATTTTAGCATGCTGGGAAATGCTATAAAATGTTGCATGAAAATTCAAAATAAAAAACTTTTTTGATATTTTAAAAATATGTAGCCTGTTTTTACATTGCAACATATACATTGTTAATAAAGTAAACTGAAAAACATGGGATATGTAAACACTTGTGCAGGGTAAATAATGCTAGTTATGTTAACATTTATTAACAAAACACATTTACTAAGGCATTCGCAAAAATAAAAACAAATTTTAATTTTCGCTAATGCAAACGCAACGGATTCATTGACCATCCAATTAGCACTGTGATTAGCAACAACAAACTATTATTAGCTGATTGCATTGTGTGGTTCTAAATAGAAACATCAATCCTAACATCATTAAATTTCGATAGTATCGATTGTACTTTGGGGCTTGCGGGAGCACATACCCAAACTCAAGCTGTATCATCAGCCAAGCCTCAAAACTGCTCGCAGAGTGACATTTTACTACTTCCGGCCTTCTAAGTCGGTCGTAGCAGGCATTTATGTACGCTCCTAAAATGCCATTCGAACACTGAGCCACGCCTGCGTTTTAAGACTACCTCCCCTGTCAACACCCACAAACAGCCTTTCATGTCAATCAACTTTCCAGAGCCATTACCGGCTTGCAAGCCGTACAAGCGACAGATTTTGACATTGCAAGGGCTTGTACACACATGCGCACAATGAACCGTACGCATGCGCGGTTTGAGAACATCAGCATCGTACGACCAAGCGGCCGCTTACGACCGACTCTGAATGAGGTCCCAAGTGTTGGCCACTGGCTAAATTCTTCAGAATTTTGGGCATTGCAGGTATCAATGCTCAAGTTATCTTCTTGGCAAACATTCCTGATACTAAAGTGAATCGGAAAAAAATTATGAGGGGATTGGGACTAGAACTTTCAACACCTCAACTAAGTAAAAGGGTTTCAATGACAAATATTATCAGATTGCTGATGGAAAAAGCAACTAAGTATGCCAAAGTTGAAGAGACGGAAAGACAACCTGCCCCAAGACCTCCAATTCCTTTTCCAGTTTGCTCTTCTGGAAGATGCATAGTTTGTCCTAGAGGCCAAGACAAAAAAAAAACTTTTTGTTGCAAATGTGAAAAATTCATGTGCATGTCTCACATGAAACAAATTTGTAATCTTGTTTGCAAAATGAGGAAGAAAATAGCTCAACCGAAGATGAGCGATTGTAATAGAGTCATTTACTTAATGTGTTTGTGCCATATACAGTATTTGATGTTCTTTTGACATTTGTTTGATTCTTTTACTATTTTGTTCTTTGATGAATGTTATTTCCAGTTTCAAACTTTAATTTCAATGTTCTAGTTGTGTTGAGAAATTTATAATTTAAAATTTTTTTAATTTTTTAGACTTTAGAAAAATGACTTTATGTCACAAAATTGATTATTCTAACATTTGTTTTCATATTGGTAAATGTGTAGTCAATCTATAAATAATGTTCAGTTGATCTATTTTTAAACATATCATGTGCAACTATTTCTTTTTTTGGGGGGGGGTGTTGTGAGCACACAACCTACGCACTTACATGATTTTTACCCACCTACCTTTAACTATGAGCACTGATCCAAGTCTCTCACAGCTGTAAAAGACATAACTGGTATGTAAATCCTACACTGAAGAGTGTTGCTATTAAAGTGATTTGAAAGAGTATTTAATACCAGACTAGCCTTATTCATATTATATTACTAAGTGGCTATCTTATGTATTGGTGAGTTCATAGAGTACTTGTGTATTTTTCAATAAATGGAAAGCCAATAAATATAAATGCCTTCCACACACTTAAAAACTCACAACAGGTCTGCCTTAGGGGTACACATTCTCCAAACTTGTTGACCATGGAAAGGTCTTATAAAGTCTAATTTCCAATTGTTAATGCAGCAGTAAGTGGCAGTACTCCCTGATTCAGGATGATGTTAGAAAAAGTGTAACTACCAGCACAGTGTGTTGTTCTTTTCTCATTCATTAAAAAATCTTGTGACACTGTAATTAGTATCACAGTGTGTAATTCTTATTCATAAATAATCCTGTGACTCTAAGTGGCAGTGCAGTGTATTATTCTTTTCTTATTCATAAATAATCTTGTGACACTGTAAGTGGTATCGCACTATTATTGTTATTCAAAAATAATCTAGTGACACTAATTGGTAGCACAGTGTGTTATTCTTTTCTTATTCATTAAAATTCTAATGACACTGTAAGTCATTGATACCACAGTATAATATTTAAAATTGGTACAAATTGATGTGTGTGCTGTACCCCAATTCATTTGTGTTTGTTGCAATGAAGATTGATCAGTTGAGAGGAGAGCAGGAACCACATACTAGTGCTGGAGCTGCTGCCAATGCCATCAGTCATGACAGTACTAATTCATCTACATCATCTACTAAAGTCGATGCCCAAGGGCAAACAAAACTTAAGTCAGGGCATCTAAAATCAAGAACCAATATTTTACCATGGTAAAGAAAAAAACATCAAAGGGAAAGTTAGCTGAAAAAAAAAATACTATAGCATTGTCAATATGCCTTTCACCACATGAAGTGGCAAGGAAAGGCTAAGGCCTTTGCTTTTATTTATGACTGGTGGTTCTGCATCTTATGATGATGTAAGCACAAGTGAACATGCTGACATAGAAAACGAGGATGCTTCTGTGGAGTGCACTAGGATGAGCAGGATATTTGTGTAGCTGACGCTAATAAGGATGTTGTTGATGAGGATGTTGTTTGTGTAAATCAGGCACCAATGGAAAAAATTATTGCACATGATAAGGAGAAGCCCAATGTCATGCCTGGGCATAGGACAAAAAATTCCACTTCTAATGTGTGGAATTATTTCTACCCAAATCCGGACAACAATTGTCAAGTCATCTGTACCCTTTCTAAAGCCAGCGTAAGGAGAGGTAGGAAACCTTAACAATCTAGGCATCTCCTACCTGTTACGTCATCTGCAGCGTATCCATCAAAAAAGTTTTTGTGTTTTGTGTTGACTCATCTGCATCACTAGTGGATCTTTTGGGAAAGTTTAATTTTTTCTTGGCAGATGCACTTGCTGGAGAAACTGATACGAAGCCTCACGTGTCACTTAAACTGACAATTTGCTTACCAACAGTTCTTTGCATCTCTTCAGATCTGTGGGCCTGATTCAGAGCCGCTCGTAAGCGGCCGCTCGTTTGCTCCGAGTGATGTTCGCACAACTGCGCATGCGTATGGGTTGTAATACACATGCGCGAACCAGTCATTGCGGTCGGAAATTGTGTGCTCGCAAAATAGCGAATGCCTGCTAATTTGAGTGACAGTATGAGGCGTTTGTGGGTGGTAACAGGGGAAGGTGCTTGAAAACGGGGAGTGGAGATCTGAACGCAGGCGTGCCAAACGGTCAAAACGGGCGTTTTAAGGGTGTGCATAATTAACAAAGCAGCGTCATCGACCACGTCACTTGGTTGTTTCTTAGCCTGAACTGTTCGCATGATTGCGGTAGGAAAATCCAACCACAAGCACTGCGAGCAGTTCAGATGCCATTCGATGTACTCGATTAATCAAATAAATAGCAGAGATGACGTAGGATGCGAGCGGCCAGGGGGCGTCTTTACAAAATAGTGAGCGCATATTTCGTTTGCTCACTCAGATATAGAGGCGTCAACAGACCGCAAAGAGTGAGCGCTCAATTTAAATAGCCGGCCCCTTTTTCGAAACGAGTGAGTGCAAATAGCGTCCGGCCCTGAATCAGGCCCTGTGTCAGTTGGGAAGAAGAACACATCATATGACTTAAACCTTATATCTTAAATCTTGCATTTGCTCTGTTCAGCTTCTCCACATATCTGTGATTAAGTGGACAGTGGGTACAATGGCATTTTGGAGGCCACTAGATAAGGTTTTTTTTAATGCCCCTGTACAAGTTGGGAATTGCTTTTCTAGTGAAGTGGAATCTTGATGGGATTTGGTAGTGAGCACACAGGACCTCATTTAGGTGTCTAAAACAGACTGATATTGGACACATGTCTAATACCAGCATAGATGTTATGGTGCCAGTGATCTGCTATGCAACTGCGTGACTGCTGTCATACTTGGTCCCCCTTGCAAAGGATTGTTTAACAGTCAATTGATTTTTAAAGTACTACTAGTAGGTAACTTTACTAAGATTCGAGTTTGGCCGAGTTAGCAATATCTAGAGAGTTTGGGCATTTTATTCCACTCGCAAATTTACTAATGACAAACTCGGCAGAGAAATCTCCTTTGCTAAGGGAAAATACTGGAGAGCAAGCAAACTCACTTCACTTAACCATCGGCTAAACTCAAGAAACTTTTCACTAGTGAAAATAGGATTAAGGAATTTACCAAGAGGAGAGTATATACAGTATATACTCTTGTAAGAATGGACAACACTCCTGTAAAAGTTTGTGAAATCAATTCACCTGCCTGTGAGCTGCGAGTTTTGTAGAAACATACACAGATCAGTGTGATCCATGTATGTTTCCGGCAGCCAATCAGTGGCCTCTAACTGTAGAGTGGCTGCTGATTGGCTCTGGCTCATGACAGTTCCCATGTGGGCTGGTCAGTGAGTCAGGAGCCGGAGCCAATCAGCAGCCACTCTACAGCTAGCAGCTGCTGATTGGCTGCTGTCTCCTGACAGTTCACACTGATCAGTCAAGAGACGGGTAGTGATGTATGTGGTCACACACATACACAGTTACAGTAAGTATATGGATCGGGTTCCTTTTTTTTTATTTTGCCAAGACTCCTGGATGCTACAGAGACCAGTGAGAGGATGGAGGTGAGTATAGGACCTTTATTTCAGATACTACAAATGGATTCTACATAAGAGAAGTGTACTGACCAGCTGGCGCAGGTAAGTTTGTGTGAGTGAGGTAGTTAGGTGTGTAATAAAGTATTAATTGAGATGGTGTCTGTGTTCTGTCTTTTTTAAACTATTTTTTTTACAGTGTGGCTCTGGCTACCGGCCGCCTACTGGCACTTATAGTTCCACAAGTGCAAAAGGGTAGGCATACTGGCACCTGCAGTTCCACTGTAAAATACAATAGTTTATAATTATTTAACACATTATTACCCCTGTACCCACAGCCCAGGGGTGCAGGGAAGAGCCCCGGCCTTCAGCCCAAGCCTGGGGGTTTGGGAGAGGGGGGAATCCATCTTGGGGGGTCCCTACCTCTCCTGAGATCCCTGGTTTGGGCTGACCAGCTTGGGGTGCAAATTCTTTAGCCATGGAGCCCCGGTGATAACGTCTCCTGGCTGTGGAATTACACCCCAGTCAGTTTGGGTCCAGTGCTGGTTTTAAATATAGGGTTCCCTATAAATTTTTTCCCCTCTATATTTAAAACAAGGACAAGCCCTGCAGCCAGCTGCTGGTTCCTGAATTATGGGGGAACTCTACACATTTTGTTCCCCATAATTTTAGGAACCAGGACTGGCTGTGCAGTCAGAGGCTGGTTATGCTTTTGGGGAAGGACCAAACATCAATTTTCTACATTTAACCCATTTTTTACAACTACAACACACAAGCAGGCTTCACATATGTCACTGATATGTTCAGGATGCTTGTTCAGGAGAGTTTTGCAGAGAGAAAACACTTTAATCTCGGGTGAGTAATCTCCCTCAAAACTTGATACTCATCGGAAAAATATCTTGATTAGCTTCATCATCGGCCAACTCATTCTCAGCTAAACTCACTTTTTTTTAAATTTGTGAGTTTTAGGAGCCACAAATCATTTGCATTTCGGCAATGCAAAAAACTCGACCAGACTCGATTCTTAGTAAATTTACCCCTAGTAGTCTTCCTGGTCACCTTCTTGGCTGAAAATCCACTCAAAGCAGCAGCAGGCATAGCACTCAAGGATTCTTTTAGGGCAAGGACTGATCTGAATGAGTAAAATATAAAAGCAAAGCATAAATTTGCTTTGGAATAAAAAAATTCAATCAAATTACTACTAATCAAATCTTCCTTTCCCTACCTTCAAATACATAATTACTCCAACTACTTCAGGCCTCTTGAATAATAAAAACATTTTTTTCTGATGTGCCATGTTGGAAGTTGAAGTGCCACTGCTGGTGCAATCTTTGACAAGAGGTTGCTGAATGCCAAAAATCTCCAGAAATGTTTATGGCCACAGACAGCATCTCCTGCATACCCCTTTAATTTTAATAAAATATTCAAAACCATCAAGTTGATTTTGTGGGCAAAACATGGGACATATTGTTCACCCATGCTCTCCCACCCTTCCTCATGAAATTGCTTTGGAATAAAAAAATAATTAAAATTTACTATCAATCAACCCTTCCTGTCCCTGCTTTCAACTACATATCTACTCCAACTCCCTCAGGCTCCTTGATTAATGAAAACATATGTTTAATTATGTGCCATGTTTAAAGTTGAACTGATACTTGTTTGTGCCACCCTCTGCTGCCACTTAGCTTAGTCAGCCAGTGAGCTTGGTGCAAATTTTTGGCCTAAACCAGATGAAAACAATATTGTAAGCTGTGAGGTGATCAAAAACCAAAACACTCAAAGGGTTGTTTTGGCAAAACCGAATCCAGATCCAAAACACAAGGATATACAGCTGTGAGGTCCCTTCCAAAAGCATATCCTATACTGGGCTCTGTGAGCTGGTCCAGGTTAAAAAAATATTCAGCAGAAAAATGTAGGGGTCCCGTGTATTTTCATAAACCACCACAAAGATCTGTGATCCTGTCCTTGTTGTGGAAATATGAGGGAAAAAATGAGTAGGGGTCCCCTGTATTATTCACAACGTGCACTGGGTTCTCACTAGCAGGGGTGTAATTCCACAGCAAGGGGACACATTTGACAGGATCCCCCAGCCAAAGCATTCACAATTCTATACTAGTTAGCCCTGGCCAAGGAATCCTCAGGAAATGGGGACCCCCGAGCATACCCCAGGCCCAGGCCTTGACTCTGCTCCACAACCCTGGTTGGTGGGTTGTGGTTGATTGAGTAAAAAATAGACTAGAAGTCCTAGTAATAGTTGAGGTCTAGTAGTTTGAGTCCGATCATGTGACTGATTTCACGTGATTTGATCATGTGGCTAATATCACGTGACCGGAACAATATTATCTTTAATCCATGCGGATGCTAAGTAAAGGCCGGGTGTCATTTGATGCATCACATGTCACGTGGTTATGACGTGTCATACACACAGGTTTCCGCTATCTAATCAGATGGCGGAAAGATGAAATCTCTTAGCAACGTATCGATGCAAATCTTCAGAAGGACCTACTCCGGTCAACACGTGATGTTTATTGACGTCACGTGACCGGAGCAGGTTCCATAGAAAGAAGAGGTAAGAACAAGGTTTATGCTTAATTATATAAAATAACTTTCTTTTAATGTTCCATTGAGTATAATATGTATATAGGTCTGCCTCTGAATTTGTTTGGTAGGGTTTTTTTAAATATATGAGCTGATTGATGAATTAATTGGAATCATGTGTATTTGAGCAATTGATTGAAAGGGTATAAAAAGACCCTCCAGGACATTACAACTTTACCTTTGAAAAAGCAGCTATAAGTGCAGCGAAACGCATCAGGTGCCTGCCTCTATCCAAAAAGTGTTTCTACTGGACATTATATACAAGCCTGGACCAGCTTCCGGAATTTTTTGGAACTACATTTGGGATACACCCTGTGTTTACATTTTGGATCCAACCATCTAATCCACACCATGTACTTTTGAGGGTTCCGAGTGCGCATATGGACAAAATGCCAATAGGACCATCCCTCTATTGGTGATAGGACTTGGTAAATATCGCAGGAATACTTACCCATTATATTTCATCACAATTGAGATTGCCAAAATCTGGTATCTACCATCTGGAGGCGTATATAGGAACATGTATATATCATACTATTGTTGGAAGAGGCTTAACGCTTATTCATTGTTCATCCATTATGGTTTATGCCAATTTTTATAAATTTTTATTTTTATTGCTCAATGATTGAATTCAAAGTGATTAGTGTATCAATCATGTTTTAATGTATGTCTATTTCAATGTATGTCTATTAAATAATCTTAATCATTATACATATTTTTTAGCGCTGCTTTACTGCCTTATATGTTTATACTATTTGAGGGTCTGACGAACCCCTTTTCAAGCAGCTGCTTAGTTAAACAGACCATACCAGCGCCTGTATAAATTATTTATAGAGGTCCTAGTAAGCCTGCCCCGCTTGCTGGCACTTGGAGTTCCACATTTGCCAGCAAGCTCAGGCATTAAGGGCCTGCTGGTACCTATGATTCTGTAAAATAAATACTTTTAAAAAAGATAATACACACAGCAAGGACTGTAATAGTTTATCACATATTCACACTTACACAGACACACACACACAGTACATACTTACTACCAAAAAATATTAATAGTGTTTTCCTTCCATTGAGAGCCACTATGTGTGCACCAGTGTCTCCTCACCATCTTGCACCCCAAAACATTTCTTAAGTGTAAAAAAATTGTTTCTTGACTAATGTCAATCAGAAAACCAATCATAGTCAATAGAAGAGGAGGATCAGCAACACAGTACTAGTGCTGCAGCTGCTGCCACACCTGATAGTACTTCAACATCTACTAAAGGTGTTTAGGGTGAAAGTAGAATTAAGAAATGATACCTGAAATTTAAGCAATAATTCACAATGTTAAGGAAACAAATCAATTACATTCTCAATTTTTAGTCTACCCTTGACCAGTTTTCTGCACTTACACATAGAAAACAGATAGGTTCCCCTTCCCTCACCCTGGAAGAATAAGTATTTTTTCAGTCCTAATGCTTTTTAAACTGTTTATTATATATATATATATCTATATATATATATATATATGCATATATATATATATATATATATATATATATATATATTCCATGCCTTATGTCCCATTAAGGCTTCTTAGGCATGATCTGAAATTTCACAAAACCTACTGAATTGATACAGTCTTGATAAAGGAGGTTTCTCCGAAATGTTGACTACCACACTGTAGCCATTTTGATTATTGATTCTCAGAGTGCCTTTCATCTGTTGCCTTAGTTCTATATTTATTTGGTCATGGCACCTGAGTCTTCTACAGTTTTTCTTTATATTTGAGTGCCGGACTTTTCTTGTTTATATATATATATATATATATATATATATATATATAAAAAATTAACAAAGGGGGTGCACTCACCAGTCTTCTAAAATGAGTTTTTATTTCATCTTTTTAAAAAAATTTTTACAGCATCATAGTAAAGCTCCGACGTTTCAGTCCTAGCCATGGACCTTTGTCAAGGTACAATTCCAAGTAGTACTTTGCATCAATATATACCTGAGTCCAATTAAGAGACTCCTCCCTCACAATCATGTGAGTACAAACAATACAAACATATAGAGACATGAAGACATCATTTGTAATTGTGCAATAATACCAATCAAAGACTAACTAAAAAATGAAAAGTAATGAAAAAAAAACATGTTAACAGACACATATATAAAAACAAACCTTACAGGTATAATCGAGCTGCATCCCCCGCTAGCGTGCATGTCAATTCCCCAAACTTCCTGCCAAGTGGAACGCAAGTCGGTACCATTTCCTGTCAAGTGGCACGCAAGCTAATACAGCAGTCATGACAACCGCTGTTAAGGCTTCCTGCACTTCATCCGTCGAATCACAAAGTAATATACAAGAACACTAGGGACCCGGTGACGCAGACAAACAAGTATACGTCACCATATAACCCATTAATTTAAATGAAGATGTAACTAACAGAGTTTTCATATATTGACTCATCAAGCTAATATCAATCGGGCAGTCGACATGCACGTCCATCAAAAAGACGCAGCCTGTAAGCAAACCAATGATAAACACCTCCTCATAGATAATATAATGATAGGACAATGTCTATCCATCTGGATTGAATTACATATGCCTAAATTATAATGTATACAAAAACATGGTTTGTCAACATATGTGTCGACATTTTTTAAAAAATTTCAATTATAAACAACCAAATTTAGACACATTAAATAATTAAAAATAAATAACAAATAAACAAACTCCATAGGAAACCCACATTGCCACAACACTCGAAAAAACAAAAAATAAAAAATCAAAAGAATTGTATCATTACAAAATCTGATGATGCACCCCCACTTGAGATCCAAAAATACTTTAATCCAAAAACATCCCAAGGTGTATAGCTTCATTAAGGCCGCGAGGGTGGACCGTATCCAATTTATGTATCCACATCGCTTCTCTCTGGAGCAAGAGTTTGGCCCGATCGCCTCCTCTCTTGGGTGGAGGCACCCAATCGATAATCATGCATCTCAATGTTGCTAAAGCATGCTGTGTTTCAAGGAAATGTCTTGCTACAGGTTTATCAGAAGAACCATTAACAAGCGCGGCTCTAATAGAGGATCGATGGTTAGCCACGTCCACTTCGTGAGAGGATGGCTAACCATCGATCCTCTATTAGAGCCGCACTTGTTAATGGTTCTTCTGATAAACCTGTAGCAAGACATTTCCTTGAAACACAGCATGCTTTAGCAACATTGAGATGCATGATTATCGATTGGGTGCCTCCACCCAAGAGAGGAGGCGATCGGGCCAAACTCTTGCTCCAGAGAGAAGCGATGTGGATACATAAATTGGATACGGTCCACCCTCGCGGCCTTAATGAAGCTATACACCTTGGGATGTTTTTGGATTAAAGTATTTTTGGATCTCAAGTGGGGGTGCATCATCAGATTTTGTAATGATACAATTCTTTTTATTTTTTATTTTTTGTTTTTTCGAGTGTTGTGGCAATGTGGGTTTCCTATGGAGTTTGTTTATTTGTTATTTATTTTTAATTATTTAATGTGTCTAAATTTGGTTGTTTATAATTGAAATTTTTTTAAAAATGTCGACACATATGTTGACAAACCATGTTTTTGTATACATTATAATTTAGGCATATGTAATTCAATCCAGATGGATAGACATTGTCCTATCATTATATTATCTATGAGGAGGTGTTTATCATTGGTTTGCTTACAGGCTGCGTCTTTTTGATGGACGTGCATGTCGACTGCCCGATTGATATTAGCTTGATGAGTCAATATATGAAAACTCTGTTAGTTACATCTTCATTTAAATTAATGGGTTATATGGTGACGTATACTTGTTTGTCTGCGTCACCGGGTCCCTAGTGTTCTTGTATATTACTTTGTGATTTGATTGATCCGGGCGCTAGCATCGACGGATGAAGTGCAGGAAGCCTTAACAGCGGTTGTCATGACTGCTGTATTAGCTTGCGTGCCACTTGACAGGAAATGGTACCGACTTGCGTTCCACTTGGCAGGAAGTTTGGGGAATTGACACGCACGCTAGCGGGGGATGCAGCTCGATTATACCTGTAAGGTTTGTTTTTATATATGTGTCTGTTAACATGTTTTATTTTCATTACTTTTCATTTTTTAGTTAGTCTTTGATTGGTATTATTGCACAATTACAAATTATGTCTTCATGTCTCTATATGTTTGTATTGTTTGTACTCACATGATTGTGAGGGAGGAGTCTCTTAATTGGACTCAGGTATATATTGATGCAAAGTACTACTTGGAATTGTACCTTGACAAAGGTCCATGGCTAGGACCGAAACGTCGGAGCTTTACTATGATGCTGTAAAAAATTTTTTAAAAAGAAGAAATAAAAACTCATTTTAGAAGACTGGTGAGTGCACCCCCTTTGTTCATTTTTTGTATGCAGGGATACAGGTGATCCCTTTTGGGTGGCTACCCCAGCAATTGGATTTTCAGACGTGAGTGTGGACTAATACTGGACTTTATATATATATATATATATATATATATATTTGTATGTATATATATATATTCCATAGACAAAAAAACCTTACGGTTTCACATGTCCCATTAAGGCTTCTTGGACATGATCTTAAATTTCACAAAACCTACTGAATTGGTGACAATTAAACTTTAAAAAATAATGGGGCTGATGCCTTAATGGACGTGTTCCTTGCACAATACAGAAATGGTATGCCATCACACCCTGTGGTTAACTGCAGATTCAGCACTCTCACAGAGTGAGATTGCTGTCACTCACAAAATGGTGGAGCTGCTAATTCACAGAATTGTGTGCTCATTAGATTACACACATTCAGTCTGTGCAACTGAGGTCTGAGTAGATATGTGGCTCCAACATCCCACTCAGTGCCCACAATCTTCCCATTGGATCACCACAATAATCTCACTGGGTTCCTACATCCTTCTCACTATACATCCATCTCATTCAGAATACACATTCAACTCCCTAATTGCTAAAACTATCATACTCTGTCTATGCTTGTACACTTTATTCGCCTATATGCCTCCATGCCTCCATGCTGCTATATCTTCCCCAATCCCTAATGCTGTGTTGTCTCTTAACTAGGCTAGTCTGTTTTCCCTCATCTGCATCAATCTGTATTTCCCCATCTGCATCCCCTTGCATCTGTGCCATTCTGTTTCCTACTGCACCTCTGCCTTACCCCCAGTCATGCCGATCTGTCTTCCTCTCATCTGTTGCACTCTTTCTTCCTCCATCTGCACCACTCTGTCGTCCCCAACTGTGCAACTCTTTCTCCCACCTCCACCCGCACCACTCTGTCGTCCTCCCCATCTGCACCAATCTGTCTTCCCCATTCCCTACTGTTGTGTGTTCTCCCATTTGTGCTAGTCTGTATTACCTCATCTGCACCAATCTGTCTTTACCCATCTGCACTGCTCTGTATTCCCATGTTCATGCCACTCTGTATCTCCCATCCAGGTTGCTCTGTACCTCCAAACCATGCCACTCTGTTTTCCTCCAGCTGCACCACTGTTTTCCACCCGTCTGCATCACTTTGGCTCCCCCCCTCTGTATTGTTTAATCTTCCCCCTCTACACACATTTCTGTCTCACCCATCCATGCCGCTCTTTCTCCTCCCCCCATCAACACCACTCTTATCCCACCTGTGCAGCTCTATCTTCTGCTCAGACCCCAGTTGCATAGACTGCATGTGTGTATTCCATTGAGCACACAATTCTGTGAATTAGAAGCTTCACCATTTTGTGAGTGACAGCAATCTCACTCTATGAGAGTGCTGAATCTGCAGTTAGCCACAAGGTGTGATGGCATACAACATCTGTATTGTGCAAGGAACAGAACCATTAAGGCATCAGCCTTAATGATCGTAATTTCATTGCTTTTTGAAGTTTGAGTTGCAGAAATTAAATAGTTTTTGTGAAATTTCAGATCATGTCTAAGGAGCCTTAATGGGACAATTTAATTGTTTTTTTAAACTGTATTAACTATTAGGGTTTGGAGGAGCAAACCAGGCCACCTGCAGGGGAGAAGGGCAACAAAATGGTACATTAGCGCAGGTGGAGGAAAGCAGGCACCACAGGGGAGGAGGCAGCAAGAGAGGCTGCAGGAGTGCAGGGCAGTGGCAGCAGTGGGTGTGTGGAGCAGTCAGGCAGGGCACAGAGGCATCAGCAAGCAAAGAAGGGGCTCACTGGTGCTGGGCATGCATCCAAACATGAGGATATGGGGTTCTCTCAATCACCCAGACACCGAGCAGATGAAAGTAAAGTGATGGTTTATTTCTCATGGCATACAGGAATAGGTAATATGCAATAGCAAAGGGGTAAATACAGTAAACAGGAAATAAACAGGTAGCAGTCTGGAAAGAAGCAGTCCCAGTAGAGTATAACATCCCAGAACAAATCCACAAAACAGCTAGAGACCCTCAGTCCCCACAGGAGAAACTATTTCCAAATCCACACAGCTGTATAGTGTCTGGGTCCACCCAAGTGTTTCAAGGATCCCACATGGTAGAAACTATAACTGATCATACATCAGTGAATAGCGTATAAGTCCACCCAAGCATTTCCAGGATCCCACATGGTAGAAACTATCACCGATCACACAGCAGTGAATAGCATATAAGTCCACCCCAGTGTTTCCAGGATCCCACATGGTAGAAACTATCACAGATCACACAGCAGTGATAGAGTATTCGTCCACACAGAATTTCCAAATGTATATATCCACACAGAACTGGTGATGCATTCCACTAAGCACCTTGGCAGAAATTCCCTTCTTAGCCAAGGTCAGTGACTAACATCCAGAGCTGCCTTTGGTGACTTCTTTTGAAAGCCTCTAATTTCCCATGGTAATTGTGACCATGCAGGGGAGTTGCACCACTCCCTGATTGGTGAGGTTCCCTTATCACCTACCTCCCCCAGATATTACTTCCCTGGTGAACATCTGCTGTGTTAGCTCCTTTCAGTCTGCCAGACTCCAGTGAGGAACAAAGGCAGGCAAAAATTTTTTATCTACCACATTTCCACCACCCCTATGGATTTTGCCTGCACCTGGATCCCCAATTCTGCCCGCATCCCTCCTGAACTCCCCATGTAATCTGCTTATCCACTCCAACTATGCCATACCAAACAACACAGCAAGATGACCTCTCAAATGGACCATAGTTGTGGCCCCCAAATCATTAGGCTTGGTGCAATTTTGCTCAACTCATTGTCTTTTCTTCTTAAGTTTAGACAAACCTTTCCATAGATGTTATATTACTGTGACCCTTGTATCCAGCCCATCTGTGTCACTCATATTTGTTTGCCCCCTCCCCTTTAGAATGTAAGCTCTCACAAGCAGGACCCTCTTCCCTCATGTGCTTCTCCTTCATATAATTATACTTTAATTTACAAAATCACCCAACACTTGGTTGCTGACACCATGCTGCTTATGTAAGTGTTATACAGCAATGTATAAGTCATGTATTTGTCCTGCATTGTTTGTACTGTTAATAACTGTTTTCTTGTGTGCTCATCTGTTCATGTACTGTGTAAGGTGCTGTGGAACTCTTGTGGTGAAATATAAATACAAGATAATAATAATAATAATCTGAGAAAATAAAATCAATAAGACACATATGTATGGATGTATCAGTGAGATCTATCTATGCATCTATGTTAAAAATTAAATATGCATAAAATTAAAAAAAGGACTTTGCCCCTCCTCCCACCAAAAAGGACAACCCGCCCCGGGCTTTTCACTGCCAGTCATGGTTGTGAAAATATATGGAACAAAAAGCGTTGGGGTCTCCTGTATTTAGCACAACCAGCACCAGGCTTTTTATAGCCAGCCCTGGTTGTCAAAATACAGGAAACAAAAGACATAGTGGTCCCCTGCATTTAGCATAGCCAGCACTGGGCTCAGCTAAGCCGGTCCTGGTTTTGGAAATTTAGGGGACAAAGGCCCTGATTCAGAGCAGGATGCTCTGACAGAGCACTTGCTCTGAATCAGGGCCATCCCTCTTAATTTTTAGAGCGGCCTCCTGGCCGCTCATATAGATGTGGGTGACCACCCATAGCTAAAGCGAGCAGCTAGGAAGATGGTCACGATGGTCAAGACCATCACGACCATCAGGCTTGCGATGAGACCCTTGTGTTAGGGTCTCATTGCCGCAAGCCCTGGAGTGCTTTCGGCTCAATCAGAGCCGAGAGCACTACCACTGACATCACTCGTGATGTTAGTGGGGCCGGCCCCAGATGGTAGGTGCTCCCATGGGAATGCCTCCATCTGGCCAGCCACTCCCACGGCACGACCACCAAAGGGGGCATGCTGTCACTCACCATCAACAGCACATACCATTTGTAGTGAGACACATAGCGACGGCTTGCCCATCACTATCCGGGTCTTGCGCATGCGCATGATGGAGCCACCTCCATCGTGCGCATGCACACTGGGCTAACATAGACCCGCATGCGAGCACTCGCTAGCAGGTCTGAATTAGGCCCAAAAAGCCTAGGTGGTCCCCTGTAATATCCATAACCAGCATTCAGCTCTTTCTAGCAGGGAGATAATGCCACAGCCAGGGGAATTCTTCCACGGTCCCCCCAGCCAAAGCATCAACCCTGACTTTTCTAGCGGGGAGATAATGCCACAGCCAGTAGAACGCTTCTACCAAATCCCACAGCCAAAGCATCAACCCTGACCACTAGTCAGCCAAACCATGGGTGGTGGGTGCCTGGTTGATTGTGTAAAGTGGCCCCTCTCCCTAGAGCACAACCAGCTCTTGTCTCTTCACTGCCAGTCCTCGTTGGGAAAATACCAGGGAAAAATGACATACAGGTCCCCTCTGTACTTAACACAACCAGCACCAGGTAAATCAGAACCAGTCCTGGTTGCCAAAATAGAGGGTAAAAATGATGTGTGGGTCCTCTGTATTCTGTGCAACCAGCACTGGGCTCTGAGCTGGTCCTGGTTCTGGAAATACAGTGGGGTATAAATGAAGGGTCCCCTTTTATTGTCCAAAACGAGCACCGGCCTTTTCTAGCAGGGGGGCTAATGTCACAGCCAGGGGAGCCCTTTCACTGGGTAACACAGCTGAAGCATTAACCCTGGCAGCTAGTCAGCCTGGGCCAGAAATCCCAGGGGAACTGGGGACCCCCCAATAAAAAGGTCCCCCTCTTCAGGGCACCCCAGGCCTGGGCTGTTAGCCCGGGGCTATCCCTGGCACCAATGGGCAGTGGATGCCAGATTGATTGTGTAATGTGATGCATTTTAAAAAATATTGTCTTTTGCAGGTAAACTATATTTCCCAGCAAGCCTCCCCTGCATGATGGTACTTGGAAAACCACAAGTACCAGCAAGTACCAGCACGCAGGGCATTTAGGGCCCACTGATACTTGTAGTGCACCTGTACAAGAAATATTAAAATGAACAGATCTTTAAATATAATTTATTTTGTCTGCACCTTCACCTGGGGGGTGGCTGCCTTTTATCTCTTTTCCAGCAACCCACCAGGGCTTCGGTTTCTTCAATTGGTGGGCACCAACCTGCCGGGGCTTCGGAGTCTTCGCCTGGCTGACACCATCCCGCCAGGACTTTGGCATCTTTGCCTGGCAAAGGCCAACCTGCCAGGGCTTCAGCGTCTTTGTTTGGCGGGCGCCAAACCGCCAGGGCATCAGCATCTTCACCTAGTTGACGGCTGCCTGTCAGCTCTTTTGCGTGACCGCTGCCTACTAGGACTTTTGGCGTCTTCATTCTTCAGGCAATCTTCACATCTCCCTCTCCTTCATTGGACTGCCATGTCACCGCCTCATGCTGGCTTATATAAGCCAGCCAAGGGGTGGGGCGTTGAGGTCATGTGCCTCGATTGGCCCATGGCGGCCAACTTTGAATTAAAAAAATGCAGCTGGGGTGCCATTTTTGAAATGGTCTCCACTTCTGAACTCAGCAGAATGGCCAGCAGGGACGCTCAGATCCAGGCCTGCCGCCAACACGTGCATAGACACTGGGTCCCACTGCTGCCACTGCCGGGTCCCTCTGCCCGCACCACCACCACCACTGTAGCCCTCATCAATGCCACCACTGCCCACTGCACCACTGCTGCTGATGCCGCTCAACCACCGCTGTGTCCCTACTTCCGTCCACTGCCATTGCTGGTTCACTCCACCACTGACGTCCGCAAAAGGCAGCCATCTTGGTGTACCCAGTTGAAACCACAGTGCCCCACCTGATGGTGAAAGAAGAATTAAGAAATGATACCTGAAATCTAAGCAATAATTCACAATGAAAAGGAAAACAATTTAATTACATTCTCAATTTTTAGTCTACCCTTGACCAGTTTTCTGCACTTACACATAGAAAACAGATAGGTTCCCTTCCCTCACCCTTGAAGAATAAGTATTTTTTCAGTCCTAATGCTTTTTAAACTGTTTATTTTATATATATATATATATATATATATATATATATATATATTCCATAGACAAAAAAACCTTATGGTTTCACATGTCCCATTAAGGCTTCTTAGGCATGATCTGAAATTTCACAAAACCTACTGAATTGATACAGTCTTGATAAAGGAGGTTTCTCCAAAACGTTGACTATCACACTGTAGCCATTTTGATTATTGATTCTCAGTGTGCCTTTCATCTGTTGCCTTAGTTCTATATTTATTTGGTCATGGCACCTGAGTCTTCTACAGTTTTTCTTTATATTTGAGTGCCGGACTTTTCTTGTTTATATATATATATATATATATATATTCAATAGACAAAAAAAACTTACGGTTTCACATGTCCCATTAAGGCTTCTTAGGCATGATCTGAAATTTCACAAAACCTACTGAATTAGTGACACTCAATCTTTAAAAAACAATGAGGCTGATGCCTCATTGTGTTCCTTGCACAATACAGAAATAGCATGCCATCACACCCTGTGGTTAACTGCAGATTCAGCTCTCTCACAGAGTGAGATTGCTGTCACTCACAAAATGGTGGAGCTGCTAATTCACAGAATTGTGTGCTCATTAGATTACACACATGCAGACTATGCAACTGAGGTCTGAGTAGATATGTGGCTCCAACATCCCACTCAGTGCCCACAATCTTCCCATTGGATCACCACAATAATCTCACTGGGTTCCTACATCCTTCTCACTATACATCCATCTCATTCAGAATACACATTCAACTCTCTAATTGCTAAAACTATCATACTCTGTCTATGCTTGTACACTTTCTTCGCCTATATGCCTCCATGCCTCCATGCTGCTATATCTTTCCCAATCCTTACTGCTGTGTTGTCTCTTAACTAGGCTAGTCTGTTTTCCCTCATCTGCATCAATCTGTATTTCCCCATCTGCACCCCTTGCATCTGTGCCATTCTGTTTCCTTCTGCACCTCTGTCTTAACCCCAGTCATGCTGATCTGTTTTCCTCTCATCTGTTGCACTCTTTCTTCCTCCATCTGCACCACTCTGTCCTCCCCAACTGTGCAACTCTTTCTCCCACCACCACCCGCACCACTCTGTCTTTCTCCCCATCTGCACCAATCTGTCTTCCCCATTCCCTACTGTTGTGTGTTCTCCCATTTGTGCTAGTCTGTATTACCTCATCTGCACCAATCTGTCTTTACCCATCTGCACTGCTCTGTATTCCCATGTTCATGCCACTCCGTATCTCCCATCCAGGTTGCTCTGTTCCCCCAAACCATGCCACTCTGTTTTCCTCCAGCTGCACCACTGTTTTCCACCCATCTGCATCACTTTGCCCCCCCCTCTGTATTGTTTAATCTTCCCCCTCTACACACATTTCTGTCTCACCCATCCATGCCGCTCTTTCTCCTCCCCCCATCAACATCACTCTTATCCCACCTGTGCAGCTCTTTCTTCTGCTCAGACCCCAGTTGCATAGACTGCATGTGTGTATTCCAATGAGCACACAATTCTGTGAATTAGAAGCTTCACCATTTTGTGAGTGACAGCAATCTCACTCTATGAGAGTGCTGAATCTGCAGTTAACCGCAAGGTGTGATGGCATACAAAAACTGTATTGCGCAAGGAACAGAACCATTAAGGCATCAGCCTTAATGATCATAATTTCATTGCTTTTTGAAGTTTGAGAAGCAGAAATTAAATAGTTTTTGTGAAATTTCAGATCATGTCTAAGGAGCATTAATGGGACAATTTAATTGTTTTTTAACCTTTATTAACTATTAGGGTTTGGAGGAGCAAACCAAGCCACCTGCAGGGGAGAAGGGCAACAAAATAGTACATTAGCGCAGGTGGAGGAAGGCAGGCACCACAGGGGACATGGCAGCAAGGGAGGCTGCAGGAGTGCAGGGCAGTGGCAGCAGTGGGTGTGTGGAGCAGTCAGGCAGGGCACAGAGGCATCAGCAAGCAAAGAAGGGGCTCACTGGTGCTGGGCATGCATCCAAACATGAGGATATGGGGTTCTCTCAATCACCCAGACACCGAGCAGATGAAAGTAAAGTGATGGTTTATTTCTCATGGCATACAGGAATAGGTAATATGCAATGGCAAAGGGGTAAATACAGCAAACAGGAAATAAACAGGTAGCAGTCCAGAAAGAAGCAGTCCCAGTAGAGTATAACATCCCAGAACAATTCCACAAAACAGCTTGAGACCCTCAGTCCACACAGGAGAAACTATTACCAAATCCACACAGCTGTATAGTGTCTGGGTCCACCCAAGTGTTTCAAGGATCCCACATGGTAGAAACTATAACCGATCATACAGCAGTGAATAGCGTATAAGTCCACCCAAGCATTTCCAGGATCCCACATGGTAGAAACTATCACCGATCACACAGCAGTGAATAGCATATAAGTCCACCCCAGTGTTTCCAGGATCCCACATGGTAGAAACTATCACAGTTCACACAGCAGTGATAGAGTATTCGTCCACACAGAATTTCCAAATGTATATATCCACACAGAACTGGTGATGCGTTCCACTAAGCACCTTGGCAGAAATTCCCTTCTTAGCCAAGGTCAGTGACAAACATCCAGAGCTGCCTTTGGTGACTTCTTTTGAAAGCCTCTAATTTCCCATAGTCATTGTGACCACGCAGGGGAGTTGCACCACTCCCTGATTGGTGATATTCCCTTATCGCCTACCTCCCCCAGATATTACTTCCCTGGTGAATATCTGCTGTGTTAGCTACTTTCAGTCTGCCAGACTACAGTGAGGCACAAAGGCAGGCAAATTTTTTTTATCTACCACATTTCCACCACGTCTATGGATTTTGCCTGCACCTGGATCCCCAATTCTGTCCGCATCCCTCCTGAACTCCCCATGCAATCTGCTTATCCACTCCAACTATGCCATACTGAACAACGCAGCAAGATGACCTCTCAAATGGACCTTAGTTGTGGCCCCCAAATCATTAGGCTTGGTGCAATTTTGCTCAACTCATTGTCTTTTCTTCTTAAGTTTAGACTAACCTTTCCATAGATGTTATATTACTGTGACCCTTGTATCCAGCCCATCTGTGTCACTCATATTTGTTTGCCCCCTCCCCTTTAGAATGTAAGTTCTCACAAGCAGGGCCCTCTTCCCTCATGTGCTTCTCCTTCATGTTATTATACTTTAATTTACAAAATCACCCAACACTTGGTTGCTGACACCATGCTGCTTATGTAAGTGTTATACAGCAATGTATAAATCATGTATTTGTCCTGCATTGTTTGTACTGTTAATAACTGTTTTCTTGTGTGCTCATCTGTCCTTGTACTGTGTAAGGTGCTGTGGAACCCTTGTGGTGAAATATAAATACAGGATAATAATAATAATAATCTGAGAAAATAAAATCAATAAGACACATATGTATGGATGTATCAGTGAGATCTATCTATGCATCTATGTTAAAAATTAAATATGCATAAAATTAAAAAAGGACATTGCCCCTCCTCCCACCAAAAAGCACAACCAGCCCCGGGCTTTTCACTGCCAGTCATGGTTGTGAAAATATATGGAACAAAAAGCGTCGGGGTCTCCTGTATTTAGCACAACCAGCACCAGGCTTTTTATAGCCAGCCCTGGTTGTCAAAATACAGGAAACAAAAGACATAGTGGTCCCCTGCATTTAGCATAGCCAGCACTGGGCTCAGCTGAGCCGGTCCTAGTTTTGGAAATTTAGGGGACAAAGGCCCTGATTCAGAGCCGGATGCTCTGACAGAGCCCTCGCTCTGAATCAGGACCATCCCTCATATAGATGTGGAAGACCACCCATAGCTAAAGCGAGCAGCTAGGAAGATGGTCACGATGGTCAAGACCATCACGACCATCAGGCTTGCGATGAGACCCTTGTGGTAGGGTCTCATTGCCGCAAGCCCTGGAGTGCTTTCGGCTCTATCAGACCCAAGAGCACTACCACTGACATCACTCGTGATGTTAGTGGGGCCGGCCCCAGATGGTAGGTGCTTCCATGGGAACGCCTCCATCTGGCCAGCCACTCCGGCAGCATGACAACCAAAGGGGGCATGCTGTCACTCACCATCGACAGCACATACTCTTTGTAGTGAGACACATAGCGACGGCTTGCCCATCGCTATCCAGGTCTTGCGCATGCGCATGATGGAGCCACCTCCATCGTGCGCATGTGCACTGGGCCAACATCGGCCCGCTTGTGAGCGCTCGTGAGCGGGTCTGAATTAGGCCCAAAAAGCCTAGGGGGTCCCCTGTAATATCCATAACCAGCACTGAGCTCTTTCTAGCAGGGAGATAATGCCACAGCCAGGGGAACCCTTCCACTGGGTCCCCCCAGCCAAAGCATCAACCCTGACTTTTCTAGTGGGGAGATAATGCCACAGCCAGTGGAATGCTTCCACCAAATCCCACAGCCAAAGCATCAACCCTGACCACTAGTCAGCCAAACCATGGGTGGTGGGTGCCTGGTTGATTGTGTAAAGTGGCCCCCTCTCCCTAGAGCACAACCAGCTCTTGTCTTTTCACTGCCAGTCCATGTTGGGAAAATACCAGGGAAAAATGACATACAGGTCGCCTCTGTAATTAACACAACCAGCACCAGGTAAATCAGAACCAGTCCTGGTTGCCAAAATAGAGGGTAAAATGATGTGTGGGTCCTCTGTATTCTGTGCAACCAGCACTGGGCTCTGAGCTGGTCCTGGTTCTGGAAATACAGGGGGGTAAATATGAAGGGTCCCCTTTTATTGTCCAGAATGAGCACCGGCCTTTTCTAGCAGGGGGGCTAATGCCACAGCCAGGGGAGCCCTTTCACTGGGTAACACAGCTGAAGCATTAACCCTGGCAGCTAGTCAGCCTGGGCCAGAAATCCCAGGGGAACTGGGGACCCCCCAATAAAAAGGTCCCCCTCTTCAGGGCACCCCAGGCCTGGGCTGTTAGCCCGGGGCTATCCCTGGCACCAATGGGCAGTGGATGCCAGATTGATTGTGTAATGTGATGCATTTTAAAGAATATTGTCTTTTGCAGGTAAACTATATTTCCCAGCAAGCCTCCCCTGCATGTTGGTACTTGGAAAACCACAAGTACCAGCAAGTACCAGCAAGCAGGGCATTTAGGGCCCACTGTTACCTGTAGTGCACCTGTAAAAGAAATATTAAAATGAACAGATTTTTAAATATAATTTATTTTGTCTGCACCTTCACCTGGGGGGTGGCTGCCTTTAATCTTTTTTCCAGCAACCCACCAGGGCTTCGGTTTCTTCATTTGGTGGGCACCAACCTGCCAGGGCTTCGTCGTCTTCGCCTTGCTGACACCATCCCGCCAGGACTTTGGCATCTTTGCCTTGCAAAGGCCAACCTGCCAGGGCTTCAGCGTCTTTGTTTGGCAGGCACCAAACTGCCACGGCTTCAGCATCTTCACCTAGTTGATGGCTGCCTGTCAGCTCTTTTGCATGTCCGCTGCCTACTGGGACTTTTGGCGTCTTCATTCTTCAGGCAATCTTCACATCTCCCTCTCCTTCATTGGACTGCCATGTCACCGCCTCATGCTGGCTTATACAAGCCAGCCGAGGGGTGGGGCGTTGAGGTCATGTGCCTCGATTGGCCCATGGCGGCCAACTTTGAATTAAAAAAATGCAGCTGGGGTGCCATTTTTGAAATGGTCTCCACTTCTGAACTCAGCAGAATGGCTAGCAGGGACTCTCAGATCCAGGCCTGCCACCAACACGTGCATAGACACCGGGTCTCGCTGCTGCCACTGCCGGGTCCCTCAGCCCACACCACCACCACTGTAGCCCTCACCAATGCCACCGCTGCCCACTCCACCACTGCTGCTGATGCCACTCAACCACCGCTGTGTCCCCACTTCCGTCCACAGCCATTGCTGGTTCACTCCACCACTGACGTCCGCAAAAGGCAGCCATCTTGGTGTAGCAAGGTGAAACCACAGTGAGTACTCCTGCTGGAGGCTCCTACTGAGGCTGCGCAATGAATTGAAACTTCCTATCTCTTTAATGGCACAATTGTGAGGTAATAGTTTAAAAACTAATTTCTCAATTACCTGAACCCCAAAAGGCCCTACCCTGGAACAATAGCTACCTAATAAAACAAACCCCAATTCTTTATTTGCTCCCTATCCTGAGTTATGCCTTCCCAAAAATACCCCATAGAGAACAGAAGAAGAGGTCCTGATTAAGAGGCGCTCGGTATTTGTGAGCACTCGCTCTGAATCAGGACTGATTTTTTAATGAAAAAATCTGCCTCCAGTCCACTCGCATAGCTGTGGGTGACCACCCACAGCTTGTGCGGGTGGCCTGGCAATGGTCGCAGTTATCGTGACCATCAGGCTTGCGACGAGACCCTTGTGGTAGGGTCTCATCCACCATAAGCCCCAGTGAACTTCCTGCTCTAATAGAACAGGAAGTTCACTACTGAGATCACATATGATGTCAGCAGGGCCACCCACAAATGGCAGGTGTTCCTTAGGGATCGCCTCTGTTTGTGCAGCCACCCACTGATCCGCCTACAAAACGGGGTGAGCTGTCAATCAACAACGACAGCCTCCCCATTTTGCTGTGATCCCCGAGCAAGTTCTCACTTGCTTAGGGGCTTGCGCATGCACACTGCCCGACCATTGACCCGCTAGAGAGTGCTATGCCCTCACAAGCGGGTCTGAATCAGGCCCTGAGTGTGTTAGAAAAACTGGACAGTTGGAAATATAGATTACTCCAAAATCCTCATTTTTTTTTGCCCTCAAATTTGGCAGGCAGCACCGAGCACCAGTTCTACCCGTCCATGCTAAATTTCAGGTTGGTACTTCCTATAGCTTTTGAGGTGTAGCCCTTTAAACACCATGCCCCCAGCCCCCCTCTGAAATTCTTTATGGAGACTTTCATTTTTTTTTTAATCAGCCTTAATACAAGGGCACGACTTCTAATATAATATAATATGTATATATATATACTGAGAGAGAGAGAGAGATGGCAATGGGACTTGTTCTAGACTGAATCGTTGAACTGAACTAACCCAGCGTGGTGTTGTTCTTTTGATTTTCAGTCCTGTGAGTGCCGTTGCCATGTCTCTATATGCTTAGTTTTCACAAACTACAGATGGCACCTGGGCAAGTATTTGTCAGTTTGTTTGCTATGGAGTGCTGGCTCTGTTTATATACTTATCAGAAATCTGATAATTGTTGTTGAAATTCGATAATGTTGAGTATTCTTTGAATGTATATGAGAAATGCATATTTTGGTTAATAGTTTTATTTTTACAAGACCTATAATATATTCTTCTGATAATACATCAAAAGTTAATTAATATGAGCCCTTTTGGGAAATATTAATTAATATTATTACTTGGATCTTAATATGGATGTTATTGATATTATATAACTAAGATAAGGTGCAACATTAAATACAATATTAATTTGATTTAACTGTAGCAATTGCACTGTGTGTTTTTATTAACTTAATATTACTGATAGTATAATAACTAATATGTTTCATTAGCGCTTAGAAGTAATGAGACTTTTGTTTCCATTCTCAGTCATCCAGATTATAAAACAAGCTATTATTTTCATTGGAGTTCTAATTCATGTGCTCATTGTTTATACTGTACTTCCCAGTATTTTTGAGCACATAGTGAGAGTTAGATAACATGGCACCAAACTATTACACTGACTGGTTGATTGTTCAGATTTTCTATTGGATTTTAAAACTCATGTGGCTTAGGTTTATATCAGGTAACCAGCTCTGGACAAGAGGTCCACATTGGTTTGAATAACCTATTGAGGTATTTATTATTTCAATCCTCCCATATATGTATTTACTGATGTGGTTTTGTGTTTATTTTGTGATCGGCTTACCTCCTATGTGTTTTTATATCCTTTTATTAAATATTGCATTCAATTTGTTTATATTAATTATGCAAGCTGCACCTGCTGTTGCCAATGATACTATTACCTAAAGATATTTAAGATGTCATCTATTGAGAAATGATCACTTGCTTCTGAAATAGCTATGTGTTATTACAAAACAGCCACGGTGGACCTATTCTCAAGTCAGCTGGTGGACCCAGGGAAAATCTATTTTCACTGAAAATACCTTTGCTAAAGTCTCTATGGAGTTTTCTCTCTGGTTAAATAAACTCTTAAGCTAGTGATGTATGTTCTATTGAATGGTAATATCATTCCACTAATTGTGTGCACACATGACTTTTTATCATATTTCCATGACCCATTTTGGAAAATGGCATCTCTATGGTCCTAATGACCTACAGTAAGATTAAAATCTTCTAATAGCTAAAATTATCTGAGACATACAGATGTGTCCAGATATACCTATCCTCAGAAATCTCCAAATAGCCCTGTTTAGCAATCCACAGACATTACTGATCGGCAAAACACTGATCCTAAGTTTTGAGTATGCTATGGACTGATTCTGAGTCAGACGCAGATGTGGCTGCATCGTTTGCCACATCCAATGCTTGCAAAAGTGTCCTCAAACTACTGAGCATCACTGGAGGAAATGGAGCTCGAATGCAGACTTCCTCCATTTTAAATGTATACTCTTCACTTACAGTGCTGCCATTTTCCTCTCCGTGAAAGACTACACAGAGACAAAATAATTATTTACAGGCTGTAAACAGTTCACTACAGATAATGTACTGTAGGACCAGTGATTATACTGGAGATCCAAGCAGGTGGTTAAGATAATCTAGACTATAAAGAAAGACTTTGCTTAAGGGACCTCTGGGCATCTGCATCAACTAATGGTCACTTATCTGAGAACATCGGATGAAAGTGGATTTTGAAATGACATCCTGCTGACCTACAAGAATTTTAGATGTAAGTAGGAGTGGAAATAGAATTCTATATCTCCCATGTATCCATACATGAAAAAAATGTGTTTATTTTGAGGCCACCACACTGTTGGAAGAAGACTTTAAGAGTAAACATATTCAGATAATGTAACATAAGAAATGGTGGAGAACATCTAAGTTAATCTGCACTGTTTCTTGTTTATGTTTTTGTTGTGACCTCTCTTAATGTCACTATCCATCGCCATCTCTTCTATCCTGCAAGTTTGCTGTCTTGTAGTTATCTATGACTCTTCTCTCTCATTTAAACTACACATTTACACATTCAGTCTGTTTCCCAGTCTTTCCAAGTAAACAAAACAAGTGTTAACAAATTACATATTTAGCTAATTGAACATGATTATGCTAATTTGTTAATTAAATGATACTTAATCAAGTTAAAATAGCTAATGCTTATGCAAGGTGAGATAAATATAAGAAAATCAACCATTTTGGGAACATATTATTTAAAATAAAATAATAAAAATGAAACCCTTACTGTGTGTGAGTGCTTACCGTGCATGAGCCTGAGGATCACCCATCTCTTCTGCCACTATGCGGACTGCAAGATTGGGGAGGTGCAGCAGACAGCCCTGAGCAGACAATGGGTTATCCTGTTACCTATGGTTGACCGGAGTTCATGGAACTTGGGCTCCAAGAATATACTTCCTGCAGCTGCAGGTGGATGATCCTTTTAGATTGCCCCCGTTCTGTAGCCCAGCTGGAAGGAGAAGACAGTGGGGCAGTTGCTGCAGAAAATGAGAGGCTGGAAGGGTGGGCTGAGCCTGGTAACTGCTGAAAGATCAGATTCAAGCAGTTGCAGGCAGAATTCAAGTAGAGGCAAAATTGGATGATTTCTGCTGTTGTTGGCGAAATCATCAGACCAATCGGATAAAACTGTGAGGATTACTTTCAGAACCACCTGGACAGCCCTGTAATTATACTTTAGCTATAAAAAAATGTATAAGTTGCGTACTTTGGTGAAAAGTGACTGCTGAAATTTCTGTAAAAATTTATTTTTTTTCGTGAAAAATGCGTTTAACGTATAGGGGCTGGTATTCAGGAGGGCCATAAGGATGCATCAAGTGTTTTATTCATCACACAAGGCTGGCACAGATAGTTTTGTAAAACTGCAAAAAAATTGCCTGCTCAAGCCAGGTGTGATGTTTAAAACATTAAATGCATTTGTCATGAAAAAAAAAATTGGACTGAAATTTCAGCGGTCGTTTTTTGCCAACATACGCAACTTACAAATTTTTTTTTGCTAAAGTATTATTAGTGGGGTTGTCCAAAGGGTTATGAAAATAATCCCCACACCTTTACCCAAAAATAGGGATTTTGCACATTTTCCCCCATTTCTCAAAATGGAGAAAATATTTCTACATTTTTCAATGAAAAATCAGCGACAAATTATTGCAGGTGCGGTAATATTGCTGAGAAAAAACTTGGGCAATGTAATAGAGTGCGAGTGTTTCACTCGCACCCTACTACTGTCTGAAATCTCATAAAAAACAGACCTGCTTCAGAATAGTGAGTCTAGCCTGAGCAGGTCCAAGTAATACAGAAAGATGTACAGATCGATGAGATCCATGCATCTTTCTTTGTTTAAAAAAAAGGAAACAATAACAATAAATAAAAAAAATTCAAATGGCGTACATCCCCTCCCCACAAGCATAACCAGCCCGAGGCTCTGTTGAGCCTGTCCTGGTTCTTAAAATAAAGGTAAAAAATGCATATGGGTCCCCTGTATTTTAAGAACCAGCACAGCTGATCCGGTCCTGGTTGTGGAAATACAGGGGACAAAATGAGTAGGGGTCCCCTGTATTTTCCATAATCAGCACTGGACTCTTTCTAGTGGGGGTGTAATGTAACAGCCAGGGGAACCCTTTCACCGGGTTCCCTGGCCAAAGCATTACACCTTACTGCTAGTCAGCCCAGGCTGGGTATCCCTGGGGAGGTGGGGACCCCCTATTAAAGAGGTTCCCCTCTCCAGGGCACCCCAGGCCTAGGCTGATAGCCCGGGGATATCCCTGGCACCTCTGGCCGTTGGGTGCCAGGTTGATTGCGTATAGTGTGTAAAAAAATAAATTAAGTAATATTCTCTTTTGCTGGAGAACTACAGGTCCCAGCAAGCCTCCCCGCAGGCTGGTACTTGGAGAACCACAAGTATGCAAGGCATTATGGGCCCTCTGGTAGCTGTAGTTCATCTGCAAAATAAATATTAAAATAAGGACAAGAAACACATTGTAAAAGTAAAGTTTTTTTTAATACATACAGTACATGCACACTCACATTCACATTCTGACTCACATTCATACTCAACTAGAATTCCTGTAGCCAATCACGTCCACTTGTACAAGTAGAAATCCACATATACCTGTAAAAAAAAATTCCATACTCACCTACTGTATTCCTAACATAGTAGCTACATGTAAGTATCCACGGGGTTAACAAAAAAAAACACATACATGAATCCAGTACTGACAGGAGGAAGGGTATGTGTTTACCAATACCCTTCCTTCACGTGAATGACAAGGACCCATATGTCTCTTGTCATTGCAGAAGCCACCAGCCAATCAGTGGGTGCCTCCTTTGGAGCTGCCCACTGATTGGCTCTTAGCAGTCAGGCTGCCAGTCAGCCTTTCCCCCATAGACTTCAATGGTGGGAAAGCTACATTTAAATCTATGGTGGGAACCGCTACATTGTAGTCTATGAACTTAACCGCAAGGTTAATTGAGGTGAACCTTGTGGTTAACTTCATAGGCCAAAAATGTAGTGGCTCCCACTATAGGCTCCAGCAAAAGACAATATCACTTCATCTATTTTTTTACACACACTATACACAATAAACCTGGCACCCACCGGCCAGTAGACAGGCAGAAAGTGACCCCTTTATTGGGGGAGTCCCCACCTCCCAGGGACCCACAGCCTGGGCTGACTAGCAGTCAGGTGTAATGCTTTGGCCAGGGGACTCTGTGAAAGGGTTCCCCTGGCTGTGACATTACATCCCTGCTAGAAAGAGTCCGGTGCTGGTTATGGAAAATACAGGGACCCCTACTCATTTTGTCCCCTGTATTTCCACAACCAGGACCGGTTTAGCAGAGCCCTGTGCTGGTTCTTAAAATACAGGGGACCCTTACGGATTTTTTCCACTGTATTTTATGAACCAGGACAGGTTTTTACCATAAACAGGGTTGGGTATTAAATGTTAGTAGTTATAATGTAGACATTCATCGATATGAGAATGACATGAGAATGTTGACATGGTCATAATTTCGACATTGACCATGTTGACATTCATCATGTAGACAGTGATGAAATGTTGACATGTATGAATGTCGCCATATAACCAGTGGTGACTTACATGCAGCCAAAGGCTGTGGCAGCTCCAGTGGTGTCTTCCAGGTCCCAGAAGTCACTCATGTGACTGTGACTTCCAGGTCAGAACTCCAATCCGCTATTGTTTGGGTGAGTTTCCATCCTATCCCCTAACCCACCCTCTAGTGCTTAACCTAACCACCCCCATAGCCTAATGCCTGCAGCCTAACCCTATTGTCAACTTGTTTACATTCTGACAATGTTGACACATTGCCTATCCACATTTTATCAATGTTGACATTATAATGGTCAACATTGTGGTGTCTACAATATGAATTTCGACATTGTCTTTGAGGACATTTTGACTACATCCCCATAAACAGTCCTCTATATGAGTTGCACAACCATTCTCAATAATGTGGATTATATAATAATACAGACAAACTGCAGATGCTGGAAATATACAAATAAATATATGTATCTATATGGTTTATATTAGTGTACACAACAAACACAAATCATGCCAGTTCAATAATATTTTTATCCACAATTTATTTACTTTGATTTACAAATTAATTTTATTTTATTTCAGTAGTGTTTGAGAAATAACAAATATCTTAATGTGATGTAACAAAGGTTAAAATGTAACATAGCGCACTACAAATATACAACCCTATTCTCTCTTTCTTCTTTGTATTCTTAAACATTGTTCAGTAACAGTGTCAACATTTTAAGATCAAAGATTTGGAAAATGTCACTTACTATCACATTTATCCTAGTATATAAAGAGAGATGAACGCCTGAAGAGAGAAAATGAGAAGACACTTATCAACTAACTATCAAATATCAAAAGGTTATGGGCAAACTCTTGTTTACTGTATATTATGAAAAAATAGTTGGGGATCTCACTCTTCCAAAATATTGTCAAAATTATCATATACTGATGTATCATATGTGCATGAATGAAATATTTGCTATAAAGCACTGCAACAAGAATCTGAAGCACTAACTTTAAATGATGGAAAAGCCAAAAGGAAGCTTGTTCAGTTTTACCATGGAAAATGCATTAAGAACTGGAAAGATAGAGATATCTACAGTACCTGTGTTAAATATTCCCTGTAAAGTTTCAAAGAAGGAAATTCTGTCATTTGCAAAAAAAGCATGAAGCAAAGCAATTTCATCAAATTAATAACAATGTTTGTACGGTGTTCCCTGGACTTACTAATAATTACATTTGAAATAGTAATTAATCCAACTAATATGAATCCAATTTAAGTCCTGTAATCCTTCACTACTTTATATGATTCTGTCAGTCAGTAAATATACTGAGTCCTGAATTGCGAGATGAACAGAGCCAGGACTACAAAGTGATTCCGAACTGGGACTCAATTGAACATGGAACCCCTAAGTTTGGTTGTGTTTGTATTTCAATCAAAGCAAACCGCACATCTCTAGTTCTAGCTTGTACAGTATTTGGACCATAGTGTGCTAATTCTATGTTACAGACAACACCCTGGGGTAAATTTACTAAGAATCGTGTCTGGCCCATGTTTGTCCAAGATTAAACATGGGTATGAACGATCATACACAAAGGGGGGTTTAAAAGAAATATGGGAATTTAATATGCTCCCGTGTTTGTCAGGATTGTGTTTTCTGAAGATGTATGTGATCATTCCTACACGTGTTTAATCCCCATGTTTCCCTAGCCTAACAAGCAGCCTGCAAATATCAGTGAGATACTTGCAGGCTGCTTGTGTGTAATAAAGAATAAACTAAAGGGTTAATTGTAAAAAAAAATGAAGTGGGGTTACCCTCCAAAGCATAACCAGTCCCAGGCTCCTGAGCCAGTCCTGGTTTTAAAATATGGGGAAAAATGTTGTGGGGGTCCCTGTGTTTTTAAAACCAGCACCGGACTCAAACTAACTGGAGTGTAATACCAGAGTCAGGGGGTCCATTCACGGGTCACCCCGGCCAAAGCATCAACAACCCAAGCTAGTTAGCCCAGGGATCTCAGAAGAGATGGGGCCACCCCAGTAAAGGGATCCCCCCTCTCCTAAGCACCCCAGGCCTAGGCTGAAGCCCAGGGCTCTTCCCTACACCACTGGCCAGTGGGTGCAGGGGTAAAAATGGGATTTATATATGTCAACTATTGTTTTTTTTTACAGTGGGACTACAGGTTCCAGTGTGTCTGCCCTTTGCCACTTGTGGAACTACAAGTGCCATAAGGCAGCCGGCACCTGCACCACCTCTGCAAATAAATTTGTAAAATAATCACAGTACACACATGCACTGACATATAATTACCTTCTGCGAGGGGATCAGTCCGTTTGTCCAGTAGATTTCCCCTGGTATTCCTACAAAAAAAAATCTATAGTCATCTACCCCCTGATGTAGCTCAGACCACTTGTCCAGTAGAGTCCTGGGCCTTGGCAAAATAAAAAGCAATTAGCGTGAACACTTAAGCTATGTGTTTTCACATACATCGCTTCCCCAGTAAATGACAGAGACCGGGTGGCTTCCATCATTTGCCCGTGCCACCAGTCAATCAGAGGCCTCTATAATGTAAGCAGCCACTGATTGGCTATAAGCCACATGGCTGTCAATCAACAGTCATGCTTGTTTGCTTTGGGGGAAGGGACCTAGAGGGCACACCAAGTTTGCAATGTGATCACAGTACACACTCCAAAGATTTCAAAGTGCTGCTGTGACCGAGAGTTACTAATGTGTACCAATTAGCATCATGTTGTCAAAGCTCTTATACACCTTTCACATTGCCAAAATAACCCAGGTTATTCCCAGGTTGTTGCCGGGTCAACCCGGGTCGACATGATTTTAAAATGCACCAAATGAATAACCCGGGTTGACTGACCCGGTATTTCAACCTGGGTTAAAAGAAGGGTTAAACATGGGTCAGACCCAGGTTATTTGGCTCTTAAATGGTACAGACCCGGGATATTCGACCATCAACCTGGCCACTCGTAATAGCTGTGGGTGGTCGCCCACAGCTATGCGAGCGGCCAGGAGGGCGAACAAAAAAAAAAAACGCCCTGATTGAGAGCGAGCGCTCATTCAGAGCCCTTTGCACACTTTGCACCTGTGACATGTGCTCTGTCGGCCAAGATTGCTGCACTGCAAGAATTCCCCAGCCTCTCCTTTTTCTTTACTGAAAACGTCATCATAATTGTGAGCCAATAAAATCCTTTAAAAATTACATCACACTGTTTTAACATGGGCAACCCGAGTTGAGTTAAAAGGCACCAAATCTGCAATAACCCGGGAATAACCCAGGTTATTATGGCTATGTGAAAGGCCCTGACCCGGGTCTGACCCGGGTTGGACCCGGGTTCAAAACCTGGGTCCGACCTGGGTTTGCGATGTTAAAGGGGTATTAGTGACACAGCAGCGCCGACATTTCCACAAGTGTGCGGCATGAGACTTGTAGTTCAGTGATGATTTATGCACTATTACTCAGACCCACTACTAGTTTCTAAGACATCCCATTACTGTGTAAGCATAAGCACTGCACACCACTTTGTACAATGCCGCTGTGACCGGCACTTACTGATATGTACTAGGGGTGAGCGGGTTCGGATTTCTGAAATCCGAACCCCCCCGAGCTCTCCCGATCCGAGGCCGATCCGAGTCAGGCTCAACTGTTCCCGCCTGAATCGGATCTGAAATCGAGGCAAAACGTCATCATCCCGCCTTCCGGGTCTCGCGGGTTTTGGATCCTATATAAGGTACCCGCGTCGGCGCCATTTTCTCACTCGGCTGTGGACAGTGAAGAGGGAGGGTGGGAGTTAGGGCTGGCTGGGCTGTGTAGTGTAGTGTAGTGTTGTAGTGTAGTGCAGTGTAGTGTTGTGCTGTGCTGTGCTGTGCTGTGCTGCGCTGTGCTGCTGTTGTCCATAGGGGCTGTGTCCACTACTTCAAAGTACATAGGGGCTGGCTGGACTGTGTTGTGCAGTCAGTTGTCCATAGGGTCTGTGTCCACTCCAAAGTCCTGTGCAATGTCCCAGTCGTAAAGGGGTGCTGTAGTGTTGTCCAGGGGGTGCTCTGTCCGTCAGGGGTGCTCCCCCCAAGTGCTAAAAAAAAAAAAAAATTCTGTGTTTGTGAATTGTGTGCACTGTGGCTGCACGTGCATCAACAAACGAGCAGCGCCAAGCGAGCGCCTGTGTCCCATAAGTAAAAGGCCGGCTGGCTTGTCCGTTAAAGTGTGCTGTAACCCCCAAAGGGCACTCCAAACAAAATAAAAAAATATTTTTTTTGTGTTTGTGAATTGTGTGCGCAGTAGCCGCACGTGCATCAACAAAGTAGTGCCAAGCGTGCGCCTGTGTCCCATAAATAAAGGGCCGGCAGAAATTAATGCTAAAGGGTGCTGTAACCCCCAAAGGGCACTCCAAACAAAATAAAAAAATATCCTTTTTTGTGTTTGTGAATTGTATGCGCAGTAGCCGCACGTGCATCAACAAAGTAGTGCCAAGCATGCGCCTGTGTCATAAGTGAAGGGCTGGCTGGCTTGACACTCCAAACAAAATAAATTTTTTTTTACTGTGTTTGTGAATTGTGTGCACTGTGGCTGCACGTGCATCAACAAAGGAGCAGCACCAAGCATGCACCTGTGTCCCATAAGTAAAGGGCTGGCTGGCTCATTTCTTAAAGGGTGGTGTAACCCACAAAGTGCACTAGTCTCAAACAAAAAAAAAAATATTTTCTGTGTTTGTGTGCGCCTTAGCCGCACGTATATATCAATATAACATAAATGGAGGACCAAACTTTCTCCGATAAAAATAAAATAGGGTAAGATCAAGAACCACTTCCTCCTAGTGCTGAAGCTGCTGCCACTAGTCATGACATAGATGATAACATGCCATCAACATAGTCTGCCAAGGCCGATGCCCAATGTCATAGTAGAGGGCACATACAATCCCAAATGGCAAAGTTCAGGAAAATAACCTTGAAAAAAACATTTAAATCATCTGAAGAGAAACGTAAACTTGCCAATATGCCATTTACGACACGGAGTGGCAAGGAATGGCTAAGGTCTTTCCGTATGTTCATGACTAGTGGTTCAGCTTCACATGACGATGGAAGCCCTCCTCCTGCTAAAAAAATCAAATGAGTTAAGCTGGCAAAAGCACAGCGAAGAACTGTGCGTTCTAAGAAGATATCACAAATCCCCAAGGAGAGTCCAAGTGTGGAGGCGGTTGCGATGCCTGACCTTCCCAGCACTGGACGGGAAGAGGTGGCTCTTTCTACCATTTGCACACCCCCTGCAAGTGCTGAAAGGACCACCCACAGTCCACTTGCTGATATGCAAATTGAAGATGTCACTGTTGAAGTACAACAGGATGAGGATACTGGTGTAGCTGGCACTGAGGAGGAAGATGGCGAGGAGGATTCTGATGGTGATGTGGTTTGTTTAAATCAGGCTCCTGGGGAGACAGTTGTTGTCCGTGGGATGAAAAAGCTCATCACGGTCATGCCTGGGCAGAAGACCAAACATTCCACCTCTTTGGTCTGGCAATATTTCTATCCAAATCCGGACAACTGTCTTGCCATATGTACCATATGTAAAGGTGAAATAAGTAGGGGCAGGGACGTTAACCACCTAGGAACATCCTCCCTTATACGGCACCTTCAGCGCGTTCATAAAAAGTTACTGTCAAGTTCAGAAACTTTGGCTAAGACCGTAAGCAGTCCAGGGACACCTAATTCCCTTTTTCCTGTTTTATCCAAGGAATCGGTGGATGAGGAGGATGAGGACAACATCTTGCATCCATAGAGCCAGTTTGTGCAGGGTCACATTAATTGCCAGCTTGTTTTGTGGGGGCCCAAACGAACCAATCATTTCAGCCACAGTCATGTGGCAGACCCTGGCGCTGAAATGATTGGTTTGTTAAAGTGTGCATGTCCTATTTATACAACATAAGGGTGGGTGGGAGGGCCCAAGGACAATTCCATCTTGCACCTCTTTTTTGTCTTTGCAGTATGTACTGTTTGGGGCCTAGTTTTTCAAATTGCCATCCTGTCTGCCACTGCAGTGTCACTCCTAGATGGGCCACGTGTTTGTGCCGCCCACTCGTGTCGCTTAGCATAGTCATCCAGCTACCTCGGTGCAATCTTTTGGCCATAAAAACACTATTGTGAGGTGTGAGGTGTTCAGAATAGACTGGAAATGAGTGGAAATGAAGGTTATTGAGGTTAATAGTTGCATAGGAGCAGAAAAACCCACAAATTATGTGATTTAAGCTGTTTTTATGCTTTTTTTCAAAAAAATACAGATCCAAAACACAAAACCCAGAACCCAAAACACTGAAGGGTGGTTTTGGCAAAACCAATCCAGATCCAAAACACGAAGAAAGATCCAGATCCAAAACTAAAACACAAAGCACGAAAAGTGGCCGGTGCACACCCCTAATATGTACCAATTAGCAACATGTTGTACAAACTCCAAGCGGCACGAGAGTGCCGACTATGCCACAATTGTGCGACATAAAATGCAGTCAATTTGCAATCTAAAGACACCTCTTTCTGGGCTGAGATTTGTGGTTAATTGATAATTTCACACAGCACTGCTAAAACCCCACTACTAATTTCTAAGGCACGTCATCACTGTGTGAGTGCCGCACTACAGTACTGTACAGTATACTGTATTAAAGACACTATTTACACTCTGCAATACTGTACAATATGTGATTAGTCTGCCTATCCGGGCTTACTGTTCTATTGTATTCTATAGTGCTATACTGTATCCATCCACTGCTGTATTATTTTCCACTTATTTACAATTATTCAGTGGAGCACTGGCCACCCAGCAGTGAAGCTGTGTATTGCATGCCATGGATATTGTCAAGTCTCACTGCATTTACCATGCATGCCGCGCTGTTCTCATGCCTCAACTAAGAAACCTGTGTGATGCGCTATGAACAAAGATGTAGCCAGACATATCTGTAGCATTAGCATACAGAGGTATAGCTGCAGGATTTACTCACCAATAGTTTTTCTGACTTTTTTCTGCAAAGTGAAAAGCACCCTTTGTGTTGACTGATAAGAATGCTATCCCTCGCAACTTCTAACAAGGCTAAACATTGCTGCTGGTTGAGAAATACTGTGCAAAAAAGCTGACTCTCCATATCAATGTGACTGGAATTTTTTAAAATGTCATAAGAGTTATGAAAGGGAATATTAACAAGAAAGTTAAACTAGATGGGGAGTGGTGGGCGGGGAAATGGGAATCGAGTCCCTCTCCAATATCTTATATATATGTATGCAGTAGATTATAGAATGGCACACTGGTTTAAGTCCCAAATAAATTATGCTTTAGTGCAAAGAGTTTTTTTTTATATAGGGAACCATCTAAACTATTACTAAACTGTTTACAAATATCTATATTTCCTTATTATCCTACTAGTATAATAAGAAAAAGAAGGTTGTCTAAAGATTCACTAGAGTGAAACTGAAATGTATCTGAATCTTTACATTTTTGGCTACATTATTTCAATATTTCTTTATATGGAAATGGATTTACTAGTCAAATAAAAGAGCCAGATGCTAGGAAACCTAAAGTCTATCAAAATTCCAGAAATGTTTAGTGTTGTGTCACAACTTTGGTGCTTTGTGAACTAACATTGACTTTGAAGATCTTTTCCCATAGTTCTTTCTACCAATAGTTAGATTCATTGAAGGCCCCTGAAGTCAGCAAGTCAACATGGGGTTAATGGGGTTAATAGTGATTAGGGCATGCCACCACTGTCTACATTGCTCTCATTGGCTCTCATTGTCTATAGTTAGAACCACTCTTAAGCTGGGTACACACTGACAGATCAATTGATCGGCCAATGTATCTGCTGCTCGTCAGCCAGTGTGTACCCGCGATATGACGGTGAACGTCGCCGTTCACCGACATATCGCATTGGCTGTGCTGCACAGTGATGGACAGATATGTCTGCAGACATATCTGTCCATCGGCAGGTGTGTACAGGCGGTCTGCAGACCGCCCGTACACACACAGCTGCAGCTGGGAGGAGGGGGGAGACACGCCCCCCTGGCTGCCGGGTCCTGCCCCCCAGCCTCTGAGACCCGAGGGCACAAGCAGATGATGGCCATTCAGTGTGTATGAACGACCATCATCTGCAGATATATCTGTCAGGTGTGTACCCACCTTTAACAGAAGCATCTTGATGTGTTGGGTGGTTTATTATATACAGTATTTGCAAATGCATTTAATTTGCTTATAGAATGCTGGTCTTTTTACTGCTGAATTGCAGTGTGCTGGGGATTTGTTTTTCTGTTTTTGCTTGAATAAATGAAATTATTGAGCTTGTTTCCATAAATAAATG
Organism: Taudactylus pleione; assembly: GCA_031769625.1. Classification (NCBI taxonomy): domain Eukaryota; kingdom Metazoa; phylum Chordata; class Amphibia; order Anura; family Myobatrachidae; genus Taudactylus; species Taudactylus pleione. The sequence goes on from JAUIMM010000614.1 coordinate 3,828,746, forward strand.
TATTTAATCAGTCATATAATATGTGGGGAAAATATACCATGTACTAATAATATTCATTTATTTAAAAAAATAATACCCAATGAAACCAATATTAATATACATTCACAATTAATAAGAATTGAGATAGAATGCTTTAACTGGACCTCTGTATACATGCATCTGCAAATATACTTATGTATCTAAGTGGCCTATTCATCATCAGGGCCATTCGGTAGTATCCATCTTGCCATGATTTGCAGATGTGAATACATATTTACCAGAGCAATGCAGTATTGTTCCAATACCGGGATAGCTGTTCCAAAAAGTTTTAAGAGTTTTCTGAATAGTAGGCGGCCCTGACGGACTCCTAATAATGATTGGGCCCATTGCATAAAACATGCACAAACTAGGGTTTCTGCATGTGTAACGTGTCCCTTAGTGATGATGATAAACCCCTAAATCTAGATTAGCAGAAATGTACTGGCAGTGATATCAGTGGTGGAATAGTAGAAATGGATCACTTAAATATTAGTCTTGAGAATGTTTTTCAACTTGAAATGGACATACAGTAGTTAAAAGTCCTATTAGGCAAAACCTCTGCAACCCTGTTTCTTTATGCATGTACGTATGTTGACTGAAAAGTTAAACGTTCCAGTGGCAGATGGTAATACATATAGCAATACAAAGTCTGGAGGTGACTATAGTAAATTGCTGTCAGTTTTGCAGAATAGGGGTCTATGTACTAAAACTTGGAGAGAGATAAAGTGGACAGAGATAAAGTACCAACCAATCAGCTCCTAACTGTCATTTTTTGAATGCAGTCTGTAAAGTGATAGTCAGCAGCTGATTGGTTGGTACTTTATATCCATCCACTTTGTCTCATTCCAAGGCTTAATACATAGACCACTAGATCACAAGACATTGGAGGACTATGGAGACTGCCAGGGAGACATCCAGATATCTGTCTCTGGTAATTAGAAGATGGCATTAGCTAACAGGGCCAAGCTCACTTTAAATATTCGGTGAATAACTGAGACTACATTTTGCAGAATTAGTTATTTCATATATCTCCTGCATTAGGTATTTCTCAAATAGCCCTGATATTTAAATCATGTGAAATGCCCTTAATAAATAGGCCTTACAGCTTTAGGTAGATTTTACTGATCATAGTCTTCCACTCAAAGGTCTTATGGCAATATAGTATTACTCATAAATACCTTTGCTTTGCTTATGTAATTTTATGAAGAGTAAAAAGTAAAGTTCTTAGGTTAAAAATGATACATATATTTTGTAAACCTTAAGTCAATTTCCAGCAGAAACATTGAAGGCAAGACTTTTTGCTGCAGGAACCCTACAGTTTTAGATTTTAAGGGATAGTGAAGGATTAAACAATAACCTACTGTATGGGCTTTGTTATTATGTGTCAAAGAAGAACAAGGGGGGTCAAATGTTTGCTCATATTCAATGCACTGCAGGCAACATAAGATCCTAAGGTAAGTAAATCAAGCATTTGAGTCAATTTAAATCCTAATTTGTCATCTATGGAAAGATGAACATATTAATTTTGTCTTTGCAGCAGCCAAGCAGAACTTTTTAGTGAATTTTAGCAAAAAGGCAGGGGCTTTTGTTAAGCAAAAGAACTGTTGGGTGATTTTGTTATTTATGCTATAATAGATAATGCTTTCCATTAGGGATTAGATATGGAATGGTTATATTTCAAAAACAACTATGTGCCATTTACAGACACTGAAAATACATTTAAGTTGCTAATCAAGGTGGCAAAATCAGTTGTTTTGATTCCTTTTTCAAACAGAGTTTAAAGGACTCTTCACTGAAGTGAAGGTATAAAAAATACTAATTTAGGATTCACATTAACATTTAAAAGCTGCACTTTTATATTTATATGCCTGTTGTTGATTTTGACATGCTTAAATAAAAAGATGTAAAAATAAAACTTAAAAGTTTAATCTAGTAATCTACAACCAGCACCCAGAATGGGGACAGTCTATTTCATTTAAATGTACAGTACAACAAAAATACATTAGTTTACAATGTGATGTACATGTCTTTATTTATCAGAGATGTGTTCTCAGAGAACCAGCAACAACTGAATTTAGGGGTTCCGAGTTGTACCGAGTCCTGGTTTGGATCTTCCCGCTGTTCGAAACTCAGATTTAAAAACTGAACTTGGGTTTTGGATTGCCTAATAACAGGCCAAAATTACGTCATTTGAACTTTTTTTTTTATTAAATACAGATACAAAACCAAAACACGTAAGGATGATTTTGCAAAACCAAAATCAAAACACAAAGATAAATCTGGACCAAAACCAAAGCACGGGGGTCGGTGCACATCTCTAATATATGCTTATATGTATATAATATGTCCTTTTAGGCCTACACACACACATATATAAAAACAAACAGCAAGATTTCCGGCACTCCCCAGTTAATTCCACCATCTGTGCACTGGTGCCTTCCTGGGAGGATAATTCTCCAATATACAGCAATCATAGAAAGGCGGCACTCTGTGTCTTGCAAAAAATCTTGTATTTATTCTCCGACATTTCAGGCGTCTGTCCATTATCAAGGATACACTTACACTCAATTAAAAGTAAAATTATTGATTGTTGGTCCAATGACTTGTTCTTTTGTGATTGGTTTTGACTTTTAGTAAATCTCTGAATTACAGAACCGACTGGAAATCACCCAAAAACACAAAATCGACCTTTGCTAAATAAACCCCTAAGTATCTCCTGTATATAATTGTATATCAAGGAGATGTCATCAATATAATGTAAAAAGAAATCATAGTTTATAAAATATGAGTAAACTGTATTAAACTGAACATTCTCACCCACTCAAGGTGAAAGCAAACTTTAAACAAAAATTATTCCTAAAATTAAATGGCATACTGCTTAATATGTACATTGAAATAGGTAGGTAATTCCCTCATACATATGTGGATAAGTAAGAGAAAAGACATACTCTGCTCTGTACTATTAGTGTTATAATTAAACATAAATTAGAATAGTGCTCCATATCACATAAGTATATTCAAATCTCAATACTATTTTTTTTAATCACAGTAACCCTCCATCTTAATTCACCCAAAAGTAGTAAGGAAATATACATATTGTGCACTATACAATGTAAAATGGTAATAAATAACCTAATAATTCACACTCACCCTCTTGAGGATTCAAAGGGTGCATTTCTTCTGATTTCCAGTGGATTATAAAAATACTAATAGTGCAATACAACACAATAATCATATATACATTTAAATACAAATTTTTAAATAATGCACTCACAGATAAAAACTCATCTGGAAAATGTAACAAACAAAATAACAATGAAAATTGCAACTGTTCCCCCTATGTGAGGTGGTTGACCCTGTTAATTCCTGTTGTAGAAATATAACAATGTACTACCAAATACAGAATTATGGCAATAGATAACTAACAAATCAGTGATGGTAACAGAACTGGTAGAGTTGATACATTTTTATTTAGGCAGTTTAAGACTTCAAGGAATGACTGAAAAGTGTGTAAGTAGCATAAGTGGGTAAAAGGCAGGAGTTTATCCTGTCACAAAGACATGTATGCAATGTAGTGCATAATTGTGGCTCATATTGAGATACCACTGTTAGAGGGCTTGACAGTGACACCACAATCACTTGTTCAGCACCCACAACTGCTGCTAATTATTATTATTGCTAATTATATTAAGTACTCTCTAACTGGACCATCTCTTTTTCTTACTTCATCTCATACATCTATAATACCTTGGTTTGATAAGGATGCATGTGATTTGGTGTGGGTACAGGTCAAAGTTACCTTGGGGTATTCCTCTGGCAGAAAGTTTTCCTTATACCACACCCCAGCAGGGAGGCAAGGTTTACCCAGATAGACACAAAGACAGGCAGACAGGGCTTTGCGTAAAACAATAAAATTATTTATTCCATAACCTGGAATAAGAATTGGTTATGGTAAGGAAAGAATAAATTCAGCATACTTCAACACACCATCTAATGAAATCGCAGACTATTTGCACACTTTAAAGTAAAAATACAAATATATAACTACATATTAGCTTAATACAACCTTACTCAATTAACAAAATAATCAATTCATGCAGACACATTACTAAAGACAATTCAAAAATCAGTGGAGCGCTTATTCCACTTGGTGATCTAATTGTTCACTCAGCAACTGACATATAGAGGAAACTGCCAGATTCCTCTCAACAAGATAGAAATGTACAAAGAGAATATGTCTGCGCTGATGTTCACAAAGACAATGTTAAAGATTGTTATTAAAATATCATTTTATTACACATATACCTAGAACTGCAGTTCCTATAAGCATATCAATTCAGCAACTGCTTTACATAAAATACCCAGATCATATCTGTATAATTACCAATATGACAATAGTGAAATGATTTCACATAAAAATTAGCTAGCTATAAGACACAATTAGACAAACAAATGTTGAATTACTGTCAGACCAATTGATGGGGAAAGACAAGCAGCAATTATCTAAAATGACGTGGTATTGGTAATAGTCCCAGAATAGGCTGAGAGGGATTCCCAATTAAACTCCTGATGGAGAATGGAAACAAATAGCCCAGTATGAATGTTCCAATGTTATTGGATCTGGGGTGTCCGTTGAATTCAGGGGACACAATAAAGTACATGTATAAGTATGTGATAGTTAACCAAGCCGCTCACCATCAGCTGACGCAGCCCAAGGTAGTCCGTCTGCTGCGGCAGATCACTGGTTCCTGATACTGCAGACACGCTGAATGCTACACTGTGGATTGCTGACTGCAGTGATGTCTGGCTGTATGCGCAATACTCACAGGGGGGCCATCTGCTCCGGCAGGCTCCTGACTCCCGCTTGTGAGATGCAATAGGTGGTGACTGATGACCAGCTGGTAGCGGCTGAAAAGTGATATTGATGCGGTCTCCAAATGCAAACAGGAACAAATGCAGTCCTATCTTAATCCTTGATGCGTTTCTCCCCTCTCACAGGGGTTTTATCAAAAGGCTGAAGAACTACATATTAGCTTAATACAACCTTACTCAATTAACAAAATAATCAATTCATGCAGACACATTACTAAAGACCCACACATCTTTGGTATAGCCCAGGACAATAAGGGGGTCTTTATGTGCACGTTGGGATCTAATTATCTAATTAAGCAGTGGGATTCAGCTTTTAGTAATTAACAAACAAACTAGAACTGCTACATGTGGAATCAGCTGTATGGGTATAGCATATATAGGATATACAGATATACCCAGCTACATCCTTGCCTATTGCTTGTAGCACAGCAAATTACACCATGCGTGGCATGGTGTAATTTCATATATATATATGAAATGGATGTTGGCATGAGATGGACTCCCACAATTGGAGATGAGCATTTGTGTCTCCATAGGAATGAATGGGAGATGCACTCACGCGATTGGGGATGCGCCATAGAATATCATGGCTGATATTGTAACGTGCGCATATGTTTGTAGCACGATCAGCCACAATGAACTTGGGCGCATCTGTATAGGATAAAGTCCAGAGCAGGGGAGTTGGTTTATATATATATATATATATATATATATATATATATATAGAGGGAAGTAGAAGATAATTCAGCACCACCTGGATTATATTTATATAATGGTGAGTTATTGGAGTGTTGTACCTATTTTCACTCTCCCATTTGGTTATGGGTGTCAGCTGACATAAGAAAAATAAATAGCAGTGGTAGTCTGCTATTATAGAGAGATAGTATTATTGGAGTGGATTTATAGCGACAGTAGTGCTCAAGTACAATTCATAAATTAGATCAATATATGAATAAATTGTGTCCTTAGTGAATAAAAGGAGGAATTAATGTGAATATATGTACATATAAATAGTGTCAATGAACTGAATTACAATTATAAGTGAATGGCTGTATACTCTAGTTGTGCCTAAAAATTAGCTCCCCAGGAGGCAGTAAGGCAGGTATGGAGCTTGCCAATGCATTTTGTTTGTTCCACAGATGTGTGACATTACCCTTTAAGAAGTCTGTGGAACAGAAGAAACACATTGGAGGGCTCCATACCTGCCTTACAAGAACTTAGCTGAAAGATCTATCTATGTATAAGATCAGCATTTGGCACTTTTTGCCACTTATTCACTGTATTCTTATTTTAAAATTTGATATGTTTACCATGCTTATTGTGAAATCACTCTTTTAAACTTAGAAATCATGCTATATGTATGCGTTTATTTATATGCTTTTTATATTGTTGTATGTACTTTTAATCCATTAAATATTGTAATTTTTTATCTCACTATCTGTCCTTTTTAAACTGGTCATAATACTTGGTATATGAGTTGCTATATATTTAATTTAAAAAAAATATTATAAAGGTCTCATTATCTAGCACTGTTTTGCACATTCTTGCACTGACACTTTTCAACACTAGTAAATGCTATTTGTCTCCTGGGGAGCTAATTTCTAGGCACACCTAGAGTATACAGCCATTCACTTATAATTCTAATTCAGTTCATTGACACTATTTATATGTACATATATACACATTAATTCCTCCTTTTATTCACTAAAAACACTATCTATTTGTATATTGATCTAATTTATGAATTTTACTTGAGCACTACTGTCGCTATATACCAAGTCCACTCCAATAATATATATATATTAAATATATATATATATGAAATGGATGTTGCTTAGGCAGTTTCCCCTGAGATGTAGGCACATCAGTATAGGTATAAAGTATTTAAACTCTGTTGTCTCTGTCATTTGCTTTCCACTGACTTGGCTGAAGGTGTCAGCAGGGACATGATTTGATACCATGCATTTCTTAGTTCGACTCAGTTTTACTTCTGTTACTCTCCTACTGTTATGTCCCATCCTTCTGCTAACTCTCTCTCTTCCACTTATTTAGTTTTCTGCTTACAGTTCTCAACTGCTCACCTCTGCTCTATGGCATCGTCACTCTCTCTTCCCAACAGCTCCAAATGTCACACCACAAAACTACTGTTTTTTTTTTAATAAACTTTATTCAAAATGGCACTGGCCTCTATATCTTTTTTTAAAATAGTCTAATTTTATTGGAATATCACACATCAGTATGTACTTTTGCATGTCATGTACAGCACTTTATTTGCCTGATTTCGATTTTAACACATATTGTACAGGAAACAAGAATAATAGTCCTGTCCAAATAATTGTGTTTTTAAAGTTATACTTTGAGATATGTGTACCTTAAGATATAGCCAGCAAACTAAAGCAGTATTTCTTTGTGAGATATGAAATGCAGCTTAAAAGTTGTGAAGATGCAATTACCATATACCTGTGAAAATTCAATTACCATATACCATAAAGTAATGAAGTGTAATATACACAAAAGAGAAACATGTATGGACAGTGTTAATGGTAAGTGGAAAAAGTTGCATTTACCATATAAAATGTAATTAAATGCAAAAAGTCACATTTGCCACTTAGAAATCCATTGAGAATTGTATATCCTGCAGTAATCTAAATAGAAATGACAAATAATTCAGAAGAGACTGACTCAACTTTATATAATATACTGTAGTCGCAATGGTAATTAATAAAGTATGATAAGCTGATGGCATCTTCATCCTGGTCATGTGTCTTTACACCACTCCTCCAGTACCTGCAAAAGATATGCCTCTGAGAAGGGCATTTTGTGTCCAAGGGGTCTAATTACTAAGCTGTGTTAGGAGATAAAGTGAATGGTGATAAGGTGATAAGGTACCAGCCAATCAGCTCCTAACTGCCATTTTTCAAACACAGCCTGTGACATGGCAGTTAGGAGCTGATTGGCTGGTACTTTATCACCGTTCACTTTATCTCCTAACACAGCTTAGTAAATAGACCCCCAAGTTTGGTTGGGTTGCTTCTCCAAGGTGGTGTGTTTTATATATGTGTAAGGACAATTACATATAGAAGGGGTGGCCGGGAGCAGGATGGCATTCACTTCTCCAGGCAGCATGATGTCTTTGTACGCAGACCACAAAATGGAGACAGCACCACCAGGGTAGTGATTTTAAAGCCTCCACAGCCTTGTACCCTGGGCTCATCCCTAGTTACAGCAAAAGTCATAAGTCTTAGGCTACACACTCATTTTTGGCTCTTTTATGTAAATGCATACATTTATGCCACATAAATGGGCTTATTTCAAACTCTATATCAGGCCCTATGTTTGTTGTATATCTTACCTATAAGTTTAAGGTATGCTACTTATATTCTTGATATTACTGTATGCATTTATGCATAATGAATGTTCTTAATTCTGCCTCTACTTGTTCTATGGTTTGCTTTGTGGTCCTTGATATTATATTCTTCACTAATTTGCTACATTGTAGAATTTTTGTTGCACCATATAAATAAACTGTTTTTGTAAACCGATTTCCAGCATTGTGCTCATAGTACACAAATTATTTTTCCTATTTATTCCTTTTCCATAGATAATGAAGCTTGAAAGACTCAGGAGCAAACCAAAAGTGCAAGAGATAATCAGGGGCAACACCTGGTAGTGAGGACTAACGGGATGATTCAGCATCGACGTACATACAACAGTGTAAACATTGGTAACATCGATGCACATCAGCCAGTCACACTGCATGTAAGTCATGTCTGACCAGTCGCAAACACTGCAGCTCTCCTGACACACACAGAGCTCTAATGCTGCGAAAGTGATCGCAATGGCTTATTTATGCTCGCCCATGAAGTGGCATCTAAACGGTCAGACACGCCTGCGTTTTTCTAGTTACCCCCTGTTACCACCCCCAAATGCTGATACCTGTCACTCACTTTGTGAGTGATTCCTATGTACAAGAGTAATCATAATGCAATCACTGTGAGTGCGCAGTGCGGCGTTCGCACATTCGCAATAGCAAACAATCACTCGTTAAGCAAAAATATCAGCATTGTGTAGTCTGCTTAATCAGCCCCTAAACTGTTAGCCCTCAAAAGTAGCAACCAACACCTATTACAGCAAATGCGGCAGATCCTCAATGCTTGGTAGCCTATGGTATGCAAACAAATGCTCTCTGTTCCAGGGCAGCCAAGACTTCTGTCAGGCATGTGTGCTGGTGAGGCATGAACAAAAGAAGGGGCATGGCTATGCTCCCTCCTTCAACAAGTATCTTTAGTGCATGGTGCAGCGAAACAGCAGTGCACGCACCAAGGCTAACACCACCCCTGCACTCCTGGACTACTACAGAAGGCCAGGCCTGGTTAATCAGTACCTGCTTTTCCATTCTCTTGACACCCCTGCTCTGATCCTATCAGTAGTGTAGACTGAATATTTAGGGAATTAAAAGATTTGCTTGCTGAGGTTTTTAATTTCTCATTAATTTTCAACAGTCACCATTACCCTTAAAACCAATGCTTAGGTGGTTTATGTGATCTCTTAATTTCATATGTGCTAACCAGAGTGGGGAAGGTAACATTTTCTGACCGAGGTGGCTCATTCTGACCATCTCAATGTAGAATAGACTGGGGAAGGTTCACAAATTTTCAGGAGGCTACACTCTTATTTTCCCCACTATTTAGTTGTAACTAGCCTATGCTGTAGTTCTGGTATAATTTAATGGGGGGTCACATGATTTAATTTATCTCTTTACATATGTGCTAATAATCATAATCACCAGCATGTAAAAAACACAAAATAAAGCTAAATATGCTACTTTTCAAGTGTGTATGCTAGTTACATGTGCATGCATCTATTGTAAGTAATTTGCATAGCATGTTCCATCTTTCTTGGCAGAGCGGGTCACCAGTAGGGATTCCAATCCCAAAATCATTTTATAATCCTGAAATTTGGGAATAACTGGGATTCAATCTGTAGATCCTGGGTTTAATCTCGGGATTGAAATAAGGATAAAATAGATAAAAAAAGCAATATATTTCCTCCCTACAATCTACAATACCTCGCCCTTTCCTCCCTGCTGTCCTCCCTCCCCTGTCTTTTCTGTCTACCTTAGTCACACAGTGGTGATCAGAGAAGACTTCTGTCATCGACTGGTTCATTATTTGGTCCTCTCTCAGACCTTGATACGGTAGAAGAGCTGGATTACATTCTATGGCTGTTCTCAGTCACTGATAAATTGGGAGCACACTGCACAGTGATGAGGTCATTGTGTGATGTGCTCTCAGCCTATCAGTGATGTGACGTCCTTCCAACCTATAAGTGACTGTGAACCGCCGCATGACATGGACTGATACGGGACACCAGCTCCTCTATTGTGGCTAGCTGTCAGAGGACCACATTGGCACCCGACGATGACAATATTAGTACCCCTTTGACCCCAGTCCCCAGTGTGTTTTCAATCCTGTAATGCCTAGAATTTAATATTTATAATACTGGATATTTCAAGAATGAAATACTGTCCAGGATGCCGGTATTGAAATTCCTAGCCACAAATTATGTTTAACTTACAACTACACTTTGTTTTACTGTGCAAGTGTGCATGTACAAGGAACAAAAGGCATTTTATGACCTGGATTTAATTTTACACCCAACTCTAAATGAAGCCAACAGTAATCACCTTGCTACTTTTACTATTTATTGTAATTTTTAAATAATTGTGACCATGAAAAAGTAAACACATTCTGCAGCTGAACCACAATAAAATTAGTTTCTATACTAACATGGATATTTCGTGTGATTGGTTAAAAACATAAAGTCCAAAGTTCAAATAAAGATCTTAATGAGTATGCTAAAAATAGTACCTTGATAAACTGTTGCATGTTTGTTATCTTATTATCCTAAAGAGCTGGAAGTAGATCACCAAAATAATTTGAGTAATACAGAAATAAAACTAGATAGTTAAAACTATAAGCAGTGGACCAGTATCAACATTGGGAAAAGGGCAAATAAATCCATCTATTTTTTTTTTACGTTTGAATCCTCTTTAATACAAAATTTACAGAGCAGTTGTCCGTACTAAGGTAATGGTGATTTAATGAGTAAGTTAGGTCAAAGACATACCGGTAATCAGTGCTTGAGTTTGCACATTGCCCTCATGGAATGTGCAGACATTTGGCTCACAAAGGGAAGCACACTATAATCTTTGACCGGGAGCGAACATTAAGTAAATGTATGTGTGCAGGCATCTGCATAAGTGTCGTCACACTCAGAAGGGAGTATAGATTAGCATTTTAGCAATGTGCCTGCTTCTCATAAATGAGTGATTAATGGTGTGATGTTTGTATGGCATACAGAGAATTAATGTGCTTTATCATTACATCCTACAGTACGCATTATGCAGACACAAAACATTACTTAAATGATGTATCCAAAGAAAGAGGTAAACAAGAGGAATTCCTTAATTCATCATAAATACACATAGATTGCAGTTACAGTATATTGTAATTCTCTATAAACGTGTTCTTGAGAAATAGTTTTGTTGAATGGAATGGACATTGTGGCGCATGCTAGATTGAAAGGATAGCTAATAGTAGCTGAATGGTAAATAACCAACTGTACCCTGTCATGAGGGTTAGTTATACATTACTCTAACAATGCTTTATTGGTCTTTTAGCTTTACTTAAGCATTGAGTCTAACTATTCTCAAAATACCATTATGGCTAATAATCAAATTGTATTTAGCCACGAATTTAGCTATTAGCAATTATATTACACAGTTAGACTCCCGAAAAAATCAAGAATTGTACTTGATTTAATGTCAGTACGTGTAACAGCAAACTAGACTAGACGTATTTCTCTTAGCTTCTGATGTATTTCAGCTGTGAAATAATTCATGAGCTCATTTTGTGAAACTAGAGATATTAAATATTCATTGCAAAACACAATGAATATACATTGAATATATGCATTTTTTCAGAATGCATTAGTGGATACAAATAGCAATCAATACTATTTACTTGTTCTTTAAAAAGAGCAATGTGCCTCATTTGAATTTTAACCCTTCCCTTAGCTGCTGATTTTATCTCATAACACTTATTAATATGAGTGAGATTAAATAAATAAAATAAAAATATTCTTATAATTTATCCACTTCTCAACTGGCATTTCCTTGGGGTTTATATATCAAGGAACCTCTCAATTTCCTAGATATCCATCCCTGACCTGCATTTTGCAGTAATGGTCAATTTTTCAGGGCTAATGGACATCTATCAATGTATATAGCCATCCAGTTAGGATGAATAGTGAGAGATGGATTCATCTGAAGTTCAAATTGACTGTTACTGGCAGAAGAAGTGATGAGTGTATTAGGAATAGCTATGTAGTAGGAATAGTTACAGTTTTCATGTAGGAAAAAAATATTAATTCATAAAGTTTATCTTTTGGATTGTCCCATTTTTAATCCAAGGAAAAGCAAATTAAACACTAATTTTATCATAGCAGTAAAAGAAACTCTTACACAGGGTAAGAATTATACTTAATTACTTATTAAGTAATATACTTAATATACTTTTATGTTTAACATATAGGCATTCATGTGTGGAATTGTTTCTCATCCGAAGGAGTGAGCTCACTCACAATTTTGCCTAAGAACACAGCCATGAATAAAGAGTTGTAACAAAACATCCTCCAAAAGCAACTTCTCCCAACCACCCAAGCATAGTTTGGTGAAGAACAATGCCTTTTCCAGCATGATGGAGCACCTTCAAATATGACAAAAGTGATAACTAAGTGGCTCGGGGAACAAAACATCTAAATTTTGGGTCCATGGCCAGGAAACTCCCCAGACCTTAATCCCATTGAGAACTTGTGGTCAATCCTCAAGAGGCGGGTGGACAAACAAAACCCCACAAATTCTGACAAACTCCAAGCATTGATTAGGCAAGAATGGGCGGCCATCAGTCAGTATGTGGCCCAGAATTTAATTGGCATCATGCCAGGGCAAATTGCAGAGGTCTTGAAAAAGAAGGGTCAACACTGCAAATATTGACTCTTTGCATAAACTTAATGTAATTGTCAATAAAAGCCTTTGACACTTATGAAATGCTTGTAATTTTACTTCAGTATACTATAGTAACATCTGACAAGAAGGATTAAAATCACAGAAGCAGAAACCTTTGTGAAAACCAATACTTATGTCATTCTCAAAGCTTTTGGCCATGGCTGTACAGTACATTAAGGCTTACTGTAACAGAAACCTGTAGACACAATAGACAGGTGGGGTGATGATCATGAGATCAATAAGTAAAGAAGCAACATTTACAGATGGATCAATAAGGGTTGTACTGATGGAGGGTCCTTGAAGAGGATCGCATTCCTAAGGGTTTATTGTATGTGTGGAATTTAAGACACAAGGGGAAATGTACTAAGCTCTGGAAAGACATTGGAAGGTGATAAACTACCAGCCACTCAGCTCCTAACTGTCATGTTACATGCTGTGTTTGCAAAATGACAGTTATAAGCTGATTGGTTGGTAGTTCATCACTCACCAATTTATCACTTTCCAGAGCTTAATAAATCTACCCCACAGTGTACAGAGAAATGTTCTACAGTCAATGAGAAGTGGATATAAAAAAAGCCAGCAGTGGTAGTAAGTAGGGAAGGTAGTTTTTATTGTTGTATTGTAAAAATAGAATTATCCCTGGCGCTTCAGTATGAGGGTTTGTAAAAGGAATCAAATGAACATGAGTAAGAAATATACATATATGAAATTTATTTCATAGTTAGGTAAAAAGGTACCCTTTATATACAGACATTGACTTTTTTCCAAAAAGATGTTGGAGTAACACACCCTGGAGGGTGGTGTATACCATTTAAAAGGTTAAGAGTAAAACGCTATAAGCGTATCCCCTCATCATCGACCCGTTCTTAAGGGTTGCAAACCCACAATATATGTTTTATGTGGTTTGTTTTTACATGTTGTCTACTAGTAGTAGTTGTGTTTTATATATTTACTTATAACTTTTGGAGTGCCTTTTTACCTAACTGTGAAATAAGTTTCATACATATATATTATTTACTCATGTTCATTTGATTCCTTTTACAAACCCTCACACTGAAGCGCCAGGGATAATTCTATTTTTACAACCTATCTATACAGGGAAGGTGAACCCCTGTTACTTCATCCCCAGGCAGCATCACAGAGGCTTATAGGAGCTATAGCGCAGCTATCTCAACCCCCCTTTTTTTGTTTTTATTGATGTATTATATCTTTATGGCAAATGATTGAAGGGCCATAGGGGGCTTGATTAGGTGAGATGAAAGCTCAGATGCAGAGTGCATACTATGACAATTTGCATGTCAGATATGTCATGATTTCTCCTTGCTCATTGCCCCAAATAGTGGGTACATGCATCACCCAGACAAATATGGTTGCATTGAAACATATTGGATAGTGTTGTGCTCCTTCGGTGGTTGCTTTCTATGCCTTTGATATATGTTTAGAACTCGCTGAATAGTATACCTGGGTTCCATCTCCATCTGCTTTGATGTTATTGTAAAAAGGCATAGAATTTTCAGAATTTTGCTGCTGTTTGTGGATTTAGAATTTGTGTTCATATTTTCTTATTTGAATATTAGAGATTATGGGGGAGATGTACTAAGCTCTTTGGTGAGAGATAAAGTACCAACCAATCAGCTCCTAACTGTAATTTTTCAAATACATCCTGTACACTGACAGGAGCTGATTTGTTGGTAATTTATATTTCTCCACTTTTTCTCTCTCCAAGGCTTAGTACATCTCCCCCTGTGTGTTGTTAAGTAATGCCCAATTAGGATGTTATGTTTCTTTTGTTGAAAGAGAGCTGATCAGTGGAATATTTACATCAGTACATCTTTTACACAGAAAATAACCTGCTAAATACTAGTGTTCACTTTGGTTCCTTTAAGCATATAGGGGTTTTGATTACCATTATGTTTAATACTGCTCCATATTAAACATAATGGGACTCATCTAGAATTGGACATATGCCTTTTTTATTTGCAAACCATTTGAAATTTCATACTACGTGTGTGACCAACATTTTTATTTATTATTATTAATGCATTTACAGATTTCAAACATGAGTGCTGTTAGGGCATGGTCATGCAATTGCAATTGCGGTAAACCTTGATGCAGATACATCTGTCAAGATTGATATTTCTTGTGAATGCTGTAAGGTTAGGCAATGGTGATGATGTTGATCAGCAGCACTTCTGTGTGTAAAATCTGACTGGCTGATAATACTTCATTTATTAATGTGGCTTCTGTTGAAGTCTCAGCTGTCTATACACATTATTATTATTATTGTGCAATATATATTTATTATATTTTTTATTAAACATATCACAGAATTACCAAAAACAGGATAACAAATTGTCAGGTAAAAACCATGTACCACTTACTGTAAACAAGACATAGAATTAAATCCACGTCATAACAACAATTTTCCAAAAATATTTGACCTAAAACAAGCTATTGAGAACAGACAAAAATCCAATACAAATAAAAACAGTACAACAAAGGGAGGGAGTGGAGTTGGGAGGGAAGGAAAAAAGGGGGAAGGGAGAGTTGGTAAATCAAAAATAATATTATTGAAAAAGTATTCTTAGAAGAGGTAGCATTTAGCAGGAGCATTTACATTAAAACTATAAGGGAAAGATATCTGTGCTCAAGCAGCATACCTTAGGTATGTACTGTACTTGAAGATTTGATTTCCAGCCAAGGATGATAGGTGGAGATAAACTCCTGATTCCTCTCTGGGCTCACTCAGAGGTCCTCCATAGACATATACAATATATATGAGTGAACCATTCCTTAAGTGTGGGATGGTTAGTTGATCGCAAGTGAACTGGGATCACAGTTTTTACAGCACTATCAAAAAACATTAGCAGGGACTTTTTTTAGGTTATGAGAGGGCCAGGGAATAAATTAAGAAGCCAGAAAGAGAGATCAGAGGGAGTCTCTTCACCCACAATACACTTAGCAATAAAAATCACCAGGTTCCAAAAGGCCGTAGCAGACTGCAATACCACCAAATGTGCAGTGGGAAGCCTGTCTCACTATCACATCGCCAACAGTCATCTGGTAACCCAGGAAACATCCTGACAGCATAAGAGGGCATCGGTACCAGCGTGACAAGACCTTAAATTGTGTCTCAATCATGGAGTAACTAACAGAACTAACAAAAATGTTTTGAAAAATTCTATTACAGTCATGATCCTATAAGTCAAGGTGGAAGTCTTGCAACCAGTCTTTAGCATACTTGGGGAGGGTAGAGTACATATGTTCAATTAACAATGCGTATCCACTTGAGAGAGAATGTGAAAGGGCACAAAGAGGCCAGGCACATGTCCTCAAAGGGTGTCAAAGGTCTAGAACCAGCGAATATCCTTCCTTTGTAGAAAATGCTTCAATTGCAGATATTTCCAAATCTCATATGGGGAAGAGCCAACTTAGCCTGCAGAGTAGAGAAGGAGGATACATTCCCCTCATTCAAAAGCTGGCCACTCACTGTACTCCATGATGCCTCCGAATGGCAAATGCAGAACCAGCAACACTCTGGGAAGTCAGGGTTACTGTAAAGAGGGGTCAGAGGGGAGAATATGGAGAATACATAAGATAGTTTCCGGAGTCTATTCCAATGGGCCAGGGTGGGGCTAGTGGTGGGATGGGAGACAACAGGAACTTTGGACTGCCAGGGGTACATTGCAATATGTATGGGAAGAGATTGGTTCTCAAGTTGAACCCACTGATTAGTGTCAGTTGTCTGTGACGACTCAATTATCCTACCTAGCACAACAGCACCATAGTAGGCTGAAGAGTGGGGCAGCTGAAGTCCCCCAAGTGTTTACATCTAAAAAGGATTCCATGTTGAAACCAAGGTCTTTTGCTTTCCAATACAAAGTCTCTGATGATATTATGTAACTCCCGAAACCAAAACTTGGGGGGGATATGGATAGGCAAGGTTTGGAGAATTAATAAAACCCTAGGTAGGACTTTCATATTAAGTAGACTGATTCTACAGAACCACGAGAGCCTCATGGCACCCCAATTTCTTAGTTCAGAGCAGAGTGTAAGGAGCAACGGTTTAACATTAACATTAAACAGATGGGAAGGGTCCATATGTAATGTAACTCTGAGGTACTTTAGGCTAGTGGCATGCCAGGTAAAGGGGAAGGAATGTTTTAGCCCTTCAATAGAGTGGGGGGAGCCGACACACTCACCGCTATAGATTTAGAAAAATTTACTTTGAAGTTAGAAAGGTAGCTAAATTGCTGGAACTCTGCCATCAGGTTGGGGATTGATACAACCGGATTGTCAAGACAGCCAGTAGGTCGACTGTAAACAGTGCTAGTTTATAGTCAGTGTCACCCATTTTAAAACCAGTGATATCTGAATTGAGTCAGATAGTGCATGCAAGAGCCTCCATAGACAATATAAAAATGATGGGGGAAAGGAGACACCCCTGCCTTTTGCTGTTTTTTTAATTTGGGCCAGGTACGAAAGGTCCCCATTAATTCTAATCCGAGCAGTGGGGAAACAATAGAGTGCCAGTTTCCATTGAAGGCCTACAGGACCAAAACCCAAGTGTCTCAAAACCCTTTCCATAAACATCCATCTGATCCTATCAAATGCCTTCTCGGCATCTGTGGAAAGCATCACCACTGGAATGGAGCCTCCAGAAGCCAGATGAATTAGATCTATAGCTTTAATAGTATTATCTCATGCCTCCCTCCCAGGTACAAAACCCACCTGGTCCATTTGAATTAATGTAGGAGCAACAACTTAATTCTATTAGCAATAAGTTTTGCAAACAATTTAACAACAATATTAAGAAGGGATATTGGGTGATAACTAGCAAATTGAGCCAGGTCCTTACCCACCTTGGGAATGACAGTAATGTGAGCCTCCAAAGATTGAGGAAAGAACCCACATTCACCTGTGATAGCATTAAAAGCTCCAAGAATTTTAGGCAAGAGGGAGTCCTTAAAAAGTTTGTAGTAAGCTATGGAAAAGCCATCTGGGACAGGACTTTTTCCAGAAGGCATATCCTTAAGGGCTGCCTCAAGCTCCAAAAAAGGAAAAAGGAGAGGCCAACCAGGGACTATCCTCCTCCAACATCTTGGGAAGGCCAGATTTACAGAGATATTGGGCCACAAGTTCCTGAGTAGAAGCCAGTAATTCAGGAGACACTGATTCTCATAGGTTATATAATTTGGTATAATAGGAGTGGAATTTGTCAGCAATATCATTTGTAAGATGGCGTTGCACCGCTCCAGAATCTCTGACTGTTTGGATGTGCAAAGTGGCACTCTGGGCCCGCAAAGCTCTTGCAAGTAGTGTACCTGGCTTATTACCCCATTGAAAAAAGCGGTTTATACAAAGGCGGTAGCCTTTTTTTATATCGTCAAGAGCAAGGCATTAAGGGCAGACCTAGTCTCAGATCAGACAGAACCAGAGGGAAAGGAGAAGACTTATGTGTTGTTTCCAACATTCTCAGCAGTTGGAGCAGGGCAAGTTTCCTCTCCATTTTCTCATGCTTAATCATTGAGCCTAGTTGAATAAGTTCCCCATGTAACACACATTTGTGTGACTCCCACACCGTAATCCTGGAGACTTTGGGTGCCTCGTTAGAAAAAAATAGTAATTTTTCATCTCAACCAATTGAGATTTACAGTGTGGGTCAGCCATAATTTATTCATTAAGATGCCACATGCACTGCTTAAAATAGGGGCATGAGGTGTCAAGGGTCAGGAAAATTGTGGTGTGGTCTGACCATGTAATAAGGCCTATGGTAGAGGAATGAATGAGATGTAAAAATCTATTTGGGAATAGGAAATAGTCTAACCTGGAGAATACATCATGGGGTCTTGAGTAAAATGGGACTAAACATGTTACTCAAGACCCCATGATGTATACTCTAGGTTAGACTGTCCCTCAGGTGTTGAAGGCACCAAGTGTCAACCAACTGGTGGTCATGAAGAGCATGCCTCATCTTGCAATGGGAAGCCAACGACGGCCTAGCAGATGTTGCTGAACCATCTATTTCCAGTTGGGGAGACCAGTTCAAATCATCACCAATGACTGGAATACCTACGACCAGTGGGGCAAACCAATCCAAGTTTCTAGAGGGAAAAGTTGGCTGATTCTGGTTGGGGACATAGAGGTTGACAAACATATAAAGTTGACCATATAATGTGCAATTTACTAGGAGCACTCTGCCCTCTTCCAAAGCTACTGATGACACATCTTGAAATGGGATGCATTTAGATAGAATTGCAACTCCTAAAGATTTACCCTAAGTGTTGTTATTATAAAAGGAGACCGGAAATTTACAGTCTTTAAGAATAGGGACATCTGCGGACCTTAAATGTGTCTCCTGGATGAACACCACATCTGCTTTAACAGTAAACAGGTTACGAAAGACCCTACATCTCTTCTCTGGTATATATAGCCCCTTTGCATTAGGCGAAACCACCTTAATGGTTGTAGCCTGGGTATCAACCGCCATCATCTAACAGCAATGGTTGAAAACTCAAACCGTGGAGCAGGATACCAGCTCTCCCTTGGAGGGGAGCCACATTGGTGAAAAATAGGGAGGGAAAAGGAAATACAAAAAGCATAAAACACATAATAAGAACCATGCAGAAAATAAAAAATAAACACTACCACCACTTGGGAGCTCAAGTGTGAGATGCACAACCGAGACTAAGAAAAACCAGGAGGTGATGGGGTCATCGGGGGTCAGTGCCAAATGCAACCTTAATTAACAAACTGAATTATACAAGTTGCCATAAAAACATTGCAGAGAAACATCACTGAAAAAAAACAAATAGGTACCAAATAGTATATACAGTCAGGTCCATAAATATTGGGACATTGACAGAATTTTCATATTTTGGCCTCTATTCACCACCACATTGGCTTTGAAATGAAACAAACAAGATGTGCTTTAACTGCAGACTTTCAGATTTAATTTGAGTGTAATTACATCCGAATCAGGTGAACGGTGTAGGAATTACAACGGTTTCTATATGTGCCTCCCACTTTTTAAGGGGCCAAAAGTAATGGGACAAACTAAACAATCCTAAATCTAACTTTCACTTTTTAATACTTTGTTGCAAATCCATTGCAGGCAATTACAGCCTGAAGTCTGGAATGCATAGACATTACCAGACGCTGGGTTTCATCCCTGGTGATGCTCTGCCAGGCCTCTACTGCAAATGTCTTCAGTTCCTGCTTGTTCTTGGGGCATTTTCCATTAGGTTTTGTCTTCATCAAGTGAAATGCATGCTCAATCGGATTCAGGTCAGGGGATTGACTTGGCCATTGCATAACATTCCACTTTTTAGCCTTAAAAAACTCTTTGGTTGCTTTTGCAGTATGCTTCGGGTCATTGTCCATTGGCACTGTGAAGCGTCGTCCAATGAGTTCTGAAGCATTTGACTGAAAATGAGCATATAATATTGCCCAAAACACTTCAGAATTCATTCTGCTGTTTTGTCAGCAGTCACATCATCAATAAATACAAGGGAACCAGTTCCATTGGCAGCCATACATGCCCACGCCATGACACTACCACCACCATGCTTCACTGATGAGGTGGTATTTTTTTTATCATGAGCAGTTCCTTTCGTTCTCCATACTCTTCTCTTTCCATCACTCTGGTACAAATTGATCTTTGTCTCATCTGTCCATAGGATGTTGTTCCATAACTGTAATGGCTTTTTGAGATGTTGTTTGGCAAACTCTAATCTGGTATTCCTGTTTTTAAGGCTCACCAATAGTTTACATCTTGTGGTGAACCCTCTATATTCACTCTTGTGAAGTCTTCTCTTGATTGTTGACTTTGACACATATACACCTACCTCCTGGAGAGTGTTCTTGATTTGGTCAACTGTTGTGAAGGGGTTTTTCTTCACCAGGGAAATAATTCTTCTGTCATCCACCACAGTTGTTTTCCGTGGTCTTCCGGATCTTTTGCTGTTGCTGAGCTCTCCGGTGCGTTCTTTCTTTTTAAGAATGTTCCAAACAGTTGATTTGGCCACACCTAATGTTTTTGCTATCTCTCTGATGGGTTTGTTTTGATTTTTCAGCCTAATGATGGCTTGCTTCACTGATAGTGACAGCTCTTTGGATCTCATATTGAGAGTCAACAGCAACTGATTCCAAATGCAAATGTCACACCTAGAATCAACTCCAGACCTTTTACCTGCTTAATTGATAATGAAATAATGAGGGAATAGCCCACACCTGTCCATGAAATAGCTTTTGAGTTGATAGTCCCATTACTTTTGGCCCCTTAAAAAGTGGGAGGCACATATAGAAACCGTTGTAATTCCTACACCGTTCACCTGATTTCGATGTAATTACCCTCAAATTAAATCTGAAAGTCTGCAGTTAAAGCACATCTTGTTTGTTTCATTTCAAAGCCATTGTGGTGCTGAATAGAGGCCAAAATATGAAAATTCTGTCAATGTCCCAATATTTATGGACCTGACTGTAAAAGGTAACTAAACAGTCTAACTAATCAAATCAAGGTTGCCAATAGGGATAGACTGATTAGTAAAATCTGACTGAAACATATACAAATAAAGCTAAACAAATAATGCAATAACCCATATATAAGGATACACAAAGGAGGCGACACAAGAGAGGAGGCGTAAGCTCACCAGTCCCTATACAGCAGGCAATCCAGGAACCTGAACAAATAAGAATAAAAAAGGTAGAGAAACAAAGAATCCTCCTTTTTGGCAAAAGCCACATTAAAGTAGATAAGGTTCCCTTGCGAGGAGAATGAAAGGTAGTTCACTTTGTATGAAAATCCTTATTCAGGATCCAAAGTCACAGACTTGCATTGGTTAGTAGGAGGTTTAGAGTTGTGACACACCAGTTGCCAATCATTGTTAGGATGAGAAAGTTCTGGCAAGATAGAACTCAAAAGAGACTCTTGCCACATTGGAAGAGACACCAGAGGAATGCCCAGAGTGGATCAAAAGGAGGGAAGGTCAGTCGGGTCTATGAAAATAGGCAACTTGCCATTAAGGGAGACTTGAAGGCTAAAGGGGAATCCCCATTTGTATTTGAACCAATGTTTACACAGTTCGGCAGTCAGAGGTTGTAAGCCCTGTGTTTTTGGAGAGTCAACCAGGTCAAATCCTGAAAAATATGAATCTCTTGACAATCAGCAGTTATGACATCCAAATGATGAACCTTATGCAGGATATCTTCCTTCTGAGAGTAGTAATGTAGCCAACAAATAATGTCTCTTGGGCAATTGGATGGGGCTCCTCTAGGATGTAAGGCACAGTGAGCTCTATCAAACTCAATCTGGGAGCTGGAGTCTTGCCCCAGGAGGTCACTGACGACCCTGGTTAAAAAGTCAATAAGGCTCTGTGGTGGGTTGTCTTGCAAATGCCCTCTAATCCACAGATTGTTCCTTCTCCCTCTATTGTCCAGGTCACCCAGGTGATCCTGAAATTGCTGGAATAAATTGAACTGTCGTAGTACAGCCGTCTGAACAGCATTATGTGCAACTGTGGAGTCAGAGGTGAAATCTTCTAAGAAAGTGAGACAGGTGCCCAACTGAGACCCCTCCACTGGAACTGAAGCAATTTCAGAGCGAACAGTGTCATGAATCCTACATTCCAACTTTTCAAAATTTTGCTTTGTCAGCATGGAACGTAACAGCTCCAAGACCTGTGAGATTCCACCCAGCTCTGGTGTAGAATCCGGACCCATAAAAGGATCTTCCGTTCGGAATGGAGAATCAGAAGCCAGAGAAAGCCTGGGAGGAGGAGGGGCAGATGACTCCTCTGCTGGGGCAGAACCCTGAGGTTGATGAAACTGTCTCATATTGGTAGAGGGAGTAGTAGTAAGACAGGCAGAGTCTCTCTTTTTGGATGTCTTCTGTTCCTTGTGGGAGCTTTTCCTAACTTTCACCATGAGCCAGATAAGAAATGACAACAGATTGGAAAAAAAAAGGCACCAATGAAATGAGATATAGATAAAGTATGACGCGGTCAAGGTCAACATTAATTCATTCCCCTTAAAAAATGGCTAGGCCGGCATCAGCATGCATAGGAGAACGTACCAAAGTAATGCAGGTAGTCTCCAAGAGGCTCTCCATACTCCACCACTGACATGACAAGTTAATAATGATGACACAAAACAGCTGAGAAATCTCCATCTTGGGAGAAAATAATCAGAAATAATGGTAATTAGTTATTGGTTAGTGGCTCTTGTCATGCTGAACAGCACCACCAGGTGTCACTAGCATACCGGATTTAACATACAGTGGAGAATCTAGTATCAACAAAATAGTGAAGCCAAGCCTATTTACATGCAGTAAGCAGTGCCTATATATGAAGGTAATTTGATTTGAATATCCACTGTAAGAGAGGCACTAGCTTTAAGACCACTGTAATTGTAGGTGATAATGTTAGGCAATCCTGGAAGTGACATAGGGGACACAGGAACCAGGCATTCAGAGGGGGAATATTATGGCAGGAATCTGCCTCACAAAGGATTCACCAGCAGCAAGCTACACAGCACAGGGCCAATGCTTCTCATTGGCTGTGTGTGCAGGGATCAGCTGGATTGGGGGACAGCAGGCTTGTGTAGGCCAGAAGCCTGCAGTGTCCTAGAAGCCAGCTGCAGGGAGAAGGGAGAACTGCAGGCTGTAGAGAGCAAGGAGATCAACTGCCAGACCAGTAACTTCCAGTCATGGGCAGCGGTGTTAAGCTGCAAGGGGCTCCTTTATCTGAGGCTCAGGCACCTGGGTCAGTCCATCAGCAGACAATCCAAGGATTGAAGAGGGGGACTTAAGGCACAGAAGTACCTAGGGGAGGATGCTCTGCCAGTCACCGTGGAAATGAGGCAGCTGAACTCCCTGTCAAATCGAGGCCCCAGCTCCAACAGTGTGAGCAGGCTGCAACTTGCAGGGACATAAGAGACATCCCCTGGCCACACAAACCTTAACACCTGGTAGGTAAAGGGTCACCGGGGCTATAGCAGCTGGAGATTGGACTCTGGCAGCTCTTCAGAGGTGTACAGGGGACTAATCTTGGATACGCGGGCCAGGAGCCTCAGGGAAATACATTCAGCTCTGATGCCAGCCAGGCCATGCCCCCCTATTCACATTATTATATTTACAGGACTACAACAGGGAAAAAAGATTGTATTTAATTTAGTTTGATTTTTAATTGACTTTTGTATTTCATTACATTTTATATAGTAAAAAATACTTTTGTATCTATTACTAACACTGTGAAGATGACTAGATGGCTAAATGGTTCTTTTCTGCCATCAAATTCTATGTTTCTATAATTCTCTGTGTATATGACACTTCATTGCGTTATTATTTAGAGTACAAATAGGTTACTATGACATTCACATATACTGCTAACACTGCTAAGTGATATCTCTACTCATCCTCTATGATATAATCGCATTAGTCCTGGGGTATACCTGGCACATATGCAAGTACCATAGAGTTGAACACATTGAACCACATACTGAGTTTGACCAAGATGCAAATTGTGTTTCTTTTTGGCTGCAACTTACTCTTTTTTTATTGCACACGAGCATCGGTTTGTGATCTACATCTTTTTTTCCCTGGTGACTCCCTATGACAAGGAAGCCTGGTCATGGTTTGGACTGGGCATGTAGACCTGGCCTAAGTATATACAGTAAGGGTGTATCAACTAGAGATGTGCACTGACCCCATGTTTTGGTATTGGTTTTGGATCTGGATTCATCTTTGTGTTTTGTTTTGGATTTACAAAACCACCCTCAAGTGTTTTGGTTGTAGTTTTGTATCTGGGTTTTTTTTATTATTATTATTTTTAAAAATAGCTAAAATTATGCAATTTTTGCAATCCTAAAAGATCCTTCTTCCCAACTCGGGACTCCTCCTAAAGGGGTGAAGTAGGCAAATGGCAAATGCTTCTGCAGTCAAGCTCCGAAAATATTATAGTTTTGGAGCTTGATGAATTTAGGTCCCCATACGAGTGTATGTGGACAGATCGGGGGCTGAAAGATAAGCAGGAGATATGCGTGATAGCTCCTGCATTATCTTTATAATGAATAGCCCCAAAGCTTAATTTCTACAAAAGTCGGTGAAAATGTAAATTTTTACCTGCTTTTGTAGAAATTAAGTGATGATAAATGGACCCCTAAGACACACTCAGAAAAGTAAATGAAGTAAAAATGCTGCTGTGATTTAAACGTAGGATTACAGTGTACAGACTCATTTTTAACAAGTAAAGTATATTTCAAACTCTGTTTGGGAAGGGGAAGACTACCCACATGTTTCTTAAGGTGGAATTTGAAAAAAATATTTGTGTGTTGTACATTTGCATTTCAAAGACTTAAAATTATCTGGGTATTTGTTATCTACACTTTGTTCTTGTCACTTACATGGAAAGATAGCACCATGTGCTACATAGGCAGTCAATCACATTATGTGCTTGCAGTCAACTCAGAATTTTACTGTAGTTTCACAATTTCAATGTCAAATTCTGAAATCAGTGGCATACCTTGTTTGGAGTTTCTAGCATTCCCTGTAAAAAATAATGTTCCAATATTTTTTATTACATTCACTTAAATATTTAACTTTTGACATTTCTTGGGTTGAAGCTCAAAAGTTACAACATAACTTAAAATGTCTGTGGATATTTTATGGACTGTTTTCCTATTTTACATAAAGGTTCAGAATAAAATGCCCAAATGCTCACTTTTTGTCTCTAGAAGATTTAAAACCCAGCAAAGTTAAGAGGCTCATCTCATCATTGCAAAGTCAGAAATTAAAAAATTACCATAATTCTCATGTATGAACCGAACAAGGTTTAATATCTCTTGGAACTAAGAATGTAAATTTTCTCTTGCAAAAAATATTAGAATAATGACAACGTTAAGACATCAGACCTACTTGTACTTATCTTTAATCCCAAATATGCAGTGTCACACAGTTATTAAAGTGATGCCTTTGTCACATGCATTGAGGATAGGTTATTTTTAACACCAGACTGCAAAATAGAACAAACCATCATTGCACAGACATACTGTAGTATGGTGGGGCTTTAAAAAGATAAATATAAATTGTTCTATAGGGTCCTAGTACTAATATGTTAAATAGTTATAGCCTCTAGAATATTTAGCTTGTGGAGAGAGATAAAATGGAGAGAGATAAAGTACCAACCAATCAGCTCCTAACTGTCAGTTTACTGGCTGTATTTGAAAAATGTCTGACAGGAACTGATTTGTTGGTACTCTCTCCTCTTTATTTCTCTCCAAAGCTTGATACATTTCTCCATAAGAGTAAAAACATTTTGATTGCATCTACAGTACACATCCGGGGGGAGGGGATGTATCAAACCTTGGAGGCAGATAAAGTGGAGAGAGATAAAGTACCAACAAATCAGCTTCTAACCATCATTTTACAAGCTGTTTTTGAAAAATGACAGTAGAAGCTAATTCTTTGGTACTTTATCGCTCCCAAATGTATCTCTCTCCAAGGTTTGATACACCTCCCCCATAGGAGAGAAGGGGTGTTTTATGTAAAGTAGAAAGAGTTTGGAAAGGTCATGATCATGCAGATCTGGTACATGCAGAACAGCATATATATGCCTTTTTGCAGGGATATATTTTGCACCTAGTTTAGATAAGATGTAAGTACACACTGATGATGATGACTTGTAGTAAACTAGGTACATATGTTCCTCCTTTGTGAGATACATATAGTTCTGCATATGTGCAAAAATGTGCTAGTTTTCTAAACACATTTGCTTCCTTACAGATCAGCTTCAGCCTTTATGGGGCGTTTCAATTTTTTTTTAGGCGGCTATTTTTTGGGGGCGCGTGATGGAGCAATTCAATTGTTGCTCATTTGGGCATGTTAGCTTCTGGCGCCGACATCTCTGCTCTCACCCTCAGGAGGATGTGAGCAAAAATGTGTGATAAACCCATGGTCAGGGCACCCAAACAGCAGTTTGCGCACCCTAACTAGGACTTTAGATGGATTTAGCCATTCTAAGCGGCTAAACACAGTGTAATTGGGCGTGATAATTAATGGGTACCAAGGAAAATGTAATTGCAACACTGGCCGTCCATTATTGCTGCCCACAAAACAACCCTGAATTGCCCTC
Organism: Taudactylus pleione; assembly: GCA_031769625.1. Taxonomy (NCBI): domain Eukaryota; kingdom Metazoa; phylum Chordata; class Amphibia; order Anura; family Myobatrachidae; genus Taudactylus; species Taudactylus pleione. The sequence continues at coordinate 3,855,830 of JAUIMM010000614.1, forward strand.
AGTGTGTATAAATAAAGGAGCATCTGTGTCACAAATTGAAAAAATAAATTATAGAGATTTAGAACTTTCATTATTGCTGTTAATATATTTTTTGGATATTTGAGCACCTATATGAGTAATAACAAGTATAAAACAATCAGTTATTTATTTGTTACACTTCTAAATTTAAAATAAAATGGGTAAAAGTATGATCAACTTCTCAAAAAAATTCTACATAAAGCTATTGCATAATAATAGATTATGAGTCACTAAAGGGATAACTAAATTAAATGCAATTTAAAAACTAGGCAGCCAAGGCAATGCTGCTTTGTAACAAATATACAGAACAGAAGCGAATATTAAATCAGCAAGAGGCCATGCCACCGATGTATTTTAGTTTATGCCATAAACAAAATTGGGACAAATCTGCAAATTGCTAAAATGTGCCCAAATTTTATAATCGGCACAATTTATTCATTCAGCTGTAGTTTTAACAAGGTTCAGCTACTTATGAAATGATATAGGCCCCCACCAATGTTTCCAACCTACAGTAATCTGTTTGTCTACATTGTATTTCTAACCAACAGTTCATGCTAGGTAGTAAGTTCTATCTGAAAAATAGACTGTATTTCATTTAATTGTTTAATATAAATACAGGAGTTCTGACAACTATGCCATGCAAAGTATATTTTAGAATATGTGGTTAAGTAACTCAAATAAACTCAAATAAAAGAATTAACCATATTTCACAATGCTCTCCAGCACATATCAGCGTAAAAATCAATTCAAAGAAAATACAATAAACATATACATTATTACATTATTTTCTTCTTCACTATAATTGCCCACTGTAAAAGCACAATGAACAGCTTCAATTATCTGTCTCTTGCACTGTGAATAACAAGTGGCTTCCGATGTGAAAACTCTCAAATTACAGCTTGACGAACATTATTTAGCTGTTTGCTTGAATGACCTCTGCATCCTTTTGAATTAAACCTCTCTGCAGTCTTCTTGTCATTTCTGTTCCAGTGGTAGTATCGTGGTGGGAATACACTGCATGTCCGTTACTGGTAGCAAGTTCTGCTCTTTATGAAGCCTACTTTATGACAAACTTGATGTATAAATCTGAGGCTCACTTCAGACACTTATTTTCTGTGTTTTCTGTGCATGACAGAAAGAGTCCAGCCCACTACTACATTGCACCAATCCCTTCACTCATTTTAATGTTTGCATTTTCCATCTAAAATACATCTGAATGACACAATAATAGGAATATAATGGGGTGTCCTCTACTAAATATGTCACTTTTATTTGTTTGATGTTTTTTGTTATATTACATGAATTACTGCTAGTAATGCCTATTAACATTTTTGTTTAGTGTCATTTATAATTAATAAAATGGGTACAATAGGACCATCTTTATTACAGAATCAGTATGTAATGCTGATGCCGGAAGCCCAAATGGTCTACATCACGACTGGGTCTGGTAAGCACCCTAACAATCCCCTGCCCTGCCCCCCTAACCCTCCCTTACTGGTGCCTAACCCTATCCTCCCCCCGGTGGTGCCTAAACCCAAATCCCCCCTTCCCACATCCTAAACCTAACCCTCCCAGGGGGATGCCAAACCCTAACCTCCTCCAAGTGGTGCCTAACCCTAACCCTTCCCCTAGCCTAACCCTTCCCGGGGGGTGCCCAACCCTAAGTTCCCCGTGGGTGCCTGAACCTAACCCTTCCTCCCCCACGAATAACAGCTAGAAAGCCCTGCTTACCTTCATTCGGGATGCCAGCTGTCGGGATTTCTGCATGGGGCTAGAGATAGGCATCTGGATTTTGATGCCTATCTTTAGTCCCGGGTCGGGTTTCCATTGTCGGAATTCCAATGGCCGGCATCCCGGCCAGCGGAAATCTGACTGCATCCCCTTTATTACACATGGGTTATCCTTATGCATTTGAAGCTCTGTTGTATAGTAGGCAAAGTTCACCTTGACATACAGTATGCTTCTCTCACAAAATGCAACTGGAAAGATCAAGATATATAGGATGAATCCCAATATCTGTCAGCACAGAGCTGCTGAAAAAAATCAAGTGGTTCTATAAGTGCATGTCATCAAGATGTCATACCTCATGTAAAGATGTATTTATTACTGCCAGACACATTTTAAAAGTTGACCAGGTGATACATTTTTTCAATAGTGATAGAGAGGAGGAAATCTGGAAAACATGCATGGTTATACATCTTGTTGTTTTAAAAATAAAATGTTTACCCTTATAGCTAATTTGTATTTATATACAATGTCAAGGATTTAGTTCTGAAAGATAAAAATATATTTTTTACAAGTTTAGTTTAATGATTGTTTATTAAATTTATAAACAATATGATCACAGGCATGCTATTATCATAATAAACGGCTGTGACAATTGTTATTTTTTTAACTGTCTGGCTATGCAAATACTGTAGGTTTACAAGACCTAAAGTAAAACAAAACATTAAAATGTTTTCATGCTACACTGTATCATAGAGAATGGTTTTATTAAAATAATAAATTATAAATATATTGAGTACCTTCATGTTAATATTCAGTTATTTTTCACTTATTTTAATATTAGTTTTGTCATTTGACAATGATAGGGCTGCAGCTGGAGGGAAGCACACATAAACCAGCCACACTACCTATCAAAATGTAGACTCAATAATGTAGATTTGCAAAATGTCAGCATGTTTGAAATGTCCACCCAATTATATATTGGCAGTTGGCGAGTTTGACCAGGGTAGTACACCTGTCAAGCTGTTATGCAGTGTCCTCAGTGAGCTCAGTGAGCAGTGCCAGATTAAGGTCCTCAAGGGCCTGGAGCTGAAATCTATGAAGGGCCTATTGTGCACTGTCGCAGGGGGTGTGACTACTGATATAGGGGTGTGACCAGTGATATGGAGGTGTGGTCTGTGCCGGACCTAGGACATGTCGGTATGTAATGCCGATGGTTGTTTAGCCACTGGATCATATACCAACACCAGAAGACCGAGGAGGGATATTCTGACGGGAGGTGGTAAGTACCCTAACCCTCCCCCAGCCCTCCTTTAGTGGTGCCTAACCCTATCCTCCCCCTCTCCCTAGTGCCTAACTCTAACCTCGTCCCATTAGTGCCTAACCCTAACCCCCCTCCCCGCACCCTAAACCTAAGCCTCCTGGGGGGTGTCTAACCCTAACCCCCCTAGTGGTGCCTAACCCTAACCCCCCTTTCGCTATCCCACAGGTTCTCAAACCATGTCCTCAGGACCGCAAACAGAACATGTTTTCCAGGTCTCCTCACAGCATCACAAGTGAAATAATTATCTCCATCTGTGCACCTGCTGGGTGACCTGGAAATCATGTACTGTGTGGGGTCCTGAGGGTTAAGTTTGAGAACCACTGCCCTAACCCTCCCGGGGGGGGGTGCCTGACCCTAAGTTCCCCTGGGAGATCCTAAACCTAACTCCCTCCCGCAGCTACCCGCTATGATACCCGGCTAACCTTCGTTTGGTAAGCCGAGTGTCGAGATTCCGTAGTGGGGCTAATGATAGGGGTCAGGATTTTGATGCCTAGCTTTAGTCCCATGTCGGGATGTCAGTGTCAGGATAACGGTGGGCAGGACAGCGCCCACCGGTATCCTGACTGAATCCCATATTATATATATATATATATATATATATATATATATATAAAACTACGTGGATCGGCACTCGCATATACAATGATCATCAACTCCGGTGCCCTCCGCATAAATCCATACAGCAGAAACAGCAAACAGACGGCGGCACTCGGTGTCTTTCATGAAAAAGTAAGTGTATTAAATATCCATAACAGGCACCAACGTTTCGGGACCGCTGCGTCCCTTTGTCAAGGTAATCAATTGGGACATTGACAGAATTTTCATATTTTGGCCTCTATTCACCACCACAATGGCTTTGAAATGAAACAAACAAGATGTGCTTTAACTGCAGACTTTCAGATTTAATTTGAGGGTAATTACATCGAAATCAGGTGAACGGTGTAGGAATTACAACGGTTTCTATATGTGCCTCCCACTTTTTAAGGGGCCAAAAATAATGGGACTATCAACTCAAAAGCTATTTCATGGACAGGTGTGGGCTATTCCCTCATTATTTCATTATCAATTAAGCAGGTAAAAGGTCTGGAGTTGATTCTAGGTGTGACATTTGTATTTGGAATCAGTTGCTGTTGACTCAATATGAGATCCAAAGAGCTGTCACTATCAGTGAAGCAAGCCATCATTAGGCTGAAAAATCAAAACAAACCCATCAGAGAGATAGCAAAAACATTAGGTGTGGCCAAATCAAATGTTTGGAACATTCTTAAAAAGAAAGAACGCACTGGAGAGCTCAGCAACACCAAAAGACCCAACTCTGGTTGAGGACAGAAGAATTATTTCCCTGGTGAAGAAAAACCCCTTCACAACAGTTGGCCAAATCAAGAACACTCTCCAGGAGGTAGGTGTATATGTGTCAAAGTCAACAATCAAGAGAAGACTTCACAAGAGTGAACATAGAGGGTTCACCACAAGATGTAAACCATTGGTGAGCCACAAAAAAAGGAAGACCAGATTAGAGTTTGCCAAACAACATCTAAAAAAGCCAATACAGTTCTGGAACAACATCCTATGGACAGATGAGACAAAGATCAACTTGTACCAGAGTGATGGGAAGAGAAGAGTATGGAGAAGTAAAGGAACTGCTCATGATCCAGAACATACCACCTCATCAGTGAAGCATGGTGGTGGTAGTGTCATGGCGTGGGCATGTATGGCTGCCAATGGAACTGGTTCCCTTGTATTTATTGATGATGTGACTACTGACAAAAGCAGCAGAATGAATTCTGAAGTGTTTTGGGCAATATTATATGCTCATATTCAGTCAAATGCTTCAGAACTCATTGGACGGCGCTTCACAGTGCAGATGGACAATGACCCGAAGCATACTGCAAAAGCAACCAAAGAGATTTTTAAGGCTAAGAAGTGGAATGTTATGCAATGGCCAAGTCAATCCCCTGACCTGAATCCGATTGAGCATGCATTTCACTTGATGAAGACAAAACTGAAGGGAAAATGCCCCAAGAACAAGCAGGAACTGAAAACATTTGCAGTAGAGGGCTGGCACAGCATCACCAGGGATGAAACCCAGCGTCTGGTGATGTCTATGCGTTCCAGACTTCAGGCTGTAATTGCCTGCAAAGGATTTGCAACAAAGTATTAAAAAGTGAAAGTTAGATTTAGGATTGTTTAGTTTGTCCCATTACTTTTGGCCCCTTAAAAAGTGGGAGGCACATATAGAAACCGTTTTAATTCCTACACCGTTCACCTGATTTGGATGTAATTACCCTCAAATTAAATCTGAAAGTCTGCAGTTAAAGCACATCTTGTTTGTTTCATTTCAAAGCCAATGTGGTGGTGAATAGAGGCCAAAATATGAAAATTCTGTCAATGTCCCAATATTTATGTACCTAACTGTATATATATATATATATATATATATATATATATGTATACAGTATATACACACACTGTATATATGTGTATATATATATATATCTATATATATGAAAATACAAGAGGTGAGAGCGAGCGCCTTATAGTATAGTAAGTTGTGTAATCAGATGCACACTCATATTAAATTACAAAGCATACCGTGTGTGCCTAATAAATAGGCATGTAATGATATGTTCTTGGTCTGCAACCTTGCGTTCCTTTATAGTGTAGGACTTCACTCCAGGTAGGATGATAAATGCGGCCACACAGTTTATGAAAGTACAAAAGGTGAGATCGAGCGCTTTATAGTGTAGTAAATTATATAAACCAGTGCACACTCATAATAATTTACAAAGCGTACCGTGTGTGCCTAATAAATAGGCATATATTGATATGTCCTTGGTCAGCACCCTTACGTTCCTTTATAGTGTGGCACAGTTACTTCACTCCAGATAGCTGTGGTGACCCCCGCTATCTGGGACTACTATATCAATCAGATAAACTTTAAAAACCATCTTTAAATTGTAATTGTGTATTTTTTCAGTGTTTTGTGTTTGTAATTACAATTTTTAAATATACTACACTTTGCAAGCACTTTTTTACTCCCCATTTATCATCCTATCTGGAGTGAAGTAACTGTGCCACGCTGTGACGTCACATGACGTGGAGGCAGTGCCACTGCCAATTCTCTAAAAGCAGCGCCGGGGCTCTGGGAGGGCTAGTGACGCCCAGCCCTCCATTCATTGCGCTGCCATTATGTTTATGCACCTGCTAGTTAATGCTGCCGCCGGTGGGGAAGGGGGGTGTGCGCAGCCAGGGGAGGCGGCCTGGCCAGCTCACAGGCTGCTGTAGAAGGGAAAAAAATTATTTTCTACAGCAGTATGTACACACACACATCAGATGGCTGTGGGCCTATTCTGATGGTGGGCCTGGAGCTGTAGCTCCATCAGCCCCATTATTAATCCAGCCCTGTCAGTGAGATATATAAGTCATTAAAGTGACTGAAAGGTTGGACTCACAACCTTTTACTCTTGAAGTGCTTTTGTTAAGTCCATGGAGTGCTGATCTGCTTTTGCTATTTGCATGTGGAAAAATTATATATTTCTCCAGGAGGCCACATAGATAGTTTTGGTTTCATAGTAGTGGCTAACTTTTGAAATGTACAGTATGTGGGATGCTTTAATTGAGATGTATTCTAGAATGGCTATCCTCAGTACATTGTAGACTTAGGAATTCATGTTCAGGATTACCGGTGTTGCTATGGACATTTACCATTTATATATACCCCGAGGATGGTTTGGGTGATTTTTGTGTTTTGTACTTTACATGTTGCATGGAGAGTAACAACCACCATTGTGTGGAGTAGTAAAACGCAGATTTGGCAGGTTATGTAATTGTATGGAGACTAGGGGGTAAATTTATTAAGAATTGTGTGTCTGTTCCGAGTTGAAACACAGTATCACTGAAACATGGGAGACTTTTGACAGCTGAAACACTCAAATTTACCAAGAATCATAGTTTTCTGAATCATGTTTATTTGCGTGTGTTTTTCCCTGAGTTCCCTGTGTCTGACTGCAGCCCAAAACTCCCAAACATGAAGCCTGTACATATCAGTAAGATACCTGTAAGGCTGCTTGTGTGTATAGTGTAAAGAAAATGTAAAATTCAGAAAATAAATTTCATGGAGTTCCACCCTCCAAAAGCATAACCAGCCCTGGATTCCGGAGCCAGTCCAAGGTCAAAAAACATGGGGGATAAAATGTGTATGGGTCCCCCGTATTTTATGAACCAGTACTGGGCTCTATGAGCCAGTCCTGGTTTTAAAAATCTGGAGAAAAGTGGCATGGGGGTCCCCCTTTATTTAAAACCAGCACCGGACTCAAACCAGCCGAAGTGTAATGCCACAGCCAGGGGACCCTTTCACCAGGTCACCCCGGCCAAAGCATTAACACCACAAAATAGTCAGCCCAGGCTGGGAATCTAGGGATCTAAGGGGAGGTAGGGACCCTCCAATAAAGGGGACCCCCTCTCCTGAGCACCCTAGGCCTAGGCTAAAGCCCAAGGCTCTTCCCTGTACCCATGGCCATAGGGTGCAGGGGAAATACTGCTAATAATAAATGGATACTATTGTTTTTTACAATGGGATTACAGGTGCCAGAATGCCTGTCCTTTGGCACTAATGGAACTACAAGTGCCAACAGATGGCCGGCACCCATACCCCCACTGTAAAAAAAATAGTAAAAATATCACAATACACACACACTCTAGAAAGTAGAATTTTATTACACACTAAACACACTCACACCTACTTACCTTCTCCATGGTGATTGGTCCCCTTGTCCAGTAGAAATCCAAGGGTTTCCCCTCCCCAAAAAAATTAAACACACACTTATCTCTTGGCATAGGTCGGTCTTCTTCTCCGGTAGAGCCCTGGCCTGACAAAACAAAAAAATTAGTAATGTGGACCAACATGGACATAGATGAGATGTGTTTCCAAAAATGATGGAGCCCTCATGGTCTCAATTATTTGCCCAGCTGCCATCCTGTCATTATGTAGTATATGTAGTATGACAGAATTTGCTGCACTATATAAGAAAACTGTTAATAAATAAAACTTCCATTTAGGACTGAGGGCCTGATTCAGACCTGAATGCTAAGTCATGGATGCATGCTATCGACGATTATCCCCCGTCTGCGCACGCATATGCGGCAAAATATGTATGTGCAAACCAGTCACTGCGTCCGGAAATCATGCGCTCATAGCACACAGACTGGACACTACTTTGAGTGACAGAATGTGCCGTTTGTGGGTGGTATCAGGGGAAGGTGCTTGTGAACGGGGGAGTGGTGCTGCGTACGCAGCCATGTCTGGGCATCAAAACTGAGTTTTACGGGTGTGCATAATTAGCAAAGAAGCATCATTGTACACATCACTTGGTTGTATTTCAACCTGCAGTGATTGCAGTGCTTGTGGCGGGGTAGGGTCTACTTCAAGCGCTGCATGCTGCTCTGATTGCTCTCGATGGTTCTGATGAATCATACACTTCCTGGAGATGACATGTGTTAAGAAAGAAAAGGGTGTGTCTTTAGACTGGCGCGTGTTCACTCTGCTGTCGCTCTCTAAGACATAGAGGGCGTCCTTACACCAGACAGTACGATCGCAGAATTTGCATACCTGGCCCCTTTTGGCAGTGAGAGAGCGCAGCTTAGCGTCTGGGTCTGAATCGACCCCTGAGTTTGCTAAAATTTGCTAAAATTACACCCGTGATTATAATCACAATTCTTGGTAAATTCCTGTGTTTTATTCCTGTCTATGGAAAGTACCTGCGAGTTTGGCCAATGGTGTATTTATTTCTATTTGAGTTTTCATCCATGTTTGCCTTTAGTAATTTGTGAGTTGTAAAAAATGACCAAACACACCCATGATTGCAATCTTGACCAGACACGATTCTTAGTTAATTTACCCCTAAATGTCTGCATTTAATACTGTGTCAGATGGTAGCAGATATTTATATTTTGGCTTACCTATTGGAGAGTTACAGGACAGAATATAAGAAAAATAAACTCTTTTGTTGGGGGCACTCGTTGATTAATAGTTTTTATATAAAATTTAACTTTAATACTAATTATTCATAAAATGTCTTTCAAAAGAATGAACATGTAAGAGTAAAAACAAGAAAGTTGCTCAGTATGAGAAAGAGCAATGAGAATATAGAGCCATATAACTAAATTAAGGAGCACAAATGCTCTTTGTATAGCATTGTGATTCAAACGAGGAGCACAAATGCCGCTGTAAGGAAAAGCAACGAGAATATTTTAAATATCAATATATATCAATCCAGAAGCGTGGATGCTTCTATCTTAGCGCAGCAGACAGTCATCAGATGTATTGTGTAGCGGTTTCTTAAATGTCTATACAGTAATATGTAGTACAGTTCTACTGAATAATACGTTGCCCAGCAACTGTATTATATAGATATTGTAGAGATATCAATTCCTTTCAGATTCAAAAATAAACAGTTATAACGTGAAAGCATATACCTCACAGCAATCCAGAGTTGACTCAAATGCATATAACACATTACACTGTTATGAATGAACACAGTTATATGCCAATATCAGAGTATCTACCTGAGGTATATAAGCTTGAAAGGTACATACTCTGATATTGGTATATAACTGTGTTCATTCTTAACAGTGTGATATGTCATATGCATTTGAATCAACTCTGGATTGCTGTGAGGTATATGCTTTCACGTTATAACTATTTATTTTTGAATCTGAAAGGAATTGTTTTCTCTTCAATATCTATATAATACAGTTTCTGGGCAACGTATTATTCAGTAGAACTGTTCTACATATTACTGTATTGACATTTAAGAAACTGCTACACAATACATCTGATGACTGTCTGCTGTGCTAAGATAGAAGCATCAATGCTTCTGGATTGATATAGAGTATATTGATATTTAAAATATTCTCATTGCTTTTCCTTACAGGGACATTTGTGCACCTCATTTAAATCACAATGCTACAGTCTATAAAGAGCATTTGTGCTCCTTAATTTAGTTACATTGCTATATATTCTCTTTGCTCTTTCTCATACTGAGCAACTTTCTTGTTTTTACTCTTACATGTTCGTTCTTTTGAAATACATTTTATGAATAATTAGTATTAAAAATTAAGTTTTATATAAAAACGCTATTAGTCATCGAGTGCCCCCAACAAAAGAGAGTTTCGATTTCTTATAGTCTGTCCTGTTCTATTTTTACTCTCAGGGGTGCACCCCCACACGTGTGACATGGGTGAATGATATTCACCATTTGATTCATATGATCAGTGGGCAACCAATAACCATATCATTTAAACAGAATTACCACCTTGTTATTCTATTTTTTGTCTTACCAGTGCTCAGGTTTTTTTCCCAATTTTTTCCCCTCCCTCCCACTCTTACCCTTGTTTTTTCTATTGGAGAGTTACCTAGCTTTTCCAAATACAATGATTAAAATAAGTTTTTTAAAGATACATTGCTAGATGTAACATGACTGGAATCAGCTGAGGATCTCTATCATACCTTACTTACATTTTTTACAAAATGTAAAATTGTAAGTTTGATTTACAACTACATGGGATTACCCTCTTGGACTATAACTACAATAGAAAGATACCCAGGTATATATAATAAAAAACAAACCCTAATACAGGGAGACATAATTTGGAGTTTTGTTGCTGGTGGGAGGCAATTCTCAATAAATGCTCCCTATAACTGATCATCCTCAACAAGGGAGCTAACTGCAGACAAGGGTTGTGCAATTGTCTTGCAGAACCATCAACCATACAGTATATGGAGGAGATTTATCTGCAACTTAATGATTCTACAGTGTATAATAAATTGCTGGAGGATCCAACTAAGACATTTAAGATCTAATTGGGTCAATTATTATTTGAAGCAAAAAAGCAAAATATAATCTCAAATAACACCAATACAGATTTATTACAGGACATGATTCCAGCATTAAACACTTTGCCTAGGATCAATAATAACCTGGAGTGCCCTCCTAGTAGGCCCATTTTTTCAGCCAGAGACTCCATATCTTTCCATATTGAAAATATCACAGACCAAGTTCCAAAATGCTCCAATCTCTAACCATTGTCCGTAATTTTGTCAAGATCAGTACTCACTTGGGCCTGCATGACATGTATCTGACACAGAGTTAATAAAAAACAATCATGTGGTCTGTTTACAGCAATGATTATACTCCCCAGTATCTTTCCCACTCACTTTTAATTAATCACAACTTATTACAAGTACTGAAGTTGATTCAGGACAACATACTACAAACAAGTTTCTGATCTCCCTGCACAATTAAATTAAAATCCAGCTATCATTACAGAAATAATAACCTGTAGTGCACATATGTAGCACAGATTAACTGAATCCACAGGCAAAATGGATCCAATAAGAATTACAGAGACTAATCCTATAAAACTAAGTTTAATATGAGAAAGATAAACAATGCTTAAAGTCCTGTATATACAAAAACAATAAGAATAAAATACAAGGATAGTCTTAGGCAAATAATTTTCTTAGAAACAAAAAGGAAAAAAAAGAACAGTCTCACTTACATAAATCTGTTTGGCGGGAGTCACAAGAAGATGTTGCAATTGCCATTGTAAGATTGGCTCCAAAGAATTGTTCATGTTTCAGAGTTCTATATTGTTTTTTTATACCTATAAGTACCTATGCTGGGACACAGCCTGCCTTCTGATGTGTCAATGACTTGTGTAGATGCAAATTACATTTTATGGCCCATTATTCCAGAGCATGCTTATACCAACTGTATAAAATGAGAAAAAGATCAAACACATTATATTTGTGCAGGGGTAATTCAAAGAAGGAGAATATGGGATTCTAATAATACAGCATCTCATTGCTAACAAATATACATGTCAATGTACAGGGGTCTTCATAAGTTATAATATTACCTCATTTATTCTTTCTTCCTAAATAGAATTTTCTTATGGGTGGAGGGTCTTTAGTATAGGGTTTGCGTCTATGACATTTCACAGATCTTCAAGGAATATGGGATGTAGAGTAACATGTCATGTGAATATTGACATATTAGTAACAAAAGTCACCATAGAAAATTTTAAACTGTTATCTCTTCCCTGATCTGAGCAGCTCCCTACATCTGCCTAACCCTCTATCTTCAAGCAGGTCAGAGGGAGAAACAATACATTTGAAAGTAATCAAGTACATACACAGATTTACTTCTGGCATCATGTGATCTATATTTCCTGACAGAAATACCTCTACATTTTTCTGCAACATGTGGTACAAGCCCAGTCAGCCTACTTAAAGGACACAATATATCACCTTTTAAAGTTAAAATCTCTACAACAATTACCTAAACAATGCTTACTATGTGCTAATGACATAATGAGTTTATACATACCACATAAATAAGGACTACAATCAGTCACATCACTTACTGTATGCAAGGAAACAATGACACTATGTAACAAATTTAATTTGTTTGTTAGTCCTTCTGTTTGAAGTGTTATTTCCTAATTGTCTATGCCCCACAGAGTATATAAAATGCCAATTACTCCCCGCAAACTATGCTTTTGTGACTTGGTCAGAGATATTTTGAAATATTCTTATTTTCCTGGACATTTCTGATACTTCGGAGCATTTGCAATGCCGGGGCTGCAGAGCAGTCCAACTCTGTCAGGTGGGAGTCCAATAGCAATGACTGTGCTTCCAAATGCTTCTTCATATTGCTGGGAGCCTGTGAGAATGATAAGCTCACTGTGGTTCAGCTGGGAGTATATCACAGCCACCGCCAGGAAAGAGCATTCAGCCACATCCCTACTAAGTTTCATTGATTTCTTTGCCTTTGGGGCAGCAGGGATACCAAGACGCACTACAACATATGACACTGGCCAAACCAGACAGAGTTCTGTGTCTGGATGAATAATGTTAGGTGAGAGCCACTAGCCACTGGTGGACTCCAGGAAGGTGTTGATGCCTCAACTATACATCAAGTAGGGCCTTATGAAACAAGTGCTTTTGATAAGGATTTGGCAGCCTTCAAGATGGTGTTTTTGTGGGACCACATATTAAGCAGTTTCTGCAGTGTAGGTAAGATAAAATGCAAATGCACCCTTTTCTCATCTGAAATAGGTAAGTTTCAAAGTATAAAATGTCCTGATCACAAAGGAAAGTTTGAGGGGAATAATCACCATTTTTTATACATAAGCAATTAAAATACAGCATTTACTACCCAAGGGCAAATGTGTTATATAGTGCTATCAAGGTCTGAATCTCAATTCCTGAATAAAACATTAACCCATATATATCAGTCTTTCGTTTGCAAACACATATATTTTTCCTATCGAAAATAAATTTTTACACAATAAAGCCTTTGCCAATTAGTTTTTTACTCACAATATTGGCAATATTCTTGTACTATGGGAGGCAACAAAACATAGTGTTGTATCCGTGTTGTCTGATATTAATATTATTTATTTATGATTATCAAATTCATGTTTGAATGTAGCATGAATTCTATACACTATTTGGATGTGCTGCTTACACAGAATAGACATGGACTGGATACAAGTGTGCCTATTCCAATCCCACAGACCATAAGAGTAGCCACAATCCTGTATCCATGAATAAAGGCCATCTACTCCCAATTACTTAGCGCAAGGATGGTCACCACCAATGATGATGATGAGGCAATTAAACACCTTAATATTCTATTACAGAAATACATCAACAGGGGTTTTGATCCTAAGGATCTATACTTGGCCAACTCCAAAGTGATGGCAGTTCAACATGACTTCTACAGCTAGTCCATTGATTAGTTAATCCACTAAGAAGCTTTGGCCTTTGATAAATACAGACACTGATATTCCTATTTTGCCTAACACAATGCCCAGTCATTAAAGAGGACGTAATCTTATGGACTGGCTTGTATAGAGCAATATAACTTCTAAAGTCACTGAGCAGCCTATACACTTTTTGTCTAAAACACCAGGTTCTTCCATGTTTATAGGATGAACTATGTCTAGGTATATGGTAAGTGGTTCATTTTCTCCCATCTTCATTCAGGAAAACAAATCTTGATTAGTTATATTTTGACATAAACTAGTCATTATGTCATCCTATGTATGTTATTGCCCCTGTGAATTAGCTTATGTGGATAAAGCAACCTTTCTTTTTAAGTAGCAGATAATCCAGTATCAGTACACAATCAGATTAGTATCAGGAGGCAAAGAGGTGGATCTACCTGTGGCCTGCCACTTTGAAGAAATTGGCAATCTCTGGCTACACTTTCAAATAAAGTTACAGATTATGGCACTGATTCAGAGGCGCAAGCTGTGGGTAACCACTTATAGCTTTAGCAGGTGGCCTGGCGATGATCGTGACTATCGCGACCATCAGGCTTGTGACGAGACCCTTGTGGTAGGGTCTCATCCACTGCAAGCCCCAGTGAACTTCCTGCTCTAATAGATGTCAGTTGGGCCACCCACAAATGGCAGACGTTCCTTCGGGAATGCCTCCATTTGTGCAGCCACCCCCCCGACCCACCTATAAAACGGGGCGAGCTGTCGATCAACATCGACAGCTGCACCATCTTGTAGCGAGCCCCAGAGTGAGTGATTTCTCACTCCAGGGCTCGCACACTCGCAGTGTGCTTGCGCACTGCCAGGCCATCGACAGGTCTGAATCAGGCCCTATGTCCTGACCCTTTGACTTTGTCGTGATAACAGACTTCCCCAATAGGAGGCACATTGGATACACCACTTGGATACTATAGCACACATGGGTCTTAATGAGTACTTTTCATCCTGCTGTATGCAGCGAACCAAATGCCCAAAATTTAACTTGATAAACTTTAGTTAATAGGTTAATTTATTGATTGTCTTCCAAATTTTGATATGCATCGCTGTTTGATAAAAAATGTGCTATATTTATAAATATATAGTATAATCTTTAAGGGATGTTGTTGTAGGTTATGGTGTCCTGAACTTCTGTATTGGCCTGTTGATAGCCCGATATGCTTAAACAAGTATAGGTCCATATCTCTAATTCGTATTTGTATAGTTACTCTGTGTAATTGTTTGTTATATAGATCGCTCACATTTTTGGAATATGCTTTTGTATGCTATATGTCTTTTCAGTTTTATTGTTGTCACTAGTGATAATAAATATGCCACTGGCCAGCCAATGACATATTACATCACGCTATGAGATTCACACTGATGACATATGTGGAAGTCGGATGGGAGCCACGTGGGTGGTGTATAGTTTAAGGTAAGATGTTTTAATGTGTGTTTGTCCCAGAAGATCATCAGTAACATGACTGAAATGGCAGAATAGCAACATTTGACTTTTGAAGTGCTTTTGTTCATACTCCATTGTATTAAAATTTTTTAATTAAATAGATATTGGATATTTTACAGTATAATCCAGTGAAAGAAATAGAACACTCACCAGGGTTTATAGATAAGTAAACAGGAATTATGTTTCCACAGCTTTGTTTTACATGCCTATATTTCAGTCTCACAAAGACCTTTATCAAGTCATCCCACTACAGGATAACAGCAACATAGATGTGAACACAGAACTGTCTCCTATATATACCCAATTACCAGTGGGAGGTAAAAGATCATGATGGACTCCACAGGAGGAGACATCATTATGGCATCAAACAGCAAAATGAATGCAGTACTAATGACCTCCTCCTTCAGATGCCTATGTTCTCTTCTGTGCAGAGTATCACTGCCAAATTACCATGGTCAGGACACACCAATTGTGAAAAGCATCCAATTTATGAATATTGAGTTTCAGGAAGTAACATCCAAGAGGAAGCAGCTGACAGTAAGTGACATGGAAGGGGACTGGAAGGGATATATCAGGGGATCTATATACTGTATATTGTGGCAAAGAAAATGACTTACCACATGCCTTTAGAGGAGATTTAGTATTCACTGCTGCTGGCAAAGTGCAGGGTGGAGAATGTCAAACAGAGCACCTGTCCCAGTGAGTTTTATATAGAGATCAGGGAACAATTAGCCTCATGGAAAGAAAAATAGTAGTTTAATTCCAGCAAATTAGGATAGCGTAGGGGTGGAGTTTAGCCTATAAAACCACTGACAGGTGAAGTGAATAACATTGATCATCTTGTCACAATAGCACCTCTCAAGGGATGGAATATATTAGGCAGCAAGTAAAGAGTCAGTTTTTGAAGTTTAAGTGTTGGAATGCAGAAAAAATGGGCAAGTGTAAGGATCTGAGTGACTTTGACAAGGGCAAAATTGTGAAGGCTAAAGGACTGGGTCAGCTTTCTCCAAAATAGCAGTTGTGGGTGTTACCAGCATGCAGCAGTTAGTACATACTAAAAGTGGTTTAAGGAAGGACATCTGGTGAACTGGCAATAGGGTTATGGGTGGCTAGCCAATGTGGTCCGATCCCAAAGAAGCTACTGTAGCACTAAAAACTTGCTGAAAAACTTAATACTGGCTATGATAGAAGGGTATTAACTTGATGCAAAGTATAGGTGCAGGCAGGTCAGAGTGCCCATGCTGACCTCTGTTACCTCCGGAAGCGCATCCAATGGGCCCATGAGCATCAGAACTGGACTTTGGCACAATGGTAGAAGGTAGCCTGGTCTGATGAATCACAAATTCATTTACATTATGTGGACGGCCGTGTGCATGTGCATATTGAATTCTGTCAGACAATTATAGTTGACTATTATTGACTATTATAAATGTGTTGGTTTGTAACTGAACCATAAAAATAATCATTGATTTTTCAAAAAGGGCACTTGATTAATTCCTGTTGCCCTTTCAATTCCTACCAAGGCCTTTTCTATGTGGCATTTGCATGTTCTCTTCGTGTTTGCATCGGCCTCCTCTGGTCACTCTGTTTTCCTCCCACAAAGATCAAAATACCTACTAATTGGCTTATAACAAAAATGGATGTCCCAAAACTCTACCCCATACTTACATGCTAGATAGATTTATTAAGGTCTTACCATAATAGTGCATTCTTTATTATGCAGTCTGAGAATCCAAGGAATCCATGATTATTAAAAACACCCAGCAACTGATGGGAGAGGTGCTAATCTAGGTTGAAGGTGTCTCTACCTTCAATTGTATATACTTGTACACAATATAGCAGGGGCATTTTAAGAGAGGAGGGGGCCCATGTGCAAACTCAGTGCAGGCCAGTGTTGCAGCAGTAGATTCTGGTTTAGTGCGCAGAGTCACCAGGAAAATGTCCGTTGCCATTTTCTCAGTGATTTTTGCTGCTCTGTAGCACCGGTCCTGCACTGCGGAGCAGCACACTGGTGACTATGGATGAGTAAGTACTCTATGTAACTATATGGATGCAGGGTGTGCGGTGTGGGCCCCCCTGGACCCAGGGGCAGCTGCACATTCTGTAATAAATTCTGCAATTCAAGTCATAATCCATGTCTAAGTAGGGGCGGTTTGGCCATTACCTTAGTCTGGAAGATTCCCGGTGGGCCGATTGGTCTGTGGGGCCGCTTGTCATCTGTGGCCCCGCCCCCCAAATTTCATGACCTACTATCACTGCTTTCTTTCATGACAGGCAGCCTTCCGGCTGCCTGTCACAGCTAGTAGATCTGCCCACTGCCCGCCTCTATCATGAGAAGAGGCTTCAAGTCCACATCAAGCAGTTAGCAGGGGTGGGTTGTGCGTTTTTAAGCCCTGGGGGGCTGCCAGCTACCTGCAGCATGCCTGATAGCCAGGAGACAGGACTGGAGCAGCAGACAGGACAGCAGCCAGTGCTGCTAGCCAGGAGCAGCACTAGCTGCTCCTTTTGTGTTACACACATAAATGGAGCAGCCGATCAGCATCTTCTGCCAATCTCCCAGGAGCAACAGGCATGTTCATGTAGATCCATCTTGCCTGACACCTAGTCTGCCTGGCTCTGTGGCAGATTTATTGGCAGAAGGGAACAGTTTTGTCAATTCCACAACTAGAGGGGGATGGGTGTTTACTTTTCATCCACCAGTGCAAAGCCCGGCATAACTGCCTGCAGTGAGAACTGGCTGCAGAGCAGCTCTTCCGCCTTCCGTCAAATAAGCCCTACCTCCTGACAATAAGCCCGCCAATGATTAGCACTGCCTCTCTAGAAGCTCCTTCTCCAGTTCAGACTAAGAAGCAATGGTGGTTTAAGCATCCCACCTTCTGTTTAGACGAGCACACACTGGAGCTCATTCAGAGTCGGTCGTGAGCGCTGAGCGCTCACAACCAGCTCGATGTTGCCCCACAGTGCATGCGCACGATGGAGCCGGCTCCATCGTGCGCATGCATGAGACCCGGCTAATGATGGGCGCTCTGTCGTTAGGGGTCTTGTAGCAGATGAGGCGAGCTATTGATGTTGAGTGACAGCTCGCCCCATTTGCTGGGCGGGCCGGGGGCATGCCCAGCCAAATGGAGGCGTTGCAGTCCGAACGCTTGCCATTTGGGGGTGGCCCCACTGACATCATTGCTGATGTCAGTGGGGAACTTTCTGTTCGAACAGAGCAGGAAGCTCCCTTGGGCTTATGAGTGCCCAGACCCTACCCTAGGTCTTGACTATCGCGACCATCACCCATGTCGGTCATTAGAGCTGTGGGTGTTAACCCACAGCTAAATGATCAACAAGGAGGCGGCTGTTCAGGATGCAAGCGGCCACCCTGATTCAGAGCGACCACTTGCATCTAACGACCGCCTCTGAATGAGGCCCACTGTCCCCCACTGCACCTGGCTATGAATGGAGAGATGTGAATGGAGCAGTGTGAACCCAAGCAGAGCCCACAGGAAAGGCTGTAAGTACTGCTGCAGGCAGAGAATGAGAGGAGGTGAGCTGGCCAGCACAAGCTACACTGCTGTCCCCCACCCATTATAAACATTCTGTGTCCACATAGCTATCTAATAGCCTCACTGTCCCCTGCCCAACATGGGACTTAAGATAGGTGTCGAAATGCCGACACCTATCTTAATCCTGATGCCGGAACACTGACCCCCACCATCCCGATTGTCGTCTGCTGGGTAAGTATAACACTTAGCCCGGGGATGGGGGAGTTAGGTTTAGGAACCCCAGGGGGACTTATGGTTAGGCACCCTCCCGGGGAAGGTTAGGGATAGGCTAGGGGAAGGGTGGGTTATGGTTAGGCACCACTAGGGGAGGTTAGGGTTAGGCACCCCCCGGGAGGGTTAGGTTTATGGTGTGGGGATGTGGGGTTAGGTTTAGGCACCCATGGGTGGAGGTTAGGATTAGGCACTAGGGGGAGGTTAGGGTTAGGCACCCCTAAGGGAGGGCTAGGAGGGGGTGAGTGTTGGGATACTTACCACCGGCCATGGGGATCTGTTACTGTCGGCCTTTCACTGTCAAGATTTGAACAGGTGGCTGTTGAGCCACATTTCAATCCAGTTCCGCCCAATATATATATTCTGTTCCCCTGTCCCATGACCGGTAAGTACATTCTGAATCCACATAGATATCTAATACCCTCACTGTCCCATGCCCACTATATACATTCTGTGCCACTGTCCCATGCCCACTAAGTACATTCTGTGCCACTGTCCCATGCCCACTAAGGGCCTGATTCATTACGGATTGCAACTGCTAATCCGCACGCAATTGGCCGATTGTTTCGCACTGTGCATGCGTATTCATTGCAGTGTGCAATAAGCCAATGTGATCGGGATTGCGATCATAGCAAGCACGCAGACCCATAGCAGAGTGATTGACAGGATGTGCCATTTGTGGGTGGAAATGGGGGGGCGGTGGTTGTGTGAACACAGGCGTGTACATGCGTTGCTTAGGTTATCTAGTGTGATGCCATATGCAGGCTGAGGGTTCATAGCGTGCACTGAAGTTAGCAATTTCTGAGTAAGGTCAGGTCTACCACAATTGTGCGTATGGGTCCGATGTTACTCGATGTTACTGATTGTTTTGCTATATTGCTAAGTGTTACGAATGTGAGACAAGAGGAAGTGGGCATCCTTATGTGTGTATGCGATCGCAATGTTGTGCTGCAATCGCAATCCATTTGCATAGCACCGCTGATATTAGCAACTGCGTACCATGTGTGTTAGCAGAAGAGCGATCCATAGTAAATCAGGCTTAAAGTTCATTCTATGCCACTGTCCCATGCCCACTAAATACATTCTGTGCCCCTGTCCCATGCCCACTAAGTACATTCTGCACCCTCATATCTATCTAATACCCTCACTGTCCCCTTTCCATTATGTACATTCAGGGTCCACATAGCTATCTAATACCCACACTGACCCCTGCCCAATAGATATATTCTGTGCCATTGACCCATGCTCACTATGTACACTCTGCACCCTCATAGCTATCTAATACCCTCACTGTGCCATGACTACTATATACATTCTGTGCCACTGTCCCATGCCCACTAAGTACATTCTACACCCTCATAGCTATCTAAATACCCTCGCTGTTCTGTGCCCTCTTTGCTATCTAATAACCTCACTGTCCCATGCCCACTATACAGATCCTGTGCCCTCTGAGCTAACTAATAACCTCACTGGCCCATGCCCACTATACACATCCTATGCCCTCTTATCTAACTAATAACCTTACTGTCCCATGCCCACTATAAACATCCTTAGGCCACTATCAGGGATGGCGCAGGGGGATAGTGCTGGAGAGATACATAGCGGGGGATGGGGTGGAGACACAAATAGGATGGTAGGACCACTGGTACTATTAGAAGAAAAGGCTGGGGGACAGTAATCTAAAGAAACCAATTCTAATGAAATCATATTACTGATGCGAATGGTACAAATGAGCAAATATATTTTATTAATATAAAATTGTTTGATAAGGGAAACTCACATTTTGTCCTGTCCCAAACTTCTGTTACTATGTATTATGTGGTTGAACCTCTGTTGCATGTTGATGACATTGGCTTAGTGCTACGCAAACAGGTGGCTTCCAGACCATCTAATTTCCTGATTAAATAGTGATCACTGACTGAAGACACTGCCTGTCCAGGGAGGATCAATTTCTTCAGAGGTTCCCCGTTGCAGAGAAATAAAATAGGTAAGAAAATACTCATTCACACGTTTGCTGTGCTTATTCACTGGAGAGAGGGACTGTGGGCATGCCCATAAGCTCCTGGAGCGGTGGATATTCCCCCAGCATGACTAAAATGGGGGGAGTGGCTTGCGGGCATTGCATTTCTCGTGAGGCCACACCTCTTACCACGAGGCTATGCCTACTTTTTGGACACGCGACGATGGCGTGCACACATAGGGCTTGTTTCAAAAATTTTTCCAGGGCCACTTTAAATTCCCAATCCGCCCCTGCGTCCAAATGACCTTATTAGGCAGGTCCATGTTAGGGTACTGCACTCTTCTTTTTTCGTGTGATCATTAAAATGTGACAGTTGATAATACACCTGTGCTCCTGCTGGGTGGTCTGAAATATATGAACTGTTAGGGGTCCTGAGGACCGGGTTGAGAAATACTGGTGTATATGCTCGCATGGCCACACCCACACAGCACTGGTCACACCTCCTCAGCATCTCACACTAGGCCCTTTATCATGAACAACTGCAGGCCAATATGACCCTTAGTCCAACCTTGCAAGTGTGTATATTGTACTTACAACTCTCAATAGAATAGGAGTAGCATAGAGATGACACATTGCCTATTGTACACAAGTGTCATATACTGTACACAAGATAGAAATGTCTATACATTATTAAGTAGCATTTCCATATAAAATATAATTACATACAAATACAAATTAAATTATGTTCTATTACATACAAACATCTGTTGATTTCCACTTTAAAAAATCTAATGGAAATCTTCTTTTCTGCAGTAGACGAAGCAACAACTTTTATTAAATAAGAGGAATAGACTGGAGTGAATTTGTAAAATATAGCTGTAATGCTAATGAAATAAGTACTTAAGTACTGTACTATCAGCTGGAGTGCTTAGATAGTGCTGCTGATACATGCATAATGAAAGTTGTCTATGCATGACTCCACAACTAATAGAGATGCAGTTACAGCGCATGTGCAAATACTTACTGTATTTGGCCTGCTGTTGCCAGCCCCTTCCCTCCATAATTTTTCCTATACAGGAGTAAGAGGAATCAAGTTAACGATTAATTATGGGGGTGATTCTGTAGTAGACGGAATTGCAAAACTGCACGCAAGCAGCTTTGCTATTCCGTCCTTGCAAATATGCAAATTCAGTAAGAGGTGTCTGCACCCCCTGTTGCATTTGTGATCCCAGCACTGTGACCAAAGTCTCAGTCTGGTATACTGTCACCATCACAATTGTGAACGGCTCTGGGCAGCTGAGTAAGCCAAAGCTTATGCACGCAGGCTGGCTGGCTGGCTGGCTGGCTTGCAAGACTAGTTAACTGCTTCCATGGATGCAGATCCTGGTCTTACCACTCCTGGAAAACCCGGGATTACACATCCCCATTTCCTGGAACGCCAGCCGTCCCTGTCCCCGCACCACCCCTTAAATGTCTCTGCCTGTCAATCAGGCAAAAGCATAGCAGGGGCTGCATGCGATCACGCAGGACCAATTCTGCACATGAGCAGAATGGGTCCTATGCACACGCAGATTCCAGATATTCTGGAATCTGCAATCAGACGCTATATATGGAAATATGCATCTGCTTTTTCCTGATCATGCACAGTATATAGATAAGTATATTACACTGAAGAGGGGGAGGAGAAGGAGGACAGTGTATAATAATTTTTATATATTTTTTAATTGTATACATATAATTCACTAAGGCCTGTCCCTTCTCCAATATGCATGCAGAGTAAAAGCCATGGTGCTCTCCCCAATGGCTACCACTATTAGGGAGACAGGACAAACTAAGCCTAGATGGAGGGCACAGCTGTGCTGCTGGGAACAGGGTGAATATGGGATGGGGCTACAGAGTGGGGAAAAGCAAGTGGTGAAGAGAACAGGAGATTGGGCAGGACAGAGATGGGGCCAGCATGGGACAAAGCAACAGAGAGGGGACAGTTAGAAAGGGGGTGGGGCCTGACAGAGCAGTAGGTGGTGCTGGCCATGGTTTACAAAAGTTAACGATGGTGCTAGTGTTTCATAATGATCTTCGTAAGGTCAAGTGCACC
Organism: Taudactylus pleione; assembly: GCA_031769625.1. Classification (NCBI taxonomy): domain Eukaryota; kingdom Metazoa; phylum Chordata; class Amphibia; order Anura; family Myobatrachidae; genus Taudactylus; species Taudactylus pleione. The sequence continues at coordinate 3,879,002 of JAUIMM010000614.1, forward strand.
TATCCTCCTGTTCAGAAAGATTGTGGGCTTGATTCATCATGGATCGAAACTGCAACAGCGTACACAGATGTGTCAATGGTGTGTACTGTGCATGCATATGCATTGCAGTGCATGTGCATGAGTTAGCATTGCGATCACTCTGCAGCGATCACTCACACAGAAAGAAAGCCATTACAGAGTGACTTACAGGAGGTCAGGGTTTGGGGGTGGTGACAAAAACAAATAGACACCGCCCAGTGCAGAAAGTCTTCCAAAATACACCAATATGAACCAAATGAAATATGTAATAATAAGGGAAGCCCCGTGCTGAAATATAAAAATAAATGTGCTTATCTGAACTACAACAATTCTTGAGAAAATATTTCCAGTTATCTAATTGATATGAATAGCAGCCTGATGCCCGAAGCATCCTGATGAAGTTCCGAGTGGCTGCAGAGATGGCATGATACATGCCTGGATCATCCAAAGGATACTCTGTCACAATATTAGTGGTGGCAAGGTGCCATTCCAGGCACCCTGATAGTCAGTAGCAAGATCCGTGGGGCAGCGATGGTGGCACCACTTGCACACTCCTAGTTACAGCCCTCACATCTGCAGTGTTACCTACACGGGCAAGACAAAATAAAAATAATATATTTTGTACTGCATAACAAAGTATGTTGGATTTTATAATTCTTTCCTGTATACTGTAGGAATTGGAGAAAATACTCCCAGGTATTATCCAATGGTGTTACACCTAATAATACATGAGTTAGTCCACAAAGTGGATGAAAATTTTTATTGTTTTACTGTACATGTCATTAAACCAATACATATAAACTACCCTAACATGGGTGTAAAATATGTGTAGATTTAGAGGGTACAAAGTTTGAAATGTCATTGTTTGATCATAACTAATTTTGATTATGCGGGATGTAGTCAGGATCCCGACGGTTAGGATGCCGACAGTCACAATACCGACAGCGGCATCCTGACTGTCAAAATCCCAACAGATTGCAGAGGTAAGTATTGGGGTTTAGGGGGAGGCTTAGGGTTAGGGTTTATGGTTGGAGGTTTGGGTTAGGCATTAGGGGGAGGGTAAGATTGCAGGAGGGGAGGGTTAGAGTTAGGGGATTCACAGGATGGTTAGGGTTAGGTGGCAGGAGGGGTGGGTTAGGATTAGGCTGTGGGAGGGGTGGGTAAGGGTTAGGCATTAATTTGAGGGTTAGATTGCAGGAGTGGAGGGTTATGGTGCATACACACGGTCAGGTTTTCCTTCAGATCTGTACAATAACGATTTAAAAAATTGTTAAATCGTTCATATCTAAAGAAAATCTGACATATCTGACATGTTTGTCAGATGAACGATTAACGATGCACGTTCCCGCTTGTCAGATAACAATATCTGACATCTGATGTGTTTGCAGTCAGATTTGGACGATTCCATTCATTTTAATACAGGCAAAAATTGTTCAATCATTCAAATCCTTGGAAAAAAGTTCAAATCGTTCAATCGTTCATTTGACATATCTGACCGTGTGTATGCACCTTTAAGGTGCGGGACAGTATGGTTAGGGTTAGACTGCAGGAGGGGTGGGTTAGGCTTAGGCTGTGAGAAGTGTGGGTCAGAGCTAGGATATGGGTTACAATAGTTACCTATATCCATCTGGATTCTGACTGTCGGAATGCCTCTGTCTGTATTCTGACTGTCTGCATCCTGTATTGATTGCTCTTCCAGTATTTTGTATCGCCACCTGGTGACAAAAGTATTTTTTCCCAATAAATGGTTCGCATAATCTGATTTACCAGTTATCCAATTTTTTTCTTTATTACATTTGAACACACTCTAGAGTGCTCTAAGTAGGGATACTTTAATTTTAACAACCCTCTACAGTATATGTATATAATAACTAAAAGAAACAGGATAGTGCTCATAGTAGATCAACCAAATAGTAACAGTTGCAGTTTAGTTCATGCAGATTCAATGTATACTTCATAAAGGCTAATTAACAGTTTTGCTCAATAAGATGATTTCTCACATAAATTCACAGAATTCTCGAGACCCTCCGAACAAATTCCATCCAGAAAAACTGTTATAAATCAGAAAATATATCTCCATGGCAATTTTATTACACACACAATAAAATCAGCTCACATTCAGGAAAAACATTAGGGCCAATCTATAATGTATTTTGTTAGGCTGGAAACCACAGCAATCACTTTTTTTTCTATATTCTTCACATGTTTAACAACATGTGTTAGTCAATTTATCTGCTCACTATTTCCTATCTTATTGTTTATCACTGTATCAATCATCTATTTATTATTTACTATTACTTTTTATTCACCACTTTTCATCCAAATCCTGCAAGCTCCAGTTCACATTGCTATATTATTACTTGGTGCCAGGGGTGTAGCTAGAAATTTGTGGTCCCCATAGCAACATTTTACAGGGGCCCCTACCCTAATGCTTCTAGAAAAAGACTTCTCTCTGCAGCATTTGTTTATTTTATGCCCAATAGTAGTGCCTTAGCTCATTTAGTGCCCCACAGTAATGCCGTAGGTCACATTATTCTACAGAATGGCCCCAATTCATCCTATGCCATATTGTAGTATCACCAGTTTACAATATCCTAAACTGTAGTGCCCCCAGTTAATTTTATGCCACATTGTACTGCCCCAGTACAAATGATGCACATTATAGTGCCCTCAGTTCATATACCACACTACAGTGCTTCAATTCAGATTATGCCACATTATAGCGCCCCATACATTATGTCACAGTGTCACCAGTTCATATTATGCCACATTGTACTGTTCACAGTTGGTTTTATGCCACATTGTAGTGCCCCAGTACAAATGATGCACATTATAGTGCTCTCAGTTCATATACCACATTACAGTGTCCCAATTCAGATTATGCTATATTATATTTCCACATACATTATGTCAGTGTCACCAGTTCATATTATGCAACATTGTACTGCTCTCAGTTAATTTTATGCCACATTGTAGTGCTCCAGTACAAATGATGCCACAATTATAGTGCCATCAGTTCATATACCACACTACAGTGCCCCAATTCAGATTATGCCACATAATAGTGCCCCATACATTATAACTTCAACTACATTCACCCCTGCAAGATTACCATACCTCTTACCATTTATGACATCAGTCTACTGGATTTGGGATTTACATTGTGATGATCAAGGAGTTGTCCCCACATCTCGCCAGCTGAAATACCACATGCCCACTGGGCCAGAGATACAGGCTGCAAAGGCAGGAGAGGTAATCCCATATGTCATCAGATGACTGACTCTGATATATGGTATATGGCAACATGGGACTTCAATATACCCAACGTGTCTATTTGAGGATCTTTGGATTTGAGGTATCTTGGATTGTTACATCTTGCTAGCATTGTTTAAGGGCCACTATCACTCACATTGGAAGTGGTTCATGTTGACCTAAGTCCATTTTAAAGAGAGCTCTCTATAAGGTCACTAATTTAGACTCCCTGCAATTGCTCATTCATCTGGGACTTTATTTCCAGAGTGGGAAAGTGATGTTTTAGTAAATTTCTTCTTGATTTTTATTTAATCCTTATTTACATATTTTTTTTTTATTTTTTTTTGCATGATATATTATTGTGTATATTATTATTGCATGTGGTGTATATTTTTATATGTATTAAAGTAATTTTTATTCATTTTACCCTGTTCAGCAAAGCGCAGTATACATTTTCTTTTTTCCATTAAATCAAAATGGAAAGAGTAATAGGGAACAATGGAAAGAACAATGGGAGAGAAGGATAAGCCAACCAAATAACTCAACCCCCATTGTAGTAGTAGAGTTTGCAAGACAAAGCTCTACCTTCCTAACAGAAGGGAATGGTGAGGAGTAGGGTATGGGGGGGTGGAGGAAAACAAGCTGTGTATGAAAAAGAATTAGCCCAAAACTGCGGCTACAGCATTTTACAGTGCCCCACTTCAGATTATGTCACATAATAGTGGCCCATACATTATAACTTCAACTACATTCACCCCAATTAACATTATAACATCTAGTATGCACACACCACTCACTGAAAATTGAATGTCACTAAAAGGGGATGAGGACCATTCAGCTCCTATCCTAGGGAGATACTGCCTAATTAAGGAATTATTTATTTGAATGGAGATTTTCTTAATTTCCACACAATGTCCTTTTCTTTTCTGGGTCAGTCATAATCTCAGAGATCAACCACCAGCTGACTCACAAAAATTGTCAAGGAGAAGTCTATTCACAGACAGTATCATTCTCCCTGATTAACATAGCTATGCCTGTGAGTGTGAAAATGGGAGTGTGGGAGATGGATCATATCAGTGTGAAGCTCTACTGAGAGGGAGAGCTAGAAACTATCTCTATGAGCTCTGATGAGACTTCCTTTTCAGGCAAGGCAACGGGCCAGACCCATTTGCTTAGCAGGTATTTTTGGGAACTAGATAGACAACTATATGATGTGGGACTGGGGTCCCCTAAGCCCTTGTGCCCCATAACAATGACACCTTCTGTAACCATTATAGCTACCCCAATTTTTTTTTGTACTTTTGAGCTATACCATGTTTACCCTTTTTCTTGTTCATCTATTACCCTCTCAGTACATTACAGTTATTACATTTAGGGGGTTACACAAAGGTAGACACAAGATGGATCAGTGCTGCAACTTTGGTAGCAGAAGATCTGAGTAGTTATGCTAATGTTATAAGCTCCATCCTCTGTAAAGAAATGTCCACCATTGGCTACTCAGATCTGTTGCATGCAGCATTGTGAAAACATAGTGACCATTGCAAACAACCTTCAGAAATCTGAGTAACCCCAAGGTTACTTAGAATATCCACCACAACTAACCTGCCGAGGCCAGTGAATCTGCATCCAAGGATGCAATCACTGGCCTTGCCATGCCCCCAAAATTCCAACGACACACCTGCGATTTAAACACCACTCCATGACACCACCCAAAATGGCTTCAGACTGTCAATTAGTTTATGTCTGCAGCCACACTGTGTCTGATAGCGCAGGACAATGTGCAGATAAAAAAATGTGGTTAATTGCTAGCGAATTGAAATAGCATCCATCTCTGATTCTGCCCCTTAATGAATTTATCCTACAGTACTAATTACATTCATATCCTGACCCATATCTGACTATTATAATTATAATACGTCTCCCCTCACCATTACTACCACCATTGCTATTTCTACATTTATCCTTATTTTCTATAATTTATGTCCAATTATACTTCTCATCCATTATAATCTCTATGACCTGTATATTTTCCTTTCATTTACATTTCACTTATACCCCTTTTACACCACAGCTAAAACCCAGGTTATTGCAGGGTTAACCCGGGTTGCTGCTAGGTGTAAAAGGGTTGGATTCCTGAGTCAAGTGACCAACCAGGTAGCTTGCAGGGTTTAACACTGAAACAACCGATATAACTCTGCAGTGAAAACAAGTAACCTGGGTTGTCTGACCTAGGTCCAATTTACAGCACGGGGACTTCTGGGTTTCTCAATGCTTGGAGATGCTGTCTTGTCCAAGCGCCGGAAGAACAGTTCCACTGCACCCGTGTGCAGTGTGAATGGCTCCAAACCAAGAATAGCCCAGGTGGGCACCTCAGTGGGAATGGGGTCTGTCCCACATCTGACCCTAATTCCAAATACAGGGTCAGACCTGGGACTTCAGTGTAAAAGTGGTATTAGTTTATTCCCAAACTCCGCCATTACAGTTCAAATTGCTTGAGCACAGATAACTTAATTAGTACCTCAGTCAATTTGATTTAACCATCTGAACTCAAGCATGGAAATTCTTAAAACCTGGACTGTAATAGCAGACTTTGGAAATCCCTGCAGTACATTATATTCAACAGACAAAAATGATCATTAAAACAAATTGGTTAAATCCATTAGATTTAACCAATTTGTACGAACCAACATTTTTGTCCATTTTATGGCATTTGGAAGTAAATTATCGATTGTCATTTGTTTCCATACATTACCAGATCTTCATTCCAACCAGCCAGATTGGACAGATAACCTTACAATGTGTACCTAGTTTAGATTGGAACATGCTATAAATAATCAGCATCGATACAAAGGACATGTACATATATTTCTGACTTGTAGCCAGCTTTGCTATCAGTCAAGAGTGAATTAAATGCTGCCAAATAAAATGTAAGATACATACTTACATAAATGCAAGGCATTTTCTTCAAACAGTGTAAAGTGGCCCTTGCCATGAAGCATAGTGGAGGATGATAATAGTAAAAGATAATAATGGTGAAATAGAAATTTAAAGTAGATAACTGCAAATTAGCTCTCAAAAAACACTATGATCTGTAAATTTGGATTATGTCTGAGACTGACTAAGAATGAATTAACTGGATGTGTGCATTGAGCAAAGTTGACTATGTGTGAACACTATGAGAAAATGTTTATTGTTTGCATAAAAGGTACAATAATTGACCAATTGTATTAGAAACAATATCAACCCCTCTATTATGGCAGTAAATAATGCTGAATACTGTTTTCATAATGCAAAAACACATTTTATATATAAGTGTCAGTTCGCAATCAATTTAGATTACATTTTATTGGCTATGTTGATGAGCACTATTGGTGAATACAGTAATATATGCAATCATTAGGGTACTTCCCAGATTTAAGGAGCATAATACCTTGAACCTTCAACATTTCAGCTGCGTTAGTACCCTGTGTGGTGGTCGAATTATAAATAGTAGTGAGTGTGGAGGCGATAAGGTGTGCAAATATTTATAAAGAATTAGTGAAACTATCCATATCAGGTGCCTTCCCTGTGAGGAGGGCTTTAATAACTTCCAAGACCTCTTGATACATCTTTGGGGCTTTAGGAAATCATCATCTAATTTATAGTTATGAGTTAATAAGGCAACAGACTATCGGTATCTGCAGGATTTTGGACCTTTTTGCCACACTGAAAAAAAGAAACTTAATTTGGGTCCTAGCATGAAGGTTATGTGCAAGGAATTTACCTATCCAATTTGACAGTGTGTAAAACCTCTGCAGCAGGGTCCACTTAGTTCATACAGGACAAAATAATTTTGTAGTTTAATCTTTATAGATACTAGTTCTGTTTCAAGAGCACAAATGGGTCAAGACCTATTCCAGGATCTCCAAATTGGCCTATTGTTGTAGATAATGTTTTCTCAGATGAGAACCAGTTTAAGTGCCAATTACCTAAAGGAGAGCCTTAAGGGCACACCAAGAACTGGAGATAGATGTGTCCTCTGGATTGTTAATAGCCTGGTAGGAAGCAAAAGCCTCTGTTATAGTTTGTATTGCATCAGGGAAAGATAACATATATTAAAATCTCCAGGATCTTGGTGGTTCAATAGTGCTATAGCAATCCCAGATCCACACAGCTGGAGTATGGTCCAACCACACTATGTGGAGAATTAGTGTCTTGCAAGTGTGCTGTAACTTTACCTTGTCTAACAAGATCAAGTCAACATAGGAGTATTTATTATGTGAGAAAAAGGTATAATCTCATTGTATTGATGAATGTACCCATCACACATCATAAAAATTGGATTCTGCTGAGAGGCTTCTTAAGGCAACTGGGGAGCCACAAAAATTTACTTGGGGCACAGAAGTGGTAGCGGATGACCTGTCCAATTCAAGATCTGGGACTAGGTTGAAGTCCCCCATGATAACTGAATGCCCCTTACTAATCTTCTAGATCCCCTCATATACTTGCATAAGGAAGGGAACTTGATGAGAGTTAGGGGCATATAAGAAAATGACAGTAACATCCCTACCCTCCAACTGATCAACCAAAATAAAACACTGAAAAATGTTATCCTCAACTTTTACAAGAAGAGTAAATGCAACCGAGTTATGAAATAAAATGACCACTCAATTTCATAAATGGACAATTAGAACAGTATGCTAGGGAGTACCTATTATATTTAATAAAATGGGGACATAAGTAGGCCTTCTATGTAGTGACAACTTTAGCCTTATAGTGATGGAAAGCAGTGATAGTGATAGAGAGCAGTGAGAATTAGTCCCTTTTTATTTGAGGAATTGAAAATTAACCATTTATTAAATCAAAATGGCAAAGGTATAAAAATACCAAAGTGGCACTACCACGGGATGAGATTCTAAGCCCTGTAGCAAGCAGCTGTACAGAAAAGAGGATAGTCAGTCCTCGTCAAAAATTTTCCGTGATATATATCATCTCTGTCAAAATAGATTCCTTACATTTGTACTTTCTGTATTCTTATGCTAATTTTCCAATACCCATGTGCTGATTATTGCAGCACACTTAATACCAGACTCACTTGGAATTCTCACGTGACTCATGTTTACATCACGTGTATTGACATTGGCTCACATGGCTAATTGATATTCACTCCCCATGTCACTTCTCATGTGATAGAGGATCTCTACCACATGATCGGAGTCCATAGAAGTGAGATCACCCGCCGCGCTAGAACTCACTCCCCACGTGACGGTGTGTTTACATCACGTATGCAGATGTGGAAGACGCGCGGCCGGTGAGCTTTTACTTAATTTACCTACGAGTTGTATTTGCTTTCTTTTTAGTGTGTTACTTTAATCCAGCTCTGGTGGATCTGCCTCCTACTGTGTAACATGTTTATGATTGTTTTACATTATTTTATTGTGCTTTTCTGATGCCAATTGATAAATGTGTAACACCTGCTAATTAGCATCCATCTTTAAAATGCTCTATAAAAGGGCTCCAGTACCAGTTCAACATTACCTTTTGATAAAGCTGTGGGTTAACACAGCAAAATGCGTTAAGGGACTGGCATTTCCCTTTCCCACCCACCCAGATCAACGGGAGCCACCATTTGTTTTATCATCCTCCTATTTGTGGAAGATTGGCGCTGCAAGATTACCATACCTCTTACCATTTATGACATCAGTCTACTGGATTTGGGATATACATTGTGATGATCAAGGAGTTGTCCCCACATCTCGCCAGCTGAAATACCACATGCCCACTGGGCCAGAGATACAGGCTGCAAAGGCACGAGAGGTAATCCCATATGTCATCAGCTGACTGACTCTGATATATGGTATATGGCAACAAGGGACTTCAATATACCCAACGTGTCTATTTGAGGATCTTTGGATTTGAGGTATCTTGGATTGTTACATCTTGCTAGCATTGTTTAAGGGCCACTATCACTCACATTGGAAGTGGTTCATGTTGACCTAAGTCCATTTTAAAGAGAGCTCTCTATAAGGTCACTAATTTAGACTCCCTGCAATTGCTCATTCATCTGGGACTTTATTTCCAGAGTGGGAAAGTGATGTTTTAGTAAATTTCTTCTTGATTTTTATTTAATCCTTATTTACATATTTTTTTTTTATTTTTTTTTGCATGATATATTATTGTGTATATTATTATTGCATGTGGTGTATATTTTTATATGTATTAAAGTAATTTTTATTCATTTTACCCTGTTCAGCAAAGCGCAGTATACATTTTCTTTTTTCCATTAAATCAAAATGGAAAGAGTAATAGGGAACAATGGAAAGAACAATGGGAGAGAAGGATAAGCCAACCAAATAACTCAACCCCCATTGTAGTAGTAGAGTTTGCAAGACAAAGCTCTACCTTCCTAACAGAAGGGAATGGTGAGGAGTAGGGTATGGGGGGGTGGAGGAAAACAAGCTGTGTATGAAAAAGAATTAGCCCAAAACTGCGGCTACAGCATTTTCCATAGGGGCAGTGGTATGGCAATATAAAAAACATGAGGAAGGTTTCCAGCACAAGGAGACCATCCATACAGTAACTCAATTAAAGCTAACAGAAGACTAAGAAACATAGGGAGCAGAGCACGTTAAATCAGAACAGTGCTATGCTGAGGCAATGCCTCAGACTGCTGGTACAGAAGCTGGGAAATGGAGCTCCAGGTAAGTGCAGCCGCTCAAAATGGCTGCAAGGCCATTCACTCAGGTGAAATTACATTTTGTCTTTCATCTTCTGCCAGCAGTGTCAGTTACGCATATATTCTAGAAATTTGGGAACAGTTGGAAATAGTTTCTTTACATATAACTAACCTCTTCCTTTGCTTCTTCAATACTTATCATACGTGTCCGTGGTAGCACCTCTCATGTATGATCTCTAGATTTTAGGGTCTACAATACGATGGTTTTTAGTTTCCATTATAGAGAAGTGACATATGATTTCTTGTGCTACTGTATATGATCTTTAGCATATAACTAAATAATAATTTTTTTATTCAAAAGTGAACTAGAGACATATTTGCCATTTTCTAGTTTATATAAAGCAATAGCATAAACAAGATGGAGCTTCCTCTGATAACACATTATAGAAGATGTTCTGCATCTGAAAAATCATGCATTGACTTACTCTGTAGTCCTAATACAGTACCTGTACTACTAAGATGTTTTAGACAAAAGGAGCAGATTGCCAAATGTATAAGTTATCTTTGTCGTTACCATTATAATTTTTTTTGCTACAGAATCTCTATGATATTTTTTTCAATAGACTTTTAAAATTTAGAGATAGTTTTAATATCATGGGCTGATCATATAATTTCTGACTGCTTTCACTTACTATAACTTGTATGCTGTGATGGACTCCACCATCGTGAGTTGCACTATTGCACTTGCCTTTCTGTACTTTGCCGTGGAACATTAAAGACTGCTTCACAGAAAAAAAGTCAGTTATTTCTACTGATCTATTTTCCAACAAAACTGTTGATTTCAAAGCACTAGAGAATGCACTGTAGTTGTACTGTATGTCTATGGTGTAATTCTCTTTAAGTTATCCACTTTGCAGGACTCCAACAGCTTACTCTTACTCTGAGGCCAGCCCAGGTATAACCTTGTAACAACTACAGTATGAAAACATCTGACTGGTTTAGACAAAAAATGATTACAAAAATGAAAACAAAGCAGAGTTACATTAATTTTTTAAGTGCTTTTCCTTAAAAAAAAAAATAATAATAATTTGTGAACAAAATGAAAGTGATTTAATATACATACTGTAAGGGGGTGATACCTTATAGGATTTTGGATGGCAATTTTAATTTCTACTTCTTGTTCATAAGGATTTACTGAGCCAAGAAAATCTCGCTTTGTTCTGTTACAGGAAGCATATGCAACATAAAATGTACTCAAGTTAATGCACTATTTTTATTAATACAGCATTTCTTACAAGTCATGCAAATATCTTATTCTTTAATACTTCTCCTTATAATTGCAGTTATATTTCAGCATTATTATTCTTTGTATAGAACTGTTATAGACTCACAAAACGACATACACTATGTCTAGTTGTGCAGAGGCTTAGAATGAATAATGAAGGGCAAACAATGTATCATATATATGATACTGGAGAAACATAATATTCACTATACATTTTGCCTTTAGTATATAGTAAGTCTTTAAACACTATACTTGATGCATCTCACAGTCTACTTCCCTCCCCTCTACATACTGAATCTGCATTGATTTACAATAAATAGTGTATGAGCAGCTGGAAGTAGACTGCTTGCATAAGCTCTTGCTACAACTGTTTCCGTGGCACCACATGTCAACAAGCGTTTGATTGATGCTGGCTTTCATCAGTGCACTAAATAGAATCCCAGAACATTCTGCCTGGTTTTTATAACTTTAATTTTCGTAATTGGTGTTGTAGGAGACGCAATGTTTAATATTTACACAGTTTAGTAGGATTGCATACTGTAAAGGAGCCTGGAATTGTTGAAGCATATATTATTCGTATAAGTAATTAATGGCATTTGAAATACCACATAAAATATCTGTCAGTCAAAATAATTCCATGCTAAATTGACAGTTGTTTTATATAACATGGCTGATAATGGAACCTTTGGACCTGATTCACATTTGCACGTAATGCCAATGTTCACAGAGTTCAGCTATTTTTGTGCTAATGCACGAATATACCTAAAAACCCATATGGCGCATGCATTACACAGTGTCTACTCACAAAGGCACTACTGTGAATGAGATGCACAGTAACAGAAATGTTTTGGAAAAGAGCTGGGCATTCCTGTCTTATGTGTGTGTTATGGGAGTGTCACAGGCGTGACTCTGCAGTAATTAGTAAAAAAATAGTATTGACTAACTTACAATAACAAGGAGCGCATAAAGATTGCAAGTTTACTACAATTTTTAATATAGATTAAATATACATACACATATATGAAAGAAAATTTAAAGTTGCACAATATAAAAATCCACAGTAAAATGTGTTGATATCCAGTACTAAAAAGATGTGCTGAGAAAAATAGTCTTTCCATAAACCTCCATCTAATAAATAGCCCAGCAATGGGGACAGCCAATTAGTGTCCTTAGCACAAGGTAAAGTTCAATCGCCTTAAAAGACAAGTCTCATCTTTCTCTCCAGAGAGATACCAGCTATATTTGATTTAAAGCTCCACATTCTTTACAGTCGGTGTCTTTGTAAATTTCCAGGTAAGCAGCCCTTAATAGCAGATAACATTGAATGAGTTATAAAGAGGAATACCACAGTCTCCTGGGTTCCTATCTTACCACTGCCATTGTTGGAAGCAGTGAGGGCTCTGCTTACTCTGCTGCCACAGTCTGAGGCTGCACGCTGAAGGTGAAACAGCAGCTGGGTTACACAGAAGGGAACAAAGTGATTACCGCATAAGTCCGGCTGGTGATCGTGAGGCTTATTAGTCTGACAGAGCAGATGTCATGAGCGGCTGTTTGTAGACGGGATATCCCTGTTACTTAACGCGTTTCTCCGCTATTAGGGGTAACGGTTTTCTCAGAAGGTTAAATGAATGTAGACCTAATGCTACTACCTTGAGTTATTTAAAGGACTTGTGTCAAATCCCAATTCTCCACTGATTATGTGTACCTGCAGTCAGGTAATTGGTATGCATAGAGATCATCTGTTCTCATTTGGGAAACCTCCCATTATGAAAAAATATATATATCTAAGCACATCTCTATTTGGAATAGACAAAAAACAGTTCATATTAAAACAATTTATATCAAATACATAAAACTCAATCTCTGACTAATGGCATATTAAAAAACTAATAATATCAAAACTTTCATTTGGAAATCCGTTTCATAGTTTTAAGTCATAAGTAAACTAAAATTCTTTCATTGACTCATTGAGCCTCTATGGCTCAACAGGCTAAAGCATCAATCATACCACATCTTATGAGACACCCGGTTCATATCCCAGGCTGGATAGGAATTCACTATCTTTGCCATACTAAAGTTTTTAGTCTAAGGAACACATTTTGTTTGTTTTATAACATTTAATTATTATTTTTTAACGATGTTGAATGGTTGATTTGTTAATGATCGACTTTCATAGTCAAATACTCTTTAATTTCAAAAATCTTGGCAAAAAAGCTACAGATCATTTTACTTTTTTATTTACTTTGTCTATAATTCATGTTTCCATGAAAATACCATCTGTGACAAATGAGAGATAAACTAGAAATAATAACATATTTAATAAGGAGAATATAAAAAAAGTTTGTAAAAATATATACAGTAACCAGACAGGTCAGATAAACACATAACTGATCAAACTTTGCCTATTTAACTAGATTCGTTAATCTAACAGTGTAATATCTAAATAAGAATCCTAATATTGAAAAGCAAGCATATTTCCAGATTTTACATATATTATAGATCCTAAATAGCACAATTAACAAAGATACATGATCAATATTAGACAAAACAAAACACAATACTAAACACTAATAAAGGAAGCAAAGTGAAATATGAGTCAGTGGAGTGACTTCAGGACAAAGGGTTATATATTCAACATAAGTATGGTCATATAGAAAAAGACCACTAAATGAGCCCCCCTCGAGATGTCAATCCAATCAATATAATGTTAATAGTGATGTGATCATACACAGAAAAAGTAAATTCCATGAAAATAAGATTCCATGACATATCACAGCAACAACACATATGTAATATAATAAATCTCAAAATTTCAAAAAATTTCAAAAAATGTTTAATATCATCAGATATTGTAGAGAACTCTCAATGTGTATATCTTCAGGTTAATCAGATAGAGAAATAGTAAGTCTATCATGTATGAAAAAAATGAAAATCCATAGAAAAGAGAGGAGACAATAATAAACTTGTGTAACAGACTATGAGTCCACCGATTGCCGTATATAAATTGTTACAGGTACCATAGAAATTAAGATTACAGAATAAGTGTGAAAATATAGGTAAAATGTACCATTTGTATGGTGTCAAGGCAACAGCTGCTGCCTGTCATTATGTACACAGTGAATGACACATGAGCGTGTTGTCAGACTAACCCAAGGGTATGGAAAAGTGTATTGAGCATCTACTGTTAAGTCTGATGTGAAAAAGGAACCTGGTGTGTAAATAGTGCAGGAACCTATTCAGATCTAGCCTTAATGAGAGTGCCCATAGTAAAAAGTATATTGTAGTGAATATGTGACATAAGGTCAGATAAAAGCCACAGTATGTGATCGTCCCCAATGCTGCTGCTACTCACATGTCATATGGGCAGTGGTGAGTAGTGAGAAGTCTAGGGTCGTGTACTGTGGTAAGAAGAAAGTAAAATATTGGCAGCACTGTAGTCCATGTAAGGTAAGTTATGCTCTGGTTGCCTCTGGGGTATTGCAGGGCTAATCACTCACACATAACACAAATGGTCTATACGTGCGCCTGGAAATGAAAATAGTGTGGTACCTGATCGCTCTAGTGAGAATCGGCATGGGGTGAACAGAAGTCTGCCATCACCGGAGTCCTCAGCATGTAGTGCTGTGAGATCCCGCCTGTACACAGCGGGAGTGCACCTGATCCGAGATGCGCGTTTCACGTGCTGCTTCCTCAGTCGGATGCCGGTTACCTCACACAGGTGATCTTTAACCTATGTGTTAACCAATCAGAGGGCTAGGTACTGCTGTGCATATGTTAAACGCCCAGTGATAGGTCAAACTAAACTCACTCCTGATTGGCCCAATTACGAGAAACCAGGGAAAGAAGAAATGAAATAATATGGCTTAATAATGTTAAAAGACAAGAGGAAATGTGTAAAATGAGAATAAAAACTCAATGGATCTCTGAACCCAAGATTATAAACGCTGTTTATATAATTGTATACACTCGTTTTTTTATATATATGGTAAGTATAAATAAGTGCTGACAGTAGAAGAGTGACGGGGAGGATGTGAGCGGAGGGTAATTGCAGAATTTATATATATAGAGAATCACTATGTTATATGTTAAGCAAGTGATAGAAGGTAATGATGATCATGTGGATAAAGTGAAAAAAGTGAGAAAAAGGTGTATGTAGATATGATATTGGTGAATTACTATAAGGGGTAACGAGAATGATTATCCTGATTTAGGATGAATAGTGGAGACTATGTGCTTGTAATGAAATAAAATTGTGTATATATGAATAATGGAACAAGAATAAACTAAAATAAAATAAAACAAAAAATTAAAAAATTTAAAATATTTATAATTAGTGAAATAATGGTGTGGCAAGTGTAAGGCCTGTCCGTACATTATTAAAAAAGATCATGTTACGGACAAATTTGGCCACAACATTGAATTAAAACAATTCATTAATTGTGATGCCATGGGGGTTGTATATTGTCTAGAGTGTAGCTGCAACCTCAGATACATAGGCATGACCACCCGCATATTTAAACAAAGGATCTTGGAACATGTAGGTAACATTAGAAATGCCCACCATGACCTTACGAAAATGAAGAAATTAACTTCTGTTGCCCGACATTTCCTGAGACATCATAACGGAACCACGCAAAGTCTTAAAGCATTTGGACTTGAGCATGTCAGACTAGGTGTGAGAGGCGGCAACCTTATGAGAGTATTACTACAGCGAGAAAGCCAATGGACATTCAGGCTCAATACGGTCAGTCCTTATGGACTAAATGAAATGATTAACTTCTCTTCCTTTTTATAGGAAGAATAAAGGATCATAGAATGATTTCCTCATAGCTTTTAGTATAAAAGGCCTACTGTAATGTTAAATGTTAATTAATTTTATCAACCTCATATTGACTCGGACCTTTTATTTATTTAATTTTTCTAAATAATTTCTTAATATCATTAATTTTCACATTTCTATTTCACTCACTTATTTTTGATATTAATTTATGTTCTACTATATATTCTTCTTTTATTTTCACAATTTTTTCATTTACAATTGTCTAGAATACTATACAGACACTACCTCACACCATTATTTCACTAATTATAAATATTTTTAATTTTTTAATTTTTTGTTTTATTTTATTTTAGTTTATTCTTGTTCCATTATTCATATATACACAATTTTATTTCATTACAA
This sequence comes from Taudactylus pleione, assembly GCA_031769625.1. Taxonomy (NCBI): domain Eukaryota; kingdom Metazoa; phylum Chordata; class Amphibia; order Anura; family Myobatrachidae; genus Taudactylus; species Taudactylus pleione. The sequence goes on from JAUIMM010000614.1 coordinate 3,895,394, forward strand.
GCACTTAGTCTCCACTATTCATCCTAAATCAGGATAATCATTCTCGTTACCCCTTATAGTAATTCACCAATATCATATCTACATACACCTTTTTCTCACTTTTTTCACTTTATCCACATGATCATCATTACCTTCTATCACTTGCTTAACATATAACATAGTGATTCTCTATATATATAAATTCTGCAATTACCCTCCGCTCACATCCTCCCCGTCACTCTTCTACTGTCAGCACTTATTTATACTTACCATATATATAAAAAAACGAGTGTATACAATTATATAAACAGCGTTTATAATCTTGGGTCCAGAGATCCATTGAGTTTTTATTCTCATTTTACACATTTCCTCTTGTCTTTTAACATTATTAAGCCATAAACATCATAATTCCCGATTAGTAAGTCACGTGGTATTGTTGTTATCACATGGTATTATTTCATTTCTTCTTTCCCTGGTTTCTCGTAATTGGGCCAATCAGGAGTGAGTTTAGTTTGACCTATCACTGGGCGTTTAACATATGCACAGCAGTACCTAGCCCTCTGATTGGTTAACGCATAGGTTAAAGATCACCTGTGTGAGGTAACCGGCATCCGAAAGAGGAAGCAGCAAGTGAAACGCGCGTCTCGGATCAGGTGCACTCCCGCTGTGTACAGGCGGGATCTCACAGCACTACACGCTGAGGACTCCGGTGATGGCAGACTTCTGTTCACCCCATGCCGATTCTCACTAGAGCGATCAGGTACCACACTATTTTCATTTCCAGGCACACGTATAGACCATTTGTGTTATGTGTGAGTGATTAGCCCTGCAATACCCCAGAGGCAACCAGAGCATAACTTACCTTACATGGACTACAGTGCTGCCAATATTTTACTTTCTTCTTACCACAGTACACGACCCTAGGCTTCTCACTACTCACCACTGCCCATATGACATGTGAGTAGCAGCAGCATTGGGGACGATCACATACTGTGGCTTTTATCTGACCTTATGTCACATATTCACTACAATATACTTTTTACTATGGGCACTCTCATTAAGGCTAGATCTGAATAGGTTCCTGCACTATTTACACACCAGGTTCCTTTTTCACATCAGACTTAACAGTAGATGCTCAATACACTTTTCTATACCCTTGGGTTAGTCTGACAACACGCTCACGTGTCATTCACTGTGTACATAATGACAGGCAGCAGCTGTTGCCTTGACACCATACAAATGGTACATTTTACCTATATTTTCACACTTATTCTGTAATCTTAATTTCTGTGGTACCTGTAACAATTTATATACGGCAATCGGTGGACTCACAGTCTGTTACACAAGTTTATTACTGTCTCCTCTCTTTTCTATGGATTTTCATTTTTTTCATACATGATAGACTTACTATTTCTCTATCTGATTAACCTGAAGATATACGCATTGAGAGTTCTCTACAATATCTGATGATATTAATCATTTTTTGACATTTTTTGAAATTTTGAGATTTATTAGATTACATATGTGTTGTTGCTGTGATATGTCATGGAATCTTATTTTCATGGAATTTACTTTTTCTGTGTATGATCACATCACTATTAACATTATATTGATTGGATTGACATCTCGAGGGGGGCTCATTTAGTGGTCTTTTTCTATATGACTATACTTATGTTGAATATATAACCCTTTCTCCTGAAGTCACTCCACTGACTCATATTTCACTTTGCTTCCTATATTAGTGTTTAGTATTGTGTTTTGTTTTGTCTAATATTGATCATGTATCTTTGTTAATTGTGCTATTTAGGATTTGTATTTGTTTTTGGCAGACATTTTAATGCATATCTAATAAATGTTATTTATTAATTATCAATGTAGTATCAGTAAAGAGTGACCCCAACTAGAGAGTTCTTCTTTCTCCTTCATTCTTCTCATTAATTCATACTCTCAGGGGAGCACCTCCACATAACTAACAATAATTTGTATACCCCTATTGGATAGTGGGTTTAATCATTTCTTATGATTGTGGATCTGTCAATATTATATCTATATCTACATACCAGTGACCTCTTTATCCTGTGCTCATTGAACTTCTCCAATTCCCTTTTCCTGGTTTTTATTATTTATATAGATTATATCAGCTCTTTTATATTGTTCAGTTCCATCCATTCGTTCAGACCTAGAGACGACAATGTTCCAAGAGAGTAAATCCAGTATGTTTCTTTTTAACAAAGAGTAGCAAACCTATCTCCTCCTTTTTCTGTAGGTTTAATTATTTCAATGCCCTGAATGCTATGCATCTTTACATCACCATTATGACAGCTTTTAACATGTCTTGACACACTATGGGCCTGATTCAGACCCGCTCGCGAGCGCTGAGCGCTCGCAAGCGGGTCAATGGTACCCTAGTGCGCATGCGCACGACGGAGGGAGCTCCATCGTGTGCATGCGCGAGACCCGGGGAGCAACGGGGAAGCCGTCGCTCCAGGCCTCGCACCAAAGGGGGCGTACTGTCGATGGTGACTGACAGCACGCCCCCTTTGGTGGGCGTGCCAGGGCCATGGCTGCCAGACTGAGGCGTTCCCATGGGAATGCCTACCGTCTGGGTCCGGCCCCACTGACATCACTAGTGATGTCAGTGGGAGTGATTTTGGCTAAATAATGCATACAGACACAATGTTTCTCCTATGTGAGGTATAGCAACCCCCAGGGAAAAAACAAAACACTGGAGGCACTCCCTTAGAAAATAGAAAAAATATATATATACTTATATCATATTGAAAAAACAGTACAGCAACATGCCAACGTTTCAAGGTCCGCAGACCTTTTCGTCAGGACTGTACAACTGGTATCAAATATTCGCCACCACGAATATCAATTGGGATGTGATCGATAATCTTATACTTCAAACAGGATAATTGATGTCGAGCTTCTTTCAAATGCCTGGCGACAGGTTGTTCCATCTCTTTGCCCAAAAGGGCCGCTCTAATCGCCGACCTGTGTAAGGCCATACATTCAGGGAACGTGCTTGTAGTTTGACCTACATAAAATAATCCGCATGGGCACATAATGATATTAATGATAAATTGAGATGAACAAGTCAGCACATGACGAATAGGAAATTTATGACCCGTATGTGGATGTTTAAAATAGTGGCCACTCTCCATGTATTTGCAGGTGGTACATGATGTACACTACACATTTCTTTTGCTTTTTTCAGTTTATTACTGTTCGCGGCCGCCGGGGTCCCCCGATGACGTCACCAGCCGAGCGTCAGTGTTGCTAGGTTACCCCATTCGGAGTTCCCTGCTTCCGCCGGATGCCGGGCTGGATCTCGTGGCAGGGACGCCCGTGCCTGACGCCCTATCCCTTCAGCACCTTTCCACTTACACAGCTTCATATTTAAGGTAAGCACCAGTGACTTTATGTTTGATACCAGTTGTACAGTCCTGACGAAAAGGTCTGCGGACCTTGAAACGTTGACATGTTGCTGTACTGTTTTTTCAATATGATATAAGTATATATATATTTTTTCTATTTTCTAAGGGAGTGCCTCCTGTGTTTTGTTTTTTGCCTGGGGATTGCTATACCTCACATAGGAGAAACATTGTATATATATATATATATATATATATATATATATATACATATATATACAATAGCAGAAAGAGGCGGCACTGGAGGAGTTTAATCTTCACATTTTTAATTGTTACCAACATTTCAGGGCATCACCCTTCTGTCAAGGTCATATAAAGAAATAAAACTCAACATCTTACCTTAAATAACCACCCAGGTGTGAACGTCTCATCATCGGATAGCGCTCACTTCCGCACGTTGCAGGCGGCATCCCGTTCTGATGACGTGGTTGCTATGCGCCCACCTCTGTCACCTAAGCAACGACACATCATCAGTAAATAACATAGTGCTCAAACATCCATCACATTACTAATTAAACTACTCTTCACTTATATGAGCATCCACCTCTATTAAGGGACATACTTATTATTATTCTACTACAGCATTCTGTGAATATAGCTATAAACTGCAAAGATTACTGATTGCTACCCACTATTGACCAACTGATACATAACAGCTAATATATAGCATCCTATTCAATAAATCAAATTGTTCCATATAGCAATCAACATCAAAGAGATATTCATAAATCGCCCATAAGTCAACATCGATGCCATATCATTATAACAAGTTCCAAAAGATCTTATCATTAAGACCTGTAGGTGCCAATGTATTTAGTTCCACAATCCACTTAGCTTCCAAAGTCAACAAATGTGTGCCTCTGTCTAGGAATGAGGAGTGCCAGACCGCTGCAGCTATAGACCGCTGCAGCTATATACTGTATATATATCTCCGAGAACTTTGAGATCTGGACCAAAATCTGAATGCGACTCGAGGTTTCTTGTGTGACTCAGATCTCAAAACAAGGCAAAACATCATCCTCCTGCTGTCAGATACTTGTGGGTTTTGGATTATATAAAGGTCCCCACGATCTGCGCCTTTTTCACTCTGGCTGTGGAGAGAGAAGCTAGCAGATGTGTAGTCAGTCACTGTCAGTCACTCAGTTTGTGTGTCCAGTTGAAGTATTGGCCTATAGGCTGTTGCTGTGTTGTCAATAAAGGGTCTTAGGCTGCACTATATAAAGGGGGGCTTCCTTCAGAGGGTGCTGCAGCTGCTGTGTCACTTGTCCTGTCAATTAACTGTGCCTGTTGCTGTTTTATTGTACTGTCCATCAGGCTAGGGCTGCAGTCCATAAAGGGGTTTTGTGTTGTCCAGGGTGGTGCTCTGTCAATTAGGGGTGCTCTTCCCCAGTGTGAAAAAAATAAAATTACTTTTTTTTATTTGTGTGTGTACATTAGCAACTTAGCTACGCTATTATTGTTCGGTGATACTACCACAGTTTACCGTCCGCATATTTGTGATTCTGCAGGTGGTCTGTCTGCACTCGGCAGGGGTGCTTTTGTCCATAAAAAAGGAGTGCTGTCTGTGTTGTTCATCAAGGGGCTGCTGCCTCTTCCAGGGGTGCTCTTCCCCAGTGTAAAAAAAATAAAACTTAAATTAAATTTATATCAATTCCCAAAAAATCAGATATTATTTTTTGTGTGTGCGCTTTAGCAACTTAGCTGCACTATTATTGTTCAGTGACAATGCCACAGTTTATCTTCCAAGTATTTGTGACTCTGCAGGTAGTCTGTCCACACTTGGCAGGGGTGCTTTGCAATCCATAAAAAGGGGGTGCTGTCTGTGGTGTTCATCAAGGGGCTGCTGCCTCATTCAGGGGTGCTCTTCCCCAGTGTCTAAAAAAATATTGTTCGGTGGAACTGTCAGTCAGACCACAGTGTGAGTTTGCTGATATGGAGGCCGATCAAATGAGTGGAGAGCAGGAACCACATATCAGTCTTGCAGTTGCTGCCAACAGTCATGATGATGATGCAAGGCCATCATCATCATCTACGAAGGCCGATGCACTAGGGCTTAATTCAAAATCAAAAAGCATTGTTTTACAGTGTTAAAGAAAAATAAATAAATTAAAAGCTAAGTTAACCACAGAGAAAAAAAATTGGCAATATGCCATTTACTACATGAAGTAGCAAGGAAAGGCTAAGGCATTGGCCTTTATTTATGACTGGTGGTTCTGCATCTTATGGTGATGTACAGTTAGGCCTTCTCCTTGTAGAAGTGTCCAAAAAATGTAAATCATTAAGTCATATGAACCAACTGTGAAATCAGAAAAGTCGCAGATCCCTGAGGAGAGTCCAAGTGTGTCCGCAGTTGCCATGTGTGAGCCTGACCATTCTAATACTGTACTTGAGGAGGATCCTCCTTCCACCACTTGTGTGCCCTCTGCAAATGTGCGGATAAGCAGGACAAGTCAACATGCTGACATAGAAATCGAGGATTCTTCTGTGGAACTGCACCAGGAGGATGAGGATATTTGTGTAGTTGGCGATAACAAGGATGATGAGGATGTTGATTATGAGGATGTTGATACAGGGGATGTTGTTTGTGCAAATCAGACAACAGTTGTTGCCCATGGTATGTAAAATGCCATTGTCATGCCAGGGCAACAGACAAAAAAATCCACTTCTTATGTGTGGAATTATTTTTGCTCAAATCCAGACAACAGTTGTCAAGCCAGCTGTAACCTTTGCTAAGCAAGAGTGAGTAGAGCTAAGAACCTTAACCATCAAAGAACCTCCTCCCTGTTACATCATTTGCAGTGCATTCATCAAATTATAAGTGCTTGCAAAATTCAGAAACTTTGGCTAAAAACATAACAATTAGTCGAGCATCACCTAGTTGCTCCCTTCTCTCTGTTAGATCCAAGCGCCTGCAATCTCCACCACCAACACCTGCATCATCAACATTCTTATTTGTGATTGGAAGTAGTCCTGCTGCATCCAATTTCATAAGCATGGCTGACTCCTTTCCTATCCATGTTTCTTCAGAAGGATCCTTGTGTGCTATGTCTGTTGCTGCTGCTGTTGCTGCTGCTGCTGTGAAAGGATCTTCATCCCAGAAAGGGACCAGGAAGAAGACTACTTTTAGTAGTTTAACAAAACAATTGACTGTCAACAATCCTTTGCAAGGGGGAAAAAGTTTGACAGCAGTCATCCAGTTGCATAGTGGATTACTGACGCCATAACAGCTATGCTGGTATTAGATGAGCATCTAGTATCCACCAATAATGCAGCAGATATTAGACAGTTAATTGAGGTCCTGTGTCCCCGCCACCATGTCCCTTCTAGATTCCACTTAACTAGAACAGCAATTCCCAGTCTGTAAAAGAACAATAAAAAAACCTTATTAGTGTTCTCCAAAATGCCGTTGTATCCACTATCCACTTAGCCCCAGATATGTGAACAAACGGGACAGGGCGAACTAAAGATTACATTACTGTGACAGCCCATTGGGTAGGTGTATTGCCTCCAACAGTGCAAACAGCAGCAGCAGCATCTAACAAAAGCCCAGTTTCACTAAGAGGCATACCAGTGAGAATTTCTTAGAAAAACTCAGGGAAATCATTGCAAAATGGCTTACCCCGCTTGGACTCTCCTCGGGATTTGTGATTTCTGACAATGCCACTAATATTGTGCAAGAATTACAACTGGGCAAATTCGAACACGTCCCATGTTTTGCTCACACAACTAATTTGGTGGTGCAACATTTTTTAAATAATGATAGGTTCATGCAGGAGATGCTCTTGGTGGCCCAAAAGATTTCAGGACATTTTTCGACATTCAGCAACTGCATGTTGAATTTTACATCACCAGCAAGTACCGTTGAATTTGACCTGCCATCAGCTGTAGCAACAGGTAGTAACTAGGTGGATTTCTACCCTCTAAATGCTTCAGCGGATGGAAGAGCAGCAAAAGGCCATCCAGAGCTATACAACATCCTATGACAAAGTGAAAGGAGCAGGAATGCACCTTAGTCAAGCACAGTGGAGAATAATTACCATGTTGTGGAAGGTTCTCAAACCCTTTGAACTTGCCACATGTGAAGTTAGTTCAGACACTGCCAGCTTGAGTCAGGTCATTCCCCTAATCAGGCTTTTGCAAAAGCAGCTGGAGAAACTGAAGGATGAACTGAAATGGAGTGATTCCACTAAGTATGTCAGACTTGTAGATCAAGCCCTTCATTTGCTTTGTCAGGATCCGAGGGTCATCAATCTCTTGAAATCAGATCACTATATATTGGCGACCATACCCCCCATGGGTCCCTAAACCTAACCCCTCCTTCCCCAAGCTAAAGCAAATACATACCTGGATCCTATGTTTGGGATTCCAGTGGTAGGGATGCTGATGCCGGTATACTGATCCCATTCAGGATAGCACCATCGGCATTTTGCCGAGCGGCAGGATTCCGGCATCGGTATATTGATGGCCGGCATCCTGTCCACCGGCATATTCACTACATCCCCATGGGAAGCACTCTGTCTGCTATTGCAGTCTCGACTGGCAATCCCAGGGGGAGAAAATACTTCCCCATGGGTGTGTCTGTCTGGCTGTGATCAGCAGGGAATGCTTCCAATAAGAAGTCACTACCACTGCTAGACAGTCACAGCGGGTGGTTTTTACTGGGGGGTTGCAGTCCCACAGCTCATAGGTAAAATCTGCTACTGCATGTACCACATATTTACTATAGCTGTAATGTCCTTTTTTTTCTCTGTCTCTACCGCCCTCCATCTCTCTTTCCTGTTCTCATCCCCCTGTAACTCTTTCCCTCTCTCCTGACACTTTCTACCTAACTCTCACCCCATTTTCTCTCTTTTCCCCACTCATACATTTTCTCCTTACCTCTCCTTTTCCCTCCCCCACTGCCTCTCTCTATCAGAGCCCCCTTACTCTTCTTTCTGTCTCTCTGTGTCAGAGTTCATACCAATTGTTATTACATTCCACCATGATAGCATAATTCCTATCAGCAGTCAATTTTATTATATAGTATAGATATTTCTGCTATTTTTTATAGTGACACACCACTTCAATACTAATTTTGAAATTAGGGACCTTTTGCAAATGTCTCCTGCTGGATGAATTTCTAAATGAATTCTGAAATGTCATTAGTTTCTCAAACACTCCAATAACAGAGTATGCTTAGAGCTATCAGGGAATGCTTCATATTATTGGATTTGACAAACGCACTGATAACTTAATAAAGAGAACATTTTTTTGCCCAAACATGAAGGGTTTCTTTCCAGCACAATGGGAATTTAGTTCTGGATGGAAGATGTTAACACCACTGTAATTTTACAGTACAGAAAATAGCTGAAGACATAATGGAATTGGCAAGCAGAATAATAATAATAATAATAATAATAATAATAATAATAATAATATAGGTTCCTTATGTATTATACAAGGTACTCTCAGTGTCATAAGAATTCAACTCCTGCTCCTACTACTGCTTTCTCCCTTTATATTTAATCTTTAGCAATCTCCCTTTTATTCAGTTTCTATATTCTTGTTACTGACCCTTTCACTTGTCTATACCCTGCCCTTATATATTGCCCCTTTTTATATGTTTTCTTTGTACAATACTAGATAACGAATTATACATTTGTGGCTGTTCCTATGCCTTTTTTGTTATTGTGCCTAGTAAATTACATATAAATATATAGGCCCTCATTCAGAGCCGTACGCTCTGAGCAGAGCGCACGCTCTGAATGAGGGCCGGGCTCCATTTTCATGGAGCGTCCTCCTGGACGCTCGTATAGCTGTGGGTCACCACCCACAGGCTATACGAGCGTGCTTTGTGATGGCCGCGATGGTCGAGATCATCGCGACCATCGAAATTGCGAGCCGGAGCCTGCGGTTGAGGTTTTCAACAACAAGCTCCGGAGTGATTTTGGCTCTATCAGAGCCAAAATCACTCCCACTGACATCACTAGTGATGTCAGTGGGCCGGCTTCTGACGGGAGGCGTTCCCGTGGGAATGCCCCCGTCAGGGAGGAACGCCCCCGGCACGCCCACCAAAGGGGGCGTGCTGTCAATCAACATTGACAGCACGCCCCCTTTGATCGGACGCAACGAGCGAAGGACTTTCCTTCGCTCGTCGCGTCTGGCGCATGCTCAGTGCATAACATCGACCCACTTGCGAGCGGACAGCCGCTCGCGAGTGGGTCTGAATCAGGCCCATAATTTCTTATGATGTATGAGAGTAAATTATAATACCTGCACTATGTACATGTCTTTATTGTCAATCTCATAATCACATTTTTTAGAATATGTTTTAAGTTAACCATGATTACTATTACCATTATCGAATATTTTCACGAAAGATCATATTTTCTAGTCACCAAGGTTTATTTCTGTTTTCTATCTCTCTTATTCTTTGCTTATATTGTACTTCTCTTTTTTCAGACAATTTTTTTTAGTTTTGCATCTTCTCTCCTCCATAATCTCTCTCTGCACACAGATTTTCTATCCCCACACTATCTGTCTTATTCCTCTCACAGTTTGACCTGTGCACAGTGAGATGTCTTGTATCTTTATAGGGTTAGACTGGTACATACATTACACTGCAGTGCCAGGCTGGTGCTATAGATCTCCTCAATAGCAAAATTATTCTCTTACACCTTTTCTCCTGCAGTCCTTGATAAGAATGATTGCCAAGGACAGTGGAGAAACAAGAATATCAAAAGAGAAAAATGGCTCCACCAGACCTTTCACTTGATTTATTTTTTCAATCTAATATCTCAATTTTTCATTGAGGCTTAATTCCATTAGATACTGTTTTGAGATTGCACTGTGGAGAAAGAAAATAACAAAAAAAAAGCTGTCAAATGATAAAGGAACAACTAAAAGTGTTTATATCATGTACAAAAAGAAAGAGTGCGGTTTTAAAGAAGCAATCCGTATTAGTAATATAGCTTTCTTGTAATGTGTGTCACATTATACATTACCATTAAGAGATTAATTTCCACAGTAAACTAACAATGCTGGATTTTATTGTCTGGAAGCAGTGTGCAGATTTTCTAGAAACTTTTGTTTGTGAAATTAAGAGAGCATAATGATCAAGTTTACATGTTTTACTTACTCTTTATTAATTAAGTGTACTTTAGTAAGACAGGATTTACGTAATGATGGGTATGATTTTTATACATTGAACCATAACATCATTTATCAGATTAAAGAAAAAATCCTGTAGAAAAGAAACCTGTAAGTGCCTGTAAGTACTCATCTGCCTGAAAGTACCAGTAACCAAGATATAGTTGCACTTCTCTCAGGACCTTCATGCCCATCATGACTATTGTCTTCAGCACTAGTGTCATTCAGAGGCTATGGGTGGAATCCAATTAGCTAATTACACATGCTACATGGGGAAATCAGGGATTAATACATGGAAATCCACTGATTTTACATAAATTGTGGAATTAGTGGGTTTTTAAACCCCCGATGGTGCCTTTTTCTTGCAGACTTTTACTCGTAGCTCCTGAAGCTGTGAGTAAAAGTCCACCAAGGGGACAGGACACGTGGGGATAACCTTACTAATTGCCAATCATGGTTAATTAGCCACAGGGCAAACCCCACGCCCAGTTGGATTCTTCCAATAAGTGTATGTTCCTACTTCCAAACTAAAATTTTTTTTATTTTGTTTTTTCATCTTCCAACAAGCTTTGGTACAACATGTACCAAAAGGTGACAGGACTCAAAGCAGCTGGTGGCCCAATGGTCTGTCACGACCCACTCTAGAGATGTACAGATGTACTTCTAGGGATGTATATAAGTGGGGCAAAAGCAGTTGGGAGGTTGTTAAAGAAGCATGTTTCTTTCAAGTTATACTGCAAACACTGTTAAAATGCTTTAAGTGGCATTTTAGCCCTGTTGACATTGATGTACCAGTGTAATGCTGCCAACAGTGACATTGTCAACCATGTCAATATCGACATAAGGAATGTATACCTTTGAAAGTTTGTGTTTTCTTAAGATGTTATGGGAGAGGTCAGGCAGTTGCATGATAAGAGAACCGCCAGCCAAGGGAGGTAAGTCTCTTCACATGAGGGGACATACGGAGAACAGCTCCCACCGGAGCTGTGACCGTCACACCCCCTCCTCAGATAAGAGCTGTCCCCTACGATGTGCAGTGCAGGTCAGCACCTGCATAACAGATGTCTACCAGCAGCTGTACCCTGAGGGAGGACACTCAGTCTGAGAGCACCCCAGGTAATTTGCAGCGTCACTGTACTCCTACCCTGGGAAGATTCCCTCTCATCCCTGGGCACTGCATCTGTATACTGTAACATGCGAGACAAACGTGATGCTGCAGGTCACTGTGACTCTTACACATATTGGATATATATGCTGAAGGACAGACATATACTGATCCATATACTCAAGACATACCATTTTTTCATGTAGACCCCATCAGGAACCTGCCTCAAATTGAGAACAAGCGGTTACTAATCAGTGGCCTTATCCAAGGAGTTGATTGACTATATCCCTATGTATGCATACATAGATTCATTACAAAAAGGACACCATTGAACGATTGGCAGTACATGACTTCAACAGTGTTTTTTAATACTTTGTTTCTTTTGCTTGATAAGTTAACATATTGTTTATTGCATATTTTATATCAAACTAAATATCCACTTAGATGCTCCAGCATAAAATAAATCAAATCAGTATACAAGGTTCGAGTTCCACTGCAATTATTCTAATTTTTACATTTATATAATTCAATATAAAATACTTAATCTGCATACACACACACAACGATTTAGTAAATGAACGATTTTAGTAAACGATTTTCGCTCATTTTTTCAAGGGAAAAATGAATGAAAATTGTTTACTAAAATCATTCATTACTAAATGTAATGAATGATTTTTTTGAACTACAAACGATTTTTGCATATTAACTTAATGAAAATCATTGAGTTGGCCAGTCTGACTGAACTACAAACTACAAACTACAAATGTGAACGCGCATGAATGATAATCATTAATCGGTTTCACTCAGAAAGTGAACGATTTTTTCAACAATTGAATGATAAACGATAACGTTAACGATAATCATTCAAAAAATCGTTGTGTGTGTATGCACCTTAACACATAAGATACTTGAGCGCAGGACCTTCCACTATTTTGTAAGTAATTCCATAAGGTTGGGTTAACCTTAAAGGTACTGCAGCTGAGTAACCACACCCTCAGACTTTGGTGAGCGCAGGTATTCCACAACTGAATACATCAAGTTGCATGATAAGAACACAATCTGCACTTCAAATGTGGAAGATGTCTTGTTAATTTGGTTAATGTCTAAAAATATCCATTAAAAAAATAAGAATAATATAAATTATTATTATTATTATTATTATTATTATTATTATTATTATTAATAATAATAATAATACATAGCAAGATCCCTTGCATTTTTAGTAATTAGTGCTGTTTCAGTAATAATCTACAGTAATATAGTGACATCTGAACTATCGCTACTAGTGATCATGTGAAAATAGTAGGCTGTCACATTTGTATAGTGTGTTTCTTGCACAAGGTACAATTTTGTTTTTACCAATCATGTTTGGTCAATAAAGAACAAGTAGTTTGTAACCTGATGTTTGCATGTCCATAGGACACTGTGAAAGTACAAGGGACCTCATTTAGAGGTGGTCGTTAGTTGCAAGCAGTCGCACTGAATCAGGGCGGCCGCTTGCATCCTGAATGGCCGCCTCCTTGTCGATTGTTACCACCCACAGCTTAACAACCGACCAGGTTGATGGTCACAATTGTGATCACCATCGCGACCATCAGGGCTTACGACCAGACCCTAAGATTGGATCTGGGTACGCGTAAGCCCCAGGGAGCTTTCTGCTCTGATGGAGCAGGAAGCTCCCCACTGACGTCACTGATGATGTCAGTGAGGCCGCACACAAAACGGCAGGCGTTCATAAAGTAACGCCTCCGTTTTGGAAACCACCCCACCGGCCCGCCTACCAAACAGGGGCAGCTGTCAATCAAGATCGACAGCCACCCCCTTGGTAGTGAGCTCCAGAGTGACAGAGTTTCTCTGTCACTCCGGGGCTTGCGCACGCACAGTATGGCTGCTGCGCGTGCGCAGGACTAACCATCAGGTCGGTTACGAGTGCATCGGGGCTTGCGACTGACTCTGAATGAGGTCCAATATGCCCTCAGAATCATTGACTTAGATGATAATTTGAAGATGATGTGAATGGACAAATATTATCTGTAAAGCGCTGTGGAATAGGTGTGTGAAATATAAATAACTGGTAATAAATAATAAATAAATAATTTACACAGACCTGCTTGAATGACATGATTGGGTCAAGTAGGATAGGGTGGTGAACTACATCAGCTTTAAAATGACCTTCCTCACATATAATTTTATTAATTTTACCTGGAGACCAATCCCAATGGAGTACGATTCATATTTCTTGCATTCTCGAGCCATAGATAAGTAATTGTGTAACTTGTTCTTTTCTGTTTTTTCTCCTTTTAATTTGAAAGCAACTAATTTCTATGCTATCGATTCTATCAATGTGGTCTATGTGCTGCTGCACAAGTATAAAGAGCAGCAGCTCCCTGCATTTCATGATGCTGGAGGAGGGGTTTGGTGCCAGACCCTGGATGGCCATATGAAAAAGAGGTGAAGAGGGAGTGATGTGGAAAAGACCCACTATACTTGGCTAGAGTTTGTTGTGAGTGGGCTGTGGGTGGGCTGCTGGCACTGGGCCTGATTCAGACCCGCTCGCGACCGCTGATCGATCGCAAGTGGATCGATGTTGGACCATTGCACATGCGCACGACGGACCCGGCTCCATTGTGCGCATGCGCGAGACCCGGATAGCGATGGACAAGCCGTCGCTATGGGTCTCGCTATAAAGGGGGCGTGCTGTCAATGGTGAGTGACAGCACGCCCCCTTTGGTGGGCGTGCCGGGGGTGTGGCGGGCAGATGGAGGCGTTCCCATGGGAACGCCTACTGTCTGGGGCCGGCCCCACTGACATCACAAGTGATGTCAGTGGGAGTGCTTTTGGCTTTGATAGAGCCAAAAGCACTCCAGGGCTTGCGGCAGACGAGACCCTACCACAAGGGTCTCGTCGCAAGCCCGATGGTCGCGATGGTCTTGACTCTCCCCTCTAGATGAAGCCAGTGGGTGTCTGTAAGAAGGTCTGTTTTCAAATCATCACAGAACTCTGGAGAGCTGCAGAAATGTTACTATACTAACTGCAGTAATGCTGAACAAATGGCTGCAGAGGTATTTCTTGATTAACAAATGGATGGAAGTGATGCAACTTCTGCCATTCACATTAAAGCAACACATATATCTGTTTCCCCCTTTCAAACATACAGTAAAGCAACACTAAACAGATGTCTGGGTTTAAGACAGTGTAAGTTAGATGCAGGAAAAGTGTGCAACAAAGAAAAAACATTAACTGAAAAATGGGAGATTACGTAACATAATCCCGAAATTTTGGAGTAGGCCTGGAATTTCTCCCAGACCTGGTGACAAAGAAAGGGGCTTGTGGTGTGGCTGGTGTCTGAATGGGCTCACTATTGAGCAAGGGCATGGGTCTGTCCTGCACTCCAATAGTGCTTCTTCAGGGCTGTCTCTCAGAAACTACAATCTGGACCAGCTGGTCATTTTGACAGCGCACCTCGGTCAGTTAGCAAAATCACACTTCCACCATGAAAGAAGCTTCATGGAGTCTTTGTGTTCTCCAAACAATTATTAATATTTTACCTTCAATTACAAACAGGTATGTAGCATGGGCCTCACAGGCTTGCAGGATCAATAAGAATCACACACAGGGTCAAGTCATCTGAGATGGTCAGTTCACTACAAAAGGCAAAAAAAGGTTGATGTCACCATTGGCAGAGGTCAACCCTCAGTGTGGCAACACAGAGCTCCTCCGTGCACCTGGAGGGAATTACATCACACTCTATGATATTCAGGCCATCATCGACATCAAGGAAATCTGAGTCTGGGAAGTCAGCATGTGATAAGGCATCATCAACATGGAGGTCCATGCCACATTTGTACTCCCCAACCAGATGGTACCTATAGAACTTGAGCATGAAATGTTGGATTCATGTGGAAGTAATATGCAGGAGTTTGTGGAGAATGGTAATCAGGGGTTGGTGGTCTGTCTCCACCAGTATGATTGAACAGGGGTTGTTGGTCTGTCTCAACCCATAGTTTGACAAGTGAAACTTTTGACAAGCAAATACTAGAGCCAACAGTTTATTCTCAATATGAGTGTAATGCAACTCAGTCTCAGTAAGGGCCTTGGTGGCAAAACTAATAAGTTTGTTATGCTGCAGGTGGGCAGCACCAAGGCCATGCTGGGAGGAACATGCATATTATTATTATTATAATTTATTTATAAGGACCCACAAGTGTTCCGCAGTGCCTTACAAAGTACATAAACAAATTGTAGACAAGTGACTTACAGAACAATACAATACAGGACATGGATAATATATATTGCTACATTAGCGACCATATCACCCAGATAAGCAACAGAGCATAAGCAACCAAGTCTTAGGTGCCCTAGTGGTGAGTAAGAAGTAAATGACACTATAGTAAGGAGAAGCACAAGAGGGTAGATTGCCCTGCTCGTGAGAGCTTACATTCTAAAATGGTGGGGGAAGACAAACTGGGTTGACAAAGATGGGGTAGATGGGGATGAAGGAGCATGTAGCAAGGAGTTAGAATGACATCTGGAAGGCTTTGATGAAGTAGTCGGTCTTGAGAGCCCGTTTGAAGGATTGCAAACAGGTGGAGAGTCTGATGGGGAGTGGGAGAGAGTTCCAGAGGTGGGGAGCAGTGCGGGCAAATTCTTGGAGGCGGGAGTGGGAGGAAGTAATCAGCTGGCATGAAAGGCAGCGTGCATTAGTTGAACGAAGAGGGCGGAGAGGAGCATGAAGGGAGATGAGACCGGCATATACAAAAATAGTAGTTTCAGGCTGGAAGTGACCATAGCCTTGAAGCAAGAAACAGCAGCAATATAGCAGTCCAACCAACACCATTCAATGTCATTGTGCAAAAGCTAATCAAGCCAGTGCTGTGACCACTATAGTGTGTCAAACCCAAAAATTGCTGCAGACTCAACATAGCCATGGAGGTGTTGACAGGACTGACTTAACACCCTCTGAAGTTAGGAGGTGGCCAACATATGGGACCTCAGCTACTCTGAAATGACACTTGTCAGGGTTTCACAGCATATTGATTTCACAGATTCTTTGGAGGACCTTGCGAAGGCACATGTAATTTTCTTCTGTGGTGTGACCTCAAATTTGGATGCCATCCACAAATATCTTACAAGGTTTTCCCTCAAAGAGATGCTCAATGCAATGTTGGAAAACTTCACTGCCAGTACAAACAGTATGCCATTAGGCATACTTGCCCATAGGTGTCATGAACATGCTGAGCATGGGTGATTCTTTGTCCAATGTGAACTTCCAGAATCCACATTTAGCATCCAGACTGGTAAATATCTTTATATTTGACATATCAGCTATTACTTGCTTGACATTTCTGAGGGGGTGATGCAGTCTCATCAGAGCTTTATTAAAATAAACAGAGTCAATGCAGATGCATACTGTACCACCCTTTTTTACTGCAGCAACCATAGCTGACACCCATTTACCATTGGACCAATGATTCCTAATGATGTCGTACTATGTAACCCTGCTATCACTTTGTCCTTCATGGTGAGAGGTACACATCTGGAAGTGCATACAATGGGAGAAACAGCCTTGTTTAAATGCATGTGGTGTGTGACTGGGAGTTTCCCAATGGTATTAAAATTCAAAGATCATCAAAGTCTTTTAATTTTTTTTAATGTCCACATCATCACTTATTAATGCCAATTGTATGCTGTCTAGGAAACTTAGAAGCGCTTTGACACTACTATCCTCTAAATGAAACTGCAGTGGGAAGTTTGAGTATTACAGTATAGCCATGACATGGTCTGGCTTACCTGCCAATATAAACAATTAGATTCACAATGTGAGAATAGTAAATAGTTATATTGTGGTTTGTGTGCAGGAGGAGTTCACAAGATATGACTTGTGCCAGTGCCAATTCTTATTTTGATGGCCTTATTTGTCTCCTTATCTATTATGGTGGTATATATTTTCAACCCTGAGGGCAATACTTGCACCATGGAGACCGGTGTCTGGGGTGTTTTCTGGCAGAACATTTACAGTATGAGCTGGGTACTGTGGACTGTGGAACGTGCAGTGTAGGATTGTCCATCATCAGCTTTAGGCTTAGACCAAAATGATTTTGTTTGCCACAAGCATTTAATGAAAGCAGGACATTTGTGGCATTCATGAGAATGGCGACCGCTGCAATTCACACAGCGTGTTTGTTGCTGCATGAGTTGCAATAGGTCACATACATTAGACTTTCTTAAACCCCAATGTACTTTTATTGTACTGCTCATGCACACAGTGATATTGGTGTGAGTGATGGGTGAACGTACTGCTGCCACCAGTCTGTATAGCGCTGTTAGTCACATGGGCCACTCTCGCACCAGGGCCTCTATGCAAAGCAATACAGCTAGGACACCTCAAATAAAAAAAAATGTTGCAGGAGCGATTTCACCATGGGGGAAGATGTGGGCAACAGCTAGTATTGTATATAATCCTTGTGAACAAGGGCTGCAGCCATTAGGAAGATAAATGTTATGAAGCATCTATCTGTTGCATCTGCGCACTTCTGCCTTAAGTAGTTTGAGCAGAAATTTGGAGAGGAAATAAGACTACTAAAGGTGCCCATCCACTAGCAGACATGAAAACGACTGCACCATTATGACATTGTAATTGTGCAGTCGTTTTGTCAGTCTGTGATGAGCCTGCACTGAACAAGCAGTCGTTCAGTGCAGGCTCATCAATCATCTGCAAACACGCTCTACCTGACGTTATCGTCAGGTGTTCCAGCATGTTTGCACGATGATAGATGTCTAAACAACCTGCGGGCACATGCATTGCTGGTCGCTTTAGACAATTTTGCAAATGATTTGCAATGATTTATGAATGATTGAGCGATGGAACGATCGTTATTGTTCAGTCGCTCAACTTAAATGTCTAGTGTATGGGCACCTTAAGAATGCAGTTGCCATTTATAAAAAGAAAACAAATCCATTCCTAATCGAACTTGTATGGGCTTGATTGCACGTTATTAAAATCACTTTTAGAAGTTCAACTTCCTGTTAAGTTAAAATTTCAAGACAGCTCCTTTATATATATGTATACTATGTTCCTGTGTTGTTGTTGTTTTCAATTTAATAAACTGTATACACACACAAAAGAGAAAATCCTACATTACTGTGTCTCCTTATCCTCTGTCTTTAGAAAGAGGTTTTTTTTATGGGAACATTATGACAAAGCTTTTTTCTTTCACGTGATCTTTTGTAGTCTACATAGAAAATCACACTGTGCAGCGTATGCAGTGGAGAAGGTGAACATAATGACCACAGTTGCAAATGTGGCAGCAAAACAAGAACTTTTAATTTATGTTACCTTATCATCCCACAGACCTTTCCATGCTCCCACATTAACCACAGAGCAGAACTAATATTTATGCTATAGTTCGCATTATCTGCACTATTTTTAACAAGTGCAAGGGGAAAGACATATTTTCTAATTACTTTATTTTAGAAACATTAATTTAAAACATCAGTTAATTAAAAGAGCTTTTAGGATCATTTATGAAGGGCAGTGTACATATTTCTGCACACATTGTGAGCCTGCCCAGTTTTCAATGCCTCCAAATCTTTTCACAATTTTTCAAGGATAGCATTTATATTCACAAAGAAGCACACTTATTTAAAGATGAAATCATGTAAAATTGTCACACTTGACATAAATGTAGCCTCAATGTCCTGTATCTTTCAATAGTTACATTGTACATAAATTAGACAAACGTTTTCACTGTAATTTGTTCTTGTTCTTTTTATCAACCCTCCCTCCAGAAAATCAGACAGCCCTCATCATATTCCAAGCCTGTTCATAGTTTGTTCTAAAACATGGCTCATACAAATGTGTCCTCATACACTATTGCTGCAGAGTTGCACCAAAAAATCTTTCTCAGCGCCTCAGGTCTCACTAGACTCTGCTTGCATTAAGCATCTTTTTCACATCTTTTCACCCATAAATGCTTCTTAGACTGCAATGATTACATTTGATATGTGACACTTATATATCTGTCTTCTATATTGTAGTCACAGATGCGCCCATGTTCATTGTCGCTGATCGCAGCACAAACATACACCTAAATCGTGCTCAATCCTATGGAGACGCAAAAGCGCGCCCCCGATCGCAGGAGTACTTCTCCCATTATATCCCATGGAGACGCGAAAGTGCATCTCTGATCGCGGGAGTCCATCTCACACCACCCATAGTGCGATTCGCTACGCTATGGACAACATTGTAGCTGGGCAGATCATGTAGTAACAATAAAAGAACAGAAAAAAAGACGAAGGCGTTCTTTCTCTACTAAGTCTTGAAATTAACATATTTTGTTTGACTTTTACATGAGAAAACTTTATACTGTGTAGTTTTATACAAATAATGGAAAAATAACTTTGTTAGGCTTCCAATTGTCCAATGGCACGAGCATTAAATACTAATGAATTTGTTTTTCCTTACTAAACAATTATTTCTGCTACAAAATATAATGTTAAACATTTTGGTAACTAAAATAGTGCTTTTTGGCAGAACAATAGAAACAGATATGACAATTTTAGTTTAAGGAAATTGTTAGTCCAGATATTTCTGTATACTTGTAGGTGTTTGGCTATGTCACCATTTAATGTACCCAGTTCAATTACAAAAATACAGTATGACCTATTCAGTACCTCACTTCAGCACTGTTGATCAAGAGCAGCAGCAAAGAATTGCCTTGGACGTCAGTGGTATCTGCATATCCCGCATGCTGTTTCTGTGTTACTCACCGGCCAACAAACCAGACGTATATGGGTATATTTACTAAGGTGCAGGTTTTTAGAAGTGGATATGTTGCCCATAGCAACCAACCAGATTTCAGCTATTATCTTCTAGAAGGTGCTAAATAACTGCTAAGTAGAATCTGATTGGTTGCTATGGGCAGCATCTCCACTTCTAAAAACCCACACTTTAGTATATATACCCATAATGTTTCAAGAATAACTAAGTAGGATCTCAACTGCTCAAACTCTCCAACATTATGTTATAAAAATGCAAGGTTATAATTTGGTATATCGTTTCCTAAAGGACAGAGTATTGTGATACTATTATGATAATGATGAACACAGGAACAAATGTACATACATAGGGGTCTATTTATCAAGCAGTGAAAAGCGTGGAGTAGTGAACCAGTGGAGAAGCTGCCCAGAACAACCAATCAGCTCCTACCTATTATTTTTTAGACTGTACTTGATAAATGCTACTTCAAATCTGATTGGTTGCTACGGGCAACTTCCCCACTGGTTCATTTCTTCACACTTTTCACTGCTTGATAATAGACCCCATAGGATTATATCAACAAGTCATGTACATTTAAATACTGTTCTAGTTTGAAAGGACATTGCTTTTGTTAAATGTCAATGCCACACAAATGGAAATGACAATGTTTCTAAAAGGACATGTGTTGGCAAGACTACACAGCAAAATCATCAGTGATGCAACCATATACTAATGACTTTGCACAAATTGTGAATGTTGTATCTATGATCAGATATTTCTTAGCTTATTATCTTACAGGAAAGTGCTTCAAAACTGGAAAGAGCCTACTGGCTGGAGAGAGGATGTGCTTTACAAGCATCAGACAGCTTATGGAATGACAATCTTGTAAAGGCCCCCATACATCAGCAATCTAAAAACCACAATTGAACAATTTGAAGATTTATAGCCCGATTTAAAGATTTTCCAAACTAGCAATCTGCGCCCATACATTACAGATCTTTTTCAGTGATTTGCGCAATCGATTGCAGCAAACACAGATCTGCCAATCTTGAAAGTCCCATCATTTTACTGGTAATGGTCTGTAAATCTGCTGATCATGTCCATACACTAGTAATTTACAGCCCCAATTGATCTGTAAAATGCAACATGTTGGACAATCTGATTTAACAATTCCAATCACTTTTTGGTTGCAATCTGCAATCTGTGAAGCCCATACATTGCAGATTTTTATACACAATCTATTGCAGATTGCAGAATTGCCACAATCAATTGCTGATGTATGGGGCCTTTAGGCCAGTAATCCCTAAACTACTTTACCTGCCCTAGCAGAGATAACCCTAACCCTCCCGGGGGGTGCCTAACCCCCCTTTCCCTACCCTAATCCTCCCTGGGGTGCGTAACTCTAAGGGCCGCCGGGAGATCCATGAACCTAACCCTCCCCCTAATGGCTAGACACTAACAGCCTCATTTATCAACGAGTTTATAACTAAAACTAGTGATAAATATCACTTTTTATGATAAATGGTGCTCCAGCCAATCAGCTCCCAACTGTCAACTGTTAGAAAAATGACAGTTGGGAGCTGATTGGCTGGAGCACCATTTATCATAAAAAGTGATATTTATTACTAGTTTTAGTTATAAACTTGTTGATAAATGAGCCTTTGTTCGGTAAGCTGAGTGTCATTTTTTTTGTAGTGAGGCTAATGATAGGCATCGGGATTTCGACGCCTATCTTTAGTCCCGTTGGACTGTCAGTGTCATGATATCGGCAGGTGGTATCCTGACTGCATCCCCACACAACCAGTGGCACACTTACCTTGCACTGCAATTGCATCAGTGGGATGATCACAAAATCCCGTGCAGGATAACTCTTAATTTTTCCCTTTTCAAGTCTGGTGCTGGCTCACTCCCCATCCTATACCTCTGGCAATACAGTTGAACAGCAGAAGTGAGAGGCGTTTGAGGCAGCCTCTATATACATATACTCTGCTGTACATCTCTCATGTACCTTTACCAATTGATAAACTAAATGGGTTAAAAAAATCACTTTCACACAAAAGATTGGTACCTTATGCCAATTGTTTTATGAATTTCAGCTACATCATTTATATGCATTGGTTTCTATCACAAATACCAATTGGTTTTATTTAATCATATATATATATATATATATATATATTTATATATATATCCACGCACATATTTATATATATATAATTATATATATATATTCATATAAATAAATATATATATATATATATATATATATACATATATATAAATAGGAATAATAGAATTGACTTGTCGTGTGACTTAATATTAATAGAGTGTGTAGGTAGCCAACCTTTAAAGTGACTTAGTGAAAAATATGTGACCAAAATACTAAAAAATAAATAATAATAAAGTAATAAAATGTAGGATAATGATTGCCTATACAGGTAAAGTGCTAGTGTATATAGGTGTACAAAGATATATTGAGATTAGATATATATTTTTTAGAAGAAAGTGCTAATGTGCCATAAATAACAAAGTGTACAAAGTTCAGTGAAATTCACGAGACAGATCTCATAGAGAATACATATACTAAAAGTTTCTAAAAACACACAAATTTATTTTCACAAATCGACAAAGTATATATTAAAATACCACCTCTAACACAAGGAGGCATAATTAATATTGCACATAAAAAACTGAGGACAACAAAATCACAGTATAAAAACAAATATTGGATAAATAAGAGGTTAGACTTCTCCGAGATAAATGAGTGGATTTCTATTGTTCATGCAGCAAGTATCAAGAGCTACCATTGCATTTCGTCCAGCTGGGACTTCATCAAGGGGATACTGCTCTAGTGGGGTGTCTATCCTTTTATGCCCCACTAAGTGCTCATTAGGGGTCAATCATTCACCTAATTACTTCTGGTTCCTGCCCCTTAGCATAACACAATTCACATCAAAGAACCGGGTTCCTCACTTTCTATTAATGCTATGAACTGAGCAGTCGAGTACATAAATACTTCTATGTTAGAAATAATAAACGTAAACTATGCAACTCCTTTGCATATATGACAAGGGTTATGTCCGACTTGAAAGGTCATCCGGTCACTTCCGCCGGGACTTTCGATGACCCGCGTCATCACTAGCATCCAGCACTGCACTACGTCACTTGGCTTTCATCCTCAACACGCGAGCAGTGCATCTCTCGCACTCCACAATGGGATCATGCTTCTGCCAGGCTCCGAGTTTGACATATAACTGGTCTTTCTGACTTCTGCCCTCTGCATGGTTCAGGCCACCAATTCACATCTGCCTTGCTCTCACGTACCATGTTCATGTGGGCTATTGAAGTTCCCAGAGTGTTTATTCTAAAAATAAAATATGCCATGAATAACTGAAGGAGAAGTATAGCATTTGGTATGGATATACGTTCCATATAGAAAATAAGTTCTAGTTTGTATATTCAGGGCTAGTGTAGGATTCAGTACATATCTGGTAAGTAAGTAGTATACAGGTCCATAGCCCAATATATCCCTAAACAGTTAATGTATAAAACCTATTTACAGATAAGTTAAATAAAATAAAAAATCTTGAACCTAAATAATCAGTGAAACAGGTTAAATTATTTCAGATCTTATATATAATTAGAAAAATTATTAATTCTTCTGGTGGGGTCACACAGTATATTCACAGTTCTCATCCTGGAAACATAGCATCATTTAGATGTTCATTCTCTTATACTCATAACTTATCACTTAATGAATTATCTAATTAAATATAAGATCTGAAATAATTTAACCTGTTTCACCTATTATTTAGGGTCAAGATTTTTTATTTTAATTTCACTTATTTCACTTATCTGTAAATACTGTAGGTCTAATATATTGACAGTTTAGGGATATGCTGGGCTATGGACCTGTATACTACTTAATTACCAGATATGTACTGAATCCTACCCAAGCCCTGAATAATCAAACTAGAACTTATTTTCTATATGGAATGTATATCCATACCAAATGCTATACTTCTCCTTCAGTTATTCATGGCATATTTTCTTTTTAGAATAAACAACAAAGGGCACTCTGGGAACTTCAATAGCCCACATGAACATGGTACGGGAGAGCTGGGTGGATGTGACGCGTCGGCCTGATCCACGCAGAGGGTGGAAGTCAGAAAGACCAGTCATGTGTCAAACCCAGAGTCGGGCGGAAGCATGATCCCATTGCGAAGTGCGACGATGCACTGCCCGCACGTTGAGGATGAAAGCCAAGTGACATAGTGCAGTGCTGGATGCTAGTGATGATGCGGGTCATCAAAAGTCCGGGCGGAAGTGACCGGATGACCTCTCAGGGTGGAAATAACCCTTGTCATATATGCAAAGGAGTTACTTAGTTTACATTTATTATTTCTAACATAGAAGTATTTATGTACTCATCTGCTCAGTTCATAGCACTAATAGAAAGTGAGGAACCTGGTTCTTTGATAGGAATTGTGTTATGCTAAGGGTCAGGAACCGGAAGTAATTAGGTAAATTATTGACCCCTAATGAGCACTTAGTATGGCATAAAAGGATAGAGACCCCACTAGAGCAGGTAAGCCTAACCTCTTATTTATCCAATATTTGTTTTTATACTGTGATTTTGTTGTCCTCAGTTTTTTTATGTGCAATATTAATTATGCCTCCTTGTGTTAGAGGTGGTATTTTAATATATACTTTGTCGATTTGTAACAATAAATTTATGTGTGTTTTTAGAAACTTTTAGTATATGTATTCTTTATGAGATTTGTCTCGTGATTTCACTGAACTTTGTACACTTTGTTATTTATGGCACATTAGCACTTTCTTCTAAAATATATATCTAACCTCAATATATCTTTGTACACATACTGTATATACACTTAGGGATAAATTTACTAAAGTGAGGGTTTTTAGAAGTAAGTTTTAAAAGTGATGTTGCCCATAGCAACCAATTAGTTTCTAGCTATTATCTTCTAGAAGGTGCTATTTAAATGTTAAGTAGAATCTTATTGGTTGCTATGGGCTACATCACTTTTAAAACTCACTTCTAAAAACTCTCACTTTACTAAATTTACCCCTAGTACTTTACCTGTATAGGCAATCATTAGCCTATATTTTATTACTTTATTAATACTTATGTTTTAGTATTTTAGTCACATATATTTCACTAAGTCACTTTAAAGGATGTCAACCTTACACACTCTATTAATATTAAACCACTCGACAGGTCAATTCTATTATGCTTGTTCATTCTATTTAGTGTACTACCAGCACTATGGAACTATTGACAAAGTGAGCTGGCACCCATAGTAGTGGGTTTGTATCTTGATTTAATTATTATATAAGTACTAGCTGGCACCGTTCCCACACATAGATATAAACTAGCGCTTTATATGTTCACTATATGCTTTATTGAATTCTACATGATGCACATTTTATCTGATTTATGACCCATGATTTAAATCTTTATTAAACAATAAAAGTTTGTGAGATAGACTGACATATAGTAGGACTACACAAGGTTAAGAAGCTTAATACTTTAGCACATACAAATGAAGTATACCTGTACCCCTATCTGTATTGATTATAGGTATTATCAGGCTTAACTGATAATTTTGCTGACCTATTTTATGGTTTATCTGGTTTCTGTTATATTATAGCAATTTCTGCTTATGGAATTTAGAAATTTGGTGAACAATTTTCCAGTGCTAACTTTTAATATATGACATTGTGGCAGTGCGCCAGACATTGGCTGTTACTTATTGGGTCCGCCGACACTGGGGTCCCGGACGATGTTGGGCTGCGGACGGGGAGTCCCCAGTGCTGGTGTCCTTACTCCCTACTCCATCCTTCAGTCTCTTGCTGCAGCATCAGTGCACAAGTGGCCGTGGCTCCAATAGGGAATCGTGCTCCACTCTGTGTAAAGTTTAAAGGGACAGAGGCACCAACCACGGGTCATGTTTGACGTGAGTTATGAAAGCCCCTCCCTATAAAATTAATCTCTGAGTGCTGAACAGTGCCAGAGTATGGGCTCATACTTAACTCCAGCATACAGTACTTGTGTCCTTGTGCATCCTGCTATCCGTTCCTGACCTCAGCTTTCATTGTGACCTGAATCTGTCTCCTCCCTGGTACTGTGATGGTGATTCCAATTTGACTTCAGCTATTCCCTATGACCTGATTTCGTCTGACCCTTGGTACTGCGCTGTCCATCTGGTTCTGACTCAACTTGTTGACTATGCCTTGTATGCTTGTCAATGTACACTCCAGTGTATACCAGCACTTGTATTAGGGAACCTATGCAGAGGGCTGCATCCTGTGTGTCCAGTGCAGCTATGTCCAAGCCTTCTTGCAGGGGTCCCTGGTGAAAACCACTGGCACATTAGATTCTGCTGCTCTGTACTAGGTCTCTGTCAATACCAATGTAAGAGCAAGCATCCACTGTCCGCCCAAGAATTGCAACAGACATACTATGTTCTATATGGACTCCTGTTGTTTTTAGTGTATATCTAATAAATAATATGTTTTATACAGTATGTTAACTTTTTGTATTTGTATCTATCTGTGTCTAATAAGAGGCCCCTACCAGAGGCTCTTTTTCTTTTTCTTTCCCAACAGAGAATATGTAAAGATGAAGTTCTTGCTAACCAGAGATACTCTGAAAATGCAACTTCTACACCTTTCAGGCTAATTTAGGTCTGTGCGATGGCAACTAACATGGCAAGTTTTTGCTTGCACCCAATAGAGGTGTACAAGAAAACCAACAAGGCAGAATTAAATTGGCCACTATAAATCCCATTAAATATCTTGTGAGCAAATGTAAATTACAGTATGCATGAGTGTGCCCTGCTTAAGAAGAAATGTACCAATCCACCCTCCTCTTCTTATTACGAGATACAGTATATCTTGCAGCTCTTCATACATACCACTCTTGGTGAGCAATTATATAGGCTTAAAGTAAAAACAGGCACATTCATACAATACAAGCATGTAACAGATCAGTTGCAATGTGGGATTGTAATATTTACACTTTTAAAACTAATCTTTATTGATAGTTGATGTATGATTAGTTGCAATGTTATAGTGCAGATTTAGTACATATCTGCTGGTGTGTTAAATGAGTAAATCTATGTTTATTCAACAGAAAGATGTATTTAAGCAAAAGTAATGCTGTGTGAAAACAAGCGTCTTGTGTTTTCAACCGTTTTCACATGATGTTTGATATACTGTGACATGTCCCCAACCTGTTATGTGCATGTTAACTGAAACCAGTGTTTAATGCATGTTATTATTGAGTCAAGGTAACAATACTGTTAGGAGTAAAGCCTTATTAAGCTATTCATTGTACTGAAATATGATGGATGTGACAGGTTTGGCATAAACTGTCTTAAAAATATTCAGTTAAAATTCAAGTTGTAAAAATGTAATAAGGATTTAACTTCTATGCTGATATAAAAAAATATTATAGTTTATATAGTAGCCCACCAAGAAATTATGCAGTTCTGTACAAGTCCTCATAATAAAAAATATATTACAGATAATGAAATTAGACATATGGTAAAGATGGCCCTGCCCAAAATACTTTACCGCAGGGGTGGGGAACCTTTTTTCTACCGAGGGCTTTTTTGAATTATATAACATTATTCGCAGGCCGGTGCAGGCAACACCCCCTCCGTGTGACATAACATGGGGTGGGTCCACAATCGCTGGTGATTACACCAATGCCCAGAGCATCCTGAGGATGCTCTGGGGAGCTGTAATAGCAGCAGTGTGACCATCTGAAGGATGCTCCAAGCGGCACTGCTGCATAGATTCTGGTTGCGGGGTGCCATTCTAGGCACCCTGCTAGCCAGATGAGGCTAGCAGAAAAAAGCTCAGAGGGCTAGACCAAATGCTTCCGAGAGCCTTATACGGCCCCCGGGCCTGAGGTTCCCCATCCCTGCTTTACACCCTGAGTGGTGGCAGAATAATTAAAACATAAGGTCAGGGCCAGCTCCAGGGGTCGGAGCACCCTGTGCCGGCCCTTGAGAAGGTGCCCTTACATCGCGCGCGGCACCAAATTTGGGGGCGTGACCTAATTACCATAGGCCACTCCCCCTATGTGATGTTATTTGGAGGCGTGCCCGCATGGCACGCCTCCAAATAACGTCAGGCTGGGGGTAAAGCCCAGCACTGCATCACTGGATGGGCTTCCCCCAGCCCTCTCCCATCAGTGAATGGTTGCCGCTTCACACTCCAGGGGTCCAGCACTGCCACACAGCTGCAGCGGTGGGGGTCCCCAGCTTCCCAATTTGACCACCCGCAGTCAAATTATCAACCACAAAACTAAAGCAGCTACTGTACAGTATTGCCAACTTCAAGTTTCCAGTGGAGCAGCTTGGTTCAAATAAGGGCAACCTTTCCTACTCCCCTGAAATGTCTGGGAGACTCCTGAATCTTGGGTAGCTCTCCTGGATGCCCTGAAAAATGGTCAAGTCTCTCAGAACTTCCCTGCAGCTGCCAGGCAGCTTGATGATATGATTGGCACTAAATTGTGTTATCATGGTCTCATACCATTGTATAGCATGGACACAATGGAGTTAACATGGCATCACACACCCGGCTCCACCCACTAAGCCACACTAAACCAAAACGTATGAATCAGTGGAGATAATGGAAGATGGAGAGATGCAACAAATAATGGTATAATAATGTTGTATCCTCTTTAACATCCTTAAGGTGCTAAAATTAGACTGTCTAATATAAAAGATCTTTGTAATAATTAGAGATGTGGGCAGACCCCAGTATTTTAGTTTTGGTTTTGGTTCTAAACTTCTAATTCATCGTCGTGTTTTGGTTCTGGTTTTGGATCTGGAATTTTTTAAAACAATTGATAACATTTTTGCTTTCTGCGCATACGTATGCACTGCAATGCGTGTGTGCGAAAATTGGCCACAGCGATCGGGACTGCACAGACCCATCTCAGAGTGATTGACAGGAAGTGCCATTTGTGGAGGTAAAAGGGGAATGGTCGGTGAAACGCAGGTGTGCCAGTGCACTTGAACGCCGTTGCAGAGGTGTGCATAAATTATCCACTACGATGCCATATGCAGCTTGAGTACTCGTAGCGTGCGATGAGGTTAGCAATTCTTGAGTATGGTCAGAGCTTGTGCAAGTGTGGGTGAGGCTGCGATTGTACTCAGTGTCACTGATGGTTTCGCAGTCTAGCTAAGGATTACGGATGTGTAAAAGGTAAAGTGGGCATCCTTATGTTGTGCTGCAACAGCAATCACCATGCATTAGCATACTATCGCAGTCAGACTGCGTGCGTAATCGCTATTGCAATTGCAGTTGTGATCCGTAGTCAGTGGCGTAACTAGGGCAGAGCGAGCGGGGTACGTGCCCTGGGTGCCGTGGGACCAGCGGTGCGGGGGGGCGCCACCGGCCACGGTACCAGCCCGCCCTAGTTAGTCAGTGTAGCACCGACCGCAGTGAGTGGTGCAGTCAGCGCCACACATTTACACAGGACCGGGGGTGTGCTTCTAGCACCGGTCCTGTGCTGCACAGCTGAGCCCCTTCCCTCCCCCTGAGCGCTTGCCCAAAAGTGGCAGGAGGAGGGTGGAAGGTGGGCACAGGCTGTGCTAACACACACATCGCCGCCAGCATGGCAGCGATGTGTGTGTTATTCAGCAGCCAATGAGAGTCAGACAGACTCTTATTGGCTGCTGCTGCACACGCATCCTCCGCCAGTGCTGGTGGAGATGTGTGTGAATCAGCAACCAGTGAGAGTCAGATAGACTCTCATTGACTGCTGCGCGCCCACTGCAAGAGCCGGCTTCCTTTCGGCTCCTGCAGGGGGTAATGGGAGAGATATCATGACGTCAAGATGTCTCTCCCATAATGCAGAGCACGCCAGCCCGGGAGGACTGATGTACGGCGGCGAGAGCGGTGTCCAGAGCAGGAGCGTAGATTCAGGTAAGTGTATTTTTTTATTTTTTTTTGTAACTTGTGTGTCTGCACTATGGGCTAATACTACTGGGGACACTATCACTTGCCGGGGGGGCTACTACTACTGGGGACACTATCACTTGGGGGGGCTAATACTGGGGACACTATTACTGGGAGAGGCTGCTACTACTGGGTACACTATTACTGGGAGGGGCTGCTACTACTGGGGACATTATTACTGGGGGGCTGCTACTACTGGGGACACTATTACTGGGGGTGCTGCTACTACTGGGGACACTATTACTGGGAGGGGCTGCTACTACTGGTACATTATTACTGGGGGGGCCGCTACTACTGGGGACACTATTACTTGGGGGGCCGCTACTACTGGGGACACTATTACTGGGGGGGTGCTACTACTGGGGACACTATTATCGGGGAGGCTGCTACTACCGGGGACACTATCACTTGAGGGCTGCTACTACTGGGGACACTATTACTGGGGGGCTGCTACTACTGGGGACACTATTACTGAGTGGGGCTGCTACCACTGGGGACACTATTACTGGGGGGGCTACTACTACTGGGGACACTATTACTGGGGGGGGCTACTACTACTGGGGACACTATTACTGGGGGGGCTGCTACTACAGGGGACACTATTACTGGGGGGCTACTACTACTGGGGACACTATTACTGGGGGTCTGCTACTACTGTGGACACTATCACTTGGGGGGCTGCTACTACTGGGGACACTATTACTGAGTGGGGCTGCTACAACTGGGGACACTATTACTGGGGGGGTCTACTACTACTGGGGACACTATTACTGGGGGGGCTGCTACTACTGGGGACACTATTACTGTGGGGGCTACTACTACTGGGGACACTATTACTGGGGGGCTGCTACTACTGGGGACACTATCACTTGCCGGGGGGGCTACTACTGGGGACACTATTACTGAGTGGGTCTACTACCACTGTGGACACTATTACTGGGGGGGCTGCTACTACTGGGGACCCTATTACTGGGGGCTGCTACTACTGGGGACACTATTACTGGGGGGGCTACTACTACTGGGGACACTATTACTGGGGGGCTGCTACTACTGGGGACACTATCACTTGGGGGGGCTGCTACTACTGGGGACACTATTACTGGGGGGGCCGCTACTACTGGGGACACTATCACTTGGGGGGCTGCTACTACTGGGGACACTATTACTTGGGGGGGCTACTAATACTGGGGACACTATTACTTTGGGGGCTGCTACTACTGGGGACACTATTACAGGGGGGGTTACTACTACTGGGGACACTATTACTGGGGGGCTGCTACTACTGGGGACACTATCACTTGGGGGGCTGCTACTACTGGGGACACTTTTACTGAGGGGGGCTGCTACCACTGGGGACACTATTACTCGGGGGGCTACTACTACTGGGGACACTATTACTGGGGGGGCTGCTACTACTGGGGACACTATTACTGGGGTGGCTACTACTACTGGGGACACTATTACTGGGGGGCTGCTACTACTGGGGACACTATTACAGAGTGGGTCTGCTACCACTGTGGACACTATTACTGGGGGGACTGCTACTACTGGGGACCCTATTATTGGGGGGCTGCTACTACTGGGGACACTATTACTGGGGGGGGCTACACCTACTGGGGACACTATTACTGGGGGGGCTGCTACTACTGGGGACACTATCACTTGGGGGGCTGCTACTACTGGGGACACTATTACTGAGTGGGTCTGCTACCACTGTGGACACTATTACTGGGGGGGCTGCTACTACTGGGGACACTATCACTTGGGGGGCTGCTACTACTGGGGACACTATTACTGAGTGGGTCTGCTACCACTGTGGACACTATTACTGGGGGGGCTGCTACTACTGGGGGGCTGCTACTACTGGGGACACTGTTACTGGGGGGGCTACTACTACTGGGGACACTATTACTGAGGGGGGCTGCTACTACTGGGGACACTATCACTTGGGGGGCTGCTACTACTGGGGACACTATTACTGGGGGGGCCGCTACTACTGGGGACACTATTACTTGGGGGGCCGCTACTTCTGGGGACACTATTACTGGGGTGGGTGTTACTACTGGGGACACTATTACTGAGTGGGGCTGCTACCACTGGGGACACTATTACTGGGGGTGCTGCTACTACTGGGGACACTATTACTGGGGGGGCTGCTACTACTGGGGACACTTTTACTGGGGGGGCTACTACTACTGGGGACACTATTACTGGGGGGGCTGCTACTACTGGGTACACTATCACTTGAGGGGGCTGCTACTACTGGGACACTATTACTGGGGGGGTGCTACTACTGGGGACACTATTACTGGGGGGGTGCTACTACTGGGGACACTATTACCAGGGGGGCTGCTACTACTGGGGACACTATTACTGAGGGGGGCTGCTACTACTGTGGGCACTATTACTGGAGGACTGCTACTACTGGGGACACTATTACTGGGGGGAGCTGCTACTACTGGGGACACTATTACTGGGGGGGCTGCTACTACTGGCGACACTATTACTGGGGGAGCCACTACTACTGGGGACACTATTACTGGGGGGAGCTACTACTGGGGGCACCATTACTGGGGGCTGCTACTACTGGGAACATGATTACTGGGGGGCTGCTACTACTGGGGACACTATTACTGGGGGGAGCTACTACTGGAGGCATCATCACTTGGGGGAGCTACTACTGGGGGCACTGCATTAGGAGGGGGAACGTCTACTGGGGGGACTACTCCTGGTTGCATTTTTAAGGGGCTTACTACTAGGGGACCACTACTGGGAGCTATAAATAGGGAGGAGCACTACAGGGGGCCCTGTATAGGGGGCACTGGATAGGGGGGACCACTACTGGGGGCACTGCATGGGGGGGCTACTGCTGGGGGCACTATATTAGAGGCTTACTACTAGGGGACCACTACTGGGGGCACTAATTAGGGAGGACCACTATAGGGTGCACTGTTTAAGGGGCGCTGGATGGGGGGGTGATCACTGCTGGGTGCGGGGGACCACTACTGGAGGCACTGAATAAGGGGAACTTATGAGGAGCTGCATAAGGGGGACCACTACTGGGGGCATTGCATACTGGGGTACTGTATAAGGGGAACTAATGGGGGGCTGCTTAAGGGGACCACTAATGGGGTACTGTATAAGGGGCACTACTATGGGCCTGCAGAAGAGGGACCACAACTGGGGACATTGCATACTGGGGGTTCTGTATAAGGGGCCCTACTGGGGTTAAGCCCTCATCAAATCCTCTCCCGCATACATTTCTGACCTTCTCTCCCTTCACACTCCCGCCCGCCCACTTCGCTCATCTAATGCATGCCGCCTCTCTTGCCAACTGATTACTTCCTCCCACTCCCGCATCCAAGATTTTGCCCGTTCTGCTCCCTACCTTTGGAATGCTCTCCCTCTCCCCATCAGACTCTCCACTTCTCTACAAGTCTTCAGACGGGCTCTCAAGACCCACTACTTCATCAAGGCCTTCCAGCACTCATCCTAACCCACCTCATGCTCTTTCCTTCCTATCTTCCCCTTCTGTGTCACGCCTGTCTGTCTGCCCCTCCCCTTAGAATGTAAGCTCTCACGAGCAGGGACCTCTTCCCTCATGTGCTTCTCTTTACATTTTCTTCTACTCTCTACTCCCCATTAGGGCACCTAACACGGGACCGCCAACTCCCGGCAGCTTATTGTGAGTGCTTTAATCACTATTTCAGCTATGTATATAAGTCGTGTCCTTGTCCTGCACTGTAATGTACTGTAAGTTACTTGTTTCTTGTTCACCTATTAGTTCTATGTACTATGTAAGGCGCTGCGGAACACTTGTTGCGCCATATAAATAAAGGATAATAATAATAATAATAAAGGTGCATATGGAAAGTAATGTGATGATAAAGTGGTGTGTCATGTTGATACGCCCCATTTGTAAGTGACCACGCCCATTTTTCACCACCCGCGCACATAGGGTGAGGGGGGGCTCCATTTTTACATTTGCCCTGGGCTCCAAATACCCTAGTTACGCCACTGTCCATAGTGAATCAGGCCCCATCTGTAGATGCTTGTTGCTCAATTATCATACAGCATAATTGCTGTTGCTGTAGCACAAATGAAATACATGCACTCTGATTCAATACTACTCTGTGCTACCACGTGGTTTAACACAGTGATAGAAAACAAGGTCCATTTCTCTGAACTGACATTCAGTAATATTATGTGTATTTAATTGACTAAGTCATTTCTAAAAGAAAATGCATACAGTTGTGGGTTCAACAGTTCTTCCTGAACAGTAAGGAGGATAGAATCATCACTGAATGTTCATTTCTTCATCCATTTCAGTTATTAAACCTAATAGGTAGGCATAATGGTATTATAAAAACACACAAGCTATTTAAGGTGGTGAAGATTCAACTCATGACAACAAAAGATCTTTCAAACATTTTAGGACCATATAATGTAACACATCAATATGAGGTAATAAAAAAAGAAAGAGAGACATAATAGAACTTTGCTTTGGAGTAAACGATGAAATCAATGTGTTTGCCAGCTGTGTCATTCCCTTTCAAATAAAGAACATCTGAAGAAGAAAACACATTCTTCTGTCCAGTGTATTGTTGCTTCAAGAAAGAGACCAAAGCTTTTCTTTGTCAAGGTTATCCAGAAATATACTTCAATGAAAATGTATTCTATGGTAAGCTTTAAAGTTTTAAAGTCAACAGAATCCACAAACCTCCACAATGCAGTTTTTTTGCTTATAAGTGCATGTATGGAACACAAAACTGTCTTTAACTGTTAGATTGCTGATGACTTCATATTATATAAGGGTACACACAGTTATTCCAAGAACTGTGTTTTGGTAGCAAATCTGTATTTATTTAAGATCTCATTTCTGATATTTTCAGAGCGGTTAGTAAAAAAAAAGTTTAAAACACTTGAAAACATGTTGATAGCTTCAGTTTCTGCCTGTGCTGTGTATTGACTGTACAGGCACATATTCATTGTTTATTATAATGCACAAAACACCTGGTGCAAAAAGCAAAGTGTTAGTGGATTGCACTTTTGATTTTACAATTTTCCAAATCAAACTCTTTAGATTTTCCTGCATCTCCTCACATCTAGACATACTTCTAGCTTGTTGAGGTGTCTCCCAAAAGTCAAGAGTATGCATGCATTTTAATGTGCCCAGCATAAACCACCTAGACACACCAATATTTTACTGTATGAATTAAGTGGTCATTGTAAAGGAGTTGAATTGTCACCAGAGGTTGCTACCATGTAGTAGTTTCTAAAGCATTGTTTGGTAGTTATCATTTTTACTTAGTAATGATTTGCTGTATGTTGCTATTTATCTTTGGTTTCTACTTATAGTTCAGTGTCCAGCGGTTGGACCACCAATATTAAGTACAACCTGTTCTGATGTAAACTGCCACTTTAAGCTGCTATAGGTTGAAATATTTTTTATACTGTGATAATAGGTTATTTTACGATTAAATAAAATATATATTCACACTTGACTAGAACTTTTGACTAGAATAAAATTAAATAAAATCTGTGTTCACTCTTGACTATAACTCTGTTTATATGTAGCATTTGTTTTCACAATCTCAACCTAATAAGGATGTGTTTACATTACATATTCTAGTGATTGGTCTTCCCATCCAGATTGTTAAATGGATACATGTGCCTAATTGGAATCAGAATGTCTACTTTACAAGAAAATCCAATTTAGATTAATAAATGTTATAATAACCTTCAAACAACAATGTAGGGTCTAGAATAAAATATCACTGTATATCAAATAAATGTTATATACCAGTTTTATAGTTACCTTACAGATTGATGACATCTAAAAAAACATTACTGTATTTGCAAAACATATGTATACTAAAATTTAGCTGTATATCAAAAATATAAACAAAGAAATTTATATACGTATATATAAGTTGAGTCTCTCATATCCAAAATACTTGGGACTACAAGTATTTTGGATATCACATTTTTCCGTATTTTGGAATATTTGCATACCATAATGAGATTTCTAGGAGATAGGACCCAAATCTAAACACAGAATGTATTTTTGTTTCATATACTGTACACCTTATACACACAACCTGAATGTAATTTTATAAAATATTTTTAATAATTTTGTACATCAAACAAAGTTTGTGTACATACACAAAGTTCATTTATGTTTCATATACACTTTATACACATAGCCTGAAGGTAATTTTATACAATATTTGTAATAATTTTGAGCCTTAAACAAAGTTTGTGTACATTGAACTATCAGAAAGCAAAGGTGTCACTATCTCAGTCATAAAAAAAAAAATTCTGTATTACAGAATATTCCGTATTTAGGAATATTTGGATATGGGAGACTTAACCTGTAAAAACAAATGTCCTGACTGACTCACTCACTCATCAATGCCCAGTCCAAACCCCCACCTTGTCTACAGTCCCACACAATAGCTGGCTAGCTTGTTTGGATGTAGTTAATATATATACATCTTTACCTTACGACTACAGCGGTGAAGAATTTCCTGATTAGGAGTAGTGCAATTCTACCTCCTTTTATTTACATTTTGTTAAGGTTGTTTGATTTGATTCTAACAAAAACTTCTTTTATGACATACACTATTTCCTTCAGGTTATGGGATGTGCCATGGGCTCAAGTGCAGCCCCGGTATATGAAAATATAGTGATGTTTGCAATTGAGAATGAGTTTTCTTTTAGTAACCCCCTGATATCATATAAAATTCTGCTATATACATACTTTATTGATGATGTTTTTGTCATCTAGTAGGGGGAAGCAGATGACTTTAATAACTTAATACAGCCACATAATAAATGCAATGGTCCAATCAAAATTACTTACAATATGAACCAGAAGGAAATACATTTTTTAGATGTCAAAATTTTGATTGATAATTATCAAATCATAACATCGCTCTATTCCAACAGATAGATATATGTTATTGCAGGCACAAGCTGCCACCCTAAAAGATTAATCAGAGCTCTCCCTTTTTCACAAATTATTAAAATCATGCAGATAATCAATAATCTAGAAATAGCTGCCACTCAAATAGATGAACTTTTACAAGAAACTGAATCAATAGTCCTTGTTATGGACAGAAAATCTTTATTAACTAATAAAGCAGTTGATACCACTGTTAAATCCAAGTTCTCTTGGGTTGATAGGTACAACACAGCTTCTCTGTCGATTAATAAGATTTCTAAGAATCACTGGCCTTTAACAGCACCAGATGAGTCATTACATCTCTCCAATAGTGAACTAATGCCATGTTATTCAAGAGGTTGTAATTTATGAGACTTCCTTGTAAAATGAGATATACAGTATCAAAAATGGGCAAGACACCATTAGTATCCACTACTTTCTTAACAAAAAAATTAAACTGTGTAAAATGCGCATATGTTATTTACTAATTTTTTATAGCAGGAGACTCATTCCCACATCCGCATAGTTGAAAATTGTTACAAATATACCACCCATTGAATTGTATTTCCTGTTTTGTGGTCTACCAGATACTATGCCCTTGTGAGTTGACTTATTTTAGTAAGAAAGAGATAAAATTTAATGAACAGATGGCGGTACATTGGTCCGCCATCTGTAATGATCTAAATACAGGAACAAGTGAGTAATGTGTCTTGCTACTTTTTGGAGAAAAAAACATCTTTTCGTGAGCCTACATTACAGAATGATAGACCGCATCCCACCCTTATTGAGACCACGCTACCAAACTGTTGCAATGTGAGGCATGCTGGATAGCACACCTAGATGTAATCCAGCCTAAAGTTTCAAACAAAAGTATTTCCATTTTTTCTTCTGCTGAGATTCCAGCATTATAAGTTACTTCACTCCTTTTATGATCTATTGTAATAAGAGTTTTATTAGAGAGATAACTTGCTGATTAATGTGATGTTATTAGTCTTTTTCCTATGGAGCTTTATTTATGTTGTAAGTATGTTTGTTTATAGTAGTTGTCCGGATGATGGTGACTCACTAGGATGTGACAGTTACACACTCTCAACGTGATGACGTCATCTGCAAGTGCCGCCGGGCGGTTGAGCAGTCCCAGCCCCTGAGAATGTCTTTTATTACATGGTGTAGAAAATTATAAAAGGTATGAATATGTTTTATTCTGTATTTCCTGATGACAGGTAAATGAACTGAAACGTTGATTAGCTAGCCAGACTATTATTCTATTATGCCATGAAAGCCGCACTCCTGCATTGTGTATCTTTTTCTATGAGGGCAGCAGCAATAGTTGCTTATTTGTTATTAGGAGTGCCTGAACACAGCCAGTGTATACATATACTGTATATTTCTATATGACATTCACCCCTTCCTCAGAGAGGGGCCCCTGACGAAAACTGCATTGGAACAGTTGAAACAGGCTGTTGGGCCTCTGCTGCCACTTTTTACACCTTGTATGTGAAAAAACTATAATTAATCTACTTTCTTTGCTGATTATCCTGAGTGCTGGTATTGCATTCTTCACTGAGGAGGGGGTGAACCCTGCACCACAGATGTTTGCTGGTTTGGAGTGCTGGTGTATGTGTGTACATTCTTTAAATTTGGATTTTTAATAAATGCAGTAGAACTGTACTTAAATGATGACAATCACATAGGGTAGAAAGGAGAGTACATGCTGTGTAATAAAAAGTAAGACAGTTAACTATCAGAAAAATGTTTCTAACATTAATTTTATATTTATTAAAACTCAGAACCCCGAAGTTCGGGTGTGTTCAGTTTTCAGGAAAACCATACTGCACATCTCTAAAAAATATATTTTTAATCCACACCATCAAAATGTTTTCTATGATGAAGACATGTATACCTTTCTGAGTTTGGCATAAAGTACATTCCAATAGTTTCCAACAGTGCCGGCAGTGTTTTGTAATATTACATGGTTATGTTATTAATGCAAACTAGATATGCCATAAAACTCGCAATGATGTTTTGGTATATTGAGAAGGTGTGGGATCATAGTCTATCACACCTGTATATTAGGCCATAGGGGTTTTATGGTAGACTACCACATGCAATCAAATTCAAAGACTAGGTTGGAGGCACCGCCATACAGAGATAAACTACAGATACTATTAGTGAGACTTCTCATCCAAACTCCAACTACAGGTGAGCAGGTATTACACTACAAAAATAAGCAATCTTTATTCCTCCAGCACATATCTTGTTGCATGTAACTGTAACACACTCACCGTGTTAATCCAAAATTATTCCAGAAATGTCCATTCTGATCTCTTCAGGCAGAGAAGTGAAGGATGGACACTTTCGCGGGTACTGACATGGGGAAATACTAGATTCGCTAAGATTAGTTTATTTAGTTGCAATAAATTGCATAAAAAAGCAATAAATGTAAGCAATTAACTTTTCAGCTTATGACTCTGTTACAAATACAACAATAGTGATAACAACAGTTCAAACATACATTTGCCAAAGCTTTATTGATCAGGAACGCTTCTTTCTTGAGCTGTCAAATAAATGGGTTAACAAAATATCTTAATGCTTCTATATGCAACAATTATAATGACTCTACTTTCATACCAGGTTGAATTAATATATAAGTCTCAGAATGTCCCTAAAGTCCCTAAAGTCAATTAACCTCTGGTCAGTAACCCGTTATGTTGGTGCACATTAGAAGCTAAGTAGGTTGCTCACAATATCCTATTACTGAAGAAACAATGTTCTCAATAATATTACTTCACTAAAGGATGCTATTTGCCAATGTTGTTGTGGACTTGTATGTTGCAAACCCCGGTTTGAGGATTTCTTTAGTAGTCTACAGCTGATGCTAATTAGCTTTGTCTCAAACTGGTGTCTGATTAAACTTCGGACATCAATATAACGTACTGAGTTCTGTAGTATTTTTTATTGCTATAATGCAGCTTTGATATACCTTTCCTGTTTAGTAAATGGACAGGACCTGCACTCTGTTTCTCAGGTTATATGTAGTAATAGTACCTTCTTGCAGCAACAAGTTGTTTGACTATATTCACTGAAGTAGTCTGTGATGGGGCAAAAGCTATCCTGGGCTCTTATAGTAGTTGCTCTTAGATTTCAGTCTCCTCAACAGAAGATACAGGACCCCCGGCCCTAACAGTTATATTGCAGTGAGGATTGGCCCTTGAGGGAAAGTTATTGGTTCTATATAACTGACAGCTTATGACTGAAGTAGTAATGCTGGGTGGTTTTGGTTTTATGGTTATATTTACAGACCTCTCCTGTGGATCAGCTTAGCAGATTCAGCACCCTAGAGGATCCAGACAGTGGTTCCTCCTGCAGGCTGGCCCCTGTCTGTCAGTCATCAGCTCCAGGGGACGTCTCTGGGTGGCTCCCTCCTGTACAGCTTCCTGCC
Organism: Taudactylus pleione; assembly: GCA_031769625.1. NCBI lineage: Eukaryota > Metazoa > Chordata > Amphibia > Anura > Myobatrachidae > Taudactylus > Taudactylus pleione. The sequence continues at coordinate 3,936,191 of JAUIMM010000614.1, forward strand.
GGTAGCATCCTCACAGCTCTCTGGCTGTCTGTATCCTGGCTGACACCTTTCCGGCTGCAAAGGGTCCACACAGCGGGCACCGGTAAGTCCCGCTCTCCGGTAAGCGCAGCATTTTCCTCTCGGCTGGCTTACCTCAGGCACCCTTCTCCCAGCAGCCTCCGCAGGTCCCTTCTATATAAGCGGTCGTGTATGGGGACCTCTTCCCATCAACCGCATGCTCCGCTCTCTCCACTGGCCCCCTGATAAGTTCAGAGGGAGAAGGTTTCCTCTCTGCTGCGGCAGCAATGTCCTGCTACTGGCCGTGTGTCCACTGGATCCCTGTGTCCATAGTGGGCAGCAGGTTCCACTGTTTCTCCATGGGGGGACAGTCCATATATACATGAACTGGACATGTTTTGTCTATAGGCACTGTATATATATACCTATGAAACAGCACATACATGTTTATATATGACTGGCATGCTTTTACATCAAACTTGTGTACATATATGAATTGACATTATATTAAAAGACAATGCATTCTATATGTCCATTGCCATGTACTCCTATGAACTGGCCAATACACTTTCAGGGGTATCACAATACAGGTACAGTATGGTTATGTATGTTACATTTAAGTTTGCATTTCTTCTTTCTCCACCTGCACCTCTTGATGTAACATTATCTCACAGACTAAAAATAGGTTTCAATCACACCGTCATTTGTCAGCATCTCTAACTTGGCTGTCACTTGTAGCTCTGTACTTCATCTCCTACATGCAACCTTTTCACCAATGAAGCTGGCACTTCTCGAGCAGCTCTCACATTAACGTTAGCTGACATTCCATCTTACAGAAGTACAGTATTATTACTCTTCACATGGGGTCCTCTCACACTCTGTCAATATGAAGATACCTCTTCCTCCCAGTCTGTCTCTCTTATTTATATATATAATATATATACAGACACAACATAGTGTACCTTCTTCACACACACAGCTTCTCTTCTCTGCTATCTAACCACTTTACCTCTGTACCCGTGCTTCCTCACAGTGACCCCCACCCTTTAATGGCTTCCGGGGACTCTTTAGAAAAGGGCATTCTACCCCTCTATCTTCCTCTAGAGCTCTTCAACATTTAGGCTCTTACCCCCATCTCTTCATCTCACTCTCACCCATTATAGAGTCTATTGTTGCTCTTTTTTCCTCTATTTCTCTCCAAGGTGTTGGATGGGCACTGTGATGCCTACTAGAGCTGTAACTAGACTTTTTGGTGCCCTGTGCCAGAAAGAGCATTGGCTCCCCCCTCATTTTTCAAAGGGACATAATACACCCAAAAAAAGGGGAATGGCCTCATGGGGAAGGACCAGGGAAGAGATAGGGGAGGCCAGGAGATGCTGCGGATGAAATAAGAGGAAGCTACAAGTGAGAATGATAATAAACAGAAAATTGAAAGGCCCAAACAGCGCCCCCTGATCTGTGGTGCTCCGTGCAATGGCATCGGCCGCACTACCCTAGCTACGGCCCTGATGCCTACCATGGCCTTGCCCTTCTTGCTCACTGTCACTTACTCGCTATTTGGCTATCCTGGCTGTGGGCCTGATTCAGAGATGTACGCTATTCTGATGTTTATGTAGTTGAGTGATTATCGGCCATCTGCGCGTGCTTCTCATTTTGAGACATTATTACCACAATACATAACACAATCTCAGCATTTTTAAATCCTATTTCACATGTTTGATGTTTCTAGTATTAAAATTATGTAAACACATTGTAGACACATTGTAGACATGCAATTGCATTGTTGACCTGAAAGCTTGCACTTTGCTTTTCTTTGCTTCTAGGCAATTTTGGGGTTGCCTGCAGTATTCAGAAGCATCAATGCTTGGTAAAATACAATAGTTCTACTGAAACACTTATTAAATACATAGTATAGCATTGAGGCTTTAAGAACATGCTTGTAATGTTCTGTTAAAGACAGGGACAAAGTTCAAGGTTCTATGTGCACTTTTAAGTAGCATAGTTTTGCAATGATCATATATATAAGTAATAAGACTTATTTGCCTATGATTTAGAATGGTGACATTTTGCCATTTGCAGAATCTGTTACATTACAGTGTGAAGGTCACAGTCTTATATTTGCTGTAAAGGCTTTTCAATTTAAAACTTTTGTACTTGCACTGTATGTGAAATGTCAGCAAAAAGCAGCTCCATTTCAGGCATTGTTGGCAGAACAATAAGCTCTTCTGCCAAGTGTTTTAGTTCTTGTAAACGGTGTTGTATAATTCTAATGTAATTTTCCAACAATAAAGCTTTTCTTTTTTGGCCAATTCTGTGCTTAATTATGAAGCAATCAAAATGTACAGTACTTTCCACACATTGGTATAACAAAACAAAAAACAAGAAATGTTTGAGTATGTGATCCCTATTTCTTTTGCATTGTGTTGAATTGAATCAAGAAGTGGATTGACTGTAATATATTCATATTCATTAATGTGTCTGTGACTTTAGCATACTTGCCAACTCTCCCTCATTGTCAGGGAGACTCCTTGAAATATAAGCAATCTCCCTGTCTCCCTGAAGAGTCCAGCAATCTCCCTGATTGCATCTTGTCTCCATTATGAAGCTATTATATAAAAGAAAAGCAGAGATATATACATTCAATTGGGATCATTAGTATAATTTCCCTGCATTGGTTAAAAGGCACAATGGGCCTGATTCAGCAAGGAACGCACAGATGCAGACACACGCAATCAGTCGATGTTTTTGCTCTGCGAATGCATATGAATCACAATGTGCATGCGCGAACTAGCTATTGCAATGGAAACTGCTTTTGAAGAAGCTACGCAGACCCAGAGCACAGTGATTGACAGGAAGTGCTGTTTGTGGGTGGTGACAGGGGGGTGGTTGTGCAAACGCAGGAGTGCCTGTGCGTTTGGACGGCGTTTCAGGGGCGTGCATAATTAAGCCCTTGTGGTGACGGACGCAGCCTGAGGTCTAGTTGCACACAGGAAGTCTCACTATGTCTGCGGGAGGGTCAGGTCAACCAATATTGTGCGTATGGGTCAGATGGTTCTCAATGTTACCGAAGTTTCCGCTGTCTTGCCAGGTATAGAGGACGCAAGTAAAGGGAAGTGGGTGGTATTATGTAGTGCTGGGCATCTGCTTATTCTGCTGCGATTGCTGTGCATATGCATTCATTAGCATATTCTCGCAGCGGCCGGGTGCATACGTCTGCATCTGTGCATTCCTTTCTGAATCAAGAACAATGATCCCTATGGCTACATGCATTTTCTCAAAAGTATCAGTATGTTTTCATCAACAAGTAGATCTTACTAACTGCTTTGGGACATGTTTACATTTGGATATAAGTCAATTTTAGGACACACCTCTCAGATGTAGCAGTACAGTCCACTTTACCGCCGCACTCATATGTGCTGCTTTTACAATCTCCCAGAAATGCTTTTTCAAAAGTAGGCAAGTATGGACTTTAGTCAATTTTTTATATGGCTTCATATAGTACTGTAAGTATAGGAGCCAGCCAGTGTCAGACTGGGCCATGCAGTGGTAGGGGTCCATGCTTAACGAGGGTGGTCAGTTACCATAGGGGGTTGGCCAGCCCCCACAGGGGCTTTCCCAGCCATTAGAGATCAGAGACCATGTAATTGACCCTTAGATATTTTGTTCAAAGTTTTGTTACATTTTTTTTCAAGGACTAATGACTTCTGAGAGATGGCATCTGAAAGCTACTTTTTAACTACTACATTTCTTAAGCTCTGACCTTATGTTTGAATGTGCAGGCACTTTTATGTTCTCCCTGTAATTGCATGGGTTTCCACACATTCTTTGTATTCCTCTCACTGATCAAAAACATACCGTGCGCGTACTAGCCATTGCGATCAGGACTATGCAGGCCCATTACAGAGTGAGTGACAGGAAGTGCCATTTGTGAATGGTAACAGGGCATGGTCGGACGAACGCAGGCGTGCCGGTGCGTTTGAATGCTGTTGCATACATTAGCCACTGTGATGGCATACGCAGCCTGAGGTCTCATAGCGTGCATGAAACTTAGCAATTTCTGAGTAAGGTCAGGGCTTGTGCAAGTGTGCATGATGCTGCAATGGTACTCAATTGTACCAATGTTTTCGCAGTCTTGCTAAACATTACAGATGTGTGTAAGGTACGGTGGGCATCCTTATGTAGCGCAGCACAGTGAATTAGTATACTATCGCAGCTGAACTGCGTGCGTAATCACTATTGCATTCACAGTTGCGTTCCTTGCTGAATCAGACTCTGTGTGTTTGTTTGTGTGTACAGTATGTGATTGTTACAATTGTTTGACAAGGCTATGTTCTATAGCAACCATTGTTCCCAATGATACTATGTATTTGTCAGTACTTGGTTAAACCTGGAGCTTATACTTGAGGTAGTAGTACTGTAACTGAACAAGTGGTGTTTCAGTTACAGGTAAGAGACCTTACAATATAATATGATTGACCTGATGGTGCCATATCAAAGCACCAGATGATGATGTGCAGAATGCAATTCAATGATCATCAGAAGACAATGTAGAGACAGCAAGGAGCAATAGAGACAGGAAGCAAAGCTGATGTCCTTGCAGGGGATAATAGATAGCCGGTCAGGCAGTAGACAATGAGCAAAGACTAGGAAGTCTGCCAAGGCAGCAGACAATGGGCGGGATGCATCAAGCATTGCGCATCCGGCCAAAGATCGCATGCATACCGGTGTTGAGTAATGCCGTATGCATATACATTTAAGCAAAGCATAGCTCTCCCAATAAGAGCTGTCCTTTATGGTGTGGACTTCCAGGTTTATGACCCAGAAGTCCCTCTGCACATGTATGGCTGTTGGCCAGTGCATGTGAGAGCCGGGGGGGTGGAGGGGGACCCTTGGAGGGATCCTATTGGATCTATCTCAGGGAAAGCTCTGAAAATAAGCCCATGGACTTCTATTAGGCAATGCCGTTTATAGTTGGCATTGCCTATCGGGTCCAAGCTCCGGAGAGCTTTTTACTTTGTACAGTATATTATTTTGCTCAGTAATGAACTGCTTTGTATTAGTCATTAAAATGTCATCATCACTTTTGTTTGTATTCTTTCATTTTAATGAATAACAGTAAAATGAATGCATTATTGCATAATAAGCATAACTTTTTAATATACTCTCCTGGAATGTCTGAGAGAGTCCTGAAGTTTGCTGGAATGTCCTGGACTTCCAGAAGAAAAGACTAACAAACCAGATCCAGGGGCTGAATGATGGTATTGGCAATGTATCACATCATCATGCCCCTACTCAGCTGTGTGATGCTTTGATTTGCAGCATTGCACCGTATAATGAAGAAAATGCATCATGATTCTTCCCATGAACATGCCACGTTGGACCTCCACTCCAGAGATCTTGGGAGCAGTACCTGTTTATACTGTAACTGGAGGACAATGACATGGTCTGTTGATATATAGCATAGTGGGCTTCCTGTATAACTTATACAAATCTACAACAGTGTTATTTAGTGTTATGAGTCTCATTGCCAAGTATTGCAAATATATTTGTTCACTGCAAACAAATACATAATTACAGGACCAAAAAACTACAAATAAGTGTGTGTGTGTCTTTAAGCTGATACAGTATATGGCTTTCTCTCTTACTAGAAACTAGGTAAGCGTGAAACATCCAGACTATTACACTGTCACGTATACATGAAGATGGGTTGTTTTCAGGTGTTATATAGGGTTTGCATTAAAAACAATTCTGTTTTTGCAGTGTATACAATATATTTTTGACTTTCTGACTAAACTGATGGCACTCTAGCCACAGGGAGCAATTACCAAGATTCATTCTTTTTAATTATAGTATGTTGCCCATGCTTAACACACAGGGGACATTATAACATAATAATAATGTTGTTGTTTGAGCAACAGTACATGACATACTGAGTCAATATCTGTCTGGTCAATGTTGCTCACAATAGCAGCCTGCAGCATTTTATAATCAGTCCTAGGTTATTTCATATCTGTTGTCACAATTAGCATCTATAGGGCTGATTTATCAATGGCAAAAAGTAAAATTTCTCGCAAAAACAGGAGTTATTGCTGGCAATATGGCTGTTTTTAATTTCACCATAACAAGAAAATACTGTGGATGTTTACACTTCTGTCACCAGTGGAATCCACTGTTTCAATATGATATGTTGGCTTTCAGTTGTTGCATGGGGAAACCTCTTTAACAAGTATTGTGACAAAGCTTTTACTACAGAAACAGAGGCGGCAAGAAGGGAGGTTAGAGAGAACTAGGGGGTAGATGTATGAAGCAGTGAAAAGAGTGGAGAAGTGGAGCAGTGGATAATTTTTCCATGGCAACCAATCAGCTCCTACCTATTATTTTATAGAATGTACTTGATAAATGCAAACTCAAGGCTGATTGGTTGCCATGGGAAACTTCTCCACTGGCACACTTCTCCACTCTTTTCACTACTTCATACATCTACCCCCAGGTTCTTGCCATTGTCTGGGGACATGTCACTGTCTTGTGGCATCACCACATCTGCAGAGCGGGTCCAATATTTATAACATGGCATGTTCACACTACCACACTCTTAGTCAAGTTCACCCTCTTTTGGGTCCAAGTCCAGGCTCAGGTTTTCCCGCAGTTCAGATCTAGGATCTAAAATCCAAATCTCACATGTTAGTCCCTCTCTTGTAATTTAGGTAGCAAATTTGGTCAATATTTACTGGAAATGACTGGAAATGAAAATTATTAATGTTAATGATCGCTATATGAACAAAAACAGGTCCAAATTACATGACTTTAGCTATTTTTATAAAACATTTTTAAAGAAATTCAAAACCAAAACTGAAGTCGAACCAAAATACTTAAAAGGTTGTTTTAACAAAAACAAAAACAAATCCCTTAAGGGTGGTTTTCCAAAACCAAAACAAGGGGGCCCCGCTCACATCTCTCCTTAGTACAAACATCCCTAAATTACTCATGAGGGCCCAGCACATACATAACTATTCTATTGAGTAAACTGCACAGTTTAGTCAGATCAATTTTTTTTAAGGATATTTTTGTAAAATCATATTAATTCATTAAGAAACCTTAAAGGATTTGCATTCTCGTATTCAGACTTATTTGTATAAACTATTTATTCTGATGGCATTTTACTAGATGTCTTACTGGTACAGTATGTTGTAGGAACAAGAGAAAACATTTGTTAACTTAAACAGCATATATTTGTTAGAGTAAATCACATACAGTATCTGTCATTATAGTTTCCACTCTCTTGATTAAAGTGTATTTTCAGTTCATTGTAATTAAGAAGATTGAACGTAAGTAAACTCATCCAAGCAATCAGTTCATTATACTGACCGACCATACTGGTAACACTTGCACTAATAGACAGTCATTGTGTGTCTGAAAACTGTAGGAATAAATTATGTGTCTCTCTATACACTAAAGTTTAAAAATAACTACTGGCAAAGGGGAAAGAAAAAATCTTGTATTTTGATCTCACTTTCATAGTGTAAGTCCCTACAATATAATGTGGTATGGGCCTGATTCGATTCATGCTCAAACCCAATGATTTCTGTACAAATTTGATGGCTCTGGGTCTGTGCAGACCTGTTCCCCCCTTAGCCGCAACATGAGTGACATGCTGCAGCGTCTGGCAGGTGGCAACCAGGACCGTTCTACAAAAGGGGGGCAACACCCCATTCATGTAGGCGTGCAAAGCCAGGTCGGCAGGCAGATGCAAAGTTCCTGGTTCAGCATTCTGGCTGAGGAACGATGGTCATGATGGTCATCGGAAGCAGTGTCTATGGACTCTGCACTTAGATTGCAGGTGCATACATTAATGCAGGAGGTGTCTATTTTCTACTTCACATACATTTTAGTTGGACGGTATTACACAGCCGCTTTCCTGCATCTGTGCAATACCGTCCACATCAGAATCAGGCCCTATGTACTTGATCCACTTAGAACTTTATGTTATTGCACTGAGCTAGAATGCTGAAGGTAACAATGAAATACTGTAGTTGCAAAGCAAACCGTAGTCAGAAAGTGCTTGAATATAAATTAATTTGCTATGTTAGATTTTAAGAACACACATTGAATGCTTGATTGTGGCACACGTATGTATGAGACCTAAAGGAATTGACAGCTTTGTTGCCATAGTGTGCAGTACAATATGAGGACAATAACTGTATTTGGTAGCCTGTGCATATAAAGTTTTGCGGCAAAACCCTAGATTTGTTTAATGAGCATATCTCTTCTGACTGGAAAATACACTTGATGAAAACACAGACACAATTAAGTCTGCCTACTGCTGTACCGGTGTAACAAAGTTATCCATTACATTTTTTATTAAATTCTCATCTAAAAATGTTTCCAGTGCTAGTATTATTAAACCTACAAGTTCAACAGATAAAATGATTAGGCTGGAAAAAGAGGAGTCAATGCAAATGCTTTATTAAGTTACCACAATGCAAATTTATGTGATGAAAGAACTTTACTTTCTTCAATAACCTAATAATAGTATTAGGTATCAGGTGCAAAACATGGCATGGTCAGGCCACATAACAGAATCAGACAAAGCCAATCCATACTACTAAAATCTTCTGAACATTGGGAGATAGCCCACGTACTGTAAAGCCCCCTATTCTGCCCCCAGTAAAGTTTCCAATCTGCACTCCACTTCCCATGCAGTAGCTCCTGTGCATGCCCAGAAGAGCAGTTTTTTCAATTGCTGTTTAAAATAGGATTTTCATACAAATCACTTAATAACCTATCCAAAAGTTCATCTGTGTAAATGACACTGGGCCTGATTCAGCAGAGGACGCAGCTAATTTTTTGGGTACATATTCCCGATGTTCGCACATGCGCATTACAAGTCTGCTTTATCGCTTGCAGTTCATCAGCAGACTGTCAGTGATTGACAGTTTGCTGCCATTTCGGGATGGGGAGAGGGCAGCAACAGCCTTCATTTCCCAAAACGGAGGCGTGATGCTGCCATTGAGGAGGAGTGACGAGGCCGGGATCCCCGTCAACTGACGGAGATTTCATGGACTTTTTTGAGCATCTGCAGTCACTGGCTTGCATGACCCCATGGATCACTTAGCCGGCCGATGGTCTAATGGTCTATGGCAGCAGTTCCCAAACTGTGTGCAGCGGCACCCAGGGGAGCAGCAGCACTTATGCAGGGGTTCCACAGGTGGATGGGTTGACAGCTCAGCTAGTAAGCTGGTTAGGCCACGCAGTGCCTTTCTCAGCAGCCCGCGGCCATTTACACACATACCCGGCCCCATGCTGTGCTGCTGCTGCTGGGCAGGCTCTCAGTGACAGTCACAGTCAGAGCCGTGTGGCCCCGCCCCCTTCCTACACTTCCTGGACTCCTTTCTTCATGTAGGCTGCACCTCACAGCGTGGCTCCTTGTCTCTGCTTAGGTTAGTGATATTCTGTCACACAGAGAGTGCCTGAAGTATAGAGATAATGTAGTTATTAAGTATTCCAATTTAATATATGTAATTTAATATTTATTTTACCCCTACTTTTTATCATATGTTTAAATGTTAAATAATCTATATATTTATCATTGGTGTGGGGTGGGTGTATTGCAGACCAAGGTACATTTATTATTACATGGTTATAGATGTTTTAAATAGATATAAAGTGCATAAGCCTTATATAATTTTTTACTTTTTTTCTTTTGCACTTTATCTTCAGTTAAAATATGTATAACAATGTAATAATATCATTACCATGGTCCTCAATGCTACCCTCCACCCCACATCAATGTGAAATATAGTCAGTAACAGGGGGGGAGATGTAAGAAGAGGTGGTAAGTGCCAAATGTGCTATAAGCAGCGCTATTTGACACTTAAACCAACATCACAAAGTATGAAAGCAGATAATGTAGAGAAAAATCACTTTTCTCTATGTTATCTGCAAACATCAAATGATTTTGAAATCGCCTTTCATTCTCCTAGGGGTGCTGCGAAAAACTGGTAGTAACACTAAGGGTGCCCTGAAGTGAAAAAGTTTGGGAACCACTGGTCTATGGTAATGATGCCTCCTGCTGTATTTCAATATTAAAGCTATTGCACCGATAGCACCTCTGTCCTCTGCTGAATAAGGCCCAATGTGTATTATTACACAAGTCAGTGTAAAGGCAACCTTATTCTTTCCACTGACACAATGCCAAGGGAAAAATCTTTCTCATAATACCATGCCACAATGAACAATTAGCAGGATGTGCATAGCCCACAACTATACAAAAACCAACATAAAATAGACACACGACCAATAAACTAGCCAAACAATTTTCATAAACCCTACAGGCACCTATTTAAAGGTATTGCATTTTAGACTTCATTGGGCTAGTTATATAACTATGTATAGTACACATTTCGTACAAACACAAAATTTTATATATTGTCAACTGTTTCTCTACAAAAGAAAAATACACATTTTGCCTTTTATAAAATGATCACATACTGAGCGCATTGGTTTTCGACTCTGTATGCAATATCCCATAGAGCTTATGGGTATCTCTCTGTACATTAAAACAATATTGTTAATTATAACATGGAAACACTTTAATGTTGGTAATCCCTTCTGACACATCATAAATATCTCTAACTTCACTCATATTCTTGCTACAAGGTACTGTACACTTGTGTTTCTGTTTCACTTATATATTCCTTGTTCAGATTTCAAGTGTAAACATACTGTTACAGAGGATAAGAAATGTATTACAGGCCTAAGCATATTTTACTGTATTAAAGCTTATAGTCTAATATGACAATAGTGGTTAATTAATAAAAAACCTCAATATCAAACACTTGTGAAGGTCTCATAGAGGAACAGTACTGTATATCAAAAACCCAGATCTGCCAACACATACTCAATGCTGAATGATGTACAGAAGCTGACTGAATGTAGATGGACACACACTTTCTGTCTTTTATACACTTTCTTAGTTACATATAGACAGCCAGACACACAATCAATAGCCAGTTACAGAACACTTGCTCATCACCCACTTGAGAGATAAACAATAGATAATGGTTTCAACTATTCCTAGTTCTCTGAGTATAGACACTAAAGATATAGAAAAAAAATTAATCTTCAGCAGGCATGGAGGATTGTTAAAATGTTCAAAAGGCCATTGATATCTTGTTTTAAGAGTACTGTAGTTGCTTATCTTGAAATATCTACACTGAGAAATTTACATAAACTACCTATCAACTGATGTCTGTCTACATTTTGAGCAGATGTTAATAATAAACCATTACTTACCCTATAATAAATTCACAGAGACTGATTGGCGGAGAAAAGGGTCAGCTTTGTATAATAATAAGGTATAATGGTGGTGAGGACAGAACAGCCCCACAGGGTTGCTATCTGCTCACCACTCCAATCAAGCCTAGATGGGGGGCATTTTGCCAGCCCATCATACACACACTTAAGTTATTCGAGCCCTACCAATGACACAGAAAAGGCCCACCAGGACTGGTTGTGTTTCTCATCCCAGTGGGGTAGAATGTATTTGCAGGAAGAGCACCTCAAGATCTAATAGTAAGACAGCCATTGCTACCGTTCTTTCCCACCAAACAAGGTTCCTACAGGGAACTGTATATACCACCAACAACTAAAAAAACAAATATTGCACATCAAATCCACAATAAAAATAAACAATCCCACCTCCATATGGTGTATTCCACCTGGCCTGATGGGTGTCTTTATACCGAATTAAGAGATGGCCAACAACACTACCAAGAACACTACCTCCGCAGATACATAATGCATCACCAACCACCTAACTCACCCTTTTCATTGCCAAATCCAAAACAACTGCTTTCTGTCTACACCACAAAACTATTATCTGAATAATGTCAGACCAAATAATCTGACAAATGGACCACAAACTGACAAATTTCTCCAAATCTTGGAAAATAGCTAAATCCAAATCTAAATATGTTCGGTATGGCAGATCATTAACGCTCAAATGCACTATGAACAAAATGAAGAATCTAAAGGAATAAATAGCCTGAAATAAGGAATTAAAAATAATTGCCACAGCATGCCCCTAAATCCTAACCAACGGACATGTTGAAGCTCCGTAAACAAATAAAAATGCATAACCAAAAAACAAAGGTATGTATCAAAAACAAATAAAGAACTATCAATGTTACCACCTGCTCAGAAGCTGAAGAGAAAAAAAACAGAAATTAATTAGGCACTATAGTCAATAACAAACAACAACCCTTTAACAAAACTTGAAAACAAGGGCAAAACTCAAACAGTCAAAGGTGAGAAAAGGAAAGGGGCAGGGTCAGGGAGTGATGCAAAAAAACTGTCAGCAGGGCATAAAGCCAAAAGTTAATCAAACACCAATCGGGAAAACAAGACTCCTCATGGACCCCCACCAAAGCAATGTATTGCTTGTAAATACAGGTTGAGTCTCCCATATCCAAATATTCCAAAATACGGAATATTTTTAGCATGATTGAGATAGTGAAACCTTTGCTTTTTGATGATTCAATGTACGCAAACTTTATTTAAGGCACAAAATGTTTAAAAATATTGTATAAAATTACCGTCAGGCTTTGTGTATAAGGCAGTGGAGTAACTTCATCCCAGGTGCCTGGAGGCAAGATAAATGTTGGTGCCCCCCCAATTAAAGTTAACCAACCCCCTAGCACCTATGCCAGCCCCAGCTGCCACCACCCCCATATGCAGTTCCCCCAGTAGTGGTCCCCCTGTGCAGTGCCCTCCGTAGAGGTCCCCCTATGCAGTGCCCGCCTATTTAGTGCCCCCCAGTAATGGTCCCCCTATGCGATACCTCCAGTAGTTGTCCCCCTATGCAGTGCCCCCAGTTGTAATGCCCTTGTAGTACCCCAGTAGTAATGCTTCCTGCAGTGCCACAGTAGTAATGTCCCTTGAAGTGCCCCCAGTAGTAAGGGCCCCTGTACTGCCCCCAGTTGTAGTGCTCCCAATAGTGCCCCCAGTAGTAAGCCCCCTGTAATGCCCCCAGTAGTAAGCCCCCTGTAATGCCCCCAGTAGTAAGCCTCCTGTAATGCCCCCAGTAGTAAGCCCCCTGTAATGCCCCCAGTAGTAAGCCCCCTGTAGAGCCCCCAGTAGTAAGCCCCCATAGTGCCCCCGGTGGTAAGCCTCCTGTAGAGTCCCCCAGTAATGCCCCTTGTAATGCTCCCAGTAGTAAGCCTCCTGTAATGCCCCCAGTAGTAAGCCCCCTGTCGTGCCCCCAGTAGTAAGCCCCCTGTAAAGCTCCCAGTAGTAAGCCCCCCGTAGGGCTCCCAGTAGTAAGCACCCATAGTGCCCCCAGTAGGAAGCCCCCTGTAGTGAGCACTCCCCCCAGTAAGGCCCCCTGTAGTAAGCCCCTGTAGTGAGCACACCCCCAGTAATGCCCCCTGTAGTAAGCCCCTGTAGTGAGCACCCCTCAGTAATGCCCCCTTAGTAAGCCCCTGTAGTGAGCACCCCCCAGTAATGCCCCCTGTAGTAAGCCCCTGTAGTGAGCACCCCCCCAGTAATGCCCCCTGTAGTGAGCACCCCCCCTCCCACGCCGCGCGCGCACACACACACACACACAAAAAAATAGATAACACTTACCTTAATCCCCGCTCCAGTGCTGCTGCCTTCCGTCCCCAGTGCCTGCTCCTCGGAACTATGGGAGTACGTCATGGCATCATTCCCATAGTGCACTGCGGGACCCAGAGCTCAGGAGTGAGCTCCGGCTGCTGCTGGCACCGGGGGAGGGGGAGAGAAAGAGCCGGTTGCCCGCTGGTAACACTCAGTGGGTGCCCGGCAAATGGAGGGTGTAGGTTGTGCGACCGCACCCCCTGCACCACCCCATAGTTACGCCACTGGAGGCGGAGCGCCGATCACCGGCGCTCCTTCTCCATGTAGCTCCTCAGCAGTGGCCGGCCCGGATGACAATGGAGCCAGGTGCCCCCTTCAGGGCTGGCGCCCAGCGGCAAATGACTCCATTGTCTCTGGCAGTTCCGCCACTGGTATAAGGTGTATATGAAATATAAATGACTTTCATGTTTGTATACAAATTTTGTTTGAGCCACAAAATTATTAAAAATGTTGCAGAAAATGGCCTGCAGGCTGTGTGTATTAGATGTATATAAAACATAAATCCTTTCTGTGTTTAGATTTGTGTCCCTTTCCAATGATATTTGATAATGGTATGCAATTATTCCAAAATATGGAATATTCTGCTATCCAAAATACCCCTGGTCCCAAGCATTTTGGATATGGGAGACTCAACCTGTATAACCAAGGAATTTGAGGTGGGACACAGGAAAACTGTCATCATTGCTAGCATAGTTTCACTGATCCGAAGGAATGGGTACTAAACTCCATTGGAGAAAGACTGAGGGTCACAATATAATGCTTAAACATTCAAATTGGTATTTAGTAATTGGTGAATCATCTAAATGAATAAGCCATGCTCCCGTGGTTTTGGGCCTACAGGCCAAATTTAGGTTAGCTAAGAACCAGAGTAGGAGAATCATCAGAATGTGGAAGGGACAACCCTTTCTCAACTAGTCAGTCTTGGAACACTGGGCCTGATTCAGAGCCGCTCGTAAGCAGCCGCTCGTTCGTTCAGAGCGATGTTAGCCCAACTGCGCATGCATATGGATCGTTATACGCATGCGCTAACCAGTCAGTGCGGCCGAAATTCATGTGCTCGCAAAATAGCGAATGCCTGCTATTTTGAGTGACAGAAAGAGGCGTATGTGGGTGGTAACAGGAGAAGGTGCTTGAAAATGGGGAGTGGAAATCCGAACGCAGGCGTGCTTAAAGGTCAAAACGGGCGTTTTATGGGTGTGCATATTTAAAACAGCAGCGTCATTGACCATGTCACATGGTTATTTTAGAGTCAGAACTGCTCGCAAAATTGTGGTAGCAAACACCAACCACAAGAATAGCGAGCAGTTCATACCCTTGTCGATGTACTCGATTAATCTAATAAATAGCGGACATGACGTAGGATGCGAGCGGCCAGGGGGCGTATTTTTCCAAAAAACGAACGCAAGTTTTGCTCGCTCGTTCAGACATAGAGGCGTGAACAGACCGCAAACAGCGAACGGTTCATTTGAATAGCCACCCCTTGTTTTAGAACGAATGACCGCAAATAGCGAGTGGCTCTGAATGAGGGCCACTGTTTCTTTGCTAAAAATGAGGAATAATAAACTTTGAACACCATAGAAAAGGCCAAATGAAAAGTAATATTCCCGTAAGTAGAGGAACAAATGGAATGAATGACAGATAGCAACCATGGGAGAAGACAACTGCCAATAGGATGCCTAGAATTAGTGGCTGAAGGGGCTATTCTAGCCCACCCCTGAATAGTCTTGACAACCACAGAACTCTTGGTGAGGTCCGGACAACTGTACAAGTGCAAAAAATAAGAATTCCCTGATAATGTCAACCACAATCCCCCAATATTTACCTGCTAAATAACATCCCCAAACAAAAGAAAGCATCAACTTGTGACAGCTCTTACCTTTAATGGAGCCATGGTCAAAAAAATGCAGCCAATATCATCATGCTGCCTGACTCTGGTTCTGAGAGTTCCAGACAAAATCACTCAGTGAGCTATGCCCTCCATGCCAGCTTGATCACTAACCATACATAAGAAGGGCACAATTCACCAACATGATCTGCATGAGGTGCAAGGAACCTGAAACTAACTCAATCTAAATGGGATAATGCATCTGCAAAACTATTTTTAACATCCGGAACATGCCAAGCATAGAAACAGTTGTTAAATAAAGACATTGCAGAACAATCTGAGCTATCAAGCAGACAGCCGGAAGAGAAGTAGCATGTTTATGGTTAATAGCATGAACAAAACAAGATTGTAATACCAGAATTGTACACTCCTAATGCGCAAGCACATACCCCAAAGTTCAAGACCTACCATGATGGGAAAGAGCTTGAGAATTAGAAGATTCCTCATCAATGCCTCTTGAATCCACTTACCCGGCCACAGGCCTGTGCACCAATTCCCATTGAGATAAGCCCCCAGGTGGAGGGCACCGCTGTGAATCCATTTAAAACCTGAGAATTACACAAGTTTGGAAGGCGATGGAGCTATACCCAGGTTTACCACTCTACCCTTCTTACTCTCAAGTGTGAATTTCTCAAAAGGTCCTGTATGGTATGCAGAAACCCCATAGAATGGTTGTTATATTTCAATAAATGTAATTGATCTTATACTATGTGGAGCTTCATCTCTATTCTTTGAGACATTACACCTACTTTGGATGAAGCATCCTAACATGTTATTATAAGAAAAAAGACATCATCTGGTGGACGTGTGAAGATAAAACCTGGATTATCAATTAAATTCTGATTAAGAACTAACCAATATACTGTAACATATTTATACCCTAACTATGTGATTTGCTCAGATGGTTGGTGTTCTCCACCTTTTTGGGTATTTAGCTGCACTCTGCTGCAGTAGCGCAATTGGTACAATACCTTTTTCTATTTGTACTACAGTATACTGTTTTATTCTGTATTGTCTTTTTGTTTTGTTCTGTGTACAGTGCTACATAACACTTGTGGCACCCTCTAAATAAAAAGTAATAATAATATAATAATAATAATAATAATAATAATTGGCCAGATAGCGGGCTTGAAGTCCTGTAGAGTGATGGGGGTGAGACATGATGGCCACAAATAATAAAGAATTGGGGAAAAAGAAAGAATTAGGGAAAATAAAGAATAGGGCAAGGGAAGAAAAAAAGTGGATAGAAAAGACAGAATAGAAAGAAATAATCTAGAGAAGTCAGAAGAAAGAGCAAGCAAAAGAAGAAAGACAGAAAGAAAGCCGAAAGAATGAAAGAGCAAAAAAATTAAAATAAAAAATCAAACAATAAGTATTGTCAGTAAGCACAGCACTACACTACCAGACTCCCATAGCAATGTCTGAAAAACAGAGACCACCCCGATCTGGAAACAACTACACTACTTATACAAAGTTCAGCCACAAATACACCCCTAAACAGTTGATTGACTAACTAAAAACTGTCCATATCACAGAACAAACACAACA
The DNA here is from genome assembly GCA_031769625.1 of Taudactylus pleione. Lineage (NCBI taxonomy): Eukaryota > Metazoa > Chordata > Amphibia > Anura > Myobatrachidae > Taudactylus > Taudactylus pleione. The sequence goes on from JAUIMM010000614.1 coordinate 3,953,274, forward strand.
ATATTTAACCCCTGCTAAACCAAACATAGACATATGCACAGTAAATACATACAGTTTATTGTCACGCTACAGACTATTAAAACCACTTACTTACCGCTTCAGTGACTGTCCAGGAAAGCTCAGAGGTCCGCTCATGCTGCACACTGCTCCCGGCTGGTGCTGAAGTCTGTCTGTGCTGCTCCTGCCCTGTCCACACAGTGGCCCTGATTGAGAGCCAGTCGCTCTGACAGAGCGCTCGCTCTGAATCAGGGCCGGGCTATTTTTTTTTTTAACAGCCTCCTGGCCATTCGCATAGCTGTGGGTGACCACCCACAGCTATAGCGAATGGCCAGGAAGATGGTCGCGATGGTCAAGACCATCGGGCTTGCGATGAGACCCTTGTGGTAGTGTCTCGTTGACGCAAGCCCCAGAAAGATTTCGGCTCAAACAGAGCCGGAATCTTTCCGCTGACATCACTCGTGATGTCAGTGGGGCCGGCCCCAGACAGAGGCATTCACATGGGAACGCCTCCGTTTGGGCAGCCACTCCCCCGGCCCGCCCACCATTAACATCGATAGCACGCCCCCTTTGTTGCGAGACCCGGAGCGACGGAGTTCCCATCGCTATCCTGGTCTCGCACATGCGCATGATGGAGCTGGCTCCCTAGTGCGCATGCGCACTGGCCCACCATCGACCCGGTTGCGAGCGCACAGTGCTTGCGACTGAGTCTGAATCAGGCCCTCTGTCCTATTACTGAGCATAGAGATGGCTCTCCGCAGAATCTTGCTCACAGCGTATCTTCTCAGCATGGTGGCACATAGGCTGAATGCCAGAGTTCCCTCCTAAACAACAGTATGGGCATAGCCATGTTGGACTCTGTCACCTGATGCTCTTCCTTCATTCAGAGCACTGGTCCGAGCCCAGCTGATTGCAGCATCCAATCCCTATAATTTACATTTCCGGACTGGCCTCTGTTGCCAGTACAACGTCTCTTCTTGCTGAAGTTACAGCTCAGTGCTGAGCTCCCAGGCACTCTGTATCTGAACAGTCCCTGGGCCTGACTCAGCATGGATCACTATTGCAATAGTGTATGCAGACAGCCAATTGTTGCGTACTGCGCATGCTTATGCACCACAGTGCGCATGCATGATTAAGCATTGCGGTTGCTCTGCAATCACTCATGCCATAGCAAAGCCATAGCAGATGGTGGGACAGGACATTAGTATTTGGGGGTGATGATAGGGCAGTGGTTGGAGTAACACAGGCATGCCTGTCCATTTGAATGCAGTTACCTGGGCGTGTATAAATTAGGGATGAGCGGGTTCGGTTCCCTGAGAACCGAACCCACCCGAACTTCGGGGATCCGGGCGATCCGAGCCCAAGCTCGGATCTCCCTGTCTGCCCCGGATCCCTCTCCCGAGGCAAAACCTCGAGATCTGCTGTCGGATCTCGAGGTTTTGCCTCGAGCGGCCATTTTAAAAAAAATGCCTTTGCCTTTAATGGGCAAAGTGCTGATTGGCTGACAGAGCCGTCTGTCACGGCTCTCAGCCAATCAGCATTATGGTGCTCATTTGCATGTAGCACGGACTCGTGAGATCCGTGCTACATGCATCTGTGTGATTGACAGTGACACAGAGCACAGATGGGTCAGTGAGACCCGTCTGTGCTGCTGTGTATTTCAATGACACAGATGCACGCACGGACCAGGAGATCCGTGCTACTTGCATCTGTGTCATTGACACAGAGCACTAACGGGTCCGTGAGACCCGTCTGTGCTGCTGTGGTAAATAAAAAAAAAAAAACCTGTGTAAAAAGAGAAAAAAATGGCGTGCCCCCCCCACAAAAAAAGAGCAACCAGCCCCGGGCATTAGTGACCCAGTGCTGGGTGTGCTTAAATACAGGGGACAAACGACATAGGGGTCCCCTGTACTTAAACACAACCAGCACCGGGCTAGTCAGAACCAGAGCTGGTTGCCAAAATACGGGGGACAAACGACGTAGGGGTCCCCCGTATTCTGCGCAACCAGCTCTGGGCTCTGATCCGGTCCTGGTTCTGGAAATACAGGGGAAAAAAATGAGTAGGGTTCCCCTGTATGTTCCAGAACCAGCACTGGACTTTTTCTAGCGGGGGGCTGATGCCACAGCCAGGGGAGCCCTTTCACCGGGCCCCCCAGCCGCAGCATCAGCCCTGACCGCTAGTCAGCCCAGGCCGGGGATCCCTGGAGAGCTGGGGACCCCCCCAATAAAGGGGTCACCCTCTCCAGGGCACCCCAGGCCCAGGCTGATAGCCCGGGGCTATCCCCGCCACCCCTGGTGGCGGTGGGTGGCGGGTTGATTGTGTGGTGTGGTGTAAATAAAGAATATCAAACATTGTCTTTACAAGTAGAACTGCAAGTCCCAGCAAGCCTGCCCCGCATGCTGGTACTTGGAGAACCACAAGTACCAGCATGCAGGGCATTAAGGGCCCACTAGTACCTGTAGTTCACCTGTAAAAAAATGTTTAAAAAAAACACAGGACACACACACCGTGACAGTATAAGTTTATTAAACATACATACACACACACACACACACACACACATGTACACATACTCACCTATGTAACCCTGTAGCATCGGTCCACTTGTCCGGTAAAGTATCCATAGGGGACCTGTGAAAAAAAACATACTCACCATCTCCTATGCGAGGTTCTGTCCTCTTCGTTCCAAAGTAGGCATCCCCGGACTTGGCAAAAAAAAAAAAAACGAAAACGCGATCCACGAACTTAGTACCGTTCTATAGAACGGTACTTCCCGAATGAGAGCTTAGCGGCGGGGTATCACCATGGAAACCCCGCTGCTAAGCGTTCATTGGCTGAGAGAGGCCATCTCCCGTCTCTCTCAGCCAATGAACGGCTCCCTCCATTGTAGTCAATGCTGGGAGCCGCAAGGTTATTAAAGTTTACCCTGCGGTTCCCACCATTGACTACAATGGAGGGAGCCGTTCATTGGCTGAGAGACGGGAGATGACCTCTCTCAGCCAATGAACGCTTAGCAGCGGGGTTTCCATGGTGATACCCCGCCGCTAAGCTCTCATTCGGGAAGTACCGTTCTATAGAACGGTACTAAGTTCGTGGATCGCGTTTTCGTTTTTTTTTTTTTGCCAAGTCCGGGGATGCCTACTTTGGAACGAAGAGGACAGAACCTCGCATAGGAGATGGTGAGTATGTTTTTTTTCACAGGTCCCCTAGGGATACTTTACCGGACAAGTGGACCGATGCTACAGGTTACATAGGTGAGTATGTGTACATGTGTGTGTGTGTATGTATGTTTAATAAACTTATACTGTCACGGTGTGTGTGTCCTGTGTTTTTTTAAACATTTTTTTTACAGGTGAACTACAGGTACTAGTGGGCCCTTAATGCCCTGCATGCTGGTACTTGTGGTTCTCCAAGTACCAGCATGCGGGGCAGGCTAGCTGGGACTTGCAGTTCTACTTGTAAAGACAATGTTTGATATTCTTTATTTACACCACACCACACAATCAACCCGCCACCCACCACCACCAGGGGTGGCGGGGATAGCCCCGGGCTATCAGCCTGGGCCTGGGGTGCCCTGGAGAGGGTGACCCCTTTATTGGGGGGGTCCCCAGCTCTCCAGGGATCCCCGGCCTGGGCTGACTAGCGGTCAGGGTTGATGCTGCGGCTGGGGGGCCCGGTGAAAGGGCTCCCCTGGCTGTGGCATCAGCCCCCCGCTAGAAAAAGTCCAGTGCTGGTTCTGGAACATACAGGGGAACCCTACTCATTTTTTGTCCCCTATATTTCCAGAACCAGGACCGGATCAGAGCCCAGAGCTGGTTGCGCAGAATACAGGGGACCCCTACGTCGTTTGTCCCCCGTATTTTGGCAACCAGTGCTGGTTCTGACTAGCCCGGTGCTGGTTGTGCTTAAGTACAGGGGACCCCTACGTCGTTTGTCCCCTGTATTTAAGCACACCCAGCACTGGGTTACTAATGCCCGGGGCTGGTTGCTCTTTTTTGGGGGGGTGCACGCCATTTTTTTCTTTTTTTACACAGGTTTTTTTTTTTTTTTTTTTTTACCACAGCAGCACAGACGGGTCTCACGGACCTGTCATTGCTCTGTGCCAATCACACAGATGCATGTAGCACGGATCTCCCGGGTTCGTGCTACATGCAAATGGGCACCATAACGCTGATTGGCTTCCTGTCTGCCACTGCAGTGCCACTCCTAGATGGGCCACGTGTTTGTGCCGCCCCCTTGTGTCGCTTAGCATAGTCATCCAGCTTCCTCGGTACAACCTTTTGGCCTAAAAACAATATTGTGAGGTGTGAGGTGTTCAGAATAGAGTGGAAATGAGTGGAAATTAATGTTATTGGGGTTATTAATAGCGTAGGAACAAAAAAAGGCCCATTTATGTGATTTTAGCGGTTTTTTTTTATTTTTTAAGAAAAAATCCAGATCCAAAACACAAAACCCAGAACCCAAAACACGGAAGGGTGGTTTTGGCAAAACCAATCCAGATCCAAAACACGAAGAAAGATCCAGATCCAAAACCAAAACACAAAACACGAAAAGTGTCCGGTGCACACCCCTAGTATAAATTAGCCACTGCAATGGCATGCACAGCTTGACTAAGATCAGACCTGTTGTAATTGTGTGTGAGGGGCCGATGTTACTCTATGTTCCTGAGGACTGCAAGGTATTACAGATGTGCAAAAGCGGTAGTGGGCATCTGCATGCTGGCTTTGGGTGTCTCTGTGCTGGCTTTGTGATTGCAGTTATTAGCCTATTTTCGCTGCAGAATTGCATGCATACTTGCTGGTGAGATATCAATAGTGATCTGTAGTGAATCAGGCCCCCAGTCCATTATATTCAGTTCCTATATCTGGTAAACAAGTCTCCTATACCATCTAGCACACCAGTCTGATTTTTACCACTGAGACTTGTTCTTACAGACACCATCGGTTCCAGCCAATACCTCCAACCATCAGTCTCAATGTGCTCAATATGCTTCCAACATTGCTCTCAGTTCTTCAATTCATCATCATCGGTCCCAACAGATCAAGTTAATCAATTCATCAACATCGGACTCATATCAATTAAGTTCTTCGATTCATCAACATCGGTCCCAACCGATCAAGTTCATCAATTCATTAATATCGGATTCAAATCCATCAAGTTCTTCAAATCATCAACATCAGTCTCAAAGCAATACAGCTCTCAATCCAGCATCATCGGCCCCAATCTGATTCTGCTCATTCATTCATTATTATCATCTTCAGTTCTCATTCCAACCTGCTGTTTAATAAAGACATTCCATTCTTGTTCTCACCTTCGTGCCCATCATCCTCAGCAGCTCCTTCACCTCCTCACACCAATTCATAAGGAAGTCATGACTCAAGCCACCCAGGTTTATTCACACCTTCCAAGCCTCCCATGCCTGTTCCAGCCCAATCCAACCCTCAGACATGACATTTAATACATGACAGCCATATAGAATGCTTTCTGTTCCACTTATTATTATTATTATTATTATTATTATTATTATTATTATTATTATTATTATTATTTTATATCATTATTAATATGTTTATGGTACTAGGTGTTGCAGCACTTCTTTTTCAATAACCCCAATAAAATTATAATTTCTTATGGTGGATTTAAAATTCTTAATTTAATCAGATCATCAAAGTACAAATTAATTCTATGGGACTTTTTGTTTTGCAATATACTCATAATTAAGATAAGATTTAAATGCAATCTATATTGCAGCAGCAATCTTTATTCACCATTCTAAAAAGAATCTACAAAAAAATAACCCAGTGGTCTCGGATTGACTGGTCAAGTCCCTAAGAGGAAAGACACTGTCTATTAACAGTGGAGTTTACATGCAGCGTGCAGCCAGTTAATACGCTTGTTTCCTGACAGACAATGTGGAGTGGAAGGGAACACTTCCAGAAGTGGCAAGACTCAGCCGACCTATTCCCTGGATTACTCCCACATGGTAATAACACATATGGCTCAGGACTGAAGTTTTTCTCTTTCCCACTTATACTCCTTGGGTAATACCCATGTCCACATCGGTGGCATATACAACAATACAAAGAACTTTCTTTACCTGTAGTTTACCCAAAAGACTGCATTACTATTAATACTTTTATATGGTTATTTTAATATATATAAAGATGTTTGTGCATGCATCTATTTTCTAATTTAATGTTGCAATATATGTATTTAACTTTGTAGTACATTACTTGAATTTTCTGTACAAGCGCTGTTACCAAATTACCTTTTATTACATAGTATATGGATAATACATTTTCAACATGTATTCTGCAAAACAGGAGCATCACATCGCTAGTCTGGACTGTTCCTGCTAGTCTCTATTCCCTCCTCATATTATGCCACTACTCTTTGATAAAGATTGACTACAGAAATGACTGTAGACTAATGCACCTTAAGTAAAAGTTACCATTGTTTTTTATTATGTTTTCTTCTCTCCATTGTTATTTTTGTTGTTTTCAGAATTTATACCAAATATACATTGAGAAGGTCCCATAAAACTTTATTTTTGAACTATTATTTATAATACAAATCTAATCAAATGACATTTTAATCCTAAATAAAGTAATAACTTTCCTTGCTTTTCTGTAAATGATAGTGTTAAAAAACTAAGCTGTAGGCTAAAAATGCCAACACAAATGTAATGAGTAGATTACAGGGTTGTGTACACAAGTAGCATCACATGCTGGCCTGGAGAACATAGAAAAGAGCAGAGTATAAGGTTATGAATATTATTATTGCTAATATTAACATTTACTTAATTGTGCCAGAATTCTAATTTTTTTATTCATTAGGTCTTCGAGGCTAGTGTAGTTTATCCAGTAAATGGCACTTTTTGGGGGTAAATGACTCTGAACAGTTAGATGGTACCATCTGATTCTAAGATGCTCATATTTGTGTGTCTAACCATTTGTGGAATTCACAGTGTACAGTGGCTGTCATGGGTCCACTGACGTGCACCCCCAGGCCTGCAGTAAGAGCACCATCTGTTATCTCTCACTGTCCTTCCTGTGATGGCTTCCTCTGTGAGCAGTTGAAACTGCTCCTCTCTGTATAGGCGCTTAAGTGTGGTTGCAAGGCTGACCTCATGGGACAAACACATGATCTTTGGGAACTGGTTACCCAATAGGATTCAGCCATACATAATTTAAATATGATATGTGCACAATAGCTTTCCTGGTTCCCAGATTTGCAGTTATCTACTTTATATCTTGTATACTAATTGTCCCCTTCATTCCTGACCACTGTTTGTTTCTGATGTTCCTCTGCCTACTGATTGGCTCTGTATTGGTCTCTTTGCTTCCGACATGGCTTATTCTTTTCTAGCAATTATATGACTTTATCCGCAATCCGTTTGTGTACCAGACTCAGCCTTTTGTCTCAGCTGTATGTAACATTTGGAGGCTTTGCTGAGGTCAGCGAAGTAGCAACCCAAACCTCCTGAAGTTAGAGGTTTTGACAGCACATACCTAGGTTGGCAGATTTGAATACACAAATTGAGTCTGATCCCGGAATCTTTCCCTCAGAGAAGGTGACATATTTTCAGATCAATTAAGTGAAACTTTTCCAAATGTCCTAGAAACTCAAAAGCCTTAATGGTGTGGGAGAAGTAAGGTCAGGTATTAACAGTCACTCTCCATATACTGCACTATTTGCAATATCAGTTTTTCTATCCCATTCATCCTCTATAATGTTACATGTTCAGCCACATTTTACACTCTTCTGGACTCTGGGACAGCTAGTAATTTTATTTATGTCACTGTCCTTTTTAAACTGGGTTTTCCTACCCCGGTTATTGAGTGTCCCATCATTTTAACTTCAATTCTAGGAGAAAGGTTGAGAAAACCCCTTATTTTTAAGAGAAACCAAAGCCATGTCTGAATACATTAAGGTAAAATTGGAGTGGGGCTAATTCATAAATCCAATTCTGCAACAAGAGCAGTTTTTTGTCTTTGATAAGAAGAGAATGGGGATTTACGACCATGTATCATTTATTGATATTTCATTGCCATCATAGAAAAGAACCATTGTCCCCCATCTCTCCCAGGTTACTGGATCACATCGAAGCAGCAACCATCTCTACCAAATTCGATTTAAGAAAGTTAATATTATGCCACAGATTTGACGATCACTGCAATATTAACCAAGATGCTTGGTTCACTGTGAAGAGAGAATCTTGCTGTTCCGTTTGACCTTCTAATCATACAGCATCACAAACCGTGCTTAAACCACACCATAAACTGAAGGAACAGTGAGCTGCTGACTATTGGTCTTTCTAAATCACTATTATACTCTAGGAGCAACCTGTACTTTATTATTCTCCTGCTATGTCTTAGTAATTCAAGGTATAACACATCATTCTCCTGGGACAGATTAATTACCAATTAAGGGGGCAATTAAATTGTTTAGCTGATGGCTATTTTTTTAAGGTAACCGACAGAGCAATTAAAATGTTGCTCCATCTGAGCACGTTAGGGTGCCCTAACCAGGACTTTAGACGGGTTTAGCCATTTTACATGGCTAAACCCGGTCTAATAGGGCATGAAGATTAATAAGCAACCAGTACAATTGAATTGCAGAACATGGGCGCTCATTAATTATCGCCACCCAAGCAACAATTTAATCACTCCTATGTGTGGATACCTTTGAGTTTGTTGCAATTTAACAACAATGACTGCTACTATGTTTTAATTTGTTATCCTGCATTGTTAGCAACTATTATAAAGAATTCAAAGGCTTTTTGGTAATCTAATAACCTATTTTTAATTATTACACTCCCGGGAATTTTTCAATTTCCCTTTATAAAATGTCTTCATATACTTTGTGTTTATTCTGCTGTTTAGACTAATTTACAAATAAATGTATATTTATACAACTATTGGTTTCCTGTTTATAGCAACAGCACCTGGCAAGTCTTTTTGTATAACTCTTATTCCCAGGTTACTGGATTACATCAAAGCTGCGACAAATTAGATTTAGGAAAGTCAATATTATGTCATTCATATTAAGAAAAGGTTTTGCAACCCTTTTCCAGAACTTTGTAAATTAAATATTACAGGATATCCTGTATAATATTTTGATGATAACCTGATCCTCTCCTGAAATATCACAATACACAGAAAGCATGTAATGGACATCATAAGTCTTTCTCGACTACACTATTTATATTTCAAAATTAAAAAGTGTGTTTTTGAAAAAATTAATGCTACCCTTTCCACATTATATTGTACCTGGTACTGATCTCCAGATGGATCCCAAAAAGGTTAAAACTATTGTTACAGCCCAAAGGTCTTAAGGCCATACAAAGTTTCTTGACTGTCACTAAGACAACTGTCAATTTATCAAGGCATATTCCTTGTTAGAGATCCCTTCACAACATTAACCAAGAATGGCTCTAATCACTTAAAGCCTTTCACATCTGCATCAATTCCTTGTCAGATAGACATCTCCCATCAGTTCTTTTTAGACATCGATGCTTCAGCCATCAGAGTGTCGACACTTTTTTTCTAATGAGTTTCTCCCAGGAACCTAATCCTTGTGGGTACTTCTTGCAACATCTTCAGTCTGCAGAGAAGAACTATTCTATTGGGCATAGGGATCTTCTTGCTATTTGACATGAGGAATGGAGACAACTGCTGCAAGAGGCCTCATTTACTGGCACTGTGTATCTCCTTACACCTGTATCTCCTGTCATATCAGTGCCTAAATCCCAGGCAAACAAGTCAGTCACACTTCTTCTATTGCTTGAATCTTACATCCACTTTTCAGTAAGGCTCTATAACTAGCATATATATATTCCTAATGATTGCCTCGGCCAATCTATTAATTAGTCCACCTATACAACATTCTCCCTTCTTAGGAAAGAAATACTATGTAATTGTCATGTCACTAGTAGTGGCAGATGCAGGGTGGCAGCTGTAGCCCTTACCAAAACTGACAGGGGGTGTTCTGTTTAAACAATAATATTGTCTGCTCCAAATGCTGCTGCTGCTGGGGAACAATTATTAAACTCTCTGGGGAAGGATAGTCAGCTCCCATTTGCCAAAACTAGCCACTGGTCACTGGGGTTATGTATATTTGGATCAGGACCTCTTCCTTCCAACTCTCTCTGTCCCTCTAATCTCTCTCTGTCTCTTCCTCCTGCTCATCTCTGGTTTGGGAGAGGGGGGGGAGGTGGCAGTTCAGAATAGTGTAGTGGGTGGGTGGTATTACAAGCTCAAGAGTTATATTCTGTTGAGGAGTTTGAAGTTCCATTCTGCATAAAAGTAGTCAGAGTAGACCAGAGATGTGATTGCAATCAATGCAAGAGTTGATAGTAATGTTTTTATTCTGCTTTACCTGTGTGCATGCTGTAACCAGTGAGGATCTCATTGAAGGGAAGCTTCAGTACCTGGACTGGTAACCAGTGAGGATCTCATTGAAGGGAAGCTTCAGTACCTGGACTGGATCGACATCTTCTGCTCCAGTAGGGGGAAGGGGGGTGCCAGGTGTATCAAGACCTTCTCCTCTGGTGGGGGGAGGAGGCAGATCGGGACCTCCTCTGATGGCAAGGGGAGTGGGGAGCATGTCTTAATTCAGCTCTCATTGTTGACATTTAGAGTCTGTGAGTGGGGGTTTGGAGTGCACTGTATTTCAGTCCTAGCTAGTGCATAAGCGCTAGTCTGATATTTAGGCCTATTATAGATCCCTACAAAATTAGTTCATGTACTGGTTAGCAAGCCAAAATGTTGTTGATAACAGCATAAGCACACTTTTCATTAATATTCTGATTAGTCTTTGCTACTGTAGGTATGGGTGAAATAAGGCATTCCAAATTAAATTTGGGGTGAAAGCAACAATGTTCCTACGTTTATTCATTTTTGCAAAACCAAGGTTGAGTTTAAAGATTTAGCTGTTTTAAGAAACTTAATTGTGTGGCCATTGCACATATTGGACCAATGCTGGTCTAGTTGGGAGTCCAGAGAGCCTTTACAGAAAAATAAAAACAAAAGTTTAGACCACCTCAAAGCAGATGGTTTTTCTGCATCTGAACCACTGCTTTTAGTGGAATGCTTAATGTACAATCACAAGGAAGAGTCACTTACATAAACCAGTTCGGGTGGGTTGTATATCTGTCCTCACTTTCAGTTTGTATGATGGGTGAGAGACATCCACTGCCATCCACACAGTGATATATTTTAGTTTTACCTTTGTTGAACCCTCTGCGTGTTTATATATGGATATATAGTATTGTCCATGTGGCAAGGCTATTCTGAAAAGTGTATGAGCAGAATGTATTACTTTATTTGGAATAACCTATTTTATTGTCAATGTGACACATTTCCTCCACTATGTCTGCCCCGCACCAAATATAGTATAACACTTCAATTATACCTTTCAGTTCACACATTTCCCCTTAGAATTAGAGTGCTGGACTTCTTTTAGCACATATATAAGCCAATCTAGATACAAATAAATAAATAAGGTTGGTAAAATAGATAATGCATTTAAACATATTAAGCAAAGTCTCTGCTAAAGTAGACAAGTAAACATGAAGTGGAGGCCTGTAAAATATAGGCTGTTCAGGCAAATGTATTAGCCACTTAACTGACGTCGGTTTTGATGCGAAAGCAGCCAGCTGTACTTTAGCTGACAAGGTGTGTCCGCACCCCCCGGCTGTGTTTTTGATTTGTTCTACACATGTGCAGAACGGATCTTTTCTGACTACCCGGACTTTTCTGCGGACCAGGCAATTTCTGACCGGTTTTGCTGGAAAAATCGTCAGTTAAGTGGTTAAGCACAGTTTTTCCTGATAATGTTTTCGTGTCATTCATTTGATTGTTTTTGGGAGCAGAACACATTCTTGTTAAGACTAGAGGACATGTATTAAATACCGGGAATGTGACTAATATCTGCTGTGACTTTGTTACATTTGTACTTTAAAGCCTGTCTGGCACTTACCTTACACTTCCTGCATACCCACTGCTTGAAGGAAGGCTTTGATTGACTTGATAGCTTTGATAGAATAGAGTATGAAAATCAAAACATTTTATGACTTTCATTTTATGTTTGTAAATAAAATTTATATAAAGCAACACCTTATACATTATAGCACGGCCAGTGAAAATCTTTTCATTTTTAAACTTGTGGGAAGATTTGTTGCATTAAATTGTGCAGTGTATGTTTTCAGGGTGAACCATTTCATTAGAAAACATTCTTAATTTATTTTGATTTCTATGCTGACATTGCCCTACAATGATGCTACGTTTCAAGGTGAAAGTTAATATTATAAATATTTCTAAAATCAGCACAGAATTGTTATCTTATTTTTAAATGTATAGAGAAGTATCCTTCAAAACACAATTTTATTAAAGGCAAAATGTTTGGATGATTGTCTAGTGCTTAAATGGCTTTTGGTTGATGGATGATCTATATAATGCTCTATTCTGTATAAGCAGATGCATGGATAGGAATGCCTCTATAAAAGACCATGATACAATATGTTCCTCTTGAGCAATCCCTTGGATTGGCCAAAATCTATAAATCCATAAAACATTAGAGAAGACATCTGGGAGCAGTTATGGAGATCTGTGTAATGCATGTGATTCGTTTCGTATCATTACACAATCATATAACTATTTGTGGTGTGATCCATCATGTAATGCTTGGGGTTCAAGGACAATGGCTATTTCCTCAGGACAATATACAGCTTTTATCAGTAAGACAAAATGGCATCTATAAATTAGAAGTAACTGGCAAATGTAGATAACTTGATCGTCATTGGCTGTGAGAGGTGTCGTCATTTTGTAAAACCTTATTGGTGTCTTAATGATATAAAACAAATTTTTCTCAAATTCATCATTGTGTGCTAAAAATAGAGAAATGTCTCTGCTAAACTGCATGGCTGAGTGTTATATATCTTTAAAAGAATGCAGTCTGTCTGTCTGGCACTTGCCTATAATACAATCAGCATTAATTATGAGCTGCCAGTAAAAGTGGGAGAAGTCAGATTTTAAAAAAGGAGCAATGATATGAAGAGATGGCCTGATTTGATCCAAGATGACTGTTTATTTAGACCGCTCAATGGTTCATTTTCTTTTCTAGAGTTATATGCTTTCTTTCAAAAGGCACAAAAACTGATATTATTAACTGCATGTCATCATGACACTGTTTTATCCTTCCTTCCACTGTCTTTTGTGTTGCACATCTTCCTGATCTGGGGTCAGCCTTAAAAGTAAGCTTCTTCTTTAGTTATTACAGCAATGGATGACACTCATATCACACTCTATAATGGTGTTGCTACTTGCTTTGCTGGCCATGCATGTGTGCACCAACTGGGGATAGTTTAATTTGCATAATACAGTATTATTTCAAAAGTCAACCATACATTTTTTTAATGAGGAAATGCATGGTGGTTTGTGGGAGTAGCAATGATGCATGCAATTTGTGCCAACTCTCCTTAAACAATTCCCCCACTATAATTCTTTAATCAGCAGGTAAGCATTTACAATGATCTTTTACTGTTCTAAACTCAGCTTGTATCTAGATTAGCTGCTAAATTCCTGACCCTAAGGAATATTCAACATGTGGCCCTCCAGCAGCGGTGGGACTACACATTCCTGCATACCCTACCATAGTTTTGCTATTAGGGCATACTAAAGCTGTGGCAGCACAAGCTGGGATGTGTAGTTCCACATCAGGTAGGATGGATGCATGTACCTGCGTTACCTGTCCCATGTAACTCACTGCTAACTATTTTCCTATGTTTTGATTTGCTTGATACTATTCTAGCTTCTGCTTCCTTTCTTCATTGTTTATAATTGTTCTACTTTGCTGCTTTAAGTACTGATAGCCTGAGGAGTTTATCCCCAGCAGAAGAGAGTTATTGGAGGCAGAAGACCACCTAATACTCTGTTACGAAGTACAAAAATTGTGGCTCTTGGAATATGTTATGGTTAATTGGTTATGCATCACATCTTTCTTGATCTCTCTGGAAAAACCTTGTGCATTTCACTTGGGTGATGAACTTTATACATAATGCTAAAACAAGCTTTCAGTAACCTTGTTTCCCTTGTCTAGACTACTCTTGTGGTTAATGACAATAACAGCATTTTCACAAGACTGTAACAGCCACTGTGAACCTTTTATATAGTAGAACTGCTGTGTTGGTACTGGAAATGTTTTAAATATGTGTTTCAATGTAATTGGAAAATAATTTAGCATGATGGATTTCATAGATCAATGCTGTGTGCAAATCCACAGATATGTGACAAAACAAAGCATCACTATTTGCTTAAAGAAGTTTTTTTTCTCAGAATCATTCATTTCCAAGACAGTTTGCTAGCTGCTTTCTGGGCAGTGAAACTTATATTATTAGGAAAAGTACATAGAGGTATACTGTACTGTATATACTATAGGCAGTCATATAGAGCACCACAGAGATATGCTTAAAACTTCTAGACAAAATTTGTGAACTTGGAGCAGAATTTCTATATCAGGAATACATCATGTGCACAAATACATCTACGTATGCCTAAAGGGTATGTAGTCAGGTTCCTGGCGGTGACCAGCTGCTGGTCTCATCATAGTCATCACATATCTTCAAACCAAGCCTCAATTACCCAGAAAAGATACTCCTCCAAAGAAGTGTACGGAGAATTAATTTGTCTTAGTAGGTCACATCTCTAGAGGATATTGGTACACAGTACACGCCCTTACTGTTCTCAACTTACACTGGCCAGGACACTCCTGGTGGAAGGGCCTGTAAGTTTATGATTTACTAAGATATAATTTGCAGTGCACATGAGCAGATTTTAAATGCATATATCTATTCCAGAAAAATGGACCATGTCTAAATGAGGTCTATAATGTTAAAGTCCTAAATTTGCTATTTAGTATAATAAATAAATCACAAAATAACAAAAAAATAAATATGAACTCATCAACCATTTAACAGACCTAAAAAAATACAAATGGGAGTAAAGGTTTCTATGAATCAAATTGTATGTATAAATCAATGCATACACAGTTAGTTATTACATATCATTTTTCTTGCCGTCAATTAAACAAAATATTAAAAACCTGACCAAATTATTCACAGGGACTAATTATTTTGTGACCATACACTTGATTATATCATTTTGACCTGTAAAAACATAAGCAAATTATTTTTAAAATAGTCTCTAATTAGTTATTTATATTTTCTCACAAATTAGGAATTTATGTTACTATGGCAGTAATTGTAGATTTATATTTATAAACAGCAATGTAAAGAAAACTAAATACAGGTGCTCTAAACGTGAGATGGAGCTGGTACAAAAAACATATTCCAGGATCACATTATCGATGATACAATATAATGAATTTAAAAGAGACTCAATCCTTTAGTAACTGTAGAAGCGTATTTCAATCAAAGAATTTCTTGAGTGGTTGATAATGGACCCTCAGTATTTTCCATATGTCAGAGGAACAGTCATATGTGGAAAAAACAAAATGATACAGAAAAGATATGTCACATGCATGTATTCATATTGGTATTAGACAAAAACATAACAGTGCCCAATAACCATAGAAAGGGTTGCATACCCCACTCACATGGCAGTGGATATACACCCTGTGTATAAAGGTATCTTTAGAATCCCTTCCACTGGTGAAGAAAAGGACTCAAATGTGTAGAAATAATGATCACACCTTAACAAGCAAAAAAATTGTAAGGGCGTACCCTACTCACTTTATCCTGATGATAGTACAAGCCTATAATGGTTACTTTTCCAAATAGACACTCCTTTGATCGCCACAAAAGGTGAATCTTTTTTCTACTTTCCAAAAGATAAACAAGTAACTCCTTTTTGAATATTTATTGAGCAACCCTTTCTACAGTTGTTGGGCACTTTTATGTTTTTATCAAACACCAATATGAATACATGCATGTGACATATTTTTTCTGCATCATTTTGTTTTTTCCACATATGATTGTTTCTCTGATATATGGAAAATACTGAGGGTCCATTATCAACTACTCAAAAAATGATTTGATTGAAATACACTTCTACAGTTACTAAAGGATTGAGTAATTCATTACATTGTATCATTGATAATGTGATGCTGGATAAGTTTTTTGTACCAGCACCGTCTCACGTTTAGAGTACCTTTATTTAGTAATTATTGTTCGAGTGTGGTGTTACTCGTTTCTCTGAAAAGTGGGTAGGCTGCAAGTATTTATTTTGCGCACTGAAGGTGCACCCTACTCTTTTTTATACAAAATGTAGAGAAAACATCTGATGGTTTAATACTGCATACCAAATCTAAGTGCAAGAGTTTTGCCGTCACCTATACAATTCTAATTACTCAACTATTTGTACTTATTGTTAGTGGGGTTTTTTCACATCAATTTCTTTGTGCAATGCTGGACTCTTTTTTAGTTTCCTTATTTTTTCAATTCCACCACAGTTTTTTTAGTTCTGATGTACAGTAGAAGACTAACAAACTTCCTCTATATATAAGCAAACAACTTAATGTCTGTAAAGATATCTATAAATATAAATTAAATTTTGTTGTGTATGTTACGAATTATCATATTTTTGCTGTGTACACTCATTTTATAGTGTATGAAAATCTATTTTTTGCTCTTAAGTATTCCTTCCACAATTATAATAATAATAAACTGAAATGTATGAATGTAGCGACTCTTTAGTAACCTATTAACCAGGTCACAATTAAGAGGAAGATTCAATAAAGGCAAAAATTCTGTATTGTCCTTTAATGATCTCTAAATGATACAGTACAGCTTAAATTATTTGTTGCAAGTAACCTTATGATCTTTAATCATCCAGCAGAATACACAGTCTGTAGACATAGAGGAGGGAGAATTTAGATTGGGCCCCACTATGAATTGAGCCAAGGGTTTTGTCTCAGTGCAAGAATTTTTTTCATAATGCAATGTATTATTTAAAGTAACACGTGACTTCAAAAGAATAGTCAAGCATGGTAGCTTTACAAGAAATATTTGAATAAATGTTTCATCCAGACCTTTACTCTTTTGGAAAAGATGCACATCCTTGCACCAGAGCTGGCCAATGATCAAGCCTAGGTAATAGTCTTATGCCCAAGGTTCTTAAAGGCTCAAATTAGAATAACAATAGGTTAAAAAAACAGATGTTCCTTTAAGGGGCCTATCCATTAGCAGATAAAATGAACGATTGAACGATATATAGTTCAATCCTTCATTATTTCTGCTAATGGATAGGACCTGAACGATGACAGATGCGCATTCCCACGGCCGATAAATCGCATCTATCATCTCTCCAACATGTTGGTCAATTATCGCATATAGCTGTATGATATTAGCAATATTATGCAGTTTATATGCGGTAAACGATGAACGACAAACGACAAAAGATATTATCAGTAGCTACAGAGCGTACATGTACATGACAGATATCGTTCAGCACAGCCACCGGAATTTTCAAGGGATATCTTTTGTCTTTGATCGCTCAGAAATACATCTGCTAATGGATAGGCACCTTAGTACTCACAACTCTCTAGGGAAAATCATGTTTATTTAATACAATAACAAAATGCTTATAACAAATGTTTATTTTATTTTTTTAACAACTAATATGGGCATAACAATAAGAGTGTATGTGGTTTCTAGAAGGTCCAGAAACATAATGGTCTACTGAGGTTCTGGCCTCTAAGCCTAACAGTATTTGGGTATTTTGCACGCTGAACCCTACTATTCTAGGGCATTTTCTACTTTTATGCAGTGTTTTATTTAGGGATGAGCGGGTTCAGTTCTCTGAGGTCCGAACCCACCCGAACTTATGGGATCTGGCTTGGGTTTTCCCGCCTGGCTTGGATCTGAAAGCAAGGCGAAACATCATCATCCTGCTGTCAGATTCTCGGAGGTTTTGGATTCTATAAAGGTCCCGCGATCACCGCCATTTTTCATTTTGGCTGTGAAGAGTGAAGAGGGACGGAGATGGGAGCTGTGCTGCTGTACATAGGAGCTGGCTACAGTTGTGTTGCTTAAGAGCTGGCTGTTGTCCATATAGGGGCTGGCTGGCTGTTGTTGTCACTGAGGTTGTCCTGTCCATCCATAGGGGCTGGCTGTCTGTTGTCCTGTCCATAGGAGTTGGCTGGCTGTAGTCCATAGGGGCTGGCTGTTGTCGATAGGGGCTGGCTGTTCTGCTGATTTGTCTAGAGGGTGCTCTGTACATAAGGGGTGCTCTTCACCCCCAGTGTGAAAAAAAAACTTTTCTTATTCTGTGCATGTTAGCCACACCTTTCATCAACGTAGGTGTGCAATGGTGCTGTGCTGCTGTCTGTAAAGGGGCTGCTGTCTCTTTAAAGGGTGCTCTTCACTCACCCCCAGTGTGAAAAAAAAAATATTCTGATCATGTTAGTCACACTTGTCAGCAACGTAGGTGCGCAGGGGTGCTGTGCTGCTGTCTGTAAAGGGGCTGCTGCCTCTTTCAGGGGTGCTCTTCACCCACCCCCAGTGTGAAAAGCAAACAAAACTTTTTTCTGTGTACGTGTTAGCCACGCTTGTCAGCAACATAGGTGCACGGGGGTACTGTGCTGCTGTCTGTCAATGGGGCTGCTGCATCTTTCAGGGGTGCTCTTCACTCCCAGTGTGAAAAAATAAAAAAAAAATTCTATGTGCATGTTAGCCACACTTGTCAGTAACATAGGTGCGCAGGGGTGCTCTCATGCTGTCTGTCAAGGGGCTGCTGCCTCTTTCAGGGGTGCTCTTCACCCCAAGAGTGATAAAAAAACAAGAAACAATTTTTTTCTGTGCATATTAGCCACACTTGTCAGCAATATAGGTGCACAGGGGTGCTGTGCTGCTGTCTGTCAAGGGGCTACTGCCTCTTTCAGGGGTTCTTTTCACCCTAGTGTAAAAAAGATACATTTCTGTGCATGTTAGCCACACTTGTCAGCAACATAAATGCGTAGGGGGGCTGTGTTGCTGTCTGTCAAGGGGCTGCTACCTCTTTCAGGGGTGCTCTACACCCCCAGTGTGAAAAAAAAGAAACATTTCTGTGCATGTTAGCCACACTTGTCAGCAATGTAGGTGTGCAGGGGTGCTGTGTTGCTGTCTGTAAGGGGCTGCTGCCTCTTTCAGGGGTGCTCTACACCCCCAGTGTGAAAAAAAAGAAACATTTATGTGCATGTTAGCCACACTTGTCAGCAACGTAAGTGTGCAGGGGTGCTGTATTGCTGTCTGTAAGGGGCAGCTGTCTCTTTCAGGTGTGCTCTTCACCCACACCCAGTGTGAAAAAAACTAAATTTTATTCTGTGTGCATGTTCGCCACACTTGTCAGCAACATAGGTGCACAGGGGTGCTGTGCTGCTCTCTGTCAAGGGGCTGCTGCCTCTTTCAGGGGTCCTCTTCATCCACCCCCAGTGTGAAAAAAACCTGATTTTTTTTTCTGTGTTGTTGTGTGCGTTAGCCCCAACTAAGCTGCGCTATAATTGCTTGTTGCCACTGCTGTAAGACCACAGTGAGTATGGAGGACAGTCACATGACCAGAGAGCAGTATTCACATACAAGTCTTGTAGCTGCCAGCAGCAGTCATGATGATGATGCAAGGCCGTCAACGTCATCTATGAAGGCCGATATACAAGGGCTTAAGTCAGGTCAAAATGTCAGGCTAAATATGCCATTCACTACACGAAGTGGCAAGGAAAGGATAAGGGCTTGGCCTTTATTTATGACTAGTGATGATTTAAGCCCTTCTGCTTGTAGAAGAGGTCCAAAAAATGTAAATTGTCTCCGAAAAGTCACAGATCCTCGAGGAGAGTCTAAGGGCCTCATTCAGAGGTGGTTGGAGGATGCAAGTGGTCGCTCAGAAACTGGGCGGCCACTTGCATCCTGACCGCCCACCTCTGTTGCAGTCGTTAGGCTGTGGGTTAACACCCACAGCTCTAACGACCGCTCGGGTGATGGTTGTGATGGTCAGAGACCATCGTGACCATCGGGGCTTACGACGAGACCCTAGGGTAGGGTCTCACTTTTCGTAAGCCCAGGAGAGATTCTGGCTCTGTCAGAGCCAGAAGCTCTCCACTGACATCACTAGTGATGTCAGTGGGGCCTCCCCCAAATGGTAGGCGTTCCCATGGGAACACCTCCATTTGGGCTGCCACCCCACCGGCCCGCCTTCCAAATGGGGCGAGCTGTCAATCAACATCGACAGCTCGCCCCCTTTGGATCGAGACCCGCAACGACCAGCGCTGTCAGTCATAGCGGGTCTCACGCATTCGCACGACGGTGCCGGCACCGTCGTGCGCATGCTCTGTGGGGGGCCATCGACCCGGTCCGAGCACATCGGCGCTAACGACCGTGTCTGAATGACCCCCTAGGTGTGTCCGCGGTTGCCATATGTGAGCCCGACCTTTCTAATACTGTATTTGAATAGGATCACACTTCCACCATTTGTGTGCCTTCTGCAAATGTGGGGATGAGCAGCACAAGTCAACATGCTGATGTAGAAATTAAGGATGCTTCTGTGGAATCACACGAAGAGGGTGAGGAGGATATTTATGTCATTGGCGATAACAACAACTAGGATGATGAGGATATTGATGCCGAGGAAGTTTGTGCAAAAACTGTAAATCAATATCAGGCAACAGTTGTTGCCCATGGTGGGAAAAATCCCATTGTTGGCATGCCTGGGCAAAGGACCGAAAAAATCCACATCTTATGTGTGGAATCATTTCCACCCAAATTCGGACAACCTTTGCCAAACCATTTGTAACCGTTGCCATGTAACAGTGAGTAGAGGTAAGGACCTTAACCATCTTGGAATCTCTTCCCTGTTATGTCACTTGCAGTGCATTCATCAAATTGGAAATTGGGTATTGAAACTTTGGGGATAAAAAAACAAACAACAATCAGTCCAGTGTCACCAAGCTGCTCCCTTCTATCTGGATCCAAATGCCTGCAATATCCACCACCAGCACCTGCATCATCAACATCCTCATTTGTGATCGGAACTAGTCCTGCATCCATTGTTCCTCAGAAGGATCCTTGAGTGTTACACCTGCTGCTGCTGCTGTTGCTATGAGTGGATCACTGAAGGGGACCAGGGTGCATCACTGAAGGGGACCAGGGAGAAGACAACTTCTAGTAGTTCAAGAAGTTCAGCCAAACAATTGATTGTAACACAATCCATTGATTTGGAAAAAAAGTATGATGGCAAACACCCAGTTGCACAATGGATTACTGATGCCATAACAGATTCCACATCTCTAGAATAGCAATTCCCAATCTGTACAAGGACATTAAAAAAAAATTAATGTCCTCTGAAATGCCGTTGTGCCCACTGTCCACTTAACCACAGATATGTGAACAAGTGGGACAGGGCAAACTAAAGATTACATGACTGTGACAGCCCACTAGTTACCGGTAGGTGTATTGCCTCCAACAGTGCAAACAGCAGCAGCATCTAACAAATACCAGCTCATTCAGAGGCAGGCTACTCTGTGTATCACCAATTTCAGTAAGAGGCATACTGCTGAGAACCTCTTAGAGAAACTCAGGAAAATCATTGCAAAATGGTTTACCCCACTTGGACTCTCCTTGGGATTTGTGATTTCTGACAGTGCCAGCAATATTGTGTGAGCATTTCATGTGGGTGAATTCGAACACATCCCATGTTTTGCTCACACAGTGAATTTATTGGTGCAACCTTTTTTGAAAAATGACAGGGGCATGCAGGAGATGCTTTCGGTGGCCCTGCCATCAGTTGAAGCAAGAGGTAGTAACTACGTAGAATTCTATCCTCTATATGCTTCAGCGTATAGAGGAGCAGAAAAAGGCCATCCAAGGCTACACTACAGCCTATGACATAGGGAAAGGAGCAGGAATGCACCTTAGTCAAGTGCAGTGGAGAATAATTTCTGTGTTGTGCAAGGTTCTCAAACCGTTTGAACTTGCCACACGTGAAGTTAGCTCAGACACTACCAGCTTGAGTCTGGTCATGCTCCTAATCAGACTTTTGCAAAAGCAGCTGGAGAAACTGAAGGAGGAGCTGAAATGGAGTGATTACATTAAGTATGTGGGACTTGTAGATCAAGCCCTTCATTCAATTTGACAGGAACCAAGAGTCATCAATCTCTTGAAATCAGATCACTATATTTTGGCGACCATACTTGATCCTAGGTTTAAGTCATACCTTGTGTCTTTCTTTCTGATGGACATAAATCTGAAAAGATGCAAACAGCTGTTCATGAAAAAATAATCAGCTGAAGCAGAACGTGACACGGCAGCATCTCCTCCTTCAGTTTCTACAGCTGCCAGGAAAAAAACTAAATTTTCCTAAGAGACCCACTGCTGGTGGTGATGCAGATCAGTCAGCAAAATCTAATGACATCTGGTTGAGTCTGAAAGAACTGCCTACAATGAGTGACATGTCTTTGTCTGATACGGTCACCATTCAGAGAATGGTGGATGACTATTTTAGGGATAGCATCCAAATAGGCATTTCAGACAGTCCGTTTCACTACTGACAGGAAAATGAGGCAATTTGGAGCCCCTTACACAATCTGGAGTTGTTGTACTTAAGTTGCCCACCCTCCAGTGTGTACTCTGAAAGAGTTTTCAGCACATCCGGGAACCTTGTCAGTGATCATCAAAGGAGGTTACCTCCCCAAAATGTGGAAAAGATGATGTTCATCAAAATGAATTACAAATTTCATGAGGAAGACCTTTACCAGCACTTAAGTACAAAAAATACAGAAGCGTCTGTAATGGTGGATTCCAGAGGGGACGAATTCATATTGTGTGAAGAAGAGGAGGATGCACACACTGATGTGGATGTCAATGTTGATGATGATGATTACGACATCTAATCTAATGTATTGTAAAGCCAGTTTGTGTATGGGATCATTGCCACAATGTCCACTGCGCATTGGCAGCTTGTTTTGTGGGGGGTCCAAACAAACCAATCATTTCAGCCACAAGTGGCAGTCCCTGTTGCTGAAGTGATTGGTTTGTTAAACTGTGAATGTCCTGTTTTATATATACAACATAAGGGTGGGTTGGAGGGCCCAAGGACAATTTCATCTTGCATCTTTTTGCTTTCCATTATGTACTGGTTGGGGCATTGCTGCCTGACATTTTTAATGTTATGGTTTATGAATGTCCAGAAATTGTAATGGCCACAGACAACATCTCCTGCATGCCCCTTTCATTTTTTTAAAGAAAATTCTGAACCAATTGCTGCTTGTTGTGTCAACCCGATGGCACAAGTCACACAACAGTGACATTCAGCCAAGGGTTCTAAGCCATTAAGGCTGCTACATGGCCCAAAGGCCGCATCCTGCTTCATGGCCCAAAGGCCACCTGTCGTCACTCCTCACCAGCCCTCAAGGCTGTAATGGCTGTAATGTGCCAAGAGTTCCAGGCCTCAAGGCTGTTGCAGGACTGGTTCCTTCCTAATCATAGCTCTGTATTCCACTACTACTCAGCACGGAGGCTGCAGCAACAATTAACTATCAACTATCAATTCTTCAGCCAGTGGCTGCACCAATTATCACTTCTTCAGCCAGGGGCTGCACCAATTATCAATTCTTCAGCCAGGGGCTGCACCAATTATCAATTCTTCAGCCAGGGGCTGCACCAATTACCAATTCTTCAGTCAGGGGCTGCACCAATTATCAATTCTTCAGTCAGGGGCTGCACCAATTATCAATTCTTCAGCCAGGGGCTGCACCAATTATCAATTCTTCAGTCAGGGGCTGCACCAATTATCAATTTGTCAGCCAGGGGCTGCACCACTTATCAATTCTTCAGCCAGGGGCTGCACCAATTATCAAGTATCAACTCTTCTTACTTCAGCCAGTGGCTGCACCAACTATGAACTATTAATTCTTCATCCAGTGGCTGCACCAATTATCAAATATCAACTCTTCTTACTTCAACCAGTGGCTGCGCCAACTATCAACTGTCAATTCTTCAATCCTCAAGGGGTACCCCAACCATCATCTTTACATAGTCCTCAACTCTATGTATCACTCAGCTTTGAGCCAGCTAGCTGGATGCAACCTTTTGGCCCTTAACTAGATGAAAAAAATCAATATTGTGAGCTGTGAGGTGATCAAAATTGACTGGAAATGAGTGGAAATAAATGTTATTGAGGTTAATAATACTGAAGGAACAAAAAAAGTCAAATTTTATGTGATTTTAGCTGTTTTTATAATTTATTAAGAAAAAATCCAGATTCAAAACCAAAACCGAAAAACAAAACAGGGAGGTGAGGTTTTGGCAAAACCAATCCAGATCCAAAACCAGGGAAGATCCAGATCCAAAACCAAAACACGGGGGTCAGCGCTCATCTCTAGTTTTATTGTACATAGCAAAGCATACTGTAAGTACTAGATTCCTCACACAAGCAATGCGCAGTGCATCTTTTTTCCACCCAGACTTCTATTTACTTAAAAAGAATATGCTATGACATCAGGGGCGGCTTAAGAGAGGAGGGCGATTGTGTGAACTCTTCATACATATCCCTCCTCTCTCACAGGCAGCACAGGTGCATAGACTTGCACCTTACCAGGGTCTACTGTGCATGCACAGGTCTCTGGGAACATGACACCTATGCAGCTCTCTGGGAACATGGCAAATGCGTCATGTTCCCTATGATTTTTGTACTGCGCATGACTAAATCTCCGGGAAAATGACCACCACACCAGGGGCATATTAAGAGAGGAGGGGGCCCATGTTTATTCCCCGTCCGAGGACCCCTCTTCTCTCCCCGGTGACTAGCAGCACACTGGTAGTCTGTGCCCAGAGACTACTGCTGCCGCTACCTTTTCCCGGCCATTTCCTTTCTGTGCATGCGCAAAACTTTTGAAAAATGACCGCCACTAGCATTTACCAGGGGTTTTGGATAGCGCTGCTACAGCCAACGTGGGACTTCGGAGAGGTAAGTATAAAAATTTGAGTGCAGTGTGTTCAATGTGGGATGCCCTGGACCCAGGGGCCTGTGTGCTCCATAGCGTTCCCGCTAGGCTGTTTTAGCGGGGCGCGGCGCCCTGCCCTCCTTCTGGAGAGCAAAAAGCACACTGCCATCCAGGAGGAGGGCAGGATGCAGTGTCCCGCGGGTGGAGAAACATGCGGTGTCCCGGTCGCCGCCGGAGAATAGACGCCGGGCGCATGCGCCGGCATCTATTCTCCCTTTCTGCAGCGCTTGAGGGCTGCCCGGCATGTCCGTAAGCGCCGGGCACGCCCTCAAGTATGACGAAAAGGGGATGCGTCTTATAGACACGCCCCCTTTTCATGACCACGCCCCCTTTTCGGACGCGCGCGCCGAAGGCGCCGGAGCTAGAGTGAACACTAGCTCCACACACCCTGCACCCATTATAGATACACCCCTGCACCAGACCTCCCCCCCATGTTCCCCATGATTTGTGCAGCGCCACTGCTGCTGTGGGACTATGGGAAGGTAAGTTTATTACATGGGTGCATGGCGTGCGATGTGAGCCCCTCTGGACCCATTACAGATACGCCACTGTAAATAATTTTTTAATTCTATGTGAGCAAAATATAACTTCCTTAGTGTAATATTACTGCTGCTTTTAATATTTTGTGACAGAATTATCTTCTATAAGAATGTAGATTTTCCTTAACATGATACTGATCTCATGATGGCCTTGGAGAGGTGTGCTCATGGGCATATCTATTAACAACTGAACGCATAAACAACACTTACCTCTCCATCAGCATCACAGATATACTGGGTAGAGATATTATTCTGGCACCAGTTAGTAAGCAAGGTCAAGCTGTAACTCACAGAGACACCAACTGAGCCAGGACAGACCCAGATGGCACTCTGGATATGACCCTGGGTAAAGGGGTAAGTCCCCAATTTGTGACACATAGTAACACAAGTTCCTAATATAACATTTTCTCTTCTATCTGCTATGCACCTATAATTGAAACCAGTGTATACACTGTGGGGTTGATGCAGAGATGACAATAACTGCGTCTCAAATTGCAAGTATAAAATGCACTGACTAAAAAGCTGCACTTATGTATATGTGCAGAGCTTTAACTTTAGCAAAATAAATGTGGCTCTGTCTCAGAAGCATATGTGCTATGTTAGGCATATGTCACATACACTACATGGTGCGATAGGCACCTTGCACTGTGACGGCTGATCTGACGGCTAACATATCGGGCGGTCCCCACACACAGAGCGATTCGCTGCACGACCGCCTGATATGCCGGCAACCCCCTCCCCCCCCCCTGCATAGCGCTGCATGTTATCATACATCGCATCGCCAGAACAAGTGAACTTGCAGTAAGATCTGGAGGTGCAATGTATTACCCCACGGGAGCGTGCACTGTCCGATGATATGCCCATACATGGTACGATATAGCCGCGATATCGTACCAATCCGTCGGATCGGCTGCTACATCTCACCGTGTACAATTTATTTTTCATGCAAAATATGCATTTGCTATTAGGCCTCAAAAAAATAAAATAAAAACTTTTCTATTACATTAGATATATTTGATACATGCACATGCAATAAAGAAAGCATCTAACCGCATGAGCAGTGCATTTGCATCCAGCTAGTCACTGGCAACCGTCATCTACATTATTCTGCATATTAATCTGCTCTTGACCACCCACAAACAAATCTTTTTAAGCTACTGTATATCTGTGTCTAGGTGCCGGTCTGCATGTGTACACACCTGCGTGTATACAGCCTTATTGGTCTTGTACTATATTAGACTGCCCTTTCCCTCCACCATCCCGCCTCTCTAGGCATATGCTAATGTAAGTTCCAGAATAATGAAAATCTGTATTAGGGCAATTGTGCATGGACAGTTTTCTGCGCAGAGAGATTTTATATAATTTATGCTACACAAACTGGAACCAACTCTGCATCAGCTACTATGAATAGTAATATGATTACTTAACATGTGCAGATATTACAGGTTGAGTCTCCCATATCCAAAATGCTTGGGACCAGGGGTATTTTGGATAACAGAATATTCCGTATTTTGGAATATTTGCATACCATAATGAGATATCTTGGGAATGGGACCCCAATATACACACAGAATGCATTTATGTATTATATACACCTTATACACATAGCCGGCAGGTAATTTTATAAAATATTTTCAGTAATTTTGTGGCTCAAACAAAGTTTGTGTACAGAAATTAAATTCATTTATGTTTCATATACACCTTATACATACATACTGAATGTAATTTTATACAATATTAGTAATAATTTGTGCCTTAGACAAAGTTTGTGTACATTGAACCATCAAAAATCAAAGGTTTCATTATCTCAGGCATGCCACAATGATTCCGTACTTTGGAATATTCTGTATTTCAAAATATTTGGATATGGGAGACTCAACCTGTACTACAAACATAATAGATTGCTAAAAAGCTATTATTACACAGTTTAAGATGTTACTGTCAAGCTTAAAACAAGGGGAAATACCCAAGCATGTAGACATTTCTATAAGTATTGCAATATGACAGTATAATGCATTGTGCTAGAGTGAGGTTACATCAGTGCATAAACAACCAGAATTCCTAATGAGCCACTCTGTGAGGGAAGTGCTCTATATTTGCTGATTGCTATCATTTGCAGTATTTTTAGTGCCTGCTTATCAAAGTTAAACATTAAATCTTCAGGATACATGTAATGAATATGTTGCAATTATATTCATTTGTGTTTTGGCTTTTATGTTTATTTTGAAATACTCTAGCCTTTATTGAATGTGCACCTGCCACCTTAAATTATACAGTTTAATTTTAAAGGACATAAAAAATAACCAGATGTTGTATTATATTAATAAAGCATACATATGCAGGTATATGATATTTATGATATATGATAAAATAATAGGACCATGGTCTTCAATTAATTGCCCCGCTTTGTTTTGTGTTGCCTTCTTATTAACCGCTAACAATAACAAAAACTCATATATTGTGCTTCAAGGAGATAAAAAACACAGAATTTTCTCCCAAATAGCCACTACACTATATGAAATAAAAAGATAAATGCAAACAGAGTACATTTCTTCAAAAATTGTATTCTTTGTGTGTGAGCCTATAGGAGAAAGCTTGCAGATATAGGGGCTTTATGTAATAGGTTGCGAGTTGCAGCCTCTGCGGGAAGTCCTGCGAGACTTCCGGTATTTTTAATGCGGGTATAATTTTAAAGGCAAAACTAAGCTGGGTTTGCCTTTAAAATGATTGCCACTTTAAAAATAAAGGAAGACTTGCAGGAATTCCAACAGCGGCTTCATCTCCCAACCTATTACATAAGCCCCATAGGGCCTGATTCAGAGGTGGACACAGTGTCGAGGTTTGTCTAAATAGAGCAATAAGATGCCACCCAGTTCATTAGTCAAGCGGGTGACAAACTCGCCAGCCTTATACAGCAGGACAGGGACATCCATCACTTGTAGGGTAGAGGAAGGTGGCAGAGAAAACAAGGTAGCATCTAGCTGTAAAAATCCCCAAGGAGAGATCAGCAGAAGAGAGACTGCAGCGAGAGACCTGAACGCAGGCCAAGGGAAGTCCACAACTTTCCAAATGATACCAGTGTACACAGGGGCAGATTGGCCATTACTTTTTGTGGGAAGAATCCCGGTGGGCCAATTGGTTGTGGGGCCGCTTTTCAATTGTGGCCCTGCCCCCCGACTCACATCACCCGTCCCCTGTACAATGTGTGTTTTACACAGGCAGCCCGGCTGCCAGTGTGCCTGGCCGTGGCTAAGCTTCTCTCGCGAGAAGAGAGGCCAGCCTATTAAAGCTCCACCCACCCAGCTTGCCCGCCGTCGGCGACGGCGTCATCGAGGAACGAAGGGTGAGGAAGTGGTGCGTGTCCGCGGGTGAGTGACAGACAACTGTCGAAGGTATGTGCCCAGTGCTTACTGCTGGACACACAATTCCCAGCCCTGCACATACCGTATAGGCAGCCTGGTCTGTGTTAGTTGCGGGGGCTCAGGGGGATTACCTTCTGAGACACATTGAAGAGATCAGTGCTTTCAGACATGGGGCTTGGTGTGGGCAGAGCCGCACTCGATGCTGCGGCCACGCCCACATCACGCCCCCAGTATGGGAGCACTGATCTCTTCAATGTGTTGCAGCCAGCTCAGTAGATGATTCCTGCCTCCCCCCCACAGCTAGGTGACATCTATGGTGAGGTCTGGAGGGGACATCTGTGTACAGAGGGTAGTTGATCTGTGTTAGTGGGAGGAATCTATGTATGGTTAAGTGCTGTGTGTGTGTGAGAGGGAAGCTGAGGGAGGGGAGTAAAGAGCTATTTGTGGGGGGTCTGAGTGAGTGGGGAGAGTGTCTGTGAGGGGGGGTTGAGATCTGTGTGAGGGGGGATCTGTATGGCTGGAGTGTTGTATGTGTGTGGGAGGGAGACTCTGGCTGGAGTGCTGTATGTGTGAGGGGGATCTGTGTGGCTGAAGTGCTGTATGTGTGAGGGGGGGATCTGTGTGGCTGAAGTGCTGTATGAGTGCGAGGGGGGGATCTGTGTGGCTGGAGTGCTGTATGAGTGTGAGGGGGTATCTGTGTGGCTGAAGTGCTGTATGTGTGAGGGGGGGATCTGTGTGGCTGTAGTGCTGTATGAGTGTGAGGGGGGGATCTGTGTAGCTGGAGTGCTGTATGAGTGTGAGGGGGGGGATCTGTTTGGCTGGAGTGCTGTATGAGTGTGAGGGGATATCTGTGTGGCTGAAGTGCTATATATGTGTGTGTGGGGGGGTATCTGTGTGGCTGAAGTGCTGTATGTGTGAGGGGGGATCTGTGTGGCTGGAGTGCTGTATGTGTGAGGGGGGGTCTGTGTGGCTGGAGTGCTGTATGTGTGTGAGGGGGGGTCTGTGTGGCTGGAGTGCTGTATGTGTGTGAGGGGGGGGTCTGTGTGGCTGGAGTGCTGTATGTGTGTGAGTATGAGAGAGCTGTCATTATTGCCATGTGTGAATCATGTGTCTACATTTTATCAGTCACATCAAAGCACTGTTCCTCAAGACCCATTTATCATTCTATATTTGCTGCTATATCCCTGAAAACACCTGTTTTCGGGGGTTAACTGCAAATATTTAGTTTCCCCATTCCCTCTTGCAGTTGCTTCCCCCATGCTGCCAAATTTACCAACATTCGGATATTGGCCCCGCAGCTAATGCCACCAGAAGATGGCTTCAACCGCTGAAGCCTATGGGCTACAGCGTGCATAATTAGCCAGCAGAGGGTTCCTCCGGAACCCTCCCCCGCCACTGGCGACAGTGCATGCGCAGCAGCCCCTGTAGCTCTCCGGGCATATTGCAGTGATGGGTTCCTTTCGGAGCCCCTGTCCCTGAATGTTCCGGATGGTACATGCCGGTACTATGTTCGCATTTTGCAATGTTATCAAGGACGGTAATATCATGCCGAGATCACATTGCAATTGCGATCATTAATAAATGGGGGCCTTGGTCTGCAAATAGGTATCATGATGACCCTTAAAGTGCATGACACTTGGGGTGGGATGCATTAAGCATCCCACCACTCATCGCAATCATAGCAGCATGTAGTAATGCCATATGCTTGAGCAATTGCGGTTAAAATAGCTTTTGGGAGAGCTGTCCTTTGCGATAGAGGGACTTCAGGGGTAATGACTTAGAAGTACCTCTGTGCATGCGTCATATGACCAGTGTGCTTTTGATATTTATTAATTATCAGATCCTAGTCCTGATAATTATAATTTCTTATCGCCGCTATTTGCGTGTGTGTGTGCGTGTGTGTGTGTGTATATATATATATATATATATATATATATATATGCAACATATTTCCTTTTTTTGGGGGAGCACATCTCTAACTTGCCTCCGGGTGACTGGGAAGAACTTACGACACTGACTGACAGCGGTGGTTGGTGCAGCCGCCGGGGGTAAGTTACGGGGCTGTTCAGGGCAGTCTGTCAGCCCGATTGTCTGATCTCCACTCTCCCCTCCCCAGGCTGTGAAGAAGTTTAATGTCATAGCCGGAAGGCTCTTAAGTGAACTTCACAGTCTGGGGAGGGACCACAGTGGAGAGGAGACAATCAGCTGGCTGCGCAGTCTGTCAGTGCCTGGTGGTAGCAGTCCTAGGCTAGCCATCAGAGGTCAGGGCTGGGTGTTTATTTAAAATGATTTAAAATCAAATTTCAAATTCATGATGAGATGAGGGCAATGGGGCTGGGAGATGGAGTCTGGAGAGAGGGATGTTTGGAGTGGGGGCCTTGGGGAGAAGTGATTAATGATGACCTTAGGGGGGGTGGGGTATTCTGTACTTAAATAATAGATATGATCTGTCTGTGAGGGGAGGGGGGTTCTGCCGAACTAGGGAGAGATGATCTGTCTGTGGAGCTGTGTTATTTTGTGCTAAGGGCCTGCTGGGGACTATACTGTGAGGGGTTGTGCTCTGAGGGGGCTGTCATATGAGGGGGACTGTGCTGTGAGAGGGTCTGTGCTATGAGAGGGTCTGTGCTATGCAGGTGATCTTGCTGTGAGGTGCTGTGCTGAGGAGCACTGGTGTGAAGGGCTGTGATGAGGGGGCTGAGCTGTGGAGGACTGTACTATGGGGCGACTGTGATGAGGCGCTGTGTTATGAGGGGCTGATTTGGGAGGAGCAGTGGTATGAAGGGGGCTGGCAAGTGGGCAACTATGTTGAGTACGACTGTGGTATGAAGGACTGTGATAAGGGGGCTGAGCTGTGGAGGACTGTGCTATGAGGGGGACTGTGATGAGGGGGCTGTGCTGAAGGGGACTGTGAGGAGTGCTGTGAGGGGAGAGGGTTTTTCTGTGCTGTAGGAGGATGTTGTGATGTGGGGAGAGGGTTGACACTGGTGGCACAGAGGAGATGGTGCTGGGGAAAAAGGAGATGGAGCTGGACAGTGGGATGTAGACCCAGGTGGAATGGTATTGGAGAGTGACGGGGAAGATACAGGATGATGGTACTGGCGGGAACCTCTGTTGCATGTTGATGACATTGGCTATATTCCTACGCTTACAAGTGGCTTCCGGATCATGTGATCTCCAGCATGAATAGTGAAAACCTACAACTGCCAAGACACAGCCTGTCCAGGGAATATCAATTTCTTCAGTTCCTTGTTGCAGAGAAATCATATAGGTAAGAAAACACTTATTCACACACTGTGCTTATTCACTGGAGAGAGGAGCTGGGGGCATATCCATCAGCTCCCAGAGCAGTGGGCATGACCCCAGCATGATGAAAACAAGGGGAGTAGCTTGCGGGCTTAGCATTTTACATGCGGCCACACCCCTAGCTGCAAGGCCACACCAATTTTTTTAGGTGCACACCGAAGGCGCGCACATGGGGCCACTTTTGGGATTTTTTCCAGGGCCACTTTAAATTCCCAATCCGCCCCTGGGTGTACATGAAAGAGGACAGTCGTCAGGATCAGCTTGCAGAGAGAGAGGCCAGGTACAGCAAAGCCACAGTAGAGATGGCCAGTAAGGGCATACAGCAAACCGAGGTACCCATCAGTCTGCCTAGCCATTCCGCAGCAGCATGGCTGGTCAGCAGTCAAGCCACACAATCAGGAATCTATGTCCAGCATTCAAGCCACACTCACAGCCGCAGGTTCTGGAAAGGAGTAAAATCGAGGGAAAGAATCCACAGGCTCTGTAGATGACAGCTAGCAAAGGTAAACTATTCACAGCAGGAGAGGTTTCCAGTCTCTCACAGCTATCTCGCTCAATGAATGAATGCACTTTTGCAGGCTCGATTCAATGTACAGTAAGGGTGTCCAGTCCCAGTGCTAGTATCTAAATTCTCTCCTAAATGTTGATGAAACAGTAATCAACAACAAGGGTCATTCCTAGGGGAAAGTTCCAATTTCAAAATAAATTAGGAGTAAAGTTCTGGAGCCATATAAAATGTAGCCACACTAGAGGGTTGAGTATGCAATCCCGTTGCTGATAATGCCGGCGGTAAGAATCCCAGCAGAGTAATCCTGATGGTGGAAATCCCGATGCATATAGGTATGTATTCTAACCCTTCTCCTAACCTTACCCCTAACTCTATCCCACCTTTCCTGCAGCCTACCCCTAACCCTCCCCTCTGGCAGCCTAACCCTAACCCTCCCCTCCTGCAGCCTAACCCTAACCATCCCCCTACTTCCTAGCCCTAACCCTAAACCTAACCCTAATACTCACTGCTGGGATCACAGACATGGGGATTCTGACTGCTGTTGGGATTCCAGTGCCGGGATTCTGTCCACTGGCATTGTCTGCACTGGGTTGGCAACTACATCCCCGCTATGGTGCCCTGCCCACCAGAAGTTCTAGGGTTTTCTTCTTAATATGTGAAGGAGGGGATATAGGCTCTGATTTTACACAAGGAGGGAGATAAGATTTGGGGTCTGAGTTTATAAAAGTTGTAAAAATATGTGATTGTGTATTGTTCTGTAAGTAATATTGTTTATTGGTCACAAGCATCCATGTTTTGCATTTTAGTCACTAGAATGGTACCTGTATTGTATATTGGTCACTGGAATGGTCCCGTATTTTATAATGGTCACTAGAATGGTCCTTGCATTTTATACCAGTCACTAGAGTGCTCTGTATATTTTCTAGCAGAGAGAGGCCAGGTACAGCAAAGCCACAGTAGAGATAGTCAGTACCATATATGGCTTTGTCAGACTGGAGTATATGTTGTATTTGTTTATAGCTTTTTGATACAACAATTTTTCATACATTTAATTGTCCATTCAAACCACATTTACAGTATGTAATGTTAGACAATCACACCTTGGAGGTTTTTGTCACACATGTCTGCCCCCCAGACTGATGTTGTCAGTCAGTCTCTGCCTGGTAGTAATGTACAATTGATGTTAATGCTATTGCACTTCTTGTTGCTGATGAAGAGTTCAATGCATGCCTTTTTGTAGAATGCATCTTGTGTGTTTTCACACTGTACATGATCCATAATGGAGCAAATTTATATATGACTGGTGCAGTCATATCAGCAAAGGTTTTATAATTATGAGAGGTTTTCCTAAGATACTTATGTACCTGGGTCCAAATTCCAGAAAAATGTTGGAGAGCAGCTTTAGCTGCTGTAACTTCCACAGTAGGAATTGACTGAAGCTCAGGAACTCAAGGATGTCAACCAGTATTGGCAAAAAAAGGCCTTACACCTGTAGCAGACGAATAATGAAAGTTATGAGCAAACTCAGCCCAAGGCAAAAAATCCATCCAATCATCTTGGGAGGAAGAAATATACATTCTTAAGAAGGTCTCCAACTCCTGGTTCACTCTTTCAGTTTGTCCATTTGACTGAGGATGATATGCAGAAGAAAACTGTAATTTAATTTGCAATGATGAACATAAAGCCCTCCAAAACCGAGCAACAAACTGGACACCCCGATCAGACACTATCACAGAAGGAAGTCCATGAAGACGAAATATGTCTTTGAGAAATATTTGTGCTAATTTGGGGGCTGATGGAATTTGAGCAAAAGGACAAATATGAGCCATCTTGGTAAAACGATCCACCACTACCCAAATAACTGTACATCCCCTATACTCAGGAAGATCTGTAATAAAATCCATGGAAAGATGGGTCCATGGTTGGGTAGGAATGGGTAGTGGATGGAGAGGACCAACTGGAGACTGCAGGGAGGACTTATGTTGTACGCACTTAGAACAAGAACGTATAAACTCTTGGACATCTTTTTTCACAGAAGACCACCAATAGGAATGTTACAAAAAAGAGTACATTTTACAAACCCCTGGATGTCCAGAGAAATGAGAATTATGAGCCCAGGAAAGAAGTTTACCTCGTAACTCAGGTGCCACAAATATCTTCCCAGGAGGAGAATCAGGAGAGATGAAAATTGAAGAAAAGGCCAGAGGGTTTATTATAGGGTACCTTTGATCCTCATTTTGTTCTTTCTCTTCCAACATTGAGCGTCAGAGAGCATCTGCCTTTTTATTCAAAGAACCTGGACGATACCTGAGGACAAAATCAAAACAAGAAAAAAAGAGTGCCCAATGGGTTCAGACAATGGGCAGTCTTCAAATACAACAAATTTTTATGGTCTGTAAAAATAGTAACAGGATGTTTTGCGCCTTCTAATAAATATCTCCACTCATCCAAAGCTAATTTAATAGTTAACAGTTCTTGGTCCCCGATGGAGTAATTGCTCTCAGCAATAGAAAACTTTCGTGAAAACAATCCACAAGACACTGTTCTCCCATCTGCAGACACTTGAGACAAAACAGCCCCAACTCCATAAGTGGAAGCATCCACTTCTAGCATAAATGGTTTCTCAATGTCAGGTTGAACTAGAAAGGGGGCCACAGAAAATGCATCTTTAAGAATCTGAAAGACATTCAATGCCTCTGGGGACCATACTTTGGGATTAGCTCCTTTTTTTGTCATAGCAGTGATTGCAGCTACAATCGTTGAAAATGCTTTGATAAACTTTCTGTAATAATTGGCAAAGCCTAAAAATCTCTGAATAGACTTTAACAAAGTGGGCAAAACCCAATCTTGAATAGCCTTTAACTTTTCAGGGTCCATCTGAAGTTCAGAACCGGAGATGATATACCCCAAAAAGGGTATGACTGGAACTTCAAAAACACACTTGAAGATCTTACCATAAAGCTTATTAGCTCGAAGATGACTTAATACCTCTTTAACATGGATAAGATGATCAGAAAGATTCCTGTAAAAAATCAAAATATCATCAAGATAAATAATAACAAACTGGTAAAGTATATCTCAGAAAATTTAATTCACAAACTCCTGGAACACCATATAAACCAAAAGGCATGACGAGGTTCTCATAATGGCCATCTCGTGTATTAAATGCGGTTTTCCACTCATCACCCTCTTTAACTCTGATCAAGTTATAAGCTCCTTTTAGATCAAGTTTAGTAAATAGTTGAGAACCCTCAACTCTATCAAACAATTCCATAATGAGAGGTAAAGGATATTTATTTTTTACCATAATCTCATTTAGACCTTTAAAGTCGATACATGGATGAAGACCGCCATCTTTTTTCTTTAGAAAAAAGAAGCCAGCTCCAGTGGGAGATGAAGAAGACCTGATAAACCCCTTTCATAGGTTATCTCGTGCATACTCCAACATGGCTTGAGTTTCAGGAACAGAGAGAGAGTATACTGGACCTTTAGGTGGCATTTTACCTGGGATAAGTTCAATAGGACAATCCCAGAGACGATGCGGTTGGAGTTCGTCTGCCGCCTGCTCAGAAAAGACATCAGCAAATTCATGATAAGGCTGTGGGAGAGAAGGTGGATTATCTACTTTCACTTCAGCCAATCGTACTACAAAAATCAAACAATTTAGTTTGCATTTAGGACTTCAAGAAAGAATTTGAGAACAAGTCCAATCAATATGAGGGTTATGAAGAGTTAACCATGGTAAACCAAGAACTATATCATACATAGAAATAGGTAATACCAAAAACTCTAAACTTTCTTCATGCAAAGATCCTACCCTCAACTTCACAGACTTTGTTTGATGTGTAACATATCCATTAGAAATTCTAGTCCCATTTACTGCAGAAAGGTTAAAAGAACGGGTTAATTTGACAACAGGAATTTTCAACTTTTGAACCAAAGACAATGAAATAAAATTGCCAGCTGCTCCAGAATCTAGCAATGAAGAAAACTCTTGACATGAAGAACCAAAGTCAGGAATGCTCACAGAAATTAAACAATCTTTTTTGGGGGAAACTTTAGTGAGCACCCCTAGTTTGACTTCCCCTCCATCAACTAGGGATGACCGTTTCCCGACCTTATTGGAGATTTAGCAGAAAATTTTTCTAAGGATGCACAATACAAGCACAGATTAGAACACCTTCTACGTTGCTTCTCCACTTCAGACAATTTGGCTTTATTAATTTACATAGGCTCATCAGATGTACCATGAACAGAGTGAGACTGGGGAAGAAAACTTTTAGAACACTCAGTGTGATTCCTCTGAACCCCTCTTTCTTGCATACACAGATCAATTTTAATAGTCAATAAAATTAACTCATCCAAACTCTCAGGAAGATCCCGAGTCACCAACTCATCTTTAAGTCTCTCAGAGAGACCATTCCAATATGCTGCTCTTAATGTCTCATTGTTCCACTTAAGTTCTGCCACTATAGTTTGAAAACGAACCACATACTGACCAACTGGAGCTGCTCCCTGCTTTACCCGTAAAATGTCCACAGATGCAGCCACTGATCTTCCAGGTTTGTCAAATATCCTTTTAAAAGTAGAAACAAAAGCTTGGTAATTAGACATTAAGGCATCATTTCTCTCCCATAGAGGAGAGAGGCCCACTCAAGAGCAGTACCACACAATAATGAGATAATATAAGCCACTTTGACACGAGGGGTGGTAAAACTCTGATGTAACAATTCAAAATGAATCTCACATTGGTTGAGAAATCCTCTACATGTTTTTGGATTACCATCATAAGAGGTGGGAGTTGGTAGGCGTAAATGAGAAGCAGAAACCCCTGACATACTTGTAACAGGAATTTTTCATTTGTCAAAATGTGTGGAAAGATCCTGTAGACATTGCAAAACTTGAACTTGAGTATTTTCCTGTACTTCCAAACGGGCGGTCAAACCCTGAAGTACCTGAACCCCAGTAGCCTGTTCCAGATCCGGATTAATTTTTAGGTCTCTGCAAACTGTCACGACTGCCGACATTTGAGACTCCTGGAGGGAGGCAGGCCTACTAGGCACAATAAACTGGGGTAGTCTTAGGAATGACCTTTCCATAAAACTCAGCAGCACAGGATAAAAGTAAATTAGAATTTATTCACAAAAGAATGATAATCAGCAAGGTCTCAAATAAAGTCTCAAACAGCACAGAGGTTCACATAAGCAATAATAAGTATAGAGAATCCCCAAATATATATATATACCAACGAACTGTCTCTCCCATGTGAGGTGTAGCAACCCCCAGAAAAAAACAAAACACAGGAGGCACTCCCTTAGAAAAACGAAAAAAATGTAATATACTTAAATCATAGTGAACAAAAGGTACAGCAGCATGTCGATATTTCAAGGTCCGCAGACCTTTTCATCAGGACTGTATAACTGGTGACAGTTCTGATGAAAAGGTCTGTGGACCTTGAAACATCGACATGCTGCTGTACCTTTTGTTCACCATGATTTAAGTACATTAAATTTTTTTCATTTTCTACGGGAGTGCCTCCTGTGTTTTGTTTTTTCCTGGGGGTTGCCACACCTCACATGGGAGAGACAGTTCGTTGG
Source organism: Taudactylus pleione (assembly GCA_031769625.1). Lineage (NCBI taxonomy): Eukaryota > Metazoa > Chordata > Amphibia > Anura > Myobatrachidae > Taudactylus > Taudactylus pleione. The sequence continues at coordinate 3,991,568 of JAUIMM010000614.1, forward strand.
TATACATTGTTTAGGAAGGCACCCCGTCCTTTGTATCATTCTCTAAGTGCCGAACTTTTGCTGTATATATATATATATATATACACCAGTATGGGTGGCACTCCCATGTGCTATAACAAACGTGTGGGAGCCTTCCAGAGAAGCTCCACTCTAGTGGGCTCCAATATACAGACAAACCGGCGGCACTCATCCAAAAATATCACACAGATGGCAGGTCAAATGCATTCAAACCGGCAGACTCCAATGTATACACCAGTACGGGTTTGATATAGCACATGGGAGTGCCACCCGTGCTGGTGTATACATTGGAGTCTGCCCGTTTGAACGCATTTGACCTGCCATCTGTGTGATTTTTTTGGATGAGTGCCGCCGGTTTGTTTGTATACTGGAGCCCACTGGAGTGGTGCTTCTCTGGAAGGCACCCACATGTTTGTTATAGCACATGGGAGTGCCACCCGTACTGGTGTATACATTGGAGTCTGCCCATTTGAAAGCATTTGACCTGCCGTCTTTGTGATTTTTTTGGAGGAGTCCCGCTGGTTTGTCTGTATATATATATATATATATATATATATACAGTCTTTAACATATAAGAACTACGTGGTAGGGAACCCCAAGTCCAGAATGAGGCCAACACCTCAGGATGACACTGAGGACCTTTGCCAGGGTACAACCCTGTAGTAATGGAAATCCAGAGCAGAGCAGGCCCTGCAGAATAATATGGTTCCGGGACAGGGCCAAGCCCTGTGGTGCAGTGAGAGATTAAACAAACTTGAGCCTTGTGGGGTAGTGAAGTCGGAGCAGGGTTAAGCCCTGGAAGGCGATGAGATTGCAGGACAGTGTTGTGCCCTGCAGTGTGGCTAGAGTTCATAGCGGGGATGAGCCCCGTGATGCAGAGAGAATTGTAGCTGGGTTGAGCCCCTTGATGCGGAGAAGCTTGTAGTGGGGTTGAGCCCCGTGATGTGGAGAACATTGTAGCGGGGTTTAGCCCCATGATGCAGGGAAGGTTGTAGCGGGGTTGAGCCTCATGATGTGGAGAAGATTGTAGCGGGGTTGAGCCCCGTGATATGGAGAAGATTGTAGCAGGGTTGAGCCTTGTGGTGTGGCTAGGGTTTGGAGTGGGGTTTAGCCCCGTGATGCAGAGAAGATTGTAGCAGGGTTGAGCCCTGTAGTGTAGCTAGGGTTCAGAGCGGGGTTGAGCCCCGTGATGCAGAGATGACACTGTAACGGTGCAGTTGACAACTGTAACAAGGATGAGTTCGAATTTATACTAGAGGTCTTCGATCCATAGGATGGGGAGTTTGACTAGGGCGGTACACCTGTCAAACCATAACGCAGGTGTCCTAAGGCGAGCTCAGGCATGACAGAAACCTCCCGTGGAGCAGAAGGGTAACATGTGACCCAAATGGAATCAGGTTTGACCCAAATGGAATCAGGTTTGAAATAATGAGCAATCTAGGAATCCCACAACTTGACGACACCTGGGAAACAGATGATAACTTTAACACTCTATCCCCTGAATGAGAAGCATGCCAGCAAGCAGGATAGCTCCTCCAATGACCACAATGGAACCTTGGCAAAAGTAGTCTATCTTTATGTCCTGAAATAGTTGCAGTCCTGACACCAGGACTTGTTCTGTTGAAGCCTGCAAGACTGGTACGATCCTAGTAGAATTTTGTACTTGTACTGTCTGATATTTTTAGTGCTAGGCCCAACCTGAAGATAATTTGGGCTATCACTTTGGGTAATTGCCTTGTAAATAAGTCACTTTCTGTAGATTGGCACATGCAATATCTGAGACCCCAGCAGGACAATGCTGGTGTGAAGGGATTATCTGGTCCCCACACCACCAACAGACTTCCCATGTGGGAAGGAGCTATCCAGGTCCCTCACCACCAAAAGTAGTGGGACACTACCTCTTTTAAAGAAAACATTAGCACATTGAGCAGTTGATAAATCATCAGCGCACCAGGGGTACAGTCTGCTGGCATAGGGAGAGTAATTAACTGTATTTCACCGCCTGCATATTGTGAAGATAATACTTTGTTGTGCATGTGGGGAGAATATTTGCTGTTTAAGATCTGATTATTTAGGGTACACTTATAGTACACTACAGGATAAATGTTTGATTTTACTTGTTGTGTTCACTAGGCCAGTGGAAGTTAGGATCTGAAGTTGTACAGTCGTTAGCCATCTAGTTGTTGTTTTAGTTGAGTGGCACATATTAGGTACATTATTAGCTTAGGAAGTTTTTATGATGGTATATTTATAGGTGAAGCCGAGACCTCCCAGCATGGTGATAAGTATTATTGCGGTGAGTGAACACTCTGGGGCTGATTCTGACTTGGACACAAAGTGTCCATTTTTACGGGCAGCCGCAGAAGCCACATTTACAACCTTATGTTAATGCGAGATTCCGATTAGCTAATGCGAGGTTTCAGGCATCTGCAAGTGTAAAACCTGTTCCACCCACTAATGTTATGCCAACCGCCGCAATCATTAGTACCAGCACTTGCACAAGCCCCATGCTAGGTACAAAAGATCCATCAGAAACAGGTTCTCCTTCCTAGTACCCATGTCTCAGAATCAAACCAAGCTTTATATAGAGTACCCACGCTCAGAACTCCCATGACACTCCCACAAGTCAGGACAGCTCCATATGCTTGCATTGTTGCCTTCAAGTTCCCACCCTGAAATGCTTAAATAGCATAGAAACACAGATTCATGTCACTCAGAATAGGACAAAGGCAAAGATGCATAAATTCACATTTGTGCATGTGCTGTATACATAATCTTGACATTTCCTCCATGCACAGAGATCCATCCAACTTAGAATTAACCCCTCTGTGTTTGTTTTGTCTCCTCTCCCATGATTGTGATACCTATGCAGAATCTTATGTTCCACATACACTGTGAGAAAACACGTGTTGGATCGCGGTGACTGAGGCCCTCGGGCTAATGACAGTCATCCACAGGGTGAAGATCACTGTCACTCCTGAACAGTGTGTTCTCTTCCCATTGTAAGAAAGATTACCTCAAACTGATACTCTTTTCCTCCTATTTTCTTTTCATGTCATGCTGTTAGTGAACCTTGCCGACTCTTCTCCGAGAGAGCTGTCAGACACTAGCGGTTGGTGATTGTCATGGCTTGCTACTTTATTACTTTTATTCACTTTAAAAATTTTTTAGACCATTGGTAGCATTGTGTTCATGTGTGTGGTTCCGTATATGTAACACACATTACATTTATTATTTTTGTTATTTAATCAATGATACTTTCTATTTCTCCTGTGCATTGTTTCCAACTAGAAAACCTTGGAATTTTACATTTGACAAATTAGATAGTATTAACATTACCATTGCCTTTGTGTTTTAGTATTTATTATTTTCATTATTGTTATTTATTGTAGTTTTGTTGTATGTTTTTTACTTCTTTCATTTTGTTTCTAATTTATTATTTAAGCAATTTGTAAAGTGGAAACAAAGTATTGTTTTTCCTGTGTTTCCATCTTGTTGTTCGATAGTTTAGGTCAATTACTAGTTTCCCTTTTTTCATAATTCATTTTCATTATTTGTACTTTTACTTCCATTCCTTCCATTATCTATTAGTTTAATTTCTGTGTCTTAGAAAATGCATGATGAAAGTGTGGAAATCTGTTTTTCAGAGCACTCAGTACAATCTCAAGGGAATGTATTGCAGTAATAGAAATGAGTGTACAGTGATATAAAACATCTGATATAGACTCATCTCCCCCTGAAACACATGAAAGGAAGTTACTGCACTACTCACTGGAGATCTCCAGAAGCCCATTAAATCATGGATCAAAAGTGATAAATGACATAGCACAAAAATCTTGGCCAACTATTTGAGCACCTAAATGTATACTATAGACAATTACATGGCCATGTGAGTTACAGTCAAATACAGCAAACACTAAATTATTCATTATTAACCAGCACTGAGCACTTTAACACATCCATAATAATATATTTCTGTCTTACAATTTTTCAAGAATCAAAAACCCCTTTAAGAAGCCCATTTCAAAATGACTCATTTTAAAGGGAAGCCGTCACCAAGGTCTATACTTTGTTTTATATGTTTATTACATAGTGCCTTGTAAACAATGTAAAAGGAGCATAAAAACAAGTGGCATATTGTACATTTCCTCCAATTACTGCAACAGAACATACAGTATAGTATAAAATGCTATCAAAGCCCTAGTTATACTCCAATGCAAGGAAGAGATGTCAGCACTTGCTTTGCTCTCTCCTACAGTACATGCCATAGCTCTCTTGCAGTGAGTTATCGAGGTATCTGGCCCAAAAAAGTATAGCATTCGAGAGATTTGGCTCTGTTTAATACTCTCTCCTCTGGACCAATGACACATTTTTGCTAACTATGTAGTATATAAGACCAATATTAGAAATATACTGTATAAAAAGCCAGTATAAAACCTGGTGACAAGTTTTTTTAAATGCCTTTTGTAACAGATATATACTGTATGAGCATATATAAGGGGAATGCAGTAGATATTGCAATATCCTTTGCAGTTGTCACTATAGGGTTAAATTGGTAAATGGTGATTTCTGCATAACTAGCAGATATCTTGTATGAGGCCTGATATAGGAGTTATCACATCTCTGTACATATACTGTAAGAAAATGCAAACTGGCATTGAAGGTTAAACAACGGGGATGGTGTTAGGTATTTGTTTCTGTGTGTCTGTAAACCAAAGTGGGCACACACTAATCATTATGGGCCAATTATAATACCAGTTAGAACCAGGTACCATGGGAAGTAACTTTGTAAGTCAAACCATATTAGAAGGGTGTCTTCCCTGCGTTTGTGGGAATTTGACTAAGACAGTACGACATGTATCACTACTTAGTACTTAGACCTGATTCAGAGATGGACGCTAATGCAATCACAACTGTTGTACACAACGTAGCTGCGAAAATATGATATTGGTTACAAAGCTTACCTGAGCTTAAGGACGCCCACCGATGCCTTCTCATTTGTGTACAATGTTGCCTACCTGCGTAAATATCGGTATCATCGACGCACATCAAGTGGCCATCTTGCCCTTGTGGAAAGTCTGACCAGCCGCAGACTCAGCAGCTCTCCTGACATGTAGGGGGCCCTATTGCTGTGTAGGAAATTGCAAGGGCTAACTTATGCATGCCATGTAACAGCGTTCAAACAGTCAGACACGCAGTCATTTTATTGACCACTCCCCATGACTTCCCCAAATGCTGACAACCTGTCATTCACTTAGCGATGGATTCTTCTGTGCATCCGTAATCACAATGCGATTGCTGTGCACATGCAGTGCTGCTTATACACATTGCACAATGGCAAACAATCACTCGATCTGCGTACGTAATTGCCATAATGCCCATCTCTGAATCAGGACTTCTGTGTTGATGGCTGACCATCGATTTTCTGAGTATCGTGTATGATGAAGGGTTTCACTGAGCCAATGAGAGCAGCCAGCTCCCATTTGACTCGGACAGCACCGGACGTAATGTGTGGCCATGTCTGTAAAATCATCACAATGGAACGTGTTGTGAAAAACAGTCGCTGGCACTGTAACGTAGCATTTCGTATACAGATACAGCTACAGTCACACACAGAACATACACATGCCGCATATCATTTTAATCAATAAGAGACTGCTTCTGCATATTATCCACATCATATTGCAAATAAGATGCTTTTGCAGCAAAAAACACGCTCGGCATGTGTAAACTCACACAGGACTAGTTGCGACTAGAAGAGCTGTTTAACACAACTGCAGCAGCAACAACGGAGGACACAACTGTATTTCTATATTGTTATTACTGAGGAGTCTCAGAGTATATTTACTGACTTATAGAATAATTTTACTGACACTTGTCAAAGTGGCAAAGGAATACAGCGATTCCCTGTGTTTGATCATGAAAGCAGTCTATGAGGGCTGCTAAAATTCCAGATTCACCAAGTTCGGGAATGTGAAGCTTTCCTGCTTTCCACTTGCGAAGAGGATGAGTGAACTCAGTGCACAGCAGTGAAACATTATGACATCTGGTTAGGCAAAATAGAATTATCCATAATTATTGAAACGTCTAATGTGACTCAACCTGAAATAGTTAGCATCAGTGGTGGCTCCAGAGTTGGGGCTGCAGCACAGTTCAAAATTCAAATAGGGGAGCCACACCAACTGGCATTTCAAACACTGTCAAACATCATTGGCTGGAACTCACTGGCAGTTGGTGTGACACGACTGGTTAGCATCAATAGACTGGTGGAGGTTTTTTTTAAGGACAATGTACAAATTATCATGTAACACAGTCCCTTTGAATACTGAAAGACTAGCTTTGCTTTTACTTAAGCTGCCCTCCCTCCAGATTGTACTCAGAAAGAATGTTTGGCACAACCGGGAACCTTGTGAGCAATCGACATAGGAGGTTACTTCTTAAAAATGTGGAAAAACAAAGTACTCTGTAACAGTGGATTCCAGAGGGGATGAGCTAATATTGTGTGATGATGAAGATAATAACAACACTGATAAGAGTGAGAATGAGGATAATAATGACATCTTCCAACTGTAGACATGATTAACAACACTGTTAGCTGCCTTAACCATTTTGGTAGCTTGTTTTGTGGGGGCCTAAACAAACCTAGCATTTCAGCCACAAAAGTGGCAGCCCCTGTCACTGAAGTGCTTAAACTGTGTATGACCTTTTTATTATACAACATTGTGCACCACTTTTTATTATGTGCTTTGCCAAGATTGTGTTTGTTTGATAGGCAATGTACTGTATATTACTGTTCTTTACTGGGGCATTCATGTTCTTTTGTATTTTTCAATGTCATTCATGACTATCTTCTCATGCAGGCATATAGGCCCTATTCCTGCAGCTTCTCTGCAGATATAGACTGGTATCATGAAATCATATAAGCATATCATTAATTATTCAATTTGGTTAGGCTGTAACTCTGCCTTAAATCTTAAAGAATCATTCTTAATGGGATTTTGGATGCTTGTTTTTTATAGTGTTTTTCATGTCTCTGGTTTGTTTATCTGTATAGTTAAATTATGTAATAAATCAATCAATAAATTAATCAATCAATAAATTATTTACCTGACTTCCACTAATACTACAGCCTCCATTTACTTATGCTGGCCTTGGGCCCCTGATCTAGATCATGATTAATGAAAACATTCTATAGATTTGTATAGTTTATATTTAGCTGCCATTCTGTCTGTCACTGCAGTGCCACTAAGTTTACTAGATGTACTACATTTTTATACTACTATGTGTTTGTACCCCTGCTCTGTTGCTTAGTTTAGCCAGTTAGCTCGCTGCAATCTTTGGACAATATGGGTGAAAACTGAAAACAATATTGTGAGCTGTGAGGTTTCCAAAATTGTCTGGAAATTACTGGAAATTAATGTTATTGATGTGAAATAATGCTTTAGTAACTAAAACAGCCTAAATTACATAATTTAGCTGAAATCCAGATTCAAAACTAAAACACTTGAGGGTGGTTTTGGCAAACCTAAAACTATTGAGGGTGGTGCTGGCTAAACCAAAACATGGAGGTCTGCGCGCTTCTCTACTAAATATTGTACCTGTTGACATTATGGTATTTATGTTTTAAATGTCTGAATTGTGACTGTTTAATAAATGTACCCAGCCCTATACTGTATACAAGAGATACTGTATTACAAGATATAATGACATAAATAGAATGCCATTTCCACATAGGATAAACTGAGCACCTAGCTATGTGAAAGTATTTAAAATACATAATCCATAAAACACCTGAAATTAGGGCAGTTCCCATGTCACACTATTGTTCTATGGTATTTAGTGAAATTTAAGAAAACAGGAAAAGCATGAACAGTGCTACACAAAGGTACTTCTTTGTCTTGAGCATATGATGTCATGTTGTCACAGAAGCCGACACTATGATGAGGGACATTCTAAAGAGAGAACAGGCTGTGCTTTGACCTGACTATCCCAGACAGTTTGGAAGTAAATTCATTTCAGTAGACTTAACTGTTCTCATTGGTATTGCCCATGTTAGGCATACGTAAAAAATAAATCATCACAAGCGACTCACAATTACTTCTTTTCAAAATTATATTTTCAGAACAATTTATAAATTTGCACTTACAGTAGATTTAAAATATCAGTTGCGACTACTCAGAGAATATAAATGTTACAAAAAAAATCATATGCCCTTCTCAATGTCAAGATTAAAAGACTCATTCTCCGAACTTCATAAATGTTCACTGACGTCAGCCAGAAATGTTCTGTAGGTCAAAGACTGTTTGAGGCCGATCCCCAGTCTGAGGATACTTGTATAAAAGTATTAAATATCTAAAAAGTAAACAGTAATTAGGAAACTGTTAATTTTCCTTTCCACAGTATGTAGGCTTGCTACATTATACAAGAAAATCAGTCGGGAAAATGCTAATGTTGATAAAGATGAATGTTACAGTGAGAGCCAAAGACAAATTCAATGTTGCAAATATTTTAAAATATTTTTTATTGCTCACACATCTAAGCACATTGGGGCTGATACAGGGAATGTACCAACCACAAAGGATACACACACAAATGCACAATTGTAGAATAGGACACATTATGTTTGCATTGAATCTTATAACTGGGTATTCAGAATTGGGACAGAGAGGGGAAGTCTCACATACTGTAGGCAAAATCGGTAAGGGCATGTACATGCAATTATATCTTATTCAGACCAGCAATTCTGCACACATTTGCCTTTTGGGACTGGGAGTAGCATCTTTTGCACCTGCTATATGGCAAGTACAAATACATGCTTAAAAGGACGTGTCACAATCTAGGCGCATGCTGTATGCTGCACATGCAGATCTGGAAGTATTTCAAGATGCATATGTGCATAAAAGCATACTTTTGAGTGCACCATTCTTTTTTTATAATTTGCACCCGTTTTGCTACCAACTCTTCATCAGCTCCCTTGTGTGAAATATTGTTTCAGACTCATCAGGTCAAAGTTCTGTCCAGCATCCCTGGGTCAAAGTTCTGGCCAGAATTTTTTTCTTGCCGACTGTGTGAAACCATTTGAACTTCAATGGCATCTGCCTCATATTTGAGATGAAGCAAATTAGCCATGGAGCTTCCTGGGTATGGACTGCTCTCCAAACCTCCTCTTGTTTCTGGATCTCTCTACCTATGGGGATTGATTTAGGTCCTTTTCATCTTGCTGTGTTGAGTGTTCCTTCATCATTAGTAGCAGTTGGAGGGAGATGTCAGCAGGGACTGTGCACATGCCATCTGCTCTCACTATGCATCATGGAAACGGGACAGGTCATCGATGATTATTATAGACTAGTAAAGTAACCCAGGATATGCCCCCTCTGTTTCATCACCCTCTCTGAGATTTTATATTGTATTATATTTAGAATTTATATATTATATTTTATACATACATACATACATTATCATGATTGAGGATGTGCAGGGTCCCCTTGTCTCTGAATATATCAACAACATGTTATATTACTACTGGTTGTAACTTCTTTTATCAATAAAAAATGAATATGGTTATAGTAAAGATCCCATGTATTTGTTGTATATTGTTATATATTTACATTTCTATATAGATCAGCTAGACCTTGTATTACCCAAATTGCCTGATTCCCTATCTACTCTTTGAAAATGCTCTTTTAGCAAAACAAATTGAGAAAGCAATATATATTTTACCTAGAATGTTGCACAATATACATCCTGTTAAGAATCTTGAAATGGGTGTCTTGGAGTACTGCAGAAGTGAAAGGAGATATAACACTATCTGAACACTTATAAAGTTATTCAATTAGGTAGCTCATGGAGCCATGATTTCTGAGTGATATTCCATAGGGCCAAATTGTCTACCTCAAGGAGCTCTGAATACAAGTATTGCATTCTAAATTTGTGAATACAGGAAAATCCATACAGTTACCAGAGGGCCCATGCCCGAGAGGGAAACTATAGGTACTGTACTTGAAAGCAATGGACATAGAGCCTGATTCAGCAAGGAACGCATACACCCGGCCGCTGAGAGAATATGCAAATTAATGCATACGCACGGCAATCACAGCACAAAGATATAGACACCCAGCACTACATACAGCCACCCCCTTTACCCTTCACTAATGTTTGTATTGATGTGCAAGGCTGAGAAAACATCGGGAACATCGAGTAACATCACCTGCATTCGGTAAACCACTCCCCGTATCCACCCACAAATGGTACTTCCTGTCAATCACTTTTCCCTGGGTCTGAATATTCACTGCTCTCTCTTTTGCTGATGCAGTGAGCCGTCTGTGCATGCACACTGCGGCCCAGATGCATGCGCAGACTGTGAATATTGGCTGATTGCATTCATCTGCATCCGTGCATTCCTTACTGAATCAGGCCCTTAGTGTCTAGTTTGAAGGAACATTTGCATATTGAAGTGCAGCAGACAATAGCAGTCTTGTATTTGTTAAAAGCTCATCAAAGTGCTTTACGGGACAAATACATGTTTTATAGAAATCATGCACTGAAGGACCCATAGTAAAATATAGAACTGGTAGCAGTCAGGTGAGAAAATGAGATTGCATGAAACTAATCTATGATTATTCACAAACCATGCACTGTAAGTGCCACAAAATATAATATTATGGCAATACAGAGGGATGATTAAGGATTGGTGAGTGTGTAATAGAGCAGCTAATGCTTAGGGGTGAAAAAGCTCCTTCTCCAGTCGTAGATATGTAAAATAGTAATTACTGAGAAGTCAATCAGAGATATATCTAAAAGTGCTGAATGAGTAAATGCCAAAATAATGGGACACCCAGATCACCCCATTGTTTAGGTAGAAGGGATTGTCTCCTAGCTAGCCTAGGCTTCTTCCACTTCCAAATACAGGGTGAGAAAATCTGAGTATAGTGCAATCCATCTGACTTAGAGATACTTATAATGAGCATCTGAAGGAGATAAGAAAGTTTGGGAAGTTACACACTTTGGATCACCATCAGCCATTACAATATAGAGAGTTTAAGATCCATCCAATGAGACAGTTGGGAATGAATACTATCAATGATGGAAGAGAGATTGAAGTGGTATAATTGAGACAATTTAGTTGGAATATAAATCCCTAGATAGACACCAGGGGATTGGAAAATAGCAACAACATGTTGTTTACAAAGAGAGCTATTTTTGATTCAATAGAGCCATCCTGGATATCCAAGATGGCAGAATTATTACATCACAACCAGTGGTTCTAAGATCAGAGTCAAAAGTTGAAGGTATATGAGCCATTGCTGACTCATTCCCCATTGCATGCAAAAAAGAGTTGACAGATAGATGTTGGCCAATATCTAGGTAAGGGGTGCAGTATAAAAGTGCAAAGGAGATGAATGTAAGCTTCAGGGAAACCAAATCTCTAAAGTGTCTCAAAAACATGCTCCCAAGTAACTAAATCAAAAGTTTTCTCAGGATTTAGGGAAAGAAGCATATTGGGATCCACCTGTGGAGAACACTCCTTTGGACTGGATTGTAGAAAGAATCATCCTCATATTAGTGACCAAGTTACAGCTCTTTAATCACTATGGACTATAGATAGCAAATTTCCCTCTGTCTGGCAATATCTTAATGAATAGCTCCGAAATTACTAATGAGCAATGAGATTGGTTGATATGAGGAAGTGAGCTATCTAATAATGGCATATTTGCAAAAGGTTAAAATAACCAGTTGGAATCATTTTATTGGCTAAAGTAGAGTAAAAATTTCACCTCTAAAACCATTTTACCTGGGAGATTTTACAGGTTTTAGGAACTTGATCAACTAGCTGACCTCATCAAGGGTGATCAGCCGGAAGAGGGCTACAGACTGTAAAAGTAATCTGAGGTAGGGAAACTTTATCCCAAAACTTGCTTTTATTAGAGCTATGTATTGCAGTCTGGGAGTATGAAAGTTCATAGAAATGTTGGAGGATGGAGGTAATAGTCTTACCAAGGCAAACTGTCCCAGAGCCATCATTAAGGGGTGCAATATGTGATGAATGAAAGAAATTTGTTATTGAGTTGAGTAACCACCTAATCAAAATGCAATTAGCTATCCAAATAAATAAGTTTGTGGGTTAGAGTAAGTTAAACGTCTAAAGTTTTGAAAAGCACTCATAAGAGATGACTATGTGAACAGTATAACACTTCCTTTACTTTCCTGTGTTTAATAACACAGGAAATAATTCCCCCACATATAACAGCTTTGTCAGATTGCCATAAAAAGTGGGTTTCCAGATGGTCCAAATTATTATAAAGGTAATTAAGCCAAGCTGTTCCTTGAATGGCTTTATTTTCAGGTAAGAAGCTAAGTAAGACTTTTAATACCAAAGAAAAGTGGAACCCAAGGGGGAGTGAGTCTGCATATTAATCCAGATCAGAGCATGGTCTGAGATACAAGATACATGGCTCTATATGGGTGTCACAAACTTTAGAGGACAATCATTCTGAAAAGGAAAAATAATACAATCTAGAAAAAGTGTTATGGACATCTGAAAGCATGGGTACTCAAGATCAACGAGCAGACATGAACACCAAATGCAAAATCTCAGACTAGAATAATATAGATGTTAACATAGGAATAAAGTTTGTTGAGAAGGCTATAATGAAGTTCTTATCATAAGTGTTGAGGCCATGAACATTACATATATATGTATATCTCCTACCATCTTTCATGATGTCCGATAGGACATATCTACCTGACAAATAGCCATATGAATGATGATATTCATATGAGAGGCCACTGCGCAACAGAATAGCAATGATTGTAGCCTTAGAATTATAAGAGGAGAAGGTTAACATTCTGTGGAATTGTGTCTCCTGGAGGAAAGTAACATCAGCCTTCAACTTATTGAGGTAGATAAGGACCATCCTGTATTTGAGGGGAGTATAGCTGTTCTGACACTCCAGGAGCAGAAATTCAGATGGGACATATTACAACAAAAAATAAGGTACTGTAGGTAGGAAAATAAAAGTATATTCATTAAGAAATTAAAGAGATTTAAAATGGGTTTAAACTGATTTAAACTTGAAAAGAACATACTGTTACATAATAAGTAACTGCATGAAATAATTGCTACATTGCTAAACCTGGCTAGCTAACAAAATATCTAGACATTTAAAGTCTATGTTGCAGCCATTGGGTGATGAAGTTACAGAGTCAGAAAGGAGTCAAGATGGCATCATCTGAGGCCAATATAGCTGCCCCCTCCTGCAACAAAATGCCCAAGCATCATAGTGAAATCTTTGGAGCACTGGGAAATAAATAGAGGAAGCTTTGCTGGTTTAGCATGGTAAATATCATCCCTGAATGAACAAACTGTGAGCAAAAATGTATAGCTCATGCTTCAGTCTATAAGCCCCAACTGAATAGTCCTGAAACATGAACAAACATTGACTCTTTCAAGTGAAAAGATTTAAATTACCTTGCAGTTGTCCAAATGACTAGCTTCTGTACTGTCACAGCTCCCCTAAGAGACCTCATATACAGACCCACTACTTACCTCTGCAGGTGCTTCTCCTGACCAAATCTGACCAAAAGTGTGGCTTCCCCGGGGCCTCCAGCCAATCAGCAGCTGGCAGTCCCTATAAAAGGATTTTCTACAGCATCATCTGGTTGCCAGTGCAACAGGACTCATAGCCTTGCTTCCCAGTACACTCTCTGCTCCTTTGACCGTCCCTGCTCATTTGAACAAATTCTCCAGCCCGGAGTCCAGTCTGTCCTCCGCTAACAGCCCGGAGTCCAGTCCATTCTCCGAAACCAGCCAAGAGTTCAGTTCATCCTCTGGTACCAGCCCGGAGTCCAGTCCATCATCTGGTACTAGCTCAGAGTCCAATCCATCCTCCAGTACCAGCTTGGAGTTCACTCTGTCCTATGGTACTAGCCCGGAGTCCATCTGTCACCTGGTGCCAGCCTGGAGTCCAGAGTGTCCTCCAGTACCTACCCGGAATTCAGACCATCCTACGGTGCAAGCCTGGAGTCCAATCTGTTCTCCAGTACCAGCTCTGAGTCCAGTTCATCCTATGGTACCAGTCCTGAGTCCAGACCATGACTCTCCGGTACCAACCCGGAGTCCAGCAGTTGCCACCTCAGTACCTAACTTTTGTTCTCAAACACCTTAAGACCCTTGTCTACTGAGCTACTATGTGCACAGGAATTACATCAAACCCCAAGCTTCCTGCATTCAGCTGCAATTAGCAAACCATACCCAGGCCCCAGATCGGGAACACAAACTCAAACTCCTGAGATCGTGACATGCACAATGTTCAGGTATATGAATATGACTGCGCAGGGGTTGGTATAGCTGGAGACATGGAAGGGGCCTGGTCTATGGGCTTGTTCAATTTCTAATGAATGCAGGTCATCCACTGCATTGAGGAGGTCGGGCAAAATTGACAGTAAGGGGTATATTTACTAAAGTGAGAGTTTTTAGAAATGGAGATGTTTCCTATAACAACCAATTAGATTCTAGCTATTACCTTCTAGAAGGTGCTAGTTAAATGCAAAGTAGAATCTGATTGGTTGCTATGGGCAACATCTCCACTTCTAAAAACTCTCACTTTAGTAAATATACCCCTAAGAATTTGGTAAGAGTAGGACCCCTGTTAGATTCTGGCAAACCAATAAAATGCTGGTTGTTGCGACATGAGTGGTGTTTTAAATCATCAATATTTATAAGGAGGATTTAGTCAGGTCTGTCACCTATTATTTCAAATCTGAAATTGCATATACATTTTCTCCAATACAGTTCTTATTGACAGTGACATGGTGGGAAGTGGAGATCAGTCTATCTTTTAACTCAGAAATTGCAGCCATAAATTTAGAATCCTTTTGGTGCATTATAGGCTCACTCTTTAGTTTCAGATATGGCCTTCACCACTTCATCATTGGATAGGGGAATCGCCACAGTTGATGTAGTGGAGGTAGTATCCATTTATGGAGGAGTAGGAGGAGAATCAGTACTAGGAGATATATGGTCAGGCTTGCAGTTGCCCTTTGCCCTCTGGGCTTTGGCAGATGATGGGGTAGCAACAAATTTATCCATTAGTGGGAAAAATAGCACAGAAAAACAAAAGTCAATACCTGAAAGTATTGAAGAAGTCTATGTATAATGCATAATAAAGAAAATCATATCATAGGGAACAGGAAAAGCTTTAATTTACTAAAATGATTGTGGCTGTTCTAAAGCAAAACTTAAAACATATACAGTAAAGTCCTGTTAACCAGAAGGTAGTTTCAGTTATAATAAGCAAGCGAATATCAAATACCTTATGAGGGTACTTGTAGAGAAGATGGGGAGATGGAGAAAATTACTGCCCAGGCCTGCTTACATACAGTACACTGATTCAGGCATTCAAGTGGACCAGCACCATGGATCTCCAAACTTACAGCAGTAAACACCAGTGTGACCAGCAGGCCACTAGGTCAGAACAGTTGAGTGCATCCCCATACTGGCCCTCAGTGTTGAGTAGGCAGCTGTAAGTGCAGGTAGCCGGGTCCACAATGGTATTGGGAAGCTGGAGAGAGGCTGGGAAGGGCATTGAGGAGCCAGCCAAAACAACTGTATTATGGGTCCAGGAAGTTCAGGAAAGCTGGTTGAGCATATAGACATATATTGTTTTTGGGGAATTCAGCCTGACACCCCCATAAAGATGCTCTGACATGTGGGTTCACTATGGGTACCCCCAAATAGCCCTGCAAAAGGTATTTGGGGTCTTTGAATGGTCTCAATAGGTGCTATTTAGCGTCTTTGGGATAGTGGTGTAGAATAGCATTTATCAATTTTTTTGGGGGAAAATAAGTAGTCCCATCAAATTTGGGGTACATGCAAATGGGTTAAAGAATATTTAAAAATCAAGTCAAGCATTAAAAAGTGCCAAAAACGCACTTTCAGCATGCACCTGCACTCAAAAAAACACCTCCCCCATACTTGCAGACCCCCCCAAAGGCTATTTTGCAAGTTTTTGAATTTGTACCCCCACTTTGAATTTTATCACCCACATTTTCAAAGTGCTTTTTTGGGGTGTCCTTTGTGTTTTTGTAAGCGTTTATTGACGCAATTTGCGTCAAGGGGGGTGTACAAAGGGTACCGAGTGGTTTCCGCACCTCTGCACCCCAAAATCCCAATTCTGCACTTTTTTCCGCCGGATATTCATAGGCAAAACTTTTTCATCTATTACATTGCATTGCATTTTCACACCGGCGAAAATACGCTAAAATTGAATAAGGGGATAAGTGAAATCGGCGAAAATAACATCATCAGCGAAAAACTTTTGCAGAGAATGGCTTTTCGCTCCAAATTGAATACGTGGTTGTGCAGAGAGTTATTCTTATTCATAAATAATTAATCTTGTGACACTAAATGGTAGTGCAGTGTGTTATTTCTTATTCACAAATAATTAATCTTGTGACACTAAGTGGTAATGCAGTGTGTTATTCTTATTCATAAATCATCTTGTGAAACTGTAGGTCATTGATACCGCAGTGTAATATTTAAAATTGGTACAAATTGATGTGTGTGCTGTACCCCACTTCATTCGTGTTTGTTGATATTGAGAACGATCAGTTGAGACTTGAGTGGAGAGCATGAACCACATACTAGTGCTGGAGCTGCTGCCAGAGTCACCAGTCATGATGATACTAGTACATCTACATCATCTACTAAAGCCAATGCCCAAGGGCATACAGGGCTTAAGTGAGGGCATCTAAAATCAAGATCCAATCATTTATAGTGGTAAAGTAGAAAACATGAAAGGGAAAGTTAGCTGCAGAAAGACATAAAATTGGCAATATGCCAGTTTCACCACAAGAAGTGGCAAGGAAAGGCTGGTCGTTCTGCCTCTTATGATGATGTATGCACAAGTGAACATGCTGACATAGATATTGAGGATGCTTCTGTGGAAGTGTACCAGGATGAGCAGGATATTTGTGTAGCTGATGCTAATGAGGATGTTGATGATGAGGATGTTGATGAGGATGATGAGGATGTTGTTTGTGTAAATTAGACACCAGTGGATGAAACAGTTGTGGTATGGAAACAGAATGGTATGGAAAAGCCCATTGTCATGCCTGGGCACAAGACAGAAATACTTGGTTGTGTTGACTCATCTGCATCACCTGTGTTTTTGTTGGGTAAGTTTACTTTTTTCTTGGCAGATGAACTTGCTGGAGAAACTGAAGTAGAAGCTACCGCTGCATCATGTGCCACTTGAGCTGACAATTTGCTTACCAACAGCTCTCTTCAGATCTGTCTGTTGGGAAGAAAGACACAATGTCTTCATTCTTTCTGGGATGAAAATCCACTTCCAGCAGAAGCAGCAGCAGGCATAGTGCTCAAGGATTCTCAAGAAAAACACAACGTAAGACTTAAACCTTAAATTTTGCATTTGCTCTGTTCTGCTTGTCCACATATGTATGTCCCTGTACAGGTTGGGAAAAGCTTTTCTACTGAAGTGGAATCCTTGCAAAGGATTAAAAGTCAATTGTTTTTGAAAACACTACTAGTAGTCTTCCTGGTCCCCTCCTGGAATGAAAATCCACTCCCAGCAGCAGCAGACATAGAACTCAAGGATTCTTCTGGGGCAAGGACTGATGTGAATGAGTAAAATATTTTTTGTAAATGCCTCCCCCCTCCTCTCCCCTCCTCCCTTATAATTTTGCTTCGGGAATCAAAAAAAAAAAATAATTTACTACCAATCAACTACATACATACTCCAACTCAATCAGGCCTCTTGAATAATAAAAACATTTGTTTCCTGATGTGTCATGTTGGAAGTTGAACTTCCACATGTTTGTGCCACCCACTGCTGCCACTTAGCTTAGTCAGCCAGCTAGCTTGGTGCAAATTTTGAGCCTAAACTGGATGAAAACAATTGTGTGAGCTATGAGGTGGTCAAAATTGATTGGAAATGAGTGGAAATTAATGTTATAGAGGTTAATAATACAGTAGGAACAAAGAAAGAAGTTTTGAAAAAAATACAGATCCAACACCAAAACACGCAAGGGGCAGTTTTGGCAGTACCAAATCCAGATCCAAAACACGAGGAGATACAGATCCAAAACCAAAACGCAGGGATTGGCGCTAGGGATGTGCAGGCTCAGATTAGTTTGGATTTTTCCACCAATCTCTAATGGGGACATCAGGCCATTCCATTAGAGAAAGATAAGCAAGTGACATCTGTGATATCTCCTGCCTTACCTTCTTGATGAATGCATCCATCACAATCCATCGCAAATGTGTGACAGGCTGTCAGCATTTGGGGGTGGTAACAGAGGGGTGGTCAGAAAAATGAAGGCGCATATGACCATCTGAGCGCTGTTACATGTGCATGTATAATTTAGCCCTTGCAAGCTCTTATGCAGTTCTGAGTGTCAGGAGAACTGCCCAGGCTGTGGCAGGTCAGACCTGCCACAAAGGAAAGATGGTCACTCAATGTACATCAATGTTACCAATATTTACGCAGGTATGCGTCGTTGCATGCAGGTAAGAAGGCAGCAGTGTGCGACTTTATGCTCAGGTGGTTTTTGCAAACATTAGCATATTTTCACAACTGCTTTGCATTTAAAAATGTAACTGTGATCGCATTAGCGTCCATCTCTGAATCAGGCCCACAGTTCAAAGTTGTTTGCACATGTGCTACCAACTAACCTGTTTGTAATCAGAACTTTGCCTCTTAACACTAATAATGAGTAGTGAAATTAAAGACTGATAGCCCGGAATCCATAATTACCCAAACACACTTTCTTCCTTCCTCTGCAGTATTCCCTCTGATGTGTCAGACATCAACATTTCTCCACTTATAACTAAATATTACATATACAATATTATAATCTACTCCAAAATCAATCAGTGTTACTCTGAGTACATTTGTAAAAATGTGCATAATACTTTTTCTGTTCCCTCAGCCTTCTTAAACTCTTAAAACTAAACATACATCCTGAGTAGGGATGTGCAGGCTCGGATTAGTTCTGATTTTCCCGCCAAATTTGGATTTTTCCCGTCGAAAAACGGGTCTCAGAAAGAGGCAAAACATCATCTTTTATGGAAAAAAATCATCATTCCTGGACAACAGTGAAAGATGATGTTTGTCCATGAAAGATAATATTTTGCCTCTTTTTGAGACCCGATTTTTGGCGGGAAAAATCCAAATTTGGTGGGAAAATCCAAACTTATCCGAGCCTGCACATTCCTAATCCTGAGCAAACATTATCTTGTCAAACACTATCTTATTTCCTCAGATATTAATATACAGTATACAATATGGTGCTGCAACCTTAGAGAGACATCATGAAAACTGCTAGATGAGCTGGTAGAAACCACCACTAAATCAATACCTCTGACATGGAGTTGAGACATACTTGCCGACATTCAGCTCCCTCCTTCCAGGAGGGAGCTGAATGTCTGCATACAGCGGGGTGCGTGGCCGGGTAATGATGCGATTTTTGGGGCACAAAATATTGGCATTGTAAAGCAGGGGCGGAGCCACGATGACATGATTCAGTGCGAATTGCGTCATCGGGTTCTCCACTGCGGAGGCTTTTTGTAGTAGTCGGAGGGGGCAGGCGGCAGCCGGGAGACTTGTCTGCCTTTCTGGGGGGTTGGGAGCAGCACCAGATATTCGGGAGGCTCCTGACCAAATTGGGAGGGTAGCTAATGGTTTTCTTTTCTGGGTATACAGTAGGTTTGGGTTAACAGATAACTATGAAGATCTCTTCCAGCCATATAAAATATAGCACACACTCACACAACAAGCAGGGTTTACAGTTCACATGGCAAACACACCAATATTCATGGCTGGATTTATAACTGAATTTTAAACACTAAGTTCACACACTGCTTGCCAACTTGGCTATTTTTATTTGGCAAAAGATGCCAAATATTTCTGCAGCAATATTAACTTTTTTATTTATTTATTTTTTACAAATTTCTGTTTTATATGACAATTTTGTGCCAGATAGTAATAAACAGGATGAAACTAGAAGTAGTCGCAGCTCCAATTCTATTATTAAAAATTAAACTCTTTATTCTGATCAATACAAATGAAAAGAAAAACATGAACATAAAGTCAGTTTTATAATAAAACCTTATACAATGGCAACAGCTTTATAGACTTAACTTGGCATCAACACAATTAGACGTGGATGTTCTACTGTATACAGCAGATTACTGTTTCTTTGCCAATTATCCATTATTTAGATAAATAATTGACAGAACATAATATAACTATGTACAGAAAAATGAGCTTCAAACACACTCAGGAATATAAGAGAATCATTAAGGGTTTGTATCACTTGAGAGTAAAAAAGTTCTATAACTAAGTTGCTGAGGAACTCATTCCACTACTGGTCCCACAAAATGTACCCAAAAAGGAAAAATTAATCTTAAAGTGCAAGGTTCATCTTTTACAGTGTTTGCAGCTTTTGCTGACTTGATTCTGTTATAATAATGACTGATTTAATAGGATAATATTGCACTGTAAAAGTAGAGATGTGCCGTTTGGTTCTCGAGAAATCTGATCCACCCAAATTTCATGAATCCTGACACATCATGGTTCTAATCAGAGGAGTTCCAGATAAATCTGCTGTCCTGATCTTCGAGCAGTTTGTAATTCGGATTTTAAATCCGAATTTTTGGTTTTGGATTGCAAAAATTACATGATTTTAGCTATTTTTAAAAACGTTATTATTTTTTATTAAATTCTAGATTCGAAACCAAAACACTTGAGGTGATTTTGCAAAACCAAAACCAAAACGTGAAAATAAATCCAGTTCCAAAATCAAAACACAAGGGTTAGCGAACACCTCTATGTAAAAGATGATGTTGTATTGAAAATTAAAACAACAAATAACACTTTCTAGTAACAGTCATGATAGCTTAATTTGTGGGAAGTGTAAAAAGGTAACATAAGTTAAAAAAATACAGTAATTTTCAGATGCTGCTAACAGAATTATCTCACTGACTTGCATTGCAGGATAGATTTAAGGTGGGTACACATTAGGGCGAACCCCCGATGAGACGGCCGATGGTGCCAATGAACGACATATCGGGTGATCTGTACACACTGCATGAATCAGTGACCGGCTGCCCTATATGTCGTTCACCAGCACCATTGAACTTGCTGGTGTTGGCAGCTGGGTCGCTCCGTTGAACGACCTCAATGTTGGCAGCAAGGGTTCGTAAAGTGGGTACACACTACACTTTCTGCCCTAAATGTCAGCCCAATCCTCAGGATCGGTCAACATATTGTCTAGTGTGTACCTGGCATTATACAGCAATATGCCAGGAGACATAGTAGGGGGCTATATAGCCAAATGTACTTACAGTATGACAGCTCCCAGAAGTACTGAACCTTAGCACAGAGCTGGGTTAAGACCACATTGGGCCTAGGACCAAGGAAGTAGTTTCACTGATGAACTGTGAGGTGTCCGGGGTTCTAGAGTCACTGCAATTGGGCCTGAACTCACTTGACAGCTTCCCTGTTTCAATTAATTCTCCATCTGCTTACCATCAAAAGCAGCCTTAGGCATGTGTCTAGGTCACCTTGAGGGTAATCCAGCTCTGCTTTAGCACCAAGCAAGTGGTAGAACCAGATTCTTGATCTTTTATATACTTGTATGTTGTATGATAGTATGATAGCTACCAGGTTAAAGTCTGTATCATACACTGGCTTATAGACTGCTTGTGTGGTTTGTAGAAAGTGACAGAGAGGCCATATTCCCTTTGTGCCTGTCTAATAATAACCAGTTTAATTTAATTGCTGTGTCATAAATTGAACAAGTTATTTATAAATGTTTATAGATAAAATTACTTATGCAAATGCAGCAGCCTACAGATTTTTAGTTGCTTGACATATTAGCTGTGGATGTTATTTATATGCTTAGCGCAGGTTGGGATTTGTAGTGTATATTAATCACCAGAATGTGTTTTGCATTGCGTATTTGCAACCATAACAAGCTCTGCTTTATATACTAATAATAAGCATTGCATTCTGTCCAACAGAATTGGCTGATTTCTATAGTTGGCAAGTTAATGTGTTCAGTTTTGCATTCTAGAACAGGCTCTGTTTTGCTGTTACTAGCTACTAAGATCTGATGGAGGTTCTGGATGCAACATCACTGAATTATTTCTGAAAGATTTGAGTCTATTCTGAATCCAGTTTAATTGATGGTGTAAATAGTTGTCTTGTATCTCAATTGCTGTTTGTTTTTTTCTGACTGATATATTGAAAAAGTTATAAATATAAGCTACAAAATATAAAAAATAATTACGGTTAGCTTGACCTATTATTTTAGCCCATAGACTGCAATTGCTATTGCCCTAATATGATGGAGTTAGCTATCTAAAGAGCAAGCTCAGAGAATCATGCTTTTTGGAGCCTGATAAATGGCTGTTGTCTGCAGCCCAAATAAAATAAGGGGGACTGCAGTATTCTATTACTAAGATGAATATAGGATATATATTCAATAACTCCTGCTTTAAGCCTTCAGTAAGTTACAGTGATACATAAATTAGCCAGAATCAGTTGTCTACAAATGATTTTCAGTCAGGGGTGGGATCTTTAATAAATAGAAACACACAAGGGGAGCAGGATAAACTGTATTTACTGGTCTACAAAGCAGATGCAAAGCAGCCTCCAATCTACTGCACAATATCAAATACACATACAGTGAAGGCAGCAGAATTACCTAATGTATCACTTATCTTTCTTATAACCTGTTTATGTTATTTATTTATGCATAAAATGGCTAATTAACAGCTAGTAACTTGCAAAGAGAAAAAGCGAATACATAGATTTGACACACATGCAAATATTTGGCACATATGTGCCAAAATAGGTGGCATATTTTTGCACATACTGTATGCTGAGTGGTGCACGTCTCTGACATACAGCCCACTCTAGCTTGCCAGCATGTGGAACACATGTATGCCAAATGCTAAAACTGTGGAAATGGACTGTGCACGGATGCAGAACAGAACATTTGCAGCTGACACACCCTTTTTCCTGCAGGTTTATTTACTCTTCAGCCAGGTGCAGACACAAATGCTATCATATCCTTAACTTGGATTATTACTAAACAGCATTGTTTCATAGTATTTAAAGAATATGAAACCTCTTACATGAACACTGGAGTTGTATGCCTTACTTACACATCCACATTAATACATAATTTGCTTTTTAACAATTTCACACTTGTATACATTGGAAAAACTCAATTTCAACTATATTAATACAAGTATAGATAAATGAACCCCCATCAACCACTAATAGGGTACTAAGTACTATTAGCTAAAAACATTACGGTTGTAGATGCTTAACATTAATATTCTCAGAATTGTGGGAGTAAAGGCCCCAATACACCACCGACTGATTGTCGCAATTTGGCGATCCCCAGATGCCGGGATTGGAGGATCATGAAAATCCAACATGTTGGATTTCACTGATTTTCCAATCACGACAATATGATCGTTATTTGCAAATCGGTGACTGTTACCATGTAGAAATTCACAGATCCTTCGACAAATCAGCAAAGATCAATTGTCATTTCCAATAGGCAGATCAGCATTTCCATTCCAATCGAAGGATAGGGCAATCTGTTATTAAATGACTGTATGGGGAGATGAAAACCGAACCCATCCGAAGGGATCCGAGTCTTCCCAGGTCATCTTGCCAGCGTCGGATCTCGTGTGTTTTGCATTGCACGTAAAAGTCCCTCCCATGTGGCTGGCCGCTATTTCATGCTGGAGATCCAACGGGGGAGGTAGTGTAGGCTGGGCTCTTAGTCAAAGAAAGAAGGTAAATTTAGTTAGCTTAGCAGTACTTAGCAGCAATGCACAGTCACAGAGTGTCCATTCAAGTTTGTATATACAGTAAGTCAGGGGCACTGTGTAGGTGTGCATTGGACTCAAGGAGGGAGCTGTGTTCAAGGCTCAA
This sequence comes from Taudactylus pleione, assembly GCA_031769625.1. Classification (NCBI taxonomy): domain Eukaryota; kingdom Metazoa; phylum Chordata; class Amphibia; order Anura; family Myobatrachidae; genus Taudactylus; species Taudactylus pleione. Next base: position 4,015,561 of record JAUIMM010000614.1, read on the forward strand.
GCAGAGGCAGTGAGAACTTTGTGTCACACTGTCTATAAAAAAAATCCATCTACAGTTTATGGTAGTCACTGATAGTCACTTGTTTATAAAATAACTAGAAAAAAAAGCCATCTTCTAATTGTGGTAGTCACTGGAGGTCACTTGTTTAAAAAAAACTAGAGAGAAAAAACAGTTTTTTAATTTTATTTTAAACTTGTGTGTACTGTGAATTTCAGACAGGGCAGGCCCGTGATACAACACTGACGCCCAGTAGGTTCAGGGCCACTGCCTTAGAATATGTGCAGTGCATCGCAGTCAGGGCCTGATTCAGAGCCGCTCGTTCGCTCCGAGCGATGTTCGCACATGCGTATGGGTCACAATGCGCATGCGCCAACCAGTCAGTGTGGTCGGAAATCGCGTGCTCGCAAAATTACAAGTGCCTGCTAATTTGAGTGACAGGATGAGGCGATTGTGGGTGGTAACAGAGGAAGGTGCTTGAAAACGGGGAGTGGAGATCCGAACGCAGGCGTGCCAAATGGTCAAAACGGGCATTTTAAGGGTGTGCATAATTAACAAAGCAGCGTCATCGACCACGTCACTTGGTTGTTTCTTAGCCTGAACTGTTCGCATGATTGCGGTAGGTAAATCCAACCACAAGCACTGCGAGCAGTTCAGACGCCTTTCCATGTACTCGATTATTCTAATAAATAGCGGAGATGACGTATGATGCGAGCGGCCAGGGGGCGTCTTTACAAAATAGCGAGCGCATGTTTCGTTTGCTCGCTCAGACATAGAGGCGTCAACAGACCGCAAAGAGCAAGCGCTCAATTTAAATAGCCGGCCCCTTTTTCTGAACGAGCGAGCGCAAATAGCATCCGGCTCTGAATCAGGCCCTCAGTGTGGATTTTTTTTTTTAATGTTTTCTTGTTTAAATTTGTGTGTATATAGTAAACACCAGTCAGCCCGGTGATACAACAGTACAGATGTGTGCCAGGCCATTTTTGCTGGTCTTGTTTCTATTTCATCATCCGATTTTGGTTTTGCTAAAATGCCTTGAATGGTTTTGGTTTGGGATTTTTTCCAAAAATTGACAAAAAACTAAAATCACATAATTTGGGCCTTTTTTTGTTCCTAGAGTATTATTAACCTCAATAACATTAATTTACAGTCATTTCCACTCAATTTTGACCACCTCATAGCTCAAAATATTGATTACCAATATAAGCAAAAGGCTGGCTGGCTAAACTAAGAAAAAGAGCAGCAGCATATATACACAGCAGTTATTTCTGTTTAAAAATGTTTTGCATATTACTAATGTGATCGATCAGCCTTTTGGTTGAGCAGTTCCCCAAAATCTCTCCAACCATAAAAACAGCATTCCCTACCTGCAGGTTGGATACAGTGCAGGTTACAGTGTGGGTTGGATATAGTGTGGGTTGCATACAGTGCGGGATACAGTGGGGGTTGGATACAGTGTGGGTTGGATACAGTGTAGGTTGGATTCAGACAGTGCAGGTCAGATACAGGGCCTGATTCAGACCCGCTCGCAAGTGCACAGCGCTCACAAGCAGATCGATGGTAGGCGCATGCATGAGACCCGTCCAGCAACAGCTGCTCCATCGCTACGGGTCTCGCTACAGGACGGGGTGGCTGTTGATGTTGATTGACAGCTCGTCCCGTTTTATAGGCGAGGAGGGGGGGTGGCTGCACAAACGCAGGTGTACTCTTAGGAACGCCAGGCATTTGTGGGCGGCCCTACTGACATCACTAGTGATGTCAGTAGTGGACTTCCTGCTCTATTACAGCAGGGAGTCCGCTCAGGCTGAGAACCTACCAGAGGGTCTCCTCGCAAGCCCAATGGTCATGATAATCGCGACGGGCTCCAGGCCACTCGCAAAAGCTGTGGGTGGTCACCCACAGCTAAGCAAGCGGCCTGAAGAAAAAAAAACGCCCATCAGACCTGTGAGTGGGTCTGAATCAGGCCCACAGTGTGGAATACAGTGTGGGTTGGGTACAGTGCAGGTTAGATGCAGTGTGGCTCACATACAGTGTTGGTTGCATACAGTCCTGGTCACATACAGTGCAGGATACACTATGGTTTGGATACAGTGCAGGTCGCATACTTTGCGGGATACAGTGTGAAATGGATACAGTGTGGGTCGGATACAATATGGTTCTGATACAGCATGGGTTAGATACAGCGTGAGTCAGATACAGCACGGGTTGAATACAGCACGGGTCAGATAGAGTGTGAGTCGGATACAGCGTGGGTCAGTTACTGCATGGGTCAGATACAGCATAGGTTGGATACAGTGTGAGTTGGATACAGCATGGGTCGGATACAGCACGGGTCAGATACAGTGCGGGTTACAGTGTAGGTCAAATACAGTGCAGTTTGGATACAGTGCAAGTTGGATACACCAATGGTAGACTTACTGTGACAGAGGGTGCCAGTGTTGTCCTCAGTGCTGGGGTGCGCGTGAGGGGATACCGATGGTGTCGGCCATGCGGGGGTGGTGGTGGTGTACTCAGTGTGGGAGTGCTGGTGGTGTCAGCAGTTCAGGGGTTTTGGTAGTGTCACAGTTCGGGGGTGGCGGCAGTGTCCTCAGTGTGGGAGTGCTGGCAGTTTTGGCATTGCAGGACTGCAGGCAGTGTTCTGAGTGCGGTGGTGCCAGCAGTGTCAGCACTGCAGGAGTGCCAGCAGTGTTCTGAGTATGGAAGTACCGACAGTGCCGGCAGTGTGGGGGTGTCGGCGGTGTCCTCAGTGCAGGGTTGCTGGCTGTGTCAGCAGTTCAGGGTGCCTGCAGTGTTGGCAGTGCTGGGGTGGTGGCAGTGTCCTTGGTGTTGGAGTGTTGGTGATGTCGGCAGTGCAGGTCTATGAAGTCTATTGGGTAAATTTACTAAAGTGAGAGTTTTTAGAAGTGAGTTTTAAAAGTGATGTTGCCCATAGCAACCAATCAGATTCTACTTAACATTTAACTAGCACCTTCTAGAAGACAATAACTAGAATCTGATTGGTTGCTATGGGCAACATCACTTTTAAAACACACTTCTAAAAACTCTCACTTTAGTAAATGTACCCCTATGGGTCTATTGAAGTCTATGGCAAAGCGCTGGTTGGCTGAGAGTCATGACAGACGGCTCTCTCAGCCAATCAGCAGTGAGCCTATTGATTTCAAAGGGACTTTTGAAATTGGTGCCCGAGCCAAAACCATGAGATCTGACAGTGGTATCTCAAGGTTTTGGCTCAGGTAGGGATCTGAGGCAGACTAGGGAGATCCGAGCTGTGGCTCGGAACGCCTCGGATCCCAGAAGTTTCATGTCTGTTCAGATTCCAAGGAACCCAACAGCTCAACTCTATACAACACTAATGCACAGTAGGTTCAGGGCCACTGCCTTAATATCTGTGCAGTGCTTCACAGTCGGTTTGGAGTTTTTAAATAAAACTGTTTTTCTTGTTTAAATTTGTTTGTGTGTATGAATGCCAGGCAGGCCCATGTTACTACACTAAAGCTCAGTAGATACAGGGCCACTGCCTTAATATCTGTGCAGTGCATCGCAATCGGTGGGGAGGTTTATTTTTTTTTTAAAAACTACTTTTTCTTGTTTAAATTTGTGTGTGTTTAGTGAATGACAGGCAAGCCCATGATACAACACTAATAGTTCAGGGTCACTGCCTTTATATCTGCGCAGTGCGTTGAAGTTGGTTTAGAATTTTTAAATAAAACTCTTTTTCTTGTTTAAATGTGTGCGTTTTTAGTGAACACCAGGCAGGCCCATAATACAACACTAATGCACAGTAGGTTCAAGACCACTGACCTAATATCCATGCAGTGTATCACAGTTGGTTTGGAGTTCTTTTAAAAAAAAAAATCTTTCTTTGTAAAAAAATGTGTGTGTATTTAGTAAACACCAGGCAGGCCCATGATACAACACTAATGCTCAGTAGGTCCAAGGCCACCATGTTAATAATATCTGTAAAGTGAGTTAATATACGTCATGACAATCAATTGATAGAACAACAGGATCAACAAAAAAGTACTAGTGCTGCAGCTGCTGCCACCAGTCATGATGATAAGTCTTCAATGTCATCTACTAAAGCTGGTGCTCAAGGGCATAGAGGCTTGAAATCAAAACAGTAGTTTACATTGCTAAAGAAAAAGGCATCTCCTCTAGAAAAGAGAAAGTTTACTGCAGAAAAACATAAAATTGCCAACATGCCATACACCACAAGCAGTGACAAGGAAAGGCTCAGATCTTAGCCTTTATTTCTGAGTTGTGATTCTGCAACAGCTGTCAGTAAGGCATGTTCTTCTACCTCACATGATGATGCAAGACGTTCTCATTCAGAGTTTAGTAGATCTGTCAAAAAAATGAAAGCAGGATAATCAGTGTTGAAAAAAGCACTAAGGCAGAAGAACTAACTGTGTGTTAAGAAATGTCACAAACTCCTGAGGAGAGTCTAAGTGGTACATTTACTAAAGTGAGAGTTTTTAAAATTGGGGATGTTGCCCATAGCAACCAATCAGAATCCAGATATTATCTTCTAGAAGGTGCTAGTTAAACATTAAGTAGAATCTGATTGGTTGCCATGAAGAACATCTCCACTTCTAAAAACTCTCACCTTAGTAAATTTACCCCTAAGTGTTTCCATGAGTGCTATGTGTGAGCCTGACCTTTCTGGATGAAAACAATATTTTAAACCCCTTCAAATTCAATAAAGGTTTATCCGGATCAAGACCCTCATATTTCCTTAATCTAGTCACCTGCCACCAGATCTTAACCGCTTGAATGAAAATGGGTGGAGCTGTACGTGGAAATCCTCCTGCCAGGATAGGGGTATTCCCTGGCGATGCCTGTGATATTAACATACAATTCAATGAATCATCTATCTCCCCCCCAACCCACACCTGTATATGGACCATCTGCGCAGCTAAATAATAGCGTTTGAAATAGGAAGGGCCACACCTCTAATTTGTCTAGATCTAGTAAGAAAATTTTAGGGCACCGATTCATCCATATCAAAGAGGATAACATACTATTTAATTTCCTAAATATGGACTCTGCTATATAAACTGGAGATTGTTGAAATATAAACAGAAATTTACGTTGGACTACCATCTTTATTAAGTGGTTTTATAGGTATCTCTAGTTGAGAAATGCACTTTCTGTCCAGTTTCCTGGGTCATCTCCAAATATAGTAGATTATCCTGTTAAAAATATTTGAAGGTATCTTAGACCAGGTAAAACAGTATCTCGTATATACGGATTTTTGTGAAAAGTTAATCACTGTGAAGATCTTCCTAGATTTAAAGATAAATGGGAGGGTGATGTGGGGTTTATAAGTGATGAAGCATGGAATATTGCATTGACATCTCCTCGGGGGCCACTAAATTCAATTAGATTTCTGCAAATACAGTTGTTTTTTATCCATAGGACACACCTTACTCCTGTTAGACTTATGAAATTTGCTGGTAGGGATTCAGATGTATGCCCAAAATGCTCGAGGAACCTTTTGGCACCTTCTATGGGAATGCCCTTTGGTGAAGGTTTTTTGGAGCAGCATTACAGAAGTTTTAATAAACATAGGTGTAGCTTCCACCAAGATAACTCCTAGATCTTGTTCGTTTGGTATAATAAACTTCTGGTGTTCTTGAAAAATATATTAAACAATATGCTCTTAATTTGTGTTCCTTAGCAAAGGTGGTTATTGCTAGGTCCTGGATGGCATCCAGAGGTGAGAGTTTGGAAAGCACTTATTAATTCAACTGTTACCCACAAGAAATATACATATCTCTCTCTGAAACACTAAAGGCCCCCACACACAAAATGATTTTTTTTAACAATATTTCCGTTTTTGATGGATTATAACGACAAATCGTTTAAAAAGTGCCATGTGTATGCATGATAACGATGCTGATGCTCGCTCCCACTTTCATTGGTATTCATGTGATCTCTTCAACATGCAGAAAGATCACAACCTGTCTTTCAATGATTTGCATGACAATGTTCAATGTGTCATGGACAACACAGATGCATGCACGGATCAGGGAGATCCATGATGCATGCATCTTTGTGTAAAAAAATTAATAAACACAGATGCATGGACGGATTGTCTGTGCTTCTGTGCTAAAGAAAATGTAAACCAGTGAAAAAAGTTTTTTTAAAATGGCACAACCGAGACTGAGCGCTGGTTGCGAAATACAGGGGACAAACGATGTAGGGGTCCTCTGTATTTAGCGCAACCAGCACTGGGCTCTGAACCAGTCCTGGTTATGGAAATACAGGGGACAAAAAGCTTAGGGGTCCCCTGTATTGTCCATAACCAGCGCCAAACTCTTTCTAGCAGGGGGCTACCCTTTCACCAGGTCCACTGGCCAAAGCATTACCCCTGACCGCTAGTTAGCCCAGGCCGGGGATCCCTGGGGAGTTGGGGACCCATTCTAATAAAGTGGTCCCCCTCTCCAGGGCACCCCAGGCCTAGCAAGGGGCTATCACCAGCACCCCTGGAGCGGTGGATGCTGAGTTGATAGTGTAGTGTGGTGTAAATGAAAGAGATAAAAATATTGTCTTTTGCAGTGGTACTTCAGGTCCCTGCAAGCCTCCCCCGCATGCTGGTACTTGGAAAACTACAAGTACCAGCATGCATAATGCCCCGCATGCTGGGCTATTAGCCTAGGCCTGGGGTGCCCTGGAGAGGGGGACCCCTTTATTAGGGGGGTCCCCAACAGGACAGGCATCCCCAGCCTGGGATGACTAGTGGTCAGGGGTAATGCTTTGGCTGGGTGACCTGGTGAAAGGGTTCCCCTGGCTGTGGCAATACCCCTTCCCCCCCCACGCTAGAAAGAGTTTGGTGCTGGTAATGGATAATACAGGGGACCACTATGCATTTTGTCCTCTGTATTTCCATTTCCAGGACTAACTCAGAGCCCTAGAGCTGGTTGCACTAAATACAGGGGACCCCTACGGTCTTTGTTCCCTGTATTTTGGCAACCAGTGTTCAGTCTCGGTTGTGCCATTTAAAAAAAACTTTTTTCACTGGTTTCACTCGATATAATAAGTTTATTATAACGATATCATGAATTAGAGTAGGAAAGTAATACTTAAGGGTTATATTTTGCACATAGTTTGTTAATAAGTTATAAATAGTTATAAACCCTATAACACCAACTGTACAATATCGTATTTGTTATACTACATGTGATTTGATGCATCAGGTTTTACATGGTTAAAAGTGCTATAACAGAGAGAAATAGTGTAAAATAAACATTGCTTTAAATATCATACTGTATACAGTATATTGTATATTTGTCTGTCTTCTCTACGTCACAATGCTAATTGGACATTCTAATGAAGTACAGTATCTGTGTGATTTTATATACTGTTGGTCTGTAATTATGGATCTTGTTGCCAGTTTCATCCCCTTTTATGGCACTATAGAATTCTTGAGGTGCCATAAGATAATAATAATAATAATAATAATAATAATAATAATAATAATAATAATAATAATAATATTATTATTAGTATTATTATTATTATTATTATTATTATTATTATTTTGCAATACCTGGTGGCAACATTACATGTAAGTTTATATCATTGCAGCCATTGAATCTCTGACCGCATATAGCTCTGCGCTAATTTCTTAGACCTTCAATCTAGTTTAAGTTGCAATTTATTTTTTTAATTTCCTTTATTAAAGCATCACTGAGGGGATCATAACACTAACAAATTACAAATGCAAAAAGAAATAGATAAAGTAAATAGCATGTTTATGTAACCCACTGGGAGTGAATTACCAGAACACATAGTTTGACTGTACCAGACCACACTACACTAATACCCCTTTTACATCAAATTCCCAGGTCCAGCCTAGTTCACTGAAAATGGGTTTCAAGCCGTGTCACAGCAGCTTGAAACCCATTTATCCCACAGGCTGTACCCGGGTTATTGACAGGGCTTCGCCTCTGTTGGCGCTTGGAGATGACATCTCCAAGTGCCGGTGAGCCTGGGTCGAATGACCCAGGTCACACATTCACACTGCATGGTTACACGGGTCGTTCCCGTGTTCAACCCTGCTCGCTACACAGGTCGGATTGCCTAGTCACTCGACCTGGGAATCCAACCCTGTCCCCTTTTACACTGACATACAAAGAGAGGAAAGTAGGCCTAGTTGTTGGGGCACACTTAGAAAAATATAATAAAATATAACTTTTATTGAATATAAATAGATAAAATATAAGGTACCAAAATCCCCCGAAAAAAGACGAAACTATAAAAATCTATAAATATATAAGGATCTAATAAGATCCTGAGGTGATCCTCTGGCGAAATACTTAACAATTAGTAATCATTCCAATGGGTATGATATTTTTTTGTCAAGAAAGGTAAAGATGTTTTAATCATAAATTGGATATACGAATAAAGATATGGTTCGTGGTGCTCTGACTGACATCCTTGGGGTCCCCAAATATTCCTCTTTAATCTACGGCACCTGGTATTCCCTGGGGGTCTCCCTTCCTAAAGCCTATCACCTTTTAGCTTCCAAGATCAGACGAGATTGGGCATTTTGGTGATGTATGGCTGTAGTAATAGTCATTTGAGGAAGGGTAGAATACCCCCACCTAGGTCAAAGCAGAGACACAACCAAATGATGGATGTAGGACTAGTACAGTGAGAAGTCCATTTTTATTATAAAAATCGTGTACCAAAAAAGTTTACGCATGAGCATAATTTCATTGTTACACTTATAATTTGTGCGTCAACATTGTCGAAACGAGGTGAACAAGCCCTCAGTCGGGCGAAACGCGCGTCCTCACATGCCGCACAGTGGGGGAACCCAACAGCCGCCGCATAGCTGACGTATGGATTAGGACTTTGGGCTCCCACCATGATGGGGATGGTATTGTATTAGCCAAGAAGGCTTTATATCTATTTCAAATTTTACATGGGCTCGAATATTGGAGCAGGTAAACTATTTCCTGCTGCATAGATCTTCATTCCCAAATTGTTGGGACGTCTTTCCACTGCAGGAGTTATACTTTATTTAGGGGGGCATAGCACTATGCATATATACTGAGATTGGCAGTCTCATAAATTGTTCCCCTTACTTGCAGATCAAGCTGTATGCATAGCATCCATATGAATATTATGACATTGGTGATCGCATATGATACATATTTTCCTTAATGAGTAGCATACTAATTGCTGCCTTGTAACCTCACTCTCCCTCCTGTGTACCTTACTAAATGAATGGACCACTTAGTATGGATGTATATTAGGAAACTGAAACATTGAGATAAAAGGGTTCATTTTTTCAAGATATATATCTGTTCCTGTATCTCCCTTTGGAGCTTATTTTATGTTATATGTTTTTTGTGTATTGTATGTGAATCCCATTCTATTAACTCATTGTACATTCTAACAGCGGATTATTCTGCTACAGAAGTACATGAGGAAACTGTAACATTGAGACTGAAAGGTTCCCTTCAAGATACTTGTGCTTCTGAATTACCCTGGAGCTAATTTCTTCTTCTTGTGCAAATGTATGTGGACGCTAATTTATCAGCTCATTAATAACAGATTATCTGTGATCCATACATACCAAATAACTTTAATACTGTGATATTTTTATGACATCTTTGACATCTTTGACCAACTGAGAGTGTTTATTTTGCGATACTCTATTATTACTCAGAGTGAGCTACATAGGGGATGTCATTTGTACATATGCGTTACATCCAATTATTGCAGATATCCTACTAGGATTAAAAGGCGTTTTGTTACACTTTCTTGTTACAATAATTATATATCAAGAAAACACCTACTTTGTCAGTAAGGTCTATTTCGACAATGTTGATGCACAAATTATAAGTGTAACAATGAAATTATGCTCATGCGTAAACTTTTTTGGTACACGATTTTTATAATAAAAATGGACTTCTCACTGTACTAGTCCTACATCCATCATTTGGTTGTGTCTCTGCTCTGACCTAGGTGGGGGTATTCTACCCTTCCTCAAATGACTATTACTACAGCCATACATCACCAAAATGCCCAATCTCGTCTGATCTTGGAAGCTAAAAGGTGATAGGCCTGGTTAGTACTTGGAAGAGAGACCCCCAGGGAATACCAGGTGCCGTAGATTAAAGAGGAATATTTGGGGACCCCAAGGATGTCAGTCAGAGCACCACGAACCATATCTATATTCGTATATCCAATTTATGATTAAAACATCTTTACCTTTCTTGACAAAAAAATATCATACCCATTGGAATGATTACTAATTGTTAAGTATTTCGCCAGAGGATCACCTCAGGATCTTAATAGATCCTTATATATTTATATATTTTAATAGTTTCGTCTTTTTACGGGGGATTTTGGTACCTTATATTTTATCTATTTATATTCAATAAAAGTTAGATTTTATTATATTTTTCTAAGTGTGCCCCAACAACTAGCCCTACTTTCCTCTCTTTGTATGTATTGTCTTTTGGGCTATGGGAGCACCACCAACAATTTTTGAATGATCTTATTTGAAAGCAATGATCACGTATGGTTGGTCCTTTGTGGATACTATTGATCTAATTTGAGAAAACCCGCTCTGTGCAGAATCTTCCCTCTTTGGTGCACCCTTTTACACTGAGCCACGACCTGTGCTGGCACTGCAATAACCCAGCTAATTTGGCCAGTGTAAAAGGGGTACAATTCAGCAACTCCATTGTGCTGTTTATTTGGGAAAATATGCATTAAATGCAGTGAATTAATGAGATTATACTGTATACAGAAAACTAGCAAATGTAAGATTATTAATATTTTCTTCAATAACCTAAGATATTGAATGATGTTTTCCAGATAGAAAAAACATGGTACTCGAAAGGTGTCAGTTGGTCATAAATTCAATGGGCTTCTTTGTTTTCCTATGATACTAGAATGGACTCGGAATTACTTATGTGTGACATTTGAACTTATAGGGCCTGATTCACAGGTGGATGCAATTGAGTGAGTGCTCAGTAGGAGTGATAATCGGCATACAACACATGCGCAGTCCAAAGGAAAGCCCTAGTGTACCTGCGCACAAATTTAATTGCACTACACAATGGAGCCTACTGCACTATGTGATGCTGGCACACACAAAAGAGCAGAGGCAGCGGACACAAAATCTGGGACTGTGGGCATGTCATGGGTGGATCACGGGTGTGTACAGGGAAAAGTGCAGTTACATACACTGTGCATGCTGTTGCTTTAGGGTATCTGAGCCAGTACACTGCACTTACTGTAGAAGAGGGCTGGCGCAGTGCATGATACTAATGATGACTGATCATTGGAAACATCGATAATCAAACTACAGTGAATTCCATCTGTGCCCAGTGAGATTACTCTTAATGCTATTATTAGCTTATTTAAATGTTAGCCTAATACAGTGATTTTAATTACACAATTATTACAGTCAGGTGTTGTGTAGCAGGATGTCTTATGTGTTGCTATATTTATTACTTACTTTTAAAATTGTATTACCAGGATTAACAAAGCATCCAAATCCATGCAGCAAGAAAACCTCATTTATATAGGTGGCTAATGTTAACCCTCAATTAGTTTTTACACTCTAGGGGGTCTATTCATCATCACTTAATTTATACAAAAGTAGGTAAAAATTAAGATTTTCACCTATTTTTTGAGGAAATTAAGTGCCAGGATATTCCATCATTCTTGTGATGCAGGAGATTTGATACAGTAGCTCCTGGTTACAATTGTCCCCCGATAATTTCCACAGTTCTCATGCTATAGTATGGGGATGTGGATATTATGACATTCATCAAGTTCTGAAAAAGCTATTTTTTCGTAAACTTGATAGTGATACTGTATGCCACTTTGAGACGGCGTACAGTATCCGATACAGCAGCAGGTTCTGAAAAGATCCCTCCCTGCTGTGTCCTCTTACCTTACTGATGCTTCCCCCGGCTCCCCGAGGTCTCCCCCAGTGAGCTAGGGAGAGGACACAGCAGCGGTGGTGGGGGACTGACGCTGTGAGGCTGCAAGGTGTCAGTGCGAGTCTATGAGTCCCACAGCAGCTGCAGCTCTGTGGCGGCGGGGGGCTCAAAGAACAGGTGACGGGGTTGGCTGGGGACCAGTGAAGGGGAGCGATGAGAGGAGCAGGTGAGCGCACAGGGGGGGAGGGGTAGCCTGGACTCCTCCTGCTGTTACACTGTCTCATGCGCAGCTTCAATACAGGCCACGAAGAGACAGTGAAGAAGGAGAAAAGTTCTCTTTTACCGAAAAGCTGTCTCCTGTTGATTTTAAAATGAACCTCTATATACCCCTGCCTGTACCTTCTAAAATCCTTCCTATAAACCTCTAAGGATGACGCTAATTTGCGTACGCAGTCATACAATAAACAGAGACTCCAGACTCAGAACATGTGGTTCCGAAGCACAAAGTATTATTCAAGTAAAAGTACATTTTACACGCTATGATCTGTGTATAATAAGCGCAAATAAATACAATGAGAGAGAGAGAGACAGAGAGAAACACCCAGAGAGAGAGAGACACACACAGAGAGAGGCACGCACACAGAGAGAGAGAGGCACACACACAGAGAGAGAGAGGCACACGCACAGAGAAAGGCACACGCACAGAGAGAGAGGCACACGCAGACACACGCACAGAGAGAGAGGCACACGTACAGAGAGAGAGGCACACGCGCAGAGAGAGAGGCACACACGCAGAGAGAGCACGCAGAGAGAGAGAGACACATGCGCAGAGAGAGAGGCACACACGCAGAGAGAGAGAGGCACACACACAGAGAAAGGCACACGCACAGAGAGAGAGGCACACGCAGACACACGCACAGAGAGAGAGGCACACGCACAGAGAGAGAGGCACACATGCAGAGAGAGAGGCACACATGCAGAGAAAGGCACACGCACAGAGAGAGAGGCACACGCAGACACAAAAGGAAATGATACAGACCCCAAGTACAGTATACATACGCTGCGCCTTCGGGCCCGGAGATAGACATCAGCAAGAGACCTTCAGTTCATACATCATTCAGCATGGACTAAAAAACCAGTATCCGGGCACACATATTTATCCCCCTCAGACTAAAGCAGGACAATGGGGAAGTTTCTTGCTGATGTCATTGGTTCCCAGAGGTTGAAGCATATGTTACAGCACATTTAACAGGCTGTTTCAAATAGACTCTCCCTGCCTCTAACAGCAGGGGAATCTTTCTAGTAACACCTTCTGTACTTTCCAACAGTTTAAACATTTTGTTGCTTGTAGGTTCTGCGATCCATAACTTGAGTTTGCATGATGCGATCTCTTCACCGATAATACCGGAATGCTGTATAAAGCGTATGCATCAGAACAAGACCAAACACAACTTGCTTATCATGTATAATACCTTAGTTATCAAAAACCTTTATTTCTCAGCATTTAAACTAACTTAACCAATTTGGATCATACATTTTGATGCTTATGGAACCTTATGAGTGAATATGAAATGTGTGGGTTTGGTATAATGACGTATTAATATGTGTATGAAGAAGGGTGCAGTTAACTCTTACTGAGTGAACATTTTAACAGTGTGACATGCTGGGCTAGATAGTTCTACATGCCTTCAGTCAGCAGCCCCCACTTGTCCTGTGTTCAAAGGGAAAAACCTATTTTGTTCTCCTAGACTCTTGTGTGGAATGCAAATATATTTTCACCTCAAGCTGTGAAATTTGGGGCCATCCTGTCTAGGATTCAGACAAATCCAATTGTGTATATCAATGCCTGGATTATATTACAATTGTCACAACTTGACTTTATCTGCATCCAGGGATTCCCAATTTGTATGTAAAACTACCCATTGTCTATTTCTATTTACTTTTACTCAGAAAGCTTGTTTTTCCAGTTGCCCTTGGTAGATTAACATTGCCATCTGTTCTTAGCTCCTGAGTTGTAACTTGAAATGACGTTGGTCATAAAATGGCGTCTTGCAGATTCTTGTTTCTAAAATGGAGTCTAGCTGCCATTTGCAAGATGGCGTCGCGCACGCTTCAATTTTAAACTGATTTTGTCTCAACTAATAATCCAGTTTTGATAGTCCACCCTTTGAAAGTGAACAACATGCTATCACAATCTGCTATTTAAATTTAATTTATGCTTACATTTACATATTATTTAGTTTTATTATGGGATGGCACAAGATGGTTCTTAATCCATCAATAATGTGTCTCTGGGTGGGAACATAAAACTACGATTATACGCACACCGCAGATCTTGGAAGATCATTTGACAGGTGTGGGAATGCACTAGTCTTATAACAGCAGTCTTGAAGGGGAATTTGAGACTTTACATCTGAGGTGTTCTATAAATAACATTTCAATAATATATTCTATGCATGTCTAAATATTATACATTTAAATGATGGTACTTCCTAGGTCAGGGTTGTAATGCAGTTCTGTATCTACCTCGGTATGCATATTATCATTTCTGACCACCATCATAGTTTCATTCTTTCGTTTCACTCTGTTTTTACATTTTCCACACTTCAACACAATAGGAACACACCGGACGCATATGCCAATTACTATGATGACAATCAGTATAAGGATCAAGAATTTGCCTATGCTGGCGATCACTTCCTGGACCCATTCCCCTAGACCTGAGAACCATTTCACTGGGTTCAGCCATGACACCCATCCTTCTATCTTTTTCCCTGCTTCAGCCACTGATGCGTTATGGTTCTTACGAAATTCCCACTTTAGCTGCAGAATCTCATCCATCTTCTGGTCTATCACCTCCTTGGGGTCGCTGGTATCATTGGTGACATAAGTGCAACATTTTACTCTAAATTGGGTGGCTAATGTTATGCAATACCCTCCAGTAACAGCAGTTAAATAATTCAACACTAGCCTGTGTTGCACTAGTTCTTTCTTGTACGCTTGCAATTCTCTCCCTGTGTACCTGAATGTGTCATCGTACATCTCGGTGATATTATCTATTAATTTAGCAAGTTCCTGGATAATTTAATGTACCCCTAGCAATCCTAGTGGGATCCAGGGCGACTAAAACTTGGAAGCCAGTTGTCTCACTGATTAACTGAGCGGCTTTATGCATATCACCAGGTATCATATTTTTCTTGCCTCTGTGTTCATATTGTGTGTGAAGATATGGTGACAATGTGTTTTTATGTATTCCCAACATTTCAACATGTGTGAGGGTCATAACTTCTGGAAGTATTTTTCCCAAATAACATAACAATTACAATACTAAAATTGGTCAGAAACTCCCCTGATTGGCTTTGCACTCCTCCTGACTCAACTCCATCAGCTCCGCCATCAGCTCACATCTCCTTTATCAGTCCCCCATCACAGACACTGAGTATCCCCAAACAGATAATCATGACAAAAACTCTGAAAAGAAAAAGAACTAGGATGACCACAGCAGACCACTCCATTGCTGGAAGCACTGATCTACACATTTCTTTAGCTCAGATATCTCACCGTCACCTTTTTAATTCTTCCGGCACAAGCTCGCAATTGACAGGTCCACGTTATCGGCCTTGTCTCTGCCTTGTATCTCCACCGGTTGGTCAACCTCCCTATAGTGAGTGGAATGGACCCACGTATCTTCCCCGGCCACCCTTTGAGGATGCTGTATCGTCAGATATGGACCTTTCCACCAATCAGTCAATCGACCTGAGCTAAAAAAATTTGGATCATAACAAATTCTTCCAGATTTTGACATCATGACAGTTTGCATTAGACATGTTAGTTAATAACACTTTCAATTTCGGTTATTCTCATTCATCTTCATGAGACCCTGCACAGTAACCTCATTATCATATCTTCACATGAGGCTGTCTGTTTGAACAGTATCTCAAAGGGGGGCAAATAAAGGAAAATACAGTCTGGGATAATCTCATTGTTGTTACCCATCATCTTATACATGTTCTCGGAAATGTCACCTGTAAAATAAGTCCCCCTATCATTTTTAATAATTCTAGGGATATAGTATCTGCATACAGGTTCCTGCAATTAAATCTTGTTATTAATAGCTACTGTTCTAAATAATGCCTGTGCCACTGTTTTGGATAGTATTCCAAGTGGTCGACTTCAGCCTGGCATGGCTGCCATTTATCCTTAGCAACCTTGTATCCTATGAGTGGGAGATAAAGCACAACCGTTTAACATCATTTAAACATGACCTAAAATTCAACAATAAATCATCCACATTTTACATTAGAACAGATCCATTGATAAGTTGAAAAGATTATAAACAGTCATATAAGGCCTGGGAGAAGATACTGGGGTTACCTATGAACCCATGGGAAACTCGGGTTCCTGTGTGGTGTTCTTCATTTTGCAGTTCTTACTTATGTGTCCCACTTGGTGACAGTTAAAACATAATTTTGAACGGGGTGGATGAAAAGATTGTTGTGGGATTTGAGCAAGAGGGAAAGGTGGTGTGTATAGGTAAGGATAGGGAGGGTAAGGATATTGTGGGGGATATGAGTATGGGACCTGTGGTTGTGTATGATATGTGGGGTAAGGATGTATTTGCTGTGGTGTGGGATTGGTGAGGACGTGTAATTGTTCAGGTGCAGGTGTGTCGGTTGGCTGTGATGTTATTGTCATTCCTTCCAGAGCTTGGATACTGACAGCCATTAGTTTTTCACTCTGGGTCTCTCTCTTCTTTGTGATATTTTTATCATGTTCTATGGCAGACTCTATGAGGTTATCTATTGTGAGTCCCCTCCAGCCAGGTTGTGAGGTCTGAACCCGAATCTTTAAATCGTCTTTAAGACCGTCCATGAGTACCTTGACTATCATTCCCCTGTGGTGAGTGCTATCTTTAATATCTGCTATCCCAGTGTACTGGGTGATAGCCTGCAGAGCCCGGTCACAATAGTCTTCTGCAGTTTCACTCTCCTTTTGTTTGATGGTGAAAATTTTGTTCCAGGTAACTACTACTGGAAAATATATACCCAATTGAGTTACAATGTGGGAAATGTTACCTTGGTTTACTTGGTCTGTTAAGGGAACGTCACCATCCAATACACAATCCGTGATAAATTTGTCACGTCGGTATTGCGTGGCAGACAGGCCCTTAACACCACACGCCAATCTTTATTAGTGGGCTCAAGAGAACTACCCAAATTTCTCAAAAAATCTTTGACATTTGGCTAGTTCCTTTTTGGGATTGGGGAAATCATTTATGATGGAATTTAGTTCTGCTCTTGTCCATGGACAATGCATTAATACTTCCCTCGTGGGCACTACACTGTTGGCATCCGCATTTCCATTCAGAACAGTTATTGTCCGAATGGGATGCAGACCGGCAGCGTTGCTACCTCTGACCTGGTTACCTGGCTGGGGGTTTAATCTGCTGCTGCTACGTATGGTATTAACAACTTCCTCTATGGGTGCAGAGTGTGTTAACACTTCCCTTGCTGTTACCAATGGAGATGGCGGCACCACCCGTGATTGTGGTGATGCAGCATCTATCATCTGCACAGCATGGGAAATGGCAGACATTACAATAGGCTCATCATCCACATCATGAACATTTTCTTTATAGTTGCTTAAGAGAGGGTACAAGTTGCTTGTTAAATTTTTATGGGTGTTTTTTGTAACTGTACTTGCACCTCCATCCACATAAGGTGGGGGAGGTGAGCGTGAACTGCTGGCAATACTCTCCACGACGCTACCTTGCCGCACGTGCATGCCAATTTGCGGCTCGCCCGTATTGCAACTCAGCGTCGCGGATGTATTTTCTGGCAATGCGCTCGCAATGCTGGTTTGCGTCGTTTGTAAATTTTTAAGCCAAGCATCCCCTTCATGCTGCCATAGTTTTAAACATTCAAAATACTTAATCTTCTTCTCTCGGGATCGCACCATACTGATGTGATCCTGGACATTATCTAACACATTTTTATCAACACTACCAATTCTGGGAAACGGTCTAACACACTTCCTCGTCATATTAAACCATTAATCACAATACCTTATTGCATAAGTACCATACTTAGTATGCATAATATGACGGGCTGATCCAATCGGAGCCTTCATTAGCAGCACATCATTGCCTAACATTTCTACTGTTTGCGTGGCTCCCATTCTGAGACAACTCCTACGCTTTTCAATAAAGATTTAAGCCGGTGAAAGACAATCAAGACACTTTCACTTACCTGTGGACGATTTAAGTCGGCGGCGCCCACACACCTGGATAAGATTTAGTAAGGCAACTTACACACCTAGATAATATTTGAAACAGGCAACTTCCACACCCGGATAAGTTTTAGTAAGGCAACTTCCAAACCTATGAGAGTTTATATGTCGGCTACTCTCACGCACCTCTATACAACAAAGACAACATGTACACCTGCTACTGTGTATAGAACGGTAAAGCTGCTTACCGAGCGACTAGGCTAACCCTTGCACCTAGCCCTTAAGGATCATACGATACCCTTAACTTTGTTCAACAAATATTCACTGTTAATACACGTTTAACCCAGATATTGGTAATAGAAGAAAATGTAAACCTCAATGGCTTTGTTCAAACACGTGGCAGCAGAACCGGAAGTGCGTATACGCTATTGTGCGACCAGCCGCATACACATTAATGCAACTACCACACAACCGTATAATGACTTTTTAACTGCGTACGCAAAAGTGCATCTTTTCTATGCGCAAAACTGTGACTCAGCCGCATACTCAATACTACTGCACCCCTTTAAACATTTTGGTTTCTATCAACAAAGGAAAACAAACTTTTTCCTTTCTTGTCCCTGGATTCTAGTCAGCTTCCTTTGCACACACGAAAACGGATAGCGATTTTTCAGCACAAAGCGGTTGCAGGAAAACCCTGCATGTGGCCACTCCACCCTTTGCTGAGACATCGATAGCCGTATGTGCCGTGTGAGTAGGTAAGTGACTTCACTGGATGAGCCCCCATCTGTTGATTTTAAAATGAACCTCTATATACCCCTGCCTGTACCTTCTAAAATCCTTCCTATAAACCTCTAAGGATGACGCTAATCAGTCATACAATAAATAGAGACTCCAGACTCAGAACATGTGGTTCCGAAGCACAAAGTATTATTCAAGTAAAAGTACAGTCAGTTACACGCTATGATCTGTGTATAATAAGTGCAAATAAATACAATGAGAGAGAGAGAGACAGAGAGAAACACCCAGAGAGAGACACACACACACACAGAGAGAGGCACGCACACAGAGAGAGAGAGGCACACACACAGAGAGAGAGAGGCACACGCACAGAGAAAGGCACATGCACAGAGAGAGAGGCACATGCAGACACACGCACAGAGAGAGGCACACGCACAGAGAGAGAGGCACACGCGCAGAGAGAGAGGCACACACACAGAGAGAGCACGCAGAGAGAGAGAGGCACACGTGCAGAGAGAGAGGCACACATACAGAGAGAGAGAGGCACACATGCAGAGAAAGGCACACGCACAGAGAGAGAGGCACACACAGACACGCACAGAGAGAGAGGCACACGCACAGAGAGAGAGGCACACACGCAGAGAGAGAGAGGCACACACACAGAGAAAGGCACACGCACAGAGAGAGAGGCACACGCAGACATAAAAGGAAATTATACAGACCCCAAGTACAGTATACATATGCTGCGCCTCCGGGCCCGGAGATAGACATCAGTAAGAGACCTTCAGTTCATACATCATTCAGCCTGGACTAAAAAACAGTAATCGGGCACACATATTTATCCCCCTCAGACTAAAGCAGGACAATGGGGAAGTTTCTTGCTGATGTCATTGGTTCCCAGAGGAGAAGCATATGTTACAGCACATTTAACAGGCTGTTTCAAATAGACTCTCCCTGCCTCTAACAGCAGGGGAATCTTTCTAGTAACACCTTCTGTACATTCCAACAGTTTAAACATTTTGTTGCTTGTAGGTTCTGCGATCCTTAACTTGAGTTTGCGTGATGCGATCTCTCCACCGATAATACCGGAATGCTGTAAAAAGGGTACGCATCAGAACAAGACCAAACACAACTTGCTTATCATGTATAATACCTTAGTTATCAAAAACCTTTATTTCTCAGCATTTAAACTAATTTAACCAATTTGGATCATACATTTTGATGCTTATGGAACCTTATGAGTGAATATGAAATGTGTGGGTATTCATTATTTGGTATAAAGACGTATTAATATGTGTATGAAGAAGGGTGCAGTTAACTCTTACTGAGTGAACATTTTAACATTGTGACATGCTGGGCTAGATAGTTCTACATGCCTTCTGTCAGCAGCCCCCACTTGTCCTTTGTTCAAAGAGAAAAACCTATTTTGTTCTCCTAGACTCTTGTGTGGAATGCAAATGTATTATCACCTCAAGCTGTGAAATTTGGGGCCATCCTGTCTAGGATTCAGACAAATCCAATTGTGTATATCAATGCCTGGATTATATTACAATTGCCACAACTTGACTTTATCTGCATCCAGGGATTCCCAATTTGTATGTAAAACTACCAATTGTCTATTTCTATGTACTTTTACTCAGAAAGCTTGTTTTTCCAGTTGCCCTTGGTAGATTAACATTGCCATCTGTTCTTAGCTCCTGAGTTGTAACTTGAAATGACGTTGGTCATAAAATGGCGTCTTGCAGATTCTTGTTTCTAAAATGGAGTCTAGCTGCCATTTGCAAGATGGCGTCGCGCACGCTTCAATTTTAAACTGATCTTGTCTCAGCTAATAATCCAGTTTTGACACTCCGCAAAAGGAGTAACTTTTCGGTAGTGATAATTAAGTATTGGAGGCATTCATGGATTGAACTCACAGCGAGTTCAATCCTTAATTATCATATGGGATATTTTTCCCTTGATGAAACCCCTAGGATACCACTTTCTTATTTTAAATTAAAGGATTCACATATACCTATTTCACATTCAATTTGCCTGATATATATATATATATATATATATATATATATATATATATATATATAAATATATATATATATATGTATATATATATATATGTGAATGTATCATATGTAACTACGCTTCTACGTGTATTTTTATTATATATTTATTCAATATAACTTTTTTTTTTAAATAAAGCGAAAAAACCTTGCATTTTGCCAAGATATGTTATTCGGTAGCACCATATGAAGAATGTGTAGCCCTACGTGCACTATAAACTTTACAGTTATGGACACCCTTAATAAAATGACACAAGCAATTCTTGCACACAAAACATTGATTTGGAAAGTTAACAAATAGGTATTACAACTAATGTTGGCAGATCATCCCTTTAATTTGGGACACTTGAATTACTCAGTTTCTGTGCCTGATTAAAACCAGGTGAAATGGAGACTTGACGTCAACCAGCCACAGAATCTGTGCAAGTCATATGTGTAAACCCTAATTACAACACATGTAGCCATTTCATTCTGTAAATATTTGTCAAACATCAATCTTAGTACTCATAGACAAGACCATAATATTGTAAGAATAAACCCCAAGCTAAATAAATTGAAGAGGGCAAAA
This sequence comes from Taudactylus pleione, assembly GCA_031769625.1. NCBI lineage: Eukaryota > Metazoa > Chordata > Amphibia > Anura > Myobatrachidae > Taudactylus > Taudactylus pleione. The sequence goes on from JAUIMM010000614.1 coordinate 4,037,070, forward strand.
AGGACCATTTATATATTTTACCACATAATTATGCATCACCCTAAACAATATTAATTGCAAGTTGTTAGACACATACAACATCTTGTTGAAATTAAACATCATATTTATTAAGGGTACAATTACTGTATTAGCTTAAATAAAATAAATGGGGCTCATGCCTCACAGTGCTCGTCAAGCACCTACTCCAAATCCAACGAACCCATGAATCTGCACTACAGTTAGCATAAATAACCAGGAGACTCCAGGGCCAATCCATTTAGCAACTCTTGGACCGTGTAAGGCCCTAAACAAAATTACATATGCCACATATCAGCCTCAATACTTGTGACACTGGAGAGAATACCAACAGGCAATTGTTGGCTTCAGCTAATAGATCTGACAGGAGATCACTACTACAGTCACTTGCCCCAGGCATGCTTTGGGGCAGGTGAACATGAGGGGCCGACAGCTGCCTCGATCTTCTAGGTGCCTGGCCAGGGATGGGATCAGTCTGGCTGGGACTAGGGGATTCTTGATTGAGGTGGAGGGCTCTGCAGCAGGTCTTGATGCCACTGGTGGGCCAGACTCTGTTGTGGCCAGGCAGAGATGGCCTCAGTCAGCCTTTTTTTGTTCACATTATAGCACACCAATAGTAGCATAAATCTCCGATAGTAGCCATGTCTTTCAGACTCAACCTTTATCACCCAGAGAAAGGGGTCATTGGCATGGAGGCACATATATGAAGGTAGTGGTGATGTGAGTGGAGCTGGAGCCTCTACCTTTGCAGAATGAGGCACAGGAGGGTCTGGCTCCTCATATATAAAACATTAGAAATAGTGATTTAAAAAAAAAACAATTAAAACTATTTGACTACCAACAAAAAAATAACTTAGAAATAAAAACTAAAACACAAAAATGAATACAATACCCAACACTGTATTTGGGGGTAGAATTATATGTGCATCTGAATCTATGTGTCTCACGCCTACCACTTCCTACTCTTCTATATACCCAAGTGCCAGTTCTTCCAAGGACTGAAGGGAATGCCCTACAACTGCCCACATAGCATCGAGCTGCTGGTCCTTCATTGTATCTTTCAGGCTGTACTGGAAGTCATGCCACCTGAAAATGTATGACTTTTTTACTATTATAACCCAATCACAACCAATGGTATTTCTTTAAATCAGATACACATTTGAAACACACTATTTCAACACATACAATGTTGCATGTTTCCTAAAGTAAAGTTTTTCATTTATTTTGTATACTGTATACAGTATGTAGAAATGCTTTTACTTTATAATAACAACGTCCTCAAAGATGTATAGACATCTTTCACATAGTCCCAAAACTCTTACAATATAACAGTGCATTTTTGGCTTATCAAATGTACATAGCCTGGCTAAAATGCTACTCACATATGCATCACTGTCAACTATTTTGTATAAATTTGTAGATTAGCCCATGTTTTTTTATGTTTGTGGTCACATACACCATGATAACCCATTCAAATTATATCCATTATATTGTATATAGTTTCTGAATAATAGTTGACATTGTTGAGACGTTAGGGTATCACAGACAATTATGTAAACTATAGTCTTAAAGTGTTTCTTACCTTTTTTTAACTTCATTCTTTGTATAGATGTGGCAGAATGGAAATCTCTCACATTTGAGGAAAGTGTTAAATTTATGTGTCTCAGGAAAGAACCACACCATTTACGCAATTAAGAGGAACTACTGTAAGGTATAAAAGCCTGTTTCTGTGAGTCAGTTAGGGAGTGAGACAGGAGGGTGTGCACTCCTTTTGTAGGGTGCTAGATACTACAGACCCTGACTTACATGTAAATGCTGTACTCCTGTGAATGGTGCTGGATAATACAGACTCAGCCTTACATATGAATGCTGTACTTCTGTGAATGCTGTTCCTTGTAATCTGTACTTCTATAACCCTGCATTGCTACTGGTATTCCAGTGTAAGAAGCAATTGCACTGGCTCTGCTGTTTTTACTGGAATAAAAGCTTACTTACTTTGAAGCACTTCAGTCTCCTATGGTCACCTGAAATCTACCCACTACAATGGACTAGAGGTGCTCTAGCATTGACTGCAATAGTGATCACTTGCCAAATTTTCTCTTTAGCTGAAGCCCCCAAATGCCATGGTCGGGTCTATATTCTCTCCATTGCTTGTGTCACAAGGATATCAAGATCCTTGAGATTGAAATGTGACTGGTGGCATTTCCCAGGAGCTCTACATAGCTCAGGAGTGTCATCATTGCTTGGCCCAGGAGTATCAGCTGCCACCATAGTGCTGGTATTTGGATCTGCAGTTCATAGGATCTGATTGGGTGCTTGAGGTGCATTGTGCTGCCTATCTGCCCAGATCTGGGAAGTAGCACGGTCTAGGTGTCCTCCATTTTGCAGGGGATGTGGAAATATATGGGTCCTCAGGGAATTTATACTCGCATTTACATGCATATACAAATGTGGCTCCACATTGGAAGGAGCTTTTGGATTTATAAGGGCTCTCTACAAGTGTCTACACTCTTTTTTCAATGAGTTTGGTGGTGAGAGGTTTTAAACAGGGGCAAAAAATTGTTTGATTTCTTTTTACAGAGGTAAGTGTTTTAAGTGTGTGTAAGGGGCCTATTCATCATCACTTAAATTTTACAAAATCAGGTGAAAATTAAGATTTTCACCTGCAATTATAAAAATTAAACTTTTGAGCCATTCATCAAGATAGTAAAGCAGGAGATATCACAGATATCTCCTGCTTTCCTTCCCTGACAGAATGGCCTGCTGTCCCCATACACTAGTATGGGTACAGAATTCATCAAGCTCCAAAAATACAATCTTTTCACAGCTTGAGTGCGGTAGCATTCACTATTTTCAGATGGCGAATGCTCCCGATACCCGCTCCTTCCCTATGGGAAGGAGTCCCGGGTCATGAAGAGGGATACTTTTGGATCCCTCTGCCACTGTCCAGCTCCTTCCAGTGGACATCGGGACTCTTGTACGCATGCATGACCTGTACCCCCTAAACACATGACATCACGCCCAGGGAGCGAGGCCACCAGCTCTGCTAAGTAAAGCATTGCCTGGAGCATCCTAAGGGGACTCTGGGAAGCTCTGCAGTAGCACTTGTGGCATTAGGGTCGGATTCCAGTTCCTAACTGTAGTAAAGCAGCAGTACTGTATATGGCAGTTGCAGGCTTCCCACACATTATAGTGGTAATGCATGGCACCCATACAGCACTAGTACCACCACACAGGAATAAGCATATATACAGGAATAGAAACCAATATCATTCAAAAAATGTTATGGATGTATGTGGTGCCTCGCTCCAGCTTTGTCCCTGTATGCCAATTTTCACCTATGATTCATATGTTATCTGGCAATCGGGAATCTGGCAGAAATTATATTAGAGGCAAGGCAGAGATGAGTGGTTGCTAGGTATATATTATGAAATTTGTGAAATTTCTTTAGTATTGTTGATAATATTACATTTACAGGAGACAGTAGCTACCCTTGTCACCCATAGCCCCTGACTCTGGTGTTGTTACCCAACATAGAGGCCAGGTTTGCTTACAATACCACACATATGGCCACCAGGCAGATCATACAACAATAGAGCCACATAGCTAGTTCCCTCACTGCCTTGAAAAAGACCGTCTGATGGTCGAAAAGCATTGGCAGAGCAGGGGGACAACAGTGCCTAAAAGTCGGCTAAGAATTCCCGGGAACATAACATCTTCTACGCTGACTATGTCTTGTTCATTGATCTGATTCTGGTATGAGTTCTTCTTCATCACAGTTGCTGTATGTATTTTGTGTGATCTTTAAGCCCGAATCTTGCTGGATAGACGGGTATAAGAAAATTTTTATGTCATTAAAAATTATATTTATTTACAATAATGTGTATATGAAAGTATCTCCAACGAATACAAAGTATATATATGGAAACATCATCCATTTGTTGACCTTTTGATCCCAAAGTTAATCATAGGGACAAAAAGGATGATTTAAGAGATTATCAGTATAAACAATCTGCACTAGACTTTCTCTGTTTTTCATTTTTTTATGTGTGGTGAGAATCATAGTACATCATTGTTTCTACTTCCAAGAGCTTATCAAGACAGAAAACAAGTTATTTGTGAAATAAGATAAGTATTTGTTCACACACTTTTTACATATAGTAGTGTGGGGTTTCATTTATGGTGCTCAGGTGTGGTCCTCCCCTGTCGCTTGTGGATGGCCTGTTTCCAGTGTTTGGACCAGTCTGGTGGAGCTCTAATGTATGCACCAGATGTTGTTACTTAAATAATTGCTATTTGGGCCTGCATCAAAGGTGGAAGTCAATGATGCTGCAACTGCATCTTTTTACGCAGCATGACTGCACTGTTATGCTAATGCAGCAGCTGATGGAATTCGTACAGAGACATCCACCACCTCTGATGCTAATCCACATCTTTGCATAAAAAGTTACACCATCGGATGTACATTGGTTGCACATCCAACATTGCAGCAGCCCTATGGAGGCAAAGAATGTCCGTCTGTACATGGCAACTGCAGAGGCTAATAGTGGGCATCTCAGTTTTTGTACATTCGGCCGTATGGATGCAAATGAGGGAAGGCGTTTGTAGTGCTATTTGCATAAAGTAGTAGATGACTGCCAATAGATGCTGCTGCATGTGCTTCTGCAGTCAGGCCCATAATATAAACCAGCCCCAGGCCAGTCAGCAAAGGACTGGAATCCCTAGGGAAGTGGAATCCACAACATAAAAAATTGGGTGTGTGATTAATAAAGTCTCAATAATAGATTCAGTATTGTCCTTTGCTGGCACACTACATGTCTCAGCTAGGTTTGTCATGCCTTGTCCAATTTCAAGGTTTTAGGGTTACCATGGAACCACAAATGCCAGTATGCCCAGACAGGACTTTTTGGCATCTGTAATGAAAATATTAAAATAATGACAGTACACAGACACTGAATGGAAAAAAACTCCCCCAGACTCCTTGTTCATCAATTTATTACTTACAATTGCCTTGGGATAAGTCCTCTTTGCTCCATGTAGGCTTTCCACTGTACTTGTCAAAAAAACATGTAATATAATATCTTACTTCTCCATAGATTGCTCCAATCACTCTCATAGCAATGACTGGGACAGCTCTGATTGGTCAAGCACTCCCATTTATTCCAGTAGTAGTGACAGCAAAAAAAATCCCAGTTGGCATCTTGCAATCCAGCACATACAAAATACAAAGCTGATCATGAGTCAAATTATTGGTAACTGTGAATATATGCATATTTTGTGGCCCTTTTTTTGTCGTTGCATGCACTGTTTTACATGACAGTATTTTTAATCCAACTCAATGAGATAGCACATCATACAGTACAATACTAAGCTTAAGAACTAATGTACTATTCAGGATAGCACTAAGTCTACAGACGCAGTAGAGTATAACAGCAGTGTCATCTGCAGTCCCAATACAGTCCCTGTATTGCTCCTTTGAAAAAATGTTAATGGCTCCAGTGGTAAACACAGGATTTCTAGAGAGGGGTTTCCAAATGCTTGATTTTAGAGTGAGTGTGACCAGTCCATGAAGAGGGCATAATTAGCACTTAACCAGCAGTAATATGCGTCATACAAAGTGTATTGTGTTTCATAATTACAGCATATACTGGACCAGCGATAACAGTAAGCCACTAAATGTGGCAGTAGGGCCATCTTGCCTGGCTGACATGCATTAAAAGATCCACAGGTGGTGGTAATTATTAAATTTGTGATACTGAGAAGAACATGCAGCAATAATAAAATTCTATTATATTACTATTTCTATTGTGGTCATGGTGTGGGCTGGGATGGGGGGTTTCCAGGCAACTGGAAACCCCCCCTGCATTTGCCTATGGGCTCGCAAAACATGGTTTCCCTTAACGGAGAACATCAACTTGTGGCACTGCATGGAATATATTCATGTTAAGAGTAGAGATAACTAAGGGCACATCTGTAAGCCACTGTCATTATTCACCCAGATCACTCATTGATCCATCCAATCATTGCTCTTATTACCACAAAGACCATTGTGGGGTTCTAAAATTGGGAAAGTTCTTTCAAAGGTGATTGTTGGTTGTATGCTATGCTGTATATGTATTGCATTCAACAACTAGTTGTATTCTATTTTTCCAGCAAGAGACATTTAGGCACAAAGCCAGAATAAGTGCCATTAGTTTGTGGTTGAAAATTGTAAGCTTTTGAATTTGTAACATCTGCCAAAAATGTCTAAAACACTGAAGCCGCAACTTTGTGAAAAACAATACTTGTGTCATTCTCAAAACTTTAGGCCATGGCTGTAGGGTTTCAACCAGGGGTGGATTGGGAACTAAAAGTGGTCCTTGAAAAAATTGTCAAAATGGCATCACGTGGGTGCAACTCTGACCACCCCACAGGCTAGTCTTAACCCAATGCATCTAGAGATACACCTCTATCTGTACTGCTGCACCTGTTAATGCTTTCGGATTTTGACAGTCAACATGTAGACAATTTTTACATAACCCTAACCTTCACCTAAAATTCACCCTAATTGCACCTTAACCCTAACTGCAGCCAACCCTAACAGCAACCTAACCTTAACCTCATCCAAACCCTAGCCCTACTCTAATTACAGCCTAACCCTAAACCAATCCTTCCTACAATTTAACCCTTACTGCAGCCTAATCCTAACGTTACCATAAATACAGCTTTACCCTAATCGCAGCCTAATCCTTACCTAGCTACAGCCTAACCCAAACTGCAGTTAAATTCTAAGCGTACCATAACTGCAGCCTAACTTTACCCTAATCATAACCATACCCTAACTACAGCCTAACCCTAACCAAAGCCTAATCCTAACCTTACACTCGCTACAATTTTACCCTAACCACAGCCTAATCCTAAACTAACTACAACCTAACCCTAATGACAGCCTAATTCTAACCCTACCCTAACTACAGCCTTAGTCTAACCACAGCCTAATCTTAACCCTAACTGCATCCTAACCCTAACCACAGCATAATTCTAACCCTACCCTAACTGTAGTCTAACCCTAACTGCAGCCTAATCCTAACCCCACCCTAACTGCAGGCTAACCCTAACCGCAGCCTAATCCTAACCAAACCCTAAATGCAGGCTAACCCTAACTGCAGCCTCAACCTAACCCTAATGTAACTGCAGCCTTACCCTAATGGCAGCCTAAGCCTAACCTCAGCCTAATTCTAACCGTAAATTCATGTGTCGACATCACAATGATAACAACATGTCAATGTTCACATTATGAACATGTTGACATCCAAATTGTCAACATTACGGTGTTGACATTCTAAATGTCAACATGATGACTACGTAACCTCCAGTAATTTTCATTTCTAATAAATTTAGATATTAAGAGTTAATTTAATGATTTGTTAATTATACTACATATAATTAATAAATCATAAGTGTAACATGTACAGTAAGTGACTTACCTTCAATGTGGAGGAATAGAGTTCACTTGTACTGTAGCTTCCCGGGATGAGGCTGTGTCGGTGTCTGGAAGGAGTCTTGGCTCTCCCCTCTTTCAGGGGTAATTTTCTGTCTGCTGCAGTTGAACCAAAGTGGGGTATGGAGGGATTGGGGGTTCCACAGAAGGGGGGTTTGAAGCTGTGAGGGGAAAGAGCAGGAAAGGGTAACCTGTGTGGGGGAGGGTTGTCAAGTTTGGAGCTGTGAGGGAAGAGAGGGAAAAGAGGGAAAGGGTGCCTTGAGCTGTTCTGTCTGGGTGGGTGAGGGTAACAGGAATGGAGGAGCTCTGTCTCGCGAAATGTCAGCCTATTCTCATGGTTTCAGAAGCACAGAGCTCCTCTAAGCTACGGGCCTCTGACAGGTGCTGACAGTCTGCCAGTGCCTGTTAGAAAGAATATGACACACTACTGGGGGTGGAGCCACATGCGGTAATTGGCTCAACAGTCTGGTCGGCCTCCTGGGAAACTTCCCAGTAACTTTAATGGTCAATCCAATAATACTAATAATACTGTCCCATGGTACAAAGAAAGACCTTCAATAGGTGCTGTGATACTTTGCTTAAATAATATATACTTGCAGCTGTGGGGAGGTGTGAAGCCTCCCAAAAAATCTTCAAGGAGGAATACAAATGACTGAACAAAGAAATACACAGCGCCGAGAAGAGACTAACAAATAGTGTAAAAAATTGAGTGGTTTAATAATACATATTTAAATTATATAAAAATACATAAAATCAATCAATGTTATACAAAGCAGGATGTTATGTTCTGAGTTGTTTGTGGACCCGGGGTGGTAGCAGGAGCGATCACAGAAGCTGGTTTGAATATAAAACTAGGTTTTTTAATACGTGCTTGAATAGACAAAAAATATGGCAGTAAATAAAAGTCCAGGTATATATAAACGTGCGCTAGAGTACTGTGGTGGGAGTAATGGGTTAATGTCCAAGGAGAAAAAATTAGAACTGTTCAGGTGTGCAGGTAGTGAGACTGGAATAATCAACCAGGTATGCAGGTAGTGATGCAGGAAATAATAAGCCAGGTATGCAGGTAGTGAACTAAGGCAAATGAGCAGGATGTCAGCAGGCTCAGGCACTCAGGTATGGGCAAGGGTACTGGAGGAAGCGGGGTAGTCCAGTGGAGGCTAGGAGCTGACAGGCAGACTGGCAGACAGCAAATTCACAGGAACAGGATAAGCACAGAGAACTCCCTCTCAGCTAGGCTGAGATACACATTGCACTGGCAAAGAAGGAAGGCACTGAACCTTCCTAAATACCCCATGCCATGCTGTTGATGGCCGGAGGGAACATGTGACTCACCAGGATTGGCCAGCCGCATCACATGGCCAGAAGGCAAAATGGCGGCGCCCATGCCAAATGGAACGGAGACGCCACCAGGCCTTACCAGAGTGACAACAGGCCCGCACAACAACGCGCGCAGCCAAAGCCCCCTGCCAGACTCCAGCTCTGCCACCAGACAGCCCGCGCCACAACGACCTCACAGGTAACACCCGCCTAGCGCCACGCTGAAATACCCTGGCCATGACACAGGATATATGAAACAATATAGTGAGTAATCCAGCATCCGAGTCCAAATGATGCGCCCTCTGAGCAGGAGGTGACTTGTGATGTAATTGAGAATGGTATCTCGATGTAAGCTGGATTTGATAAAGGAAGGTGCCAGTGAATCATGTCTCTGTGAGCTCATTTACAGTGATTGCTGGACTCCACAGTGTGGGTAAGTGCTCATTCATTGAGCAATGCTTACAGCACTTACAGATCACCATAGTGGGGAAAATTTACTAAGATTCGTGTTTGATCGAGATTGCAATCTCAGGTGTGTTTAGCCATTTTTTCTACTAGAAAATTTGCTAAAGACAAACTTGGGAGAGATTTCTCTATTTACACCGAAAAACTCAGGTGAAATTGCAAACATGATTAGATACACCATTGGTCAAACTTGAAAGTACTTTCACTGAAAAATATACAACTTGGGAATTTACCAAGAATCGTGATTAGAATTGAGGGTGTAATTGTAGCAAACTCGGACCTAAATAGAAGTTTCAAATAGACCACCCCTGTGCTGCGTGTTTTGCAGAAACATACACAGATCAGTGTGAATTGTGTATGTTTCTGCCTGCAATAATGATGTAAAAGTTTAATGTTGAAAAAAAAATTACATATGATCCCCCCCAAAAAGCATAACCAGCCTCGGGCTACTCAGCCAGTCCTGGTTCCTAAAAATACGGGGAAAAAATGTGTAGGGTTCCCCCTATTTTTAAAACCAGTGCTGGGCTCAAATCCAGCCGAGGTGTAATGCCACAGCCAGGGGATCCTTTCACCGAGTCTCCCCTGTCAAAGAATTATCACCCCAAGCTGGTCAGCCAAAGCCGGGAATCTCTGGGGAGGCGGTGAAACCCCCAATAAAAGGGTGCCACTTTGCTTGAGCACCCCAGGCTTAAGCTGAAACTGGGGATCTTCCCTGCACCCCTAGGCAGTGGGTGCAGGAGTAATAAGGGGGATAATTATAATGTTAGTATTCTTTTTTAAAGTGGAACTACAGGTGCCAGCAAGCCTGCTCTTTGGCACTTGTGGAACTACAAGTGGTTCCTTTCATATCAGAGAGTGTTTGGAAGTAGGGTGCCCCTGACGTGTTACTGTTACACCTTGTCACCAATGATTTGGCCACAATAAAATGTGTGCAATTGATTATTCCCATTAAGGCTATTTTGAATTAAATCTCATTGCTGGCTTCAGGTGTTCTTCATCTGGTCTGATGTGCCACATTAGATTGGAAGTGGGCATCAAGATGCTGCACACATGGATCACGTTTGGTGAAAGCTGAACAGGGCAATTTCTAAGTATATGCTTCCAACTGGGGGTCGTGTTAAGCATCCATACTTGTTATTTGAGTGCCCATATTTGTATCATTCAAACTGTGTCCATCTTAGTTCTAGGGGGTTTTATTTTTGCTGAGCAGCTTTTGCTATTTAATTTGCAGGGGATGAGGTTGCAGCAGGGTGTGGTCTACAGTTCTTTGAACTGAGCTTTGGCATGTAGATTCTGCTTGCATGTAGCCGTATTGGGTGCAAGCATTTGCTCATGATGAAAAGGACTTTATCTTAGAAATGGGCCTGGCCTCTGTCGCAAGGGAAGGCAAGTACCAGCCAAGTGAGTGAATTTGGTACCATGGTGACCCAGGTTGCTCCAAGGGCTAGTATAGTAGCACCCTTTATATTTATGTAGAAGTAGCGGATTAACTGTTACCAGCATAAAAGTGACTTCTTGCCACCCCAAATTCATGTACCCAGAATTTAATTATTACTAAATTCTGTTATTTCAGCTTCACCAAATACAGTTGCCTAAATTGTTTTTTCTAGGTTAACATAAGTTTAGATTTAATTAGAAATGTTTTGAAGTGAAAAATATGAAGGCTCATATAATAACCAACGTATTTTAAACTATCAAAAGGGAAATAATTCAACCTGCCAGAAAAGATGGAGTAATGTAGTTAAAATATGTCAAAGGGATCTTTTAAGCAGTAATCAAAACATAACTTTTAATAATTGCATATATAAAAAAGTGGAAAAAAGAGTCTCAACAGCGTGTTCAGAGTCTCAATCGGATTACAGGGGCATCCCCCTTGTGGGTCACTAGTTTCAATCACTCCTGTGACCTTTTTCAAGTTAAAAACGTTTTTAACTTAAAAAAGGTCACAGGAGTGACCAAAATGCATTATTGTTTCTGACACTACTCCTTGAAACACCGCGACCTCCTTACCTTCTAATCGAATATTGAATCTGATGGCAATCTGTGCCGATTGGAGTGAGAAACGTGACCCAGAAGTGGCCTTGTGAGCAAGTTCCACTGCCATCAATATAGGTCCAGCACATCTCTTTACCAAGCCAGACACAGAGACAGGTACTAGTGACCCATGAGGGGAACGCCTCTCTAATCCGATTGAGACTCTGAACACGCTGTCGGGACTCTCAGTTCCTGTGCTCTGGGGGGACTTGCATCCATCAGCTCACACATCGGAGGTAATATTGTGGTGGTTTGAAATTGATCAGCGTTTACTTTATGCGCTCTCTAGAAAGAACTACAGGTCATGAGTAAGATCGAGAAATATATATACACTAGTTTCTCAACTTTCTTTGAATTTTTCTCTGAATTTTTAAGCTTTCGACTTAGATCTATCTATGTGTTGATTATAAGTATACACTCCAGCGCAGATTTGTTTTGGTTTCTTAATTATTAAAAGATATGTTTTAATTAGCATTTAAAAGTGTGCACCCCTCCCTTCCAAAATAGGATTTTTTTCTTCTGTATCTCTTGCCCTTTTGCATGAAAGATCCTTGTTACAATTAATTAGAAATATCAGTCCATGAGTTTAAAGTCATCAAATATATACAGCTTAATGTACTCCTCCCATGTTTCTTGTCTACACATTACAATTATCTCTTTTAAAATATACTGTAACTATCTTTGTAATATTCCTTTTAACTTTTCTACAAAAAATATATGTTTATATCTCAATCTCTAAATTGTATGCCATATATAGATAATGGTAAATGTCTATAGACATATGGTCGAAAAATTTATATTAAGATGGTTAGTCCTGTAGTATTCTGTATTTCAATTCAGTCTCATATATCAAATGAAACAATTGACTCTAATCCTGTAGTGAGTCCCGTAGCAATCCAATAAGTCTCGTATATTTAGGATAACCAACAATCACTATAGTTATTCAATGTCCTTATGAAAATCCAAAAGGTGTACAAAATGTAGTTTTAATGCCACACTGTTCCTTCAAAGTATAATCCACACGGTCCACCTTATATACTCCTCCACAGATCCACTCCAAAATACAGCACCTTTAGTAACAAGGATGGGGACAGTATCACTTTCTTGTAGACACTATATGTGCAGAGAGGTGATAAGAATAAACTTACCCATGATGTCCTTTTCTGCTGGTCTTTTTCTGTCCGAAACAGCTGGTGGGTGAATGGGGGTATCTGGACCTCTGTGTGTGCATGCATTGTATTGAATATGCCAATTGGACTATATATTACTATTATATTACTGAGGCCGAGAGGTTACTGAGTGACACAGATACCTATGGGAAATTAAAACAAGACCCCACCACCAATTTTCAAAAAGAACTTCAGAGATTATTAAATGAAGGAAGAACACAAGGTATCTTGAATAAAAGGGAATATGATTTTCTTAATACTCCTCATCCGATAATACCTGTTTCCACAAAAATCTACAAAATCCACCTGGGAGACCAATTACTTTGGGAGTAGGGTCTCTTACATCTAACTTATCAGAATATATTGATAATTTTCTTCAGCCAGTAGTTAAACAACAAAAATCATATGTTTGAGATACTACTCAAGTATTAAATGTGTTGGATACAATCAAATGGGAAGATAATTTTTGGATAGCTACAAGTGATGTAACTTCACTCTATACGATAATCGAGCACGAGCAGGGGTTGGAGAGTAGCAGACACTTCCTAATAGAGGACAATACCTTGGCAACAACACAGATTGAGTTTATTATTAAGGGGATGGAACACATCCTGACACACAATTATATGTGGTTTCAGGATATGTTCTACCTACAACGGAAGGGGACAGCCATGGGGACCAAGTTTGCTCTGAGCTATGCGAATTTGTTTATGAGTGCATGGGAGTCCAATACCATCTGGAACAATGAAGAGTTCGGAGCAAGCTTGGTCCTATGGATTAGATTTATAGACGATGTTCTATTTATCTGGAAGGGTGGTGAAGAGGAGTTACAAGCATTCATCAAATACATTAATAATAATGAGTCCAATTTGGTATTCTCAACCAACTACAGTAGAGATCATGTCGAATTTTTAGACTTGGACATACGGGTAGTAGATGGACAGATTCAGACAAAAATGCACTATAAGACAGTGGATGTAAATAGCTATATATTAGCAAGTAGCCACCATCATCCTAATTGGTTAACTAACATCCCACAAGGCCAATTCACTAGATTGAGACGTAATTGCTCAGAGATGAAGGATTACGTAGAACAAGGAGAGACATTAAAAAAGAAATTAAAGGAGAAACTCTATGATACAGATAAAGTGGAGGAGGCTTTTCAGAAAGGTAAAAAAATGGATAGAAAACAACTATTACAGTATAAGGGCAAACAACCAGAAGAACCCAATAAACAGAATAAAGTATATTTTATAACGGAATACACTGAGGCAGCCAAAAAAATCAGCAGTTCAATACGTAAACATTGGCATATTTTAAAAATGGACCAACAACTACAAGAAATTCTACCAGAAAAACCGGATGTAGTATTCAGAAAGGCTCCAGATATAAAGAAGAAATTGGTGACGAATCATTTTAGAGACAACACAACATTAACACAAAGAAGTATTTTAACAAATGAAAGTAGAAAAGGCTTCTTTTGGTGTGGGAGATGCAGTAATTGTAGAAATACAGGCAAAAATACCACAAAACCAGCTATGGAATTTCAGTCCAATCAAACAGGACAAATATTCAATATTAATAAAGAATTGACGTGTGACTCCAAAAATGTGATCTATCTCTTAGAATGTGGTTGTCACTTACGATATGTGGGAAGAACAGTACGACCACTGAAAATAAGAGTAGGAGAACACATTAGGAATATAAAAAGAGGGTTTGAGCAACATAGTTTGTCTAACCATTACAAAGAGGTACATAACAATGACCCTAGATGTTTGAAATTCATGGCAATAGAGCAGCTGGTACCGAATTGGAGAGGAGGTGATTTCGATGCATGGATAGACAAAAATGAGAGTAAATGGATCTTTAATTTGAAAACTCTACAACCGAGGGGGTTAAATATAGATTCATAAGACACGATGATATATGAATATCCTTCATTTATGGGTTATATAATGAATACAGGATATGTAATATAGATCCATAAAACATGATGGTATATGAATATTCTTGATCAATGGGGTGTATAATGAATATAGGATATGATTAATTTTTTAATATACTAGATTCCTATTGTATTATCATGTTATGCAATTTAGCATCTGAATGTAGTGGCAAGTTAAATGAGGTGATTGCTGTTATTAATGAAAATGAGCTAAGCTTTGCAAGCAAATAGCGATCACCATTAACATAATGACTAAATGACCACAACAAAATGGCCACCGGCATATAAGAGACAAGAACTACATACTATGGAGGATTAAAGCAATGAAAAGCGGAACTAACAGGCACGACTCATAAGGAATCGCATTGTCCCCAGAACAGTCTTGATGCATGCGCAGAGGTCCAGGTATGGAGCAAAAGATAGAGGACGCTTTGCAGCATGGAGAATACACGTGGAATACAAGCGCGATATCTCAAGTGAACTGACTCTAGTGCGCATGCGCGAAAGACGGAACCCGGAAGTAACGAAAAACGGCGTTCTGAGACTCATGGAACAAGGTATTTAAATGGCATACGAACTGCAGTCAGGTAATACCCTTGAAAAAGTCCCAAAAACGGGATGAAACGCGTTGGGAACATTGGACATTCCATTGTGGTTTTTGTTTTGTTTTTTTGTGTTTTTCTGTGTTTTTCTTGATCTTGAACTTATGTATATTAAATTGATTTTATCGAGCCAGATATAGTCCAATTGGCATATTCAATACAACGCATGCACACACAGAGGTCCACGTACCCCCATTCACCCTCCAGCTGTTTCGGACAGAAAAAGACCAGCAGAAAAGGACATCATGGGTAAGTTTATTCTTATCACCTCTCTGCACATATAGTGTCTACAAGAAAGTGATACTGTCCCCATCCTTGTTACTAAAGGTGCTGTATTTTGGAGTGGATCTGTGGAGGAGTATATAAGGTGGACCGTGTGGATTATACTTTGAAGGAACAGTGTGGCATGAAAACTACATTTTGTACACCTTTTGGATTTTCATAAGGACATTGAATAACTATAGTGATTGTTGGTTATCCTAAATATACAAGACTTATTGGATTGCTACGGGACTCACTACAGGATTAGAGTCAATTGTTTCATTTGATGTATGAGACTGAATTGAAATACAGAATACTGCAGGACTAACCATCTTAATATAAATTTTTCGACCATATGTCTATAGACATTTACCATTATCTATATACGGCATACAATTTAGAGTTCAGATGAGCGCCGCATGTATATGTATGTATGTGTATTGATCAATTATAAGGTTTTGGGATACCTTTATTGCATGCAGGCAGCTGTCTGTTAATTCAAACATATCTGCTTCTAGTCAGGACTGAGCGCTGATATTGTATTTTGTTCATAATTATATCTCAAACTAACTGAAGTACTCTGCGCTGTCCATGTTTACATCTTTATTAAGTTAGACATCCCAGACCAATTGCTACCCCTCTGTGAAGTTTCCATCAAAATCCATCCAGTGGAAGGTAGCATAAAAGGCTCCTCGGATCAAAGTTCTTCCCAGCATACAGCAACAGGAGGTCTGACTAGGACCCTAACCCCCCTTAAACCTGTCCAGGATCCAAATGGACCACCTCACATTGGTTGCACCTTTGTGAGGTTTTCCTCCAAATCCATCCAGTGAAAGTCCCATATCAAGCTCCCCGGGTCAAATTCCTGCCCAGCGTACACCAACGGGAGGTCTGACTGGGGCCTAATCTTCAAGTTATTAAGTTAGGCATCCCAGACCAATTGTCAGACACCCCACACCAAATGCCACCCCTATGTGAAGTTTTCATCCAAATCCATCCAGTGGAAGGCTTAGAACAGACTCCCTGGGTCAAAGTTTTGCCTATTGTACACCAACAGGTGGTCTGATTTGGACATCAACCCCCTAGTATGTCTTCTGGGATCCAATGTTACCACTCTGTGACGTTTTCATCCAAATTATGTGATGTCATCCAAATCCATTCAGTAAAAGGCCCAGAACAGGTTCCCCAGGTCAAAGTTCTGCCCAGGATCCCTAGATCAAAGTTCTGTAGATCATACACCAATGAGAGGTCCGACTGGGACCTCAACCCTATAGTATGCCTTCTGGGATCCAGTGTTACAATGCTGTGAAGTTTTAGTCCAAATCCATCCAGTGGAAGGCTTAGAACAGACACCCCGGGTCAATGTTCTGCCCAGCATACACCAATGGGAGGTCCAAATAGGAACATAACCCTCCTAAAACCTGGCCAAATTCCAAGTGGATCACCTCGCATTGGTTTCATCCAAATTGGTGCAGGGGTGTCTGAATCCATAACCAGACAGACAAACAGACTGTCATGACCAGACTTTCTCGGCATGGTGGTCAATGGGTAATACCTGTGAAGTCACTATGGCAGGGGGTGTCTGGCAGTGGTGCTGGTGTTTGGTGAGGGACATTGGCTGTGCATGGTTCTGTGCGGGCATGTTGTCACTTGGGGCTGGTGAGGGAGGTGCTTCCATTCCGCTCTGGCATGGGTGCCGCCATCTTGCCTCCA
The DNA here is from genome assembly GCA_031769625.1 of Taudactylus pleione. Classification (NCBI taxonomy): domain Eukaryota; kingdom Metazoa; phylum Chordata; class Amphibia; order Anura; family Myobatrachidae; genus Taudactylus; species Taudactylus pleione. The sequence continues at coordinate 4,054,074 of JAUIMM010000614.1, forward strand.
GTCACATGACCTAATCGCTCAATCTTGGTTTGTCACATGCTCTCTCTGGCCAGTCACAGCATAGCTGAGAGAGAGTTCCCTGTGCTCACCATCTGTTCCTGTGTAATGCTACCTGTCTGCCTTCTTGTCTTCTCCAACCCCGCTGGACTACCCTGCATCCTCCATTACCTTTCCCTTGCCTGAGAACCTGAGTATGCTGTTCACCCTGCACCTTGCCTCTACTGACACTCTGCTGGATGATTTTCCCTCAGCCTGCATTCTTATTTCAACCACTACACCTGATTTCCCCTGCCTGTCATTAACTGGACATTTCCCTATTAACCAGAACCTCACACTGCTGGACAAGTCTTTTTTCACCACCCTCACAAGACCCAGATACTGGACTGCTCCTATTTGCCACTACCTGGACTTTTACTCATTGCATTCACCTCAGTTCCCATTTGCACTTTAGTGCCATCCCTGGACTTATTTTCTCCCATTGTTCATGTCTGCCAAACCACTTATTAAAAGTTCCACATTTTGTTTTAAATCTGCTTCTGTGTCTGCTCCTGTCACCACCCCGGGCCCACAACAAAACCAGGACATCACAGTTTGCACTGGCCCCATGGACCTGGTCATGGAACAGGAGTCTGGAGTAAATTTATGTTGGTGCATTGCTGGCCATTTGGAAAACCTGGAAACCATGCAGCATCAAATGGCTCAGTTTTTACAGGAGATGTCCAAAAGACAGGATAATCTGCAAACCTCCTTGTCCTCCCCTGGGGTAACAGTCCCTACGCTCTCTCCTGCATCTGGAAATACTGGTAACAGGACATCTCCTCACATACACCTTCCTATGCCCAGCAAATTTGACAGCAACCCTAAACTCTGCTGGGGGTTTCTGAATCAGTGTGACATACATTTCACCTTACAGCCTGATAACTTTCCCACTGCAAAAACTAAAGTGGCTTCCATAGTGTCTCTGTTGTCCGGCTCAGCCTTGGATTGGGCTTCCCCACTCTGGAAGCATTCAGATTCTCTGCTGGATAACTATACAGCCTTTGTGTCATCATTCAGGAGGATTATTGATGAGCCCAGATGTATTGTATCAGCTTCATCTGGTAATGTGAAGCATAGCGAGAGTATTGTAGAGCCGTCTCCCACATGTTATGTTAAACATCTGGTGTTGCACTTGTTGCTATGGAGATGTAAACAAAATGGAGACCTCTGGTGGACTTTGCACTTTGATCCAATAAATGTTGTTCATGTGCAGACAGATAGTCCATAGATAGCAATTTTCAGAAAGCATGAGCCTCAATAAATACAAATAAATAAATTAGTAATTTTAAAAACACAATATGTTATCATAAATATAAAGTGCCAAGTGAATGTAAATCTACACATAGTGCAAAAAGTACAAATCCTCATAAAAACCACTTTATCTCAAAGTCCACATTGAGGCCTCTTGGATTAAGGGTGCCGAAATCAAAAATTGTTTTAATCTCGGCCTTGGCCAATTGTTTGGCCAAGTCCCTTCTACGCCATTGGCCCTCAATGTGGTGTAGTCCCATAAAACACCTAATCTCAGCAGGGTTGCTGTTGTGATATTTTTTAAAATGGTTGGATAAGGCATGTGTTTCCAACCCCTTAAGAATATTCCTTAGGTGTTCCCCAATTCGGGTTTTCAGGGACCTTGAGGTTCTGCCAATATAAAATAAATTGCAACTACATCCTATAGTGTAGATAACACTTTTGGTGTTGCAAGTAATGAGATCTTTTATTGTGCAAACTTTCCCATTAAAAGTGACTTCAGTTATTTTATTAGTTCCATCCCCTTTTATTCCTCTACATCCTAGACACATGCCGCAGCGGAAGAAGCCTTTTGATTTGTTGCCTCCTATATTTTTTCTCGGTAGTGCACTTTTTACTAAATTAGTACTTATGTTTGGTACTTTCCTATAAATACACTTAGGTGCTTTTGGTAACTGTGAGCCAAGTATTGGGTCTTTTTGTAATATTCCCCAATGTTTGTGCAAGGATCCCTCTAAAAGTTTGTGTTGACTGCTAAAGGAAGTAATGAAAGCCCACTCAAAAGAGGGAGAATTACTTTTCTTATTTGAATTGTATTTTAAAAGGTCTTCTCTCTCTCTCTTCACAGAGTGGTAACATTGGATCCCAGAAGACATACTAGGGGGTTGAGTTCCAAGTCAGACCACCTGTTAGTTCTACTTTTTTATTGGCTTGTTCAATATTCTCCATGTTGTAGCCTGATGCTACAAATTTAGCTTTCATTCCTTTAGTTTGTGTTTCATAAGCATTCGGGTGGCTACAGTTTCTTTTTAATCTTCTTAACTGGCTACCAGGGATAGAGAGTAGCTAATTTGCATGGTGGCAACTATCCACTTTTAGGTAAGTATTGGAATCTGTGGGTTTGGAATAAGTAGTAGTAGTAGTATATATTTGATTGCCTTCAATACCTACTGTGATGTCTAAAAAATTCACTGAATTAAAACTTTCTGTAAACACAAACTTGATATTTAAAACATTATTGTTTAAATAGTTGTAAAATTATTTTAAAAGCGTTTGCCCCCCTTTACAAATAAAAAAGACGTTGCCTATGTACCTTGACCTTGGTGTAGCTTGGAGCGAACCTGGTGCCCATAGCAGTCCCGACCTTCTGCAGATAAAATACATCATTAAATACAAAATAGTTGTTGGTTAAAATAAATTGGACCCCTCTATCAAAAATTTATGTAAGCCAATCTCTAAGTTGCTGTCCTCTAAACATTTCATTATATCTTCAACACCAGCCTGATGGTCAATAATTGTATAGAGCGATTTAACGTCTGCCGTGACCATATTAAAGTTTTCTTCCCAATGAATCTTTGAAATTAAGTTTAAAAAATCCTTTGTATCCTTCAGGTGAGATCAATTTTTTATGACCTAAGGTTATAAAAAATGGTCAATAAATTCAGACATATTAGATGTTACAGAGTCGATTCCTGACACTAAAGGGCATTCCAGGGGAGTGTATGGGGTCTTTATGAATTTTGGGAAGTATGTATATAACTGGTATTACTGGTTCAGAATTCCACAGAAAAAGGCTTTCCTTTTCTGTCAATGTATTATTTTTCTTATATTTGTCCAGTAATAATTACAATTTATTCAATATGCCTTGGGTGGGATCTGTATGTAGTTTGTGATATGTACTTCTATCCTCAATCTGTCTCAAGACCTCTTCTTCATACATCCCTCTACTTAAAATCACAACTCCCCCAACCCATATCGGTGGGTTTAATTACTATGTCTGGATTCAATTGAAGATCTTTAAATGCTTTACGTTCTTTATTTGTCAAATTATATTTCATCTTCTTTGTATTCATAGCTTGAATATCATCACTTGCTAGTTTATAAAATGTATCTACAAAGTTTCCCTTCATGTGGGTCGGATAAAAAATAGATTTAGGTTTGAATGAAGTCCTCTCAATGTCACTCGGTACGTCCAATACAGTGGTGTCTTTGGACAGAAATAATTTTTTTATAGACAGTTTCCTAATATGTTTATTAAGGTCTATAAAAGTAGTACATTTATTCAACAGTATAGAAGGGGCATACTTTAAACCCTTTTCTAAAACATTGTTTTCATCTACTGTTAAAGTGTACGTACTTAGATTAAAAATGTTGACTTTCCCATCTGGGACTTCGGAGGACATACTGTCTTGAGTGCTTTCCCCATTGATTGGTTTTACATTTTTTATTTTTCTCCTCTCTTTGTATTTTATCTTTTGTTTTGATTTATTTAATTGTCCACCCCTACATCCTCTTTTAGTTTTTATCCCATCGGGTAATAATTCTCTCCTCTGTCTAAAAAATGGGACTAATATTGTTTTCAATAAGGTCTTGATATCGATTACTTGTTGCTGGGAATTGATTTCTTTCCCTTCCACCTTCCACTTGTGGATCATCATATGTGCGAGGTGGACCGCCCCTTTCTGTTTGTGGTCTTCTATTCCTATATGGTACTGATTTCCATGGTGAATATTTGTCTTGTTTGCCTCTATTTAAGCTATAATTTGAATTCCAGCTCTGGTCTGCCATCCAGTCTGTATATCCTTTTCTCCAAGTTCGAGGGGAGAGATCTATATATCTTCTTCTTGTTTCTTGTACCATTAAATACTGTGCTTCACTATATGCACTCTCTTTTCCTTTCACTCCTACTGGGAGTTTATAAGGTTCCTGTTGAGACAGGTCATCTTCTACATTCAATATTGAGTCTTGGTCAAATCATTGATCTCTTCAAAAGTGGATACACAGTTTATGTGATTTTCTGTTTTTTTCACAATATTGTATTTGGTGGAGGTGTAGGGGTACCTTCATATGAAACTCATTTACCATTTTGTATTAGCTTGTTAACTAAGCTGGAGGTCATAAAATTTCTGGCTGCTCCAGAATCTAGTAGAGCAGTAACGAAGACAGGTTTTGACTTGAGATCTAAGGCTAAGATGAATATGAAATCTTTAGAATTTGGGGATGGGCTCATAACTCCTAACTTGATGTCCCCAGGGTCAGTTAGGAGTGGGCGTTTCCCGATTTCAGGAACAGGAGGCCACTAGGTGACCCGATTTTCCACAGTATAGGCAGAGGTTTTTAAGTATTCTTCTCTGATGTTCCTCTTTGGAGAGATGGGTATGATTCACCTGCATTGGCTCTTCATCTGTAGAAGGAGGGGTTGGACGGGTAGTAGAGGGAGGAGTAGATGACCTTTGCCGGTCAGTTCTAACGTCAGTTTCAGCAGTGCAGGTTATGTGATTTTCTGTTTTTTTCACAATAGTTAACAAGCTACAGGTTCCTTGTTCATCCCTTGATCATGCAATTTCCTTGACTGTTGTAGATGGAATTCCTCTGGCTAACAGAGTTGTCACCAAGGAAACTCAACCAGTTCTGGTCCATATTGGGGCACTCCATTCTGATTCTCTAAAATTTGTAGTGATACCTGAGGCCTCCCAATAAATCAGTTTACCCTGGTTATGCCAGTACAATCCCAGGATCGACTGGTGCTCGATGCAAATCCTTTCATGGGGAGTTGACTGTCAGAAATCCTGTCTTCCCAAGATACGACCTGTGAGAAAAACAGTCTGATTAGTATCTCCAGTAATTCCCAAGGAGTATCAAATGTTTACGGACGTCTTTTCTGAACAACAAGTGAATATCTTACCTCCTCACAGGGAATGGGATTGTCCAATTGATTTATTACCTGACAAGATGTCTCCTCATGGCTGCTCCTAATCTCTAACCATGCCAGAGACCAAAGCAATGCCTGAATACATCAAAAAGAATTTGGAGAAAGGATTCATTCGTCCTTCTACCTACAGTATCCTGCAGGAACTGGGTTCTTTTTCATTGGCAAGAAGGATTGTGGATTAAGACCTTGTATATACTACCGAGGCCTGAACGATATAACGGTCAAAAATCGATATCCGCTTCAACTAATCATGGAGTTATTTGACAGGGTCAAGGGGTCCATCATATCCTCCAAGTTACATCTGAGAGGGGCCTATAATCTCATTCATATTTGCTAAGGTGACAAGTGGAAGACCGCTTTTTATACTAGGGATGGACATTATGAATACCTTGTGAAGCCTTTCGGCTTGTGCAATGCCCCCACTGTATTTCAGGGCTTCATTAACTAAATTTTCCCATATCTATTATATGTGTCAGTCGTTGTCTATCTGGACAACATATTGATTTTCTCATCTTCTCTAGAGGAACATCATCACCATGTGAAGGAAGTGCTGTCTTGTCTGAAGAAGAACCACCTCTACTGTAAACTGGAAAAGTGTGTCTTTAGTGTACCCAGTGTGCAATTTCTTGGATATGTCATCTCTGGCTCCAGTCTAGAAATTGATCCTAAAAAGTGCAGGCAATCCTGGATTGGACCCGACCTCAAACCTTGAAAGCCATCCAGAGACTACTCGGATTCACCAACTAATATAGATGCTTTATCAAGGGATTTTCGTCACCGATAGCTCCCATTATGGCCCTGACCTGTAAAGGCACTAATCCTGCCCTATGGTCACCTAAGGCAGAGACAGCCTTCCAGCTTTTGAAACAAGCCTTTATCTCAGCTCCAGTCTAAAGACATCCAGACCTGAATAGACCTTTTTTGTTAGAGGTTAATGCCTCATCTGAAGCAGTAGGAGTGGTCCTATTTCAATTATATGAAGACAACCGAGTTCATCCCTGTGGGTTTTTCTCCAAGAAGTTCTCTCCAGCCAAAAGTAACTATGCTATAGGTGAACTAGAACTCTTGGCAGTGAAGTTGGCATTGAAGGAGTGGAGATACCTACTGGAAGGGGCTAAATTTCCCTTCACTGTCTTCACTGATCATCGGAACCTCCTCTTCCTCAAAAACGTCCAGTGTGTGAGCCCTCGTCTGGTCCGATGGGCAATTTTCTTTGCTTGCTTTCAGTTCACCCTGACCTTTCCGATCTGGAGCTCTAAATTAGAAAGCAGATGCTCTGTCTAGATCTCTCCTCTGTAACGAAAATTCAGAGACCCTGCGTAGTTCCCCTGTCCTGGAGTCTAGAGTGTTTGCCACCGTACAGATACAGCCCCCTACTGGGAAAACCTTGGTGGCAACGGAGTTAAGGAAGCAGCTCCTCACTTGGACTCCTCTCATTTTGCAGGTCACACAGGTACTCAGAAAACTCTGGAACTTTTAAAGAGAAGTTATTGGTGGCCGTCCATGAAGACTGATGTATTGGAGTTTATTTTCTCTTGTACCTCATGTGCTCAGTATAAGTCTTCGCGTCAAGCCCCAGCTGGTGAATTGTCACCCCTGCCTGTTCCATCACGTCCATGGACACATCTCTCCATGGACTTCGTAACGGATTTACCTAGCTCTCAGGGTTACACCACCATCTGGGCTGTGGTAGACCAATTTTCGAAGATGGTTCATTATATACCTCTAAAGAAACTGCCTACTGCTCCTGACTTGGCTCATCTGTTCGTTCAGCACATATTTTGCCTCCATGGACTTCCTACCGAAATAGTTTCTGATCGTGGCACTCAATTTGTGGCAAAGTTCTGGAGAACCTTATGCTCTGTTCTACAAGTAAAGTTAAACTTCTCCATGGCCTATCACCCTCAAAGCAATGGATCCACAGAGAGGGTCAATCAAGATCTTGAGACCTTCCTAAGGATCTTCATAACATCATCCCAAGACATTTGGTCTGAATTGCTACCATGGGTGGAATTTGCACATAATGCCTCGTATCATTCCTCGACAAATCAAACCCCATTTCAAATCGTCTACGGCCTCCACCCTCGTATTCCTGAGTTTCGAAGCCTGCCTGCCTTTGATGTGCCAGCCATGGAGGATACTGTACAGAGATTTACATCTAATTGGGCTCAAGTACATTCTGATTTGGAGAAGGCATCCTCCCGTTACAAACTTCAGGCAGATAGGAGATGTAGGAAGGTACCTTGCATGCAAGTTGGAGACCAAGTCAGGTTGTCCACCCGTAACATTTGTCTCAGAGTACCTTCGATGAAGTTTGCTCCCCGGTTCATCGGACCCTTTTCCATCACAGAAATAATCAACTCTGTGGCTTATTGACTTCAGCTGTCTGCTTATCTAAAAATTCCAAAATCATTCCATATCTCCCTCCTAAAACCCCTAATAGTGTACGAATTCCGCAAGGTCCTTCCTGTTCCCCCTCGCATCCAGACTGAAAGAGGCATGGAGTTCAAGGTCTCTCAGGTCCTGGATTCTCGCATCCACAGAGGATGATTGCAGTATCTCTTTGATTGAAGGGGTTACAGTCCGGAGGAGCATTGTTGGACCGATGGTCGAGATATCCATGCTCCCACCCTGGTCAGGAGATACCATACTGCTCATATGGAAAAGCCTGGTGAGTGTCCTGAGGCCACCCATAAGGGGGGGGTTCTGTCACGACCAGAGTTTCTCAGCATGGTGGTTGATGGGTATTACCTGTGAGGTCACTATGGTGGGGCGTGTCTGGCAGTGTGCTGGTGTTTGGTGATGGGCATTGGCTGTGCATGGTTCTGTGCGGGCATGTTGTCACTTTAAACTGGTGAGGCCTGGTGGTGCTTCCGTTCCGCTCTGGCATGGGCGCTGCCAACTTGACTCTGGTCATGTGACTTAATTGCTCAATCCTGGTTTGTAACATGCTCTCTCTGGCCAGTAACGGCACAGCACTTGGTATTTAGGGAAGTTCAGAGCCTCACTTCATTGCCAGTGCAACGTGTTTCTCAGCATAGCTGAGAGAGTTCCCTGTGCTCACCATCTGTTCCTGTGTAACGCTACCTGCCTGCCTGCTTGTCTTCTCAAAACCTGCTGGACTACCCTGCATCCTCCATTACCTTCCCCTTGCCTGAGAACCTGAGTATGCTGTTCACCCTGCACCTTCCTCCACTGACACTCTGCTGGATGATTTTCCCTCAGCCTGCATTCTTATTTCAACCACTACACCTGATTTCCCCTGCCTGTCATTAACTGGACATTTCCCTATTAACCAGAACCTCATACTGCTGGACAAGTCTTTTTTCACCACCCTCACAAGACCTGGATACTGGATGCTCCTATCTGCCACTACCTGGACTTTTACTCATTGCATTCACCTCAGTTCCCATTTGCACTTTAGTGCCATCCCTGGACTTATTTTCTCCCATTGTTCATGTCTGCCAAACCACTTATTAAAAGTTCCATGTTTTGTTTTAAATCTGCTTCTGTGTCTGCTCCTGTCACCACCCCGGGCCCACAACAAAACCAGGACATCACACAGACTAATTAATTTTATATATATAAATATACAACATAAAGAAAAATAGTAATTGCAAAAAATGCTTCACAAAGTATTGACAAATAAATAAGTACTACAAAACTAATATGGCATTAAAGCTTTTGTTTATATTTCATATAAAAGGGCATTAGACAAACTGATTAGATATCTAGCACACAGGTTAAGACTTGGCCTTTCCATATGTATTTTATGCTTAACCACATATTCACTTAACATATTTTATTAAAACTACACAAGCAATTTCCTTTTTTCATGAAGATGGTAAAATTATTTTTAATATCATTACATCATAAACTGTATTATACATGTATCATGAACTACCCTATGTCATAAATATATTCATTTTACTAGCTTTATTAAAATTTCCTTTGGAAAGAGCAAAATGCTTCATACGCCAAAACAAACATCTACAGTTATAAAATGTAATGTAGAAATATAACCTATATTGTATTATTGCTTACTTCACCTATGAATGATTAATGTAAATTGCAGTACATTAATTCTGTTTTATTGTACAATAAATCTAAATTCATGTTTATGATACATTTACTAAACCAATTATATATTCTATAAAAACCTAAATGGAAAAAAAAACTTTAACTTTACCATTATAAACTTAAGTGGCATTCTTTTTTACTATAATTTAGCACTTTCTTACAATTTCATTTCCAAAAGTAATAGTATTATAAAATAAGTTTCATATACATAATAACTTAACATAATTATAAATTTTGACATTTAACATTCAATTGCAGTTCTGCAGTTTCAGAAAACTTTACAATTGTATTATTAAAACTGTAAGTAACATAGCTAGATTTACTTAACTAAATTATTCTGCCACATTAATCCATGGGATGTATATTACAGAATACACAGTGAGGCAGGATAAAAATACCATTTCTGTTACGATATTGTTTTATAAATAAATACAATCCTCTGCCTGTCTAAGGGCCACCAACTTGAGCCAAGGCCAGTGCGGCCACAGACAGGCCTAGGGACAGATACTCTCCTCATCATACTTGTGCGCAACACAATCCATTAGGGTGTGCACAGCCAGTGGGGCCTATCAAACACCACCCAGCCAGTGTGTCAAGCACTATTTTATTGTCATCAAGCCCCCTTATTTTCATCATGGTGCCCAATATCATCATATGTCACTATAGGAAATTTATAATAAATAAGAAGGATACCAAATCCTGAAATTTCATTGCCATTTCTCAGTAAGATGCCAGTTGGCTCTGGCTATACCGATTGGATGGTTACACAAGAGGGATGAAACCGTCAGCCAGTGCAGATGGAGAAACACAGTAGGTTTGCTACATGCATGTCTGATCACTCTGCTTCCAGTCGGTATAAACGATTATCACTGCTGCACTCTGGGGTTTATGTATCAAGCAGTGAAAAATGAGGAGAAGTGGACCAGTGGAGAAGTTGCCAAAAGCAACCAATAAGCTCCTACCTATTATTTTATAGATTATACTTGATAAATGCTACTTCACAGCTGTTTGGTTGCTATGGGCATCTTCTACACTGGTCCACTTATCCTCATTTTTCACTGCTTGATACATAAACCCCACTCTCTTGTAATCACTTACATAAATACTTAACAAGGAAACTATTGTGAGGAGCTGCTGTGGAGGCAGCTGCCCGAACCAGCGCCACGTCACTTGTCTGAGTAACAGCTGATGGCTGGGAATCATCACTCTGGGAGCTTATTGCCTCCATTGCCTTGCTTTGTCCAGTCCCAGGTATACCTAACAGCGAGGAATACCACTCATATGCAATAGCTTTTCATGAAGTTAATGATATCCTGATGTTGGATGAAAAAGCTCACTATTATCTCTATAAGGTGGACTATATTTGGATTGCTTACATATATACCAATCCCTGTCCAGTGGAATTTTTAGTCAACTGAAAGTTCCAGGAACACTGTTCTATGCAATTACAGATATCACTTATCAGAGTGGTTATTTTAAATCTGTGTTCAGATAATGACTTGCGTAGTGCCCTACATTTCCTAGTAGTGTTTTCATCTGTGGTGACGACCACAGGTGCTCTGTATTTATTAATTGATTAATCTTTACTATTTATTTACCTGATGTACAGTATATAAATAAATTTGTTTTATTTATTTGTATGTCCATTTATGATGTTAATCATCATTTGTGCACCCCTATTGATGAAGTGATTCACCTCTATGTGTTTTATTTACAGTGTATAGCACTTTTCTGCAAATGGACTCAAAGCACTTTACATTTACAGAAAATAAACCATATTACAAAGGATGCAGCCATCTTAGGTGGAAAATGGTTACATAGAGTGAATACAAAATATAAAATGCAAAGTACAAGATACAGTACTTACCAGTGGCTTAACTAGGGTATTTGGAGCCCAGGGCAAATTTAAAAATGGATCCCAGCCCCCACCCCCCTATGTGCACAAAAAATGGGCGTGGTCAATTAAAAATGGGGCATGTCAACTTGACACACACCCCTTTATCGTCACTCTAAACATTCCTTTCCATATGCACCTTAACCCCAGTTGTGCCCCTTATACAGTACCCCCAGTATGCAATGTCCCCAGTTGTAGTCCCTCTTATGCAAGCCCATAGTAGTGCCCCTTATACAGTACCCCCAGTAGTGGTCCCCCTTATGCAGCCCCCAATTAATTCCCCTTATACAGTAACCCCAGTATGCAATGTCCCCAGTAGTGTTCCCCCTTATGCAGCCCCTTATTAGTTCCCCTTATTCAGTGCCCACAGTAGTGGTCCCCTTATGCAGTGCCCATGCAGTGGTCCCCCCTATGAAGTGCCCCCAGTAGTGGTCCCCCTTATGCAGTGCCCCTTATTTACTGCCCCCAGTAGCAGTCCCCCAATGCAGTAGTGGTCCTCCTTAAGCAGGCCCCCAGCAGTGATCCCCCTATCCAGTGCCCCTTATACAGTGGCCCCTGTAGTGGTCCTCCCTATTTTAGTACCCCCAGTAGTGGTCCCCCCAGTGCAGTGCCCCTAGTAGTAAGCCCCTTATATAGTGCCCCCAGCATTAGTCCCCCCCATGCAGTGCCTCCAGTAGTGGTCCCCCTTATGCAGGCCCCAGTAGTGATCCCCCCTATCCAGTGCCCTTACACAGTGCCCCCTGTAGTGGTCCTCCCTATTTAGTGCCCCGTAGTGGTCCCCTATTAGTAAGCCCCTTATATTGTACCCCCAGCAGTAGTCCACCCTCATGCAGTGCCCGCAGTAGTGGTCTCCCTTATGCAGGCCCCCAGTAGTGATCCCCCTATCCAGTGCCCTTATACAGTGCCCCCAGTAGTGGTCCTCCCTATTTAGTGCCCCCAGTAGTGGCCCTTTAGTAGTAAGCCCCTTATATAGTGCACCCAAAGTAGTAGCCCCCGCAAGTAGTAGTCCCCAGTAGAGGTTCCCCCTCCCAATGCAGTGCCCCTAGTAGTATCCCACCCCAGTTGTAGTCCCCAGTAGTGCTCCACCCCCAGTAGAGGTCCCCCCAGTAATGGTGCCCGCAGTAGTAGCCCCCCCTCAGTACCTCAGTAGTGCAGACACACAAGGTACAAAATATTTTTAAAAAATACATTTCCCTGAATCCACGCTCTCGCTCTGGCCACTACTCCTGCTGCCCCCACGGCCGCACATCAGTCCTCCTGGGCTGGCGCGCTTTGCATTATGGGAGAGACATCATGACGTCTCTCCCATTACCCACTGCAAGAGCCAGAAGGTGAAGCTCATGAGTGAGCTCCAGCCCGGCTCTTGCAGTGGGCACTACAGCAGTCAATGAGAGTCTGTCTGACTCTCATTGGCTGCTGGTTAATACACCCATCGTTGCCGCATGGCGGTGATGTGTGTGCAGTAGCAGAAGCAACCAATGAAAGTCTGTCTGACTCTCATTGGCTGCCGGTTAATACACACATTGCTGCCGCTCTGGCAGCAATGAGTGTGTTAAACTGCACAGCCTGAGCCTGCCTCCCACCCTCCTCCTGGCGCTATTGGGTAAGCAATCAGGGGGAGCGAAGGGGCTCAGCTGCGCAGCACAGGACTGTCACTGGGTGCAGGGAAGCCTAGCGCCAGTCCTGTGTAAATGTGTAGCGCTGACCGCACACACTGCAGTCGGTGCTACACTGCCTAAGTAGGATGGGCCGGACTGTGGCCGGTGGCACCCCCCCATGCCACCAGTCCTATGGCGCGCAGGGCACACACCCTGCTCGACCCCCGTTAGTTACGCCACTGGTACTCACATACTACCCACAAAAGTACTAGATTCTGCAAAATTCTTGGGTACACTACATAGGTTAAAATGGGCAGCATAAGCAATACATAGAGATATAACAAACCTTTGAGTAATATAAAATGAAACGTGATAAATCAAATGCTCACCAAATCATATTATACATAATATTCCATAAAAAGACCACATGAAATACAGAAGGTGGATGAAAGTTACACAATACAATGGACCATAGTTGCCTACTCTAAGTCTGGGAGACTCCAGAATCTTGGGTGCCTCTCCCAGATGCCTGCAAGATCAAGAGTCTCCCAGTGGAGCACCCTGCTGCCAATTGCTGGATATTTTGAACAGCTTGAAGGCATGATTTGCATTGAACTGCACCATCGGGGACAATTTCCCTGCTTTACAATGACTGTTTTGATTAGGCCCCATGTTCCACAGAACCATATCTCTTAGACCTCCCATCTGGCTGCCCCCTCATGAAATGGGCAGCCATGATGTCTGCAAGCATGCAAGGAACATATGATACAAAGCTGGTAAGTAAGCCATCTTCGGCGCACAGAATGCTCATGAGACAGACTGAATGTTGAGACAACTGGAACAATGACATACTGTAACATCAATGAAGAGGTTGCACATGAAGATAAATAAAACCAATGTAGTGGTTATTGAAAGTTTTAAATTATTACTGTGGGGGGGGCTGGGGGTAGTACCAGGTACCTTCCAAAATTATAGTGTTCCAGAGCATGTGTATGCTCCTCATCCAGGTTCAATCCCCACCCCTGCAGATCATGATGCAGTAAGATATGTTAGAGAGTTTGAAAAGTTAGTGTTACTAGTGATACCTGAAGATCTAAAAGGAAATGATGCTTCATAGGCAAACTGTCTGTTGCAGATGAAGCGCAAGTATATGACAAGGTAGTACGTTTTGAAAATGAACAAGAAGAATGTAGAAACGAAATCAGTAAATGTTAAATGTGTTAACATTTCAAAGGCTTCTAGAGAAATAATGGTCTAAATGCAGTTGCTTTAACAATTGTTTATTTTTTTATATATATATATTAAAGTAGAATGAGATGGATATCTGAAGAACTAAAGAAATAATGGTAAAAAGGACAATCTATCAGTTCTGGACTTATCTTAAGTGCTTAAAGAGAATGAGCAAAAAAAAATGCAGATGGAGGAAAAAGTAGGAAAGAAGCCCACAATTCAAGTTAAGCTGTACTTGGATTGTTTAGAGGAACATGTCATAAATTTTATACGAGAGCCGTAGTAACTTTACCAAGTCATTTATAGTTTGGTTATGTGTTTGTTTATTTGTTTGTTTGTTTGTTTATTTAAAAGATACAATATACCATATTCCTAAGCAATGCGTTTTTATATGTACAAATGTTACCTAAACTGATCAGTCATACAACATAAATAATACACAAATGAAACAAATATATTTGCAAATGTATGTAAACCAATACCTCTGAATTTCTATTATCATGTAGGATTCAAGTATTTTTGATTTATCTGCAGTGTGCTGGGGGGCAATTTTCTTTTTTCTGTATTCAGTGTAAACCCCGCCCTTTACAAGCACCTGTAGTATATTAAGCTGATTGAGCAACTACCATATTTTTTGCTTGCAGTTTGGAGGCATGAAAGGAGTCAGCATTAGGAGGAGATGCTGATCCTTATAGTGCCATGTGGAGGTTTTTTGGGGTACCTCCAAGGTGAGTTAGCTCTCAGCTCATACATCTACTTTTATCATGCAGGACATCAATTTGTTATTATATGACCCAGAGAGGGTGCTACTATTATGTTGCAATAATTATTTTGGGGTGAGCATTTGGGAGTGGGGTCCCCGGGGTTGTCCTGGCTGGACCTTGCTCATGGCATCACCACTTAATTCACATAGAATATTTTTTCACTTTTCTATTCGTTTGTGTATTATTTATGTCATTTAAATTCTTGTACATCTCATCAACACTTATTGATTTATCTTTACACACCTATCCTTTAACACTTAACTATCACCTTTTTTTCCCCTTTTCGTGTGATGCCCTGGGGATGGTCCTTGGCTGGAATTTTTTGGGGTGTCTTGCTTCTCGGACGTGAACCCCTTAATGTTAGGGACGCTCGTATAGAGGAGCCTTGACGTCGGCCCAGCGCTTATTCATATATTTGTAAATGTATGTAAACCAATACCTCTGAATTTCTATTATCATGTAGGATTCAAGTATTTTTGATTTATCTGAAGTGTGCTGGGGGGCAATTTTCTTTTTTCTGTGTTCAGTGTAAACCCCGCCCTTTACAAGCACCTGTAGTATATTAAGCTGATTGAGCAACTACCATATTTTTTGCTTGCAGTTTGGAGGCATGAAAGGAGTCAGAATTAGGAGGAGGTGCTGATCCTTGTAGTGCCATGTGGAGGTTTTTTGGGGTACCTCCAAGGTAAGTTAGCTCTCAGCTCATACATGTACTGTTATCATGCAGTACATCAATTTCTTATTATATGATCCAGAGTGGGTGCTACTATTATGTAGCAATAATTATTTTGGGGTGAGAGTTTGGGAGTGGGGCCCCCGGGGTTGTTCTGGCTGGACCTTGCTCATGGCATCACCACTTAATTCACATAGAATATTTTTTCACTTTTCTATTCGTTTGTGTATTATTTAAGTCATTTTAATTCTTTTACATCTCATCAACACTTATTGATTTATTTTAAAACACCTATCCTTTAACACTTCACAATCACCTTTCTTTCCCCTTTTCGTGTGATGTCCTGGGGATGGTCCTTGGCTGGAATATTTTGGGGTGCCTTGCTTCTCGGACGTGAACCCCTTAATGTTAGGGACGCTGGTATAGAGGAGCCTTGACGTCGGCCCAGCGCTTATTCATATATTTGCAAATGTATGTAAACCAATACCTCTGAATTTCTATTATAATGTAGGATTCAAGTATTTTTGATTTATCTGCAGTGGGCTGGGGGGCAATTTTTTGTTCTGTGTTCAGGGTAAACCCCGCCCTTTACAAGCACCTGTAGTATATTAAGCTGATTGAGCAACTACCATATTTTTTGCTTGCAGTTTGGAGGCATGAAAGGAGTCAGGATTAGGAGGAGGTGCTGATCCTTATAGTGCCATGTGGAGGTTTTTTAGGGTACCTCCAAGGTAAGTTAGCTCTCAGCTCATACATGTACTGTTATCATGCAGTACATCAATTTGTTATTATATGACCCAGAGTGGGTGCTACTATTGTGTAGCAATAATTATTTTGGGGTGAGTGTTTGGGAGTGGGGCCCCCACGGTTGTTCTGGCTGGACCTTGCTCATGGCATCACCACTTAATTCACATAGAATATTTTTTCACTTTTCTATTCGTTTGTGTATTATTTATGTCATTTTAATTCTTTTACATCTCATCAACACTTATTGATTTATCTTTACACACCTATCCTTTAACACGTCAATATAATTTTTTTCCCCTTTTCATGTGATGCCCTGGGGATGGTCCTTGGCTGGAATTTTTTGGGGTGTCTTGCTTCTCGGACGTGAACCCCTTAATGTTAGGGATGCTGGTAAAGAGGAGCCTTGACGTCGGCCCAGCGCTTATTCATATATTTGCAAATGTATGTAAACCAATACCTCTGAATTTCTATTATCATGTAGGATTCATTTATTTTTGATTTATCTGCAGTGTGCTTGGGGGCAATTTTCTTTTTTCTGTGTTCAGTGTAAACCCCGCCCTTTACAAGCACCTGTAGTATATTAAGCTGATTGAGCAACTACCATATTTTTTGCTTGCAGTTTGGAGGCATGAAAGGAGTCAGCAATAGGAGGTGCTGATCCTTATAGTGCCATGTGGAGGTTTTTTGGGGTACCTCCAAGGTAAGTTAGCTCTCAGCTCATACATGTACTGTTATTATGCAGTACATCAATTTGTTATTTTATGATCCAGAGTGGGTGCTACAATTATGTAGCAATAATTATTTTGGGTGAGCGTTTGGGAGTGGGGCCCCCAGGGTTGTTCTGGCTGGACCTTGCTCATGGCATCACCACTTAATTCACATAGAATATTTTTTCACTTTTCTATTCATTTGTGTATTATTAATGTCATTTAAATTCTTTTACATCTCATCAACACTTATTGATTAATCTTAAAACACCTATCCTTTAACACTTCACTCTCACCTTTCTTTCCCCTTTTCATGTGATGTCCTGGGGATGGTCCTTGGCTGGAATTTTTTGGGGTGCCTTGCTTCTCGGACGTGAACCCCTTAATGTTAGGGACACTGGTATAGAGGAGCCTTGACGTCGGCCCAGCGCTTATTCATATATTTGCAAATGTATGTAAACCAATACCTCTAAATTTCTATTATAATGCAGGATTCAAGTATTTTTGATTTATCTGCAGTGTGCTAGGGGGGGAATTTTCTTTTTTCTGTGTTCAGGGTAAACCCCGCCCTTTACAAGCACCTGTAGTATATTAAGCTGATTGAGCAACTACCATATTTTTTGCATGCAGTTTAGAGGCATGAAAGGAGTCAGCATTAGGAGAAGGTGCTGATCCTTATAGTGCCATGTGGAGGTTTTTTGGGGTACCTCCAAGGTAAGTTAGCTCTCAGCTCATACATGTACTGTTATCATGCTGTACATCAATTTGTTATTATATGACCCAGAGTGGGTGCTACTATTATGTAGCAATAATTATTTTGGGGGTGAGCGTTTGGGAGTGGGGACCCCGGGGTTGTTCTGGCTGGACCTTGCTCATGGCATCACCACTTAATTCACATAGAATATTTTTGCACTTCTCTATTCGTTTATGTATTATTTATGTCATTTAAATTCTTTTACATCTCATCAACACTTATTGATTTATCTTTACACACCTATCCTTTAACACTTCACTATCACCTTTTTTTCCCCTTTTCATGTGATGCCCTGGGGATGGTCCTTTGCTGGAATTTATTGGGGTGCATTGCTTCTCGGACGTGAACCCCTTAATGTTAGGGATCCTGGTATAGAGGAGCCTTGACGTTGGCCCAGCGCTTATTCATATATTTGCAAATGTATGTAAACCAATCACTCTGGATTTCTATTATCATTAAGGATTCAAGTATTTTTTATTTATCTGCAGTGTGCTGGGGGGCAATTTTCATTTTTCTGTGTTCAGTGAAAACCCCGCCCTTTACAAGCACCTGTAGTATATTAAGCTGGTTGAGCAACTACCATATTTTTTGCTTGCAGTTTGGAGGCATCAAAGGAGTCAGCATTAATAGGAGGTGCTGATCCTTATAGTGCCATGTGGAGGTTTTTTAGGGTACCTCCAAGGTAAGTTAGCTCTCAGCTCATACATGTACTGTTATCATGCAGGACATCAACTTGTTATTATATGACCCAGAGTGGGTGCTACTATTATGTAGCAATAATTATTTTGGGGTGAGCGTTAGGGAGTGAGGCCCCTCGGTTGTTCAGGCTGGACCTTGCTCATGGCATCACCACTTAATTCACATAGAATATTTTTTCATTTTTCTATTCGTTTGTGTATTATTTATGTCATTTTAATTCTTTTACATCTCATCAACACTTATTGATTTATCTTTACACTCCTATCATTTAACACTTCACTATCACCTTTTTTCCCTTTTTCATGTGATGCCCTGGGGATGGTCCTTGGCTGGAAATTTTGGGGTGCCTTGCTTCTCAGACGTGAAACCCTTAATGTTAGGGATGCTGGTATAGAGGAGCCTTGACGTTGGCCCAGCGCTTATTCATATATTTGCAAATGTATGTAAACCAATACGTCTGAATTTCTATTATCATGTAAGATTCAAATATTTTTGATTTATCTGCAGTGTGCTGGGGGGCAATTTTCTTTTTTCTGTGTTCAGTGTAAACCCCGCCCTTTACAAGCACATGTAGTATATTAAGCTGATTGAACAAATACCATGTTTTATGCTTGCAGTTTGGAGGCATGAAAGGAGTCAGCATTAGGAGGAGGTGCTGATCCTTGTAGTGCCATGTGGAGGTTTTTTGGGGTACCTCCAAGGTAAGTTAGCTCTCAGCTCATACATGTACTGTTATCATGCAGTACATCAATTTGTTATTATATGACCCAGAGTGGGTGCTACTATTGTGTAGCAATAATTATTTTGGGGTGAGTGTTTGGGAGTGGGGCCCCCGGGGTTGTTCTGGCTGGACCTTGCTCATGGCATCACCACTTAATTCACATAGAATATTTTTTCACTTTTCTATTTATTTGTGTATTATTTATGTCATTTTAATTCTTTTACATCTCATCAACACTTATTGATTTATCTTTACACACCTATCCTTTAACACGTCACTATCATTTTTTTTCCCCTTTTCATGTGATGCCCTGGGGATGGTCCTTGGCTGGAATTTTTTGGGGTGTCTTGCTTCTCGGACGTGAACCCCTTAATGTTAGGGATGCTGGTATAGAGGAGCCTTGACGTCGGCCCAGCGCTTATTCATATATTTGCAAATGTATGTAAACCAATACCTCTGAATTTCTATTATCATGTAGGATTCAAGTATTTTTGATTTATCTGCAGTGTGCTGGGGGGCAATTTTCTTTTATCTGTGTTCAGTGTAAACCCCGCCCTTTACAAGCACCTGTAGTATATTAAGCTGATTGAGCAACTACCATATATTTTGCTTGCAGTTTGGAGGCATGAAAGGAGTCAGCAATAGGAGGAGGTGCTGATCCTTATAGTGCCATGTGGAGGTTTTTTGGGGTACCTCCAAGGTAAGTTAGCTCTCAGCTCATACATGTACTGTTATTATGCAGTACATCAATTTGTTATTTTATGATCCAGAGTGGGTGCTACAATTATGTAGCAATAATTATTTTGGGGTGAGCGTTTGGGAGTAGGGCCCCCACGGTTGTTCTGGCTGGACCTTGCTCATGGCATCACCACTTAATTCACATAGAATATTTTTTCACTTTTCTATTCATTTGTGTATTATTAATGTCATTTAAATTCTTTTACATCTCATCAACACTTATTGATTTATCTTTACACACCTATCCTTTAACACTTCACTATCACCTTTTTTCCCCTTTTCGTGTGATGCCCTGGGGATGGTCCTTGGCTGGAATTTTTTGGGGTGCCTTGCTTCTCGGACGTGAACCCCTTAATGTTAGGGACACTGGTATAGAGGAGCCTTGATGTCTGCCCAGTGCTTATTCATATATTTGCAAATGTATGTAAACCAATACCTCTGAATTTCTATTATCATGTAGGATTCAAGTATTTTTGATTTATCTGCAGTGTGCTGGTGGGCAATTTTCTTTTTTCTGTGTTCAGTGTTAACCCCGCCCTTTACAAGCACCTGTAGTATATTAAGCTGATTGAGCAACTACCATATTTTTTGCTTGCAGTTTGGAGGCATGAAAGGAGTCAGCTTTAGGAGGAGGTGCTGATCCTTGTAGTGCCATGTGGAGTTTTTTTGGGGTACCTCCAAGGTAAGTTAGCTCTCAGCTCATACATGTACTGTTATCATGCAGTACATCAATTTGTTATTATATGACCCAGAGTGGGTGCTACTATTATGTAGCAATAATTATTTTGGGGATGAGCGTTTGGGAGTGGGGCCCCCGGGGTTGTTCTGGCTGGACCTTGCTCATGGCATCACCACTTAATTCACATAGAATATTTTTTCACTTTTCTATTCATTTGTGTATTATTAATGTCATTTAAATTCTTTTACATCTCATCAACACTTATTGATTAATCTTAAAACACCTATCCTTTAACACTTCACTATCACCTTTCTTTCCCCTTTTCATGTGATGTCCTGGGGATGGTCCTTGGCTGGAATTTTTTGGGGTGCCTAGCTTCTCGGACGTGAACCCCTTAATGTTAGGGATGCTGGTATAGAGGAGCCTTGACGTCGGCCCAGCGCTTATTCATATATTTGCAAATGTATGTAAACCAATACCTCTAAATTTCTATTATAATGCAGGATTC
The DNA here is from genome assembly GCA_031769625.1 of Taudactylus pleione. NCBI lineage: Eukaryota > Metazoa > Chordata > Amphibia > Anura > Myobatrachidae > Taudactylus > Taudactylus pleione. The sequence continues at coordinate 4,075,087 of JAUIMM010000614.1, forward strand.
AAGTATTTTTGATTTATCTGCAGTGTGCTAGGGGGGGAATTTTCTTTTTTCTGTGTTCAGGGTAAACCCCGCCCTTTACAAGCACCTGTAGTATATTAAGCTGATTGAGCAACTACCATATTTTTTGCATGCAGTTTAGAGGCATGAAAGGAGTCAGCATTAGGAGAAGGTGCTGATCCTTATAGTGCCATGTGGAGGTTTTTTGGGGTACCTCCAAGGTAAGTTAGCTCTCAGCTCATACATGTACTGTTATCATGCTGTACATCAATTTGTTATTATATGACCCAGAGTGGGTGCTACTATTATGTAGCAATAATTATTTTGGGGGTGAGCGTTTGGGAGTGGGGACCCCGGGGTTGTTCTGGCTGGACCTTGCTCATGGCATCACCACTTAATTCACATAGAATATTTTTGCACTTTTCTATTCGTTTGTGTATTATTTATGTCATTGAAATTCTTTTACATCTCATCAACACTTATTGATTTATCTTTACACACCTATCCTTTAACACTTCACTATCACCTTTTTTTCCCCTTTTCATGTGATGCCCTGGGGATGGTCCTTTGCTGGAATTTATTGGGGTGCATTGCTTCTCGGACGTGAACCCCTTAATGTTAGGGATCCTGGTATAGAGGAGCCTTGACGTTGGCCCAGCGCTTATTCATATATTTGCAAATGTATGTAAACCAATCACTCTGGATTTCTATTATCATTAAGGATTCAAGTATTTTTTATTTATCTGCAGTGTGCTGGGGGGCAATTTTCTTTTTTCTGTGTTCAGTGTAAACCCCGCCCTTTACAAGCACATGTAGTATATTAAGCTGATTGAACAAATACCATGTTTTATGCTTGCAGTTTGGAGGCATGAAAGGAGTCAGCATTAGGAGGAGGTGCTGATCCTTGTAGTGCCATGTGGAGGTTTTTTGGGGTACCTCCAAGGTAAGTTAGCTCTCAGCTCATACATGTACTGTTATCATGCAGTACATCAATTTGTTATTATATGACCCAGAGTGGGTGCTACTATTGTGTAGCAATAATTATTTTGGGGTGAGTGTTTGGGAGTGGGGCCCCCGGGGTTGTTCTGGCTGGACCTTGCTCATGGCATCACCACTTAATTCACATAGAATATTTTTTCACTTTTCTATTTATTTGTGTATTATTTATGTCATTTTAATTCTTTTACATCTCATCAACACTTATTGATTTATCTTTACACACCTATCCTTTAACACGTCACTATCATTTTTTTTCCCCTTTTCATGTGATGCCCTGGGGATGGTCCTTGGCTGGAATTTTTTGGGGTGTCTTGCTTCTCGGACGTGAACCCCTTAATGTTAGGGATGCTGGTATAGAGGAGCCTTGACGTCGGCCCAGCGCTTATTCATATATTTGCAAATGTATGTAAACCAATACCTCTGAATTTCTATTATCATGTAGGATTCAAGTATTTTTGATTTATCTGCAGTGTGCTGGGGGGCAATTTTCTTTTATCTGTGTTCAGTGTAAACCCCGCCCTTTACAAGCACCTGTAGTATATTAAGCTGATTGAGCAACTACCATATATTTTGCTTGCAGTTTGGAGGCATGAAAGGAGTCAGCAATAGGAGGAGGTGCTGATCCTTATAGTGCCATGTGGAGGTTTTTTGGGGTACCTCCAAGGTAAGTTAGCTCTCAGCTCATACATGTACTGTTATTATGCAGTACATCAATTTGTTATTTTATGATCCAGAGTGGGTGCTACAATTATGTAGCAATAATTATTTTGGGGTGAGCGTTTGGGAGTAGGGCCCCCACGGTTGTTCTGGCTGGACCTTGCTCATGGCATCACCACTTAATTCACATAGAATATTTTTTCACTTTTCTATTCATTTGTGTATTATTAATGTCATTTAAATTCTTTTACATCTCATCAACACTTATTGATTTATCTTTACACACCTATCCTTTAACACTTCACTATCACCTTTTTTCCCCTTTTCGTGTGATGCCCTGGGGATGGTCCTTGGCTGGAATTTTTTGGGGTGCCTTGCTTCTCGGACGTGAACCCCTTAATGTTAGGGACACTGGTATAGAGGAGCCTTGATGTCGGCCCAGTGCTTATTCATATATTTGCAAATGTATGTAAACCAATACCTCTGAATTTCTATTATCATGTAGGATTCAAGTATTTTTGATTTATCTGCAGTGTGCTGGTGGGCAATTTTCTTTTTTCTGTGTTCAGTGTTAACCCCGCCCTTTACAAGCACCTGTAGTATATTAAGCTGGTTGAGCAACTACCATATTTTTTGCTTGCAGTTTGGAGGCATCAAAGGAGTCAGCATTAATAGGAGGTGCTGATCCTTATAGTGCCATGTGGAGGTTTTTTAGGGTACCTCCAAGGTAAGTTAGCTCTCAGCTCATACATGTACTGTTATCATGCAGGACATCAACTTGTTATTATATGACCCAGAGTGGGTGCTACTATTATGTAGCAATAATTATTTTGGGGTGAGCGTTAGGGAGTGAGGCCCCTCGGTTGTTCAGGCTGGACCTTGCTCATGGCATCACCACTTAATTCACATAGAATATTTTTTCATTTTTCTATTCGTTTGTGTATTATTTATGTCATTTTAATTCTTTTACATCTCATCAACACTTATTGATTTATCTTTACACTCCTATCATTTAACACTTCACTATCACCTTTTTTCCCTTTTTCATGTGATGCCCTGGGGATGGTCCTTGGCTGGAAATTTTGGGGTGCCTTGCTTCTCAGACGTGAAACCCTTAATGTTAGGGATGCTGGTATAGAGGAGCCTTGACGTTGGCCCAGCGCTTATTCATATATTTGCAAATGTATGTAAACCAATACGTCTGAATTTCTATTATCATGTAAGATTCAAATATTTTTGATTTATCTGCAGTGTGCTGGGGGGCAATTTTCTTTTTTCTGTGTTCAGTGTAAACCCCGCCCTTTACAAGCACATGTAGTATATTAAGCTGATTGAACAAATACCATGTTTTATGCTTGCAGTTTGGAGGCATGAAAGGAGTCAGCATTAGGAGGAGGTGCTGATCCTTGTAGTGCCATGTGGAGGTTTTTTGGGGTACCTCCAAGGTAAGTTAGCTCTCAGCTCATACATGTACTGTTATCATGCAGTACATCAATTTGTTATTATATGACCCAGAGTGGGTGCTACTATTGTGTAGCAATAATTATTTTGGGGTGAGTGTTTGGGAGTGGGGCCCCCGGGGTTGTTCTGGCTGGACCTTGCTCATGGCATCACCACTTAATTCACATAGAATATTTTTTCACTTTTCTATTTATTTGTGTATTATTTATGTCATTTTAATTCTTTTACATCTCATCAACACTTATTGATTTATCTTTACACACCTATCCTTTAACACGTCACTATCATTTTTTTTCCCCTTTTCATGTGATGCCCTGGGGATGGTCCTTGGCTGGAATTTTTTGGGGTGTCTTGCTTCTCGGACGTGAACCCCTTAATGTTAGGGATGCTGGTATAGAGGAGCCTTGACGTCGGCCCAGCGCTTATTCATATATTTGCAAATGTATGTAAACCAATACCTCTGAATTTCTATTATCATGTAGGATTCAAGTATTTTTGATTTATCTGCAGTGTGCTGGGGGGCAATTTTCTTTTATCTGTGTTCAGTGTAAACCCTGCCCTTTACAAGCACCTGTAGTATATTAAGCTGATTGAGCAACTACCATATATTTTGCTTGCAGTTTGGAGGCATGAAAGGAGTCAGCAATAGGAGGAGGTGCTGATCCTTATAGTGCCATGTGGAGGTTTTTTGGGGTACCTCCAAGGTAAGTTAGCTCTCAGCTCATACATGTACTGTTATTATGCAGTACATCAATTTGTTATTTTATGATCCAGAGTGGGTGCTACAATTATGTAGCAATAATTATTTTGGGGTGAGCGTTTGGGAGTAGGGCCCCCACGGTTGTTCTGGCTGGACCTTGCTCATGGCATCACCACTTAATTCACATAGAATATTTTTTCACTTTTCTATTCATTTGTGTATTATTAATGTCATTTAAATTCTTTTACATCTCATCAACACTTATTGATTTATCTTTACACACCTATCCTTTAACACTTCACTATCACCTTTTTTCCCCTTTTCGTGTGATGCCCTGGGGATGGTCCTTGGCTGGAATTTTTTGGGGTGCCTTGCTTCTCGGACGTGAACCCCTTAATGTTAGGGACACTGGTATAGAGGAGCCTTGATGTCGGCCCAGTGCTTATTCATATATTTGCAAATGTATGTAAACCAATACCTCTGAATTTCTATTATCATGTAGGATTCAAGTATTTTTGATTTATCTGCAGTGTGCTGGTGGGCAATTTTCTTTTTTCTGTGTTCAGTGTTAACCCCGCCCTTTACAAGCACCTGTAGTATATTAAGCTGATTGAGCAACTACCATATTTTTTGCTTGCAGTTTGGAGGCATGAAAGGAGTCAGCTTTAGGAGGAGGTGCTGATCCTTGTAGTGCCATGTGGAGTTTTTTTGGGGTACCTCCAAGGTAAGTTAGCTCTCAGCTCATACATGTACTGTTATCATGCAGTACATCAATTTGTTATTATATGACCCAGAGTGGGTGCTACTATTATGTAGCAATAATTATTTTGGGGATGAGCGTTTGGGAGTGGGGCCCCCGGGGTTGTTCTGGCTGGACCTTGCTCATGGCATCACCACTTAATTCACATAGAATATTTTTTCACTTTTCTATTCATTTGTGTATTATTAATGTCATTTAAATTCTTTTACATCTCATCAACACTTATTGATTAATCTTAAAACACCTATCCTTTAACACTTCACTATCACCTTTCTTTCCCCTTTTCATGTGATGTCCTGGGGATGGTCCTTGGCTGGAATTTTTTGGGGTGCCTTGCTTCTCGGACGTGAACCCCTTAATGTTAGGGATGCTGGTATAGAGGAGCCTTGACGTCGGCCCAGCGCTTATTCATATATTTGCAAATGTATGTAAACCAATACCTCTAAATTTCTATTATAATGCAGGATTCAAGTATTTTTGATTTATCTGCAGTGTGCTAGGGGGGGAATTTTCTTTTTTCTGTGTTCAGGGTAAACCCCGCCCTTTACAAGCACCTGTAGTATATTAAGCTGATTGAGCAACTACCATATTTTTTGCATGCAGTTTAGAGGCATGAAAGGAGTCAGCATTAGGAGAAGGTGCTGATCCTTATAGTGCCATGTGGAGGTTTTTTGGGGTACCTCCAAGGTAAGTTAGCTCTCAGCTCATACATGTACTGTTATCATGCTGTACATCAATTTGTTATTATATGACCCAGAGTGGGTGCTACTATTATGTAGCAATAATTATTTTGGGGGTGAGCGTTTGGGAGTGGGGACCCCGGGGTTGTTCTGGCTGGACCTTGCTCATGGCATCACCACTTAATACATATAATATATTTTTTCACTTTTCTATTCGTTTGTGTATTATTTATGTCATTGAAATTCTTTTACATCTCATCAACACTTATTGATTTATCTTTACACACCTATCCTTTAACACTTCACTATCACCTTTTTTTCCCCTTTTCATGTGATGCCCTGGGGATGGTCCTTTGCTGGAATTTATTGGGGTGCATTGCTTCTCGGACGTGAACCCCTTAATGTTAGGGATCCTGGTATAGAGGAGCCTTGACGTTGGCCCAGCGCTTATTCATATATTTGCAAATGTATGTAAACCAATCACTCTGGATTTCTATTATCATTAAGGATTCAAGTATTTTTTATTTATCTGCAGTGTGCTGGGGGGCAATTTTCTTTTTTCTGTGTTCAGTGTAAACCCCGCCCTTTACAAGCACATGTAGTATATTAAGCTGATTGAACAAATACCATGTTTTATGCTTGCAGTTTGGAGGCATGAAAGGAGTCAGCATTAGGAGGAGGTGCTGATCCTTGTAGTGCCATGTGGAGGTTTTTTGGGGTACCTCCAAGGTAAGTTAGCTCTCAGCTCATACATGTACTGTTATCATGCAGTACATCAATTTGTTATTATATGACCCAGAGTGGGTGCTACTATTGTGTAGCAATAATTATTTTGGGGTGAGTGTTTGGGAGTGGGGCCCCCGGGGTTGTTCTGGCTGGACCTTGCTCATGGCATCACCACTTAATTCACATAGAATATTTTTTCACTTTTCTATTTATTTGTGTATTATTTATGTCATTTTAATTCTTTTACATCTCATCAACACTTATTGATTTATCTTTACACACCTATCCTTTAACACGTCACTATCATTTTTTTTCCCCTTTTCATGTGATGCCCTGGGGATGGTCCTTGGCTGGAATTTTTTGGGGTGTCTTGCTTCTCGGACGTGAACCCCTTAATGTTAGGGATGCTGGTATAGAGGAGCCTTGACGTCGGCCCAGCGCTTATTCATATATTTGCAAATGTATGTAAACCAATACCTCTGAATTTCTATTATCATGTAGGATTCAAGTATTTTTGATTTATCTGCAGTGTGCTGGGGGGCAATTTTCTTTTATCTGTGTTCAGTGTAAACCCCGCCCTTTACAAGCACCTGTAGTATATTAAGCTGATTGAGCAACTACCATATATTTTGCTTGCAGTTTGGAGGCATGAAAGGAGTCAGCAATAGGAGGAGGTGCTGATCCTTATAGTGCCATGTGGAGGTTTTTTGGGGTACCTCCAAGGTAAGTTAGCTCTCAGCTCATACATGTACTGTTATTATGCAGTACATCAATTTGTTATTTTATGATCCAGAGTGGGTGCTACAATTATGTAGCAATAATTATTTTGGGGTGAGCGTTTGGGAGTAGGGCCCCCACGGTTGTTCTGGCTGGACCTTGCTCATGGCATCACCACTTAATTCACATAGAATATTTTTTCACTTTTCTATTCATTTGTGTATTATTAATGTCATTTAAATTCTTTTACATCTCATCAACACTTATTGATTTATCTTTACACACCTATCCTTTAACACTTCACTATCACCTTTTTTCCCCTTTTCGTGTGATGCCCTGGGGATGGTCCTTGGCTGGAATTTTTTGGGGTGCCTTGCTTCTCGGACGTGAACCCCTTAATGTTAGGGACACTGGTATAGAGGAGCCTTGATGTCGGCCCAGTGCTTATTCATATATTTGCAAATGTATGTAAACCAATACCTCTGAATTTCTATTATCATGTAGGATTCAAGTATTTTTGATTTATCTGCAGTGTGCTGGTGGGCAATTTTCTTTTTTCTGTGTTCAGTGTTAACCCCGCCCTTTACAAGCACCTGTAGTATATTAAGCTGATTGAGCAACTACCATATTTTTTGCTTGCAGTTTGGAGGCATGAAAGGAGTCAGCTTTAGGAGGAGGTGCTGATCCTTGTAGTGCCATGTGGAGTTTTTTTGGGGTACCTCCAAGGTAAGTTAGCTCTCAGCTCATACATGTACTGTTATCATGCAGTACATCAATTTGTTATTATATGACCCAGAGTGGGTGCTACTATTATGTAGCAATAATTATTTTGGGGATGAGCGTTTGGGAGTGGGGCCCCCGGGGTTGTTCTGGCTGGACCTTGCTCATGGCATCACCACTTAATTCACATAGAATATTTTTTCACTTTTCTATTCATTTGTGTATTATTAATGTCATTTAAATTCTTTTACATCTCATCAACACTTATTGATTAATCTTAAAACACCTATCCTTTAACACTTCACTATCACCTTTCTTTCCCCTTTTCATGTGATGTCCTGGGGATGGTCCTTGGCTGGAATTTTTTGGGGTGCCTTGCTTCTCGGACGTGAACCCCTTAATGTTAGGGATGCTGGTATAGAGGAGCCTTGACGTCGGCCCAGCGCTTATTCATATATTTGCAAATGTATGTAAACCAATACCTCTAAATTTCTATTATAATGCAGGATTCAAGTATTTTTGATTTATCTGCAGTGTGCTAGGGGGGGAATTTTCTTTTTTCTGTGTTCAGGGTAAACCCCGCCCTTTACAAGCACCTGTAGTATATTAAGCTGATTGAGCAACTACCATATTTTTTGCATGCAGTTTAGAGGCATGAAAGGAGTCAGCATTAGGAGAAGGTGCTGATCCTTATAGTGCCATGTGGAGGTTTTTTGGGGTACCTCCAAGGTAAGTTAGCTCTCAGCTCATACATGTACTGTTATCATGCTGTACATCAATTTGTTATTATATGACCCAGAGTGGGTGCTACTATTATGTAGCAATAATTATTTTGGGGGTGAGCGTTTGGGAGTGGGGACCCCGGGGTTGTTCTGGCTGGACCTTGCTCATGGCATCACCACTTAATTCACATAGAATATTTTTGCACTTCTCTATTCGTTTATGTATTATTTATGTCATTTAAATTCTTTTACATCTCATCAACACTTATTGATTTATCTTTACACACCTATCCTTTAACACTTCACTATCACCTTTTTTTCCCCTTTTCATGTGATGCCCTGGGGATGGTCCTTTGCTGGAATTTATTGGGGTGCATTGCTTCTCGGACGTGAACCCCTTAATGTTAGGGATCCTGGTATAGAGGAGCCTTGACGTTGGCCCAGCGCTTATTCATATATTTGCAAATGTATGTAAACCAATCACTCTGGATTTCTATTATCATTAAGGATTCAAGTATTTTTTATTTATCTGCAGTGTGCTGGGGGGCAATTTTCTTTTTTCTGTGTTCAGTGTAAACCCCGCCCTTTACTAACACCTGTAGTATATTAAGCTGATAGAGCAACTACCATATTTTTTGCTTGCAGTTTGGAGGCATGAAAGGAGTCAGCATTAGGAGGAGGTGCTGATCCTTGTAGTGCCATGTGGAGGTTTTTTGGGGTACCTCCAAGGTAAGTTAGCTCTCAGCTCCTACATGTACTGTTATCATGCAGTACATCAATTTGTTATTATATGATCCAGAGTGGGTGCTACTATTATGTAGCAATAATTATTTTGGGGTGAGCGTTTGGGAGTGGGGCCCCCACGGTTGTTCTGGCTGGACCTTGCTCATGGCATCACCACTTAATTCATATAGAATATTTTTTCACTTTTCTATTCGTTTGTGTATTATTTATGTCATTTTAATTCTTTTACATCTCATCAACACTTATTGATTTATCTTTACACTCCTATCATTTAACACTTCACTATCACCTTTTTTCCCTTTTTCATGTGATGCCCTTTGGATGGTCCTTGGCTGGAAATTTTGGGGTGCCTTGCTTCTCAGACGTGAAACCGTTAATGTTAGGGATGCTGGTATAGAGGAGCCTTGACGTTGGCCCAGCGCTTATTCATATATTTGCAAATGTATGTAAACCAATACCTCTGAATTTCTATTATAATGTAGGATTCAAGTATTTTTGATTTATCTGCAGTGGGCTGGGGGGCAATTTTCTTTTTCTGTGTTCAGTGAAAACCCCGCCCTTTACAAGCACCTGTAGTATATTAAGCTGGTTGAGCAACTACCATATTTTTTGCTTGCAGTTTGGAGGCATCAAAGGAGTCAGCATTAATAGGAGGTGCTGATCCTTATAGTGCCATGTGGAGGTTTTTTAGGGTACCTCCAAGGTAAGTTAGCTCTCAGCTCATACATCTACTGTTATCATGCAGGACATCAACTTGTTATTATATGACCCAGAGTGGGTGCTACTATTATGTAGCAATAATTATTTTGGGGTGAGCGTTAGGGAGTGAGGCCCCTCGGTTGTTCTGGCTGGACCTTGCTCATGGCATCACCACTTAATTCACATAGAATATTTTTTCACTTTTCTATTTGTTTGTGTATTATTTATGTCATTTTAATTCTTTTACTTCTCATCAACACTTATTGATTTATCTTTACACACCTATCCTTTAACACTTCACAATCAATTTTTTCCCCTTTTCATGTGATGCCCTGGGGACGGTCCTTGGCTGGAATTTTTTGGGGTGCCTTACTTCTCGGACGTGAACCCCTTAATGTTAGGGATGCTGGTATAGAGGAGCCTTGACGTCGGCCCAGCGCTTATTCATATATTTGCAAATGTATGTAAACCAATACCTCTGAATTTCTATTATCATGTAGGATTCAAATATTTTTGATTTATCTGCAGTGTGCTGGGGGGCAATTTTCTTTTTCTGTGTTCAGTGTAAACCCCGCCCTTTACAAGCACCTGTAGTATATTAAGCTGATTGAGCAAATACCATATTTTTTGCTTGCAGTTTGGAGGCATGAAAGGAGTCAGCATTAGGAGGAGGTGCTGATCCTTGTAGTGCCTTGTGGAGGTTTTTTGGGGTACCTCCAAGGTGAGTTAGCTCTCAGCTCATACATGTACTGTTATCATGCAGTACATCAATTTGTTATTATATGACCCAGAGAGGTTGCTACTATTATGTAGCAATAATTATTTTGGGGTGAGCATTTGGGAGTGGGGCTCCTGGGGTTGTCCTGGCTGGACCTTGCTCATGGCATCACCACTTAATTCACATAGAATATTTTTTCATTTTTCTATTCGTTTGTGTATTATTTATGTCATTTTAATTCTTTTACATCTCATCAACACTTATTGATTTATCTTTACACTCCTATCATTTAACACTTCACTATCACCTTTTTTCCCTTTTTCATGTGATGCCCTTGGGATGGTCCTTGGCTGGAAATTTTGGGGTGCCTTGCTTCTCAGACGTGAAACCCTTAATGTTAGGGATGCTGGTATAGAGGAGCCTTGACGTTGGCCCAGCGCTTATTCATATATTTGCAAATGTATGTAAACCAATACGTCTGAATTTCTATTATCATGTAGGATTCAAATATTTTTGATTTATCTGCAGTGTGCTGGGGGGCAATTTTCTTTTTTCTGTGTTCAGTGTAAACCCCGCCCTTTACAAGCACATGTAGTATATTAAGCTGATTGAACAAATACCATGTTTTATGCTTGCAGTTTGGAGGCATGAAAGAAGTCAGCATTAGGAGGAGGTGCTGATCCTTGTAGTGCCATGTGGAGGTTTTTTGGGGTACCTCCAAGGTAAGTTAGCTCTCAGCTCATACATGTACTGTTATCATGCAGTACATCAATTTGTTATTATATGACCCAGAGTGGGTGCTACTATTGTGTAGCAATAATTATTTTGGGGTGAGTGTTTGGGAGTGGGGCCCCCGGGGTTGTTCTGGCTGGACCTTGCTCATGGCATCACCACTTAATTCACATAGAATATTTTTTCACTTTTCTATTCATTTGTGTATTATTTATGTCATTTTAATTCTTTTACATCTCATCAACACTTATTGATTTATCTTTACACACCTATCCTTTAACACGTCACTATCATTTTTTTTCCCCTTTTCATGTGATGCCCTGGGGATGGTCCTTGGCTGGAATTTTTTGGGGTGTCTTGCTTCTCGGACGTGAACCCCTTAATGTTAGGGATGCTGGTATAGAGGAGCCTTGACGTCGGCCCAGCGCTTATTCATATATTTGCAAATGTATGTAAACCAATACCTCTGAATTTCTATTATCATGTAGGATTCAAGTATTTTTGATTTATCTGCAGTGTGCTGGGGGGCAATTTTCTTTTATCTGTGTTCAGTGTAAACCCCGCCCTTTACAAGCACCTGTAGTATATTAAGCTGATTGAGCAACTACCATATTTTTTGCTTGCAGTTTGGAGGCATGAAAGGAGTCAGCAATAGGAGGAGGTGCTGATCCTTATAGTGCCATGTGGAGGTTTTTTGGGGTACCTCCAAGGTAAGTTAGCTCTCAGCTCATACATGTACTGTTATTATGCAGTACATCAATTTGTTATTTTATGATCCAGAGTGGGTGCTACAATTATGTAGCAATAATTATTTTGGGGTGAGCGTTTGGGAGTAGGGCCCCCACGGTTGTTCTGGCTGGACCTTGCTCATGGCATCACCACTTAATTCACATAGAATATTTTTTCACTTTTCTATTCATTTGTGTATTATTAATGTCATTTAAATTCTTTTACATCTCATCAACACTTATTGATTAATCTTAAAACACCTATCCTTAAACACTTCACTATCACCTTTCTTTCCCCTTTTCATGTGATGTCCTGGGGATGGTCCTTGGCTGGAATTTTTTGGGGTGCCTTGCTTCTCGGACGTGAACCCCTTAATGTTAGGGATGCTGGTATAGAGGAGCCTTGACGTCGGCCCAGCGCTTATTCATATATTTGCAAATGTATGTAAACCAATACCTCTAAATTTCTATTATAATGCAGGATTCAAGTATTTTTGATTTATCTGCAGTGTGCTAGGGGGGGAATTTTCTTTTTTCTGTGTTCAGGGTAAACCCCGCCCTTTACAAGCACCTGTAGTATATTAAGCTGATTGAGCAACTACCATATTTTTTGCATGCAGTTTAGAGGCATGAAAGGAGTCAGCATTAGGAGAAGGTGCTGATCCTTATAGTGCCATGTGGAGGTTTTTTGGGGTACCTCCAAGGTAAGTTAGCTCTCAGCTCATACATGTACTGTTATCATGCTGTACATCAATTTGTTATTATATGACCCAGAGTGGGTGCTACTATTATGTAGCAATAATTATTTTGGGGGTGAGCGTTTGGGAGTGGGGACCCCGGGGTTGTTCTGGCTGGACCTTGCTCATGGCATCCCCACTTAATTCACATAGAATATTTTTGCACTTCTCTATTCGTTTATGTATTATTTATGTCATTTAAATTCTTTTACATCTCATCAACACTTATTGATTTATCTTTACACACCTATCCTTTAACACTTCACTATCACCTTTTTTTCCCCTTTTCATGTGATGCCCTGGGGATGGTCCTTTGCTGGAATTTATTGGGTTCATTGCTTCTCGGACGTGAACCCCTTAATGTTAGGGATCCTGGTATAGAGGAGCCTTGACGTTGGCCCAGCGCTTATTCATATATTTGCAAATGTATGTAAACCAATCACTCTGGATTTCTATTATCATTAAGGATTCAAGTATTTTTGATTTATCTGCAGTGTGCTGGGGGGCAATTTTCTTTTTTCTGTGTTCAGTGTAAACCCCGCCCTTTACTAACACCTGTAGTATATTAAGCTGATAGAGCAACTACCATATTTTTTACTTGCAGTTTGGAGGCATGAAAGGAGTCAGCATTAGGAGGAGGTGCTGATCCTTGTAGTGCCATGTGGAGGTTTTTTGGGGTACCTCCAAGGTAAGTTAGCTCTCAGCTCATACATGTACTGTTATCATGCAGTACATCAATTTGTTATTATATGATCCAGAGTGGGTGCTACTATTATGTAGCAATAATTATTTTTGGGTGAGCGTTTGGGAGTGGGGCCCCCACGGTTGTTCTGGCTGGACCTTGCTCATGGCATCACCACTTAATTCATATAGAATATTTTTTCACTTTTCTATTCGTTTGTGTATTATTTATGTCATTTTAATTCTGTTACATCTCATCAACACTTATTGATTTATCTTAAAACACCTATCCTTTAACACTTCACTATCACCTTTCTTTCCCCTTTTCGTGTGATGTCCTGGGGATGGTCCTTGGCTGGAATATTTTGGGGTGCCTTGTTTCTCGGACGTGAGCCCCTTAATGTTAGGGATCCTGGTATAGAGGAGCCTTGACTTTGGCCCAGCGCTTATTCATATATTTGCAAATGTATGTAAACCAATCACTCTGAATTTCTATTATCATTAAGGATTCAAGTATTTTTTATTTATCTGCAGTGTGCTGGGGGGCAATTTTCTTTTTTCTGTGTTCAGTGTAAACACTGCCCTTTACTAGCACCTGTAGTATATTAAGCTGATTGAGCAACTACCATATTTTTTGCTTGCAGTTTGGACGCATTAAAGGAGTCAGCATTAGGAGGAGGTGCTGATCCTTGTAGTGCCATGTGGAGGTTTTTTGGGGTACCTCCAAGGTGAGTTAGCTCTCAGCTCATACATGTACTGTTATCATGCAGTACATCAATTTGTTATTATATGATCCAGAGTGGGTGCTACTATTATGTAGCAATAATTATTTTGGGGGGAGCGTTTGGGAGTGGGGCCCCTGGGTTGTTCAGGCTGGACTTTGCTCATGGCATCACCACTTAATTCATATAGAATATTTTTTCACTTTTCAGTTAGTTTGTGTATTATTTATGTCATTTTAATTCTTTTACTTCTCATCAACACTTATTGATTTATCTTTACACACCTATCCTTTAACACTTCACAATCAATTTTTTCCCCTTTTCTTGTGATGCCCTGGGGACGGTCCTTGGCTGGAATTTTTTGGGGTGCCTTGCTTCTCGGACGTGAACCCCTTAATGTTAGGGATGCTGGTATAGAGGAGCCTTGACGTCGGCCCAGCGCTTATTCATATATTTGCAAATGTATGTAAACCAATACCTCTGAATTTCTATTATCATGTAGGATTCAAATATTTTTGATTTATCTGCAGTGTGCTGGGGGGCAATTTTCTTTTTCTGTGTTCAGTGTAAACCCCGCCCTTTACAAGCACCTGTAGTATATTAAGCTGATTGAGCAAATACCATATTTTTTGCTTGCAGTTTGGAGGCATGAAAGGAGTCAGCATTAGGAGGAGGTGCTGATCCTTGTAGTGCCATGTGGAGGTTTTTTGGGGTACCTCCAAGGTGAGTTAGCTCTCAGATCATACATGTACTGTTATCATGCAGTACATCAATTTGTTATTATATGACCCAGAGAGGTTGCTACTATTATGTAGCAATAATTATTTTGGTGTGAGCATTTGGGAGTGGGGCCCCCGGGGTTGTCCTGGCTGGACCTTGCTCATGGCATCACCACTTAATTCACATAGAATATTTTTTCATTTTTCTATTCGTTTGTGTATTATTTATGTCATTTTAATTCTTTTACATCTCATCAACACTTATTGATTTATCTTTACACTCCTATCATTTAACACTTCACTATCACCTTTTTTCCCTTTTTCATGTGATGCCCTTGGGATGGTCCTTGGCTGGAAATTTTGGGGTGCCTTGCTTCTCAGACGTGAACCCCTTAATGTTAGGGATGCTGGTATAGAGGAGCCTTGACGTTGGCCCAGCGCTTATTCATATATTTGCAAATGTATGTAAACCAATACGTCTGAATTTCTATTATCATGTAGGATTCAAATATTTTTGATTTATCTGCAGTGTGCTGGGGGGCAATTTTCTTTTTTCTGTGTTCAGTGTAAACCCCGCCCTTTACAAGCACATGTAGTATATTAAGCTGATTGAACAAATACCATGTTTTATGCTTGCAGTTTGGAGGCATGAAAGGAGTCAGCATTAGGAGGAGGTGCTGATCCTTGTAGTGCCATGTGGAGGTTTTTTGGGGTACCTCCAAGGTAAGTTAACTCTCAGCTCATACATGTACTGTTATCATGCAGTACATCAATTTGTTATTATATGACCCAGAGTGGGTGCTACTATTGTGTAGCAATAATTATTTTGGGGTGAGTGTTTGGGAGTGGGGCCCCCGGGGTTGTTCTGGCTGGACCTTGCTCATGGCATCACCACTTAATTCATATAGAATATTTTTTCACTTTTCTATTCGTTTGTGTATTATTTATGTCATTTTAATTCTGTTACATCTCATCAACACTTATTGATTTATCTTAAAACACCTATCCTTTAACACTTCACTATCACCTTTCTTTCCACTTTTCGTGTGATGTCCTGGGGATGGTCCTTGGCTGGAATATTTTGGGGTGTCTTGCTTCTCGGACGTGAACCCCTTAATGTTAGGGACGCTGGTATAGAGGAGCCTTGATGTCGGCCCAGCGCTTATTCATATATTTGCAAATGTATGTAAACCAATACCTCTGAATTTCTATTATAATGTAGGATTCAAGTATTTTTGATTTATCTGCAGTGTGCTGGGGGGCAATTTTCTTTTTTCTGTGTTCAGTGTAAACCCCGCCCTTTACTAACACCTGTAGTATATTAAGCTGATAGAGCAACTACCATATTTTTTACTTGCAGTTTGGAGGCATGAAAGGAGTCAGCATTAGGAGGAGGTGCTGATCCTTGTAGTGCCATGTGGAGGTTTTTTGGGGTACCTCCAAGGTAAGTTAGCTCTCAGCTCATACATGTACTGTTATCATGCAGTACATCAATTTGTTATTATATGATCCAGAGTGGGTGCTACTATTATGTAGCAATAATTATTTTTGGGTGAGCGTTTGGGAGTGGGGCCCCCACGGTTGTTCTGGCTGGACCTTGCTCATGGCATCACCACTTAATTCATATAGAATATTTTTTCACTTTTCTATTCGTTTGTGTATTATTTATGTCATTTTAATTCTGTTACATCTCATCAACACTTATTGATTTATCTTAAAACACCTATCCTTTAACACTTCACTATCACCTTTCTTTCCCCTTTTCGTGTGATGTCCTGGGGATGGTCCTTGGCTGGAATATTTTGGGGTGCCTTGTTTCTCGGACGTGAGCCCCTTAATGTTAGGGATCCTGGTATAGAGGAGCCTTGACTTTGGCCCAGCGCTTATTCATATATTTGCAAATGTATGTAAACCAATCACTCTGAATTTCTATTATCATTAAGGATTCAAGTATTTTTTATTTATCTGCAGTGTGCTGGGGGGCAATTTTCTTTTTTCTGTGTTCAGTGTAAACACTGCCCTTTACTAGCACCTGTAGTATATTAAGCTGATTGAGCAACTACCATATTTTTTGCTTGCAGTTTGGACGCATTAAAGGAGTCAGCATTAGGAGGAGGTGCTGATCCTTGTAGTGCCATGTGGAGGTTTTTTGGGGTACCTCCAAGGTGAGTTAGCTCTCAGCTCATACATGTACTGTTATCATGCAGTACATCAATTTGTTATTATATGATCCAGAGTGGGTGCTACTATTATGTAGCAATAATTATTTTGGGGGGAGCGTTTGGGAGTGGGGCCCCTGGGTTGTTCAGGCTGGACTTTGCTCATGGCATCACCACTTAATTCATATAGAATATTTTTTCACTTTTCAGTTAGTTTGTGTATTATTTATGTCATTTTAATTCTTTTACTTCTCATCAACACTTATTGATTTATCTTTACACACCTATCCTTTAACACTTCACAATCAATTTTTTCCCCTTTTCTTGTGATGCCCTGGGGACGGTCCTTGGCTGGAATTTTTTGGGGTGCCTTGCTTCTCGGACGTGAACCCCTTAATGTTAGGGATGCTGGTATAGAGGAGCCTTGACGTCGGCCCAGCGCTTATTCATATATTTGCAAATGTATGTAAACCAATACCTCTGAATTTCTATTATCATGTAGGATTCAAATATTTTTGATTTATCTGCAGTGTGCTGGGGGGCAATTTTCTTTTTCTGTGTTCAGTGTAAACCCCGCCCTTTACAAGCACCTGTAGTATATTAAGCTGATTGAGCAAATACCATATTTTTTGCTTGCAGTTTGGAGGCATGAAAGGAGTCAGCATTAGGAGGAGGTGCTGATCCTTGTAGTGCCATGTGGAGGTTTTTTGGGGTACCTCCAAGGTGAGTTAGCTCTCAGATCATACATGTACTGTTATCATGCAGTACATCAATTTGTTATTATATGACCCAGAGAGGTTGCTACTATTATGTAGCAATAATTATTTTGGTGTGAGCATTTGGGAGTGGGGCCCCCGGGGTTGTCCTGGCTGGACCTTGCTCATGGCATCACCACTTAATTCACATAGAATATTTTTTCATTTTTCTATTCGTTTGTGTATTATTTATGTCATTTTAATTCTTTTACATCTCATCAACACTTATTGATTTATCTTTACACTCCTATCATTTAACACTTCACTATCACCTTTTTTCCCTTTTTCATGTGATGCCCTTGGGATGGTCCTTGGCTGGAAATTTTGGGGTGCCTTGCTTCTCAGACGTGAACCCCTTAATGTTAGGGATGCTGGTATAGAGGAGCCTTGACGTTGGCCCAGCGCTTATTCATATATTTGCAAATGTATGTAAACCAATACGTCTGAATTTCTATTATCATGTAGGATTCAAATATTTTTGATTTATCTGCAGTGTGCTGGGGGGCAATTTTCTTTTTTCTGTGTTCAGTGTAAACCCCGCCCTTTACAAGCACATGTAGTATATTAAGCTGATTGAACAAATACCATGTTTTATGCTTGCAGTTTGGAGGCATGAAAGGAGTCAGCATTAGGAGGAGGTGCTGATCCTTGTAGTGCCATGTGGAGGTTTTTTGGGGTACCTCCAAGGTAAGTTAACTCTCAGCTCATACATGTACTGTTATCATGCAGTACATCAATTTGTTATTATATGACCCAGAGTGGGTGCTACTATTGTGTAGCAATAATTATTTTGGGGTGAGTGTTTGGGAGTGGGGCCCCCGGGGTTGTTCTGGCTGGACCTTGCTCATGGCATCACCACTTAATTCATATAGAATATTTTTTCACTTTTCTATTCGTTTGTGTATTATTTATGTCATTTTAATTCTGTTACATCTCATCAACACTTATTGATTTATCTTAAAACACCTATCCTTTAACACTTCACTATCACCTTTCTTTCCACTTTTCGTGTGATGTCCTGGGGATGGTCCTTGGCTGGAATATTTTGGGGTGTCTTGCTTCTCGGACGTGAACCCCTTAATGTTAGGGACGCTGGTATAGAGGAGCCTTGATGTCGGCCCAGCGCTTATTCATATATTTGCAAATGTATGTAAACCAATACCTCTGAATTTCTATTATAATGTAGGATTCAAGTATTTTTGATTTATCTGCAGTGTGCTGGGGGGCAATTTTCTTTTTCTGTGTTCAGTGTAAACCCCGCCCTTTACAAGCTGATTGAGCAAATACCATATTTTTTGCTTGCAGTTTGGAGGCATGAAAGGAGTCAGCATTAGGAGGAGGTGCTGATCCTTGTAGTGCCATGTGGAGGTTTTTTGGGGTACCTCCAAGGTGAGTTAGCTCTCAGCTTATACATGTACTGTTATCATGCAGTACATCAATTTATTATTATATGACCCAGAGAGGTTGCTACTATTATGTAGCAATAATTATTTTGGGGTGAGCATTTGGGAGTGGGGCCCCTGGGGTTGTCCTGGCTGGACCTTGCTCATGGCATCACCACTTAATTCACATAGAATATTTTTTCATTTTTCTATTCGTTTGTGTATTATTTATGTCATTTTAATTCTTTTACATCTCATCAACACTTATTGATTTATCTTTACACTCCTATCATTTAACACTTCACTATCACCTTTTTTCCCTTTTTCATGTGATGCCCTTGGGATGGTCCTTGGCTGGAAATTTTGGGGTGCCTTGCTTCTCAGACGTGAACCCCTTAATGTTAGGGATGCTGGTATAGAGGAGCCTTGACGTTGGCCCAGCGCTTATTCATATATTTGCAAACGTATGTAAACCAATACGTCTGAATTTCTATTATCATGTAGAATTCAAATATTTTTTATTTATCTGCAGTGTGCTGGGGGGCAATTTTCTTTTTTCTGTGTTCAGTGTAAACCCCGCCCTTTACAAGCACATGTAGTATATTAAGCTGATTGAACAATTACCATGTTTTATGCTTGCAGTTTGGAGGCATGAAAGGAGTCAGCATTAGGAGGAGGTGCTGATCCTTGTAGTGCCATGTGGAGTTTTTTTGGGGTACCTCCAAGGTAAGTTAACTCTCAGCTCATACATGTACTGTTATCATGCAGTACATCAATTTGTTATTATATGACCCAGAGTGGGTGCTACTATTGTGTAGCAATAATTATTTTGGGGTGAGTGTTTGGGAGTGGGGCCCCCGGGGTTGTTCTGGCTGGACCTTGCTCATGGCA
Source organism: Taudactylus pleione (assembly GCA_031769625.1). NCBI lineage: Eukaryota > Metazoa > Chordata > Amphibia > Anura > Myobatrachidae > Taudactylus > Taudactylus pleione. Next base: position 4,094,893 of record JAUIMM010000614.1, read on the forward strand.
TCACCACTTAATTCACATAGAATATTTTTTCACTTTTCTATTCATTTGTGTATTATTTATGTCATTTTAATTCTTTTACATCTCATCAACACTTATTGATTTATCTGTACACAACTATCCTTTAACACTTCACTATCACCTTTCTTTCCCCTTTTCATGTGATGTCCTGGGGATGGTCCTTGGCTGGAATTTTTTGGGGTGCCTTGCTTCGCGGACGTGAACCCTTAATGTTAGGGACGCTGGTATAGAGGAGCCTTGACGTCGGCACAGCGCTTATTCATATATTTGCAAATGTATGTAAACCAATACCTCTGAATTTCTATTATAATGCAGGATTCAAGAATTTTTGATTTATCTGCAGTGTGCTGGGGGGCAATTTTCTTTTTTCTGTGTTCAGTGTAAACCCCGCCCTTTACACGCACCTGTAGTATATTAAGCTGGTTGAGCAACTACCATATTTTTTGCTTGCAGTTTGGAGGCATCAAAGGAGTCAGCATTAATAGGAGGTGCTGATCCTTATAGTGCCATGTGGAGGTTTTTTAGGGTACCTCCAAGGTAAGTTAGCTCTCAGCTCATACATGTACTGTTATCATGCAGGACATCAACTTGTTATTATATGACCCAGAGTGGGTGCTACTATTATGTAGCAATAATTATTTTGGGGTGAGCGTTAGGGAGTGAGGCCCCTCGGTTGTTCAGGCTGGACCTTGCTCATGGCATCACCACTTAATTCACATAGAAAATTTTTTCACTTTTCTATTTGTTTGTGTATTATTTATGTCATTTTAATTCTTTTACTTCTCATCAACACTTATTGATTTATCTTTACACACCTATCCTTTAACACTTCACAATCAATTTTTTCCCCTTTTCATGTGATGCCCTGGGGACGGTCCTTGGCTGGAATTTTTTGGGGTGCCTTGCTTCTCGGACGTGAACCCCTTAATGTTAGGGATGCTGGTATAGAGTAGCCTTGACGTCGGCCCAGCGCTTATTCATATATTTGCAAATGTATGTAAACCAATACCTCTGAATTTCTATTATAATGTAGGATTCAAGTATTTTTGATTTATCTGCAGTGTGCTGGGGGGCAATTTTCTTTTACTGTGTTCAGTGTAAACCCCGCCCTTTACAAGCACCTGTAGTATATTAAGCTGATTGAGCAAATACCATATTTTTTGCTTGCAGTTTGGAGGCATGAAAGGAGTCAGCATTAGGAGGAGGTGCTGATCCTTGTAGTGCCATGTGGAGGTTTTTTGGGGTACCTCCAAGGTGAGTTAGCTCTCAGCTCATACATGTACTGTTATCATGCAGTACATCAATTTATTATTATATGACCCAGAGAGGTTGCTACTATTATGTAGCAATAATTATTTTGGGGTGAGCATTTGGGAGTGGGGCCCCTGGGGTTGTCCTGGCTGGACCTTGCTCATGGCATCACCACTTAATTCACATAGAATATTTTTTCATTTTTCTATTCGTTTGTGTATTATTTATGTCATTTTAATTCTTTTACATCTCATCAACACTTATTGATTTATCTTTACACTCCTATCATTTGACACTTCACTATCACCTTTTTTCCCTTTTTCATGTGATGCCCTTGGGATGGTCCTTGGCTGGAAATTTTGGGGTGCCTTGCTTCTCAGACGTGAACCCCTTAATGTTAGGGATGCTGGTATAGAGGAGCCTTGACGTTGGCCCAGCGCTTATTCATATATTTGCAAATGTATGTAAACCAATACGTCTGAATTTCTATTATCATGTAGGATTCAAATATTTTTGATTTATCTGCAGTGTGCTGGGGGGCAATTTTCTTTTTTCTGTGTTCAGTGTAAACCCCGCCCTTTACAAGCACATGTAGTATATTAAGCTGATTGAACAAATACCATGTTTTATGCTTGCAGTTTGGAGGCATGAAAGGAGTCAGCATTAGGAGGAGGTGCTGATCCTTGTAGTGCCATGTGGAGGTTTTTTGGGGTACCTCCAAGGTAAGTTAACTCTCAGCTCATACATGTACTGTTATCATGCAGTACATCAATTTGTTATTATATGACCCAGAGTGGGTGCTACTATTGTGTAGCAATAATTATTTTGGGGTGAGTGTTTGGGAGTGGGGCCCCCGGTTTTGTTCTGGCTGGACCTTGCTCATGGCATCACCACTTAATTCACATAGAATATTTTTTCACTTTTCTATTCGTTTGTGTATTATTTATGTCATTTAAATTCTTGTACATCTCATCAACACTTATTGATTTATCTTTACACAACTATCTTTAAAACTTCACTATCACCTTTCTTTCCCCTTTTCATGTGATGTCCTGGGGATGGTCCTTGGCTGGAATTTTTTGGGGTGCCTTGCTTCGCGGACGTGAACCCCTTAATGTTAGGGACGCTGGTATAGAGGAGCCTTGACGTCGGCCCAGCGCTTATTCATATATTTGCAAATGTATATAAACCAATACCTCTGAATTTCTATTATAATGCAGGATTCAAGAATTTTTGATTTATCTGCAGTGTGCTGGGGGGCAGTTTTCTTTTTTCTGTGTTCAGTGTAAACCCTGCCCTTTACAAGCACCTGTAGTATATTAAGCTGATTGAGCAACTACCATGTTTTTTGCATGCAGTTTAGAGGCATGAAAGGAGTCAGCATTAGGAGATGGTGCTGATCCTTATAGTGCCATGTGGAGGTTTTTTGGGGTACCTCCAAGGTAAGTTAGCTCTCAGCTCATACATGTACTGTTATCATGCAGTACATCAATTTGTTATTTAATGACCCATAGTGGGTGCTACTATTATGAAGCAATAATTATTTTGGGGGTGAGCATTTGGGAGTGGGGACCCCGGGGTTGTTCTGGCTGGACCTTGCTCATGGCATCACCACTTAATTCACATAGAATATTTTTGCACTTTTCTATTTGTTTGTGTATTATTTATGTCATTTAAATTCATTTACATCTCATCAACACTTATTGATTTATCTTTACACACCTATCCTTTAACACTTCACTATCACCTTTTTTTCCCCTTTTCATGTGATGCCCTGGGGATGGTCCTTGGCTGGAATTTATTGGGGTGCATTGCTTCTCGGACGTGAACCCCTTAATGTTAGGGATCCTGGTATAGAGGAGCCTTGACGTTGGCCCAGCGCTTATTCATATATTTGCAAATGTATGTAAACCAATCACTCTGAATTTCTATTATCATTAAGGATTCAAGTATTTTTTATTTATCTGCAGTGTGCTGGGGGGCAATTTTCGTTTTTCTGTGTTCAGTGTAAACACCGCCCTTTACTAGCACCTGTAGTATATTAAGCTGATTGAGCAACTACCATATTTTTTGCTTGCAGTTTGGAGGCATGAAAGGAGTCAGCATTAGGAGGAGGTGCTGATCCTTGTATTGCCATGTGGAGGTTTTTTGGGGTACCTCCAAGGTGATTTAGCTCTCACCTCATACATGTACTGTTATCATGCAGTACATCAATTTGTTATTATATGATCCAGAGTGGGTGCTACTATTATGTAGCAATAATTATTTTGGGATGAGCGTTTGGGAGTGGGGCCCCTGGGTTGTTCAGGCTGGACCTTGCTCATGGCATCACCACTTAATTCACATAGAATAATTTTTCACTTTTCAATTAGTTTGTGTATTATTTATGTCATTTTAATTCTTTTACTTCTCATCAACACTTATTGATTTATCTTTACACACCTATCCTTTAACACTTCACAATCAATTTTTTCCCCTTTTCTTGTGATGCCCTGGGGACGGTCCTTGGCTGGAATTTTTTGGGGTGCCTTGCTTCTCGGACGTGAACCCCTTAATGTTAGGGATGCTGGTATAGAGGAGCCTTGACGTCGGCCCAGCGCTTATTCATATATTTGCAAATGTATGTAAACCAATACCTCTGAATTTCTATTATCATGTAGGATTCAAATATTTTTGATTTATATGCAGTGTGCTGGGGGGCAATTTTCTTTTTCTGTGTTCAGTGTAAACCCCGCCCTTTACAAGCACCTGTAGTATATTAAGCTGATTGAGCAAATACCATATTTTTTGCTTGCAGTTTGGAGGCATGAAAGGAGTCAGCATTAGGAGGAGGTGCTGATCCTTGTAGTGCCATGTGGAGGTTTTTTTACGGTACCTCCAAGGTGAGTTAGCTCTCAGATCATACATGTACTGTTATCATGCAGTACATCAATTTGTTATTATATGACCCAGAGCGGGTGCTACTATTATGTAGCAATAATTATTTTGGGGTGAGCATTTGGGAGTGGGGCCCCCGGGGTTGTCCTGGCTGGACCTTGCTCATGGCATCACCACTTAATTCACATAGAATATTTTTTCTCTTTTCTATTCGTTTGTGTTTTATTTATGTCATTTTAATTCTTTTACATCTCATCAACACTTATTGATTTATCTTTACACTCCTATCATTTAACACTTCACTATCACCTTTTTTCCCTTTTTCATGTGATGCCCTTGGGATGGTCCTTGGCTGGAAATTTTGGGGTGCCTTGCTTCTCAGACGTGAACCCCTTAATGTTAGGGATGCTGGTATAGAGGAGCCTTGACGTTGGCCCAGCGCTTATTCATATATTTGCAAATGTATGTAAACCAATACGTCTGAATTTCTATTATCATGTAGAATTCAAATATTTTTGATTTATCTGCAGTGTGCTGGGGGGCAATTTTCTTTTTTCTGTGTTCAGTGTAAACCCCGCCCTTTACAAGCACATGTAGTATATTAAGCTGATTGAACAAATACCATGTTTTATGCTTGCAGTTTGGAGGCATGAAAGGAGTCAGCATTAGGAGGAGGTGCTGATCCTTGTAGTGCCATGTGGAGGTTTTTTGGGGTACCTCCAAGGTAAGTTAACTCTCAGCTCATACATGTACTGTTATCATGCAGTACATCAATTTGTTATTATATGACCCAGAGTGGGTGCTACTATTGTGTAGCAATAATTATTTTGGGGTGAGTGTTTGGGAGTGGGGCCCCCGGGGTTGTTCTGGCTGGACCTTGCTCATGGCATCACCACTTAATTCACATAGAATATTTTTTCACTTTTCTATTCATTTGTGTATTATTTATGTCATTTTAATTCTTTTACATCTCATCAACACTTATTGATTTATCTTTACACTCCTATCATTTGACACTTCACTATCACCTTTTTTCCCTTTTTCATGTGATGCCCTTGGGATGGTCCTTGGCTGGAAATTTTGGGGTGCCTTGCTTCTCAGACGTGAACCCCTTAATGTTAGGGATGCTGGTATAGAGGAGCCTTGACGTTGGCCCAGCATTTATTCATATATTTGCAAATGTATGTAAACCAATACCTCTGAATTTCTATTATAATGTAGGATTCAAGTATTTTTTATTTATCTGCACTGTGCTGGGGGGCAATTTTCTTTTTCTGTGTTCAGTGTAAACCCCGCCCTTTACAAGCACCTATAGTATATTAAGCTGATTGAGCAACTACCATATTTTTTGCATGCAGTTTAGAGGCATGAAAGGAGTCAGCATTAGGAGATGGTGCTGATCCTTATAGTGCCATGTGGAGGTTTTTTGGGGTACCTCCAAGGTAAGTTAGCTCTCAGCTCATACATGTACTGTTATCATGCAGTACATCAATTTGTTATTTTATGACCCAGAGTGGGTGCTACTATTATGAAGCAATAATTATTTTGGGGGTGAGCGTTTGGGAGTGGGGCCCCCACGGTTGTTCTGGCTGGACCTTGCTCATGGCATCACCACTTAATTCATATAGAATATTTTTTCACTTTTCTATTCGTTTGTGTATTATTTATGTCATTTTAATTCTGTTACATCTCATCAACACTTATTGATTTATCTTAAAACACCTATCCTTTAACACTTCACTATCACCTTTCTTTCCCCTTTTCGTGTGATGTCCTGGGGATGGTCCTTGGCTGGAATATTTTGGGGTGTCTTGCTTCTCGGACGTGAACCCCTTAATGTTAGGGACGCTGGTATAGAGGAGCCTTGACGTCGGCCCAGCGCTTATTCATATATTTGCAAATGTATGTAAACCAATACCTCTGAATTTCTATTATAATGTAGGTTTCAAGTATTTTTGATTTATCTGCAGTGTGCTGGGGGGCAATTTTCTTTTTCTGTGTTCAGTGTAAACCCCGCCCTTTACACGCACCTGTAGTATATTAAGCTGGTTGAGCAACTACCATATTTTTTGCTTGCAGTTTGGAGGCATCAAAGGAGTCAGCATTAATAGGAGGTGCTGATCCTTATAGTTCCATGTGGAGGTTTTTAGGGTACCTCCAAGGTAAGTTAGCTCTCAGCTCATACATGTACTGTTATCATGCAGGACATCAACTTGTTATTATATGACCCAGAGTGGGTGCTACTATTATGTAGCAATAATTATTTGGGGGTGAGCGTTAGGGAGTGAGGCCCCTCGGTTGTTCAGGCTGGACCTTGCTCATGGCATCACCACTTAATTCACATAGAAAATTTTTTCACTTTTCTATTTGTTTGTGTATTATTTATGTCATTTTAATTCTTTTACTTCTCATCAACACTTATTGATTTATCTTTACACACCTATCCTTTAACACTTCACAATCAATTTTTTCCCCTTTTCATGTGATGCCCTGGGGACGGTCCTTGGCTGGAATTTTTTGGGGTGCCTTGCTTCTCGGACGTGAACCCCTTAATGTTAGGGATGCTGGTATAGAGGAGCCTTGACGTCGGCCCAGCGCTTATTCATATATTTGCAAATGTATGTAAACCAATACCTCTGAATTTCTATTATAATGTAGGATTCAAGTATTTTTGATTTATCTGCAGTGTGCTGGGGGGCAATTTTCTTTTTCTGTGTTCAGTGTAAACCCCGCCCTTTACAAGCACCTGTAGTATATTAAGCTGATTGAGCAAATACCATATTTTTTGCTTGCAGTTTGGAGGCATGAAAGGAGTCAGCATTAGGAGGAGGTGCTGATCCTTGTAGTGCCATGTGGAGGTTTTTTGGGGTACCTCCAAGGTGAGTTAGCTCTCAGCTCATACATGTACTGTTATCATGCAGTACATCAATTTATTATTATATGACCCAGAGAGGTTGCTACTATTATGTAGCAATAATTATTTTGGGGTGAGCATTTGGGAGTGGGGCCCCTGGGGTTGTCCTGGCTGGACCTTGCTCATGGCATCACCACTTAATTCACATAGAATATTTTTTCATTTTTCGATTCGTTTGTGTATTATTTATGTCATTTTAATTCTTTTACATCTCATCAACACTTATTGATTTATCTTTACACTCCTATCATTTGACACTTCACTATCACCTTTTTTCCCTTTTTCATGTGATGCCCTTGGGATGGTCCTTGGCTGGAAATTTTGGGGTGCCTTGCTTCTCAGACGTGAACCCCTTAATGTTAGGGATGCTGGTATAGAGGAGCCTTGACGTTGGCCCAGCGCTTATTCATATATTTGCAAATGTATGTAAACCAATACGTCTGAATTTCTATTATCATGTAGGATTCAAATATTTTTGATTTATCTGCAGTGTGCTGGGGGGCAATTTTCTTTTTTCTGTGTTCAGTGTAAACCCCGCCCTTTACAAGCACATGTAGTATATTAAGCTGATTGAACAAATACCATGTTTTATGCTTGCAGTTTGGAGGCATGAAAGGAGTCAGCATTAGGAGGAGGTGCTGATCCTTGTAGTGCCATGTGGAGGTTTTTTGGGGTACCTCCAAGGTAAGTTAACTCTCAGCTCATACATGTACTGTTATCATGCAGTACATCAATTTGTTATTATATGACCCAGAGTGGGTGCTACTATTGTGTAGCAATAATTATTTTGGGGTGAGTGTTTGGGAGTGGGGCCCCCGGTTTTGTTCTGGCTGGACCTTGCTCATGGCATCACCACTTAATTCACATAGAATATTTTTTCACTTTTCTATTCGTTTGTGTATTATTTATGTCATTTAAATTCTTGTACATCTCATCAACACTTATTGATTTATCTTTACACAACTATCTTTAAAACTTCACTATCACCTTTCTTTCCCCTTTTCATGTGATGTCCTGGGGATGGTCCTTGGCTGGAATTTTTTGGGGTGCCTTGCTTCGTGGACGTGAACCCCTTAATGTTAGGGACGCTGGTATAGAGGAGCCTTGACGTCGGCCCAGCGCTTATTCATATATTTGCAAATGTATATAAACCAATACCTCTGAATTTCTATTATAATGCAGGATTCAAGAATTTTTGATTTATCTGCAGTGTGCTGGGGGGCAGTTTTCTTTTTTCTGTGTTCAGTGTAAACCCCGCCCTTTACAAGCACCTGTAGTATATTAAGCTGATTGAGCAACTACCATATTTTTTGCATGCAGTTTAGAGGCATGAAAGGAGTCAGCATTAGGAGATGGTGCTGATCCTTATAGTGCCATGTGGAGGTTTTTTGGGGTACCTCCAAGGTAAGTTAGCTCTCAGCTCATACATGTACTGTTATCATGCAGTACATCAATTTGTTATTTTATGACCCAGAGTGGGTGCTACTATTATGAAGCAATAATTATTTTGGGGGTGAGCATTTGGGAGTGGGGACCCCGGGGATGTTCTGGCTGGACCTTGCTCATGGCATCACCACTTAATTCACATAGAATATTTTTGCACTTTTCTATTCATTTGTGTATTATTTATTTCATTTAAATTCTTTTACATCTCATCAACACTTATTGATTTATCTTTACACACCTATCCTTTAACACTTCACTATCACCTTTTTTTCCCCTTTTCATATGATGCCCTGGGGATGGTCCTTGGCTGGAATTTATTGGGGTGCATTGCTTCTCGGACGTGAACCCCTTAATGTTAGGGATCCTGGTATAGAGGAGCCTTGACGTTGGCCCAGCGCTTATTTATATATTTGCAAATCTATGTAAACCAATCACTCTGAATTTCTATTATCATTAAGGATTCAAGTATTTTTGATTTATCTGCAGTGTGCTGGGGGGCAATTTTCTTTTTTCTGTGTTTAGTGTAAACCCCGCCCTTTACAAGCACCTGTAGTATATTAAGCTGATTGAGCAAATACCATATTTTATGCTTGCAGTTTGGAGGCATGAAAGGAGTCAGCATTAGGAGGAGGTGCTGATCCTTGTAGTGCCATGTGGAGGTTTTTTGGGGTACCTCCAAGGTGAGTTAGCTCTCAGCTCATACATGTACTGTTATCATGCAGTACATCAATTTGTTATTATATGACCCAGAGAGGTTGCTACTATTATGTAGCAATAATTATTTTGGGGTGAGCATTTGGGAGTGGGGCCCCCGGGGTTGTCCTGGCTGGACCTTGCTCATGGCATCACCACTTAATTCACATAGAATATTTTTTCACTTTTCTATTCGTTTGTGTATTATTTATGTCATTTTAATTCTTTTACATCTCATCAACACTTATTGATTTATCTTAAAACACCTATCCTTTATCACTTCACAATCACCTTTCTTTCCCCTTTTCGTGTGATGTCCTGGGGATGGTTGTTTGCTGGAATATTTTGGGGTGCCTTGCTTCTCGGACGTGAACCCCTTAATGTTAGGGATGCTGGTATAGAGGAGCCTTGACGTCGGCCCAGCATTTATTCATATATTTGCAAATGTATGTAAACCAATACCTCTGAATTTCTATTATAATGTAGGTTTCAAGTATTTTTTATTTATCTGCACTGTGCTGGGGGGCAATTTTCTTTTTCTGTGTTCAGTGTAAACCCTGACCTTTACAAGCACATGTAGTATATTAAGCTGATTGAGCAAATACCATATTTTTTGCTTGCAGTTTGGAGGCATGAAAGGAGTCAGCATTAGGAGGAGGTGCTGATCCTTGTAGTGCCATGTGGAGGTTTTTTGGGGTACCTCCAAAGTAAGTTAGCTCTCAGCTCATACATGTACTGTTATCATGCAGTACATCAATTTGTTATTATATGACCCTGAGTGGATGCAACTATTATGTAGCAATAATTATTTTGGAGTGAGCATTTGGGAGTGGGGACCCTGGGGTTGTTCTGGCTGGACGTTGCTCATGGCATCACCTCTTAATTCACATAGAATATTTTTTCACTTTTCTATTCGATTGTGCATTATTTATGTCATTGAAATTCTTTTACATCTCATCAACACTTATTGATTTATCTTTACACACCTATCCTTTAACACTTCACTTTCGCCTTTTTATCCACTTTTCGTGTGATGCCCTGGGGATGGTCCTTGGCAGGAATTTTTTGGGGTGCCTTGCATCTCGGACGTGAACCCCTTAATGTTAGGGACGCTGGTATAGAGGAGCCTTGACGTCGGCCCAGCGCTTATTCATATATTTGCAAATGTATGTAAACCAATACCTCTGAATTTCTATAATCATGTAGGATTCAAGTATTTTTGATTTATTTGCAGTGTGCTCTGGGCCAATTTTCTTTTTTCTGTGTTCAGTGTAAACCCCGCCCTTTACAATCACCTGTAGTATATTAAGCTGATTGAGCAATTACCATATTTTTTGTTTACAGTTTGTAGGCATGAAAGGAGTCAGCATTAGGAGGAGGTGCTGATCCTTGTAGTGCCATGTGGAGGATTTTTGGGGTACCTCCAAGGTGAGTTAGCTCTCAGCTCATACATGTACTGTTATCATGCAGTACATCAATTTGTTATTATATGACCCAGAGAGGGTGCTACTATTATGTAGCAATAATTATTTTGGGGTGAGCATTTGGGAGTGGGGACCCCGGGGTTGTCCTGGCTGGACCTTGCTCATGGCATCACCACTTAATTCACATAGAATATTTTTTCACTTTTCTATTCATTTGTGTATTATTTATTTCATTTAAATTCTTTTACATCTCATCAACACTTATTGATTTATCTTTACACACCTATCCTTTAACACTTCACTATCACCTTTTTTTCCCCATTTCATGTGATGCCCTGGGGATGGTCCTTGGCTGGAAATTTTGGGGTGCCTTGCTTCTCAGACGTGAACCCCTTAATGTTAGGGATGCTGGTATAGAGGAGCCTTGACGTTGGCCCAGCGCTTATTCATATATTTGCAAATGTATGTAAACCAATACGTCTGAATTTCTATTATCATGTAGGATTCAAATATTTTTGATTTATCTGCAGTGTGCTGGGGGGCAATTTTCTTTTTTCTGTGTTCAGTGTAAACCCTGACCTTTACAAGCACATGTAGTATATTAAGCTGATTGAACAAATACCATGTTTTATGCTTGCAGTTGGAGGCATGAAAGGAGTCAGCATTAGGAGGAGGTGCTGATCCTTGTAGTGCCATGTGGAGGTTTTTTGGGGTACCTCCAAGGTAAGTTAACTCTCAGCTCATACATGTACTGTTATCATGCAGTACATCAATTTGTTATTATATGACCCAGAGTGGGTGCTACTATTGTGTAGCAATAATTATTTTGGGGTGAGTGTTTGGGAGTGGGGCCCCCGGTTTTGTTCTGGCTGGACCTTGCTCATGGCATCACCACTTAATTCACATAGAATATTTTTTCACTTTTCTATTCATTTGTGTATTACTTATGTCATTTTAATTCTTTTACATCTCATCAACACTTATTGATTTATCTTTACACACCTATCCTTTAACACGTCACTATCATTTTTTTTCCCCTTTTCATGTGATGCCCTGGGGATGGTCCTTGGCTGGAATTTTTTGGGGTGTCTTGCTTCTCGGACGTGAACCCCTTAATGTTAGGGATGCTGGTATAGAGGAGCCTTGACGTCGGCCCAGCGCTTATTCATATATTTGCAAATGTATGTAAACCAATACCTCTGAATTTCTATTATCATGTAGGATTCAAGTATTTTTGATTTATCTGCAGTGTGCTGGGGGGCAATTTTCTTTTATCTGTGTTCAGTGTAAACCCCGCCCTTTACAAGCACCTGTAGTATATTAAGCTGATTGAGCAACTACCATATATTTTGCTTGCAGTTTGGAGGCATGAAAGGAGTCAGCAATAGGAGGAGGTGCTGATCCTTATAGTGCCATGTGGAGGTTTTTTGGGGTACCTCCAAGGTAAGTTAGCTCTCTGCTCATACATGTACTGTTATTATGCAGTACATCAATTTGTTATTTTATGATCCAGAGTGGGTGCTACAATTATGTAGCAATAATTATTTTTGGGTGAGCGTTTGGGAGTGGGGCCCCCACGGTTGTTCTGGCTGGACCTTGCTCATGGCATCACCACTTAATTCACATAGAATATTTTTTCACTTTTCTATTCATTTGTGTATTATTAATGTCATTTAAATTCTTTTACATCTCATCAACACTTATTGATTTATCTTTACACACCTATCCTTTAACACTTCACTATCACCTTTTTTCCCCTTTTCGTGTGATGCCCTTGGGATGGTCCTTGGCTGGAATTTTTTGGGGTGCCTTGCTTCTCGGACGTGAACCCCTTAATGTTAGGGACACTGGTATAGAGGAGCCTTGACGTCGGCCCAGTGCTTATTCATATATTTGCAAATGTATGTAAACCAATACCTCTGAATTTCTATTATCATGTAGGATTCAAGTATTTTTCATTTATCTGCAGTGTGCTGGTGGGCAATTTTCTTTTTTCTGTGTTCAGTGTTAACCCCGCCCTTTACAAGCACCTGTAGTATATTAAGCTGATTGAGCAACTACCATATTTTTTGCTTGCAGTTTGGAGGCATGAAAGGAGTCAGGTTTAGGAGGAGGTGCTGATCCTTGTAGTGCCATGTGGAGTTTTTTTGGGGTACCTCCAAGGTAAGTTAGCTCTCAGCTCATACATGTACTGTTATCATGCAGTACATCAATTTGTTATTATATGACCCAGAGTGGGTGCTACTATTATGTAGCAATAATTATTTTGGGGATGAGCGTTTGGGAGTGGGGCCCCCGGGGTTGTTCTGGCTGGACCTTGCTCATGGCATCACCACTTAATTCACATAGAATAGTTTTTCACTTTTCTATTCATTTGTGTATTATTTATGTAATTTTAATTCTGTTACATCTCATCAACACTTATTGATTTATCTTAAAACACCTATCCTTTAACACTTCACTATCACCTTTCTTTCCCCTTTTCATGTGATGTCCTGGGGATGGTCCTTGGCTGGAATTTTTTGTGGTCCCTTGCTTTTTGGACTTGAACCCCTTAATGTTAGGGACGCTGGTATAGAGGAGCCTTGACGTCAGCCCAGCGCTTATTCATATATTTGCAAATGTATGTAAACCAATACCTCTGAATTTCTATTATAATGCAGGATTCAAGTATTTTTGATTTATCTGCAGTGTGCTTGGGGGGAATTTTCTTTTTTCTGTGTTCAGTGTAAACCCCGCCCTTTACAAGCACCTGTAGTATATTAAGCTGATTGAGCAACTACCATAGTTTTTGCATGCAGTTTAGAGGCATGAAAGGAGTCAGCATTAGGAGAAGGTGCTGATCCTTATAGTGCCATGTGGAGGTTTTTTGGGGTACCTCCAAGGTAAGTTAGCTCTCAGCTCATACATGTACTGTTATCATGCTGTACATCAATTTGTTATTATATGATCCAGAGTGGGTGCTACTATTATGTAGCAATAATTATTTTGGAGTGAGTGTTTGGGAGTGGGGCCCCCACGGTTGTTCTGGCTGGACCTTGCTCATGGCATCACCACTTAATTCACATAGAATATTTTTTCACTTTTCTATTCATTTGTGTATTATTTATGACATTTAAATTCTTGTACATCTCATCAACACTTATTGATTTATCTTTACACAACTATCCTTTAAAACTTCACTATCACCTTTCTTTCCCCTTTTCATGTGATGTCCTGGGGATGGTCCTTGGCTGGAATTTTTTGGGGTGCCTTGCTTCACGGATGTGAACCCCTTAATGTTAGGGACGCTGGTATAGAGGAGCCTTGACGTCGGCCCAGCGCTTATTCATATATTTGCAAATGTATATAAACCAATACCTCTGAATTTCTATTATAATGCAGGATTCAAGAATTTTTGATTTATCTGCAGTGTGCTGGGGGGCAGTTTTCTTTTTTCTGTGTTCAGTGTAAACCCCGCCCTTTACAAGCACCTGTAGTATATTAAGCTGATTGAGCAACTACCATGTTTTTTGCATGCAGTTTAGAGGCATGAAAGGAGTCAGCATTAGGAGATGGTGCTGATCCTTATAGTGCCATGTGGAGGTTTTTTGGGGTACCTCCAAGGTAAGTTAGCTCTCAGCTCATACATGTACTGTTATCATGCAGTACATCAATTTGTTATTTTATGACCCATAGTGGGTGCTACTATTATGAAGCAATAATTATTTTGGGGGTGAGCATTTGGGAGTGGGGACCCCGGGGTTGTTCTGGCTGGACCTTGCTCATGGCATCACCACTTAATTCACATAGAATATTTTTGCACTTTTCTATTTGTTTGTGTATTATTTATGTCATTTAAATTCATTTACATCTCATCAACACTTATTGTTTTATCTTTACACACCTATCCTTTAACACTTCACTATCACCTTTTTTTCCCCTTTTCATGTGATGCCCTGGGGATGGTCCTTGGCTGGAATTTATTGGGGTGCATTGCTTCTCGGACGTGAACCCCTTAATGTTAGGGATCCTGGTATAGAGGAGCCTTGACGTTGGCCCAGCGCTTATTCATATATTTGCAAATGTATGTAAACCAATCACTCTGAATTTCTATTATCATTAAGGATTCAAGTATTTTTTATTTATCTGCAGTGTGCTGGGGGGCAATTTTCTTTTTTCTGTGTTCAGTGTAAACACCGCCCTTTACTAGCACCTGTAGTATATTAAGCTGATTGAGCAACTACCATATTTTTTGCTTGCAGTTTGGAGGCATGAAAGGAGTCAGCATTAGGAGGAGGTGCTGATCCTTGTAGTGCCATGTGGAGGTTTTTTGGGGTACCTCCAAGGTGAGTTAGCTCTCAGCTCATACATGTACTGTTATCATGCAGTACATCAATTTGTTATTATATGATCCAGAGTGGGTGCTACTATTATGTAGCAATAATTATTTTGGGATGAGCGTTTGGGAGTGGGGCCCCTGGGTTGTTCAGGCTGGACCTTGCTCATGGCATCACCACTTAATTCACATAGAATAATTTTTCACTTTTCAATTAGTTTGTGTATTATTTATGTCATTTTAATTCTTTTACTTCTCATCAACACTTATTGATTTATCTTTACACACCTATCCTTTAACACTTCACAATCAATTTTTTCCCCTTTTCTTGTGATGCCCTGGGGACGGTCCTTGGCTGGAATTTTTTGGGGTGCCTTGCTTCTCGGACGTGAACCCCTTAATGTTAGGGATGCTGGTATAGAGGAGCCTTGACGTCGGCCCAGCGCTTATTCATATATTTGCAAATGTATGTAAACCAATACCTCTGAATCTCTATTATCATGTAGGATTCAAATATTTTTGATTTATATGCAGTGTGCTGGGGGGCAATTTTCTTTTTCTGTGTTCAGTGTAAACCCCGCCCTTTACAAGCACCTGTAGTATATTAAGCTGATTGAGCAAATACCATATTTTTTGCTTGCAGTTTGGAGGCATGAAAGGAGTCAGCATTAGGAGGAGGTGCTGATCCTTGTAGTGCCATGTGGAGGTTTTTTGGGGTACCTCCAAGGTGAGTTAGCTCTCAGATCATACATGTACTGTTATCATGCAGTACATCAATTTGTTATTATATGACCCAGAGAGGTTGCTACTATTATGTAGCAATAATTATTTTGGGGTGAGCATTTGGGAGTGGGGCCCCCGGGGTTATCCTGGCTGGACCTTGCTCATGGCATCACCACTTAATTCACATAGAATATTTTTTCACTTTTCTATTCGTTTGTGTATTATTTATGTCATTTTAATTCTTTTACATCTCATCAACACTTATTGCTTTATCTTTACACAACTATCCTTTAACACTTCACTATCACCTTTCTTTCCCCTTTTCATGTGATGTCCTGGGGATGGTCCTTGGCTGGAATTTTTTGGGGTGCCTTGCTTCGCGGACGTGAACCCCTTAATGTTAGGGATGCTGGTATAGAGGAGCCTTGACGTTGGCCCAGCGCTTATTCATATATTTGCAAATGTATGTAAACCAATACGTCTGAATTTCTATTATCATGTAGGATTCAAATATTTTTGATTTATCTGCAGTGTGCTGGGGGGCAATTTTCTTTTTTCTGTGTTCAGTGTAAACCCCGCCCTTTACAAGCACATGTAGTATATTAAGCTGATTGAACAAATACCATGTTTTATGCTTGCAGTTGGAGGCATGAAAGGAGTCAGCATTAGGAGGAGGTGCTGATCCTTGTAGTGCCATGTGGAGGTTTTTTGGGGTACCTCCAAGGTAAGTTAACTCTCAGCTCATACATGTACTGTTATCATGCAGTACATCAATTTGTTATTATATGACCCAGAGTGGGTGCTACTATTGTGTAGCAATAATTATTTTGGGGTGAGTGTTTGGGAGTGGGGCCCCCGGTTTTGTTCTGGCTGGACCTTGCTCATGGCATCACCACTTAATTCACATAGAATATTTTTTCACTTTTCTATTCATTTGTGTATTATTTATGTCATTTTAATTCTTTTACATCTCATCAACACTTATTGATTTATCTTTACACACCTATCCTTTAACACGTCACTATCATTTTTTTTCCCCTTTTCATGTGATGCCCTGGGGATGGTCCTTGGCTGGAATTTTTTGGGGTGTCTTGCTTCTCGGACGTGAACCCCTTAATGTTAGGGATGCTGGTATAGAGGAGCCTTGACGTCGACCCAGCGCTTATTCATATATTTGCAAATGTATGTAAACCAATACCTCTGAATTTCTATTATCATGTAGGATTCAAGTATTTTTTATTTATCTGCAGTGTGCTGGGGGGCAATTTTCTTTTATCTGTGTTCAGTGTAAACCCCGCCCTTTACAAGCACCTGTAGTATATTAAGCTGATTGAGCAACTACCATATATTTTGCTTGCAGTTTGGAGGCATGAAAGGAGTCAGCAATAGGAGGAGGTGCTGATCCTTATAGTGCCATGTGGAGGTTTTTTGGGGTACCTCCAAGGTAAGTTAGCTCTCTGCTCATACATGTACTGTTATTATGCAGTACATCAATTTGTTATTTTATGATCCAGAGTGGGTGCTACAATTATGTAGCAATAATTATTTTTGGGTGAGCGTTTGGGAGTGGGGCCCCCAGGGTTGTTCTGGCTAGACCTTGCTCATGGCATCACCACTTAATTCACATAGAATATTTTTTCACTTTTCTATTCATTTGTGTATTATTAATGTCATTTAAATTCTTTTACATCTCATCAACACTTATTGATTTATCTTTACACACCTATCCTTTAACACTTCACTATCACCTTTTTTCCCCTTTTCGTGTGATGCCCTTGGGATGGTCCTTGGCTGGAATTTTTTGGGGTGCCTTGCTTCTCGGACGTGAACCCCTTAATGTTAGGGACACTGGTATAGAGGAGCCTTGACGTCGGCCCAGTGCTTATTCATATATTTGCAAATGTATGTAAACCAATACCTCTGAATTTCTATTATCATGTAGGATTCAAGTATTTTTCATTTATCTGCAGTGTGCTGGTGGGCAATTTTCTTTTTTCTGTGTTCAGTGTTAACCCCGCCCTTTACAAGCACCTGTAGTATATTAAGCTGATTGAGCAACTACCATATTTTTTGCTTGCAGTTTGGAGGCATGAAAGGAGTCAGGTTTAGGAGGAGGTGCTGATCCTTGTAGTGCCATGTGGAGTTTTTTTGGGGTACCTCCAAGGTAAGTTAGCTCTCAGCTCATACATGTACTGTTATCATGCAGTACATCAATTTGTTATTATATGACCCAGAGTGGGTGCTACTATTATGTAGCAATAATTATTTTGGGGATGAGCGTTTGGGAGTGGGGCCCCCGGGGTTGTTCTGGCTGGACCTTGCTCATGGCATCACCACTTAATTCACATAGAATAGTTTTTCACTTTTCTATTCATTTGTGTATTATTTATGTAATTTTAATTCTGTTACATCTCATCAACACTTATTGATTTATCTTAAAACACCTATCCTTTAACACTTCACTATCACCTTTCTTTCCCCTTTTCATGTGATGTCCTGGGGATGGTCCTTGGCTGGAATTTTTTGGGGTCCCTTGCTTTTTGGACTTGAACCCCTTAATGTTAGGGACGCTGGTATAGAGGAGCCTTGACGTCAGCCCAGCGCTTATTCATATATTTGCAAATGTATGTAAACCAATACCTCTGAATTTCTATTATAATGCAGGATTCAAGTATTTTTGATTTATCTGCAGTGTGCTTGGGGGGAATTTTCTTTTTTCTGTGTTCAGTGTAAACCCCGCCCTTTACAAGCACCTGTAGTATATTAAGCTGATTGAGCAACTACCATAGTTTTTGCATGCAGTTTAGAGGCATGAAAGGAGTCAGCATTAGGAGAAGGTGCTGATCCTTATAGTGCCATGTGGAGGTTTTTTGGGGTACCTCCAAGGTAAGTTAGCTCTCAGCTCATACATGTACTGTTATCATGCTGTACATCAATTTGTTATTATATGATCCAGAGTGGGTGCTACTATTATGTAGCAATAATTATTTTGGAGTGAGTGTTTGGGAGTGGGGCCCCCACGGTTGTTCTGGCTGGACCTTGCTCATGGCATCACCACTTAATTCACATAGAATATTTTTTCACTTTTCTATTCATTTGTGTATTATTTATGACATTTAAATTCTTGTACATCTCATCAACACTTATTGATTTATCTTTACACAACTATCCTTTAAAACTTCACTATCACCTTTCTTTCCCCTTTTCATGTGATGTCCTGGGGATGGTCCTTGGCTGGAATTTTTTGGGGTGCCTTGCTTCACGGACGTGAACCCCTTAATGTTAGGGACGCTGGTATAGAGGAGCCTTGACGTCGGCCCAGCGCTTATTCATATATTTGCAAATGTATATAAACCAATACCTCTGAATTTCTATTATAATGCAGGATTCAAGAATTTTTGATTTATCTGCAGTGTGCTGGGGGGCAGTTTTCTTTTTTCTGTGTTCAGTGTAAACCCCACCCTTTACAAGCACCTGTAGTATATTAAGCTGATTGAGCAACTACCATGTTTTTTGCATGCAGTTTAGAGGCATGAAAGGAGTCAGCATTAGGAGATGATGCTGATCCTTATAGTGCCATGTGGAGGTTTTTTGGGGTACCTCCAAGGTAAGTTAGCTCTCAGCTCATACATGTACTGTTATCATGCAGTACATCAATTTGTTATTTTATGACCCATAGTGGGTGCTACTATTATGAAGCAATAATTATTTTGGGGGTGAGCATTTGGGAGTGGGGACCCCGTGTTTGTTCTGGCTGGACCTTGCTCATGGCATCACCACTTAATTCACATAGAATATTTTTGCACTTTTCTATTTGTTTGTGTATTATTTATGTCATTTAAATTCATTTACATCTCATCAACACTTATTGTTTTATCTTTACACACCTATCCTTTAACACTTCACTATCACCTTTTTTTCCCCTTTTCATGTGATGCCCTGGGGATGGTCCTTGGCTGGAATTTATTGGGGTGCATTGCTTCTCGGACGTGAACCCCTTAATGTTAGGGATCCTGGTATAGAGGAGCCTTGACGTTGGCCCAGCGCTTATTCATATATTTGCAAATGTATGTAAACCAATCACTCTGAATTTCTATTATCATTAAGGATTCAAGTATTTTTTATTTATCTGCAGTGTGCTGGGGGGCAATTTTCTTTTTTCTGTGTTCAGTGTAAACACCGCCCTTTACTAGCACCTGTAGTATATTAAGCTGATTGAGCAACTACCATATTTTTTGCTTGCAGTTTGGAGGCATGAAAGGAGTCAGCATTAGGAGGAGGTGCTGATCCTTGTAGTGCCATGTGGAGGTTTTTTGGGGTACCTCCAAGGTGAGTTAGCTCTCAGCTCATACATGTACTGTTATCATGCAGTACATCAATTTGTTATTATATGATCCAGAGTGGGTGCTACTATTATGTAGCAATAATTATTTTGGGATGAGCGTTTGGGAGTGGGGCCCCTGGGTTGTTCAGGCTGGACCTTGCTCATGGCATCACCACTTAATTCACATAGAATAATTTTTCACTTTTCAATTAGTTTGTGTATTATTTATGTCATTTTAATTCTTTTACTTCTCATCAACACTTATTGATTTATCTTTACACACCTATCCTTTAACACTTCACAATCAATTTTTTCCCCTTTTCTTGTGATGCCCTGGGGACGGTCCTTGGCTGGAATTTTTTGGGGTGCCTTGCTTCTCGGACGTGAACCCCTTAATGTTAGGGATGCTGGTATAGAGGAGCCTTGACGTCGGCCCAGCGCTTATTCATATATTTGCAAATGTATGTAAACCAATACCTCTGAATCTCTATTATCATGTAGGATTCAAATATTTTTGTTTTATATGCAGTGTGCTGGGGGGCAATTTTCTTTTTCTGTGTTCAGTGTAAACCCCGCCCTTTACAAGCACCTGTAGTATATTAAGCTGATTGAGCAAATACCATATTTTTTGCTTGCAGTTTGGAGGCATGAAAGGAGTCAGCATTAGGAGGAGGTGCTGATCCTTGTAGTGCCATGTGGAGGTTTTTTGGGGTACCTCCAAGGTGAGTTAGCTCTCAGATCATACATGTACTGTTATCATGCAGTACATCAATTTGTTATTATATGACCCAGAGAGGTTGCTACTATTATGTAGCAATAATTATTTTGGGGTGAGCATTTGGGAGTGGGGCCCCCGGGGTTGTCCTGGCTGGACCTTGCTCATGGCATCACCACTTAATTCACATAGAATATTTTTTCACTTTTCTATTCGTTTGTGTATTATTTATGTCATTTTAATTCTTTTACATCTCATCAACACTTATTGCTTTATCTTTACACAACTATCCTTTAACACTTCACTATCACCTTTCTTTCCCCTTTTCATGTGATGTCCTGGGGATGGTCCTTGGCTGGAATTTTTTGGGGTGCCTTGCTTCGCGGACGTGAACCCCTTAATGTTAGGGACGCTGGTATAGAGGAGCATTGACGTCGGCCCAGCGCTTATTCATATATTTGCAAATGTATGTAAACCAATACCTCTGAATTTCTATTATAATGCAGGATTCAAGAATTTTTGATTTATCTGCAGTGTGCTGGGGGGCAATTTTCTTTTTTCTGTGTTCAGTGTAAACCCCGCCCTTTACAAGCACCTGTAGTATATTAAGCTGATTGAGCAACTACCATATTTTTTGCATGCAGTTTAGAGGCATGAAAGGAGTCAGCATTAGGAGATGGTGCTGATCCTTATAGTGCCATGTGGAGGTTTTTTGGGGTACCTCCAAGGTAAGTTAGCTCTCAGCTCATACATGTACTGTTATCATGCAGTACATCAATTTGTTATTTTATGACCCAGAGTGGGTGCTACTATTATGAAGCAATAATTATTTTGGGGGTGAGCATTTGGGAGTGGGGACCCCGGGGATGTTCTGGCTGGACCTTGCTCATGGCATCACCACTTAATTCACATAGAATATTTTTGCACTTTTCTATTTGTTTGCGTATTTTTTATGTCATTTAAATTCTTTTACATCTCATCAACACTTATTGATTTATCTTTACACACCTATCCTTTAACACTTCACTATCACCTTTTTTTCCCCTTTTCATATGATGCCCTGGGGATGGTCCTTGGCTGGAATTTATTGGGGTGCATTGCTTCTCGGACGTGAACCCCTTAATGTTATGGATCCTGGTATAGAGGAGCCTTGACGTTGACCCAGCGCTTATTTATATATTTGCAAATCTATGTAAACCAATCACTCTGAATTTCTATTATCATTAAGGATTCAAGTATTTTTGATTTATCTGCAGTGTGCTGGGGGGCAATTTTCTTTTTTCTGTGTTTAGTGTAAACCCCGCCCTTTACAAGCACCTGTAGTATATTAAGCTGATTGAGCAAATACCATATTTTATGCTTGCAGTTTGGAGGCATGAAAGGAGTCAGCATTAGGAGGAGGTGCTGATCCTTGTAGTGCCATGTGGAGGTTTTTTGGGGTACCTCCAAGGTGAGTTAGCTCTCAGCTCATACATGTACTGTTATCATGCAGTACATCAATTTGTTATTATATGACCCAGAGAGGTTGCTACTATTATGTAGCAATAATTATTTTGGGGTGAGCATTTGGGAGTGGGGCCCCCGGGGTTGTCCTATCTGGACCTTGCTCATGGCATCACCACTTAATTCACATAGAATATTTTTTCACTTTTCTATTCGTTTGTGTATTATTTATGTCATTTTAATTCATTTACATCTCATCAACACTTATTGATTTATCTTAAAACACCTATCCTTTAACACTTCACTATCAATTTTTTCCCCTTTTCATGTGATGCCCTGGGGACGGTCCTTGGCTGGAATTTTTTGGGGTGCCTTGCTTCTCGGACGTGAACCCCTTAATGTTAGGGATGCTGGTACAGAGGAGCCTTGACATCGGCCCAGCGCTTATTCATATATTTGCAAATGTATGTAAACCAATACCTCTGATTTTCTATTATCATGTAGGATTCAAATATTTTTGATTTATCTGCAGTGTGCTGGGGGGCAATTTTCTTTTTTCTGTGTTCAGTGTAAACCCCACCCTTTACAGTCACCTGTAGTATATTAAGCTGATTGAGCAAATACCATATTTTATGCTTGCAGTTTGGAGGCATGAAAGGAGTCAGCTTTAGGAGGAGGTGCTGATCCTTGTAGTGCCATGTGGAGGTTTTTTGGGGTACCTCCAATGTGAGTTAGCTCTCAGCTCATACATGTACTGTTATCATGCAGTACATCAATTTGTTATTATATGACCCTGAGAGGGTGCTACTATTATGTAGCAATAATTATTTTGGGGTGAGCGTTTGGGAGTGGGGCCCCCACGGTTGTTCTGGCTGGACCTTGCTCATGGCATCACCACTTAATTCACATAGAATATTTTTTCACTTTTCTATTCGTTTGTGTATTATTTATGTCATTTTAATTCTTTTTCATCTCATCAACACTTATTGATTTATCTTAAAACACCTATCCTTTAACACTTCACTATCAATTATTTTCCCCTTTTCATGTGATGCCCTGGGGACGGTCCTTGTCTGGAATTTTTTGGGGTGCTTTGCTTCTCGGACGTGAACCCCTTAATGTTAGGGATGCTGGTATAGAGGAGCCATGACATAGGCCCAGCGCTTATTCATATATTTGCAAATGTATGTAAACCAATACCTCTGAATTTCTATTATCATGTAGGATTCAAATATATTTGATTTATCTGCAGTGTGCTGGGGGGCAATTTTCTTTTTTCTGTGTTCAGTGTAAACCCCGCCCTTTACAATCACCTGTAGTATATTAAGCTGATTGAGCAAATACCATATTTTATGCTTGCAGTTTGGAGTCATGAAAGGAGTCAGCATTAGGAGGAGGTGCTGATCCTTGTAGTGCCATGTGGAGGTTTTTTGGGGTACCTCCAAGGTGAGTTAGCTCTCAGCTCATACATGTACTGTTATCATGCAGTACATCAATTTGTTATTATATGACCCAGAGAGGGTGCTACTATTATGTAGCAATAATTATTTTGGGGTGAGCATTTGGGAGTGGGGACCCCGGGGTTGTCCTGGCTGGACCTTGCTCATGGCATCACCACTTAATTCACATAGAATATTTTTTCACTTTTCTATTCATTTGTGTATTATTTATTTCATTTAAATTCTTTTACATCTCATCAACACTTATTGATTTATCTTTACACACCTATCCTTTAACACTTCACTATCACCTTTCTTTCCCCTTTTCATGTGATGCCCTGGGGATGCTCCTTGGCTGGAATTTATTGGGGTGCATTGCTTCTCGGACGTGAACCCCTTAATGTTAGGGATCATGGTATAGAGGAGCCTTGACGTTGGCCCAGCGCTTATTCATATATTTGCAAATGTATGTAAACCAATCACTCTGAATTTCTATTATCATTAAGGATTCAAGTATTTTTTATTTATCTGCAGTGTGCTGGGGGGCAATTTTCTTTTTTCTGTGTTCAGTGTTAACCCTGCCCTTTACAATCACCTGTAGTATATTAAGCTGATTGAGCAAATACCATATTTTATGCTTGCAGTTTGGAGTCATGAAAGGAGTCAGCATTAGGAGTTGGTGCTGATCCTTGTAGTGCCATGTGGAGGTTTTTTGGGGTACCTCCAAGGTAAGTTAGCTCTCAGCTCATACATGTACTGTTATCATGCAGTACATCAATTTGTTATTATATGATCCAGAGTGGGTGCTACTATTATGTAGCAATAATTATTTTGGGGTGAGCGTTTGGGAGTGGGGCCCCCACGGTTGTTCTGGCTGGACATTGCTCATGGCATCACCACTTAATTCACATAGAATATTTTTTCACTTTTCTAATCGTTTGTGTATTATTTATGTCATTTTAATTCTTTTACATCTCATCAACACTTATTGATTTATCTTAAAACACCTATCCTTTATCACTTCACAATCACCTTTCTTTCCCCTTTTCGTGTGATGTCCTGGGGATGGTTGTTTGCTGGAATATTTTGGGGTGCCTTGCTTCTCGGACGTGAACCCCTTAATGTTAGGGATGCTGGTATAGAGGAGCCTTGACGTCGGCCCAGCATTTATTCATATATTTGCAAATGTATGTAAACCAATACCTCTGAATTTCTATTATAATGTAGGATTCAAGTATTTTTTATTTATCTGCACTGTGCTGGGGGGCAATTTTCTTTTTCTGTGTTCAGTGTAAACCCCGCCCTTTACAAGCACCTATAGTATATTAAGCTGATTGAGCAACTACCATATTTTTTGCATGCAGTTTAGAGGCATGAAAGGAGTCAGCATTAGGAGATGGTGCTGATCCTTATAGTGCCATGTGGAGGTTTTTTGGGGTACCTCCAAGGTAAGTTAGCTCTCAGCTCATACATGTACTGTTATCATGCAGTACATCAATTTGTTATTTTATGACCCAGAGTGGGTGCTACTATTATGAAGCAATAATTATTTTGGGGGTGAGCATTTGGGAGTGGGGACCCCGGGGATGTTCTGGCTGGACCTTGCTCATGGCATCACCACTTAATTCACATAGAATATTTTTGCACTTTTCTATTTGTTTGTGTATTTTTTATGTCATTTAAATTCTTTTACATCTCATCAACACTTATTGATTTATCTTTACACACCTATCCTTTAACACTTCACTATCACCTTTTTTTCCCCTTTTCATATGATGCCCTGGGGATGGTCCTTGGCTGGAATTTATTGGGGTGCATTGCTTCTCGGACGTGAACCCCTTAATGTTAGGGATCCTGGTATAGAGGAGCCTTGACGTTGGCCCAGCGCTTATTTATATATTTGCAAATCTATGTAAACCAATCACTCTGAATTTCTATTATCATTAAGGATTCAAGTATTTTTGATTTATCTGCAGTGTGCTGGGGGGCAATTTTCTTTTTTCTGTGTTTAGTGTAAACCCCGCCCTTTACAAGCACCTGTAGTATATTAAGCTGATTGAGCAAATACCATATTTTATGCTTGCAGTTTGGAGGCATGAAAGGAGTCAGCATTAGGAGGAGGTGCTGATCCTTGTAGTGCCATGTGGAGGTTTTTTGGGGTACCTCCAAGGTGAGTTAGCTCTCAGCTCATACATGTACTGTTATCATGCAGTACATCAATTTGTTATTATATGACCCAGAGAGGTTGCTACTATTATGTAGCAATAATTATTTTGGGGTGAGCATTTGGGAGTGGGGCCCCCGGGGTTGTCCTGGCTGGACCTTGCTCATGGCATCACCACTTAATTCACATAGAATATTTTTTCACTTTTCTATTCGTTTGTGTATTATTTATGTCATTTTAATTCATTTACATCTCATCAACACTTATTGATTTATCTTAAAACACCTATCCTTTAACACTTCACTATAAATTTTTTCCCCTTTTCATGTGATGCCCTGGGGACGGTCCTTGGCTGGAATTTTTTGGGGTGCCTTGCTTCTCGGACGTGAACCCCTTAATGTTAGGGATGCTGGTACAGAGGAGCCTTGACATCGGCCCAGCGCTTATTCATATATTTGCAAATGTATGTAAACCAATACCTCTGAATTTCTATTATCATGTAGGATTCAAATATTTTTGATTTATCTGCAGTGTGCTTGGGGGCAATTTTCTTTTTTCTGTGTTCAGTGTAAACCCCACCCTTTACAGTCACCTGTAGTATATTAAGCTGATTGAGCAAATACCATATTTTATGCTTGCAGTTTGGAGGCATGAAAGGAGTCAGCTTTAGGAGGAGGTGCTGATCCTTGTAGTGCCATGTGGAGGTTTTTTGGGGTACCTCCAATGTGAGTTAGCTCTCAGCTCATACATGTACTGTTATCATGCAGTACATCAATTTGTTATAATATGACCCTGAGAGGGTGCTACTATTATGTAGCAATAATTATTTTGGGGTGAGCGTTTGGGAGTGGGGCCCCCACGGTTGTTCTGGCTGGACCTTGCTCATGGCTTCACCACTTAATTCACATAGAATATTTTTTCACTTTTCTATTCGTTTGTGTATTATTTATGTCATTTTAATTCTTTTTCATCTCATCAACACTTATTGATTTATCTTAAAACACCTATCCTTTAACACTTCACTATCAATTTTTTTCCCCTTTTCATGTGATGCCCTGGGGACGGTCCTTGTCTGGAATTTTTTGGGGTGCCTTGCTTCTCGGACGTGAACCCCTTAATGTTAGGGATGCTGGTATAGAGGAGCCATGACATAGGCCCAGCGCTTATTCATATATTTGCAAATGTATGTAAACCAATACCTCTGAATTTCTATTATCATGTAGGATTCAAATATATTTGATTTATCTGCAGTGTGCTGGGGGGCAATTTTCTTTTTCTGTGTTCAGTGTAAACCCCGCCCTTTACAATCACCTGTAGTATATTAAGCTGATTGAGCAAATACCATATTTTATGCTTGCAGTTTGGAGTCATGAAAGGAGTCAGCATTAGGAGGAGGTGCTGATCCTTGTAGTGCCATGTGGAGGTTTTTTGGGGTACCTCCAAGGTGAGTTAGCTCTCAGCTCATACATGTACTGTTATCATGCAGTACATCAATTTGTTATTATATGACCCAGAGAGGGTGCTACTATTATGTAGCAATAATTATTTTGGGGTGAGCATTTGGGAGTGGGGACCCCGGGGTTGTCCTGGCTGGACCTTGCTCATGGCATCACCACTTAATTCACATAGAATATTTTTTCACTTTTCTATTCATTTGTGTATTATTTATTTAATTTAAATTCTTTTACATCTCATCAACACTTATTGATTTATCTTTACACACCTATCCTTTAACACTTCACTATCACCTTTCTTTCCCCTTTTCATGTGATGCCCTGGGGATGGTCCTTGGCTGGAATTTATTGGGGTGCATTGCTTCTCGGACGTGAACCCCTTAATGTTAGGGATCCTGGTATAGAGGAGCCTTGACGTTGGCCCAGCGCTTATTCATATATTTGCAAATGTATGTAAACCAATCACTCTGAATTTCTATTATCATTAAGGATTCAAGTATTTTTTATTTATCTGCAGTGTGCTTGGGGGCAATTTTCTTTTTTCTGTGTTCAGTGTTAACCCCGCCCTTTACAATCACCTGTAGTATATTAAGCTGATTGAGCAACTACCATATTTTTTGCATGCAGTTTAGAGGCATGAAAGGAGTCAGCATTAGGAGATGGTGCTGATCCTTATAGTGCCATGTTGAGGTTTTTTGGGGTACCTCCAAGGTAAGTTAGCTCTCAGCTCATACATGTACTGTTATCATGCAGTACATCAATTTGTAATTATATGATCCAGAGTGGGTGCTACTATTATGTAGCAATAATTATTTTGGGGTGAGCGTTTGGGAGTGGGGCCCCCACGGTTGTTCTGGCTGGACATTGCTCATGGCATCACCACTTAATTCACATAGAATATTTTTTCACTTTTCTAATCGTTTGTGTATTATTTATGTCATTTTAATTCTTTTACATCTCATCAACACTTATTGATTTATCTTAAAACACCTATCCTTTATCACTTCACAATCACCTTTCTTTCCCCTTTTCGTGTGATGTCCTGGGGATGGTTGTTTGCTGGAATATTTTGGGGTGCCTTGCTTCTCGGACGTGAACCCCTTAATGTTAGGGATGCTGGTATAGAGGAGCCTTGACGTCGGCCCAGCATTTATTCATATATTTGCAAATGTATGTAAACCAATACCTCTGAATTTCTATTATAATGTAGGATTCAAGTATTTTTTATTTATCTGCACTGTGCTGGGGGGCAATTTTCTTTTTCTGTGTTCAGTGTAAACCCTGCCCTTTACAAGCACATGTAGTATATTAAGCTGATTGAGCAAATACCATATTTTTTGCTTGCAGTTTGGAGGCATGAAAGGAGTCAGCATTAGGAGGAGGTGCTGATCCTTGTAGTGCCATGTGGAGGTTTTTTGGGGTACCTCCAAAGTAAGTTAGCTCTCAGCTCATACATGTACTGTTATCATGCAGTACATCAATTTGTTATTATATGACCCTGAGTGGATGCAACTATTATGTAGCAATAATTATTTTGGAGTGAGCATTTGGGAGTGGGGACCCTGGGGTTGTTCTGGCTGGACGTTGCTCATGGCATCACCTCTTAATTCACATAGAATATTTTTTCACTTTTCTATTCGTTTGTGCATTATTTATGTCATTGAAATTCTTTTACATCTCATCAACACTTATTGATTTATCTTTACACACCTATCCTTTAACACTTCACTTTCGCCTTTTTATCCACTTTTCGTGTGATGCCCTGGGGATGGTCCTTGGCAGGAATTTTTTGGGGTGCCTTGCATCTCGGACGTGAACCCCTTAATGTTAGGGACGCTGGTATAGAGGAGCCTTGACGTCGGCCCAGCGCTTATTCATATATTTGCAAATGTATGTAAACCAATACCTCTGAATTTCTATAATCATGTAGGATTCAAGTATTTTTGATTTATTTGCAGTGTGCTCTGGGCCAATTTTCTTTTTTCTGTGTTCAGTGTAAACCCCGCCCTTTACAATCACCTGTAGTATATTAAGCTGATTGAGCAATTACCATATTTTTTGTTTACAGTTTGTAGGCATGAAAGGAGTCAGCATTAGGAGGAGGTGCTGATCCTTGTAGTGCCATGTGGAGGTTTTTTGGGGTACCTCCATGGTGAGTTAGCTCTCAGCTCATACATGTACTGTTATCATGCAGTACATCAATTTGTTATTATATGACCCAGAGAGGGTGCTACTATTATGTAGCAATAATTATTTTGGGGTGAGCATTTGGGAGTGGGGACCCCGGGGTTGTCCTGGCTGGACCTTGCACATGGCATCACCACTTAATTCACATAGAATATTTTTTCACTTTTCTATTCATTTGTGTATTATTTATTTCATTTAAATTCTTTTACATCTCATCAACACTTATTGATTTATCTTTACACACCTATCCTTTAACACTTCACTATCACCTTTTTTTCCCCATTTCATGTGATGCCCTGGGGATGGTCCTTGGCTGGAAATTTTGGGGTGCCTTGCTTCTCAGACGTGAACCCCTTAATGTTAGGGATGCTGGTATAGAGGAGCCTTGACGTTGGCCCAGCGCTTATTCATATATTTGCAAATGTATGTAAACCAATACGTCTGAATTTCTATTATCATGTAGGATTCAAATATTTTTGATTTATCTGCAGTGTGCTGGGGGGCAATTTTCTTTTTTCTGTGTTCAGTGTAAACCCCGCCCTTTACAAGCACATGTAGTATATTAAGCTGATTGAACAAATACCATGTTTTATGCTTGCAGTTTGGAGGCATGAAAGGAGTCAGCATTAGGAGGAGGTGCTGATCCTTGTAGTGCCATGTGGAGGTTTTTTGGGGTACCTCCAAGGTAAGTTAACTCTCAGCTCATACATGTACTGTTATCATGCAGTACATCAATTTGTTATTATATGACCCAGAGTGGGTGCTACTATTGTGTAGCAATAATTATTTTGGGGTGAGTGTTTGGGAGTGGGGCCCCCGGTTTTGTTCTGGCTGGACCTTGCTCATGGCATCACCACTTAATTCACATAGAATATTTTTTCACTTTTCTATTCATTTGTGTATTATTTATGTCATTTTAATTATTTTACATCTCATCAACACTTATTGATTTATCTTTACACACCTATCCTTTAACACGTCACTATCATTTTTTTTCCCCTTTTCATGTGATGCCCTGGGGATGGTCCTTGGCTGGAATTTTTTGGGGTGTCTTGCTTCTCGGACGTGAACCTCTTAATGTTAGGGATGCTGGTATAGAGGAGCCTTGATGTCGGCCCAGCGCTTATTCATATATTTGCAAATGTATGTAAACCAATACCTCTGAATTTCTATTATCATGTAGGATTCAAGTATTTTTGATTTATCTGCAGTGTGCTGGGGGGCAATTTTCTTTTATCTGTGTTCAGTGTAAACCCCGCCCTTTACAAGCACCTGTAGTATATTAAGCTGATTGAGCAACTACCATATTTTTTGCTTGCAGTTTGGAGGCATGAAAGGAGTCAGGTTTAGGAGGAGGTGCTGATCCTTGTAGTGCCATGTGGAGTTTTTTTGGGGTACCTCCAAGGTAAGTTAGCTCTCAGCTCATACATGTACTGTTATCATGCAGTACATCAATTTGTTATTATATGACCCAGAGTGGGTGCTACTATTATGTAGCAATAATTATTTTGGGGATGAGCATTTGGGAGTGGGGCCCCCGGGGTTGTTCTGGCTGGACCTTGCTCATGGCATCACCACTTAATTCACATAGAATAGTTTTTCACTTTTCTATTCATTTGTGTATTATTTATGTAATTTTAATTCTGTTACATCTCATCAACACTTATTGATTTATCTTAAAACACCTATCCTTTAACACTTCACTATCACCTTTCTTTCCCCTTTTCATGTGATGTCCTGGGGATGGTCCTTGGCTGGAATTTTTTGGGGTCCCTTGCTTTTCGGACTTGAACCCCTTAATGTTAGGGACGCTGGTATAGAGGAGCCTTGACGTCAGCCCAGCGCTTATTCATATATTTGCAAATGTATGTAAACCAATACCTCTGAATTTCTATTATAATGCAGGATTCAAGTATTTTTGATTTATCTGCAGTGTGCTTGGGGGGAATTTTCTTTTTTCTGTGTTCAGTGTAAACCCCGCCCTTTACAAGCACCTGTAGTATATTAAGCTGATTGAGCAACTACCATAGTTTTTGCATGCAGTTTAGAGGCATGAAAGGAGTCAGCATTAGGAGAAGGTGCTGATCCTTATAGTGCCATGTGGAGGTTTTTTGGGGTACCTCCAAGGTAAGTTAGCTCTCAGCTCATACATGTACTGTTATCATGCTGTACATCAATTTGTTATTATATGATCCAGAGTGGGTGCTACTATTATGTAGCAATAATTATTTTGGAGTGAGTGTTTGGGAGTGGGGCCCCCACGGGTGTTCTGGCTGGACCTTGCTCATGGCATCACCACTTAATTCACATAGAATATTTTTTCACTTTTCTATTCATTTGTGTATTATTTATGACATTTAAATTCTTGTACATCTCATCAACACTTATTGATTTATCTTTACACAACTATCCTTTAAAACTTCACTATCACCTTTCTTTCCCCTTTTCATGTGATGTCCTGGGAATGGTCCTTGGCTGGAATTTTTTGGGGTGCCTTGCTTCGCGGACGTGAACCCCTTAATGTTAGGGACGCTGGTATAGAGGAGCCTTGACGTCGGCCCAGCGCTTATTCATATATTTGCAAATGTATATAAACCAATACCTCTGAATTTCTATTATAATGCAGGATTCAAGAATTTTTGATTTATCTGCAGTGTGCTGGGGGGCAGTTTTCTTTTTTCTGTGTTCAGTGTAAACCCCGCCCTTTACAAGCACCTGTAGTATATTAAGCTGATTGAGCAACTACCATGTTTTTTGCATGCAGTTTAGAGGCATGAAAGGAGTCAGCATTAGGAGATGGTGCTGATCCTTATAGTGCCATGTGGAGGTTTTTTGGGGTACCTCCAAGGTAAGTTAGCTCTCAGCTCATACATGTACTGTTATCATGCAGTACATCAATTTGTTATTTTATGACCCATAGTGGGTGCTACTATTATGAAGCAATAATTATTTTGGGGGTGAGCATTTGGGAGTGGGGACCCCGGGGTTGTTCTGGCTGGACCTTGCTCATGGCATCACCACTTAATTCACATAGAATATTTTTTCACTTTTCTATTCATTTGTGTATTATTTATGACATTTAAATTCTTGTACATCTCATCAACACTTATTGATTTATCTTTACACAACTATCCTTTAAAACTTCACTATCACCTTTCTTTCCCCTTTTCATGTGATGTCCTGGGGATGGTCCTTGGCTGGAATTTTTTGGGGTGCCTTGCTTCGCGGACGTGAACCCCTTAATGTTAGGGACGCTGGTATAGAGGAGCCTTGACGTCGGCCCAGCGCTTATTCATATATTTGCAAATGTATATAAACCAATACCTCTGAATTTCTATTATAATGCAGGATTCAAGAATTTTTGATTTATCTGCAGTGTGCTGGGGGGCAGTTTTCTTTTTTCTGTGTTCAGTGTAAACCCTGCCCTTTACAAGCACCTGTAGTATATTAAGCTGATTGAGCAACTACCATGTTTTTTGCATGCAGTTTAGAGGCATGAAAGGAGTCAGCATTAGGAGATGGTGCTGATCCTTATAGTGCCATGTGGAGGTTTTTTGGGGTACCTACAAGGTAAGTTAGCTCTCAGCTCATACATGTACTGTTATCATGCAGTACATCAATTTGTTATTTTATGACCCATAGTGGGTGCTACTATTATGAAGCAATAATTATTTTGGGGGTGAGCATTTGGGAGTGGGGACCCCGGGGTTGTTCTGGCTGGACCTTGCTCATGGCATCACCACTTAATTCACATAGAATATTTTTTCACTTTTCTATTCGTTT
Organism: Taudactylus pleione; assembly: GCA_031769625.1. Taxonomy (NCBI): domain Eukaryota; kingdom Metazoa; phylum Chordata; class Amphibia; order Anura; family Myobatrachidae; genus Taudactylus; species Taudactylus pleione. The sequence continues at coordinate 4,128,066 of JAUIMM010000614.1, forward strand.
GTGTATTATTTATGTCATTTAAATTCATTTACATCTCATCAACACTTATTGCTTTATCTTTACACAACTATCCTTTAACACTTCACTATCACCTTTCTTTCCCCTTTTCATGTGATGTCCTGGGGATGGTCCTTGGCTGGAATTTTTTGGGGTGCCTTGCTTCGCGGACGTGAACCCCTTAATGTTAGGGACGCTGGTATAGAGGAGCATTGACGTCGGCCCAGCGCTTATTCATATATTTGCAAATGTATGTAAACCAATACCTCTGAATTTCTATTATAATGCAGGATTCAAGAATTTTTGATTTATCTGCAGTGTGCTGGGGGGCAATTTTCTTTTTTCTGTGTTCAGTGTAAACCCCGCCCTTTACAAGCACCTGTAGTATATTAAGCTGATTGAGCAACTACCATATTTTTTGCATGCAGTTTAGAGGCATGAAAGGAGTCAGCATTAGGAGATGGTGCTGATCCTTATAGTGCCATGTGGAGGTTTTTTGGGGTACCTCCAAGGTAAGTTAGCTCTCAGCTCATACATGTACTGTTATCATGCAGTACATCAATTTGTTATTTTATGACCCAGAGTGGGTGCTACTATTATGAAGCAATAATTATTTTGGGGGTGAGCATTTGGGAGTGGGGACCCCGGGGATGTTCTGGCTGGACCTTGCTCATGGCATCACCACTTAATTCACATAGAATATTTTTGCACTTTTCTATTTGTTTGCGTATTTTTTATGTCATTTAAATTCTTTTACATCTCATCAACACTTATTGATTTATCTTTACACACCTATCCTTTAACACTTCACTATCACCTTTTTTTCCCCTTTTCATATAATGCCCTGGGGATGGTCCTTGGCTGGAATTTATTGGGGTGCATTGCTTCTCGGACGTGAACCCCTTAATGTTAGGGATCCTGGTATAGAGGAGCCTTGACGTTGGCCCAGCGCTTATTTATATATTTGCAAATCTATGTAAACCAATCACTCTGAATTTCTATTATCATTAAGGATTCAAGTATTTTTGATTTATCTGCAGTGTGCTGGGGGGCAATTTTCTTTTTTCTGTGTTTAGTGTAAACCCCGCCCTTTACAAGCACCTGTAGTATATTAAGCTGATTGAGCAAATACCATATTTTATGCTTGCAGTTTGGAGGCATGAAAGGAGTCAGCATTAGGAGGAGGTGCTGATCCTTGTAGTGCCATGTGGAGGTTTTTTGGGGTACCTCCAAGGTGAGTTAGCTCTCAGCTCATACATGTACTGTTATCATGCAGTACATCAATTTGTTATTCTATGACCCAGAGAGGTTGCTACTATTATGTAGCAATAATTATTTTGGGGTGAGCATTTGGGAGTGGGGCCCCCGGGGTTGTCCTGGCTGGACCTTGCTCATGGCATCACCACTTAATTCACATAGAATATTTTTTCACTTTTCTATTCGTTTGTGTATTATTTATGTCATTTTAATTCATTTACATCTCATCAACACTTATTGATTTATCTTAAAACACCTATCCTTTAACACTTCACTATCAATTTTTTCCCCTTTTCATGTGATGCCCTGGGGACGGTCCTTGGCTGGAATTTTTTGGGGTGCCTTGCTTCTCGGACGTGAACCCCTTAATGTTAGGGATGCTGGTACAGAGGAGCCTTGACATCGGCCCAGCGCTTATTCATATATTTGCAAATGTATGTAAACCAATACCTCTGAATTTCTATTATCATGTAGGATTCAAATATTTTTGATTTATCTGCAGTGTGCTGGGGGGCAATTTTCTTTTTTCTGTGTTCAGTGTAAACCCCACCCTTTACAGTCACCTGTAGTATATTAAGCTGATTGAGCAAATACCATATTTTATGCTTGCAGGTTGAAGGCATGAAAGGAGTCAGCTTTAGGAGGAGGTGCTGATCCTTGTAGTGCCATGTGGAGGTTTTTTGGGGTACCTCCAATGTGAGTTAGCTCTCAGCTCATACATGTACTGTTATCATGCAGTACATCAATTTGTTATTATATGACCCTGAGAGGGTGCTACTATTATGTAGCAATAATTATTTTGGGGTGAGCGTTTGGGAGTGGGGCCCCCACGGTTGTTCTGGCTGGACCTTGCTCATGGCATCACCACTTAATTCACATAGAATATTTTTTCACTTTTCTATTCATTTGTGTATTATTTATGTCATTTTAATTCTTTTTCATCTCATCAACACTTATTGATTTATCTTAAAACACCTATCCTTTAACACTTCACTATCAATTTTTTTCCCCTTTTCATGTGATGCCCTGGGGACGGTCCTTGTCTGGAATTTTTTGGGGTGCCTTGCTTCTCGGACGTGAACCCCTTAATGTTAGGGATGCTGGTATAGAGGAGCCATGACATAGGCCCAGCACTTATTCATATATTTGCAAATGTATGTAAACCAATACCTCTGAATTTCTATTATCATGTAGGATTCAAATATATTTGATTTATCTGCAGTGTGCTGGGGGGCAATTTTCTTTTTTCTGTGTTCAGTGTAAACCCCGCCCTTTACAATCACCTGTAGTATATTAAGCTGATTGAGCAAATACCATATTTTATGCTTGCAGTTTGGAGTCATGAAAGGAGTCAGCATTAGGAGGAGGTGCTGATCCTTGTAGTGCCATGTGGAGGTTTTTTAGGGTACCTCCAAGGTGAGTTAGCTCTCAGCTCATACATGTACTGTTATCATGCAGTACATCAATTTGTTATTATATGACCCAGAGAGGGTGCTACTATTATGTAGCAATAATTATTTTGGGGTGAGCATTTGGGAGTGGGGACCCCGGGGTTGTCCTGGCTGGACCTTGCTCATGGCATCACCACTTAATTCACATAGAATATTTTTTCACTTTTCTATTCATTTGTGTATTATTTATTTCATTTAAATTCTTTTACATCTCATCAACACTTATTGATTTATCTTTACACACCTATCCTTTAACACTTCACTATCACCTTTCTTTCCCCTTTTCATGTGATGCCCTGGGGATGGTCCTTGGCTGGAATTTATTGGGGTGCATTGCTTCTCGGACGTGAACCCCTTAATGTTAGGGATTATGGTATAGAGGAGCCTTGACGTTGGCCCAGCGCTTATTCATATATTTGCAAATGTATGTAAACCAATCACTCTGAATTTCTATTATCATTAAGGATTCAAGTATTTTTTATTTATCTGCAGTGTGCTGGGGGGCATTTTTCTTTTTTCTGTGTTCAGTGTTAACCCCGCCCTTTACAATCACCTGTAGTATATTAAGCTGATTGAGCAAATACCATATTTTATGCTTGCAGTTTGGAGTCATGAAAGGAGTCAGCATTAGGAGTTGGTGCTGATCCTTGTAGTGCCATGTGGAGGTTTTTTGGGGTACCTCCAAGGTAAGTTAGCTCTCAGCTCCTACATGTACTGTTATCATGCAGTACATCAATTTGTTATTATATGATCCAGAGTGGGTGCTACTATTATGTAGCAATAATTATTTTTGGGGTGAGCGTTCGGGAGTGGGGCCCCCACGGTTGTTCTGGCTGGACCTTGCTCTTGGCATCACCACTTAATTCACATAGAATATTTTTTCACTTTTCTATTCGTTTGTGTATTATTTATGTCATTTTAATTCTTTTACATCTCATCAACACTTATTGATTTATCTTAAAACACCTATCCTTTAACACTTCACAATCACCTTTCTTTCCCCTTTTCGTGTGATGTCCTGGGGATGGTCGTTGGCTGGAATATTTTGGGGTGCCTTGCTTCTCGGACGTGAACCCCTTAATGTTAGGGACGCTGGTATAGAGGAGCCTTGACGTCGGCCCAGCATTTATTCATATATTTGCAAATGTATGTAAACCAATACCTCTGAATTTCTATTATAATGTAGGATTCAAATATTTTTGAATTATCTGCAGTGTGCTGGGGGGCAATTTTCTTTTTCTGTGTTCAGTGTAAACCCCGCCCTTTACAAGCACCTGTAGTATATTAAGCTGATTGAGCAACTACCATATTTTTTGCTTGCAGTTTGGAGGCATGAAAGGAGTCAGCATTAATAGGAGGTGCTGATCCTTATAGTGCCATGTGGAGGTTTTTTAGGGTACCTCCAAGGTAAGTTAGCTCTCAGCTCATACATGTACTGTTATCATGCAGGACATCAATTTGTTATTATATGACCCAGAGTGGGTGCTACTATTATGTAGCAATAATTATTTTGGGGTGAGCATTTGGGAGTGGGGCCCCCAGGGTTGTTCTGGCTGGACCTTGCTCATGGCATCACCACTTAATTCACCTAGAATATTTTTTCACTTTTCTATTTGTTTGTGTATTATTTATGTCATTTTAATTCTTTTACATCTCATCAACACTTATTGATTTATCTTTACACACCTATCCTTTAACACGTCACTATCATTTTTTTTCCCCTTGTCATGTGATGCCCTGGGGATGTTCCTTGGCTGGAATTTTTTGGGGTGCCTTGCTTCTCGGACGTGAACCCCTTAATGTTAGGGATGCTGGTATAGAGGAGCCTTGACATAGGCCCAGCGCTTATTCATATATTTGCAAATGTATGTAAACCAATACCTCTGAATTTCTATTATCATGTAGGATTCAAATATTTTTGATTTATCTGCAGTGTGCTGGGGGCAATTTTCTTTTTTCTGTGTTCAGTGTAAACCCCGCCCTTTACAAGCACCTGTAGTATATTAAGCTGATTGAGCAAATACCATATTTTTTGCTTGCAGTTTGGAGGCATGAAAGGAGTCAGCATTAGGAGGAGGTGCTGATCCTTGTAGTGCCATGTGGAGGTTTTTTAGGGTACCTCCAAGGTAAGTTAGCTCTCAGCTCATACATGTACTGTTATCTTGCAGTACATCAATTTGTTATTATATGATCCAGAGTGGGTGCTACTATTATGTAGCAATAATTATTTTGGGGTGAGTGTTTGGGAGTGGGGCCCCCACGGTTGTTCTGGCTGGACCTTGCTCATGGCATCACCACTTAATTCACATAGAATATTTTTTCACTTTTCTGTTCGTTTGTGTATTATTTATGTCATTTAAATTCTTTTACATCTCATCAACACTTATTGATTTATCTTTACACACCTATCCTTTAACACTTCACTATCACCTTTTTTTCCCCTTTTCGTGTGATGCCCTGGGGATGGTCCTTGGCTGGAATTTTTTGGGGTGTCTTGCTTCTCGGACGTGAACCCCTTAATGTTAGTGACGCTCGTATACAGGAGCCTTGATGTCGGCCCAGCGCTTATTCATATATTTGCAAATGTATGTAAACCAATACCTCTGAATTTCTATTATCATTAAGGATTCAAGTATTTTTTATTTATCTGCAGTGTGCTGGGGGGCAATTTTCTTTTTTCTGTGTTCAGTGTAAACCCCGCCCTTTACAAGCACCTGTAGTATATTAAGCTGATTGAGCAACTACCATATTTTTTGCTTGCAGTTTGGAGGCATGAAAGGAGTCAGCATTAGGAGGAGTTGCTGATCCTTATAGTGCCATGTGGAGGTTTTTTGGGGTACCTCCAAGGTAAGATAGCTCTCAGCTCATACATGTACTGTTATTATGCAGTACTTCAATTTTTTATTATATGATCCAGAGTGGGTGCTACTATTATGTAGCAATAATTATTTTGGGGTGAGCGTTTGGGAGTGGGGCCCCCAGGGTTGTTCTGGCTAGACCTTGCTCATGGCATCACCACTTAATTCACATACAATATTTTTTCACTTTTCTATTCATTTGTGTATTATTTATGTAATTTAAATTCTTTTACATCTCATCAACACTTATTGATTTATCTTTACACACCTATCCTTTAACAATTCACTATCACCTTTTTCCCCTTTTCGTGTGATGCCCTGGGGATGGTCCTTGGCTGGAATTTTTTGGGGTGCCTTGCTTCTCGGACGTGAACCCCTTAATGTTAGGGACACTGGTATAGAGGAGCCTTGACGTCAGCCCAGTGCTTATTCATATATTTGCAAATGTATGTAAACCAATACCTCTGAATTTCTATTATCATGTAGGATTCAAGTATTTTTGATTTATCTGCAGTGTGCTGGGGGGCAATTTTCTTTTTTCTGTGTTCAGTGTTAACCCGGCCCTTTACAAGCACCTGTAGTATATTAAGCTGATTGAGCAACTACCATATTTTTTGCTTGCAGTTTGGAGGCATGAAAGGAGTCAGCATTAGGAGGAGGTGCTGATCCTTGTAGTGCCATGTGGAGGTTTTTTGGGGTACCTCCAAGGTAAGTTAGCTCTCAGCTCATACATGTACTGTTATTATGCAGTACTTCAATTTTTTATTATATGATCCAGAGTGGGTGCTACTATTATGTAGCAATAATTATTTTGGGGTGAGCGTTTGGGAGTGGGGCCCCCACGGTTGTTCTGGCTGGACCTTGCTCTTGGCATCACCACTTAATTCACATATAATATTTTTTCTCTTTTCTATTCGTTTGTGTATTATTTATGTCATTTTAATTCTTTTACATCTCATCAACACTTATTGATTTATCTTAAAACACCTATCCTTTAACACTTCACAATCACCTTTCTTTCCCCTTTTCGTGTGATGTCCTGGGGATGGTCGTTGGCTGGAATATTTTGGGGTGCCTTGCTTCTCGGACGTGAACCCCTTAATGTTAGGGACGCTGGTATAGAGGAGCCTTGACGTCGGCCCAGCATTTATTCATATATTTGCAAATGTATGTAAACCAATACCTCTGAATTTCTATTATAATGTAGGATTCAAGTATTTTTGATTTATCTGCAGTGTGCTGGGGGGCAATTTTCTTTTTCTGTGTTCAGTGTAAACCCCGCCCTTTACAAGCACCTGTAGTATATTAAGCTGATTGAGCAACTACCATATTTTTTGCTTGCAGTTTGGAGGCATGAAAGGAGTCAGCATTAATAGGAGGTGCTGATCCTTATAGTGCCATGTGGAGGTTTTTTAGGGTACCTCCAAGGTAAGTTAGCTCTCAGCTCATACATGTACTGTTATCATGCAGGACATCAATTTGTTATTATATGACCCAGAGTGGGTGCTACTATTATGTAGCAATAATTATTTTGGGGTGAGCATTTGGGAGTGGGGCCCCCAGGGTTGTTCTGGCTGGACCTTGCTCATGGCATCACCACTTAATTCACCTAGAATATTTTTTCACTTTTCTATTTGTTTGTGTATTATTTATGTCATTTTAATTCTTTTATATCTCATCAACACTTATTGATTTATCTTTACACACCTATCCTTTAACACGTCACTATCATTTTTTTTCCCCTTGTCATGTGATGCCCTGGGGATGTTCCTTGGCTGGAATTTTTTGGGGTGCCTTGCTTCTCGGACGTGAACCCCTTAATGTTAGGGATGCTGGTATAGAGGAGCCTTGACATAGGCCCAGCGCTTATTCATATATTTGCAAATGTATGTAAACCAATACCTCTGAATTTCTATTATCATGTAGGATTCAAATATTTTTGATTTATCTGCAGTGTGCTGGGGGCAATTTTCTTTTTTCTGTGTTCAGTGTAAACCCCGCCCTTTACAAGCACCTGTAGTATATTAAGCTGATTGAGCAACTACCATATTTTTTGCTTGCAGTTTGGAGGCATGAAAGGAGTCAGCATTAGGAGGAGGTGCTGATCCTTGTAGTGCCATGTGGAGGTTTTTTGGGGTACCTCCAAGGTAAGTTAGCTCTCAGCTCCTACATGTACTGTTATCATGCAGTACATCAATTTGTTATTAAATGATCCAGAGTGGGTGCTACTATTATGTAGCAATAATTATTTTGGGGGTGAGCGTTTGGGAGTGGGGCCCCCGGGGTTGTTCTGGCTGGACCTTGCTCATGGCATCACCACTTAATTCACATAGAATATTTTTTCACTTTTCGATTCATTTGTGTATTATTTATGTCGCTTTAATTCTGTTACATCTCATCAACACTTATTGATTTATCTTAAAACACCTATCCTTTAACACTTCACTATCACCTTTCTTTCCCCTTTTCATGTGATGTCCTGGGGATGGTCCTTGGCTGGAATTTTTTGGGGTGCCTTGCTTCTCGGACGTAAACCCCTTAATGTTAGGGACGCTGGTATAGAGGAGCCTTGACGTCGGCCCAGCGCTTATTCATATATTTGCAAATGTATGTAAACCAATACCTCTGAATTTCTATTATAATGCAGGATTCAAGTATTTTTGATTTATCTGCAGTGTGCTGTGGGGCAATTTTCTTTTTTCTGTGTTCAGTGTAAACCCCGCCCCTTACAAGCACCTGTAGTATATTAAGCTGATTGAGCAACTACCATATTTTTTGCATGCAGTTTAGAGGCATGAAAGGAGTCAGCATTAGGAGATGGTGCTGATCCTTATAGTGCCATGTGGAGGTTTTTTGGGGTACCTCCAAGGTAAGTTAGCTCTCAGCTGATACATGTACTGTTATCATGCAGTACATCAATTTGTTATTATATGACCCAGAGTGGGTGCTACTATTATGTAGCAATAATTATTTTTGGGGTGAGCGTTTGGGAGTGGGGCCCCCGGGGTTGTTCTGGCTAGACCTTGCTCATGGCATCACCACTTAATTCACATACAATATTTTTTCACTTTTCTATTCATTTGTGTATTATTTATGTCATTGAAATTCTTTAACATCTCATCAACACTTATTGATTTATCTTTACACACCTATCCTTTAACACTTCACTATCACCTTTTTTTCCCCTTTTCATGTGATGCCCTGGGGATGGTCCTTGGCTGGAATTTATTGGGGTGCATTGCTTCTCGGATGTCAACCCCTTAATGTTAGGGATCCTGGTATAGAGGAGCCTTGACATAGGCCCAGCGCTTATTCATATATTTGCAAATGTATGTAAACCAATCACTCTGAATTTCTATTATCATTAAGGATTCAAGTATTTTTTATTTATCTGCAGTGTTCTGGGGGGCAATTTTCTTTTTTCTGTGTTCAGTGTAAACCCCGCCCTTTACTAGCACCTGTAGTAAATTAAGCTGATTGAACAACTACCATATTTTTTGCTTGCAGTTTGGAGGCATGAAAGGAGTCAGCATTAGGAGGAGGTGCTGATCCTTGTAGTGTCATGTGGAGGTTTTTTGGGGTACCTCCAAGGTAAGTTAGCTCTCAGCTCATACATGTACTGTTATCATGCAGTACATCAATTTGATATTATATGATCCAGAGTGGGTGCTACTATTATGAATCAATAATTATTTTGGGGGTGAGCGTTTGGGAGTGGGGCCCCCGGGGTTGTTCTGGCTAGACCTTGCTCATGGCATCACCACTTAATTCACATACAATATTTTTTCACTTTTCTATTCATTTGTGTATTATTTATGTCATTTAAATTCATTTACATCTCATCAACACTTATTGATTTATCTTTACACACCTATCCTTTAACAATTCACTATCACCTTTTTCCCCTTTTCGTGTGATGCCCTGGGGATGGTCCTTGGCTGGAATTTTTTGGGGTGCCTTGCTTCTCGGACGTGAACCCCTTAATGTTAGGGATCCTGGTATAGAGGAGCCTTGACATAGGCCCAGCGCTTATTCATATATTTGCAAATGTATGTAAACCAATACCTCTGAATTTCTATAATCATGTAGGATTCAAATATTTTTGATTTATCTGCAGTGTGCTGGGGGGCAATTTTCTTTTTTCTGTGTTCAGTGTAAACCCCGCCCTTTACAAGCACCTGTAGTATATTAAGCTGATTGAGCAAATACCATATTTTTTGCTTGCAGTTTGGAGGCATGAAAGGAGTCAGCATTAGGAGGAGGTGCTGATCCTTGTAGTGCCATGTGGAGGTTTTTTAGGGTACCTCCAAGGTAAGTTAGCTCTCAGCTCATACATGTACTGTTATCATGCAGTACATCAATTTGTTATTATATGATCCAGAGTGGGTGCTACTATTATGTAGCAATAATTATTTTGGGGTGAGTGTTTGGGAGTGGGGCCCCCACGGTTGTTCTGGCTGGACCTTGCTCATGGCATCACCACTTAATTCACATAGAATATTTTTTCACTTTTCTGTTCGTTTGTGTATTATTTATGTCATTTAAATTCTTTTACATCTCATCAACACTTATTGATTTATCTTTACACACCTATCCTTTAACAATTCACTATCACCTTTTTCCCCTTTTCGTGTGATGCCCTGGGGATGGTCCTTGGCTGGAATTTTTTGGGGTGCCTTGCTTCTCGGACGTGAACCCCTTAATGTTAGGGACACTGGTATAGAGGAGCCTTGACGTCAGCCCAGTGCTTATTCATATATTTGCAAATGTATGTAAACCAATACCTCTGAATTTCTATTATCATGTAGGATTCAAGTATTTTTGATTTATCTGCAGTGTGCTGGGGGGCAATTTTCTTTTTTCTGTGTTCAGTGTTAACCCCGCCCTTTACAAGCACCTGTAGTATATTAAGCTGATTGAGCAACTACCATATTTTTTGCTTGCAGTTTGGAGGCATGAAAGGAGTCAGCATTAGGAGGAGGTGCTGATCCTTGTAGTGCCATGTGGAGGTTTTTTGGGGTACCTCCAAGGTAAGTTAGCTCTCAGCTCCTACATGTACTGTTATCATGCAGTACATCAATTTGTTATTATATGATCCAGAGTGGGTGCTACTATTATGTAGCAATAATTATTTTTGGGGTGAGCGTTCGGGAGTGGGGCCCCCACGGTTGTTCTGGCTGGACCTTGCTCTTGGCATCACCACTTAATTCACATATAATATTTTTTCTCTTTTCTATTCGTTTGTGTATTATTTATGTCATTTTAATTCTTTTACATCTCATCAACACTTATTGATTTATCTTAAAACACCTATCCTTTAACACTTCACAATCACCTTTCTTTCCCCTTTTCGTGTGATGTCCTGGGGATGGTCGTTGGCTGGAATATTTTGGGGTGCCTTGCTTCTCGGACGTGAACCCCTTAATGTTAGGGACGCTGGTATAGAGGAGCCTTGACGTCGGCCCAGCATTTATTCATATATTTGCAAATGTATGTAAACCAATACCTCTGAATTTCTATTATAATGTAGGATTCAAGTATTTTTGATTTATCTGCAGTGTGCTGGGGGGCAATTTTCTTTTTCTGTGTTCAGTGTAAACCCCGCCCTTTACAAGCACCTGTAGTATATTAAGCTGATTGAGCAACTACCATATTTTTTGCTTGCAGTTTGGAGGCATGAAAGGAGTCAGCATTAATAGGAGGTGCTGATCCTTATAGTGCCATGTGGAGGTTTTTTAGGGTACCTCCAAGGTAAGTTAGCTCTCAGCTCATACATGTACTGTTATCATGCAGGACATCAATTTGTTATTATATGACCCAGAGTGGGTGCTACTATTATGTAGCAATAATTATTTTGGGGTGAGCATTTGGGAGTGGGGCCCCCAGGGTTGTTCTGGCTGGACCTTGCTCATGGCATCACCACTTAATTCACCTAGAATATTTTTTCACTTTTCTATTTGTTTGTGTATTATTTATGTCATTTTAATTCTTTTACATCTCATCAACACTTATTGATTTATCTTTACACACCTATCCTTTAACACGTCACTATCATTTTTTTTCCCCTTGTCATGTGATGCCCTGGGGATGTTCCTTGGCTGGAATTTTTTGGGGTGCCTTGCTTCTCGGACGTGAACCCCTTAATGTTAGGGATGCTGGTATAGAGGAGCCTTGACATAGGCCCAGCGCTTATTCATATATTTGCAAATGTATGTAAACCAATACCTCTGAATTTCTATTATCATGTAGGATTCAAATATTTTTGATTTATCTGCAGTGTGCTGGGGGCAATTTTCTTTTTTCTGTGTTCAGTGTAAACCCCGCCCTTTACAAGCACCTGTAGTATATTAAGCTGATTGAGCAACTACCATATTTTTTGCTTGCAGTTTGGAGGCATGAAAGGAGTCAGCATTAGGAGGAGGTGCTGATCCTTGTAGTGCCATGTGGAGGTTTTTTGGGGTACCTCCAAGGTAAGTTAGCTCTCAGCTCCTACATGTACAGTTATCATGCAGTACATCAATTTGTTATTAAATGATCCAGAGTGGGTGCTACTATTATGTAGCAATAATTATTTTGGGGGTGAGCGTTTGGGAGTGGGGCCCCCGGGGTTGTTCTGGCTGGACCTTGCTCATGGCATCACCACTTAATTCACATAGAATATTTTTTCACTTTTCGATTCATTTGTGTATTATTTATGTCGCTTTAATTCTGTTACATCTCATCAACACTTATTGATTTATCTTAAAACACCTATCCTTTAACACTTCACTATCACCTTTCTTTCCCCTTTTCATGTGATGTCCTGGGGATGGTCCTTGGCTGGAATTTTTTGGGGTGCCTTGCTTCTCGGACGTAAACCCCTTAATGTTAGGGACGCTGGTATAGAGGAGCCTTGACGTCGGCCCAGCGCTTATTCATATATTTGCAAATGTATGTAAACCAATACCTCTGAATTTCTATTATAATGCAGGATTCAAGTATTTTTGATTTATCTGCAGTGTGCTGTGGGGCAATTTTCTTTTTTCTGTGTTCAGTGTAAACCCCGCCCCTTACAAGCACCTGTAGTATATTAAGCTGATTGAGCAACTACCATATTTTTTGCATGCAGTTTAGAGGCATGAAAGGAGTCAGCATTAGGAGATGGTGCTGATCCTTATAGTGCCATGTGGAGGTTTTTTGGGGTACCTCCAAGGTAAGTTAGCTCTCAGCTGATACATGTACTGTTATCATGCAGTACATCAATTTGTTATTATATGACCCAGAGTGGGTGCTACTATTATGTAGCAATAATTATTTTTGGGGTGAGCGTTTGGGAGTGGGGCCCCCGGGGTTGTTCTGGCTAGACCTTGCTCATGGCATCACCACTTAATTCACATACAATATTTTTTCACTTTTCTATTCATTTGTGTATTATTTATGTCATTGAAATTCTTTAACATCTCATCAACACTTATTGATTTATCTTTACACACCTATCCTTTAACACTTCACTATCACCTTTTTTTCCCCTTTTCATGTGATGCCCTGGGGATGGTCCTTGTCTGGAATTTATTGGGGTGCATTGCTTCTCGGATGTCAACCCCTTAATGTTAGGGATCCTGGTATAGAGGAGCCTTGACATAGGCCCAGCGCTTATTCATATATTTGCAAATGTATGTAAACCAATCACTCTGAATTTCTATTATCATTAAGGATTCAAGTATTTTTTATTTATCTGCAGTGTGCTGGGGGGCAATTTTCTTTTTTCTGTGTTCAGTGTAAACCCCGCCCTTTACTAGCACCTGTAGTAAATTAAGCTGATTGAACAACTACCATATTTTTTGCTTGCAGTTTGGAGGCATGAAAGGAGTCAGCATTAGGAGGAGGTGCTGATCCTTGTAGTGTCATGTGGAGGTTTTTTGGGGTACCTCCAAGGTAAGTTAGCTCTCAGCTCATACATGTACTGTTATCATGCAGTACATCAATTTGATATTATATGATCCAGAGTGGGTGCTACTATTATGAATCAATAATTATTTTGGGGGTGAGCGTTTGGGAGTGGGGCCCCCGGGGTTGTTCTGGCTAGACCTTGCTCATGGCATCACCACTTAATTCACATACAATATTTTTTCACTTTTCTATTCATTTGTGTATTATTTATGTCATTTAAATTCATTTACATCTCATCAACACTTATTGATTTATCTTTACACACCTATCCTTTAACAATTCACTATCACCTTTTTCCCCTTTTCGTGTGATGCCCTGGGGATGGTCCTTGGCTGGAATTTTTTGGGGTGCCTTGCTTCTCGGACGTGAACCCCTTAATGTTAGGGATCCTGGTATAGAGGAGCCTTGACATAGGCCCAGCGCTTATTCATATATTTGCAAATGTATGTAAACCAATACCTCTGAATTTCTATAATCATGTAGGATTCAAATATTTTTGATTTATCTGCAGTGTGCTGGGGGGCAATTTTCTTTTTTCTGTGTTCAGTGTAAACCCCGCCCTTTACAAGCACCTGTAGTATATTAAGCTGATTGAGCAAATACCATATTTTTTGCTTGCAGTTTGGAGGCATGAAAGGAGTCAGCATTAGGAGGAGGTGCTGATCCTTGTAGTGCCATGTGGAGGTTTTTTAGGGTACCTCCAAGGTAAGTTAGCTCTCAGCTCATACATGTACTGTTATCATGCAGTACATCAATTTGTTATTATATGATCCAGAGTGGGTGCTACTATTATGTAGCAATAATTATTTTGGGGTGAGTGTTTGGGAGTGGGGCCCCCACGGTTGTTCTGGCTGGACCTTGCTCATGGCATCACCACTTAATTCACATAGAATATTTTTTCACTTTTCTGTTCGTTTGTGTATTATTTATGTCATTTAAATTCTTTTACATCTCATCAACACTTATTGATTTATCTTTACACACCTATCCTTTAACACTTCACTATCACCTTTTTTTCCCCTTTTCGTGTGATGCCCTGGGGATGGTCCTTGGCTGGAATTTTTTGGGGTGTCTTGCTTCTCGGACGTGAACCCCTTAATGTTAGGGACGCTCGTATACAGGAGCCTTGACGTCGGCCCAGCGCTTATTCATATATTTGCAAATGTATGTAAACCAATACCTCTGAATTTCTATTATCATGTAGGATTCAAGTATTTTTGATTTATCTGCAGTGTGCTGGGGGGCAATTTTCTTTTTTCTGTATTCAGTGTTAACCCGGCCGTTACAAGCACCTGTAGTATATTAAGCTGATTGAGCAACTACCATATTTTTTGCTTGCAGTTTGGAGGCATGAAAGGAGTCAGCATTAGGAGGAGGTGCTGATCCTTGTAGTGTCATGTGGAGGTTTTTTGGGGTACCTCCAAGGTAAGTTAGCTCTCAGCTCATACATGTACTGTTATCATGCAGTACATCAATTTGATATTATATGATCCAGAGTGGGTGCTACTATTATGTAGCAATAATTATTTTGGGGTGAGCATTTGGGAGTGGGGCCCCCACGGTTGTTCTGGCTGGACCTTGCTCATGGCATCACCACTTAATTCACATAGAATATTTTTTCACTTTTCTATTCGTTTGTGTATTATTTATGTCATTTTAATTCTTTTACATCTCATCAACACTTATTGATTTATCTTAAAACACCTATCCTTTAACACTTCACAATCACCTTTCTTTCCCCTTTTCATATGATGTCCTGGGGATGGTCCTGGCTGGAAAATTTTGGGGTGCCTTGCTTCTCGGACGTGAACCCCTTAATGTTAGGGACACTGGTATAGAGGAGCCTTGACGTCGGCCCAGCATTTATTCATATATTTGCAAATGTATGTAAACCAATACCTCTGAATTTCTATTATAATGTAGGATTCAAGTATTTTTGATTTATCTGCAGTGTGCTGGGGGGCAATTTTCTTTTTCTGTGTTCAGTGTAAACCCCGCCCTTTACAATCACCTGTAGTATATTAAGCTGATTGAGCAAATACCATATTTTATGCTTGCAGTTTGGAGGCATGAAAGGAGACAGCATTAGGAGGAGGTGCTGATCCTTGTAGTGCCATGTGGAGGTTTTTTGGGGTACCTCCAAGGTGAGTTAGCTCTCAGCTCATACATGTACTGTTATCATGTAGTACATCAATTTGTTATTATATGACCCAGAGAGGGTGCTACTATTATGTAGCAATAATTATTTTGGGGTGAGCATTTGGGAGTGGGGCCCCCGGGGTTGTCCTGGCTGGACCTTGCTCATGGCATCACAACTTAATTCACATAGAATATTTTTTCACTTTTCTTTTCGTTTGTGTATTATTTATGTCATTTTAATTCTTTAACATCTCATCAACACTTATTGATTTATCTTTACACTCCTATCCTTTAACACTTCACTATCACCTTTTTTCCCCTTTCATGTGATGCCCTGGGGATGGTCCTTGGCTGGAATATTTTGGGGTGCCTTGCTTCTCAGACGTGAACCCCTTAATGTTAGGGATGCTGATATAGAGGAGCCTTGACGTCAGCCCAGCGCTTATTGATATATTTGCAAATGTATGTAAACCAATACCTCTGAATTTCAATTATCATGTAGGATTCAAGTATTTTTGATTTATCTGCAGTGTGCAAGGGGGCAATTTTCTTTTTTCTGTGTTCAGTGTAAACCCCAGCCTTTACTAGCACCTGTAGTATATTAAGCTGATTGAGCAAATACCATATTTTTTGCTTGCAGTTTGGAGGCATGAAAGGAGTCAGCATTAGGAGGAGGTGCTGATCCTTGTAGTGCCATGTGGAGGTTTTTTGGGGTACCTCCAAGGTAAGATAGCTCTCAGCTCATACATGTACTGTTATCATGCAGTACATCAATTTGTTATTATATGATCCAGAGTGCGTGCTACTATTATGTAGCAATAATTATTTTGGGGTGAGCGTTTGGGAGTGGGGCCCCCACGGTTGTTCTGGCTGGACCTTGCTCATGGCATCACCACTTAATTCACCTAGAATATTTTTTCACTTTTCTATTTGTTTGTGTATTATTTATGTCATTTTAATTCTTTTACATCTCATCAACACTTATTGATTTATCTTTACACACCTATCCTTTAACACGTCACTATCATTTTTTTTCCCCTTGTCATGTGATGCCCTGGGGATGTTCCTTGGCTGGAATTTTTTGGGGTGCCTTGCTTCTCAGACGTGAACCCCTTAATGTAAGAGATGCTGGTATAGAGGAGCCTTGACATAGGCCCAGCGCTTATTCATATATTTGCAAATGTATGTAAACCAATACCTCTGAATTTCTATTATCATGTAGGATTCAAATATTTTTGATTTATCTGCAGTGTGCTGGGTGGCAATTTTCTTTTTTCTGTGTTCAGTGTAAACCCCGCCCTTTACAAGCACCTGTAGTATATTAAGCTGATTGAGCAACTACCATATTTTTTGCTTGCAGTTTGGAGGCATGAAAGGAGTCAGCATTAGGAGGAGTTGCTGATCCTTATAGTGCCATGTGGAGGTTTTTTGGGGTACCTCCAAGGTAAGATAGCTCTCAGCTCATACATGTACTGTTATTATGCAGTACTTTAATTTTTTATTATATGATCCAGAGTGGGTGCTACTATTATGTAGCAATAATTATTTTGGGGTGAGCGTTTGGGAGTGGGGCCCCCAGGGTTGTTCTGGCTAGACCTTGCTCATGGCATCACCACTTAATTCACATACAATATTTTTTCACTTTTCTATTCATTTGTGTATTATTTATGTAATTTAAATTCTTTTACATCTCATCAACACTTATTGATTTATCTTTACACACCTATCCTTTAACAATTCACTATCACCTTTTTCCCCTTTTCGTGTGATGCCCTGGGGATGGTCCTTGGCTGGAATTTTTTGGGGTGCCTTGCTTCTCGGACGTGAACCCCTTAATGTTAGGGACACTGGTATAGAGGAGCCTTGACGTCAGCCCAGTGCTTATTCATATATTTGCAAATGTATGTAAACCAATACCTCTGAATTTCTATTATCATGTAGGATTCAAGTATTTTTGATTTATCTGCAGTGTGCTGGGGGGCAATTTTCTTTTTTCTGTGTTCAGTGTTAACCCCGCCCTTTACAAGCACCTGTAGTATATTAAGCTGATTGAGCAACTACCATATTTTTTGCTTGCAGTTTGGAGGCATGAAAGGAGTCAGCATTAGGAGGAGGTGCTGATCCTTGTAGTGCCATGTGGAGGTTTTTTGGGGTACCTCCAAGGTAAGTTAGCTCTCAGCTCCTACATGTACTGTTATCATGCAGTACATCAATTTGTTATTATATGATCCAGAGTGGGTGCTACTATTATGTAGCAATAATTATTTTTGGGGTGAGCATTCGGGAGTGGGGCCCCCACGGTTGTTCTGGCTGGACCTTGCTCTTGGCATCACCACTTAATTCACATATAATATTTTTTCTCTTTTCTATTCGTTTGTGTATTATTTATGTCATTTTAATTCTTTTACATCTCATCAACACTTATTGATTTATCTTAAAACACCTATCCTTTAACACTTCACAATCACCTTTCTTTCCCCTTTTCGTGTGATGTCCTGGGGATGGTCGTTGGCTGGAATATTTTGGGGTGCCTTGCTTCTCGGACGTGAACCCCTTAATGTTAGGGACGCTGGTATAGAGGAGCCTTGACGTCGGCCCAGCATTTATTCATATATTTGCAAATGTATGTAAACCAATACCTCTGAATTTCTATTATAATGTAGGATTCAAGTATTTTTGATTTATCTGCAGTGTGCTGGGGGGCAATTTTCTTTTTCTGTGTTCAGTGTAAACCCCGCCCTTTACAAGCACCTGTAGTATATTAAGCTGATTGAGCAACTACCATATTTTTTGCTTGCAGTTTGGAGGCATGAAAGGAGTCAGCATTAATAGGAGGTGCTGATCCTTATAGTGCCATGTGGAGGTTTTTTAGGGTACCTCCAAGGTAAGTTAGCTCTCAGCTCATACATGTACTGTTATCATGCAGGACATCAATTTGTTATTATATGACCCAGAGTGGGTGCTACTATTATGTAGCAATAATTATTTTGGGGTGAGCATTTGGGAGTGGGGCCCCCAGGGTTGTTCTGGCTGGACCTTGCTCATGGCATCACCACTTAATTCACCTAGAATATTTTTTCACTTTTCTATTTGTTTGTGTATTATTTATGTCATTTTAATTCTTTTACATCTCATCAACACTTATTGATTTATCTTTACACACCTATCCTTTAACACGTCACTATCATTTTTTTTCCCCTTGTCATGTGATGCCCTGGGGATGTTCCTTGGCTGGAATTTTTTGGGGTGCCTTGCTTCTCGGACGTGAACCCCTTAATGTTAGGGATGCTGGTATAGAGGAGCCTTGACATAGGCCCAGCGCTTATTCATATATTTGCAAATGTATGTAAACCAATACCTCTGAATTTCTATTATCATGTAGGATTCAAATATTTTTGATTTATCTGCAGTGTGCTGGGGGCAATTTTCTTTTTTCTGTGTTCAGTGTAAACCCCGCCCTTTACAAGCACCTGTAGTATATTAAGCTGATTGAGCAACTACCATATTTTTTGCTTGCAGTTTGGAGGCATGAAAGGAGTCAGCATTAGGAGGAGGTGCTGATCCTTGTAGTGCCATGTGGAGGTTTTTTGGGGTACCTCCAAGGTAAGTTAGCTCTCAGCTCCTACATGTACTGTTATCATGCAGTACATCAATTTGTTATTAAATGATCCAGAGTGGGTGCTACTATTATGTAGCAATAATTATTTTGGGGGTGAGCGTTTGGGAGTGGGGCCCCCGGGGTTGTTCTGGCTGGACCTTGCTCATGGCATCACCACTTAATTCACATAGAATATTTTTTCACTTTTCGATTCATTTGTGTATTATTTATGTCGCTTTAATTCTGTTACATCTCATCAACACTTATTGATTTATCTTAAAACACCTATCCTTTAACACTTCACTATCACCTTTCTTTCCCCTTTTCATGTGATGTCCTGGGGATGGTCCTTGGCTGGAATTTTTTGGGGTGCCTTGCTTCTCGGACGTAAACCCCTTAATGTTAGGGACGCTGGTATAGAGGAGCCTTGACGTCGGCCCAGCGCTTATTCATATATTTGCAAATGTATGTAAACCAATACCTCTGAATTTCTATTATAATGCAGGATTCAAGTATTTTTGATTTATCTGCAGTGTGCTGTGGGGCAATTTTCTTTTTTCTGTGTTCAGTGTAAACCCCGCCCCTTACAAGCACCTGTAGTATATTAAGCTGATTGAGCAACTACCATATTTTTTGCATGCAGTTTAGAGGCATGAAAGGAGTCAGCATTAGGAGATGGTGCTGATCCTTATAGTGCCATGTGGAGGTTTTTTGGGGTACCTCCAAGGTAAGTTAGCTCTCAGCTGATACATGTACTGTTATCATGCAGTACATCAATTTGTTATTATATGACCCAGAGTGGGTGCTACTATTATGTAGCAATAATTATTTTTGGGGTGAGCGTTTGGGAGTGGGGCCCCCGGGGTTGTTCTGGCTAGACCTTGCTCATGGCATCACCACTTAATTCACATACAATATTTTTTCACTTTTCTATTCATTTGTGTATTATTTATGTCATTGAAATTCTTTAACATCTCATCAACACTTATTGATTTATCTTTACACACCTATCCTTTAACACTTCACTATCACCTTTTTTTCCCCTTTTCATGTGATGCCCTGGGGATGGTCCTTGGCTGGAATTTATTGGGGTGCATTGCTTCTCGGATGTCAACCCCTTAATGTTAGGGATCCTGGTATAGAGGAGCCTTGACATAGGCCCAGCGCTTATTCATATATTTGCAAATGTATGTAAACCAATCACTCTGAATTTCTATTATCATTAAGGATTCAAGTATTTTTTATTTATCTGCAGTGTGCTGGGGGGCAATTTTCTTTTTTCTGTGTTCAGTGTAAACCCCGCCCTTTACTAGCACCTGTAGTAAATTAAGCTGATTGAACAACTACCATATTTTTTGCTTGCAGTTTGGAGGCATGAAAGGAGTCAGCATTAGGAGGAGGTGCTGATCCTTGTAGTGTCATGTGGAGGTTTTTTGGGGTACCTCCAAGGTAAGTTAGCTCTCAGCTCATACATGTACTGTTATCATGCAGTACATCAATTTGATATTATATGATCCAGAGTGGGTGCTACTATTATGAATCAATAATTATTTTGGGGGTGAGCGTTTGGGAGTGGGGCCCCCGGGGTTGTTCTGGCTAGACCTTGCTCATGGCATCACCACTTAATTCACATACAATATTTTTTCACTTTTCTATTCATTTGTGTATTATTTATGTCATTTAAATTCATTTACATCTCATCAACACTTATTGATTTATCTTTACACACCTATCCTTTAACAATTCACTATCACCTTTTTCCCCTTTTCGTGTGATGCCCTGGGGATGGTCCTTGGCTGGAATTTTTTGGGGTGCCTTGCTTCTCGGACGTGAACCCCTTAATGTTAGGGATCCTGGTATAGAGGAGCCTTGACATAGGCCCAGCGCTTATTCATATATTTGCAAATGTATGTAAACCAATACCTCTGAATTTCTATAATCATGTAGGATTCAAATATTTTTGATTTATCTGCAGTGTGCTGGGGGGCAATTTTCTTTTTTCTGTGTTCAGTGTAAACCCCGCCCTTTACAAGCACCTGTAGTATATTAAGCTGATTGAGCAAATACCATATTTTTTGCTTGCAGTTTGGAGGCATGAAAGGAGTCAGCATTAGGAGGAGGTGCTAATCCTTGTAGTGCCATGTGGAGGTTTTTTAGGGTACCTCCAAGGTAAGTTAGCTCTCAGCTCATACATGTACTGTTATCATGCAGTACATCAATTTGTTATTATATGATCCAGAGTGGGTGCTACTATTATGTAGCAATAATTATTTTGGGGTGAGTGTTTGGGAGTGGGGCCCCCACGGTTGTTCTGGCTGGACCTTGCTCATGGCATCACCACTTAATTCACATAGAATATTTTTTCACTTTTCTGTTCGTTTGTGTATTATTTATGTCATTTAAATTCTTTTACATCTCATCAACACTTATTGATTTATCTTTACACACCTATCCTTTAACACTTCACTATCACCTTTTTTTCCCCTTTTCGTGTGATGCCCTGGGGATGGTCCTTGGCTGGAATTTTTTGGGGTGTCTTGCTTCTCGGACGTGAACCCCTAAATGTTAGGGACGCTCGTATACAGGAGCCTTGACGTCGGCCCAGCGCTTATTCATATATTTGCAAATGTATGTAAACCAATACCTCTGAATTTCTATTATCATGTAGGATTCAAGTATTTTTGATTTATCTGCAGTGTGCTGGGGGGCAATTTTCTTTTTTCTGTATTCAGTGTTAACCCGGCCGTTACAAGCACCTGTAGTATATTAAGCTGATTGAGCAACTACCATATTTTTTGCTTGCAGTTTGGAGGCATGAAAGGAGTCAGCATTAGGAGGAGGTGCTGATCCTTGTAGTGTCATGTGGAGGTTTTTTGGGGTACCTCCAAGGTAAGTTAGCTCTCAGCTCATACATGTACTGTTATCATGCAGTACATCAATTTGATATTATATGATCCAGAGTGGGTGCTACTATTATGTAGCAATAATTATTTTGGGGTGAGCATTTGGGAGTGGGGCCCCCACGGTTGTTCTGGCTGGACCTTGCTCATGGCATCACCACTTAATTCACATAGAATATTTTTTCACTTTTCTATTCGTTTGTGTATTATTTATGTCATTTTAATTCTTTTACATCTCATCAACACTTATTGATTTATCTTAAAACACCTATCCTTTAACACTTCACAATCACCTTTCTTTCCCCTTTTCATATGATGTCCTGGGGATGGTCCTTGGCTGGAAAATTTTGGGGTGCCTTGCTTCTCGGACGTGAACCCCTTAATGTTAGGGACACTGGTATAGAGGAGCCTTGACGTCGGCCCAGCATTTATTCATATATTTGCAAATGTATGTAAACCAATACCTCTGAATTTCTATTATAATGTAGGATTCAAGTATTTTTGATTTATCTGCAGTGTGCTGGGGGGCAATTTTCTTTTTCTGTGTTCAGTGTAAACCCCGCCCTTTACAATCACCTGTAGTATATTAAGCTGATTGAGCAAATACCATATTTTATGCTTGCAGTTTGGAGGCATGAAAGGAGACAGCATTAGGAGGAGGTGCTGATCCTTGTAGTGCCATGTGGAGGTTTTTTGGGGTACCTCCAAGGTGAGTTAGCTCTCAGCTCATACATGTACTGTTATCATGTAGTACATCAATTTGTTATTATATGACCCAGAGAGGGTGCTACTATTATGTAGCAATAATTATTTTGGGGTGAGCATTTGGGAGTGGGGCCCCCGGGGTTGTCCTGGCTGGACCTTGCTCATGGCATCACAACTTAATTCACATAGAATATTTTTTCACTTTTCTTTTCGTTTGTGTATTATTTATGTCATTTTAATTCTTTAACATCTCATCAACACTTATTGATTTATCTTTACACTCCTATCCTTTAACACTTCACTATCACCTTTTTTCCCCTTTCATGTGATGCCCTGGGGATGGTCCTTGGCTGGAATATTTTGGGGTGCCTTGCTTCTCAGACGTGAACCCCTTAATGTTAGGGATGCTGATATAGAGGAGCCTTGACGTCAGCCCAGCGCTTATTGATATATTTGCAAATGTATGTAAACCAATACCTCTGAATTTCAATTATCATTTAGGATTCAAGTATTTTTGATTTATCTGCAGTGTGCAAGGGGGCAATTTTCTTTTTTCTGTGTTCAGTGTAAACCCCAGCCTTTACTAGCACCTGTAGTATATTAAGCTGATTGAGCAAATACCATATTTTTTGCTTGCAGTTTGGAGGCATGAAAGGAGTCAGCATTAGGAGGAGGTGCTGATCCTTGTAGTGCCATGTGGAGGTTTTTTGGGGTACCTCCAAGGTAAGTTAGCTCTCAGCTCATACATGTACTGTTATCATGCAGTACATCAATTTGTTATTATATGATCCAGAGTGCGTGCTACTATTATGTAGCAATAATTATTTTGGGGTGAGCGTTTGGGAGTGGGGCCCCCACGGTTGTTCTGGCTGGACCTTGCTCATGGCATCACCACTTAATTCACCTAGAATATTTTTTCACTTTTCTATTTGTTTGTGTATTATTTATGTCATTTTAATTCTTTTACATCTCATCAACACTTATTGATTTATCTTTACACACCTATCCTTTAACACGTCACTATCATTTTTTTTCCCCTTGTCATGTGATGCCCTGGGGATGTTCCTTGGCTGGAATTTTTTGGGGTGCCTTGCTTCTCAGACGTGAACCCCTTAATGTAAGAGATGCTGGTATAGAGGAGCCTTGACATAGGCCCAGCGCTTATTCATATATTTGCAAATGTATGTAAACCAATACCTCTGAATTTCTATTATCATGTAGGATTCAAATATTTTTGATTTATCTGCAGTGTGCTGGGTGGCAATTTTCTTTTTTCTGTGTTCAGTGTAAACCCCGCCCTTTACAAGCACCTGTAGTATATTAAGCTGATTGAGCAAATACCATATTTTTTGCTTGCAGTTTGGAGGCATGAAAGGAGTCAGCATTAGGAGGAGGTGCTGATCCTTGTAGTGCCATGTTGAGGTTTTTTAGGGTACCTCCAAGGTAAGTTAGCTCTCAGCTCATACATGTACTGTTATCTTGCAGTACATCAATTTGTTATTATATGATCCAGAGTGGGTGCTACTATTATGTAGCAATAATTATTTTGGGGTGAGTGTTTGGGAGTGGGGCCCCCACGGTTGTTCTGGCTGGACCTTGCTCATGGCATCACCACTTAATTCACATAGAATATTTTTTCACTTTTCTGTTCGTTTGTGTATTATTTATGTCATTTAAATTCTTTTACATCTCATCAACACTTATTGATTTATCTTTACACACCTATCCTTTAACACTTCACTATCACCTTTTTTTCCCCTTTTCGTGTGATGCCCTGGGGATGGTCCTTGGCTGGAATTTTTTGGGGTGTCTTGCTTCTCGGACGTGAACCCCTTAATGTTAGGGACGCTCGTATACAGGAGCCTTGATGTCGGCCCAGCGCTTATTCATATATTTGCAAATGTATGTAAACCAATACCTCTGAATTTCTATTATCATTAAGGATTCAAGTATTTTTTATTTATCTGCAGTGTGCTGGGGGGCAATTTTCTTTTTTCTGTGTTCAGTGTAAACCCCGCCCTTTACAAGCACCTGTAGTATATTAAGCTGATTGAGCAACTACCATATTTTTTGCTTGCAGTTTGGAGGCATGAAAGGAGTCAGCATTAGGAGGAGTTGCTGATCCTTATAGTGCCATGTGGAGGTTTTTTGGGGTACCTCCAAGGTAAGATAGCTCTCAGCTCATACATGTACTGTTATTATGCAGTACTTCAATTTGTTATTATATGATCCAGAGTGGGTGCTACTATTATGTAGCAATAATTATTTTGGGGTGAGCATTTGGGAGTGGGGCCCCCAGGGTTGTTCTGGCTAGACCTTGCTCATGGCATCACCACTTAATTCACATACAATATTTTTTCACTTTTCTATTCATTTGTGTATTATTTATGTCATTTAAATTCTTTTACATCTCATCAACACTTATTGATTTATCTTTACACACCTATCCTTTAACAATTCACTATCACCTTTTTCCCCTTTTCGTGTGATGCCCTGGGGATGGTCCTTGGCTGGAATTTTTTGGGGTGCCTTGCTTCTCGGACGTGAACCCCTTAATGTTAGGGACACTGGTATAGAGGAGCCTTGACGTCAGCCCAGTGCTTATTCATATATTTGCAAATGTATGTAAACCAATACCTCTGAATTTCTATTATCATGTAGGATTCAAGTATTTTGATTTATCTGCAGTGTGCTGGGGGGCAATTTTCTTTTTTCTGTGTTCTGTGTTAACCCCGCCCTTTACAAGCACCTGTAGTATATTAAGCTGATTGAGCAACTACCATATTTTTTGCTTGCAGTTTGGAGGCATGAAAGGAGTCAGCATTAGGAGGAGGTGCTGATCCTTGTAGTGCCATGTGGAGGTTTTTTGGGGTACCTCCAAGGTAAGTTAGCTCTCAGCTCCTACATGTACTGTTATCATGCAGTACATCAATTTGTTATTATATGATCCAGAGTGGGTGCTACTATTATGTAGCAATAATTATTTTTCGGGTGAGCGTTCGGGAGTGGGGCCCCCGGGGTTGTTCTGGCTGGACCTTGCTCTTGGCATCACCACTTAATTCACATATAATATTTTTTCTCTTTTCTATTCGTTTGTGTATTATTTATGTCATTTTAATTCTTTTACATCTCATCAACACTTATTGATTTATCTTAAAACACCTATCCTTTAACACTTCACAATCACCTTTCTTTCCCCTTTTCGTGTGATGTCCTGGGGATCGTCGTTGGCTGGAATATTTTGGGGTGCCTTGCTTCTCGGACGTGAACCCCTTAATGTTAGGGACGCTGGTATAGAGGAGCCTTGACGTTGGCCCAGCATTTATTCATATATTTGCAAATGTATGTAAACCAATACCTCTGAATTTCTATTATAATGTAGGATTCAAGTATTTTTGATTTATCTGCAGTGTGCTGGGGGGCAATTTTCTTTTTCTGTGTTCAGTGTAAACCCCGCCCTTTACAAGCACCTGTAGTATATTAAGCTGATTGAGCAACTACCATATTTTTTGCTTGCAGTTTGGAGGCATGAAAGGAGTCAGCATTAATAGGAGGTGCTGATCCTTATAGTGCCATGTGGAGGTTTTTTAGGGTACCTCCAAGGTAAGTTAGCTCTCAGCTCATACATGTACTGTGATCATGCAGTACATCAATTTGATATTATATGATCCAGAGTGGGTGCTACTATTATGAATCAATAATTATTTTGGGGGTGAGCATTTGGGAGTGGGGCCCCCGGGGTTGTTCTGGCTAGACCTTGCTCATGGCATCACCACTTAATTCACATACAATATTTTTTCACTTTTCTATTCATTTGTGTATTATTTATGTCATTTAAATTCTTTTACATCTCATCAACACTTATTGATTTATCTTTACACACCTATCCTTTAACAATTCACTATCACCTTTTTCCCCTTTTCGTGTGATGCCCTGGGGATGGTCCTTGGCTGGAATTTTTTGGGGTGCCTTGCTTCTCGGACGTGAACCCCTTAATGTTAGGGATGCTGGTATAGAGGAGCCTTGACATAGGCCCAGCGCTTATTCATATATTTGCAAATGTATGTAAACCAATACCTCTGAATTTCTATAATCATGTAGGATTCAAATATTTTTGATTTATCTGCAGTGTGCTGGGGGGCAATTTTCTTTTTTCTGTGTTCAGTGTAAACCCCGCCCTTTACAAGCACCTGTAGTATATTAAGCTGATTGAGCAAATACCATATTTTTTGCTTGCAGTTTGGAGGCATGAAAGGAGTCAGCATTAGGAGGAGGTGCTGATCCTTGTAGTGCCATGTGGAGGTTTTTTAGGGTACCTCCAAGGTAAGTTAGCTCTCAGCTCATACATGTACTGTTATCATGCAGTACATCAATTTGTTATTATATGATCCAGAGTGGGTGCTACTATTATGTAGCAATAATTATTTTGGGGTGAGTGTTTGGGAGTGGGGCCCCCGGGGTTGTTCTGGCTGGACCTTGCTCATGGCATCACCACTTAATTCACATAGAATATTTTTTCACTTTTCTGTTCGTTTGTGTATTATTTATGTCATTTAAATTCTTTTACATCTCATCAACACTTATTGATTTATCTTTACACACCTATCCTTTAACACTTCACTATCACCTTTTTTTCCCCTTTTCGTGTGATGCCCTGGGGATGGTCCTTGGCTGGAATTTTTTGGGGTGTCTTGCTTCTCGGACGTGAACCCCTTAATGTTAGGGACGCTCGTATACAGGAGCCTTGACGTCGGCCCAGCGCTTATTCATATATTTGCAAAGGTATGTAAACCAATACCTCTGAATTTCTATTATCATGCAGGATTCAAGTATTTTTGATTTATCTGCAGTGTGCTGGGGGGCAATTTTCTTTTTTCTGTATTCAGTGTTAACCCCGCCCTTTACAAGCACCTGTAGTATATTAAGCTGATTGAGCAACTACCATATTTTTTGCTTGCAGTTTGGAGGCATGAAAGGAGTCAGCATTAGGAGGAGGTGCTGATCCTTGTATTGTCATGTGGAGGTTTTTTGGGGTACCTCCAAGGTAAGTTAGCTCTCAGCTCATACATGTACTGTTATCATGCAGTACATCAATTTGATATTATATGATCCAGAGTGGGTGCTACTATTATGTAGCAATAATTATTTTGGTGTGAGCGTTCGGGAGTGGGGCCCCCACGGTTGTTCTGGCTGGACCTTGCTCTTGGCATCACCACTTAATTCACATATAATATTTTTTCTCTTTTCTATTCGTTTGTGTATTATTTATGTCATTTTAATTCTTTTACATCTCATCAACACTTATTGATTTATCTTAAAACACCTATCCTTTAACACTTCACAATCACCTTTCTTTCCCCTTTTCGTGTGATGTCCTGGGGATCGTCGTTGGCTGGAATATTTTGGGGTGCCTTGCTTCTCGGACGTGAGCCCCTTAATGTTAGGGACGCTGGTATAGAGGAGCCTTGACGTCGGCCCAGCATTTATTCATATATTTGCAAATGTATGTAATCCAATACCTCTGAATTTCTATTATAATGTAGGATTCAAGTATTTTTGATTTATCTGCAGTGTGCTGGGGGGCAATTTTCTTTTTCTGTGTTCAGTGTAAACCCCGCCCTTTACAAGCACCTGTAGTATATTAAGCTGATTGAGCAACTAAGATATTTTTTGCTTGCAGTTTGGAGGCATGAAAGGAGTCAGCATTAATAGGAGGTGCTGATCCTTATAGTGCCATGTGGAGGTTTTTTAGGGTACCTCCAAGGTAAGTTAGCTCTCAGCTCATACATGTACTGTTATCATGCAGGACATCAATTTGTTATTATATGACCCAGAGTGGGTGCTACTATTATGTAGCAATAATTATTTTGGGGTGAGCATTTGGGAGTGGGGCCCCCAGGGTTGTTCTGGCTGGACCTTGCTCATGGCATCACCACTTAATTCACCTAGAATATTTTTTCACTTTTCTATTTGTTTGTGTATTATTTATGTCATTTTAATTCTTTTACATCTCATCAACACTTATTGATTTATCTTTACACACCTATCCTTTAACACGTCACTATCATTTTTTTTCCCCTTGTCATGTGATGCCCTGGGGATGTTCCTTGGCTGGAATTTTTTGGGGTGCCTTGCTTCTCGGACGTGAACCCCTTAATGTTAGGGATGCTGGTATAGAGGAGCCTTGACATAGGCCCAGCGCTTATTCATATATTTGCAAATGTATGTAAACCAATACCTCTGAATTTCTATTATCATGTAGGATTCAAATATTTTTGATTTATCTGCAGTGTGCTGGGGGCAATTTTCTTTTTTCTGTGTTCAGTGTAAACCCCGCCTTTTACAAGCACCTGTAGTATATTAAGCTGATTGAGCAACTACCATATTTTTTGCTTGCAGTTTGGAGGCATGAAAGGAGTCAGCATTAGGAGGAGGTGCTGATCCTTGTAGTGCCATATGGAGGTTTTTTGGGGTACCTCCAAGGTAAGTTAGCTCTCAGCTCCTACATGTACTGTTATCATGCAGTACATAAATTTGTTATTAAATGATCCAGAGTGGGTGCTACTATTATGTAGCAATAATTATTTTGGGGGTGAGCGTTTGGGAGTGGGGCCCCCGGGGTTGTTCTGGCTGGACCTTGCTCATGGCATCACCACTTAATTCACATAGAATATTTTTTCACTTTTCGATTCATTTGTGTATTATTTATGTCACTTTAATTCTGTTACATCTCATCAACACTTATTGATTTATCTTAAAACACCTATCCTTTAACACTTCACTATCACCTTTCTTTCCCCTTTTCATGTGATGTCCTGGGGATGGTCCTTGGCTGGAATTTTTTGGGGTGCCTTGCTTCTCGGACGTGAACCCCTTAATGTTAGGGACGCTGGTATAGAGGAGCCTTGACGTCGGCCCAGCGCTTATTCATATATTTGCAAATGTATGTAAACCAATACCTCTGAATTTCTATTATAATGCAGGATTCAAGTATTTTTGATTTATCTGCAGTGTGCTGTGGGGCAATTTTCTTTTTTCTGTGTTCAGTGTAAACCCCGCCCCTTACAAGCACCTGTAGTATATTAAGCTGATTGAGCAACTACCATATTTTTTGCATGCAGTTTAGAGGCATGAAAGGAGTCAGCATTAGGAGATGGTGCTGATCCTTATAGTGCCATGTGGAGGTTTTTTGGGGTACCTCCAAGGTAAGTTAGCTCTCAGCTGATACATGTACTGTTATCATGCAGTACATCAATTTGTTATTATATGACCCAGAGTGGGTGCTACTATTATGTAGCAATAATTATTTTTGGGGTGAGCATTTGGGAGTGGGGACCCCGGGGTTGTTCTGGCTGGACCATGCTCATGGCATCACCACTTAATTCACATAGAATATTTTTGCACTTTTCTATTCGTTTGTGTATTATTTATGTCATTGAAATTCTTTAACATCTCATCAACACTTATTGATTTATCTTTACACACCTATCCTTTAACACTTCACTATCACCTTTTTTTCCCCTTTTCATGTGATGCCCTGGGGATGGTCCTTGGCTGGAATTTATTGGGGTGCATTGCTTCTCGGATGTCAACCCCTTAATGTTAGGGATCCTGGTATAGAGGAGCCTTGACGTTGGCCCAGCGCTTATTCATATATTTGCAAATGTATGTAAACCAATCACTCTGAATTTCTATTATCATTAAGGATTCAAGTATTTTTTATTTATCTGCAGTGTGCTGGGGGGCAATTTTCTTTTTTCTGTGTTCAGTGTAAACCCCGCCCTTTACTAGCACCTGTAGTAAATTAAGCTGATTGAACAACTACCATATTTTTTGCTTGCAGTTTGGAGGCATGAAAGGAGTCAGCATTAGGAGGAGGTGCTGATCCTTGTAGTGTCATGTGGAGGTTTTTTGGGGTACCTCCAAGGTAAGTTAGCTCTCAGCTCATACATGTACTGTTATCATGCAGTACATCAATTTGATATTATATGATCCAGAGTGGGTGCTACTATTATGAATCAATAATTATTTTGGGGGTGAGCATTTGGGAGTGGGGCCCTCGGGGTTGTTCTGGCTAGACCTTGCTCATGGCATCACCACTTAATTCACATACAATATTTTTTCACTTTTCTATTCATTTGTGTATTATTTATGTCATTTAAATTCTTTTACATCTCATCAACACTTATTGATTTATCTTTACACACCTATCCTTTAACAATTCACTATCACCTTTTTCCCCTTTTCATGTGATGCCCTGGGGATGGTCCTTAGCTGGAATTTTTTGGGGTGCCTTGCTTCTCGGACGTGAACCCCTTAATGTTAGGGATGCTGGTATAGAGGAGCCTTGACATAGGCCCAGCGCTTATTCATATATTTGCAAATGTATGTAAACCAATACCTCTGAATTTCTATAATCATGTAGGATTCAAATATTTTTGATTTATCTGCAGTGTGCTGGGGGGCAATTTTCTTTTTTCTGTGTTCAGTGTAAACCCCGCCCTTTACAAGCACCTGTAGTATATTAAGCTGATTGAGCAAATACCATATTTTTTGCTTGCAGTTTGGAGGCATGAAAGGAGTCAGCATTAGGAGGAGGTGCTGATCCTTGTAGTGCCATGTGGAGGTTTTTTAGGGTACCTCCAAGGTAAGTTAGCTCTCAGCTCATACATGTACTGTTATCATGCAGTACATCAATTTGTTATTATATGATCCAGAGTGGGTGCTACTATTATGTAGCAATAATTATTTTGGGGTGAGTGTTTGGGAGTGGGGCCCCCACGGTTGTTCTGGCTGGACCTTGCTCATGGCATCACCACTTAATTCACATAGAATATTTTTTCACTTTTCTGTTCGTTTGTGTATTATTTATGTCATTTAAATTCTTTTACATCTCATCAACACTTATTGATTTATCTTTACACACCTATCCTTTAACACTTCACTATCACCTTTTTTTCCCCTTTTCGTGTGATGCCCTGGGGATGGTCCTTGGCTGGAATTTTTTGGGGTGTCTTGCTTCTCGGACGTGAACCCCTTAATGTTAGGGACGCTCGTATACAGGAGCCTTGACGTCGGCCCAGCGCTTATTCATATATTTGCAAATGTATGTAAACCAATACCTCTGAATTTCTATTATCATGTAGGATTCAAGTATTTTTGATTTATCTGCAGTGTGCTGGGGGGCAATTTTCTTTTTTCTGTATTCAGTGTTAACCCCGCCCTTTACAAGCACCTGTAGTATATTAAGCTGATTGAGCAACTACCATATTTTTTGCTTGCAGTTTGGAGGCATGAAAGGAGTCAGCATTAGGAGGAGGTGCTGATCCTTGTAGTGTCATGTGGAGGTTTTTTGGGGTACCTCCAAGGTAAGTTAGCTCTCAGCTCATACATGTACTGTTATCATGCAGTACATCAATTTGATATTATATGATCCAGAGTGGGTGCTACTATTATGTAGCAATAATTATTTTGGTGTGAGCATTTGGGAGTGGGGCCCCCACGGTTGTTCTGGCTGGACCTTGCTCATGGCATCACCACTTAATTCACATAGAATATTTTTTCACTTTTCTATTCGTTTGTGTATTATTTATGTCATTTTAATTCTTTTACATCTCATCAACACTTATTGATTTATCTTAAAACACCTATCCTTTAACACTTCACAATCACCTTTCTTTCCCCTTTTCATATGATGTCCTGGGGATGGTCCTTGGCTGGAAAATTTTGGGGTGCCTTGCTTCTCGGACGTGAACCCCTTAATGTTAGGGACACTGGTATAGAGGAGCCTTGACGTCGGCCCAGCATTTATTCATATATTTGCAAATGTATGTAAACCAATACCTCTGAATTTCTATTATAATGTAGGATTCAAGTATTTTTGATTTATCTGCAGTGTGCTGGGGGGCAATTTTCTTTTTCTGTGTTCAGTGTAAACCCCGCCCTTTACAAGCACCTGTAGTATATTAAGCTGATTGAGCAACTACCATATTTTTTGCTTGCAGTTTGGAGGCATGAAAGGAGTCAGCATTAATAGGAGGTGCTGATCCTTATAGTGCCATGTGAAGGTTTTTTAGGGTACCTCCAAGGTAAGTTAGCTCTCTGCTCATACATGTACTGTTATCATGCAGGACATCAATTTGTTATTATATGACCCAGAGTGGGTGCTACTATTATGTAGCAATAATTATTTTGGGGTGAGCATTTGGGAGTGGGGCCCCCGGGGTTGTTCTGGCTGGACCTTGCTCATGGCATCACCACTTAATTCACATAGAATAATTTTTCACTTTTCTATTCGTTTGTGTATTATTTATGTCATTTTAATTCTTTTACTTCTCATCAACACTTATTGATTTTTCTTTACACACCTTTCCTTTAACACTTCACTATCAATTTTTTTCCCCTTTTCATGAGATGCCCTGGGGACGGTCCTTGGCAGGAATTTTTTGGGGTGCCTTGCTTCTCGGACGTGAACCCCTTAATGTTAGTGATGCAGGTATAGAGGAGCCTTGACGTCGGCCCAGCGCTTATTCATATATTTGCAAATGTATGTAAACCAATACCTCTGAATTTCTATTATCATGTAGGATTCAAATATATTTGATTTATCTGCAGTGTGCTGGGGGGCAATTTTCTTTTTTCTGTGTTCAGTGTAAACCCCGCCCTTTACAATCACCTGTAGTATATTAAGCTGATTGAGCAAATACCATATTTTATGCTTGCAGTTTGGAGGCATGAAAGGAGACAGCATTAGGAGGAGGTGCTGATCCTTGTAGTGCCATGTGGAGGTTTTTTGGGGTACCTCCAAGGTGAGTTAGCTCTCAGCTCATACATGTACTGTTATCATGTAGTACATCAATTTGTTATTATATGACCCAGAGAGGGTGCTACTATTATGTAGCAATAATTATTTTGGGGTGAGCATTTGGGAGTGGGGCCCCCGGGGTTGTCCTGGCTGGACCTTGCTCATGGCATCACAACTTAATTCACATAGAATATTTTTTCACTTTTCTTTTCGTTTGTGTATTATTTATGTCATTTTAATTCTTTAACATCTCATCAACACTTATTGATTTATCTTTACACTCCTATCCTTTAACACTTCACTATCACCTTTTTTCCCCTTTCATGTGATGCCCTGGGGATGGTCCTTGGCTGGAATATTTTGGGGTGCCTTGCTTCTCAGACGTGAACCCCTTAATGTTAGGGATGCTGATATAGAGGAGCCTTGACGTCAGCCCAGCGCTTATTCATATATTTGCAAATGTATGTAAACCAATACCTCTGAATTTCAATTATCATGTAGGATTCAAGTATTTTTGATTTATCTGCAGTGTGCAAGGGGGCAATTTTCTTTTTTCTGTGTTCAGTGTAAACCCCAGCCTTTACTAGCACCTGTAGTATATTAAGCTGATTGAGCAAATACCATAATTTTTGCTTGCAGTTTGGAGGCATGAAAGGAGTCAGCATTAGGAGGAGGTGCTGATCCTTGTAGTGTCATGTGGAGGTTTTTTGGGGTACCTCCAAGGTAAGTTAGCTCTCAGCTCATACATGTACTGTTATCATGCAGTACATCAATTTGATATTATATGATCCAGAGTGGGTGCTACTATTATGTATCAATAATTATTTTGGGGTAGCGTTTGGGAGTGGGGCCCCCGGGGTTGTTCTGGCTAGACCTTGCTCATGGCATCACCACTTAATTCACATACAATATTTTTTCACTTTTCCATTCATTTGTGTATTATTTATGTCACTTTAATTCTGTTACATCTCATCAACACTTATTGATTTATCTTAAAACACCTATCCTTTAACACTTCACTATCACCTTTCTTTCCCCTTTTCATGTGATGTCCTGGGGATGGTCCTTGGCTGGAATTTTTTGGGGTGCCTTGCTTCTCGGACGTGAACCCCTTAATGTAAGGGACGCTGGTATAGAGGAGCCTTGACGTCGGCCCAGCGCTTATTCATATATTTGCAAATGTATGTAAACCAATACCTCTGAATTTCTATTATAATGCAGGATTCAAGTATTTTTGATTTATCTGCAGTGTGCTGTGGGGCAATTTTCTTTTTTCTGTGTTCAGTGTAAACCCCGCCCCTTACAAGCACCTGTAGTATATTAAGCTGATTGAGCAACTACCATATTTTTTGCATGCAGTTTAGAGGCATGAAAGGAGTCAGCATTAGGAGATGGTGCTGATCCTTATAGTGCCATGTGGAGGTTTTTTGGGGTACCTCCAAGGTAAGTTAGCTCTCAGCTCATACATGTACTGTTATCATGCTGTACATCAATTTGTTATTATATGATCCAGAGTGGGTGCTACTATTATGTAGCAATAATTATTTTTGGGGTGAGCGTTTGGGAGTGGGGACCCCGGGGTTGTTCTGGCTGGACCATGCTCATGGCATCACCACTTAATTCACATAGAATATTTTTGCACTTTTCTATTCGTTTGTGTATTATTTATGTCATTGAAATTCTTTAACATCTCATCAACACTTATTGATTTATCTTTACACACCTATCCTTTAACACTTCACTATCACCTTTTTTTCCCCTTTTCATGTGATGCCCTGGGGATGGTCCTTGGCTGGAATTTATTGGGGTGCATTGCTTCTCGGATGTCAACCCCTTAATGTTAGGGATCCTGGTATAGAGGAGCCTTGACGTTGGCCCAGCGCTTATTCATATATTTGCAAATGTATGTAAACCAATCACTCTGAATTTCTATTATCATTAAGGATTCAAGTATTTTTTATTTATCTGCAGTGTGCTGGGGGGCAATTTTCTTTTTTCTGTGTTCAGTGTAAACCCCGCCCTTTACTAGCACCTGTAGTAAATTAAGCTGATTGAACAACTACCATATTTTTTGCTTGCAGTTTGGAGGCATGAAAGGAGTCAGCATTAGGAGGAGGTGCTGATCCTTGTAGTGCCATGTGGAGGTTTTTTAGGGTACCTCCAAGGTAAGTTAGCTCTCAGCTCATACATGTACTGTTATCATGCAGTACATCAATTTGTTATTATATGATCCAGAGTGGGTGCTACTATTATGTAGCAATAATTATTTTGGGGTGAGTGTTTGGGAGTGGGGCCCCCACGGTTGTTCTGGCTGGACCTTGCTCATGGCATCACCACTTAATTCACATAGAATATTTTTTCACTTTTCTGTTCGTTTGTGTATTATTTATGTCATTTAAATTCTTTTACATCTCATCAACACTTATTGATTTATCTTTACACACCTATCCTTTAACACTTCACTATCACCTTTTTTTCCCCTTTTCGTGTGATGCCCTGGGGATGGTCCTTGGCTGGAATTTTTTGGGGTGTCTTGCTTCTCGGACGTGAACCTCTTAATGTTAGGGACGCTCGTATACAGGAGCCTTGACGTCGGCCCAGGGCTTATTCATATATTTGCAAATGTATGTAAACCAATACCTCTGAATTTCTATTATCATGTAGGATTCAAGTATTTTTGATTTATCTGCAGTGTGCTGGGGGGCAATTTTCTTTTTTCTGTGTTCAGTGTTAACCCCGCCCTTTACAAGCACCTGTAGTATATTAAGCTGATTGAGCAACTACCATATTTTTTGCTTGCAGTTTGGAGGCATGAAAGGAGTCAGCATTAGGAGGAGGTGCTGATCCTTGTAGTGTCATGTGGAGGTTTTTTGGGGTACCTCCAAGGTAAGTTAGCTCTCAGCTCATACATGTACTGTTATCATGCAGTACATCAATTTGATATTATATGATCCAGAGTGGGTGCTACTCTTATGTAGCAATAATTATTTTGGGGTGAGCATTTGGGAGTGGGGCCCCCACGGTTGTTCTGGCTGGACCTTGCTCTTGGCATCACCACTTAATTCACATAGAATATTTTTTCACTTTTCTATTCGTTTGTGTATTATTTATGTCATTTTAATTCTTTTACATCTCATCAACACTTATTGATTTATCTTAAAACACCTATCCTTTAACACTTCACAATCACCTTTCTTTCCCCTTTTCATATGATGTCCTGTGGATGGTCCTTGGCTGGAATATTTTGGGGTGCCTTGCTTCTCGGATGTGAACCCCTTAATGTTAGGGACACTGGTATAGAGGAGCCTTGACGTCGGCCCAGCATTTATTCATATATTTGCAAATGTATGTAAACCAATACCTCTGAATTTCTATTATAATGTAGGATTCAAGTATTTTTGATTTATCTGCAGTGTGCTGGGGGGCAATTTTCTTTTTCTGTGTTCAGTGTAAACCCCGCCCTTTACAAGCACCTGTAGTATATTAAGCTGATTGAGCAACTACCATATTTTTTGCTTGCAGTTTGGAGGCATGAAAGGAGTCAGCATTAATAGGAGGTGCTGATCCTTATAGTGCCATGTGAAGGTTTTTTAGGGTACCTCCAAGGTAAGTTAGCTCTCTGCTCTTACATGTACTGTTATCATGCAGGACATCAATTTGTTATTATATGACCCAGAGTGGGTGTTACTATTATGTAGCAATAATTATTTTGGGGTGAGCATTTGGGAGTGGGGCCCCCGGGGTTGTTCTGGCTGGACCTTGCTCATGGCATCACCACTTAATTCACATAGAATAATTTTTCACTTTTCTATTCGTTTGTGTATTATTTATGTCATTTTAATTCTTTTACTTCTCATCAACACTTATTGATTTTTCTTTACACACCTTTCCTTTAACACTTCACTATCAATTTTTTTCCCCTTTTCATGAGATGCCCTGGGGACAGTCCTTGGCAGGAATTTTTTGGGGTGCCTTGCTTCTCGGACGTGAACCCCTTAATGTTAGTGATGCAGGTATAGAGGAGCCTTGACGTCGGCCCAGCGCTTATTCATATATTTGCAAATGTATGTAAACCAATACCTCTGAATTTCTATTATCATGTAGGATTCAAATATATTTGATTTATCTGCAGTGTGCTGGGGGGCAATTTTCTTTTTTCTGTGTTCAGTGTAAACCCCGCCCTTTACAATCACCTGTAGTATATTAAGCTGATTGAGCAAATACCATATTTTATGCTTGCAGTTTGGAGGCATGAAAGGAGTCAGCATTAGGAGGAGGTGCTGATCCTTGTAGTGCCATGTGGAGGTTTTTTGGGGTACCTCCAAGGTGAGTTAGCTCTCAGCTCATACATGTACTGTTATCATGTAGTACATCAATTTGTTATTATATGACCCAGAGAGGGTGCTACTATTATGTAGCAATAATTATTTTGGGGTGAGCATTTGGGAGTGGGGCCCGCGGGGTTGTCCTGGCTGGACCTTGCTCATGGCATCACAACTTAATTCACATAGAATATTTTTTTACTTTTCTTTTCGTTTGTGTATTATTTATGTCATTTTAATTCTTTAACATCTCATCAACACTTATTGATTTATCTTTACACTCCTATCCTTTAACACTTCACTATCACCTTTTTTCCCCTTTCATGTGATGCCCTGGGGATGGTCCTTGGCTGGAATATTTTGGGGTGCCTTGCTTCTCAGACGTGAACCTCTTAATGTTAGGGATGCTGATATAGAGGAGCCTTGACGTCAGCCCAGCGCTTATTCATATATTTGCAAATGTATGTAAACCAATACCTCTGAATTTCAATTATCATGTAGGATTCAAGTATTTTTGATTTATCTGCAGTGTGCAAGGGGGCAATTTTCTTTTTTCTGTGTTCAGTGTAAACCCCAGCCTTTACTATCACCTGTAGTATATTAAGCTGATTGAGCAAATACCATATTTTTTGCATGCAGTTTAGAGGCATGAAAGGAGTCAGCATTAGGAGGAGGTGCTGATCCTTGTAGTGCCATGTGGAGGTTTTTTGGGGTACCTCCAAGGTAAGTTAGCTCTCAGCTCATACATGTACTGTTATCATGCAGTACATCAATTTGTTATTATATGATCCAGAGTGCGTGCTACTATTATGTAGCAATAATTATTTTGGGGTGAGCGTTTGGGAGTGGGGCCCCCACGGTTGTTCTGGCTGGACCTTGCTCATGGCATCACCACTTAATTCACCTAGAATATTTTTTCACTTTTCTATTTGTTTGTGTATTATTTATGTCATTTTAATTCTTTTACATCTCATCAACACTTATTGATTTATCTTTACACACCTATCCTTTAACACGTCACTATCATTTTTTTTCCCCTTGTCATGTGATGCCCTGGGGATGTTCCTTGGCTGGAATTTTTTGGGGTGCCTTGCTTCTCAGACGTGAACCCCTTAATGTAAGGGATGCTGGTATAGAGGAGCCTTGACATAGGCCCAGCGCTTATTCATATATTTGCAAATGTATGTAAACCAATACCTCTGAATTTCTATTATCATGTAGGATTCAAATATTTTTGATTTATCTGCAGTGTGCTGGGTGGCAATTTTCTTTTTTCTGTGTTCAGTGTAAACCCCGCCCTTTACAAGCACCTGTAGTATATTAAGCTGATTGAGCAAATACCATATTTTTTGCTTGCAGTTTGGAGGCATGAAAGGAGTCAGCATTAGGAGGAGGTGCTGATCCTTGTAGTGTCATGTGGAGGTTTTTTGGGGTACCTCCAAGGTAAGTTAGCTCTCAGCTCATACATGTACTGTTATCATGCAGTACATCAATTTGATATTATATGATCCAGAGTGGGTGCTACTATTATGTATCAATAATTATTTTGGGGTAGCGTTTGGGAGTGGGGCCCCCGGGGTTGTTCTGGCTAGACCTTGCTCATGGCATCACCACTTAATTCACATACAATATTTTTTCACTTTTCGATTCATTTGTGTATTATTTATGTCACTTTAATTCTGTTACATCTCATCAACACTTATTGATTTATCTTAAAACACCTATCCTTTAACACTTCACTATCACCTTTCTTTCCCCTTTTCATGTGATGTCCTGGGGATGGTCCTTGGCTGGAATTTTTTGGGGTGCCTTGCTTCTCGGACGTGAACCCCTTAATGTTAGGGACGCTGGTATAGAGGAGCCTTGACGTCGGCCCAGCGCTTATTCATATATTTGCAAATGTATGTAAACCAATACCTCTGAATTTCTATTATAATGCAGGTTTCAAGTATTTTTGATTTATCTGCAGTGTGCTGTGGGGCAATTTTCTTTTTTCTGTGTTCAGTGTAAACCCCGCCCCTTACAAGCACCTGTAGTATATTAAGCTGATTGAGCAACTACCATATTTTTTGCATGCAGTTTAGAGGCATGAAAGGAGTCAGCATTAGGAGATGGTGCTGATCCTTATAGTGCCATGTGGAGGATTTTTGGGGTACCTCCAAGGTAAGTTAGCTCTCAGCTGATACATGTACTGTTATCATGCAGTACATCAATTTGTTATTATATGACCCAGAGTGGGTGCTACTATTATGTAGCAATAATTATTTTTGGGGTGAGCGTTTGGGAGTGGGGACCCCGGGGTTGTTCTGGCTGGACCATGCTCATGGCATCACCACTTAATTAACATAGAATATTTTTGCACTTTTCTATTCGTTTGTGTATTATTTATGTCATTGAAATTCTTTAACATCTCATCAACACTTATTGATTTATCTTTACACACCTATCCTTTAACACTTCACTATCACCTTTTTTTCCCCTTTTCATGTGATGCCCTGGGGATGGTCCTTGGCTGGAATTTATTGGGGTGCATTGCTTCTCGGATGTCAACCCCTTAATGTTAGGGATCCTGGTATAGAGGAGCCTTGACGTTGGCCCAGCGCTTATTCATATATTTGCAAATGTATGTAAACCAATCACTCTGAATTTCTATTATCATTAAGGATTCAAGTATTTTTTATTTATCTGCAGTGTGCTGGGGGGCAATTTTCTTTTTTCTGTGTTCAGTGTAAACCCCGCCCTTTACTAGCACCTGTAGTAAATTAAGCTGATTGAACAACTACCATATTTTTTGCTTGCAGTTTGGAGGCATGAAAGGAGTCAGCATTAGGAGGAGGTGCTGATCCTTGTAGTGCCATGTGGAGGTTTTTTAGGGTACCTCCAAGGTAAGTTAGCTCTCAGCTCATACATGTACTGTTATCATGCAGTACATCAATTTGTTATTATATGATCCAGAGTGGGTGCTACTATTATGTAGCAATAATTATTTTGGGGTGAGTGTTTGGGAGTGGGGCCCCCACGGTTGTTCTGGCTGGACCTTGCTCATGGCATCACCACTTAATTCACATAGAATATTTTTTCACTTTTCTGTTCGTTTGTGTATTATTTATGTCATTTAAATTCTTTTACATCTCATCAACACTTATTGATTTATCTTTACACACCTATCCTTTAACACTTCACTATCACCTTTTTTTCCCCTTTTCGTGTGATGCCCTGGGGATGGTCCTTGGCTGGAATTTTTTGGGGTGTCTTGCTTCTCGGACGTGAACCTCTTAATGTTAGGGACGCTCGTATACAGGAGCCTTGACGTCGGCCCAGCGCTTATTCATATATTTGCAAATGTATGTAAACCAATACCTCTGAATTTCTATTATCATGTAGGATTCAAATATTTTTCATTTATCTGCAGTGTGCTGGGTGGCAATTTTCTTTTTTCTGTGTTCAGTGTAAACCCCGCCCTTTACAAGCACCTGTCGTATATTAAGCTGATTGAGCAAATACCATATTTTTTGCTTGCAGTTTGGAGGCATGAAAGGAGTCAGCATTAGGAGGAGGTGCTGATCCTTGTAGTGTCATGTGGAGGTTTTTTGGGGTACCTCCAAGGTAAGTTAGCTCTCAGCTCATACATGTACTGTTATCATGCAGTACATCAATTTGATATTATATGATCCAGAGTGGGTGTTACTATTATGTATCAATAATTATTTTGGGGTAGCGTTTGGGAGTGGGGCCCCCGGGGTTGTTCTGGCTAGACCTTGCTCATGGCATCACCACTTAATTCAAATACAATATTTTTTCACTTTTCAATTCATTTGTGTATTATTTATGTCATTTAAATTCTTTTACATCTCATCAACACTTATTGATTTATCTTTACACACCTATCCTTTAACAATTCACTATCACCTTTTTCCCCTTTTCGTGTGATGCCCTGGGGATGGTCCTTGGCTGGAATTTTTTGGGGTGCCTTGCTTCTCGGACGTGAACCCCTTAATGTTAGGGATGCTGGTATAGAGGAGCCTTGACATAGGCCCAGCGCTTATTCATATATTTGCAAATGTATGTAAACCAATACCTCTGAATTTCTATAATCATGTAGGATTCAAATATTTTTGATTTATCTGCAGTGTGCTGGGGGGCAATTTTCTTTTTTCTGTGTTCAGTGTAAACCCCGCCCTTTACAAGCACCTGTAGTATATTAAGCTGATTGAGCAAATACCATATTTTTTGCTTGCAGTTTGGAGGCATGAAAGGAGTCAGCATTAGGAGGAGGTGCTGATCCTTGTAGTGCCATGTGGAAGTTTTTTAGGGTACCTCCAAGGTAAGTTAGCTCTCAGCTCATACATGTACTGTTATCATGCAGTACATCAATTTGTTATTATATGATCCAGAGTGGGTGCTACTATTATGTAGCAATAATTATTTTGGGGTGAGTGTTTGGGAGTGGGGCCCCCACGGTTGTTCTGGCTCGACCTTGCTCATGGCATCACCACTTAATTCACATAGAATATTTTTTCACTTTTCTGTTCGTTTGTGTATTATTTATGTCATTTAAATTCTTTTACATCTCATCAACACTTATTGATTTATCTTTACACACCTATCCTTTAACACTTCACTATCACCTTTTTTTCCCCTTTTCGTGTGATGCCCTGGGGATGGTCCTTGGCTGGAATTTTTTGGGGTGTCTTGCTTCTCGGACGTGAACCCCTTAATGTTAGGGACGCTAGTATACAGGAGCCTTGACGTCGGCCCAGCGCTTATTCATATATTTGCAAATGTATGTAAACCAATACCTCTGAATTTCTATTATCATGTAGGATTCAAGTATTTTTGATTTATCTGCAGTGTGCTGGGGGGCAATTTTCTTTTTTCTGTGTTCAGTGTTAACCCCGCCCTTTACAAGCACCTGTAGTATATTAAGCTGATTGAGCAACTACCATATTTTTTGCTTGCAGTTTGGAGGCATGAAAGGAGTCAGCATTAGGAGGAGGTGCTGATCCTTGTAGTGTCATGTGGAGGTTTTTTGGGGTACCTCCAAGGTAAGTTAGCTCTCAGCTCATACATGTACTGTTATCATGCAGTACATCAATTTGATATTATATGATCCAGAGTGGGTGCTACTATTATGTAGCAATAATTATTTTGGGGTGAGCATTTGGGAGTGGGGCCCCCACGGTTGTTCTGGCTGGACCTTGCTCATGGCATCACCACTTAATTCACATAGAATATTTTTTCACTTTTCTATTCGTTTGTGTATTATTTATGTCATTTTAATTCTTTTACATCTCATCAACACTTATTGATTTATCTTAAAACACCTATCCTTTAACACTTCACAATCACCTTTCTTTCCCCTTTTCATATGATGTCCTGGGGATGGTCCTTGGCTGGAATATT
Organism: Taudactylus pleione; assembly: GCA_031769625.1. Taxonomy (NCBI): domain Eukaryota; kingdom Metazoa; phylum Chordata; class Amphibia; order Anura; family Myobatrachidae; genus Taudactylus; species Taudactylus pleione. The sequence goes on from JAUIMM010000614.1 coordinate 4,171,429, forward strand.
TTGGGGTGCCTTGCTTCTCGGACGTGAACCCCTTAATGTTAGGGACACTGGTATAGAGGAGCCTTGACGTCGGCCCAGCATTTATTCATATATTTGCAAATGTATGTAAACCAATACCTCTGAATTTCTATTATAATGTAGGATTCAAGTATTTTTGATTTATCTGCAGTGTGCTGGGGGGCAATTTTCTTTTTCTGTGTTCAGTGTAAACCCCGCCCTTTACAAGCACCTGTAGTATATTAAGCTGATTGAGCAACTACCATATTTTTTGCTTGCAGTTTGGAGGCATGAAAGGAGTCAGCATTAATAGGAGGTGCTGATCCTTATAGTGCCATGTGAAGGTTTTTTAGGGTACCTCCAAGGTAAGTTAGCTCTCTGCTCATACATGTACTGTTATCATGCAGGACATCAATTTGTTATTATATGACCCAGAGTGGGTGCTACTATTATGTAGCAATAATTATTTTGGGGTGAGCATTTGGGAGTGGGGCCCTCGGGGTTGTTCTGGCTGGACCTTGCTCATGGCATCACCACTTAATTCACATAGAATAATTTTTCACTTTTCTATTCGTTTGTGTATTATTTATGTCATTTTAATTCTTTTACTTCTCATCAACACTTATTGATTTTTCTTTACACACCTTTCCTTTAACACTTCACTATCAATTTTTTTCCCCTTTTCATGAGATGCCCTGGGGACGGTCCTTGGCAGGAATTTTTTGGGGTGCCTTGCTTCTCGGACGTGAACCCCTTAATGTTAGTGATGCAGGTATAGAGGAGCCTTGACGTCGGCCCAGCGCTTATTCATATATTTGCAAATGTATGTAAACCAATACCTCTGAATTTCTATTATCATGTAGGATTCAAATATATTTGATTTATCTGCAGTGTGCTGGGGGGCAATTTTCTTTTTTCTGTGTTCAGTGTAAACCCCGCCCTTTACAATCACCTGTAGTATATTAAGCTGATTGAGCAAATACCATATTTTATGCTTGCAGTTTGGAGGCATGAAAGGAGTCAGCATTAGGAGGAGGTGCTGATCCTTGTAGTGCCATGTGGAGGTTTTTTGGGGTACCTCCAAGGTGAGTTAGCTCTCAGCTCATACATGTACTGTTATCATGTAGTACATCAATTTGTTATTATATGACCCAGAGAGGGTGCTACTATTATGTAGCAATAATTATTTTGGGGTGAGCATTTGGGAGTGGGGCCCCCGGGGTTGTCCTGGCTGGACCTTGCTCATGGCATCACAACTTAATTCACATAGAATATTTTTTCACTTTTCTTTTCGTTTGTGTATTATTTATGTCATTTTAATTCTTTAACATCTTATCAACACTTATTGATTTATCTTTACACTCCTATCCTTTAACACTTCACTATCACCTTTTTTCCCCTTTCATGTGATGCCCTGGGGATGGTCCTTGGCTGGAATATTTTGGGGTGCCTTGCTTCTCAGACGTGAACCCCTTAATGTTAGGGATGCTGGTATAGCGGAGCCTTGACGTCAGCCCAGCGCTTATTCATATATTTGCAAATGTATGTAAACCAATACCTCTGAATTTCAATTATCATGTAGGATTCAAGTATTTTTGATTTATCTGCAGTGTGCAAGGGGGCAATTTTCTTTTTTCTATGTTCAGTGTAAACCCCAGCCTTTACTAGCCCCTGTAGTATATTAAGCTGATTGAGCAAATACCATATTTTTTGCTTGCAGTTTGGAGGCATGAAAGGAGTCAGCATTAGGAGGAGGTGCTGATCCTTGTAGTGCCATGTGGAGGTTTTTTGGGGTACCGCCAAGGTAAGTTAGCTCTCAGCTCATACATGTACTGTTATCATGCAGTACATCAATTTGTTATTATATGATCCAGAGTGCGTGCTACTATTATGTAGCAATAATTATTTTGGGGTGAGCGTTTGGGAGTGGGGCCCCCACGGTTGTTCTGGCTGGACCTTGCTCATGGCATCACCACTTAATTCACCTAGAATATTTTTTCACTTTTCTATTTGTTTGTGTATTATTTATGTCATTTTAATTCTTTTACATCTCATCAACACTTATTGATTTATCTTTACACACCTATCCTTTAACACGTCACTATCATTTTTTTTCCCCTTGTCATGTGATGCCCTGGGGATGTTCCTTGGCTGGAATTTTTTGGGGTGCCTTGCTTCTCAGATGTGAACCCCTTAATGTAAGGGATGTTGGTATAGAGGAGCCTTGACATAGGCCCAGCGCTTATTCATATATTTGCAAATGTATGTAAACCAATACCTCTGAATTTCTATTATCATGTAGGATTCAAATATTTTTCATTTATCTGCAGTGTGCTGGGTGGCAATTTTCTTTTTTCTGTGTTCAGTGTAAACCCCGCCCTTTACAAGCACCTGTAGTATATTAAGCTGATTGAGCAAATACCATATTTTTTGCTTGCAGTTTGGAGGCATGAAAGGAGTCAGCATTAGGAGGAGGTGCTGATCCTTGTAGTGTCATGTGGAGGTTTTTTGGGGTACCTCCAAGGTAAGTTAGCTCTCAGCTCATACATGTACTGTTATCATGCAGTACATCAATTTGATATTATATGATCCAGAGTGGGTGTTACTATTATGTATCAATAATTATTTTGGGGTAGCGTTTGGGAGTGGGGCCCCCGGGGTTGTTCTGGCTAGACCTTGCTCATGGCATCACCACTTAATTCACATACAATATTTTTTCACTTTTCTATTCATTTGTGTATTATTTATTTCATTTAAATTCTTTTACATCTCATCAACACTTATTGATTTATCTTTACACACCTATCCTTTAACAATTCACTATCACCTTTTTCCCTTTTTCGTGTGATGCCCTGGGGATGGTCCTTGGCTGGAATTTTTTGGGGTGCCTTGCTTCTCGGACGTGAACCCCTTAATGTTAGGGATGCTGGTATAGAGGAGCCTTGACATAGGCCCAGCGCTTATTCATATATTTGCAAATGTATGTAAACCAATACCTCTGAATTTCTATAATCATGTAGGATTCAAATATTTTTGATTTATCTGCAGTGTGCTGGGGGGCAATTTTCTTTTTTCTGTGTTCAGTGTAAACCCCGCCCTTTACAAGCACCTGTAGTATATTAAGCTGATTGAGCAAATACCATATTTTTTGCTTGCAGTTTGGAGGCATGAAAGGAGTCAGCATTAGGAGGAGGTGCTGATCCTTGTAGTGCCATGTGGAGGTTTTTTAGGGTACCTCCAAGGTAAGTTAGCTCTCAGCTCATACATGTACTGTTATCATGCAGTACATCAATTTGTTATTATATGATCCAGAGTGGGTGCTACTATTATGTAGCAATAATTATTTTGGGGTGAGTGTTTGGGAGTGGGGCCCCCACGGTTGTTCTGGCTGGACCTTGCTCATAGCATCACCACTTAATTCACATAGAATATTTTTTCACTTTTCTGTTCGTTTGTGTATTATTTATGTCATTTAAATTCTTTTACATCTCATCAACACTTATTGATTTATCTTTACACACCTATCCTTTAACACTTCACTATCACCTTTTTTTCCCCTTTTCGTGTGATGCCCTGGGGATGGTCCTTGGCTGGAATTTTTTGGGGTGTCTTGCTTCTCGGACGTGAACCCCTTAATGTTAGGGACGCTAGTATACAGGAGCCTTGACGTCGGCCCAGCGCTTATTCATATATTTGCAAATGTATGTAAACCAATACCTCTGAATTTCTATTATCATGTAGGATTCAAGTATTTTTGATTTATCTGCAGTGTGCTGGGGGGCAATTTTCTTTTTTCTGTGTTCAGTGTTAACCCCGCCCTTTACAAGCACCTGTAGTATATTAAGCTGATTGAGCAACTACCATATTTTTTGCTTGCAGTTTGGAGGCATGAAAGGAGTCAGCATTAGGAGGAGGTGCTGATCATTGTAGTGTCATGTGGAGGTTTTTTGGGGTACCTCCAAGGTAAGTTAGCTCTCAGCTCATACATGTACTGTTATCATGCAGTACATCAATTTGATATTATATGATCCAGAGTGGGTGCTACTATTATGTAGCAATAATTATTTTGGGGTGAGCATTTGGGAGTGGGGCCCCCACGGTTGTTCTGGCTGGACCTTGCTCTTGGCATCACCACTTAATTCACATAGAATATTTTTTCACTTTTCTATTTGTTTGTGTATTATTTATGTCATTATAATTCTTTTACATCTCATCAACACTTATTGATTTATCTTAAAACACCTATCCTTTAACACTTCACAATCACCTTTCTTTCCCCTTTTCATATGATGTCCTGGGGATGGTCCTTGGCTGGAATATTTTGGGGTGCCTTGCTTCTCGGACGTGAACCCCTTAATGTTAGGGACGCTGGTATAGAGGAGCCTTGACGTCGGCCCAGCATTTATTCATATATTTGCAAATGTATGTAAACCAATACCTCTGAATTTCTATTATAATGTAGGATTCAAGTATTTTTGATTTATCTGCAGTGTGCTGGGGGGCAATTTTCTTTTTCTGTGTTCAGTGTAAACCCCGCCCTTTACAAGCACCTGTAGTATATTAAGCTGATTGAGCAACTACCATATTTTTTGCTTGCAGTTTGGAGGCATGAAAGGAGTCAGCATTAATAGGAGGAGGTGCTGATCCTTATAGTGCCATGTGAAGGTTTTTTAGGGAACCTCCAAGGTAAGTTAGCTCTCTGCTCATACATGTACTGTTATCATGCAGGACATCAATTTGTTATTATATGACCCAGAGTGGGTGCTACTATTATGTAGCAATAATTATTTTGGGGTGAGCATTTGGGAGTGGGGCCCCCGGGGTTGTTCTGGCTGGACCTTGCTCATGGCATCACCACTTAATTCACATAGAATAATTTTTCACTTTTCTATTCGTTTGTGTATTATTTATGTCATTTTAATTCTTTTACTTCTCATCAACACTTATTGATTTTTCTTTACACACCTTTCCTTTAACACTTCACTATCAATTTTTTTCCCCTTTTCATGAGATGCCCTGGGGACGGTCCTTGGCAGGAATTTTTTGGGGTGCCTTGCTTCTCGGACGTCAACCCCTTAATGTTAGTGATGCAGGTATAGAGGAGCCTTGACGTCAGCCCAGCGCTTATTCATATATTTGCAAATGTATGTAAACCAATACCTCTGAATTTCTATTATCATGTAGGATTCAAATATATTTGATTTATCTGCAGTGTGCTGGGGGGCAATTTTCTTTTTTCTGTGTTCAGTGTAAACCCCGCCCTTTACAATCACCTGTAGTATATTAAGCTGATTGAGCAAATACCATATTTTATGCTTGCAGTTTGGAGGCATGAAAGGAGTCAGCATTAGGAGGAGGTGCTGATCCTTGTAGTGCCATGTGGAGGTTTTTTGGGGTACCTCCAAGGTGAGTTAGCTCTCAGCTCATACATGTACTGTTATCATGTAGTACATCAATTTGTTATTATATGACCCAGAGAGGGTGCTACTATTATGTAGCAATAATTATTTTGGGGTGAGCATTTGGGAGTGGGGCCCCCGGGGTTGTCCTGGCTGGACCTTGCTCATGGCATCACAACTTAATTCACATAGAATATTTTTTCACTTTTCTTTTCGTTTGTGTATTATTTATGTCATTTTAATTCTTTAACATCTCATCAACACTTATTGATTTATCTTTACACTCCTATCCTTTAACACTTCACTATCACCTTTTTTCCCCTTTCATGTGATGCCCTGGGGATGGTCCTTGGCTGGAATATTTTGGGGTGCCTTGCTTCTCAGACGTGAACCCCTTAATGTTAGGGATGCTGGTATAGAGGAGCCTTGACGTCAGCCCAGCGCTTATTCATATATTTGCAAATGTATGTAAACCAATACCTCTGAATTTCAATTATCATGTAGGATTCAAGTATTTTTGATTTATCTGCAGTGTGCAAGGGGGCAATTTTCTTTTTTCTGTGTTCAGTGTAAACCCCAGCCTTTACTAGCACCTGTAGTATATTAAGCTGATTGAGCAAATACCATATTTTTTGCTTGCAGTTTGGAGGCATGAAAGGAGTCAGCATTAGGAGGAGGTGCTGATCCTTGTAGTGCCATGTGGAGGTTTTTTGGGGTACCTCCAATGTAAGTTAGCTCTCAGCTCATACATGTACTGTTATCATGCAGTACATCAATTTGTTATTATATGATCCAGAGTGCGTGCTACTATTATGTAGCAATAATTATTTTGGGGTGAGCATTTGGGAGTGGGGCCCCCAGGGTTGTTCTGGCTGGACCTTGCTCATGGCATCACCACTTAATTCACATAGAATTTTTTTTCACTTTTCTGTTTGTTTGTTTATTATTTATGTCATTTAAATTCTTTTACATCTCATCAACACTTATTGATTTATCTTTACACACCTATCCTTTAACACTTCACTATCACCTTTTTTTCCCCTTTTCATGTGATGCCCTGGGGATGGTCCTTGGCTGGAATTTTTTGGGGTGTCTTGCTTCTCGGACGTGAACCCCTTAATGTTAGGGACGCTCGTGTACAGGAGCCTTGACGTCGGCCCAGCGCTTATTCATATATTTGCAAATGTATGTAAACCAATACCTCTGAATTTCTATTATCATGTAGGATTCAAGTATTTTTGATTTATCTGCAGTGTGCTGTGGGGCAATTTTCTTTTTTCTGTGTTCAGTGTAAACCCCGCCCTTTACAAGCACCTGTAGTATATTAAGCTGATTGAGCAACTACCATATTTTTTGCTTGCAGTTTGGAGGCATGAAAGGAGTCAGCATTAGGAGGAGGTGCTGATCCTTATAGTGCCATGTGGAGGTTTTTTGGGGTACCTCCAAGGTAAGATAGCTCTCAGCTCATACATGTACTGTTATTATGCAGTACATCAATTTGTTATTATATGATCCAGAGTGGGTGCTACTATTATGTAGCAATAATTATTTTGGGGTGAGCGTTTGGGAGTGGGGCCCCCAGGGTTGTTCTGGCTAGACCTTGCTCATGGCATCACCACTTAATTCAAATACAATATTTTTTCACTTTTCTATTCATTTGTGTATTATTTATGTCATTTAAATTATTTTACATCTCATCAACACTTATTGATTTATCTTTACACACCTATCCTTTAACAATTCACTGTCACCTTTTTCTCCTTTTCGTGTGATGCCCTGGGGATGTTCCTTGGCTGGAATTTTTTGGGGTGCCTTGCTTCTCGGACGTGAACCCCTTAATGTTAGGGATGCTGGTATAGAGGAGCCTTGACATAGGCCCAGCGCTTATTCATATATTTGCAAATGTATGTAAACCAATACCTCTGAATTTCTATTATAATGCAGGATTCAAGAATTTTTTATTTATCTGCAGTGTGCTGTGGGGCAATTTTCTTTTTTCTGTGTTCAGTGTAAACCCCGCCCTTTACAAGCACCTGTAGTATATTAAGCTGATTGAACAACTACCATATTTTTTGCTTGCAGTTTGGAGGCATGAAAGGAGTCAGCATTAGGAGGAGGTGCTGATCCTTGTAGTGTCATGTGGAGGTTTTTTGGGGTACCTCCAAGGTAAGTTAGCTCTCAGCTCATACATGTACTGTTATCATGCAGTACATCAATTTGATATTATATGATCCAGAGTGGGTGCTACTATTATGTATCAATAATTATTTTGGGGTAGCGTTTGGGAGTGGGGCCCCCGGGGTTGTTCTGGCTAGACCTTGCTCATGGCATCACCACTTAATTCACATACAATATTTTTTCACTTTTCTATTCATTTGTGTATTATTTATGTCATTTAAATTCTTTTACATCTCATCAACACTTATTGATTTATCTTTACACACCTATCCTTTAACAATTCACTATCACCTTTTTCCCCTTTTCGTGTGATGCCCTGGGGATGGTCTTTGGCTGGAATTTTTTGGGGTGCCTTGCTTCTCGGACGTGAACCCCTTAATGTTAGGGATGCTGGTATAGAGGAGCCTTGACATAGGCCCAGCGCTTATTCATATATTTGCAAATGTATGTAAACCAATACCTCTGAATTTCTATTATCATGTAGGATTCAAATATTTTTGATTTATCTGCAGTGTGCTGGGGGGCAATTTTCTTTTTTCTGTGTTCAGTGTAAACCCCGCCCTTTACAATCACCTGTAGTATATTAAGCTGATTGAGCAACTACCATATTTTTTGTTTACAGTTTGGAGGCATGAAAGGAGTCAGCATTAGGAGGAGGTGCTGATCCTTGTAGTGCCATGTGGAGGTTTTTTGGGGTACCTCCAAGGTAAGTTAGCTCTCAGCTCATACATGTACTGTTATCATGCAGTACATCAATTTGTTATTATATGATCCAGAGTGCGTGCTACTATTATGTAGCAATAATTATTTTGGGGTGAGCGTTTGGGAGTGGGGCCCCCACGGTTGTTCTGGCTGGACCTTGCTCATGGCATCACCACTTAATTCACATAGAATATTTTTTCACTTTTCTATTCATTTGTGTATTATTTATGTCATTTTAATTCTTTTACATCTCATCAACACTTATTGATTTATCTTAAAACACCTATCCTTTAATACTTCACTATCACCTTTCTTTCCCCTTTTCGTGTGATGTCCTGGGGATGGTACTTGGCTGGAATATTTTGGGGTGCCTTGCTTCTCGGACGTGAACCCCTTAATGTTAGGGACATATCCTTTAACACTTCACTTTCACCTTTTTATCCCCTATAGAGGAGCCTTGACGTCGGCCCAGCGCTTATTCATATATTTGCAAATGTATGTAAACCAATACCTCTGAATTTCTATTATCATGTAGGATTCAAATATTTTTGATTTATCTGCAGTGTGCTGGGGGGCAATTTTCTTTTTTCTGTGTTCAATGTAAACCCCGCCCTTTACAATCACCTGTAGTATATTAAGCTGATTGACCAAATACCATATTTTTTGCTTGCAGTTTGGAGGCATGAAAGGAGTCAGCATTAGGAGGAGGTGCTGATCCTTGTAGTGCCATGTGGAGGTTTTTTAGTGTACCTCCAAGGTAAGTTAGCTCTCAGCTCATACATGTACTGTTATCTTGCAGTACATCAATTTGTTATTATATGATCCAGAGTGGGTGCTACTATTATGTAGCAATAATTATTTTGGGGTGAGCGTTTGGGAGTGGGGCCCCCAGGGTTGTTCTGGCTAGACCTTGCTCATGGCATCACCACTTAATTCACATAGAATATTTTATCACTTTTCTGTTCGTTTGTGTATTATTTATGTCATTTAAATTCTTTTACATCTCATCAACACTTATTGATTTATCTTTACACACCTATCCTTTAACACTTCACAATCACCTTTCTTTCCCCTTTTCGTGTGATGTCCTGGGGATGGTCGTTGGCTGGAATATTTTGGGGTGCCTTGCTTCTCGGATGTGAACCCCTTAATGTTAGGGACGCTGGTATAGAGGAGCCTTGACGTCGGCCCAGCATTTATTCCTATATTTGCAATTGTATGTAAACCAATACCTCTGAATTTCTATTATAATGTAGGATTCAAGTATTTTTGATTTATCTGCAGTGTGCTGGGGGGCAATTTTCTTTTTCTGTGTTCAGTGTAAACCCCGCCCTTTACAAGCACCTGTAGTATATTAAGCTGATTGAGCAACTACCATATTTTTTGCTTGCAGTTTGGAGGCATGAAAGGAGTCAGCATTAATAGGAGGTGCTGATCCTTATAGTGCCATGTGGAGGTTTTTTAGGGTACCTCCAAGGTAAGTTAGCTCTCAGCTCATACATGTACTGTTATCATGCAGGACATCAATTTGTTATTATATGACCCAGAGTGGGTGCTACTATTATGTAGCAATAATTATTTTGGGGTGAGCATTTGGGAGTGGGGCCCCCAGGGTTGTTCTGGCTGGACCTTGCTCATGGCATCACCACTTAATTCACCTAGAATATTTTTTCACTTTTCTGTTCGTTTGTGTATTATTTATGTCATTTTAATTCTTTTACATCTCATCAACACTTATTGATTTATCTTTACACACCTATCCTTTAACACGTCACTATCATTTTTTTTCCCCTTGTCATGTGATGCCCTGGGGATGTTCCTTGGCTGGAATTTTTTGGGGTGCCTTGCTTCTCGGACGTGAACCCCTTAATGTTAGGGATGCTGGTATAGAGGAGCCTTGACATAGGCCCAGCGCTTATTCATATATTTGCAAATGTATGTAAACCAATACCTCTGAATTTCTATTATCATGTAGGATTCAAATATTTTTGATTTATCTGCAGTGTGCTGGGGGGCAATTTTCTTTTTTCTGTGTTCAGTGTAAACCCCGCCCTTTACAAGCACCTGTAGTATATTAAGCTGATTGAGCAAATACCATATTTTTTGCTTGCAGTTTGGAGGCATGAAAGGAGTCAGCATTAGGAGGAGGTGCTGATCCTTGTAGTGCCATGTGGAGGTTTTTTAGGGTACCTCCAAGGTAAGTTAGCTCTCAGCTCATACATGTACTGTTATCATGCAGTACATCAATTTATTATTATATGATCCAGAGTGGGTGCTACTATTATGTAGCAATAATTATTTTGGGGTGAGTGTTTGGGAGTGGGGCCCCCACGGTTGTTCTGGCTGGACCTTGCTCATGGCATTACCACTTAATTCACATAGAATATTTTATCACTTTTCTGTTCGTTTGTGTATTATTTATGTCATTTAAATTCTTTTACATCTCATCAACACTTATTGATTTATCTTTACACACCTATCCTTTAACACTTCACTATCACCTTTTTTTTCCCTTTTCGTGTGATGCCCTGGGGATGGTCCTTGGCTGGAATTTTTTGGGGTGTCTTGCTTCTCGGACGTGAACCCCTTAATGTTAGGGACGCTCGTATACAGGAGCCTTGACGTCGGCCCAGCGCTTATTCATATATTTGCAAATGTATGTAAACCAATACCTCTGAATTTCTATTATCATGTAGGATTCAAGTATTTTTGATTTATCTGCAGTGTGCTGGGGGGCAATTTTCTTTTTTCTGTGTTCAGTGTTAACCCCGCCCTTTACAAGCACCTGTAGTATATTAAGCTGATTGAGCAACTACCATATTTTTTGCTTGCAGTTTGGAGGCATGAAAGGAGTCAGCATTAGGAGGAGGTGCTGATCCTTGTAGTGCCATGTGGAGGTTTTTTAGGGTACCTCCAAGGTAAGTTAGCTCTCAGCTCCTACATGTACTGTTATCATGCAGTACATCAATTTGTTATTAAATGATCCAGAGTGGGTGCTACTATTATGTAGCAATAATTATTTTGGGGGTGAGCGTTTGGGAGTGGGGCCCCCGGGGTTGTTCTGGCTGGACCTTGCTCATGGCATCACCACTTAATTCACATAGAATATTTTTTCACTTTTCTATTCATTTGTGTATTATTTATGTCACTTTAATTCTGTTACATCTCATCAACACTTATTGATTTATCTTAAAACACCTATCCTTTAACACTTCACTATCACCTTTCTTTCCCCTTTTCATGTGATGTCCTGGGGATGGTCCTTGGCTGGAATTTTTTGGGGTGCCTTGCTTCTCGGATGTCAACCCCTTAATGTTAGGGATCCTGGTATAGAGGAGCCTTGACGTCGGCCCAGCGCTTATTCATATATTTGCAAATGTATGTAAACCAATCACTCTGAATTTCTATTATCAATAAGGATTCAAGTATTTTTTATTTATCTGCAGTGTGCTGGGGGGCAATTTTCTTTTTTCTGTGTTCAGTGTAAACCCCGCCCTTTACTAGCACCTGTAGTAAATTAAGCTGATTGAACAACTACCATATTTTTTGCTTGCAGTTTGGAGGCATGAAAGGAGTCAGCATTAGGAGGAGGTGCTGATCCTTGTAGTGTCATGTGGAGGTTTTTTGGGGTACCTCCAAGGTAAGTTAGCTCTCAGCTCATACATGTACTGTTATCATGCAGTACATCAATTTGATATTATATGATCCAGAGTGGGTGCTACTATTATGTATCAATAATTATTTTGGGGTAGCGTTTGGGAGTGGGGCCCCCGGGGTTGTTCTGGCTAGACCTTGCTCATGGCATCACCACTTAATTCACATACAATATTTTTTCACTTTTCTATTCATTTGTGTATTATTTATGTCATTTAAATTCTTTTACATCTCATCAACACTTATTGATTTATCTTTACACACCTATCCTTTAACAATTCACTATCACCTTTTTCCCCTTTTCGTGTGATGCCTTGGGGATGGTCCTTGGCTGGAATTTTTTGGGGTGCCTTGCTTCTCGGACGTGAACCCCTTAATGTTAGGGATGCTGGTATAGAGGAGCCTTGACATAGGCCCAGCGCTTATTCATATATTTGCAAATGTATGTAAACCAATACCTCTGAATTTCAATTATCATGTAGGATTCAAGTATTTTTGATTTATCTGCAGTGTGCAAGGGGGCAATTTTCTTTTTTCTGTGTTCAGTGTAAACCCCACCCTTTACTAGCACCTGTAGTATATTAAGCTGATTGAGCAAATACCATATTTTTTGCTTGCAGTTTGGAGGCATGAAAGGAGTCAGCATTAGGAGGAGGTGCTGATCCTTGTAGTGCCATGTGGAGGTTTTTCGGGGTACCTCCAAGGTAAGTTAGCTCTCAGCTCATACATGTACTGTTATCATGCAGTACATCAATTTGTTATTATATGATCCAGAGTGCGTGCTACTATTATGTAGCAATAATTATTTTGGGGTGAGCGTTTGGGAGTGGGGCCCCCACGGTTGTTCTGGCTGGACCTTGCTCATGGCATCACCACTTAATTAACCTAGAATATTTTTTCACTTTTCTATTTGTTTGTGTATTATTTATGTCATTTTAATTCTTTTACATCTCATCAACACTTATTGATTTATCTTTACACACCTATCCTTTAACACGTCACTATCATTTTTTTTCCCCTTGTCATGTGATGCCCTGGGGATGTTCCTTGGCTGGAATTTTTTGGGGTGCCTTGCTTCTCAGACATGAACCCCTTAATGTAAGGGATGCTGGTATAGAGGAGCCTTGACATAGGCCCAGCGCTTATTCATATATTTGCAAATGTATGTAAACCAATACCGCTGAATTTCTATTATCATGTAGGATTCAAATATTTTTGATTTATCTGCAGTGTGCTGGGTGGCAATTTTCTTTTTTCTGTGTTCAGTGTAAACCCCGCCCTTTACAAGCACCTCTAGTATATTAAGATGATTGAGCAAATACCATATTTTTTGCTTGCAGTTTGGAGGCATGAAAGGAGTCAGCATTAGGAGGAGGTGCTGATCCTTGTAGTGCCATGTGGAGGTTTTTTAGGGTACCTCCAAGGTAAGTTAGCTCTTAGCTCATACATGTACTGTTATCATGCAGTACTTCAATTTGTTATTATATGATCCAGAGTGGGTGCTACTATTATGTAGCAATAATTATTTTGGGGTGAGTGTTTGGGAGTGGGGCCCCCACGGTTGTTCTGGCTGGACCTTGCTCATGGCATCACCACTTAATTCACATAGAATATTTTTTCACTTTTCTGTTTGTTTGTGTATTATTTATGTCATTTAAATTCTTTTACATCTCATCAACACTTATTGATTTATCTTTACACACCTATCCTTTAACACTTCACTATCACCTTTTTTTCCCCTTTTCGTGTGATGCCCTGGGGATGGTCCTTGGCTGGAATTTTTTGGGGTGTCTTGCTTCTCGGACGTGAACCCCTTAATGTTAGGGACGCTCGTGTACAGGAGCCTTGACGTCGGCCCAGCGCTTATTCATATATTTGCAAATGTATGTAAACCAATACCTCTGAATTTCTATTATCATGTAGGATTCAAGTATTTTTGATTTATCTGCAGTGTGCTGGGGGGCAATTTTCTTTTTTCTGTGTTCAGTGTAAACCCCGCCCTTTACAAGCACCTGTAGTATATTAAGCTGATTGAGCAACTACCATATTTTTTGCTTGCAGTTTGGAGGCATGAAAGGAGTCAGCATTAGGAGGAGGTGCTGATCCTTATAGTGCCATGTGGAGGTTTTATGGGGTACCTCCAAGGTAAGATAGCTCTCAGCTCATACATGTACTGTTATTATGCAGTACATCAATTTGTTATTATATGATCCAGAGTGGGTGCTACTATTATGTAGCAATAATTATTTTGGGGTGAGCGTTTGGGAGTGGGGCCCCCAGGGTTGTTCTGGCTAGACCTTGCTGATGGCATCACCACTTAATTCACATACAATATTTTTTCACTTTTCTATTCATTTGTGTATTATTTATGTTATTTAAATTCTTTTACATCTCATCAACACTTATTGATTTATCTTTACACACCTATCCTTTAACAATTCACTGTCACCTTTTTCCCCTTTTCATGTGATGCCCTGGGGATGGTCCTTTGCTGGAATTTTTTGGGGTGCCTTGCTTCTCGGACGTGAACCCCTTAATGTTAGGGACACTGGTATAGAGGAGCCTTGACGTCAGCCCAGTGCTTATTCATATATTTGCAAATGTATGTAAACCAATACCTCTGAATTTCTATTATCATGTAGGATTCAAGTATTTTTGATTTATCTGCAGTGTGCTGGGGGGCAATTTTCTTTTTTCTGTGTTCAGTGTTAACCCCGCCCTTTACAAGCACCTGTAGTATTTTAAGCTGATTGAGCAACTACCATATTTTTTGCTTGCAGTTTGGAGGCATAAAAGGAGTCAGCATTAGGAGGAGGTGCTGATCCTTGTAGTGCCATGTGGAGGTTTTTTGGGGTACCTCCAAGAAAGTTAGCTCTCAGCTCCTACATGTACTGTTATCATGCAGTACATCAATTTGTTATTATATGATCCAGAGTGGGTGCTACTATTATGTAGCAATAATTATTTTGGGGTGAGCGTTTGGGAGTGGGGCCCCCACTGTTGTTCTGGCTGGACCTTGCTCTTGGCATCACCACTTAATTCACATAGAATATTTTTTCACTTTTCTATTCGTTTGTGTATTATTTATGTCATTTTAATTCTTTTACTTCTCATCAACACTTATTGATTTTTATTTACACACCTTTCCTTTAACACTTCACTATCAATTTTTTTCCCCTTATCATGAGATGCCCTGGGGACGGTCCTTGGCAGGAATTTTTTGGGGTGCCTTGCTTCTCGGACGTGAACCCCTTAATGTTAGTGATGCAGGTATAGAGGAGAATTGACGTCGGCCCAGCGCTTATTCATATATTTGCAAATGTATGTAAACCAATACCTCTGAATTTCTATTATCATGTAGGATTCAAATATATTTGATTTATCTGCAGTGTGCTGGGGGGCAATTTTCTTTTTTCTGTGTTCAGTGTAAACCCCGCCCTTTACAATCACCTGTAGTATATTAAGCTGATTGAGCAAATACCATATTTTATGCTTGCAGTTTGGAGGCATGAAAGGAGTCAGCATTAGGAGGAGGTGCTGATCCTTGTAGTGCCATGTGGAGGTTTTTTGGGGTACCTCCAAGGTGAGTTAGCTCTCAGCTCATACATGTACTGTTATCATGTAGTACATCAATTTGTTATTATATGACCCAGAGAGGGTGCTACTATTATGTAGCAATAATTATTTTGGGGTGAGCATTTGGGAGTGGGGCCCCCGGGGTTGTCCTGGCTGGACCTTGCTCATGGCATCACAACTTAATTCACATAGAATATTTTTTCACTTTTCTTTTCGTTTGTGTATTATTTATGTCATTTTAATTCTTTAACATCTCATCAACACTTATTGATTTATCTTTACACACCTATCCTTTAACACGTCACTATCATTTTTTTTCCCCTTGTCATGTGATGCCCTGGGGATGTTCCTTGGCTGGAATTTTTTGGGGTGCCTTGCTTCTCAGACATGAACCCCTTAATGTAAGGGATGCGGGTATAGAGGAGCCTTGACATAGGCCCAGCGCTTATTCATATATTTGCAAATGTATGTAAACCAATACCTCTGAATTTCTATTATCATGTAGGATTCAAATATTTTTGATTTATCTGCAGTGTGCTGGGTGGCAATTTTCTTTTTTCTGTGTTCAGTGTAAACCCCGCCCTTTACAACCACCTGTAGTATATTAAGCTGATTGAGCAAATACCATATTTTTTGCTTGCAGTTTGGAGGCATGAAAGGAGTCAGCATTAGGAGGAGGTGCTGATCCTTGTAGTGCCATGTGGAGGTTTTTTTAGGGTACCTCCAAGGTAAGTTAGCTCTCAGCTCATACATGTACTGTTATCATGCAGTACTTCAATTTGTTATTATATGATCCAGAGTGGGTGCTACTATTATGTAGCAATAATTATTTTGGGGTGAGTGTTTGGGAGTGGGGCCCCCACGGTTGTTCTGGCTGGACCTTGCTCATGGCATCACCACTTAATTCACATAGAATATTTTTTCACTTTTCTGTTTGTTTGTGTATTATTTATGTCATTTAAATTCTTTTACATCTCATCAACACTTATTGATTTATCTTTACACACCTATCCTTTAACACTTCACTATCACCTTTTTTTCCCCTTTTCGTGTGATGCCCTGGGGATGGTCCTTGGCTGGAATTTTTTGGGGTGTCTTGCTTCTCGGACGTGAACCCCTTAATGTTAGTGATGCAGGTATAGAGGAGCCTTGACGTCGGCCCAGCGCTTATTCATATATTTGCAAATGTATGTAAACCAATACCTCTGAATTTCTATTATCATGTAGGATTCAAGTATTTTTGATTTATCTGCAGTGTGCGGGGGGGCAATTTTCTTTTTTCTGTGTTCAGTGTAAACCCCGCCCTTTACAAGCACCTGTAGTATATTAAGCTGATTGAGCAACTACCATATTTTTTGCTTGCAGTTTGGAGGCATGAAAGGAGTCAGCATTAGGAGGAGGTGCTGATCCTTATAGTGCCATGTGGAGGTTTTTTGGGGTACCTCCAAGGTAAGATAGCTCTCAGCTCATACATGTACTGTTATTATGCAGTACATCAATTTGTTATTATATGATCCAGAGTGGGTGCTACTATTATGTAGCAATAATTATTTTGGGGTGAGCGTTTGGGAGTAGGGCCCCCGGGGTTGTTCTGGCTAGACCTTGCTGATGGCATCACCACTTAATTCACATACAATATTTTTTCACTTTTCTATTCATTTGTGTATTATTTATGTCATTTAAATTCTTTTACATCTCATCAACACTTATTGATTTATCTTTACACACCTATCCTTTAACAATTCACTGTCACCTTTTTCCCCTTTTCGTGTGATGCCCTGGGGATGGTCCTTTGCTGGAATTTTTTGGGGTGCCTTGCTTCTCGGACGTGAACCCCTTAATGTTAGGGACACTGGTATAGAGGAGCCTTGACGTCAGCCCAGTGCTTATTCATATATTTGCAAATGTATGTAAACCAATACCTCTGAATTTCTATTATCATGTAGGATTCAAGTATTTTTGATTTATCTGCAGTGTGCTGGGGGGCAATTTTCTTTTTTCTGTGTTCAGTGTTAACCCTGCCCTTTACAAGCACCTGTAGTATTTTAAGCTGATTGAGCAACTACCATATTTTTTGCTTGCAGTTTGGAGGCATAAAAGGAGTCAGCATTAGGAGGAGGTGCTGGTCCTTGTAGTGCCATGTGGAGGTTTTTTGGGGTACCTCCAAGGAAAGTTAGCTCTCAGCTCCTACATGTACTGTTATCATGCAGTACATCAATTTGTTATTATATGATCCAGAGTGGGTGCTACTATTATGTAGCAATAATTATTTTGGGGGTGAGCATTTGGGGAGTGGGGCCCCCGGGGTTGTTCTGGCTGGACCTTGCTCATGGCATCACCACTTAATTCACATAGAATATTTTTTCACTTTTCAATTCATTTGTGTATTATTTATGTCATTTTAATTCTGTTACATCTCATCAACACTTATTGATTTATCTTTACACACCTATCCTTTAAAACGTCACTATCATTTTTTCCCCTTTTCATGTGATGCCCTGGGGATGTTCCTTGGCTGGAATTTTTTGGGGTGCCTTGCTTCTCGGATGTGAACCCCTTATTGTTAGGGATGCTGGTATAGAGGAGCCTTGACATAGGCCCAGCGCTTATTCATATATTTGCAAATGTATGTAAACCAATACCTCTGAATTTCTATTATAATGCAGGATTCAAGTATTTTTTATTTATCTGCAGTGTGCTGTGGGGCAATTTTCTTTTTTCTGTGTTCAGTGTAAACCCCGCCCTTTACAAGCACCTGTAGTATATTAAGCTGATAGAGCAACTACCATATGTTTTGCATGCAGTTTAGAGGCATGAAAGGAGTCAGCATTAGGAGATGGTGCTGATCCTTATAGTGCCATGTGGAGGTTTTTTAGGGTACCTCCAATGTAAGTTAGCTCTCAGCTCATACATGTACTGTTATCATGCAGTACATCAATTTGTTATTATATGACCCAGAGTGGGTGCTACTATTATGTAGCAATAATTATTTTGGGGGTGAGCGTTTGGGAGTGGGGACCCCGGGGTTGTTCTGGCTGGACCTTGCTCATGGCATCACCACTTAATTCACATAGAATATTTTTGCACTTTTCTATTCGTTTGTGTATTATTTATGTCATTGGAATTCTTTAACATCTCATCAACACTTATTGATTTATCTTTACACACCTATCCTTTAACACTTCACTATCACCTTTTTTTCCCCTTTTCATGTGATGCCCTGGGGATGGTCCTTGGCTGGAATTTATTGGGGTGCCTTGCTTCTCGGACGTGAACCCCTTAATGTTAGGGATCCTGGTATAGAGGAGCCTTGACGTCGGCCCAGCGCTTATTCATATATTTGCAAATGTATGTAAACCAATACCTCTGAATTTCTATTATAATGCAGGATTCAAGTATTTTTTATTTATCTGCAGTGTGCTGTGGGGCAATTTTCTTTTTTCTGTGTTCAGTGTAAACCCCGCCCTTTACAAGCACCTGTAGTATATTAAGCTGATAGAGCAACTACCATATGTTTTGCATGCAGTTTAGAGGCATGAAAGGAGTCAGCATTAGGAGATGGTGCTGATCCTTATAGTGCCATGTGGAGGTTTTTTAGGGTACCTCCAATGTAAGTTAGCTCTCAGCTCATACATGTACTGTTATCATGCAGTACATCAATTTGTTATTATATGACCCAGAGTGGGTGCTACTATTATGTAGCAATAATTATTTTGGGGGTGAGCGTTTGGGAGTGGGGACCCCGGGGTTGTCCTGGCTCGACCTTGCTCATGGCATCACCACTTAATTCACATAGAATATTTTTTCACTTTTCTATTCGTTTGTGTATTATTTATGTCATTTTAATTCTTTAACATCTCATCAACACTTATTGATTTATCTTTACACTCCTATCCTTTAACACTTCACTATCACCTTTTTTCCCCTTTCATGTGATGCCCTGGGGATGGTCCTTGGCTGGAATATTTTGGGGTGCCTTGCTTCTCAGACGTGAACCCCTTAATGTTAGGGATGCTGGTATAGAGGAGCCTTGACATCGGCCCAGCGCTTATTCATATATTTGCAAATGTATGTAAACCAATACCTCTGAATTTCTATTATCATGTAGGATTCAAATATTTTTGATTTATCTGCAGTGTGCTGGGGGGCAATTTTCTTTTTTCTGTGTTCAGTGTAAACCCCGCCCTTTACAAGCACCTGTAGTATATTAAGCTGATTGAGCAAATACCATATTTTTTGCTTGCAGTTTGGAGGCATGAAAGGAGTCAGCATTAGGAGGAGGTGCTGATCCTTGTAGTGCCATGTGGAGGTTTTTTAGGGTACCTCCAAGGTAAGTTAGCTCTCAGCTCATACATGTACTGTTATCATGCAGTACATCAATTTGTTATTATATGATCCAGAGTGGGTGCTACTATTAAGTAGCAATAATTATTTTGGGGTGAGTGTTTGGGAGTGGGGCCCCCACGGTTGTTCTGGCTGGACCTTGCTCATGGCATCACCACTTAATTCACATAGAATATTTTTTCACTTTTCTGTTCGTTTGTGTATTATTTATGTCATTTAAATTCTTTTACATCTCATCAACACTTATTGATTTATCTTTACACACCTATCCTTTAACACTTCACTATCACCTTGTTTTCCCCTTGTCATGTGATGCCCTGGGGATGTTCCTTGGCTGGAATTTTTTGGGGTGCCTTGCTTCTCGGACGTGAACCCCTTAATGTTAGGGATCCTGGTATAGAGGAGCCTTGACGTCGGCCCAGCGCTCATTCATATATTTGCAAATGTATGTAAAACCAATACCTCTGAATTTCTATTATCATGTAGGATTCAAATATTTTTGATTTATCTGCAGTGTGCTGGGGGGCAATTTTCTTTTTTCTGTGTTCAGTGTAAACCCCGCCCTTTACAAGCACCTGTAGTATATTAAGCTGATTGAGCAAATACCATATTTTTTGCTTGCAGTTTGGAGGCATGAAAGGAGTCAGCATTAGGAGGAGGTGCTGATCCTTGTAGTGCCATGTGGAGGTTTTTTGGGGTACCTCCAAGGTAAGTTAGCTCTCAGCTCATACATGTACTGTTATCATGCAGTACATCAATTTGTTATTATATGATCCAGAGTGGGTGCTACTATTATGTAGCAATAATTATTTTGGGGGTGAGCGTTTGGGAGTGGGGCCCCCGGGGTTGTTCTGGCTGGACCTTGCTCATGGCATCACCACTTAATTCACATAGAATATTTTTGCACTTTTCTATTCATTTGTGTATTATTTATGTCATTTTAATTCTGTTACATCTCATCAACACTTATTGATTTATCTTAAAACACCTATCCTTTAACACTTCACTATCACCTTTTTTTCCCCTTTTCATGTGATGTCCTGGGGATGGTCCTTGGCTGGAATTTTTTGGGGTGCCTTGCTTCTCGGACGTGAACCCCTTAATGTTAGGGACGCTGGTATAGAGGAGCCTTGACGTCGGCCCAGCGCTTATTCATATATTTGCAAATGTATGTAAACCAATACCTCTGAATTTCTATTATAATGCAGGATTCAAGTATTTTTGATTTATCTGCAGTGTGCTGTGGGGCAATTTTCTTTTTTCTGTGTTCAGTGTAAACCCCGCCCTTTACAAGCACCTGTAGTATATTAAGCTGATAGAGCAACTACCATATGTTTTGCATGCAGTTTAGAGGCATGAAAGGAGTCAGCATTAGGAGATGGTGCTGATCCTTATAGTGCCATGTGGAGGTTTTTTAGGGTATCTCCAATGTAAGTTAGCTCTCAGCTCATACATGTACTGTTATCATGCAGTACATCAATTTGTTATTATATGACCCAGAGTGGGTGCTACTATTATGTAGCAATAATTATTTTGGGGGTGAGCGTTTGGGAGTGGGGACCCCGGGGTTGTCCTGGCTCGACCTTGCTCATGGCTTCACCACTTAATTCACATAGAATATTTTTTCACTTTTCTATTCGTTTGTGTATTATTTATGTCATTTTAATTCTTTAACATCTCATCAACACTTATTGATTTATCTTTACACTCCTATCCTTTAACACTTCACTATCACCTTTTTTCCCCTTTCATGTGATGCCCTGGGGATGGTCCTTGGCTGGAATATTTTGGGGTGCCTTGCTTCTCAGACGTGAACCCCTTAATGTTAGGGATGCTGGTATAGAGGAGCCTTGACATCGGCCCAGCGCTTATTCATATATTTGCAAATGTATGTAAACCAATACCTCTGAATTTCTATTATCATGTAGGATTCAAATATTTTTGATTTATCTGCAGTGTGCTGGGGGGCAATTTTCTTTTTTCTGTGTTCAGTGTAAACCCCGCCCTTTACAAGCACCTGTAGTATATTAAGCTGATTGAGCAAATACCATATTTTTTGCTTGCAGTTTGGAGGCATGAAAGGAGTCAGCATTAGGAGGAGGTGCTGATCCTTGTAGTGCCATGTGGAGGTTTTTTAGGGTACCTCCAAGGTAAGTTAGCTCTCAGCTCATACATGTACTGTTATCATGCAGTACATCAATTTGTTATTATATGATCCAGAGTGGGTGCTACTATTAAGTAGCAATAATTATTTTGGGGTGAGTGTTTGGGAGTGGGGCCCCCACGGTTGTTCTGGCTGGACCTTGCTCATGGCATCACCACTTAATTCACATAGAATATTTTTTCACTTTTCTGTTCGTTTGTGTATTATTTATGTCATTTAAATTCTTTTACATCTCATCAACACTTATTGATTTATCTTTAGACACCTATCCTTTAACACTTCACTATCACCTTTTTTTCCCCTTTTCGTGTGATGCCCTGGGGATGGTCCTTGGCTGGAATTTTTTGGGGTGTCTTGCTTCTCGGACTTGAACCCCTTAATGTTAGGGACGCTCGTATACAGGAGCCTTGACGTCGGCCCAGCGCTTATTCATATATTTGCAAATGTATGTAAACCAATATCTCTGAATTTCTATTATCATGTAGGATTCAAGTATTTTCGATTTATCTGCAGTGTGCTGGGGGGCAATTTTCTTTTTTCTGTGTTCAGTGTAAACCCCGCCCTTTACAAGCACCTGTAGTATATTAAGCTGATTGAGCAACTACCATATTTTTTGCTTGCAGTTTGGAGGCATGAAAGGAGTCAGCATTAGGAGGAGGTGCTGATCCTTGTAGTGCCATGTGGAGGTTTTTTAGGGTACCTCCAAGGTAAGTTAGCTCTCAGCTCATACATGTAATGTTATCATGCAGTACATCAATTTGTTATTATATGACCCAGAGAGGGTGCTACTATTATGTAGCAATAATTATTTTGGGGTGAGCGTTTGGGAGTGGGGCCCCCACGGTTGTTCTGGCTGGACCTTGCTCATGGCATCACCACTTAATTAACCTAGAATATTTTTTCACTTTTCTATTTGTTTGTGTATTATTTATGTCATTTTAATTCTTTTACATCTCATCAACACTTATTGATTTATCTTTACACACCTATCCTTTAACACGTCACTATCATTTTTTTTCCCCTTGTCATGTGATGCCCTGGGGATGTTCCTTGGCTGGAATTTTTTGGGGTGCCTTGCTTCTCAGACATGAACCCCTTAATGTAAGGGATGCTGGTATAGAGGAGCCTTGACATAGGCCCAGCGCTTATTCATATATTTGCAAATGTATGTAAACCAATACCGCTGAATTTCTATTATCATGTAGGATTCAAATATTTTTGATTTATCTGCAGTGTGCTGGGTGGCAATTTTCTTTTTTCTGTGTTCAGTGTAAACCCCGCCCTTTACAAGCACCTCTAGTATATTAAGCTGATTGAGCAAATACCATATTTTTTGCTTGCAGTTTGGAGGCATGAAAGGAGTCAGCATTAGGAGGAGGTGCTGATCCTTGTAGTGCCATGTGGAGGTTTTTTAGGGTACCTCCAAGGTAAGTTAGCTCTTAGCTCATACATGTACTGTTATCATGCAGTACTTCAATTTGTTATTATATGATCCAGAGTGGGTGCTACTATTATGTAGCAATAATTATTTTGGGGTGAGTGTTTGGGAGTGGGGCCCCCACGGTTGTTCTGGCTGGACCTTGCTCATGGCATCACCACTTAATTCACATAGAATATTTTTTCACTTTTCTGTTTGTTTGTGTATTATTTATGTCATTTAAATTATTTTACATCTCATCAACACTTATTGATTTATCTTTACACACCTATCCTTTAACACTTCACTATCACCTTTTTTTCCCCTTTTCGTGTGATGCCCTGGGGATGGTCCTTGGCTGGAATTTTTTGGGGTGTCTTGCTTCTCGGACGTGAACCCCTTAATGTTAGGGACGCTCGTGTACAGGAGCCTTGACGTCGGCCCAGCGCTTATTCATATATTTGCAAATGTATGTAAACCAATACCTCTGAATTTCTATTATCATGTAGGATTCAAGTATTTTTGATTTATCTGCAGTGTGCTGGGGGGCAATTTTCTTTTTTCTGTGTTCAGTGTAAACCCCGCCCTTTACAAGCACCTGTAGTATATTAAGCTGATTGAGCAACTACCATATTTTTTGCTTGCAGTTTGGAGGCATGAAAGGAGTCAGCATTAGGAGGAGGTGCTGATCCTTATAGTGCCATGTGGAGGTTTTTTGGGGTACCTCCAAGGTAAGATAGCTCTCAGCTCATACATGTACTGTTATTATGCAGTACATCAATTTGTTATTATATGATCCAGAGTGGGTGCTACTATTATGTAGCAATAATTATTTTGGGGTGAGCGTTTGGGAGTGGGGCCCCCAGGGTTGTTCTGGCTAGACCTTGCTGATGGCATCACCACTTAATTCACATACAATATTTTTTCACTTTTCTATTCATTTGTGTATTATTTATGTCATTTAAATTCTTTTACATCTCATCAACACTTATTGATTTATCTTTACACACCTATCCTTTAACAATTCACTGTCACCTTTTTCCCCTTTTCATGTGATGCCCTGGGGATGGTCCTTTGCTGGAATTTTTTGGGGTGCCTTGCTTCTCGGACGTGAACCCCTTAATGTTAGGGACACTGGTATAGAGGAGCCTTGACGTCAGCCCAGTGCTTATTCATATATTTGCAAATGTATGTAAACCAATACCTCTGAATTTCTATTATCATGTAGGATTCAAGTATTTTTGATTTATCTGCAGTGTGCTGGGGGGCAATTTTCTTTTTTCTGTGTTCAGTGTTAACCCCGCCCTTTACAAGCACCTGTAGTATTTTAAGCTGATTGAGCAACTACCATATTTTTTGCTTGCAGTTTGGAGGCATAAAAGGAGTCAGCATTAGGAGGAGGTGCTGATCCTTGTAGTGCCATGTGGAGGTTTTTTGGGGTACCTCCAAGGAAAGTTAGCTCTCAGCTCCTACATGTACTGTTATCATGCAGTACATCAATTTGTTATTATATGATCCAGAGTGGGTGCTACTATTATGTAGCAATAATTATTTTGGGGTGAGCGTTTGGGAGTGGGGCCCCCACTGTTGTTCTGGCTGGACCTTGCTCTTGGCATCACCACTTAATTCACATAGAATATTTTTTCACTTTTCTATTCGTTTGTGTATTATTTATGTCATTTTAATTCTTTTACTTCTCATCAACACTTATTGATTTTTATTTACACACCTTTCCTTTAACACTTCACTATCAATTTTTTTCCCCTTATCATGAGATGCCCTGGGGACGGTCCTTGGCAGGAATTTTTTGGGGTGCCTTGCTTCTCGGACGTGAACCCCTTAATGTTAGTGATGCAGGTATAGAGGAGAATTGACGTCGGCCCAGCGCTTATTCATATATTTGCAAATGTATGTAAACCAATACCTCTGAATTTCTATTATCATGTAGGATTCAAATATATTTGATTTATCTGCAGTGTGCTGGGGGGCAATTTTCTTTTTTCTGTGTTCAGTGTAAACCCCGCCCTTTACAATCACCTGTAGTATATTAAGCTGATTGAGCAAATACCATATTTTATGCTTGCAGTTTGGAGGCATGAAAGGAGTCAGCATTAGGAGGAGGTGCTGATCCTTGTAGTGCCATGTGGAGGTTTTTTGGGGTACCTCCAAGGTGAGTTAGCTCTCAGCTCATACATGTACTGTTATCATGTAGTACATCAATTTGTTATTATATGACCCAGAGAGGGTGCTACTATTATGTAGCAATAATTATTTTGGGGTGAGCATTTGGGAGTGGGGCCCCCGGGGTTGTCCTGGCTGGACCTTGCTCATGGCATCACAACTTAATTCACATAGAATATTTTTTCACTTTTCTTTTCGTTTGTGTATTATTTATGTCATTTTAATTCTTTAACATCTCATCAACACTTATTGATTTATCTTTACACACCTATCCTTTAACACGTCACTATCATTTTTTTTCCCCTTGTCATGTGATGCCCTGGGGATGTTCCTTGGCTGGAATTTTTTGGGGTGCCTTGCTTCTCAGACATGAACCCCTTAATGTAAGGGATGCGGGTATAGAGGAGCCTTGACATAGGCCCAGCGCTTATTCATATATTTGCAAATGTATGTAAACCAATACCTCTGAATTTCTATTATCATGTAGGATTCAAATATTTTTGATTTATCTGCAGTGTGCTGGGTGGCAATTTTCTTTTTTCTGTGTTCAGTGTAAACCCCGCCCTTTACAACCACCTGTAGTATATTAAGCTGATTGAGCAAATACCATATTTTTTGCTTGCAGTTTGGAGGCATGAAAGGAGTCAGCATTAGGATGAGGTGCTGATCCTTGTAGTGCCATGTGGAGGTTTTTTTAGGGTACCTCCAAGGTAAGTTAGCTCTCAGCTCATACATGTACTGTTATCATGCAGTACTTCAATTTGTTATTATATGATCCAGAGTGGGTGCTACTATTATGTAGCAATAATTATTTTGGGGTGAGTGTTTGGGAGTGGGGCCCCCACGGTTGTTCTGGCTGGACCTTGCTCATGGCATCACCACTTAATTCACATAGAATATTTTTTCACTTTTCTGTTTGTTTGTGTATTATTTATGTCATTTAAATTCTTTTACATCTCATCAACACTTATTGATTTATCTTTACACACCTATCCTTTAACACTTCACTATCACCTTTTTTTCCCCTTTTCGTGTGATGCCCTGGGGATGGTCCTTGGCTGGAATTTTTTGGGGTGTCTTGCTTCTCGGACGTGAACCCCTTAATGTTAGTGATGCAGGTATAGAGGAGCCTTGACGTCGGCCCAGCGCTTATTCATATATTTGCAAATGTATGTAAACCAATACCTCTGAATTTCTATTATCATGTAGGATTCAAGTATTTTTGATTTATCTGCAGTGTGCGGGGGGGCAATTTTCTTTTTTCTGTGTTCAGTGTAAACCCCGCCCTTTACAAGCACCTGTAGTATATTAAGCTGATTGAGCAACTACCATATTTTTTGCTTGCAGTTTGGAGGCATGAAAGGAGTCAGCATTAGGAGGAGGTGCTGATCCTTATAGTGCCATGTGGAGGTTTTTTGGGGTACCTCCAAGGTAAGATAGCTCTCAGCTCATACATGTACTGTTATTATGCAGTACATCAATTTGTTATTATATGATCCAGAGTGGGTGCTACTATTATGTAGCAATAATTATTTTGGGGTGAGCGTTTGGGAGTAGGGCCCCCGGGGTTGTTCTGGCTAGACCTTGCTGATGGCATCACCACTTAATTCACATACAATATTTTTTCACTTTTCTATTCATTTGTGTATTATTTATGTCATTTAAATTCTTTTACATCTCATCAACACTTATTGATTTATCTTTACACACCTATCCTTTAACAATTCACTGTCACCTTTTTCCCCTTTTCGTGTGATGCCCTGGGGATGGTCCTTTGCTGGAATTTTTTGGGGTGCCTTGCTTCTCGGACGTGAACCCCTTAATGTTAGGGACACTGGTATAGAGGAGCCTTGACGTCAGCCCAGTGCTTATTCATATATTTGCAAATGTATGTAAACCAATACCTCTGAATTTCTATTATCATGTAGGATTCAAGTATTTTTGATTTATCTGCAGTGTGCTGGGGGGCAATTTTCTTTTTTCTGTGTTCAGTGTTAACCCTGCCCTTTACAAGCACCTGTAGTATTTTAAGCTGATTGAGCAACTACCATATTTTTTGCTTGCAGTTTGGAGGCATAAAAGGAGTCAGCATTAGGAGGAGGTGCTGGTCCTTGTAGTGCCATGTGGAGGTTTTTTGGGGTACCTCCAAGGAAAGTTAGCTCTCAGCTCCTACATGTACTGTTATCATGCAGTACATCAATTTGTTATTATATGATCCAGAGTGGGTGCTACTATTATGTAGCAATAATTATTTTGGGGGTGAGCGTTTGGGGAGTGGGGCCCCCGGGGTTGTTCTGGCTGGACCTTGCTCATGGCATCACCACTTAATTCACATAGAATATTTTTTCACTTTTCAATTCATTTGTGTATTATTTATGTCATTTTAATTCTGTTACATCTCATCAACACTTATTGATTTATCTTTACACACCTATCCTTTAAAACGTCACTATCATTTTTTCCCCTTTTCATGTGATGCCCTGGGGATGTTCCTTGGCTGGAATTTTTTGGGGTGCCTTGCTTCTCGGATGTGAACCCCTTATTGTTAGGGATGCTGGTATAGAGGAGCCTTGACATAGGCCCAGCGCTTATTCATATATTTGCAAATGTATGTAAACCAATACCTCTGAATTTCTATTATAATGCAGGATTCAAGTATTTTTTATTTATCTGCAGTGTGCTGTGGGGCAATTTTCTTTTTTCTGTGTTCAGTGTAAACCCCGCCCTTTACAAGCACCTGTAGTATATTAAGCTGATAGAGCAACTACCATATGTTTTGCATGCAGTTTAGAGGCATGAAAGGAGTCAGCATTAGGAGATGGTGCTGATCCTTATAGTGCCATGTGGAGGTTTTTTAGGGTACCTCCAATGTAAGTTAGCTCTCAGCTCATACATGTACTGTTATCATGCAGTACATCAATTTGTTATTATATGACCCAGAGTGGGTTCTACTATTATGTAGCAATAATTATTTTGGGGGTGAGCGTTTGGGAGTGGGGACCCCGGGGTTGTTCTGGCTGGACCTTGCTCATGGCATCACCACTTAATTCACATAGAATATTTTTGCACTTTTCTATTCGTTTGTGTATTATTTATGTCATTGGAATTCTTTAACATCTCATCAACACTTATTGATTTATCTTTACACACCTATCCTTTAACACTTCACTATCACCTTTTTTTCCCCTTTTCATGTGATGCCCTGGGGATGGTCCTTGGCTGGAATTTATTGGGGTGCCTTGCTTCTCGGACGTGAACCCCTTAATGTTAGGGATCCTGGTATAGAGGAGCCTTGACGTCGGCCCAGCGCTTATTCATATATTTGCAAATGTATGTAAACCAATACCTCTGAATTTCTATTATAATGCAGGATTCAAGTATTTTTTATTTATCTGCAGTGTGCTGTGGGGCAATTTTCTTTTTTCTGTGTTCAGTGTAAACCCCGCCCTTTACAAGCACCTGTAGTATATTAAGCTGATAGAGCAACTACCATATGTTTTGCATGCAGTTTAGAGGCATGAAAGGAGTCAGCATTAGGAGATGGTGCTGATCCTTATAGTGCCATGTGGAGGTTTTTTAGGGTACCTCCAATGTAAGTTAGCTCTCAGCTCATACATGTACTGTTATCATGCAGTACATCAATTTGTTATTATATGACCCAGAGTGGGTGCTACTATTATGTAGCAATAATTATTTTGGGGGTGAGCGTTTGGGAGTGGGGACCCCGGGGTTGTCCTGGCTCGACCTTGCTCATGGCATCACCACTTAATTCACATAGAATATTTTTTCACTTTTCTATTCGTTTGTGTATTATTTATGTCATTTTAATTCTTTAACATCTCATCAACACTTATTGATTTATCTTTACACTCCTATCCTTTAACACTTCACTATCACCTTTTTTCCCCTTTCATGTGATGCCCTGGGGATGGTCCTTGGCTGGAATATTTTGGGGTGCCTTGCTTCTCAGACGTGAACCCCTTAATGTTAGGGATGCTGGTATAGAGGAGCCTTGACATCGGCCCAGCGCTTATTCATATATTTGCAAATGTATGTAAACCAATACCTCTGAATTTCTATTATCATGTAGGATTCAAATATTTTTGATTTATCTGCAGTGTGCTGGGGGGCAATTTTCTTTTTTCTGTGTTCAGTGTAAACCCCGCTCTTTACAAGCACCGGTAGTATATTAAGCTGATTGAGCAAATACCATATTTTTTGCTTGCAGTTTGGAGGCATGAAAGGAGTCAGCATTAGGAGGAGGTGCTGATCCTTGTAGTGCCATGTGGAGGTTTTTTAGGGTACCTCCAAGGTAAGTTAGCTCTCAGCTCATACATGTACTGTTATCATGCAGTACATCAATTTGTTATTATATGATCCAGAGTGGGTGCTACTATTAAGTAGCAATAATTATTTTGGGGTGAGTGTTTGGGAGTGGGGCCCCCACGGTTGTTCTGGCTGGACCTTGCTCATGGCATCACCACTTAATTCACATAGAATATTTTTTCACTTTTCTGTTCGTTTGTGTATTATTTATGTCATTTAAATTCTTTTACATCTCATCAACACTTATTGATTTATCTTTACACACCTATCCTTTAACACTTCACTATCACCTTGTTTTCCCCTTGTCATGTGATGCCCTGGGGATGTTCCTTGGCTGGAATTTTTTGGGGTGCCTTGCTTCTCGGACGTGAACCCCTTAATGTTAGGGATCCTGGTATAGAGGAGCCTTGACGTCGGCCCAGCGCTCATTCATATATTTGCAAATGTATGTAAAACCAATACCTCTGAATTTCTATTATCATGTAGGATTCAAATATTTTTGATTTATCTGCAGTGTGCTGGGGGGCAATTTTCTTTTTTCTGTGTTCAGTGTAAACCCCGCCCTTTACAAGCACCTGTAGTATATTAAGCTGATTGAGCAAATACCATATTTTTTGCTTGCAGTTTGGAGGCATGAAAGGAGTCAGCATTAGGAGGAGGTGCTGATCCTTGTAGTGCCATGTGGAGGTTTTTTGGGGTACCTCCAAGGTAAGTTAGCTCTCAGCTCATACATGTACTGTTATCATGCAGTACATCAATTTGTTATTATATGATCCAGAGTGGGTGCTACTATTATGTAGCAATAATTATTTTGGGGGTGAGCGTTTGGGAGTGGGGCCCCCGGGGTTGTTCTGGCTGGACCTTGCTCATGGCATCACCACTTAATTCACATAGAATATTTTTGCACTTTTCTATTCATTTGTGTATTATTTATGTCATTTTAATTCTGTTACATCTCATCAACACTTATTGATTTATCTTAAAACACCTATCCTTTAACACTTCACTATCACCTTTTTTTCCCCTTTTCATGTGATGTCCTGGGGATGGTCCTTGGCTGGAATTTTTTGGGGTGCCTTGCTTCTCGGACGTGAACCCCTTAATGTTAGGGACGCTGGTATAGAGGAGCCTTGACGTCGGCCCAGCGCTTATTCATATATTTGCAAATGTATGTAAACCAATACCTCTGAATTTCTATTATAATGCAGGATTCAAGTATTTTTGATTTATCTGCAGTGTGCTGTGGGGCAATTTTCTTTTTTCTGTGTTCAGTGTAAACCCCGCCCTTTACAAGCACCTGTAGTATATTAAGCTGATAGAGCAACTACCATATGTTTTGCATGCAGTTTAGAGGCATGAAAGGAGTCAGCATTAGGAGATGGTGCTGATCCTTATAGTGCCATGTGGAGGTTTTTTAGGGTACCTCCAATGTAAGTTAGCTCTCAGCTCATACATGTACTGTTATCATGCAGTACATCAATTTGTTATTATATGACCCAGAGTGGGTGCTACTATTATGTAGCAATAATTATTTTGGGGGTGAGCGTTTGGGAGTGGGGACCCCGGGGTTGTCCTGGCTCGACCTTGCTCATGGCTTCACCACTTAATTCACATAGAATATTTTTTCACTTTTCTATTCGTTTGTGTATTATTTATGTCATTTTAATTCTTTAACATCTCATCAACACTTATTGATTTATCTTTACACTCCTATCCTTTAACACTTCACTATCACCTTTTTTTCCCCTTTTCGTGTGATGCCCTGGGGATGGTCCTTGGCTGGAATTTTTTGGGGTGTCTTGCTTCTCGGACTTGAACCCCTTAATGTTAGGGACGCTCGTATACAGGAGCCTTGACGTCGGCCCAGCGCTTATTCATATATTTGCAAATGTATGTAAACCAATATCTCTGAATTTCTATTATCATGTAGGATTCAAGTATTTTCGATTTATCTGCAGTGTGCTGGGGGGCAATTTTCTTTTTTCTGTGTTCAGTGTAAACCCCGCCCTTTACAAGCACCTGTAGTATATTAAGCTGATTGAGCAACTACCATATTTTTTGCTTGCAGTTTGGAGGCATGAAAGGAGTCAGCATTAGGAGGAGGTGCTGATCCTTGTAGTGCCATGTGGAGGTTTTTTAGGGTACCTCCAAGGTAAGTTAGCTCTCAGCTCATACATGTACTGTTATCATGCAGTACATCAATTTGTTATTATATGACCCAGAGAGGGTGCTACTATTATGTAGCAATAATTATTTTGGAGTGAGCATTTTGGAGTGGGGCCCCCGGGGTTGTCCTGGCTTGACCTTGCTCATGGCATCACCACTTAATTCACATAGAATATTTTTTCACTTTTCTATTCGTTTGTGTATTATTTATGTCATTTTAATTATTTAACATCTCATCAACACTTATTGATTTATCTTTACACTCCTATCCTTTAACACTTCACTATCACCTTTTTTCCACTTTCCTGTGATGCCCTGGGGATGGTCCTTGGCTGGAATATTTTGGGGTGCCTTGCTTCTCAGACGTGAACCCCTTAATGTTAGGGATGCTGGTATAGAGGAGCCTTGACATCGGCCCAGCGCTTATTCATATATTTGCAAATGTATGTAAACCAATATCTCTGAATTTCTATTATAATGTAGGATTCAAGTATTTTTGATTTATCTGCAGAGTGCTGGGGGGAAATTTTCTTTTTCTGTGTTCAGTGTAATCCCCGCCCTTTACAAGCACCTGTAGTATATTAAGCTGATTGAGCAACTACCATATTTTTTGCTTGCAGTTTGGAGGCATGAAAGGAGTCAGCATTAGGAGGAGGTGCTGATCCTTATAGTGCCATGTGGAGGTTTTTTAGGGTACCTCCAAGGTAAGTTAGCTCTCAGCTCATACATGTTCTGTTTTCATGCAGTACATCAATTTGTTATTATATGACCCTGAGTGGATGCAACTATTATGTAGCAATAATTATTTTGGAGTGAGCATTTGGGAGTGGGGACCCCGGGGTTGTTCTGGCTGGACCTTGCTCATGGCATCACCACTTAATTCACATAGAATATTTTTTCACTTTTCTATTCGTTTGTGTATTATTTATGTCATTGAAATTCTTTTACATCTCATCAACACTTATTGATTTATCTTTACACACCTATCCTTTAACACTTCACTTTCACCTTTTTATCCCCTTTTCATGTGATGCCCTGGGGATGGTCCTTGGCTGGAATTTTTTGGGGTGCCTTGCTTCTCGGACGTGAACCCCTTAATTTTAGGGATGCTGGTATAGAGGAGACTTGACGTCGGCCCAGCGCTTATTCATATATTTGCAAATGTATGTAAACCAATACCTCTGAATTTCTATAATCATGTAGGATTCAAGTAATTTTGATTTATTTGCAGTGTGCTCGGGGCCAATTTTCTTTTTTCTGTGTTCAGTGTAAACCCCACCCTTTACAATTACCTGTAGTATATTAAGCTGATTGAGCAACTACCATATTTTTTGTTTACAGTTTGGAGGCATGAAAGGGGTCAGCATTAGGAGGAGAAGCTGATCCTTATAGTGCCATGTGGAGGTTTTATGGGTTACCTCCAAGGTGAGTTAGCTCTCAGCTCATACATGTACTGTTATCATGCAGTATATCAATTTGTTATTATATGACCCAGAGAGTTTGCTACTATTATGTAGCAATAATTATTTTGGGGTGAGCATTTGGGAGTGGGGCCCCCGGGGTTGTCCTGGCTGGACCTTGCTCATGGCATCACCACTTAATTCACATAGAATATTTTTTCACTTTTCTATTCGTTTGTGTATTATTTATGTCATTTAAATTATTTTACATCTCATCAACACTTATTGATTTATCTTTACACTCCTATCCTTTAACACTTCACTATCACCTTTTTTCCCCTTTTCATGTGATGCCCTGGGGATGGTCCTTGGCTGGAATTTTTTGGGGTGCCTTGCTTCTCAGACTTGAACCCCTTAATATTAGGGATGCTGGTATAGAGGAGCCTTGACGTCAGCCCAGCGCTTATTCATATCTTTGCAAATGTATGTAAACCAATACCTCTGAATTTCAATTATCATGTAGGATTCAAGTATTTTTGATTTATCTGCAGTGTGCTGGGGGGCAATTTTCTTTTTTCTGTGTTCAGTGTAAACCCCACCCTTTACAAGCACCTGTAGTATATTAAGCTGATTGAGCAAATACCATATTTTTTGCTTGCAGTTTGGAGGCATGAAAGGAGTCAGCATTAGGAGGAGGTGCTGATCCTTGTAGTGCCATGTGGAGGTTTTTTGGGGTACCTCCAAGGTAAGTTAGCTCTCAGCTCATACATGTACTGTTATCATGCAGTACATCAATTTGTTATTATATGATCCAGAGTGTGTGCTACTATTATGTAGCAATAATTATTTTGGGGTGAGCGTTTGGGAGTGGGGCCCCCACGGTTGTTCTGGCTGGACCTTGCTCATGGCATCACCACTTAATTCACATAGAATATTTTTTCACTTTTCTATTCGTTTGTGTATTATTTATGTCATTTTAATTCTTTTACATCTCATCAACACTTATTGATTTATCTTTACACACCTATCCTTTAACACGTCACTATCATTTTTTTCCCCTTGTCATGTGATGCCCTGGGGATGGTCCTTGGCTGGAATTTTTTGGGGTGCCTTGCTTCTCGGACGTGAACCCCTTAATGTTAGGGATGCTGGTATAGAGGAGCCTTGACATAGGCCCAGCGCTTATTCATATATTTGCAAATGTATGTAAACCAATACCTCTGAATTTCTATTATCATGTAGGATTCAAATATTTTTGATTTATCTGCAGTGTGCTGGGGGGCAATTTTCTTTTTTCTGTGTTCAGTGTAAACCCCGCCCTTTACAAGCACCTGTAGTATATTAAGCTGATTGAGCAAATACCATATTTTTTGCTTACAGTTTGGAGGCATGAAAGGAGTCAGCATTAGGAGGAGGTGCTGATCCTTGTAGTGCCATGTGGAGGTTTTTTAGGGTACCTCCAAGGTAAGTTAGCTCTCAGCTCATACATGTACTGTTATCATGCAGTACATCAATTTGTTATTATATGATCCAGAGTGGGTGCTACTATTATGTAGCAATAATGATTTTGGGGTGAGTGTTTGGGAGTGGGGCCCCCACGGTTGTTCTGGCTGGACCTTGCTCATGGCATCACCACTTAATTCACATAGAATATTTTTTCACTTTTCTGTTTGTTTGTGTATTATTTATGTCATTTAAATTCTTTTACATCTCATCAACACTTATTGATTTATCTTTACACACCTATCCTTTAACACTTCACTATCACCTTTTTTTCCCCTTTTCGTGTGATGCCCTGGGGATGGTCCTTGGCTGGAATTTTTTGGGGTGTCTTGCTTCTCGGAAGTGAACCCCTTAATGTTAGGGATGCTGGTATAGAGGAGCCTTGACGTCGGCCCAGCGCTTATTCATATATTTGCAAATGTATGTAAACCAATACCTCTGAATTTCTATAATCATGTAGGATTCAAATATTTTTGATTTATCTGCAGTGTGCTGGGGGGCAATTTTCTTTTTTCTGTGTTCAGTGTAAACCCCACCCTTTACAATCACCTGTAGTATATTAAGCTGATTGAGCAACTACCATATTTTTTGTTTACAGTTTGGAGGCATGAAAGGGGTCAGCATTAGGAGGAGAAGCTGATCCTTATAGTGCCATGTGGAGGTTTTATGGGGTACCTCCAAGGTGAGTTAGCTCTCAGCTCATACATGTACTGTTATCATGCAGTACATCAATTTGTTATTATATGACCCAGAGAGGTTGCTACTATTATGTAGCAATAATTATTTTGGGGTGAGCATTTGGGAGTGGGGCCCCCGGGGTTGTCCTGGCTGGACCTTGCTCATGGCATCACCACTTAATTCACATAGAATATTTATTCACTTTTCTATTCGTTTGTGTATTATTTATGTCATTTTAATTATTTTACATCTCATCAACACTTATTGATTTATCTTTACACTCCTATCCTTTAACACTTCACTATCACCTTTTTTCCCCTTTTCATGTGATGCCCTGGGGATGGTCCTTGGCTGGAATTTTTTGGGGTGCCTTGCTTCTCAGACTTGAACCCCTTAATATTAGGGATGCTGGTATAGAAAAGCCTTGACGTCAGCCCAGCGCTTATTCATATCTTTGCAAATGTATGTAAACCAATACCTCTGAATTTCAATTATCATGTAGGATTCAAGTATTTTTGATTTATCTGCAGTGTGCTGGGGGGCAATTTTCTTTTTTCTGTGTTCAGTGTAAACCCCACCCTTTACAAGCACCTGTAGTATATTAAGCTGATTGAGCAAATACCATATTTTTTGCTTGCAGTTTGGAGGCATGAAAGGAGTCAGCATTAGGAGGAGGTGCTGATCCTTGTAGTGCCATGTGGAGGTTTATTGGGGTACCTCCAAGGTAAGTTACCTCTCAGCTCATACATGTACTGTTATCATGCAGTACATCAATTTGTTATTATATGATCCAGAGTGCGTGCTACTATTATGTAGCAATAATTATTTTGGGGTGAGCATTTGGGAGTGGGGCCCCCGGGGTTGTTCTGGCTGGACCTTGCTCATGGCATCACCACTTAATTCACATAGAATAATTTTTCACTTTTCTATTCGTTTGTGTATTATTTATGTCATTTTAATTCTTTTACTTCTCATCAACACTTATTGATTTATCTTTACACACCTTTCCTTTAACACTTCACTATCACCTTTTTTCCCCTTTCATGTGATGCCTTGGGGATGGTCCTTGGCTGGAATCTTTTGGGGTGCCTTGCTTCTCAGACGTGAACCCCTTAATGATAGGGATGCTGGTATAGAGGAGCCTTGACGTCGGCCCAGCGCTTATTCATATATTTGCAAATGTATGTAAACCAATACCTCTGAATTTCTATTATCATGTAGGATTCAAATATATTTGATTTATCTGCAGTGTGCTGGGGTGCAATTTTCTTTTTTCTGTGTTCAGTGTAAACCCCGCCCTTTACAATCACCTGTAGTATATTAAGCTGATTGAGCAAATACCATATTTTATGCTTGCA
Organism: Taudactylus pleione; assembly: GCA_031769625.1. Classification (NCBI taxonomy): domain Eukaryota; kingdom Metazoa; phylum Chordata; class Amphibia; order Anura; family Myobatrachidae; genus Taudactylus; species Taudactylus pleione. The sequence continues at coordinate 4,208,472 of JAUIMM010000614.1, forward strand.
GTTTGGAGGCATGAAAGGAGTCAGCATTAGGTGGAGGTGCTGATCCTTGTAGTGCCATGTGGAGGTTTTTTGGGGTACCTCCAAGATGAGTTAGCTCTCAGCTCATACATGTACTGTTATCATGTAGTACATCAATTTGTTATTATATGACCCAGAGAGGGTGCTACTATTATGTAGCAATAATTATTTTGGGGTGAGCATTTGGGAGTGGGGCCCCCGGGGTTGTCCTGGCTGGACCTTGCTCATGGCATCACAACTTAATTCACATAGAATATTTTTTCACTTTTCTTTTCGTTTGTGTATTATTTATGTCATTTTAATTCTTTAACATCTCATCAACACTTATTGATTTATTTTTACACTCCTATCCTTTAACACTTCACTATCACCTTTTTTCCCCTTTCATGTGATGCCTTGGGGATGGTCCTTGGCTGGAATCTTTTGGGGTGCCTTGCTTCTCAGACGTGAACCCCTTAATGATAGGGATGCTGGTATAGAGGAGCCTTGACGTCAGCCCAGCGCTTATTCATATATTTGCAAATGTATGTAAACCAATACCTCTGAATTTCAATTATCATGTAGGATTCAAGTATTTTTGATTTATCTGCAGTGTGCAAGGGGGCAATTTTCTTTTTTCTGTGTTCAGTGTAAACCCCGCCCTTTTCAAGCACCTCTAGTATATTAAGCTGATTGAGCAAATACCATATTTTTTGCTTGCAGTTTGGAGGCATGAAAGGAGTCAGCATTAGGAGGAGGTGCTGATCCTTGTAGTGCCATGTGGAGGTTTTTTAGGGTACCTCCAAGGTAAGTTAGCTCTTAGCTCATACATGTACTGTTATCATGCAGTACTTCAATTTGTTATTATATGATCCAGAGTGGGTGCTACTATTATGTAGCAATAATTATTTTGGGGTGAGTGTTTGGGAGTGGGGCCCCCACGGTTGTTCTGGCTGGACCTTGCTCATGGCATCACCACTTAATTCACATAGAATATTTTTTCACTTTTCTGTTTGTTTGTGTATTATTTATGTCATTTAAATTCTTTTACATCTCATCAACACTTATTGATTTATCTTTACACACCTATACTTTAACACTTCACTATCACCTTTTTTTCCCCTTTTCGTGTGATGCCCTGGGGATGGTCCTTGGCTGGAATTTTTTGGGGTGTCTTGCTTCTCGGACGTGAACCCCTTAATGTTAGGGACGCTCGTGTACAGGAGCCTTGACGTCGGCCCAGCGCTTATTCATATATTTGCAAATGTATGTAAACCAATACCTCTGAATTTCTATTATCATGTAGGATTCAAGTATTTTTGATTTATCTGCAGTGTGCTGGGGGGCAATTTTCTTTTTTCTGTGTTCAGTGTAAACCCCGCCCTTTACAAGCACCTGTAGTATATTAAGCTGATTGAGCAACTACCATATTTTTTGCTTGCAGTTTGGAGGCATGAAAGGAGTCAGCATTAGGAGGAGGTGCTGATCCTTATAGTGCCATGTGGAGGTTTTTTGGGGTACCTCCAAGGTAAGATAGCTCTCAGCTCATACATGTACTGTTATTATGCAGTACATCAATTTGTTATTATATGATCCAGAGTGGGTGCAACTATTATGTAGCAATAATTATTTTGGGGTGAGCGTTTGGGAGTGGGGCCCCCAGGGTTGTTCTGGCTAGACCTTGCTGATGGCATCACCACTTAATTCACATACAATATTTTTTCACTTTTCTATTCATTTGTGTATTATTTATGTCATTTAAATTCTTTTACATCTCATCAACACTTATTGATTTATCTTTACACACCTATCCTTTAACAATTCACTGTCACCTTTTTCCCCTTTTCATGTGATGCCCTGGGGATGGTCCTTTGCTGGAATTTTTTGGGGTGCCTTGCTTCTCGGACGTGAACCCCTTAATGTTAGGGACACTGGTATAGAGGAGCCTTGACGTCAGCCCAGTGCTTATTCATATATTTGCAAATGTATGTAAACCAATACCTCTGAATTTCTATTATCATGTAGGATTCAAGTATTTTTGATTTATCTGCAGTGTGCTGGGGGGCAATTTTCTTTTTTCTGTGTTCAGTGTTAACCCCGCCCTTTACAAGCACCTGTAGTATTTTAAGCTGATTGAGCAACTACCATATTTTTTGCTTGCAGTTTGGAGGCATAAAAGGAGTCAGCATTAGGAGGAGGTGCTGATCCTTGTAGTGCCATGTGGAGGTTTTTTGGGGTACCTCCAAGGAAAGTTAGCTCTCAGCTCCTACATGTACTGTTATCATGCAGTACATCAATTTGTTATTATATGATCCAGAGTGGGTGCTACTATTATGTAGCAATAATTATTTTGGGGTGAGCGTTTGGGAGTGGGGCCCCCACGGTTGTTCTGGCTGGACCTTGCTCTTGGCATCACCACTTAATTCACATAGAATATTTTTTCACTTTTCTATTCGTTTGTGTATTATTTATGTCATTTTAATTCTTTTACTTCTCATCAACACTTATTGATTTTTATTTACACACCTTTCCTTTAACACTTCACTATCAATTTTTTTCCCCTTATCATGAGATGCCCTGGGGACGGTCCTTGGCAGGAATTTTTTGGGGTGCCTTGCTTCTCGGACGTGAACCCCTTAATGTTAGTGATGCAGGTATAGAGGAGAATTGACGTCGGCCCAGCGCTTATTCATATATTTGCAAATGTATGTAAACCAATACCTCTGAATTTCTATTATCATGTAGGATTCAAATATATTTGATTTATCTGCAGTGTGCAAGGGGGCAATTTTCTTTTTTCTGTGTTCAGTGTAAACCCCGCCCTTTACAATCACCTGTAGTATATTAAGCTGATTGAGCAAATACCATATTTTATGCTTGCAGTTTGGAGGCATGAAAGGAGTCAGCATTAGGAGGAGGTGCTGATCCTTGTAGTGCCATGTGGAGGTTTTTTGGGGTACCTCCAAGGTGAGTTAGCTCTCAGCTCATACATGTACTGTTATCATGTAGTACATCAATTTGTTATTATATGACCCAGAGAGGGTGCTACTATTATGTAGCAATAATTATTTTGGGGTGAGCATTTGGGAGTGGGGCCCCCGGGGTTGTCCTGGCTGGACCTTGCTCATGGCATCACAACTTAATTCACATAGAATATTTTTTCACTTTTCTTTTCGTTTGTGTATTATTTATGTCATTTTAATTCTTTAACATCTCATCAACACTTATTGATTTATCTTTACACACCTATCCTTTAACACGTCACTATCATTTTTTTTCCCCTTGTCATGTGATGCCCTGGGGATGTTCCTTGGCTGGAATTTTTTGGGGTGCCTTGCTTCTCAGACATGAACCCCTTAATGTAAGGGACGCTCGTGTACAGGAGCCTTGACGTCGGCCCAGCGCTTATTCATATATTTGCAAATGTATGTAAACCAATACCTCTGAATTTCTATTATCATGTAGGATTCAAGTATTTTTGATTTATCTGCAGTGTGCGGGGGGGCAATTTTCTTTTTTCTGTGTTCAGTGTAAACCCCGCCCTTTACAAGCACCTGTAGTATATTAAGCTGATTGAGCAACTACCATATTTTTTGCTTGCAGTTTGGAGGCATGAAAGGAGTCAGCATTAGGAGGAGGTGCTGATCCTTATAGTGCCATGTGGAGGTTTTTTGGGGTACCACCAAGGTAAGATAGCTCTCAGCTCATACATGTACTGTTATTATGCAGTACATCAATTTGTTATTATATGATCCAGAGTGGGTGCTACTATTATGTAGCAATAATTATTTTGGGGTGAGCGTTTGGGAGTAGGGCCCCCAGGGTTGTTCTGGCTAGACCTTGCTGATGGCATCACCACTTAATTCACATACAATATTTTTTCACTTTTCTATTCATTTGTGTATTATTTATGTCATTTAAATTCTTTTACATCTCATCAACACTTATTGATTTATCTTTACACACCTATCCTTTAACAATTCACTGTCACCTTTTTCCCCTTTTCGTGTGATGCCCTGGGGATGGTCCTTTGCTGGAATTTTTTGGGGTGCCTTGCTTCTCGGACGTGAACCCCTTAATGTTAGGGACACTGGTATAGAGGAGCCTTGACGTCAGCCCAGTGCTTATTCATATATTTGCAAATGTATGTAAACCAATACCTCTGAATTTCTATTATCATGTAGGATTCAAGTATTTTTGATTTATCTGCAGTGTGCTGGGGGGCAATTTTCTTTTTTCTGTGTTCAGTGTTAACCCTGCCCTTTACAAGCACCTGTAGTATTTTAAGCTGATTGAGCAACTACCATATTTTTTGCTTGCAGTTTGGAGGCATAAAAGGAGTCAGCATTAGGAGGAGGTGCTGGTCCTTGTAGTGCCATGTGGAGGTTTTTTGGGGTACCTCCAAGGAAAGTTAGCTCTCAGCTCCTACATGTACTGTTATCATGCAGTACATCAATTTGTTATTATATGATCCAGAGTGGGTGCTACTATTATGTAGCAATAATTATTTTGGGGGTGAGCGTTTGGGGAGTGGGGCCCCCGGGGTTGTTCTGGCTGGACCTTGCTCATGGCATCACCACTTAATTCACATAGAATATTTTTTCACTTTTCAATTCATTTGTGTATTATTTATGTCATTTTAATTCTGTTACATCTCATCAACACTTATTGATTTATCTTTACACACCTATCCTTTAAAACGTCACTATCATTTTTTCCCCTTTTCATGTGATGCCCTGGGGATGTTCCTTGGCTGGAATTTTTTGGGGTGCCTTGCTTCTCGGATGTGAACCCCTTATTGTTAGGGATGCTGGTATAGAGGAGCCTTGACATAGGCCCAGCGCTTATTCATATATTTGCAAATGTATGTAAACCAATACCTCTGAATTTCTATTATAATGCAGGATTCAAGTATTTTTTATTTATCTGCAGTGTGCTGGGTGGCAATTTTCTTTTTTCTGTGTTCAGTGTAAACCCCGCCCTTTACAAGCACCTGTAGTATATTAAGCTTATAGAGCAACTACCATATGTTTTGCATGCAGTTTAGAGGCATGAAAGGAGTCAGCATTAGGAGATGGTGCTGATCCTTATAGTGCCATGTGGAGGTTTTTTAGGGTACCTCCAATGTAAGTTAGCTCTCAGCTCATACATGTACTGTTATCATGCAGTACATCAATTTGTTATTATATGACCCAGAGTGGGTGCTACTATTATGTAGCAATAATTATTTTGGGGGTGAGCGTTTGGGAGTGGGGACCCCGGGGTTGTTCTGGCTGGACCTTGCTCATGGCATCACCACTTAATTCACATAGAATATTTTTGCACTTTTCTATTCGTTTGTGTATTATTTATGTCATTGGAATTCTTTAACATCTCATCAACACTTATTGATTTATCTTTACACACCTATCCTTTAACACTTCACTATCACCTTTTTTTCCCCTTTTCATGTGATGCCCTGGGGATGGTCCTTGGCTGGAATTTATTGGGGTGCCTTGCTTCTCGGACGTGAACCCCTTAATGTTAGGGATCCTGGTATAGAGGAGCCTTGACGTCGGCCCAGCGCTTATTCATATATTTGCAAATGTATGTAAACCAATACCTCTGAATTTCTATTATAATGCAGGATTCAAGTATTTTTGATTTATCTGCAGTGTGCTGTGGGGCAATTTTCTTTTTTCTGTGTTCAGTGTAAACCCCGCCCTTTACAAGCACCTGTAGTATATTAAGCTGATAGAGCAACTACCATATGTTTTGCATGCAGTTTAGAGGCATGAAAGGAGTCAGCATTAGGAGATGGTGCTGATCCTTATAGTGCCATGTGGAGGTTTTTTAGGGTACCTCCAATGTAAGTTAGCTCTCAGCTCATACATGTACTGTTATCATGCAGTACATCAATTTGTTATTATATGACCCAGAGTGGGTGCTACTATTATGTAGCAATAATTATTTTGGGGGTGAGCGTTTGGGAGTGGGGACCCCGGGGTTGTCCTGGCTCGACCTTGCTCATGGCTTCACCACTTAATTCACATAGAATATTTTTTCACTTTTCTATTCGTTTGTGTATTATTTATGTCATTTTAATTCTTTAACATCTCATCAACACTTATTGATTTATCTTTACACTCCTATCCTTTAACACTTCACTATCACCTTTTTTCCCCTTTCATGTGATGCCCTGGGGATGGTCCTTGGCTGGAATATTTTGGGGTGCCTTGCTTCTCAGACGTGAACCCCTTAATGTTAGGGATGCTGGTATAGAGGAGCCTTGACATCGGTCCAGCGCTTATTCATATATTTGCAAATGTATGTAAACCAATACCTCTGAATTTCTATAATCATGTAGGATTCAAGTAATTTTGATTTATTTGCAGTGTGCTCGGGGCCAATTTTCTTTTTTCTGTGTTCAGTGTAAACCCCACCCTTTACAATTACCTGTAGTATATTAAGCTGATTGAGCAACTACCATATTTTTTGTTTACAGTTTGGAGGCATGAAAGGGGTCAGCATTAGGAGGAGAAGCTGATCCTTATAGTGCCATGTGGAGGTTTTATGGGGTACCTCCAAGGTGAGTTAGCTCTCAGCTCATACATGTACTGTTATCATGCAGTACATCAATTTGTTATTATATGACCCAGAGAGGTTGCTACTATTATGTAGCAATAATTATTTTGGGGTGAGCATTTGGGAGTGGGGCCCCCGGGGTTGTCCTGGCTGGACCTTGCTCATGGCATCACCACTTAATTCACATAGAATATTTTTTCACTTTTCTATTCGTTTGTGTATTATTTATGTCATTTTAATTATTTTACATCTCATCAACACTTATTGATTTATCTTTACACTCCTATCCTTTAACACTTCACTATCACCTTTTTTCCCCTTTTCATGTGATGCCCTGGGGATGGTCCTTGGCTGGAATTTTTTGGGGTGCCTTGCTTCTCAGACTTGAACCCCTTAATATTAGGGATGCTGGTATAGAGGAGCCTTGACGTCAGCCCAGCGCTTATTCATATCTTTGCAAATGTATGTAAACCAATACCTCTGAATTTCAATTATCATGTAGGATTCAAGTATTTTTGATTTATCTGCAGTGTGCTGGGGGGCAATTTTCTTTTTTCTGTGTTCAGTGTAAACCCCACCCTTTACAAGCACCTGTAGTATATTAAGCTGATTGAGCAAATACCATATTTTTTGCTTGCAGTTTGGAGGCATGAAAGGAGTCAGCATTAGGAGGAGGTGCTGATCCTTGTAGTGCCATGTGGAGGTTTTTTGGGGTACCTCCAAGGTAAGTTAGCTCTCAGCTCATACATGTACTGTTATCATGCAGTACATCAATTTGTTATTATATGATCCAGAGTGCGTGCTACTATTATGTAGCAATAATTATTTTGGGGTGAGCGTTTGGGAGTGGGGCCCCCACGGTTGTTCTGGCTGGACCTTGCTCATGGCATCACCACTTAATTCACATAGAATATTTTTTCACTTTTCTATTCGTTTGTGTATTATTTATGTCATTTTAATTCTTTTACATCTCATCAACACTTATTGATTTATCTTTACACTCCTATCCTTTAACACGTCACTATCATTTTTTTTCCCCTTGTCATGTGATGCCCTGGGGATGGTCCTTGGCTGGAATTTTTTGGGGTGCCTTGCTTCTCGGACGTGAACCCCTTAATGTTAGGGATGCTGGTATAGAGGAGCCTTGACATAGGCCCAGCGCTTATTCATATATTTGCAAATGTATGTAAACCAATACCTCTGAATTTCTATTATCATGTAGGATTCAAATATTTTTGATTTATCTGCAGTGTGCTGGGGGGCAATTTTCTTTTTTCTGTGTTCAGTGTAAACCCCGCCCTTTACAAGCACCTGTAGTATATTAAGCTGATTGAGCAAATACCATATTTTTTGCTTACAGTTTGGAGGCATGAAAGGAGTCAGCATTAGGAGGAGGTGCTGATCCTTGTAGTGCCATGTGGAGGTTTTTTAGGGTACCTCCAAGGTAAGTTAGCTCTCAGCTCATACATGTACTGTTATCATGCAGTACATCAATTTGTTATTATATGATCCAGAGTGGGTGCTACTATTATGTAGCAATAATGATTTTGGGGTGAGTGTTTGGGAGTGGGGCCCCCACGGTTGTTCTGGCTGGACCTTGCTCATGGCATCACCACTTAATTCACATAGAATATTTTTTCACTTTTCTGTTTGTTTGTGTATTATTTATGTCATTTAAATTCTTTTACATCTCATCAACACTTATTGATTTATCTTTACACACCTATCCTTTAACACTTCACTATCACCTTTTTTTCCCCTTTTCGTGTGATGCCCTGGGGATGGTCCTTGGCTGGAATTTTTTGGGGTGCCTTGCTTCTCGGACGTGAACCCCTTAATGTTAGGGATGCTGGTATAGAGGAGCCTTGACATAGGCCCAGCGCTTATTCATATATTTGCAAATGTATGTAAACCAATACCTCTGAATTTCTATTATCATGTAGGATTCAAATATTTTTGATTTATCTGCAGTGTGCTGGGGGGCAATTTTCTTTTTTCTGTGTTCAGTGTAAACCCCGCCCTTTACAAGCACCTGTAGTATATTAAGCTGATTGAGCAAATACCATATTTTTTGCTTACAGTTTGGAGGCATGAAAGGAGTCAGCATTAGGAGGAGGTGCTGATCCTTGTAGTGCCATGTGGAGGTTTTATGGGGTACCTCCAAGGTGAGTTAGCTCTCAGCTCATACATGTACTGTTATCATGCAGTACATCAATTTGTTATTATATGACCCAGAGAGGTTGCTACTATTATGTAGCAATAATTATTTTGGGGTGAGCATTTGGGAGTGGGGCCCCCGGGGTTGTCCTGGCTGGACCTTGCTCATGGCATCACCACTTAATTCACATAGAATATTTATTCACTTTTCTATTCGTTTGTGTATTATTTATGTCATTTTAATTATTTTACATCTCATCAACACTTATTGATTTATCTTTACACTCCTATCCTTTAACACTTCACTATCACCTTTTTTCCCCTTTTCATGTGATGCCCTGGGGATGGTCCTTGGCTGGAATTTTTTGGGGTGCCTTGCTTCTCAGACTTGAACCCCTTAATATTAGGGATGCTGGTATAGAAAAGCCTTGACGTCAGCCCAGCGCTTATTCATATCTTTGCAAATGTATGTAAACCAATACCTCTGAATTTCAATTATCATGTAGGATTCAAGTATTTTTGATTTATCTGCAGTGTGCTGGGGGGCAATTTTCTTTTTTCTGTGTTCAGTGTAAACCCCACCCTTTACAAGCACCTGTAGTATATTAAGCTGATTGAGCAAATACCATATTTTTTGCTTGCAGTTTGGAGGCATGAAAGGAGTCAGCATTAGGAGGAGGTGCTGATCCTTGTAGTGCCATGTGGAGGTTTTTTGGGGTACCTCCAAGGTAAGTTAGCTCTCAGCTCATACATGTACTGTTATCATGCAGTACATCAATTTGTTATTATATGATCCAGAGTGCGTGCTACTATTATGTAGCAATAATTATTTTGGGGTGAGCGTTTGGGAGTGGGGCCCCCATGGTTGTTCTGGCTGGACCTTGCTCATGGCATCACCACTTAATTCACATAGAATATTTTTGCACTTTTCTATTCGTTTGTGTATTATTTATGTCATTGGAATTCTTTAACATCTCATCAACACTTATTGATTTATCTTTACACACCTATCCTTTAACACTTCACTATCACCTTTTTTTCCCCTTTTCATGTGATGCCCTGGGGATGGTCCTTGGCTGGAATTTATTGGGGTGCCTTGCTTCTCGGACGTGAACCCCTTAATGTTAGGGACACTGGTATAGAGGAGCCTTGACGTCAGCCCAGTGCTTATTCATATATTTGCAAATGTATGTAAACCAATACCTCTGAATTTCTATTATCATGTAGGATTCAAGTATTTTTGATTTATCTGCAGTGTGCTGGGGGGCAATTTTCTTTTTTCTGTGTTCAGTGTTAACCCCGCCCTTTACAAGCACCTGTAGTATTTTAAGCTGATTGAGCAACTACCATATTTTTTGCTTGCAGTTTGGAGGCATAAAAGGAGTCAGCATTAGGAGGAGGTGCTGATCCTTGTAGTGCCATGTGGAGGTTTTTTGGGGTACCTCCAAGGAAAGTTAGCTCTCAGCTCCTACATGTACTGTTATCATGCAGTACATCAATTTGTTATTATATGATCCAGAGTGGGTGCTACTATTATGTAGCAATAATTATTTTGGGGTGAGCGTTTGGGAGTGGGGCCCCCACGGTTGTTCTGGCTGGACCTTGCTCTTGGCATCACCACTTAATTCACATAGAATATTTTTTCACTTTTCTATTTGTTTGTGTATTATTTATGTCATTTTAATTCTTTTACTTCTCATCAACACTTATTGATTTTTATTTACACACCTTTCCTTTAACACTTCACTATCAATTTTTTTCCCCTTATCATGAGATGCCCTGGGGACGGTCCTTGGCAGGAATTTTTTGGGGTGCCTTGCTTCTCGGACGTGAACCCCTTAATGTTAGTGATGCAGGTATAGAGGAGAATTGACGTCGGCCCAGCGCTTATTCATATATTTGCAAATGTATGTAAACCAATACCTCTGAATTTCTATTATCATGTAGGATTCAAATATATTTGATTTATCTGCAGTGTGCAAGGGGGCAATTTTCTTTTTTCTGTGTTCAGTGTAAACCCCGCCCTTTACAATCACCTGTAGTATATTAAGCTGATTGAGCAAATACCATATTTTATGCTTGCAGTTTGGAGGCATGAAAGGAGTCAGCATTAGGAGGAGGTGCTGATCCTTGTAGTGCCATGTGGAGGTTTTTTGGGGTACCTCCAAGGTGAGTTAGCTCTCAGCTCATACATGTACTGTTATCATGTAGTACATCAATTTGTTATTATATGACCCAGAGAGGGTGCTACTATTATGTAGCAATAATTATTTTGGGGTGAGCATTTGGGAGTGGGGCCCCCGGGGTTGTCCTGGCTGGACCTTGCTCATGGCATCACAACTTAATTCACATAGAATATTTTTTCACTTTTCTTTTCGTTTGTGTATTATTTATGTCATTTTAATTCTTTAACATCTCATCAACACTTATTGATTTATCTTTACACACCTATCCTTTAACACGTCACTATCATTTTTTTTCCCCTTGTCATGTGATGCCCTGGGGATGTTCCTTGGCTGGAATTTTTTGGGGTGCCTTGCTTCTCAGACATGAACCCCTTAATGTAAGGGATGCTGGTATAGAGGAGCCTTGACATAGGCCCAGCGCTTATTCATATATTTGCAAATGTATGTAAACCAATACCTCTGAATTTCTATTATCATGTAGGATTCAAATATTTTTGATTTATCTGCAGTGTGCTGGGTGGCAATTTTCTTTTTTCTGTGTTCAGTGTAAACCCCGCCCTTTACAAGCACCTGTAGTATATTAAGCTGATTGAGCAAATACCATATTTTTTGCTTGCAGTTTGGAGGCATGAAAGGAGTCAGCATTAGGAGGAGGTGCTGATCCTTGTAGTGCCATGTGGAGGTTTTTTTAGGGTACCTCCAAGGTAAGTTAGCTCTCAGCTCATACATGTACTGTTATCATGCAGTACTTCAATTTGTTATTATATGATCCAGAGTGGGTGCTACTATTATGTAGCAATAATTATTTTGGGGTGAGTGTTTGGGAGTGGGGCCCCCACGGTTGTTCTGGCTGGACCTTGCTCATGGCATCACCACTTAATTCACATAGAATATTTTTTCACTTTTCTGTTTGTTTGTGTATTATTTATGTCATTTAAATTCTTTTACATCTCATCAACACTTATTGATTTATCTTTACACACCTATCCTTTAACACTTCACTATCACCTTTTTTTCCCCTTTTCGTGTGATGCCCTGGGGATGGTCCTTGGCTGGAATTTTTTGGGGTGTCTTGCTTCTCGGACGTGAACCCCTTAATGTTAGGGACGCTCGTGTACAGGAGCCTTGACGTCGGCCCAGCGCTTATTCATATATTTGCAAATGTATGTAAACCAATACCTCTGAATTTCTATTATCATGTAGGATTCAAGTATTTTTGATTTATCTGCAGTGTGCTGTGGGGCAATTTTCTTTTTTCTGTGTTCAGTGTAAACCCCGCCCTTTACAAGCACCTGTAGTATATTAAGCTTATAGAGCAACTACCATATGTTTTGCATGCAGTTTAGAGGCATGAAAGGAGTCAGCATTAGGAGATGGTGCTGATCCTTATAGTGCCATGTGGAGGTTTTTTAGGGTACCTCCAATGTAAGTTAGCTCTCAGCTCATACATGTACTGTTATCATGCAGTACATCAATTTGTTATTATATGACCCAGAGTGGGTGCTACTATTATGTAGCAATAATTATTTTGGGGGTGAGCGTTTGGGAGTGGGGACCCCGGGGTTGTTCTGGCTGGACCTTGCTCATGGCATCACCACTTAATTCACATAGAATATTTTTGCACTTTTCTATTCGTTTGTGTATTATTTATGTCATTGGAATTCTTTAACATCTCATCAACACTTATTGATTTATCTTTACACACCTATCCTTTAACACTTCACTATCACCTTTTTTTCCCCTTTTCATGTGATGCCCTGGGGATGGTCCTTGGCTGGAATTTATTGGGGTGCCTTGCTTCTCGGACGTGAACCCCTTAATGTTAGGGATCCTGGTATAGAGGAGCCTTGACGTCGGCCCAGCGCTTATTCATATATTTGCAAATGTATGTAAACCAATACCTCTGAATTTCTATTATAATGCAGGATTCAAGTATTTTTGATTTATCTGCAGTGTGCTGTGGGGCAATTTTCTTTTTTCTGTGTTCAGTGTAAACCCCGCCCTTTACAAGCACCTGTAGTATATTAAGCTGATAGAGCAACTACCATATGTTTTGCATGCAGTTTAGAGGCATGAAAGGAGTCAGCATTAGGAGATGGTGCTGATCCTTATAGTGCCATGTGGAGGTTTTTTAGGGTACCTCCAATGTAAGTTAGCTCTCAGCTCATACATGTACTGTTATCATGCAGTACATCAATTTGTTATTATATGACCCAGAGTGGGTGCTACTATTATGTAGCAATAATTATTTTGGGGGTGAGCGTTTGGGAGTGGGGACCCCGGGGTTGTCCTGGCTCGACCTTGCTCATGGCTTCACCACTTAATTCACATAGAATATTTTTTCACTTTTCTATTCGTTTGTGTATTATTTATGTCATTTTAATTCTTTAACATCTCATCAACACTTATTGATTTATCTTTACACTCCTATCCTTTAACACTTCACTATCACCTTTTTTCCCCTTTCATGTGATGCCCTGGGGATGGTCCTTGGCTGGAATATTTTGGGGTGCCTTGCTTCTCAGACGTGAACCCCTTAATGTTAGGGATGCTGGTATAGAGGAGCCTTGACATCGGTCCAGCGCTTATTCATATATTTGCAAATGTATGTAAACCAATACCTCTGAATTTCTATAATCATGTAGGATTCAAGTAATTTTGATTTATTTGCAGTGTGCTCGGGGCCAATTTTCTTTTTTCTGTGTTCAGTGTAAACCCCACCCTTTACAATTACCTGTAGTATATTAAGCTGATTGAGCAACTACCATATTTTTTGTTTACAGTTTGGAGGCATGAAAGGGGTCAGCATTAGGAGGAGAAGCTGATCCTTATAGTGCCATGTGGAGGTTTTATGGGGTACCTCCAAGGTGAGTTAGCTCTCAGCTCATACATGTACTGTTATCATGCAGTACATCAATTTGTTATTATATGACCCAGAGAGGTTGCTACTATTATGTAGCAATAATTATTTTGGGGTGAGCATTTGGGAGTGGGGCCCCCGGGGTTGTCCTGGCTGGACCTTGCTCATGGCATCACCACTTAATTCACATAGAATATTTTTTCACTTTTCTATTCGTTTGTGTATTATTTATGTCATTTTAATTATTTTACATCTCATCAACACTTATTGATTTATCTTTACACTCCTATCCTTTAACACTTCACTATCACCTTTTTTCCCCTTTTCATGTGATGCCCTGGGGATGGTCCTTGGCTGGAATTTTTTGGGGTGCCTTGCTTCTCAGACTTGAACCCCTTAATATTAGGGATGCTGGTATAGAGGAGCCTTGACGTCAGCCCAGCGCTTATTCATATCTTTGCAAATGTATGTAAACCAATACCTCTGAATTTCAATTATCATGTAGGATTCAAGTATTTTTGATTTATCTGCAGTGTGCTGGGGGGCAATTTTCTTTTTTCTGTGTTCAGTGTAAACCCCACCCTTTACAAGCACCTGTAGTATATTAAGCTGATTGAGCAAATACCATATTTTTTGCTTGCAGTTTGGAGGCATGAAAGGAGTCAGCATTAGGAGGAGGTGCTGATCCTTGTAGTGCCATGTGGAGGTTTTTTGGGGTACCTCCAAGGTAAGTTAGCTCTCAGCTCATACATGTACTGTTATCATGCAGTACATCAATTTGTTATTATATGATCCAGAGTGCGTGCTACTATTATGTAGCAATAATTATTTTGGGGTGAGCGTTTGGGAGTGGGGCCCCCACGGTTGTTCTGGCTGGACCTTGCTCATGGCATCACCACTTAATTCACATAGAATATTTTTTCACTTTTCTATTCGTTTGTGTATTATTTATGTCATTTTAATTCTTTTACATCTCATCAACACTTATTGATTTATCTTTACACTCCTATCCTTTAACACGTCACTATCATTTTTTTTCCCCTTGTCATGTGATGCCCTGGGGATGGTCCTTGGCTGGAATTTTTTGGGGTGCCTTGCTTCTCGGACGTGAACCCCTTAATGTTAGGGATGCTGGTATAGAGGAGCCTTGACATAGGCCCAGCGCTTATTCATATATTTGCAAATGTATGTAAACCAATACCTCTGAATTTCTATTATCATGTAGGATTCAAATATTTTTGATTTATCTGCAGTGTGCTGGGGGGCAATTTTCTTTTTTCTGTGTTCAGTGTAAACCCCGCCCTTTACAAGCACCTGTAGTATATTAAGCTGATTGAGCAAATACCATATTTTTTGCTTACAGTTTGGAGGCATGAACGGAGTCAGCATTAGGAGGAGGTGCTGATCCTTGTAGTGCCATGTGGAGGTTTTTTAGGGTACCTCCAAGGTAAGTTAGCTCTCAGCTCATACATGTACTGTTATCATGCAGTACATCAATTTGTTATTATATGATCCAGAGTGGGTGCTACTATTATGTAGCAATAATGATTTTGGGGTGAGTGTTTGGGAGTGGGGCCCCCACGGTTGTTCTGGCTGGACCTTGCTCATGGCATCACCACTTAATTCACATAGAATATTTTTTCACTTTTCTGTTTGTTTGTGTATTATTTATGTCATTTAAATTCTTTTACATCTCATCAACACTTATTGATTTATCTTTACACACCTATCCTTTAACACTTCACTATCACCTTTTTTTCCCCTTTTCGTGTGATGCCCTGGGGATGGTCCTTGGCTGGAATTTTTTGGGGTGCCTTGCTTCTCGGACGTGAACCCCTTAATGTTAGGGATGCTGGTATAGAGGAGCCTTGACATAGGCCCAGCGCTTATTCATATATTTGCAAATGTATGTAAACCAATACCTCTGAATTTCTATTATCATGTAGGATTCAAATATTTTTGATTTATCTGCAGTGTGCTGGGGGGCAATTTTCTTTTTTCTGTGTTCAGTGTAAACCCCGCCCTTTACAAGCACCTGTAGTATATTAAGCTGATTGAGCAAATACCATATTTTTTGCTTACAGTTTGGAGGCATGAAAGGAGTCAGCATTAGGAGGAGGTGCTGATCCTTGTAGTGCCATGTGGAGGTTTTATGGGGTACCTCCAAGGTGAGTTAGCTCTCAGCTCATACATGTACTGTTATCATGCAGTACATCAATTTGTTATTATATGACCCAGAGAGGTTGCTACTATTATGTAGCAATAATTATTTTGGGGTGAGCATTTGGGAGTGGGGCCCCCGGGGTTGTCCTGGCTGGACCTTGCTCATGGCATCACCACTTAATTCACATAGAATATTTATTCACTTTTCTATTCGTTTGTGTATTATTTATGTCATTTTAATTATTTTACATCTCATCAACACTTATTGATTTATCTTTACACTCCTATCCTTTAACACTTCACTATCACCTTTTTTCCCCTTTTCATGTGATGCCCTGGGGATGGTCCTTGGCTGGAATTTTTTGGGGTGCCTTGCTTCTCAGACTTGAACCCCTTAATATTAGGGATGCTGGTATAGAAAAGCCTTGACGTCAGCCCAGCGCTTATTCATATCTTTGCAAATGTATGTAAACCAATACCTCTGAATTTCAATTATCATGTAGGATTCAAGTATTTTTGATTTATCTGCAGTGTGCTGGGGGGCAATTTTCTTTTTTCTGTGTTCAGTGTAAACCCCACCCTTTACAAGCACCTGTAGTATATTAAGCTGATTGAGCAAATACCATATTTTTTGCTTGCAGTTTGGAGGCATGAAAGGAGTCAGCATTAGGAGGAGGTGCTGATCCTTGTAGTGCCATGTGGAGGTTTTTTGGGGTACCTCCAAGGTAAGTTAGCTCTCAGCTCATACATGTACTGTTATCATGCAGTACATCAATTTGTTATTATATGATCCAGAGTGCGTGCTACTATTATGTAGCAATAATTATTTTGGGGTGAGCGTTTGGGAGTGGGGCCCCCATGGTTGTTCTGGCTGGACCTTGCTCATGGCATCACCACTTAATTCACATAGAATATTTTTGCACTTTTCTATTCGTTTGTGTATTATTTATGTCATTGGAATTCTTTAACATCTCATCAACACTTATTGATTTATCTTTACACACCTATCCTTTAACACTTCACTATCACCTTTTTTTCCCCTTTTCATGTGATGCCCTGGGGATGGTCCTTGGCTGGAATTTATTGGGGTGCCTTGCTTCTCGGACGTGAACCCCTTAATGTTAGGGATCCTGGTATAGAGGAGCCTTGACGTCGGCCCAGCGCTTATTCATATATTTGCAAATGTATGTAAACCAATACCTCTGAATTTCTATTATAATGCAGGATTCAAGTATTTTTTATTTATCTGCAGTGTGCTGTGGGGCAATTTTCTTTTTTCTGTGTTCAGTGTAAACCCCGCCCTTTACAAGCACCTGTAGTATATTAAGCTGATAGAGCAACTACCATATGTTTTGCATGCAGTTTAGAGGCATGAAAGGAGTCAGCATTAGGAGATGGTGCTGATCCTTATAGTGCCATGTGGAGGTTTTTTAGGGTACCTCCAATGTAAGTTAGCTCTCAGCTCATACATGTACTGTTATCATGCAGTACATCAATTTGTTATTATATGACCCAGAGTGGGTGCTACTATTATGTAGCAATAATTATTTTGGGGGTGAGCATTTGGGAGTGGGGACCCCGGGGTTGTCCTGGCTCGACCTTGCTCATGGCATCACCACTTAATTCACATAGAATATTTTTTCACTTTTCTATTCGTTTGTGTATTATTTATGTCATTTTAATTCTTTAACATCTCATCAACACTTATTGATTTATCTTTACACTCCTATCCTTTAACACTTCACTATCACCTTATTTCCCCTTTCATGTGATGCCCTGGGGATGGTCCTTGGCTGGAATATTTTGGGGTGCCTTGCTTCTCAGACGTGAACCCCTTAATGTTAGGGATGCTGGTATAGAGGAGCCTTGACATCGGCCCAGCGCTTATTCATATATTTGCAAATGTATGTAAACCAATACCTCTGAATTTCTATTATCATGTAGGATTCAAATATTTTTGATTTATCTGCAGTGTGCTGGGGGGCAATTTTCTTTTTTCTGTGTTCAGTGTAAACCCCGCCCTTTACAAGCACCTGTAGTATATTAAGCTGATTGAGCAAATACCATATTTTTTGCTTGCAGTTTGGAGGCATGAAAGGAGTCAGCATTAGGAGGAGGTGCTGATCCTTGTAGTGCCATGTGGAGGTTTTTTAGGGTACCTCCAAGGTAAGTTAGCTCTCAGCTCATACATGTACTGTTATCATGCAGTATATCAATTTGTTATTATATGATCCAGAGTGGGTGCTACTATTAAGTAGCAATAATTATTTTGGGGTGAGTGTTTGGGAGTGGGGCCCCCACGGTTGTTCTGGCTGGACCTTGCTCATGGCATCACCACTTAATTCACATAAAATATTTTTTCACTTTTCTGTTCGTTTGTGTATTATTTATGTCATTTAAATTCTTTTACATCTCATCAACACTTATTGATTTATCTTTACACACCTATCCTTTAACACTTCACTATCACCTTGTTTTCCCCTTGTCATGTGATGCCCTGGGGATGTTCCTTGGCTGGAATTTTTTGGGGTGCCTTGCTTCTCGGACGTGAACCCCTTAATGTTAGGGATCCTGGTATAGAGGAGCCTTGACGTCGGCCCAGCGCTCATTCATATATTTGCAAATGTATGTAAAACCAATACCTCTGAATTTCTATTATCATGTAGGATTCAAATATTTTTGATTTATCTGCAGTGTGCTGGGGGGCAATTTTCTTTTTTCTGTGTTCAGTGTAAACCCCGCCCTTTACAAGCACCTGTAGTATATTAAGCTGATTGAGCAAATACCATATTTTTTGCTTGCAGTTTGGAGGCATGAAAGGAGTCAGCATTAGGAGGAGGTGCTGATCCTTGTAGTGCCATGTGGAGGTTTTTTGGGGTACCTCCAAGGTAAGTTAGCTCTCAGCTCATACATGTACTGTTATCATGCAGTACATCAATTTGTTATTATATGATCCAGAGTGGGTGCTACTATTATGTAGCAATAATTATTTTGGGGGTGAGCGTTTGGGAGTGGGGCCCCCGGGGTTGTTCTGGCTGGACCTTGCTCATGGCATCACCACTTAATTCACATAGAATATTTTTGCACTTTTCTATTCATTTGTGTATTATTTATGTCATTTTAATTCTGTTACATCTCATCAACACTTATTGATTTATCTTAAAACACCTATCTTTAACACTTCACTATCACCTTTTTTTCCCCTTTTCATGTGATGTCCTGGGGATGGTCCTTGGCTGGAATTTTTTGGGGTGCCTTGCTTCTCGGATGTGAACCCCTTAATGTTAGGGACGCTGGTATAGAGGAGCCTTGACGTCGGCCCAGCGCTTATTCATATATTTGCAAATGTATGTAAACCAATACCTCTGAATTTCTATTATAATGCAGGATTCAAGTATTTTTGATTTATCTACAGTGTGCTGTGGGGCAATTTTCTTTTTTCTGTGTTCAGTGTAAACCCCGCCCTTTACAAGCACCTGTAGTATATTAAGCTGATAGAGCAACTACCATATGTTTTGCATGCAGTTTAGAGGCATGAAAGGAGTCAGCATTAGGAGATGGTGCTGATCCTTATAGTGCCATGTGGAGGTTTTTTAGGGTACCTCCAATGTAAGTTAGCTCTCAGCTCATACATGTACTGTTATCATGCAGTACATCAATTTGTTATTATATGACCCAGAGTGGGTGCTACTATTATGTAGCAATAATTATTTTGGGGGTGAGCGTTTGGGAGTGGGGACCCCGGGGTTGTCCTGGCTCGACCTTGCTCATGGCTTCACCACTTAATTCACATAGAATATTTTTTCACTTTTCTATTCGTTTGTGTATTATTTATGTCATTTTAATTCTTTAACATCTCATCAACACTTATTGATTTATCTTTACACTCCTATCCTTTAACACTTCACTATCACCTTTTTTCCCCTTTCATGTGATGCCCTGGGGATGGTCCTTGGCTGGAATATTTTGGGGTGCCTTGCTTCTCAGACGTGAACCCCTTAATGTTAGGGATGCTGGTATAGAGGAGCCTTGACATCGGCCCAGCGCTTATTCATATATTTGCAAATGTATGTAAACCAATACCTCTGAATTTCTATTATCATGTAGGATTCAAATATTTTTGATTTATCTGCAGTGTGCTGGGGGGCAATTTTCTTTTTTCTGTGTTCAGTGTAAACCCCGCCCTTTACAAGCACCTGTAGTATATTAAGCTGATTGAGCAAATACCATATTTTTTGCTTGCAGTTTGGAGGCATGAAAGGAGTCAGCATTAGGAGGAGGTGCTGATCCTTGTAGTGCCATGTGGAGGTTTTTTAGGGTACCTCCAAGGTAAGTTAGCTCTCAGCTCATACATGTACTGTTATCATGCAGTACATCAATTTGTTATTATATGATCCAGAGTGGGTGCTACTATTAGGTAGCAATAATTATTTTGGGGTGAGTGTTTGGGAGTGGGGCCCCCACGGTTGTTCTGGCTGGACCTTGCTCATGGCATCACCACTTAATTCACATAGAATATTTTTTCCCTTTTCTGTTCGTTTGTGTATTATTTATGTCATTTAAATTCTTTTACATCTCATCAACACTTATTGATTTATCTTTAGACACCTATCCTTTAACACTTCACTATCACCTTTTTTTCCCCTTTTCGTGTGATGCCCTGGGGATGGTCCTTGGCTGGAATTTTTTGGGGTGTCTTGCTTCTCGGACTTGAACCCCTTAATGTTAGGGACGCTCGTATACAGGAGCCTTGACGTCGGCCCAGCGCTTATTCATATATTTGCAAATGTATGTAAACCAAAATCTCTGAATTTCTATTATCATGTAGGATTCAAGAATTTTTGATTTATCTGCAGTGTGCTGGGGGGCAATTTTCTTTTTTCTGTGTTCAGTGTAAACCCCGCCCTTTACAAGCACCTGTAGTATATTAAGCTGATTGAGCAACTACCATATTTTTTGCTTGCAGTTTGGAGGCATGAAAGGAGTCAGCATTAGGAGGAGGTGCTGATCCTTGTAGTGCCATGTGGAGGTTTTTTAGGGTACCTCCAAGGTAAGTTAGCTCTCAGCTCATACATGTACTGTTATCATGCAGTACATCAATTTGTTATTATATGACCCAGAGAGGGTGCTACTATTATGTAGCAATAATTATTTTGGAGTGAGCGTTTTGGAGTGGGGCCCCCAGGGTTGTTCTGGCTGGACCTTGCTCATGGCATCACCACTTAATTCACATAGAATATTTTTTCACTTTTCTATTCGTTTGTGTATTATTTATGTCATTGAAATTCTTTTACATCTCATCAACACTTATTGATTTATCTTTACACACCTATCCTTTAACACTTCACTTTCACCTTTTTATCCCCTTTTCGTGTGATGCCCTGGGGATGGTCCTTGGCTGGAATTTTTTGGGGTGCCTTGCTTCTCGGACGTGAACCCCTTAATTTTAGGGACGCTGGTATAGAGGAGACTTGACGTCGGCCCAGCGCTTATTCATATATTTGCAAATGTATGTAAACCAATACCTCTTAATTTCTATAATCATGTAGGATTCAAGTAATTTTGATTTATTTGCAGTGTGCTCGGGGCCAATTTTCTTTTTTCTGTGTTCAGTGTAAACCCCACCCTTTACAATTACCTGTAGTATATTAAGCTGATTGAGCAACTACCATATTTTTTGTTTACAGTTTGGAGGCATGAAAGGGGTCAGCATTAGGAGGAGAAGCTGATCCTTATAGTGCCATGTGGAGGTTTTATGGGGTACCTCCAAGGTGAGTTAGCTCTCAGCTCATACATGTACTGTTATCATGCAGTACATCAATTTGTTATTATATGACCGAGAGAGGTTGCTACTATTATGTAGCAATAATTATTTTGGGGTGAGCATTTGGGAGTGGGGCCCCCGGGGTTGTCCTGGCTGGACCTTGCTCATGGCATCACCACTTAATTCACATAGAATATTTTTTCACTTTTCTATTCGTTTGTGTATTATTTATGTCATTTTAATTATTTTACATCTCATCAACACTTATTGATTTATCTTTACACTCCTATCCTTTAACACTTCACTATCACCTTTTTTCCCCTTTTCATGTGATGCCCTGGGGATGGTCCTTGGCTGGAATTTTTTGGGGTGCCTTGCTTCTCAGACTTGAACCCCTTAATATTAGGGATGCTGGTATAGAGGAGCCTTGACGTCAGCCCAGCGCTTATTCATATCTTTGCAAATGTATGTAAACCAATACCTCTGAATTTCAATTATCATGTAGGATTCAAGTATTTTTGATTTATCTGCAGTGTGCTGGGGGGCAATTTTCTTTTTTCTGTGTTCAGTGTAAACCCCACCCTTTACAAGCACCTGTAGTATATTAAGCTGATTGAGCAAATACCATATTTTTTGCTTGCAGTTTGGAGGCATGAAAGGAGTCAGCATTAGGAGGAGGTGCTGATCCTTGTAGTGCCATGTGGAGGTTTTTTGGGGTACCTCCAAGGTAAGTTAGCTCTCAGCTCATACATGTACTGTTATCATGCAGTACATCAATTTGTTATTATATGATCCAGAGTGCGTGCTACTATTATGTAGCAATAATTATTTTGGGGTGAGCGTTTGGGAGTGGGGCCCCCACGGTTGTTCTGGCTGGACCTTGCTCATGGCATCACCACTTAATTCACATAGAATATTTTTTCACTTTTCTATTCGTTTGTGTATTATTTATGTCATTTTAATTCTTTTACATCTCATCAACACTTATTGATTTATCTTTACACACCTATCCTTTAACACGTCACTATAATTTTTTTTCCCCTTGTCATGTGATGCCCTGGGGATGTTCCTTGGCTGGAATTTTTTGGGGTGCCTTGCTTCTCGGACGTGAACCCCTAATGTTAGGGATCCTTGTATAGAGGAGCCTTGACGTCGGCCCAGCGCTTATTCATATATTTGCAATTGTATGTAAACCAATACCTCTGAATTTCTATTATCATGTAGGATTCAAATATTTTTGATTTATCTGCAGTGTGCTGGGGGGCAATTTTCTTTTTTCTGTGTTCAGTGTAAACCCCACCCTTTACAAGCACCTGTAGTATATTAAGCTGATTGAGCAACTACCATATTTTTTGCTTGCAGTTTGGAGGCATGACAGGAGTCAGCATTAGGAGGAGGTGCTGATCCTTGTAGTGCCATGTGGAGGTTTTTTAGGGTACCTCCAAGGTAAGTTAGCTCTCAGCTCATACATGTACTGTTATCATGCAGTACATCAATTTGTTATTATATGATCCAGAGTGGGTGCTACTATTATGTAGCAATAATTATGTTGGGGTGAGTGTTTGGGAGTGGGGCCCCCACGGTTGTTCTGGCTGGACCTTGCTCATGGCATCACCACTTAATTCACATAGAATATTTTTTCACTTTTCTGTTCGTTTGTGTATTATTTATGTCATTTAAATTCTTTTACATCTCATCAACACTTATTGATTTATCTTTACACACCAATCCTTTAACACTTCACTATCACCTTTTTTTCCCCTTTTCGTGTGATGCCCTGGGGATGGTCCTTGGCTGGAATTTTTTGGGGTGTCTTGCTTCTCGGACGTGAACCCCTTAATGTTAGGGACGCTCGTATACAGGAGCCTTGACGTCGGCCCTGCGCTTATTCATATATTTGCAAATGTATGTAAACCAATACCTCTGAATTTCTATTATCATGTAGGATTCAAGTATTTTTGATTTATCTGCAGTGTGCTGGGGGGCAATTTTCTTTTTTCTGTGTTCAGTGTAAACCCCGCCCTTTACAAGCACCTGTAGTATATTAAGCTGATTGAGCAACTACCATATTTTTTGCTTGCAGTTTGGAGGCATGACAGGAGTCAGCATTAGGAGGAGGTGCTGATCCTTATAGTGCCATGTGGAGGTTTTTTGGGGTACCTCCAAGGTAAGATAGCTCTCAGCTCATACATGTACTGTTATTATGCAGTACATCAATTTGTTATTATATGATCCAGAGTGGGTGCTACTATTATGTAGCAATAATTATTTTGGGGTGAGCGTTTGGGAGTGTGGCCCCCAGGGTTGTTCTGGCTAGACCTTGCTCATGGCATCACCACTTAATTCAAATACAATATTTTTTCACTTTTCTATTCATTTGTGTATTATTTATGTCATTTAAATTCTTTTACATCTCATCAACACTTATTGATTTATCTTTACACACCTATCCTTTAACAACTCACTGTCACCTTTTTCCCCTTTTCGTGTGATGCCCTGGGGATGGTCCTTGGCTGGAATTTTTTGGGGTGCCTTGCTTCTCGGACGTGAACCCCTTAATGTTAGGGACACTGGTATAGAGGAGCCTTGACGTCAGCCCAGTGCTTATACATATATTTGCAAATGTATGTAAACCAATACCTCTGAATTTCTATTATCGTGTAGGATTCAAGTATTTTTGATTTATCTGCAGTGTGCTGGGGGGCAATTTTTTTTTTCTGTGTTCTGTGTTAACCCCGCCCTTTACAAGCACCTGTAGTATTTTAAGGTGATTGAGCAACTACCATATTTTTTGCTTGCTGTTTGGAGGCATAAAAGGAGTCAGCATTAGGAGGAGGTGCTGATCCTTGTAGTGCCATGTGGAGGTTTTTTGGGGTACCTCCAAGGAAAGTTAGCTCTCAGCTCCTACATGTACTGTTATCATGCAGTACATCAATTTGTTATTATATGATCCAGAGTGGATGCTACTATTATGTAGCAATAATTATTTTGGGGGTGATTGTTTGGGAGTGGGGCTCCCGGGGTTGATCTGGCTGGACCTTGCTCATGGCATCACCACTTAATTCACATAGAATACTTTTTCACTTTTCTATTCATTTGTGTATTATTTATGTCATTTTAGTTCTGTTACATCTCATCAACACTTATTGATTTATCTTTACACACCTATCCTTTAACACGTCACTATAAATTTTTTTCCCCTTGTCATGTGATGCCCTGGGGATGTTCCTTGGCTGGAATTTTTTGGGGTGCCTTGCTTCTCGGACGTGAACCCCTAATGTTAGGGATCCTTGTATAGAGGAGCCTTGACGTCGGCCCAGCGCTTATTCATATATTTGCAAATGTATGTAAACCA
Organism: Taudactylus pleione; assembly: GCA_031769625.1. Classification (NCBI taxonomy): domain Eukaryota; kingdom Metazoa; phylum Chordata; class Amphibia; order Anura; family Myobatrachidae; genus Taudactylus; species Taudactylus pleione. Next base: position 4,233,518 of record JAUIMM010000614.1, read on the forward strand.
ATACCTCTGAATTTCTATTATCATGTAGGATTCAAATATTTTTGATTTATCTGCAGTGTGCTGGGGGGCAATTTTCTTTTTTCTGTGTTCAGTGTAAACCCCACCCTTTACAAGCACCTGTAGTATATTAAGCTGATTGAGCAAATACAATATTTTTTGCTTGCAGTTTGGAGGCATGAAAGGAGTCAGCATTAGGAGGAGGTGCTGATCCTTGTAGTGCCATGTGGAGGTTTTTTGGGGTACCTCCAAGGTAAGTTAGCTCTCAGCTCCTACATGTACTGTTATCATGCAGTACATCAATTTGTTATTATATGATCCAGAGTGGGTGCTACTATTATGTAGCAATAATTATTTTTGGGGTGAGCGTTTGGGAGTGGGGCCCCCGGGGTTGTTCTGGCTGGACCTTGCTCATGGCATCACCACTTAATTCACATAGAATATTTTTTCACTTTTCTATTCATTTGTGTATTATTTATGTCATTTTAATTCTGTTACATCTCATCAACACTTATTGATTTATCTTAAAACACCTATCCTTTAACACTTCACTATCACCTTTCTTTCCCCTTTTCATGTGATGTCCTGGGGATGGTCCTTGGCTGGAATTTTTTTCGGGTGCCTTGCTTCTCGGACGTGAACCCCTTAATGTTAGGGACGCTGGTATAGAGGAGCCTTGACGTCGGCCCAGCACTTATTCATATATTTGCAAATGTATGTAAACCAATACCTCTGAATTTCTATTATAATGCTGGATTCAAGTATTTTTGATTTATCTGCAGTGTGCTGTGGGGCAATTTTCTTTTTTCTGTGTTCAGTGTAAACCCCGCCCTTTACAAGCACCTGTAGTATATTAAGCTGATTGAGCAACTACCATATTTTTTGCATGCAGTTTAGAGGCGTGAAAGGAGTCAGCATTAGGAGATGGTGCTGATCCTTATAGTGCCATGTGGAGGTTTTTTGGGGTACCTCCAAGGTAAGTTAGCTCTCAGCTCATACATGTACTGTTATCATGCAGTACATCAATTTGTTATTATATGACCCAGAGTGGGTGCTACTATTATGTAGCAATAATTATTTTGGGGGTGAGCGTTTGGGAGTGGGGACCCCGGGGTTGTTCTGGCTGGACCTTGCTCATGGCATCACCACTTAATTCACATAGAATATTTTTGCACTTTTCTATTCATTTGTGTATTATTTATGTCATTGAAATTCTTTAACATCTCATCAACACTTATTGATTTATCTTTACACACCTATCCCTTAACACTTCACTATCACCTTTTTTTCCCCTTTTCATGTGATGCCCTGGGGATGGTCCTTGGCTGGAATTTATTTGGGTGCATTGCTTCTCGGACGTGAACCCCTTAATGTTAGGGATCCTGGTATAGAGGAGCCTTGACGTTGGCCCAGCGCTTATTCATATATTTGCAAATGTATGTAAACCAATCACTCTGAATTTCTATTATCATTAAGGATTCAAGTATTTTTTATTTATCTGCAGTGTGCTGGGGGGCAATTTTCTTTTTTCTGTGTTCAGTGTAAACCCCGCCCTTTACAATCACCTGTAGTATATTAAGCTGATTGAGCAAATACCATATTTTATGCTTGCAGTTTGGAGGCATGAAAGGAGTCAGCATTAGGAGGTGGTGCTGATCCTTGTAGTGCCATGTGGAGGTTTTTTGGGGTACCTCCAAGGTGAGTTAGCTCTCAGCTAATACATGTACTGTTATCATGCAGTACTTCAATTTGTTATTATATGACCCAGAGAGGGTGCTACTATTATGTAGCAATAATTATTTTGGGGTGAGCATTTGGGAGTGGGGCCCCCGGGGTTGTCCTGGCTCGACCTTGCTCATGGCATCACCACTTAATTCACATAGAATATTTTTTCACTTTTCTATTCGTTTGTGTATTATTTATGTCATTTTAATTCTTTAACATCTCATCAACACTTATTGATTTATCTTTACACTCCTATCCTTTAACACTTCACTATCACCTTTTTTCCCCTTTCATGTGATGCCCTGGGGATGGTCCTTGGCTGGAATATTTTGGGGTGCCTTGCTTCTTAGACTTGAACCCCTTAATGTTAGGGATGCTGGTATAGAGGAGCCTTGACATCGGCCCAGCGCTTATTCATATATTTGCAAATGTATGTAAACCAATACCTCTGAATTTCTATTATCATGTAGGATTCAAGTATTCTTGATTTATCTGCAGTGTGCTGGGGGGCAATTTTCTTTTTCTGTGTTCAGTGTAAACCCCGCCCTTTACAAGCACCTGTAGTATATTAAGCTGATAGAGCAACTACCATATTTTTTGCATGCAGTTTAGAGGCATGAAAGGAGTCAGCATTAGGAGATGGTGCTGATCCTTATAGTGCCATGTGGAGGTTTTTTAGGGTACCTCCAATGTAAGTTAGCTCTCAGCTCATACATGTACTGTTATCATGCAGTACATCAATTTGTTATTATATGACCCAGAGTGGGTGCTACTGTTATGTAGCAATAATTATTTTGGGGGTAAGCGTTTGGGAGTGGGGACCCCGGGGTTGTTCTGGCTGGACCTTGCTCATGGCATCACCACTTAATTCACATAGAATATTTTTTCACTTTTCTATTCGTTTGTGTATTATTTATGTCATTGAAATTCTTTAACATCTCATCAACACTTATTGATTTATCTTTACACACCTATCCTTTAACACTTCACTATCACCTTTTTTTCCCCTTTTCATGTGATGCCCTGGGGATGGTCCTTGGCTGGAATTTATTGGGGTGCATTGCTTCTCGGACGTGAACCCCTTAATGTTAGGGATCCTGGTATAGAGGAGCCTTGACATCGGCCCAGCGCTTATTCATATATTTGCAAATGTATGTAAACCAATACCTCTGAATTTCTATTATCATGTAGGATTCAAATATTTTTGATTTATCTGCAGTGTGCTGGGGGGCAATTTTCTTTTTTCTGTGTTCAGTGTAAACCCCACCCTTTACAAGCACCTGTAGAATATTAAGCTGATTGAGCAAATACCATATTTTTTGCTTGCAGTTTGGAGGCATGAAAGGAGTCAGCATTAGGAGGAGGTGCTGATCCTTGTAGTGCCATGTGGAGGTTTTTTGGGGTACCTCCAAGGTAAGTTAGATCTCAGCTCCTACATGTACTGTTATCATGCAGTACATCAATTTGTTATTATATGATCCAGAGTGGGTGCTACTATTATGTAGCAATAATTATTTTGGGGGTGAGCGTTTGGGAGTGGGGCCCCCGGGGTTGTTCTGGCTGGACCTTGCTCATGGCATCACCACTTAATTCACATAGAATATTTTTTCACTTTTCTATTCATTTGTGTATTATTTATGTCATTTTAATTCTATTACATCTCATCAACACTTATTGATTTATCTTAAAACACCTATCCTTTAACACTTCACTATCACCTTTCTTTCCCCTTTTCATGTGATGTCCTGGGGATGGTCCTTGGCTGGAATATTTTGGGGTGCCTTACTTCTCGGACGTGAACCCCTTAATGTTAGGGATGCTGGTATAGAGGAGCCTTGACGTCGGCCCAGCACTTATTCATATATTTGCAAATGTATGTAAACCAATACCTCTGAATTTCTATTATAATGTAGGATTCAAATATTTTTAATTTATCTGCAGTGTGCTGGGGGGCAATTTTCTTTTTCTGTGTTCAGTGTAAACCCCGCCCTTTACAAGCACCTGTAGTATATTAAGCTGATTGAGCAACTACCATATTTTTTGCTTGCAGTTTGGAGGCATGAAAGAAGTCAGCATTAGGAGGAGGTGCTGATACTTATAGTGCCATGTGGAGGTTTTTTAGGGTACCTCCAAGGTAAGTTAGCTCTCAGCTCATACATGTACTGTTATCATGCAGTACATCAATTTGTTATTATATGACCCTGAGTGGGTGCAACTATTATGTAGCAATAATTATTTTGGGGTGAGCGTTTGGGAGTGGGGCCCCCAGGGTTGTTCTGGCTGGACCTTGCTCATGGCATCACCACTTAATTCACCTAGAATATTTTTTCACTTTTCTGTTCGTTTGTGTATTATTTAGGTCATTTAAATTCTTTTACATCTCATCAACACTTATTGATTTATCTTTACACACCTATCCTTTAACACTTCACTATCACCTTTTTTCCCTTTTTCGTGTGATGCCCTGGGGATGGTCCTTGGCTGGAATTTTTTGGGGTGTCTTGCTTCTCGGACGTGAACCCCTTAATGTTAGGGACGCTCGTATACAGGAGCCTTGATGTCGGCCCAGCGCTTATTCATATATTTGCAAATGTATGTAAACCAATATCTCTGAATTTCTATTATCATGTAGGATTCAAGTATTTTTGATTTATCTGCAGTGTGCTGTGGGGCAATTTTCTTTTTTCTGTGTTCAGTGTAAACCCCGCCCTTTACAAGCACCTGTAGTATATTAAGCTGATTGAGCAACTACCATATTTTTTGCTTGCAGTTTGGAGGCATGAAAGGAGTCAGCATTAGGAGGAGGTGCTGATCCTTATAGTGCCATGTGGAGGTTTTTTAGAGTACCTCCAAGGTAAGTTAGCTCTCAGCTCATACATGTTCTGTTATCATGCAGTACATCAATTTGTTATTATATGACCCTGAGTGGATGCAACTATTATGTAGCAATAATTATTTTGTAGTGAGCATTTGGGAGTGGGGACCCCGGGGTTGTTCTGGCTGGACCTTGCTCATGGCATCACCACTTAATTCACATAGAATATTTTTTCACTTTTCTATTCGTTTGTGTATTATTTATGTCATTTAAATTCTTTTGCATCTCATCAACTCTTATTGATTTATCTTTACACACCTATCCTTTAACACTTCACTTTCACCTTTTTATCCCCTTTTCGTGTGATGCCCTGGGGATGGTCCTTGGCTGGAATTTTTTGGGGTACCTTGCTTCTCGGACGTGAACCCCTTAATGTTAGGGACGCTGGTATAGAGGAGGCTTGACGTCGGCCCAGCGCTTATTAATATATTTGCAAATGTATGTAAACCAATACCTCTGAATTTCTATAATCATGTAGGATTCAAGTATTTTTGATTTATTTGCAGAGTGCTCGGGGCCAATTTTATTTTTTCTGTGTTCAGTGTAAACCCCGCCCTTTACAATCACCTGTAGTATATTAAGCTGAATGAGCAACTACCATATTTTTTGTTTACAGTTTGGAGGCATGAAAGGGGTCAGCATTATGACAAGAAGCTGATTATTATAGTGCCATGTGGAGGTTTTATGGGGTAACTCCAAGGTGAGTTAGCTCTCAGCTCATACATGTACTGTTATCATGCAGTACATCAATTTGTTATTATATGACCCAGAGAGGTTGCTTCTATTATGTAGCAATAATTATTTTGGGGTGAGCGTTTGGGAGTGGGGACCCCGGGGTTGTCCTGGCTGGACCTTGCTCATGGCATCACCTCTTAATTCACATAGAATATTTTTTCACTTTTCTATTCGTTTGTGTATTATTTATGTCATTTTAATTCTTTTACATCTCATCAACACTTATTGATTTATCTTTACACTCCTATCCTTTAACACTTCACTATCACCTTTTTTCCCCTTTTCGTGTGATGCCCTGGGGATGGTCCTTGGCTGGAGTTTTTTGGGGTGCCTTGCTTCTCAGACTTGAACCCCTTAATGTTAGGGATGCTGGTAGAGAGGAGCCTTGACGTCAGCCCAGCGCTTATTCATATCTTTGCAAATGTATGTAAACCAATACCTCTGAATTTCTATTATCATGTAGGATTCAAGTATTTTTGATTTATCTGCAGTGTGCTGGGGGGCAATTTTCTTTTTTCTGTGTTCAGTGTAAACCCCACCCTTTACAAGCACCTGTAGTATATTAAGCTGATTGAGCAAATACCATATTTTTTGCTTGCAGTTTGGAGGCATGAAATGAGTCAGCATTAGGTGGAGGTGCTGATCCTTGTAGTGCCATGTGGAGGTTTTTTGGGGTACCTCCAAGGTAAGTTAGCTCTCAGCTCATACATGTACTGTTATCATGCAGTACATCAATTTGTTATTATTTGATCCAGAGTGCGTGCTACTATTATGTAGCAATAATTATTTTGGGGTGAGCGTTTGGGAGTGGGGCCCCCCGGTTGTTCTGGCTGGACCTTGCTCATGGCATCACCACTTAATTCACATAGAATATTTTTTCACTTTTCTATTCGTTTGTGTATTATTTGTCATTTTAATTCTTTTACATCTCATCAACACTTATTGATTTATCTTAAAACACCTATCCTTTAACACTTCACTATCACCTTTCTTTCCCCTTTTCGTGTGATGTCCTGGGGATGGTCCTTGGCTGGAATATTTTGGGGTGCCTTGCTTCTCGGACGTGAACCCCTTAATGTTAGGGATGCTGGTATAGAGGAGCCTTGACATAGGCCCAGCGCTTATTCATATATTTGCAAATGTATGTAAACCAATACCTCTGATTTTCTATTATAATGTAGGATTCAAATATTTTTGATTTATCTGCAGTGTGCTGGGGGGCAATTTTCTTTTTCTGTGTTCAGTGTAAACCCCGCCCTTTACAAGCACCTGTAGTATATTAAGCTGATTGAGCAACTACCATATTTTTTGCTTGCAGTTTGGAGGCATGAAAGGAGTCAGCATTAGGAGGAGGTGCTGATCCTTGAAGTGCCATGTGGAGGTTTTTTGGGGTACCTCCAAGGTAAGTTAGCTCTCAGCTCCTACATGTACTGTTATCATGCAGTACATCAATTTGTTATTATATGATCCAGAGTGGGTGCTACTATTATGTAGCAATAATTATTTTGGGGGTGAGCGTTTGGGAGTGGGGCCCCCGGGGTTGTTCTGGCTGGACCTTGCTCATGGCATCACCACTTAATTCACATAGAATATTTTTTCACTTTTCTATTCATTTGTGTATTATTTATGTCATTTTAATTCTGTTACATCTCATCAACACTTATTGATTTATCTTAAAACACCTATCCTTTAACACTTCACTATCACCTTTCTTTCCCCTTTTCATGTGATGTCCTGGGGATGGTCCTTGGCTGGAATTTTTTGGGGTGCCTTGCTTCTCGGACGTGAACCCCTTAATGTTAGGGACGCTGGTATAGAGGAGCCTTGACGTCGGCCCAGCGCTTATTCATATATTTGCAAATGTATGTAAACCAATACCTCTGAATTTCTATTATAATGCAGGATTCAAGTATTTTTGATTTATCTGCAGTGTGCTGTGGGGCAATTTTCTATTTTCTGTGTTCAGTGTAAACCCCGCCCATTACAAGCACCTGTAGTATATTAAGCTGATTGAGCAACTACCATATTTTTTGCATGCAGTTTAGAGGCATGAAAGGAGTCAGCATTAGGAGATGGTGCTGATCCTTATAGTGCCATGTGGAGGTTTTTTGGGGTACCTCCAAGGTAAGTTAGCTCTCAGCTCATACATGTACTGTTATCATGCAGTACATCAATTTGTTATTATATGATCCAGAGTGGGTGCTACTATTATGTAGCAATAATTATTTTGGGGTGAGTGTTTGGGAGTGGGGCCCCCACGGTTGTTCTGGCTGGACCTTGCTCATGGCATCACCACTTAATTCACATAGAATATTTTTTCACTTTTCTGTTCGTTTGTGTATTATTTATGTCATTTAAATTCTTTTACATCTCATCAACACTTATTGATTTATCTTTACACACCTATCCTTTAACAATTCACTATCACCTTTTTCCCCTTTTCGTGTGATGCCCTGGGGATGGTCCTTGGCTGGAATTTTTTGGGGTGCCTTGCTTCTCGGACGTGAACCCCTTAATGTTAGGGACACTGGTATAGAGGAGCCTTGACGTCGGCCCAGTGCTTATTCATATATTTGCAAATGTATGTAAACCAATACCTCTGAATTTCTATTATCATGTAGGATTCAAGTATTTTTGATTTATCTGCAGTGTGCTGGGGGGCAATTTTCTTTTTTCTGTGTTCAGTGTTAACCCCACCCTTTACAAGCACCTGTAGTATATTAAGCTGATTGAGCAACTACCATATTTTTTGGTTGCAGTTTGGAGGCATGAAAGGAGTCAGCATTAGGAGGAGGTGCTGATCCTTGTAGTGCCATGTGGAGGTTTTTTGGGGTACCTCCAAGGTAAGTTAGCTCTCAGCTCCTACATCTACTGTTATCGTGCAGTACATCAATTTGTTATTATATGATCCAGAGTGGGTGCTACTATTATGTAGCAATAATTATTTTGGGGGTGAGCGTTTGGGAGTGGGGCCCCCGGGGTTGTTCTGGCTGGACCTTGCTCATGGCATCACCACTTAATTCACATAGAATATTTTTTCACTTTTCTATTCATTTGTGTATTATTTATGTCATTTTAATTCTGTTACATCTCATCAACACTTATTGATTTATCTTAAAACACCTATCCTTTAACACTTCACTATCACCTTTCTTTCCCCTTTTCATGTGATGTCCTGGGGATGATCCTTGGCTGGAATTTTTTGGGGTGCCTTGCTTCTCGGACGTGAACCCCTTAATGTTAGGGACGCTGGTATAGAGGAGCCTTGACGTCGGCCCAGCGCTTATTCATATATTTGCAAATGTATGTAAACCAATACCTCTGAATTTCTATTATCATGTAGGATTCAAGTATTTTTGATTTATCTGCAGTGTGCTGGGGGGCAATTTTCTTTTTTCTGTGTTCAGTGTTAACCCCGCCCTTTACAAGCACCTGTAGTATATTAAGCTGATTGAGCAACTACCATATGTTTTGCTTGCAGTTTGGAGGCATGAAAGGAGTCAGCATTAGGAGGAGATGCTGATCCTTGAAGTGCCATGTGGAGGTTTTTTGGGGTACCTCCAAGGTAAGTTAGCTCTCAGCTCCTACATGTACTGTTATCATGCAGTACATCAATTTGTTATTATATGATCCAGAGTGGGTGCTACTATTATGTAGCAATAATTATTTTGGGGGTGAGCGTTTGGGAGTGGGGCCCCCGGGGTTGTTCTGGCTGGACCTTGCTCATGGCATCACCACTTAATTCAAATAGAATATTTTTTCACTTTTCTATTCATTTGTGTATTATTTATGTCTTTTTAATTCTGTTACATCTCATCAACACTTATTGATTTATCTTAAAACACCTATCTTTTAACACTTCACTATCACCTTTCTTTCCCCTTTTCATGTGATGTCCTGGGGATGGTCCTTGGCTGGAATTTTTTGGGGTGCCTTGCTTCTCGGACGTGAACCCCTTAATGTTAGGGACGCTGGTATAGAGGAGCCTTGACGTTGGCCCAGCGCTTATTCATATATTTGCAATTGTATGTAAACCAATACCTCTGAATTTCTATTATAATGCAGGATTCAAGTATTTTTGATTTATCTGCAGTGTGCTGTGGGGCAATTTTCTATTTTCTGCGTTCAGTGTAAACCCCGCCCTTTACAAGCACCTGTAGTATATTAAGCTGATTGAGCAACTACCATATTTTTTGCATGCAGTTTAGAGGCATGAAAGGAGTCAGCATTAGGAGATGGTGCTGATCCTTATAGTGCCATGTGGAGGTTTTTTGGGGTACCTCCAAGGTAAGTTAGCTCTCAGCTCATACATGTACTGTTATCATGCAGTACATCAATTTGTTTTTATATGACCCAGAGTGGGTGCTACTATTATGTAGCAATAATTATTTTGGGGGTGAGCGTTTGGGAGTGGGGACCCCGGGGTTGTTCTGGCTAGACCTTGCTCATGGCATCACCACTTAATTCACATACAATATTTTTTCACTTTTCTATTCATTTGTGTATTATTTATGTCAATTTAATTCTTTTACTTCTCATCAACACTTATTGATTTATCTTTACACACCTTTCCTTTAACACTTCACTATCAAGTTTTTTCCCCTTTTCATGTGATGCCCTGGGGACGGTCCTTGGCTGGAATTTTTTGGGGTGCCTTGCTTCTCGGACGTGAACCACTTAATGTTAGTGATGCAGGTATAGAGGAGCCTTGACATCGGCCCAGCGCTTATTCATATATTTGCAAATGTATGTAAACCAATACCTCTGAATTTCTATTATCATGTAGGATTCAAATATTTTTGATTTATCTGCAGTGTGCTGGGGGGAAATTTTCTTTTTTCTGTGTTCAGTGTAAACCCCGCCCTTTACAAGCACCTGTAGTATATTAAGCTGATTGAGCAAATACCATATTTTATGCTTGCAGTTTGGAGGCATGAAAGGAGTCAGTATTAGGAGGAGGTGCTGATCCTTGTGGTGCCATGTGGAGGTTTTTGGGGGTACCTCCAAGGTGAGTTAGCTCTCAGCTCATACATGTACTGTTATCATGCAGTACATCAATTTGTTATTATATGACCCAGAGAGGTTGCTACTATTATGTAGCAATAATTATTTTGGGGTGAGCATTTGGGAGTGGGGCCCCCGGGGTTGTCCTGGCTGGACATTGCTCATGGCATCACCATTTAATTCACATACAATATTTTTTCACTTTTCTATTCGTTTGTGTATTATTTATGTCATTTTAATTCTTTTACATCTCATCAACACTTATTGATTTATCTTTACACTCCTATCCTTTAACACTTCACTATCACCTTTTTTCCCCTTTTCATGTGATGCCCTGGGGATGGTCCTTGGCTGGAATTTTTTGGGGTGCCTTGCTTCTCAGACGTGAACCACTTAATGTTAGGGATGCTGGTATAGAGGAGCCTTGACGTCGGCCCAGCGCTTATTCATATATTTGCAAATGTATGTAAACCAATACCTCTGAATTTCTATTATCATGTAGGATTCAAATATTTTTGATTTATCTGCAGTGTGCTTATGGGCTTTTTTCTTTTCTCTGTGTTCAGTGTTAACCCCGCCCTTTACAAGCACCTGTAGTATATTAAGCTGATTGAGCAAATACCATATTTTATGCTTGCAGTTTGGAGGCATGAAAGGAGTCAGCTTTAGGAGGAGGTGCTGATCCTTGTAGTGCAATATGGAGGTTTTTTGGGTTACCTCCAAGGTGAGTTAGCTCTCAGCTCATACATGTACTGTTATCATGCAGTACATCAATTTGTTATTATATGATCCAGAGTTGGTGCTACTATTATGTAGCAATAATTATTTTGGGGTGAGCGTTTGGGAATGGGGCCCCCACGGTTGTTCTGGCTGGACCTTGCTCATGGCATCACCACTTAATTCACATAGAATATTTTTTAACTTTTCTATTCGTTTGTGTATTATTTATGTCATTTTAATTCTTTTACATCTCATCAACACTTATTGATTTATCTTCACACACCTATCCTTTAACACTTCACTATCACCTTTCTTTCCCCTTTTCATGTGATGTCCTGGGGATGGTCCTTGGCTGGAATATTTTGGGGTGCCTTGCTTCTCGGACGTGAACCCCTTAATGTTAGGGATGCTGGTATAGAGTTGCCTTGACGTCGGCCCAGCGCTTATTCATATATTTGCAAATGTATGTAAACCAATACCTCTGAATTTCTATTATAATGCAGGATTCAAGTATTTTTGATTTATCTGCAGTGTGCTGTGGGGCAATTTTCTTTTTTCTGTGTTCAGTGTAAACCCCGCCCTTTACAAGCACCTGTAGTATATTAAGCTGATTGAGCAACTACCATATTTTTTGCATGCAGTTTAGAAGTATGAAAGGTGTCAGCATTAGGAGATGGTGCTGATCCTTATAGTGCCATGTGGAGGTTTTTTGGGGTACCTCCAAGGTAAGTTAGCTCTCAGCTCATACATGTACTGTTATCATGCAGTACATCAATTTGTTATTATATGACCCAGAGTGGGTGCTACTAATATGTAGCAATAATTATTTTGGGGGTGAGCGTTTGGGAGTGGGGACCCCAGGGTTGTTCTGCCTGGACCTTGCTCATGGCATCACCACTTAATTCACATAGAATATTTTTTCACTTTTCTATTCGTTTGTGTATTATTTATGTCATTTTAATTCTTTTACTTCTCATCAACACTTATTGATTTATCTTTACACACCTTTCCTTTAACACTTCACTATCAAGTTTTTTCCCCTTTTCATATGATGCCCTGGGGATGGTCCTTGGCTGGAATTTTTTGGGGTGCCTTGCTTCTCGGACGTGAACCCCTTAATGTTAGTGATGCAGGTATAGAGGAGCCTTGACGTCGGCCCAGCGCTTATTCATATATTTGCAAATGTATGTAAACCAATACCTCTGAATTTCTATTATCATGTAGGATTCAAATATTTTTGATTTATCTGCAGTGTGCTGGGGGGCAATTTTCTTTTTTCTGTGTTCAGTGTAAACCCCGCCCTTTACAAGCACCTGTAGTATATTAAGCTGATTGAGCAAATACCATATTTTATGCTTGCAGTTTGGAGGCATGAAAGGAGTCAGCATTAGGAGGAGGTGCTGATCCTTGTGGTGCCATGTTGAGGTTTTTGGGGGTACCTCCAAGGTGAGTTAGCTCTCAGCTCATACATGTACTGTTATCATGCAGTACATCAATTTGTTATTATATGACCCAGAGAGGTTGCTACTATTATGTAGCAATAATTATTTAGGGGTGAGCATTTGGGAGTGGGGCCCCCGGGTTTGTCCTGGCTGGACATTGCTCATGGCATCACCATTTAATTAACATACAATATTTTTTCACTTTTCTATTCGTTTGTGTATTATTTATGTCGTTTTAATTCTTTTACATCTCATCAACACTTATTGATTTATCTTTACACTCCTATCCTTTAACACTTCACTATCACCTTTTTTCCCCTTTTCATGTGATGCCCTGTGGATGGTCCTTGGCTGGAATTTTTTGGGGTGCCTTGCTTCTCAGACGTGAACCCCTTAATGTTAGGGATGCTGGTATAGAGGAGCCTTGACGTCGGCCCAGCGCTTATTCATATATTTGCAAATGTATGTAAACCAATACCTCTGAATTTCTATTATCATGTAGGATTCAAATATTTTTGATTTATCTGCAGTGTGCTTATGGGCTTTTTTCTTTTTTCTGTGTTCAGTGTAAACCCCGCCCTTTACAAGCACCTGTAGTATATTAAGCTGATTGAGCAAATACCATATTTTATGCTTGCAGTTTGGAGGCATGAAAGGAGTCAGCATTAGGAGGAGGTGCTGATCCTTGTAGTGCAATATGGAGGTTTTTTGGGGTACCTCCAAGGTGAGTTAGCTCTCAGCTCATACATGTACTGTTATCATGCAGTACATCAATTTGTTATTATATGATCCAGAGTTGGTGCTACTATTATGTAGCAATAATTATTTTGGGGTGAGCGTTTGGGAATGGGGCCCCCACGGTTGTTCTGGCTGGACCTTGCTCATGGCATCACCACTTTATTCACATAGAATATTTTTTAACTTTTCTATTCGTTTGTGTATTATTTATGTCATTTTAATTATTTTACATCTCATCAACACTTATTGATTTATCTTCACACACCTATCCTTTAACACTTCACTATCACCTTTCTTTCCCCTTTTCATGTGATGTCCTGGGGATGGTCCTTGGCTGGAATATTTTGGGGTGCCTTGCTTCTCGGACGTGAACCCCTTAATGTTAGGGACGCTGGTATAGAGGAGCCTTGACGTCGGCCCAGCGCTTATTCATATATTTGCAAATGTATGTAAACCAATACCTCTGAATTTCTATTATAATGCAGGATTCAAGTATTTTTGATTTATCTGCAGTGTGCTGTGGGGCAATTTTCTTTTTTCTGTGTTCAGTGTAAACCCCGCCCTTTACAAGCACCTGTAGTATATTAAACTGATTGAGCAACTACCATATTTTTTGCATGCAGTTTAGAAGTATGAAAGGTGTCAGCATTAGGAGATGGTGCTGATCCTTATAGTGCCATGTGGAGGTTTTTTGGGGTACCTCCAAGGTAAGTTAGCTCTCAGCTCATACATGTACTGTTATCATGCAGTACATCAATTTGTTATTATATGACCCAGAGTGGGTGCTACTAATATGTAGCAATAATTATTTTGGGGGTGAGCGTTTGGGAGTGGGGACCCCGGGGTTGTTCTGCCTGGACCTTGCTCATGGCATCACCACTTAATTCACATAGAATATTTTTTCACTTTTCTATTCGTTTGTGTATTATTTATGTCATTTTAATTCTTTTACTTCTCATCAACACTTATTGATTTATCTTTACACACCTTTCCTTTAACACTTCACTATCAAGTTTTTTCCCCTTTTCATATGATGCCCTGGGGACGGTCCTTGGCTGGAATTTTTTGGGGTGCCTTGCTTCTCGGACGTGAACCCCTTAATGTTAGTGATGCAGGTATAGAGGAGCCTTGACGTCGGCCCAGCGCTTATTCATATATTTGCAAATGTATGTAAACCAATACCTCTGAATTTCTATTATCATGTAGGATTCAAATATTTTTGATTTATCTGCAGTGTGCTGGGGGGCAATTTTCTTTTTTCTGTGTTCAGTGTAAACCCCGCCCTTTACAAGCACCTGTAGTATATTAAGCTGATTGAGCAAATACCATATTTTATGCTTGCAGTTTGGAGGCATGAAAGGAGTCAGCATTAGGAGGAGGTGCTGATCCTTGTGGTGCCATGTTGAGGTTTTTGGGGGTACCTCCAAGGTGAGTTAGCTCTCAGCTCATACATGTACTGTTATCATGCAGTACATCAATTTGTTATTATATGACCCAGAGAGGTTGCTACTATTATGTAGCAATAATTATTTTGGGGTGAGCATTTGGGAGTGGGGCCCCCGGGGTTGTCCTGGCTGGACATTGCTCATGGCATCACCATTTAATTCACATACAATATTTTTTCACTTTTCTATTCGTTTGTGTATTATTTATGTCATTTTAATTCTTTTACATCTCATCAACACTTATTGATTTATCTTTACACTCCTATCCTTTAACACTTCACTATCACCTTTTTTCCCCTTTTCATGTGATGCCCTGTGGATGGTCCTTGGCTGGAATTTTTTGGGGTGCCTTGCTTCTCAGACGTGAACCCCTTAATGTTAGGGATGCTGGTATAGAGGAGCCTTGACGTCGGCCCAGCGCTTATTCATATATTTGCAAATGTATGTAAACCAATACCTCTGAATTTCTATTATCATGTAGGATTCAAATATTTTTGATTTATCTGCAGTGTGCTTATGGGCTTTTTTCTTTTTTCTGTGTTCAGTGTAAACCCCGCCCTTTACAAGCACCTGTAGTATATTAAGCTGATTGAGCAAATACCATATTTTATGCTTGCAGTTTGGAGGCATGAAAGGAGTCAGCATTAGGAGGAGGTGCTGATCCTTGTAGTGCAATATGGAGGTTTTTTGGGGTACCTCCAAGGTGAGTTAGCTCTCAGCTCATACATGTACTGTTATCATGCAGTACATCAATTTGTTATTATATGATCCAGAGTTGGTGCTACTATTATGTAGCAATAATTATTTTGGGGTGAGCGTTTGGGAATGGGGCCCCCACGGTTGTTCTGGCTGGACCTTGCTCATGGCATCACCACTTTATTCACATAGAATATTTTTTAACTTTTCTATTCGTTTGTGTATTATTTATGTCATTTTAATTATTTTACATCTCATCAACACTTATTGATTTATCTTCACACACCTATCCTTTAACACTTCACTATCACCTTTCTTTCCCCTTTTCATGTGATGTCCTGGGGATGGTCCTTGGCTGGAATATTTTGGGGTGCCTTGCTTCTCGGACGTGAACCCCTTAATGTTAGGGACGCTGGTATAGATGAGCCTTGACGTCGGCCCAGCGCTTATTCATATATTTGCAAATGTATGTAAACCAATACCTCTGAATTTCTATTATAATGCAGGATTCAAGTATTTTTGATTTATCTGCAGTGTGCTGTGGGGCAATTTTCTTTTTTCTGTGTTCAGTGTAAACCCCGCCCTTTACAAGCACCTGTAGTATATTAAACTGATTGAGCAACTACCATATTTTTTGCATGCAGTTTAGAAGTATGAAAGGTGTCAGCATTAGGAGATGGTGCTGATCCTTATAGTGCCATGTGGAGGTTTTTTGGGGTACCTCCAAGGTAAGTTAGCTCTCAGCTCATACATGTACTGTTATCATGCAGTACATCAATTTGTTATTATATGACCCAGAGTGGGTGCTACTAGTATGTAGCAATAATTATTTTGGGGGTGAGCGTTTGGGAGTGGGGACCCCGGGGTTGTTCTGCCTGGACCTTGCTCATGGCATCACCACTTAATTCACATAGAATATTTTTTCACTTTTCTATTCGTTTGTGTATTATTTATGTCATTTTAATTCTTTTACTTCTCATCAACACTTATTGATTTATCTTTACACACCTTTCCTTTAACACTTCACTATCAAGTTTTTTCCCCTTTTCATATGATGCCCTGGGGACGGTCCTTGGCTGGAATTTTTTGGGGTGCCTTGCTTCTCGGACGTGAACCCCTTAATGTTAGTGATGCAGGTATAGAGGAGCCTTGACGTCGGCCCAGCGCTTATTCATATATTTGCAAATGTATGTAAACCAATACCTCTGAATTTCTATTATCATGTAGGATTCAAATATTTTTGATTTATCTGCAGTGTGCTGGGGGGCAATTTTCTTTTTTCTGTGTTCAGTGTAAACCCCGCCCTTTACAAGCACCTGTAGTATATTAAGCTGATTGAGCAAATACCATATTTTATGCTTGCAGTTTGGAGGCATGAAAGGAGTCAGCATTAGGAGGAGGTGCTGATCCTTGTGGTGCCATGTTGAGGTTTTTGGGGGTACCTCCAAGGTGAGTTAGCTCTCAGCTCATACATGTACTGTTATCATGCAGTACATCAATTTGTTATTATATGACCCAGAGAGGTTGCTACTATTATGTAGCAATAATTATTTTGGGGTGAGCATTTGGGAGTGGGGCCCCCGGGGTTGTCCTGGCTGGACATTGCTCATGGCATCACCATTTAATTCACATACAATATTTTTTCACTTTTCTATTCGTTTGTGTATTATTTATGTCATTTTAATTCTTTTACATCTCATCAACACTTATTGATTTATCTTTACACTCCTATCCTTTAACACTTCACTATCACCTTTTTTCCCCTTTTCATGTGATGCCCTGTGGATGGTCCTTGGCTGGAATTTTTTGGGGTGCCTTGCTTCTCAGACGTGAACCCCTTAATGTTAGGGATGCTGGTATAGAGGAGCCTTGACGTCGGCCCAGCGCTTATTCATATATTTGCAAATGTATGTAAACCAATACCTCTGAATTTCTATTATCATGTAGGATTCAAATATTTTTGATTTATCTGCAGTGTGCTTATGGGCTTTTTTCTTTTTTCTGTGTTCAGTGTAAACCCCGCCCTTTACAAGCACCTGTAGTATATTAAGCTGATTGAGCAAATACCATATTTTATGCTTGCAGTTTGGAGGCATGAAAGGAGTCAGCATTAGGAGGAGGTGCTGATCCTTGTAGTGCAATATGGAGGTTTTTTGGGGTACCTCCAAGGTGAGTTAGCTCTCAGCTCATACATGTACTGTTATCATGCAGTACATCAATTTGTTATTATATGATCCAGAGTTGGTGCTACTATTATGTAGCAATAATTATTTTGGGGTGAGCGTTTGGGAATGGGGCCCCCACGGTTGTTCTGGCTGGACCTTGCTCATGGCATCACCACTTTATTCACATAGAATATTTTTTAACTTTTCTATTCGTTTGTGTATTATTTATGTCATTTTAATTATTTTACATCTCATCAACACTTATTGATTTATCTTCACACACCTATCCTTTAACACTTCACTATCACCTTTCTTTCCCCTTTTCATGTGATGTCCTGGGGATGGTCCTTGGCTGGAATATTTTGGGGTGCCTTGCTTCTCGGACGTGAACCCCTTAATGTTAGGGACGCTGGTATAGAGGAGCCTTGACGTCGGCCCAGCGCTTATTCATATATTTGCAAATGTATGTAAACCAATACCTCTGAATTTCTATTATAATGCAGGATTCAAGTATTTTTGATTTATCTGCAGTGTGCTGTGGGGCAATTGTCTTTTTTCTGTGTTCAGTGTAAACCCCGCCCTTTACAAGCACCTGTAGTATATTAAACTGATTGAGCAACTACCATATTTTTTGCATGCAGTTTAGAAGTATGAAAGGTGTCAGCATTAGGAGATGGTGCTGATCCTTATAGTGCCATGTGGAGGTTTTTTGGGGTACCTCCAAGGTAAGTTAGCTCTCAGCTCATACATGTACTGTTATCATGCAGTACATCAATTTGTTATTATATGACCCAGAGTGGGTGCTACTAATATGTAGCAATAATTATTTTGGGGGTGAGCGTTTGGGAGTGGGGACCCCGGGGTTGTTCTGCCTGGACCTTGCTCATGGCATCACCACTTAATTCACATAGAATATTTTTTCACTTTTCTATTCGTTTGTGTATTATTTATGTCATTTTAATTCTTTTACTTCTCATCAACACTTATTGATTTATCTTTACACACCTTTCCTTTAACACTTCACTATCAAGTTTTTTCCCCTTTTCATATGATGCCCTGGGGACGGTCCTTGGCTGGAATTTTTTGGGGTGCCTTGCTTCTCGGACGTGAACCCCTTAATGTTAGTGATGCAGGTATAGAGGAGCCTTGACGTCGGCCCAGTGCTTATTCATATATTTGCAAATGTATGTAAACCAATACCTCTGAATTTCTATTATCATGTAGGATTCAAATATTTTTGATTTATCTGCAGTGTGCTGGGGGGCAATTTTCTTTTTTCTGTGTTCAGTGTAAACCCCGCCCTTTACAAGCACCTGTAGTATATTAAGCTGATTGAGCAAATACCATATTTTATGCTTGCAGTTTGGAGGCATGAAAGGAGTCAGCATTAGGAGGAGGTGCTGATCCTTGTGGTGCCATGTTGAGGTTTTTGGGGGTACCTCCAAGGTGAGTTAGCTCTCAGCTCATACATGTACTGTTATCATGCAGTACATCAATTTGTTATTATATGACCCAGAGAGGTTGCTACTATTATGTAGCAATAATTATTTTGGGGTGAGCATTTGGGAGTGGGGCCCCCGGGGTTGTCCTGGCTGGACATTGCTCATGGCATCACCATTTAATTCACATACAATATTTTTTCACTTTTCTATTCGTTTGTGTATTATTTATGTCATTTTAATTCTTTTACATCTCATCAACACTTATTGATTTATCTTTACACTCCTATCCTTTAACACTTCACTATCACCTTTTTTCCCCTTTTCATGTGATGCCCTGTGGATGGTCCTTGGCTGGAATTTTTTGGGGTGCCTTGCTTCTCAGACGTGAACCCCTTAATGTTAGGGATGCTGGTATAGAGGAGCCTTGACGTCGGCCCAGCGCTTATTCATATATTTGCAAATGTATGTAAACCAATACCTCTGAATTTCTATTATCATGTAGGATTCAAATATTTTTGATTTATCTGCAGTGTGCTTATGGGCTTTTTTCTTTTTTCTGTGTTCAGTGTAAACCCCGCCCTTTACAAGCACCTGTAGTATATTAAGCTGATTGAGCAAATACCATATTTTATGCTTGCAGTTTGGAGGCATGAAAGGAGTCAGCATTAGGAGGAGGTGCTGATCCTTGTAGTGCAATATGGAGGTTTTTTGGGGTACCTCCAAGGTGAGTTAGCTCTCAGCTCATACATGTACTGTTATCATGCAGTACATCAATTTGTTATTATATGATCCAGAGTTGGTGCTACTATTATGTAGCAATAATTATTTTGGGGTGAGCGTTTGGGAATGGGGCCCCCACGGTTGTTCTGGCTGGACCTTGCTCATGGCATCACCACTTTATTCACATAGAATATTTTTTAACTTTTCTATTCGTTTGTGTATTATTTATGTCATTTTAATTATTTTACATCTCATCAACACTTATTGATTTATCTTCACACACCTATCCTTTAACACTTCACTATCACCTTTCTTTCCCCTTTTCATGTGATGTCCTGGGGATGGTCCTTGGCTGGAATATTTTGGGGTGCCTTGCTTCTCGGACGTGAACCCCTTAATGTTAGGGACGCTGGTATAGAGGAGCCTTGACGTCGGCCCAGCGCTTATTCATATATTTGCAAATGTATGTAAACCAATACCTCTGAATTTCTATTATAATGCAGGATTCAAGTATTTTTGATTTATCTGCAGTGTGCTGTGGGGCAATTTTCTTTTTTCTGTGTTCAGTGTAAACCCCGCCCTTTACAAGCACCTGTAGTATATTAAACTGATTGAGCAACTACCATATTTTTTGCATGCAGTTTAGAAGTATGAAAGGAGTCAGCATTAGGAGATGGTGCTGATCCTTATAGTGCCATGTGGAGGTTTTTTGGGGTACCTCCAAGGTAAGTTAGCTCTCAGCTCCTACATGTACTGTTATCATGCAGTACATCAATTTGTTATTATATGATCCAGAGTGGGTGCTACTATTATGTAGCAATAATTATTTTGGGGGTGAGCGTTTGGGAGTTGGGACCCCGGGGTTGTTCTGGCTGGACCTTGCTCATGGCATCACCACTTAATTCACATAGAATATTTTTTCACTTTTCTATTCATTTGTGTATTATTTATGTCATTTTAATTCTGTTACATCTCATCAACACTTATTGATTTATCTTAAAACACCTATCCATTAACACTTCACTATCACCTTTCTTTCCCCTTTTCATGTGATGCCCTGGGGATGGTCCTTGGCTGGAATTTATTGGGGTGCATTGCTTCTTGGACGTGAACCCCTTAATGTTAGGGATCCTGGTATAGAGGAGCCTTGACGTTGGCCCAGCGCTTATTCATATATTTGCAAATGTATGTAAACCAATCACTCTGAATTTCTATTATCATTAAGGATTCAAGTATTTTTGATTTACCTGCAGTGTGCTGGGGGGCAATTTTCTTTTTCTGTGTTCAGTGTAAACCCCGCCCTTTACAAGCACCTGTAGTATATTAAGCTGATTGAGCAGCTACCATATTTTTTGCTTGCAGTTTGGAGGCATGAAAGGAGTCAGCATTAGGAGGAGGTGCTGATCCTTGTAGTGTCATGTGGAGGTTTTTTGGGGTACCTCCAAGGTAAGTTAGCTCTCAGCTCATACATGTACTGTTATCATGCAGTACATCAATTTGATATTATATGATCCAGAGTGGGTGCTACTATTATGTAGCAATAATTATTTTGGGGGTGAGCGTTTGGGAGTGGGGCCCCCACGGTTGTTCTGGCTGGACCTTGCTCTTGGCATCACCACTTAATTCACATAGAATATTTTTTCACTTTTCTATTCGTTTGTGTATTATTTATGTCATTTTAATTCTTTTACATCTCATCAACACTTATTGATTTATCTTTACACTCCTATCCTTTAACACTTCACTATCACCTTTTTTCCCCTTTTCATGTGATGCCCTGTGGATGGTCCTTGGCTGGAATTTTTTGGGGTGCCTTGCTTCTCGGACGTGAACCCCTTAATGTTAGGGATGCTGGTATAGAGGAGCCTTGACGTCGGCCCAGCGCTTATTCATATATTTGCAAATGTATGTAAACCAATACCTCTGAATTTCTATTATCATGCAGGATTCAAGTATTTTTGATTTATCTGCAGTGTGCTGTGGGGCAATTTTCTTTTTTCTGTGTTCAGTGTAAACCCCGCCCTTTACAAGCACCTGTAGTATATTAAACTGATTGAGCAACTACCATATTTTTTGCATGCAGTTTAGAAGTATGAAAGGAGTCAGCATTAGGAGATGGTGCTGATCCTTATAGTGCCATGTGGAGGTTTTTTGGGGTACCTCCAAGGTAAGTTAGCTCTCAGCTCCTACATATACTGTTATCATGCAGTACATCAATTTGTTATTATATGATCCAGAGTGGGTGCTACTATTATGTAGCAATAATTATTTTGGGGGTGAGCGTTTGGGAGTGGGGAACCCGGGGTTGTTCTGGCTGGACCTTGCTCATGGCATCACCACTTAATTCACATAGAATATTTTTTCACTTTTCTATTCGTTTGTGTATTATTTATGTCATTTTAATTCTTTTACATCTCATCAACACTTATTGATTTATCTTTACACTCCTATCCTTTAACACTTCACTATCACCTTTTTTCCCCTTTTCATGTGATGCCCTGTGGATGGTCCTTGGCTGGAATTTTTTGGGGTGCCTTGCTTCTCAGACGTGAACCCCTTAATGTTAGGGATGCTGGTATAGAGGAGCCTTGACGTCGGCCCAGCGCTTATTCATATATTTGCAAATGTATGTAAACCAATACCTCTGAATTTCTATTATCATGTAGGATTCAAATATTTTTGATTTATCTGCAGTGTGCTTATGGGCTTTTTTCTTTTTTCTGTGTTCAGTGTAAACCCCGCCCTTTACAAGCACCTGTAGTATATTAAGCTGATTGAGCAAATACCATATTTTATGCTTGCAGTTTGGAGGCATGAAAGGAGTCAGCATTAGGAGGAGGTGCTGATCCTTGTAGTGCAATATGGAGGTTTTTTGGGGTACCTCCAAGGTGAGTTAGCTCTCAGCTCATACATGTACTGTTATCATGCAGTACATCAATTTGTTATTATATGATCCAGAGTTGGTGCTACTATTATGTAGCAATAATTATTTTGGGGTGAGCGTTTGGGAATGGGGCCCCCACGGTTGTTCTGGCTGGACCTTGCTCATGGCATCACCACTTTATTCACATAGAATATTTTTTAACTTTTCTATTCGTTTGTGTATTATTTATGTCATTTTAATTATTTTACATCTCATCAACACTTATTGATTTATCTTCACACACCTATCCTTTAACACTTCACTATCACCTTTCTTTCCCCTTTTCATGTGATGTCCTGGGGATGGTCCTTGGCTGGAATATTTTGGGGTGCCTTGCTTCTCGGACGTGAACCCCTTAATGTTAGGGACGCTGGTATAGAGGAGCCTTGACGTCGGCCCAGCGCTTATTCATATATTTGCAAATGTATGTAAACCAATACCTCTGAATTTCTATTATCATGCAGGATTCAAGTATTTTTGATTTATCTGCAGTGTGCTGTGGGGCAATTTTCTTTTTTCTGTGTTCAGTGTAAACCCCGCCCTTTACAAGCACCTGTAGTATATTAAACTGATTGAGCAACTACCATATTTTTTGCATGCAGTTTAGAAGTATGAAAGGTGTCAGCATTAGGAGATGGTGCTGATCCTTATAGTGCCATGTGGAGGTTTTTTGGGGTACCTCCAAGGTAAGTTAGCTCTCAGCTCATACATGTACTGTTATCATGCAGTACATCAATTTGTTATTATATGACCCAGAGTGGGTGCTACTAATATGTAGCAATAATTATTTTGGGGGTGAGCGTTTGGGAGTGGGGACCCCGGGGTTGTTCTGCCTGGACCTTGCTCATGGCATCACCACTTAATTCACATAGAATATTTTTTCACTTTTCTATTCGTTTGTGTATTATTTATGTCATTTTAATTCTTTTACTTCTCATCAACACTTATTGATTTATCTTTACACACCTTTCCTTTAACACTTCACTATCAAGTTTTTTCCCCTTTTCATATGATGCCCTGGGGACGGTCCTTGGCTGGAATTTTTTGGGGTGCCTTGCTTCTCGGACGTGAACCCCTTAATGTTAGTGATGCAGGTATAGAGGAGCCTTGACGTCGGCCCAGCGCTTATTCATATATTTGCAAATGTATGTAAACCAATACCTCTGAATTTCTATTATCATGTAGGATTCAAATATTTTTGATTTATCTGCAGTGTGCTGGGGGGCAATTTTCTTTTTTCTGTGTTCAGTGTAAACCCCGCCCTTTACAAGCACCTGTAGTATATTAAGCTGATTGAGCAAATACCATATTTTATGCTTGCAGTTTGGAGGCATGAAAGGAGTCAGCATTAGGAGGAGGTGCTGATCCTTGTGGTGCCATGTTGAGGTTTTTGGGGGTACCTCCAAGGTGAGTTAGCTCTCAGCTCATACATGTACTGTTATCATGCAGTACATCAATTTGTTATTATATGACCCAGAGAGGTTGCTACTATTATGTAGCAATAATTATTTTGGGGTGAGCATTTGGGAGTGGGGCCCCCGGGGTTGTCCTGGCTGGACATTGCTCATGGCATCACCATTTAATTCACATACAATATTTTTTCACTTTTCTATTCGTTTGTGTATTATTTATGTCATTTTAATTCTTTTACATCTCATCAACACTTATTGATTTATCTTTACACTCCTATCCTTTAACACTTCACTATCACCTTTTTTCCCCTTTTCATGTGATGCCCTGTGGATGGTCCTTGGCTGGAATTTTTTGGGGTGCCTTGCTTCTCAGACGTGAACCCCTTAATGTTAGGGATGCTGGTATAGAGGAGCCTTGACGTCGGCCCAGCGCTTATTCATATATTTGCAAATGTATGTAAACCAATACCTCTGAATTTCTATTATCATGTAGGATTCAAATATTTTTGATTTATCTGCAGTGTGCTTATGGGCTTTTTTCTTTTTTCTGTGTTCAGTGTAAACCCCGCCCTTTACAAGCACCTGTAGTATATTAAGCTGATTGAGCAAATACCATATTTTATGCTTGCAGTTTGGAGGCATGAAAGGAGTCAGCAGTAGGAGGAGGTGCTGATCCTTGTAGTGCAATATGGAGGTTTTTTGGGGTACCTCCAAGGTGAGTTAGCTCTCAGCTCATACATGTACTGTTATCATGCAGTACATCAATTTGTTATTATATGATCCAGAGTTGGTGCTACTATTATGTAGCAATAATTATTTTGGGGTGAGCGTTTGGGAATGGGGCCCCCACGGTTGTTCTGGCTGGACCTTGCTCATGGCATCACCACTTTATTCACATAGAATATTTTTTAACTTTTCTATTCGTTTGTGTATTATTTATGTCATTTTAATTATTTTACATCTCATCAACACTTAATGATTTATCTTCACACACCTATCCTTTAACACTTCACTATCACCTTTCTTTCCCCTTTTCATGTGATGTCCTGGGGATGGTCCTTGGCTGGAGTATTTTGGGGTGCCTTGCTTCTCGGACGTGAACCCCTTAATGTTAGGGACGCTGGTATAGAGGAGCCTTGACGTCGGCCCAGCGCTTATTCATATATTTGCAAATGTATGTAAACCAATACCTCTGAATTTCTATTATAATGCAGGATTCAAGTATTTTTGATTTATCTGCAGTGTGCTGTGGGGCAATTTTCTTTTTTCTGTGTTCAGTGTAAACCCCACCCTTTACAAGCACCTGTAGTATATTAAACTGATTGAGCAACTACCATATTTTTTGCATGCAGTTTAGAAGTATGAAAGGAGTCAGCATTAGGAGATGGTGCTGATCCTTATAGTGCCATGTGGAGGTTTTTTGGGGTACCTCCAAGGTAAGTTAGCTCTCAGCTCCTACATGTACTGTTATCATGCAGTACATCAATTTGTTATTATATGATCCAGAGTGGGTGCTACTATTATGTAGCAATAATTATTTTGGGGGTGAGCGTTTGGGAGTGGGGACCCCGGGGTTGTTCTGGCTGGACCTTGCTCATGGCATCACCACTTAATTCACATAGAATATTTTTTCACTTTTCTATTCATTTGTGTATTATTTATGTCATTTTAATTCTTTTACATCTCATCAACACTTATTGATTTATCTTAAAACACCTATCCATTAACACTTCACTATCACCTTTCTTTCCCCTTTTCATGTGATGCCCTGGGGATGGTCCAAGGCTGGAATTTATTGGGGTGCATTGCTTCTTGGACGTGAACCCCTTAATGTTAGGGATCCTGGTATTGAGGAGCCTAGACGTTGGCCCAGCGCTTATTCATATATTTGCAAATGTATGTAAACCAATCACTCTGAATTTCTATTATCATTAAGGATTCAAGTATTTTTGATTTACCTGCAGTGTGCTGGGGGGCAATTTTCTTTTTCTGTGTTCAGTGTAAACCCCGCCCTTTACAAGCACCTGTAGTATATTAAGCTGATTGAGCAGCTACCATATTTTTTGCTTGCAGTTTGGAGGCATGAAAGGAGTCAGCATTAGGAGGAGGTGCTGATCCTTGTAGTGTCATGTGGAGGTTTTTTGGGGTACCTCCAAGGTAAGTTAGCTCTCAGCTCATACATGTACTGTTATCATGCAGTACATCAATTTGATATTATATGATCCAGAGTGGGTGCTACTATTATGTAGCAATAATTATTTTGGGGTGAGCGTTTGGGAGTGGGGCCCCCACGGTTGTTCTGGCTGGACCTTGCTCTTGGCATCACCACTTAATTCACATAGAATATTTTTTCACTTTTCTATTCGTTTGTGTATTATTTATGTCATTTTAATTCTTTTACATCTCATCAACACTTATTGATTTATCTTTACACTCCTATCCTTTAACACTTCACTATCACCTTTTTTCCCCTTTTCATGTGATGCCCTGTGGATGGTCCTTGGCTGGAATTTTTTGGGGTGCCTTGCTTCTCAGACGTGAACCCCTTAATGTTAGGGATGCTGGTATAGAGGAGCCTTGACGTCGGCCCAGCGCTTATTCATATATTTGCAAATGTATGTAAACCAATACCTCTGAATTTCTATTATCATGCAGGATTCAAGTATTTTTGATTTATCTGCAGTGTGCTGTGGGGCAATTTTCTTTTTTCTGTGTTCAGTGTAAACCCCGCCCTTTACAAGCACCTGTAGTATATTAAACTGATTGAGCAACTACCATATTTTTTGCATGCAGTTTAGAAGTATGAAAGGAGTCAGCATTAGGAGATGGTGCTGATCCTTATAGTGCCATGTGGAGGTTTTTTGGGGTACCTCCAAGGTGAGTTAGCTCTCAGCTCCTACATGTACTGTTATCATGCAGTACATCAATTTGTTATTATATGATCCAGAGTGGGTGCTACTATTATGTAGCAATAATTATTTTGGGGGTGAGCGTTTGGGAGTGGGGACCCCGGGGTTGTTCTGGCTGGACCTTGCTCATGGCATCACCACTTAATTCACATAGAATATTTTTTCACTTTTCTATTCATTTGTGTATTATTTATGTCATTTTAATTCTGTTACATCTCATCAACACTTATTGATTTATCTTTAAACTCCAATCCTTTAACACTTCACTATCACCTTTTTCCCCTTTTCATGTGATGCCCTGGGGATGGTCCTTGGCTGGAATTTTTTGGTGTGCCTTGCTTCTCAGACGTGAACCCCTTAATGTTAGGGTTGCTGGTATAGAGGAGCCTTGACGTCGGCCCAGCGCTTATTCATATATTTGCAAATGTATGTAAACCAATACCTCTGAATTTCTATTATAATGCAGGATTCAAGTATTTTTGATTTATCTGCAGTGTGCTGTGGGGCAATTTTCTTTTTTCTGTGTTCAGTGTAAACCTCGCCCTTTACAAGCACCTGTAGTATATTAAGCTGATTGAGCAACTACCATATTAATTGCATGCAGTTTAGAAGTATGAAAGGAGTCAGCATTAGGAGATGGTGCTGATCCTTATAGTGCCATGTGGAGGTTTTTTGGGGTACCTCCAAGGTAAGTTAGCTCTCAGCTCATATATGTACTGTTATCATGCAGTACATCAATTTGTTATTATATGACCCAGAGTGGGTGCTACTAATATGTAGCAATAATTATTTTGGGGGTGAGTGTTTGGGAGTGGGGACCCCGGGGTTCTTCTGGCTGGACCTTGCTCATGGCATCACCACTTAATTTACATAGAATATTTTTGCACTTTTCTATTCGTTTGTGTATTATTTATGTCATTGAAATTCTTTTACATCTCATCAACACTTATTGATTTATCTTTACACACCTATCCTTTAACACTTCACTATCACCTTTTTTTCCCCTTTTCATGTGATGCCCTGGGGATGGTCCTTGGCTGGAATTTATTGGGGTGCATTGCTTCTTGGACGTGAACCCCTTAATGTTAGGGATCCTGGTATTGAGGAGCCTAGACGTTGGCCCAGCGCTTATTCATATATTTGCAAATGTATGTAAACCAATCACTCTGAATTTCTATTATCATTAAGGATTCAAGTATTTTTTATTTATCTGCAGTGTGCTGGGGGGCAATTTTCTTTTTTCTGTGTTCAGTGTAAACCCCGCCCTTTACTAGCACCTGTAGTAAATTAAGCTGATTGAGCAACTACCATATTTTTTGCTTGCAGTTTGGAGGCATGAAAGGAGTCAGCATTAGGAGGAGGTGCTGATCCTTGTAGTGTCATGTGGAGGTTTTTTGGGGTACCTCCAAGGTAAGTTAGCTCTCAGCTCATACATGTACTGTTATCATGCAGTACATCAATTTGATATTATATGATCCAGAGTGGGTGCTACTATTATGTAGCAATAATTATTTTGGGGTGAGCGTTTGGGAGTGGGGCCCTCACGGTTGTTCTGGCTGGACCTTGCTCTTGGCATCACCACTTAATTCACATAGAATATTTTTTCACTTTTCTATTCGTTTTTGTATTATTTATGTAATTTTAATTCTTTTACATCTCATCAACACTTATTGATTTATCTTAAAACACCTATCCTTTAACACTTCACAATCATCTTTCTTTCCCCTTTTCGTGTGATGTCCTGGGGATGGTCCTTGGCTGGAATATTTTGGGGTGCCTTGCTTCTCGAACGTGAACCCCTTAATGTTAGTGATGCAGGTATAGAGGAGCCTTGACGTCGGCCCAGCGCTTATTCATATATATGCAAATGTATGTAAACCAATACCTCTGAATTTCTATTATCATGTAGGATTCAAATATTTTTGATTTATCTGCAGTGTGCTGGGGGGCAATTTTCTTTTTTCTGTGTTCAGTGTAAACCCCGCCCTTTACAAGCACCTGTAGTATATTAAGCTGATTGAGCAAATACCATATTTTATGCTTGCAGTTTGGAGGCATGAAAGGAGTCAGCATTAGGAGGAGGTGCTGATCCTTGTGGTGCCATGCGGTGGTTTTTTGGGGTACCTCCAAGGTGACTTAGCTCTCAGCTCATACATGTACTGTTATCATGCAGTACATCAATTTGTTATTATATGACCCAGAGAGGTTGCTACAATTATGTAGCAATAATTATTTTGGGGTGAGCATTTGGGAGTGGGGCCCCCGGGGTTGTCCTGGCTGGACATTGCTCATGGCATCACCACTTAATTCACATAGAATATTTTTGCACTTTTCTATTCGTTTGTGTATTATTTATGTCATTTAAATTCTTTTACATCTCATCAACACTTATTGATTTATCTTTACACACCTATCCTTTAACACTTCACTATCACCTTTTTTTCCCCTTTTCATGTGATGCCCTGGGGATGGTCCTTGGCTGGAATTTATTGGGGTGCATTGCTTCTCGGACGTGAACCCCTTAATGTTAGGGATCCTGGTATTGAGGAGCCTTGACGTTGGCCCAGCGCTTATTCATATATTTGCAAATGTATGTAAACCAATCACTCTGAATTTCTATTATCATTCAGGATTCAAGTATTTTTGATTTATCTGCAGTGTGCTGGGGGGCAATTTTCTTTTTTCTGTGTTCAGTGTAAACCCCACCCTTTACAAGCACCTGTAGTATATTAAGCTGATTGAGCAAATACCATATTTTTGCTTGCAGTTTGGAGGCATGAAAGGAGTCAGCATTAGGAGGAGGTGATGATCCTTGTAGTGCCATGTGGAGGTTTTTTGGGGTACCTCCAAGGTAAGTTAGCTCTCAGCTCATACATGTACTGTTATCATGCAGTACATCAATTTGTTATTATATGATCCAGAGTGGGTGCTACTATTATGTAGCAATAATTATTTTGGGGTGAGCTTTTGGGAGTGGGGCCCCCACGGTTGTTCTGGCTGGACCTTGCTCATGGCATCCCCACTTAATTCACATAGAATATTTTTTCACTTTTCTATTCGTTTGTGTATTATTTATGTCATTTTAATTCTTTTACATCTCATCAACACTTATTGATTTATCTTTACACTCCTATCCTTTAACACTTCACTATCACCTTTTTTCCCCTTTTCATGTGATGCCCTGGGGATGGTCCTTGGCTGGAATATTTTGGGGTGCCTTGCTTCTCGGACGTGAACCCCTTAATGTTAGGGACGCTGGTAAAGAGGAGCCTTGACGTCGGCCCTGCGCTTATTCATATATTTGCAAATGTATGTAAACCAATACCTCTGAATTTCTATTATAATGCAGGATTCAAGTATTTTTGATTTATCTGCAGTGTGCTGTGGGGCAATTTTCTTTTTTCTGTGTTCAGTGTAAACCCCGCCCTTTACAAGCACCTGTAGTATATTAAGCTGATTGAGCAACTACCATATTTTTTGCTTGCAGTTTGGAGGCAAGAAAGGAGTCAGCATTAGGAGGAGGTGCTGATCCTTATAGTGCCATGTGGAGGTTTTTGGGGGTACCTCCAAGGTAAGTTAGCTCTCAGCTCATACATGTACTGTTATCATGCAGTACATCAATTTGTTATTATATGACCCAGAGTGGGTGCTACTATTATGTTGCAATAATTATTTTGGGGGTGAGCATTTGGGAGTGGGGACCCCGGGGTTGTTCTGTCTGGACCTTGCTCATGGCATCACCACTTAATTCACATAGAATATTTTTGCACTTTTCTATTCGTTTGTGTATTATTTATGTCATTTAAATTCTTTTACATCTCATCAACACTTATTGATTTATCTTTACACACCTATCCTTTAACACTTCACTATCATCTTTTTTTCCACTTTTCATGTGATGCCCTGGGGATGCTCCTTGGCTGGAATTTATTGGGGTGCATTGCTTCTCGGACGTGAACCCCTTAATGTTAGGGATCCTGGTATTGAGGAGCCTTGACGTTGGCCCAGCGCTTATTCATATATTTGCAAATGTATGTAAACCAATCACTCTGAATTTCTATTATTATTCAGGATTCAAGTATTTTTGATTTATCTGCAGTGTGCTGGGGGGCAATTTTCTTTTTTCTGTGTTCAGTGTAAACCCCGCCCTTTACAAGCACCTGTAGTATATTAAGCTGATTGAGCAAATACCATATTTTATGCTTGCAGTTTGGAGGCATGAAAGGAGTCAGCATTAGGAGGAGGTGCTGATCCTTGTGGTGCCATGTGGAGGTTTTTTGGGGTACCTCCAAGGTGAGTTAGCTCTCAGCTCATACATGTACTGTTATCATGCAGTACATCAATTTGTTATTATATGACCCAGAGAGGTTGCTACTATTATGTAGCAATAATTATTTTGGGGTGAGCATTTGGGAGTGGGGCCCCCGGGGTTGTCCTGGCTGGACATTGCTCATGGCATCACCATTTAATTCACATACAATATTTTTTCACTTTTCTATTCGTTTGTGTATTATTTATGTCATTTTAATTCTTTTACATCTCTGCAACACTTATTGATTTATCTTTAAACTCCAATCCTTTAACACTTCACTATCACCTTTTTTCCCCTTTTCATGTGATGCCCTGGGGATGGTCCTTGGCTGGAATTTTTTGGGGTGCCTTGCTTCTCAGACGTGAACCCCTTAATGTTAGGGATGCTGGTATAGAGGAGCCTTGACGTTGGCCCAGCGCTTATTCATATATTTGCAAATGTATGTAAACCAATACCTCTGAATTTCTATTATAATGCAGGATTCAAGTATTTTTGATTTATCTGCAGTGTGCTGTGGGGCAATTTTCTTTTTTCTGTGTTCAGTGTAAACCTCGCCCTATACAAGCACCTGTAGTATATTAAGCTGATTGAGCAACTACCATATTTTTTGCATGCAGTTTAGAAGTATGAAAGGAGTCAGCATTAGGAGATGGTGCTGATCCTTATAGTGCCATGTGGAGGTTTTTTGGGGTACCTCCAAGGTAAGTTAGCTCTCAGCTCATATATGTACTGTTATCATGCAGTACATCAATTTGTTATTATATGACCCAGAGTGTGTGCTACTAATATGTAGCAATAATTATTTTGGGGGTGAGCGTTTGGGAGTAAGGACCCCGGGGTTGTTCTGGCTGGACCTTGCTCATGGCATCACCACTTAATTTACATAGAATATTTTTGCACTTTTCTATTCGTTTGTGTATTATTTATGTCATTGAAATTCTTTTACATCTCATCAACACTTATTGATTTATCTTTACACACCTATCCTTTAACACTTCACTATCACCTTTTTTTCCCCTTTTCATGTGATGCCCTGGGGACGGTCCTTGGCTGGAATTTATTGGGGTGCATTGCTTCTTGGACGTGAACCCCTTAATGTTAGGGATCCTGGTATAGAGGAGCCTTGACGTTGGCCCAGCGCTTATTCATATATTTGCAAATGTATGTAAACCAATCACTCTGAATTTCTATTATCATTAAGGATTCAAGTATTTTTTATTTATCTGCAGTGTGCTGGGGGGCAATTTTCATTTTTCTGTGTTCAGTGTAAACCCCGCCCTTTACTAGCACCTGTAGTAAATTAAGATAATTGAGCAACTACCATATTTTTTGCTTGCAGTTTGGAGGCATGAAAGGAGTCAGCATTAGGAGGAGGTGCTGATCCTTGTAGTGTCATGTGGAGGTTTTTTGGGGTACCTCCAAGGTAAGTTAGCTCTCAGCTCATACATGTACTGTTATCATGCAGTACATCAATTTGATATTATATGATCCAGAGTGGGTGCTACTATTATGTAGCAATAATTATTTTGGGGTGAGCGCTTGGGAGTGGGGCCCCCATGGTTGTTCTGGCTGGACCTTGCTCTTGGCATCACCACTTAATTCACATTGAATATTTTTTCACTTTTCTATTCGTTTTTGTATTATTTATGTCATTTTAATTCTTTTACATCTCATCAACACTTATTGATTTATCTTAAAACACCTATCCTTTAACACTTCACAATCACCTTTCTTTCCCCTTTTCGTGTGATGTCCTGGGGATGGTCCTTGGCTGGAATATTTTGGGGTGCCTTGCTTCTCGGACGTGAACCCCTTAATGTTAGGGACGCTGGTATAGAGGAGCCTTGACGTCGGCCCAGCATTTATTCATATATTTGCTAATGTATGTAAACCAATACCTCTGAATTTCTATTATAATGTACGATTCAAGTATTTTTGATTTATCTGCAGTGTGCTGGGGGGCAATTTTATTTTTCTGTGTTCAGTGTAAACCCCGCCCTTTACAAGCACCTGTAGTATATTAAGCTGATTGAGCAACTACCATATTTTTTGCTTGCAGTTTGGAGGCATCAAAGGAGTCAGCATTAATAGGAGGTGCTGATCCTTATAGTGCCATGTGGAGGTTTTTTAGGGTACCTCCAAGGTAAGTTAGCTCTCAGCTCATACATGTACTGTTATCATGCAGGACATCAATTTGTTATTATATGACCCAGAGTGGGTGCTACTATTATGTAGCAATAATTATTTTGGGGTGTGCATTTGGGAGTGGGGCCCCCGGGGTTGTTCTGGCTGGACCTTGCTCATGGCATCACCACTTAATTCACATTGAATATTTTTTCACTTTTCTATTCGTTTGTGTATTATTTATGTCATTTAAATTCTTTTACATCTCATCAACACTTATTGATTTATCTTTACACACCTATCCTTTAACACTTCACTATCATCTTTTTTTCCCCTTTTCATGTGATGCCCTGGGGATGGTCCTTGGCTGGAATTTATTGGGGTGCATTGCTTCTCGGACGTGAACCCCTTAATGTTAGGGATCCTGGTATTGAGGAGCCTTGACGTTGGCCCAGCGCTTATTCATATATTTGCAAATGTATGTAAACCAATCACTCTGAATTTCTATTATTATTCAGGATTCAAATATTTTTGATTTATCTGCAGTGTGCTGGGGCAATTTTCTTTTTTCTGTGTTCAGTGTAAACCCCGCCTTTTACAAGCACCTGTAGTATATTAAGCTGATTGAGCAAATACCATATTTTATGCTTGCAGTGTGGAGGCATGAAAGGAGTCAGCATTAGGAGGAGGTGCTGATCCTTGTGGTGCCATGTGGAGGTTTTTTGGGGTACCTCCAAGGTGAGTTAGCTCTCAGCTCATACATGTACTGTTATCATGCAGTACATCAATTTGTTATTATATGACCCAGAGAGGTTGCTACTATTATGTAGCAATAATTATTTTGGGGTGAGCATTTGGGAGTGGGGCCCCCGGGGTTGTCCTGGCTGGACATTGCTCATGGCATCACCATTTAATTCACATACAATATTTTTTCACTTTTCAATTCGTTTGTGTATTATTTATGTCATTTTAATTCTTTTACATCTCTTCAACACTTATTGATTTATCTTTAAACTCCAATCCTTTAACACTTCACTATCACCTTTTTTCCCCTTTTCATGTGATGCCCTGGGGATGGTCCTTGGCTGGAATTTTTTGGGGTGCCTTGCTTCTCGGACGTGATCCCCTTAATGTTAGGGACGCTGGTATAGAGGAGCCTTGACGTCGGCCCTGCGCTTATTCATATATTTGCAAATGTATGTAAACCAATCCCTCTGAATTTCTATTATTATTCAGGATTCAAGTATTTTTGATTTATCTGCAGTGTGCTGGGGGGCAATTTTCTTTTTTCTGTGTTCAGTGTAAACCCCGCCCTTTACAAGCACCTGTAGTAAATTAAGCTGATTGAGCAAATACCATATTTTTTGCTTGCAGTTTGGAGGCATGAAAGGAGTCAGCATTAACAGGAGGTGCTGATCCTTATAATGCCATGTGGAGGTTTTTTAGGGTACCTCCAAGGCAAGTTAGCTCTCAGCTCATACATGTACTGTTATCATGCAGGACATCAATTTTTTATTATATGACCCAGAGTGGGTGCTACTATTATGTAGCAATAATTATTTTGGGGTGAGCGTTTGGGAGTGGGGCCCCAGGCGTTGTTCTGGCTGGACCTTCTCATGGCATCACCACTTAATTCACATAGAATATTTTTTCACTTTTCTATTCGTTTGTGTATTATTTATGTCACTTTAATTCTTTTACTTCTCATCAACACTTATTGATTTATCTTTACACACCTTTCCTTTAACACTTCACTATCAATTTTTTTCCCCTTTTCATCTGATGCCCTGGGGACGGTACTTGGCTGGAATTTTTTGGGGTGCCTTGCTTCTCGGACGTGAACCCCTTAATGTTAGGGATGCTGGTATAGAGGAGCCTTGACGTCGGCCCAGCGCTTATTCATATATTTGCAAATGTATGTAAACCAATACCACTGAATTTCTATTATCATGTAGGATTCAAATATTTTTGATTTATCTGCAGTGTGCTGGGGGACAATTTTCTTTTTTCTGTGTTCAGTGTAAACCCCGCCCTTTACAAGCACCTGTAGTATATTAAGCTGATTGAGCAAATACCTTAATTTATGCTTGCAGTTTGGAGGCATGAAAGGAGTCAGCATTAGGAGGAGGTGCTGATCCTTGTGGTGCCATGTGGAGGTTTTTTGGGGTACCTCCAAGGTGAGTTATCTCTCAGCTCATACATGTACTGTTATCATGCAGTACATCAATTTGTTATTATATGACCCTGAGTGGGTGCAACTATTATGTAGCAATAATTATTTTGGGGTGAGCGTTTGGGAGTGGGGACCCCGGGGTAGTTCTGGCTGGACCTTGCTCATGGCATCACCACTTAATTCACATAGAATATTTTTTCACTTTTCGATTCGTTTGTGTATTATTTATGTCATTTTAATTCTTTTACATCTCATCAACACTTATTGATTTATCTTAAAACACCTATCCTTTAACACTTCACTATCACCTTTCTTTCCCCTTTTCATGTGATGTCTTGGGGATGGTCCTTGGCTGGAATATTTTGGGGTGCCTTGCTTCTCGGACGTGAACCCCTTAATGTTAGGGACGCTGGTATAGAGGAGCCTTGACGTCGGCCTAGCGCTTATTCATATATTTGCAAATGTATGTAAACCAATACCTCTGAATTTCTATTATAATGTAGGATTCAAGTATTTTTGATTTATCTGCAGTGTGCTGGGGCAATTTTCTTTTTCTGTGTTCAGTGTAAACCCCGCCCATTACAAGCACCTGTAGTATATTAAGCAGACTGAGCAACTACCATATTTTTTACTTGCAGTTTGGAGGCATGAAAGGAGTCAGCATTAGGAGGAGGTGCTGATCCTTGTAGTGCCATGTGGAGGTTTTTTGGGGTACCTCCAAGGTAAGTTAGCTCTCAGCTCATGCATGTACTGTTATCATGCAGTACATCAATTTGTTATTATATGACCCAGAGTGGGTGCTACTATTATGTAGCAATAATTATTTTGGGGTGAACATTTGGGAGTGGGGACCCCGGGGTTGTTCTGGCTGGACCTTGCTCATGGCATCACCACTTAATTCACATAGAATATTTTTTCACTTTTGTATTCGTTTGTGTATTATTTATGTCATTTAAATTCTTTTACATCTCATCAACACTTATTGATTTATCTTTACACACCTATCCTTTAACACTTCACTATCACCTTTTTTTCCCCTTTTCATTTGATGCCCTGGGGATGGTCCTTGGCTGGAATTTTTTGGGGTGCCTTGCTTCTCGGACATTAACCCCTTAATGTTAAGGACACTGGTATAGAGGAGCCTTGACATCGGCCCAGTGCTTATTCATATATTTGCAAATGTATGTAAACCAATACCTCTGAATTTCTATTATCATGTAGGATTCAAGTATTTTTGAATTATCTGCAGTGTGCTGGGGGGCAATTTTCTTTTTTCTGTGTTCAGTGTAAACCCTGCCCTTTGCAAGCACCTATTGTATATTAAGCTGATTGAGCAACTACCATATTTTTTGCTTGCAGTTTGGATGCATGAAAGGAGTCAGCATTAGGAGGAGGTGCTGATCCTTATAGTGCCATGTGGAGGTTTTTTGGGGTACCTCCAAGGTAAGTTAGCTCTCAGCTCCTACATGTACTGTTGTTATTCAGTACATCAATTTGTTATTATATGACCCAAAGTGGGTGCTTTTATGTAGCAATAATTATTTTGGGGTGAGCGTTTGGGAGTGGGGCCCCCGGGGTTGTTCTAGCTGGACCTTCCTCATGGCATCACCACTTAATTCCCTTAGAATTTTTTTTCACTTTTCTATTCGTTTGTGTATTATTTCTGTCATTTTAATTCTTTTACATCTCATCAACTCTTATTGATTTATCTTTACACACCTATCCTTTAACACTTCACTATCACCTTTTTTCCCCTTTTCATGTGATGCCCTGGGGATGGTCCTTGGCTGGAATTTTTTGGGGTGCCTTGCTTCTCGGACGTGAACCCCTTAATGTTAGGGATACTGGTATAGAGGGGTCTTGACGTCGGCCCAGAACTTATTCATATATTTGCAAATGTATGTAAACCAATACCTCTGAATTTCTATTATCATGTAGGATTCAAGTATTTTTGATTTATCTGCAGTGTGCTGGGGGGCAATTTTCTTTTTTCTATGTTCAGTGTAAACCCCGCCCTTTACAAGCACCTGTAGTATATTAAGCTGATTGAGCAAATACCATATTTTTTGCTTGCAGTTTGGAGGCATGAAAGGAGTCAGCATTAGGAGGAGGTGCTGATCCTTGTAGTGCCATGTGGAGGTTTTTTGGGGTACCTCCAAGGTGAGTTTGCTCTCAGCACATACATGTACTGTTATCATGCAGTACATCAATTTGTTATTATATGACCCAGAGTGGGTGCTACTATTATGTAGCAATAATTATTTTGGGGTGAGCGTTTGGGAGTGGGGCCCCCGGGGTTGTTCTAGCTGGACCTTCCTCATGGCATCACCACTTAATTCCCTTAGAATTTTTTTTCACTTTTCTATTCGTTTGTGTATTATTTATGTCATTTTAATTCTTTTACATCTCATCAACTCTTATTGATTTATCTTTACACACCTATCCTTTAACACTTCACTATCACCTTTTTTCCCCTTTTCATGTGATGCCCTGGGGATGGTCCTTGGCTGGAATTTTTTGGGGTGCCTTGCTTCTCGGACGTTAACCCCTTAATGTTAGGGATACTGGTATAGAGGGATCTTGACGTCGGCCCAGAACTTATTCATATATTTGCAAATGTATGTAAACCAATACCTCTGAATTTCTATTATCATGTAGGATTCAAGTATTTTTGATTTATCTGCAGTGTGCTGGGGGGCAATTTTCTTTTTTCTATGTTCAGTGTAAACCCCGCCCTTTACAAGCACCTGTAGTATATTAAGCTGATTGAGCAAATACCATATTTTTTGCTTGCAGTTTGGAGGCATGAAAGGAGTCAGCATTAGGAGGAGGTGCTGATCCTTGTAGTGCCATGTGGAGGTTTTTTGGGGTACCTCCAAGGTGAGTTTGCTCTCAGCACATACATGTACTGTTATCATGCAGTACATCAATTTGTTATTATATGACCCAGAGTGGGTGCTACTATTATGTAGCAATAATTATTTTGGGGTGAGTGTTTGGGAGTGGGGCCCCCACGGTTGTTCTGACTGGACCTTGCTCATGGCATCACCACTTAATTCACATAGAATATTTTTTCACTTTTCTATTCGTTTGTGTATTATTTATGTCATTTAAATTCTTTTACATCTCATCAACACTTATTGATTTATCATAAAACACCTATCCTTTAACACTTCACTATCACCTTTCTTTCCCCTTTTCATGTGATGTCCTGGGGATGGTCCTTGGCTGGAATATTTTGGGGTGCCTTGCTTCTCGGACGTGAACCCCTTAATGTTAGGGACGCTGGTATAGAGGAGCCTTGACGTCGGCCTAGCGCTTATTCATATATTTTCAAATGTATGTAAATCAATACCTCTGAATTCTATTATAATGTAGGATTCAAGTATTTTTGATTTATCTGCAGTGTGCTGGGGCAATTTTCTTTTTCTGTGTTCAGTGTAAACCCCGCCCTTTACAAGCACCTGTAGTATATTAAGCAGACTGAGCAACTACCATATTCTTTGCTTGCAGTTTGGAGGCATGAAAGGAGTCAGCATTAGGAGGAGGTGCTGATCCTTGTAGTGCCATGTGGAGGTTTTTTGGGGTACCTCCAATGTAAGTTAGCTCTCAGCTCATACATGTACTGTTATCATGCAGTACATCAATTTGTTATTATATGACCCAGAGTGGGTGCTACTATTATGTAGCAATAATTATTTTGGGGTGAACATTTGGGAGTGGCGACCCCGGGGTTGTTCTTGCTGGACCTTGCTCATGGCATCACCACTTAATTCACATAGAATATTTTTTCACTTTTCTATTCGTTTGTGTATTATTTATGTCCTTTAAATTCTTTTACATCTCATCAACACTTATTGATTTATCTTAAAACACCTATCCTTTAACACTTCACTATCACCTTTCTTTTCCCTTTTCATGTGATGTCCTGGGGATGGTCCTTGGCTGGAACATTTTGGGGTGCCTTGCTTCTCGGACGTGAACCCCTTAATGTTAGGGACGCTGGTATAGAGGAGCCTTGACGTCGGCTCAGCGCTTAATCATATATTTGCAAATGTATGTAAACCAATACCTCTGAATTTCTATTATCATGTAGGATTCAAGTATTTTTGAGTTGTCTGCAGTGTGCTGGGGCAAATTTCTTTTTCTGTGTTCAGTGGAAACCCCGCCCTTTACAAGCACCTGTAGTTTATTAAGCTGATTGAGCAACTACCATATTATTTGCTTGCAGTTTGGAGGCATGAAATGTGTCAGCATTAGGAGGAGGTGCTGATCCTTATAGTGCAAGGTGGAGGTTTTTTGAGGTTCCTCCAAAGTAAGTTAGCTCTCAGCTCCTACATGTACTGTTATCATGCAGTACATCAATTTGGTATTATATGACCCAGAGTGGGTGCTACTATTATGTAGCAATAATTATTTTGGGGTGAGCGTTTGGGAGTGGGGACCCCGGGGTTGTTCTGGCTGGACCTTGCTCATGGCATCACCACTTTATTCACACAGAATATTTTTTCACTTTTCTATTCGTTTGTGTATTATTTATGTCATTTTAATTCTTTTACATCTCATCAACACTTATTGAATTATTTTTACACACCTATCCTTTAACACTTCACTATCACATTTATTCCCCTTTTCGTGTTTTGCCCTGGGGATGGTCCTTGGCTGGAATTTTTTGGGGTGCCTTGCTTCTCGGACGTGAACCCCTTAATGTTAAGGACACTGGTATAGAGGAGCCTTGACATCGGCCCACTGCTTATTCATATATTTGCAAATGTATGTAAACCAATACCTCTGAATTTCTATTATCATGTAGGATTCAAGTATTTTTGAATTATCTGCAGTGTGCTGGGGAGCAATTTTCTTTTTTCTGTGTTCAGTGTAAACCCTGCCCTTTGCAAGCACCTGTTGTATATTAAGCTGAGTGAGAAACTACCATATTTTTTGCTTGCAGTTTGGATGCATGAAAGGAGTCAGCATTAGGAGGAGGTGCTGATCCTTATAGTGCCATGTGGAGGTTTTTTGGGGTATCTCCAAGGTAAGTTAGCTCTCAGCTCCTACATGTACTGTTATTATGCAGTACATCAATTTGTTATTCTATGACCCAAAGTGGGTGCTTTTATGTAGCAATAATTATTTTGGGATTAGCGTTTGGGAGTGGGGCTCCCACGGTTGTTCTGGCTGGACCTTGCTCATGGCATCACCACTTAATTCACATAGAATATTTTTTCACTTTTCTATTCGTTTGTGTATTATTTATGTCATTTTAATTCTTTTACATCTCATCAACACTTATTGATTCATCTTTACACACCTATCCTTTAACACTTCACTATCATCTTTTATCCCCTTTTCGTGTGATGCCCTGGGGATGGTCCTTGGCTGGAATTTTTTGGGGTGCCTTGCTTCTCGGACGTGAACCCCTTAATGTTAGGGACGCTGGAATAGAGGAGCCTTGACATAGGCCCAGCGCTTATTCATATATTTGCAAATGTATGTAAACCAATACCTCTGAATTTCTATTATCATGTAGGATTCATGGATTTTTGATTTATCTGCAGTGTGCAGGGGGCAATTTTCTTTTTTCTGTGTTCAGTGTAAACCCCGCCCTTTACAAGCCCTGTTGTATATTAAGCTGATTGAGCAACTACCATATTATTTGCTTGCAGTTTGGAGGCATGAAATGTGTCAGCATTAGGAGGAGGTGCTGATCCTTATAGTGCCAGGTGGAGGTTTTTTGAGGTACCTCCAAAGTAAGTTAGCGCTCAGCTCATACATGTACTGTTATCATGCAGTACATCAATTTTTTTATTATATGACCCAGAGTGGGTGCTACTATTATGTAGCAATAATTATTTTGGGGTGAGCATTTGGGAGTGGGGCCCCCACGGTTGTTCTGGCTGGACCTTGCTCATGGCATCACGACTTAATTCACATAGAATATTTTTTCACTTTTCTATTCGTTTGTGTATTATTTATGTCATTTTAATTCTTTTACATCTCATCAACACTTATTGATTTATCTTTACACACCTATCCTTTAACACTTCACTATCACCTTTTTTCCCCTTTTCGTGTGATGCCCTGGGGATGGTCCAAGGCTGGAATTTTTTGGGGTGCCTTGCTTCTCGGACGTGAACCCTTTAATGTTAAGGATACTGGTATAGAGGCGCCTTGACATCGGCCCAGTGCTTATTCATATATTTGCAAATGTATGTAAACCAATACCTCTGAATTTCTATTATCATGTAGGATTCAAGTATTTTGGATTTATCTGCAGTGTGCTGGGGGGCAATTTTCTTTTTTCTGTGTTCAGTGTAAACCCTGCACTTTACAAGCACCTGTAGTATATTAAGCTGATTGAGCAACTACCATATTTTTTGCTTGCATTTTGGAGGCATGAAAGGAGTCAGCATTAGGAGGATGTGGTGATCCTTATAGTGCCATGTGGAGGTTTTTTGGGGTACCTCCATGGTAAGTTAGCTCTCAGCTCCTACATGTACAGTTATCATGCAGTACATAAATTTGGTATTATATGACCCAGAGTGGGTGCTACTATTATGTAGCAATAATTATTTTGGGGTGAGCGTTTGGGAGTGGGGACCCCGGGGTTTTTCTGGCTGGACCTTGCTCATGGCATCACCACTTAATTCACATAGAATATTTTTTCACTTTTCTATTCGTTTGTGTATTATATTGTCATTTTAATTCTTTTACATCTCATCAACACTTATTGATTCATCTTTACACACCTATCCTTTAACACTTCACTATGACCTTTTTTCCCCTTTTCGTGTGATGCCCTGGGGATGGTCCTTGGCTGGAATTTTTTGGGGTGCCTTGCTTCTCGGACGTGAACCCCTTACTGTTAGGGACGCTGGAATAGAGGAGCCTTGACATCGGCCCAGCGCTTATTCATATATTTGCAAATGTATGTAAACCAATACCTCTGTATTTCAATTATCATGTAGGATTCAAGTATTTTTGAATTATCTGCAGTGTGCTGGGGGGCAATTTTCTTTTTTCTGTGTTCAGTGTAAACCCTGCCCTTTGCAAGCACCTGTTGTATATTAAGCTGATTGAGAAACTACCATATTTTTTGCTTGCAGTTTGGATGCATGAAAGGAGTCAGCATTAGGAGGAGGTGCTGATCCTTATAGTGCCATGTGGAGGTTTTTTGGGGTACCTCCAAGGTAAGTTAGCTCTCAGCTCCTACATGTACTGTTATTATGCAGTACATCAATTTGTTATTCTATGACCCAAAGTGGGTGCTTTTATGTAGCAATAATTATTTTGGGGTGAGCGTTTGGGAGTGGGGCCCCCGGGGTTGTTCTAGCTGGACCTTCCTCATGGCATCACCACTTAATTCCCTTAGAATTTTTTTTCACTTTTCTATTCGTTTGTGTATTATTTATGTCATTTTAATTCTTTTACATCTCATCAACTCTTATTGATTTATCTTTACACACCTATCCTTTAACACTTCACTATCACCTTTTTTCCCCTATTCATGTGATGCCCTGGGGATGGTCCTTGGCTGGAATTTTTTGGGGTGCCTTGCTTCTCAGACGTGAACCCCTTAATGTTAGGGATACTGGTATAGAGGAGTCTTGACGTCGGCCCAGAACTTATTCATATATTTGCAAATGTATGTAAACCAATACCTCTGAATTTCTATTACCATGTAGGATTCAAGAATTTTTGATTTATCTGCAGTGTGCTGGGGGGCAATTTTCTTTTTTCTATGTTCAGTGTAAACCCCGCCCTTTACAAGCACCTGTAGTATATTAAGCTGATTGAGCAAATACCATATTTTTTGCTTGCAGTTTGGAGGCATGAAAGGAGTCAGCATTAGGAGGAGGTGCTGATCCTTGTAGTGCCATGTGGAGGTTTTTTGGGGTACCTCCAAGGTGAGTTAGCTCTCAGCACATACATGTACTGTTATCATGCAGTACATCAATTTGTTATTATATGACCCAGAGTGGGTGCTACTATTATGTAGCAATAATTGTTTTGGGATTAGCGTTTGGGAGTGGGGCTCCCACGGTTGTTCTGGCTGGACCTTGCTCATGGCATCACCACTTAATTCACATAGAATATTTTTTCACTTTTCTATTCGTTTGTGTATTATTTATGTCATTTTAATTCTTTTACATCTCATCAACACTTATTGATTCATCTTTACACACCTATCCTTTAACACTTCACTATCATCTTTTATCCCCTTTTCGTGTGATGCCCTGGGGATGGTCCTTGGCTGGAATTTTTTGGGGTGCCTTGCTTCTCGGACGTGAACCCCTTAATGTTAGGGACGCTGGAATAGAGGAGCCTTGACATAGGCCCAGCGCTTATTCATATATTTGCAAATGTATGTAAACCAATACCTCTGAATTTCTATTATCATGTAGGATTCATGGATTTTTGATTTATCTGCAGTGTGCTGGGGGCAATTTTCTTTTTTCTGTGTTCAGTGTAAACCCCGCCCTTTACAAGCCCTGTTGTATATTAAGCTGATTGAGCAACTACCATATTATTTGCTTGCAGTTTGGAGGCATGAAATGTGTCAGCATTAGGAGGAGGTGCTGATCCTTATAGTGCCAGGTGGAGGTTTTTTGAGGTACCTCCAAAGTAAGTTAGCTCTCAGCTCATACATTTACTGTTATCATGCAGTACATCAATTTTTTTATTATATGACCCAGAGTGGGTGCTACTATTATG
This sequence comes from Taudactylus pleione, assembly GCA_031769625.1. NCBI lineage: Eukaryota > Metazoa > Chordata > Amphibia > Anura > Myobatrachidae > Taudactylus > Taudactylus pleione. The sequence goes on from JAUIMM010000614.1 coordinate 4,277,790, forward strand.
TAGCAATAATTATTTTGGGGTGAGCATTTGGGAGTGGGGCCCCCACGGTTGTTCTGGCTGGACCTTGCTCATGGCATCACGACTTAATTCACATAGAATATTTTTTCACTTTTCTATTCGTTTGTGTATTATTTATGTCATTTTAATTCTTTTACATCTCATCAACACTTATTGATTTATCTTTACACACCTATCCTTTAACACTTCACTATCACCTTTTTTCCCCTTTTCGTGTGATGCCCTGGGGATGGTCCAAGGCTGGAATTTTTTGGGGTGCCTTGCTTCTCGGACGTGAACCCTTTAATGTTAAGGATACTTTTATAGAGGCGCCTTGACATCGGCCCAGTGCTTATTCATATATTTGCAAATGTATGTAACCCAATACCTCTGAATTTCTATTATCATGTAGGATTCAAGTATTTTGGATTTATCTGCAGTGTGCTGGGGGGCAATTTTCTTTTTTCTGTGTTCAGTGTAAACCCTGCCCTTTACAAGCACCTGTAGTATATTAAGCTGATTGAGCAACTACCATATTTTTTGCTTGCAGTTTGGAGGAATGAAATGTGTCAGCATTAGGAGGAGGTGCTGATCCTAATAGTGCCATGTGGAGGTTTTTTGAGGTACCTCCAATGTAAGTTAGCTCTCAGCTCATACATGTACTGTTATCATACAGTACATCAATTTTTTATTATATGACCCAGAGTGGGTGCTACTATTATGTAGCAATAATTATTTTGGGGTGAGCGTTTGGGAGTGGGGACCCCGGGGTTGTTCTGGCTGGACCTTGCTCATGGCATCACCACTTAATTCACATAGAATATTTTTTCACTTTTCTATTCGTTTGTGTATTATTTATGTCATTTTAATTCTTTTACATCTCATCAACACTTATTGATTCATCTTTACACACCTATCCTTTAACACTTCACTATCATCTTTTATCCCCTTTTCGTGTGATGCCCTGGGGATGGTCCTTGGCTGGAATTTTTTGGGGTGCCTTGCTTCTCGGACGTGAACCCCTTAATGTTAGGGACGCTGGAATAGAGGAGCCTTGACATAGGCCCAGAACTTATTCATATATTTGCAAATGTATGTAAACCAATACCTCTGAATTTCTATTATCATGTAGGATTCATGGATTTTTGATTTATCTGCAGTGTGCTGGGGGCAATTTTCTTTTTTCTGTGTTCAGTGTAAACCCCGCCCTTTACAAGCACCTGTAGTATATTAAGCTGATTGAGCAAATACCATATTTTTTGCTTGCAGTTTGGAGTCAAGAAAGGAGTCAGCATTAGGAGGAGGTGCTGATCCTTGTAGTGCCATGTGGAGGTTTTTTGGGGTATCTGCAAGGTGAGTTAGCTCTCAGCACATACATGTACTGTTATCATGCAGTACATCAATTTGTTATTATATGACCCAGAGTGGGTGCTACTATTATGTAGCAATAATCATTTTGGGATTAGCGTTTGGGAGTGGGGCTCCCACGGTTGTTCTGGCTGGACCTTGCTCATGGCATCACCACTTAATTCACATAGAATATTTTTTCACTTTTCTATTCGTTTGTGTATTATTTATGTCATTTTAATTCTTTTACATCTCATCAACACTTATTGATTCATCTTTACACACCTATCCTTTAACACTTCACTATGACCTTTTTTCCCCTTTTCGTGTGATGCCCTGGGGATGGTCCTTGGCTGGAATTTTTTGGGGTGCCTTGCTTCTCGGACGTGAACCCCTTAATGTTAGGGACGCTGGAATAGAGGAGCCTTGACATAGGCCCAGCGCTTATTCATATATTTGCAAATGTATGTAAACCAATACCTCTGAATTTCTATTACCATGTAGGATTCAAGAATTTTTGATTTATCTGCAGTGTGCTGGGGGGCAATTTTCTTTTTTCTATGTTCAGTGTAAACCCCGCCCTTTACAAGCACCTGTAGTATATTAAGCTGATTGAGCAAATACAATATTTTTTGCTTGCAGTTTGGAGGCATGAAAGGAGTCAGCATTAGGAGGAGGTGCTGATCCTTGTAGTGCCATGTGGAGGTTTTTTGGGGTACCTCCAAGGTGAGTTAGCTCTCAGCACATACATGTACTGTTATCATGCAGTACATCAATTTGTTATTATATGACCCAGAGTGGGTGCTACTATTATGTAGCAATAATTGTTTTGGGATTAGCGTTTGGGAGTGGGGCTCCCACGGTTGTTCTGGCTGGACCTTGCTCATGGCATCACCACTTAATTCACATAGAATATTTTTTCACTTTTCTATTCGTTTGTGTATTATTTATGTCATTTTAATTCTTTTACATCTCATCAACACTTATTGATTCATCTTTACACACCTATCCTTTAACACTTCACTATCATCTTTTATCCCCTTTTCGTGTGATGCCCTGGGGATGGTCCTTGGCTTGAATTTTTTGGGGTGCCTTGCTTCTCGGACGTGAACCCCTTAATGTTAGGGACGCTGGAATAGAGGAGCCTTGACATAGGCCCAGCGCTTATTCATATATTTGCAAATGTATGTAAACCAATACCTCTGAATTTCTATTATCATGTAGGATTCATGGATTTTTGAATTATCTGCAGTGTGCTGGGGGCAATTTTCTTTTTTCTGTGTTCAGTGTAAACCCCGCCCTTTACAAGCCCTGTTGTATATTAAGCTGATTGAGCAACTACCATATTATTTGCTTGCAGTTTGGAGGCATGAAATGTGTCAGCATTAGGAGGAGGTGCTGATCCTTATAGTGCCAGGTGGAGGTTTTTTGAGGTACCTCCAAAGTAAGTTAGCTCTCAGCTCATACATGTACTGTTATCATGCAGTACATCAATTTTTTTATTATATGACCCAGAGTGGGTGCTACTATTATGTAGCAATAATTATTTTGGGGTGAGCATTTGGGAGTGGGGCCCCCACGGTTGTTCTGGCTGGACCTTGCTCATGGCATCACGACTTAATTCACATAGAATATTTTTTCACTTTTCTATTCGTTTGTGCATTATTTATGTCATTATAATTCTTTTACATCTCATCAACACTTATTGATTTATCTTTACACACCTATCCTTTAACACTTCACTATCACCTTTTTTCCCCTTTTCGTGTGATGCCCTGGGGATGGTCCAAGGCTGGAATTTTTTGGGGTGCCTTGCTTCTCGGACGTGAACCCTTTAATGTTAAGGATACTGGTATAGAGGCGCCTTGACATCGGCCCAGTGCTTATTCATATATTTGCAAATGTATGTAAACCAATACCTCTGAATTTCTATTATCATGTAGGATTCAAGTATTTTGGATTTATCTGCAGTGTGCTGGGGGGCAATTTTCTTTTTTCTGTGTTCAGTGTAAACCCTGCCCTTTACAAGCACCTGTAGTATATTAAGCTGATTGAGCAACTACCATATTTTTTGCTTGCATTTTGGAGGCATGAAAGGAGTCAGCATTAGGAGGATGTGGTGATCCTTATAGTGCCATGTGGAGGTTTTTTGGGGTACCTCCATGGTAAGTTAGCTCACAGCTCCTACATGTACTGTTATCATGCAGTACATCAATTTGGTATTATATGACCCAGAGTGGGTGCTACTATTATGTAGCAATAATCATTTTGGGATTAGCGTTTGGGAGTGGGGCTCCCACGGTTGTTCTGGCTGGACCTTGCTCATGGCATCACGACTTAATTCACACAGAATATTTTTTCACTTTTCTATTCGTTTGTGTATTATTTATGTCATTTTAATTCTTTTACATCTCATCAACACTTATTGATTCATCTTTACACACCTATCCTTTAACACTTCACTATCATCTTTTATCCCCTTTTCGTGTGATGCCCTGGGGATGGTCCTTGGCTGGAATTTTTTGGGGTGCCTTGCTTCTCGGACGTGAACCCCTTAATGTTAGGGACGCTGGAATAGAGGAGCCTTGACATAGGCCCAGCGCTTATTCATATATTTGCAAATGTATGTAAACCAATACCTCTGAATTTCTATTATCATGTAGGATTCATGGATTTTTGATTTATCTGCAGTGTGCTGGGGGCAATTTTCTTTTTTCTGTGTTCAGTGTAAACCCCGCCCTTTACAAGCCCTGTTGTATATTAAGCTGATTGAGCAACTACCATATTATTTGCTTGCAGTTTGGAGGCATGAAATGTGTCAGCATTAGGAGGAGGTGCTGATCCTTATAGTGCCAGGTGGAGGTTTTTTGAGGTACCTCCAAAGTAAGTTAGCTCTCAGCTCATACATGTACTGTTATCATGCAGTACATCAATTTTTTTATTATATGACCCAGAGTGGGTGCTACTATTATGTAGCAATAATTATTTTGGGGTGAGCATTTGGGAGTGGGGCCCCCACGGTTGTTCTGGCTGGACCTTGCTCATGGCATCACGACTTAATTCACATAGAATATTTTTTCACTTTTCTATTCGTTTGTGTATTATTTATGTCATTTTAATTCTTTTACATCTCATCAACACTTATTGATTCATCTTTACACACCTATCCTTTAACACTTCACTATCATCTTTTATCCCCTTTTCGTGTGATGCCCTGGGGATGGTCCTTGGCTGGAATTTTTTGGGGTGCCTTGCTTCTCGGACGTGAACCCCTTAATGTTAGGGACGCTGGAATAGAGGAGCCTTGACATAGGCCCAGCGCTTATTCATATATTTGCAAATGTATGTAAACCAATACCTCTGAATTTCTATTATCATGTAGGATTCATGGATTTTTGATTTATCTGCAGTGTGCTGGGGGCAATTTTCTTTTTTCTGTGTTCAGTGTAAACCCCGCCCTTTACAAGCCCTGTTGTATATTAAGCTGATTGAGCAACTACCATATTATTTGCTTGCAGTTTGGAGGCATGAAATGTGTCAGCATTAGGAGGAGGTGCTGATCCTTATAGTGCCAGGTGGAGGTTTTTTGAGGTACCTCCAAAGTAAGTTAGCTCTCAGCTCATACATGTACTGTTATCATGCAGTACATCAATTTTTTTATTATATGACCCAGAGTGGGTGCTACTATTATGTAGCAATAATTATTTTGGGGTGAGCATTTGGGAGTGGGGCCCCCACGGTTGTTCTGGCTGGACCTTGCTCATGGCATCACGACTTAATTCACATAGAATATTTTTTCACTTTTCTATTCGTTTGTGCATTATTTATGTCATTTTAATTCTTTTACATCTCATCAACACTTATTGATTTATCTTTACACACCTATCCTTTAACACTTCACTATCACCTTTTTTCCCCTTTTCGTGTGATGCCCTGGGGATGGTCCAAGGCTGGAATTTTTTGGGGTGCCTTGCTTCTCGGACGTGAACCCTTTAATGTTAAGGATACTGGTATAGAGGCGCCTTGACATCGGCCCAGTGCTTATTCATATATTTGCAAATGTATGTAAACCAATACCTCTGAATTTCTATTATCATGTAGGATTCAAGTATTTTGGATTTATCTGCAGTGTGCTGGGGGGCAATTTTCTTTTTTCTGTGTTCAGTGTAAACCCCGCCCTTTACAAGCCCTGTTGTATATTAAGCTGATTGAGCAACTACCATATTTTTTGCTTGCAGTTTGGAGGAATGAAATGTGTCAGCATTAGGAGGAGGTGCTGATCCTAATAGTGCCATGTGGAGGTTTTTTGAGGTACCTCCAATGTAAGTTAGCTCTCAGCTCATACATGTACTGTTATTATGCAGTACATCAATTTGTTATTCTATGACCCAAAGTGGGTGCTTTTATGTAGCAATAATTATTTTGGGGTGAGCGTTTGGGAGTGGGGCCCCCGGGGTTGTTCTAGCTGGACCTTCCTCATGGCATCACCACTTAATTCCCTTAGAATTTTTTTTCACTTTTCTATTCGTTTGTGTATTATTTATGTCATTTTAATTCTTTTACATCTCATCAACTCTTATTGATTTATCTTTACACACCTATCCTTTAACACTTCACTATCACCTTTTTTCCCCTTTTCATGTGATGCCCTGGGGATGGTCCTTGGCTGGAATTTTTTGGGGTGCCTTGCTTCTCGGACGTGAACCCCTTAATGTTAGGGATACTGGTATAGAGGAGTCTTGACGTCGGCCCAGAACTTATTCATATATTTGCAAATGTATGTAAACCAATACCTCTGAATTTCTATTACCATGTAGGATTCAAGTATTTTGATTTATCTGCAGTGTGCTGGGGGGCAATTTTCTTTTTTCTATGTTCAGTGTAAACCCCGCCCTTTACAAGCACCTGTAGTATATTAAGCTGATTGAGCAAATACCATATTTTTTGCTTGCAGTTTGGAGGCAAGAAAGGAGTCAGCATTAGGAGGAGGTGCTGATCCTTGTAGTGCCATGTGGAGGTTTTTTGGGGTACCTCCAAGGTGAGTTAGCTCTCAGCACATACATGTACTGTTATCATGCAGTACATCAATTTGTTATTATATGACCCAGAGTGGGTGCTACTATTATGTAGCAATAATTATTTTGGGATTAGCGTTTGGGAGTGGGTCTCCCACGGTTGTTCTGGCTGGACCTTGCTCATGGCATCACCACTTAATTCACATAGAATATTTTTTCACTTTTCTATTCGTTTGTGTATTATTTATGTCATTTTAATTCTTTTACATCTCATCAACACTTATTGATTCATCTTTACACACCTATCCTTTAACACTTCACTATGACCTTTTTTCCCCTTTTCGTGTGATGCCCTGGGGATGGTCCTTGGCTGGAATTTTTTGGGGTGCCTTGCTTCTCGGACGTGAACCCCTTAATGTTAGGGACGCTGGAATAGAGGAGCCTTGACATAGGCCCAGCGCTTATTCATATATTTGCAAATGTATGTAAACCAATACCTCTGAATTTCTATTATCATGTAGGATTCATGGATTTTTGATTTATCTGCAGTGTGCTGGGGGGCAATTTTCTTTTTTCTGTGTTCAGTGTAAACCCCGCCCTTTACAAGCCCTGTTGTATATTAAGCTGATTGAGCAACTACCATATTTTTTGCTTGCAGTTTGGAGGAATGAAATGTGTCAGCATTAGGAGGAGGTGCTGATCCTTATAGTGCCATGTGGAGGTTTTTTGAGGTACCTCCAATGTAAGTTAGCTCTCAGCTCATACATGTACTGTTATCATGCAGTACATCAATTTTTTTATTATATGACACAGAGTGGGTGCTACTATTATGTAGCAATAAGTATTTTGGGGTGAGCATTTGGGAGTGGGGCCCCCATGGTTGTTCTGGCTGGACCTTGCTCATGGCATCACGACTTAATTCACACAGAATATTTTTTCACTTTTCTATTCGTTTGTGTATTATTTATGTCATTTTAATTCTTTTACATCTCATCAACTCTTATTGATTTATCTTTACACACCCATCCTTTAACACTTCACTATCACCTTTTTTCCCCTTTTCATGTGATGCCCTGGGGATGGTCCTTGGCTGGAATTTTTTGGGGTGCCTTGCTTCTCGGACGTGAACCCCTTAATGTTAGGGATACTGGTATAGAGGAGTCTTGACGTCGGCCCAGAACTTATTCATATATTTGCAAATGTATGTAAACCAATACCTCTGAATTTCTATTACCATGTAGGATTCAAGTATTTTTGATTTATCTGCAGTGTGCTGGGGGGCAATTTTCTTTTTTCTATGTTCAGTGTAAACCCCGCACTTTACAAGCACCTGTAGTATATTAAGCTGATTGAGCAAATACCATATTTTTTGCTTGCAGTTTGGAGGCAAGAAAGGAGTCAGCATTAGGAGGAGGTGCTGATCCTTGTAGTGCCATGTGGAGGTTTTTTGGGGTACCTCCAAGGTGAGTTAGCTCTCAGCACATACATGTACTGTTATCATGCAGTACATCAATTTGTTATTATATGACCCAGAGTGGGTGCTACTATTATGTAGCAATAATTATTTTGGGATTAGCGTTTGGGAGTGGGGCTCCCACGGTTGTTCTGGCTGGACCTTGCTCATGGCATCACCACTTAATTCACATAGAATATTTTTTCACTTTTCTATTCGTTTGTGTATTATTTATGTCATTTTAATTCTTTTACATCTCATCAACACTTATTGATTCATCTTTAGACACCTATCCTTTAACACTTCACTATGACCTTTTTTCCCCTTTTCGTGTGATGCCCTGGGGATGGTCCTTGGCTGGAATTTTTTGGGGTGCCTTGCTTCTCGGACGTGAACCCCTTAATGTTAGGGACGCTGGAATAGAGGAGCCTTGACATAGGCCCAGCGCTTATTCATATATTTGCAAATGTATGTAAACCAATACCTCTGAATTTCTATTATCATGTAGGATTCATGGATTTTTGATTTATCTGCAGTGTGCTGGGGGGGCAATTTTCTTTTTTCTGTGTTCAGTGTAAACCCCGCCCTTTACAAGCACCTGTAGTATATTAAGCTGATTGAGCAAATACCATATTTTTTGCTTGCAGTTTGGAGGCATGAAAGGAGTCAGCATTAGGAGGAGGTGCTGATCCTTGTAGTGCCATGTGGAGGTTTTTTGGGGTACCTCCAAGGTAAGTTAGCTCTCAGCTCATTCATGTACTGTTATCATGCAGTACATCAATTTGTTATTATATGACCCAGAGTGGGTGCTACTATTATGTAGCAATAATTATTTTGGGGTAAGCATTTGGGAGTGGGGCCCCCACGGTTGTTCTGACTGGACCTTGCTCATGGCATCACCACTTAATTCACATAGAATATTTTTTCACTTTTGTATTCGTTTGTGTATTATTTATGTCATTTTAATTCTTTTACATCTCATCAACACTTATTGATTCATCTTCACACACCTATCCTTTAACACTTCACTATCACCTTTTTTCCCCTTTTCATGTGATGCCCTGGGGATGGTCCTTGGCTGGAATTTTTTGGGGTGCCTTGCTTCTCGGACATGAACCCCTTAATGTTAGGGATGCTGGAATAGAGGAGCCTTGACATAGGCCCAGCGCTTATTCATATATTTGCAAATGTATGTAAACCAATACCTCTGAATTTAAATTATCATGTAGGATTCAAGTATTTTTGATTTATCTGCAGTGTGCTGGGGAGCAATTTTCTTTTTTCTGTGTTCAGTGTAAACCCTGCCCTTTACTAGCACCTGTAGTATATTAAGCTGATTGAGCAACTACCATATTTTTTGCTTGCATTTTGGAGGCATGAAAGGAATCAGCATTAGGAGGAGGTTCTGATCCTTGTAGTGCCATGTGGAGGTTTTTTGGGGTACCTCCAAGGTTAGTTAGCGCACAGCTTACATGTACTGTTATCATGCAGTACATCAATTTGTTATTATATGACCCAGAGTGGGTGCTACTATTATGTAGCAATAATTATTTTGGGATTAGCGTTTGGGAGTGGGGCTCCCACGGTTGTTCTGGCTGGACCTTGCTCATGGCATCACCACTTAATTCACATAGAATATTTTTTCACTTTTCTATTCGTTTGTGTATTATTTATGTCATTTTAATTCTTTTACATCTCATCAACACTTATTGATTCATCTTTAGACACCTATCCTTTAACACTTCACTATGACCTTTTTTCCCCTTTTCGTGTGATGCCCTGGGGATGGTCCTTGGCTGGAATTTTTTGGGGTGCCTTGCTTCTCGGACGTGAACCCCTTAATGTTAGGGACGCTGGAATAGAGGAGCCTTGACATAGGCCCAGCGCTTATTCATATATTTGCAAATGTATGTAAACCAATACCTCTGAATTTCTATTATCATGTAGGATTCATGGATTTTTGATTTATCTGCAGTGTGCTGGGGGGCAATTTTCTTTTTTCTGTGTTCAGTGTAAACCCCGCCCTTTACAAGCCCTGTTGTATATTAAGCTGATTGAGCAACTACCATATTTTTTGCTTGCAGTTTGGAGGAATGAAATGTGTCAGCATTAGGAGGAGGTGCTGATCCTTATAGTGCCATGTGGAGGTTTTTTGAGGTACCTCCAATGTAAGTTAGCTCTCAGCTCATACATGTACTGTTATCATGCAGTACATCAATTTTTTTATTATATGACACAGAGTGGGTGCTACTATTATGTAGCAATAAGTATTTTGGGGTGAGCATTTGGGAGTGGGGCCCCCATGGTTGTTCTGGCTGGACCTTGCTCATGGCATCACCACTTAATTCACATAGAATATTTTTTCACTTTTCTATTCGTTTGTGTATTATTTATGTCATTTTAATTCTTTTACATCTCATCAACACTTATTGATTCATCTTTACACACCTATCCTTTAACACTTCACTATCACCTTTTTTCCCCTTATCGTGTGATGCCCTAGGGATGGTCCTTGGCTGGAATTTTTTGGGGTGCCTTGCTTCTCGGACGTGAACCCCTTAATGTTAAGGACACTGGTATAGAGGAGCCTTGACGTCGGCCCAGCGCTTATTCATATATTTGCAAATGTATGTAAACCAATACCTCTGAATTTCTATTATCATGTAGGATTCAAGTATTTTTGATTTATCTGCAGTGTGCTGGGGGGGCAATTTTCTTTTTTCTATGTTCAGTGTAAACCCCGCCCTTTACAAGCACCTGTAGTATATTAAGCTGATTGAGCAAATACCATATTTTTTGCTTGCAGTTTGGAGGCATGAAAGGAGTCAGCATTAGGAGGAGGTGCTGATCCTTGTAGTGCCATGTGGAGGTTTTTTGGGGTACCTCCAAGGTAAGTTAGCTCTCAGCTCATTCATGTACTGTTATCATGCAGTACATCAATTTTTAATTATATTACCCAGAGTGGGTGCTACTATTATGTAGCAATCATTATTTTGGGGTGAGCATTTGGGAGTGGGGCCCCCGGGGTTGTTCTGGCTGGACCTTGCTCATGGCATCACGACTTAATTCACATAGAATCTTTTTTCACTTTTCTATTCGTTTGTGTATTATATATGTCATTTTAATTCTTTTACATCTCATCAACACTTATTGATTTATCTTTACACACCTATCCTTTAACACTTCACTATCACCTTTTTTCCCCTTATCGTGTTTTGCCCTGGGAATGGTCCTTGGCTGGAATTTTTTGGGGTGCCTTGCTTCTCGGACGTGAACCCCTTAATGTTTGAGACACTGGTATAGAGGAGCCTTCACATAGGCCCAGCGCTTATTCATATATTTGCAAATGTATGTAAACCAATACCTCTGAATTTCTATTATCATGTAGGATTCAAGTATTTTTGATTTATCTGCAGTGTGCTGGGGGGCAATTTTCTTTTTTCTGTGTTCAGTGTAAACCCTGCCCTTTACAAGCACCTGTAGTATATTAAGCTGATTGAGCAACTACCATATTTTTTGCTTACAGTTTGGAGGCATGAAAGGAGTCAGCATTAGGGGGAGGTGGTGATCCTTATAGTGCCATGTGGAGGTTTTTTGGGGTACCTCCATGGTAAGTTAGCTCTCAGCTCATACATGTACTGTTATCATGCAGTACATCAATTTGTGATTATATGACCCAGAGTGAGTGCTACTATTATGTAGCAATAATTATTTTGGGGTGAGCGTTTGGGAGTGGGGACCCCAGGGTTGTTCTGGCTGGACCTTGCTCATGGCATCACCACTTAATTCACATAGAATATTTTTTTACTTTTCCATTCGTTTGTGTATTATTTATGTCATTTTAATTCTTTTACATCTCATCAACACTTATTGATTCATCTTTACACACCTATCCTTTAACACTTCACTATCACCTTTTTTCCCCTTTTCGTGTGATGCCCTGGGGATGGTCCTTGGCTGGAATTTTTTGGGGTGCCTTACTTCTCGGACGTGAACCCCTTAATGTTAGGGATACTGGTATAGAGGAGTCTTGACGTCGGCCCAGAACTTATTCATATATTTGCCAATGTATGTAAACCAATACCTCTGAATTTCTATTATCATGTAGGATTCAAATATTTTTGATTTATCTGCAGTGTGCTGGGGGGCAATTTTCTTTTTTCTATGTTCAGTGTAAACCCCGCCCATTACAAGCACCAGTAGTATATTAAGCTGATTGAGCAAATACCATATTTTTTGCTTGTAGTTTGGAGGCATGAAAGGAGTCAGCATTAGGAGGAGGTGCTGATCCTTGTAGTGCCATGTGGAGGTTTATTGGGGTACCTCCAAGGTGAGTTAGCTCTCAGCTCATACATGTACTGTTATCATACCGTACATCAATTTGTTATTATATGACCCAGAGTGGGTGCTACTATTATGTAGCAATAATTATTTTGGGATTAGCGTTTGTGAGTGGTGCCCCCGGGGTTGTTCTGGCTGGACCTTGCTCATGGCATCACCACTTAATTCACATAGAATATTTTTTCACTTTTCTATTCGTTTGTGTATTATTTATGTCATTTTAATTCTTTTACATCTCATCAACACTTATTGATTCATCTTTACACACCTATCCTTTAACACTTCACTATCACCTTTTTTCCCCTTTTCGTGTGATGCCCTGGGGATGGTCCTTGGCTGGAATTTTTTGGGGTGCCTTGCTTCTCCGACGTGAACCCCTTAATGTTAGGGACGCTGGAATAGAGGAGCCTTGACATAGGCCTAGCGCTTATTCATATATTTGCAAATGTATGTAAACCAATACCTCTGAATTTCTATTATCATGTAGGATTCATGGATTTTTGATTTATCTGCAGTGTGCTGGGGTCAATTTTCATTTTTCTGTGTTCTGTGTAAACCCCGCCCTTTACAAGCCCTGTTGTATATTAAGCTGATTGAGCAACTACCATATTTTTTGCTTCCAGTTTGGAGGAATGAAATGTGTCAGCATTAGGAGGAGGTGCTGATCCTTATAGTGCCATGTGGAGGTTTTTTGAGGTACCTCCAATGTAAGTTAGCTCTCAGCTCATACATGTACTGTTATCATGCAGTACATCAATTTTTTTATTATCTGACCCAGAGTGGGTGCTACTATTATGTAGCAATAATTATTTTGGGGTGAGCATTTGGGAGTGGGGCCCCCACGGTTGTTCTGGCTGGACCTTGCTCATGGCATCACGACTTAATTCACATAGAATATTTTTTCACTTTTCTATTCGTTTGTGTATTATTTATGTCATTTTAATTCTTTTACATCTCATCAACACTTATTGATTTATCTTTACACACCTATCCTTTAACACTTCACTATCACATTTATTCCCCTTTTCATGTTTTGCCCTGGGGATGGTCCTTGGCTGGAATTTTTTGGGGTGCCTTGCTTCTCGGACGTGAACCCCTTAATGTTAGGGACACTGGTATAGAGGACGCTTGACATCGGCCCAGCGCTTATTCATATATTTGCAAATGTATGTAAACCAATACCTCTGAATTTCTATTATCATGTAGGATTCAAGTATTTTTGATTTATCTGCAGTGTGCTGGTGGGCAATTTTCTTTTTTCTGTGTTCAGTGTAAACCCTGCCCTTTACAAGCACCTGTAGTATATTAAGCTGATTGAGCAACTTCCATATTTTTTGCTTGCAGTTTGGAGGCATGAAAGGAGTCAGCATTAGGAGGAGGTGGTGATCCTTATAGTGCCATGTGGAGGTTTTTTGGGGTACCTCCAAGGTAAGTTAGCTCTCAGCTCCTACATGTACTGTTATTATGCAGTACATCAATTTGTTATTATATGACCCAGAGTGGGTGCTTTTATTTAGCAATAATTATTTTGGGGTGAGCGTTTGGGAGTGGGGCCTAGGGGTTATTCTAGCTGGACCTTCCTCATGGCATCACCACTTAATTCACATAGAATTTTTTTCACTTTTCTATTCGTTTATTATTTTTCGAGTATTATTTATGTCATTTTAATTCTTTTACATCTCATCAACTCTTATTGATTTATCTTTACACACCCATCCTTTAACACTTCACTATCACCTTTTTTCCCCTTTTCATGTGATGCCCTGGGGATGGTCCAAGGCTGGAATTTTTTGGGGTGCCTTGCTTCTCGGACGTGAACCCCTTAATGTTAGGGATACTGGTATAGAGGAGTCTTGACGTCGGCCCAGCACTTATTCATATATTTGCAAATGTATGTAAACCAATACCTCTGAATTTCTATTATCATGTAGGATTCAAGTATTTTTGATTTATCTGCAGTGTGCTGGGGGGCAATTTTCTTTTTTCTGTGTTCAGTGTAAACCCCGCCCTTTACAAGCGCCTGTAGTATATTAAGCAGATTGAGCAAATACCATATTTTTTGCTTGCAGTTTGGAGGCAAGAAAGGAGTCAGCATTAGGAGGATGTGCCTACTCCTTGTAGTGCCATGTGGAGGTTTTTTGGGGTACCTCCAAGGTGAGTTAGCTCTCAGCTCATACATGTACTGTTATCATGCAGTACATCAATTTGTTATTATATGACCCAGAGTGGGTGCTACTATTATGTAGCAATAATTATTTTGGGGTGAGCGTTTGGGAGTGGGGTCCCCGGGGTTGTTCTGGCTGGACCTTGCTCATGGCATCACCTCTTAATTCACATAGAATATTTTTTCACTTTTCTATTTGTTTGTGTATTATTTATGTCATTTTAATTCTTTTACATCTCATCAACTCTTATTGATTTATCTTTACACACCTATCCTTTAACACTTCTCTATCACCTTTTTTCCCCTTTTTGTGTGATGCCCTGCGGATGGTCATTGGCTGGAATTTTTTGGGGTGCCTTGCTTCTCGGACGTGAACCCCTTAATGTTAGGGATGCTGGTATAGAGGAGCCTTGACGTCGTCCCAGCACTTATTCATATATTTGCAATTGTATGTAAACCAATACCTCTGAATTTCTATTATCATGTAGGATTCAAGTATTTTTGATTTATCTGCAGTGTGCTGGGGGGCAATTTTCTTTTTTCTGTGTTCAGTGTAAACCCCGCCCTTTACAAGCACCTGTAGTATATTAAGCTGATTGAGCAACTACCATATTTTTTTTTGGTTTATGATGAGAGAGGCTGCAAATATTTAGGGGTCTATTTACTAATCAGTGTGAGCAGGCAGAGTGAAAAGTGATAAGTCTGTGATAAGGTGCCAGCCAATCTGCTCCCAACTGCCATCTCACAGGCTGTGTTTGAGAAATTACAGTTGGGAGCTGATTGGCTGGCACCTTATCACAGACTTATCACTTTTCACTCTGTATCCTAACACTGCTTAGTAAATTCACCCCTTTGACCTTTACTTGCAAGACATTAGATTTATTTTTTCAGCATTATGGAGTCCAGGGGGTAAATTTACTAAAGTTTGATTTGGTATTCGATTTTATGAATCTATAAGATCAACTGAAATCGAAATTAACTCTAACTGCAAAATCCTTTAACAAAACCCTCATTTACTAATATTCGATTTTGCATTCGATTTTGAAATCGAATTTGACTTTGGTTAATTTTAAGAAGGGGTTTTGTGTTCAGTTTACGAAATCCCTATCAAAATCAAACCTCAAATCCCCATTAAAATCAAATGCAAAATAGAATGCAATATCAAACTCAACTTCCTCATTACCAAATGTATCACATGTACACTAATTAAAAGAGGAAAATTGGAAAAAAAATTGGAAACACTTGAGCACGCTCTAGAAAATTGAAAGTGATTCATAAATTCTTCCTAAATATAATATGCGAATCATATATATATATATATATATATATATAATAGTAGGTGGGCAGCGGCACTCCTCAATAAAATACATTACAAGTCGGGTATATGATCCACTTTTTTACTTCAACGTTTCAATCATACACGATTTTCTTCAGGAAGCAATTAATAGACAAAACAACACTTACCTAAATACCACACCACGAGTGAGACACACCGCGTCTGTCGGAGGCTGTCAATGACTTCACTGCGGCACACAGTCTGGCGGGCGCGACATATGACGTAAAGCTCACTATGACAACGGAGTACACAAAAACAAAATCAGAGATCCATGCCAACACCACCAATACAGTGAAAAATAAACTAAACGAAATACATTATATAAATCAAAGCAAAAACATACTTAATGGGCTATGAAGCAGGAAGGATACCAGCAGAGATAGAAAAACAAAATTTTCAAATACAGGTAACAATAAAGACATATATATCAACGGTCAAGACACCTGTTAAGGGGATTCAAATAAAACAAACCAGAGGCAGCATCTCATTCAGTCCATAAGGTTGAACTGTATTAAGAAGGTGTATCAACCGTGTTTCTGTCTGTAACAGGATCTTGGACCTGTCACCTCCTCTGATACTCTCTGGAACATTGTCAATCATTTTGTAATGCATGGTGGACAGGCTATGTCTGTGCTCCCTAAAGTGGCATACTACAGGTTGCTCATTATCATTACCACCTGTCTAATGACCAATCTATGAAGTGCCATTCTTTCACGGAATTGGCGAGTGGTCTTACCGATGTATAAAAGCCCGCAGGGGCATTGAATGTAGTATACAACAAACTGGCTAGTACAAGTAAGTATGTGATTGATTCTGTATCTAAAACCCGTATGGGGATGTACAAAACTGTCTCCTGTTTCCATAAAGCTGCACATCGTGCAGCCAAGACACTTATAGTTACCGGGTATTTTGGATAGGAAGTGTGTTTTGGTGATTTTACTGAAACCAGTAATATAACTGTGCACAAGCCAGTCGTGAACATTCTTGCCTCATTTATAGCAGGGCAAGAGGGCAGTATTTTTAAGAACTGGTAAGTTAGTGTCGAATTTAACGAGAGGCCAATATTTTTTGGCAGTATTAACAATCGTGCCACTACCAGCACTAAAATGGTTAACCCAAACCAAGGTGTCCTTCAATTTTTTGTATTTGTTTTGTACAAAATCAAGACATTTGGGGGAGGACAGGGCCTTTGATGAGCAATGTTCAAGGACCTAAGGGAATAACCTCTACTCAGAAAGTTATCTGTCATGAGGTCCATTTGTTGAAGTTCATCAGAGAGATTACTACAGATCCTATGTACTCTCAAGTACTGAGAGTATGGTAACCCTTTAATTAAACTTCTAGGATGGTAGCTAGTGGCTAAGAGCAAATTATTGCAATCAGTAGGTTTTTTGTAAAGAGAGGTATTCAACCTACCCTCAAAAAGTGACACACATACATCCAAAAAATGTACCTCTTGGGAACTAATTTCATATGTGAACTTAATATCAGGGTCACGAGTATTAACATCATCCATCAAATGTACAAAATCTTCTTTGCTACCAAGCCAGATCAAGAAAATATCATCTATGTATCGTGTGAAGAACAGAATGCTATCAGCGACCCTCTGGTCTCCAAAAAACAGTTCGGCCTCCACACGATAAATAAATGCATTCATGTAAGCAGGGGCTGCACAAGAGCCCATGGCACAGCCAAGGATTTGTAGATAGAATACCCCATCAAAGATGAAGTAGTTTCTTGTCAATGTAAGAGACAACAGCTGTAACAAAAAAGTGAGATTAGGGCCACTGTAGGTGGGATTATTAGTCAGAAGTTCTTTAACTGCTGCCAGACCTCTATGCGTGGGGATACTGGTATATAGACTGACTATATCGATGGTACATAACCAACACTGACTAGGTAGTTCACCAACCTCTTTAAGTTTTTGTAAAAAAGAATTAGTATCCTTCAGATATGTCCTTTCAGCTTGGATCACTGGCTGAAAATGAAAATCAATGAATCTTGAAACCTCATAATATAAAGAGTCCCTTGCCGCTATGATCGGCCATCCGGCTGGATTAATGGAATTTTTATGAAGTTTCGGCAAAGTATAAAATACTGGCACTCTCGGAAAGGTAGGTAGCAAAGCATCAATGGTAGACTGAGAGATGTAATGGGACTCAAGAGCTGTATGTAAAACCGAAGTAAGTTCTTGTAAATAAGTCTGGGTAGGATCCGAGTCCAGTTTATAGTAGACAATACTGTCAGTAAGTTCAACCTTATGGACTGAATGAGATGCTGCCTCTGGCTTGTTTTATTTGAATCCCCTTAACAGGTGTCCTGACCGTTGATATATATGTCTTTATTGTTATCTATATTTGCATATTTTGTTTTTCTATCTCTGCTGGTATCCTTCCTGCTTCATTGCCCATTATGTATGTTTTTGCTTTGATTTTTATAATGTATTTCATTTAGTTTATTTTTCATTGTATTGGTGGTGGTGGCACGGATCTCTGATCTTGTTTTTGTGTACTCCGTTGTCATAGTGAGCATTACGTCATACGTCATGCCTGCCAGACAGTGCTGCGGTGACGTCATTGACAGCCTCCTACAGACGCGGTGTGTCTCACTCGTGGTGTGGTATTTAGGTAAGTGTTGTTTTGTCTATTCATTGCTTCCTGAAGAAAATCGAGTATGATTGAAACGTTGAAGTAAATAAGTGGTTCATATACCCGACTTGTAATGTATTTTATTGAGGAGTGCCGCTGCCCACCTACTACATTGTCTACATTTCTGCATAGGGCACCCACATTGCTGCAATTCTGAGGGATGAGTGCTGAGCGTTTGCTACATTATATAATTATATATATATATATATATATAGTCTCCAAAAAATCCTTAATTATAAGAACAAGGTGGCACTCCAGTTCACGATGTAGAAAAATTGTACTCAATAAAACTTAAGTGACATTATCATGGATAATGTCTCTTTTACGTTTTATTTAATACAATTTTTCTACATCGTCAACTGGAGTGCCACCTTGTTCTTATAATTAAGGATTTTTTGGAGACTATATCTTGTTGTAGGAGGGCACCCAACCATTGGACTTTGTATCCAGAGTGCTAGGCTTGGTTGGAAAATATATATATATATATATATATATATATATATATATATATATATATATATATCAAATTTATTTTTTATTTTTTTTAATTGAGGTGAAGAAAAGCACCTTCAGTGTGCAAAAATGATACCAAATCTTTAGTGATGAAGTGTCTATTCAACAGCTGTTATACCTTGAAAAAGGGATGGGTGTGTCCCGAAATGTTGGTGTGGTGTCCTGTAAGAAGTTTACATAAATCAATTATTTACTTCACAAGTCTCTGAGTGCTGTTGCTAGTTTGGAACGGATATTTATATATACATATATATTTACATATATACACACCTACTTATGTATGTATATGTATATATATATATATATATATATATATATATATATATATACTGTGTGTATGTGTGTGTGTATATATATATATATACTGTATACATGTGTATATCCATAGCAAATATGGGGGGGTGTAAGTGGAATGGAACACGACTTGAGCACTGGCACAATGACCTTACTGTATGTAGAAAAATACAGAACAAAGATAAATGATGGATGTATTGCTGTGATAGGAAATAAATATGAGAGAATGAATATAATAGGTTCACAGATTTGTTCCCATGAGAGTAAATGGAGTATATATTAGGTAATGGAAAGAGAAAAAGGTACTCTCCTAGGTGAGGCACTTATCCATCATAAATAGTACACAATAATAAGTAATATGATACAACTAAAACTTAACTTTTAATATAAGTATATAAATATTAGAATAGAAGGGTACTAACATGAAATGCAACAATAACACAACACATACACTGCTATATTTACCAGACTCATTGGTTTAATTCTGTATTAATGATGCCGATGTGATAGTTTTTTGTCTATTATTTGGATTTTGCTCCCAACCTATGATGATTTACACATGTATCATCTTATATGTGCCATTTATGTCAACACATAGTTAAGTTTTGGTATTACTTATTATTTTGTACTATTTATGATGGATTAGTGCCCTACCTAGGAGAGTATCTCTTTCTCTTTCCATTAACCAATATATGTATATATATATATATATATATATATATATATATTTATTTATTTATTTTTAAAACATTTTTTTGTTTGCCTGGCTATGTCAGCTTAACCCCACCATAGGGGTGTATTCTGTGAGCACCTTTGCTATGGGGCCCCAAAAGAGCTAGTTACACCCCTGATACCACTGGTAGGTGCATAGCATAGCCTTGACCAGCCATTATTCCTGCAGCCAGACTGCTCAACATGCTTTTGGGAACTTTTAGAGGCATCCCAATCAATTCCCAGCCAGTAGCATGGTGTTTAAAATCGACTGTCTCTCATTATTCTATTCATCTGGGGATTTGAAGTTCGATTTTGAGTTTGATTTACATTCAATTTGCAAATCAGATGTTAGAAAATTAATGAATCCTATATTTGATTATGGGAAAACATTGATGTTTTGCCTATATTTAATTTTGAATGAATTTCCATTTTCTGTTCTATCTGACATTTGATTTTGGCTTTAGTAAATCTCCAAAATCGAATGGAAATCGAACCAAAATCAACTGGCAAATCGAACAGAATCTAAAATTGATCTTTATTAACAATTAGAGATGAGCGGGTCCAGTTCTCCTAGAACCAGACCCATCCGAACTTTGTGTTCCGAGGTGAGATCCGAGTCTGGCTTGAGTTTTCCCACCTGACTCGGATACCAAAATGAGGCAAAATGCATCATCCTCCAGCCATTGGATTCTCGTGGGTTTTGGATTATATAAATGTCCCCGCGAATGGTGCCATTTTCCCTCTGGCTATGGAAAGAGAAGCTAGCAGATGTGTAGTCACTGCCAGTCAGTCAGTGTGTGTCCAGTCGGGTTCTTGGCCTGAAGGCTGCTGCTCTGTTGTCCATAAAGGGGCTTAGGCTGCAGTATATAAAGGGGGGCTTCCTTCAGTGGGTGCTGAAGCTGCTGTGCCACTAGTCCTGCCAATTGTGGCTGCTGTGGTGTTGTCCTGTCCTTCAGGCTAGGGTTGAAGTCCATAAATTGGTGATGTGTTGTCCAGGGGGGTGCTCTGTCAATTAGGGGTGCTCTTCCCCAGTGTCCAAAAATATAAAAGTGCTTTTTTGTGTGTGTGTGTGTGTGTGTGTGTGTGTGTGTGTGTGTGCATTAGCAACTTAGTTGTGCTATTATTGTTTGGTGACACTGCCAGCCAGACCACAGTTGATTGGCCACATATTGTGACACTATAAGTTGTAGCACAGTAGGTTATTCTTATTCATAAAAATATTGTGACACTAAGTGGTAGCACAGTGTTTTACTCATAAAAAATCTTGTGACACTGTAAGTGGTAGCGCAGACTAATATTCAACTTTTTTACTTCTTTCCTCAATTGTGAATAATTGATTAGTCTACATCCTGACTACAAGACCACAACAAAGTGCTAAATAACATGCGTTATATATAAAACATGACATCACTGTAAGTGGCAGTGCAGTGTGTTATTCTTTTCTTATTCATAAAAAATCTTGTGACACTAAGTGGTATCTCAGTGTGTTATTCTTATTCATAAATAATCTTGTGGCACTAAGTTGTAGTGCATTGTGTTATTCTTTTCTTATTCATAAATAATCTTGTGATACTGAAGGTCATTGATACTACAGTTTAATATTTAAAATTGGTACAAATTGATGTGTGTGCTGTACCCTACTTCATTTGTGTTTGTTGATATGGAAAACAATCGGTTGAGAGGAGAGCAGGAACCACATACTAGTGCTGGAGCTGCTGCCAGTGCCACCAGTCATGACGATACTAATCCATCTACAGTACATCATCTACTGAAGCCAATGCCCAAGGGCATACAGGGCATCTAAAATCAAGAACCAATCTTTTACAGTGGTAAAGAAAAAAACATCAAAGGGATAGTTAGTTGCAGAAAGACATACAATT
Source organism: Taudactylus pleione (assembly GCA_031769625.1). Taxonomy (NCBI): domain Eukaryota; kingdom Metazoa; phylum Chordata; class Amphibia; order Anura; family Myobatrachidae; genus Taudactylus; species Taudactylus pleione. Next base: position 4,299,492 of record JAUIMM010000614.1, read on the forward strand.
GTCAATATGCCTTTCACCACATGAAGTGGCAATGAAATGCTAAGGCTTTGGTCTTTATTTATGACTGGTGGTTCTGCCTCTTATGATGATGTAAGCACAAGTGAACATGTTGACATAAAAATCAAGGATGCTTCTGTGGAAGTGCACCAGGATGAGCAGGAGATTTGTGTAGCTGATGCTAATAAGGATGTTGTTGATGAGGATGTTGTTTGTGTAAATCAGGCACCAGTAGAAGAAACAGTTATTGCCCATGATAAGGAAAAGCCCATTGTCATGCCTTGGTACAAGACAAAAAAATTCACTTCTTATGTGTGGAATTATTTTTACCAAAATCCGGACAACAATTGTCAAATCATCTGTACCCTTTTTAAAGCCACAGTAAGTAAAGGTCGGAACCTTACCCATCTAGGAATCTCTTCCTGTTAAGTCATCTGCAGCACAACCATCCAAAAAGATTTTGTGTTTTGTGTTGACTCATTTTAATCACCAGTGGGTCTTTTGGGAAAGTTTAGTTTTTTCTTGGCAGATGCACTTGCTGGAGAAACTGAAGGATAAACCATCACTGCATCACGTGCCACTTGAGCAGACAATTTGCTTGCCAAAAGCTTTTTGCATCTCTTTAGATCTGTGTCCATTGGGAAGAACACAATGTATGACATAAACCTTATATCTTAAATCTTGCATTTGCTTTGTTCAGCTTGTCCACATATCTGTGGTTAAGTGGACAGTGGGAACAATGGCCATTAATTAAGTCTTTTTTAATGTCCCTGTACAGGTTGGGAATTGCTTTTTTAGTAAAGTGGAATCTTGATGGGATTTTTAGAGGGCACACAGGACCTCAATTAACTGTCTAAAACCCATTGAATTATTGGCAGATATTGTACGCACATCTAATACCAGCATAGATGTTATGGTGTCAGTAATCCGCTATGCAATTGGGTGACTGCTGTCATACTTGCTCCTCCTTCCAAAGGATTGTTTAACAGTCAATTGTTTTTTAAAGTACTACTAGTAGTCTTTCTGGTCTCCTTCTGGGATGAAAATCTACTCCCAGCTGCAGCAGCAGTCATAGCACTCAAGGATACTTCTGGGGCAGGGACTAATGTGAATCAGTAAAATATTTTTTTTCTAAATGCCTCCCCTCCTCTCCCCCCTCATAAATTTGCTTTGAATCCAAAAATTCAATTAAATTTACTACTAATCAATTCCTTTCCCTGCCTTCAACTACATACATACTCCAACTCCTTCAGGCCTCTTGAATAATACCATGTTGGAAGTTAAACTGCCAATGCTGCTGCAATCTTTGAATGACGAAATTATCAGAAATGTTTATGGCCACAAAGCATTTCTTACATGCCCCTTTAATTTGAAAAAATATTGTGAACCACCAAGTTGATTTTGTGGGCAAAACATGGGACATATTGTTCCCCCATGCTCTTCCCTCCTCCCTCATAAGTTTGCTTCGGAATCAAAAATTTTTATTAAATTTCATTCCAATCAACCCTTCCTGTCCCTGCCTTCAACTACATACATACTCCAACTCCCTCAGGCCTTTTGATTATTGTAAACATATGTTTCCTTATGTGCCATGTTGGAAGTTGAACTGCCACGTGTTTGTGCCACCCACTGCTGCTTAGCTTAGCTTAGTCAGCCAGCTAGCTTGGTGCAAATATTGGGCCTACACCAGATAAAAACAATATTGTGAGCTATGAGGTGGTGAAAATTGACTGGAAACAAGTAGAAATTTATGTTATTGAGGTTAATAATACTGTAGGAACAAAAAAATAAAAATTATGTGATTTTAGCAGATTTTATCAAGTTTTGAAAAAAATACAGATCCAAAACCAAAACACACAAGGGGTGGTTTTGGAAAAACCAAAATCCGATCAAAAACACAAGGAGATACAGATCCAAAACCAAAACTAAAACACGGTGGTCAGCGCACATCCCTAGTAAATATACTCCCAGTTTTGTACCAAATAGAAAAGTTCCTTCAAACTGGAGGTTAGCCAAACTATTTCATATTGGGCAACAGATACTTCTAATCACAATTGGAAGGCTCATTTGGCTATTACTGTTGATACCATAGAACTCATTGAAGAAGCAATGGTGTTTAAAAAAAGCTTCACAAAGAAATCCAATAATTTTGTATAATTCCCACATTTCTTGCCTGTTTAGCTTCTTAATAATCTTAGTGCTGTAGCCATGATGTTATGGAAATACCTGATTTCTACATGACTCCTAAAGAAACATTAAGTTTTACTTAAGCATTTTCCATTTACTAGTCCATGGAGTCTCTAAGAGGAACCATCAAGAGGAATTGTGTCAATGGGGTCACCTTCACGATCAATTGTGGTTCTAGCAGACATGATTGGTATGATTGCACCTACTTTATAAAAAGGACCTATTCCAGGATCTCTTCATATTATAAGGAAACATGAGTTCTGGTCTCTTAGCGCTAGGCTGACATTTTTCCACCTGTTCCTATTCCTTAAAGATTATCTCTCCACTTTATCTCTCCCCAAGTTTTAATACATGTCCCCCTAAATCCTTTAGCAGCTGGCATGGCAGCAAAACTGTTTTTGAGTTCAATTATTAAAATCAATATTTGTACTGATATAGATGATGTTGCTCCAACATTATTGTCCTAATTAAATGTTCTAGTTGTTTCCTATATGTCACTAAATTTACTGTATCACTAAATGAATCTTCCACTAACCTTGAATCGTTGGTTCTCAAGCTCGGTCCTCAGGACAGTTCACATTTTCCATGACACCTAGCCATTGCACAGGTGTATTCATTACTCACTGACATATTTTAAAAGATCCACATGTGGAGCTATTTATTTCACTTGTTATTCTGTGAGGAGACCTGGAAAATATAAACGGCTTGGGGTCCAAAGACCAAGTTTGAGAATTTGTGCCCTAGATAATCTCATTCAGAAAAGGATTACTTATCTTCTACATCCATGCTTGTAAGATATTTCATTTTTTTAAACTCCATGTCTAACATAAAGGTTTTCTTTAGTTCCATATACATATATGCTCCTGGAGGCAAAAGACAAATGTTCCTGAGTTAGCCAATCCATCCTCAAATTAGTGTACATAATTTTTTTTTACCAGTGCCAATTATAAGGTAAACCCCTGTACCACTGTAAGAAAACAATTTGCTACCTGACCTGCTAGCTTAGAGACCGGAAAAGGCACAGAGAAAAATGAGAAGTTCAATGCCATTAGGGGCAAGTTTTTTACATATATGTGCTTACCTTATTTAGAAAGGAATGTATTACATTGAAAGGGCTGCCATAGAGTATTGAAAAGAGAAATTAATTTCCAGAATTGAGCATTGTAAATCTTTTAATTACAAAATCTGATAAGAGGTCTAGAAAAAGTTGAATAAAGTTAAACACATTTATTAATAGGCCGTCCAAAAAGTTATACATTTCTTTTCATGAAGCATTTAGGTCATACTTTAGAACAGCACGTGGCTTATGTTCAGATGGATGGAATTTTCTTTTAAATCATAAAATAAGTCAAATTTTAAGTCAAAATAATCTCTAAAAACAAATGTGCATTTTGCTTAGCTTGCAGAGCTGGTCATATCACAAGATGAATGCAGCTCGGCAATGTTAGCATATGCACTTGGTTTAATCCAGTAGATATGGCTTCACATTGATAGTAGAGAATGCTTCTCTTTGTTGCAGATGTACATAAATAGAATATAGTGTATACTGTAGAAAATAGTTTGAGCAGTAATGTCATGGCTTTAAACCACTTGGCAGTCTACACCCATGACTCTGTCCGAGCTGCTCTAGGTGTCTATAGCTGATCCAGGAGAGTCCCGGGAGGGACTTAGGGTTAGGCACCCCCCTGGGAGGGTTAGGGTTAGGCTAGGGGGAGGAAAGGTTAGGGTTAGGCACCCCCCCAGGGGACTTAGGTTTAGGCAGCGGGGAAGGGGGTGGTTAGGGTTAGGCACTTAGAGGGGGGATTAGGGTTAGGCACTTGGGGGGAAGTTAGGGTTAGGCACCCCTAAGGAGGGATAGGGTTAGGGGGGTTAGGTTAGGTTAGTGGATACTTACCTATCCACGTTCGATATTTCCAGTGCTGTCGGGCTTCCGCTGCATCGCACCCTGCTCCTGTCAGGCTGCCGCTGACGGGAATCGAACCACCGGCCGCATAGCCATTCCTCCTACCCTGCTGAATCTCTGTCCTTGATCTTTGGCTTGTTCTACTGATCTGATTCTGTGCCTGTGACCCTGACCATGGCATTTCTGACTATCCCTCTGTCTACTGATTCTGTTTCTGTCCCCTCACACAGTCATACCTAGGGGGCAGTGAGAGAGCCACAACCTGAGGAACCCCAGCAGTGCAGTTCTTAGTGGAAGTTGTTACCCTTTGCGCCTTAACTCTGCCAGACCTAACCATGGTCTTACTGCATCCAATATCTCTGAAGTGTGACAAGTAGATAGAGTAGGTAATCACAGTTTTAAGGTGAAGTTTGAGTAAGGAATGTGGACTTTAAAGGAGTAGTTCCCCTTTAGGCATGGGGTGGTGTCCAATGATGTAGTTTATTCCAGTACTGGTTAAATTCAGTGATTAATTTTTCATATAGTCAATTAAAAATATAGAATCAATGGTATAGTGATTCAAGTCACAGAAAAGTACCATCATTTGGTTTGAAAAAAAGATTTTAACTACCAACTGCTCAGTTCATTATTTGCGATGATTTATTCACAGTCATATAGGGACAATTTTGATTAGGAGATATTACCATCCTAGAGTATGAATTTTATTTATACAGTGTGTCTCTGGTCATTGATATTTTAACAAACATTTACTATAAATTTAAAAAATCACTGAATACAATCACTGGTGGAATAGACTACTTCATTGGGCACCACACCATGCTTAAAGGGGAACTAACTCATTGAAGTCCACATTTACTAGCTCAAACTTTATATTGAAATGGTGAGTACCAACTGCAGATATAATTTATACTTTATAAAAACGATTCTGGATGCCCATGAACTCCTTAAAGGTAGCGAAAATCACTAGTGGAGGCAGCAGATACTACTTTCCAATATAGTTTACAGTGATAGTAATAATTTCTAAAGTTACAGTACATAATTCATACACTATGTAGACAGTCTATATCTGGCCATTTATTTTTTATTGATGTCATGCTATTTTAAATATGAAAGTCACATTTACCATGTAATATGACATTAAAACCAGATGTACATGTAAATAGAAAAAGATAGTACTAATTAAGTTTAACTCAATACAAACATCCATTGTCTTCCTTTAAATAATAACATGGGAAGCTACTGATTGCAAATATTATTGTAATTAAGCAATAAGATGACAGCAGCCACATAACAGTAGTAATGGTATCAATGAGATGGATTCAAATGCACTAATCAGGATTAAAGAGTTATTTATAAGGTGCCACAAATTATACAGTACCGAAAAGACCAGGAAACAATAAAATAAAACAAAAGAGACATGAATGTATACATCATGTATACGTCATCTGAGAACAGTTGCACATCAAGATAGGACCTATGTAAATTCCCGGAGCATGCGCAAATCATTTAAATTATGTAACAATAACAGCAATAACACAAAGGATAGCTGGTGTACAAATGGGTAGATGCTGGGGGGACAGACATGAGATGTAAGGTTCAGAGGGCCCTGCTTTTAAGGGCTTACAGTCTAGTGAGTGGGGACAGAGGGAGACAGTAGAAGTATGGACAAGTGGTAGGAGATGTATCAGGGCTAGGAGAGATAAGCAGTGGTGAAGAGGTGGGTTTTGAGGAACTGCTTGAAGGAGTGAAGGTTGGGGGAAAGCCTGGTCAGAAAGCTAATCAGAAGCACCCACCAATCATCATCATCATCATCATCATTAATTTGCACTTTGCACCAGGGGCAGAGAACCTGCAAGTGATCTGTCTCTTAATAGGCATATATAGATCTTTCAAGTGGTCAACATGGGAAGCATTTTGCATTAATACACACTTACTGTACTACATCCATACTTACATGACCCTTCCAGCCTTCACTCTATCTCCTGAAGCTCAAGGAGAAGTAACAAAAATGTGCCACGGTTATCATAAAAAATACAACTTGCAGGAAGGAAAAAATAGTATTTATGTCCAACTCTACATGAGCCACTATGGGGAAGATTCAATTAGCTACGGGGTTCACCTCATGGGTCAAGTCCAGGTTTAACACATGGAGCTATTCAGGTTATTATGCAAATTCCCCACAAGGAAAACCCTTAGCTAACATGTATTAACCCATAGTTACCAGATTAAGTGCCCAGATTCTATGGGTTACCTTGTGTGTTAATCCTCAGTGGGTGCATGTAACATGGATTTTTCATTGCAGTTCCTTAGGCTTCGAGGAAAAATCTGTATTAAGTACACCCTCTGGGGCTTAACACGCGGGGTTGCAGCTCTGACTGAATAGGTGCAGGCAAAGCTTTAGCTGCATTGTTCTTACATGGAGTTACTGCAGGATATCTGCAAGTGCCAAATAGCAATAGCCAAGTGCTAAAGCGCTTTTTAGCATGAAATGTGTAAGTTCGGGAAGTATTCCTTCTAGAAATTAATGGAAATATGTAACTTTTTGTTATGAACTGCTGGGAGTCTGAGTGTTGAATACCAGCTGTTCTGTCTGTGCACATTGATTTCTTGCTACTTTAAAAGCTGGGTAATTGATGGAAAACAAACACTGGAAGGGCTGCCAGACCTCACAAACACAGAACTGATCTCTGCATTAGCTTCAGCTCTCTCATGGGGTATACACTATCAAAAGAGCTTCTTTGCTGTCATTGCAGAAGACAAGCAATACAGATCTGAATGTGAAATCTTTATACACACAATAAGAGCTGAGGTAAAAGAGCGGAGAGGCCGAGCAGGGTCACATCCCAGGCAACTTTATTTCAGAGTTAGCAAAGCAAAGAAACAAACAAACCTTATATCGGTAAAAAGCATTGCATTCTTATATTTAGCCTTAAAGGATACTGGTAACAGTAGGAAGTAGTTCACTTAATTTTCCTCTAGCTGTTCACTGCACATAATGTAAGACACTTTTAAAAAAAATTATTAGTACTGACAGGATATATCAGGGAGCTGTCATGACATGTAATACTACAGATGCTAGAACTCATAGGGTCAAAATAAAGTATAGCAACCAATAAGATTGTGTATATTTACTTCTAAGCAGGGATGTGCAGGCAGGAGAGGACATACTCCTGAGATTTGATACAAAAATATTACAATAATGCAAATAAGATATTTATCACTTATAAACATCTTATTGTAATTATTTTTAGAGTTATCACTCACCAGCTTTTTGGAGCTCCCTGGGGCTGCAGGGAGACAAGAGATGAGACAGCAACAGCTCTGCCTCACTTCTGTATAGGCAGACACTTCTTGCATAGCTGGGGGCGGGGCCACACCACAGGCAGTAAGCTGCACAGAAAGAGACCTAATAAAGGTATTCCTCTGAGTAAGGGGACATGCCTTGAGAACAGATGGACACTTTGGAAGTGTCATGTGACCAGGAAGTGCACTTCAGTGTTTAGAGATTGGTGCTCAGTCAGCATCGGGAAGAGAAGACACATTAATGCAGGTAGGAGAATCAATTTACACTGAAGCTTAGTGTAGAGAGGGGAGAGTTACAGTGAGTAGGGGGTGAAACAGGCTCCCAGTACTCAGACCCATCTCCAAGTGTGCCTCCCCAGCCATTGACCTCACTGCATGTCACTGCTTCTAAGCATATTGAAGATTACAGAAAGAAATTGCTGGGCCCCTGACACTACCAGCTATATTGTATATAAGCTCTAAAGTACCACCATTCTCAGAAGTGTAAGTCAGTATAGATGAAAATGTTATTAGAGTTACAAACCATGGTCAAAAACAGAGAAATCATCAGCAAAAAACTAATCAGATCCTGTGGGTGAAATTAGTTTGTAGTGTGTAGTCATTATGTCGACATTTCCAAAGTTGACATTGCCATAATGTCAACATGGTCATTATATCAACATTGTGAATGTCGACACCATCGTTGTGGGATTTACCCTGGATCGGACTTCATTGACATTGGTAAATAATATACTGTACCTAAAAACCACAACAGTGGCTATCTGATCTCTTTATGACTAATAGTATGAAGGAATATAATTACGTTGGTAGAAATTGTCCGGTGAAATACATTTTCCTGAAATACAAGTGTTTTTGAAAGCAACACACTGTTTATTTTATCTATATAATGTTTATTGTATTTATATTTATTATGTGAAGATTAAATAGTAGGAAAATTCCTTTTTATTTACAAATGATCACACAGCTCTAGTAGTGTATTTTAATATACAGGACACAAAGGTATGAACCTTTTAATAGTTACACTTAAAGCGTTGCTTTTTCCATAAAAACAGTCACAATGTCGAAATAACATTTTTGGGCTTAAGTTAAGGGTAAGGTTGCAGTTACGGTTAAGGTCAGGCTGTGGATAGGATTAGGGCTAAATTCAGAGCTAGGGTTAGGGCTCTAATGGTAGAAAAAATGTAAAGTCGACATGCCGACTGTCGACATGCACAATGTTGACAATATTGACATTCAAACCATGCCGAAATTCTGGTGTTGACATTATGATTTTTTAAAATTTGTACCACACATTGGGTGGAATTATAGGGGCACACAAAACAGGTACTGTAACCATAATGGCCTAGCACTAGAAGAAACCTTTCAGTCAGTACAATGTGTTTTGGTGCACAAAAGGGTCTCCAAACAACAACATAAACAGGCTTTTCTTTTTAGCCAATAAAAATATAAAAATAATAATTGCTGAGTTTCTTTTGAGGACACTGCCTCACTCCATGAATACACTTTAACACATATGTACTGCAGCTAATTTGCATGGCAGACTCTCACAGAATTCTGCTGTCTCTCAGGACTTTTCTCAGACTTCATGTCAAATGTGCAGTGGCTTCATTGAGCCTCTACTATTCTCTAGGATGATGGCCATATTCAGCCCACATACAGGACTATTCTGGAGCCAGAGACAGGTGTGTAACCTCACCTTTACAATCTTGTGCGAGAAAAGCCTACATTTTAAAGCTTGAAAGGGTGGGAAACTAGTTCCACTAAGCCTTTTATTGTCAACCTATGCAAAGAAAACAGGAACTACAAAATATGCAACTACTATTCCAATATGACAAAAATAGTAATTAGCCTCTTTAAAGCATTCTTTGTAAGCCTACTATAAATGTTAGTGGTAGGCATGTAAAATTCAGAGTTATGAAACAGACAACCTGGGTTCAAAATGTAGTAAGAATATACTGGATAATGCAGGTTCTCATATCTGTACTGTTTTTATAATGTACAAAGTAAAAATAATAATTCTAACCCTATTTCAGAAATAATTGGTCGACCTCCCAATAAGGTAATTATCATAGTGTAATAATGTTTAAAAATTAGTTGTAATAAAACAGTAAAAAGTTGCACTAACAACGGAATGACTTGAACAATAGCTTATCTGAAATCAAGAAGTTGCAGGTACATAGATGTTAGACCAGATTTCCCTTCTGCTACAAAGGAAAGACACAGGAAAATACAGATCTTAAATACCTGACAATACAGATACTGAAAACAGAAAACTCAGATACATTTCATCCAGTGAGGACTTTTTCAAAGGATTTGGTCCTCCAGTGTAAATGGGCTAGTCCCAAATGACCAATCTTATATATGTACATCAATTATCTCAAAATATCCACCCTCAGTAGTGGTCCCCCTATGCAGTGCCCCCAAGAGTGGTCCCCCTATGCAGTGCCCCCAGTAGTGCCCATTATACAGTGCCTCCGGTAGCGCCCCTTATACAGTGCCGCTTATACAGTGCCCCTTATACAGTGCCCCCAGTAGTGGCCCCCCTATGCAGTGCACCTTATACAGTGCCCCCAGTAGTGGTCTCCCCTATACAGTGCCCCAGTAGTGGTCCCCTCTATGCAGTGCCCCTTATACAGTGCCCCCAGTAGTGGTCTCCCCTACACCGTGCCCCAGTAGTGGTCTCCTCGATGCAGTGCCCCTTACACACAGACAACAACAAATAACACAAAACTTACCTGAATCCCAGCTTCTGCGCCCATTGCCACCCGCTCCTCCATCCTCCCGCTTGGCACTATAGGAGAGACATCATGACATCTCCACCATCACCCACTGCGGGAGCCAGAAGGCAGAGCTCATGAGTGAGCTCCACCCTGGCTCTGGCAGTGGGTGCAGCAGCCAATGAGAGTCCTTCTAACTCTCATTGGCTGCTAAAACAAATACACTGGCACTGGGTAGGACACTAGTACTACCAGGCGCCACTGTGTTTGTTACTGTGTAGTGCACTACACTGACTGGACCACGGACATGATTTTTTTCTGGACACAGAGGCACCCTCCAGTGACCGACGCTCTAGGAAGCTGCCTAATGGTAGCGCCAGCCCTGCCTGTAATACATATTCTATACTCACCTCCTCCTACGCATGGATCACATCCTCTTCTGTCCATGTAAGGTCTTGGCAAAAAAACAAACTGAAGAAACCGGACCAGTGGACATTAGTACTGAATGATGGCTTAGCAGCAGGATTTCACTATAGAAATCCAGGTGCTTAGCGCTCATTGGTTGAGAGAGGTGATGCGGGAGGTTACTTAAGGTTACCTTTGCAGTTCTCACCATTGAATTTAATGGTGGGAATCGCTCATTGGCTGAGAGGTGGAAGGCTCGCCTCTCTCAGCCAATGAGCGTTCAGCACTGGTATTGCTATAGTGAAATCCCACCGCTGAGCCGTCATTCGTGTAGTACTGTCCTTAGAGGATGATACTAATGTCCGCTGGTCAGTTTGTTTTTTTGGCAAGACCCTGAATGCCTACATGGACAGAGGAAAACATGATCCACGCAGAGGAGGAGGTGAGTATAGAATTTTTTTTTCAGGTACCCTATGGATTGCTACTGGAGAAGGGGACATGATGGCCTTCAGGATACATAGGTGAGTATGTGAGATAGTGAGTGTGAGTGTGCATGTATATTTTATTAAATTTGAACTGTCACGGTGTGTGTGTTCTGTGTTTTTTTTATATTTCTTTTGCTGTGGAACTCCAGGTACCAGCAGGGCCCATATTGCTCCGCATGCTGGTACTTTTGGTTCTCCAAGTACCAGCATGCAGGGGAGGCTTGCTGGGATCTGTAGTTCCACAGCAATGGACAATATTTTTACTACTATCAATTGCACCACACTGTATAATCAATCCAGCACCCACCACTCCAGGGGTGCCAGGGATAGCCCTGGCCTATCAGCCTAGGCCTCAAGTGCCCTGGAGAGGGGGACCCATTTGTTGGGGGGCCCCCAGCTCCCCAGGGATCCCTGGCCTGGGCTGTCTAGCAGTCATGGGTAATGCTTTCCCTGGGGGACCCAGTGAAAGATATCCCCTGGCTGTGGCATTACACCCCCACTAGGAAAAGTTTAGTGCTGGTTCTGGAATTTACAGGGGACCCTACGCATTTTTCCTCCTGTATTTCCAGAACCAGGGCTAGCTCAGAACCCAGTGCTGGTTGCGCTAAACACAGAGGACCCCTACGTCTTTTGGCCCCTTTATTTTGGCAACCAGTGCTGGTTCTGAATAGCCTGGTGCAATAGAAATCGGCAACTTAGTAATTTACCCCTAGTACACTAGTCTCACACTGCTAGAGCTGGTCATGTTCCCTGCACAGACTGATCCTTTTACAGCACTGCACCTATGTAACTATTGGTTTCCATGGTGGGTGTTTCATGTCTCAGTCTGACACTAAGGGGTATATATTATTTAATAAAGTGAGTTTTTAGAAATGGAGATGTTGCCAATAGCAACCAATCAGATTCTACTTAATATTTAACTAGCACTTTCTAGAAGATAATACATAGCTAGAATCTTATTGGTTGCTATGGGTAACATCTCCACTTCTAAAAACTCTCACTTTAGCACATATACCCCTAACTTCGTTGTCACAGAATTCACAGATGACTCAGCTGACTAACAAGCCAGTGTACTCAATCATGTTAATGTATTTTTATGGTGTATATGTAGGGGAAGATGGGGCTAGTTGTTACAAAAATACAGAAATTCAAATATTTCAAAAATCTTTACTCACAACCAAACAAACAAAACAGTATTCTTTCTTCTATTTATATTGGGTGTAAGTTACATCCAATAATTATTATTAAAAATGAAAAACATGTTTTTTCAGAAAAAAAATAATTGTAAAAATCTGCCCACAATGGGGGGAGCTTGTTATGGGGTTGGGGCAAATTGTTACCAATAAAATAATCTATAAAAAATTTTAATATAAAAAGCGTTTATTAGAAAAGTTTGTAAGTTCATCACAAAATCACATTTGGCATATATTTGGTTGGCTGTGATCACGCACGCAGGTCAGCTGCGGTAATATGCTAAAGAATGCAATCGCAAAGCCAATGCACAGCCAACATAGAGACACCCACCACAGCCCACTACCTCCATCTCACATCCATAATACCTCGCAGTTCAGTATGTACATTTCAGTAACATTGAGTAAAATCGGCCCCTCACGCACAATAACAGCAGGTCTGACCTTACTCAGAAATTTCTAACCTCGTTACATGCACTGTGGCCCTGATTCAGAGCCGGATGCTCTGACAGAGCGCTCGCTCTGAATCAGGGCCGTCCCTTTGAATTTAAGAGCGGCCTCCTGGCCGCTCGCATAGCTGTGGGTAACCACCCACACCTATAGCGAGCGGCCAAAATGATGGTCGCGATGGTCAAGACCATCGCGACCATCGGGCTTGCGACGAGACACTCCATCTGGGCAGCCATGCCCCCGGCATGCCCACCAAAGGGAGCATGCTGTCAATCACCATCGACAGCACGCCCCCTTTGGTGCGAGACCCATAACGACAGCTTGGCCATCGTTATTCGGGTCTCGCGCATGCGCACGACGGAGCCGCCTCCGTCGTGCGCATGCGCCCTTGGCTAACATCGACCCGCTTACGAGCGCTCAGCGCTCGCGAACGGGTCTGAATCAGGCCCTGAGTACACAAGCTGTGTATGCCGTCACAGTGGCTAATTTATGCATACCCATGCAACGGCATTCAAACAGCATGCGTTTCTCCAACCACTGCATTATCACCACCCCCAAACGCTGACCTCCCATCAATCACTCTGCCAAGGCCTTTTTATCTACAAGCATGATCGCAGAGCGATCGCAATGCTACCTCATGCACGCACACTGCGATGCATACACATGCGCAGTAAGCACTATCGGCCGATCTGCATATGCTGTTGCAGTTGCGATCCGTAATGAATCAGGCCCATAGTCTGATGACAATGACAGACATCACTCATCATTTTCACTGCCATTTTCCGATTCGCAGTTAGGGCCTGATTCAGACCGGTCACAAGGCTGCGTTCACACACAGCCTGTCGATGGGAAAACATGCTATTGACCGCATATGCAATGTAACCACAGCACAATAAGTAGACACCCAACACTACATAATGCCGCCTACTTCCCTTCACTTACGTTCTCGCAAGACAGCGAAAACATTGGTAACATCGGTAACCATCGGACCCACAAGCACAAGTTGTGGTTGACCTGACCCTACTGCAGACATTGCTAATGTTTGTGTGACAATTCCCAATCACAGCGGCTGGTTCGCATATGCGCACAGCGATGCATTCACAGAATGTAAACATCGACAGGCTGCGTGCGAATGCAGCCTTGAGACCGGGTCTGAATCAGGCCCTTAGTGCAAGTAAATGCTACTGTAGTACTGCATCATCTCTTGCTCAAGCAATATGAGCCCATCCTTTACATGTAATACACTGGACCCACTCCTGGCCAGGTTTTCAACAGATTGTTACTCTTAGCACACATTATATAGAAACACTCGTCTTCAGAAACAACGTTTTAGCTATTTTCTTTTTTTAGATATTGATGTCATCTTCTTAGTCTTTTTATTTTTGCTTTCATTCCAGAGTAAAGATTTCTTAACTTTCTGTAGTTTTGCCTCTTTTGTTTCATTTCTTCTATTTGCCTTTAGTTCTAGCTAGTCTTTAATGGGAGTGTCAGACAGTAACAACTTGCCTCCGATATTTTGTAACAACTTGCCCCAAGTGATGTCAGATAACTAAGATGGCCATACAGTAGTTAGATTTCTGTGCTTCAATTCACAATTATAACAATGATAATTAATACACTAAGGGCCTGATTCAGAGCCGGACGCTCTGAACAGAGCGCTCGCTCTGAATCAGGGCCCACCTCCATAAAAATGGAGCGGACTCCTGGCCGGTCGTATAGCTGTGGGTGACCACCCACAGCATATGCGAGCGGCCAAAAAGATGGTCGCAATGGTCTTGACCATCGCGACCATCGGACTTGCAATGGAGACCCTGCGGTAGGGTCTCCCTGCCACAAGCCCTGGAGTGATTTTGGCTCTATCAGAGCCCAAATCACTCCCACTGACATCACTAGTGATGTCAGTGGGAGCGGCTTCAGACGGTAAGCGTTCCCATGGGAACACCTCCATCTGGCAGGCACGCCCCCGGCACGCCCACCAAAGGGGGCATGCTGTCAATCAACATCGACAGCACGCCCCCTTTGGTGCGAGACCCGGAGCGATGGAAAGCCCGTCGCTCCCCGGGTCTCGCGCATGCGCACGACGGAGCTCCCCCCGTCGTGCGCATGCGCAGTGGGGAACATCGACCCGCTTGCAAGTGTACTGCTGCTCGCGAGTGGGTCTGAATGACCCCCTAATTGTCTGTGATTCTATCAAAATGAATTATAAGCCCTTACCTTTAACAGTCCAGCCAAGATATGACTTCAAATGTGGGTGAAAAAATATTAGTTTGGAACAAGATAAATAAGTTTGTTTAGATACCTTATTACATAAAAATGTCTGTGTTAGCGTAGTTTAACTGAGCACTGACGGTAACATGATCAAACATGTTCCCAGTCGCATGAGCTGCGGCACAACGTGGGTGTGGTTTTAGAGTCATTGTAACAACTTGCCTCTGTAACATCTAGCTACGCATTCCCCTACTATTAACACTTTATTAATTAAATTAAATTATAGTAGAAAAAATATTGGGTTATTGAGCAGAATGTATTTATTTTCATTATGATAAAAGAAAACATGCATTATAAATGGCTTTCAGTTATTATTATTAATATTATTATTAATAATAATAATAATAATAATAATAATAATAATAATAATTTTGCCATGCATTGAACACCAATTAATTCTACAGCTCAGAATAGCTAAAAGCATCTAAAACATTTCATTATTGTAATGCTTAGCATTTTATAGGTTGAAACTCACATAGAAATATATATTAATTTTAAACTGATAAAGTGGTAGCAGTTTAAACCTAATATATATTTTACTATTTGTGTCAGCCCATGAAACTACATCACTTACAGTACTTTATTCTACAACTTTTTATGTCTATGGGTTCTATTTACCAATATTATTTTTACTAAAAAAATTTGAAAAGAGGTGTTTTCACACCCTTTCACATTAATTTAGTATCACATAAATGTATTAAAGGGATTTTGGAGCAGTTTCCGTGCAAGGGGGGAGGAGGGTGAGCCAGTGGCGCATACATGGGCACCTTCTCACCGTATTTTTTGCAAAAAATGAAAAAGTTTGTGAAATGTGAAAAGTGTGTGAAGTGGATTTGCAGGGACAGAGCTTTATCGCAAACTCTGTCCCTGCATGCAATATTTGATAAATCCTTGTAATGTATTCAAATACTGCATTGCGATATTGGGCAAATTTATCACAGCCAATCCGCACCTAAGTTGTGGATTGTGATAAATATGCCCCTATGTGTTTATGTTTTCAGGGAGATTTGAACTGTGCTTAGAGCTATAATAAGTTGCTGCCTGCCCCTGCACTGCAAAATGTCAGTATATGAACTATACAGTACCCATTACTATATCCAGCCAAGGAGCTGACCACAAGCAGATTCAGAGTTATATCCAAGCAAGATGCAATAATTTCTACTTAGGATCATACTAATTAAATTGGCATATGTTTTGGAACTTGTGCAAAACAGATTTTATGTGCACTTAACTGAATCAGGACAAGAAAAGTGCCAAAGTGGCTATAATAATGTGAACTGTCAAAAATAATGGAGATGTTTTTGTAGGCACCCTTACCATGTGCTTGATTGATAGCTGTTGACATAGTATTAAAATGATCTGCTAATAGCAACCCTACAAGTTAATTTTCTACATAGAATTTTTATGTCTAAATTAAATGTATTTGATTAGAATTGAAAATTATTTCATTCTAGCTTCTGCCAGAGGTGATCCTAATGCTAAACGATATGTGGAACAGAGTGGAAGTTACATGTCATAAAGCAAATCTAATTTAATTATTTTTGGTAAAATTAATTGACATGTGTCAACATGATAATGCTTCGCCTCAGATACATTCTATGCATCAAAACAATTATGTCAATATGCTATGTAAGACATTTATGTGTGATTACGGAAGTGATGGATATCATACTGAAATACACTGCAAATGAAATGTAATCATAAGGAAATCTGTTTGCTTGGATTGACTCTTAAAGCTACATTATTTTACATGAGCAATGCTGTAATATTGCTGAGTCGAGGTATGAGTGTTAGGACCAATCAGAAGCCACGATCACCGACATCTGATTGATCTTCCTGCTGCCACACTCCCCTCCAGTGGCCATTTATGATTAATTTGGAAATGCAGCATTTGAGAAGGTTATACAGTAGTTTGTTGGGTTATAGTTAATGTTCATTGATTGCAAATATGCAGGGTTCTGAGGGGGGGGCAGGAACTAATTACCCGGGCCCGGGCTTGCTGGAGGGGCCTGGCGGGGGCACGGGTCCGGCACTGCTCCCCATCCCTCTTAAGTCACAACAGCCCAGCACACAATGCTGTGTGCTGGGCTGCACTGGGAGACTGCTCGCGGCTGCTAAAGCAGCAGCCGGAGCAGTCTACTATGCCTATGGGTGGAGCGATCACATTGATCGCGCCCCCCATTGGCTGTGCACTGGGCTGAGGGGTACACAGCACCCCCCTCCCCAGCGTGAAAATTATTTTTTTCCATTTTTTTTCTAAGGGGGTGTGGCCACGCATCTCGCAATTAGGCCACACCCCCTGTCACCTGGGCCCATCGTGGCTGTCGGCAGCCCTGCAAATACGTATATCACAGTCACCATACATTAAATGTATGCAGTCATTTTACATTAAAAAAAATTAAGATTTGCTAAGCAAACAGAAAATAGAGTATATTGCAAACCTATATATACTGCAATATTCATTTCAGTGAAAAGTAGGTATTTCTAAAACAGGCAACTTTTGGCTCTATATAATAATATATAGACCCATAGTCTATAGCCATACCTACTGTGTCATTTATTTAACTACAAATGTGCTGTGTGATGCAGTAATAAGGGGGTCATATAATGGGAACATAGGGGGTTAAAGAAGAGAATAGTGTGCATCACTGCACAAAGTGCCTGTTTACTTGTCATCCCTTGATATATCTGAATGATAATTCAATAGTGGGCCCAAAGAGAGCAACATCCATAAGCAGAGCCGTATAATACAGTTATTTATATGCCAAGAATATTTATGCATGTAATATACTTTTGTCACTGTGTCCTCACATCTGCATTACTGAGAAATGATTTTGCAGGATACGCATACATTTTTATCTTAAACCGACAACTTAGATTTTACTTTCTCCAAATTACATCATTAATGATACTGCTCTTTTGTGCAAGTTTAACAAGACAAAAATGTTTTAAATCTACAAACTAAGACATTAATTAGTTCAACATGCTGGTTTAATTTGTTGCATATTGCAGGTTTGTGACTGGTGTTAATTTTAACACTATTTTCATGTGAGATTTAGGTTAAAGTAAGCTTTAAACCTTAGACTGTAAGATGTCACATTAGCACACATACACAATATACATGTGTACATGTATAATATGCAGCTCACAATCATCTTATAACTGACAGTTCTTTACCAAGCAGTGACTTTTATACCAAAGTTGAGTGACATCAAAAAGGTTTGTTTATACTGTAAGTGGAGTTACATGATCAGCACAGTCAGCTGTTACATGTCCTGCCTTTTCACCACTGAATGTAAATATTAAATTGCTTACTTATGGGAAATAATACATTCTTCGTACATTTTAAAATGTGTTTCAAGCAAGGTAGGGAAGCATCTGAATTGTTACATTCAGTGCAGAAATACAGGCAGGCTTGTGAGATGTAACATCTGACTTATTAATTCTATATCATACATACATATAATGTGTATGTCTGCTGATAAAAGAATGTGACCTTTCTATTTATATGGTATAGCGCAGAAAATATTTTCAGACACACATACAGTTTTTTTTTTAGAAATCTATCTATATACATATATCATCATGCTTGCCTACTTATGAAAAAGCATTTCAGTGAGATTATGAAAGCAACAAATATACAGTACATGTACCAAGTAAGATAGTGTAGTGTACTGCTTCTGACAGGGGTGTCTTAAAATCTATTTATGTCCAACTGTGACTGAGTGCTGAGGAAGATACATAGTTTGACAAATAATACCAGCGATGACCAATAAGTATGTTCACATAGTCAACTAATGTGAAATGTAATATTAATTCACCGTTCTAAAATTGTACCCAGCAAGATTCCCCTCTTCTATTCAAGGATTCCACTACATGTGTTGGCCAGTATGGAGAAGACAGAGCACATTTACAGAACATATGTAATGCAAGATTCCATAGCACTGGGTGATATTGTCTGCTGATCACAGGTGATCTTCGGACAATAGCTGCTAAAGATCCACATTATTTGAAAGAGGGGACTTTCATATTTCTATGCCCCCATGTGTACAGGTACAATTATGGACATGATAAGGTACATATTGCACTACCACCATATATTGAAAACGTGTATTTTCTGTCGCTAAGTGTAATATTGTAATATAGCTACTAGTGGGCTCCTTTCTCTAAAATGTGGGTACCCCCTTGGCTTCTGAGACAATTATGGGCATAATAGGACATGTAGTGTCCTCCTGTCCATATACAGAAAACATATGTTTTCCATAGCACATTATAATAACATTGTCTGTTAATCACATGTAGTCAAAAGTGATGACGGCATGCATGCACCAGTGTGACTTTGTGATCCGGAAAGGCTGCTTCAGCAAGAGGTAAAAAAAATTAATGTTCCT
Organism: Taudactylus pleione; assembly: GCA_031769625.1. Classification (NCBI taxonomy): domain Eukaryota; kingdom Metazoa; phylum Chordata; class Amphibia; order Anura; family Myobatrachidae; genus Taudactylus; species Taudactylus pleione. Next base: position 4,318,788 of record JAUIMM010000614.1, read on the forward strand.
TCAAATAGTAGATGATAGAACACATCCTGACTTTGTATACTACAGTATATAGCAGAATAAGTTCACCAAACCCAAGGATAAATGCAGTTGTTTGACATAAACAAATCATGTAAATAGGCTCGCAGTTTTACAGACCACAAGGTACTTTAACAGGTTTAAAGCACATTTTTATCTTAAACTCACAATTTAGAATTTACGTGAACCCAATGCCATAGTTTATGTGCTATGTTTACATTTAATAATAAATACTTTCTTAAATCTACAATATGTGTGACTGAGTTAAGAATATTACACATACTAGTTTACTTTGCTACATATTGTGAATGAGTGATTGATTCTAATTTAACATTATTTTTATAGAACATTTAAATTAAAATAATCTCTCACTTTAGACCAGGAGATGTTAAAAGTACACTTGAAGGATGAGACTCCTGCCTGGCACCAGCACCCCTCCCACATGCTGTTAGGTGGTTTTAATCAGCAAAATCCAGCAAAGGCCCTGCATTTATGTCTACAGAGTAGGGGGGATTATTATGGTAAGTCCTTTGCAAATACTAACACATTACATCAATTTACAATGTTAGAGAACCATCCAATAGTCCTTGATGTGCTGGATGGGCTTATAGATTTTTTTTTTACAAAATATGCACTATGAACCTCATTTATTCTCCATGTTAAAGTGTGCACCTACATTTACTTTTTCTCACCAGGATATATTATGTCAGCAGACATATACAATTACTTCCCTCCCGCCACTTTCTTTTAATCATTCATTACATAAATCTCCAGCATCAGCATACTGGTTTGGCAAAAAAAAAAAAACATGTTAGATGACATAGAACAGTACCCTTAGGGATACCTTACAAATTACAGATACAGTGACCTGTCATAGCCATTGAAATGAATGGGTTGGATATGGGATACCGGCAGCTGGGCTGATGGCTGTCAAAAGACCAACAGTGGCATTGGTTTTAAAGCACCTGAAAATCTGGTGTGTAGTGTAGGGTAAAGAATCATAACGAAAAATAACTGCACCAATAATAATCTAGAATATATCATTCAATTCAAAGAGAATATATGCAGTTAGGGCAAAAATCCAGTAGATAATTTTAAATTGTAAAAAAAAGGCATTCAGTGCTCTTTATATCCTATAAGAAAACTAAGTCAGTATTACAGACAAGAAATTAAACGAAATGTCTGGCTACATTTCTATTTTTGCCCTTTTTGATGAATAAAAGAGAAACACAATCTCAAGCTCCATTATACATTATTGGATGCCATATTGTTTATAAGTAATCAAATAATAACATTTGAGGAAACAAAACAAGAGATAAGGAGTATATAGTTTTAGTTATATTAATATGTGAACTACAAAAATATATTTGTGAACCAAATTTGTAAGAATGGAAAAAACATTTTTTTTTTTAAATTAGGTCTTTGGTAATTAAAATATATAGGGCTTCTCTTCAGTCAACTCTTTGAGTTTCCTTTCTCTCATAAAATTAGAACTCCAGCTATACTGTTATATACTGGTGTCCTTTTGCAGAAGTACCTCACCTAATATCCAATAAAAAAAATGCAATACACAAAGCGGTCAATCATAAAATGCAATTGTCAAGTAAAATCAAGTGTGCAGTTTGGTCATTTACATTTTCCAGTTGTAGTCTATGAAACTATCAATTTGGATAATCCTGCCCCATAATGCTATAATTTTTACTGCATCTTGTCATTAAGTTTTTATTTTGGCACAACGTAATTTAATAAAATGAAAACTTTATGTGTTTTATGTTGTTTTCAGTTAGTAGGTTCTTTGTGAATACAAGTCAGATGAGAAAATCTGCTCTGACAAACAAAGCCAAAATGAAATAGTGACATTTCAATTTAAAATAAATCCTGTCCTTTTCTCTTAGCACAAAGAGGCAGCTTGAAATATAGAAATGTAAACAACAAAGTGAGTGAACATAATATTCCATCTTTATACCAATATAGAAAACATATATGTATATTTAATATGAACACGACTTGCCATTTCCAATTTTTATTGTGTTCTCTCCTTTACTGTATACTGTAATAGGAAGCATTCTACAGCTGTAATCTCTAACCTAATTCATTGAGTTGGGCTGCATTTTACAAATGTGCTATGGTAATTATATTTAGTTATAGAGAATAATTGTGCAACCTTCCTTCACATCTTTATAATTGCATTTTAATGAATTTATGTGTTTGACTATTATGTGAGCCTGTTTCTTCATCCGTAAATATCACATTTCTTTCTACGAGTCCCTTTTTACAGTGAAGGTTCAATGCTATTATAAAGTAAGTAGCTCATTCTTCATCTCATGCAGAATATCAGAAAGTCATTTATGAAAATTGAAGGTAGCAGAACTATGTGAAAAGCATGCTCTAGAACAATTAAATATACATGACATTTCTAAATACATGCTGTTACTTATTTGAAATAAATCTTTGTATTTGAGCAGACCTTTATCTAAAATGCACTGTGCATGTTTTTATGTAATTTCATGAAAGTATAGAATTTGCCAATATAACCAAATTGGATTCATTTAAAATATCAAAGAAGAACAGATACAGAAAATGCTTTTTTGCCTTGAATGCACCCTAAACCAAAATACATGGTATGGTAGGGGCAGAAAACTATAAGAGTGTGGGCCTAATTCAGAGGTGGACGCAATGTGATGTTTAAATAGTTGTCCAATTTTCTGCAACTGTGCATGCATGGAAATGAATCAAAACTCCTACAGTGCATGTATTACACAGAGTATACATACAAAGGTGCTGTTTTGATTGAGACACAAGTTATCAAAAATGTTATGAAAAAGTTCTGGGCATTCCCAGGTGGTGACTGGGAGGTAGCTAGTAATTCCAGCAAAAATCATCAGTTTAATGAGTGTGTTATGGGAGTGTTGTGAGCATATCAGTGAAAAGGGCTGCATACACAGATGCACAGCTGCAGACATAGGAGGCCACACTCGGATGGAGAAACTGAACCTGCAAAAGGGCTGGTGCAAATTTCAATGATGCGACTGATGATGGTGTCTGAAGACACATCAATCAGTATTAGCAAATCTACAGGCGCTGAAAGTAGATATCTCAGTCCTTGCACATGCGGATACAGGCCCGGCAAGAGCCACCCGGGCCCCAGTAAAAAGGGACATGGCCTCTAATTGCGGGAGGCATGTCCACGCCCCCATAGGTTAAAAAAAAAGTTTTGCAGCACCACGCGTGCTGGCGAGGGGGGCTCAGTGAGCCAGCTCAGCCCAGTGCATAACCAGTGGGGGGCACGATCAGCTTGATCACTCCCCCCACAGGCATATGAGACTGCTGTTGCTGCTTCTTAGCAGCCGCGAGCAGTCTCCCAGTGCAGCTCAGCACACAGAAGCATGTGCTGGGCTGCTGTGATGTAAGGGGGGGCACGGTGCCAGACCCGGGCCCCTACCATGACCCTCCAGCAAGCCCGGGCCCAGGTAATTAGTACCCGCTTCCCCCCCTCTTGGCGCCCCTGTGCAGATACACAGATGTACACAAGGGAATGACTATGTAATGACTATGACTATGAAGCTTCATTTGCATAAAGTTGTACACACATGACTGCCAATATATGCTGCTGCATGAGGTTCTGGGTCCATCTCTGAATTTAGCCCTGTTGAGGTGTTGAGGTGAAGCTTTCTCCCTACACTAGTGTTAGATCTTAAGTCAGTCCCCAGACCATTAACCAAATAGTAAACTGTAGTACAGATATGTAGCATTAATCCTTAAAAGATATACAAAAACAATTAATAAATTGACATACAATGATATTCTTAGGCAATAGTTTCTTATAAACAAAAGTAATATACAACCAAATGTTTCACTTACATAATCATATGGTTTGTGGGGAGTCACATGGAATCTGGAACATTTCTCGAATACCATATAGGCTCCCAAAGAACTGGGCACATCTATATACCATTGAATCCCTAACTTGGGCTGTCAGATTTCCCCCTTTGATGGTGTTCAGTATGAATATAAATTAGATGTTATGTTTTCAGAAAGTATTTGTGACCTAGGTATACAAACATCAAATTTATTATATCTCTACACAATGTACATTAAAGGATATTATTAGGTTCAAATAATAAAGTGTCTCATTATAAACAGATAGGAGACATGAATACATTGGTATTCACAGGCTAAGATATTACAATATTTATACCTCTTTTCAAAAAGAATTTGACCTGGCTGATGGTCTTTTGAATATGAATAGTAGCTGGGACATTTAAAAGAATTTGGGGAGTGATTTTTTTTTTAAATCATTTTATTGAGAAACCACAAAAAGGTAATAATACATAAATGTATACATAACATTACAAGTAAAAATATTTATCTGGATATAAGGAATTTTTTTACAGACATGAGGCAATATATATCAATATTGCCCATATTAATAAACCATTTAGAATTTCGCACACCCTTTTCGATGTCAGAAAGCCTATAAAAATATATATGTTCTAATATATGTTTTTATATATTTTTTTTTAAAAACCTGTCAGCACTACTGGGGGCACAATGGTGGAGGGGGTGGCTACTACTGGGGGGACCTCTATTGGGGTGGGGGCACAACGGGGGGGTGGCTACTACTGGGGGCACCAGTATTGGGAGGACCTCTACTGGGGGGGCTATTACTGAGGGCACCATTATTGGGAGGACCTCTACTGGGGGGGGCTATTACAGGGGGCACTTAATCAGGAGGGGCAACCTCAACTGGGGACCACTACTTGGGGGGGAACTACTACTGGGGGCATTATAAAAGGGGCCTACTACTAGGGGCACTGCACTGGGGGGACCACAACTGGGGGCAATAACAGGAAGGACCACTACAGTGACCACTGGATAGGGGGGGTCACTGCTGGGGGCCTACATCAGGGGGACCACTACTGGGGGCACTGCATGGGAGGGGGGGACTACTGCTGGGGGCACTATATAAGGGGCTTACTGCTAGAGGCACTGCGGGGACCACTACAGGGGGCACTAGATAGGGGGGATCACTACTGGGTGCCTGCATAAGGGGAACCACTACTGGGAAAACTGCATGGGGGGACTACTGCTGGGGGCACTATATAAAGGGCACTGCATAGGGGGGGACTACTACTGGGGGCACTATATAAAGGGCACTGCATAAGGGGATACCACTACTGGGTGCACTGCATTGTGGGGACTGCTACTGGGGGCACTGCATAAGGGGGAACACTACATAGGGCACTGCATTTGGGGGGACCACTACTGGGGGCACTGAGTAAGGGGAACTAATTGGGGCTGTATAAGGGGGACCACTACTGGGGATACTGTATAAGGGGCACTACTATGGGCCTGCATAAGAGGGACCACAACTGCATACTGGGGGTACTCTATAAGGGGTACTACTGGGGTTAAGGTGCATATGGATAGGAATGTTCAGCGTGAAAATAAAGGGGTGTGTCATGTTGACACGCCCCATTTTTAAGTGACCAAGCCCATTTTCTTTCCGCACGCGCCTTTGGCGCACGCACATATCGGGATGTTGGGGGCGGCTCCCTTTTCAAATTTGCGCTGGGCTCCAAATACCCTAGTTACGCCACTGCTAAGGAGACTTATTTTAATTGTCTGGTATAAAATGTATATTTGCTATAGTCCTAATTGGATTTAAAGCCTACTGTTGTGACTTACTGTAAATGTATCAGATGACCTCTGAACTGAGAACAGTTAAGACCCCCATACACCTCCACGATTTTTGTACAATTAGATGTTTTTCTACTCGCCGTATGATAAATCTTGTAGAAATCGTGTATTTTTTAACTGTGATATGATACGATGCATGCTTCCGCTGCTCCTTCAATTGGATGTTGTGATCATATGTGCAGCACATATGTTCCTTCGTATCGTGTGCAGATCGTGCCGTTTATTTTGTTAATGCGATCCATCATGCAGCAATTCAAGTCATTTCAATGACTGTTTCCCTTATGAGCCTGTGAGATACAAGATCGATCTTACGACAGATCCTGTGCTAAGAAAAACAACAAACGTGCTGCTGGGACTGCCAGGGAGCTCTGAGGAGTCATAGGAAATCGTATATGAATTGGATCTTATGCTGGTCGTCTAGGTGTATGGGCCCTATTAGGGGGAGATTTATCAAATATTGGAAAGAGATAATGTGGAGAAGTTGCTCATAGCAAAAATCAGTTTCTAACTGTAATTTTTCCAGCACAGTCTGTAAAATGACAATTAGAAGTGAATTGGTTAGTACTTTATCTCTTTCCACTTTATCTCTGTACAAGATTTGATAATGTCTGACAATATTTATATAATATTCTTGTATGTACTAAGATACAACTCTATAAACAGCTATTGGCTAAAGTCACAATTGTTTTTGCCTTATTATAAACTATTTATGAAGGCAGAAATATTAGGTTTAAAACCTAATGCTAGTTTTGAGATTGTGACAGCAAACTATTCAGACGTAGTTGTGCAATTATTTTGTTTTTACCAATCAGAGGTTTTTGTATCCAGCTGCATCTATCTGTCAATCACAGATATTCTCTACAATTAAGAGAATGTTGCTACAACTCCAAACTGACATGGCAGTGTGTATCAAATACTGTAGCCATACTAAGATCATTTTCCCAATGCAATACTGTGCAATAACACTCAATCTATGGCATTTAACATCATGTATAAAGCTATGTTTGTATATATTGTAGGCTTGTGACTTCTTTGTTTGTTAATACAGAGTTTTGTTTTATTAATGATTTTGTTCCCAATTGCAAAGCGCTGCATAAAAATACCCATCAATAGCAGGAAGGCATCCTCAGTAGCACTAGTGTCTTGATTGATTACCATTTGTTGCAGAAATAATATTCGTTAAAATGCTTTGTGTCATAACTGCTATGGTGCACTAAAATTGTTGTTAGCAATTGGTGCTGGCACTTCAGGAAAATGGAGTCTAATGACATTCTGGACCTCAACAGTGATACACACAAAATGAATGGACTTCTCTGCTGAACAACCATAGGTCATGGGAAAAATAGTATCTGTAGGCAGAAGCTGAAGGCTGATAGACCAGTTGACAATAAAATTAATTAGAAGAATAAAAATTGATCACTAGTGGTTTAGAAATAAAACAATAGAAGATGTTAGGTATACATAAGTGTATATTAAGCTTGCAGTTTTTTTCAAACCAACACCATTGCCATTCGCTTATTTGACTTTTGCCTCATTGGATACTAGCTAGTTGTTGGGAACAATTGGATACAATTTTTCTTAATCAGTTACCAAGGCTATCTGTTTATTTGTATCATTCATTTGTTTCATATGGTAACAAGTTTGCCTAACATTGTCTGTTATTTTATGATGTTATGTGTGTGTATGTTTAATTGAACTGCAGCTCATATATATATTTATGAATAAATTAAAATTTATATTTGTTCTATATTATTGTGTTATATGTATAATTACCAGCGCAGACACCTTCCTTCTTTCTTCTCTATTTTTGTGTGAGGGTATATTGCAGAAGCCTCTCTGGTGTCAGCTGCAGGTTTTTATATCAGATAGCATTTGAACAGTTAGCGCACCTACCTGTTTTTCTCAAATTAACAGTAGGAGTGTCTGAGGGATCAGAAGCTGGAAATGTAATTACTAAGGACAATAATAAAATGGGGGTTCATTTGTAGATTAATGACAATCAATATTGTGTCTAGGTTAGCAAATCTGCATAAAAGACTGTTAGTTTAGGTTGATTATATATATATATATATATATATATATATATATATACTGTAATTATATATATATATATATATATATATATATATATATATATTTGCTTTCAGAACACCCTCCAAAACTTGGAAACAAATTGCATGTCCAATGGCAGATTGAGGCTTTGCAGAAAGAGATACGGATGGTATACTCTTGAGAGGGATAAAATGAAACATCACAGAAAAGTAGTCTAATATGATCCAGACAACTGTAAAAGGCGTCTGTGTTTTGCAAGGGTTTCCATTCTCCTGGCAATAGTTTGAAAGTGCATTTGTTCTGATAATATAATTTAATGTGAGGACATAGTTCAACAGAATGAAGTAGAAATTCAAAACGTGACTACATTTATGTTTGCTTAGTAGTACATTTCTGTAAATGGTTATGATTTACTTGTGCTATAATTATTTTTGAGGTTTCAAAATGTATTTTAAAACATTATTTTATGGTTATATTTGATATTTTTGTACAATAACATTACTGTATTAATACTTTTAGTACTATAGTTACAGTCATTTTTTTGACTGAGGAGTGGACCGCCGATCTGTGAAACGCGTTTGATTTTTGATACCATGAAGTGAGATTATTATTAATTTAACATTTGTATTTATTTTATATTTTATATTTGTTCTGATCTCGTATTTCTTTAAGTTTATACATTATTTATCATTCATTTGCTAATTGTAATATTATTATACTGCAACATTTTTAGTGTAGGCTTTTTTAACCTCCTGATACTGATTTTTTTGCACTATTAACGTTTGAGTACATTATAACTCCAGGACCCACCAGTGTATTTTTTTCTACAATTTGTATATTTTAAAATTGGTAGTTGTTATTAGTAGTGAACATTTACTTTTGCTAAAGGTCATGATATTATGTGAGTAAAGTGATGTTCCATACCTGCCATTTAGAGAGCGGTGGGGATACTTTGCTATTTGCATTAATTCATAATACAGTAGTTAAATAATACTCATAACTTTTACTTATATATTCAATAAGTAGTCCCGTATAACTTTAGTAATTTGGTGTCAATACAGGTGATTTAATAAGTGCTTTCTTCTGTGAAAATACATCTTTGGACATCCACTTGTACATGTATAGAATTCATCCAGGCTTACAGGTTTGCAGAACAAGGTAGCCACATTTGTTCAGAAGCACCAGTTTGGACAGAAAGAGAGGAGGAGCAAAGTCCAGAAAGTAAAGGAAAACTATTGAAAAGGTGTAGTGGTGCATCTCAGCAGAGGGCAAGCATAAAACTCAATTTTGCAGATTAGCAGAATGTGATAAAGAGTTGGAGAGGAACAAGCATTTGCAAGAGAGTTCCTTGTTAACACAGCAGGAAGTGCAGTTACACATTAGTTTTACATTACTAACACTTGGATTAGGCTGCATCTACCCACACTGGATAAAGGAACATGTTGGTATTTGTTAGCCCATGATTTATTTATTTGTTTGCTTCTTCATAATTAATCAGTGTCACAAGAATGACAGAAAGCAGATGTGGTACAAGTCATTCGAAAGGGGAAAAAATTAGAACCAGAAAATTATAGACTAACATTTTATGGTGGAAAAATGATTTGAAAGGATTCTGAGGGATGTAATTTTGTGATAGATTTTAAAAAAAAAATTGATAACACAATGTCAGCATGATTAACAAATATGATTCATTTAAGTTGAGAATGTAAGTTTCAGACCAGATCATGACAGTACAGTTGCTGTAATTAAGAAAATGTTTAATTCTCTTTCCAACAACAGTCTGGCATGTGAGATTAGAGAATAGGTTTTAAATCTAGGAGAAAAGAATGTACAGAGGATAGAGAATTGTTTAAAATAATACAAGACAAAGGGTATTTAAAATAAAATATTTTCAGACTGGCCCAAAATTAGTGGCATACAGTACCACTAGGACCACTAATAGATCATTATATTTATAATTTTTTTTACTAATGACCTTGAAGATCATCTAGAACAGGGGTGGGCAATAAGCGGCACTCCAGGTGTTGTTGAACTACAAATCCCAGCATGCCTTGCAACAGTTTTAGCATGGCCAAAAAACAAAACTGTTGCAGGGCATGCTGGGATGTGTAGTTCTACAACAGCTGGGGAGCCGCTTATTGCCCACCCCTACAATGTAAAATGTCTAAATTTGCTGAATTATATAGAGTAATTAACATAGAGCAGAATAATAACTTGCTTCAAAGACTTAAGCACAATGGCAAGCTAGGCTATGGCATTTCACATAAAACATATGTAGATAAAAGTAGGGTTATGCACCTAGAGTATGGTAATTACCATGCCAATTTTGCATTACATGGAACAATATTGGGTAAAACTGAGATGGAAAAAGAATTAGAGTTATTGGTTAACAAAAAAACAAGTACTAGCAAACCATGCCAATCACTGGTTGGAAAGACTAATAAGGGGGGGGAACTCAGTTGTTTTGCACTGCTGAAGCTCCCACCTAAAGTGACTGGGAGCTTATAATTTATTTGTGCGGCTGGGTGTGAGTGTGTGACACAGTTTTTTGCATGGCTACAGCTGCTTTACACAGCTACTCCTGGGGCATTTGGGTGTGACATGAATGATAAATAAGGAGTCCCCGCGGCGCTCGCACCCAGTGGCAAAAACAAATAGTTATCACCTGTAACTTTATACGGGAGCTAGAGAACCAAAAAAAACATTTTATTCCCCCCATAAAATAATTGGATACATAAAATTGGGATACATTAATGTGACCTGTATTTATGTAGTGTCACCATATTGCACAGCACTGTACATAAAAATTTAACAATTTATAACAGTCCCTGTCTAATTGGAGCTTGCAGTATAAATTCTCTACCACATACACACCATAGTACATTTTATCAGAAGCCAAGTGGTCATTATAGGAACTATAGAGATGATTTCACCTACTGTATTGTAACTTTTGACGGATCAGGAGGAGGCAGAGGGAATATGTTGTTTTTCATACTGGGGGTTTAGTTTTGCCTTTGATCTTGAAAAACACAATTTATCAAACACAAATAAACAAAAACAATGCAAACTGGCTTATGAGCTGCTGCTGCTTCCTTCACTAGAACAAAATAATAATACACAGAGAAAAAAGTAATCTACTGTAGTGATGAACCATGCTGCCCTTTTTGATTATTACAAATAATGACACTGGTCATACCAATGATGGCAGTGTGTATTTTTAACGAAATACAATGGTAAATTAGACATAATTAATTAATTCACATACACAGTATCAGTTTTATTTACTATCACTCATGTATTTCCAAAGGAGGATAACGATGATGATGATGATTGAGATTGATGATAAAGATGATTATTATTATGTGTCACTTTTGGTGATTACATAAGTTTAGTGTGTTGGGGTAATTAGTGGTTGTAATGATACATACAAAACTGTACATTTGTCAAATCTGAGCTGTGTCCTGGATAACAGATTTTATTAATGGTGTTACTATAGATTCTTATAAACCAGTGAATGTTGCCTACTGGTAGATATTTTTACTGATTGATTTAAGTGTGGGACACAAAATCAATGAAGCCAATTGAAAGGGGAGCACAAAAATGAATAAAGCAACAAATTGGGGCATACAATAAGTAATGTTATATAAAGAGAGGAGCACAAAATCAATAAAGCAACAAATTGAGACACAAAATCAGTAATACCATGTAAAAGGGGAGCACAAAATCAATAAAGCTACAAATTGGGTCAAAAAAACAATAATGTTATATAAAGAGGGGAGCATAAAATAACAAACTGAGGCACAAAATCAGTAATACCATATAAAGGAGAGCACAAAATCATTAAAGCAACAAACTGAGGCACAAATCAGTAATATCATATAAAGAATGGACCACAAAAACAATAAAGCTATATATATGAGAGATAGGTACGAAATCAATAAAGCTATATAAAGGATTGTGTGTGGGAGATAATATGCTCAAAAGCAATAACAGGAGTAGAAGAAAGATGGTGTGTGAGGAGATAAAAGGTGCAAATAAAAAAAATGTGCTCTATTTAATACTGTACATAAGATTAATTATATTTTCTAACTTCAAACAATAGGTTTTTGGCTTTCTGGAAATTTTGTGGACTTGTTTTGGGGCTTGTTTTGAAATATACAGTGTTTTATCTTCCAGTTCATTGTTAACAACACAAGACCATCAATAGAATAGTCCTTACAACACTACGGAGTAAAAAAAGATAAATTGATTGTGAAATGTATTGTTTTAATGCAGAATTCAACCAAAAAGTATATTTTTTTGACACATACACAGAATCGAAAGCCAATTTTATTTTTGTATAATGAATCCATATCTGTGATGAGTACATAAAGATATTTTGAAACCAAACATACAAGAGAAGACTTATATGGGCTGATGGTACATCAGCAATGAAGTCCCTAATGACATGCCCTGATATGGGAGGGTGATTCTAGTGCATGCATTCTCTCAACAGGAAAAAGCAATGATGCTTAATTACAAGTGGTTTGTAAACTAGCTAGTTCCACTATCAGATGGTGTGTGTATAAACTATGGGCCTGATTCAGCAGTGCATGAAAGTACACTGCTTATAGCAGATTCCTGATTATCGGGAATCTGCACGTGTGCAGGACCCATTCTGCAAGCATGCAGAATGGGTCCTGCGTAGTCACATGCAGACCCTTCTATGCCTCTGCCTGATTGACAGGCAGAGGCATTTAAGGGGCGGTGTGGGGGCAGTGTCGGCCGGGATTTCCAGAAACAAGGGCGTGTCTGCCCTGTTTTCCGGTAGTGGCATGCCCAGGGACTGTGTCAACCAATGCAATGTCCTGGGCACACAAGCTGGCCAGTATGAGTAAGCTGAGGCTTACTCAGCTGGCTGGTGTCACCTGGAGCCATCCACCATTGTAACCATTGACTACCGTTGGTCGCGATGGTGATCCCAGCCTGTGACGTCCACCGCAGTGCTGGGATCTCAAATGCAACAGGGGGTGTCATACACCTCCTGTTGCATTAGCATAATAGCAAGGACATACTTGCAAAGCTGTCTGTGTGCAGCTTTGCAATTGCGATCCTTGCAGAATCACCCCCCCTATGTCCATAACTATAGATGAGTCTATCGATTACATGGAATGGCTTAGATGGTCATTTGTGTTCAATATTTTAATGCAACTCTTTTCGTGAGAAATGTTTATCTTTAATTCCATTAGAAGCGCATACTACTGGTGAAGAAAAGTTTGAGAAATTGAAGTGATAAGACCTCTATTATAGCATCATGAGGTCTTCATATAGCAGCTATCTTTCCAGTAAAGCTTAGTAATGTTATTATACTTAGACAGCCCCAGGACTTCTTGGAACTTCTACTCCAAGTAGAAGAGGCTTATTATTACCCCATGTGTTTTGCAGCAGTCTATAGGTGTACAGAACACTAAATAGTGTATTTGAATATTTATCATACTGCATGTATAGATTAAATATTGACAAAGGCAAAGAGTATAATAACTCACACTAATATGAGCAAGAATATCAATGTCTGGCAATGCACCAATAACAATGGCATATAGGTATGCAGAGAACAACGGACTTGGCAAACTGCAGATGGACTGAATTAATAATGTACTCCAAGATCACATGCTTGGAATTAGCGGCTATAGCATAACAATGAGCATGCTGATGGACAGAACAGACTGAAGAGAAACTGTAATTACAATATACTCCAGTGTAAAAAGCTGGATGCAGGTAAAATAAAAATAAACACTCCAGAGTCAAGGTTGATTATGGACCTGCTATACCAATAAATCAATCCAACGTTAACAGCTAGCAATTAAATACAGGTTGATTTTCCCATATCCAAATATTCCGAATTACAGAATATTCCGAAACACAGAATTTTTTTAGCATGACTTTGCTTTTTGATGGTTCAATGTACACAAACTTTGTTTAAGGCACAAAATTATTAAAAATAAAGTATAAAATTATCTTCAGGTGATGTGTATAAGGTGTATATGAAATATAAATGAATTTCATGTATGTACACAAACTTTGAGACACAACATTTTTGAAAATATTGTATAAAATTACCTGCAGACTGCGTGTATAAGGTGTATATAATACATAAATACTTTCTGTGTTTATATTTGGGTCCCATCCCCAAGATATTCCATTATGGTATGCAAATATTCCAAAATACAGAATATTCCGATATCTAATATATCCCTCGTCTCAAGCATTTTGGATATGGGAAACTCAACCTGTATAAAACAATGTTTTGGGATGTTCAAAAAAACATTACAGTAACTATACCAGCATGGTAATAGCAGAAGTATTTAATCCTAAATTACGTATGGATATAAATATCAAATGAATATTTAAAATACATACAATAAACCTCTAGCATTCAACACACTACTACAGACAGTAATGATAAATTTCAACAAACTCTATTGGATCAGTCAACAAAAAGGATATACAGTAATAATGTCCAAAAGAGAAATTGAGACCAGATGTGGGGGAAATGTAATAGCCCGTGAGATGCAGCATAGATGTGATTCCAGCAAGTCTACCCATTTTTTTAAAGTGGCAATAATTTAAAAGGCAAAATCAACCTGGCACTAGAGCCAGAGATACCTTTTGATAGCAGCCAAGTTGCTGTCACAAGAGAGCTCTGACCTCAACAGATGACATTCACTTGTTCTGGAGCCTGCACAACACTGGGCGCTTCAGCTCCAAGTTGACGCCATGGGGGAAGTTTAGGGGTTTGGTATATTATGTCTCCATTCATAAAGTCGACATTCTTTAGGCAACATGAGAATTTAGACATGATTATTATGTTGGCATTGAAAATATTGACATGTTCTGAATGTCGACATTGACCATTCTTGACATTCAGCATGTTTACACTGATGCTACGTCGATATTGTTAAAATGTTGACAGTGAGTTTTTACTGTGCTTCTAACCCTAATCCTAATGGTAATCTTAACCCTTATCCTAACCCTAATCCTGAACCATATGCAATTGTCGACAATTTGACAATGTTGACAGTCAGCATTCTGTTGATATTTTTAAAGTGTTGATATGAATGATGTCATTTTACCATATTGACAACATAAATGCTGATTTTCTGGTATCAACATTATGAATTCTGACATTGTCACTGTCGACTTGGAGATTGCATCCTATTTTCTAGTATAGTTTGGAGAATTGCATTGGCATGTGAGGAGATGTGATGATAGGAGTAATCCCATTTGAAATAGGGTAGTTTCCCATTCCAAATGAGGGTGCACCAAATTTTTATGGGGTTCCTACTTCCTTCTTTATATACTATCTTGTTAATAAAGAATTGCTGCTCAAATCTTAAAATGTAAAAAATCTGTAGTCAGTTGGATGTGTTCCAAGCACCTGCACCCAAACCCAGGAGTATTCCCTTACATCACTGCAACCAGAAACCAGTGTTTTTCTTTTGCAAGTGTCACGTTCTGGCTATGGTGGTCCCCTGTAGAGGGATTATAAGACATGGACCCAGGTTTAGAAAGAAATCTGAGATGAGGGACCTGGATATATGCCTTCCTCATCCACAAGTACCAAATGTTGAGTAGACCTGACCAAAGGTGCCAAGTCTGACTTACTGGGAGGTGTTCACCAGTGACCCCTCCAAGAGGAATTTGGCCTTAAGCTGCACCCAGCAAGCCCTTTGGTCAGGTATCTGACACAAGTGGGAAATTGAAGAACACTTTCACAGGGTAAGCACAGGAGAATAATACTGGAAGTTTTGCACTTGGGTGAAGTACTGGGTACATACCGTGTTGATCCAGACGCAGGGCTGACACAGGAGAATGGCACTAGGAATTGTACTTGGATGATGTATTAAGTACATACTCTGTGGATTCAGATGTAGAACTGGTACAGGAGAATGGCACTAGGAGGCACTAGGAGTTTGTACTTGGATGACGTACTAAGTACATACACTGTAGTTCCAGATGCAGAACTAACACAGGATGATGACTCTTTGAAGATGGCACCCAAATTACGTACTGAGTGCACACACAAACCATTGGTAAACCCTAGGAGAGGATCACTGGATGAAAGGAGCTTGGAACCTGGACTGCTGCAACAGCAAATATACAATAGAAGTAATGATGTTGTACAGGCAACTTCCTGTTGTCTGGAGCCTGGCTAAAAACCCTAAGGTAGCAGTTCATTGGAGGATAGTGTCAGCTGACTGCCCTTTACCAAATGGTAGCATTGGTTGCTATCACATAAGGGGTATCCGTCAGAGGTACTGGATGAAGCTCTGAAATACTCTAGTGCACTAGATAGATCATCCATCCTGAGAGACAGACACATTAAGAAGGGTGGGGTTAGATTAGGCAATAAACAGGGACCCACAGACATTTTTACTAGCCATACACCTACCTCTGTGATCAATAATATAGGGAGCTCTGAGATTAGAACTAGCGATGTGTTGAACTATATGCCAGATGCTGGAACTGATGAAAATATCACTGACAGATCCTGCCACAAACCAGATCAGCAGGAAGATCCAGGGTTTGGCCTTTCATTTATTTCTAAATACAATGTATCAGCTAATAAAATTACTAATATAGTAAAGAAGAATTATAAGCTATTATTTACAGATTCGGTCATAGCTAATTGCCTGGAGGAAAAACCGACTGTTGTATTTAAGATGGCAAGGAATCTGAGAAGTATTCTGGCCCCCAGTTCTATATTAACCCCCAGAATCAGAAATCCGGGGATAGGCAGAGGACAATTACTGGTATAAGCATCTGCCTCTTCTATAGATGTAATCATAGTAAATGCACAACATGCTTACATGTAGTAAATAAACAAAGACTGTGTTTTCTAGTCAGACTAACAAAGAATTTAAAATAGACTCATTCATTAACTGCAATTCAGATTTTGTTGTCTACCTATTATACTGTCCCTGCAATACATATTATGTGGGCCGTACTATGAGAAATTTAAAATGTAGATTCATGGAGCATAGGAGAAATATCCTAAATAAATGTACTTATCATAGTGTTCCCAGGCACTTTTTAGAATGCCATGAAAGTGATCCCTCTGGTTTAAGATTGGTAGGATAGAACAGATACCTATTACTAATAGGGGTGGCGACAGGTTTAGAACATTATGTTACCAAGAAGCAGCCTGGATACTGAGACTCCAATCATTAAAACCACAGGGATTGAATGAAACTATTGATCTTGAATTAATAAAGAAATTATTACTTATATGTTTCCTTTTTCCTTTCTTTCATTTATTTGGTATCTTTCTGTATTTTTTGTTTTCTTGTTGATATAAAAGGATACAGTATCTATTTTTTATGGTAATTTGATTCAGCCCATGGTAGTCTTTGCAGGGTCTGAGACCCTGTATTTCTTCTTGAAAAAGAAGAATACGTCCCCAGCAGGAGAGGAGGATGGTCTTAGAAAACCCTTGGCCAGGTTTTCTTTTATGTAGTCAGACATAGCAGCTGTTTCCGGAACCGAAAGTGGGTATATACGGCGACAAGGTGGCATCTTCTCAGGGATTAGATTGATGCTGCAGTCCAAAGGGTTATGGGGAGGCAATTTGTGCGCAGCCTTTCACAAAAAATGTCAGAGAAATCTTGATATGGTTTTGGCAGGTGAGAATCTGGTTTAGAAGTCAATTGATCAGATGTAGGAAGCTTCGGGGAAGATTCAGTAGAGACTTGTTGGGTTTGTACTGGAACAACATGAATGAGGAAGACACTGGTGAAACCAATTGGATCCCCAATCCAGTTCATGCATGGTGGACCAGTTCAGTGTGGAGTTATGAGTCTTAAGCCATGGTAGACCTAGGACTAGAGAATAGGGAGTTTTAGGTAGAACCAAGAATGCTAAGTCCTCCTGATATAGGCATCCTACCTGAAGTGAAATAGGTATAGTCACTGAAGATATAACATCCCCTAGGATAATAGTGCCATCTACTCCAGAAAGTGCCATCTTGCTTGGAAGAGGAAGAACCAGGATTCCTAGTTCATTGTAAGAGATTGAAAAATAAAATTTCCAGTGGCTCCTGAGTCAACCAAGGCATTAATATTTTTGATTTAAGTATTGAAACGAATAGACACCGGTAAAAGACTATCCAATGGATGGGAAGGCTTAGTTAACACCCCCAACTGCATGCTCGTGAAACCAGTTAGAGTCTCTTGTTTCCCAAGGGTAGAGGACAAACTTTAAGAATATGATCAGGGGCTGCACAGTAGAGGTGAAGCTTGTTCTGGAATCGGCAGGTTCACTCAGCCGAAGTGCAAGAGAGAAATAATGTGCAGTTGGCGAAAATCAATCATTGAAATGATCTTCACGCCCTTTAGTAACCTGCCATTCTCTGTGGTGCAAGTCAATCTTAATACATAAATAAAATATTACATTAGATAAGGACTCAGGAACATCTCAAAAAGCTAACTCATCCTTCATTCTCTCAGACAATAAAGGAAGAAATGCTGCCCTAAGTGCCTCATCGTTCCACTTTAACTCGGAAGCGATCATCTGGATTTGAACTGGCCCACTGTATGTGTCCCTTGTAGAACTCATAGATGATCAGAAGAAGCCGAAGCAGTCCGGCCTGGCTTATCGAAGAATCCTTTGAAAGAACAAATAAAATTTTCATAATTGGAGATGAGAGGATCAGCTTTCTCCCATAATGGAGAGACCCAATCCAAGGCAGTTACATATAGTATGGAGATGATGTATGCTATCTTTGACCTTGGAGTGGGGAAATTTTGGGGCAGGCACTCGAACTGTATCTCACGCTGATTGATGAAGCCCTGGCAACATCTGGGGTTCCCATCAAAGTGCTCAGGAGAGGCCAACTGTAGATGAGACTTTTGAGTTACTGCTACTGGAGGAGTAACTGGAGCAGATCCAGAGGCAACAGGAAGCATAGTGGACAGAGTTGACTGAGTGGAGAGTAATTGACTGGAGAGTTCTTGGAGATATTGAGCCACCTGATGTTGTGCTGCCTCCTGATTCTCGATGTGAGATCTAGTAACGCCCTTGCACCCTGAGATCCTATGGCTTCCATTGGGCCTGCACAAACTATCTTGTTCTGGCTATGGTGGTCCCCTGTAGAGGGATTATAAGACATGGACCCAGGTTTAGAAAGAAATCTGAGGTGAGGGACCTGGATATATGCCTTCCTCATCCACAAGTACAAGATGTTGAGTAGACCTGACCAAAGGTGCGAAGTCTGACTTACTGGGAGGTGTTCACCAGTGACCCCTCCAAGAGGAATTTGGCCTTAAGCTGCACCCAGCAAGCCCTTTGGTCAGGTATCTGACACAAGTGGGAAATTGAAGAACACTTTCACAGGTTAAGCACAGGAGAATAATACTGGAAGTTTTGCACTTGGGTGAAGTACTGGGTACATACCGTGTTGATCCAGACGCAGGGCTGACACAGGAGAATGGCACTAGGAATTGTACTTGGATGATGTATTAAGTACATACACTGTGGATTCAGATGTAGAACTGGTACAGGAGAATGGCACTAGGAGGCACTAGGAGTTTGTACTTGGATGACGTACTAAGTACATACACTGTAGTTCCAGATGCAGAACTAACACAGGATGATGACTCTTTGGAGATGGCACCCAAATTACGTACTGAGTGCACACACAAACCATTGGTAAACCCTAGGAGAGGATCACTGGAAGAAAGGAGCTTGGAACCTGGACTGCTGCAACAGCAAATATACAATAGAAGTAATGATGTTGTACAGGCAACTTCCTGTTGTCTGGAGCCTGGCTAAAAACTCTAAGGTAGCAGTTCATTGGAGGATAGTGTCAGCTGACTGCCCTTTACCAAATGGTAGCATTGGTTGCTATCACATAAGGGGTATCCGTCAGAGGTACTGGATGAAGCTCTGAAATACTCTAGTGCACTAGATAGATCATCCATCCTGAGAGACAGACACATTAAGAAGGGTGGGGTTAGATTAGGCAATAAACACGGACCCACAGACATTTTTACTAGCCATACACCTACCTCTGTGATCAATAATATAGGGAGCTCTGAGATTAGAACTAGCGATGTGTTGAACTATATGCCAGATGCTGGAACTGATGAAAATATCACTGACAGATCCTGCCACAAACCAGATCAGCAGGAAGATCCAGGGTTTGGCCTTTCATTTATTTCTAAATACAATGTATCAGCTAATAAAATTACTAATATAGTAAAGAAGAATTATAAGCTATTATTTACAGATTCGGTCATAGCTAATTGCCTGGAGGAAAAACCGACTGTTGTATTTAAGATGGCAAGGAATCTGAGAAGTATTCTGGCCCCCAGTTCTATATTAACCCCCAGAATCAGAAATCCGGGGATAGGCAGAGGACAATTACTGGTATAAGCATCTGCCTCGTCTATAGATGTAATCATAGTAAATGCACAACATGCTTACATGTAGTAAATAAACAAAGACTGTGTTTTCTAGTCAGACTAACAAAGAATTTAAAATAGACTCATTCATTAACTGCAATTCAGATTTTGTTGTCTACCTATTATACTGTCCCTGCAATACATATTATGTGGGCCGTACTATGAGAAATTTAAAATGTAGATTCATGGAGCATAGGAGAAATATCCTAAATAAATGTACTTATCATAGTGTTCCCAGGCACTTTTTAGAATGCCATGAAAGTGATCCCTCTGGTTTAAGATTGGTAGGATAGAACAGATACCTATTACTAATAGGGGTGGCGACAGGTTTAGAACATTATGTTACCAAGAAGCAGCCTGGATACTGAGACTCCAATCATTAAAACCACAGGGATTGAATGAAACTATTGATCTTGAATTAATAAAGAAATTATTACTTATATGTTTCCTTTTTCCTTTCTTTCATTTATTTGGTATCTTTCTGTATTTTTTGTTTTCTTGTTGATATAAAAGGATACAGTATCTATTTTTTATGGTAATTTGATTCAGCCCATGGTAGTCTTTGCAGGGTCTGAGACCCTGTATTTCTTCTTGAAAAAGAAGAATACGTCCCCAGCAGGAGAGGAGGATGGTCTTAGAAAACCCTTGGCCAGGTTTTCTTTTATGTAGTCAGACATAGCAGCTGTTTCCGGAACCGAAAGTGGGTATATACGGCGACAAGGTGGCATCTTCTCAGGGATTAGATTGATGCTGCAGTCCAAAGGGTTATGGGGAGGCAATTTGTGCGCAGCCTTTCACAAAAAATGTCAGAGAAATCTTGATATGGTTTTGGCAGGTGAGAATCTGGTTTAGAAGTCAATTGATCAGATGTAGGAAGCTTCGGGGAAGATTCAGTAGAGACTTGTTGGGTTTGTACTGGAACAACATGAATGAGGAAGACACTGGTGAAACCAATTGGATCCCCAATCCAGTTCATGCATGGTGGACCAGTTCAGTGTGGAGTTATGAGTCTTAAGCCATGGTAGACCTAGGACTAGAGAATAGGGAGTTTTAGGTAGAACCAAGAATGCTAAGTCCTCCTGATATAGGCATCCTACCTGAAGTGAAATAGGTATAGTCACTGAAGATATAACATCCCCTAGGATAATAGTGCCATCTACTCCAGAAAGTGCCATCTTGCTTGGAAGAGGAAGAACCAGGATTCCTAGTTCATTGTAAGAGATTGAAAAATAAAATTTCCAGTGGCTCCTGAGTCAACCAAGGCATTAATATTTTTGATTTAAGTATTGAAACGAATAGACACCGGTAAAAGACTATCCAATGGATGGGAAGGCTTAGTTAACACCCCCAACTGCATGCTCGTGAAACCAGTTAGAGTCTCTTGTTTCCCAAGGGTAGAGGACAAACTTTAAGAATATGATCAGGGGCTGCACAGTAGAGGTGAAGCTTGTTCTGGAATCGGCAGGTTCACTCAGCCGAAGTGCAAGAGAGAAATAATGTGCAGTTGGCGAAAATCAATCATTGAAATGATCTTCACGCCCTTTAGTAACCTGCCATTCTCTGTGGTGCAAGTCAATCTTAATACATAAATAAAATATTACATTAGATAAGGACTCAGGAACATCTCAAAAAGCTAACTCATCCTTCATTCTCTCAGACAATAAAGGAAGAAATGCTGCCCTAAGTGCCTCATCGTTCCACTTTAACTCGGAAGCGATCATCTAGATTTGAACTGGCCCACTGTATGTGTCCCTTGTAGAACTCATAGATGATCAGAAGAAGCCGAAGCAGTCCGGCCTGGCTTATCGAAGATTCCTTTGAAAGAACAAATAAAATTTTCATAATTGGAGATGAGAGGATCAGCTTTCTCCCATAATGGAGAGACCCAATCCAAGGCAGTTACATATAGTATGGAGATGATGTATGCTATCTTTGACCTTGGAGTGGGGAAATTTTGGGGCAGGCACTCGAACTGTATCTCACGCTGATTGATGAAGCCCTGGCAACATCTGGGGTTCCCATCAAAGTGCTCAGGAGAGGCCAACTGTAGATGAGACTTTTGAGTTACTGCTACTGGAGGAGTAACTGGAGCAGATCCAGAGGCAACAGGAAGCATAGTGGACAGAGTTGACTGAGTGGAGAGTAATTGACTGGAGAGTTCTTGGAGATATTGAGCCACCTGATGTTGTGCTGCCTCCTGATTCTCGATGTGAGATCTAGTAACGCCCTTGCACCCTGAGATCCTATGGCTTCCATTGGGCCTGCACAAACTATCTTGTTCAGGCTATGGTGGTCCACTGTAGAGGGAATTAGAAGACGTGGACCCAGGTTTAGAAAGGAATCTGAGGCAAGGGGCCTGAATATATGCTTCCTCATCCACAAGTACCGGATGTTGACTAGACCTAACCAAAGGTGCTGAGTCTAACTTACTAGGAGGTGTTCACCAGTGACCCTTCCAAGCGGGATTTGGGCTTAAGCTGCACCCAGCAAGCAGGTTGCTGCCATTTGGTCAGTTATCTGGCACAAGTGGGAAATGGAAGAACAGTATCAAAGGGAAAGCACAGGAGAATTATACTGGAAGTTCGCACTTGGGTGATGTACTGGGTACACACCCTGTTGATCCACACACAGAACTGACACAGGAGAATGGCACTAGGAGTTTGTACTTGGATGGCATACTAAGTACATAAACTGTGGTTCCAGACGTAGAACTGACACAGGATGATGACACTTCGGAGGTAGTACTTGGATGACGTACTTAGTACACACACCATGGGTAAATGCTAGGAGAGTATCACTGGAAGAAAGGAGCTTGGAACCTGGAATGCTGCAACAGCAAGTATACATTGGTAGTAACAATGTTGTACAGGCAACTTCCTGTTGTCTGGAGCCCGGCTAAATACCCCAAGGTAGCAGTCCATTGGAGGATAGTGTCAGCTGACAGCAACCAATGCTACCATTTGGTAAAGTGCAATCAGGTGATGTAGACTGTCATGGCTGCACCCATGATGGTAACCGAAGTAGCCAAATCACTAAGCGAGCACATGGAAGTCCTAGCAGACCCCAGGTATAATCTTCATTGTGTCACTCGCTGCCCCAACTGCCGTTGGACTGTTCGAGAGGTAAGGGGAGCCTAGCTGAGGTGAGTAATGGCCGATCCTAGGCTGCAAACTGACAGCAAGTACCAGAATAGTTAACTTAGTCAATCTCTTTACATATTATGGAGAAACCTGTAGCTGCCCTGCCCTCTTTTTACCTAATGATTCTTCATTTTTCCAAGACCTCGACCTTGTGAAATAAGTAACATACAAGCATATTTTGTATTAAAATCTAGTACTCTTATAATAAATGTTAACATATTACATCAATCTTAATCACCCTGGATTTGTCTATTAAAAATTATAGTTTGTTTTAATATGTTCATATTTACACTTTTATGTACACTTTTCTGCTTATCAACCTTTATCTAGTGATGCCTGGGTCAATGCTAATTAGCATTGGCACCTTCCTTAAACCCTGGTGGTTCCAGTGTTACCAAAAGCATTGTACATAGCAGTATTTTTTGTGATAGATCACTTTGAAAAAATATATCTAACAAAAAAGTTTCTTTCTTGGTCTAATTTCTCTACATTTTCTGTATTACTGTTTAGAATACATAATTACATTTTAAAAATAAGAATACAGTTACTGTAAATGTAAGCTGTAACAAGTAAAACAATTGGCATATTATGCTTCAAATTCTTGTGCACAACACTGGTGTGGTGCAGGCTTGTTGCTGCTGTACAGTATATCACTGTGAATAATGAATTTGCAAATGTAAACATCAAACATTTTTACTTCTTTGCTGGTAAATGAATAAAGATTTCTTAAAAACAGCACTAAGAGATTTCTTCTGTGCATGAAACAGATACACATACTGTATCATCATATTTAGAGTTTTAGACAAGTAAAAAAAATCTCTTAAATACAGTAAGCTAATATTTTTCAGTTAAAAATGTCAAGCTATAGTTTATTCCAACCTTAGTAGCTGGAAATGCAAGGGATGATTTTTATTTGCATACTAAAAATAGAAATCTCATTAAAAGGTATATTTGGGAATGAAACATATTTGTGTATTGTTACATATTCAAAAACCTATAGACATTAGGGATGTTAAGAAGTTTTTAAAATAAATGATGCCTTGTCCATGACTACGCTAACCAATTTCAGATTTTTATGTGTTTTTAATGCTTAAGTAAAGAGCAGATAATTTGATATACAGTACACCATTTACATATTTAAAAAAAACTTGACTAAATAAACCACCACTTATAATCATACAGTATACCGTATACTAATCAGTAATTTATAAAATGAAAAAAGGTTCTTTATGCGCCCTTTGTTATCCACATTTATAGTTAACAAATTTATGTAGGACCCAAAACGTCACACACCCTCCAGTGGCAACAAAAAGAACAACCACTAGCTTGAAAGGAGCACAGCTTACTGATACTTTCCACAAAATTAAATGACTATAAAAAATTAATGATTTACCAGCAGATAGCCTGGTTATCTATCATACATGGCAGATAAAAACATACATACATAATACATATAATAATAAGTGTGATTTACACACTATGGGGCATATTCAATTAGGTGCTTGATTTTTGTGGTAAATATTACCATTACCATCTCAACCATGTTTTAATTAACATGGGTATTCATACACCCAATTCCTGCACTCTCCAACTGAAAAAAAATATTACCACAGAAACCAGCCTGTACCCCAAAAATAGAAAACAATATTGGGTAACATAATGACAGTATATTACAGTCCCAAAATAAATATTTTAAGCTTTAAAAAATATCAAAACTGTCTAATTTTGCATTTGAAAAAAAAACTAAAAAAGTATATAAAACAAAATTTATTAATTTATATACAAATGAAAAGGTGAAAATAAAGTAAAAGAAAATGTTATTTTGGGGTAATTTGAGTCTCCTTTTTGTATATTTTAAAAATTTATAAAAAAAACCCAAAAGATAAAAAGCAATTATTTGTTGTTTAAATAAATACTGGAATTCAATATGTGGTGCATAAACTAAAAGTTTATTTTGGGGTAATTTTTAGGCCTTTTTTCACACTAATAATGACATGTAATTATTGGAGTAGGTGTTGTCCAATGGGTCCTGAAGCAAGTCCCAACATTTTGGACCTAAAATAGGGATTTTTCCTGACTTTGCACCTGCTTCTGACATACGAGGAAAAAGCAGCAGGAATTTCCTATTGAAATTATCGTGGGTTGAATTTTCACACCCAATTGAATAGCAAAAACCCTAGTCCGCGAGATTTTTTTTAAAACTGGTGGCCAATTTAAAATGCCCCTTTATATAAAATAGACACATCACTGCAGTTGATGTGAATATAGTTAGGTATACAATCCAAAAAGGAACTTATATAAATCAATCAATTTTAGATAGATTTCCTTAGGATCTAATAAATACAGTATGTTTAAAAAAAATACCCTTATCTTTAACTTTCATGGTTAACGTGAGTACAGTTACTATGCAAAAACAGTTAGATATATTCCCATACAATTATACAGCTAACAACACACATGTGTATACCCTGGAGGAATCCATGTGGATCAAGATGTGAAAGGCATATACTGCTTTAAAGGATATCAGTACAATTTGGTCATAGGATTAGAGATAAGGTAAAACAAGTATAGTTTATCAGGAGCACTCCTGTTCAATTTCTGACTGTTTGTGGTATTTGCTAGGTATCAGGGTGGTGAAGTGAGTGACATACAATGTGTCCTCATACACCTTTCCTTTTTTCTTAATTTGGCACAAGATGCCATCACGGCTAAGATGCACCACGACGAGTAGCAATTAGATAGATCCCAATTTTTTTTCCTGCAAAAGTATTCATATAAAGTATCAGATTAAAGTAGCAAATTTTAAGAAAAATCACAAGGTGTGGATAATACACAGATTCAAAGGCATGGCAAATTTGGCCACACAGCTCGATTTTAGGAAAGGTATATGTGGACACATCTGTACCAGTGAAATTTTTTATGTAATTTGATTGTTCCTATGGTATACAGGCCCTGTTTCAGAGCCGGACACTCTGACAGAGCACTCGCTCTGAATCAGGGCATCTTTTTTTTTTTTTAATGGAGCAGCCTCCTGGCCCCTCGCATTGCTGTGGATTGCCACCCACAGCTAATGCGAGCGGCCAGGATGATGATCGTGATGGTCAAAGGGGGCGTGCTGTCACTCAACATCGACAGCACGCCCCTTTGGTGCGAGACCCGGAGCGACGGATTGCCCGTCACTATCCGGGTCTCGTGCATGCACACGATGGAGCCGGCTCCATCGCGCGCATGCGCACTGGCCCACCATCGACCCAGTTGCGAGCGTACAGCGCTTGCGACCGGGTCTGAATCAGGCCCACTGTATGTTGTACATAGCTGTGACATATGTGGTAAGGTAGCAAGTAGCTTACCAATAGATGTCTCATTCTGATCACCACACATTCTGTAGGTCAAGGCATGCAGTAATAAGTAGAGTTACTTAAGCAATCATAAGCTTTCATAGATGTATTGGTTTTTGATAGCAAAATTTGTCAGATGATTCTATCAGCCAGCATTCTTTATTCAATTATGTTCCTAACTTGTTTCATCTTTCATACTAAAAATTTTATCAGAGTTAAAAGTAATAGCATTAATAATATTCTTGGTTCTGCTTTATATACTATTAATCTTTAGTAATGAATATTGTAAAGATTTATGGGCGTATTAACCCATCAGCTGCTTTTTGTATCTTTCCGAAATACTTTAATATGTTATATTTCCCCAGAAGGATAAAGAAAATGAAATAACTTGCATCATATGGAAAGAAGTTTATCAAGTAGATAAAACCATTTCTCCAACTTACTTTTGGAGGATACAGTCTCCTAGCAGCATTCAGTTCAACATCTTTCCAATGGCTCTATGGTGGATTTTGACCTGCTTATTGTACTCAGTTGATAGCAATTACACTGACTTTTTATCATTACATATCAGAGTGATAAAAATCAATTATCAATGGAATTTATCAAGAAGGTATTGAAATGGTACCTGATCAACTCATGGCTGCTCTTGTTGGAGGTAACTTGTTTTTTTGTATGAAATTGGGTTTGTGATATAGTAGAAACAGATGGTAGAGGTTGCTGGACTTAGTTATAGAGATTAACCAATCTCTTTGGTTTCATTTCTGCATAGAAGTAGTTTGAAAGAGATTAGATATGTGAAGTCCAAGCTTTAATTATTATGCAGTATTTCCACATGTACCATAATTGGTAGCCATTGACATGGTTTGTCAGGACAGAGGTGTGGTCTTGAAGAAAAAGTTGTAGTTTGAGTTGATCTGGGTGTGATTTTGAATGATTGGAGTTTGACTTACTTTACACTGTCTATCCACCTGTCAGGTATGGTTGTACTTTGTAAGTAGGTTGCTGTCTGTTAAATTGTATTAAGAACTTTGTAATTCTTAGCTGAATATTTGGCATTCATCCTCAGCTCAGTCCAAAAATATTACAGTTGCCTAAGTTAACATATATCTTAATTTAACTATTAACCTAATTCATTTTCTAATCTTTTCTAGTCCATCTTACCTACTTACTTACTTGCTCAGCATCTTTTATCTAATTCTGAGGCTTTTACTACAAAGATCTGCTCAATCTATTGACTTGTCACACAGCCACTTCCTCAAAGCACAATATGGACTCTGCACAGAGCTGTATTACATGGATATTGTCTTCCTGAAAAGATCACTATCTATATCATAGGGTACACTTGCTACTCACAAACAGCACTAACAAAACAAATAAGAGGAAAGACCTGTTTGCCATGGTTATTAGATATAAACAAATAAATAATAATTATATATTGGGCCTGATGCAGAGGCACACACAATGCTGATGTCACATAGTTGAGTGATTTTTTTTACATGGCCCAGAGTGGGTACTGTAATTCTGCAGTGTACGGACCACCAGTATCAGAGAAGCCATGAATTTGGCCTGGTAGCTTACCATGTATTTGCAAATGCATACAACAAATGTCTCTGAATTTCTATTACCATATACTGTAGGTTTCAAGTGTAGTGCACATTCACAAAAATCCATAAAAACTTGCATGCATTACACTGAGTGTACCACAAAGGTGCTGTTGCAATTGAGATGCATTGTATCAGGAAAGTGCTCGGCAACCCTGGGTGGTGACTGGGAGGTGGCTTAGTGCAAGTAGGCATGAGAATGTTATGGGAGTGTCATGGGCCCATTGGTGAAAGTGATTGCATGCACAAATGCTCAACCACTCTCATAGGAGGACATACTTGGATGGAGAAACTACACCTGCCATAGAGCTGGTGCAAGTTTTGATGGTGTGACCAATGGCGAGTCTAGAGATGCAAAAAAAAAATGGTGGTGTCCCCCAGCACACTAAATCGTACTTGCAACAACACTTGAAACCTACAGTATATGGTAATAGAAATTCAGAGACATTTGTTGTATGCATTTGCAAATACATGGTAAGCTACCAGGCCAACTTCATGGCTTCTCTGATACTGGTGGTCCCTACACTGCAGGATTACAGTACCCACTCTGGGCCATGTAATTGTCAATTGTAAGGCTTCATGATAAAGGCACATACAGGAATGCACCCAAATTCAGAGCCAGCTTACCTGGGAATCACCCCTGGGACCTTAAATTAGCACTATAGGCACCAGCATACCCTCCAAATGTTGGTTCCATCTATGCCTCTCAAAACAGCAAACAGAACAAAGTGGAAGCTGCTCAAATCAATTTGGCAATACTCTTCAGGTGCATGAAAAGGAAGTGGTCATACTTCATGTTAAAATGTTTCATGCACCTGCAGAGTATTGCCAAATTGATTTGAGCAGCTTCCACTTTGTTATGTTTGTATCTAGAGATGCATCAATTGGTATTTACGAACCTACAGGAGAAGACAGTGGGCATCTCAGTCCTTGCACATTCGGATGCATTTGCATAAAGTTGCAGATAGACAACCACTAATAGGTTCAGCTACAGCCGCATCTCTGTCAAGCTCTGAATCAGTCCCATTGGGCCTGATGCAAAGTTGCACGCAATTCGCATGCAATGCCGTTGTTCATGTAGTAGCAGTTTTATGAATCTGTGCATGCACAACAATTTCTTAAATCTCCTATGGAATATGCATTACACAAAGTGCACATAGGCACAAAGATCGAAACATACGGTATCAAAATGTTGCGGAAAAGTGATGGGCATTCATAGGTAGGTGACTAGAAATGGACACAAAATTGTCCATTTGGTGGGTGTGTTATGGGAGTGTCATGGGCATGTCAGTGAAAGAAACTATTGCCAAATGTAATAGCTTGTGATTTGAGAGAGCCGCTGCTATTCTGGTAAAATAGTCTTTAGATTTAAAGTGCCAATTAGTTTAAAGGCTAAACCAACCATGTTTTTGCCTTTAAACTAATTGCAGCTTTAAATCAAGTGACTATCTCGTCGGCTTCCACAAATTGTGGGTTATTACATTTGGCCATAGATGTGACAGCAAACTTATGAAAACTAGGATAAATTCAATATTTGGGATTTGATAATTGTGTTGTACATTGACTTGAAGAATCTTTCATAATGCTGTCTAATTTAATGACAACTGTTAGATTTTCAATTAGTGCAGTCTGCTGTGCACCACACTGCAGTGTTTCAAACAGGCAAATACTGTAGATGAAATTCTGCTGTTAGGTCTGGAATAAATCTGCTGGAATATTTGTATAGATAGACAACAATATTTTGGGAGTTAACTTTTGTATTGCATAAAAGGTGAAAATATAAAATCTCAAGCTTTGAAATCTAGCTACGGGAATTAATTTATAATGAGTTCACTTTAAAAGAAATGAGAGTCCTGACAATGTGGACGATAACTCAATGTTAATCCACTAACGTTGCATTTAATGGTTGCTTTAATTTTTGTCTTGATCGGTATTTAATACATGACTAAGCATGAAGGCTCAGAATCACCTGCAGGCAGTTGATACTGTGTCTGGCAGAATACTTATTCTCCTTCATTCTGGTATGTCATTGCATAGTGTCATATTCTCTTGTCTATAATGATTTATAGGGATTTTGCAAGCAGATAGAATTAGTAATGCTTCAAAGTAATGGGCATCTACGTTAATTTTTTTCTACTGTGCTGCTGAATTCCATTCAGAATTAATGACACCCTATTCTTTTTTTGACATACAAGTTTCTCAAGAGGGGATTCAGTTTATATGGGATAACATAAGAACTTTAATTGGCATCATATAAAGAGTAATAGATGGATTGGAAGATCATACACAAATAATGGAAACAAAGAAAAATTGATCATGCAGTGCTTTTTACTTTATGATAAAATAAGCAAATATAATAAAACTCTACACCTTATTGGTGGAGAGTAGAGAAGTGCGTGGACTCCCGTGTTTTAGTTTGGGCAAACCACCCTCAAATGTTATGGGGTTTTTTTCCAAAACCATCCTAAAGTTTTTTGGTGCTGTTTCGGTTTTGAATTGAATTTACAAAATTGTTAAAAACAGCTATAATCATGTAACTTGGACCTGTTTTTGTCCCTATAGTACTATAAACATCAATAACATTAATTTACAGTCATTTACAGTCAATTTTGACCAATTTTGCCACCTGAAATCTTGAGGGAGGGACTTACATGCAATCAAAAACATGTAAGATCTGATTTTTAGATCCGAGATCAAACTTGCAGGAAGACCAGAGTCAGGATTCAGTTCTACTCAGAACCCCAAAAGTGATCTGAGTTGTTACTTGGTTTGACTCGGAACCCCAAAGTTCTGGTGTACTGCTCATTTCTAGTGGCGAATCACTACCATTTTAATATTATATTCTCATTCAGCACTGTATGCAACACAATACTAATCATGATTGCTTTATATCAATGAAATAATTGCTGAGTAGTTACTAATTAAGTCACCTGTGCTCAAGTATGGATATCCTTAATACATGGAAAGTAATGGAGGAGTTTGGGAACCTCTGGGTTGATACTGTATATACAAATGTGACATATAAAATAGAAGCAGTTCTGATGGCCTTTAACACCAAAGACTCCTTTTAAATATAATACAAGGAGCCTACAGGTTGTATTTTTAGAGATAAAGTTGAACTAATAAAGGGGATGTGAAAAAGTAATAGTCCTGTAAGCAGCTCTTTAGTGTAACATCTTTTCTCTATCCGGCCTCCAGGTTCCTGTGGCTGTACACAAGTCCACAGTGTTGGCCAAAACATTCTTATGGATGCAATAAAAAAAATTACACCGAATGTGTTCATGTATCTATGTTTTCTAATCTAAATGTACAACATTATTTTTAAGAAAGATTTCATAAAGCATTAATGCAAGATGATTGTTAGGACTCTGTAGTACATACAGCCTTTAATACTTAATGTTGCTCCTCTAGTAATACTGTAAGTGAGACTTTAAAACAATTAGCATTATACATTTCTTGTAAATACATCATGCACTTATTTGCTGCCAGCTTCTAAATTACTGTCTGACAGTCGCAGATATCACTTACTATTTTGTGAAATAAATTACCATATAGCAAAAGAATGGATTTAGAAACCATTCAAGTATGATACTATGAGATCAATGACAGTTAGGACTCAATCTCTTTATAGAACACAGGATCACACTGAGGATTAATAAAGACCAAGCTCTGGTCTGATGCACAGTAATTTAACTGCGTCCTTGCATTTCAAGAGTATTATTAGTATCTTATAAGTGAATAGTGCACTGTGGAATAAAAGGGATTTAAAGATAATTTGAAAATAAAAAAAATTGTATGAACATTATTTTTCATATATAAAATACTTTATTCCATTGGTTGCATTTAATTTAGGAATGTACTTTATACATATTTTAAGATTAAGCTAAATTATTAATTAAGAAAATACTCTGCTGTAAGTGAAACTGAATCAAAATCATAAAGTGCATATGTAACCTAAGCAGTAAGAACATGAATGATAAATCTTAGTTATCATTTTCACATGTAGTTCGAACGTTAAAAGTTAAAATCAGGATTCTTATTTTGTTGCTCAGGTATTTGTAAAACTGAAGAACATTCTAAGATATTGGCTAAATTCACACTGAATCCTGGATTAGTGCATGAATAACTTATTTCCTAAACACTCTCACTTACCTGATTTCAGACAGATTCTTGCAGCATTGACAGAATCCCGATAAACAACATCATACAAAATAGTTGAAACAAAGACGATCAGCTTTCATAAGTAAAGGAATATAAACACAAGTACAACTTCTGCCTGTCCTGCTACTGAAATTGAGGATCAAGGAAGTTCTCGAAAAACACCAGGGACCGGAAAAAATAAGTTATAAGTTTTTATTCTTTAACTTTTTCTTGTTTTTATAAATGAGGGTGAGTAATTTGAGGTTTACAGTGCTTCCATTTGAATAGAGAGGGAGATGTATCAAGCCATGGAGAAAGAAAAAGTAGAGAGTTGTGCAAAGCCAACAATCACCTTCTATCACTTATCTAGCACAGTCTTTGAAATGATAGTTAGACACTGATTGGTTTCTTAGTGCAGCCAGTTCTTAAAGTGATCCTGGAAAGAAGGTGGAACTCATCTCTCCCACCGTCTACTCCCCAGCCCCCCCACCATGCTAGTGTGAAAAGCCAAAACAAGGGTGAAGACTGTTCTTTACACACACATTGTTGTGTATAGGAAACCATAAAGTGTATGGCTGGGGGCTGCCTAGGCCCCCAGAAGCTTTGGGGGCTATAACCGTGTGAAATACATTTTAGATGCTTTTTAGCACTCCTGCTATCAGCTGAGACTACAATGTTAGATCACTTAAAAAGAAAAAAAATGTTCTATATAATCGGTGGTATTGTTCTGCTGTCTCTGAGTTTTTTTATGTGGTTCCCACAAACTAGTCTTTATCATTTGGATGCCCAATGTTTTTGCAACCCCTATGTATTGCCTTTGCAATACCTATATTCTGTTTTATCTGAAATAAGAGACCCCCTGAAGAAATTGAGCCTCCCTAGGCAGTTAATGAGTGGCTCTCTGTCTGTGGGACTTCTGTGCAGGGACATGGTGGAGGTGGAACCATTAAAGGTGACGGAACTCAGTTCCACCCCATTCCTGCCCACTTTAACCCCTGAGTGCACCTACTACACTTTATCTCTCCCAAGACTTGATACATCTCCCATATAGTCAACTCAGACATGTACATCCGCTTTATATAACTATGTGCACATATTGTCTGTAGACTACAAAATCACACACATGACTATCAGGAAGACAGTGATAAATATCTTTTTATCACTTCCCACAATGACCAGTTATTGTAAACAAATAGGTCTTGGTTAGCTTTGCTTGCCATCAAGGCAACTAGATATTATCCACTCCCTGCTAAAAAATCAGAACCTCAATTCTATTTTTCCCCCTTTAAGGAGGCATTTATTGTATCTGAAGTCATAAACAGGTCAGTGATGGTTAATTTCTGACCTTGTACTATGTCCAACAAAGCAGAGAAGAGTCTATGGAAAGCACAATACTGTAAAAACAGCAATGTATGAATCATGAAATTATCCATCATGGTCATGATCTACTTGTGGTGTAGACTGTTTGTAATATGCATCATCATTAACTTGGTTACTTCCCCTAAATGGGTCTTACTCATAATAGGGCTGATTCTGAATAGCACTCAATGTGGCTTTAGTTGCAGGCAGCTGCAGAAGCCAGATGTACTATCTTATACTAATGCGAAAATCCCAAAGTCTAATGCGGAGGTGTGTGAGTCTACAATCAGAAACTGATGCCGCCCACTGATTTTACGCCAGCCACAACAGCCATTATCATTATCCCATGCTAGGTGCAAGTGATCCATCAGAAAAAAGCTTTGCTAACCCATACGCATGTCTCAGAATTGCACAGAGCTTTTGATACATGCCCATGACACTCTCACAATACTGCCACAAAACAGGGAGATTCCGCATGTCTACATTGTTGCTGCCCAGTTGCCGGCCAATTTCACAGAAAGACAGATCCAGCTGAGTTCTGTACAACTCAGGATAGGACGGACATATGCAAAAAAGCCTAAATTCCCATCTACACATTTACTATATGCTACAACTCGCCATTTGCACCCAGGCACAGAAATCCATCCAACTCAGAATCAGCCCCCATGTCATTGAAATGTTGCAATACAAAAGGATTATATTTATAGGGATTTCTATGACATATCTTTAGCATATTTGTTATTTTAATTACTAAGTTTAACCACATTCCCAATTTTCTGATGAAAGTTCTATAGCTGTTAATGGACATACACATATTTTTATTACTTATATGTAATTTTGAATTAAAATCTAATTTTACTCATATTTTACAGAAATGTTGCTGACTGTACTGCAGATAAAATACTATTATTTTACAATTTTAAGGTTACTTAGCATGTTTGAGTCCTTTCATAAGTAAAAAAGAAAAAACACCGCACAGATTCTATTCGACGACCACCCTATATATATATTTATATATATATATATATAAATATATAAATATATATATTAGTAATTTCCTCTAATAATGTAAACATAGGGGGTGTGCCACCTGCTACCATTTTGCATATACACAGAAAAAAGGTGGAAAGTGGTAGTGTATTGGTGCACTGGTCGAATTGAAGTATAATTAGTTAATAAAAAATAACTTTTATTAGATATTCATTAAGATATAAAACCCCTCTAGGGGCTAATGAGATGGCAAAGTATTAAAAATATATAGATTTAAAGAAAGAAAATAGAATTAAAATAATGTGCCAGGGGTC
The DNA here is from genome assembly GCA_031769625.1 of Taudactylus pleione. Lineage (NCBI taxonomy): Eukaryota > Metazoa > Chordata > Amphibia > Anura > Myobatrachidae > Taudactylus > Taudactylus pleione. The sequence goes on from JAUIMM010000614.1 coordinate 4,353,877, forward strand.
TTAACACATCTTCATACAGGCTGCTTTTAATGTCATCTTATCAGGACATTAACTATCATATCCATGATCATTAATCAGGGTAATAAACAAGTAAGTCTACAGATATATTTTCTATTTGCTCAAAAGGATATATGGTGTGTGTAAATACATATTTAATTGAAAAGATTTGTGTGTTGTCTAACTTCACAGTTAATTGTATCCTCAATTAGGCAAAATATATATCTCTCTTATGTAAAGGTATTTTATGAGCACATCTAAGATGATTTGAAGGTACAATGGGAGTCCTTTAGTGCTGAAGGATAACCTATTCACTTATAGGTCAATTCAGTGATCTTTCAGTTATGGTGCTGGATTAGTATTAACCCACTTGATATCTTTCCTATAACTGTAATAGATTGAGGACTATATGTGGTAAATTATTTTAATTATCCTCTCATATATCTGACAACAGACCATGTGGATGTACACTTGGATAGTGACTATGATATCTCACAATTGTCACTACTTCAGTCCAAGACTAAGAGATGTCTTGAATGGGACGTGTAAACTTCCTCTGATGAGATACACTGCTTGTATATATACGTAAATAAATTCTATGTGACCCCTTTTCCCTGTTTTTCTGTGTTTGAGTCCTTACAGCAAAAATACTAGTTGAATCGAGTCCCGGGTTCAGGTCTGCTGTGAGTTCAGAAGTCGTTTTTAAAAACCAAACCTCAGGTTTTGCATTGCATATAAAATATTCATGATGTTATTGTTATTATCAGTTTTAAAGAGATCCAAAACCAAATCCAAACCAAAACCAAAACACAGAAGTCCACACACATCTTTACTATATACAACTTAAATATAATTAACATAACTTCAAAAAAATAAATACCCATGCTTGGCGGAGGACTGCTACACTCCATCATAAAGATAAAACAGAATGGGAGATAAAAGATAGACTGAAAGGATAGACAGGACTGGAAAGCACAAACTATCATGTTTGGGAGGCAGATACACTGTATGCTGGGCACCTACTGATGACCTTGGAGAGCCGCGAAGTGGACTGGCAGCTTACCATGTACTTATAAATGCATGCAACAAATATCTCTGAATTTCTATTTCCATATAGTTTTCATGTATTGTTGCAGGTACAATTTAGTGAGCTGGGGGAACTCTAGGGGATACTCCCCTTTCTGTTTTTCTATTTAGTATGACCCCTCCCTTTCATGCACCTGAAGAGTATTGCCAAATTGATTTGAGCAGCTTCCATTTTATGTTTGCTGTTTTGAGAGGCATGAATGAACCAGCATTTGGAGGGCATGCTGGCTCTTGTAGTGCTAGTTGGAGTTCCCAGGGGTGACTCCCAGGTAAGCTGGCTCTCAATTTTGATGTTTTTTTGTATGTGCCCTTATCATGATGCCTTACAACAGATAATTACATGGCCCAGAGTGGACACTGCTATCATGCAGAGTAGGGACTGACAGTATCAGAGAAGGCATGAAGTGGCCTGGTAGCTTACCATGTACTTATAAATGCATGCAACAAATATCTCTGAATTTCTATTACCATATAGTTTTCATGTATTGTTGAAGGTATAATGTAGTGTGCTGGGGGAACTCTGATTACTAATATAAGAGGCAAATTCTGCACCTCCTTATATGTTAAACCAACAGACCAGATGAACAATTCTTAGAAGCAAGAGTTTTCACCCTAGGGCCACAATTCAGGGGTTACCATATTCACAATTCTGAAGAAAAAGGCGAACCACCAGTGACCCAAGGGATACTGAAATACAGCTGAACCACATGGTTAATAAATTCCTAGAATAGGATACCAACTAAAAGAATTAAATAAAGCTAAAGAAAAGGCTTTAAGGCTAGATAGAGCAGAAATTCTTCATTCATCTAGACCCAAAATACAAAAACAAGTGATCCCGTGGGTCAATCAGTTTGACTCCAAAAGTAAGTATACTACTAACAGAGCCAAACAGTTGTGGCCAATAGTCACTACTGAGCCTGACTTACACATGCTGCAAGACAGGAAATTGATGCCCAGCTACACCAATGGCAGAAGCATCAGAGATTATGTTGTTAGAACTGATGTGACAGACAGGGGTCCCCCTGCTGCACACTTCTTACAGCGAAAAAATGGTTGTTACCGATGCCTTGGTTGTCAGACTTGCACATATCTCATACCATCAATATACAGGAAAAACATATAGAATTAATTTTTTTCTTACTTGTAACACAAAATTTGTTGTGTATCTCCTGTCTTGCCCATGTGGAAAACACTATGTGGGCAAGACAGAGAGACAATTCAAAGAACGAATGGCAAAGAACCGCTCTGCTATTAGAGTAGCAATTCACAGTGATCAGTGCAAGCAACCAGTGGCCCGTTATTTTGTACAGAGTATGGCCACACTTTGCTACAGAATAATTGATCATGTGCCCATATCGCCAAGAGGTGGTAATAGGGCCAAGGAACTTCTGCAAATTGAGTCCAAATGGATTCACAGACTGGACACCCTGTATCCTAGGGGCCTTATTGAGGGCCTGATTCAGAGCCGGACGCCATTTGCACTCGCTCGTTCAGAAAAAGGGTCCGGATATTTAAATAGAGCGCTCGCTCTTTGCGGTCTGTTGACGCCTCTATGTCTGAACGAGCGAACGAAACATGCGCTCGCTATTTTTTAAATAACGCACCCTGGCCGCTCGCATCCTACGTCATCTCCGCTATTTATTAGATTAATCGAGTACATCGAAAGGCATATGAACTGCTCGCAGTGCTTGTGGTAGCATTTTCCTACAGCAATAATGCAAGCAGTTCAGGCTAAAAGACAACCAAGTGAGGTGGTCGATGACACTGCTTTGTTAATTATGCACACCCTTAAAACGCCCGTTTTGACCATTTGGCATGCCTGCGTTCGGATCTCCACTCCCTATTTTCAAGCACCTTCCCCTGTTACCACCCACAAATGCCTCATTCTGTCACTCAAATTAACAGGCATTCGCTATTTTGCAAGCACACAATTTCCGACTGCAATGACTGGTTCGCGCATGCATATTACAACCCATACGCATGCGCAGTTGTGCAAACATCGCTCAGAGTGAACGAGCGGCCGCTTACGAGCGGCTCTGAATCAGGCCCTGAGTCCCTAGGTCTAAGCTGCTTCTTGTAACATGATGTGTCTAGTTAGAACATTTTGTGCCTTGGATATTGTGATGTATGGATATACACCAGTCTCTTCTTGAAGCGTGCCTATATAGGTGCTGATAATAGCTCCACTCTTGTCTTTAATTTTATTAATAATAACAATAATTTTAGTATGCCACAACTTACCATTTGACTATAATATTTTGATGGTCAGGGTTAATCATAACTTTTAATACGGCTGTAGGATTCATTAGAACTGCACTTAAATGAAGGTTTTTGCTGTGATTGCTTAATGCCATTTTAAATAGTTCTTGCTTTTAACACATTAATAACTATAGACAATGTTTATTTGTATCTATATGATCACATCAGTAATTTTTTTCACACACCACATGTCATAATGGCATTGTTTACTTGTTACCATAGACACGCTGGGTCCTGGCACCAGACATGCTAAGGACAGTGTCTCTCTGGTATGATGCATCATGCACTTTGGCAGAAGAGCTGACTGTTCCAGAATGGTCCTGATCATACTGGGTGCTAGAAGGTCTTTCAGGTCCTTGGATTTCCCTAAATACCAGTTTTACAGAACAGGATCTATTAGTAGGATGTTCCGATGGTCTTGAAGGGATTTCCTAATGATGTGTTCATGTCTGTTGTATGTCATGACAAATTTAATACATTCTTCAACCCCCATATTCTATATTTTACCCAAAGCCCACAAACCTTTGACAAATCCACCTGGGTGACCAATTGTGGCTGGAAAAGATTCCTTGATGTCACATCTATCTTGATGGAAAATCGGGTTTGGAAAGACACAATATATGTGGGCCATAATAGATGTACAATCGCTAAGCACCTTTGGAAAAGCTGTCTCCAACTGTGGACTTCACCAAGATGGACACCACCATTAGAGCCGCACTGACCAAATGATACAGCAGATATACTGTAGCTTCCTGAAAATAAGGACAGGACGTCCTATCTTTTATATGTTCATATACAAATATTTACTTTGTTTTTAATTCATCAGCAATTTATTCATGTACTCCAAATTTTGCCTGTATTTTACCACTGTTTTTATACAGAAGCCATTTCACATGTTTAACAAACAGGATTTGCCTAACAAATTGATCTGGGTATAAATATGAGGTCTGTCCCACTCACACTAGCACACCCTTGAGAAAGACTATCTGACGAAACGAGTTGGGCCTTCCCAGACTGCACCTCTCCTGAAAGATAAGCATCTTACTCCAATCTTTTACTTCTATTTAAAAAAAAAAAAATTCCTCTTTCTTAAAGTGCTGTTTTATTTGACTACCAGTGCAGCAGTGTCTAATGTTGGTGCTGTTTTATTATTCCACCTATTTCAAGCCTACTTTTACAGTGATATTTTATGGAATACCGGTATATTTTCTGCCTGATTTGTTTTTACTAAATAAAACTGATGTTATATTTTTAACACACTTCTCAGTCATCATTTTATGTGCTTGGAACACCAGGGGTCACCGTCACCCTACTTTTTGTCTTAATATATATATATATATACTGCAGTCACGATCGGGCCCGCACTCAGAACTCCATCTAAGGCAGGTGGTCATCACGTTGGTTTTTTGTAAATCACGGTAACAGTAAAATTTACCTTTCTGCCAGCACCAAGGAATTAGTGTAGGAAGAAACTCCTGACACAGTGGTCCTTCGGTTATGCTCACAGTATATATGCTTTAAAAATCAGTAGCATGTACCTCACAAGGCCTAAGAACACAGAATATCAGAACTAGAAATAAGGTTTTCATTGAAAAATACTTCAAAGCTTATAGATACAAAAAGTATTATAAAGATTAATATGATTATTAAAAGTACACACAGATTACAGACAATTTCATAGAAAATAAAAATAAGGGTAAAACAAAGTCCAGAGACCACCTTTGGAATTGAACAATGCCTGAAGTAAGGTCTCTCCTGAAAGAAGTTGAAGCATCCCAGCCATGTGTAGCTCCCTTAAAAGAATGAACACTTGCTGTCCAGTTTGCTGGGTTAATATACACATTCTGTCATACTTTCTATCTCACAGAAATGGATTCTGGAATGGATTCTGAACTTCATATCACATGGGAAAGGGAGATAGCAAGTCAGAGATTTAAAAACTTCCCTGGTTTCAGGTGTGATGGTCAGACCCTTTTCTCAGAGTTCCTGTCCGGCAAATGGAGATGACACAGTGGGTAGCGTGACATAAGACATGATCAAGAGGTCTCATTTTTCTTCTTCCTGGCATGGGATACTGAGGAGACATGCTTAGATTTTAGACAGCCTACTAGCGTGAATTTATTTCCCATTTGGCCTCTTGTGGTGCATATTACACAGCCTACACAATACACTGGCTCATTTCTTTTGGCCTGCAAACATTTGGGTCCTGATTTACTGAAAATAACAATCTATCAGCCACAGCCTATGGAACTTTATTAGGTTTTGCAAAAATGTAAACATTCTAGCCTGCTAGGAGTTTGCTATAAAGGAACATACAAATCATTTGGCTAGCTGATACAATTTAAACATAGATACAGTGGATCATAGGTCTAAAGATCATAACACATACTGTAACCAATATCATTGTTAATATGCCCACTCCGATATGAAATGGGCTTTATCATTACATATATATATATCCACCATCTAGCAACCCAAGTATTAAAACCTACTTAAGATTAGTTACACAGTATACAGGAAATATGATAACATTTATGACAATCTCACTCAGGCAGAACAAAAACAACTCTGTGGTAACTTAAAGGCAACGAACAGATAGTCATCCGACTGGCCAACAAATGTGTAGCCATTGTGATACAGGACTGGGTAGACTATGATAGAGAACTAACATGGCAACTGCTGGATGAATCCATATATGAAAAGTTGACGTACAAACCCACTAGAGAAATCAAGTGGAAAATATACCTAAACTAGCACTCTCTGCCAGGAGGATCGATGAAGCAACACACACCTACTGTATCTAATAGTGGATAAACCTATTTGCCCGATTATCTACACTATTCCTAAGATACATAAAACATTAAACAATCCGCCTGGTAGACCTATAATATCAGCAAAAGGTTCTACCCTACAGCCTTTGGCGATATTTGTAGACAACTTTCTACAGCCTCTTGTACAAGCCATTGCAAGCTACATTAGAGACATCGGAGACTTCTTGGCAAAATTAAGTACCATACGTATCACTGAAAGTACCTTAGTGGCAACATTAGACGTCACTTCTTTGAAAACAACAATACCACATGTCGGTGGTCTTAACACCTTAAAACAAGCATTAGCCAAATGTGGGACTAATGATCCTCCAGCACAATTCATTCTCAATTTAGCAGAGCTCTTTTTGAACTTGAACTATTTCAAGTACAAAGATGAATACTACTGTATGTACAACGGTCAGGAACTGTGATGGGGTCAAACCTGGCCCCCTCATACGCAAACCTCTACATGGTCAACTACAAGGAACAAAATATTTTCCCTATCTATGGCCGATTTATTCTATTTTATAAGTGTTTTATTAACAATGTGTTCATTCTCTGGCAAGATCCAGAAACAGCCTTTCACCACATGGTCACACAATTGAACCTACTTGATGAACCAATTCAAATTTACACAGAGTATCTCAGGCATTAGTATAAATTTTCTGGATATTACAATATTTAAGGAAGATGGAAAGCTGGAAACAACATTGTACCGTAAGCCTACAGACCGTAACACTTCCCTGTTGGCCTCTAGCCACCATCCACCTGGCCTAAATGATGGCCTCCTGATATCACAATATTTGCGAGTACTACCGAACAATTCAACACCAGATTGCAGAAATGACAACACGATTCATACAGTGAGGGTACAGTGAGAAATTTTTGACTAAATGTCTACAGAAAGCTAGACATAATTGTATCCAACCTCAAACCCTCTGTTTGTCACAACTTTTGACAATAAATCCCACATTATAAATTGGTCACTCAAAACACATTGACCAATTATAAAGACTGGTCCATTACTACCTTTCCATTATAGTGATCCGCCAATGATGGCCTACAGAGGAGTCCTAATCTTAAGAAGATGTTGCTACGACCGACCATGAATCCATACAAAATCACAACTACCATTGAGCTCATGCAGTCTCCCAGGGTGCTTCAAGTGCAGAGGCTGCATTACATGCAGTGCCATTATTCAGGGAACCAATTTCCCCCAGAGTGGTAAAATCATTAACATCAAATGGAGACTACACTGTAAATTAGACCATGTTATTTACATATTAATCTGCCTTTGTGGCCTATATTATGTCAACCTTACTACGTGATGTTTTTGTGAACGTATGGCAAATTATCGCACCTCTATACGCCAGGCTATACAAAATGGAGACTCTGAAAAAACAGTAGCAAGATATTTTGCTAAGAAAAGACACCAAATTGCATCTCTAAAATGTAAGATCATAGACTAGGTACCTCTGCACGACAGGGGAGGTAATCGCACACTAGCGCTCAAACGCAAGGAAAGTCAATGGATTTTTCATTTGGACACTGTATCCCCTAGAGGACTTAATGAAAATAATACTTACAATATCTTTTTATAAAATAATTTTTATTTTTACTTATTGCACAAATGATAAGTTATTACTATTGCAATAGTCATTATGTGATAAATTGGTCTGCTATATAACCTATATTTGTGTTTGATATCTCCTGGTTTATTTGCTACCCAGGCCCTCTGTGTTATCTCTCACAATTACCACTACAATATATTATATGTATTGGCATTAGTTACCAGTTCTGCATCATTATGTAAAATAACATTCATTTCTGATGCAAGCAGTTACATATGTTAGTTTATACCAACTAAACATTGTTTGCAGCTTGCTTCTAGCACATAGACTTGTTTTATGGATAATGCATTTTATACCTACAAAAAATATATTTTTTCTAATATTTGGTCTATTTATTTAACACTAGTGAGATCCTAGCCCCACTTCCTGTTTTAATACTAGGGTGACCCTAGCCCCACTTCCTGTTATCGGACATGGTTTTGCCACACTTCCTGTCATATACTTGATGCCACACTTCCTCTTACACACATGCCACACTTTTTATATTCTGATGCCCCACTTCCTGTTCTTTAATTTTCACTCTAACTAGCCACAGCATAATAACAAGTGACTCTAAAACACCTTTATAGTGACAGCGCAGAACATTGAGTAGTGTCACTTATTCACATGCCAGTCACATTAAGCAGTTTAGCACTTCTAAATATATTAAGCCACGTTTCCTGTTTTGTGACCACTTCCTGTCATGGCTGGTTTAAATACAGGCAGCCTGGCACTTACAGCCATACCACAATACACACTTTTCAGCTCCACAGGTATGTGTATTTTTTTAAGATCATTTTCCTTTAATCTCACCATGTACTGTTATGCTCTTTATCTTCTTAAGTATTGTTATGCTCCCCATTATTAGTTTTGTTTGCATTGGTGATGTATTATATTAAGTATACAGTGTTGTCATCTATTAAGCAATGTTTGCAATATATTAGTGGACTGAAATATACTTGTTATGACACAATGCTGATTACACAAATTAATTCTTTTGGATTGCTTATTTGTTATACTAGCCTTTGATTTTAGTTCTACTTAGTTTCTTTATCATGTCATCGCACTCTGGCTAACATATGCTAAAATGTGCTAACTGAGCATTTGTTACATAAGTGATTATACACTCTGGCTAGCATATACTCATACATGCCTTTGCTACATAAATGAGTTTGCACTCTGGCTAACATATCCTGATAAATGCTATTTAAGCATTTGCTAAGTGAAGTTCAGCATTGATTTACTGATATTCTAGCCCAGATACAGGATGTTTTTCATCTCATTTATCTCATTTATCTCATTTGCATTTTTTGGATATTTGGTAAATGTGATTTGAGGTATTATTTTAGTTACAGCATAACACAATTTTTGTTGCACTTTGACATTTAAGTTCTAATATATAACCATATAAGGGCCTACGAGGCATTACTATGCCTTATGTGACACTTCTTTGTTATTATTTCTTTCTGTTTCAGTCTTTTGTATTCTTATGAAGCATTGACAAAGGTTCTGGAATGCAACCGTAATGTTGGCAGGTTCTGGAATGCAACCGTAATGTTGGCAACTATAGATTATGTGCATGCTAAAAAAGCTTAAAGTATGTTTTTGAGCTCAAAAGTCTGACGAGTGCCTTTCTCTCTACGTATAGTAGATGTGCTATCCTATATATATATATATATATATATATATATGTATACACACAAAGTCAGAAATCCAATGCACTCGCTATTCCCAGGCCTGGGGTGCAATTAATATAAATTAGCTAGCACAGGGGTGCATGAGAAAGCTGTGATCACAAAATGGTTAATTAAAAAATTAAAAATTAACCAAATAAACCTTATTATTCTCTTTGCTAATAAAGCTTAAAGTATGTTTTTGACTTCAAAAGTCTGGCGAGTGCCTTTCTCTCTACATATAGTAGACGTGCTATCATATATATATATATATATATATATATATATATATATAGTCAGGTGCATAAATATTGGGACATTGACAGAATTTTCATATTTTGGCCTCTATTCACCACCACGATGGCTTTGAAATGAAACAAATAAGATGTTCTTTAACTGCAGACTTTAAGATTTAATTTGAGGGTAATTACATCCAAATCAGGTGAACGGTGTAGGCATTACAACGGTTTCTATATGTGCCTCCCACTTTTTAAGGGGCCAAAAGTAATGGAACAAACTAAACAATCCTAAATCTAACTTTCATTTTTTAATACTTTGTTGCAAATCCTTTGCAGGCAATTACAGCCTGAAGTCTGGAATGCATAGACATCACCAGACGCTGGGTTTCATCCCTGGTGATGCTCTGCCAGGCCTCTACTGCAAATGTCTTCAGTTCCTGCTTGTTCTTGGGGCATTTTCCCTTCAGTTTTGTCTTCATCAAGTGAAATGCATGCTCAATCGGATTCAGGTCAGGGGATTGACTTGGCCATTGCATAACATTCCACTTTTTAGCCTTAAAAAACTCTTTGGTTGCTTTTGCAGTACGCTTCGGGTCATTGTCCATTTGCACTGTGAAGCGCCGTCCAATGAGTTCTGAAGCATTTGACTGAATATGAGCATATAATATTGCCCGAAACACTTCAGAATTCATTCTGCTGGTTTTGTCAGCAGTCACATCATCAATAAATACAAGGGAACCAGTTCCATTGGCAGCCATACATGCCCACACCATGACACTCAAATTAAATCTGAAAGTCTGCAGTTAAAGCACATCTTGTTTGTTTCATTTCAAAGCCATTGTGGTGGTGAATAGAGGCCAAAATATTAAAATTCTGTCAATGTCCCAATATTTATGCACCTGACTGTATATGCAGTTTCCAACAGTCCGGCATTCCAAACAACAATAATAAACTCCGGACGGTGCCGTCACATAATAATCAAATAGTATAGCAAGGGTGCGGCACTCGTCCTGGAAAAAAGACGCTCCAGACTTAAGTAATAGGCATCAATGTTTCAGTGCTTTTTATTGCACTATCTTCAGGACATCCTGGAGCGTCTTTTTTTCCAGGACGAGTGCCGCACCCTTGCTATATTATATATATATAATATATGTATATATGAACAAAGTGAAGTAAGAGCAGGATTCATGTCAGCTTGTGGGTATGTAGTAATCGGGTTAGGTTATGGGTAAAAATGAAGGTGTGGTATATTGACTGGATCCCCTGAATAAGATATATGCTTGGGTCTACCTACAAAAAGTTTGGAATTTGCTTATGCAACAAAATATTTAAGTTGCTCTAATATGAGTTATGGTTGATTCCAATAAAGTCACAAATATTGTAATTTTGTAATTTGTGGTATGCTTGAACTTGCCTCCTAGTACTCTGATGTTACTTGAGCTTCTGGTATGTGAAAGACAGCAAATATTCTGTACATCGACTTTAAAATGTTTCATAGATGAACACGTGTTTAAAGAATACCCCTTTACCAACTTGTACATCTGATAAATCTCATGCAGTGTTTTATTAAATAAAGAAACACTGTAGGGATATTCCCCAATGACTTTTACTTTTTTTGGCAAGCATTACATAACCTTTGTTGAAGTTATGAGATGTCTGTCATTGTCCATCAACCATAATGGAACTGGATGTTAGGATAAATAATATAATGGAACAATTTCTCTAGTGTAAATTAAATATTATTCTGCCCTAGGTCAAAGTTTACTTCGGTGTATTTGAAGTTCATATACAAGAGAAAGTAAAATACATGAAGATTTTGTGCTGCAGTTCCTTAAAGGAGCATCACTTCAAAGTCTCTATGGGAAGCATTTATTGTATCTGCAATCATACGGAGTCAGTGATTTCCTATCCACTAGTCGAGTTACCAAGTTGTAATATAATGCTCCCTATGAGATATCATCTAGTTAATAATTATATTTTCAGGTTAATTATCTCAAGGGGGCTATTATAAAATACTGAAGTAGTGCTTCCCATACTTTCCACATGAAAAGCATGTTATTATTCACTAGAGATGAGCGGGTCCGGTTCTCCGAGAACCGGACCCACCCCGAACTTCATGATACGAGGCGAGGTTTCCCACGTGACTCGGATCTACAAATGAGAAAATTTCATCCTCCCGCTGTCGGATTCTCACGGGTTTTGAATTGTATAAAGGTCCCAGTGACCAGCATGATTTTCACTCTGGCTGTGGAGAGTGTACAGAGCAGATGTACTCTGTTCTTCTAAGGTGCAGTCAGTTTTGTGCTCACCATTATTAGTTTTGTTTGCATTGGTGATGTATTATATTAAGTATACAGTGTTGTCATCTATTAAGCAATGTTTGCAATATATTAGTGGACTGAAATATACATGTTACGACACAATGCTGATTACACAAATTAATTCTTTTGGATTGCTTATTTGTTATACTAGCCTTTGATTTTAGGTCTACTTAGTTTTTTTTATCATGTCATTGCACTCTGGCTAACTTACTAATATGTGCTAACTGAGCATTTGTTGTCAGTGACTTGTCACTATTTGTTTAAGGGTGCAGTGTTGTCAGGCTGGGGCTGCAGTACATAAAGTGGGGGGTGCTGCTGTGTCACTCACTGTTGTCCTATCAATCAAGGGGCCGTGGCTGCAGTACATAAGGGGTGCTGCTCTGTTGTCCATAAAGGTGCTTGGGATGCAGTACATAAAGGGGTGCTGCTGTGTTGTCCTGTCCATCAAGGGGCTGGGGTTGCAGTTCATAAAGGGGTGCTCTGTCAATCCAGGGGTGCTCTTCCCCAGTGTAAAAAAAAAAAATGTAAAAGTAAAATAAATTAAAAAAAATAAAAATGTGTGTGTGTGCTAGGTAGTTACTAGTTAGTAACTAGTTATACTATTATTGTTTGGTGATGCTGCCAGCCAAATGCCATACATGTGCATCAGCTGGGCGCCGCCGAAATGGGGCATGACCTCATGGATGGGGGTGTGGCCTCTCTAACAGGGGCATGGTCTCATGGCCCGAACCCTGGCCCATGCCATGGATATCATCACTGGGGTTGTGGGGGGGGGGTGCTAGAGGTGAGGAGTGCCGGCTCCCTCACTGTCACAGGAGCAGAGTGCTACACTTAATGCTACAGTGCAGCACCCGGCTCCTGTCACTGAGGGGGATCCAGCACCTTGGTCACCCTCGGCAGGTGACACCCGGGTGTGGCCCGCACCCCCCGCACCCCCTTGTGACACCAATGGGCCAGACCGCAGTTTATCATCCACGTATTTGTGACTCTGCAGGTGGGCCATCCGCACTCCGCTGCTCTGCAGAAGTGCTTTGTTGTCCATAAAGGGGTGCTGTGGTGTTCATCAAGGGGCTGCTGCCTCATCCAGGTTTGTTTTTCCCTAGTGTAAAAAAGATAAAAGTTAAACAAATTAGCATTCCACAAAAAAAAGATCTCTTGATTTTTTGTGTTTGTGTGTGTGCTGCTGCAGCTAGTAGTTACTATTATTGTTTGGTGACACTGCCAGTCAGACAGTAGTTTATCATCCATGTATTTGTGACTTTGCAGGTGGTCCATCCACACTCTGCTGCTCTGCAGGGGTGCTTTGTTGTCCATAATGTAGTGCTGTGCTACTTAGTAGTTACACTATTATTGTTCGGTGACACTGCTGGTCAGACCACAGTGTAAGTTTGTTGATATGGAGGACGATCAAATAAGAGGAGAGCAGGGACCACACACTAGTGCTGCCAGCAGTCATGATGACGATACAAGGCCATCATCATCATCTACAAAGGCCAATGTCCAAGGGCTTAAGTCAGGGCATGTAAAATCAAACAAGCAATGTTTTACAGTGCTTAAGAAAAAAAATCAAAAGCTAAGTTAGCTGCAGAGAAACAAAAGATTGGCAATATGCCATTTACCTTACAAAGTGGCAAGGAAAGGATAAGGCCTTGGCCTTTATTTATGACTGGTGACTCTGCATCTTATGATGATGTAAGCCCTACTCCCTGTAGAAGTGTCAAAAAGATGAAAATCGCCAAGGCACATGAACCAACTGTGTGTATGATGTAGCACACTGTATTCATAAAAAATATTATGACACTGTAGGTTATTGATACCGCAGCGTAATATTTAAAATTGGCACAAATTGACATGTGTGCTGTACCCCATTTCATCCATGTTTGTTGATATGGAGAATGATCAGTTGAGAGGAGAGCAGGAACCACATACTAGTGCTGGAGCTGCTGCCAGTGCCTTCAGTCATAACGATACTAGTCCATCTACGTCATCAACTAAAGCCAATGCCCAACGGCACACAGGGCTTAAGTAAGGGCATCTAAAATCAAAAAAGCAATCTTTTACAGTGGTAAAGGAAAAACATCAAAGGGAAAGTTCCCTGCAGAAAGACATAAAATTGGCAATATGCCTTTCACCACACAAAGTGGCAAGAAAAGGCTAAGGTCTTGGCCTTTATTTATGACTGGTGGTTCTGCATCTTATGAAGATGTAAGCCCTTCTCCCTGTAGAAGTGTCAAACAAATGAAAATCGCTAAGGCACATGAACCAACTGTGTGCTCAGAAAAGTCACAGATCCCCGAGGAGAGTCCAAGTGTGTCTGCGGGTGCCATGTGCGAGCCTGACCTTTCCAATACTGTCCTTGAAGAGGATCCTCCTTCCACCATTTGTGTGCCCTCTGCAAATGTGGGAATGAGCAGCACAAGTCAACATGCTGACATAGAAATCAAGGATGTTTCTGTGGAATTTCACCAGGAGGATGAGGAGGATATTTCTGTAGTTGTCGCTAATAAGGATGATAAGGATGTTGATGCCGAGGATGTTGTTTGTGTAAATCAGGCAACAGTTGTTGCCCGTGGTATGAAAAAGTCCATTGTCATGCCGGGGCAAAAGACAAAAAAATCCACCTCTCATGTGTGGAATTATTTTCACCCAAATCTGGACAACAATTATCAAGCCATCTGTAACATTTCCAAAGCAAGAGTGGTTAAAGCTAAGGACTTGAATCATATTGGAACCTACTCCCTGTTACGTCACCGGCAGCGCATTCATCAAATTGAAAAGTATTTTTAAAATTCAGAAACTTTGGCTAAAAATGTAACACTAAGTCTAGCGTCACCTAGATGCTCCTTTCTCTCTATTAGATCCAGGTGCCTGCAATCTCAACAACCAACACCATCATCAACATCCTCAATCATGATCAGAAGTAGTCCTGCATCCAATTTCAAGAATGACTGACTCCTCTTCTATCCCTGATTCCCCAGAAGGATCATTGTGTGCTACGCCTGCTGCTGCTGTTGTGAGTGAATCTTCATCACAGAAGGGGATCAAGAGGAAGACTAGCAGTTTAACAAATCAATTGACTGTCAAACAATCCCTTGCAAGGGGGAGCAAGCATGACAGCAGCCACCCAGTTGCACAGCGGATTACTGAAGCCATAACAGCTATGCTGATATTATATGTACATCCAGTGTCTGCCATTAATGCAGTGGATTATAGACAGTTAATTGAGGTCCTGTGTCCCCACTACCATGTCCCTTCTAGATTCCACTTCACTAGAACTGCAATTCCCAATCTGTACAAGGACATTAAAAAAATATTTTAAATATGCTTATGAGTGTCCTCTGAAATGCCATTCTATCCACTGTCCACTTGACCACAGATATGTGGACAAGTGGGACATTACAAACTAAAGATTACATGACTGTGTTAGCCCACTGGGTAGATGTATTGCCTCCAACAGTGCAAACAGCAACAGCAGCAGCATCTAACATATGCCAGCTCATTCAGAGGCAGGCTACTCTGTGTATCACCAGTTTCACTAAGAGGCATACCGCTGAGAACCTCTTAGAAAAATTCAGGGAAATCATTGCAAAATGGCTTAAACCACTTGGACTCTCCTCGGGATTTGTGATTTCGCACAATGCCACCAATATTGTGAGAGCATTACATCTGGGTGAATTTGAAGACATCCGATGTTTTGCTTACATGATGAATTTGGTGGTATAACATTTTTTTTAAATGACACGGGCATGCAGGAGATGCTCTCAAAAATTTTGGGACATTTTTGACATTCAGCAACTGTATGTCAAAGATTGCAGCACCAGTAAGTACTGTTGAATTTGCCCTGCCATCAGCTGAAGCAATAGGTAGTAACTAGGTGGAATTCTAAACTCTATATGCTTCAGCGGATGGAGGAGCAGCAAAAGGCCATCCAAGGCTACACAATGGCCTATAACATAGGGAAAGGAGTGAGAATGCACCTTACTCAAGCACAGTGGAGAATAATTTCCATATTGTGCAATGTTCTCAAACCCTTTGAACTTACCACATGTGAAGTTAGTTCATTCACTGCCAGCTTGAGTCAGATCATTCCCCTGATCAGACTTTAGCAAAAGCAGCTGGAGAAACTGACGGAGGAGCTGAAAGGGAATGATTCCACTAAGTATGTCAGACTTGTGAATCAAGCCCTTCATTCGCTTTGCAAGGATCCAAGAGTCATCAATCTTTTGAAATCAGATCACTATATTTTGGCGACCATATTTGATCCTAGGTTTAAGTCATATGTTGTGTCTTTCTTTCCGATGGACACATCTCTGAAGAGATGCAAAGAGCTGTTGTTGAAAAAATTGTGAGCTCAAGTGGCATGTGACATGGCTGCATCTCCTCCTTAAGTTTCTGAGGCTGCCAGGAAAAAACTAAATTTTCCTAAGAGACCCACTGCTAGTGATGCAGACCATTCAGCAAAACCTTATGACATCTGGTTGGGTCTGAAAGAACTCACTACAATTACTGATATGTCTACCATGTCTACCATGACTTTGTCTGATACAGTCACCAGTCAGAGAATGCTGGATGATTATTTTAGGAAGAGCACCCAAATAGGCATGTCAGACAGTCCATTTCACTACTGGAAGGAAAAAGAGGCAATTTGGAGTCCCTTACACAAACTGGCTTTGCTTTACTTAAGTTACCACCCTCCAGGGTGTATTCTGAAAGAGTTTTCAGCGCAGCCGGGAACCTTGTCAGCAATCGGCGCAGGAGGTTACTTCCCCAAAATGTGGAAAAGATGATGTTCACAAAACTGAATTACAAATTCCATGAGGAAGACATTTACCAGCAGTTAAGTAAAAAAAATACAGAGGCATCTGTAATGATGGATTCCAGAAGGTACAAATTAATATTGTATGAAGAAGAGGATGTACACACTGATAGGGATGAAGATTAGGACGTTTGATCTTACCTATGTTGTAAAACCAGTTTGTGCATGTAGAGATCATTGCCAGCAATGTCAGTTGCCCGTTGGTAGCTTGCTTTGTGAGGACCCAAACCAAAAGCCACAATTGGCAGTCCCTGTCGCTGAAGTGATTGGTTTGTTAAACTGTGCATGTCCTGTTTAATATATCCAACATAGGACAATTCCTTCTTGCACCTCTTTTCTTTGCATTATGTGCTGTTTGGGGCATTGCTGCCTGACATTTTTATTTTTATAGTTTATTAAACTGCCATCGTGTCTGCCACTGCAGTGCCATTCTCTTTCCTAGATGTACCATGTTGGTAATTGAACTGCCACAACCACTGAAGTCTTCGATATATGGTTGCTGAATGCCGAAAATGTACAGAATTTTTTATGGCCAAAGACAGCATCTCCTGCATGCCCCTTTCATTTTTAAAAATATACTGAACCACCAAGTTGATTTTGTGGGCAAAACATGGGTCATATTGTTCACTTATGCTAAATTTGCTTCGGAATCCAAAACTTTAATTAAATTTACTGCAAATCAACCCTTCCTTTTCCTGCCTTCAACTACATACATACCAACTGCCTTAGGCTTCAGTCTTGATTAATAAAGAACATTTGTTTCCTGATGTGCCATGTTGGAAGCTGAATTGCCAAATGTTAGTGCCACCCACTGCTGTCGCTTAGCTTAGTCAGCCAGTTAGCTCGATGCAACCTTTTGGCCTAAACTGG
The DNA here is from genome assembly GCA_031769625.1 of Taudactylus pleione. NCBI lineage: Eukaryota > Metazoa > Chordata > Amphibia > Anura > Myobatrachidae > Taudactylus > Taudactylus pleione. Next base: position 4,371,558 of record JAUIMM010000614.1, read on the forward strand.
ATTAAATCAATATTGTGAGCTGTGAGGTGGTCGAAATTGACTGGAAATAAATGTTATTGAGGTTAATAATACTGTAGGGACAAAAACAAGCCAAAATTATGTGATTTCAGCTATTTTTGTGATTTTTTAGAAAAAATAAAGAATCCAAAACATGCAAGGGCGGTTTTGGCAAAACCAATCCAGATCCAAAACATGAAGTAGATACAGATCCAAAACCAAAACACGGGGGTCGGTGCACATCCCTATTATTCACCTTTTTCAAATATTTTGTTGAGTACTTCAAGGTCCATTACAGTCATCATGTTTTCCATGAGTATGTGTGAGTGTCTGCGAGTGTGTATGTAAGGAGAAAAACATATTTTTCAAAGCAATTATGTTAACGTTTTATACATGTTAATATATATTTTATTCTTTTAGCCAAAGTTTATTTATTTATTTTAAATAAATGGTTAGTAGTCCATTTCTGCTTTCATGCTCTTTTTATATTAGTTTACGTTGAAAATGATCTTGCACCAAAGTTCACTCAAGATTTTAACAATTCCATATAAAGTAATTATAATGAAATGTTTTCAATAGGTAAAACTTAGATACTCTATAAATATGCCCTTAAGAGTGTTGATGTAGCTATAGCAACCCATGTGACTATTGAGGTGTCTAGCAGCAATATCTTATATCTCTAAAGACCCAAAGTCTACTTTTACATATTTATGAATTCAATTGACATCTTATGATGATAAAAACAATGTAGATATAAGCATTTCATGTAAAGGTGTAATTGCTGTATTACAATCAGAACTATTGTCAGAGCTGGTGTTGGACAATCAATCAGCATGGACATAAAGGCTACACATGATGGCCATGGTGCCCACAGCTATAAATGTGGAGATTTAAAGCATATTTCACAGCATTGTTCCTCAAAGAAGAACAGTCTAAAACATTGCAGCTTAATTCAGTAGTTAACATTGAATAAGACAGCAATCTATTAATTTGAGGATATAAACCAGTAAGTGAACATGAAAAAATGTATGTGAATGCTAAATGACCAAATTGGAGCATGTCATATGACTTAAGGTTAAGGTGAGTAGTTTTAGTAGCATACATAATAAAGTACAAGCAACATTCACAGGTTTTGGTACATTAAATTCAAGTTCATCTGTGAGATTGCCATATAGAGATCAATGAGATAGCTGCTTTTGAAGCTCCAGTCAAGTAATCAATCATTGAAGACAGGTAGCCACAAATCAGAGTCCATAGAAAACCTTTATGGATGGGTTGCAATGCCTGTCACATTTAATATTGCTGTATGGTCAAATAAAATATAGGGGCCAATTCAATTATATGGAAGGAGGGTAAGTTGTCATTGCAACGGCACACTAGTGGCGGCAACACACCCAAACTTGCCCCTCTCCCTGCCCAATCTCACCCTGGACTCGCTGGCTTTTGTACTCAGCCCTATGGGGTGCGAACAAAAATCAGCAACTCCAGAGCTATCGTAAGTGTGGCATATAATGCACTTACTGGCCCAGACTCATGGGGGTAAGTTAATTAAGATCCCTATAATCTCATAATTTATTTCTAGTGTTGCTTCAGTCAATTAGAAGGCATTCACTTGCATTACTAGTAGAGATGTACGGGTCCAGATTTCTGAAATCTGAACACACCTGAATTTAAGGATTCCAAGTAGAACCGGGTCAAGGTTCAGAGTCACTTTTTTGACCCGGTTCAAATCGAGTTCCAGTTCAGATCTCCTGCTGGTTTGGAACTTTTTAAAAACCAAACTCATTTATTAGATTCAGACATTTTAGCTGTTTTTATCTGAAACCAAAACCAAAACATTTGAGGGTGGTTTTGCAAAACCAAAGCAGGAAGTTGAATCCAGATCCAAAATGAAACCCAAAACACGGGGATCCACGCACATCTCTACAGTAATTATTAGACACTATTTGTCATCATATCCAATCTCATGCAGAAGATGAAAGAAATGCTAGTTCATTCATTACAATACATTAGCATAGTATGATATGCAGGTTGGTCCAAAACATGTTTTTTCTTCCATTCATGAGTGATTTCGAGTGCACTTGAATGCTTTTCAGATTTTCAACATTGTGACAATAATGTTCTCAATCCACTCATTTGGCACAGGATTCTTAGTAAAAGCCCATTATAAGAGTACATGAATAATATATATTGGATTTCTGCTGCTAAATATAGACCCGGAACATAAAACAAGCAGAAAAAAAATATTTATCAAAGTGGATGCCTAATGCGTTTGTCCCCATAAAGCAGGCAGCTTTCAGCAATGAGTTGTAGTAAGTGAACAGAAATGATTTATTCCTACATAAAAAGGTTACATTCAATGATCAGTTTAGTTCAGATGCAAGACAACGTTGGAGTCATTTTTCATGAAGGTTTAGATATTGTCACTGGCTTGACAAAATGGAGATGGTCCTGTGCTTCCCAATAGTTAGTTGGGGTACCTGTTTAAGTTTCATTATACTGTCCTATTTTCAAGCATTTTTAGGGGAATGTACAAATGGTCATTTATGCCTGTGTTCATCAGTAATTTATAACTGAATAAATAAAATAATAATATAATGAGAAATGCAATGCCATAATACAAATATAGTTAGGCTAAAGCTGATGTCAAAAATCTGTATCCTGTCATTATGACTCTTAAATGCAGGCCCTCCAGTTAATATTCAGATTATTTGAAATTAAGCCTATCCAATGTTCACTATTATTTAATTAATATGTTAAGTCCATGAAGTCTTATTCAATATAATATAATTATACGGAATAAACCACAAACAAGCAAGTCTATTATTTATTACAAACTGAGACATAAGTTAAAAAGATGATTGACCTAAGTATCTTAGCTCCTGGTACAAAAAAGGTTAAGAAATCCGGGTGCAGATGTCCCTTTGTAATTTATTCCTGTATTGATACAGTGTGATTCCAACTGTATATTAGTCATGTGCATGACAGTGTCACTGACCTTCTGGTTTGTTTCTGATTTATTATCCTGTGTTTGTGTACTTGGCCATATGATTTGTTTAGGAGTCCTGATGCTTGGTGTCTGTCATATTTATTGATTCACTGAATTTGTTGCATTCTGGTTCTTGATAATATCAAAATGATATACAATAACTAGAGATGTGCAAACTGTTTAAATTAATTTGAAATTTCATAGAACTGGCTTGGATTTAACAACGTAAATCTTTTGGTTCACCCAATCTTAAAAAACATTTTTATTTGACCACTGTGAGGTATATTTTTTAAATATTTATTATTATTATTATTATTATTATTATTATTATTAATATTATTAAGAAATGAAGGCAATATAGTAATAATAGTAACATCTATTACTGTATAAAATAACCATATTCCTCACTTTTACAGATAACTTACCATACTTCAAAATGTAAGACAACACAACCTAATAGATAAAGCGTGGAAGGGCATGCAACCAAGAGAAGGGAGAAATGGAGCATCTCTAATACAAATTTCTCAGAAACAAATTAGAGCCACCTATGTAATAGTACATAATGATGGAGCCAATAGACAGCTAATGGAGTCCTTCCCTGTGCAAGCTCCTGCCACCTATACAATCCCATATATACTCACTTATGCCAGATTTGAACCCTCTTTCTGCGGATTTTGACTATTAACTATTCCAACTTCACAACATCTCATTAAGGGCCTGATTCTGGCAAAACACTATGCAGCTGGACAAACCTGCCTGCCATGCAGGAGGTGTATAAGCATTTTTTGATTTTGTGTGCAGGGTATATACTGGCTGCCTTTGCATGTAGTTCACAAATGCTGGGCAACTTTATTTTTACACTGCAATTTAGATTTGAGTTTATACAAAACCCTCCCAAATCTAAATGTTTCTTCATATTTTAAATCTGCCCCACTTGCAGTGCAACATGGTTTTGGCAAGGTGCAAGTTACAGTTCCTGCTTGATTTTGCTTTACTCACAGCTCAAAATTAGCCCCTAAGTGAGCACATTGTCAACAACAGTCAGGGAACGACAAGTGGGTAACTTTTTAAATTCTAACTACTGCAGCTTGGTCATTATAAATTTGCATATTGGTATAGCCATCACAGTTATTAAAATGCATACTCATGTAGAAACATATTCTAGACTACTACTATTTTGTTGCTTGGGGTATACAGTGATCTCCAAAGCACAGGCATTTCTAAGTTCTTTGAGATACCGCACTAATCAATGATTATGTGTCAAAGCAGCTCTCTTAATAATGAACCAGTAATAAGACAATAATAGAGCACTTGAAATATATGTAGAAATAAAAAACAATGTGTAGCACAATACCTATGGGATATAAAATGGTTTAGTATGTGATGGGACTTAGGGTATATGGTGTCTGTTGTTTCCTCCAATGCATATAGCGTTTCAGGCTATATGCACTTTTTCAAGGATAGCTTGCATGGTATAGGATCTCCTTTTTATTGGGAAAACTTTATTAGCTAATTTAAAAAAAATTAAATCATGTTGATTTCCTAATTAAAAAGCAGTAAGCATGTGGCCTTTTTTCACCTTGCGCTTCTAATTGTAAATATAAAATTTATTAAATAAAATACTTATGTATTTAAAAAATAATCAATAATAAAGCCAAGTGGAATGAGTTTAGAATATAATTTATAAATGGTAAAGAATCTTCTTTAATGTTTTTTTCACCAGCTCTATAAAGAGGCATTTAATTCAATGTCAATATTTAAACCCTTTTTTCTTCAATGTTTGAGATAAATGACCCCCTCTCCAATTCTTAGGGATTATTTGTATTCCTAGGAAATTTGTTCCTTTAGGATCTTAATCCAGGAAATGTTTGGAAACACTATCGGTCTGTAATCCTTTTTTAATGTTAAAGATGTGTTCCGCGACTTCCAGTTCCAGTATTGGAGGAGTGAGCAGCCGCCTCAGAGAGCTCCATACTTATCATCAGTCTAATCTTTTCACGGCTATTATAGTAGCCTCCCACCAGGCTCAGGAAGATGCCCATTACCTGCCCGACTGCTGATGGAAAGATATCTTAAGGCACCACAACCGCCACAGCAGACGACGCAACCTCCTTGACAGGAGAAACGCAGGGCCAAGAGCAACATGGCACCGGATGCTGACAAAGCTAAGACTCTCCAGTCACTTACAGTGATATAGTGGATGCCATAAAGTCGACTATGGCTCTGCTTCTATCCCAGGCAGTTAGTGACATCACATCCCAGCTCCAGCAGTTTACTCACAGGGTGATCACAGTGGAGATCAGCATAGGGGAACATTTCCAAGATGTCTCACAGTTAAAAAAATCTTTTCATGATTTGGAAAAAGAAAATTGGCAACTGTGAAATAAAGTCGGTGACCTCGAAAATAGGTCCCGCTGCAATAACATACATGTGGTTGGAATCCCTGAGATGGTGAAGGGGCCATCTTTGGCCCATTTTACATGCAACACCCTCCCTAATTTATTGGGCATAGAATCAGAGTGTGCAGACCTCGTCATAGAAAGGGTCCACAGACTTGGCAAATCTCCCTTAACATCTGCGTCCGCTAAACCAAGGGTGACACTTATTAAGTGTTAAAATTACCTGCACAAGTCTGTGATCTGGACTGCCTCCCGTAAAAAATTCCCCTTGATGTGGAAAGGTCATAATCTGTACATCTTTCAGGATTTCTCCGTTGAGCTTTCCAGAGCTAGAAAAGCTTTTGCTCCAGTTTGTGCCTCACTCATCAAAAACAAATGCAAATTCTCATTGATATGCCCTGCCCGACTGCACATCTTTGATGCGACTTCCTATACAGAGTTCACCAATTCAGAGGATGCTAAGGCTTTCTTAAAAGAAGAAAACTAAGAATTAATTCATGATTTTCTTGATGTAGCCTCTGCTGCGACCTGATATATCCAGAGATTAAGTTAAGGTTAAAGCTTCCTGCCTTTATTACCACATTCAGAACCAATAAATTTGGTTGCCTTTGCGTAAGACTCTCTACTTGAATTTATCCTATTATGGCAATGATAGTATCTTATTTTTGATGAATGTCTATAAGTAACCTTTCTCTATGTCTGCCTACGTAGGCAGGGGCTCCAATGCGTATGTGCAGGGGCTCCAATGCATGTGTGTGGCTACCGACCGTAGTCCAGACGGGTGAGTATGTACTGTCTGGTCAGCTCACGTGCCTGGACTGCGCTCCGTAGTGGCACTCAAAATACGCTGTTTAACACCCAGATGATCCCAGCCCCTCGTTATCCTGTCACCTCAATCCATATTAGCTCTCCCCCACCCTCCCCTCCTTTTATATACTTCCTCCTTCATCACCTCATCAATTAATCCTTTTCTATAATTTGGTTGGTTATTGTAATCTTGGAATTTACAACTGTACAAATGTATAGGTATAATTATGTGATTTCCATTCTTTGCCAATAATATGTTATATTCCTTGTGTTTGGAATATACATTATATTCATTATTGCTTATATTGATATATATTTAGATATTTTTTATTTATTCAGATTTCTTATATGGGTCCAATGTCAAGCTACGAGGGTTGTTTAAAAAGTAATGCCTAAATGCTCATAACTCTGAAATAATATGCAACATTTATTTGAAACTTTGTCAGTTTGTAGTTTAATATGTCTGCTAACTACATATTTAGTTTTGTTTAGGTAGTCCAAGAAATACCATGGAATCCAAGATGAAACAAAGAGCCATCATTGAATTTCTGGAAAAAGAAGGCTGCAATACTACAGAAATCCACAGAAGACTGAAAAAAGTGTATGGTGAGCAGACAATTGACTATAGCAATGTCAGAAGGTGGATGAAGCATTTTCAATTGGGAGAATAGTCCATGTGCGACAAACCTCGTGGTGGCAGACCATCAACTGCAGTGACAGCAGAGAACTGACACAAAGTCGATGCCATGATTCAGAAAGACCATTGCGCGACCTTCAGAGATATCAGTGATGAACTTGAATGTAGCCATGGCACTGTAAAAACACTAATCAATGATTTGGGATATCGTAAAGTGTGTGCTAAATGGGTTCCAAAGCAATTAACCAAGGATCATAAGGCCCAGAGGGTGGAAGTGTGCAATGACCTTTTGACCAACTTTGAAGCCAACCCTTAGACATTTTTGGAAAGAGTCATTACAGGAGATGAGACCTGGGTATTCCTTTATGACCCAGAAACAAAGGCCAAATCAAAGCAATGGAATCACCTAAGTTCACCTAGGCCAAAAAAGTTTAAATCACAGCGATCCGTAAACAAAGTCATGGCCACATTCTACTGGGATTGCCAAGATGTTATTCTCATCGATTGCTTGGAACATAACCAATCAATCAACAGTGATCAATACATTATTATACTTAAGAAGCTGAAAGAAGCCATCCGTAAAAAAAGGTCAACAATTCGACTGTCAAATATCATCTTGCACCATGACAATGCCAGACCCCACACTTCGATGGCAACATCTGCAGCCATTGCCAAAATGGGGTGAGCAATAATGCCACATCCACAATATAGTTCTGATTTGGCACCTTCTGATATTCAACTGTATGACCCTCTCAAAAACTGTTACCGTGGTCAACATTTTGAAGACATAGAGGTTGTTAAAGATGTCATATGTTCCTGGGTCAAACACCAACCACTGGAACTTTTCCAAAGTGGAATCATAGCTTGGGTTGAGAGGTGTAGAAAATGTTTGAGGGCAGATGGTGAATTTTTTGAGTAGAGTCATTCTGTTACTAAGACTTCAAAGTATTTTACTGCAAATTTTCAAATCTGTATCTATAATAAAATTTGAGTTGTGAACATTTAGGCATTACTTTTTGAACAACCCTCGTATTAAATATACTGATATGTATATAATATATATATAATTAGATTCATTTATATGTTCCAACATATTATGTGTTGGTTTTTAATTATAAGTGTATGTGTGCATGTAAGTCTATGTACAGTATGTATTTGTGTGTATGTTTTTAATATACATGTTATTATACCTGTTATTATGATTTATTAATGTCAGTATGTATGTGTGTTTAATATATATGTGTATTTTGAATAAAATGATAACTACAGTTATTTTATATGGACTAATTATACAGAGGAATTGCCACTAGAATACTGAGTTTGGAATTAATTAGTATTTAATTATCAGGTGAAATGTATCCAATGAAATGATTTTCTAGGCTATTTAATGACAGAAAATCGATGGACATCAGCTTGAAAAAGTCTACAGAGTAGACGAAACGCATCGCTGTCCCTGTCTATGATCAATGTGTGGAGCTGGTGGATTTACCTAACAATATCCCGAGTGGATTTCTGGATGATGATAACCCAATTTACCACTAGCACTCCGACTGCCATTGTGGTAATTTTTGCTGAAGCTGAATTGAACAGGAGCCTGCACATGTTGTGAGTGCCTAATGCATGTATCCAGATACGATCCAACACTAAACAGAGAGTGGAACTTACTACACAAGCGGTATTGAGAGCCGGATCTATAGCTGCACTTTAGGGTCTGGTGGAACCAGTGAGCCAGCTACCAGGGGCCAGTGTACATTGCTGGTGCCCTGTGTTTATGCACATTGAGATGATCAGGCACTAAACAGAGAGTGCATTACTAAACACCATTGGGAGCTACACCTAAGATAACTGCTCTTTAGGATTTTGTATTGTAAAATTGTAGTCAATCTAAGTTTGGAAGCATATTCTCAGTTTGACACTTTTTTAGGGAATCTGATATTTGATGTTATTTATATGTAGTGATCATTACATGTCACTTTAGAGGTATATAAGTATTTAATGTGTTTATATGTGATTTTATTTATTAAATATATTATTATTTATTGTAACCAGTGCTGCATCTTTGCCATTAATGTCTCCGATTTAATTGGATACATTTTTTGTTGAATTGTTACTTTGTGTATATTGTGGGGTAGCAAATCCCCTGTAATTGCCTACTGCAGGTGCATTTAACTATTGACTGAATATAGTTGTCCAGCGCAGACCTTTTTTTCTCCAATATAGAGATATACCAAATAGGCTGTATTGAGATGGGCTCTTTATTCTAAAGTAACTGTACTAAAGTTAATATGTTTTTTTTTATTGCAATTTGATACATAGCAGAAGTCACTTTATTGCAATTACTCTGCTCATGTTTTCTATGTTATGTTGTTTATTGTTTCCTATGTCCCTCCAATGTCTTGTGTTGTCTCTTTCCATTCCCTTTTCCCTTCAACCTATTCTATTAATATGGTGACATTTCATGCTTACCTTCATGTCAGTTACATACTTTTTGTCTCCGAGATTCTATGGCCTCCTTAAAAATTGGCACATTCAATGTGGGAAGGATTAACTCTCCAGCGAAGCATAGGAAAATTTTGATATATCTAAAGAAGCATGATATAGATTTTGCATTTCTGCAGGAAACTCATCTAACATCTTCGGAGAAAAAAAAAATTACAAATGTTGCATTGGTCCATAATCGCAGCCACTCCATATAACTCTATGTCCATGGGAGTGGTTATACTGGCCAGAAGAGATCTGGACGTGCAGATATTATCAGTGGAGGCTGACATGGAGGGTCGCTATGTATTCACTGAGGTTCTGGTCAAAGGCTTTAAATATTATTTATGCAGTATTTATGCTCTCAATGTTTACAAAAAATCATTCTATTGCACTATTTTAGTAAAACTCCTCACATTTGATCCTAATAAGTTAATAGTCTGTGGGGATTTTAACCTTATTTCATCTTCTTACCTAGATAGATCCACTAATTCTAAAATCCCCCTCCTCTTCCAAGATTTGGAGTTCCACTGCTAGCTAAAAGGCATAACCTTATCGATATTTGGAGAGCTCTATATCCTATAGAAAAAGGCTTTACTTGTCTGTCAGCAGCACACAATACATTGTCACATATTGACATATTGACTATACCCTGATATCCAGTTGCCTTTTCCCAAAGTACTTAAATACACTTTATTACAATCCCAAGTTTCCTGTAACGGTTATCTCTCTTCTCCCTTTTTAATTGGCAGAGGTACTAGACAGGGATGCCTGCTGTCACCACTCCTCTTTGCCATAGCTATATAGCCTCTAGCAGTAGCAATTCATTTAGACCCCTTAATACAAGCAATTGCAGATGACACACTTCTTTTTTTATCCAACCCCGCTCATTCCCTTCCGGCAGCCATGAACCTAATTGAATCCTTTGGCAAAATCTCAGGCTACAAAATTAACATTATACAATGGTTTTGCAAGAGCAAAGAAGAAAAAATTCCTTTTTTGGGGCACTCTTAAATTCTACAGTAGTAATTTAAGTGGCCTGTGTTTTATTTTGTTATCATGCTTTGATGACAATAATTATGAGAATTCGTATACAGATTCTCTAGTTATTACTTTATTTTGTTTGGCTTAAACTACTGTTGGTTGAGCATTTATCCCATTATCTATAATACAAATGAGGAGATTTACCTTTCTGATATATGGATACTTCAGCTGGTCCTATGTAATATATGCTTTAACCTGACAAAACGATCACACCAGTGGTTAAATACTATGGTTACTGTGTCGCCTATATATTAGACTAAACTGAGAAAAATTGATTGTTGTTCATGTTCAAATTGAAAGCTGCCTCTTATTATATAATTTTTTGATAACATTATACTATGCATATTATTAATGTGGGTTATGCTCTATAAACCTGCACAGGTTAAGATATGCTATTAGAAGGTGAATAATTCTTGATGCTGTATTTACAATCTGTATGTGTTATGACACACTGTGATAATTATATGCAATATAAATAACCTATTCTTGTTGCCAAACTAATTTTGCCAATTACACATTTTCCATATGACTATATGATTATAATATCTACCTTGATGTAGTTATTGGATGGCAACCTTCTCAATTGTTTTACTTGATGTGGTTAATTTCATTGTTTGACATTTAATTTTGGAGCCCGATAATAATCTGATATATGCATGGTACGATTTAGTTAACCATCGATATTTTAGGGATATCAGATGAGTGATACCAGTCACTTGATCTGATTGGACTACCAGAAGAGACACATTCATATGTACAGACTCAGTACCCTTTAAATCTATAACATAGTAGGATACAGTTTTCTTTTTTACAGGTGTTTGCCTTTTCAATTCATGATTTAACAACAATGTTGCAATTTATGTTATCTTGGCTGATCAGTACATGTTGCATTTTAGAATAGCAGATTACTGATCAAACATCCGAAGGGGAATACCTAGACAAATGAATTTACACTGTCTAGGAAATTATAGATGATTATATTCGCCTAAGACATACGATCATTTAATTATTCACATTTTATTGTATAATATTTGTATTTTTTCACATTATATTTGATACTAGTAGGTAATAAAAGTAAAGTTTTAATATTGCTATCATTACTACTGTAGAATTTAAGAGTGCCCCAAAAAAGGAATTTTTTCTTCTTTGCTCTTGCAAAACCATTGTATACGTATATTTTTATTCCTGGGAGCACCACCAACACATTGTTATTTATATGATTTAAAATCAGAAGAATAACGTGATATTGTTGGTTTATAGATTATTTTCATAATCATTATCTTGTGCAGGGTCTCATTTCCCAATCCCTTTTCCCTTTGATATTACTTAGTGTATGAACTACTGTTGTCTTTACAGTTTCTGACCTTTGCACAGACCTTATAACATACTTACCTACCTCTTTTGAACAACTTATCCTGATTTTTTCCCTTGACTTCCATTATTCTATATCCATTATGACTAGTTTTAATTTAAAGAATGAGTTGATATATAGAAGGAAGACCACTGACCTGGAGAGCATATTCCCTAATGTTTCCAGTGAACAAGAGATAGATTCCACATGGGAAGACGATTTTCACAAACTTAAACAGGTACAATATGAACAGATAAGGACTCATTGGAACCTAACAAGTATAGAAAATTATATAAAACAGAAAATCATTCCCAGGGGTCTAAGACCCAAGGTCTTCCCTACTTTTGATCTTTCTTCAGAAAATCTGAAAAAAGAATGGGAAAATAGATTATTAAAATGTTCCCATGAACTAATGAATATACTCATCAAACATAATCATCTGATATTAGAAGAATGTGAGAGGGAGATCACAATAGTTGGTAAAAAAACTGGAGATTTGGGAACAAAACACCAAATTTCAGAATAGCTTTGAGAATTATAAGAAGGAATTAGACACATATGAATCCAATATAATTGAGAGAAAAAAGAATAAATTCCTCAGGGATAAAAAGGATTTCTTTACAGGAAATATCTTTAAATGGACCAAAAAAACAAGAGACCCACGGGTATCTAAAACTAGGAACTATTATAGTTCATCTGACACAGAGTTTTCAGAGACGGAAGGAACACAGGAGGAGATCTTCTACAATAAAAATTCTGTGGCAGCAGGATTGGATAATATTGAACAACCGGCCTCTTTTTCTTTTTTAGGGGACAGAAGGGGTCCCCAAGAATACCCCTTAAAAGGAGAAAAGGGAAAACAAGGAGGGGAAAGAAGAAGGGGAAGAAACAGAAGATGGGAAACTCCCTTTCCAGTACGTTATTACACACGCGGGAATCCCCCGAATTAAACAAAGTAATATCACCCCTCAAAATTATTAACCTATCAAAAGTTATCCTAACAGATACACAAATAACTGTATTAGAGAAAGGTTTGTCCTTTTCACCCACGAGTCATTTTGATAGATTCAAGTGGGAAGCCAATCTGAGAATATTTTGCCGCAAACTTCTCTTGACTAAATTTTATGCTAACAAACAGGAGGGAGACTTGAATGAAAGGACTATGCAATGGTCACCCCAAGAGGAAGAAATTTTACAGATCCTGGAGGATCTTGAGGGAGATAACTTTAATACTCAATCCTCAAATAAAGATCCAATCAGACCATTATGCAAAAATAAATCTACTTTTTGGCCCCAGGACCATGTGTGTCCAGAAGTTAAAGTTTTCATGAATTTAGTCTCGAAAGAGTTTGATGGCATTTATAAAAAACAGAGATATCAAAAACTACATCATAATCTCAATAAAGAAGAGAATAAGGCTATTGAAGATCTTAAATCAATCCCTAACATTGTCATCAAACAGTCAGACATTAGTGGCAATATTGTAATATGGCCAACTGATATGTACCTAAAGGAAGCCAATAAACAGTTGGGAGACACTAATTGCTACACCAAACTGTTATTGAATCCAACCAACAATTTCAGAGATCTGTATATGGATATCATTAATAAGGCCGCTCATGAAGGGATAATAACAAAACAAGAAAAATAATTTTTAACGATTGACAATCCAAAAATCCCAACATTCTACCTACTCCCAAAGGTTCATAAGAATCTAATAGAACCTCCGGGAAGGCCAATAGTGTCCGGCATAGGAAGCATTTCTGAGAAAGCTAGTATCTTTATTGATACACATTTAAGACATCATGTCACAGGACTTCCTTCCTATGTACAGGACACTAGGGACGTACTTAAGAAAATTAATGATATTCACTTACTTGATGACAATTTACTGGTGAGTATAGACATTGAATCACTATACACCAGTATAGGTCACAATGATGGTTTAGCAGCCATTAAATATTTTCTGATGATGGAAAGTCTTGATGACTTTCATAAATTTCTACTGAAGCTCCTCAATTTTGTACTGCACAAAAATTACTTCACCTTCAATGACCAATTTTTCTTGCAAACCAGAGGCACGGCAAGGGGGCGGCATGTGCCCCCACATATGCCAATTTATTCTTGGGATGGTGGGAGCGGGAAATAGTTTTCAACGAAAACAATGAGAACCTTACCAAACACATTGTCTCTTGGCTTCGCTATATTGATGATATTTTGGTCATCTGGGAAGGTAACTCAGAACAATTGGCCCAATTCATTAATTTAATTAACAACAACAACATCAATTTGAAATTCACTTACGAAGCTAGCCCCACCAGTATATCCTTTTTAGATCTAAGGATATACAAAGACCAAGATAATATGATAGCCACGGAGCTTTTTAGGAAACATACGGCCACAAATAGTGTCCTACACCATTCAAGCTCACACTTTCCACCCACCCTGGAAAACATACCGAAGGGTGAGTTTTTACGGCTCCGGAGGAATTGCTCTGAAGATGCAATATACAAAAGTAAAAGCATTGATCTAATTTATCGCTTGAAGGAAAGAGGTTATAGTGGCAAAACCATCAAGAAAGCACGCCAATTTGCCTCTCAAACCAAGAGAGATGACTTGATCTATGGTGGTATGAAATTTAAAGAGATGGCTAAACCAGATAAAATTAGATTTGTTGGAAATTTTTGTGGCAATTGGAGAGAAGTGAGAAACGCTATTCAAAAATATTGGCCTATCCTTTTATCTGATACAGATTTGGCATCCAAACTTGACACGACAGTTGCTATGAGTTGGAGAAGGTCTAAGAATTTAAAGGATCACCTCACAAGGAGTCATTACATCAAATATCCTCCGAAAAGACCAATCGTCACAGGGACATACCCGTGTGGCTCTTGTAAAATATGTGATCATATTATCAATACTAAACAAATTAAGGACAAATATGGAGAGAACATTTACCTCAGAAACTACATTAATTGTAGAAGTAAGAATGTAATCTATTGTATCACATGTCCATGCGGACTTAAATATATTGGTATGACATCTTGCATGCTGAAACAGAGGGCACTCGAACACTTAGGCACTATTAGGAACGCGGAATCAGATTTAGCAAAGATGAGGCAGCTCACTACGGTAGCTCGTCATTTTCATCTTAAACATGGAGGGTCCACTATGGATCTCAAAATATGTGGCTTAGAGATAGTAAATCTTGGCATTAGAGGAGGTGATATTACCAAAGAACTACTCAAGAGGGAAAGTTACTGGACCTTCAGACTTGGTAGTATCGCCCCTAAAGGAATGAATGAGAATATCAATTTCAGTGCCTATTTATAAGTTTACTATCTTTTTCTTTATTCTACTATATATTTATGATTCCACTGTCATTTTCCTATATCATTCACTACACCTTTTCACTTTTCACATCATTATGGACTTAGTTTCATAATAACTAAACACTCTATACACAATATTTATTCTTCCTTTTCAGGTAGTCCCTACACATTGATAACTTCATAATCACATAACCAATCATTTACATTTCCCTCACTCTGTATCTTCACTCTTTAATTTTTAATTTTTAGTTTTCACCATTTATTCACAGTTAAATTCCAATTATTAAATTTTCCTAAACACTTCCCCTCTCTTTTTTCACCTCAATTAATGATTTTACTATCACATATATATATTTTTTTTACACAAATATTTATATATTTTAAGCTGTAGCAATTTATAAGTTGCATCAATAATGGATATTTTATTAATTGTGTTTGGATTTATAATTTTATATAATAATTAATAATTTTTATGTTCTCATTCCTGTACATTTATTTATTTATATATATATATTTTATATATATTTATATAGTTATTTCCTTATTTTTCCTAAAAACATTTTTATTATTTATTTTTATTTATTTTTATTCATACCCAATTAGAATATTCAATGCTATAATGATGTACTATGCCAACTAATTAATGATACTACTCACTGATCTGAGCATAAGGGACTTCCTTGGCTCTTAGCCAAATCTATGTGTTTGACAACCGATTTGATTGGCTGCAGACAGTTTATAACCAGGATCATGAGTAAGGGGGATCAGGTGATCTATTGTGACCAAGCCTGAACGGCGAAATGCACGTCAATTTCTTCCAATATTCCCCTCCGGATGTTTGCTATGACCAGCTGACTGGCGGATAGACGGCAAGCCTTTCCAGTACGCTGACTCGAGTCCGCGCTGTTTCATTGCACGCGGCTGCTCTACACCTTACGGACCTGCCGGCCTGTTCGGCTTACGGGCAGACAGGCGGCCAGCTTCATTCAGCACGCTGACTTTAGCCCATGCTGTTCCATTACACACGGCTACCTCGACATCTTACGGACCCACCGGCCTGATCAGCTGACTGGCAGACAGGCTGACAAGTCCCACGGATATATTGCTTTCTATCCCTATGTTGACCCTTCATCATAAACGGTCCAACAGCGCTATATGGATCTGGTAATCAAGGGCCATGCTCTGATTCTATCTGTTATATTGGGATACTATCTGCCTTATACAGCTCTTTAACACAGTGTATATTATATATGAGAAATTTATTATGCACACTTATCAGACCTTATATTAGCTATAGGTCACACTGTTATATTCTCTTTTACTTTTTTCAAGTGGTTTTTCTGACTGGTCTGGGTGAATTTAACCCCTGCAATACCGGCAGGCACCAGGGATTATCTAACTCCCAATATCAAGACCTTTAACACAATACCACTGTATCTTTTCTTTCTATAGACAATTGATTTCTCACTCTCTCATTACCTGTTCACTACGTAGGAATCGAACAAAGGGTAAAAGTAGAAGTGAGGAACACTTAAAATGTCTTACTAATACTTTACTCCTACAACCTATATATACAGTAATTTAAGTGGCCTGTGTTTTATTTTGTTATCATGCTTTGATGACAATAATTATGAGAATTCGTATACGGATTCTCTATTTATTACTTTATTTTGTTTGGCTTAAACTACTGTTGGTTGAGCATTTATCCCATTATCTATAATACAAATGAGGAGATTTACCTTTCTGATATATGGATACTTCAGCTGGTCCTATGTAATATATGCTTTAACCTGATAAAACGATCACACCAGTGGTTGAATACTATGGTTACTGTGTCGCCTATATATTAGACTAAACTGAGAAAAATTGATTGTTGTTCATGTTCAAATTGAAAGCTGCCTCTTATTATATAATTTTTTGATAACATTATACTATGCATATTATTAAAGTGGGTTATGCTCTATAAACCTGCACAGGTTAAGATATGCTATTAGAAGGTGAATAATTCTTGATGCTGTATTTACAATCTGTATGTGTTATGACACACTGTGATAATTATATGCAATATAAATAACCTATTCTTGTTGCCAAACTAATTTTGCCAATTACACATTTTCCATATGACTATATGATTATAATATCTACCTTGATGTAGTTATTGGATGGCAACCTTCTCAATTGTTTTACTTGATGTGGTTAATTTCATTGTTTGACATTTAATTTTGGAGCCTGATAATAATCTGATATATGCATGGTACGATTTAGTTAACCATCAATATTTTAGGGATATCAGATGAGTGATACCAGTCACTTGATCTGATTGGACTACCAGAAGAGACACATTCATATGTACAGACTCAGTACCCTTTAAATCTATAACATAGTAGGATACAGTTTTCTTTTTTACAGGTGTTTGCCTTTTCAATTCATGATTTAACAACAATGTTGCAATTTATGTTATCTTGGCTGATCAGTACATGTTGCATTTTAGAATAGCAGATTACTGATCAAACATCCGAAGGGGAATACCTAGACAAATGAATTTACACTGTCTAGGAAATTATAGATGATTATATTCGCCTAAGACATACGATCATTTAATTATTCACATTTTATTGTATAATATTTGTATTATTTCACATTATATTTGATACTAGTAGGTAATAAAAGTTAAGTTTTAATATTGCTATCATTACTACTGTAGAATTTAAGAGTGCCCCAAAAAAGGAATTTTTTCTTCTTTGCTCTTGCAAAACCATTGTATACGTATATTTTTATTCCTGGGAGCACCACCAACACATTGTTATTTATATGATTTAAAATCAGAAGAATAACGTGATATTGTTGGTTTATAGATTATTTTCATAATCATTATCTTGTGCAGGGTCTCATTTCCCAATCCCTTTTCCCTTTGATATTACTTAGTGTATGAACTACTGTTGTCTTTACAGTTTCTGACCTTTGCACAGACCTTATAACATACTTACCTTCCTCTTTTGAACTACTTATCCTGATTTTTTTCCCTTGACTTCCATTATTCTATATCCATTATGACTAGTTTTAATTTAAAGAATGAGTTGATATATAGAAGGAAGACCACTGACCTGGAGAGCATATTCCCTAATGTTTCCAGTGAACAAGAGATAGATTCCACATGGGAAGACGATTTTCACAAACTTAAACAGGTACAATATGAACAGATAAGGACTCATTGGAACCTAACAAGTATAGAAATTATATAAAACTGAAAATCGTTCCCAGGGGTCTAAGACCCAAGGTCTTCCCTACTTTTGATCTTTCTTCAGAAAATCTGAAAAAAGAATGGGAAAATACATTATTAAAATGTTCCCATGAACTAATGAATATACTCATCAAACATAATCATCTGATATTAGAAGAATGTGAGAGGGAGATCACAATAGTTGGTAAAAAACTGGAGATTTGGGAACAAAACACCAAATTTCAGAATAGCTTTGAGAATTATAAGAAGGAATTAGACACATATGAATCCAATATAATTGAGAGAAAAAAGAATAAATTCCTCAGGGATAAAAAAGGATTTCTTTACAGGAAATATCTTTAAATGGACCAAAAAAACAAGAGACCCACGGGTATCTAAAACTAGGAACTATTATAGTTCATCTGACACAGAGTTTTCGAAGACGGAAGGAACACAGGAGGAGATCTTCTACAATAAAAATTCTGTGGCAGCAGGATTGGATAATATTGAACAACCAGCCTCTCTTTCATTTTTAGGGGACAGAAGGGGTCCCCAAGAATACCCCTTAAAAGGAGAAAAGGGAAAACAAGGAGGGGAAAGAAGAAGGGGAAGAAACAGAAGATGGGAAACTCCCTTTCCAGTACGTTATTACACACGCGGGAATCCCCTGAATTAAACAAAGTAATATCACCCCTCAAAATTATTAACCTATCAAAAGTTATCCTAACAGATACACAAATAACTGTATTAGAGAAAGGTTTGTCCTTTTCACCCACGAGTCATTTTGATAGATTCAAGTGGGAAGCCAATCTGAGAATTTTTTGCCGCAAACTTCTCTTGACTAAATTTTATGCTAACAAACAGGAGGGAGACTTGAATGAAAGGACTATGCAATGGTCACCCCAAGAGGAAGAAATTTTACAGATCCTGGAGGATCTTGAGGGAGATAACTTTAATACTCAATCCTCAAATAAAGATCCAATCAGACCATTATGCAAAAATAAATCTACTTTTTGGCCCCAGGACCATGTGTGTCCAGAAGTTAAAGTTTTCATGAATTTAGTCTCGAAAGAGTTTGATGGCATTTATAAAAAACAGAGATATCAAAAACTACATCATAATCTCAATAAAGAAGAGAATAAGGCTATTGAAGATCTTAAATCAATCCCTAACATTGTCATCAAACAGTCAGACAAGGGTGGCAATATTGTAATATGGCCAACTGATATGTACCTAAAGGAAGCCAATAAACAGTTGGGAGACACTAATTGCTACACCAAACTGTTATTGAATCCAACCAACAATTTCAGAGATCTGTATATGGATATCATTAATAAGGCCGCTCATGAAGGGATAATAACAAAACAAGAAAAATAATTTTTAATGATTGACAATCCAAAAATCCCAACATTCTACCTACTCCCAAAGGTTCATAAGAATCTAATAGAACCTCCGGGAAGGCCAACAGTGTCCGGCATAGGAAGCATTTCTGAGAAAGCTAGTATCTTTATTGATACACATTTAAGACATCATGTCACAGGACTTCCTTCCTATGTACAGGACACTAGGGACGTACTTAAGAAAATTAATGATATTCACTTACTTGATGACAATTTACTGGTGAGTATAGATGTTGAATCACTATACACCAGTATAGGTCACAATGATGGTTTAGCAGCCGTTAAATATTTTCTGATGATGGAAAGTCTTGATGACTTTCATAAATTTCTACCGAAGCTCCTCAATTTTGTACTGCACAAAAATTACTTCACCTTCAATGACCAATTTTTCTTGCAAACCAGAGGCACGGCAATGGGGGCGGCGTGTGCCCACACATATGCCAATTTATTCATGGGATGGTGGAAGCAGGAAATAGTTTTCAACGAAAACAATGAGAACCTTACCAAACACATTATCTCTTGGCTTCGCTATATTGATGATATTTTGGTCATCTGGGAAGGTAACTCAGAACAATTGGCCCAATTCATTAATTTAATTAACAACAACAACATCAATTTGAAATTCACTTACGAAGCTAGCCCCACCAGTATATCCTTTTTAGATCTAAGGATATACAAAGACCAAGATAATATGATAGCCACGGAGCTTTTTAGGAAACATACGGCCACAAATAGTGTCCTTCACCATTCAAGCTCACACTTTCCACCCACCCTGGAAAACATACCGAAGGGTGAGTTTTTACGGCTCCGGAGGAATTGCTCTGAAGATGCAATATACAAAAGTAAAAGCATTGATCTAATTTATCGCTTGAAGGAAAGAGGTTATAGTGGCAAAACCACCAATTTGCCTCTCAAACCAAGAGAGATGACTTGATCTATGTTGGTATGAAATTTAAAGAGATGGCTAAACCAGATAAAATTAGATTTGTTGGAAATTTTTGTGGCAATTGGAGAGAAGTGAGAAACGCTATTCAAAAATATTGGCCTATCCTTTTATCTGATACAGATTTGGCATCCAAACTTGACACGACAGTTGCTATGAGTTGGAGAAGGTCTAAGAATTTAAAGGATCACCTCACAAGGAGTCATTACATCAAATATCCTCCGAAAAGACCAATCGTCACAGGGACATACCCGTGTGGCTCTTGTAAAATATGTGATCATATTATCAATACTAAACAAATTAAGGACAAATATGGAGAGAATATTTACCTCAGAAACTACATTAATTGTAGAAGTAAGAATGTAATCTATTGTGTCACATGTCCGTGCAGACTTAAATATATTGGTATGACATCTCGCATGCTGAAACAGAGGGCACTCGAACACTTAGGCACTATTAGGAATGCGGAATCAGATTTAGCAAAGATGAGGCAGCTCACTACGGTAGCTCGTCATTTTCATCTTAAACATGGAGGGTCCACTATGGATCTCAAAATATGTGGCTTAGAGATAGTAAATCTTGGCATTAGAGCAGGTGATATTACCAAAGAACTACTCAAGAGGGAAAGTTACTGGACCTTCAGACTTGGTAGTATCGCCCCTAAAGGAATGAATGAGAATATCAATTTCAGTGCCTATTTATAAGTTTACTATCTTTTTCTTTATTCTACTATATATTTATGATTCTGCTGTCATTTTCCTATACCATTCACTACACCTTTTCACTTTTCACATCATTATGGACTTAGTTTCATAATAACTAAACACTCTATACACAATATTTATTCTTACTTTTCAGGTAGTCCCTACACATTGATAACTTCATAATCACATAACCAATCATTTCCCTCACTCTGTATCTTCACTCTTTAATTTTTAATTTTTAGTTTTCACCATTTATTCACAGTTAAATTCCAATTATTAAATTTTCCTAAACACTTCCCCCTCTCTTTTTTCACCTCAATTAATGATTTTACTATCACATATATATATATTTTTTACACAAATATTTATATATTTTAAGCTGTAGCAATTTATAAGTTGCATCAATAATGGATATTTTATTAATTGTGTTTGGATTTATAATTTTATATAATAATTAATAATTTTTATGTTCTCATTCCTGTACATTTATTTATTTATATATATATTTTATATATATATTTATATAGTTATTTCCTTATTTTTCCTAAAAACATTTTTATTATTTATTTTTATTTATTTTTATTCATACCCAATTAGAATATTCAATGCTATAATGATGTACTATGCCAACTAATTAATGATACTACTCACTGATCTGAGCATAAGGGACTTCCTTGGCTCTTAGCCAAATCTATGTGTTTGACAACCGATTTGATTGGCTGCAGACAGTTTATAACCAGGATCATGAGTAAGGGGGATCAGGTGATCTATTGTGACCAAGCCTGAATGGCAAAACGCGCGTCAATTTCTTCCACTATTCCCCCCCGGATGTTTGCTATGACCAGCTGACTGGCGGATAGATGGCAAGCCGTTCCAGTATGCTGACTCGAGTCCGCGCTGTTTCATTGCACGCGGCTGCTCTACACCTTACGGACCTGCCGGCCTGTTCGGCTTACGGGCAGACAGGCGGCCAGCTTCATTCAGCACGCTGACTTTAGCCCACGCTGTTCCATTACACATGGCTACCTCGACATCTTACGGACCCACCGGCCTGATCAGCTGACTGGCAGACAGGCTCACAAGTCCCATGGATATATTGCTTTCTATCCCTATGTTGACCCTTCTTCATAAACGGTCCAACAGCGCTATATGGATCTTGTAATCAAGGGCCATGCTCTGATTCTATCTGTTATATTGGGATACTATCTGCCTTATACAGCTCTTTAACACAGTGTATATTATATATGAGAAATTTATTATGCACACTTATCAGACCTTATATTAGCTATAGGTCACACTGTTATATTCTCTTTTACTTTTTTCAAGTGGTTTTTCTGACTGGTCTGGGTGAATTTAACCCCTGCAATACCGGCAGGCACCAGGGATTATCTAACTCCCAATATCAAGACCTTTAACACAATACCACTGTATCTTTTCTTTCTATAGACAATTGATTTCTCACTCTCTCATTACCTGTTCACTATGTAGGAATCAAACAACGGGTAAAAGTAGAAGTGAGGAACACTTAAAATGTCTTACTAATACTTTACTCCTACAACCTATATATACAGTGATTTAAGTGGCCTGTGTTTTATTTTGTTATCATGCTTTGATGACAATAATTATGAGAATTTGTATACGAATTCTCTAATTATTACTTTATTTTGTTTGGCTTAAACTACTGTTGGTTGAGCATTTATCCCATTATCTATAATACAAATGAGGAGATTTACCTTTCTGATATATGGATACTTCAGCTGGTCCTATGTAATATATGCTTTAACCTGATAAAACGATCACACCAGTGGTTGAATACTATGGTTACTGTGTCGCCTATATATTAGACTAAACTGAGAAAAATTGATTGTTGTTCATGTTCAAATTGAAAGCTGCCTCTTATTATATAATTTTTTGATAACATTATACTATGCATATTATTAATGTGGGTTATGCTCTATAAACCTGCACAGGTTAAGATATGCTATTAGAAGGTGAATAATTCTTGATGCTGTATTTACAATCTGTATGTGTTATGACACACTGTGATAATTATATGCAATATAAATAACCTATTCTTGTTGCCAAACTAATTTTGCCAATTACACATTTTCCATATGACTATATGATTATAATATCTACCTTGATGTAGTTATTGGATGGCAACCTTCTCAATTGTTTTACTTGATGTGGTTAATTTCATTGCTTGACATTTAATTTTGGAGCCCGATAATAATCTGATATATGCATGGTACGATTTAGTTAACCATCGATATTTTAGGGATATCAGATGAGTGATACTAGTCACTTGATCTGATTGGACTACCAGAAGAGACACATTCATATGTACAGACTCAGTACCCTTTAAATCTATAACATAGTAGGATACAGTTTTCTTTTTTACAGGTGTTTGCCTTTTCAATTCATGATTTAACAACAATGTTGCAATTTATGTTATCTTGGCTGATCAGTACATGTTGCATTTTAGAATAGCAGATTACTGATCAAACATCCGAAGGGGAATACCTAGACAAATGAATTTACACTGTCTAGGAAATTATAGATGATTATATTCGCCTAAGACATACGATCATTTAATTATTCACATTTTATTGTATAATATTTGTATTATTTCACATTATATTTGATACTAGTAGGTAATAAAAGTTAAGTTTTAATATTGCTATCATTACTACTGTAGAATTTAAGAGTGCCCCAAAAAAGGAATTTTTTCTTCTTTGCTCTTGCAAAACCATTGTATACGTATATTTTTATTCCTGGGAGCACCACCAACACATTGTTATTTATATGATTTAAAATCAGAAGAATAACGTGATATTGTTGGTTTATAGATTATTTTCATAATCATTATCTTGTGCAGGGTCTCATTTCCCAATCCCTTTTCCCTTTGATATTACTTAGTGTATGAACTACTGTTGTCTTTACAGTTTCTGACCTTTGCACAGACCTTATAACATACTTACCTTCCTCTTTTGAACTACTTATCCTGATTTTTTTCCCTTGACTTCCATTATTCTATATCCATTATGACTAGTTTTAATTTAAAGAATGAGTTGATATATAGAAGGAAGACCACTGACCTGGAGAGCATATTCCCTAATGTTTCCAGTGAACAAGAGATAGATTCCACATGGGAAGACGATTTTCACAAACTTAAACAGGTACAATATGAACAGATAAGGACTCATTGGAACCTAACAAGTATAGAAAATTATATAAAACTGAAAATCGTTCCCAGGGGTCTAAGACCCAAGGTCTTCCCTACTTTTGATCTTTCTTCAGAAAATCTGAAAAAAGAATGGGAAAATACATTATTAAAATGTTCCCATGAACTAATGAATATACTCATCAAACATAATCATCTGATATTAGAAGAATGTGAGAGGGAGATCACAATAGTTGGTAAAAAACTGGAGATTTGGGAACAAAACACCAAATTTCAGAATAGCTTTGAGAATTATAAGAAGGAATTAGACACATATGAATCCAATATAATTGAGAGAAAAAAGAATAAATTCCTCAGGGATAAAAAAGGATTTCTTTACAGGAAATATCTTTAAATGGACCAAAAAAACAAGAGACCCACGGGTATCTAAAACTAGGAACTATTATAGTTCATCTGACACAGAGTTTTCGGAGACGGAAGGAACACAGGAGGAGATCTTCTACAATAAAAATTCTGTGGCAGCAGGATTGGATAATATTGAACAACCAGCCTCTCTTTCATTTTTAGGGGACAGAAGGGGTCCCCAAGAATACCCCTTAAAAGGAGAAAAGGGAAAACAAGGAGGGGAAAGAAGAAGGGGAAGAAACAGAAGATGGGAAACTCCCTTTCCAGTACGTTATTACACACGCGGGAATCCCCTGAATTAAACAAAGTAATATCACCCCTCAAAATTATTAACCTATCAAAAGTTATCCTAACAGATACACAAATAACTGTATTAGAGAAAGGTTTGTCCTTTTCACCCACGAGTCATTTTGATAGATTCAAGTGGGAAGCCAATCTGAGAATTTTTTGCCGCAAACTTCTCTTGACTAAATTTTATGCTAACAAACAGGAGGGAGACTTGAATGAAAGGACTATGCAATGGTCACCCCAAGAGGAAGAAATTTTACAGATCCTGGAGGATCTTGAGGGAGATAACTTTAATACTCAATCCTCAAATAAAGATCCAATCAGACCATTATGCAAAAATAAATCTACTTTTTGGCCCCAGGACCATGTGTGTCCAGAAGTTAAAGATTTCATGAATTTAGTCTCGAAAGAGTTTGATGGCATTTATAAAAAACAGAGATATCAAAAACTACATCATAATCTCAATAAAGAAGAGAATAAGGCTATTGAAGATCTTAAATCAATCCCTAACATTGTCATCAAACAGTCAGACAAGGGTGGCAATATTGTAATATGGCCAACTGATATGTACCTAAAGGAAGCCAATAAACAGTTGGGAGACACTAATTGCTACACCAAACTGTTATTGAATCCAACCAACAATTTCAGAGATCTGTATATGGATATCATTAATAAGGCCGCTCATGAAGGGATAATAACAAAACAAGAAAAATAATTTTTAATGATTGACAATCCAAAAATCCCAACATTCTACCTACTCCCAAAGGTTCATAAGAATCTAATAGAACCTCCGGGAAGGCCAACAGTGTCCGGCATAGGAAGCATTTCTGAGAAAGCTAGTATCTTTATTGATACACATTTAAGACATCATGTCACAGGACTTCCTTCCTATGTACAGGACACTAGGGACGTACTTAAGAAAATTAATGATATTCACTTACTTGATGACAATTTACTGGTGAGTATAGATGTTGAATCACTATACACCAGTATAGGTCACAATGATGGTTTAGCAGCCGTTAAATATTTTCTGATGATGGAAAGTCTTGATGACTTTCATAAATTTCTACCGAAGCTCCTCAATTTTGTACTGCACAAAAATTACTTCACCTTCAATGACCAATTTTTCTTGCAAACCAGAGGCACGGCAATGGGGGCGGCGTGTGCCCACACATATGCCAATTTATTCATGGGATGGTGGGAGCAGGAAATAGTTTTCAACGAAAACAATGAGAACCTTACCAAACACATTATCTCTTGGCTTCGCTATATTGATGATATTTTGGTCATCTGGGAAGGTAACTCAGAACAATTGGCCCAATTCATTAATTTAATTAACAACAACAACATCAATTTGAAATTCACTTACGAAGCTAGCCCCACCAGTATATCCTTTTTAGATCTAAGGATATACAAAGACCAAGATAATATGATAGCCACGGAGCTTTTTAGGAAACATACGGCCACAAATAGTGTCCTTCACCATTCAAGCTCACACTTTCCACCCACCCTGGAAAACATACCGAAGGGTGAGTTTTTACGGCTCCGGAGGAATTGCTCTGAAGATGCAATATACAAAAGTAAAAGCATTGATCTAATTTATCGCTTGAAGGAAAGAGGTTATAGTGGCAAAACCACCAATTTGCCTCTCAAACCAAGAGAGATGACTTGATCTATGTTGGTATGAAATTTAAAGAGATGGCTAAACCAGATAAAATTAGATTTGTTGGAAATTTTTGTGGCAATTGGAGAGAAGTGAGAAACGCTATTCAAAAATATTGGCCTATCCTTTTATCTGATACAGATTTGGCATCCAAACTTGACACGACAGTTGCTATGAGTTGGAGAAGGTCTAAGAATTTAAAGGATCACCTCACAAGGAGTCATTACATCAAATATCCTCCGAAAAGACCAATCGTCACAGGGACATACCCGTGTGGCTCTTGTAAAATATGTGATCATATTATCAATACTAAACAAATTAAGGACAAATATGGAGAGAATATTTACCTCAGAAACTACATTAATTGTAGAAGTAAGAATGTAATCTATTGTGTCACATGTCCGTGCGGACTTAAATATATTGGTATGACATCTCGCATGCTGAAACAGAGGGCACTCGAACACTTAGGCACTATTAGGAACGCGGAATCAGATTTAGCAAAGATGAGGCAGCTCACTACGGTAGCTCGTCATTTTCATCTTAAACATGGAGGGTCCACTATGGATCTCAAAATATGTGGCTTAGAGATAGTAAATCTTGGCATTAGAGCAGGTGATATTACCAAAGAACTACTCAAGAGGGAAAGTTACTGGACCTTCAGACTTGGTAGTATCGCCCCTAAAGGAATGAATGAGAATATCAATTTCAGTGCCTATTTATAAGTTTACTATCTTTTTCTTTATTCTACTATATATTTATGATTCTGCTGTCATTTTCCTATACCATTCACTACACCTTTTCACTTTTCACATCATTATGGACTTAGTTTCATAATAACTAAACACTCTATACACAATATTTATTCTTACTTTTCAGGTAGTCCCTACACATTGATAACTTCATAATCACATAACCAATCATTTCCCTCACTCTGTATCTTCACTCTTTAATTTTTAATTTTTAGTTTTCACCATTTATTCACAGTTAAATTCCAATTATTAAATTTTCCTAAACACTTCCCCCTCTCTTTTTTCACCTCAATTAATGATTTTACTATCACATATATATATATTTTTTACACAAATATTTATATATTTTAAGCTGTAGCAATTTATAAGTTGCATCAATAATGGATATTTTATTAATTGTGTTTGGATTTATAATTTTATATAATAATTAATAATTTTTATGTTCTCATTCCTGTACATTTATTTATTTATATATATATTTTATATATATATTTATATAGTTATTTCCTTATTTTTCCTAAAAACATTTTTATTATTTATTTTTATTTATTTTTATTCATACCCAATTAGAATATTCAATGCTATAATGATGTACTATGCCAACTAATTAATGATACTACTCACTGATCTGAGCATAAGGGACTTCCTTGGCTCTTAGCCAAATCTATGTGTTTGACAACCGATTTGATTGGCTGCAGACAGTTTATAACCAGGATCATGAGTAAGGGGGATCAGGTGATCTATTGTGACCAAGCCTGAATGGCAAAACGCGCGTCAATTTCTTCCACTATTCCCCCCCGGATGTTTGCTATGACCAGCTGACTGGCGGATAGATGGCAAGCCGTTCCAGTATGCTGACTCGAGTCCGCGCTGTTTCATTGCACGCGGCTGCTCTACACCTTACGGACCTGCCGGCCTGTTCGGCTTACGGGCAGACAGGCGGCCAGCTTCATTCAGCACGCTGACTTTAGCCCACGCTGTTCCATTACACATGGCTACCTCGACATCTTACGGACCCACCGGCCTGATCAGCTGACTGGCAGACAGGCTCACAAGTCCCACGGATATATTGCTTTCTATCCCTATGTTGACCCTTCTTCATAAACGGTCCAACAGCGCTATATGGATCTTGTAATCAAGGGCCATGCTCTGATTCTATCTGTTATATTGGGATACTATCTGCCTTATACAGCTCTTTAACACAGTGTATATTATATATGAGAAATTTATTATGCACACTTATCAGACCTTATATTAGCTATAGGTCACACTGTTATATTCTCTTTTACTTTTTTCAAGTGGTTTTTCTGACTGGTCTGGGTGAATTTAACCCCTGCAATACCGGCAGGCACCAGGGATTATCTAACTCCCAATATCAAGACCTTTAACACAATACCACTGTATCTTTTCTTTCTATAGACAATTGATTTCTCACTCTCTCATTACCTGTTCACTATGTAGGAATCAAACAACGGGTAAAAGTAGAAGTGAGGAACACTTAAAATGTCTTACTAATACTTTACTCCTACAACCTATATATACAGTGATTTAAGTGGCCTGTGTTTTATTTTGTTATCATGCTTTGATGACAATAATTATGAGAATTTGTATACGAATTCTCTAATTATTACTTTATTTTGTTTGGCTTAAACTACTGTTGGTTGAGCATTTATCCCATTATCTATAATACAAATGAGGAGATTTACCTTTCTGATATATGGATACTTCAGCTGGTCCTATGTAATATATGCTTTAACCTGATAAAACGATCACACCAGTGGTTGAATACTATGGTTACTGTGTCGC
Organism: Taudactylus pleione; assembly: GCA_031769625.1. Lineage (NCBI taxonomy): Eukaryota > Metazoa > Chordata > Amphibia > Anura > Myobatrachidae > Taudactylus > Taudactylus pleione. Next base: position 4,400,954 of record JAUIMM010000614.1, read on the forward strand.
CTATATATTAGACTAAACTGAGAAAAATTGATTGTTGTTCATGTTCAAATTGAAAGCTGCCTCTTATTATATAATTTTTTGATAACATTATACTATGCATATTATTAATGTGGGTTATGCTCTATAAACCTGCACAGGTTAAGATATGCTATTAGAAGGTGAATAATTCTTGATGCTGTATTTACAATCTGTATGTGTTATGACACACTGTGATAATTATATGCAATATAAATAACCTATTCTTGTTGCCAAACTAATTTTGCCAATTACACATTTTCCATATGACTATATGATTATAATATCTACCTTGATGTAGTTATTGGATGGCAACCTTCTCAATTGTTTTACTTGATGTGGTTAATTTCATTGCTTGACATTTAATTTTGGAGCCCGATAATAATCTGATATATGCATGGTACGATTTAGTTAACCATCGATATTTTAGGGATATCAGATGAGTGATACTAGTCACTTGATCTGATTGGACTACCAGAAGAGACACATTCATATGTACAGACTCAGTACCCTTTAAATCTATAACATAGTAGGATACAGTTTTCTTTTTTACAGGTGTTTGCCTTTTCAATTCATGATTTAACAACAATGTTGCAATTTATGTTATCTTGGCTGATCAGTACATGTTGCATTTTAGAATAGCAGATTACTGATCAAACATCCGAAGGGGAATACCTAGACAAATGAATTTACACTGTCTAGGAAATTATAGATGATTATATTCGCCTAAGACATACGATCATTTAATTATTCACATTTTATTGTATAATATTTGTATTATTTCACATTATATTTGATACTAGTAGGTAATAAAAGTTAAGTTTTAATATTGCTATCATTACTACTGTAGAATTTAAGAGTGCCCCAAAAAAGGAATTTTTTCTTCTTTGCTCTTGCAAAACCATTGTATACGTATATTTTTATTCCTGGGAGCACCACCAACACATTGTTATTTATATGATTTAAAATCAGAAGAATAACGTGATATTGTTGGTTTATAGATTATTTTCATAATCATTATCTTGTGCAGGGTCTCATTTCCCAATCCCTTTTCCCTTTGATATTACTTAGTACAAAATTAACATTACCAAATCCGAAATATTATATATTAATAATCCACCAACACCCCATACAGTTGAAGAGAATTCTACCACTTTTAAAATAGCAACTTCACATGTTAAATACTAGGGGATTCATATAGGATCAGACCTATCAGCTCTATACAAATTAAACTTTACTCCGGTTGTTGCTAGAATTTCGCTTCTTTTAGACAATTGGAAATCCTTGCCATTATCCCTGTTGGGAAGACTGGCAGTAATCAAGAGTATACTTTTTCCAAATATATTTTACCATATTTAATGCTACCAATTTCACATACACAAAAAGATATTTCTAAAATTGAAACATTATTTTCCAAATTTTTGTGGCAAAATAAAATACCGAGGATAGGAAGACAGAAATTGAAAGTGCTCCGAAAGGGAGGAGGAATGGGTACCCTGGACATTTCTGCATATTCAGTAGCAGTGTTTTTCAGATATCTTAGTGACTGGCTATTGGAGAAAGAGGACTATACAGATAGAGCACTAGACATGGCCCTGTTTTACCCATATTCAGCTGCTGCCCTTATTCAGTCAAAGGCTGCCCTTATCCCTCATAACATTATGAAAAATGTACTATTTAAAGACACCTACTGTACCAGGCCTGGCTCACTCAATAAAAAGTGTGATAGATACCCTTTCATTACGCATTATATCTCTCTTTGGGGAAATTCATTTTTCCCACCCTTCACTAACAAACTCCAATTTCCAAGGCTGGTGAGACAAGGGACTCTCCTGTTCATTTAAAGTCTTTGACCCAGGAGGGATTATTTTACCTTTCTCAGAATTTCAGCACAGATATAACTTTCCAAATCTGCACTTCTACATGTACCTCCAGATCCGCCACTTTTTAGCTTCTTTTGACTTCACAACTTCTGTTGATTCTGACCCTAATTCTCTAGATAATGTACTAAATTCCTGGTCAATAATACTTGTAAAACTAGATATATATACCCAAATGCTCCCAGATACCACCACATCCCAATGGGATATATTGTTTACAAAACGGATAACCTATATACCTGAATTACGAAGCACTCAATGTTTATTTGTTCATTATGAGAAATCTTTCAAAAATTTTGCAATCTGCCTATTTACAAGAGGTTCACTTTCGTACTCTTCACAGAGCCTACATCACTCCCTCACAACGTAAATTTATGATTCCTGAAGAAACAGGTCACTGCTTAAAATGTGAGTATTCTCTTGCAAATGTTATGTGAGAATGCAGAAATATCAAAAAATTCTGGCATAAATTACTAGATTTCATTAAAAAAATATTTTCCATGACTATAAGCCCTGATGCACTAGCATGCCTATGTTTACATTTCAGAAATTGGGATCTGGGAGCACGCAAGAAGACTATCATCCCTCTACTATCAGTCATTTTAACCCTAGGGATGAAAGCAATATTAATTCTTTGGACCTCCAAGTCTGGTTCCTCCATAGCTCTGGTTAATCAAAAATTGCTTCATCTCCACTATACCAGAAGTAGATAAAAGAGTTGAAAAAATATATGTTAATTGGGAATTATATATAAATTCTCTGGATTCTACAACTCAACAACATATTTCAACACTTTTCGAGAATACCGAATGGTATCTACTCAAGCATCTCACCTAATTAATATACATATAATTAGTTCTTTGCCTTTATTTTTTGAGCTTTTTAAGCTATATGTTATTTGTCAGCATGTGACCATGTTCCTATACTGAACAAGTAATTATCTGTTATCTTTAGCTTTGCTGGGCCTTCCTCCTTCATTTAATACTAAGCTTATTTGAAAGTTTTAAGTTGCCTGCCCCTTTACTTCCTTATGTGTTTACCCTCATCTCTCCCCCTTCCCACCCTATTCTCCTTTCCAGAAGACAACCTTTGATCTACAGTTGTCCTATAATTAATCTAATTTGCGTCTCTTCTAATCTGTTTCCAGATGTTGTTCTCTCGATCTTGTTACTTGAGTATAGTTGATTCAACTCATATTACTCTATTTACATACTATAATAAGATGATAATGTTGTAACTATGTATTACCTAATTTATTTATTTTTTGTGCCTGTTTTTCTATTGTATATGTTTACTAATGCGAGAAATGTGTCTCACATGTCTTGCTATATGGTTTGTCTTTGTGAAAAATTTAAAAACCTCAATACATATTAAATAAAAAAAGATGTGTTATGCAATTCTTGTTTTTAATTTTCTTTTTGTTTGCACTATGTATTGGTAACCACGTGTACATTCTAACATGTATATAAATCCTTCTGTGTCACATGTAATCCTATCTTTGATCTTGTAGTCTTTTTTTGTCACATTTGACATGAAATCTGTTGTAGGTTGTGTTGTTACCTTCTTTGTAGTTTTACATGCTAGACATTTTAAGCATTATAAACATCCTTTCTTTTCTGTTCTTTCATTATTCAATTTCTGGGTTTGGATGAAGCTTCTTACAAGTTCTTAAATTCTTAGCTTTCTTTTATATAATGTGAGGTTTATCTTGTATGAATGGTTTTAATTGATTGTCCAGATGTAGAATATGCCAATGTTTTTTAAGTATTGATTCAAACAAGTAATGTTGGCTATTAAATTGTGTTTATAAAGGCTGTGCTAAAATCTTCTTGGTTAGTCTTCTGATTATACTGTATCATATATTTTCTATCTATATCAGCTATTCTTTCTATTTCTTTCTCCAGCTTACTTTCATCATAACCTTAACATGCAAACTTCATCTTCATTTCATTGCTCTGTTGTATAAAGGTTTCTTGTTGGGTGCAATTGCTTGTTAGTCTTCTGAATTGTCCTCCAGGGATGTTCCGTATCCAAAGTTTGTGAAAGCGTGTTATTACCACTGACCTCTTTTGTGTGGTTTCTTGTGTGCATCTTGTCTTCAAAGATAAACATTTCTAGATCCAGATACACCACCATGTCTTTGCATGAAGAGGATATAAATTCCAGTCCATAAGTGTTGCATCCCAAATATTTAAGGAAATCTTTCATGTTTTCTCCAGTCCATCCCACACAAAGATGAGATCATCTATGTACCGTTTCCAAAAAATAATATTGTTTTTATATGGGTTATCATTCCAGATTTTTTCTTCTTTGCACCTAGCTATGAATAGGTTTGCATAGCTAGGTGCAAACCACCATCCCTTTGATCTGGTTGTAAAATACTCCTTTATTCCAAAAGTAAATTTGATGGAAAATATAATCTGTGCAGGTCATGATACAGTTTATTTGAGTATTTGGACCCGGATACAGACTGTTCACATTGGCAAAGTGGCTACTTAAACATTTGACATACTAACCCATTTTATATCCCACAGGTATTGCGCTACACATTGGTTCTTATTTCTAGATATATTTTAAGCACTCTATTATTGTCTTATTACTGGTTCATTATTAAGAGCGCTGTTCTGACACATAATCATTGATTAGAGTGGTACTCCACTATACGGTTTTACTGTAGCTTGAAATCATGACTGATTATATCACACATATACATAGAAATAATATATTTTTTGTTTTACTAAACCACCACTGGGACTGGAATTAGAAGATGAAAGGTTCTGTGGACAATTCCTATCTCTTGAAAAAAAATATAATTTATACCCCTTTCAGACATACTGAGATTCCCGGGAATTTGGCCTGCCTCAGCCAATCGACCAGGGAATTTCCCAGGACTTAAGTCTCAGGAAATTACCCTGCTCATGTCTGAATGGTGCTACCTGGGAATTTGCACCATGGCTTCACCAAACAGCTACTGATTGGCCAGCCATGGCTGCCTGCTGTATGGTGATGACATCAGCAGCAGCAGCCGGAGAGAGACAGGAGAGACGCCAGACATATTGCCCATAATGCAACAGAACAGCGATCTGGAATTGGTGAGGAGAGGGGACAGGAGAGGAGTGGCAATAAAGGCTTTTATTAAACAAAACTTTGTTTTGAAAACACAAATGTTGTGCCATAATTTTTTTTATAGTTACACCATTGAATTAATGTTGCATGACCTCATTAATATGTGCCAGAAAGCATTCACTTTAAATGAGAAAACTGTGATTTTCTGTGTAGAAAACAGAAAAACCCTGCTTATGTCTGAAAGGGGTCTACCCAGGAATTTCCAAGGTAGAAGCTGTAATGTGAAAGGGGGGTCTCTACCAAATACCCGGGAATTTGCACAGGAGAAATTCCCGGGTCTGAGCAGGAAATTTCCCGGGTCATATGTCTGAAAGGGGTATTAGAGATTAAACAGTGGTGGGAAATTATGACATTGACAAAATATTTGGAAATGGAACTAATCCCAAGGAGACTCAAAATACTAGAAAATTACATTATTCAACAGAAGCAAAGAAAATGTTATAGAGATTATATGGAAAAACAGAACATATCCAAAAACAAAAGAAGGAAAACATGGAATCTCTCATATTTGGAAAAGAAAAAATAGCCTAGAACAACCATATGGGATACAAACAGAAAATTGCAAACAATATTAATTGAACAAATAAACAGGAAACATTCCACAAAAGGCAGGACACCTGAAAACCATATATATATATATATATATATATATATATATATATAAGGGATGTGCAGGCTCGGTTCTACTCGGTTCCGTTCGTTTTTTTTTCCCGAATCTTATTGGGTTTCAGCTGTCATGAGTTTTGGATAGCCAATAAGATTCGGTAAAAAAAAACGAACAGAACCGAGTAGAACCGAGCCTGCACATCCCTAATATATATATAACTATTAATTAAGAAACGACCTCTTACACCATTACAACAGAAGAAATATCCTCCATATATCCCAATAAATTTCCAATGTAAGGACAGAAACTCCCAAATCATTAGTAGTAGAAGAAGAAGAAGGAGAAGAAGAAGAAGAAGAAGTAGAAGAAGAAGAAGGAGAAGAAGGAGAAGAAGAAGAATAAGAAGAAGAACAGAAAAGCCCCAGAACAAGAGAAAATGTAGCAGAAATTACTAAAAAGAGACGTTTCACTCTATCACAAGAAGGGGTGTCAGGGGTGGGAAAAACAAGAAAACAACAATAGGGAATAAAGAAGTCCAGAAAGATGAAGGGATCTACAACCTTAGTAGTAAAATACTCACAAAACATCAAACCACCCTTCTTCTTAAAATTCTCACCTCACTCCAATGTAAGACAATTTGATCTATATATAGACACTCAAAAGTTTGTGAGAGGAAACCACTACAACCACACTTTTACCCATAGCAAATTCAGACCCACATCAACATTCTTTCAATCACATATCAAGAAACCTCCCACTGAAACATTTCAAAAACTTGTGGAGAATGATATCAGGAAGATAACCATAAATTAAAAGTAAAAAACAACCTAACAAAAGAAGAAAAACAGGCACTACAAGAGCTAAAGAATGTTGAAACAATAGTTCTGAAACCGGCGGAGAAAGGGGGAAGATTGGTCATCATGAATAAAGAGTATTATGAAGCAGAGGTTAATAACCTTTTATCAGACAGTTCCACGTACATGAAACTACAAGGTGACCCTACTAAAAGCTACCAGAAAGAGTTAAAGGGACTCCTGGGTGAAGGTCTGGAAATAGGAATACTGACAGAAAAAGAACACTACTTCCTATACATTGAACACCCTAAGATACCTACTTTTTACCAACTCCCAAAACTCGATTAAGACCCAAAAATTCTCTTGGTCATCCAATTGTATCAGTAATTGGCTCATTATCTTCCAATTTATCAAGATACATAGATTCATACCTACAGGAACTGGTACAACAACAAAAAAGCTATTTAAAAGATACCCTCCATGTTCTTCAACAATTAGAAAATATCAAGTGGAAAGAAAAATACATTCTATATAAAAGTAATGTATGTTCATAGCCCATGACATTGGCTGTGAGGCAACTAGATTCTTTCTTTCCAATTATACATTTTTACCAAATTCTCAAATAAACTTTATCATGACCTGCATAGATTATATTTTACATTGAAATTACTTTTGGAATCAAAGAGTATTTTACAACCAGATGAAAGGGACAGCGATGGGATCATCATTTGAAAATTGCTATCTGAACCTATTCGTAGCTAGATGGGAAGAAGAAAAATCTGGAATGATAACCCTTATAAAAACAATATTATTTTTTTGGAAACGGTACATAGATGATCTCATCTTTGTGTGGGATGGACCGGGGAACAACCTGAAAAGTTTTCTTAAATATTTGGGAGACAACACTTACGGACTGAAATTTATATTCACTTCAAGCATAGACATGGTGGTGTATCTGGATATATACATTTTTATCTTGGAAGACAAGATAGACACAAGAAAGCACACAAAATTGGTCGGTGGTAATAACATGCTTTCACAAGCCAGCAACCATCATAAACATTGTATATGAAAACTACCCTGGAGGACAATTCAGAAGACTAACAAGGAATTGCACCCAGCAAGAAAACTTTATACAACAGAGCAATAAAATGAAGATGAAGTTTGTACGTTAAGGTTATGATGAAAGTAAGCTGGAGAAAGATATAGAAAGAATGGGTGATATAGATAGAAAATATATGATAAGTATAATCAGAAGACTAACCAAGAAGATTTTAGCACAGCCTTTATAAACACAATTTAATAGCCAACATTACTTGTTTGAATCAATAATTAAAAAACATTGGCAAATTCTACATCTGGACAATCAATTAAAACCATTCATACAAAATAAACCTCGCATTATATAAGAATTGTAGAGGGGGTAATTTATCTTAAGCATTGAAGAAAAAGGAGACAGTATGGATTTACTTTATGCAAACCCTGCAACCAAAGGGTTTAAATATTGAGAATGAATTCAATGCCTTTTTACAGAGCTGGTGAAAAAAACTTTAAAGAAGATTCTTTACCATTTATAAATTATAATCTAAACTCCTTCCACTTAGTTTTATTATTGATTGTTTTTTATATACATTAGTATCTTATTTAATACATTTTTTATTCACAATTAGAAGTGCAATACCTATTTACCACAGCAGTAACATCAAGGTGAAAAAAAGACCACATGCTTACCACTTTTTAGTTAGGAAATCGACCTGATTTCCATTGTTTGTTACATTAACTAATAAAGTTTTCCCAATAAAATGGAGATCCTATACCATGCAAGCTATCCTTGAAAAAGGGCATATAGCCTGAAATGCTATATGCGTTGGAGGAAGCAACAGACACTGTATACCCCAAGTCCCGTCACAGCAGCGCACTGACAAGCATCAGCAAGCAGATGGAGTGGACTGACAGAATGGAAGGTAGCCAGCAATAGGGACAGTTAGAAAGAATCACAGGCTGCTACAGTATTTCCAGAGCGGTCTTAGAGCTGGTATTATCGGAACCCTGTATACACCTGGATACGAACTCTTCACAAAAGTAGCTACTTAAACATTTGACATACTAACTAATTTTATATCCCACAGGTATTGCGCTACACATTGGTTTTTATTTCTACATATATTTCAAGCACCCTATTATTGTCTTATTAATGCACAGGCATTACCACTTTCACAGTCTTATATAGGTACTTGGGAAAAGATTTCTTATAGTATGTTATCAAGGTACCAAGCAGGTTTTGTAACCTGGAGTATGGTCCCACAAGAGTGGCACCCCCGCAGACTTGGTTGCATAATTTCTAACTTGCTGACAAAAATGGAAACTCTTGGGGCAGTCCTACTAAATGTCTGGAGGAAAACATTACTTCAATACACACCTCCAATATGAACACCAAATCCCTAGGTACATCTGGTGAACACAATTGCATTGATAGACCCCACTGTGGTCAGTGACAAACCAAGCAGCATGGATTGAATTCTCTGAACTGTAGTGTGTATCTAACACTGGGCCTGATTCAGCAAGGATCACAGTTGGTAATATGCATGCAATCGGTCACTTTGTTTCGCACTGCACATGCATATGCTTCACAGTGTGCATGCGCGAACCAGCCACAGTGATCTGAGCTGCATTCGCAGTGGCGACGCAGACCCATCGCAGAGTGATTGACAGGAAGTGCCATTTGTGGGTGGTGATGGGGGAGATATCAGGTGAATGCAGGCGTGCCAGTGCATTTCAACGCCGTTGCATGGGCATGCATAAATTATCCACTGCAAAACCATATGCAGCCTGAGGCATGCGCTGAAGTTAGCAATTCCTGAGTGAGGTCTGACCTGCCTTAACTGTGCATATGGATCCGATGTTACTCGATGTTACTGATTATTTTGCTATGTTGCCAAAGTATATGGATGTGAGTAAGGGGAAGTGGACATTCTTATGTTAGGCTGTGATCGCAATGCGAATGCAATCATTTGCATATCACCGCTGAAATTAGCAACTGCATTGCATGCGTATTAGCGGAATCAGACCCACTGGTCATATGTATGAAGCACATAATTATCTTGCCAAAAGGTGTCCTATCTTGTTCACTTGTTGGTAGTAATGGCAGGATTTTATGAAGCAAAACTTTACCATATAAATTACGATCTTGTTTAGAGATTCTCTCGTTTCTATTAAATCACCCTGTGTCTCACTGGCCAGGGTGGATGTGTGTTGGGATTCCAATTCCTTTATTTTCATTGGTAATTTCTCTTTTTTTATTTTTGCTTTTCAATGTAGGACCTTAAATGTATATATTAATCTCTCAGGAGGCAGTTATTTGTAGATGCTCTCTGAGTCAATTTATTGAATATTATTCTAAATAGCAGATTCTAGTTGGGACTAAAATAGGGACCTTGCAAATAGAGTTAATTTACATTTCACAACCACTATCCAAGAGGACTGTGTGTTGAAGTCATCTACAAATAGATGGGGCATTATCCGACCATGTCACTAGTCCCACACTCACATCTCTCACAAGGTGCAAATACCTATGGCTAACAAAAATATTAAATACTGTAAATATATTGAATGGGAGCGGGAGAAGTAAGTATAGTCCCGGTACAGGACTTGTCAAGAGTCACCAGGCTGGAAGTTATGGGAATGTCTCCGGGCCCTATAGAAGTATCCATCATGTAGTTGATGTCCCTACTCAGGAACACAATTATTTAAACTTTTTTAAGGTGCATTTCAAACCTTTCAGATAAAAGCTGTAGCTGTCTGGTTAGAAGCATAAAGGGTAATAAAGATGAACTGCTAGTGGAATATTGTACTATAACCAAGAGGTCTCTACTTTCCCCAAATGAGAAGTGCACTCCTATTTACTAGTAAGATTAATTTAGAAAAAATAGCCACCCACTTAGATTTCATACTTGGGCAGTTATTATAATAATCTTGTGAATAATGTCTACAGCAAATTGTGCTTTCTAAGTCTATTTGGCAAAGATAACACCTGCCCTATCAGTAGGAAAGGAACGTAAAGCACAATGTCTCTTTTATGGAATGCTAAAGCCCTTCATATTAATAGAATAGATTCTTAGAATGGACGTAATGGTATTGTTGTATTTAGAGTCTGGCCATGCCATTTGGTGTACCCAAGCTTCAAGAGGCAAGAGGCTACAGTATCATCTCTTGACTTAAGTTGCCTATCCATTAGGTGACCTGAAAGTCTGAACGTCTAGCGTTCAGACCCTTAGGTCGCCGAGCTGCGGTGCCCACACCAAACGGCATTCACTGAACGTCATTCAGTGCAGGAGCCCGACCTCCTATCTCTGAACATGCCGAACCTGATGAGCGTCGTCAGGTTGACCGGCATGTTCAGCAGACAGTCGGGGTCGGCAATATATTTATATTCATTTATATACTGTATATGTGATTGGGGTATTATTATTACTATTATCAACATCATATAGGAAATAAATTTCCCTCAGAACACTAGTTTGCAGCAATTACTTAGATTAGCAAAACAAGGTTTTTTATGCAGTATACTAGTACTGTAACTCAAGAAGATGATGATTTCACTTAAATAAGTGCTTGACAAACATATTACATTTACATTGGTTAATTGTGTTTGTACCTACATAATGCTTGCACACTTTTGCATAGCTAAAAGCATATTGTTTACATAAATATATGAATTCAATGAATGCAGCATGACTTCTGTCTATTTAGGCTTGATTTGTTGACACTAATGGAGCAATTCTTCCTAATCAAGAAATTAGATTAAGTGAATTAATAAATGAGTTAGGAATTAGGTAATTACTTCTTAGTTACTGTAAGTGCTGAAAAGATTTTCAGATACTATCGTGGCTCCTATTCCAGTGATAGACATGGACAAGCTATCATCAGTACTCTTATTGCAAATTAGGGACTGTTACAGAAGTATAGACTTTGTCATTTAATGGTATCCTAGCTGTCCAAACTATGACTGTGATTCTCTACATATAAAACAATTCACTTTTACATGATTTTATGTTATAGACTGTTAAAATATATCAAAGTAAGCTAAATATTGCTATCTATTTTGATGTTTGACTTCTTTTTTTTTTCTTTCACAGTAGAAAGTTAATATTCATATAACAGTGCTTTATACTTGCCAACCTCACTGATGTCATTGAGTTTTAATCATTCCAAACAGAAAGGTCTCTGAATGTGCAAAACAACATGAATAAGATAAGAAACCATGAGCCAAATATACTCCAAGCATGTCACCCACTCAGTAGACATATTAATAATTAGAAGTATAAATCTCATACAATTTTCTTTCAGTTCCACTATGTTTAATAATTCTTGCAACAGCATTAAAACTAGTTACATGACATCCTATTAATCATTATTTTTAGTTTTTACTCATACACCATCTTGAGGTCTTGATCCCAAACCAAGGTCAAAGGAAATAATGGAGACATGGGTGGGGAGCTGTGGCTACCTATCAGCTCTGTATGCTTTGTTAGCTTGTCTGTCACCTACTTACTTTTCATGCAACTGCTCTTTAGGGCCAGATGTACTAAGCTCTGAAAAGTGATAAAGTGGAGAGTGACAAACCACCAGCCAATCAACTACTAACTGTCATTTTTCAAACATAGCCTGTAACATGACAGTTAGGAGCTGAGTGGCTGGTCGTTTAACACTGCACTTTATCACTTTTCAGAGCTTAGTACATTTGGCCCCGGCTACATTTATGCTGCGTTGGCTTTGTGTGGACATTATTGCTGGTGTTAGCGTACAGCTACTGGAACTCTGCAACAATGAAGAAGACCAGAAATGAATGGCCATATATTTAAGGCAATATGTGTCACTGTGTATGTGTAGCCACATAGGCTATCTATCACTACAGAAAAATAAGATCATCAGTTCATTGCAGGTTTCTGTTTATTGAAAACTGCTACATTTGACATCTATAGACATCAGTTTATCTTTCTTGAAGCATAAGCATTCCTCAGGAGAAAGCCACCCTAGAGAAGGAAACCAGTATTTGGAATCATACAGTTGTTTCTGGGTGTCTTTATTAGAATACAAATGATTTAACTGGCCAACAACAATGTGAAGTATACTGTTATCCTTTTCTATTGCTGGGTAGTATTCCAGTTAAGAAAGGCTGTTAAGCAGACTGTGGTGCATGTTCATTGCTTCAGGCATACCTCCAAGTCAAGTTCCCCTTTTCTCCTACTTTATCTGTAGATGCACTTTGGAACAGATGTGATACCCCGAAGTTGCAAGGTATCACATAAAGACCTGTCCCACCCACAGATAATACACTGCCATCGCAAACTATTACTTTACAAACAAATCTGATGAAAGCCATTTTGTGGCTAGGGATATCCAGAGGCCAGAGTCATTTTAAACAAAGTTGATTTAAAAATAGCAGTTGGAGGGGTTGCAGCAGGAGCTGGGGAGAGAGGAGAGCTGGGTGATGCCTTAAGGCAGCATGAAGCAGATTCCTCCCACTCCCCCCTCGAAGATTTTGCCCACGCTGTTCCCCACCTTTGGACTCTCTCCCTCTCCCCATCAGACTCTCCCCCTCTCTACAATCATTCAAATGGGCTCTCAAGACCCACTACTTCTTTAAAGCCTTCCAGCTCTCTTCCTAACTTGCTACTACATGTTCCTTCCTCCCCGCCTACCCCATCTGTGTCACACCTGTTTGTCTGCCCCTCCCCATTAGAATGTAAGCTCTTATGAGCAGGGTCCTCTACCCTCTTGTGCTTCTCCCTACTATACTTTCATCTACTTCTTATCCCCACTATGGCACCTAACACTTGGTTGTTTATGCTCTGCTGCTTATGTGGGTGTTATGGTCGCTAATGTAGCAATGTATATTATCCATGTATTTGTCCTGCATTGTATTGTATTGTACTGTAAGTCACTGGTCTCCTATTTGTTTATGTACTTTATATGGTGCTGCGGAAAACTTGTGGCACCATATAAATAAATTATTATAATAATAATAATGAAGACAATAGCAGCTGAGAGAGAAAGACTGCAATATGCAGACTGGCTGAGACCTGTCGGGATTTCGGTGCCGGTACTCAGACCATTGGTATCCCGCATGCCGGGATGCCGACTACATCCCGAGCACTGGATAGTGGGTGAAAAAATCCATGTTGGAATGCGTAAATTTGCACAACTTTAATGTTGACTTACTCTATTATTTTTTGTTGTTTTCTGGGTAGATTTATTTTAGTGAAACATATTCTAATTTGAAAGATACAAAATATAACAAAGAAATAACAGTATTTGTGGTAGACAAAGTAAAAATGTAATAAAGGCACTGCCAGCATAGCAGTGAGTGTGGCTGTTAAGCAATATGTCAACCTCCTGGCAAATACTAACATATGTAAATGGAATAACTGTACTAAAAAATCTATTGAGTTAACATATGGCTTAACTATAGCTAATTGCAAGATGGGGTATATAAGGCAGTCACTTAAGGATTCCAGTATATGCTTCTAAAAAGCTGTGGGTGAGTTCCATAGTGAAACATGTCAAGCCTATTACATATCCCCTGGACTAAACATCACCAATTGGATTTTGTGACACCATCTATTCATCCATCCTCTGAAACAGTATTGTTTTCAGGACAACACCAGCAAGAGGTACCATCAGTAATAACAATTGCAGAGTTCTGCTGCTAAAGACATTCTCATGGGATCCAATATTATACCAGCTACTACTGGACCTCATTGGATGGTAATATCCCTATTACATGCCCTCAGTTCTCATTATAATCATAACATGACAGCTAAATTGTGATTAATCCAACTTGTTTACAGCAATCCCTAAATTGGATATATGCCTATCCATTGGATAGATGCATTTATATTACAGTATATCAGTGACTGCCCACTTACTAATATAGGATGTATATTATCTATTATACAGTATATGTTTTATTGTTTATATTTAATGTGTTATATATTTTTAGCAAGTACAGGTTGAGTCTCCCATATGCAAAATGCTTGGGACCAGGGGTATTTTGGATATCAGAATATTCCGTATTTTGGAATATTTGCATAAAATAATGAAATATCTTGGGAATGGGACCCAAATCTAAACACAGAATGATTTTATGTTTTATATACACCTTATACACATAGCCTAAGGTAATTTTATACTATATTTTTAATAATTTTGTGCATCAAAAAAAGTTTGTGTACATACATGAAATTCATTTATGTTTCATATATACCTTATACACATAGCCTGAAGGTTATTTTATACTATATTTTTAATAATATGTGCTTTAAACAAAGTTTGTGTACATTGAACCATTAGAAAGCAAAGGTTTCACTTCTCAGTCACGCTAAAAATATTCCGTATTTCGGAATATTTGGATATGGGAGACTCAACCTTTAGATCACATAAGTTATCATTTTATCAAGCCATACATTAACTCAATATATTTTTTAGCGCTATTATTCCTTTTACTGAGTTTATGGTGTAGTTTGATGGAAAAACACCAGGGTTCTAATTCACTTCACTATAACTTTTGAAAATAAAGTTGCCAGGGAATTACTGTAGTTTAGTAGTCCAAACAGCCTTGCCAAACTGAGCTGTCAGCCTACAGTTCACATATAAGCTCATTGTCATGTCCCCTCTTCACACTAGACAGTTGAGCCTTAGGCAAAAGCAGTATTTGTCTACATTTCAGGATATTTCCCAAAAACTAAAAACAATTTAAATGAACCAGTTTGCTGATTTTGTAGCTTAATCATTTAAGTAAGTATAACACATATAATGTGTATACAGAAACAGGTTGTTTGTCCTATCAAGTAAGGCAATGAAAACGTAAAGAAACACCTATGTATGATAAAGCTTAATAAACATGGGTGAGTGTCTGTAGAGCTTACATATTTTATACTAAAATGATGATCAAATTGTGCTCTAAACACTTTGTGGCTGTTTGCTGAAAGGTATTTAAATGACAGGCTTTTTATGTTCGACAGACGAAATTGTACTTTATAGCAAAATATTGTTAACTGATGCCTTTGAACGTGACAGGAATTGTTAAATACAGTTTATTTGAATGCACAGCAGTTCCAATCTGCTTTAGGCATTGATATGTGTATGAAGCCAGATACATCTTAAAAGCACAATGCATATTGTAGATGAATTGCTCTCAGTTACACATATTTCTGTGTTGCAGCAGCCCAAATATTCATTTTTAAGTTGAAAGGTTCACAATATTTGTCTGATCTGTTTCAAAAGAAGCACTGGCCCTGTGTGTGTTAATACACTGAAAAAAAGGAACCTATTTTGTCATGATATCTTCTACACTGCTTTCAAAGTTAGGTTGTATAACTGCAGGTATTTTTGTTATATGTGTACAGTCATTTAAAAGATCAGCATCAATGCTCTTACATACATAAACACTGTATTTAGTAGCATACTGATTATTGGCAGACATTCTGTCGAAACATTTTCGATTCATCTTTGGGCTCAATAGGTGTTATTATAACACTTTCAATAAATCAGTACCAATAATATTCTGATACTGTAATTATTAGCAATTATTCTACATTTAACTAATGATGTGCGCAGGACCATTTTTGCTGGTTTTGGTTTTGGTTCTATTTTGTCGGCCAGTTTTGGTTTTGCCAAACCACTGTGACTAGTTTTGGTTTTACATTTTTTCCCAAAAATTGGCAAAAAAAAAGCTAAAATCACATCATTTTAGCCTTTTTTTGTTCCTAGAGTATTATTAACCTCAATAACATTAATTTCCACTAATTTTCAGTAAATTTTGACCAAATGACAACTCACAATATTGTTTTCAATATTCAATTTTGTGACTGGGCGAGAGCTGTCATACTTGCTTCCTCTTGCAAATGATTGTTTCACAGTCAATTGTCATTTGAAACTAGTCTTCTTGGTCCCCTTCTGAGATGAAGATCCATCCCCAGCAGCAGCAGTAGCTGGCCTAGAGCTGAAAGATTTTTCTAAGGAATCCTGGATAGGGAAGGAGTCACCTAGCCTTAACAAATTGGATATAGGACTACTTCCGATCATTATAGTGAATGTTGAGGATGAAGGTGTTGGCAGTAGAGATTGCAGGTGCTGGGATCTAGTGGAACTTGAGAGAAGGGAGATAGCTGATGCTGGACTGCTTGTTACTTTTGTAGCACCAGTTTCTGATGTTGTCAAAAACTTTTCAAGAGTTTGCTGAAAATGACGTAACAGGGAGGAGGTTTCTATATGGTCAACGTCCCTACCTCTACTTATTATGGTTTTACAAATGCTACAGATGGTTTGACAATTGTTGTCAGGGTTTGGGTAGAAATAATTCTACACATACGAGGTGAATTTGTTGGCCCAATGCCCAGGCATGACAATAGCCTTCCTCTTATCATGGTCAGGAGCTGCTTCCACTGGTGCCTGACTTACACAAACAACATCCTCATCCTCAACATCCTCATTAGTGCCGGTGTCAGCTCCACAAATATCCCCCTCATTATCTCGCTCTGCCTTGGTGGCATCCTCCCTTTCTATGTCATCAGCTATATTTGTGCTGCTCATCCCCACATTTGCAGAGGGAGCAGAAATGGTAGAAGGCAGCATCTCAGCAAGTACAACAGTATCTGAAAGGTCAGGCTCACACATCACACTCTTGGACACATTTAGATTCTCCTCAGGGATTTGTGACATTTCTGTTTCTGAATGCACCGTTTGTTCTACTGCCTCAGTGGTTTTCATTTTTTTTACAGTTCTTTCACACTCTTATCTGCATCGCTGACTCACTGAACCCCCCCATTCATAAATAAAGGCCAAGGCCTCAGTCTTTCCTTGCTACTGCATGTGGTGAATGGCATGTTGTCAATTTTATATTTTTATGCACCACACTTTCCCTTTATTAGATGTTTTTTTTTAGCACTGTATTTTTTTTTCTTTTAGATGCCTTAACTTAGACCCTCTATGCTTTAGTAGGTGAAGTTGAAAGACTTGCATCATCATCATTACTGGTGGCTGCAACTGCAGTGACAGTATTTGGTTGCTCATCTGCTCTAAATGGAACGTTATCCATTTTTCAATTTTCAGATCACTACGGGACTTAGACATGCATGTGAACAAAACAAAGTGCTCCAAACAGTACAAACAATACAATTAATTTTTTGATGATGATGATGCAGCTCTATTCCTGCGTGGACTAGAGCCACATGGCTCATATATGCATGCGAGCAAAAGAAAGCGCACAAAACAGTACAAACAATACCATTTTTTTTTATGGCGCAGCTTTATTCCTGCATGGACTGGAGCCACAGAGCTCATATATGCATGTGAGCAAATCAAAGTGCACAAAACAGTACAAACAATACAATTATTTTTTATGGTGCAGCTGTATTCCTGCGTGGACTGGAGCCACAGTACTTATATATGTACATGAGCAAAACAAAGCATACAAACAATACAATTATTATTATTGTTTATGGCACAGCTATATTCCTGCGTGGACTGGAGCCACAGGGCTTATATATGCACGTGAGGAAAACAAAGTGCACCAAGCAGTACAAACAATACAAATATTTTTGTTTAATGGCACAGCTCTATTTCTGCGTGGACAGGAGCCACAGGGCTTATATATGCATGTGAGCAAAACAAAGCACACAAAACAGTACAAACAATACAATTATCATTATTTTTTATGGCGCAGCTGTATTCCTGCTTGGACTGTAGCCACAGGGCTTATATATGTACATGAGCAAACCAAAGCTCACAAAACAGTACAAACAATACAATTATTGAATAATTTTTTTTATGTTGCAGACATATTAAAACTATGTGGAGTCACAGGGCTAATATATGCACATGAATGTCTTAATGATGGAGTCTGGACACTGCACAGCCAACACAGCATAGTATAGCACAGCATACAGCAACATTCACCCCCTATACACATTGACTAAGCAGCACAGCCATTTGTGACTTGTGAGTGTGGACACTGGACACAGCCTATACTGCAGAGTACAGCACAGCATATAGCAGTATGCACCCCCTATACACTACACATTAACTAAGCAACATAGCAACTTGAGAGTTGTGAGTCTGGAGCCTATTCAACAGAGTATAGCACAGCAGTGTGCATCCACTTATATACACATTAACTAAGCAGCACAGCCTATATAGCAGAATACAGCCCAGAAGTGTGCAACTCCTTATATAGTTATTCATAACAGCACAGACTATACAGCACAGTTAAGCACAGCATACAGCAGTGTGCTTAACAATGAAATGGTGCTGAGTCCCGTCTGTGGCGCCTTTATATAGAATCCAAAATTTGCAAGAATCCATTGCCACTCAGATGGCGTTTTGCCTCAAAGTGTAATCCAAATCAGGCGGAAAGATCTAAGCCGCTGCTAGGATCTACTCGGATTTCCAATGTTCAGGTGTGTTCGGATTTCAAGGAATCCAAACTGCTCATCTCTACTTTTAACCATCATGATCCTCTATGGGGCAACATACAGTATATCAATCTATTTTCTATCAAATAATCTAACTATCATATGAATATGGTAACAAAACCTCTTTAAAATATTCACTAGTAATGATATTGCTGATCTCTATATCACATCACTAAGCCAGTTTTTAATTGATCCCATTGATTACATCTTATGTCTATCAGCCAACTTAGGCTTCGTAATAGCACATTTGGAGCTAAACCATATTATTGGTTGACACAATTGCCCATCATAATAATCACCATATGATTGGCTTTCTATTGGTATAAGGAAACAGCTTATAATGGGAGTTAACCAGGCTGTACTGTGATCAAGCTGACACAGGAGCCAGACACTTTTGGATCACGTGGCGTAAACATGTGACCTGGCCATCTGATTTTCCCTTCAAGCTGCAAGCAAGCTACCCACACTTATTCCACTTCTCCTATCCTCTTTAGCATAGTACTGTCTTTCCTCTCTTGGTAAACTAATCAGCTTTTTCAGATTTCAGGATCATCTGTATCTGGATGATACTCAAATTCACCTATCCTTTCCAGATTTTTCACCATCTGTATTGGTCCCTGTCAATTAATGTCTTTCTGCCATTTCATCTTGGATATCAACTTGCCACCTCACAATTAATATTTCCAAAAGAGAATTTATTATATTTCCACCAGTCAATAGTAGTTACCAACCTGATATATCTATCACAGTTGATAACTCCACAATCAACTCGACCCCACAAGCACGATGCCTACAGTAGGTGTTATCTTTGTTTCTGAACTGTCCTTTGTTCCACACTTCAATCTGTCTCAAAATCATGTTACATACATCTAAAAACATATCTAAACATGACTATATCTTACACAAGACATTGTAAAAACTCGTATTCATGCACTAATTATTTTCTGTATTAATTATTGCAATAGTCTCCTTACTGGTATTCCCAAAAACAGACTTTTACAAATACAATCCATTTTGAATGCAGCTGCGAAGTTGATCTTTCTTTTGCCAAATGTTTATCATCTGCTGATCCGCTCTGTCAGTCCCTCCATTGGTTACCGGTTTTCTATTGTATTCAATATAAAATACTTTTACTTACACATAAGGCTATTAACCAAACCACTCAAACATATATCTCTTCACTTATCTCAAAATAACTTTCAACCCGACCTTTCTGCTCTGCACAAAATTTGCATCTCTCTTCCACACATTACTTGCTCCCATTCACGGATTCAGGACTTTTTTTGAGCTGCACCCACTCTGTGGAATGCCCTCCAATGAACAATAAGATTCTCCACTAGTCTCCATGCCTTCAAGTGTTCCCTGAAAACTCACCTCTTCAGGAAAGGTTATCAGATTCCAAAACGGCCCACATAACCTTCATAAGCTTCCCTATCTAATTACATCCCCTTTTTCAGTCAACACATAACCTCACATATTTTCTCTTTCTTCACTTTCACTTCCTCCTTACCCTTGGCCAACATTCCTGTGTAACTACAGTATTGTATATTATACAGTACAGCCCATTAAGAACCTTTGCAATATGGCTGGACCATTATAAGCTTTGGCCTTCCTACCTCTGTCTGTTATTACCAAGTTATGTCTTATTACTGTTGTTTCCAGGGGCACATTGGGCCAATGGGACAGCGGGAAAGTTCCCGCTGGGCCGGTCCCCTCTCCCCTCTGTAGGGCTTTATTTATATTGAATGGCCAGTGGCTCTGACAGCCGCTACCGTGATTGGAGCTCATCTCCGATCTGGTAGTGGTAATAAAATTCTGCAAAGTTGCTCATTCACCACTGAAATCATGGCCATGGGAGGGCTGCTTTGCATGCCCAGCCACAGCAGCTCCTCCCATGGACCATTGCAGAGCACGTGAGTGACACCTCATAGCTCTGCCTCCGGCATCAGTAGCACAGGATCCGAGAAAGGGAGAAGGGACAGGGATCCAAAATGCCTCACATCTAAGTAGTATCTTACCCCTGTCCCCACCTCTTTTGATCGATCATGCAATATTGGAGGCTGGCAAGATTATGTCAAGCCTCAACAAAGTGGTGCACCACAGGTTGATCACTGGATCCACAATAAATGGCCATACGTATAGCAGATCTGTGAGCCCCCATCCTTTCCTTGAATTTCCTTGTGGTCTTCCCAGTATAGGAAAGACCACAAGGACAAACAACTTGATAAATAACAAATGAAGTTTCACAAGTAAAATTATATCTAATATTCAATTTTTTGCCTGAATGGTGATGATAGAATACATCTCCTGTCAAAAGGTGTCTACATGTGACACAAAGTCATTTAAAACAACCCATTCTTTTAACTGTTTTTACTACTAAATCCATAAGATTTTTAGCCCTGGAGTGACAAGGCATCAAAGAATGGTCAGAAAATTGCAGATCCCCCTCTCTCTGTATGAGCCTCCATATTTTTTTAGAAACACAATTCATTTGAGGGGATAGGGTATGAAACTACGTAACCCATGGAAATCTTTTATAGGTATCAATTCATTGTTTCTTAGATAAGAGCTCGTTTTGTTCAAATTTTAATACCTTATCTTTTAGAGGGATTAACTTTTTACGGTCATAACCCTTCAATACAAAATGGTCAATAAGGGAATCAATATGCATCTCTGCCTTCTTCAAGATATAATTTATTCTCCTAATGTGGATCATCTGAGAATAAGGGATACCATATTTAAGATTTTTGGGGTGGCAGTTATTGGCATGGAGAAACATATTTCGGTCAATTTCTTTCTGAAAGACTGTAGTGTTAATAGTGGAGTCCTGCAGGCTAATGTTAACATAAAGGAATTAAATTTATTTTTGATCCATCTTGTAGGTAAATTTCACCGCACAATCAGCAAGATTATGTTTATCACTCTTATAAAAGAGGATTTTAGATGAAATGTTGCTGTCCCCAAAGAAAATATTATTCTCTACGTCAAACATATCTATGTTTGCGTAGGTAGATGCTACTGAGGTACCCATGGCACACCCTTTAGTCTGCAGGAAATATCCCCCATCATATAAAAATAAATTCTTTGTCAAAATCATTTCTAATACTTTCAACACAAACTCCATATATGAACAATCAAATGTTCCATTATTCAGTAGCAATTTCTTAACAGAAAGAAGACCTGCATGGTGCAGAATAACAGTATAGAGGCTCGTGACATCTGCCGTCACAAGCCAGACCCACAACCATTGCGTAGAGTACAGCAGATTCATACAGAGATATCACTGCCAATACTCCCGGCTTCTCTGGGCAGACTTGTCGCAGGAACATCACAACTCCAATTTGCTGTTTTTCTACTATTACATTGTTTAAATATTTGCACAATGTGGCTGCCCATTCTTGTGCTTTGATTTTAGATAGATAGATAGCTAGATAGATAGCTAGATAGCTAGATAGATAGATAGATAGATACACACACATAAATTATATATATATATATATATATATATATATATACACTACCGTTCAAAAGCTTGGGGTCACTTAGAAATGTCCTTATTTTTGAAAGAAAAGCACTGTTTTTTCAATGAAGATAACATTAAATTAATCAGAAATATACTCTAAACATTGTTAATGTGGTAAATGACTATACTAGCTGCAAACGTCTGGTTTTTAAAGGAATATCTACATAGGTGTATAGAGGCCCATTTCCAGCAACCATGACTCCAGTGTTCTAATGGTACATTGTGTTTGCTAAGCACGTTAGAAGACTAATGGTTGATTAGAAAACCCTTGAAAACCCTTGTGCAATTATGTTAGCACAGCTGAAAATGGGTTTGCTTGTTAGAGAAGCTATAAAACTGGCCTTCCTTTGAGCTTGTTGAGTATCTGGAGCATCACATTTGTGAGTTTGATTATACTCTCCAAATGGCCAGAAAAAGAGTCTATTCTTGTTCTTAGAAATGAAGGCTGTTCCATGCAAGAGATTACCAAGAAACTGAACATTTCCTACAACGGTGTGTACTACTCCCTTCAGAGAATAGCACAAACAGGCTCTAATCAGAGTAGAAAGAGAAGTGGGAGGCCCCGGTGCACAACTGTGCAAGAAGACAAGTACATTAGAGTCTCTAGTTTGAGAAATAGATGCCTCACTAGTCATCAACTGGCAGCTTCATTAAATGGTACCCGCAAAATGTCAGTGTCAACATTTACAGTGAAGAGGCAACTCCGGAATGCTGGTCTTCTAGGCAGAGTGGCAAAGAAAAAGCCATATCTGAGACTGGCCAATAAAAAAAAAAGATTAATATGGGCAAAAGAACACAGACATTGGACAGAGGAAGATTGGAAAAAAGTGTTATGGACAGACGAATCAAAGTTTGAGGTGTTTGGATCACACAGAAGAACATTTGTGAGATGAAGAACAAGTGAAAAGATGCTGGAAGAGTGCCTGACACCATCTGTCAAGCATGGTGGAGGTAATGTGAGGTCTGGGGCTGCTTTGGTGCTGGTAAAGTGGGAGATTTGTACAAGGTAAAAGGGATTTAGAATAAGGAAGGCTATCACTCCATTTTGCAATACCATGCCATACCCTCTGGACAGCGCTTGATTGGAGCCAATTTCCTCCTCCAACAGGACAATGACCCAAAGCACACCTCCAAATTATGCAAAAACTATTTAGGAAAGAAGCAGGCAGCTGGTATTCTGTCTGTAATGGAGTGGCCAGCGCAGTCACCAGATCTCAACCCCATTGAGCTGTTGTGGGAGCATTTGACCGTATGGTACGCAAGAAGTGCCCATCAAGCCAATCCAACTTGTGCGAGGTGCTTCAGGAAGTGTGGGGTGAAATTTCTTCAGATTACCTTAACAAATTAACAGCTAGAATGCCAAAGGTCTACAATGCTGTAATTGCTGCAAAAGGAGCATTATTTAATGAAAGCAAAGTTTGAAGGACAAAATTATTATTTCAAATAAAAATCATTATTTCTAACCTTTCTAACATTGCCAATGTCTTGACTATATGTTCTAATCATTTTTCAACTGATTTGATAAGTCGGTTTTCATATAAAACACGAAATTGTCTGGGTGACCCTAAACTTTTGAATGGTAATGTGTATATATACACATTTTTACTGTACATTATATAGTATGCTGCAGCATGTTTGTTGTGATGTTTACCATAAAGTTACACCAGATGCTAAATGCTAACATGTCGATGCCAGGCAGAATATTTACTCATTTATTTAGTTTTTGGTAATTGCTTTTTTCTATTGAATTTCTGAATGTTTTCATAATTGGTGACATCACATAGAAGGGAAGTAACATTATGTAAATATGCATGGTCCTTTTGTAGTTATTTTATATATAGCTAGCACCAGTTGTGCCATTGTGTACAGCTAGTAGTTGTGCCATTGTGTACACAGCATTGTGGGCCTGTCAGATGCAGTGACAATGGTGTATGCAGTGTAGTGATATTTCTCATCTGATTTGCACTGCACATACATCCTGATGGTGTTCGTACAGAGTTGCAGCACTTATACAGATGCACACATGAAGAAGTGAGTTAGAAATGTGTTGGGCATTCCCTGGGCAGCTACAGGTGTTTGGCTAATCAGACACAGATATGGCGCAGTATGGGTGTGTTATTGTAGTGCTGTGGGTGTGTTTCTGAAAGTAGTTGAGTACAGAGATGCTGAATTGCTCAGATTGGAGGCCATACTCATGCGAATGATCTGCACCTAGCATAGGGCTGGTGAAAGTTTCAGTGGTGTGACCGATGATGATGTCTAAACATGCAAAAAACATGATTACAGCATCTGTAGACACTGACAGTGGGCGTCTCAGTCCTTGCACTTTTGGATGCACGTATGTACATCAGGGAAGGGCATTGTAGCGGCATTAGTCACAGACGAAAATACAGTAAAACACATAAGAAAGGCCGCAACTGTGTCCAACATAGAATCAGGGCTTATGAGGAGGGATCCTCTTGATAAACCCCATTCCCTCATCAGACCATATCCCAATTAGGGCTACTTCCATAAATTTCCCAGGCTGGTTTTCCATCCCAATCCGCCCCTGGTTGTTTCCAGTTGTAAAGTGCAACTTAATATACTACGTTATATAAGAAACTGTTAATAATAATAATAATAATAATAATAATAATGGTACTGCTCACAATGTAAGTGTGTATACCGCTTGCTTTGCCCAGCGCATCAGGGCAGGTGGCGCTGACTCTTGCCTGTTTGATACCTCACAATTGTCTTTCATTCAAGCCACTGCCAGTCCCCTGCTTTCTCATTCAATGTTCAATGCCTCAAACACAACTGTGAAGAGAAGTAGGGTGACCCTCCAGGCACTGGACACTTTACTGTACCCTCCTCTCTTTCCTCCTACCGCAAGGTTCACAGTGTGATAAAATGCAGTTATCTTATAAGAGGAGGACTTCTATGATGTACATCTGTGAACACTAATCCATTTCATCTGGGAGTGCATATGACTGTTATTGAGGGAAGGGTCCGAGTTGCACATATTGTATTTGATTTTGCCTACATATTTGACATTGACATGTCATCAAGAACTTAACTGCATATTACTGCCAATACTATTTATTTGATACACCTTTAGGTGTTTTTTTATTATGTTGTAGATGTGGATCGTATAAGACTTCATCATTGGTTACTAATGTGATATTAAAGTACTACCCTACATTTGAAATCGCTCATTTAAGCTTTGGGAACAGGAGATTATTCATGCTATTTTAGAGGCATTCCTCCCACATGATTATTGGCACACTTTCTCATGTTTATTTGAAATGCTGCTGAAATGTATCTGTTTATATGGAGGATGTGACACAAGTTTACTGCATGTGCATGTACTGTAATCAGCTACAATTTTATCTTCCAACATGAGCATGTTGAACTGCAATATCTTTATTGATATATCACCCATATGTGAGGTCTAATTAACCAGACTAACACAGTGATTCCAAATCTCATACAGATTGAGTCATTTTAATCACCTAATGAAATCTATGCATATGTGCAGATTGGGAACAAAACTGGAATATGAATTATTTGTACAAACAGCAATATGTTAATATAAATTACTAGATGTGTTTTCAGCAATTATATGCTAATTTAATTAATTTTTTATCCTATTTTTAAATGTTTTATTTTATTAATTTTTCTATAATGAGGGTTATAGATAAATTACTGAGGAAGGTGTGTGTTTATTCCCACATGGAAACACGTTGAGCTGTGAGCTATACATTGGATTTCCCTGGTTGTGTTTTCCGGACCAGTTATGCAAGTAACGTTGCCCACTTAGCACATCTGCTACCTCCTGATAAGACTTTTGCAAGGACGCCTTGCTAATTGAGATCTACAAGGAATTTCCTGGATTACTGGGTAACACAAGTTTTTCTACTTACTGGATATTAAACCGGAACTCTTCTATTATATTCACACAATCAAACCGACTATTGGTGTGAGTGCTTTACAAACAGGACTTTTGGACTATCCTACTAATTTTATTGGATCAGTGTGCACACTGTTTTATTCATAGACATGTTCACTTATTATATGGCCATTTATGTATGTATTTATTATAATCATATGCAGGCTGGCGCAGCAAAGCATCTGTGTCATGGACATTTACACGTTTTAGATTATATTAAATGTGTTTTTTATTGATCAAGCCGCATATGAGATTTTTATACAACAGATATATAGCCACTGGTGATGTTTCTCTCTTTATGTTATTTCTCTGATTGAGGAGTCATTAATGGAGCAAAAAGTCTGTGTTGGAATTTTCGCTCCACATCGGAGGTTTTATGGGGATAAAGTATCGGGCGCGCCCCCGATTTATCCCCGTATTCAATTTGAAAGCTGCGAAAATGGGACTCGGCAGAAGGGTAAGTATCAGAAAAAATTCGGGTGCATCAAATTTGGGGTACATGAATATGGGTGCAAGCATATTTTTAAGTCCTTAAGGTGCATTTTTAAAATTCTTCAAAAATGCACCTGCCGCTACTATCCGCAATGAAGAAAACACCTGCTGCATACTTGGGAACCCCCCTGAATTAATTTTGTTAGTTTCAAACTTGTTCCCCATATTTATTTCTTTTTTAACCCCAAATTTAAACTTTATTGTTTGGAGTGTCCCAAAATTTTAAAAAACTTTTTTTGACACAGATCTTTTTAAGGGACTCTCCCAGGGGTGCAGGCTATTTTTTTTAAGCCTGCACCCCTAAACCCCAATTCTGAACTTTATTTTGCTACCTATTCAGTGGTGAAAAGTTATCCCCATTTTTTTCAAAGACTTTTCGCACCGGCGAATAGTCTTTGAAATTGAATACGGGGTGATGAAAATAGGCGAAAATTAAATCATCGGCGATAAATTATCGCCGATAACGACCTTTTTGCTTAAAATCGAATATGGCCCTAACTCTCTCCTCTGAACAGCTGCTAATTTGGCAAGCGCCACTCTAGTTGTTTACCTTGCTTTACTTGCAGGAAAACCTTTCCTTTACCTCCAGCTGTTGGTATTCCCAAGCATAGAGCTAACTGGAAGGATAATGATGGTCACTGCTTTGCATCCGGACACAATGGGCCCTCATCAGTATTTCAGCATAAAATTTCAAAGCCTTTGCAGGATATCTGGGGTAATGTAGGTACTGTAGTATAACGCGTTTCTCCTCCTGTATTCCACAGACATGTTAACGATTTACAACTGATGATTTGTTATATATAGAAAGGGCGCAATACCTTCTGGGGAACTGCAGTACAAATTTTTTTTTAATTAACGTCACCAGCAAGACCAGTTTTTGTTTTTAATGTTGTAAAATATGTGTAAACCAAAACTTGGTGTAGAGCTTCATTTGTGCTAACAAAACACAAACTAAACAGTGAAGATGTAACATGTAGTGGATGCACATGTTAATAGTGTTGTACAGTGATATTAATAATAACACCAGGCTGGTGCAGCGAAGCATCTGTGTCATATACATTTACATCAGACACAATTTCTTCTGGCATTATCCCCCATACAGGCTCCTCATACTTAAGGTAGTCCTCCAACATGGACTACAGAGACATTTAGGTACCAGCCCAGCAGGGAATCCAAGGACACATTTACATAATGGGATTCAAAATCCACCCAATCCCAAGTAAATGAAGGATAAAAAGGGGCTGCAGGAGAGACTTTGTGTTCTTTGTTCTCTGTTCTCTGGGCCTAATTCAGACTCACTCGTGTGTGCTGAGCGCTTGCAAGCGGGTCGATGTTAGCCCAGTGCGCATGCACACGAGGGAGCCAGCTCCGTCGTGCGCATGCGCGAGACCCGGATAGCGACGGCCAAGCCGTCACTATGGGTCTCGCTCCAAAGGGAGCATGCTGTCGATGGTGAGTGACAGGGTGCTGCCTTTGGTGGGTGTGCCGGGGGCGTTGCTGCCCAGACAGAGATGTTCCCATGGGAATGCCTACTGTCTGGGTCCGGCCCCACTGACATCACTAGTGATGTCAGTGGGAGTGACTTCAGCTCTGATAGAGCCGAAAGCACTCCAGGGCTTGTGGCAATGAGACCCTACCACAAGGGTCTCATCGCAAGCACGATGGTCGCAATGGACTTGACCATCGCGACCATCTTTATGGCCGCTCGCTATAGCTGTGGGTGGTCACCCACAGCTAGGCGAGCGGCCAGAAGGCCGCTCTAAAATTAGGAAGGACGGCCCTGATTCAGAGCGAGCGCTCTGTTAGAGTGTCCAGCTCTGAATCAGGGCCTCTGTTCCTTGTCTTCATGGCAGGATGGATATGGAGCTGCTTGAGGCATCTCTGGATCCAGTCAGGCTTGTAGGCAGAGCTACATTCAAACCTGCCAGCAATGAACTTCACTGAAGAAAGCCCAGCGGAAGATATGCAGCCAAGGTGTATGCTCCTTTCAGAGTTGTCCCAGTAGATATTGAAGTATCGGCTCCACCTTCTCAACTCTCTTTTAGAGGTCAGAGCAGCAGGATATATCTTATTCTCGACAACCACTTGTCACAGTTGTGTATTTTGCATCTGTGTGATTTAATTTGATTGGACCTGTGATTTGTTGGTTGGAGAAGTTTGCTTTTATCTTATTAATTATCACTTTCTACTTTCTACAGTTTTCAATTACTAGGCCTGAGGTGTGTGATTTAATAAGTAACATATTATATTTTGTATTGTACGAGGCTTTTACTTTAAGGCTACTAGTTCTTGATTATTGAAAACTTTCTATAAGGTTGGATAGTTTATTAAACTTCCATCCTGTCTCCACTGCATTTCCACTATGTTTCATAGATGTGCTATTGTATATTCTTTTAAACTGCCATATTTTTGTGCTACTGCTTTTTTACTTAGTTTAGTCAGCCAGCTCGCTGCAGACATTTGGCCTGTATTCATGAAAACAATATTGTGAGCTGTGAGGTGGTCAAAATTAAGTGGAAATGTCGGGAAATTAATGTTATTGATAATACTGAAGGAACAAAGGAAAAGAAGGATTCTGCGCTGGGGTACAAATTTAATCAAATATATTTAATCATACCATATATGGAATAAATAAAATCAAAATTGAAAAGCAGCAAATATACACACCTCTGTGACCGAAATGCGTTGTTCCTGGTGCTTTGGTATATCCTCCCTATGCGATATCCTTCTGAAACATCTATCTTCCAACATGGCTGTTTGCGGGCAGTGGTACAAGAACCAGCACACTTGACAAAGAGACAGCGGCCAGCGCTCTGATGAGAGACCGCATTGAATGCGGCGCCGTGGTTATAGCTCTCCCCGCTTACCAGTTACAATCAATGGATGGTGAGTCAGGTTGGATCCAGTGCTAGGCTACCCTAACCTGCTTTAGGGGGATGCCCCTGTTTGCCGTGGAGCTTTTTGAACATTGTATTTCTAATCTGTATATAATACACTCAATACTTAATATTCTGGAGGGAATACCTTGACTTTGTAAATCTATGATTGATTTGGTACCAAGTGTCGTTCCTGTTCATAAGAAACATCTCACTTACTCAAGCTGCTACTTTTTTTGTGTAGGTTATACTGCATTTGTAATACATCTATAATGTTATTGTGTTATCCTTGGCATCCTATGGGATTATATTCTATGTGTTTATATAATAAGAGTTTGCATTTGTCTCTATTAAGATATTTTTAAAGAGATATACACATGTGTATATTTGCTGTTTTTCAATGTTGATTTTTTTTAGCCTATGGATGGTATGATTAAATATATTTGATTACATTTGCACCCCAGGACATAATTCTTATTTTTCTTTGTTCTTTGTTGTGAGGTTGGCAACACCTCCTAGTATTCTGCTGCAGGTGTGCTTAGAGGATCTATCAATAGGTGGTCATTAGGCGCTGAGAGTATTAGGAGTGTAGGAACAAAGGGCCTGATTCAAATGTGGATGGAGTAAGTATCGCTGCTGCATCTTTGGTTTTCCATATGTATAATAAGCAAAAAAGTGTGTCAGTCTGTTTGTCCTTTATGCACAGCCAGAGTTTTGGACCTAGCTCAACCAAATTTGGCGTGGTGGTGTAGTTTGACCAGGATTAGGTTTTAGTCTAGGTTTGAACTCCATCAGGGCCACTCACTGTCACGCAATCCCTAAAAATGGGGACACTTTTAAATTACACAGGTTCCAGGGCTGGTTCCAGTAGAAATTGGCAGTCTGTCAAAAACCTATGAGAAAGCTAAAAAAGTATCCTTTTAACCTCAGTCTGAGCAAACTTGATGACTCAGGCAAGTTCATAATAAATCCAGAGCCTCTGTGTTTGCATGCAAGGGCATAACTAGAACCTTGTGGGCCACATAGCAAGATCTTAAAATACCACCCCAGAGGTAAAAACCACACATACATTTGCCCCCATTCATATTATGCCACACAGACTCCATTCAGGGTAATGCGACACAAAGTCCATTTAGGTTATGCCACACAGTAGTACTCTTTATACACATTATGCCACACAGTAGTAGTGCCCTTTATATATTATGCCATACAGCAATGCCTCTTACACTGCACAGTAATGTTTCTTACACATTATACCACACAGTAATACCCTTTACAGATTATTCTTCACAATAGTGGTGCTCCTTACACATTATGCTCCCCCCAGCAACTCACCTCCCCATGTTCCTCCAGCAGCCTCTCAGCTCCCCATGTGTGCCATCAGCAGCGATCAGGAGTGGATTTGGGAAAGGGCTGCCATCCAATTAGAGCTGGCCCACCAGCAGGAAGCAGCAGACATGGACTGACAGCACTGGTGCAAGCTAAATCTGGCGCTGGTCATGAGCCATTCAGAGCTCGCAGACCTGCAGCCAATCAGGAGCCATCACTGCTGATTGACTGCTTGTCCATGAGCTCTGATTGCCTCATGACTAGAAGTGCTGTCTCTACGTGACTGCCTGCTATGATTAAGAGTTTCTGGAGAAAGCTGCACCTTTGGCTAATTGACATGGTGCTTTAAAAGGACTTCCTCTGCAAACAACACATTATGCTCCTGATGAAGGTGGTTAGGAGCACGAAAACGCGTTGAGCTTTTGTTATCAATTTTGGGATCCTACATTTAACATCTCACTCGATGGACTGCATACAGCCTCTGCCTTGAGACTACACCGGCCATAAGTGCTATAACGGCAAGACCAGCTGGCATACATCGCAGTGAGAGTGATTAACTCTTACAGATTGATTTCTAACCAGTACTCTAACCAGCCTCTGAATCAGGGGCCAGGAATTAACAGAACAAAAGGTACACTCCATTTAGAGCTGGAGCCAAGCTGTAAGTCAGAGAGCATAAGACATCATCTTGTTAGCGGGTCATTACCTGCTACTACACTACAAACTGGAGCCTGGGACCGGGATATTCTCACAAGCCATTGGAGGCTTATACGGTGCTAATAGGCTGTGGGACGTATACGGTGCATGGATGTGGTAACTATTGGCTACTCATAGACTGAGTTATTAATATCAATCGCCAACACAGAAATGTACCATTTGATAATAGAAACTTTATCCATTGATGAGGGCATGACCATCTATTATATCAGCACACATTTGTGCCATTAGGATCCTTTATTATATGATTTATACTGAATATGCATGCATGTGACTGACAAGATTAGTTACTTTTAATATTACTAAATTATAGATTGTATCCATATCTTGGAATTGTATACATTTGTTATATGTATTTCATTGATGGGGGATTGTGGCAATAAATGAGAAATTGATTTTTTACAAATGAGAACTTGATTTCTTACAAATGGAATATTGCTATTGTACTTAATAGGATTGCGCAGCCGATCTCTAAACTTTAAACATTGTAGTGTTTGCTGGCTCAAATACAAAAATGTAACTTTCATTCTGTTAATTTACAGAGAATGTCTGAGATGAAACTGGATAGAAAAGAAAATACAAATGATTATACATATATATAGTACATGTCAATGGTTTATTCTAGGGGTGTGCACTGGCCACTTTTCGTGTTTTGTGTTTTGGTTTTGGATCTGGATCTTTCTTCGTGTTTTGGATCTGGATTGGTTTTGCCAAAACCACCCTTCTGTGTATTGGGTTCTGGGTTTTGTGTTTTGGATCTGTATTTTTTTTTTAAAAAGCATAAAAACAGCTAAAATCACAGAATGTGTTGGTTTTTCTGCTCCTATGCTATTATTAACCTCAATAACCTTAATTTCCACTCATTTCCAGTCTATTCTGAACACCTCACACCTCACAATAGTGTTTTTATGTCCAAAAGGTTGCACCGAGGTAGCTGGATGACTATGCTAAGCGACACGAGTGGGCGGCACAAACACGTGACCCATCTAGGAGTGATACTGCAGTGGCAGACAGGATGGCAGTTTGAAAAACTAGGCCCCAAACTGTACATAATGCAAAGAAAAAAAAGAGGTGCAAGATGGAATTGTCCTTGGGCCCTCCCACCCACCCTTATGTTGTATAAACAGGACATGCACACTTTAACGAAGCAATCATTTCAGCACCAGGGTCTGCCACACAACTGTGCCTGAAATGATTGGTACGTTTGGGCCCCCACAAAACAAGCTGGCAATTAATCTGTCCCTGCACAAACTGGCTCTACGGAGGCAAGATGTCTTCCTCATCCTCCTCATCCACCGATTCCTCACCCTCTTCAGTGTTGTGTACATCCTCATCCTCACAGAGTATTAACTTGTCCCCACTGGAATCCACCACCACAGGTCCCTCTGTACGTTCTGGAGGCTGGTCTCCCTGGAAGAGTTGATAATTCATTTTTATGAACATCATCTTCTCCACATTTTGTGGAAGCAACCTCCTACGCCTTTCGCTGACAAGGTTCCCGGCTGCACTAAACACTCTTTCGGAGTACACACTGGAGGGGGGCCAACTCAGGTAAAATAGAGCCAGTTTGTACAGGGGCCTCCAAATTGCCTCTTTTTCCTGCCCATACAGGTATGGACTGTCTGACATGCCTACTTGGATGCTGTCACCGATGTAATCCTCCACCATTCTGTCAATGGTGACAGTATAATATGTAGTGACAGTAGACATGTCAGAAATTGTTGCCAGGTCCTTCAGTCCGGACCAGATGTCCAAACTTGGTCCTACCTGCCCTGCATCACCGCCAGCGGGTTGCTTAGGATAGCTAAGTTTTTTCCTGGCAGCCCCAGTTGCAGGAGAAAATGAAGAAGGAGCTGTTGACGTGTCACGTTCCACTTCAGCTGACAGTGTGTTCACCAGCAGGTCTTTGCACCTCTGCAGGCTTGTGTCGGCCGGAAAGAGAGACACCACATAGGCTTTAAACCTAGGATCGAGCACGGTGGCCAAAATGTAGTGGTCTGATTTCAACAGATTGACCACCCTGGAATCCTGGCAAAGCGAATGAAGGGCTTAATCCACAAGTCCCACATGCCGAGCAGAATCGCTCCATCTTAGCTCCTCCTTCACTTTCTCCAGCTGCTTCTGCAAAAGCCTGATGAGGGGAATGACCTGACTCAAGCTGGCAGTGTCTGAACTGACTTCACGTGTGGCAAGTTCGAAGGGCTGGAGAACCTTGCACAACACGGAAATCATTCTCCACTACACTTGAGTCAGGTGCATACCCCCTCCTTTGCCTATGTCATAGGTGGATGTATAGGCTTGAATGGCCTTTTGCTGCTCCTCCATCCTCTGAAGCATATAGAGGGTTGAGTTCCACCGCGTCACAACCTCTTGCTTCAGGTGATGGCGGGGCAGGTTCAAGAGTGTTTGCTGGTGCTCCAGTCTTCGGCACACAGTCGCTGAATGGCGAAAGTGGCCAGAAATTTTTCGGGCCACCCAAAGCGTCTCCTGCACGCCCCTGTCGCTTTTCAGAAAATTCTGCACCACCAAGTTTATTGTGTGAGCAAAACATGGGACGTGCTGGAATTTGCCCAGATGTAATGCCCGCACAATATTGGTGGCGTTGTCAGATATCACAAATCCCCAGGAGAGTCTAAATGGGCTAAGCCACTGAGCGATGATTTCCCTCAGTTTCTCTAAGAGATTGTCGGCGGTGTGCCTCTTACTGAAACCGGTGATACACAGCGTAGCCTGCCTTGGAACGAGCTGGCTTTTCTGAGATGCTGCTACTGGTGACGCTGCTGCTGTTGCTGCGTAAGGTGATACATCTACCCAGTGGGCTGTCACAGTCATATAGTCCTTAGTCTGCCCTGTTCCACTTGTCCACATGTCCGTGGTTAAGTGGACATTGGGTACAACGGCATTTTTCAGGACACTGAGGACACTTTTTCTGACGTTTCTGTACAGTCTCGGTATCGCCAGCCTAGTGAAGTGGAATCTAGATGGGATTTGGAACTGGGGACACACTACCTCCATCAATTGTCTAAATCCCACTGCACTAATGGCGGATACCGGATGCACGTCTAACACCAACATAGCAGTCAAGGCCTCAGTTATACATTTTCCTTCAGGATGACTACTGTCGTACTTCATCCTCCTCGCTAAGGACTGTTGGAGGGTCAATTGTTTAGTAAAAGTAGTGGTGTTCCTACTTCCTCTCTGGGATGATGAACGACTCCCATCAGCAACAGCAGCAGTGGCAGCAGTAGGTGTAGCAATGCAGGATCCTCCGGAGGAATCCCGGATAGGAGAGTCAGTCATGCCAGTGACATGGCCTGCAGGACTACTTCCGATCCTGACTAAGGAGGAAATTGACGAGGAGGGAGTTGACGGTGTGGTTTGCAGGCGCTTGGATACAACAGCACAACGGGATTTAGGTGTCCCTGGACTGCTTACGGTCTTAGCCAAAGTTTCTGAACTTGACAGTAACTTTTTATGAACACGCTGCAGGTGCCGATAAGGGAGGATGTTCCTAGGTGGTTAACATCCCTACCCCTACTTATTCCACCTTTACATATGGTACATATGGCAAGACAGTTGTTGTCCGGATTTGGATAGAAATATTGCCAGACCAAAGAGGTGGAATGTTTGGTCTTCTGCCCAGGCATGACCCTGATGGGCTTTTTCATCCCACGTACAACAACTGTCTCCCCCGGAGCCTGATTTAAACAAACCACATCACCATCAGAATCCTCCTCGCCAACTTCCTCCTCAGCGCCAGCTACACCAGTATCCTCATCCTGTTGTACTTCAACAGTGACATCTTCAATTTGCATATCAGCAAGTGGACTGTGGGTGCTCCTTTCAGCACTTGCAGGGGGTGTGCAAATGGTGGAAAGAGCCACCTCTTCCCGTCCAGTGCTGGGAAGGTCAGGCATCGCAACCACCACCACACTTGGACTTTCCTTGGGGATTTGTGATATCTTCTTAGAACGCACAGTTCTTTGCTGTGCTTTTGCCAGCTTAACTCATTTGATTTTTTTAGTGGGAGGAGGGCTTCCATCGTCATGTGAAGCTGAACCACTAGTCATGAACATAGGGAAAGACCTTAGCCATTCCTTGCCACTCCTTGTCGTAAATGGCATATTGGCAAGTTTACGTTTCTCTTCAGATGATTTAAATGTTTTTTTCAAGGTCATTTTCCTGACCTTTGTCATTTGGGATTGTATGTGCCCTCTAATATGACATTGGGCATCGGCCTTGGCAGACGACGTTGATGGCATATTATCGTCTATGTCATGACTAGTGGCAGCAGCTTCAGCACTAGGAGGAAGTGGTTCTTGATCTTTCCCTATTTTATTTTTATCGGAGAAAGTTTGGTCCTCCATTTATGTTATATTGATATATACGTGCGGCTAAGGCGCACACAAACACAGAAAATAATTTTTTATTTTTGTTGGAGACTAGTGCACTTTGTGGGTTACACCACCCTTTAAGAAATGAGCCAGCCGGCCCTTTACTTATGGGACACAGGCGCACGCTTGGCGCTGCTCCTTTGTTGATGCACGTGCAGCCACAGTGCACACAATTCACAAACACAGAAAATATTTTTTTATTTTGTTTGGAGTGTACTTTGGGGGTTACAGCACCCTTTAATGGACAAGCCAGCCGGCCCTTTGCTTATGACACAAGCGCACGCTTGGCACTACTTTGTTGATGCACGTGCGGCTACTGCGCACACAATTCACAAACAAAAAAATATATTTTTTTATTTTGTTTGGAGTGCCCTTTGGGGGTTACAGCACCCTTTAACAGAAAAGCCAACCGGCCTTTTACTTATGGGACACAGGCGCACGCTTGGCGCTACTTTGTTGATGCACATGCGGCTACTGCGCACACAATTCACAAACAGAAAATATTTTTTTATTTTGTTTGGAGTGTACTTTGGGGGTTACAGCACCCTTTAACGGACAAGCCAGCTGGCTCTTTACTTATGACACAGGCAGACGCTTGGCACTACTTTGTTGATGCACGTGCGGCTACTGCGCACACAATTCACAAACGAAAAAAAATATTTTTTTATTTTGTTTGGAGTGTACTTTGGGGGTTACAGCACCCTTTAGCGGTCAATCCAGCCGGCCCTTTATTTATGGGACACAAGCGCATGCTTGGCACTACTTTGTTGATGCACATGCGGCTACTGCGCACACAATTCACAAACACAAAAAAATATATTTTTTTATTTTGTTTGGAGTCTACTTTGGGGGTTACAGCACCCTTTAATGGACAAGCCAGCCGGCCTTTTACTTATGGGACACAGGCGCACACTTGGCGCTGCTCCTTTGTTGATGCACGTGCAGCCACAGTGCACACAATTCACAAACACAGAAAAAATATTATTTTTTTTAGCACTTGGGGGGAGCACCCCTGACGGACAAAGCACCCCCTGGACAACACTACAGCACCCCTTTAGGACTGGGACACTGCACAGGACTTTGGAGTGGACACAGCCCCTATGGACAACTGACTGCACAACACAGTCCAGCCAGCCCCTATGGACTTTGAAGTAGTGGACACAGCCCTTATGGACAACAGCAGCACAGCGCAGCACAGCACAGCACAGCACAATACTACACTGCACTACACTACACTACAACACTACACTACACAGCCCAGCCAGCCCTAACTCCCACCCTCCCTCTTCACTGTCCACAGCCGAGTGAGAAAATGGCGCTGACGCGGGTACCTTATATAGGATCCAAAACCCGCGAGACCCGGATGGCGGGATGATGACGTTTTGCCTTGATTTCAGATCCGAGTCAGGCGGGAAAAGTGGAGCCTGACTCGGATCGGCCTCGGTCGGGGGGGCTCGGGTGGGTTCGGATTTCAGAAATCCGAACCCGCTCACCCCTAGTTTATTCTAACAGCCTCCATCTAACGTGTTTTATATCCAATAGCTCTGACTTTTTTATACACCATAAATAATTAAAACATGACAAAAACAGTTGCGACTTTAGCCAGCAGATCTATTACATCAAATATTGTCCCGTACTGGCGCAAATATAGTTTCCCACAGTACTTTCCTTTAGAATTGGTTTCCCAATTTTTAATGTAATGATTCCGATGTGTGCTGTGCTTCCTCCTTAATCAGTGACTTCAACTCCTGATATTGATGCACTCAAAAAAAGAAGAAATACCACAATAGTGTAATATTGCCAGAAAAAGTATACACTATTTATTTAACAAATTGCACTCACATCAAAAAAAGACATTAAAAGCATATCACCACCCAATGGTCAGAGTTTGGAGGTCCATATCGTCCGTTTATTGCCCAGATGTTTAAAAGGACCAAGGACTGGATACCGGATACCACCAACAGTAAGAACATCCACCACTTCTTAACGCGTTTCGGACAAAGTCCTTCATCAGATGCTTCTCCATGTGGTTCTCCAAGTACCAGCATTCGGGGTAGGCTTTTTGGAACCTGTAGTTCTCCAGCAAAAGGTAATATTAGTTCATATATCTTTTACACCACACTATACACAATCAACCCAGCACCCCCTGGCCAGGGGTATCGGGGATAGCCCCTGGCTATCAGCCCAGGTCTGGGGTGCCCTGGAGAGGGGGGGCCCCTTTATTGGTCTCTACCTCTCCAGGGATCCCCGGCCGTGGCTGACTAGCTGTCAGGTGTAATGCTTCGGCTGGAGAATACGGTGAAAGGGTACTCCAGCTGTGTTATTATTACACCCCCGCTTGAAAAAATGACACCCCAGCTGTGGTATTACACCCCTGCTGGTTACGGAAGCTACAGGGAACCCCTACTCATTTTGTCACCTGTATTTTCACAACCAGGACTGGCTTCATAAAATACAGGGGAACCCTATGCATTTTTTTCCCTGTATTTTAAGAATTAGGACAAGCTCAGCAGAGCCCAGTGCTGGGTCTTAAAATACAGGGGACCCCTACGTATTTTTTTTCCCTGCATTTTAAGAACCAGGAAAGGTTCTACAGAGCACGGGGATGGTCAAGTTTGTGGGGGTGGGGGGGACGTACATCATTATATTTTTTTTTACTGTTTACTTTTTCTTAACACAGAAACCTTCACAGATCTCACTGAAAGGATTAATAGTGGCAAGTGTATTTTCTGCTGAAGAAAACAGTCTTCCTCACCAGACTTCGGTGTGGCCCATACTGCCCTGCATGCTGGTACTTGTGGTTCTCCAAGTACCAGCATTCAGGGTAGGCTTGCTGGAACCTGTAGTTCTCCAGCAAAAGGTAATATTAGTTCATATATCTTTTACACCACACTATACACAATCAACCCAGCACCCCCTGGCCAGGGGTATCGGGGATAGCCCCTGGCTCTCAGCCCAGGTCTGGGGTGCCCTGGAGAGGGGGCCCCTTTATTGGTCTCTACCTCTCCAGGGATCCCCGGCCATGGCTGACTAGCTGTCAGGTGTAATGCTTCGGCTGGAGAACACGGTGAAAGGGTACTCCAGCTGTGTTATTACACCCCCGCTTGAAAAAATGACACCCCAGCTGTGGTATTACACCTCTGCTGGTTACAGAAGACACAGGGAACCCCTACTCATTTTGTCACCTGTATTTTCACAACCAGGACCGGCTTCATAAAATACAGGGGAACCCTACGCATTTTTTTCCCTGTATTTTAAGAATTAGGACAAGCTCAGCAGAGCCCAGTGCTGGGTCTTAAAATACAGGGGACCCCTACGTATTTTTTCCCCCTGTATTTTAAGAACCAGGAAAGGTTCTACAGAGCACGGGGATGGTCAAGTTTGTGGGGGTGGTGGGGACGTACATCATTATAATTTTTTTACTGTTTACTTTTTTTTAACACAGAAACCTTCACTGATCTCACTGAAAGGATTAATAGTGGTAAGTGTATTTTCTGCTGAAGAAAACAGTCTTCCTCATCAGACTTCGGTGTGGTGCAGAGCAAGATATATTTTGCAAAGACAATTAAAAGGTGATACATGCTGGAGGTTTTACTGCCACACCAGTAGTGTCAAGTATTTTTCTGTGTTGAGAATACTTTTGAAAAAAAAATGTGATACAGTAAAACAAGACAAGCTCTTCATGTATATACTGTGTGCAGATAAAATATGGGGAATAAAAAGAAGAATGCTCCCAAAAGAGCCATTTTGTCTGCAGCATGAATTCAGTCTTAAGCTGTAGATTTGCAAATCCAGGACTGGAGTCTACAGCCTGGAAATAAATAAATCTAATGTATAACACTGTATATCATAAGTAAAAAGATAAAGTTAGATAGAGATAAAACTTCCCTTAGTCTCACGGTCTCTTTCTTGACACGGTGGGAAGTATCCAATTGCAGGTATTACTTTCCCATATATGAAAGATAAAAGGCATAAAAATTCAACATACAGGGGTATTCAATTTGGAGCGAAAAGTCAGTTTTTATGATAATTTCGCACCGATGACGTCATTTTCGCTGGTTTAGGTTTTACACCGTATTCAATTTCAAAGACTTTTCGCAGGTTTGAAAAGTCTTTGAAAAAAAATGGGGATAACTTTTCACCACTGAATAGGTGGCGAAAAAAAGTGCAGAATTGGGGTTTAGGGGTGCAGGCTTAAAAGAAATAGCCTGCACCCTTCAGAATGACCCCTTGAAACGATCTGTGTCAAAAATGTAAAAAAAAATCGGGACACCCCAAAAATATCATTTTGAATTTGGGGGCCAAAAAAAAATGTTGGGGGACAAAGTTAAAAAATAGCGAACTTGACTCTGGGGGGGTCCCCAAGTATGCCCCAGGTGTTTTTTCATTGCAGCTGCTTTCGGCAGGTGGGTTTTTCACAATTTTTTCAAGTCACTTTAGCAACTTTAAAATATGCTGACCCCCATTTTCAAGTACCCCAAATTTGCTGGGCATAGTTATTTTCCCCCCAAAAAAAATCTAAATGCTCTTCTGCATCACTTTCTTCAAAGTCGCATTTATGCACTTGCCGCAGCTATTAGAAACCCCGACTTCCTTCAGTAGTTAAAAATGGGGGTACCCATAGTGATCCCCCATGTCTACACATCTTTAGGGGGGTCCCTAGAATATTTCCCGAAAATTCCCGTTTTTGTTGAACCTGTAAATTAAAGTAGCAAAAATTTTCAAAAAAAATGACATAAGGTCCCCCCCAAAAGCCAAACCAGCCCCAGGCTTGCCAGCCAGTGGTGGTTTCTAAAAATACGGGGATCAAAATGTGTAGGGTTCCACGTTATTTTAGAAATCAACACCAGGCTGCAGGGACTAGTGCTGGTTTTAAATATAGGGGGCAAAAAAGACGTGGCGTACCCCCAATATTTAAGACCAGCACCAGACCCAATCGACCGGGGTGTAATGCCACAGCCCGGGGACCCAATCACCGGGCCCACAGGTCCAAAGCATTACACCCCAAGTCGGTCAGCGCATGCCAGTGATCTCGGGGGAATCAGGGACCCCCCAAAAAGGGTCCCCCCTCTCCCAAGCACCACAAGCTTACGCTGAAGCCTGAGACTCGTCCCCATACCCCTGGAGCGGTGGGTATGGGGGTAATAGGGGGGGACAAATAATGTAATACTATTGTACTTTACAGTGGAACTACAAGTGCCAGCATGCCTGCCATTTTGCACTTGTGGAACTACAAGTGCCAGCAGACATGCGGCACCTGTAATTTCACTGTAAAATAAATAGTTAAAAAAAGACAAAACACACACACCGTGACAGTATAACTTTAGTACACACACCTACCCATTCACACATACTTACTTATACCAGATGAATCTGTCCTCTTCTCCAGTAGGATTTCCCAAAAACATGGCTCTGCAAATAAAAAATCATACTCACCTACATCCAGCGCTGGTCTCCGCAGTAATCCATGGCAGTTTAAAAACAAAAAAAATGAGTTACCTGATCCACGCAACACAGCTTCTATATGTGTGTTGTCACACATACAGATAGCTCCCGAATGGCAGCTATCTGCACTTCACGGGGCATTGCAGTCCTGTGAGCCAATCAGTGGCAGTGCTCACTGTAGAGCGCCCGCTGATTGGCTCCGGCCACGTGGGAACTGTCAGTTGCTGGAGCCAATCAGCGGGCGCTCTACAGTGAGCGCTGCCGCTGATTGGCTCAAGGCACTGCAAACAGGGATCATTTTTCAAATCACTACAGCAAATGAAAAAAAGTGCAGAATTGGGGTTTGGGGGTGCAGGCTTACAAAAAAAATAGCCTGTACTTTTGGGAATGTCCCCTTAAAAGGAAATGTTAAAAAAAATAAAAAATCGGGACACCCTA
This sequence comes from Taudactylus pleione, assembly GCA_031769625.1. Classification (NCBI taxonomy): domain Eukaryota; kingdom Metazoa; phylum Chordata; class Amphibia; order Anura; family Myobatrachidae; genus Taudactylus; species Taudactylus pleione. The sequence continues at coordinate 4,442,991 of JAUIMM010000614.1, forward strand.
AATAAAAAAATAAAAAAATTGTTGTGAAAATAATAAAAAAGGGAAAAAAAATGCCAAACTAACTAAATTAATTCTGGTGGGGTCCCCAAGTATGTGGCAGGTTTTTTTTCATTGCGCAAAGTAGCAGCAGGTGCATTTTTGCTGAATTTTTAAAGAATAACTTTATGGACTTAAAAATATGCTAGTACCCATTTTCATGTATCCCAAATTTGATGGGACCACTTTAAAAAAAAAAAAAAAAAAGCTAAATGCTCTTCTGCCTCACTTCTTCAAAGTCGGGAAAAAAACACCTGCCACGGCTATTTAAAAACCCCGACTTTCTTCTGCAGGCAAAAACGGGGGTACCCATAGTGACATCTTTAGGGGGGTCCTACAATTATTTCCAAAAAATTCCCATTTGTTTTCATCGATCCAAGTATCACCGGGTCCCATTTTCGACGATTTCATATTGAAAACGGGGATAAGCGGGAGCGCGAGCGATACTTTTTCCCCGGAAAAAGCTCCAATGTGCGGCGAAAACTTTGACGGCGAAGTTTACGTTTCATATTGAATACCCCTGGTAGTGTGATAAAGTACAATTTAATTATTCCACACAAATCCACATAATAATGAAAAAACACAATCTGATAACATTTTCCTTATATAAAAACACCATAGCACAGGTGATAAATGGAGGCTTTACCAGAGAGTTGAAGGCTCTGGAACCTTTATACTCAGTTGCCCATCAATCATGGTTGTCCAGTACTCCCTCCAACTCCTTTTAAATGGTCCTTCTGTCACAGGCTGACATGTACCGAGCTGAAGCTCTTCCTCAGGGCATGTGACAGAGGGTCCCAGGATGTTTATTGTATAGCATGATCGTTAGGTACTCCTGGGTCAAAGGGCCTGTTTCAGACCTGATCGCACAGCTGCGTTTGCATGTAGGTGGCTGTTGCGAAATCCTGCAAATCAGTTTTGCGCAACGCACGGTACCAAAATATACACAAGGTAAGACAAAAAGGTGCTGCCCTGTGGACCTTATGCAGGTTGGATTGCAAGTGTGAGAACGCATTCACCTAGCAAGCGTCCATCGACCCGCAGTTCAGACATCTATTCTGCTGTTTTCAATGTCCTGGCATTAATGGTTGCTTGTTGTGCAATTAAAGGGAATGTCAATTAAACCTTTGATCTTGTAAATTATGTATTTGTGTATGTATTAAGGCAAATGGTTAATCCATTAATATATCTATATCTATGTATCTCTATCTGTATATAGATCTAGATTGATATTTATTAGTTACTGTATAATATATTTGTATATCAATTGTTTAAAACATATATATTTAGCTATATAATATCTAAAAGAAAAGAAATAGCCAACACTCATATACTCCTTGAAAACGTGCGCCAGTGCCATCCTGAATTACCAGCCCTATGGAGGGATGGAAACACAAATATAAGTAGCAAAAATAGGCGTCACTCAGAACAATAAAGAACCTGAGGGCGCTAATAAAAAGAAATAATAACAATAAATTTGAATACAATTTTAACAGTCCAGAGCTATATATGAAATGATGCTTGTTCCAATTTAGGAAAAGTTAAAGCAGTCCAGGAAAATTATTCATTAAACTTTTTCTTCATAAGATGTGGAGGAACGGTTACAATGGGAGGGAATGTCCTGAAATATACCCTCACACCAAAAATGTCACCCAAGAAAGAAGGCCGATAGGCCTAATTAGAAACTGATACAAGAATTTATCATTTGTTTTTATTAAAAATTATTTAGAAACAATTTCTTACATCAGAATACCATGGTGTCAGATGACCAATGCTTAGTGATGTAGATGTACACCACCAATCACCCCAAAGGGTATCAGCTCATAGGTTGAAACCTGATGTGGGACAGAAGGGTACGACACCTTTAACCTTACGCGTTTCAACCCTAGAGTGGGACTTCCTCAGGGGTACAATCTTCAACAAATAAAATGATATCAATGATAACAAGGGTGACAAATATACATAATATAAAAGTACATTTTTAAATGAACATAAAAAGATTCATATACACATTATACATATTTATAATATGTCATATGACACAACAGATCCACTAAATATGTATAGCTGCCTAAGGGGTCTAAACAAATAGTGTAGTTCTGCCACATCCATATCTATGCAGAATATAATAAAATATTTTTTTTTATTTAAAAAAATGTACATACCAAAAAAATATTTTGTACCTTTAATTCCTTCCCATAGTAACAGTTTCTCCACATCTTATGAAGAAAAAGTTTAATGAATAATTTTCCTGGACTGCTATAACTTTTCCTAAATTGGAACAAGCATCATTTCATATATAGCTCTGTACTGTTAAAATGTTATTAAAAGTTATTGTTATAATTTTTTTTTTTTATTAGCACCCTCGGGTTCTTTATTGTATCTGTGTATTATTTGTTAGGGTCCTGCTGACAGGGTTCCTGCTTTGAGGTGCTGCTTGAATTGACCTTAGTGCAAAATAAGGGTTATTTGTAATTGCCATGCCTGTTTTTAAAGATAAGACTAAAAGGTCACAAAAGTGTAAATCTATTTTTGTGACGGATGATCAATTAATTGAAATTGATGAGAATGAGGATGATTACTATAGTTATCTTAACACTATGGAAAAATTAGCCATTAAGGAATTAAAAGGTTGGTATGATATTATCACGCTAGAAAAATATCTTGAAGTAGACCGCATTCTAAGGGGCCTTAGACTCTCTAAGACTCCCACATATGGGGTTCAAAATGAGACATTCCTCACAAATTGGAAATACAATCCTGGACGAATGTTTAGCTAAGCTTATCTCACTATTAATTAGTGAGCATAAAAAAGAACTGGTTAAATTAGAGGAAGAATTAAACAAATTGGAAGCTGTGGTTATTAAATTTGAAGGAAGTGAGGAATTTAATACAGATGTTAATGATCTCCAGTTTAAATTAGACAATCTTGAAAATTAGATTATAGCAAGAAAACAAAAGAAATTTAGTAGAGATAAAAAAGATTATCTTATGGAAAGAGTGCACAATTCGTCTAAAATGGAAGAACCGCTACAAGACAACCCTCATCATGAGGATAGGTTAAGACACCCAAATCCAGAAAGGTTCTATGGGCACCCCTCAAATACTTATAGGGTACCTACCCTTGATTGGCAACAGATAAGATATAGACCAAGGAAGAGGTCTTTGAATTATTCCCCCTATTTTAACCAACAAAGGGAAAGATTACCATCCTATCAGGGACGGGAAGGAGGTAAATTCCCTGTACATCAGAAAAGATATGATTTATTGAGGTCCCCTTCTCCACAGGGTTCACGCCAACATTCTTTAGAGAAAAGAAATATACAACCCTTCCCTTTACACACAGAAGGGAAGAACTTTTTGAACATCTGGATTCCCATCAGGGAGTAAAAAGAGGATTCCACTTAGAAGGTGAGGAAAGAGAGGGAGTAAGATCTCCCAAAAAAAGGAGGGCCCTGTTCCTACCACAGGAAAACCCCAAATAGGGATCATTACTGTCTCAGAGAAACAATTAACTTCCCCACAAGCAGCGGTTCTAGAGAGGGGGTTAAAGTTTCCTCCAGATTAACAGGTTGATAAATTCAACCTGTTCATTGACCTAAATAAATATATTAGGAACCTGACTATTCAGAGGCATTTTTTGAAAAATCCTAGTGTGAACTCACGAAGTCCCTCTAAGATGAAACCTTTGGTATCTTTACCGTCCAAATTTTATCCAGTCAAATCAAGAGGTAGTCACATAATATCAGGGGTGGACTCTTTGACTGCTAGGTTATCACATTATGTGAACCTGAAACTGCAACCTTATGTTAAGGTACAAAAATCTCACCTCAAAGATTCTATGAGCCATCTTAGAGCTCTGAAAGAATATACATGGGCCCTGGGGGATTATTGATAAACCATTGATGTACATGCCCTTTACTCTTCCATTCCTCATAATAAAGGTTTAGAAGCAGTTTGGAAAGTTCTAGAGAAAGATGCACTAAATTCACAGGCAGAAATAACGTTTATCATTGAGAGCATTACTTTTATTTTACAGCATCATTTTTTTGAGTTGAAAAATAGTTTTTTCTCCAACAGCAAGGGACAGCGATGGGGACGAAATTTGCCCCATCGTATGCTAACTTGCTGATGGGGGATTGGGAGGAGTCTTTCATCTTTAATACCAAATTTGAAAGTGATTACATAAAATTCTACCATCGATATATCGACGATTTGATATTCATTTGGCATGGTGATATCTCTAGAATTAACTGGTTCCTTGTACATATACACAAAAATGAGTCCAATTTAAAATTTACACATAAATATCATGAAAAGTCTATCAAATATTTGGACTTGGTCTTGGAAGGTACAGTACAGGAAGTAGTAAAAACATGTACTCACTTTAAAGAGGTCGATGCCAACAGTTTTATCCTTTCCATCAGCTGCCATCATCCTACGTGGATAAATAGCATCCCTTTCGCTCAGTTCTTAAGACTTCAGAAGAACTGTAGTGATATTGGGGTCTATTGGCATCAATCAGAGTTATTAAAACATCGGTCCATGGAGAGAGGGTATAAAGCCTCTGTGATTGAGGAAGCCCGATTTAGGGCTTAAACTTCATATAGAGATGACCTTATTTTGGAAAAAAAAGGGACCCCACGATGACAAAAAATGGAAAAGCAGACCTTTCATCACCCAATTTAACAAAGAAAAAGTGTTAGAAAAACACTGGAGCATTCTCTTGAAAGATTCTGTTTTGGGTCCACACTTGCCTAGTAAACCAAATGTAGTCTTTAGGAGATCAAAAAATGTGAAAAGTCTTGTAGCTCCCAGTAAAATAAGAACAATAAAAGAAGTTAATGGGCCTTCTAGTAAAGATTTTTTTATTAAAAGAACTGGTTATTTCCCATGCAATCAATGCATTTGCTGCAAATATATGGATAACCAAACCTTTAGTTTGCAGCAAGACAAAAAGAAACATACTATTAGAGAAATAGTCACATGCAATATGGATTTTGTTGTTTATAGAATTACTTGCAGCTGTGGCTTGGCATATATAGGCAAAACAAAAAGAGTCATTAAAATCCGTATCCAAGAACACTTACGTAACATGAAAACCATGTAAAAATGCATAGTTTTCCCCATCATTTTGTAGAATTCCACGGCTCAGAGGTCAAAGATCTCTTGTTTACCTTTCTAGAGCATATAAAAGAAAACCCTAGAAGGGGGAGTAGGGAATTACTCCTTTCTAAAAAAGAATCTTTCTGGATTTATACCCTTGATACCCTGGTCCCTAAAGGTTTAAATGAAGGTATAGATATTGTTTCATTTCTATAAATGTATCCCTAGGGTTATTCAGGTTCTATTCAATCTTTATGTGGTGGTCTCTGTAAAGCTGGAATTAGCATAGGAATTCCTAGTCACACCATGTAGGTATTAGCAATATTTAATCAAAGGGTTTGTAGTATTAGGGTATTGTGTACACTCTATTTATTTCACACAAGGAGCACTCTAATATGTTACAAGTTAGATTTAGCAAGTGGTATATAAAAGGAAGTATTTCCTTTCGCACAATAAAGTTATTTGTTTAGGTGTTAGGAAGTTTTTTATGAATTTTTTAATGAATCTTCTTTCATAGCTCTGGCTAGCACTCTGTTATCTGTGGGCAGGTATAGGTAGATATTGCTCCCAGTGAGCAGGGGGCACATAGGATTGGACAACTGTCATGGATTAGGTGGGTAAGTGCTGTATGCATTTGAGGCATTGTCCATATATATGTTAGTGTAGTTCACTAATTGGAGGAAGTGATGTCACCAGTATCTGGGCTTAAATAGGGGCTAGCAGCAACCAGCATTCATTACCTCCATTAGAGAGCAGTGACTGTCTGTGGAATACGGTTGTGCTTAACAGCAAGGTATGGACTTCTTATGCTAATTCCAGCTATTGCACTTATTTGTTATTTGTATATACAAGAGAGCTAATTCCAGTTATTGCACTTATTTATGTTATATGTATCCTCATGAAGGTTACTCATTAATATCAAATTGACTGTTTTTTCTGTATTGTACTTATATGGAAAATGTGTCTTATGGAACTTGATCACTGAAGTAGTTATACTTTAATAGTCATTCCCAGTGGGGATTAATGTATCCTTGCTATAGTATGATTCAGATATGATTCAGATATTTATATAATTACTAATAAATAGATTAGCTATATTTGTCATTGCTATGCAACTTAAATGAATTACTGAATAGAGGCGATTTATAAATCGCCTTATTGGGGGGTGTATATCTATATAAACAGCTCAGTATCATCTGTGTATGTATATTGTGTTTGCATTATTAGGCTTTCACTGGAAGTTTCTTTTGGGGCAACACCCATTGCTTGCATACAGCTTAAAGACACCAGGTCCTAAAAGGATTATTCAAGGGTGAAAAGCTAAAAGTGTGCTTTTCTTAAAGGTGCAAAATCTTTTTTTGGTATGTACATTTTTTTATATTAAAAAAATATTTTATTATAGTCTGAATAAATATGGATGTGGCAGAACTTTTATACAGTCTTGAGAAAGACCTGGGGGTTTACAGGATGAAATGCGTTGACATCATCCAGGCAAGCAAGGCATCCACAACACCTGTACACTGTTACCAGCACTTGTCTGGGTGTTCCTTGACTATTGAACGCTGACTGTTACATTCCAGAGTCCACCACTACCTGATACACATCAGCCGCCTACCATCGTCAGCCATGAGCATTGGCAATTGCACAGCCGCGGCTCTCCAGCCCATGTTAGGCTGAATTAGGATGGACATTTGCACGGACTACCCCACTAGTTGAGAAACGGCAGCCGCTCATCATTTCCAGTCACAGGAACCGGCACTGCCAGCCGATGCTTCACAGCCCACAGCATTACAGCCCCCGGCAGACTGAATCAGGACGGATATCCATATGGACACATATCATAAGGTCATTGTAGTTTATTCTTCCACCTATTTGCATCCAACTTTAGTGTGGACATTATTTCACCCTGGGACGCCAGGAGTAAACATTTATTATCAGCAGCGGAGGTTGGCTGCTCAGCTCATCTGTCCATGGGTTTTTTGATTATTGCTTTCAACAACAGTGTTGCAAAATTATTGCTATACTAAACAGCTTATGTTGTGGAACCTTGGCTTCTCAGTGTTACATAAGTAACTTTTTATACTCGAGTATTCATTATAGCTGATATAGGCTCCATATGATATTTATCAACTGTATGTGGTATTATTCTTTTAATATTGCTTGTTAGGTTTATTTATTATTGATGTGGTTATTAAATATTTTTCATTTAAGTTTACATGGTTCAAAGTCTTCTTTGTCATAACAGATAAGCAAACCATTTATAGACAATTATAGTTTCACATTCCCAGTGTTTAGCGCAACAATATCCTTTCCAGAACTATTATACACTATTTTTTAGACCCCTTAGGCAGCTATAAATATTTAGTGGGTCTGTTGTGTCATATGACATATTATAAATATGTATAATGTGTATATGAATCTTTTTATGTTCATTTACAAATGTACTTTTATATTATGTATATTATGTATATTTGTCACCCTGTTATCATTGATATTATTTTATTTGTTGAAGATTGTACCCCTGAGGAAGTCCCATTCTAGGGACAAAACGCGTAGGGTTAAAGGTGTCATACCCTTCTGTCCCACGTCAGGTTTCCACCTATGCATTAACACCCTATGGGGTGATTGGTGGTGTACATCTACCTCACTAAGACATTAGTCATCTGACACCATGGTGTTCTGACGTAAGAAATTGTTTCTAAATAATTTTAAATAAAAACAAAAGATAAATTCTTGTATCAGTTTCTAATTAGGCCTATCAGCCTTCTTTCTTGGGTGACATTTTTGGTGTGAGGGTATATTTCAGGACATTCCCTCCCATCGTAATAGTTTCTCCACATCTTATGAAGAAAAAGTTTAATGAATAATTTTCCTGGACTGCTTTAACTTTTCCTAAATTGGAACAAGCATCATTTCATATATAGCTCTGGACTGTTTTTTACTAGCACCCTTGGATTCTTTATTGTATCTGTGTATTAATTTTAGGGTCCTGCTGACAGGGGTCCTGCTTTGAGGTGCTGCTTGAATTGACCTTAGCGCGAAATAAGGGTTATTTGTGATTATATATAGATATATGTATGTATTAAAAAATAGTGCTATAGACAGATTTATATATTATTTACATGCAAAAGCAGCAAGGGTTATAATCAACATCCTGCTTCCTTTGCATTTTTGAAATGACACAATTGTAAAACCTGCATGTGTGGTTTGTGTCTATGGAATCAGATACAAATCACCCATTTTTAATAATCAGAAATTGTGGCCCTAATTCAGCAGTGGATGTTAGTGTATTGATGAATGCAGATTCCCAAAGAGTGGGAATCTGTGCAGGTGCATGTCCTGTTCTGCACATGTGCAGAATGGTTGTGCAATCCCACACACAAAGTGCCAGCATACTGTCAGTGATTGAGAGTCTGCTGCCATTTGGGGGCAGGGAGGGGGCATGAACAGAATTTGTTAACTGAAATGGAGGCGTGTTGCCGCCGTTGGGGGGGAATGAAGAGAGGCGGATCTCTGTCAGCTGACAGAGATTTACTGGCTTGTTAGTGTAATCTGCAGCTGATGGCTGTTGAACCCTACAGGTCACAGAGCCACGCAATGGTACATATATGTTTCTGCTGCTGCGTTGAACAACGCAGCTCCGATACATAATGCAGCACGGTGCATCATGCCTTCTCCTGTATTACCATATTGGCAAGGATCCTATTTGCAAAGCTGCCTGCGTGCAGCTTTGCATTGCAATCCTTTCAGAATCAGGCCCTGTGTTGTTTGCGGAATCAGTAACTGTGGGGTCTATTCATGAAGTCTTTAAGAGTTATAAAATTGATGTAGGTAAGCTCTCAACCAATCAGCTCCTAATTGTCACTCTATAGGCTGTTTCTAAAATTACAGATAGGAGATTATTGGTTGGCAGGTTACCTCTATCCATGTTATCACTCTCCAAAGCTTCAGGAATAGAACCCCCTAGTTGTTGGGTTTTTTTGTTGCTTTTTGGTTTTACAGTGTATGTATTAATGACATAATAGAAAATTGTCCTTCGCAAAGTATTCAAAATAGCTGCGATTAATGCCAATAAAGAAAGCTAATTTTCTGGACCATATTACTAGAATGTGTTCATAATATGATTCACTCAAGCTTATACAGTACAAAATGTCTATACTTTGGTAAAGATGCAATTCCAAAAAAAAACTATTATATATGACTAATTCAGATACCTGTTTAAAGGTATATAACAGTATATTATATGTTATTGAATGTCTTGGTAAGAAGTGTGTTTACAAAAAACTTATTAGTTGTATACACAAAAGTTTATCAGGTCAGATAAGCCCATAAGCAATTAGGTATTTTCATGCTGTTCTTGAGTTTGACAAATAATCACATTGGATCTTATGTTCAACCAGTTTTTGGTTTAATAGAAATTGACTATTTACCCTTCAAAATCTACCTTCTAACCTGAGGCTCCTTAAACTAAACCCTGGTCTCTTGTGAGCTGGCACAGCTTGTCTTCACTAAAACAAGGTTATTCTGGAGACACAGAACCAGGCTGACAGGCAAGTGCGTCATCACAGTGTGCATCGTGTGCATTTCACCAGTCATAAACTACATTCTCAATGTGATTCTTTTTCAGCCATGACACAAATCTACAGCCAAAAGTAAAAAAACAAACAAAAAGAATATTTTGAGATATGCTAGAAACCTCACATTTGTAGAATTTGTTTATTTCTGGGGGGATTGTGTTCTTAAATTCTGTATTACATACCACATGGAAAAGTGAAATTGCATCATAGTTATAGTACCAAGAGATGTATCACTCTAGCCAAACCAAAGATCTATTCCTCATATTGAAGAATGTAGTGGTGCATGCTGTGCTCTGCAATGATGGATAGAATACGATTGCTAATTGAGGGTACCTACTTTCCTTGATGTCATAGATAGATTAACTCAAAATATATTTGTTTCATTTATGAAGTGATTTTTATTTATTTATTTATCTATTATACAAGTTGTATTATGTTTATTACTTCATTATTGCTTTATTCCCATAGTCATAATTATTTTTTTTACATTTGGCTGGACCATAATGCAATATATAACACTTATCCTTGTGTACCATTGCCTATCTCCCTTTAGTTTGCAAACTTGCGAGCAGGGTCTTCCTACCTCTAGGTCTGTCTGTTATTACCCAGTGTTGTTCTATTAATGTTTCCAATTGTGAAGCGCAACGGAATATGTTACGATATATAAGAAACTGTTAATAAATAATAAATAAATAACACTATATTCCATATATGATTGCCTATAATGTATGGTCATTTCTGGTAACAACTAGTTTTTAATATTTTGTTATCTTTCTGTTACTTCCAGCTCTCTGTATGTTTAAGTATTAGTGCAGTGGTTCCCAAACTGGGTGTCAGGGCTCTTGCAAGGGTGCCATAGGTTGCTGAACCAGGACTAGGACTGTATGTTTATGTATTAGTGCAGTAGTTCCCAAACTGGGTGCTGGGGCACTTGCAGGGGTGCCACAGGTTGATGATCCAGGACCAAATATTATTATTATCAATGTGATAGGCAAAATCAGTGCTGGTGGCTACCAATCATAAAATATGTGGACCAATGGAAGCACAATCCTGTCCGCTACCACATAACTCAACCCAGGGATGACAGGTAAACACAAATTACTTAATTTAATTTTTTTTTTTCTCAATAAGATATTTGTGACCTAGAGGTGCCATGAAAAAAATGCTGATACTCTGGGGCACCATATTTTGATAAAGGTTGGGAACCACTGTATTAGTGGTTTTCTTCTTTATACAATGTTCTTCTCAGGGGCGTATCTATAATGGGTACAGGATATGCGGGGAACACAGGCCACTGGGTCCAGGGGGGCCCCATACTGCACACCCTGCACCCATAATATTACTTACCTCTCCAGAGTCCCACGTCGGAGCGGGGTTCCGGTGCTGTAAAACGACTGCAAAATGGCTATTGTTTGTGCATGCGCAGTACAGGGAAAATGGCCGCCGCTGCCATTTTCCCGGTGACCTGTGCATACACTATAGACTCTGGGCACACTCTAGTGCCCAGAGTCTATAACTCCGGTGCTGGCCGCGCACAGCTCAGTGCGCTGCCAGCCGTCGGGCAGAGAGGAGGGGGCCCATGTCGGAGTCTGCACACAGACCCCCACCTCTCTAGAAACGCCCCTGGTTCTTCTCATGTTCAGGTGGCCAAACCCTGTGGAATTTGATAATGAAATGTGTGTCCATCTGTACAAAGTTCTGTTTGCACAAAGAGAATTCAAAGAGATGGGTGGGAGTGCAACTTAGAATGACCAAGTTCCCTGACCTGGTCAGGGAACCTGTACTGGCTGACAGTATTTGTTTTTAATAAAGTTAAGAACATAGGTACATTCTGAGTAGTGGGAAACTTGCAAAATGATTTAATGTGCTTCTCCCTTAGTAATAATAAAAATGTTCCCATGTTTTGAACCTTAACATGACAGTACATTTTAGCAGCTAATAATAGGTTATGGAGCCAACATAGAACTCAGAACTGCTTCCAGAGCTGGCATGAAGTGAGCAAGACTGAAAATCAGGTAAATTGAAAGCAAGAATGCTAGTAACAGTGCTACTTCAAAGTTCCCATCAGCTCATCTAATAAAACAATTATGGAAGCTTACTATATGGATGTAGCTGATATGCTAAGATTTTGGATGCCTCACATCTTGCTCTCTGTAAGGCTTATTATAAAGACTTAAAGGACACGCTGGTAGCTCCAATGCACTGTCCACATCTGATAATCCATGTAAACAGGTACCAGGATGAAATTCAATACAGTATTTTGTGCGGATGGGACAGGGTTTCAGAGGCTCATTCCTTTGCAGATCTGCCTGGTCAGAACACCTACCTAGTATAGCAAGGTGTACATAACTCATGTGCAGTGTTTGGACCATCTCTGTGTGTCTTTTCATGGAGTACAATTCTGCTCCCAGCAACAAATTTGATACAGGTGAGTAGAAAAACAAAAATAAAACTATGCAGAACCCCAACTGAATCACAAATCAATCAGCCTGGAAAACCATAACCGTCACTAGGAGACTGCAGGAATGTATGGAAATGGAGAATATACCTATTACCAGGGGGCTTCTGTTCCAGAGACCTGACCACTGAAGTTTCTTATTAAACTAGCAACATAGTTGACTGGGCACATCCATTGTGTACTGCACCATTGTACTCTTGTATTGTATAAAGGCCAATAAATCTGTCTATTTTCATTTTCCTTTCATAAATCTACATATAAAGGTTCAGAAGCCTGCTAGAATGATTTGAAGTGTTCTGTAGGGGAAGCATGCATGGGGCTGCCTATTACGCAGAATGATGCAACTAGAATAGGACAGGAGCACTGCAAATGTTGAATGCATCGATTCACTTTATTAGTAATGCATTATCAATGGCAAACTGTGTCTGCTGCAGGCCTTAGCACACTGCAAAACTATTAAGCCTGCGAAGAGTAGTGGAAGACCGGAGCAGCAGGGGAAATGTCGTCTCTGCTGAAAGAGCAGCTATTCGGAAGTGATAATGAAGTAAATGAGGCATGATGAATACCTCAGATATTTGGAGGAAACTCGCTTTTTATTACGGCGAGTTGAAAACTAAAGTAATATAATACATATTGCGTTCATGATGAATAGGCCCTAAATCTCACCAGTATATTTTATTTATTTACAAAATGTATTAGACTTATCATTGTCAATGGTAGCATATGCAAGACAAGATATAAATCATGTTATAAAAGGGGTTCATCTGTCAGGCATAGTATAAGAAATGAAAGTAAACTCTCAAACAGCTATTAAATACAGAGTCGGGTGCCTGCAAATGGGCGCGTGCATCTTGTTCACTCTCACTGCATGGTGTGAGTGCTGCTGACATACACATGCGCGGCAAATTGCATGCCGCGATGTGTGCACACGTTTGCCGCATCGGCAGCAAAGATGAGCTAACACATATCTGTAGGTTAAATATGCCAGAATTAAGTCTAATGACATCATACAGTACTGTGCAGGGATACAATAATGGCAGATATTTCAACAGTGATCTTTCATAATGTGCTCACAGATGACTTGCTTACCTTTTGGAGCACTCTGGATAATTATCTAACTTCCTTCATAGTACTTCCGTGTCCATACATAACAGAGAAAAATTCCAATGAGTTTCAGAAATTTCTTCCTAATACTACATTTTGTGAAGAGAACTCACATTTCTAATTACAGTAAGTTTTAATCCTAAATAGCAGCTTCCTGACCAATGTGGTTCCTCTGCAAAAAAAAACATATTCCATTCCTGGTGCTATAATGCTTATTTATTGTGCTAAAGTATGACCTAATTTATAAAATGTATCATTTAAATTGGTACCTAGTAACTAGAGATGTGCAGTTCGGTTCTCCAGAAATCCAAATCCACACAAATTTTGTGAATCCAGGTTAAATCATCATGGTTCTGATCTCCTGAGGAAATCAGTAGAGATGTGCTGGATCAGATTTACTCGGTTCTTATCTCTACTTTACCACAAGTTCGGATTAGTTTGGATTTATTTTATTGGCTATCCAAAACACGTGATAGCTGATGGCCAATAAAATGCCGGTTTGAGCTCAGAGTAGATCCGAGTAAAACCAAGTAAATCCGAACCCGCTGATCTCTAGAAATCAGGGTAATTCTGCATTGTGGTTCTGATCTTTTTGCGGTTCAGAATTTTGGATTTTGGATTTCATAAATGACATAATTTTAGATGTTTTTTAAAACTTTTTTTTTCTAAAAATCCAGATCCAAAATTAAAACCAAAAAACTTGAGGGTGGCTTTGCAAAACCAAAACCAAAACACACAGATGAATCCAGAACCAAAACACACGGGTCAGCGCACATTACACTGTCACTTCCTCTTGCATCCTGCAGTTTCTCCTTCTGTGTGGCTTGCCCTGCAAGAATGTCAGCAAAAGACTGTCTCAGTATACAAGACTGACATCTTTAGTATACATTCCTTAGGATGTCAGGGCACATGAGCACATATCCAAGAACTAGTTACAGTATGGGTAAGGTTTGGCACATTGATGCAGGGAAATATATAGGAATGAGAAGAAAACAATTGTACAAATAGGCTTGGAGCAAACAATGGATAGCAATTTCAATGTATTGGTAAATACTTTTTACACGTTTTTTAAGATGCCCTTCAAGCTTCTAATCATTAAAGGCCACTGCAACGTGTTAGATGTAGGTTCAGAGGTAAAAGGTCAAAAAGTGTACATTAGAATAGATCACATAGATTTTTAAAATGAAAAAAGCAAAAAAAATCACAAAACCACTTGGTAGACCTAGTGTGTCTGGTGTTGACCCAATCGCAGAAAACCTTTCCTGCTATATAAACACAGTATGTCAAACAACTCTTACTATAGAGGCATAACACATGTCCTCAACATCTTTAAAAGCTCAAAGAAAAATACTTATATATCAAATGTATGATAGATATCAACTCCTTTCACATCCATATCCAGCATCAACATGGAGCAACAGTCATAGGTAAATCTTACAAATAGGATGTAGAAATTGAAAGAAACCAAATAGATTTCATAAAAAGCAACAGTAAATACATCCAACACATACAACTAATACCTAATTTAAAAAGCATACTAGTTATAGGTATAAGATATAGCTATAGAAATTAAATTTACCCCCAGTTATGCCAAGTTCTACATGAACATTTGGTAAGAAATCTTTACAAAGAGAGACATCTCTTACATCTCTTACAAGCAACACATGGAAACATCATATAGATGATATACTCCTTCACAGATTAGTGAATCTCAGGGTTGAACTGAGGGCACAAGGCCAAGGTGCAGCATGGTTGATGCCCTGGTGGCACCTGTGTCCACCTTGTGGGGTGTAGTAAGGATGGACCTGGTGCCCATCTTCCTGTTTACAGGATTCTCTATGGAGTGTAAGTGATGTCAAGTTGTCATCTGCACTAGGGTACTTGCCTGCCAAGGGTGCTGAAATGCCTTGGTGTGATACTCCTGAATTCTGCACTTAGGAGCTGGTTCATATCTCTAAAGGAGCTCACATGGTTTCTTTTACTTTTGGCCATGTGATTGCTGCCATCTCAAGGCACTGCAAGTTTGAATTATGTACCTATAAAACCTGGTTTTACTGAAGTGTTTGAGCAGCTACTAACATGTACTGAAAACCTGGTTTCTTGCCAGAGATAATGTAGTTGCCAGAGTATTAGGCTTCACTCCAAAGGGGAAATAGTAAGTATAATTTATCACAAATATGTTAATTGTCATGAATAGTTTCTTGCTGAGACAGCTCTTCTCTATACAGATGTTTTGGCTAGGCATTGACATCCGGGTTTATGACTGGAGGTTAAAATGCTCATGCGTGGCCATCGACATGCACATGCGCAAGTCATAAGTAAGGTAGAGGGATCTGAAGGATTTTTATGAAAAGAAGCCAATGGAGGATTTACCAAATTTTTCTATTTAATAATTCCACCATTGGTCTCCAGTACATTTTATCCTCCTACTGATATACATGTATTGTTCCTATCCTTGCTTTATCCCTTGACTCTGTTTCTGTGTATGACCTCAGACTATGACCCACTATGCTTTTACCCACTTATCTCTTTGGCTTCTACACATCAGTTCCATGTAACAAGCATTGCTATCTGACCATTCTCCAGCCTGTCGCAATGGGAACCAACTTTGGGGGCTAAGACTTAGCTGCAGATTTCAGCTAAGTCCAAACCTCCTTGCGGGTGTCACTGGTGAACATTACCTCTGTTGTAGGTAAAGCTAATCTTAGCTGGTAGAATAAATTCTCATATTTGCTTTGAAATTGTGACACCAGTTTGGGTTATAAAAGGCGATGACGGTTTCTATGTCTTACCTAAATTTAAAAGTAAATCCTAACCAGATTCAGTTGGTAGGTACAGTATGAGCACAGTCTTAGCGGTGAGATACACTGTTTCTCTAATTCCACAGGCTTCACATATATGCTCCAGTCTGTAGTGGGAGCTATGGTTATTATTGTTGAAGTGTGAGGGACTATATGTACTTGGGTCCAGGAAATAATATAAATTATAAGAGTGTGTTGTGGTGCAGACAGAAATAGTAACACAGGATACAACTATGAAAAATGTTGTCTGACACTCCTTAAATGCTTCTAATTCTTTCTTGAATCTATCTTTCTCTCCTTTTAGAATTGACCTTAGACTTCTTAGTTTTGTCTCTGTCTTTTACTAGCTTCATGTTTCCAATTAAAATAAGCTTTCCATTCAGAAACAGAGATTCTGAACATCTGCCCAAATCAAAGACTCCTGGGTAAACCTGTAACATTGATTCACATTTTGTTATTTTTTTCCAGTGTTCTAAATTCTTGCAAGACTCGGACTCATACAAAATTCACATGGGGAGGCTGCTGTGCCAGATAGCAGACATTATTATTACTTGTTTATTTCTTGTAGTGTTTCAAATTCTGCCTTAAACTACAGGAAGAACTGTTCAGTTATTACTGAAATAGCCACAAGGATAAATCCATGTCAGCGGGTCAGCTATTTCTGAACCAAGTGGACAGTAAAGTAGAAGTGAAACAAAACTTGACACCTCAATTATATCTGCAGAATATGCAGGAACTCACAATCTTTGGTCCTATGTACTTTGCCAAGTACACTATTGGGATCAATGTTATATACAATTTAAATCCCAGAAAAGGTCCTGTTCTGTCCAATGCTCCGAGACATCTACATCCACTTTTCTGGCACAGGGCAGACAAGTCTGTTATACAGGGGGTGTGGCATAGCAAAGTGGGTGGTGCATGGTGGTGTGATCAAGTCATTGTGGCACCACCCCTGCTACATAATGCAGTAGTTACCATCATTTTAAAGTGGGGGGATGGGCCACGATAACTCGATTCAGCAAGAATTGCATCATCGACAACCCAGATCGACCACCTCACTCAAGAAGTGTGTGGCCACATGCAGGTGCCGGGTGGCCTCCAGGACACTCTTCCACCCCTCTGGGAGAGCCTCCCGATATTGGAGAGAGTGCGCAAGTATGGTTCACGGTGTCCCCTTTCAAGGGGCTTATTACCATTCTGTGCCTGCAATTGAGCTCCAGAAACGTGTTACCTGTGTCCATAACCAATTACGCCCAACATCCAGGACTACATTCCAAATTTTCTGTTGAATTATTTCTGTTAATTGTTACTTGTGCATTGCAACTACCAAGTGTTTGTTTCTCTGTCATTGGTTCTTGTTACTATACATGTGCAGAACGGTTTACCTCCTGCACGTCTGTTCCCCCTGCAGTGATGTAGCTGTCTGTGACTACTAACATCACTGTAAAAATCCTGACCCAGAAAGCTTTGTGTAAAGCATCTAGAGCACATTCACCAGGCACAAAGGTGTGAGTAGGGGAACTGTCCTGCAAGTGCAGAGTTTAGCTACAGAAAGGGGGAATGTTCATAATTTCCCTCTAAACACTCTACGCACTGCATGTGGGGGAAGGGTAATGTCCCATGGGGATGGTGGGAATGGGATAATACAAAATGTGGGGTTCTATTCACACTGGGGGGAGGGGATGCAATGCCAAATGTAACAAAATTACACTGGACCTTGGAGGGATAATCACGTGGGGATAGGGGGCGTGTTCAAAAACAGGGAGCTATTACACTGGGAGTGCAGGGATTGCACGACTAGGGAGGTGGAGGGTTATTGTAAGGGAGAGCAATTGTCACTGGGGGGTCTATTGCCAATGGTGGTGATAGGTAATTTTTTCAATGGGGGTCTATGGACATGAGGTGGTGTGAGGCAATAAAATATTTTAATTAAATTTTAAAAATGTTTTTAAAGATCAACAATTTTTGATGCTCATTTCAGTAAACAAAAAAAAACTCACCTAATCTCATGCTGAGGTTTCCACTATGTTATGATATCAACTGCAATATAGATCATGTGGCCCAAATGGTGCATCAAACAAATGAAGTGTGTCACTTAATGCATGTTTCCTCTATTTGTGTGTCTTTGTCATCACTATACTGTATGATGTGTGCACACATAAAAGAATGCACCACTGGATACACTGTTGTATACTGTATCTTATGCTATTTGCATGACTTGCCCTCTGCTTCTCAAATGTATTACATGATACATTATATCTGGGCTACATTAAGTTAGTTATCTGTAATATTATAGTATGTTATTACATAGTAAAATGTACATAAACTTGCAAAATATATTACTACACCTTTTATGTTGACAGTGAAATTGTACACTTACAGTACATAGTTGTGTGCTATTTCTGTGGGGATGTTGGTGCTGCACTGCAACAGGCCAAAGTGCAGCTGGAGTGTTAACTGGACAATTAAAATTTACTTGTGGTACTATATTCTTTGAGCGTTGTGGTAAGTGGCATTTTGATCACCATAGTGACTCCGGAGTATTACATGGACACTTAGGCATCACTAGGAGAGTGGTTGTATAATGAACTGTATCAAAAATAAATGTTTGATAAAATAATATACTCTTCAGAGTGTGTTTAAGAGAAATGTAAATGGAACCACAAGAAAGCAAACAGAAAACATTTACAGTATCTGTGGAAAATACATGTCATAGCTTTATTTAAGTATATAATTATAACTAATATGTATATTACACAGAGCACACTGTAATTTTGTACAATATGGTTATTTAAAAGTAACACATTTTAATTTAAATGAAAGTGAACTGATAATATTCTACTTTGATAACACAAAGCAGTGCAATAATAAATCTAATAATTAAAGATGAACGGTTCGGATTGGCTCGGTTCTTTTCACGAAATTAGCGCAAGTTCGGATTTATCTTATTGGCTATCCAAAACACATGAGAGCGGATAGCCAATAGGATGCCATTTTTGAGATCCAAAAATAACTGAGTAAAATCGAACCGCTCATCTCTAATAATAATACATAATATACTATGTAGACAAATGTGATTGAACACTGACAGCAAATAGATCAATGAGATTTTATTGACATCAGTACTTTGTAGGTCCACCACGTGCAGTGATTACTGCAGACTCCCTTCTTGGCAAACTGTCCACAAGTTCCTGGACAATAGCAGGTGGTATGTTTTGCCATTCCACCTTAATGTACAGTGGGCATCTGTGACACTGAAGAAAGTCGAGTTGGCCTACAACACACCTGTCACTCCAGTTCGTCCCAGAGGTTCTCAATGGAGTTAAGATCTGGAATCTGAGCTGTCCAGTCCACCCGGGTTACCGAATATTCTGTATACCAGTCCAGTGTCGCCTTGGACACATGACAGGTGGCATTGTCCTCCTGAAAAAAATATTTCCATAGAACTGCCACAATGCAGGGAGCACAGAGTTATCGAGAACCTCTCTATACTTCTCAGAGTTAATGTGACCATGCATTACAACTAGTGGGCTCATGCCAAACCAGCTGAAACTTTGAGTGCCCAATCACTTTTATCTACATAGTGTATAACAATTAAGGAAAAATACAAATCCGTTTAAGCGAAAGTAACACAAAATAAACATAAAAGGACCATTAATATCCAAGAATAATACAATATGATGCACAGATGAAGTCTATTTAAGTGCAAGCTACACTTGTAAGTAGAGTTGAGTCTTGCAGTGGAAGAGGCTGTTTTACGCAGAGGTATAACATTGCATTTGCTTCACCATTCCACAAAACGTCATTCCACACTGCATTTGTACATTCAGTTTTTGTGGAATTTGAAGTCTATGAATAGAGCTGGGACAGTGAAGGTCACTTCATTGTATTGTGTGGTGTGTTGGTAGGACTGGGAACACTTAAGACCATATTCAACTGGCTAAATTATTGCTGCTAAATATATAACTAGAGAAATATGTTGCAGAACACATTGAACATTTAATTCATCCCTAGTTGCATAATAAAATTGTCATAGTAAAAGTTGAAGAAAAAGTAACAAACAAAAAATTTTCAAATTAGTGCATAATATATGAAATACAGTAGTGTTGGTAACAGTAGATGAAACAGTTTGTAACTGAAAATATTCACATAATGCACACCGTAATGTACAATAATGTCCCAGTCCAATGTTGAAGTCCAAATCACGAAATGTCAAAAGTATCATACAGAATATAAAGAGTAGACCCAGTGCAAGGCAGAAAAGTAGAATATGTAATGTAGTTGCTTCTTTAACAACAGTGGGAATAATCTCAAACAATAACCATCAAAGGTAATGCAGTAATGCTCAATAGATTTATCCAAGCAATTGCTGCTCCTTCATATTTCATATAGACTGTGATATCACAGCCAGGTAGCATGCTCCAGTCTGAAGATCCAAGAATGCAGCACCCACTTTCCAACTACCAAGCTAAAAACAGAGTGGTGAAGGAGCCATCTCCGAGGTGTACAGTGAGTACACAGCCTCTGATGGAAATGAACGCATTGCCTTCACAATCCAGAGGAAAACTACTTCTTGTTAAATTCTGTGGGACTCTATGAGGTAAATTTAAAAAGGTAAATTTAGCATTTTTGTGCAATTTGCCATCTAGTTTGCAAGTCGGAGATTTACTAAAGTCAAAACCAATGCAAAATCGACTAACATCCCACTTCAGATTAGAACATCGGATAAACAATTGATATTTTCGCATAGACAACAATAGAAACCAGAGATTTACTAACTGTTGGTTTTAAAACTGACCAAAAACCGCAAAAAATTATGGCAAATCAACCAGAACAATGGACCTGCCCGTGGCAGGCGAGTTTGGGAAAACACTACTCAGACCACTATGATCTGTGCAAGCTTCATTACAGTAAACTGTAATGAATTTGTTAAAGTAAAAAAAACTGCATGGGGTACACCCCAAAATCCATGACCAGCCCCAGCCCTTTCAACCTGTTCTAGTGATATAAAATTGGAGGAAAAAGCGGCGTGGATTCCCTCTGATTTTCCATTAACCAGCACTGGGCTGGACAAACCAGCTGACTTACACTATAGAACGTTAAAAAAAATGACATTGCAGTGTGCGCAGTGTTCTAAAACGATATAATTAATAATTGTATTGTTTTAGCTAGAGAGATGTGTGCTGACCCCCATGTTTTAGTTTTGATTTTGGATCTGTAATAACTTTGTGTTTTGGTCTTGGTTTTGCCAAAACCGCCCTACCGTGTTTTGGTTTTGGATCTGTATTTTCTTCAAAAAATAATAAAAACAGATAAAATCACTGTTTTGTTTTTTGTTTTTTTGGGGGGGTGCTATTTTTGTTCCTACAGTATCATTAATTTCCAATCATTTCCATTCAATTTTGACCACCTCACAGCTCACAATATTGTTTTCATTCAGTATAGGCCAAAAGGTTGCAGCAAGCTAGCTGGCTGACTCAGCTAAGCGACTGCAGTGGGCAGCACAAACATGTGGCAATTCAACTTCCTGCATGGCATATCTAGGAAACAGAGTGGCACTGCAGTGGCAGACAGGATGTTAATAAACTATACAAATGTTTGTCATCTTCACAAAAATACAGTTAGCAATGCCCCAAACAGCGCAAATGCAAAGAGAGGAGCAAGAATTGTCCCCCCAATTATTGTATATAATAAATAGAACATGGACAGTTTAACAAACCAATCACTTCAGTGACAGGGACTGTCACTTGTGACTGAAGTGATTGGTTTGTTTGTGCCCAAAAAAACCAAGCTACCAATGGGCAGCTAACATTGCTGGCAATGATCTCTATGTACAAACTGGCTCTACAGAGGCAAGATGTCATCGTCATTATCATCCTCATCCTCATCAGTGTGTACATCATTTTCACACACTATTAATTTGTCCCCGCTGAAATCAACCATTACAGGTGCCTCTGGACTTTGATGTAATTGCCGGTAAAGGTCTTCCTAGTGGAATTTGTAGTTAATTTTGATGAACATCATCTTTTCCACATTTTGAGGAAGTAGCCTCCTATGCCATTGGGGTTGAACTGTAGTATACCACCGTGCGGGATGCCGCCAACATTAAAATTTTACACTGACTTTACTGGCATTTTGTACATCCAGACTGCTCACAAGACTGTAGACCAAAGGTCCAGTAGGGAAGACATGCCGGTCTAGAACTGCACGGCAAAGAGCCCCTTGAAAGGGTCTACCTATCTTCCCACACAGAGCTAGTCATACATACCACCCCCCCTCCATTACACCCCCCTCCACTCCCCACCGACTGCCCCATCCATGTCCACCCTACCCCTGTCCCACTCCAGAGTAGTTTATTACTGAATAAATGGATTGGACCCCCACTTTGTTGTTTGTCTTTATTCTACACAACACATTTCATCATACAAACCACAAACACCTACACCACACACCCACAGGAATAGCGCACCCGACCCTCAAAGTCTTTCTGAGTACACACTGGAGAGTGGGCAGCTTAAGTAAAGCAAAGCCAGTTTGTGCAAGGGCCTCCAAATTGCCTCCTTTTCCTGCCAGTAGTCAAATGGACTATCTGCCATGCCTATTTGGATGCTATCATTAAAATAATCATCAACCATTCTTTGAATGGTGATGTAGGAACTATGGTAGAGGTGTCACTAATTTTCAGCAATCCTTTTAGACCAAGCCAGATGTCAATCTGTTTTGTTGACTCAACTGCACCAGCAGTGGGTCTCTTAGGAAAGTTGAGTTTTTCCTGGTAGCCACATTTGCTGGAGAAACTTAAGAAGGAGACATTGCCATGTCACGTGCTGCTTGAGCTGACAACTTGCTCGCCAAATACTCTTTGCATCTATTCAGATCTGTGTTCGTTTGAAAGAAAGACATTACATATAACTTAAATCAAGGATAGAGCACGGTCGCCAAAATGTATTGATCTGATTTTAAGATGCTGACAATCCTTGGATCCTGGAGAAGCAAATAAAGGATTTGATCTACAAGTCTGACATATGGAATTGCTTTGTTTCATCTCCTCCTTCAGTTTCTCAAGCTGCTTTTCCAAAAGTCTAATTAGGGGAATGACCTGACTCAAGCTGGCAGTGTCTGAACTCACTTGATATGTGACAACTTTGAAGGGTTTCAGCACCTTGCACAACACAGAAAGTAATCTCCACTGTGCTGGAGTAAGGTACAGTATATTTTCCCTTTGTAATGTAGCTTTGGATCGCTTTTTGCTGTTGCTCCATCTGCTGAAGCATACAAAGAGTGGAGTTCCACCTTGTTTCTACCTCTTACTTCAGCTGGTGGCAGGGCAAATTAAACTGTTCTTCTAGGTGCCGCAATCTTCTACATGTAGCTGCTGAAAAATGTCCTGACATTTTTCAGGCTACAGACAGCATCTCCTGTATGGCCCTGTCACTCTTTTAAAAATGATGCACCACCAAATTGATGTGTGAGCAAAACATGAGATGTGTTCAAAATCACCAAACTGTAATGCTCTCACAATATTTGTGACATTGTCAGAAATCACAAATCCCGAGAAGAGTCCAAGCAGAGTAAGCCATTTTGCAATGACTTCCCTGAGTTTTTCTAAGTGGTTGACTCCAGTATGTATCTTAGTGAAGCCAGTGATACACAGACCAGCCTGCCTCTGAATGAGCTGACATGTGTTAGATGCTGCTGCTGCTGTTGGTGCTGCTGAAGGCAATACATGTACCCAGTGGGCTTTCACAGTCATGAGATCTTTACTTTACCCTGATCCACTTGTCCACATAATTGTGGTTAAGTGGATAGTGGGTACAATGGCATTTTGGAGGCCACTAATTAAGTTTTTTGTAACATCCATGTACAGGCGAGGAATTGCTCTTCTAGTGAAGTGTAATCTAGATGGTATTTGGTAGCGCAGACATAGGACATCAATTAACTCACTGTATTAATGGTGGATATTGAACGTAGATCTAATACCAGCATAGTTATTATGGCATCAGTGATCCACTGTGCAACTGGGTGACAGCTGTCATACTTGCTTCCTCTATCAAAGAATTGTTTTACAGTCAATTGTTTTATTAAACTACTACTAGTAGCAGTCTTCTTGGTTGAAGATCCCACCCCTAGCAACAGCAGCAGCAGGCTTAGCACTCAAAGAATCTTCTCAGGAATCCTGGATAGGGGAGCACTCACTTAGCCATATCCAGGACTAAATCTGATCATGATTGTGGATATTGATGATGAAGGTGTTGGTGGTGGAGATTGCAGGTGCTTGGATCTAGCAGAGAGAAAGGAGCTAGCTGATGATGGACTGCTTGTTGTCATTTTTTTAGCAAAAGTTGCGCTGCAAATGACATAACAGGGAGGAGATGGTTAACATCTCTACCTCTACTTACTTTGGCTTTACAAATGCTACAAATGGCTAGACAATTGTCAGGATTTGTGTAAAAATAATTCCACACATAAGAGGTGGATTTTTTATTTTATGCTCAGGCATGACAATGGCCTTTTTATCACTGGCAAGAACTGCTTCCACTGGTGCCTCACTTACACAAAGAACATCCTCATCATCAATATCCTGATCTGATCATCAATATCCTCTTTAGTGCCTGCATCAGCTACACAAATATTCCCCTCACCCTGTTGCATTTGTACCATAGTCCCTCAATGTCTAGGTTACCCCTTTCTTGACTTGTGCTGTTCATCCTCACATTGGCAGAGAGTGCAGAAATGGAGGAAGGAGGCTTCTCTATGACTTCAGAACAGTCAGGCTTACACATAGCACTCGCGGACAAACAGGGGTATATTTACAAAAGTGAGAGTTTTTAGAAATTGAGATGCTTCCCATAGTAACCAATCAGATTCTACTTAAAATTTAACTAGCACCTTCTAGAAGATGATAGCTTGAATCTGATTGGTTCCTTTTGGCAACATCTCCACTTCTAAAAACTCTCACTTTAGTAAATATACTCCTTAGACTCTCCTCAGGGATTTGTGAAATTTCTGTTTCTGAACACACAGTTTGTTCTACTGCCTTAGTGGTTTAAATTTTTTTTACACCTTTTCTAGCCTCAGAATGAAGATTGCTTGCATCATCACGTAAGGCAGAAGGAGATTCCTCACTGACAGTTGCAGAACCACCACTCATAAATACAGGCCAAGGCCTGAGTTTTTCCTTGCCACTACATGCGGTCAATCGCATGTTGGCAATTTTATGTTTTAACGCACTAAACTTTCCCTTCATTAGAGGTGTTTTTTTCATTACCATTGTAAAATGTTGTTTTCTTATTTTAGATATCCTGACTGAAAGCATCTATTCCTTTGAGCATAGGCTTTAGTAGTTAACGTTGAAGCAGTATTGTCATCATGACTGGTGGTGACATCAGTGCTAGTGCTTGGTTGCTGCTCCTGCTAGTGCTTGGTTGCTGCTCCTGCTGTTCTGTTGATTGATCATCATGTTTCTTATTGAGGCCTGCATTTTTTTTACAAAAGAAATGTGCCCGTTGACTGCACCACACTGCACAGTAGCCCTTGACCTAGATACTGTTATGAACTGATATATCTCACAGACACAGTATCAAGGCCTGAATTTATTTAAACCTCAAACAAAACAAAATATGTTTTTAATTTCATAAAAGGTCATCAAGATAACCCATCCATAAAAGTCTGGTTAAACCACCCTATAGACCAATTGTGCCAGGCAAAAACTCAGTTTTGTCGAATTTATTGAGGTTTATAAATCATGCGCTTCAACCTATGGTAAAAAGACCCCTTTTATCTTAAGGACAGTATAGCGATGATTTATAGAATGACAAAAAATAAATGGGGAAATATATTTTTTAAGTACTGTGGATGTTATGTCTCTGTATACTGTGATTAGTCATCAACCAGATTTATAAGCCACTAGTTTGTTTCTTGATAAAGATGATTTTTACAGAGACATATAAGGAGTTCATTATAAAGGGCATAGCCCTAATTTTATAAAACAATTTTTTCTGGTTTATGGATTCTTTTTATGTACAGCTCTATGGTACCGTGATGGGAACCAGGCTGGCACCAAGCTATGTTAATCTTTTCATGGCACTCTGGAAGGAAAGGTCGGTGTGGAGTAGTCATGAGTGTGGTGCCAGCCTGGTGTCCTGGATGCAGTACATAGATGACCTTTTGTTTGTATGGCAGGGTGATAGAAGGGGTGATTGAAGCACATCAGACAAATTTTGTAATTGTTTAAATGACAATACATACAATATTCAGTTGACTTTTTGCATTAGTGAGGTGGAGGTTAATTTTCTCAACTTCATGGTTTATATAGAAAATGGGCAGATTAAAACAAGAAATTTTAACAAGCCCACGGATTGTAACTCATTCGTCACCATCAGAACTGGCCAAGGAGTATTCCTTATAACCAGTTCTAAAGGATTAGACTGAACTGCACTTATTAAAACACAAAAAAAATCTATCTATATTAGGCACAAAAATATATTTATTTATTTATTTTATTTTTTCTTTTCTTTGGGGGGATAATTAAACATGTGTTTATATATGTACATTTTTTTATGGAAAAAAAAATAATACTAACAATACAATTTGGTCTAAGATTGCATTTGAACCTGGGTCTTTGGGGTTAGTGTGTCTGGTCGCTAGCCCTCTAGACCATTAAGCTTCAGCTATATACAGTATATGTATATTTTTGACTATTCTTCTATCCTCTGTATATCTATGTGTAGAAGGAATTCATAATTACATATATAAATACACAACCATAAATTAGTAATTTTTATCTTTCTGGTTATATGCTGGATTTGAACCTGGGTCTCCGGGGTTAGAGTATCTGGTTATTAGCCCTCTAGACTATCAGGGTGTAGGAATTCTTTCAAGTATTTTCTTATCCCTTGTACATCCAACAATTACTGTGATGCCATCTTAATTACCTTCTAATTATTTTAATTGTTTACTTTATTATATTTTAAAAAAAATTGTGATACCTTTTATGGATAATTGTTTTACTTTTATTATTAATTTTTATTGTGTATATCTTTGCATTATTAGATATTTATCCTTTTCATTTTAATGAACATCTGTGACTACTTAATGAAGCTAATTGTCAAGAAGACCTTATTGGTTGTCTGAACATCTCTCCTGTTGGACATATGTATCACCTTATGATGAAACCGTTATACTGCTAGAGACCTCTGACAGGTTTTTCCACAAATTGCTACATGCTCTGGCGACTGATTCGGATCTTGGAATACAAACCTTTACAATCAAGCACCAGCCTGCATCTTCCTCCATCCACCACCTAAACACAGTGTTGCTCCCACGGACGCTGCTCTATTTTTACACCAGGTGGGTGCTTACTATATCCACGGGGAGTGTAATTCACTGTGGACTGGCCATTTTACTGCCACTAAACTGGGATTGGATGCAGTGTTGCTCCCAAAGATGTTTGCCCCACTATTACATCAGGTGGGTGCGTATTGTATCCATGGGAAGTGTAATTCACTGAGGAACTACCATCCTGTCACTGCTGCACCAGGATTGGAATGTGTGATTGACTTTCTACACTGGCATTAAGTTCAATCAACGGTGGGGAGGCTAAGTTTACCATCCAACTTAAAGATGCATTTTGCTACATTGTTCTATTATTGGAAAAAATTCTCTCTATCAGCCAATCTAAAGAGACTCTTTCTCTACAATTAAGTACCCAGAGCATAACACCAGTACTTGGATGCTTATCTTGGTATCAGTGCTTAAACACTGGGATCCATCTATACTTTAATTCAAAGATGATTATCTTTATCGTATCCGAGCACAGTAGCTAAAGTTGATAATATTTAGCAATTAAGACATTTTATATATTTTATGTATTTGGTTTCATTATTTAGCCTGGTGATAAGGGGGGGGTTACGGTGTGCTCTGCCTTGGTGTTATGGTAGGGTAGATGGGTGTGGTGAAGTGAAATGGGAGATGAGAAAGGGGGGGAGATGTAAAATGTAAGGATGGATGAAATAAAAAAAGCCAGGCAGAAAGGGTTGGGGCCAAATCCTTTATTGGAGAAGTCACAGTTCTGCTCCTGATGGGTTCCGGGCAGTTTGGGGGTGTGGGAGGGGTGAGACTCCAGGTGGGGAAGTTGGTGGACCCTTTCAGGGGGCTCCTTGATGTGCAGTTCAGTGACCAGCACGTATCCCCTGCTGGACCTATGGTCTACAGTCTGTGGAGCCTCACTGAGTTTGTAATGGTGCTGGGTGAGTGGGGCAACGAGGAAACGTCCCGTGTGGTGAGGGGATAGTCTCGGAGTACTCACCTACTGGTAGGATTTGTGGTAGGTGGTGTCTCAATGTTGCGGCCATGTGGTAGGATGATGCTTGTAATGGTGGTAAGTTGCAAAAGTCAATTGGAGCGCGGGTCATGCTGCGAGCTGTGGGGCTCCTTATTGCTGGAGGTCACCAGATCTGTGGTAGCAGGTGACCACTGTGCAGTGTTCATGGTGGTTTGTCTCCCTTGCTGGTGTGCGAGCAACTGGGCTGGCTGAGCCGGAGGGGGGAACTGCTGGGAGTGTGGCTCCTGGGCTGCAATGCCGGGGGGGGACCAACTGGTGGAGGGTGATCTGCCCGAGACGTTCAAGGTAGAGGTGCACTCGTGGGGAGGCTGGCGTGGTCGGTCACTAGATGTGTGACCGGTGGCCAGCCGGAGTGTGTCCTGGTGCTTGGTGGGGAGTGGCCGTGATCACCGGCAGTCCCTGGTGGAGATGGGGATCTTCGAAGGATTGGGTTGGGTAACGTGGGGCAAGTAGGTGGTGTCTCCAATGCATATCTGCAGCGTGCTGCCTTCTTCAAGGAGGTTGTAAGTGTACAATGCTAGTGGAGGTGTCATATCCTCTGCTTCCGGGAGTGGGTGTGTGGTCAGGTGACCTGTGGGGCCAATCATGGGGGGGGTGGTGAGTGGTAATAATGTGCTGCAGGGTTGCATGGATGGAAAGTGGCTGATGTAATCGTGCTGCAGGTGTGTAGGGACAAGGAGCGGCTGCTGTTATAATGTGCTGCAGGTATATAGGGATGGGCAGTGGCTGCTGTAATCATGTGCTGCAGGTGTGTAGGGATGAGGAGAGGCTGCTGTAATAATGTGCTGCAGGTGTGTAGGGATGGGGGGTGGCTACAGTGTTGTGTGGGATAAAATACGGACAAAGGGGGATGGAGGGTTTGGTGGGAGTGTACTCAGGGGTGGTGGGGGGGTGTGGTAGGCAGGGGGCCTGTTTGCGTTTGGAGGGGCGGGGTGGACAGGGTCAGTTGGTTGGAGGGGGTGGGGGTTGGGGTTATTAGGTGAAATTGTGTAAGTGTGGTAAGTGTAGGTAATGTTATTTGGTGATGACAGATTTGACTTCATTATCAATGTTGAGTCCTGTGGGTGTCAGGGTTTTGAGAGTGAAAATCCACTTTAGTTCCTCTTTGTTTAGGATTTTAGTGTGATCTCTGCCTCTCCAGTTCTTCTTCACATGTTTGATTCCTATGAAACTGGTGCCCTGTGGGTTGCTGTTGTGGTGTTCTTTGCAGTGTATGGGTACGCTGTGGTTGTCTGTTTGTTTAATGATGTTTCTGAGGTGTTCTACAATTCTGGTTTTTAGTGGTCTGATGGTCCTTCCTACGTGTTGTCAGTTGCAGGGGCATTTTATGAGGTAAATCACGTTGTTAGTGTTGCAGGTGATGTGTTCCTTTATTTTGTGTGTGTGTCCTGTTTGTGTAGATGAGAAAGATGTGGTGGGGGTGGTGCTTCTGTATTTCAGGGTCCTGCAGTTTGTACATGTGCCGCAGTGAAAGAAACCTCCTGTCAGGTTTGACGGTGGGATGTGGTTGAAAACAAGTTTGTTGTGGATGTTGGGGGCTTTGCGATAGATTACTTTTGGTTTGGTGGGTAGGATATCTGTGAGTTGTGCG
The DNA here is from genome assembly GCA_031769625.1 of Taudactylus pleione. Classification (NCBI taxonomy): domain Eukaryota; kingdom Metazoa; phylum Chordata; class Amphibia; order Anura; family Myobatrachidae; genus Taudactylus; species Taudactylus pleione. The sequence continues at coordinate 4,473,007 of JAUIMM010000614.1, forward strand.
TCCAGGGCTGGATTATGGTCTGTGGGGGCCCCTGGGCAACAAACTTGTGGGGGCCCATAAAACCACCATCCCCTGTAGTAATGCCCTTTATTCAGTGCCCCCAGTAGTGGTCCCCCTATGCAGTGCCCCCAGTAGTGCCCCTTATATAGTGCCCCCAGACCCAGCAGTGGTCCCCCTATGCAGTGCCTCTTATATAATGCCCCAGTAGTGGTCCCCCTATACAGTGCCCCCAGTAGTGCCCCCATACCCAATAGTGGTCCCCCCTATGCAGTGCCCCTTATATAACTCCCCAGTAGTGGTCCCCCTATACAGTGCCCTCAGTAGTGCCCCTTATCTAGTGCCCCCAGACCCAGTAGTGACCCCCCCATGCAGTGCCCCTTATATAGTGCCCCCAGTAGTCCCCCCTTATGCATTGCACCCAGAAGTAGTCCCCCCTATACATTGCCCCCAGTAGTAGCCCACCCCTATTCAGTGCCACCAGTAGTTGTCCTATGCATTGCCCCCAGTGGCCCCATGAAGCACCCCCCTATGCAGTGCCCCTTACACACATAAAAAAAACACAACTTATCTGAAACCCCGCTCCTGATGTGGCCGCCGCTGTCTGCTCCGGCTCCTCTTCTCCTGCAGTATGGGAGAGATGTCAGCGTCATGACATCAATCCCATCATCACCCGGGGGGGAGCCGGAAGACAGAGCTCATAAGTGAGCTCAGCCAGCTCCCTCCATTGAAGCAGCAGCCAATGAGAGTCTGTGTGTCTTGCATCGGTTGCTGTAACAAACACACAGCTGCAGCCGGTGGCTGTGTGCTTGTCACTGTGTAGTGTGGCTGCGCTCACTGCACGGTCTACACTACACTAGCAGCGGGGACACTAGCGGCAGGTGAAGCCAGCGGCTGCACCACTGCTAGTCGGGGCCCCTCTGTGTGTGGGGGCCCAGGGACAACCGGCCCTGTTGCCCCCCCCTTAAACTGGCCCTGGGTGCGTCTTTCCATAGTAGGTGCCAATGTTTGGTGATAATTCTTTTTATGTGTCGCATGGGTGTTGAATTGTGTAATGAAAGGTATGTGGTTCTGTGTGGGTTGTGTTCATTGTTTGTATTCTAAGATGGGTTTCCTGTCTTCTTTTCCTATCTGTTTGAGTGTGACTTCGAGGGTGTCTGGTTTGTAGGCCTTATTTATAAATTGCTGTTTGAGGGAGTTGGCTTGTTCCTGGTAGTCTGTGAGTTTTGTGCAATTGCGTCGGAGGCATTTGAATTGTCCTGTGGGTATGTTGTCGAGCCAAGTGGGGTGATGACCACTGCTGGAGAGGATGTAACTGTTTACATCTACTGGTTTTTGGAAGGTTTTGGTGTGTATCTGGTGGTTGTCGATGTATATTTCCAGATCCAGAAAGGTGACTGATGTTTGACTGTGGTGTGTTGTGAATTTGCGGTTCCTGTCATTGTTATTGATGTATTTGATGAAGTTGTGTAATGTGTTTTGGGGACCCCTCCAGATGCAGAGGACGTCATCTATGTATCTTGTCCAAAGGACCAAATTCGCGTCCCAGTCATGACCCGTCCAGATGTGGGAGTCCTCCCTTGTGCTCATGAACAGGTTGGCATAACTGGGCGCGAACTTGGTCCCCATAGAGGTCCTGGTCCTCTGCAGGAGGACATCCCCGTCAAACCAGAAATAATTATGAGTGAGGATGTATTCTATGCCTTGAAGGATGAATGTGGTCTATTCTGGGTCTAATGTGTCGTCCTGGTTTAAATGGTGTCTAATCCTGTGAAGTCCTTGTTCGTGGTTAATGATCATGTATACAGATGTCATCACCCCAGGTCATGTCCTCAAGAATTTTCAGTATGTGTGTGGTGTCTTGTAAGTGTGAGCATTGTCGTTTCACGTAGGGTTGGAGGTAGTGATCGATGTACTGTGAAAGATTTGATGAGATGGAATTGATGCCAGAAATTGTGGGTCTGCCTGGTGGGTTTGTTGTGTTTTTGTGTACCTTCGGGAGTTAGTAAAAGACTGGTATGACAGGGTTGGGGTTGTGTATGAAGTTGAACTCCTGTTTGGTGAGGATCCCTTTATCTAGTCCCATAAGTAAGATGTGTTTCACCTAATAACCCCAACCCACACCCCCTCCAACCAACTGACCCTGTCCACCTCGACCCTCCACACACAAACAGACCCCCTGCCTACCCCACACCCCCCACCACCCCTGAGTACATGCCCACCAAGCACCCCATCCCCCTTTGTCCATACTTTATCCCACACAACACCGCAGCCACCTCCCATCCCTACACACCTGCAGCACTTTATTACAGCAGCCTCTCCTCGTCCCTACACACCTGCAGCACATGATTACAGCTGCCACTCCCCATCCCTACAGACCTGCAGCACATTTTTACAGCAGCCTCTCCTCATCCCTACACACCTGCAGCACATAATTACAGCAGCCACTTCCTGTCCACACACACCTGCAGCACATTATTACCACTCTCCATCCCCCTCATGATTGGCCCCACAGGTCACCTGACCACACACCCACTCCCGGAAGTAGAGGATATAAACCTCCACTAGCATTGTACACTTACAGCCTCCTTGAAGAAGGCAGCACACTGCCGATACGCATTGGAGACACAACCTACTTGCCCCATGTTACCTGGCCCAATCCTCCGACGATTCCCATCTCCACCAGGGACCGCCAGTGATCTCGGCCACCCCCCAGCAAGCATCAGGACACACTCCGGCTGGCCACCGGTCACACATCTAGTAACCGACCATGCCAGCCTCCCCATGAGTGCACCTCTATCTCGAATGTCCTGGGCAGACCACCCTCCACCAGTTGGTCCCCCCCCCCGGCATTGCAGCCCAGATGCCACACTCCAAGCAGTTCCCCCCTCCAGCTCAGCCGGCCCAGCTGCTCACACACCAGCAAGAGGGGACAAACCACCATGAACACTGCACAGTGGCAGCCCGCCACCACAGGTCTGGTGACCACCAGCATCAAGCAGTTCCACAGCTCTCAGACTCTCATTGACTGCTGCAGTGGGTAATGGGACAGACATCATGACATCATGACGTCTCTCCCATAATGCTGAGCGCGCCAGCCCGGGAGGAATGGCGGGCGGCGGGAGCGGCGTCGCGGACAGGAGCAGCAGCAGCATGGATTCAGGTAAGTATATTTTTATATATATATTTTTTTTTAACCTATCTGCACTACTGGGGGCACAATGGGGGAGGGGGGCGGCTACTACTGGGGGGACCTCTACTGGGGGTGGGGGCACAACAGGGGAGGGGTGGCTACTACTGGGGCACCATTATTGGGAGGACCTCTACTGGGGGGGCTACTACTGGGGGCACTTAATCAGGAGGGGGAACCTCTACTGGGGACTACTACTTGGGGGGAACTACCACTGGGGGCATTATAAAAGGGGCCTACTACTAGAGGCACTGCACTCAGGGGACCACTACTGGGGGCAATAATAGGAAGGGCCACTACAGGGGGCACTGGATAGGGGGGATCACTACTGGGTGTCTGCATAAGGGGACCTCTACTGGGAAAACTGCATGGGGGGACTTCTGCTGGGGCACTATATAAAGGGCACTGCATAGGGGGGACTACTACTGGGGGCACTATATAAAGGGCACTGCATAAGGGGATACCGCTACTGGGCGCACTGCTTGTGGGGACTGCTACTGGGGGCACTGCATAAGGGGGAACACTACATGGGGCACTGCATTTGGGGGGCCAATACTGGGGTTACTGAGTAAGGGGAACTAATTGGGGGCTGTATAAGGGGGATCACTACTGGGGATACTGTATAAGGGGCACTACTATGGGCCTGCATAAGAGGGACCACAACTGCATACTGGGGGTACTGTGTAAGGGGTACTACTGGGGTTAAGGTGCATATGGATAGGAATGTTCAGTGTGAAAATAACACGCCCGATTTTTAAGTGACCACGCCCATTTTTTTGCCGTGCACGCCTTTGGCTCCAAATACCCTAGTTACGCCACTGGAGATACCTTTCATTTCTGGTTACCATAGTCAATATAGACAAGTGGACGGAATCATTGAAAAACACTGGGAGGTTTTGACAAAAGATCAAGTGGTAAAAGAATATATAAAGGAACATCCTGTCTTCATTTACCGGAAGGCTACAAATATTAGAAATTAAGTTGTGAATATTGTTACCTCAGGGCCTAAGATGTTGATAGTGAACAAATCAAAATGTTTTATTTGGTATCATGTGTGATGTGCAAACTATGTAATGTAGAGATAGCCATATTAAAGAGTATAGATCAACACAAACCAATCGTACCTATGAGATAAGAGACTTTGGGCCTGATTCAGACCCACTCGCAAGCGGCTGTCCACTCGCAAGTGGGTCGATGTTGTGCACTGCACATGTGCACGACGGCGGGAGCTCCGTCGTGCGCATGCGCCAGACGCGACGAGCGAAGGACTTTCCTTCGCTCGTTGTGTCTGATCAAAGGGGGCGTGCTGTCGATGTTGATTGACAGCACGCCCCCTTTGGTGGGCATGCCGGGGGCGTGCCTCCCTGACGGGGGCGTTCCCAAGGGAACGCCTACCGTCAGAAGCCGGCCCACTGATATCACTAGTGATGTCAGTGGGAGTGATTTTGGCTCTGATAGAACCAAAATCACTCCGGGCCTTGCGGTTGGAAAACTCAACCGCAGGCTCCGGCTCGCAGTGGCGATGGTCGTGATGGTCAAGACCATCACGGGCATCAAACTGCACGCTCATATAGGCTGTGGGTGGTGACCCACAGCTATACGAGCTTCCAGGAGGACGCTCCATAATTATGGAGGGCGGCCCTCATTCAGAGCGTGCGCTCTGCTCAGAGCATACGGCTCTGAATGAGGGCCTTTGTGTCCTATCACAGTACATATTGTGTGTATTTATTGGAGTGTACGTGTGGTTCCCAAAACATTGAGAGAACCACACGTATGTTAAAAGTAAGACCAGCAGAATATGCTCGGAACATCAAGAAAGGCCTCTTGACATATAATGTGTCTTTGCACTTTAAACAAGAGCATGAATGCAACATCTCTCATCTGTCTTGTTTTGTGGGATACAAGTGATACATCCCAATTGGAGGGTGGATGATAGGGATGAAAGGTTGGCAAAAGCTGAAAATGTAAAATACCCTGTTCCCTAGAGGACAATAATATTGAGTTTGAGACCAAGTGGTTTTTAAAATGAATTAGGAATATTTATTAATAATGGTAATTAAATATACCTATATTAAATATTAGGGGTGAGCGGGTTCGGATTTCTGAAATCCGAACCCCCCCCAAGCCCCCCCGATCCGAGGCAGATCCGAGTCAGGCTCGACTTTTCCCACCTGACTCGGATCTGAAATCGAGGCAAAACGTCATCATCCCGCCTTCCGAGTCTCGCGGGTTTTGGAACCTATATAAGGTACCCGCGTCGGCGCCATTTTCTCACTCGGCTGTGGACAGTGAAGAGGGAGGGTGGGAGTTAGGGCTGGCTGGGCTGTGTAGTGTAGTGTAGTGCAGAGTAGTGTTGTGCTGTGCTGTGCTGCGCTGTGCTGCTGTTGTCCACTACTTCAAAGTCCATAGGGGCTGGCTGTGTTGTGCTGTGCTGCTGTTGTTAATAGGGGCTGTGTCCACTACTTCAAAGTCCATAGAGGCTGGCTGGACTGTGTTGGGCAGTCAGTTGTCCATAGGGGCTGTGTCCACTCCAAAGTCCTGTGCAGTGTCCCAGTCCTAAAGGGGTGCTGTAGTGTTGTCCAGGGGGTGCTCTGTCCATCAGGGGTGCTCCCCCCAAGTGCTAAAAAAATTATATTTTTTGTGTGTTTGTGAATTGTGTGCGCAGTAGCCACACGTGCATCAACAAAGTAGTGCCAAGCGTGCGCCTGTGTCATAAGTAAAGGGCCGGCTGGCTTGACCGTTAAAGGGTGCTGTAACCCCAAAAGTACACTCCAGTCCAAACCAAAAAAAAAAATATTTTCTGTGTTTGTGAATTGTGTGCGCAGTAGCCGCACGTGCATCAACAAAGTAGTGCCAAGCATGCGCCTGTGTCATAAGTAAAGGGCCAGCTGGCTTGACCATTAAAGGGTGCTGTAACTCCCAAAGTACACTCCAAACCAAAAAAAAAATATTTTCTGTGTTTGTGAATTGTGTGCGCAGTAGCCGCACGTGCATCAACAAAGTAGTGCCAAGCGTGCGCCTGTGTCATAAGTAAAGGGCCGGCTGGCTTGACCATTAAAGGGTGCTGTAACCCCCAAAGTACACTCCAAACCAAAAAAATATATATTTTCTGTGTTTGTGAATTGTGTGCGCAGTAGCCGCACGTGCATCAACAAAGTAGTGCCAAGCGTGCGCCTGTGTCATAAGTAAAGGGCCGGCTGGCTTGACCGTTAAAGGGTGCTGTAACCCCCAAAGTACACTCCAGTCCAAACCAAAAAAAAAATTATTTTCTGTGTTTGTGAATTGTGTGCACTGTGGCTGCACGTGCATCAACAAAGGAGCAGCGCCAAGCGTGCGCCTGTGTCCCATAAGTAAAGAGCTGGCTGGCTCATTTCTTAAAGGGTGGTGTAACCCACAAAGTGCACTATTCTCCAGCAAAAATAAAAAAATATTTTCTGTGTTTGTGTGCGCTTTAGCCGCACGTATATATCAATATAACATAAATGGAGGACCAAACTTTCTCCGATAAAAATAAAATAGGGAAAGATCAAGAACCACTTCATCCTAGTGCTGTTGCTGCTGCTGGGAGTTGTTCATCATCCCAGAGAGGAAGTAGGAACATCACTACTTTTACTAAACAATTGACCCTCCAACAGTCCCTAGCGATGAGGATGAAGTACGACAGCAGTCATCCTGAAGCAAAATGTATAACTGAGGCCTTGACTGCTATGTTGGTGTTAGACATGCGTCCGGTATCCGCCATTAGTGTAGTGGGATTTAGACAATTGATGGAGGTAGTGTGTCCCCGGTTCCAAATCCTGTCTAGATTCCACCTGCATCCTCAAAGCAGCAGCGACAAGCGTGCATCTGTCTGTTAAAGGATGGTGTAACCCTCAAAGTGCGCTCCACAAACAATAAAAATATTCTTCTTTTTTTTTCTGTCTTTGTGAAATGTGTGGGCTGTAGCCACACCTGCATCCTTAAAGCAGCAGCGACAAGCGTGCGTCTGTCTGTTAAAGGGTGGTGACACCCTCAAAGTGTGCTACACAAACAATAAAAATATTGTTCTTTTTTTTCTGTCTTTGTGAATTGTGTGGGCTGTAGCCGCACTTGCATCCTCAAAGCAGCAGCGACAAGCGTGCGTCTGTCTGTTAAAGGATGGTGTAACTCTCAAAGTGCTCCAAAAAATAAAAAACTATTTTTTTAATGTGTTTGTGACTTGTGTGCAATGTAGCCGCACTTGCATCCTCAAAGCAGCAGCGACAAGCATGCGTCTGTCTGTTAAAGGGTGGTGACACCCTCAAAGTGTGCTACACAAACAATAAAAATACTGTTCTTTTTTTTTCTGTCTTTGTGAAATGTGTGGGCATGTAGCCGCACCTGCATCCTTAAAGCAGCAGCGACAAGCGTGCGTCTGTCTGTTAAAGGGTGGTGACACCCTCAAAGTGTGCTACACAAACAATAAAAATATTGTTCTTTTTTTTTCTGTCTTTGTGAAATGTGTGGGCTGTAGCCGCACATGCATCCTTAAAGCAGCAGCGACAAGTGTGCGTCTGTCTGTTAAAGGGTGGTGACACCCTCAAAGTGTGCTACACAAACAACAAAAATATTGTTCTTTTTTTTTCTGTCTTTGTGAATTGTGTGGGCTGTAGACGCACTTGCATCCTCAAAGCAGCAGCGACAAGCGTGCGTCTGTCTGTTAAAGGGTGGTGACACCCTCAAAGTGTGCTACACAAACAATAAAAATATTGTTCTTTTTTTTTCTGTCTTTGTGAATTGTGTGGGCTGTAGCCGCACTTGCATCCTCAAAGCAACAGCGACAAGCGTGCGTCTGTCTGTTAAAGGGTGGTGACACCCTCAAAGTGTGCTACACAAACAATGAAAATATTGTTCTTTTTTTTTCTGTCTTTGTGAATTGTGTGGGCTGTAGCCGCACTTGCATCCTCAAAGCAGCAGCGACAAGCGTGCGTCTGTCTGTTAAAGGGTGGTGACACCCTCAAAGTGTGCTACACAAACAATGAAAATATTGTTCTTTTTTTTATGTCTTTGTGAATTGTGTGGGCTGTAGCCGCACTTGCATCCTCAAAGCAGCAGCGACAAGCGTGCGTCTGTCTGTTAAAGGGTGGTGTAACTCTCAAAGTGCTCCAAAAAATAAAAAACTATTTTTTTAATGTGTTTGTGACTTGTGTGCGATGTAGCCGCACTTGCATCCTCAAAGCAGCAGCGACAAGCGTGCGTCTGTCTGTTAAAGGATTACATCGGTGACAGCATCCAAGTAGGCATGTCAGACAGTCTGTACCTGTACTGGCAGGAAAAAGAAGCAATTTGGAGGTCCCTGTACAAACTGGCTCTATTTTACCTGAGTTGCCCCCCCTCCAGTGTGTACTCCGAAAGAGTGTTTAGTGCAGCCGGGAACCTTGTCAGCGAAAGGCGTAGGAGGTTGCTTCCACAAAATGTGGAGAAGATGATGTTCATAAAATGAATTATCAACTCTTCCAGGGAGACCAGCCTCCAGAACGTACAGAGGGACCTGTGGTTGTGGATTCCAGCGGGGACGAATTAATACTCTGTGAGAATGAGGATGTACACAACACTGAAGAGGGTGAGGAATCGGTGGATGAGGAGGATGAGGACGACATCTTGCCTCCGTAGAGCCAGTTTGTGCAGGGACAGATTAATTGCCAGCTTGTTTTGTGGGGGCCCAAACGAACCAATCATTTCAGCCACAGTCATGTGGCAGACCCTGGCGCTGAAATGTTTGGTTTGTTAAAGTGTGCATGTCCTCTTTATACAACATAAGGGTGGGTGGGAAGGCCCAAGGACAATTCCATCTTGCACCTCTTTTTTTTCTTTGCATTATGTACAGTTTGGGGCCTAGTTTTTAAAACTGCCATCCTGTCTGCCACTGCAGTGCCACTCCTAGATGGACCACGTGTTTGTGCCGCCCACTCGTATCTCTTAGCATAGTCATCCAGCTACCTCGGGGCAACCTTTTGGACATAAAAACACTATTGTGAGGTGTGAGGTGTTCAGAATAGACTGGAAATGAGTGGAAATTAAGGTTATTGAGGTTAATAATAGCATAGGAGCAGAAAAACCCACAAATTCTGTGATTTTAGCTGTTTTTATGCTTTTTTTCAAAAAAATACAGATCCAAAACACAAAACCCAGTACCCAAAACACGGAAGGGTGGTTTTGGCAAAACCAATCCAGATCCAAAACACGAAGAAAGATCCAGATCCAAAACCAAAACACAAAACACGAAAAGTGGCCGGTGCACACCCCTATTAAATATGCATATAGAATCTTTGAAGTTTGACTATATAGTGTTATTACAGTTGATCTTTTAAGATAGATAATATGAGTGTGTTCTAATATTGTGTTTTTTTATTCTTTGATACCTGGTAAATATTGTGGAGGAGTTTGGTCCTATCTGCGGAGGTGAATCCCCAGAGGTTTACAAGTGCTTGATGACCACTTCTGCCCATGCTTTCCACCAGCCCGATAATTCCGGTTTGTTTGCGGTCCATCTGCCGGAAGTGAAAGTAGAGATGTGGACGAGTAATCCAAATAGCAGTATGTCCCGCATAGAGATAAAGGTGATTCCATATAAGTACCTTCCGTGAGCTTGATTATTATTCTGCGGTTGGAATTGAATACTGGATTGGGAATCCAGGCCAATCTCTAGACATAAAGAAAGGTTGCAAGTGGAACATGGCTCATATCTTGGGGGTTTTACAATTGGGGATGTAATTAATATATAAAGTGTTTTTTATGTATTTATATGACTATTTGTATTTTTTGATGTACTGATTATGTGTTTTTATGGATGTATATATGCATATTGATTATAGAGGAGTAACCCGCTGATTAATATCTTATTGGATGGGTGAAATTGTGTTTACTTGGGAATAATAGGTAAGGGTATATAAAGTATTTCCTGTGAGATCCAAAACACATCCTGAGGAAGGACTATGGGGGTCATTCAGACCCGGTCGTTAGCGCCGATGCGCTCGAACCGGGTCGATGGCCCCCCACAGAGCATGCGCATGATGGCGCCGGCGCCGGCGTGCGCATGCGTGAGACCCGCTACAACCGACAGCACCGGTATTAGCGGGTCTCGATCCAAAGGGGGCGAGCTGTCAATGTTGATTGACAGCTCGCCCCGTTTGGAAGGTGGGCCGGGGGGGTGGCAGCCCAAACGGGGGCGTTCCCATGGGAACGCCTACCGTTTGGGGGCGGCCCCACTGACATCACTAGTGATGTCAGTGGAGAGCTTCCGGCTCAGACAGAGCCGAAAGCTCTCCGGGGCTTACGACAAGGGAGACCCTACCCTAGGGTCTCGTCGTAAGCCCCGATGGTCGCGATGGTCTTGACCATCGCGCCCATCACCTTAGGCAGTCGTAAGGCTGTGGGTGTTAACCCACAGCCTTACCACCGCAAAGGAGGACGTCTTGAAAATTCAAGACGTCCTCCCCTCATTCAGACCGACCGCACGCTCTGTGCAACCAGCTCTGAATGAGGTCCTATATGTCTGAAACACGTCGATGGTGGTGGATCTGAATTTTTTTCTCCTTTTTATGGAATTTATGTAAGGTTACCCACTTAGGTTTTGCTTTTCCAACTTACATCAGGCAGGATGTAAGATGGAAAAGCAAAACCTAAGTGGTTTTTCTACAAGTACTTTTCTACAAATACCCTCACTTCCCGGGTACTTGAGGAGACGCTCCTTGTATCATCAATGGGTGACCTGTTTCTACCTAACTGTGTTTGTAATGGACTATTCTTGATGACCTTTTCTGAAATTAAAAAATAACAATATAAGAAAAATTGGGTGTCTTTATGGATTTGAGGACTTTGAGTGTGGAACTGAATATCTAAAGAAACCTTTTTGTGAATGAAACAAGGGGGTCAATTGATGAGTACCTTTCCACTAAACGGGTAGTGAGGTGAAGGAGCCCAGTGGAGTTAAGCCAAAGAGGGAGGTCATTAAAGAAACCTTTTAGGGAATGTCAGGGGTGGATTGGGCCGCCGGGATGCCGGGCCAGTTCCCGCTGGGCCAGTCCTCTTAGTGGCCGGTAGCCACCCAGCCTGCACAGCAATGACTGACCCCCTTCCCTGAGCCTTCGTTTCCCCGTCCCACTGCTGCCGATGCTGTACAGCTTCTGCGTGCAAAAGCTTTAGTGACATAAAAAAATGGCCGATGGGGGGGCTGCTGCGCATGCCCAACCACAGCAGCTCCTTCCATAAGCCTTTGCGCAGCCCGGGGCCATCAGTCAAAACTGATGGCCCCGCCTCCAGCTCCTCCGCGGCCCACCTCCAGTGACACATGCAGCAGAGGAGATGCAGCACAGTGCGAGCTGCAGTACAAGGGGAGCGGGTGGTGGCTGCTAATTATCTGTGCTGTCATACACTGACAGCCATGCAAGGGCTGGAGATGTCAGTCTGGTCACTATGACATGGCACAGTGCAGCCTCTATAGCCACTGTACATTGGCCCACCCCCACCCTTTCTCACTGGTGGTGGCTTTCAGCGGAAGTGCTATGGGAACTGCTCCTTCTCCATGGTGACCACGCAGGTGTGAGCCTGTACTGCTCACAAACTTAAACAAATGACCCAGCCAGCACAGGGCACCGCACATATCGGGGCTGTACCTACCAAGCCCTCTTCTTCCTGATGACCTCGCCTGAGTCACTGCCTTTTCTACAGGAATGAAAAAAAACCAGGTACCATGGGGGCACTGTATGTATTGGGGGATAACACGGGGGGAAGGGGGAACTGTGTATTGGGGGGTAACATGGGGGAAGGGGGCACTGTGTGTATTTGGGGTAATACAGGGGCACTGTGTGTACTGGGAGTTAATATAGGGGCACTATGTGTACTTAGGCATTATATGGGGGCACTGTGTGTACTGGGGTAATATGGAGGTGTTATGGAGGTTATGGGGCAATATGGGGGTAATATGGAGGTGTGTTTACTAAGGGTAAAATGGGGGTGCTGTGTGTACTGGGGGTAATATGGAGGTGTGTGTTCTGGGGGGTAATATGAGGGTGCCATGTATACTGGGGGTAATATGAGGGCGCCGTGTATACTCGGGGGGTAATATGAGGGCGCCGTGTATACTGGGGGGTAATATGAGGGCGCCTTGTATACTGGGGGGTAATATGAGGGCGCCATGTATACTTGGGGGTAATACGAGGGCACCATGTATACTACGGGGTAAAATGATAATATGAGGGTGTTGTGTGTACTGCAAACTAGTATGATGGAGGACACTGTTTATACTGAAAGGTATTATAGGGGCGCTGTGTGTACTGAGGGAAATTATGGGAGACACATATTGGGAAGTATACAAACAAGAGAAAAAGAGGGCTCTTTTTCCCGGGGCACTCTTATATAAGTATATGATAAAATATAACTTTTATTGTTATCATTAAGAATTGTATCACTAGAAAGTACTTCGGATGATAAGTACACGTTTCCTAGGTCCACACACCAAAGGGGGCGTGCTGTCACTCACCATCGACCGCACGCCCCCTTTGGTGTGAGACCCGTAACGACGGCTACCCCGCCGTTATTTGGGTCACGCGCATGCGCACGACGGAGCTCCCTCCATTGTGCGCATGCGCACTAGGGCACCATCAACCCGCTTGCGAGCGTTCAGCGCTCGTGAGCGGATCTGAGTCAGGCCCATAGTCATTAAGCTACCATTTTCAGATAAATCATCTAGGGTCACAGACACCTGTAATTACCAAGAATTGCCATTTCTTGTTACAACCAAAGTTATTATTGTGTTGTCATATTTATCTATACAGACTAATGGCACTCAACATAGTGAAACAATATACAAGCAAAATAAGGACCCCACAAAGATGATACTTTTACCCTTGTAATACGAGCATGGAGGGAGAGATGGTCAGCATGTGCACCCGCCTGACCAAATCCATCTGTCACCACTGCTGTGCCGCTTGGAAACTTTGTGAGATCCTGTGTGGTTACGGGTGTTGGCTAATCAGACGCAGATATCAATAGTATGGGGTGTTATTGGAGTGACATGGGCATGTTACTGGAAGTGGATTCATACAGAGACGCTGAATCGCTCACATTGGAGACCACAGTCAGACAGATGATCTGCACTTAGCGTAGGGCTGGTGCAAGTTTTAATGGTGAGACCGATGGTGGCGTATACAGCAGCACAAAGCATGATTGCAGCATCTATAGACACTGACAGTGGGCGTCTCAGTCCTTGCACATTCAGATGCACAGATGTGCACCAGGGAAGGGATTTGTAGCAGCATTAGCATTAAGTCACAGGCACCAATGCAGCAAAAGACACAGAGATGGGCGCAACTGCCGCTGACTAATGGAGGGTACACATGGTCAGACCATCAGACAACGATTGTTATATGATCGTCCTGCATGTGCTGGATCGAACATTCAGCACATGCATCAACCCCCCAATTACTATAATGACCCGCGATCAACGATCGCAGGTCCCTATAGTAAACAGGCTAACATGGTTGAAATCGACCATGTTGGCCTGCATGCACGGGCAATGGTCGATATCTATATCGACCATTGTTTGGTTGTTTGAGGGGGCCGGAAACAAGACGATATGAACGATAACGATATCGTCCTGTTTAATCGTACTGTGTGTATGCAGCATAATAATCAGGCTCTATGAGGAGGGAGTATCCCGTCCCTCCACAGACCCCACTCCCTCAATAAACTCCACCCTCACTAGGGCTGCTTACAGAAATTTCCCAGGCTGGTTTCCCATCCCAATCCGCCCCTGGGGAACGTCATATACTTATTTATGGTGAGTTCTGTCCATATTATTTTGAAGAGTCCAGGGGAGGAATAAGCTAGTGGACACTATTGGAGAAAAACTATATGGAAAAAAATTGGCATAGTATATCATTTTATTTATCCTGATTGGACAGCACTTGTGGACTACTAACCATTAGTGACTGCTATATCTCATAGATGGGTTGGGTGTGAAATCCCGAAGGCTATTGAGATGAAAAACTGATGCCGGAAGCCCACCAAAGGAGAATACTGATGAAACATGTAAGTACCCTAACCCTACTCTTCTCCCCCCCCTAACCCTCTCTTAGGGGTGCCTAACCCTAAAACTCCCGGGGTGATGCATAACCCTACAGTAAGTCCCCCCGGGGGTGCCTAAACCTAACTGCCCCTCCCCGCAGCCTAAATTTAACTCTCCCAGGGAAGTGCCTAACCCTAACCTCCCCCCAGTGGCACCTAAACCTAACCAACCCTTCCCATAGCCTAACCCTAACCCTTCCCAGGGGGTGCCTAACCCTAAGTCCCCCTGAGAGTGCCTAAACCTACCCCCCATGGCTAAGTGCTAAGTATGGCCAGACTTACCTCGATCGGTCCGGTGTCCTTCGGCAATCCGGCATCGGGAATAAGACAGGCGTTGGTATTTTGACACCTATCTTAAGTCCCTTGTCTGGCTTCTGCTTTTGGGATATTGACCGGCGGAATTTAGTCCACCGGTCTATAAACTACATCCCCTCACAGACACAGTATCACTGAATTTGTTTATCACAAACAAAATATTTATTTATTTTTTACATAAAAATGTGCTCACCAACTGCGACATACTGTACAGTGGCCCTTGACCTACTGACCAATAGCGACTTTCAGGGACCCGCAACAAGTATCCCTGATGTAAGGGTGCAACTCTGCTATAGACAGAGCACTGTGATACAAATACCTTGCTTAGATACTGCCATCACCGATGGAAGACAGCCACCGGTCCCTTATTTGACCAACAATTGTGCAGACTCGGCAACAAGATTTCCACGGAGTTAATCTGTTGCCTCCTGCGTCTAACAATTAACACAGTTATTGCATAACCTCTCCCCAATTGCGCAGACTCGGCATCCCAGGTGACCACATAGTTCGCCGAGACCACCCCTCTGCTTCTCGTACTTAACAATAGATGTAGCATCACCCTAGCGTACTAATAACCTCGTCAAAGACTAGGTTTTGGAGCAAAAATGTACTGGTAGGTTAATTGGCTCCCAACAAAAAATTAACCCTAGTGTGTATGTGTGTGTGTGAGCATGTGATAGGGAATATAGATTGTAAGCTCCACTGGGGCAGGGACTGATGTGAATGGTCAACTATTCTCTGTAAAGCGCTGCGGAATATGTGTGCACTATATAAATAACTAATAATAATAAATAAATAATATATGAAATAAGCTAATAAAGAATACTTTATTTACAAAAAGGAGTACAATGCTTAAAAAAGAATGTTACAGAGAAAATAATGGTTACAAAGGTACATACATGTATAGCAATTTAAAATAAAAATTGTAGAAGTAGAAACTTACAAAAAATACACAGCATTCTGGCCAGAAGGAATGGTAAGAAATGCAAGGAATGCAGGTTAAACTTCAATGCGACATTGATCCCTCAGTTTGAACACAGAACTCCAATACCTTTTATCAGCAGAGCATCACAGTCATCCCAGTCGTCTCTGGTTTGTCGATTAAGATAATTGGGGTCCAGGTACCTCCCAGCTAACTTCTAAATCCCTTGAAACTTAAAACCAAATAATCCTTAATAACTTCCCCTGCGGAAGGATTACCTCGAATATAGGCTGTTCACTTTACTCGTCCTTATTTTAGCTATTATATGAGTATAGATATCATGTGGTTGTGATTGTGCATTCTTGATATATTTCATATCTTTGAGACTGTACGTCTCAGTGATTTGTGACTCACACCCACCCTGTATGTTGATTCCAGTTATGTGTATATGATTTTCCAAGCTTCCAGCTATCATTTATACATCAATTTTAACTCAAAAACCATCTGAAATATGTCTGATCTTTGATCTGGCTATATCTAATGACACCTGAAAGCCAGACTGACTACTCTTTGTTTTACCCCCTACAGTGCTTGCAGAGCCGTAACTAGACTTTTTAGTGCCCTGTGCCAGAGAGAGCATTGGCGCCCCCCCTCTTTTTTTTAAATAGGGACATAAGATAGTGGAGCTGAAAAAGGGCCATGGCTATATGGAGAAGGGCCAGGAAATAGATAAGGATACTCCTGGGGCAGCCAGGAGATGTTGGGGATAAAAGAAGAGGAAGCTACAAGTAAGAATGATAATAAACAGGAACATTGACAGGCCCAAACAGCGCTTCCTGCCCTGCGGTGCCCTGTGCCATGGCAAAGGTTGCACTACCCTAGTTACGGGCCTGAGTGCTTGCTTCCTATAGCTGCAAACACAAAGGGCTGAGCAACTACATGTCCTGGTGACAACGTTACCTTAATTGAATGAACACACAGATGGGCTCTTAATTCCGTTACCTGGGCTAGTATGCCAGACTTTAATAAAAAGGCCTTCCTGCCCTATACACTTCAAAGAATAATTATCATGTAAGACATATGAAATTAGCATCTTATTGATCAGTGTGTGGCCAGAGTTTAACAACAAATTATTGCGAAACAAACTCACAATCATATAAAACCTATAATTCTTCACAGTGACTGTTATATTAGACACAGTATCACGGCCTGAAGTTACAGCATCATATTAAACAAAAATAGTTTTTTAAGCCACATATAACAATATGAATTATTACATTAAATGATATTCCTGCACTATTAAAAAAACAATGATTTGCTAACTGCCTATCCACAAAATTAGCTTGGCCAGTATTACCTAGGGGACTGACCCTGTAGGTGGCACTGCCCATCAAGTACAGTGTCACTGAACCTGACTCTCACTCTCACTGTCACTACTAGACTAACTATGCTATCTAACTAACCTAGCCTAGCCTACCCTCCCATGGTCCTGTGACAAATGATGCCGAATCACCGCGGAATGGACTTCGGATCCAAAACACACGAGATCTGATGCCAGGAAGCAGCTCCGATCTCCTCGGTTCAGATAAGTTTGGGCTCATCTTTAGTTTTAGCACACTGGTTAATACTGTCTATTTTCTTTTATCCTTCTCTCATATCTTGTATAGTTTTATTTGGACAGCAGCTGAGAGTGTCAGAACTATCCAATCTGGAATATGAATTCTGTAAATAAAGTTATTTGTGCCAGCGTCATTGAGGTCTATATTTTATCAGCTTATACTATAGCAGGGAGACACACAGAGTTAACCTTTGCGACTTTTGGTCATGATGGTCAGGGTCGAAACTAGAAGCTTTTTCACCCAGAGCAAGGCAGTAATTTAGCACCCCCCCCTCCGTGTTTCTGATGTGCAGCCCCACCCCCTCGTGATCACATTTTGGGAGTGGGGCTGCACATCATGGGCCTGATTCATCAGTGTTCGGAAATCTGTTCAGGCGCATGACCCGTTTTGCACATGTGCAGAACAGGTCTGCGAGCCTGCTCGTAAACTGGCAGCAGACTGCTGTTTGGGGGCAGGGAGGGGGTGACGACAGCTACCGTTACACAAAACGGAGGCGTGTCGCCATCATTGGGGGGTAGGGAAGAGGCCAAGAGCTCTGTCGGCAGATGGAGATTTCCTGGCCTCTTCCTACAAACTGCAGCGGCCGGCTGCATGACCCCATTGGTCACCTTAGTCGGCTGATGTTACGCAGTTTATCCGATGCTGCATTGGACAACGCAGTTTGAATAAGTAATACACATGAGGCGTGATGCCTCCTGCTGCATAACCATATCTACAAAGATCACAATTGCAAAGCTGCCTGCGTGCAGCTTTGCAATTGCGATCCTTGCTGACCCAGGGCCCATGTCTCTGTCTTTGTCATGCTGGGGGCTTCCCAGAGCTCCAGGAGCTGTGGGGCAACCCCCATCACAATTCGAATGACAGGCATATGCGCGACTGTGGCCTGCAGGTGGTACAGTGGTACAATGTCCAAAAAGTCGGAGTTGGACTGTCCCGCTGAAATAGGGGACAGTTAGAAGATATGTAATATATATATATATATATTTTATATATACAGATGGGCCCAGCTAGTTTGTTGCTCATGGCGCGCCATTCAGGCTTCTGTGTCGCGCCATGGAACGTTACATGATGGCTGGACTCTTTGGCGTACCGTGGTATTCTTCAACGAAAGATGCGCTACAGCATGTAATATAACGCTTAACCGCTGGGTAGCGAGTGCTCCACTGTTGTAATTTCTACTGAACACCATACTGTTAAATTGGATGGATATCACATTCACGCACTGTATTTGCATGTTCGCACAACTAATATTTTTAACATCACATACATAAGCTCTTAGAACGGGACGCAAATCAGTACACATACTGTACATAACTGTACAGTAGTGTAGTTGCCATATTGTTATGACGGTATAACCGATACTGTACATTAATGAGATTCACGCACAGTTTTCAATGAGATGAGATGAATTATTATCTAATGGTCGGGTACTATGTATATATGTACTAGTATAATATTTTGAAAGGAAGACACTTTTTTTTATTACTAAAAACAGCAGCGGGTGGGTGGAGTGCACAAGGATGAGCCTGCTATGTGCTGTTCTTGATATACAGTAGCTGGCGTTTGGGCTAGAGGTTAGGTGATCGCTTTGCAACATTGTTTGTCCCGGGTTTGAGTCCTGGAAAAGAATAATTTTTTTTTGGTGCTGTCCCAGACTTAGACACTATAGTGACACTAGTAGCGGGCTGTTTAAAAGTGAGGCATTACAAACTGATTGTGCGTTTAAAACCGCAAACTTGCAGCAATGTCGGCATGTCGGCGCTGTGGTGGCTGTCAGCTGCGAGGGGTCATAATGAGATCTCTGGCACATGCCCAGTGGAGGGGTTGCCATGAGATCTCAGGCGCATGCCCAGTGGAGCCGCGCCATACGCAAGTTCGCGCTATGCCATGGCATACTGTATGGAAGATCATAGCACTGCGCATGCCCAGTGGGTCGGGAGTCACACAGTGAAAGAGGGATCTCTGTATTAGAAACTGATTGTACAGTTAAAGTTGCACACTTGTGGCACTGTCATCACTGTCAGCGCTATCCCAGACTTTGACACCATAGTGATTTCATGACTTTAGAAACACTGTTTAAGAGAGAGGTCTCTATATTACAAACTGATTGTGTGTTTAAAACTGCAAACTTGCGGCAATGTCGGCAAGTCGGCGCTGTGGTGGATGTCAGCTCCGAGGAGTTATGCGCCAGAGATCCCATTGTGTGTGACTCCCGACCTAATGGGCATGCGTAGTACTATGATCCTCCGTATGCCACTGACGTATGGAGCAGCTCCACTGGGCATGCGCCAGAGATCCCATTGTAACCCCTCGGAGCTGACAGCCACCACAGCGCCGACGTGCACTACGAAACGCGTAGTTTGGACGGCATGCTTTTGATTTGAAGACTCTTCTTGAGATGTCCTGATTTGACCACTCACCATAAAATCTACTGCAGTGGTGCCGAGGTATTGTACCCAGGACCTTGTTGCTGCTTTTGCTAAAACCCACAGCAGCACCACTAAATGGTGAGGAACTATGCAAACAGGACTGATTGTTGACATTGATTCGCGTTCATGTGTATATTTAAGGAAAGTGCATTGCATATGCTTTTAAATGTTATGGTAATAGTGTGAATAATAGTTTGGTTGTACTGACACTGTTATACCAACACATTTTTGTTGAATACATCTTTTTGGTTTTCAAGTACCTAAATGCCCATATCCCCCCCCCTTTTTCAGAGATTATCATTTGTAGGGATGTGGTGTCTCTAAGGATGTGGGAGGCAGCTTGAACCTTAATTTATTGTGCACCTGTAAGGACACCTTGTTTATAGGTTTTTAACAGTGATAAAGTAATCTAAAACCAAAGCTGAATCCGAGCCAATACACTTGAGGGTGTGATTTTGCCAAAATGAAAACATTTGAGGGTGGTTTTGCCAAAACCAAAACACGGGGGTTCACGCACATCTCTACTTAAAATCGAGCATTTAGTTTTGTCCGCCACAAAGATGTGTCCATCATTATCAACTCAGAAATGTTCTCCCGGTCTATGGGAAACACATAAAGACAAAGCATACATGATACATGGAGGTATACACTGAACACATTTTTGTTGTTTATGTTGCTGCTGTGTGCATGTACTTTAACCCTCTCATGAATTTACATCTGCTCCTGAAGGTGACTGACTGTGTATTTTATATTCATATGACTGACCTCATGAAACCTGCTATCATTTCTTTCCTAGACAATTCCAGTGGGGACCTGTACCACAGAGGAGTAAATGATCAATGCTTGAAAATGACACCTGAGATATAATAGTGCACATGACATAAATTCTAAGCACCTTCTGAGAATTGACAAAGTTATTACTCAAGTCTCAAGTGTTTTGGACTGACATTAGTTTATAAACTGCATATGTCCTGACCTTTACTGTGTCTGTGTAAATGGCTCTTTTGCTTTGCATAAGTGGGATGCCATAAAAAATTTCCCAACACTATTATAGTTCAAGTTCTGATGGTCTTTTTTCCTGAAATTGAATAATTTGATATATTGTAGCTAGTAGTCCGTGTAATGGACAAAAGCTGCTAGCATCTGGGCAAATGAGACATGGAGAATATAATGTCATTCACAAAGCAATGGCTTTTATCCAAATTAGAGTTGATATGTTCTGGAGGAGAGGAAAGTGGACTATATTATCTTTCACTGAATAAAAGGAATAGCTCAGTGCAAAATGGATTCCTTCACATCAGAAGTTTCACAAAGTAACTTATGATGCTATTCTATATTTGCTACTCCCAATAGCTAGACTGTACAGTATGTGCAGTAATATTCAGTAATGGTCTATTAGATGCTACTTCCCTGTATGTTCCAGGGTGAAATGCATGAAGTCACTTTCAAGCTTTTACTCTGAGTCTTTTAAGAATTGTTCTAAAACTATAAATTATTATAATGTGTTGTGAATATACTTAAATATAAATTCACTCATTTAGCTGTGATATTATAGATGCTGGATACATAAATAAATGTAGCTAAGCAGAATGGCCTGGCATCTGCATGTAATTTATTTTTAGAATTGATTTTTAACAGCTGTATTAAGTGATCTATTTAAGGACTGCAGGTAAGTAAATTTGTTTGTCTGTCTTTCTCTTGTGTCTGGATGCCTGTTGGTGTTTGCAATGACCCGTTTGTGGACTAAAACATCGACTTCATGTAAAGTTTGTTTTCTTAAAGGGATTTAAATCAATCTGGTGGATGCTTCATGTTCTGTTGGTGTTGAGAGATACCTTGTTGTGAATGACATATTAGATACAGTAAATATTAACTTCAACTGTCTCATGTCCTTATATTTCAATATTCAGATATAGTAATCTGTTATCCTGACACCTTTTATCCAAAAAGGTTTTTTTTAAATCAGAAGGGAAAACATGTAAATAACTGCTGAATGTAAGACAAGATTACTGAGAATTTTCTCCACAGTGATACTGTAGTAAGAGGACTGATACTGTAAATACTGTATGCCAGGTGCATAGTGTACAAAGGCAGTGTCATTTTAAAGGTAATTTAATATATTTTAGGTGTGCTCCAAATCACAGAGACCCCATTATCTGGAATGTTAAAATCATTGTGGATAATAGATCCCATATCTGAATTTGTAAATATAATCCATTCACTTTGAACTATTTTAATAATCCATAATTAAATGTGAACAGAGAAGAAAATTGCATTCATTTCTTGCATTCTAATATTTGAAAAACAACTCAGCCCTTGAGAAAAAGAGAATTCACTTCAGTCTTTCACTCTGCAGTTTGATGACATTTCTGAGTGACTTTTTAGTAGGCTTTTCATATAGAAAATTACTTCTCCAACTGTGATTTTGTGTTATAGCTATTTTTTTTTCTAAAGCTTGTTTGTTGTAATGGTTATTTTACACAGAAAAAAAGTTTATTTGAATGGACAATATTACTTAAGACAATCATTTATAGAGGTGTCACTTTTTTTAACATTGCTAACTATCCATATTTTTCACTTTGCATTCAATATTTATTGTAGAAACCACCTGCTATAAGGGACCTATTCATCGTCAGGGGCCAGACGGTCCCTGATGATTAAGTATTCAACTTGACACCAGTTGTGGCGGTGGATACTTAATTACCAGGGCAATTCAGCATTGCGCTGGTGCAGGGACAGCTGCTCTGAAAAGCAGAGTTACATACCATGGAGATGCCAGCCGACTGCGTAAGTGTGACCTGCACCGTTCTAGCAGTGAGGAGGTGGCGGAGGGATCTGCTCGGATTCCTCTAAGCAACCACAGACCTCCTTCCCAAAGGAAGCAGCAGGGCCTGAGAACCAATGCCGTTTGAATATTTTTGAAGTTTGCTGAATGCTAGGCTGTCACATCAGGCCCCTTACAAAGAATGGGCATGTTACTTAAAACATGCAGAAACCGGCTTTTCTGCATGGGTAATGGGCCCATTTGTGATAATAAATAGGCCCATAAAAAACATACTGTAACTATGGCAGTCAGAAGCATAGCCAAAACTTTGTGGGTCACATAGCAATGGCAACCCCTGCACCAACTACTGCTGCGCCCATGATGGCTGACTACATCATTATTAGAAAAGCTCAACTTATTTTGTGGTTGCAGCTTGCATTTGTAGTTTGTATTTTAGGTTCTAACTTAAAAGTTCATAATTTGTGTTCACAATTCACATTTGGGGATTTAAGTTACATTAAATGTTTGCCTGCATTGTCAAAACATGCACATGCAAAATAAGTCAGAAAAGTAAGCAATTCTGTATGCATTTCAACACACATCAGGCTCTGCAACGGTAACATTTGTGCCAGGTTTTCAAATAGAGAAAGCCTTATCTTTACCGCTTGGTTTGTACCAGAAGTAACAAAAGCATAGGCGTGTTGCTTAACAGTATTAGTAGTAAATGTTAGGCACATTATCCAAATTGTACACAATACACTGTATTTCCAGCATGCACACACACACAAATTGCCACCACCACAGTCTTCTGTATTCTTCTGAAGTCTTGACATAGGTTCCGGAGTGGAACCGAAACGTTGCCAACTACAGTATTCATTATGTGCATGCTAATAAAGCTCACAGTATGTTTTTGACTTCAACAGTCCGGCGAGTGCCTTTATCTCTACGTATAGTAGTTGTGATATCATATTATATATATATATATATATATATATATGTATATATATATATATATATATATATATATATATACACAATACCAATGGATGCAGGCACTCCCTTCAATTGATTCAGGCCGTGGTGCTCACTGGGATCAACAAACAGTACAGCAGAAAGAAGTGTCACTCTTCGGGCTTATCAATAAAGCAATAACTGCAGTCTCTTAAATCAACGTTTCGAGTTTTAATCCAAACTCGTCATCAGGACAGGATGTCCTGATGACGAGTTTGGATTAAAACTCGAAACGTTGACTTAAGAGACTGCAGTTATTGCTTTATTGATAAGCCCGAAGAGTGACACTTCTTTCTGCTGTACTATATATATATATATATATATATATATATATATATATATATATATACTGTAACCAATTTTCATGTACACAAAAGGGAATATTGACTATACAGCATTAATAAATGCAAAGGTCAAATTTAGCTTTTAAAATGCAATTAAATACAGAAACAAATACAAAATAAAGCTTCACATTCAACTCAATAAACTACAAACATCCATTTTCTTCCCCTTTAAAAGTCAAATGAGAGTATTCTTAAATGCCACAGTCTGAATGTAAATATCAATTAAATAATGCAAATAGATGCATTATGGCAGCAACACTAATGATATATACAATATAAGTGGGAGGTGTCCAGATGCAATCAGCCAATTAGAAGCTGTTCTCTATCACCATAATAATCAATGTTTATATTGCACCAGGGGCCGAGCGCCCACAAGAGATATGCCTATGATTGGCGCATATATGTTTATGTTCAGATCTAACTATTTACTTGAAAATGCCCTTACTGTACATAGCCTTCATCAATTGGTCATTTTCTGAAGTATGGAACATAATGATTATGGTTTATCTGATGGTATTTGTTGGCTTTATGGAAAATCCTGTCCCTGGAAGAAAAGTAAGTAGATATTCCAGATAATGTAGTGAGGAATATTTGTTACTGTCTTGTAATTCAGATCTAGAGTCTAGATTGTGCCAAAGCATGATCCGGAAAACCAAATGTGTTCAATCTATAATAGAGAAATGATCTATAATAGTGAAATAAACAAAACCCAATAGGGATGAATAATCTAACAATGTGAGCATTTTGATCAGGACATATTTATGAGATCCCCTTATTTTTGCCATACAATCTTACTGTAGCCCATTTCTAAAGATAATCCTCACTTATACGTTATGCTGAGCCCTAAGCACGTTTCTCAGTAATAACTTCAATTTCATCAGCTGCCTTTTCACACAAACACCCATACTGTGTGACCTTGTTCGTTTGTTTCAATTCTATACAGGTGACTCCAGGAGAATAAAATATCTCCAGAGATTTGTGTGTTTCAAAGGCTAAACTCACAGGTTTTTGTGAATGTTTTTTTCTCTGAATGGCTGCATACACTCCAGTTAATGTCAAGGTTTATAGCATCGTCTCTATTCAATAATATTATAGTTCCCTATAATGTAATTAGCATTTAAATTTCGAATATGTGTATTATTATTTATTACACTTTTTTCAGCTAATGCTTAATCACTTTCTATTCAATATATTTATGTTATTGAACAAAAAAGGACATATATTGTGATCACTTACCTGCGCATTCAGTAAATCTATTCTGGTTTTTTTGGGGGGTGGTTTTTTGTTAAAGGCATCTTCATAATGATAGATGCTTCCAGATATCTGTAGTTATTGCTGTCCCTGCTTCTCTCCTGTTCTCCTGAAGTCTAAAGGGCATATGTATTTATTATCGAGACTTGGCCCTGATAATTATAATGTCTTATCGCAGCATTAAGATATTAGGGATCACATGAATTTATCATTATTAACATGCAGGGACATGAGCTCTAAAAGGAGCCCATCCCTGCGATATGCTAGAAGTAGAGATGTGCTTGATCCTCCGTGTTTTTGATTTGCCAAAACCACCCTTAAATGTTATGCTTTTGGTTTTGGCAAAATCACCATCAAGTGTTTTGTTCTTTTCTGTTTTGGTTTTGGCTTTGGATTTCCTAAAACTTTATAAAAACAGCTAAATATCAAGTAATTTGGACCTGTTTACATGCATTCCAAAACCTGAGATTCGGTTTTCAACTCTGAGTTCACAACTTATAGCAAACCTGAGCCAGGACTTGGTTCTACTCAGAATCCCAAAAGTGATCCGAGCCAGGACTCGTTTCGACTACGGACCAACGTTCGGGTGTGTTCGGTGGAAGGTAGTTGAAATACCAGCAGTCGGGATAGTGGCGCTCAGAATGCCGGTGCCAGAATCCCAACACCGCCCAGAATCCTGGGTTAGGGGGAGGGTTAGATTTATTCACTGGGGGGAGGTTAGGTTTAGGGGTGCGGGGAGGGAGTTTTAGAGGTAGGGTTAGGATACTTACCAACAGGTATCGGTATCCTAACCCTGTCAGAATCCTGACATCAGGATTCTGACCACCCGGACCCAGATCGCCAGCATACTGTACCCTACCATGTTTGTTTTTTTGCAAAATCAAACTGCACATCTCTAGCTATAAGAATCAATTCATTTGCATCTCTCTCTCGGAAACCTTTGTGGAGTGTGGTTTATAGGCTACTAATACCACCTGACAGGGCCGCCATCAGGGGGGGACTGCCAAGCCTCAAGTCCCGGGCCCGGAGGGTAGGGAGAGAGAGGGGGGCCCGGGCTGCAGCGGTGCTACACCACACCGGCAGGGATGCAGGGAGAATTCATACAATCCACGCCTGCGGCCACAATCCAGCCTGAAATCGAGGAATGGCAGCCAATCAAGCCACCTTTTAAATGCCGTCAGAGCTGCTGTATGAATGCTCCTGGCTTGCCGTTCCTGGTTGCCAGTGCAGCACTGCTGCCACCCGGGCCCCCATATCGGAAAAGGAGTCAGCGCTAATGCTACCTGGCTGGCTGTACCAGCGCCGCCAGCTGAAAAGACAGGTACTCCATTACCTTACCCTGTGCTCTCCCCCCTGTACTCTCCCCCATGTTCCAGCCAGCCTTCTCTGTCCACTCCACTGTTTCAGCCAGCCTTCCCTGCCCTGCCTCCCCCTGTTACAGCCTTTCTGCCCTGTGCTTACCACCAAGTCAAGCCAGCTGAGCCTTCCCTGTACCCCCCTAGTCAGCCAGCCTTCCCTGTCCTGTGCCTACCCCCTAAATCAGCCTTCCCTGTCCCCCCCACTCAGACTGACACTGAGTTGTACTGACACTGAGCCTTCCATGCCCTGTGCCTCTCCCCTAGTCCAGCCAGCCTTCCCTGTCCCCCCCAGTCAGCCAGTCTTCCCTGTACCTACCCCCTAGTCTGGCCAGCCTTCCCTGTCCTTCCCCCTAGTCAGCCAGCCTTCCCTGCCCAGTCCTGCCCAGTCCAGTCAGCTTTCTCTGCCTTGTGCCTTCCCAACCTAGTCTAGCCATCCTACCCTCCCCCCTCTTCCGCCCAGCCAGCCTTCCCTGCCCTGGATTTTTCTGTGGATCCAGCTTTTTCAGTGTAATAATAAAAATATATACACATATATATATATAATTGATCCAGCATGTCACTCGAACAACAACCACAGCACAAGGTTTGAGAATTTTTAAAGGCACCAATTGATGTCCCACCCCTCCAGTGTAGCTCTGCCCACCTCCTACCCCTCCACCCTATGGGGGGAATGGGGAGGCCTGCCTACCTTGTCAGTACTGGGCCCCACAATTTATGATGGCAGCCCTGCCACCTGATGTACTTGGCAATTGGCACATGCCTTTGTTGGCAGCTGGTCTTATACAATTTTTGTGTACACTCAAACACCTGAATGCCCTGTACACTTTTTGTTTAGCCCCCATATGGGGGCTGCTTCTGTAATAGAAATGGTGGATATCCCACAAATATTTTTTATAATCTTAGAATGGATGGATGGAGGGATGTAAAGAAGCAGAATAAGATTCTCCTGAAGGAATTTTTTAAACAGGGGAGGGTGTTGAGTCTTTAATGAAGTGCAGTTCTACCAGTGAGTGCAACCAGAACATAGATGCATATTAAATAAATATTGTGTTACTGGTGGACAAAGGAGGGAGGAGGCAGTAAAATTTCCACTATATTGTTTGGATAAAATTAAGAGGTTGAAATTGGGCACAACCAGTGATTTTGCTGCACAAATAAAAATGCTAACAATTATTCATTTTAAAGGATGAAAAAACAGCGGACTGCAAAGGACCAGCAAATGAAATTCTCATCCTACATAATACTAGTAATTGTAGAGATCTCAGTTACATATATTTGCACTCATACAATATGGTAATTTAGAAATATATAAATGTATGTGCTATGACTTACATGTAGCATAAGAAAATACATAACTGGGTGCTATTATCATGTAGCGAAACAGATACAGAACAGGAGATAAAAATTAGTATAGAATAGGCTGTTGCATTTTAATTATTTTTAATCAATAATTTAACTGGATAACAGTGTAAGTGAATAAAACAGTTAACATTTAGCATAGGCTGTTTAAGCAGTTGAACATTAATGACAACTGTCACTTTAAGAGTAGTTCATTTTTTTAAAGAAAACGTGTTGAGCAATTAATTGTACTAACAGGAAGTGCTGAGTGCTTCTTCAGGGTCAAGTCTGGCATGTGTACTCACTGTTTGCCCTGCTAGATTCTTAAATGGCTGTTGATGTGTCTTGTTCAAGTTCTTTGAATAGATCATCATCTGTACCAGGCAATCTTTGGTGAGGAGTGGTGTCAGTAATTTTGGCATTTCTTGAAACAGGGACAAAAGGTCGACCTTTTCATGTCAACCTTTTGTCCCTGTTGAGCTTTTGTTCTTGTCAACCTAGTGTCTGTCTAACATCTGGTGAATATCTAGACATTGTCGACCATTTAACTGTGTATCTATTATACCACACCCAAGTCCAACTTTTTTTTCAAAGTAGCAAATAACTACAGTATGATCAATCTATTCACATCTTCCAAGATCAGAATAGATTACACTCTGTGTAATCAGGGAGGTGCAGACAATAGAAACATTAAGAAATATACACTGCCCCTTGTCAAGTGCCAGACTTGGAGTCTTTTTCTTTGCCTGGTCACAAGCACTGTCTCTGTCCTCATTCAAATTCCTTGTGCCAGCCTTTATCTACCTCCTGTATGCCATTTTCCAACACTGTATATCTCCACTCACTAGAGAAACTGTTCACTAAATGTACAGTATATGGGCCAACAATCAGCCTTCCCCTTTTGTATAAACCTCCAAAGTGCGGTGGACTGGAGGATCCAGACCCATATTTCTATTAACACACTGTAACTTAATCTAAGATTGTAGACTGTAATACCAACATTCTGCACAACATGTTATTGATTAAATTTCACTGTTCAGTAAGACCTATAACACTAGCACAATGCTCCATAGACCACAGGGAGCATAAATCATGAATTTCACTTATAGTTGACACAAATCATCCAATATTAAAACCTATTACTAAATCTTCATCCCAGTACTCTGCACCCACAGTTTTCTCCTACTCTCCACTTACACTCTCTACAATGTAGATAAACATCTGGATATTAGCAAGCATATAGATTTGCAACTATGTTTAAGAGAAAAATCCTGTAAACATATATTTTCCTCTGAAAATCGGGGTCCAGACCCACAATTTTTACAGAAATGGAAAAACTCCTGTGTGAATTCTTGACCAAACCTCAATGAAGCAAAATTTTAAGTCTAACTACTAAATGATCTATTAATTCTCCCTTCCAAGATACAACTGTCACAATGTTGACAAGGTATTTCAGAAACTACAATTCGTCATCTCACCTTATTGCCGAACTTTTTGCGCCTGAAATCACAAAATAACTAAGAATTGTGTTTGTCTGTGTATTGTCATTCTATGTTGTTACTAATTGTGCTATGGCGTGCGTGAGATCACTCTTATCAGGTGTTTTTCCCAAATGAAGTAAAAAATCGTGCAGCGATACTTGCATGGCAAATCTCAAAATTCAGATACGTCTGATCTCGCACCTTAGTTCACAATGCTATCACTGATATTCCAAATGATTTGAATACAAACATGCTACTGTGTCATCTCCAAGTCCTTATAAAAACACCCACCAACCCACTGAATTATGCATTGGTGGCTTTTGTTTTGACAGGAGATTTTGCTATTGTAAGTTGTCTTGTCTTTTTCTGCTTCTTGGTAGGGTTAAAAGTCTGTCTTTATTTTTGGCCTGTGTAATTTAGATTTTTGTCTTGTCATTATTTGTGTGTCTGTGGTGTGTGTGTGAGGAATTTGTGAGAGGTTGTGTTGTTTGGGTATGTTGCTTCTTTTATTTCTCAGTGCTAAGTGTTTTTTGTGTTGATGGCATAGTAGAGTGTTAGCAGGAGGGTTGAGGCATTGGAGTCTGAAGTGGAGGACGTGTCTGTGCAGTAGCCTTTGGTGGAGTCTGATTTGGAGGATGATGATGGGTTTACAATGATGGACAAGAGCAAGAGTGGCCGCAACATGCGGTTTGCATTTGAGGAGAATGTGGTCTTAGTGAAAGGTGTGATTAGGCATTTTTTTGACCAGTTGTTTGGCTGCTACGCCTCAAGAACAAGTGTTCACAAGAATGGCCTCATTTGACAGAGAATTTTGGAGGAGGTTAACTGTTCTGGGATGCTGAAGCGCACTGTGGATATGTGTAAAAAGCGGTACAGCAACATGAAGCGTAATGTGAAGCACAAAATGTTTACAGAGTCACGACACCAGAGGCAGACTGGTGGAGGCTACCCATTTCAGCAGGACTGGCTCCAACATTCCTTCAAAAGTGGTTCAGGCTCTGCATGTCCATGGCTCGGATGCCCCACCTAAACAGAGTGAGTAATGTCCTAATGATAAACTTTGTCATATCAGTTTAATGCAGAGATGTGCGGGCTCCATAATCCAAAAACAAGTACCTGCCCAAATTTCGGGGATCAGAGTGAAGCTGAGCTCTGGCTCAGGTTTTCCCGCCAGGTTCAAAATTCCAAAATGAGGCACAACATCATCATCCCAGCATCAGATCTCGCAGGTTTTGGACTCGATATAAGTCCCTCCTGCAGTGATCCAGCACCATTTCACACAGGACCGCCGGAAGGAGAGCACTACCAGGGCAACTGGAAAATATTATAATAATCAGTAAAGACTCAGCTATAAAAGTTATATTGGTGTAAAGCATAGAGCTCCTAAGGGCAGCACAGGGGCAGTAACCCTTTGTGTAGTCACACTGGTGTTTTTTTACACTGCTGTGTCTACATTGCAGCCTAGAGCATTATATAGGCAGCAGTATCCTTTGGTGCACACATACTGGTGTTTTATAATCAGTCCTTAAAGGTAATCATTATACTGGTACACATCTCAGAGCTCCTAAGGGCAGCACAAGCATTGTAACCTTTATTGCACAGTTCACAGTCACACTGGTATTTTTTTATTTGTCACTGCTGTGCCTAGTGCCTAAATTGCAGCCCAAACCACCATATAGGGCAGCATTAACCCTTGGTGTACACTGGTGTTTTTTGTTACTGCGTGTTTAGTATAAATTGCCTCCTCCTAATACATGGCAGCATTTTTTGGTGCACAGTGCAAAAGCTGACATTTGTGACAAAAAAAAAAAATTTCTACACCTTATGTGTGCCGTAGGTGCGGTAACCGACTGCATTCATAAATATAAGCACTGTGACTCCACAGTGTGAGTTGTCATTCGTGAAAAAAAAAATAAAAAATTTCTACACCTTATGTGTGCTGTAGGTGCCGTCCTACACTGTTTTCATTAAAATAAGCACTGTGACTCTGCCATGTGAGTTATCATTTGTTAAAAAAATCTTGTTTTTTCTACAACTTGTGTGTTCTGTAGGTGCTGCACTGCTTTCAGAAATATAAGTACTGGGACTCCGCCCTGTGAGTTGTCATTTGTGAAAAAACAAAAAAGCTGATTTTATTTTGTTTGTACAACTTGTGTGTGCTGTAAGTGCCAGACTGAATTGCATTCTTAAATATAGGCACTGTGACTCTGCAGTGTAAGTTGTCATTTGTGAATAAACAAATAAAATAGCTTTTTTGTACAACTTCTGTGTGCTGTAGATGCCATGCCACACTGAGTTCATAAATAAAAGCACCGTGACTCCGCAGTGTGAGTTGTCATTTGTGAAAAAAACAAAAAGTTGTTTTAATTTTTTTGTACAACTTGTGTGTGCTGTAGGTGCTGTGCTGTGCTGTACTATATTTGTAAATATAGGCACTGAGACTTCGCAGTGTGAGTTGTCATCTGTGAAAAAAAAAGTTTTTAATTTTTTTTGTATAACTTGTGAATGTTCATCAATATGGATAACGATCAGTAGAGAGAAGAGCCGAAGCAGCAGCTAAATACTGCGCTGCAGCTGCTGCCACCAGTCAGCTGGTGCTCAAGGTCATAAAGGGTTTAAGTCAGCACTTCTGAAGTTAAAACAATATTTTACATTACTGACAAAACATCACCTTTAATATAGGGAAAGGTTCCTGAAGAAACCATAAAATTGCCAACATGCATAACATCACATGCAGTAGCAAGGAAAGGCTCAGGCCTTGAACTATATTTCTGAGTGATGGTTCTGCACCTGTAGTCAGTCAGGCATCTTCTTCTGCCTCACATGACAATGCAAGACTTTCTCACTCTGAGTATAGAAAAGGTGTCCAAAAAATTAAAACAGAAAAATCAGTGCTTAAAATAATACTAAAGCAGAATAACAAACTGTGTGTTCTGAAATGTCACAAATCCCTGAGGAGAGTCTAAAGGGTGTCCACGAGTGCCACGTGTGAGCTTGACCTCTCTGATACCATACTCATAGGGATGCCTCCTTCCACCATTTCAGAATCCTCTGCAAATGTGGGGATGAGCAGCACAAGTGAAGATGCTGACATGATAGAAATTGAGAATGAAAGTGTGGAGAAGAGCAACAGGAGGATGAGGGGGATATTTGTGTACTATTTGATACTAATGAGGATGTTGATAATGAGGATGTTGTTTGTGTAAGTCAGCCAACAGTGGCAGCAATTCTAGCTCGTGATAAAAGGAAAATAATTTTCATGCATAAGACCATAAAATCGGTATACAATTGGGAAGCCGGCTGCCTTAATACCGACAGCCGGCTTCCCGACTGTCATATCCCGGTGAGGGTGAAATGTCGGGCGTCTAGATGTAGACGCCTGACATTTTTCTGAAGCCGGGAGAGAGGCACAAGGCATCCCGATCGAAGGGATGCCGGGTGCCGCGAGCACACAGCCGCAAAGGGGGATGGTTATGTTTAGGGCACCCTGGGGGGACTTAGGGTTAGGCAACCCCCCGGGAGGGTTATGGTTAGGCTAGGGGGAGGGAGGGTTAGGCACCCCTGGGGGGGACTTAGGGTTAGGCACCCCCCCCAGGGGACTTAGGTTTAGGCAGAGGGAAAGGGGGGGTTAGGCTTAGGCACTCAGCGGAGGGATTAGGGTTAGGCACTTGGGGGGAGGTTAGGGTTAGGCACCCCTAAGGAGGGTTAGGGTGTTAGGTTAGGTTAGTAAGTACTTACCTATCGAAGATCGGGATTTCCAGCGCTGTCGGGCTTCCGCTGCTGAGAACTCTGCTTTTGTCGGCCAGACGCTGCCGGGAATCGATTCCATAATATCCACCTCTTGGGTGGGGAATTATTCTAATCAAAATCCTGACAACATTTGTGGCATCTGTACCATATGTGAGGCCAAAGTTTGTAGATGTAGGAATATTAACCACGTAGGCACCTCCTCCCTGTTACATCATTTGCAGCAAGTTCACGCTATGTATTTAACAAAATTATAATAATTTGTAAAATAATAACAAGCAGTCCAGTATCATCTACTAGTAGTTTGGACCACATGCAATCTCCACCACCAACGACCTCAACATCAATCTCCTCATTAATGATCGGAGGTTGGCCTTCCACAAAATTGTTTTTGGGGACCCAAACACACCAAGGATGTCAGTGTCACAACCCAGGCTTGTTACCCCTGCCACTGGGTCACTTACCACTCCTGTGGCCATTTGGCTCCCTCTCTGAACTCGGTCCGTGCATCCCCTGTCTTCTCAGTGAGATGCAGGCTCTATTGTTAATGACCTGCTAGGATGCAGCTCACATCCAGCCAGCCCGGGAGTACTGATGTCCCAATTACCTGACCAATCCAGCCAATCTCTATCCAGTCTGAGCCAGCTGGGACCATCTGACATGGCTCATCCAATCTTGGCTATCCCTGGGATATATATTCCAGCTGGATGGCTCTCAGTCATTGCCAGTACAATGTCTAGCTCAGTCCTTACTGAGTAAAGCACGAATGTGCTCCATTGACATATTGTTAGCTGCTGGTGCAGTTCTGTTTTTTGCTGGACTAACTCTCCATGTTATTTCACTCCTAAATTATCAGCATGTCAAGTTGCACAGGTAATCCTAGCTTGATCCAGTGTGCTGTATCTGTGCTACGCCTGTGAAAATCATCAACCTGTCTGCTCAGGTATATTGCTGTTCCTGCTTCTCTTGTTCACTCCAGACTAATCCAAAGCTACCATACATTCCGGTGTTTGGTCTGTACCCAGTCCTGTCATCATTAGAGTGCTCCCAGTCCAAGCCTGGTAAATGCATCTGCCAAGATCTGTCACTCAAATGTCCTGGACTACAGAACCAAGTAAGAAGAGTGTCATATTATTATCAAGTAACAACCCAGTTCAGCCTGGTTAATCTACTGGTACACTTTCCCCTGTTACATAAAATCATATCATCATCAACACCGACGTCCCTGGTGGTCTACTGGGTATGATCCGGCATCTCTCTGCCGAGACCCAGGTTTAATTCCTGGACAGGGAAGCAATTAACTACATGTCAAGAGATCCCCTCAGGCCTTCCAGCTTTGCATACACATCTCCTACTTCTAACACAGACATCTACCCGACTCTGGTTCCACAAACAAATTTAAATGTGACATTCAGCCAAATGGAAGTACAGCACTTGTTTTAATAAACTGTGCATTTTTAATATACAACATAAGGGCGGGTGAGAGGGACCAAAGACATTTCTATCTTGTACCACTTTTCTTTTTATTATGGACTGTATTTTGGGGGGGCATTGGGGACAGTCTTTTTGGATAGACAAACTTTTTTTTTGGTTATTTGGCTGCTTGTGAACTAGATTTAGGAGAAAAACATGATACTATTATACCTAATGCTCTGACTCTCTGGTGCACCTCATAAATGTACTACAGGGGTGTGCTACCCAATTAGGGGGAGGGGGAAGTATGGCCAGCAGTCTAGCCTCATAATATTTGTTAGGATAAGATAGGCTGATTTGGAGTTTGCTGCTCTGCAGTGCAACTATTAATATTCTTGGCTTCTCTTCCAACCCTTATTAGGAATCCTTGATTATTAACATTGTATTCTTTTGTGGCCTTAAATTTAATTTTCTTAATCAATTAATCTCTCTTTCACTACATGCTCAACCTCCATTTCCATGTACTGCTTTCAGGCCTCTTATCTAGTTAGTGATTAATGAAACTAATCGATAGCATTGTATAATTTATATAAAATTTCCACCCTGTCTGTCACTGCTGTGCCACTCCATTTCCTAGACGTACCATATTTGAAGTTGAACTGCCATGTGTTTGTGCCACCCACTGTTGTCACTTAACTTAGTCAGCTAGCTCAGTGCAACCTCAACTGGATGAAAACAATATTGTGAGCTGTGAGGTGGTCAAAATTAATTGGAAATGACTGGAAATGAATGTCATTGAGGTTACTAATACTGTAGAAGCAAAAACAAATTACATGATTTTAGCTGTTTTTGTCAATTTAAAAAAAAAACACAGATCCAAAACTGAACCAAAACACATGAGGGTATTTTTGCAAAGCCAAAACCAGAACACGCAGATGAATCTAGCTCCAAAACCAAAACACGGGGGTTAGCAGACATCTCAAGTTTAATGTGTTCAGTATGATTTTTTTTTTTGGGGGGGGGGGTGGCTCAACTTGAAACCAAATCTGTATTGTAGTTTACAAATACTGGGTCTGATTCACTACTGATCGCAACCGTGATTACACACGCAATCAGCTGATCGTTGCGTTCTGTGCATGTGCATACATCGCAGTACGCGTGTGCAAAGACTACCATGATCTGGACTGCGATCACAGTGCCCACGCAGACCCATCGCAAAGTGATTGACAGGAAGTACCATTTGGGGGTGGTGTTGGGGGGTGGTCGGTGAAACGCAGGCATGCCTGTGCGTTTGAACGCCGTTAAAGGGGTGTGCATAAATTAGCCATTGCGATGCCATACGCAGCTTGGGCTTTTACTGCATGTGAAGAGGTTAGCAATTTCTGAGCAGGGCCAGACCTTTTGCAAGTGTGCATGAGACTGTGATTGTACACGATGTTACCGATAGTTTTGCAGTCTGTGATGGCATTGCGATTGCAATCATTAGCATAGTGAGACTGCGTGTGTAATCACTATTGCGATCACAATAGTGATCCTTACTGAATCACGCCCAATGTCCTATGTTTTATGCAGACCGGGAAATGTTATTTAGGATTGAAATAAAATATGTGTCCACACACCAATTATCTTTTTGTGGCTATGTTGTATCTGGTTTGTGAAACTCACAAAAGATGAACATTATTGGTATCCAAAAAAAATGTATGTGTATTTGTTTGTCCATTAAATCTGTGTTTCCATGTGCAAAAGGTTAAACATTATGGGGCATATTCAAGGAAAAAATCCTTGCTACCCTCGCGCCCAATTTTGGATTACCGCGGGTACAGTATGCGTGCTCCCAATACCCGTGATATCCAATTTTTAAAAAGTGGTCACAGCGTTTTCAGCTCTGAAAACCCTGCACCATGTAAAATTTAAAAAATAATAATTCTGCACTTAACTGTCCGGTGGTCTCCGTGGCTCCCAGTGGCCTCCCCTCTATCTTCTCTCTGGAGAGGGGGCTGCTGGGAGGCTCAGGGGCTGGTGGGAGGGGAAAGGGCTGCTGGGAGATGTAGTTCTCCCAGTGCCCATTCCGGGGAGCACATAGACACTGGGGGGGCACACACATCGGGGGTCACACACACACAACACTCATACACACTCACTCATATACACTTACAAACACTAACAAACACTCAAACACACTGATATACTAACCCTGCTGCAGAAGACCCGGCTTCCAACTCTGGATGCAGAAGAAGATGCCGAAGACAGCGCTGCAGAAGGTAAGTAATTATTGACTAATTAAGCTAATTGGAAACTTCCAATCGCTTAATTTGTCCTCAGAGGGGGTGCTGCCAGGGTCCCAGAGCAAGTCCTGCTAATTTTGCCTAAAATTAACGATTTTAGGAAAAATCACACTTGCTCTGGAGGTGCGAGAAAAAAAACTCCCGCAGCACAAAAAAGAAAAAAATCAGCACCTAATTGAATAGCAAAAACCTGCAACTGCAGGAAAACCTTGCAAGTGCGGGTTTTTTGCTTTTCTCACCCCCAATTGAATATGCCACTATGTCTATCCTAAGTACAGTTGCTTTTGTGATGTACTAATGGTTAGGCTAGTGCAAATAGGATCCATCTCATTGATTTGTACACATGTCCATGGACATGTTGGCAGCCTACATGCAATTTATGTTGGTGCATGAAAAAAAATTGTTTCATTTTTTTATACCCCAATTTGACATCACAGGCAAAAGTGTCAGTGGGGGAAAAAAAACATGCCATCCACCCTTAAGGCAGGGTGAGGAGAAGCCATGTAATTACATTTGCAGGATTGTGCTTTGGTAAATGACATAAAACACTGTTGGCTTGCAATTTACATATCTCATTTCTTTAAGGACCAACTTCAGTATGCCAATATGCCAGCCAGGCACCACAGCCATCTGTTGGGAGTTGGGACAAAGACCAAACCCAATTGGTGGCAACACCAAAGACGTCTCCATGTGCACAGCCATTTGCTGAGTATCTGCAAACAACAACGAAAAGCCATAGCATGTTTTCTTTCAGACAAATGTCTGCTACTTTTGAAATGTGTAACATCAACCTTAAAAAATAGTGGTGAAGTGGCACAGTGGGGAAGTTTAGCACAGACAAGAATCTGCATCAAACTAATTTTTTTATTCACCATGACAAATGCTTCTGCTATGCTACATTCTTGCTATGCACAAATGACTAACTTTTAGACTTTTTTAAAAACTTCATACATCATCCTGATGAACAAAACCAAACATCAGCATATTTGCCTGGCAAAGTAATTTATGTTGCTTTGGGGGGTCTGTCTGATTTAGTAACTTAATTTTTTTGGCCCACAGTCCACAACTGCCCAATCTTCTGTGTGTACAACATTTCACTCATACTGACCTAATGTTTTCCTTTAGTTCCACAAAATGAAGATCATCTGTCCCCAACATCACAGCCACTTGGTGGTCCTGAGAAATCAGATGATGAAATGATTACATTACAGATATTTCCAGCCACACCACAACAACTGCAAACACCAAACCCACCCAGCCTAGACTTACAAGAGAAGCCAGCAAATACACCTGCTGATGCTGCCTGTACCTTCCTGTCCTCCATGGCTGCATTATGTGACCGTCATGTTGCACTAATGGACACACATATGAGACACTTGTCACAAAGTAACTGGCATTTGCACAGACTCTCAGCCATTAATAAAAGCATTATGCTTCTAAACAACAATGTCAGCATATGTAAATTCTAATTTTGAAATTATAACAAGAATACTTGAATCCAACTATGTGTGTTAGAGGCACAAACCAATGCAAACATAACTTTTAAGGAAAGTTTCATAAGAATGTTCCAAGCTCAAAACAATGTCATTAGGGACATGAACCTTACATCATTGGTAACACAATTTTTTATTCAGTTCCCTGAGGCAACAAGTAGCACATTCACCAGTTTAAACCCTTTACCTGCACCCAGGCATGGGGCGCGGACCAGAGGTGGTGCTGCATGCCCAAGCCACTCTTCACACTCCCCTAGTCAGCCTCCTAAAAGGAATTGTTAAGACTAATCATGAATTGTATATTGTAAAGTAGTATATGTTGGCTGAAAAATAATAGAACATTTATTGTTATTATTGTTTGTGGCCTATTTAAGGTCTTTGTTATTCTTTAGCACACCTTTTAAAAATTAAATGCTTCTTACAATATTATATGTTGTGGTTGACAAAATAAAAAATGTTAAAATGTTAACAACATGTTATTTGTTTATTTGCTTTGATGTCAAACTGTAATTATAAGGCAAGACACACATAATATTACATTTACTGGAAAGGTTCAGTTTTGCAGGATGCTCAGTAAGTTGTAAAATATACTTACAGGTAAAATAGCTGGAAATCACCAAAGCCCTAAACTGCCTCCCACTTTCTGTGCTCATAGAGTCACCAGATGAAACAAATAGCCCTGCCTGCTTATTGGGCATTGCATAATTTGGCGGGGTAGGTTGTTCAAGGCACAGATTATGGAATACACAGCAGCATAACACAATGTCAGATATTTTATCAAAAGAATACAGCAAAGTACCACCAGATTTATCAAAACAGAGGAACCTAGAATTTAATACCTCAAATGTACGTTCTATCACAAATCTAGTGGGCTGATGTGCATCAATATACTTACAATCAGCAGGACTATCTAGAAGCGACTCTAGAGTCAGATGTCAGGAGAAACATCCATATCCCGAGTCCCTGATTTGAATTGCTGTCAATGTTATTCTGACAATGTTTGGTTTGATGATGAGTTGCCACAAATTGGTATGCAAAGCCATGCTTAATATGCCAGATCGAAGCGAATTGGCTATTAGCAAATCTCTGATTTGCAAAATCACGGGTCTATCATTGAAAAACACCAAATTGGCACAACTTGATTCTTAGTAAATTTCTCCCCAGGTGTTTAAGGAAGTGTGAGATGTTTAGTGCCACCATGACTTCACAAAAACTTTTGTTTTGTGCTGTGAAAGAGAAAACTTCTCAGGATAAAAAATGTAGGTCTGTTGATCCATATGTACTTAATAATAATGAAATGATCATATGCTTATGCTTTTTAATTTTATTATAAAAATGATGGGTGAGTTCTGTGACAAAACAAGATTAATCTTTCCCCAACATTGCTTTGTCTAATTTCACACAAAGCAATGGACTGGTGGCATGAGTAGGTTTTAGCCCTTTTGTTCCCCAGATCCACAAGTCACAGAAAAAGGGGATACATGCATAACTAAAAATAATTAAGGCTGCTGGGATCTACTCTGCATCAGCTATCCTCATTTATGTTTTATGCATTTATTATGTGTATGTTTTAAACTTGGTTTATGTTATGGATGCATACATTCTCTTGTTTATTGCAAAGCAAATGCACTAGTACCAGATCTGCAAAAGAGCATATACTGCAGAGCAAGAGATGAAACCATGGAACAACACCCTTGCTAATTCCATCTCCAGTGAATACTGTATGTTTCTTTTACTGAACTCCAGAACAACGACTTTGCTCATTTCATCAACATTAAGATGCATTTGGAGGGTCCATTATGTCAACCTAATATATTAAAACAGCTTTGGGTCATTGCTGGCAGGGCGTCTGAAACAGAGATAGGCAGTACCTGATATATGATGCAGTGCTCCAATCAGAGACTCAGAAGAAAAAAGCAAAACTAAAAGAGGGGACTTTGAGCCTGGATAAAAGGCTTTGTCTGGAGACTTGGGGCAAAATTTAATAAGCAGCGGGTATGGTGTCATTTGTGAATTGATGGCGGTTTTTATGTCAGATTGGTAGCATTTGCTAGGGAAAAGCCTTTCATACCAGGGTTGTTTTTTTCCCGAGGAGGGAGGATTACATTTTTTGAGGGAGGTCATAACTTTCCAAGGATTTCTAGCTCTGTGCCTACTAGATTGGGGCTGGATAACATTATGGCAGGTCGACCCCACGTTCTAGCATTTTTTCCCCTATTTTGCAATACCAGATTAGGCTCCTGGGTTAGTGATCGATTTAATTTTTTTTTTTGTGGGGAGCATGCTTTTTTTCTTATATTTAATTATTTCTATACTTTTATACCTAATGAAGCTTGCATAGTGATCTGTGCAGATCTATTGTGGAAGAGGGTTTGTCGATGGTTTTCTGGCGGTTTTGATTAGAGATGAGCGGGTTCGGTTTTACTCAGATTTACTCGGTTCTTTATGCCAAAATTATTGCAAGTTCGGATTAGTTCGGATTTATTTTATTGGCTATCCAAAACATGTGATAGCCAATAGCCAATAAAACGCCGTTTTTGAGATCCAACTAAATCCAAGTAAAATCGAAACCACTCATCACTAGTTTTGATTCTATGGTCTAAAACATTGATGGAGCATTGATATTCAATTCTGTTCTATTCTTTTCTAAATTGTGCTTTCTCTGCAGTCTTCATTTAGAACTCGCAGCATACATTGAGGGCAGGATGTATATCAAGCATTGCATTTTGCATGCGATGCATCACACGACTGATCGCAAGCATAGTGGCATTTAGTAACACTGTGGGCCAAATGTAATAGGTAGTCTGTTTTAGTAACAGTACAAACTTGCACTCTCTTGCACTTTTAAAAAGTGCGAGTTTGTACTGAAACTCGCAAATTCAATAGCCTGCAAACTTTTCAGCTCGAGGCTACTGCATTTGCGAGTTTAGGTGAGTTTAGGACTATGTAAACTGACACCTTTTAATGCGAATAGCATTAAAAGGTGCGAGTTTTAGAGAAGCCATCACAGATCAGTGAGATCCGTGATGGCTTCTGTGTGTGTTTTAAAAAAAATAAAACGTGCACCCCCTCCCCAAAAGCATAACCAGCCCCGGGCTTTATAAAGCCTGTTCTGGTTCTAAAAATACAGTGGCCAAAATGCGTAGGGAGCCCCTGTATATTAAGAACCAGCACAGGGCTTTGTTGAGCTGGTCCTGTTTCTGGAAAATCAGGGGGCAAAATGAATAAGGGTCCCCTGAAAATGGCAGAACCAGCACCGAACTCTTTCTAGCGGGGGTATAATGCCACAGCCAGGGAAAACCTTTCACCGGTTTCCCCGGCCAAAGCATTATCCCTGACCGCTAGTCAGTCCAGGCCTGGACTGATAGCCCGGGGCTATCCCCGGCACCCTAGGGCGGTGGGTGCCGGGTTGATAGTCTAAAGTGTAAAAATAAAGTTTGCATGTTGTCTTTAGTTGTAGAACCACAAGTACCAACAAGCCTTCCCTGCATGCTGATATTTGGAGAACCACAAATACCAGCATGCGGGGAATTAGGGGCCCGCTGGCACTTGTAGTTCCACAACTAAAGAAATACATAAATAAACAAACATACACAGTGAGTGTAAAATTTTATTAAAACATACATGCACACTCACACATACTCACCTAGTATCTGAAGTCGCGACATTGTATCATTGATGTAACCACAATATTAACCTCAATTAATCTTGCGGCTACGAAGTAGCGGTTCTCACCATAGACTTCAATGGGGATTTTTCACCATAGAAGTCTATGGGACACACAGGCTGACCGCATTCAGCTAATCAGGGAGCTGCTCCGACGGAGATGCTCCCTGATTGGCTGGCGGCCCCTTCACTGACGGGGCACACGTGTGCCCCGGTCATTTACGCGGAGCAAAGGTATGTGTACACACATACCTTTGCTCAGTCCGGCATGGATCGGGTTTTTTGCGTTTTTTTATTTTAACCCCTGGATTGCCAGTGGACGTGATCTACGCATAGAAGAGGTGAGTATGGATTTTTTTTTTCAGGTACACCACTATGGATTACTTCGGATACTAGATGAGTATGTGTGAGTGTGAGTGTGCATGTATGTTTTAATAAAATTTTACATTCACGGTGTATGTTTGTTTATTTATGTATTTCTTTAGTTGTGGAACTACAAGTGCCAGCGGGCCCGTAATGCCCCGCATGCTGGTATTTGTGGTTCTCCAAATACCAGCATGCAGGGAAAGCTTGCTGGTACTTGTGGTTCTACAACTAAAGACAACATGCAAACTTTATTTTTACACTTTACACTATCAACCCGGCACCTACCGCCCTAGGGTGGCGGGGATAGCCCCGGGCTGTCAGTCTAGGCCTGGGGTGCCCTGGAGAGGGGTACCCCTTTATTGGGGGGGTACCCAACTCCCCAGGGATCCCCGGCCTGGACTGACTAGCGGTCAGGGATAATGCTTTGGCCGGGGAAACTGGTGAAAGGTTTTCCCTGGCTGTGGCATTATCCCCCCGCTAGAAAGAGTTCGGTGCTGGTTCTGGAATTTTCAGGGGACCCCTACTCGTTTTGTCCCCTGATTTTCCAGAACCAGGACCAGCTCATCAAAGCCCTGTGCTGGTTCTTAATATACAGGGGCCCCCTACGCATTTTGGCCCCTGTATTTTTAGAAGCAGAATAGGCTTTATAAAGCCCGGGGCTGGTTATGCTTTTGGGGAGGAGGTGCACGTCATTTTTTTTAATTTAAAAACATTTAACATAAGTACACACAGAAACATGTACATATCTCATGGATATGTGCATGTTTCAGTGTTAATCTGACCTGCTGAGGATGTACTCGCTAGCCTGAAGCAGGTCTATTATTTGGGGACTTTTGGTAATCTTTTTTTTGCGATTCTGAAACAGATACTCTATTACATTGGGCGAGTTGATTGTTTTCAATGTGAAAACATCTGGATGTGAGTTTGAGAATGGAGAGTTTTAGTAACTCTGAAAAATGTGAGTTTTAGTGAACAGACACCATATTACATTGGAGAGTTGTGAAAAATTGCGAGTTTAACACCAAACTCGCAATTTACCAAAACAGACTACCTATTACATTTGGCCCTGTATGTTTGTAAAATCGTGACTAAAATTGCAAAGTACAGCTCTCATAATAAGAGTTGTCCTTTGCGATATAAGGACTTCTGGGTTTATGACTCCCCGGTATGCAGTCGGGAAGCTGGCGGACCTAATCCCGACAGCCGGCTTCCCGACTGTCATATCCCGGCAAGGGTCTAAAGACAGGCATCGATATGCCAACGTCTGTCATTAGACATACGCCGGGAGCCCGACGCCCAGCATCCCGATCGAAGGGACGCCGGGCGCTGAATGCGGGTAGCCGCGGGGGGGAGGGTTAGGTTTAGAGTTCCCTGGGGGGACTTAGGGTTCCCCCCTGGAGGTTAGGTTTAGGCTAGGGGAAGGGGGAGCTAGGGATAGGCACCCCAGGGGGGACTTAGGGTTAGGCACCCCCCGAGGGACTTAGGTTTATGTGGTGGGGAAGGGGAAAGTTAGGTTTAGGCACTTAGAGGGTGGATTAGAGTTAGGGACTGGGGGGAAGGTTAGGGCTAGGTACCCCTAAGTGAGGGTTAGGGGGTAGAAATAGAAATAGGTTAGTATACACTTACCTTTGACGATCGGGATTTCCTCCTCTGCCGGGATGCCGCTGTCAGGATTCCAACTGCCGGGCATGGGTCCGGCGGTAAATCATACCGATTCCCATGGGAGTCCTTATGTGTATGTGTGGCACAAGCTTCGGGGAACCCTGGGAGGGATCCTATTTGATCCCTCTCAGGGAAAGCCCTGGAATGAATCTCATAGGTTCTATTAAGGAATACCATTTATAGGTGGCTTTGCCTATTGGGTCTAAGCTCCAGAAACTTTTGTTTTCCGGAGCTTAGAGCATATAGTAAATGCTTTCAAACTTCCAGAAATGGCATTTTTAGAGGTTTAGCTACACAATTAGTGTTGATACATCCTGCCCTTGGCTTTTGGTGTAGTGAGTAGTACTGTATGTAAGGATTAGTGAGAGGCTTTTACTGGACTAAA
This sequence comes from Taudactylus pleione, assembly GCA_031769625.1. Lineage (NCBI taxonomy): Eukaryota > Metazoa > Chordata > Amphibia > Anura > Myobatrachidae > Taudactylus > Taudactylus pleione. The sequence goes on from JAUIMM010000614.1 coordinate 4,517,128, forward strand.
AAATCAGAGTGCCACTGAAGGACTGTGAGGTCAGAAAAACTTTTTACATGGAGAAAACATCTGTGCGCCCACTTTGAAAATAGCAAAAGTCCCCCCAAATGTGCCCTATTCACCCCTTTATTACATGTATATAATCTTGTCCTGCAATAGTGTAAACTCTGTAAATTTAGCCTAAAATGTGGCTCACTTTGGTTTAATTAACATTCAAATATCTTTGGGGTTTAAATAGGCACATCCAAATATTGTACAAAGCTCACAACAACCTCATCCAGCAATGTTGGAGCAGTTGTGCTTTACCACCATGGAAATGTAAGAAAATCTCATAGCTGCATTGTCACACCAGTGATAGATGTTCAGTAACCATGGTATTAACTGTATTGGGAAGACAGTTTCCAATAGGACAAATGAAATGTATTGTCATTAATAAAGGATACAAATTACACTTGCATACAGCAGACATTTACAGTATAAGGCTGCTGTACGGTTTCACATTTCTCAAAACTGACACCTTGCTTTGGATCTCCTAATACACTATTATGTAAATAACATTTTCTCTCACAGGATTCAAAGTATTACAAGAAAGTTGTAAAGTTTTACAGTTTACAAGTAGTTAGATGAGTTAATTAAAGCAATAATAAAGAGCAGGCTTAGGATATGTGTGAAAGTCCTTTCAATGACAACTGTAGTGCTGCTTTGAAATGTACAGTAAATGTGCAGATGCTGCTAATCTTGTTTAGCTCTGTTGCAGTCTAAAAAATTTATAATATTTATAAATTGGTGTGTAGTTTAATATGCCCAAAATGAAGAAATCCTCCTACATCTAGCCTCAATAAGCCACGCAGCGCAACATGCCTGGCATGAGTAAGCTGCCAGGTCCCTGTAATTCTGCTAGCGTTGGGCGTCTTTTTTTGCTGGAAAATGCATCTTAGTTGCAATGTGATGTAACCAGGATGCACCAGGAGACTGTGCTGATTAATTTCATATGTGACACTTAAGTAGGCCAGTGAGTTGAAGTCTTCAAGGAACAAAAGAATTTGTGGGATCAGAGGGAAGAAGTGAAAGGATGCAATAATTGGGAGCAAGAAATAATGAAGGACAGAGAAAACTAGTTTAGAAAGAGATGAAAGTAAGTAGGAGAAAGAGAAAAGGTACATTGAGTCAGTGCATGTGGAGGGATGTGAGAGATGTGGATGAAGGGGTATTAATAAGGGTACCTCCACAGCCACTCTCTCTACTAAATAGACGCTGCACACATGCCCACGGCATCCATTCACTACTTGTTCTGCTAAGCAAATTATCCTGTTTTGAAAGAGGAAATTCCACTCTGAAATACGTTGGTACAGCCCAGCAGGAGCAGATCCTCGCTGTCATCAGCAGCCACTTACCTGTCTCTCACCAACCCTGGACCGGAGAAAGACCTGTGCTTTTCACACTCCACTGAGCTTGACTCTGTGTCAATATGTAATTAAGGGATCTATTTACTAAGCTGTGTTAGGAGATAAAGTGAACGGTGATAAGGTACAAACCAATCAGCTCCTAACTCATTTTTCAAACAGAGCCTGTGACATGGCAGTTAGGAGCTGATTGGCTGGTACCTTATCACCATTCACTTTATCTCCTAACACAGCTTAGTTAATAGACCCCTCAGAATCTGCTTCACAGTGTTTAAATATACCTTAATGAGCCTGCTTTTTGTGAGTGTATCTTACTTAAACCTTCTATTCACCCTGGGTTAACAATATTACAATGTTGGTTATTTTCCTTTTCATATGATTACTGGAGTGTTTGTGTTATGAATTCCATTGAACACACCTCTAATAAGCCATCTAGAACTCAGGCTACGAGGTTTTCCACCACTAACAACTGCCCGTTGTTCCCATAGAGATAAATTGCTCACCAGTACTTAGGCGGCCACCTGGACTTATTGCTCGGAGTAGTAGCAGCTTACAATAGGGGGGTCAGCTGGAATCCTGTGATGAGGGAAAGAGTTTAGAACAGGAAGAATTAACGGTGTAGTTTTAGAGAAGCGAGGTTGTTTGCTGATGGTGCGACCAATGTGCCGATGATGCAGCAAATGTGCCGATGCTGCGGCAAGAGTCAATGGTAGAAAGCTGATATTGAGTTTCATCTTTAAGAGCTGATGGTGCTGCAAATGTGCAGATGGAGCAGTTTGAGTGCCGATGATGCGCCTATAGCTGATGATAGACAGTTAATAATAGATGCTGCGGCTTTGGGAGCCGTCGGTGTGGCAAATGTGCCAATGATGTGGCAAATGTGTCAATGGTGTGTCTTGTGTGCCGATAGTAGACAGTTAATAGATGCTGTGGCTTTGAGAGCCAATGGTGTGGCAAATGTGCCGATGTTGTGGCAAATGTGTCGATGATGCGGGAAATGTGCAGATGGGTAGACAGTTGATAGAAGATGCTGCAGCATTGAGAGCCAATGGTGTGGCAAATGTGCCGATGGTGCAGCAATAGCCGATGGTGGTTAGTTAATAGTTGATGCTGCGACTTTGGGAGCCAATGGCGTGGCAAATGTGCCGATGATGCAGCAAATGTGCTGATGGTGTGGCTTGTGTGCCAATGGTGTGGCAATAGCCAATGGTAGATGGTTGGTAGTAGATGCTGCGACTTTGAGAGCCAATGGCAGCAGTTGTATTGATGCAGCTAGGAAGCCGTAGAAGAAGCTGGAGAGCCGGGGACAGCATGGAATATGCTGGTGCGGCTAACGTGTCAATAGTGCAGCAAAAGCCAATGGTAGAGAGTAGATAGTAGGTGCTGTGGCTTGGAGAGCCAATGGCAGCAGGGTGGTATTGGTGTGGCTAGGAAGCCATAGGGAAGCTGGAGAGCTGGAGACAGCATGGAAGCCACTATGAGAAAAACAGAATCTTCACAAGGAGGAACTGAACACTGACCATGCAGCTGAGCTGAGGGAATCGACAGATACGCTATAGTCAGCGAGGCAGCAAAAGTCAAGTGTGTACAAATAGGAGGAACCACCAATCACACTACAGTGTGGCTGACACATCACTTCCTAAGGCATGCCGGTCACCTAACAACAGGAGAAACTGAAGTAATCCCATCCAGACTGGGTAAACTGCTCAAGGGAGACAAGTTGTGACTGCGACTTGTAACAGTACCCCCCCTTGATGCGGGGTTGAAGAAGTCTTCTCAGTCTGGAAGCATTTAGAGCAATTTCAGGGACCCAGGAGAGTTCCTCTGGACCATAGCCCTTCCAGTGGACCAAGAACTGCAGGCGACTCCTGGAAATTCTAGAGTTCAAGATCTTCTCCACTACAAACTCATGTTTACCATGGACCACAACTGATGCAGGTCTGGATGAGAAACTAGGTTTGAACTTGGCTGAATAGAAGACTGGCTTGAGCAAGGAATAGTGGAAGGTATTATTGATACAAATAGAGTTGGGTAATTGAAGTTTAAAAGTTACCGGTTTCACCTGTGAAATGATACAAAAAGGACCGATGAACCTAGGACCAAACTTCTGCGTAGGTTGGCAGAGTTTAATGTTTTTGGTGGAGGGCCAGATCAAGTCACCCTTCTTAAATCCATTTTGGAGAAACAGTCCAGAGAGTTCATTGGCAGAAGGGAGCTTTGGCAATGGTATGAAGTGCGCCATTTTGCTAAAACGGTCCACCACCATCCAGATCACGGAACATCGAGCAGACATTGGAAGGTTGATGATAAAATCCATGGCGATGTGAGTCCAGGGTCTCCTAGGTATGGAAAGTGGAACTAACAGACCTGGAGGAGCTGTCCGAGGTGTTTTTTTCCGAGCACAAACCGCACATGCCAGGACAAACTCACGCACATCTTTTGTCAATTAAGGCCATAAAACAGAGTGGGAGAGTAACTCTAAGGTCTTACTGATGCCTGGGTGACCAAAAGCTCAACAAGCATGAAAGTCCAGTAGGACTGATCTTCTAAATTTCTTTGGAATGAACAGAAGACCAGAAAGCTTATCAGGAGGTGACTCTGATTGACAAGCCCAAATTAGATCAACCAGATTTTGGGTGATGGCACAATGAATAAAGGATTACGGAATAATAGCTTTGTCTGCCCTGGAGACCTGTTGTATATGTTCAAAGCTCCTGGATAGGACGGCAGCCTTGATGTTCTTTGAACCAGGATGGAAGAAGATAAAAAAGTTCAACCTTTTTGCAGACTGAATGTAAGCCAGGTTCTTGTGGTCAGTAAGAACCATAATCCGTTGTTTGGCTCCTTCCAGCCAGTATCTCCAGTCCTCGAAGGCCCATTTAATTGCTAGCAACTCCCGATTTCCCACATCATAACTGCATTCAGCAGAAGAAAATTTGCGAGAAAATAATGCACACGGGTGCAATTTATCATCAGAATGAGCTTTCTGTAATAAATTGGCTCAAGCTCCTACTTCAGAGGCATCCACTTCTAGGACAAATGGAAGGTCAGGATCAGGATATCAGAGTACTGGCACCTGAGAGAATGCAAACTTGAGCCTTTCGAAGGACTGAATTGCTTTGAATTGGCAATTTTCGGTGTCCACGCCTTTCTTGGTCAGTTCCACGATGGGTGCCACAATAGTGGAAAAATACCTAATGAACCTGCAATAGTAATTGGAAAAATGGAGGAAACACTGGATAGCCTTGAGTGAAGTTGGTTGGACCCACTTCAGTATAGCCTCGACTTTACCAGGATCCATCGAAAATCCCTAGGACAAGATGGTATATCCCAGAAAAGAAACCTGAGTGACATCGAAATTACATTTCTCCAACTTGGCATACAGGTGGTTCTCCCATAGCTTTTGAAGATCTTGATGCACGAGCTGATGATGTTGATCCAGCGATTGAGAGAAAATAAGAATGTCGTCCAGATATACGACAATGAATACCCCAAAAAACTGTCAGAGAACATCATTAATAAGGTCCTGAAAAACTTCTGGGGAGTTGGATAAGTCGAATGACAATCTGTTGCCCCTTCCAGCCAATGTCTCCAGTCCTCAAAGGCCCATTTAATTGCTAATGAGAAGGGGATGTCTGCGCTTTTTTGACAGGGAAAAGGTGAGTATGTAGAAAGTATATCAGTAGGGCTGCCACAGGTCAAATTGATCCCTTTCAAGATCACAGGAATAGCAAATTTCATGTATAGATATGACCCTGTAGGGCGCACCTTATTTATCTCTATTGCTTTTAACTATTGTTTATATAATGTTATAATAGCAAATAGGGGTGAAGAAAAGAGTATAAATAATGTAGATGTGTAAAATAGATGTGCAAAATAGAAAAAGTATAAAATGTCAAATAAAAACAATGTATAATGGACATAAACATTATGTATCAACAATGGTTTAACCATTGTTGAAACCGCCATTTAATATAGCGGAGAAATGCGTAAGGGTTTCCCCTTTACTGCACCAACTTGGTCTTCTTTTTGCTCCGGCAGCCAACAGCGATTCCACTACTGCAGTGCATGTGTACAAACAGCTTGAGGAGTAACACCCATACCTTGGCTCATAACGACCGTGGAATATTTGTAAACGAATAGAGAGAGTTCCCCTCCACATCAGCCGGCCGGCGGTAAGCATTAGCATCTTACACAAGTGGGGGAGAGCCGATTGCTGTTAAATACACCGACAGACGAACTCTGCTATCTGCACTAAGGCAGACTGTCTTCTATGGAAACACTCTAAAGACCAAAGCATATGTTGCTGTGTGAACTGACCCATACTAATCACGGTGATTAAAACTATAAGTGGAATTAACTATATTGGCTAAGACTTTGGCTAGAATGCATTAACATTTTTTCCTGTATGAGAGGAAATACATATTATCTGTTTCCATTACTTGATGATAATAAAAATAATAATTTTATTTATATAGCGCTTTTCTCTTAAAGGACTCAAAGTGCTTTACATTTACAGTACAAAATAAAAAATAAGCTTAAACAAGGGACATTAGTGAAATGCTTGGGTGAATAGGTGAGTCTTGAGTCTATTTTTGAAGGATTCTAGAGTGGAGGCCTCTGGAACTGTGCGGGGAAGTGAGTTCCAAAAGGTTGGAGCCACAAAACTGTAAGCTCGACCCCCAGACGAATTCTGTGAGATTCTAGGTACTGTTAATAGTCCTTCATCAACGGATCGCAGTAATCAAGTGGGACGGTAAGGAATCAGAAGCTGCTTCAGGTACCCTGGGCCATGGTAATGAAGGGCTTTGTAAGTTATTAATCCAATCTTGAAAGCAATTCACCATCTGACAAGCAGCCAGTGAAGGGAGTAGAGAATGGGTGTTATGTGGCTGGAATGGGGCTGGTTGGTTAATAGCCTGGCAGCTGCATTTTGTACCATCTGCAAGCGGTGTAATTCTTTTGCTGGGAGACTGAGGTAGAGGGCGTTGCAGTAGTCTAGGCGTGATGATATAAATGCATGTATGACTTTAGGCAGATCTTTTGAGGGATATGAGATGCTTGATTCTGGCTATGTTCCTCAGATGAAAGAAAGAGGATTTGATTCTGGCTGAACCAATATTTAAGTGTCAAGCCACTATCCAGGACAACACCAAGATTCCGCACATGTTTAGTGTTTTGTAATTCTGAATCCCCAAGCGTAAGTCCTGTTGGTTGGCTATATTGTAGCCCTGTGATGTGACCTATCATAAGAACCTCTGTTTTATCAGGGTTCAGTCGCAGCCAACTGGCACTCATCCACTCCTGAAGCTCAGCTAGGTAGCCATTTAGGGTTGTTATTGGGTCCTTTGTACCTGGAGCAAAGGACAGGTATAGTTGTGTATCATCTGCATAGCAGTGGTAGACCAGGCCATGACATCTGATTATTTCACCCAACGGTAGCATGTATACTGCAAAAAGCATGGTAGATAGTATAGAACCCTGTGGGACACCGCATGGAAGTGACACTGATGATGAAGAGTTTACTCCAGAAGAAACTCTCTGTGACCTGCCAGTGAGAAATTATTTGAACCATCTAAGGACTGTGCCATCCAGTCCACAGAAATTTTTCAGGCGCTCAGTTAGAATCCAATGGTCCACAGTATCAAATGCTGCTGAGAGATCCAGAAGGATTAAGATTGAACAATCACCTCTGTCTCTTGCCATCAGAAGATTAAGCACACATACCAGGGCTGTTTCAGTGCTATGTCTTCTCCTGAATCCTGACTGGAATGGATCATAAATATCATGGGTAGACAGGAGGGTTTCCAGTTGCATTGCCACCACTTTCTAAATGACCTTTCCTAGAAAAGGAAGGTTTGATACTAGTCTATAGTTGGTCATGCAGTCGGGGTCTAGCGCTGTGCGGAGCTGGAGCATATATGGCTGTATAAATATTGTATTTTTTGTTTGTAAGAGACACCTACTGCAGGGGTGAATCTCTTCTCTTTTATACATACAAGCCAACTTACACATTTTTTTACCAGTTGGTATTTTATAAAAAAAATTTGTCTGTCTATATATTTATTTATTTATTCTTTTTATCTTTTCATTATTTTTCAGATTTATGCATATTTTTTTAACTGTGTTAATAAATTGTTATACCTTTTTCACTAGCGCTCTTTGGGCCTGATTCAGAGCCGGACGCAATTAGCGCTCGCTCGTCCTGAAAATAGGGGTGGCTATTCAAATGAACCGTTCACTGTTTGCGGTCTGTACACGCCTCTAGGTCTGAACGAGCGAACAAAACTTGCGGTCGTTTTTTGGGAAACTACGCCCCCTGGCCGCTCGCATCCTATGTCATGTCCGCTATTTATTAGATTAATCGAGTACATCGAACAGGGTATGAACTGCTCGCTATTCTTGTGGTTGGTTTTTGCTACCACAATTTTGCGAGTAGTTCTGGCTTAAAAAAAACACAGTGACGTGGTCAATGATGCTGCTGTTTTAAATATGCACACCCATAAAACGCCCGTTATGACCTTTAAGCACGCCTGCGATCGGATCTCCACTCCCCGTTTTCAAGCACCTTCCCCTGTTACCACCCACATACGCCTCATCCTGTCACTCAAATTAGCAGGCATTCGCTATTTTGCGAGCACATGAATTTCGGCCGCACTGACTGGTTCGCGCATGCGTATAACGATCCGTACGCATGCGCAGTTGGGCAAACATCGCTCGGAGCGAACGAGCTGCCGCTTACGAGTGGCTCTGAATCAGGCCCTTTGTCTGACAAATTGATAATAACCATTAATAACACTGATTACCAGTGCTATGAGATGTATATTAATTGATGTTATACTCAGATTATTTATATTTCTAACTAAGTGGGAATCACAGATTATTCACTATTAGGAGCAGCTCTTTTCTTTTTTTTTTTTTTTTCATTATTTTAATATTGCTAAACCATCATTACAAGTAGTGAGCGCCCGAATTCTATATAGTCTGTACATTTACATACTATATTGGTATCTATGTATGTTATCTGCTGCTAGTGTCATCTTGGCGGCACGGTCTGGATATCCTGCCCTCTGCCGTTTGTGTCATCCAGGCGGCACAGACTACACTCTGTCGAGTGTGCAATCCAGCATCCTGCAGCTTGTGTCAATCCGGCGGCACTAAGCGCACCTCAGCTTCCTGTGTATGCAGTGCAGTGTACTGCCGCTAGTGTCAACCCGGTGGCACTGAGCGCACCTCAGCGTCCTGTGTACACAATCCTGTGTACTGCCGCTAGTGTCATCCCAGTGGTTCTTAGTGCACTGCAGTGTCTTATATACACAGTTTTGTGTACAATCACTGGTGTCATCCCGGCGGCATACAGTGCGTCTCAGCATCTTCTTGTCAAGTCTTCCAGCCCTCAAGGCTGCCACACAGACATCTAGTGCGGTGGCAAGTGACGCGCTGAGGATTATACCTTAGGATCACTTGGACTTCCAGGTGCTGCCTGGTGACTTGGTTACTGTGGTTGCCGTCATGGGCGCAGCGGGCCTGCAGTGGGCCTTATCCATTCCCCTCCAGTATACTATTCCAGGAAGTTACTCCATCATGCCTATACAGTACTGAAGTATATTCTCCTGGTCCTCCTCAGTGTTACGTTCCTCATATTCCCACTTGTATCGGATACCTGACCAAAGGGCCGTGACCTGCTTGCTGTGTGCAGTTTAAATACCAATATCCCACTTGGAGGGGTCACCTCTCAGCAAGTTAGACTCTGCACCAGGAGTCTACCAGACCAAACTTGGTCAGGTCTCGTCAACATCCGGTACTTGTGGATGAGGAGGACATACACCCAGGCCCCTCGCCTCCGATTCCTTCCTCAACCCGGGACCTCAGCTTTTAGCTCCTCAAAAGGAGATCCTCCTGGGCAGAACGTGACAGATAAACTGCAAACCAATCAGCTTCTAACTGTCATATTTCAAACAGTCTGTAACATGACAGTTAGGAGCTGATTGGTTGGTAGTTTATCACTTTCCAATTTATCACTTTCCAGAGTTTAGTACGAAAGATCATAGATGGGGGGAAAATAAGACATGTTCTACTTTCCCACATCTATGTTCTGTTACCTATGTTATTAACAATCTTGTGTGCAATATTTGCCTATCACTCCACATGGACCAATGAACGCTATGGGTCTGATGCATAGTTAGATTTAGGACTTAAGGTTGTGTAGCATAAAACATGCAAATATGGACTCTGCACATACACAGAATGCTGGCTGCACGCATAGGCGGCTATGTAGATTTGGGTGTACCTGATCCGACTGCTTGCAAATGGAGAGGTAGGATTAGTTAGGGAAGTTGAAAACATGAGCTGTTGGGTGTGAGTGAGGCCCAGATTTGGTAAACACTGGTATAGTCAATTGGTGTTTTCAGGACAAGTAGATGCAGCAAGATTTTGGACATAACGTTGCATTTTGCACCACTGTCTATTTTTATTTTATACAATTCTATCTTTATATGAGCCTGCTGGTAATCACACAACAACCATGTTTATTTTCCAGTATGTCAGTGTGGACACATAAGACTGAATACTAGCTTCACTTTTCGGAGTTGTTGTGTTGTCTGTCTATTTTTTCGTGTTTTACATATTACTTCAAATCTGTTTATTAATATTTCAGAGTCTTCTCTATTTCCCCCCTCTGCAAATACAAATGTCAGATTATTCTACTGCCTGTAGGTGTTTGATTACATCTTTTGTTACTTCTCTAAAAGTCCAGCAATGCAGTATATATGTCTACTCGTTCCTGAGTTTGAGCCAGATGTTAGCAATGTCTGCAATGTTTTCATGAAATGCCAAGAGACCTTGGGCCTGATTCAGCAGGAATTGCAACTGCGATTATGCACACAATCGGCCTATTGTTGCAGTCTGCGCATGTGTATGCATCGCAGTGCGCAAACACTCCACTGTGATCTTGACTATACTGACCCATTGCAGAATGATTGACAGGAAGAATTGACAGGAAGTGATCGATTGGGGTAGGGATGGAGGGGAGAGCGGCAAAACACATGTGTGTCAGTACATTTGACCGTCATTGCAGGGGTGTGCATAAATTAGCCACTGTGATGCCATATGATTGGTCTTTCACTGAGTGCTGTCGAAGCTGAATAATTGGCTAGTTCAGACAAGTTCAGTTTAAAATTTAATCGCAGCGACGCCATCTTGCGAATGGCCACAAGACTCCATCTTGAAAATGAGATCGCAAGATGCCATTTTGCAAATGGCCGCCTAAGCGCCATTTTAGATAAACTCACATTTTAGTACATGTGGCGATAATATTAATAGCACCATGCAATTGCATTTTTCATCATTTCCCATAGGCACATTAATACACACATTGCGCTGTTAACTAGTCGCATATTAGCGAATGCATAGGACTTTGTATGAAACCGCTGTTTAATTAGCTTTATGCGCACACATCTGCCCCAAGTTAACTAGCGTCCTTATTTCAAACCCTGAATACCCATACATTACATTTTCACACATAAGGTTCAATAAGCTCTAAAGTATATGATTTAAGTTGGCTCAGTTAGTTTAAATGCTGAGAAATAAAGATATTTGATAACTAATGTATTATACATGCTAAACAAGTCATGTTTGGAGTTGTACTGATGCGTATCCTTTTTACAGTATTCCGGTGTTATCGGTGGGGAGATTGCATCATGCATTCCCGAGTTATGGATCGCAGAGCCTACAAGCAACAAAATGTATATTTTAGAAACAACTGTTATGATGCTACGAGAGGCATGAAGAGGAAGACTCCCAGCTGTTAGAGGCAGGGAGAGTCTGTTTGAACCAGCCTGTTAAATGTGTTGCAACAGATGCTTCACCCCTGAGAACCAATGATATCAGCAACAGACTTCCCTATTGTCCTGTATATTCTGGGGGGTATAAATATGAGTGCACGAAGGCTGGTTCTGAGTCTTCGTGCTGAATGCTGAATGACGAGAGGTCTCTTGCTGATGCCTATCTCTGGGTCCGGAAGCGCCTGCGTATGTATACTGTACTTGTGGTCTGTATAATTTCCTTTTGCACCTAAATTGTGTCTTGATCAATTGCGTGTAACTGTCTGAACTTTTACCTGAGTATCACTTGTGCTTTGGAACCACAGATTCCACGTCTAAGTCTTTATTTATGGTATGACTGCGTACGCAAATTAGCATCATCCTTAGAAGGTATAGGCAGGACATTAGAAGGTATAGGAAGGTGTGTATAGAGGTTCTGATCCAGTATCATTAGTTGGGGGCTCGTAGTGAAGTCACTTACCTGCTCACACAGTACATACGGTCATCGATATTTCAGCAAAGGGTAGAGTGGCCACATGCAGGGTTTGCCTGCAACTGCTTTGTGCTGGAAGATCGCTATCCGTCTCCGTGTGAATCAAGGGAGATGACTAGAATCCAGGGACAAGAGAGGAAAAAGTTTGTTTTCCTCTGTTGATAGAACCTTACGTTTAAAGGGGAGTCGCAGTACTGAGTACGCGACTAAGTCGCAGGTTTGCGCATAGCAAAAAAGACGCACTTTTGTGTACGCAGTTAAAAAGCCATTATACGGTTGTGTGATAGTCGCATTATTGTGTATGCGACTGGTCGCACAATAGCGTATACGTACTTCCAGTTGTGCTGCCACATGTTTGAACAAAGCCATTGAGGTTTTCATTTTTTTCTATTTCCAATATCTGGGTTAACGTGTATTTTTCTGCGCAGGAAAACAGTGTGTAACAGTGAATACTTGTTGAACAAAGTTAAGGGTATTGTATGATCCTTAACTTAACTTAACTTAGTTGCAAGGGTTAACTTAGCCGCTCAGTAAGCAGCTTTACCTTTCTATACACAGTAGCAGGTGTACATGTTGTCTTTGTTGTAGAGAGGTGCGTGAGAGTAGCCGATATACAAACTCTCATATGTGTGGAAGTTGCCTTACTAAATCTTATCCGGGTGTGGAAGTTGCCTTTTTCAATTCTTATCCAGGTGTGGAAGTTGCCTTACTAAATCTTATCCAGGTGTGTGGGCGCCGCCGAATTAAATCGTCCACAGGACAGTGAAAGTGTCTTGATTGTCTTTCACCAGCTTAAATCTTTATTGAAAAGCGTAGGAGTTGTCTCGGAATGGGCGCCACGCAAACAGTAGAGATGTTAGGCAATGATGTGCTGCTAATGGAGGCGCCGATCGGATCGGCCCGTCGTATCATGCATACCAAGTATGGTACTTATGCAATAAGGTATTGTGATTTATGGTTTAATATGACGAGGAAGAGTGTTAGACCGTTTCCCAGAATTGGTAGTTTTGATAAAAAAGTGTTAGACAATGTCCGGGATCACATCAGTTTGATGCGCTCCCGAGAGAAAAAGGTTAAATATTTTGAATGTTTAAAACTGTGGCAGCATGAAGGGGATGCGTGGCTTAATGTTTAAATGACGCAAACTAGCGTCGTGAGCACATTGTCAGAAAATACATCCGCGACGCTAAATTGCAGTACGGGCGGGCCGCAAAATGGCACGCACGTGTGACAAGGTAGCATCGTGGAGAGTATTGCCAGCAGTTCACGCTCACCTCCCCCACCTTATGTGGATGGAGGTGCAAGTACAGTAACCAAAAATACCCATAAAAATGTAACAAGCAACTCGTACCCTCTCTTAAGCAATCATAAAGAAAATGTTCATGATGCGGATGATGAGCCTATTGTAATATCTGCCATTTCCCATGCTGTGCAGATGATAGATGCTGCATCCCCACAATCACGAGTGGTGCCGCCATCTCCATCGGTAACAGCAAGGGAAGTGTTAATGCCCTCTGCACCCGTAGAGGAAGTTGTTCATACCATACGCAGCAGCAGCAGACTAAACCCCCAGCCAGGTAACCAGGTCAAAGGTAGCAGCGCTACCGGTCTGCATCCCATTCGGACAATAACTGTTCCAAATGGAAATGCGGACGCAAATGGTATAGTGCCGACGAGGGAAGTAGTAATGCATTGTCCTTGGACAAGAGCAGAACTAAATTCCATCATAAATGATTTCCCCGATCCCAAAAAGGAATTAGCCAAATGTCAAAGATTTTTGAGGAATTTGGGTAGTTCACATGAACCCACTAATAAAGATTGGCGTGTGGTGTTAAGGGCCTGTCTGCCACGCAATACCGATGTGACAAACTTTATCACGGATTGTGTATTGGATGATGACGTTCCCTTAACAGACCAAGTAAACCAAGGTAATATTTCCCGCATTGTAACCCCATTATGTATATATTGTCCAGTAGTAGTTAACTGGAACAAAATTTTCACCATTAAGCAGAAACAGAGTGAGCCTGCAGAAGATTATTGCGATCGAGCTCTGCAGGCTATCACCCAGTACACTGGGATAGAGGATATTAAAGATAGCACTCACCACAGGGGGATGATAGTTACGGTACTTGTGGACGGTCTGAAAGAGAGTTTAAAAACTCGGGTTCAGACCTCACAGCCTGGCTGGTGGGGACTTACAATAGATACCCTCATAGAAACCGCCATTGAACATGATAAGAACATCTCCAAAAAGAGAGAAGCCCAGAGCGAGAAACTAATGGCTGTCAGTATACAAGCTCTGGAGGGAATGACGGTAACATCACAGCCAACAGACACACTTGCACTTGCACACACACTCACTTCTGAACAAGTATGTGCTCTCACTAACCCCACTCAACAACAAACAGAACTCTATCCCACTAACCCAATGCAACCACAGGTCCCAGGCTATCCACCAACTTCTTATCCCCCACAATACCCTTACCCTCCCTATCCTTACCCATATCCACCACCTTTACCCTCTGCGCAAACCTCACAACACCACATGTGTTCACCCGAAACACGAACCTGTTTTAACTGTAAACAAACAGTACACTAAAGTAGAAACTGTACAGTAAAAGGAGTAGGGATCCCACATCAGGGAAGACCTAGATATCCCCATAAGGGATATGCACAGAGGCCAGCAAATGTTCAGCAGGCACCAGCTCCAATTGTAGCCGTAAATGCTTTATTGGAGAATGGTAGCCAACGCTAGGGGTCAGGTCATACCTGTAGTCTACAGATGGGCAGGTTAACAGGAAGTACTAGGGAAGAACCGGTCATGATGGTTGATGTAGCTGGTACTGAATATCCTTTTCTTTCAGACACAGGGGCGACCAGGTCGGTGATAAAATCTCCCGTTAATTTGCAGGTGACCAACGAGACAGTACCAACAATGGGTGTAACAGGTAAAGTGGAACATTATCCTTTAACAAAGTCCACAGAGGTTACTATTGGGCCATTGCATACCAGGCATTCTTTTCTCCTGGCTGCTGCGGCTCCTACTAACCTACTGGGCAGAGACTTGTTATGTAAGATGGGATGTGTTATATATTGCACCCCTGATGGTGTATTTTTAGATATCCCAGAGAGAATGGAATCCGAGGTGCGGGATATGTTAGACACTCCTCAAAGGATAATGTATCACTCTACAGTTTTAAATGAAACTCCATCACAGGTAGCTGAAATGTTGTCCCTAATTCCAGATTCCCTTTGGACTAAAGATGGACACGACACTGGATTAATGGCAAACGTAAGCCCTGTAATGATAAATTTAAAAAGCGGAAGGCAAGCTCCAAAAATTCCCCAGTACCCACTAAAGCAGGAGGTAGAACTAAGGGTTTTTCCAATAATTGAGCGATTATTGCAACAGGGAATTTTAGTTCATACAGCTAGTGTAGCCAACAGTCCCATCTTTCCAGTGAAGAAGAGTGGTGGGATTGGTTATAGGCTGGTACAAGACCTTAGAGGTGTTAATAAGGTAGTACAGAGCCAATTCCCTGTAGTGCCGAATCCAGCTGTCATTTTGATGCAAATCCCACCAAATGCAACCCATTTCACTGTCTTTGACCTCTGTTCAGCTTTCTTCTTTGTGCCTCTCCATCCTGACTGTCAGTATCTATTCGCATTTACATACAGAGGTTTACAATACACATGGACACGATTACCCCAAGGTTTTATAGATAGCCCCAGTATCTTCTCCCAGGCATTGCATGACTGTTTACAATCTTTTCAACCTGCCAATGGATCTGTTCTAATTCAATATGTGGACGATTTATTGCTATGTTCTGACTCGTTTATGTCATGTTTGAATGATACTAAACTTTTGTTACTTCATCTTTCACAAACAGGACACAACGTGGCTAAGGACAAACTACAGCCATGCCAATCCAGAGTAAAATATTTGAGACACTGCCTAACCCAGGGGTTATGACACCTTACAATATATAGAATCCAGGCCATACAAAACATGACACTGCCGCAGAATCAACAGCAAATTCGTACCTTCTTGGGAATGTGTGGATACTGTAGAATGTGGATACCAGGTTTTTCTATTTTGGCCTTACCTTTACAGGAATTAGTCTCTTCCACAAAACCCGATCGTGTCATACACACAGTGGAATCAGAACAGGCTTTCCTCAATCTTAAGGATAGTCTGACAAGAGCTCCTGCATTGGGAATACCTGATTATGAAAAACCTTTTGATTTGTATTGTATGGAAGCCGATGGTTGTGCTGCAGGTGTCCTTACACAAAAACATGGTGATGCCAGTAGGCCCGTAGCATACTACAGTGCCCAATTGGACACGGTAGCAAGATCACTCCCCACCTGTTTTAGAAGTGTAGCAGCTACCGCTTTATTGGTGAGTAAAAGTGAGGACGTAGTATTGAGCCATGATATGATTGTCTACAATCCCCATGCTGTATCTGCTCTGTTGAACTCAGCTCAAACCAGACACGTCTCCTCAGCTAGGTTCACCAAATGGGAACTAGCCCTAATTGATCCTGCAAATATTACTGTTAAACGTTGCAGTATGCTGAATCCAGCAACATACCTACCATATGTACAACATGATGTACAAAGGGTGGAAGGAGAGGAGTTGCTGGCGGGAGTTGAGTTCGGCAGACATAATGATACGCACGATTGTATGACATATCTGAATCAGACCTTTACTGCTAGACCTGACATACATGACACACCTTTAGAGAATGTGGATGTAACTTTTTATACGGATGGGAGTTGTCATAGACAAACAGACACAGGTGAATTATGTACAGGTTATGCTGTTGTAAATGACACAGACATCATAGAAGCTAAACCTCTCGGTCCTCCTCACTCAGCCCAGGTGGCAGAGTTAGTAGCACTGACTAGAGCATGTGAACTGGCAGCAGTAAAATCTGCTAACATTTACACTGACTCGAGGAACGCATTCGGGGTGGTGCACGATTTTGGGGCTCTATGGCATCTGAGAAAATTTAAGACAGCAGCAGGCACACCAGTTGCACATTCCCGACACATAAAACATCTTTTAGAAGCAATCCAACTGCCCAAAGCAGTGGCAGTAATTAAATGCAAAGCCCGCACATGTGAGGATGACCTAGTGTCACTGGGCAACAACAGAGCTGATGAAGCTGCAAAATGGGCAGCAGGGTTAAAAATGTTTCCTCCAACTGAAACAATTATGTCATTTCAAACTATTGATATGCTGAAATTAATTGAGATGCAAAATTTGTGTTCAATTCAGGAAAAATCCATTTGGAAGTCCAAGGGGTGTGGGCAAGAGTCCTCTGGGCTCTGGAGGGATGGACATGGTAAGCCAGTAGCCCCCAAGGCATATTACCCCAGCCTGGCTGAGGCAGCACACGGTCTGACTCACCTGGGTAAACAGGGTATGTGCAAGTTGGTGAGGGCATACTGGTGCGCACCAGGTTTTTCTTCACAAGCAGAGAAGATAGCAATGTCCTGTCTGACCTGCTTGAGAAAGAACATAGGGAAAGCGATCCCTACTGAACTGTCCCACATTCCACCGACTGATGGACCTTTCCAGGTGATACAAATTGATTTCATCCAATTACCACCCTGCAGGAACCTTAAGTATGTATTAGTGTGCACAGACATATTTTCTAACTGGGTTGAGGCCTACCCAGCGGCCACTAATACTGCTGCATTTACTGCCAAGAAAATAGTTCAGGAATTTGTATGCAGGTTCGGTATCCCTAGAATCATCGAGAGTGATAGGGGTACCCATTTCACAGGTGATGTTTTTCAAAATATGTGTAAGCTGATGGGTATTAATAGCCGACTTCACACCCCCTACCGACCGCAAGCCAGTGCCAAGGTAGGGAGGATGAACGGGACTATTAAAAATAAGCTAAGTAAAATCATGGAAGAGACTGGACTAGGATGGCCAGAAGCGTTACCCTTGGTCCTACATAGCATAAGGACCACTCCTAGACCTCCTCTGAATCTGTCCCCATTTGAAATATTGTTCGGTAGACAACCTCATTTGATTATAAGTCCACAGGAAGATCTAAAGGGTAACAACGAGGTAACTGTGAAGTATCTTATATCAATGAGTAAGCAGTTAAAGCAACAGCAGCAGAAACTGAAATTGTTGTCTAATGATATGCCTGAAACGAACTGTCATCAATGATGTTGAACCAGGAGAATATGTAATGATCAGAAATTTCTTGTGTTCAGGTTGTTTGACTGATCGGTGGGAAGGTCCGTACCAGGTGCTGCTGATGAGTACTACATCTTTGAAGGTGGCCGAGAGAGATACCTGGGTCCATTCCACTCACTGCAAAAAAGTCAATCGACCGGTGGAGAAACAAGTCGGAGACAAAGCTGATAGCGTGGATCTGTCGCTCGTGAGCTTGTTCCTGGAGGATTGAAAAGGTCGTAGTAAGATACCTGAACTGAGAGAAATTTGCAGGTCTTGTTGTGACAATGGACGGGCCTGCTGCGTTCATTTTCATATTCTCTTTTAGAGTGTTCACCATCCTGCTCAGTCTGGGGATATCCAGTGTCTGTGATGGGGGACCGATTGAGGAAACGGGAGCTGATGGCAGTGCTGATGGAGGAGTGCAATGCCAATCAGGGGAGTGTCTTTCCAATCTTAGTACTGTTATTGTTAAAAGAGCTGTCATTCCGGATACTCGGGGAAGGTGTGGAGGGTTATCGTCTGAAGATTCCTGTTTTTGTGAGCTTTGTGGGTCCCTAGTTGATGAGAACTGTATCCAACGGTGCCAACCTAAATATAAACCGTACTGGGGTGGGTATCCTCTAGAGGATTATCATAGCATGGTAGGCAAAGTGTTAAATCAAACTGATTGCTGGATGTGTTCACATGTGCCCCAGGGGCAGCATAACGTAGGGTTGGTGCCATTTCCGCTGAATATCACGGAAATTTTAGAATTACAAAAAGGGAAAACACTGCATGGAAAATTCCTCTCATCCAAACCACCTCATTTCAAACTCTATCAATTCCAAGTAGATAGATCACTTTTGTGTTTAAACATAACCAACCCCAATAAACCCGGGAGTTGGGAAGTGATGGGGAATAATTAGACGATGACCTTCTCACAAAGAGCTGATAATGAGTCCATAAACCATGATTTATTGCGCTCCATTAAGTCTGGTGGGAAACATTTTAGGTATCGGTATACACTGAGTTCCACCAAAGAAATTATTGGTAAGGTGCCAAATGGTTATTGTGCTAAAATAATACAGCCAGAAACTTGCATGTATCAGATGGAAGAACCAGAAATAGGATTGTTTGCAAGGGAAATGTGCTTAATGATAAGGATCTGTGGAAGAAAAGCATATAAATGGCTCTCCCCGAGTTCCGAAGGTTTGTGTTACCTGGGAAGAGTAGTCCCAGAAGTTATGACCCTCACACATGTTGAAATGCTGGGTATACATAAAAACACACCGTAACCATATCTTCACACACAATATGAGCACAGAGGCAAAAGAAATATGGTACCTGGTGATATACATAAAGCCACTCAGTTAATCAGTGAGACAACTGGCTTTCAAGTTCTGGTCGCACTGGACCCCACCAGGATCACTCGGGGTACATAAAATTTTAGATATATCCAGGAACTTGCTAAATTAATAGATAATATCACCGAGATGTACGATGACACATTCAGGTATACAGGGAGAGAATTGCAAGCGTACAAGAAAGAACTGGTGCAACACAGGCTAGTGTTGAATTATTTAACTGCTGTTACTGGAGGGTATTGCGTAACATTGGCCACCCAATTTGGAGTAAAATGTTGCACCTATATCACCAATGATGCCAGCGACCCCAAGGAGGTGATAGACCGGAAGATGGATGAAATTCTGCAGCTAAAGTGGGAATTTCGCAAGAACCATAATGCTTCAGTGGCTGAAGTAGGGGAAAAGATAGAAGGATGGGTGTCATGGCTGAACCCAGTATAATGGTTCTCAGATCTAGGGGAATGGGTCCAGAAAGTGATCGCTAGCATAGGCAAATTCTTAATCCTTATACTGATTGTCATCATAATAATTGGCATATGCGTCCGGTGTGTTCCTATTGTGTTGAAGTGTGGAAAATGTAAAAACAGAGTGAAATGAAAGAATGAAACTATGATGGTGGTCAGTAATGACAATATGTATACTGAGGTAAATATAGAACTGCATTACAACCCTGATCTAGGAAATACAATCGTTTGATGTATTATATTTAGACAAGCATAGAATGTATTATTGAAATGTTATTCATAGAACACCTCAGATAATGTAAAGTCTCAATTCCCCTTCAAGACTGCTATTATAAGACTGGTGCATTCCCACACCTTTCACATGATCTTCCAAGATCTGCGGTGTGCGTATAATAGTAGTTTTATGTCCCCACCCAGAGATACATTATTGATGGCTAAAGAACCACCTTGTGCCATCCCATGATAACACCAAATAATATGTACATGTAAGCCTAAATTAAATTCTAATAGCAGATTGTGATAGCATGTTGTTTGCTATCAAAGGGTGGACTGTCGAAGCTGAATAATTGGCTAAGACAAGTTCAGTTTAAAATTTTATCACAGCGATGCCATCTTGCGAATGGCCACAAGACTCCATCTTGAAAATGAGATCGCAAGATGGCATTTTGCGAATGGCCGCCTAAGCGCCATTTTAGATAAACTCACATTTAAGTACATGCGGCGATAATACTAATAGCACAATGCGATTGCATTATTCATCATTTCCCATAGGCACATTAATACACACATTGCGCTGTTAACTAGTCGCA
Source organism: Taudactylus pleione (assembly GCA_031769625.1). Lineage (NCBI taxonomy): Eukaryota > Metazoa > Chordata > Amphibia > Anura > Myobatrachidae > Taudactylus > Taudactylus pleione. The sequence goes on from JAUIMM010000614.1 coordinate 4,537,657, forward strand.
TATTAGCGAATGCATAGGACTTTGTATGAAACCGGTGTTTTATTAGCTTTATGCGCATGCATCTGCCCCAAGTTAACTAGCGTGCTTATTTCAAACCCTGAATACCCATACATTACATTTTCACACATAAGGTTCAATAAGCTCTAAAGTATATGATTTAAGTTGGTTCAGTTAGTTTAAATGCTGAGAAATAAAGATATTTGATAACTAAAGGTATTATACATGCTAAACAAGTCATGTTTGGAGTTGTACTGATGCGTATCCTTTTTACAGTATTCTGGTGTTATCGGTGGGGAGATCACATCATGCATTCCCGAGTTATGTATATGTATACTGTACTTGTGGTCTGTATAATTTCCTTTTGCGCCTAAATTGTGTCTTGATCAATTGCATGTAACTGTCTGAACTTTTACCTGAATATCACTTGTGCTTTGGAACCACAGATTCCATGTCTAAGTCTTTATTTATGGTTTGACTGCGTACGCAAATTAGCGTCATCCTTAGAAGGTATAGGCAGAACATTAGAAGGTATAGGAAGGTTTGTATAGAGGTTCTGATCCAGTATCATTAGTGCGATGAGGTTCGCAATTCCTGAGTAAGGTCGGAGCTTGTGCAAGTGTGTGTGAGGCTGCGATTGTACTCGATGTTACTGATGGTTTTGCAGTTTTGCGAAATATTACGCATGTGTGTAAGGTAAAGGGGTATCACAATGTTGGGCTGCATATGACATAGCGATCGCAATCATTACTATATCTTTGCAGTGGAACTGTGTGCATAATCGCTATTGTGATCGCATTTGCAATCCGTACTGAATCAGGCCCCTTGTGCCATGTCTGATGTGTGTGAAATAACACTGCAAAACACACAGCTGTAGCATGATGAACTGCTTTACTAACACACCGCATAAAAAACATTGAGTAAACCTGAAGCCACATCTGATGCATCACTCTACAACAATGAACAAAATAAGGCAAACTGAGTAAACTCTAATCTTGCAACAAAATAGGATACTTAGGAAATGTTAGTATATGCCTACTGGCACATCTTTCAGAAATAAAATTAACCAGTGGGTAGGGAAATTAAATAAATAAATAAGAGATACTTTTCTTAAGTCATAGGAAGGATTATCCACATATAAAAAGATAAACATAAGAAAAATATAGTAAAACTCAGTTTTAAAAGCCACAATTTTAATGAAATAACAGATAAAAACTGTGGACCATATAATTGGTCCTGTAATGATAACCACATGAACAATAATGCAAATAGATGACTATGGCTCAGTGAGAGCAAACAATAAAATCACTATAAATGCATATGCAGTGGTAAAAAGGAAAGTCCAAAATAGCAACCGTACCAGAGAGCGATGTAAATAAGGCAGTGGTGTGCAAACAGAGCAGTCTCCGCAAACTGCTCTGCATGTCTAACGATACCTCTGGCTCCTTCTGGATATTTCTGGAATTTTATTTATTTGTATTTTTTTTCCTTTCCTTCTTTTTCTTTCTTTTTTCTCTTTTTCTTCCCTTTCTTCATGTTTTCTTTATTCTCTATGTTGATCGACAGCATGGGCCGTTTTGGGGGCAGGGGGGTGGCTACACAAACGGTTTTGTAGGCGGCCTCACTGACATCAGCAGCGATGTCAGTGGGGAGCTTCCTGCTTGATCAGAGCAGGAAGCTCCCTGGGGCTCCCTGCCGAGACCCAACCTTAGGGTCTCATCGCAAGCCCCGATGGTCGCGATGGTCTTGACTACCGTGACAATCACCCTGGTCGGTCGACAAGCTGTGGGTGGTGACCTACAGCTTGGCTAACGACCAGGAGGCCGCACTAAAAATAAGAAGCGGCCGCCCTCATTCAGAGAGAATGATCACTTCTTGCGACCGCCTCTGAATGAGGGCCAGAGTCTTTTAGTTTCTGTGCAATCAGGTAGTCTCAGTGCCAGAAGTGGCGCAGTATACAGACTTACGTTTTTTTCTACATAGATGAATAGATGAAACTGGGTTTTTTAGGTAGGGCACAGGATAATTTTGAGTCCTTCTGCAGTATGAGCCAATGATGTTTAAATATTTTCTCAATTTCAGTATGATGACTCCCATAGGTGGTGATAAACGCCCATTCTTTCTTATCTGTTGTCTTCTTAGGCTTTGGAGCACGGAGGAGGTTTCTATCCATATTGGTTACTTCATCTCTAGCCATATTGATATATTCCTTATCATACCCTCTTGTTAAAAAATTTTAACTCATGGTTTAGCTTGTCCCAAAAAAGTGCTTTTCCAGGTGCCAATTAGTTGCCTTGATGCCTTTCTCATGGTCAATAATTGTGTATAGGGACTAAGGACCTCATTCAGAGTTGGTCGAAGCGGCCGCACGGTCGTACGGGAAAAGGGGCCGGATATGCAAATGATTGTCTCGCAAGTTGATTCCTAAGTACGGATCGGTAGCTGGCCGACCAAGGGGAGGAAGCAGCCGGAATTCAAAAAACTACGCCCCCTTCTCGTACGCATTGCGCGTCATCTCCGGGCATATAAGGATTAATCGAGACCATTGGAACTTGTCGTAGAGCTTAAGGTTGACCATACCCTCTCTTAAGCTCTATGAGCATGTCAGTGTAAAATTCTCCCATGTCACATGTGCCATGACGCTACTTTGTTAATTATGCACTCCCATAAACCGTATGCACTCCCATAAAACGCCGTTCGCATAATTAAGCACGCCTGCGTTTGGATCTCCACTCCCCCGTTTTCAAGCACCTTCCCCTGTTACCACCCACAAACGCCTCAATCTGTCACTCAAACTACCGACCTGGCTGTGTTCAAGAAGAGAGAAATTTCTGATCGTAGCGGCTAGTTTGCGGACGCGCATTGTGAACTTTACGCATGCGCAGTATAGCGAACATCGGTGGCGTACGACCGTGCGGCCGCTTCGACCGAATCTGAATGAGGTCCTAAATGTCAGCCGAAATCATGAACATGTCCTTGTGCCATGTTATGTCCTTAAGTTTATTGAGCACGTGCCTGGTGTCTCTGAGATAAGATTTATTTTGAACAACAAGTTTGGGATGATTGTCAATGTATTTTAACAGGTTGCTTGTGAGGCTATTGGTCCCTGCAATAATTGGATATCCAGGCAGATTCTGGGCCTGATTCAGCCGCTCGTAAGCGGCCGCTCGTTCGCTCCGAGCGATGTTTGCACAACTGCGCATGCGTATGGTTCGTAATGCGCATGCGCCAACCAGTCATTGCGGTTAGAAATCGAGTGCTCGCAAAACAGCGAGTGCCTGCTAATTTGAGTGACAGAATGAGGCATTTGTGGGTGGTAACAGGGGAAGGTGCTCGAAAACGGGGAGTGGTGATCCGAACGCAGGCTTGCCAAACAGTCAAAACGGGCGTTTTAAAGGTGTGCATAATTAACAAAGCAGTGTCATCGACCACGTCACTTGGTTGTTTCTTAGCCTGAACTGTTCGCATGATTGCGATAGGAAAATCCAACCACAAGCACTGCGAGCAGTTCAGACGCCTTTTGATGTACTCGATTAATCTAATAAATAGCGGAGATGACATATGATGCGAGCAGCCAAGGGGCGTCTTTACAAAATAGCGAGCGCATGTTTCGTTCGCTCGCTCAGACATAGAGGCATCAACAGACCGCAAAGAGCGAGCGCTCAATTTAAATAGCCGGCCCCTTTTTCTGAACGAGCGAGCGCAAATAGCATCCGGCTCTGAATCAGGCCCTCTGTTCATCCTTATGAACTTTAGGGAGAATCTATATATCGTAGGGCATCAGTAGATTCTTGATATCAAGGTATTCTTTTTCATCTTTTGTGATCACTTTATTGTTAAAGCTATCTTCAATAAATTTGGAATAAAGAGCTTTTGTTTTATAACTGGGGTCATTCTTCAACTTTCGATAGGTGAAAGTATTGAGTTGTCGATAAATTTCTTTCTCGTAATCACATCTATTCATTGTGACGATACTCACTCCCTTGTCAGAAGGTTTTATAACAATGTTCTTGTCTTCTTGTAGACCCTTAATGGATGTCCATTCTTTCTTATTTAAATTCCATTTACGAATGTATTTCTTAATTCCCATGCTCTCAATAATACCTAAAACAAGTCTGGTAAAACTGTCGATAACACTGCCTTTTATGTGGGTGGGATAAAAAGATGATTTTTTCTTAAAAGTCATCGTTTCTGACTTCTGGTGGGCGGGGCATGGCCGCCTTTTAGATGTTCCAGCTGAGACTGCTATAATCAGATTCCATCCTCCACTAATTTATCTAATTTCATAAAAAGAGGAGCATCTTGTCAGGGTTCCTCTTCCTGAGTCAGGACAAATTTTTTCAGAGTCACCTTTATGATAAATTTCTGGACATCGATAAAAGATTTAAAACGGTCCATTCCACATACTGTATAGGGGAAAATTTCAGACCTTTCTGTAAAACTTTCTCCTCATGGTGATTTAAAACCATTGAGCTGAGATTAGAAATGCGACATGGTTCTTTCCATCCCCACTGGTTCATTTTATTTCTGAAAGATGCAATGACTTTTTTTTTTTAAATATCTTTTTATTGAAGCATGACATAGTGTTACAAATATAATGTCAAAAATTAGACAGAGATACAGAGAATGATAGCAAGATAAGAAAATCTGTCCAGTAACCAAACTGAGAAAAATTTAATAGATATGGGAGTGATGTGCAAAACAAATAACAATTGCAAAATATACAGAAGAGACTATTATCAGACATAGTATTAACTAAAATGCAACAAAATGCCTATGTCTCAACCACTTTTCTTATTTTCCTAATCCAAGTAAACATGACTGGTTTAAGGACCAGAGAGGGTCAGGCACATCTTGAACAAATGCTACAAATGAAATGCAAAAGTTACTGTAACTAACTTAAGTAACTGCTAATGAGATAGAGGGTAAAATAAAACAATGAGGGAGTCTCAAAGCAGAGGGAGAAAAACAAAATAAATGGTAAACTTATACTGAAAAATAAGTGTTTAAATGTGTATAATGAAAATATCTCAACATAAAAGTTATATACTCCAATTGGCCATATAGGTTATTATAACTGAAGATAATTAAGGGAAGAAAAGAAACCGAAGTGTATCAAAGCCAAGAATATAATGGTAGTAGTCAATTGCCTTAGTCAGAGTCATAAATTTAGGTCCAGTATGAAATAGGTAATGTAGCATATGAAATATATATCTATTTATTTATGTGACAGCACCTAGAGGGCCTTGAATCATGTATGATGTAAACACAATACAAGGGCACAAAGGGGAAAAGTTAAATGCCATCTGTGTGTGAGAAAAATCGAAGAACATCAAGGTTTTATGAGAGTATACAATGAGGAACTGGTTTCCACGGGTTGCCTCTAAATGACTGCAGTCAGCCAAACTCTCCAACCAAGTAGCACAAAGTTAGAGGCCTAGGTCCACTGCTATTGCCTAAGCTGTCAAAGCTTAAATAAGTGCTCTGCATTTGAGGAATGTGCAGATCCACTGCAACACGCATTTTAAGGGGACATTCATACTAGGGAAGTCGAGCAATGGTAACTCCATATAGGAATCAGGAACTTCTTTGAGTCCAAAATTATGCCAGACACCTAAGTCTTCAACCTTGTCATCTAGAGAGTGAGTGGGCCAAGACTGTTTAGCACACATCCTAGGAGCAGCCTGCATCTGGTAATCACGCTCATCGGAGCTAGTGTTATGTGAGGCTCTATTTTAGCAAGAACAGTCTCTATTTTAATTTCTATATCTTGAAGCCTCTTTTCAATTTGGGGAATAAGTAGTTTAGAGATAGCAGCCGCCAAATCCACAATCAACAGTGGACAGATTGGCATAAGTTCCAGAGTTGGTGGAACCGGTATATCCAATGTATCCTGATTGCCTCTTGAATAAGAGAAGGGGCCAAGGTTGCCTGAGGTTGTAATAGCTTTTTCCATATTTACATAAAAAATTTGAATAAGTAATTAGCAAAAAAAAATGATATTGTAAAGATATATGAAAAATAATATGAGATGATAGTCCCCCTTTTATAATTATACTGTAAAAAGGTAGCAACACGCTGAATGTGAATAGAAATATTGTACTTGAATGGAAGATTACAGCCCAAATTACAGTGGAATTGTGGAATGTGAGAGCTGAGTTAAATATAAGATGAAAAAATATTTTTAAAAAAATGACTAGATGGCAGCAATAGGCCACTCACAATAATATGTGAAATTTGTAGATACAGAATATACAAAGTAAATTATAACAGAGAGGGAGTATAGATGCGATTTCTGGCAAGACAACCCACTTGAGCTTTAAAGGAGCATTAAATGGTTAATATATTCCACTGCACCAATGTGAATAGAGACAGAAGATTAGTTACAATATATTATTGCACTCAAAGGGAGAATAGAACCTTAACAATAGTTGGTCTCTCTAATAATAGAAAAAGAGGTACCATAGACAGGGTTAGTAAGGGGAGAATCAGTCACTGGAAGTGAACAGGTCACACAGTGTCCGCAGCCCAGGACCTCTACAGCGGCAGTCAAGCAGCAAACAGGTGTCCCAGATTAGGATAGTACGTGATGGACCAAGAAGCATATACACCAGAAAGAGATATAAGCAAGTGGTCCAGTGCAGGGATGTCAGCAGCAAATGTCCCAACAAAGTGACAGTAGGATAGCAACTTCCAAATAGTAGAGGTGCCGGTACTACCGCCGCTGTTCCCAGGCACTCTTCAGAGGCTGCAGCTCAAAGGTTCTGGCAGATTCACAGCAGCAGCAGGTCTCCGGCATCCACCGAATCTGGGAGAACCTTGGGGAACAGTGCAGAGAGGAGTTCGGCAGCCCACCCTAGCACAGCAAGAAAGAATGATTGCTGTGACAGCAGCTCCAGCACACAGTCACAGCGGACCGCAGGTCTCTGTGGCAGATTGCACAGGCAGAGGGAGTGAGATGCATCCCGGAATATAGCCACAAGTAGCCCAGCAGCACGTGTCAGGTGTTCAGGAGGAAGCCGCTAAAGCCAGAACGGGTAAGTGTGGGCGACAGGGGCCAACTGCTCCTCCGATGTGGTTTTCCTCCTGGATGACAGTCTCCGCAGCACTGGGGTTCAGCAGCTTCGGGGGCCGACACTCAGAAGAGCAACTACTGGGGTTAACTGGTCGCCGGGCAGTGTAGTGGTGAGTAACGGCCAGCCGAGGAGCAGGAGCAGGCGAGTATAGAGATCCTTTATGAGGTTGCACTGAGGCTCGTGGCCTGGCTTGGCTGAAAATGCCCAGCAGACATATAAGTCAGTGCTATAACTAGCCGGATTCCGGTGAAAAAGCAGTTTCTCATGGCAATAAATATAGCAAAAGATTCACCCTCACTAGGGCTATATGTTGAAGTAGAGGCAAGCCCCAAATTAGATACATTTGTGGAGGATGGAATCTGATTATAGCAGACTCAGACAGGAAACCATCTAAAAGGCGGCCATGCTAGATGCCCCGCCCACCAGAGGTCAGATGCGATGACATTTAAGAAAAAATCATCTTTTATCCCACCCACATAAAAGGCAGTTTTATCGACAGTTTTACTAGACTTGTTTTAGATGATAGTGAGAGCATGGGAAAGAAGAAATACATTTGTAAATGGAATTTAAATAAGAAAGAATGGATATCCATTAAGGGTCTACAAGAAGACAAGAACATTGTTATAAAACCTTTTGACAAGGGAGGGAGTATCCTCATAATGAATAGATTCGATTACGAGAAAGACATTTATCGACAACTCAATACTCCCAAAACAAACAACAGATTTAGTGAAGGCTGAGATATGGGCAAATATTTACATTTAATAAGACAGATCGAATAATGTCCACCAGCTAATCCCGCAGTATTAAGGATAATAAAAAGGATACAGTGTCTTCTGGACGGAGCTGTAATTAATAGCTGTTTGTATGATGCATGATGTGTGAGAAGCTCAAAATTGGAGACACACTTGCAACACAGTCCGTCTCAGTAGTTTTGTTGCAAAAACAAAACAATAAACATTTGCAGAAAGGACCACAAAGAATCCAAGATAAATGTATGTGTCAAATAATTAGTACTGCGAATCACTGGATAAAAATAATGTGACATTGAGACTGTATATCATTCCAAAACAACACTGCAGGGGTTTGGAAAATAAGTATTGAATTTGGAGGCTAACTATCAATTAAAGCACTGAATCTTCATTGAAAGGCACTCGATGATATACATCCCCATCTAAGAACAGTTATATATTAATGTAGATATTTATAATTCAAGTACAGTGTGAGAAAATAAACATTGAAAATATAATAAATGACAGCTGGTATTTTAAAACCACTTTAAATATTAATTTCTACATATGTATACACACTTTTCTTTAATTCTTTTATTTTAATATATTTCGCCTCATGTTGGACTAAGATAAAACCTTTTTAATAATACATTTTTAAAAAAGTTGTATTTTAATAATCAATCCTGAGAAATAATTGGATACCATGACATTGTGACCCTAGAAGTGCACTAGACATAAATCTTTTCTTTCTCCTTTGTTTTTCCAAACTCAATACTCCCACCTCTCAAAAGTTGAAGAATGACCCCAGTTATAAAACAAAAGCTCTGTATTCCAAATTTATTGAAGATAACTTTAACAATAAAGTGATCCCAAAGGACGAAAAAGAATACTTTGATATTCAGAATCTACTGATGCCTATGATATACGTTCTCCCTAAAGTTCATAAGGATGAATAGAATCCACCTGGACGTCCAATTATTGCAGGGACCAACAGCCTCACAAGCAACCTGTCATTGACCATCATCTCCAACCTCTCATTGTTCAAAATAGATCTTATCTCATAGACACCAGGGACGTGCTCAATAAACTTAAGGATATAACATGTTGTAGGGACATGTTCATGATTTCGGCTTACATCAAGTCCCTACATTCAATTATTGAGCACTGGAAAGGCATCGAAGCAACTAATTGGCACCTGGAAAAAAACATAAATGCACCCTTCTAAAATTTAATTTCTCATAAAAGCCATTGAGTTCTTCCTCACCCACAACCATTTCTTCTTTAATGGTGATTATTTCCTACAATGTATCAAAACCGCTATGGGCACCAGGTTCACCCCCAGTTATGCAAATCTATTTCTCGCAAAGTAGGAAGAGGAGAACATATGGAATGGCGCATAATGGGGGATAAACATGGTGTCTTGGTTCTGATACATATATGATGTGCTGTTTTTTCTGTAGAGGATCAGAAGATACCCTCAGAACCTTCTGCTCTGAAATTAATAATAACTCGCTTAATTTAATTTTCACCTTTAACATTAGTAAAAAAGACTGTAACTTTTTGGATTTTACCATATATATAGATGATGGCTGTTTACACACCAAAGGATACTGCAAACCAACTGATACAAACTGCTATATTGACAGAAAAAGTGAGCATCTCTGCAGATGGCTGGAAGGAATACCAAAAGGAAAATTTATGTGGGTGAAAAGAAACTGCAGCAATCAAAACACTTTTTTGGAACAAGCTAAACCAAGAGTGAAAACTTTTTAGCAAGAGGGTAACGAACATATCAATATGGCTAGAGAAGAAGCAACCAATATGGTTAGAAACCTCCTCCTTGCTCCTAAGCCTAAGAAGATAACAGATAAGAAAGAATGAACATTTATCACCGCCTATGGGAGTCATCATACTGAAATTGAGAAAATATTTAAACATCATTGGCACGTACTGAAAAAGGCCCAACATTATCCTGTGCCCTACCTAAACAACCCAGTTTCATCTACAAAAGAGCTAACAACCTCAAGAACAAATTGTTTAGAAGTGCCCTAAAACATAACACCTTAAATCCAATAAGGACTGAAAGCAGCTGCCATAAGTGTGGAAGTCAGGAAGCTGGCGGTCGATATGCTGACCGCCAGCTTCGTGACTGTGAAATCTCACCATGGGGACTAATGATAGGCATCTAAATACCGACACCTATCATCAGCCCCACACCGAAATCCTGACGCCTGCATACCGAAAGTAGGTAAGCCGGGTGTCAGGACCTGTTAGCCGCATGGGGGGAAGGTTATGTTTAGGGTTTCCTGGGGGAACTTAGGGTTAAGCACCCCCTGAGAGGGTTAGGCTAGGGAAAGGGGGGATTATGGTTAGGTACCCCTGGGGAGAAGTTAGGGTTAGGTAACCCCCTGGGAGGGTTAGGTTTAGGGAGCAGAGAGGGGGGTTAGGTTTAGGCACCCCTGGGGTAGGTTAGGGTTAAGCACTAGGGGGAAGTTTGGGTTAGGCACCCCTAAGGGAGGATTAGGGTGAGGGGGGGAGAGGGAAGGTTTAGGATACTTACCAGGCACCATTGGGATCTTCACCTGCCAGACTTCCTGCGTTAGTATTTCATGCGCTGGGCTTAGGTTCGGCGGTATGTCATATCGATCCAGTGTGGAAGTTGTGCCATTTGTATTAATGTCAACGGGCAACCATAGAAAACCACACAGTTCAACATCAAAGGCAAAACCTGTATGGTCACAGACTTTATTACATGCCATACAACTAGTGTCGTTTATCTTATAGAATGTTCCTGTGGCCTATCTCTTGTTGGACGGACATCTAGGGCACTGAAGACAAGAATGGATAAACATCTATGAAATATTAGGAAAGGACTAGCGATCCATTCTTTGACCTTTTCAAAAAATCCACAAGAGCTCCACTTCACATATTCGCAATGTTATGGGAATTGTCTTATCCTACGCATCACCACTTAACCCAAAGGGACCTTTGAATCACCACAAACTTGATAAGAAAAAGAAAGGGAATAAGGAAGAAAAAGGAATAAATAAGAAAAGAGAAAAAAGAAGTAAGGGAAGAAAAAGAGAATGAAGAAAGAAATAGAAGGAAAGGAAAAAAAAATATTTTTATTACCAAGAAACCAGAGTGCCTGGCCGTGTCACTTCCAGTTGGTGTTTTGTTTTGTTTTTTCCAATTATCTCTGGACCTATTTAAAACCTAAAAAATAAAAAATACTGCAAGCTACCTACCTGCATCCAATATCCAGAAGGACAGAAGGAACCAGAGGTATCATTAGACATGCAGAGCAGTATCCGGAGACTTCTCTGTTTGCACACCACTGCCTTATTAACATCGCTCTCTGGTATGGGTGCTATTTTGGACTTTCAATTTTACCACTGCATATGCAATAAATTGTGATTTTATTGTTTGCTCTGACTGAGCCATAGTAATCTATTTGCATTATTGTTCATGTGGTTATTATTTCAGGACCAATTCTATGGTCCATAGTTTTTATCTGCAATTTCATTAAAATTGTGACTTTTAAAACTGAGTTTTACTATATTTCTCTTATGTCTCTTTTTTTATTTATTTAATTTCCATCCCCACTCTCTCACCACCTCACCCTCTTCAGTGTACAGCCTCACAGAGTATTAATTCATCCCAACGGGAATCCACCACCACAGGTCCCTCTGTACTTTCTGGTGGCTGGTCTTCCTGGAAGAATTAATAATTAATTTTGATGAACATCATCTTCTCCACATTTTGCGGAAGCAACCTCCTACTCCTTTCGCTGACAAGGTTCCCGGCTGCACTAAAAACTCTTTCGGAGTACACACTGGAGGGGGGCAACTTATGTAAAATATAGCCAGTTTGTACAGGGGCAACCAAATTGCCTCTTTTTCCTACCAGTACAGGTTCGGACTGTTTGATATGCCTACTTGGATGCAGTCACCAATGTAATCCTCCACCAGGCTTTAAACATAGGATCGAGCACAGTGGCCAAAATGTATGGTCTGAGGGCCTGATTCAGAGCTGAATGCTCTGACCAGAGCACTCCTACCTTTTTTTTGGAGCGTCCTCATGGACGCTCGCATAGCTGTGGGTTACCACCCACAGCTATAGCGAGCGTCCATGATGATGGTCGCGATGGTCAAGACCATCGCGACCATCGGGCTTGAGGCGGAGAGCCTGCGGTAGGGTCTCGCTGCCGCAAGTCCTGGAGTGATTTTGGCTCTATCAGAGCCAAAATCACTTCCACTGACATCACTAGTGATGTCAGTGGGGCCGGCTTGAGACGGTAGGCGTTCCCATGGGAATGCCTCCGTCTGGCAGGCACGCCCACCAAAGGGGGCGTGCTGTCAATCGACATCGACAGCACGCCCCCTTTGGTGCGAGACCCGGAGCGATGGAGAGCCCCTCGCTCGCCAGGTCTCGCGCATGTGCACGACGGAGCTCCCTCCGTCGTGCGCATGCGCAGTGGGGGAACATCGACCCCCTTGCGAGCGTACTGCCGCTCATGAGCGGGTCTGAATGACCCCCTGATTTCAACAGATTGACCACCCTCGAATCCTGGCAAAGTGAATGAAGGGCTTCATCCACAAGTCCCACATACTGAAAAGAATATCTCCATCTTAGCTCCTCCTTCACTTTCTCCAGCTGCATCTGCAAAAGCCTGATGAGGGGAATGACTTGACTCAAGCTGGCAGTGTCTGAACTGGCTTCATGTGTGACAAATTCGAAGGGCTGGAAAACCTTGCACAACACGGAAATTATTCTCCACTGCACTTGAGTCAGGTGCATACCCCCTCCTTTGCCTAGGTCATAGGTGGATGTATAGACTTGAATGGCCTTTAGCTGCTCCTCCATCCTCTGAAGCATATAGAGGGTTGAGTTCCACCACGTTACAACCTCTTGGTTCAGGTGATAGCAGGGCAGGTTCAAGAGTGTTTGCTGGTGCTCCAGTCATTGGCACACAGTTGCTGAATGGCGAAAGTGGCCAAAAATTTTTCGAGACACCCAAAGCATCTCCTGCACGTACTTGTCGTTTTTCAGAAAATTATGCACCACCAAATTAATTGTGTGAGCAAAACATGGGACGTGCTGGAATTTGCCCAGATGTAATGCCCACACAATATTGGTTGCATTGTCAGATATCACAAGGAGAGTCTAAGTGGGGTAAGCCATTGGGCGATGATTTCCCTCAGTTTCACTAAGAGGTTGTCGGCGGTGTGCCTCTTACTGAAGCCGGTGATAAACAGCGTAGCCTGCCTTGGAACAAGCTGGCTTTTCTGAGATGCTGCTACTGGTGACGCTGCTGTTGTTGCTGCATAAGGCGATACATCTACCCAGTGGGCTGTCACAGTTATATAATCCTTAGTCCATAGTCCATATCCGTGGTTAAGTGGACATTGGGTACAACTGCAATTTTTAGGACAATGAGGACACTTTTTCTGATGTCTCTGTAAATTCTCGGTATCGCCTGCCTATTGAAGTTCAATCTAGATGGGATTTGGTACTGGGGACACACTACCTCCATCAATTGTCTAAATCCCACTGCACTAATGGCGGATACCGGACGCATGTCTAACACCAAAATAGCTGTCAAGGCCTCAGTTATCTGCTTTTCAACAAGATGACTGCTGTCATACTTCATCCTCCTCGAAAAGGATTGTTGGAGGGTCAATTGCTTAGTAAAAGAAGTAGTGGTGTTCCAACTTCCTCTCTGCACTGATGAACGACTCCCAGCAGCAACAGCAGCAGTGGCAGCAGTAGATGTAGCAGTGCAGGAACCTCCGGAGGAATCCCAGATAGGAGAGGAGTCAGTCATGCCAGTGACACGGCCTGTAGGACTACTTCCGACCCTGACTGAGGAGGAAATTGACGAGGAGGGAGTTGACGGTGTGGTTTACAGGTGCTTGGATACAACAGGACAAAGGGATTTAGGTGTCCCTGGACTGCTTATGGTCTTAGCCACAGTTTCTGAACTTGGCAGTAACTTTTAATGAACACGCTGCAGGTGACGTATAAGGGAGGATTTTCCTAGGTGGTTAATGTCCTTGCCCCTACTTATTATACCTTTACATACGCAACATATGGCAAGACAGTAGTTGTCCGGATTTGGACTGAAATATTTCCATACCAAAGAGGTAGAATGTTTGGTCTTCTGCCCACCATGAATGTGATGTGCTTTTTCATCCCACAGACAAAAACTGTCTCCCCCGGTGCCTGATTTAAACAAACCACATCACCATCAGAATTCTCCTCATCAACTTCCTCCTCAGCGCCAGCTACACCAATATCCTCATCTTGTTGTACTTCAACAGAGACATCTTCAGTTTGAATATCAGCAACTGGACTGTGGGTGCTCCTTCCAGCACTTGCAGAGGGCGTGCAAATGGTGGAAGGAGCCACCTCTTCCTATCCACTGTTGGTAAGGTCAGGCATCGCAACTGCCGCCACACTTGGACTATCCTTGGGGATTTGTGACATCTTCTTAGAATGCACAGTTCTTTGCTGTGCTTTTGCCAGCTTAACTCCTCTAATTTTTCTAGCGGGAGGAGGGCTTCCATTGTCATGTGAAGCTGAACTGAACTTTGGCTTTTTGGATTTTACATGCCCTCTACTATGACATTGGTCATCAGCCTTGGCAGCGACATTGATGGCATTTCATTGTCTATGTCATGACTAGTGGCAACAGCTTCAGCACTAGGAGGAAGTGATCTTCCCCTATTTTATCCTCCTTTAGTTTTATGGAGTGAATAACCCCTGTAAAAGGTTTTTGTTTTTTTTTGAAGGGCAGCATAGCCCTGCACCACACAGGACAGCACCTGTAAAATTTTAAGAAGGGCAGCGGCCTATACCACAACACACAGGACAGCACCTGTAAAAATTTAAGAAAGGCAGCCTACTCCACAACACACAGGACAGCACCTGTAAAAATGTAAGAAGGGCAGCGGCATACACCACAAGACACAGGACATCAAAAATATTTGTATGAGCGTACGCTTCAGCAGACAGGGCACCCCCTCTAAAAATTATTTGTATGAGTGTACCCCTATAGCAAACAGGGCACCCCCTCTAAAAATTATTTGTAAGAGCGTACCCCTACAGCAGACAGGGCACCCCCCAAAAAAAATATTTGCATGAGCGTACCGCTACAGCAGACAGAGCACCCCCTGTAAAAATTATTTGTAAGAGCGTACTCTTACAGCAGACAGGGCACACCCTGTAAAAATTATTTGTAAGAGGGTATCCCAAGGCACCCCCTGTAAAAAATATTTGTATGAGCGTACCACTACAGCAGACAGGGTACCCCCTGTAAAAATTATTTGTATGAGCGTACCACTACAGCAGACAGGGTACCCCCTGTAAAAATTATTTGTATGAGCGTACCACTACAGCAGACAGGGTACCCCCTGTAAAAATTATTTTTATGAGTGTACCCCTACACCAGACAGGGCACCCCTGCTAAAATTATTTGTAAGAGCCTTCCCCTACAGTAGACAGGGCCCCCCCCTGTAAAAATTATTTGTATGAGTGTACCCCTACAGCAGACAGGGCAACCCTGTAAAAAATATTTGTATGTGTGTACCCCTACAGCAGACAGGGCACCCCCTGTAAAAATTATTTGTATGAGCATACCCCTACAGCAGATAGGACAGCCCCTGTAAAAATTATTTGTAAGAGCGTACCACTACAGCAGACTGGGCAGCCCCTGCACACCACAGCACTACAGCCAGCCCCTATGGACAGGACAACAGCCAGCCCCTATATGGACAAGGACAATAGCAGCCAGCCAGCCCCTATGTATTGTATATGGAAAACACACAGAGCTTCCAGGTCCCTCTTAACTCACAGCCGGAAGTAAAAATGGCGGCAATTACGGGACCTTTTATAGAATCCAAAACCCGTGAAAATCCGACAGCAGGATGATGACGTTTTGCCTCAATTTCAGATCAGAGCCGGGCGGGAAAACCCGAGCCTGACTTGGTTCCCGGCTCGGATCGGCTCTGATCGGGGGGGCTCAGGGGGGTTTGTTCACCCCTTATATATATAAAGTTTGCACACACAAAGCTCCTGGGGAATATAGCACAGTTTCAGTTTTCTACCTCTCAGGGTCCTGCAAATCAGGGGTACAGTGACATAGGAAGGAGGTCACCGAGGGCATTTATATAGCATGCACTGCTGTTTTATGCTCTTTACTTTATTGTAATATTTACATATCTCATGTAAAAGTGGTGGTGTCACGTCTGAAAGTCGGTTTTGGGTTAGAACAGATGTGGGAGCCTGAAGGGATTTGAGAGTCATGGATGAAGTTATGTGGCTTGAGCCAGGACCTTCTCATGTATTGATGAGTAGAGGTAGAGATACAGCAGTGGATGATGGGCCCGAAGGCAAGAACAAGAATAGAAAGTCTTTGTTGAACAGCAGGTTGGAATGGAACTGAATATATAATACTGAGCAGAATCAGATTGGGACTGATGATGCTGGATTGAGAGCTGGATCAGTTTGAGACTGATGTTGATGATTTTTAGAACTTGTTGGAATTGAGGCCCTGATTCAGAGCCGGTCGCTCTGACAGAGCGCTCGCTCTGAATCAGGGCAAGTCTTTTTTTTTTTTAGAATGGCCTCCTGGAGGCTCGCATAGCTGTGGGTGACAACCCACAGCTACAGCGAGCGGCCAGGAAGATGGTCGCAATGGTCAAAACCATCATGACCATTGGGCTTGCAATGAGACTCTTGTGGTAGGGTCTCGTTGCCGCAAGCCCCAGAGAGATTTCGGCTCTAACAGAGCCGAAATCTCTCCCACTGACATCACTCGTGATGTCAGTGGGGCCTCCCCCAAACTGAGGGGTTCACATGGGAATGCCTCCGTTTGGGCAGCCACTCCCCTGGCCCGCCCACCAAAGGGGGCGAGCTGTCACTCAACATCGACAGCTTGCCCCCTTTGTTGCGAGACCCGGAGCGACGTAGTGCCCGTTGCTATCCGGGTCTCGCACATGCGCACGACGGAGCCGGCTCCGTCATACACATGCACACTGGCTCACCATCGACCCGGTTGCGAGCGCACAGCGCTTGCGACCGGGTCTGAGTCAGGCCCTGAATCCGATATTGAAGAATTGATGAACTTAATTGATATAAGTCCAATATTAATGAATTGATTAACTTTATCGGTTGCGACCGATGTTGATGAATTGAAGAAGTTAATTGATGAGTACGATGTTGTAGAATTGATTAACTTGATCCATTGGGACCAATGTTGATGTATTGAGGAACTTAGGGCCTGATTCAGACCCACTCGCGAGCAGCTGTCCGCTCGCAAGTGGGTCGATGTTATGGACTGAGCATGCGCACGACGGAGGGAGCTCCGTCGTGCGCATGCGCCAGACGCGACGAGCGAAGGAAAGTCCTTCGCTCGTTGTGTCCGATCAAAGGGGGCGTGCTGTCAATGTTGATTGACAGCACGCCCCCTTTGGTGGGCGTGCCGGGGGCGTGCCTCCCTGACGGGGGCGTTCCCACGGGAACGCCTCCCGTCAGAAGCCGGCCCACTGACATCACTAGTGATGTCAGTGGGAGTGATTTTGGCTCTGATAGAGCCAAAATCACTCCGGAGCTTGCGGTTGAAAACCTCAACCGCAGGCTCCGGCTCGCAAATTCGATGGTCGCGATGGTCTCGACCATCGCGACCATCACAATGCACGCTCGTATAGCCTGTGGGTGGTGACCCACAGCTATACGAGCGTCCAGGAGGACGCTCCATGAAAATGGAGCCCGGCCCTCATTCAGAGCGTGCGCTCTGCTCAGAGTGTACGGCTCTGAATGAGGGCCTTAATTGGTAAGAGTCTGATGTTGATGAATTGATGAACTTGATCGGTTGAGACTGAAGTTGATGAATTGATGAACTTAATTGATAAGAGTCCGATGTTGGAAGCATCAGATGAGACCGATGGTTAAAGGTTATGGATGGAACAGATGGTTGCTGTAAGAACAAGTCTCAGTGGTAAAAGCAGACTGGTGCGCAAGATGGTATAGAGACTTGTTTACCAGATCTAAGAACTGGATATAATAGACTGGGACCATTCAGATACAGAGCACCTGGAAGCTCAGTACTGAGCTGTAACTTCAGCAAGAAGTGATGTTGTACTGGCACAGAGGCCAGTCTGAAAATGTTAATTTGTAGGGGAGAATCCCCAGAGATTGAATGCGGCGAATAGCTGGTCTGGGAACAGCACTCTGCAAGGTCTAGTAGACTTCAGCACCAGCCAGGAGTGATGTGCAGCATGAGCGAACCTCTGTGCTATCCGGACAGCCCCCGGAGAGGTAAAAAGGTGGTTTAAAGTGTACGGAGCGTGACAGGTGGTTCCTTTTTAATATAAGTTCTATTATTGGGAAAAGTATGATCAGAAAGCCCAGATTTGGGAGCGCATAAGGTCACAAACGTACATCAGTAACCAGTTTGCCCAGTCAAAATCATAGCAAAAGTGTGTTAAATGCTTATTTACGAGTTAAGGTTGTGTGTTTCACTTCATATTTCAACTTTATATTGATATAAAAAATGTTTTACTGTTTTGTACTTTTAACCCTACAACTACAGCAGAGATGTTTGTTTGTCTTTTGCTCTATCCCAAAGGAGAATAAAAACAGTTTATAAAAAAGGTTACAGATACAACCACTATCCACACTCACTAGGACCACACATATCCATAGCTATTTGGTACAAGAAATATAAATTGTTGTTTCTACCAAAACTGAAAATATCACTTCCAACTCACTGGTCTCCCTAGATTTCCAGCACTAAAGCCTATTTATAGTCCACTCCATTTGTAAATCCCAGTTGACAATTCACATCCATAGAACTACAGAACTTGTTTCAATTATTTACACATCCATATAGCTAACACTAGAGACACATTATTTTTCCTCTTGTATGTCTAGTTTTTACTACACAAAGGCCCTTATAAAATTTGTTTAACCAACTTGACAGCATGTTGTAATTGGCAGATCATATACAGTAGGTGCCAGCAGTGTGTAATGGTGGTCAGTCCATGCTATGAACAACTTTACATGGATTGGTTTATTAACCGGCAGAGCCAGCCCTAATTTGGTGCCCTATGCAAGATTTTGGCTGGTGCCCCCAGCAGATAATCCCACCACCAAGTTTAGTGTTTATATGCTTCTTATACCAATTTAAAACATGATACTTAATTTTTGCTTACAGTACATATTAGGTGTTCTTCCCTTTTCTTTCTTCCCTTAGGAGTCTATCTATCTATATCTATTACAATCTCTCTCTCTCTCTCTCTCTCTCTCTCTCTCTCTCTCTCTATAGTATATACACACACATACAAAATATAAATAAATATTGACATATATAGGGGTGTATTCATGATGTTAATTATCGGGGCCCGAACATTGCTCCTGTGCGGAGACAGCTGATCCGAAAATCAGTGAATTGTGTCTGTATGGTTACAGCAGGCCATTCCTCCAGAGGAGGACAATTGCACGTAAAAATTTTCATTTTCATATGTGATGATGAATATATAGATGGATAAATTAGATACATATTAGCTATATATACATACAGGGGTGCAGAGGGGGGGGGAGTGGGTACAATTTACCAGGCCTGGGCTTCCAGAGGGCGCTGCCCCCCTCCCTTCCTCCCTCCCTCGCAGCAGCTCAGCACACAGCGTGTGCTGGGACGCAGTGGGAGATCTGCTCGCGGCTGCTAAGCAGCAGCCACAGCAATCTCCTATGCCTGAGGGGGAGAGCGATCACACTGATAGTGCCCCCCCCCCTGACTTTGCACCGGGCTGAGGGGCTCACAGCGCCACCTCCCCAATGCACAGCTCCACTATGTGGCACTGCTTAAGTATGTTGTTGTTTTTTTTCAAGGGGGCATTGCAACGCCTCCCGCTATTAGGCCACGCCCCTCTTTACCGGGGTCCGGTGGCGCTCTCTACTCCCCTGTACACATAAATACACAGGCACATACTGTATATACATACTGTAATATATATATATATACACACACAACACACATACTGACCTAGTTACTGTCAACCTTACAGCACTCACTGACCCTCATCACAGCAACACATACTGCCACCTTCACTACCTGCCTCACAGCCCCTCTCTGCACACCACCCGTTATCTAGCATCCCTTTCCCAGCACAGCACCCCTCATCCAGCACCTCTCTCCTAGCTGGCCCCATCTAAAACCCCTTCCCAGCACAGCACCCCTGGCCTCATCCAGCACCCCTCTCCCAACACAGAACCCATCACCCAGTACCCCTTTCCAAGCACTGTACCCCTCATCCAGCACACCTCTCCCAACACAGCACCCCTGGCCTCATCAACACAGCACCCAAGTCTTATTTAAGACCCCTCTCCCAGTACAACACCTCTCATCCAGCACTCCTGGTCTCATCCAGCACCTCTCTCCCAGCACAGCACCCCTGGCCTCATCAACACAGCACCCAAGTCTTATTTAAGACCCCTCTCCCAGTACAACACCTCTCATCCAGCACTCCTGGTCTCATCCAGCACCTCTCTCCCAGCACAGCACCCCTGGCCTCATCAACACAGCACCAAAGTCTTATTTAAGACCCCTCTCCTAGTACAACACCTCTCATGCAGCTCTCCTGGTCTCATCCAGCACCTCTCTCCCAGCACAGCACCCATGGCCTCATCCAGCACTCCTTTCCCAGCACAGCACCCCTCATCCAACAATCCTCTCCCAGCACAGCACCCCTGGTCTCATCCAGCACTCGTTTCCTAGCACAGCACCCCTGGCCTCATCCAGCACCCTTTCCCAGCATAACACCCCTCATCCAGCACAGCACTCCTGGCCTCATCCAGCAACCCTCCCCCAGCACAACACCCCTGGTATACACCGGCACCCCTTTCTCAGTACAACACCTTTCATCCAGCACAGAACCCTTGGCCTTATCCTCCAGTGCCCCTCTCCTAGCACAGTACCCCTGGCCTCATCCAGCACCTCTTTCCCAGCTCAGTACCCCTGGCCGCATCCATAACCCATTTCCCAGCACAACACCCCTCATCCAGCACAGCACCCCTGGTGTCACCCAGCACATCACCCATGGCCTCATCCAGCACCCCTTTCCCATCACAGCACACCTGACCTCATCCAGCACCCCTTTCCAAGCACAACACCCCTTATCCAGCATAGCACTCCTGGCCTCATCCAGCACCCCTTTTACCAACACAGCACCCCTGGCCTCATCCAGCATCCCTTTCCCAGCACAGCACCCCTCATACAGTAGTCCTCTCTCTGCACAGCACTCCTGGCCTCATCCAGCACCCCTGGCCTCATCCAGCATCCCTTTTCCAGTACATCATCCCTCATCCAGCATGCCTTTTCCAACACAGCACCCCTGGCCTCATCCAGCACCCCTGCCCTCATCCAGCACCCCTTTCCCAGCACAATAAGCACCATGGCAGCCAGCACCTCTCAGTCAGATCCAGCAGCACTTCCCTGCCCAGCAACCTCTCCCAGCTGTGAGCTCAGCTAACTTATTTTACTAGAGACCAGGGAGGCAGTTGTGGTAAATATTCCAGATTCTGGGAATGTCCCTGCTGCTGTACTTGGTGAGTGCTGTTAGGTGAAGGAGGCAGAGGCAGAGCCATGAGTTGTGACTCATGACTTAGCTCCACAAAGGCCCATGGGAGGAATGTCCACCACAGGCATTTTACTTGTAGCCAGAATGAGTCTCTACGCATGTGCAGAAGCTCATACTGACTGCTACACGATTGGAGCTGAGCTCTGATCACGGTAGTGGTGGTTCGTAGGTAATTGCCACTCCCTAAATGATGATTAGGGTTAAGGGGTAAAAAAAGGTTATTAACACTTTCCTTTTGTAGCTTCAGGATCTTCACCCCTGCCGGGCTTCCGCTATCGGGATTTGAACCAAGGCAAGGCATCTTGAGAAAGACTGAATGGTGAAACGGCCGTAGGCTATCTGTAACCGATTGTCAATGTCATGTAATAAAATTCAATATTAAATATGTTGCTAAATGGATATAAATTCCAGCCATTGATGTCAAAGTAAAATGATATATGCACTATACATAGTGCTAAGACTAATTGCTATTGCCTACAATTAGTGAAAGCTATGCTAAATATATGAGGCCTATGCTCCAGCTACTGATTTATAAAATGATACATGTGCTATATGCAGTGCTGGAAAATATTACAATTGCCTAAAGGTTCAGCTGCACTATTGTATACATGAATCCCCAGAGCTGCAAAGGTTAACATTTTTACCTATAAAATCTTTTTTATGGTATGTGATTCACACACACATGATATAATGGGAACTACTACTATTATATATCACATGTAGTGGAAACCCATTAATACTAGGTGTGTTGACCAATTATATACTAACATATACCTGCTGTGTGGGATTTAACCTTACAGCTAAGAGACTCAGAATACAACATATACTTGTGTATGCTGCATAGCTAACAAATATTCACTATAAGCATTGCATGGCAATACATAAGAATAAGGCATCTAAGAATAGGAATAGAAGACATTGTATCAGTTTGGAAAACTGACTATATACAATATTAGTCACTGTATTTTTTTATACAATTTGCTACTTCCTTCTAGGAGCTGATGAAGGCATTTAACCTTAAGAAATAATTATTTGCAACATAAATAACAGAATAAACTATAATAAGTAATGAGCCACTGTGCTACTAAACACTGATCATATTGAAACAATGACAAATTGACAATGGTTTTGTTTTGCATATTTTATTGTACACATTAATTTTCATCTCTTTTGCACAATTCTATCTTTTTATATTTTGCCATATTAGCATATTTAATATATCGAGATTTTAATGCATACCTATTAAAAATATTCCATTTTAAATTACCAATGTGGGTCCCAGTGCACCCATTAAAGCTACTTACTTTTCTTCTTTATATATGTGATTTATATAATGTTTAAGTAGTGAGTAGCACCTCAGCAAGCTTTCAAAGGTACCTTTGAAAAAGCTGTTACTTAATACAGCGAAACGCGTTAGAACACCACCAGGCCATCACCCCTATCTGCCAAGTGACTCCACCAACAGTGGCATTGCTGTACCAACTACACTGGACCAACTTACTGGATTTACCATCATTGGGACTTTCTTTACTATCACTGCCCATCCACATCCTGGACTTTAAGAGAGGCATCCACCGTGAACTTTGGAGGACTCCAAGTGCAGCGTGCCAATTGTGTATGTTAATAGGAGTATCCCCCTATCAGTGCCAGGAATGGTAACTATATCATGAGCAGTTCTATTTTACTATTGACCCAAGTATCATATGCAGACCATTGATTATCTGTAATATACAGGATAGTCCATCATTCATGCTGATGTGACTTATTCACACATGGTCAATATTTATCCAGAAGTTTAATAGGAACAGGCATTATTGTTGTGGACTCACAACAGGGTGTACCATTGCTGTATTTTTTAAACATTTTTTATATGTATCTAATGTGATATTTACTGCATTTATTAAAGCAACATGAGTTGTTAATGAAAAAAGTATTTATTCCTGAATATCCATCATCAAAGCACTACTACACTTCTTGTTTTTGACCCCTTTATTGGGGGTGTCCCCAACTCCCGAGGGATCCCTGGCCTGGGCTGACTAATGGTCAGGGCTGATGCTGTGGCCCGGTGAAAGGGCACTCCTGGCTGTGGCATCACTCCCTCATTAGAAAGGGTCCAGGGCTGGTTTTAAATATACAGGGTACCTCACGTAATTTTTTTTTCTCTGTATATTTAAAACCAGCTCTGTCCCTGCTGCCTGTTGCTGGTTCATAATTTACAGTGGAACCCTACACATTTTTTTCCCTGTAAATTAAGTACCAGGACAGGCGGGCAAGCCCGGGGCTGGTTCGTGTTTTGGGGTGGACCTCATGTCATTTTTTTTTAAAAACATTTATCTATTTTTTACAAATTTTAACACAAGCAGCAAGCACATATCTCTCTGATATGTGCTGGCTGCTAGCTTGGGAGAGATTTGCAGAGAGAAAACACTGCAGTCTCTGGTGAGTAATCTCCTGCAAAACGTGTTACTCGGGAGAGATATCTCGTTCTGCTTCACCGTCGGCAAACTCGTTTAGCCTCAAATCGCCTGTTGGTAAATTTGGTAAAAGAAAAGGGATTAAATCACCCGAATTTTGGCGAGGTCCAGCGAGATAAATTACTTTGAAAATTGGGACCATCTCGAATCTTAGTAAATTTAACCCTAGCAGTCTGCATGTGCTGCTCCTCTTGCACCTCCAGTGGACTGCTGTGTCAGTCCACTGGTGCTCCACTGATCACTGGAGCAATGCTGAAGAAGATTTTAATCCTGGTCGCCAGTGTTAAGTCTGTGACTTATACTTCAATAAGGATTTCTTAATAACTTGGACACAGTGAGTGAGCATGCTTCTTTACTGTAAAACAGCAGGAAAAACAAAGACACAGACTAGAGATTCATACGCAAACTAATACAAACAAATAATAAGATCCGTTGTAACCTTCCACCAGAATACATGCAAAGCAATGAGAACTATATACACCACACTGTACACACTGTCCCACTGTGAATTGGACCTTATTTTGCTTCTTTGCCAGTAAACTGATTGCAATTAGCTTGGTTCCTAGTTCTGGCACAAATTGTACATCCTCAATGTCTTTGACAACTGTTACTCCCTTGATCCTCAAGTGCACAGTAATTGCCCCAACTTTCATGGCATTTAGGACTTTAACTCCTATTCCTCCCTGATATTTATAGAATCACGACTTTAGTCAGGGCCGGATTTCCCACTAGGCAACCTAGGTGCTTGCCTAGGGCCCGGCGGGATCCCAGGGGCCCGTGGACGGGCCCCTTTGCCCCAAGAAATCCACCCAATGAAAGCGATCCCAGAGGAGCAGTGCACGAGTACCGCACAGTGCTCTCTCAGTGAGTGATTGTGTGTGCCTGCGCCGACGTCACCGGGTCCACTTCTGTGGGATCACCGACATCACTGGGACCCAGCTGCTCTGGCTACCTCCTGCCCGCTTCCCTCCCCAGCATGGCCTGGGGCCACTCTTCCAGGCCCGCCTCTCACCAGCAGCAGCAATATGCAGCAGCACCCAGCAAGGCCGCAGAGCAGAGGGCCAGGCAAGAAGAATCTCAGGCCAGCATCTACAAAGCACAGCAGCCAGGCAGGTAGGGTTTTCTCAAGTCTGCAATAATCTGCAACAAACTATAAAAACTGCATATACTACAGCAGGTGTCACTAGGGCAAGATACACATATTCATATCATATACATACACTATATATATATATATATATATATATATATATATATAGTGTGTATATATGAATATGTGTATCTTGCCCTAGTGACACCTACTGTGATATATGCAGTTGTTAAACTACTACTCGATGATTATATATATATATATATATATATATATATATATATATACATATATATATTGTGATATAGTCGGGGTAGGGGGTCCCTCTCCTGGGGTAGATGGACACCACCTTACACACAGCAGCCAGGAAACAGCACACCAGTCCAGGGTTTTCATGCAAGCTGGTCGGAACCAGTGTTATTATTGTGCAATATAAACAACAAAATAAACAAACCATAAAAATAAATCCTAGCCTGTCTGAGTCCTAACTAGACAGGTTATTCCCTCTCTACAAGTAGCAGGGCCTACTGCCACCACAAGCACAAACACAGCAAATATCACAGTGTCTCTGAACAAACCTCAGTGTCTGTTTCTCCCCAGGGTATGTGAGACACTTAATCAAAACTTAACAGCTTATCTGAGCCACTTCCAGGTGTAACTACTAATCAGCCTGCTCTCAGACTGAAAGGCCCAACACCTGGAATGGCCTGTCGATGGAGCCCTCTCTTCTCTTCTCACATCCACACCCCTAGGACCCATTATCCGGCTTTTACCAAAAGCCGACACTTTGGCATAACAGACTTTTCCTGGGGTTTTAAAACACATATGATAGGAATCTGGGACACACATATATGCCATCCCAGACTTCTCCAGTGCTTCTACCTTCTACCACATATCCCCCCCCCTTTGTTTCGATCTGTGGAGCTGAATAACTGCAACCCCCAAACAATAAACACACGACAAAGCGTCTGCATTGGCCAGCTGGCTTCCAGGCCTGAATTCAACTGAAGACTGAAAGTTCTGCAATTCCAAGATCCAACTTGTTATTCTCCCATTGCTCTCTTTGTTCTCTGACATCCATTCAAAGGGGCATGGTCAGTGATCAGCCTGAACTTCCTTCCCATCAAGTAGTACCTGAGAGTTTCTAATGCCCACTTTATGGCCAATGCTTCTTTCTCTACCTTAGCATAGTTTCTTTCATGTACATACAATTTCCTGCTTAAGTTACAAATAGGGTGTTCTTCACCTTCTTTACTCTGGGACAGGATCACTCCTATGCCTATATCTGATGCATCAGTTTGCACAACAAACTGCCTGTCAAAATCAGGGGTCATCAGAACTGGTTGGGTACACAATGCAATTTCTAACATCTGAAAAGCCTTCTCTGCTTCAGGACTCCATTTAACCACAACTTCTTGTTTGCATTTGGTAAGGTCAGTTAGTAGGACTGCAATGGTGGCAAAATTGGGTATAAATCTCCTATAATACCCAGTAATCCCTAAGAAGGCTCTCATCTGCTTCTTATTCAGGGGTTGTGGCCAGTTTTGTATTGCCTCAATTTTATTAAACTGTGGCTTTATCAAACCTCTGCCAATGGTGTATACAAGATACTTTACTTCTTCCATCCCTAGGCAATATTTTTTTGGGTTGGCTGTCAATCCTGCCCTAGAGATGGAGTCCAATACTGCTTGCACTTTGGGCAAGTGAGACTGCCAATCAGGACTATGAATGACCACATCACCTAGATAAGCAGCAGCATACTGTCTATGGGGCCTTAGAATTCTATCAATCACCCTTTGAAAGGTAGTCGGTGCCCCATGTTACCCAAAGGGCAACATCTTGTATTGGAGCAACCCTTCTGGTACAGAAAAGGCTGTCTTTTCTTCGGCATTCTCAGTTAACGACACTTGCCAACACCCTTTGGTTAAGTCTAGAGTGATTAAATACCTGGCTGTTCCTAGTCTTTCAATTACTTCATCCACTCTAGGCATAGGGTAGTGATCAAACTTTGACACGCTGTTCAATTTTCAGAAATTGTTGCAGAAACGCACACTCCCATCAGGCTTTGGAATAAGCACAATGGGACTTGACCACTCACTATGCGATTTTTCAATTGCACCCAATTCCAACATTTTTTTAATTTCTTTAGCTACAGCTTCTCTTTGGGCTTCTGCTAACCTATAGGGCTTTAGGTTAATCTTAACCCCTGGGTCTCTGATTATGTCATTTTTAATAACTGTGGTTTTGCCCGGTTTATTTGAAAACAAAACTCTATTTCTGCAAAGAAATTTCTTAACTTCCTGCTGTTGAACTGGCGACATGGTTTTAGCTACTGTCACTTCGGGAACCAAGGGCCGTGGGTTTACTGGAGGGGCTGGGGTGGCTGACAGAGCTGCTGTATCCTTCCAAGGTTTTATAAGATTTACATGGTATATCTGCTCTGGCTTTCTTTTCCCAGGCTGGTAAACTTTATAATCAACTTCCCGCACTTTTACATTTTCCCTGCCTTTAACCAGAGTAGGGTCATTTAACTGCTCCACAGCAAAGACCTCTTTTCTGACTTCAATATCAGGCAGACGAACAACTGGCTCAATAACGTTTCCCATCTCAGGAGAAGGCGTATCACTTGGTGAGCCACAATCATTCTCAGCATTCTCTGGTTCGCCAACTATGCTAGGAAAGGGGAACACTCAGACTCTAAAGAAACTCCCTCTGCTACTGCATCAGTAACATCCTCAAATGGGTTGGGGTTATTTACTTCTATAACAAATAGGCTTTCCTACAACTTCCAGGAGTGAGCAAAGTCTCTCTCCAATATTGCATCATACATCAAGGGATGTACCAAACCCACAGAGACTATCGCGGAACCACATTGTGTTTCTATGTTCACCTCTGCAGTAACATAATAGCGAGTATTCCCATGTATGCTGGTCATACCAACAGTTTTTCCGTTATGCTTCAAGGGGTTCACCAGTTCAGCTTTCACCAGTGTAACCAGGCTACCAGACTCTAACAGAGCCTCTACTCAGTTGCCTTCTACAGTAACTACACACATTTGCTTATCTGTCTCAGCCTGTCGGTCAGCAGTACAGGCTGGAGGTTCCAAACCCTCAGTCTTAAGTACATTCCACCGCCCACCACCCTTCTCCCCTGGAACAGTCTTACCAGTGATCACAGGAGATCGCCGTTGCGGAATTGAGGCTTGGTGAGGCACATTCAACAGTTCCTCAGCTGCCACATACCTCTCCACCAGTTCAACCAATCGGTTTGCTGTGTTAGGGTCTGCATGGCTCACCCACTTGTGCAGAGTTGCAGGTAGAGACCGCAGATCAATCCATAATGGCCCTTTCCATGATCTGTGGTCCCGTTAAAGTCTCTGGCTGCAGCCATTTTGTGGTAAGATGGACGAGGGCATGCATTTGCGATCATGGAGGCTTTTCTGTTTGGAACTCCCAGCGGTGGACTTGTTGGGCGTGAACAAATACTGTGACTCCCAATGGAGTTAAGATTCCTGTTTCAATTTAACAGTCTTTTGCATCAGCCAGGCACAAGTCATAGTATGCTTTCTGTGGTTCTCAAGACAAGAAGGGTGCCACAAGACTTGCCCACTGCTCTTTAGGCCAATTCTCTCTTTCTGCGGTTCTTGCAAAGGCCATAAGATATGCTTCCACATCATCATTCTGGTTCATCTTTTGTAGAAAGAGACTGGACCATAT
This sequence comes from Taudactylus pleione, assembly GCA_031769625.1. Lineage (NCBI taxonomy): Eukaryota > Metazoa > Chordata > Amphibia > Anura > Myobatrachidae > Taudactylus > Taudactylus pleione. Next base: position 4,566,381 of record JAUIMM010000614.1, read on the forward strand.
GGTGTGAGTGTGAGTTGGAAGAGCAGGAGAAACATCTCCAGACCAGACTACTAGCTGTTGCACCACCTCTCTTAAGGCCTGGCAGGTTTCCTCTATGGCGACTTGCTGAGTGCTGTTAGTTTCCTACTGAGCTCTGATAGCTTCTTGCAGAGTTTTGTTAGATTGGAGCAAGGCCTTAACAATGTCCTCCATGCTGTCTTTAGGTGTAGGTTGGAAGTTGAATCATGCTTCCTTAAGCATCTACCAATGCCACCTTTATGGATTTCATAAATCACAGGTTGACATCCAAACAACAAATTGGTGTCTGTCTCTTTAAATTTTCAATGCAAAAAGGTTTCCTCTTGCTGCAGTTTTCAGTGTGTCTGCCCGCATTCTCCACCACTTGTGATATAGTTGGGGTATTGGGTCCCTTTCCTGGGGTAGATGGACACCTCCTTACACACAGCAGCCAGGAAACAGCACACCAGTCCAGGGTTTTCGTGCAAGCTGGTCAGAACCAGTTTTATTTCGCAATATAAACAACAAAATAAACAAAACACAAAAATAAATCCTAGCCCATCTGGGCACTAACTAGACAGGTTATTACCTCTCTACAAGTAGCAGGACCTACTGCCACCACAAACACAGCAAATATCACAGTGTCTCTGAACAAACCTCAGTGTCTGTTTCTCCCCAGGGTATGTGAAACACTGAATCAAAATCTAAAACAGCTTATCTGAGTTACTTCCAGGTACAACTACTAATCAGCTTGCTCTCAGACTGAAAGGCCCAACATCTGGAATGGCCTGTGGATGGAGCCATCCCTTCTATTCTCGCATCCACACCCCTAGGACCCATTATCTGACTTTTACCAAAAGCCGACACTTCTGGTCTGTTTGGCATAACAGACATTTCCTGGAGTTTTAAAACACAAATGATAGGAATCTGGGACACACATATATGCCATCCCAGACTTCTCCATTGCTTCTACCACAATATATATACAGTACATATACACAACCAGTGTCGGAACTAGAGAGTGGTGGGCCCAGGAGAAAGAATATGTTTATATGTTTTGGGCCTCCCCAGTTTGTGTATCCTGATGAAGGGGATGTAACCCCGAAACATTAAAAATATCAACGTTTCGGGGTTACATCTCATTACCTTCCTATATTCCCAGCCCCCATTACCTTCATCTTCGTCCAGTCCCTGTCACCTTCATCTTCCTCTGCCCCCAGCCTCCTTCACCTTCCTCCATCACCAGGAACCATCACCTTCCTCTGCTTCCAGCCCCTGTCACCTTCTGCCCAGCCCCCATCACCTTCCTCTGCCCCCAGCCTCCTTCACCTTCCTCCATTACCAGGAACCATCTCCTTCCTCTGCTTCCAGCCCCTATCACCTTCTGCCCAGCCCCATCTCCTTCCTCTGCTTCCAGCCCCTGTCATCTTCTGCCCCATCACCTTCCTCTATGTCCAGCCACTGTCACCACTTCACACCCCAACCCCCCCTCCTCACGCCCATTTTTTCACCACTTCACACCGCTGGGGCCCATCTGCTCCTTCCGCCACTCCCTCCAATCATGTATAGTATAGTATATGTAATAAATCACAATGCAGGATGATTCACAGAAATCTCCAGCAAAGTGCTAATTAGCGTGCAGAATGCATGTCCCGATTATTATCAATGGGGACTACGATCTAACTCCTTCAGATGGTGTAAACTACTGTAAGCCTATGGAGGCTCCAGGCACAGGAGTTCTTTAGATCTCTACCCCGCCGCCCCCAGCCGGCTTTGGAAGCTGACACTGCATGCATGCCCAGTGCCAGCTTCCCCGGGAGCTGTCTTTCACTTCTGTGAAAGACTTCTGCAATTTGCCAGGGATATAACTCACAGGGACAGCGGTTACCGCAACTACTGTCCCTGCATGTTCCCCTTTGTACTTAGTGGGAATATTTTCATTAAAAGCTTTAAAAAGTTGAATATAAGGAGGAAAAACAAAAAACAATATGCATGAATCAAGAACTCACATCCAGTTCTATGGATTGTATGAGGGAAGGGGCCCCAAACTGGTATCTTGCCTAGGGCCCCATGAGGTCTAAATCCGGCTCTGACTTTAGTGACTTGAACCATCTTTCATATAGCTGAAGTGCTTCATGGATCCTAAATGCACGTAACAGCAATCTTTGTGGTGACTGTTGGCTACATTTAATGATGTTTCTATCACATGCTACATGGTTCACTTGCTCTACATTCTGAGGCCTTATGTCATATTTTGTGAAACTTGAAGCACTTGTACTTGGGCTTTTTGGGTTTTACACCTTTTGAAGAAAAATAAAATTCTTAGCATTGGTCTCAAAAGGAATATGCTCTTGAAACTGCAGCAGTTTAGCCTGTGCAATTTAAGTTGATAGCCTAGCAATGCATTACTCCAGCCACCATTAGAGAATTATACTCTGGTGAAAAGTTTTGCAGCATAGTCATTGCAAAAGACAGACAAAAGAAAATCCTGGGGCCAGACACTATGACACTAAGAGCCAAATGTAATAGGGTCAAAGTTTTTTGTATGGGATAAACTCATACCTTCTCACATGTTTGGAAGGTGCGAGTTGTCCCAAAACTTGCAAATGTAAATTACGTAATAGGGTGCAAGAGTCTGTCTCATAGTTTGACTCACATGCAATGCGACTTTCATTACAAGGTTCGAGTTATACAGAATCCTTCACAGATCAGTGAGTTCCTTGAAGGCCTCTATGTTAAAAAACAAATAGTAAAATGTAAGAAAATCCCCCCAAAAAAATGTGTTTCCCCCCCCTAAAAGCCAGTAACATGCAGTGAGATCAAAAGCTGGGGAGGCACACATGGAGATGGTTCTGAGTGCTGGGAGCCTGTCTCACCCCCTACTCACTGTAACTCCTCATTACATTAAGCTTCAGTGTCCATTGATTCTCCTACCTGCATCACTGAGTCTTCTCTTGCTGCTGACTAAGCTTTTATCCCTAGTCTAAACACTGCAGTGCACTTTCTGGTCACATGAAACATCCAAGGTCCATCGGTGCTCAATGCCCCCATACTCAGAGGCATGCCTCTAATAGCTCTCTTTCTGTGCATCTTACTGCTCATGGCGTGGCCCCAATCCCATCTCTACAAGCAGTGTCTGACTATACAGAAGCAAGGCTGAGCTGTTTCTGCCTCATCTCTCATCTCCCTGCAGTCCCAGGGAGTTCCACAAAGCTAGTGAGTGTTAACTTTAAAAATATTTACAACATACATAAAATATGTTATAAGTCATAAATATCTTATATGTATCAAATCTAAGGAGTGTGATAGTGAAGACCTGCCTACCCTGACTGCACGTCCCTGCTAAAAGCCCAACCTGGTTGTGAAGATGCTGGGGTGGAAAAACGTAGGGTTCCCCTGTATTTTCACCAACCAGCACCAGGCTCAGTGAGCCAGCCCTGGTTGTGGAAATACAGGAGACAAAATGAGAAGAGGACCCCTGTATTATTCACACCCAGCACCAGACTCTTTCTAGAGTCTGGTGCTGGATGTGAATAAAGGGGTTCCCTCTCTCCAGGGCAACCCAGGCCTGGGATGATAGCCAGGGTTATCCCCGGACACCCCGGGGCATTGGGTGCCAGGTTGACTTAAATGGTGGGAACCGCTAGGTAACCTTTAGTAACTTAGTGGGAACCACTATTGAAGTGGGAACCACTCATTGGCTGAGAGAGGCGGAGGCTCGCTTCTATCAGCTTATGAACGCTCAGCCAATGCATTTCTATGGGCTGAGCCCTTATTCATGAGGCACCATCCTTAGAAGATGGTACATGTCCATGGGATCTGGTTTATTTAGCTTTTTTCATTTTCTGACGATGGTGGATGCCTACATGAACAGAAAAGGACAGAGCACAGGGGTAGGTGAGTATGGATTTTTTTAACAGGTTACTTGGATGCTACATGAAGAAGAGGACATGAATGGCTACAGGGATTGTAGGTGAGTATGTGCGAGTAAATGAGTTGGTATATGTGAAATAAAATAATAAAACCTTTGATGTCTGTGTCCTGTGTTTATTTCAATATTTATTTTCCTGGTGAACTAGAGCCCTTAATGCCCTGCATGCTTGTACTTGTGGGTCTACAAATACCAGCATGTGGGAGAGGCTTGTTGGGACCTCTACTAATTCTACTATAAAAGATAATATTATTTTCTTCTATTTTTACACAATCAACTCGGCACCCACCGCCCAATGGTACTGGGGATAGCCCCTGGCTATCAGCCCAGGCCTGGGGTGCCCTGTAGAGAGGGAATCCCTTTATTTGGGAGGTCCCCACCTCCCCAGGAATCCCCAGCCTGGACTGACTAGCTCAGATGATGAATGCTTTGGCTGGGGGACCTGGTGAAAGGGTCCCACTGCTGTGGCATTATACCCCCACTAGAGTCCGGTGCTGGTTGTGGAAAATACAGAGGAGCCCTAGTCATTTTGTCCCATATATATTCCCACAAACAGGACTGGCTCACTGAGCCCGGTGCCGGTTGTTGAAATTACAGAGGAACTGTACGTTTTTTTTCCCCTGGTATTTTCACAACCAGGACTGGCTTAGAGGGGACTCCCTGTTTTATAAGTTTATTTAACACAGAAGCATGTATGGATCTCACTGATCTGTGCATTTTTCTTGTTGCTTGTTGTAACTATACTTGCTAACCTGAAGCAGGTCTATTATTTTACAAGTTTTAAGTCAGTAATAGTGTGTGAGTTAAAAACTTGCACCCTTGTATCCTTACAATGACCAAACATCTGGATGCGAGTTTTGCTATTGCGAGTTGCGGGGGTGTCAGAAACATACACGTTTGCATGTTCTCGCACCCTATTATATAAGATAAGTTCTAAAAATGTGCGAGTATAGCGCTATACTTGCACATTTTCAAAATTCTGACCCTATTACATTTGGTCCTAAGAGTGCAATGGAGCAGCCTAGCCTGAAAGAGAACTGCCAGTCCTCTAACGGTAACCAAATGGGAACGCCTCCATTTGGGCAGCCAGCCCCCCGGCACGCCCATCATAGGGGGCGAGCTGTCACTCAACATCGACAGCTCGCCCCCTTTGGTGCGAGATCCGGAGCGACGGATTGCCCGTCGCTAGCCGGGTCTCGCGCATGCGCACGATGGAGCCGGTCTCGCGCATGCTCACGATGGAGCCGGCTCCGTTGTGCGCATGCGCTGTGGGCCACCATCGACCCAGTTGCGAGCGCTCAGCGCTTGCGACCGGGTCTGAATCAGGCCCAGAGTTCCTTAATAGAAACAATATTTGATCCTGCTAGAGGCTGTGGAGACTCAGATGTTGCTGTCAGTCTCTACACAGCCAGGTAGTAAAGGGAATCCAGCAATGAAACAGTGTCTTAGTACCACATCAGTGGATCATCAAGTAAAGAAATCAGCTGCTAGTGCCTGTGGTGTCTTTTGGTATCTTTTTATTCATTGTAAAGTCGGTTGTTATGAATCGCATGTTGATTGCTGAATTGTTTTATACTCCACTCCCGGGAAATTTTCTATTTGTTTGAATGTAATAAATGTGCAATATTATATTTTTAAAGTATTAATGTGTTATTTTTGTACAATTAAGCACCACATGTGCTTCTATTGTCATTGCAGCCTCCCCATCTACTTGGACACATACCAATGTCAACTTCTGAGAGATAGACAACATTCTATCCATTCATTCATATTCTTGCATGCACCTAGCTTAGTGCCATACAAAGTGTGCCTTAGATTATTCTCATTAAGCCTTTGTCTTCATAAGACATCTGCAATGCTAACCACGTTAGTGTGCTTTCACCTTCTCCTGAATGATGGAATATACTTGCTGCTCCACAGCTAAGCCTATGGTCCTCATGCCTCTATCCACATGATCTGGGTTGGGATTGTCCCCGGGATCACTAGTGACCTTCCTTAAGTTTTTCTGCTGTAATTGCATATGCATGGCAAATTTCTTTGTAGCCTAGTTCTCTGAGCCCTCAAACTTGGTAAAGGTTATACTAGCTCCTGCACTGTACATTTTCCTTCTCAGTATGAATAAACTACTTTTCTGTATTCACTCATATCCTTTTATTCCATGTCCCTACAGCTGCTTTCTCTGTGTCATTATTCTTCACACTCTGGTGGCCTGAGCCCATTAAACCTATTGGCAGATCCTAAAAGTGTTCATATAGGTGCCAGTGGTGTGTAATGGAGGTCAATCCACATGATGAACAACTTAAAGTGGATTAGTATATTAACCAGGCAGAATGAGTTGCAATGTTACACAGAGTTAATGCAGTAGATACACAATACAGCAGGTTCTACAGAACAAGTCAGGAATGTGTGAGGATTAATGTAGGTAGTGTGCTATACGGAGAGACACACACCTGCACACATATATATATATATATATATATATATATATACTGGTGGCAGTGAAATACAAGGTGTAATTTCAGTGGTAACAGTGTGGTAATTAGCAGATTTACACAAAGAGTCTCTCTCAAGACATTCAGAGACACATCATTCCTCTATGGAAGACAGAGCAGGAAGGCATGCAGACATGTGGAGCATGCGCAGTAGCGCAATGGGGGTCAGAGGTCATGCTGTGATGTGACTCCAGCAGTAAAGGGTCCTGGCAGCATCAGATGAGGATACAGTGCAGAGAGCTCTAATCCAACAGTTTCTAACCCAATTGTATGGTACTCCAAAAATGTTTGAATTTTGTAAATTAATTTTATTAGTTATAAATAAAATGGTCCACAGCATATTTTAATATCATGTTGAAATCTGCTTAATCCATACATGCCTACTCTCCTGGAAGTCACAGCAGGCTCTCAATTTTTTGGATAACCCCCCACACTCCCTGGTAAAGTAGGTAATTCTCCCACATTCTGCCCATTTCCTAGTGAAGTGGGCAGAATGGGTAGAATTTCCGCGGGGATCGCGGGTCCCCATGTAGGGGGCGAGGCATAATTATGAGATTCTTCAAGAATTGTGACATTAGCCCCATCCCTATTTAAATTTATGGAAATTGCGGCAATTTACAGCGAAGGGGGCGGTGCTTAATGACGTGAACCGTTAGGCCCCATCCCCGTCGCAACCCAACTGCTTCTGTCGGCAAGTCGGCAAGTATGGCTTAATCATTTTAGGAAATGGTGGATATAATACTAAACTGTAGGCTATGAACATTAATTAAAATAAATTAAATCAGTATATGCAGAAGACTGCTAAAAAATGGTTTTGTGGACTCAATATTGGATATAATAGGGCCCTGGGATGAATACAAATCACAGTTACAAACAGTCAGCATAATCAAAAGGAATCGGTATGAATTACCGCCGGAAGCAAGTTCAAATCCCGACAGCGGCTGGTCGACATGGCTGAAAATCCCTATCGTCCACAGGTAAGTATCAACTATCCTAACCTAACCCCCCTAACCCTAACCCTCCTTAGGGGTGCCTAACCCTGACCTTCCCCCCAGTGCCTAACCCTAATCCCCCCTCTAAGTGCCTAAACCTAACCCCCCCTTCCACGCTGCCTAAACCTAAGTCCCCCAGGGGGGTGCCTAACCCTAAGTCCCCCCGGGGGTGCCTAACCCTAACTCTCCCTTCCCCTAGCCTAACCCTAATCTCCTGGGGGGGTGCCTAACCCTAAGTCCCCCCGGGAACTCTAAACCTAACCCTCCGCCCCGCGGCTGTCCGCAGCGGCGCCCGGCATCACTTTGATCGGGATGCCGGGCGCTGGTCTCCCAGCGTCGGTAAAATAACAGGCGTCTAGATTTAGACACCTGTAATTTAACCCTCACCGGGATAAGGCAGTCGGGTAGCCAGCTGTCGGGCTTACGTCCGCCGGCTTCCCGATTGCATACCAATCAAAATGTCTAGGTATAGATGTGACCTGATTGGTGCTGTCACAAGGAGAGGTTAAAGCAGCTGTGCAAAGGAGGGGGTCAGCCTCCAGAAATATATAGATGATGAGAGAATGTACAGTGCTAAACAAAATTATTAAATAGCGCAATTAAATTACCATACGGCTTGATAAAAATAAAAAATGTTTAATCTTAAAAAACTCATAAATACTGTATATGACATAGGGGCTAAAGATAGAATTAATACACAATAAATACATTGTCCTGAAGATGGAGTAAAATCTGAAACGTTGACCGCTGGACCCCTGTGTAGTGTTGCCTTATTGCCAAGTCCGTTTGAGTGCCACTCACTGCATTGCTTTTTTTGTGTTTTATATAAATATATATATATATATATATATATATATATAAGTGCCGCCTCTGTGTGACATTTGTAGTGGGGACGCTGTTCCCTGTAAGGAGGGCACCGGAGCAGGTATACAGGACTTTATCACAGTGAGTGCCGTATCATTTTCATTTGTGCATTGCTATATATATATATGTATGTATATATATATATATATACATATATACACACACACAGTATATATATATATATATATATATATATGTATATATACATATAACACAAAACGTATCCGCCACTCCACCTGTGAAAAGTAACTTTCACCTGAGGGGCTAAATGAGTACGAAGAGGGGGGCGCAGGCAGAAGTATGTATATATATTATATACACACATATATATACACAGTACGTATATATATATATATATATATATACTCAAACAGGTCCTGCACTCTCATCACATACAAGTCAGTGTCAGGGTGCTTCTAGTGGCTGGAAAAGGCCACATAATTAGATAGAAATATCCCCTGGAGGAAGGATGCACTCTCCTTTAATATAAAAGTAAATTTTATTTGCACTGAAACATCACGTTTAGGTGTGCAATTTCTCCAAACAGCGTAGAACAAGATGCGGTCGGTCAACGTTTCAGTTCTTGCTTGACCCTTTATCAAGACCTCAATATTCAAATTCAACTGGTAATAATGGTGTATAATGATACAACATAATGATCTGTGAGACAAACAAAGAAAAGCTGTGACTAGTCTGACAGGCTCCAATGACACTGAAATAAGGCATAAGGAAATGTAATGGGATACATATACTGTAGAAAGTAAAATGTGTAATAAATGATCATCAAGCGACTGAATGAATGGATGCTTGTGCATTAGTGACTATCAAGCCACCAAGTGAAAACACCACAATGGAGTGGAAGCGAATAAAGCTAAATGGAAACATGCTAAAAAATAAATGGGAAAGAGTCGATGGTGTGCCATTTTAAACAAGTGCTCACTCGACCTGATTGTTTTGGTAATTGAAGAGGTGGGAGGAGAATTACAGAAAGTGAAGGTTGATATAGAGCAAGTCAACATCACAATATTACCCACCTTAAGGGAGGACAAAGGTACAGACTGGTTGGAAAGATTACAGACCCAGGTGGATCCCTATAAAAGGAATCTTACCTCCTTTAAAAGGAAGAAATTGGCTGTAGTGACGTCCGCCTACCAAAACCAGACGGTCTAGAGGTGGTTGTTAGGAGACAATACCAGACCACGAGTTAGACCACATGTCAAACCACCACGACGCACATGGGTACCACTGTTTCCAATGGAATCTGGATCTTCTATCTCCACATCAGATACTGATATTAATGGAGGCCCTCTCAGATTGGAGAGTAATTTTTTCAGGATTCTTATCCACCGGACATAAGTCAAGGAAGACTCGGAGACCCCATCCGAGGCGGGGCAGATATAAGAAAGAGAACAATAAGGAGACAGATCTGAGTGTTGTCTTCAATCTTTCTAGCACGACACTAGGAGACATGGAAATGGGTGTACTGGCCAAAGGTTTAACATTTGTCCCCACATATAGACACAGTGACTTTCAGTGAACAGTTGATACATACAAATTTGGTCGATCCATGAGGCTAAAATAATTTTTCTCTGAGAAAGAGAGCATGGTACCAACCAAACTTTTCAAAAGACCCTCCACCTTTGATCCACCATCCAATAACGCAAGCTTGAAGACCTATCTCAGACTAGTCAATGATGAGATCACCTCCAAGTACCATACACGTAAGACTTATGAAAATATGACAACCGAAGAGAAAGCAGCCCTGCGGTCCCTTAAGAACAATCCTGATTTAGTCTTCCATTGTACAGACAAACGAGGAGCTATCGTTGTGCAGGACTGGACAGATTATGATGCTGAGATCATGGCCCAATTAGGTGACCACAATGTATACAGGCATTTAGCCACCAACCCAGTGGATGAAATCAAAACACAAGTTGATATAGTCCTGAATCACACACAGAGATGGATTAACGATGACGAACATAAATATCTAACTGTTGACAAACCTCAATGTCCGGTCATATACACTTTACCGAAAGTGCACAAATCACTTATAAAGCCACCGGGCAGACCTATCATTGCAGCTCAGGGATCGGTATTACAACTGCTTGTCATCTTTCTTGACAGCGAGTTACAACCACTAGTGAACAGAGGGCATACCTACCTTAGTGATACCAGTCACTTTTTAGATTTGATCAGAGCCATTAGAAGGATTGGAGGATGCAATTTTAGCCACCATGGGTGTTAAATCCCTCTATACTGTCATCCCGCAGGAAGATGGTATAGACACTTTAAGAAATGCCCTGATGACCAGATCGTCCATACAAAGACCCACCGAATTTCTTACACCAAAACCACTTCCAGTACAAGGACAAATACTTTTTACAAATTTCTGGGACTGCAATCGGCTCAAATTTGGCCCCATCATACGCCAATCTGTACATGGCAAGATATGAGATTGCACACATTTTATCTAGTTACGGAGACAAGATCAAGTTTTTTCGTCGCTTCATAGATTAAATTTTTTTGATTTGGCTGGGCACAGCTGATGAATTTTTGCAGATGGTCACCTCTTTGAACAAAATCAACAATCCCATAAAATTCACTTCTGAGATGGACCACCAATCCATCAATTCCCTAGACGTCTCCATTATACATGTAGGAGACAGATTGACAACCACATTATTTAGAAAACCCACGAACAGAAATCCTGCTTTGTTACCAACAAGCCATCATCCCACACCTCTGAAAGGAAACCTTCCAGTATCTCAATTCCTACGAGTCATGAGAATGAACTCGGATAGTGACAACAGGGAGCGACAACTAATAGAGATGACCGAAAGATGATCGGGGCTACCTACCATTACCACTACAAAGAAGCTTGAAAAAAGCACGGCACATCTATGCCACAGAACTAGAGACAAGTAGGATTCACCGGAAGAAAGAGCCCAGATTATTGTTCACTACAATGTTTGATAACCAGTCTCACACAATTCAGAAAACCCTTAAAAAATATTGGGCTATCGTCATTACTGATCGCACATTACCATTCACTGGTATGGCACACCCCATGATGGCATACAGAAGAGGCCCCAACCTTAAACAATTACTCATGAGACCTACTTTGTATCCAGGCAAGAAAAACACCACACCTGAAGTAATGTTGAAGCAACCAGGAAGCTACTCCTGTGGCAATTGCATCACGTGCACCTCCATGATCATTGGACCCACCTTCCCACATCCACACTATGGTAAGAAGATGAAAATTAAGTATAGGCTGCATTGCGCCTTGGACCACTTGATTTACATCCTTATTTGCCCATGTGGCCTATACTATGTAGGTCTCACAGCCAGAAGTTTTCGGGACAGGATGGCCGACCACAGGGTCTCGATCCATGCTGCCTTGCAAACTGGCAAGAGTGATAAACTTGTGGCCAGACACTTTTGGGAGAAAGCACACCAATTGGCATTGTTAAGGTGCAAATTGATGGACTGGATACCTCCAGGCTCAGGTGGAGATAGACTCTTAGCTTTAAAAAAAAGTGAAAGCCAATGGATTCGCACATTAGACACAGTAGCACAGAGGGGCCTCAACAAGAACAACCTGATGAACATTTTTCTCTAAAATATTTCTCTTTAAAATTTTCTTATATGTCACATTATGTACCCCCTACATTTGTCATCATCTTCATTTATGTCTTCTCCCTCCAGACCTTGCACAAAATAAAGGTCACTTGTTGTACTGGCTTTATGCCCTTTTGCAGATTATGTCTACTTGGCCATAAGATGAGCACCTGGCTGAATGTACATCGAGTCATGTGCGGTATATTTGCATTTATATTGGTCTGTCATACTGTATTGTACCCTGTCTTCCGGTTTTGTATATATGTATTTTCTGTACCCTATACATGCCATTTCATTTAGTTATTTTCATCATTATTTAGGGATGTTTTTGCACACCTGGGCTGACTGACAGGCTCCTACACGACACCACATGATCACTCCACTGGCATGTCTCACGATCCAGAGACGCGTACCAGCGCTCCCAGAGCCGGCCCTAGCCAATTTGGTGCCCTAGGCAAAATTTTGGATGGTGCCCCCTAGCAGATAATCCTACCAGAAAATAATATATATATATATAAATATATATATATATAGATAGATAGATAGATAGATAGATAGATAGATAGATAGATAGATAGATAAGGGGGAGAGGTGGCACCCAGGGGTTTTATATAAACTGGTAACGAAGCTGCTCGGTCAAGGCAGTGTCATTAGAAATATCAGATTTATTAATATTTTTCATTGATGAGTGCCGAACGCCTGCAGCGATAGATAGATAGATAGATAGATAGATAGATAGATAGATAGATAGATAGATAGATAGATAGATAGATAGATCCCTGATGATGGGCTGCGGCCCAAAACATCGGATTAAAACTTACAGAATTTACATTAAGACACTGAGTACCACTAAAGAGGGCATCGGTGCATCTTTACATGAGAATTGCACAAAAGAGTGCCACAACTTTGCTACTATATTGTCTACTTTTATATCTTGGCACCCACTGTTGTTATTTTACTTAGAGTGCCCATTTCTCCTATGAATATATAGTATGAATATAAGTATGAATATATATTAAATGTCCTGCTTTCAGCTAAACAGGACACTTTACTGCTTCATGAATAGACCCCCAAGTTTTCTTTATATATCCTTTTCATGAAATCCAGTGAGTGCCCATTGTGTTTCTTTCCTTGACTATAGTGGCACACGCTAGTATGTTACACATTTAATGTAATAAATGTTCCCCACCCCTTCCCCTATATATATTTAATAATTTTGTACCTCATATACCCCTTCCCTTATATATTTTATAACACTGTATACCCCCTTTATATCTTTTGTGCCCATCTCCCACACCCCATTCCCTCCTTACCCTTATATATTTTATACCTATCTTCCTTCCCTTATATATTTTATACTGACCACCTCCCATTTCGTATATGTATTTTGCACATAACCCCCCTATATATTTTTAAGTACTCGTGTAACTTACTTTTTGCTGGGGTGGATTGTCAAAGATGACAAGTTCCAGGGCAAGCGCTCCTCTCTGCACAACAGTCCACTTTTCTTCTTCCACAAGCAGAACTCAGGAGGCGGAGCTGCCAGGATAGATAAAGGAGGAAGCCAGGGACTTGCGAGGGGTCAGACACAGCAAAGAGAGAGGAGGAGATTAATGGGAAGGAGAACTTGGTGGGAGGGGATCACATGATGCTGGAGCACTCATAGCGACGCAAATGCCATGGGAGGTGCTACTGCTGCTGCAGTTTTGCATGCGCAGTAGCCCTCCCATGGCCATTCATTGTACCTTAGGTACAAACTGAGCGGCCCTGTACCGCTTCCCGATCGGAGCTCATTTGAGCATCGATCGCGGTAGCCATCATTTAGCCCGGCAGCAGTGTGAGCTGGACCACAGGGGGAGAGCATGTGACAGGCGGCCGGCTCGGGAGACAGAGAAAAGAAGCTCCCCGGCCGCTCTGACTGTATGAATAACATAAATGGAGCGGTCGGGGAGCATCTTCTCTCTGACTCCCAGCCTCCGGACATGTGATGCAGGTGGCGGCCCCTAACTTTAAAATTGTAGCGGCCCGGGGGGCAGATGTCACCCTGCCCCCCGTCACAGCCCGCCACTGGATGTCATGATGCAATTCGTATGAGCGGCAGTGTGGGGACTGGACGGTGGTTAGCGCTGGAGAGGGGGTTTGAACGGGGGTTAGCAGAGAGGGGGACTGGATGGGAGGTTAGCAGCAGTGGACAGGACCTTCTGAACGAGGGAGGGAGCTGCAGAGCTGAATGCCCCTAGGCATTTAAGTCACCCCTAGACATTTGCTTAGAATGCCTATGCCTAGGGCCGGCTCTGAGCGCTCCCATTGCCATAGCAACAGTAAACATCCAGTTGGTTCCCATCAGGCTTGCGCTCTCAGCCCCGTTCCGGCCACTCCCCTCTGTTTCCTAGGACATAGACGGCTTGCGTTCTAGCCTGAGGCGCCGCATATCTGGTGCCTCGGGTCCCCATGGTGACACCAGTCACCACGCGTCACATCCGGAAGCATGATGACTTCCAGTTACAGACTTCTAATAGCATGAGCGCTGCCGGCTTCCTCTCACCATGTGGCAGCAGCTCCACGCCATCGACAGTCGGACTGGATCAGATGCTTCACTTTCCACCATTTAGCTAAGGTAGGCAACTTGGGAGCCAGAGGAGGGTCTCTGAATAGCGCGCACAGTGATATGATATTTACATGTGTATACACCTGCAGGTCTTGCAGCATGGATCCTATTGCTATTTCCTGGACGATGCAATATTGACTCACCGCCCTAAGTACCTATGAAGGTACTTCTCTTTCCCATTTATTTTTTAGCATGTTTCCATTTCGCTGTATTTGCTTCCACTCCATTGCGGTGTTTTCACTTGGTGGCTTGATAGTCACTAATACACACGTATCCATTCATTCAGTCACTTGATGATCATTTATTACACATTTTACTTTCTATAAGTATCCCATTACATTCCCTTATGCCTTATTTCGGTGTCATTGGAGCCTGTCAGACTATCATTATACACCATTATTACCAGTTGAATTGAATATTGAGGTCTTGAAAAAGGTTCAAGCAAGAACCGAAACATCGACCGACCGCATCTTGTTCTACTCTGTTTGGAGAAATTGCACACCCAAACGTGATGTTTCAGTGCAAATAAAATTGACTTTATATTAAAGGAGAGTGCATCCTTCCTCCAGGGGATATTTCTGTGTGTATATATATATATATATATATATATATATATATATAATTTATATATATATATATATATATATATATATATATACACACACAAAATAAATATATATATAGCAGTCAAGGTGGTACTACACCTATGGTCCAGAACCACACAAGTCACTCCAGTGCTTGCAAAAAGTTAACTTTATATGATCAACATTTCGGGACTACACAGAATCTTATCAAGATAAAAACATTTACTCTGTGTAGTCCCAAAACGTTGATCCTATAAAGTGAACTGTTTGCAAGCCCTGGAGTGACCTGTGTGGTTCTAGACCATAGGTGTAGTACCACCTTAACTGCTATTTACATTATATAACAGGAGCACCCAGGCTGATACCCTTTCCTACATAGGAGTGCCGGAACATTGGACATATATATATAAATAATATATATATATATATATATATATATATACAGTATCAGGGGTGTCACTCTTACATTTTGAACCCCATAGCAACATTTTTAAGGGGCCCCCCTAACTTAGGTCTTACACAATGTCCACAGTAGTAGTTCCCCTAAAACACTAAATGCCAACTGTAATGGTGTCCCTTATGCAATGCCCACTGTAGTAATAATGCCCCCTGTAGTAATGTCCCTGGTAACAATGCCCCCTGGTAATAATGCCACTAAAAGTAATGCCCCCTTTAGTAATGTCCCCAGTACTAATGCTCCCTGCAGTGTCCCAGTAGTAATGCCTCTTGAAGTGCCCCCAGTAGTAAGGGCTCCTGTAGTGCCCTCAGTTGTAGTGCTCCCAGTAGTGCCCCCAGTAGTAAGGCCCCTGTAGTGTCCCCATATGATGCCCCCAGTAGTAAGCCTCTGTAATGTCCCCTGTAGTGCCCCCAGTTGTAGTGCTCTCAATAGTGCCCCCAGTAGTAAGGCCCCAGTAGTGCCCCCAATAGTAAGGCTCGTGTGATGCCCCCAGTAGTGAGGCCACTGTAGTGCCCCCATGTGATGCCCCCAGTAGTAAGGTCCCTGTAATGCCCTCTGTAGTGCCCCCAGTAGTAAGCCCCCCCGCCCACACATACACACAAAAAAAAACATACTTACCTTAAACCCTGCTGCAGTGCCTGCTGCCATCCATCCCCGATGCCCGCTCCTCGGAACTATGGGAGTGACATCATGATGTCACTCCCATAGTGCACTGCGGGACCTGGAAGCCGGAGCTCAGGATTGAGCTCCATCCTCCAGCTGCTGCTGGCACTGGGGGGGAAGGGGGGGGAGAGTGGAGAGAAGGAGCTGGGTGCCCGCTGGTAACACAATCTCAGCAGGCACCCGGCAAATAGAGGGTGCAATCTCTGGGCCGGCGGACCCCATAGCAACCGGGCGGACTGAGAAGCACCCTCTAGTGGTTGGCGCCCCTATGTAGCTGCCTAAGCTTGCCTAGTGGAAGTGCCGACCCTGGGTATGTAGCATCAAAGGTCTCAGGGATTACTGGAAGGCTCCAAGGCTGCTCCTGGGACCAATTCAGTGGAACTCAACCTCAGCCCTGACCTCAGGACCATGGGGCTTCAACCAGTGTTTGAGAACTCAGGAACAGAACAGAGAGTAATACAGATAACCAAAAGCCTGTTTGGAATCCACTAGAGATAGTGCAACCTGGATACCAGAGGTGGAGCCTGGAGCCTACACCCTCTTAGAGGGATATACAGTACTGTAGATCCAGTAACCAGTCCCCAGCACCCGGAGAAGGCCACTTCACTGGAGACTCAGCATGAACCCCAACACTCAGAGAGAGGACCCTCAAGACAACAACCACCATCGATTGGGAGACTGATGGCATGAGCAGCGAGTCCCAGAAACAGGTTTAGGGCTTGTGATGCTGAGACAAGTAGTAGAATCAGTTAAGAAGCAATACAGTCTGCAGTGAAATGCAGGAATGGTCCACTGATCTTGCAATGAGCAGGTGAGATGAACTCGGAAGATTTGGCACTTGAAAGCACTAGAACAGTCAATGATTATACATGACTACAGCAGAAATAATACACAGATTACAGAATGAGACTGGAATGGAGATAGCAGGCTGAACTGGACTGGGACTGGAATGGAGATAGCAGGCTATCCTGAACTTGGAGCGAAACAGAGTAAGTAGGCTGTACTGGACTGGAAATGGAGGGTAGCATGCTTAATCAGACTGTAAACAGAATGAAGGACACCGTTGAACCAGACTAGGACCGGAGGACAGCAGCAACTTGAACTGGAATGGAACTGGAGGTACAAAGCTATTTGAACCGGACTGGAACCAGAGGTAAACAGCAACTTGAACCAAACTGGGACCAGCAGCAGATCAGCAACCTGAACTAGAATAGAACTGGAGGTACTATGCTACTTGAACAGGACTGGGACTGACAGGAGAACAGCTACTTAAACACAGGCTAAAGAGGTGCAGACTGAATACCAGCAATAGTGATATGCTGCAGAATAAATGAAACAGACTCAGATGCAGCAGCTTGCAGAGGTCCAGCAGACAGCAGTGCATTTTCAGGCAGTGGATAGGAGACAGGAGATACACACTGGTGTGTGAGCACACAGAGGAGTATTGTTCCACATTGTTCCGACGGTGTGCTAATGGCAGGTGCAGCTTTAAATAGGGCGCACTTGCAGAGGATATGAGAAAGTATGAGCGCAGCAGACAGGTAGTGACTGGATACTGGTGCTCAGCTAATCAGAGCCAACATAGCCGCTCTATGACCTTTAGGAATGCAGTGACATTGCCCTGGAACAGAATGGCTGTCCTTGATAAAGCACTGCCGAACTGGATATGAGTGACTAATTCCCGGTTTTGTGACAAATACCAACTGATGGATGGTGGTAGTCTATTATGTCTTTAGCAAAAATGCTTTTGCAAGATGATTATAGCTGATGGTTGCTGCATGGTGGATGTGAGAGGAAATGCTGCCAGTACTGGTCCTGGATGAGTCTGAGTGGTCCAAAAGTGTCTGTAAATTGGGATGCTTAATGCATTTCATTGTGGAAATCTCCCCACAACTTTCTCAGAAACAAATGCAACCCCCATATATGTCCCTGGTTCTTATTATTAGTGATTTATAGATTTTATTGTGCATTCATTATGTCTTTATGCCCTACGTATTATATTTATGAATATTTTTTAGATTAAACATTCTTTATTTTTATCAAGCCATATGGTAATTTTATTGCATTATTTAATTTTTTAGCGTTCTCTTATAATTCTTATAATTCTCCTATAATTACCACTTCCCCTACACACTGTCACATTCCACTGCAATACAAAATAGAACTAGTTGCTGCTAAGGGGGTCACTGGGGGTTGAGCCCTGGGCCCCCACTCTCAGGGCCCTCCCTGTAAGAATGCAGAGATACAAGTTGAGGGGATGAGCAGAACAAGGAGAGATGGATGATCTGGATGAGAAGAGGGAGTGGCCCAAACAAGGGGTAGAGCCAGGCTGGACCAGATGAGGGGTAAGGTACATTGTGTGGGAGTAGTGACAGTGCAGTTACAACAGGAGAAGAGCAGCTGGCAGATCTGTAACCAATTGTCTCAAGGTTAGTGATTGTTTATGTGAATGTATACAGTCAGTAACTACAGTTAGTTTACTTTTTTATTAGATCTTACACAGAAATACACAGGCAGATACACAAGTGGGGGATACACAGGCAGATACTCAGCTGTGTGTTAAGTACTTAGTAAAAAGGGAAGTGCAGAAAATGCTAGACTTGGATGTGGTAGAAGATTCAACCAGTGAATGAAACAGCCCAATTGTATTGGTGTCCAAACCTGGTGGAAGCATACATTTCTGTAATGACTTCTGCAAATTAAGTGAGGTTTCCTGGTTTGATAGACACCCCATTCCTTGGGTCAATGAGTTAGTTGAGAATATAGCCAACAGTCATTATTTACCCACTTTTGACCCTACTAAAGGTTACTGGCAGATCCCACTTACTCCCTCAGCTGGAGCCAATGTCGCCTTCTCTACCTCGGACAAACTATTTCAATACAATGTCCTCCTGTTTGGTATACACGGGGCTCCAGCTACTTTCCAGTGGGGATGACAAGCTTTTGCAACCCCATAGTGCCTACACCTCAGCTTACATCTATAATATCATCATCCATATCCAGGAATGGGATTGCCATATCCCAAAGGGGGAGGCTGTACTACCAACCTTACGTGCTAATGGCTTAGCTGCTAACTCAGACTAATGTATTTGGAATATATAGTGGGTCAGGAATAGGTAAAACCACAACTGGACAAAGTACTGGTAGTGCAGAACCAGCCAAAGACACCGAAAAAGAGTCGGCTATGGACCTTCTTATAGCTAATTGGATATTACATGAGATTTGGAAGTAATTTTGCCACTCGGTGGACCCATTAACAGAAATTTGATAGAAAAATTGTCACGATCAGCTGGCATAAACCAAGGTGGCTTATGCAGGATACATCTGGGTTTAACTCTCCTATAAAAGTGGATACTCAGCCAAGAGGATCCACTTTAAATGTCTGTCTATTAATCTAGCGGTGAGCACCTAGTCTACCATCTGATTTGCACACAAGTATACATTGAGCAGAGGCTTAATATATACTCTCTTTTATAATCTGGGTCAGTACTGACTGAACTTTGTTGTTTACTAATATTTTCAGTTCAAATTAAAGATTCTTATGGGTAGCAGGTTGCAGGATATATTTTTACTTATTTTATCTAACACATTTTAACACCAATTATTTGATATGTGATATTCTTGTGAATAAATGTTTTACACAAACCAGAGAAGCCTACTTATTCGGATCATTCAAGCATGCTAAATTTATTAGTCACCTACTAGCAATAGTGCAGAATTTTTTTATTTTGTTTTTTATTCTACAAAATGATGTCTGTAGTGTAGGTTTTGGAGCCATATTGTATCAAGTGAAAGAACATGAAGAGAAACCTGTTCTCTATCTCAGTAGAGACAGATAACAGATCATGCATCATTGGATGAATACTAACAGGGAGGACAGCGCTAAGGTGACCCATTGGGATTTGGCTCTCCAGTCATTTTGGTAGAGCACAGACCAGTGGTTTTGCATAAAAATCCTCATGCTCACTCTAGAAAATATGTGCTCTCCGCAAAATCCATGCCGCATGCTTGGTGATGTTAATGGGAGGATATGTGGCAAAGAGAGCTATGTTCCCTGAATTTCTAGTGTTAATTGACAGGTTGTAAGGTGTGGATTAGAAACAAACAGGCAGAGAACCTGGTGAGGGAGTCAGCTAGGTATTAATTTGTTAGTGGTTGGCTGGAGGTATTTAAGTGTGTTGCATTTTATTAGTAGGTGTGCCAACGCCAGTTAGTTAATGGTGTATAGCTAGCTGGATTGGTGTAGTAAGAGAGGAGCTGTCACAAGTGATAGGTGTCTGGGAAACACCTGCTGCCCAGATTCTCCAGAAATTAACACCCACAAATGATGTGGAGGCATAACTTGTGGCATTCAAGCATAATACTAAGTGGGCCAACTGGCCACCATAGATTTGGGCAGAACATCTGGTGCCCTATTTCTCCAGTAAGGCACAGCATACATACATAGACATGGAGGAGGACCAGGCCACTAACTATCAACAGCCAAAAACGAGGTTTGGATAAGGGACAATAAAGGTGAGTGCTGCAGTCCAACCCACAGTCACTTGTAAACTTGGTTTGAGTGGAGGAGAGAAAATGTCACGACTGTAGAACAATAAATATACATGTGGGGCAGGGGGGGGCACAGGTGGTTTTTCTTGCACATGATACTAAAATGTCTAGTTATGGCTCTTGTGAAATCATAATGAGATTCCAACAAATCCCACTCCACTCTGAAATTATGATACTGCACATGTGATCACACTTCACAGCATATAGAGTTGATCACTGATTACATGAATTATCCACCCTCCCATGTAACCATGTGACTGCATTGCACTCTGCCTAATATTGTGCACACTCATAATATACAGGAGTACTTACATTGAATATCAAAGGGGGCTCTTTCCCAGTATATATTACATTACTAACAGGCTAATATTCAGGTGGACCCACACCGGCTAATCAGCACTAGGCATGCCCACTCTGGCAGAGCCCTGAAGAGAGAGGTTTCTTTCTAGAAGGTGGGTCTTTTAAAATGTTGCTATTGGGCCGACAAAGTTCTAGTGACACCCCTGAGGATATTCATAGGTGAGTGTTTACAGAGTTACATCTGATTTCAGTCGGATCTCCTGCACCAAGACTAGGTCTGGTGTAAATGCAGTGAATAGTGATGACAGCTGCTCCTACAAGTAGAGGGCTGGTTTTGGTACAGTCGCATAGATGTGGCTGATTCAGAATACAAATGGATGTCTACATGAATTTCCAATTGCTGGAAGTGGATGGAATTGCGTCCACATTATATGCGCCTCTGTGTTCTGCCATAAGCCCAGACATCCTTAATTGTACAATTGTTTTCATACTACACCTAATTTGCAGCATTTGCATATACAAATTATCAGCATGGCAATAAGTCTGAAAAATGAGTAGGATGAGAACAGAAATACTTTACATAATGAAACACTCATGAGTCACATATTAAAATATGTTATTGATATTTCCTGTCACTCAGCACATCCAGAGCATACAGTATAATCTTAGTGCCACATCCTGCCTTACTAGACTTATTCCTTATAATAAGGTCAATGAAATATTTGTAGACTACATAAACCAGCTCACATAATAGTAAGCATAATTATGCAATAATATTAGCCACCATAAAAGTCAGAAAGGTGTTGGATCATTTTAATATTTTAATTTTAGAACCATACTTTGCTTTCTTCTCACTTAATTTTACTTTGTAAATAATAGATTTTTATATATTGGTAATGGAACCATCAGAGGCAAAACAATGGGTGACTGGTGAGACTTATGCCCTGGAAGAGGGAGTGTTAAATATGTGTGTACTATTTGGGGATGGTATAGGTAGAGTTATAGTATACACCAGCGGATCCTCAAACTCATCAAACTGCCCAGGACATAACCAGTAGTGTGGTTTATTGAGTGGCAAGAGTCCGTGTCCCACTGTGGCACTCTAACACAGTGACAAGATGGCATGTGCATGTGCAGAAGACCAAATGGAGGGCATCTGGTAAGGTACTAATGCTTCCATAAAGGAACATAATGAAGACTGCGCAGTAGCGCACTCCATGTTTCAACAGGGGGCATCAACTGCCGCTTATATACATGGTAATGGGTGGTGAGGGAAAAGTGATGGATTACTGGGGACAGTAAATGTCTGTCCTTCTCTAGGAATGTGGGTGGTGTCTGTACAATTTCGGGAGACCAACACTACGAGGATTTGTCCTGAATATTAAAGTCATTTTTCTGCCATCCCTTCTGTTAACCACTGAGCTGTGGCACAGGCATATGGGAGGCAATTACAGACAGCTTGCTTTCACTCGCGTGATCATGTTCCCATGCCACAGTGCTGTCCTGCTTTATCCCCTGGCATATTTCATCCATGAATTCTAACCCCCTTCAGTGATGTAGCGGTCTCTGACCACCGACAACACTACCGATTTTGCACTTCACAATTCCATTAAAGAACACCATTCACCAATCTCTGCACTCCAGTGCAGAGATAAACTGGGGGCCTCTAGCAAAAAAATTCCAATAAAATAGTTAAATACTGTTCTTTTAAAAAAATGTTTTTGATCGAAATTTTTTTATTTCATTTGGAAAAATAACTGCCAGTTAAGTGACTAAGGGGCTTATTCATCATCAGGGCCATATGACCTCCATCTATTCAGTATCTACATCACTGCGAAGCAGAGCCAGATTAAGGGGGTGACATAGGGGGTGAGTACCACCGGGCCCCTCTTCTCAGGGGGTCCCCCTGGCCAGAGTTGCTCTAAAGCAGCTTTGGAGCTTCTGTCAGTGAACACATTTTCTCATCTCCAGTCTCCGCTGCCCCACGCTGCTACTGGCGGTGGAGGCTTGAGGCTTGCAGAAATAAATGTTACCCTCCCCAACCACTGCGGTGGCCAGCACCTGACCTACTCTGTCTTCACTTGCTTCAGGCCTCCTGCAGTGAAGAGTTGACTGGCGGATGAGACCTCATGACATTTTATTCCCCCAAGATGACAAGGAGCAGGTGGCTGGACTCAGGAGCTATGCAAGTGTGCGTGAAGATGCGATGGTACTAGGGAGGCATAATGTGTAATGTGCTATATGAGGCACTACTATGTGGCATAATCTGTAAATTTCTGTGTGATATAATGTGTAAGGGGCATTACTGCATAGTGTAAGGGACATTACTGAGTGGCATTATGTAAAAGGGGCACTACTACCGCATGGCATAATGTGTATAAGGGGTACTACTGTGTGGCATAACCTGAATCTGCTCTGTGTGGCATAACCTGAATGGGCTCTGTGTGGGTGCAAATGTATGTGTTTTTATTAACTTCTGGTGGGACCCTTTTAAGGGGATTTTTATGGGGGGGTTTATATATATTTGAAGACCTAAGTACTCGGCACTCCCAAAAGTTGTGTGTAATTATATTACGCTGGGTGCCATCCATTTCCTTAGAGACAATAATAACCACCGATGGCGGCATTCATGGACTTTCAAAGAAAGGGTCATCCAGACCTTACATCTCTGTTCAACAGTTTTGGTTTATTAAAAACTTTGTCAGGACATACAGAAGAAAAATATGTCTTACCTTATATACGTACACCAATAAGTGATTTACTGAGAAGCTGCGTCCCATTCCCTCCCGGCGCCAACCAAAGCCTGCATGTGCAGAAGTGATGTCTGTATAGATTTCCTACCCAAACAAAGTGACATCAGCATCTCAATGACAACATATAAAACAATAGCAGAATATCATAAAACGTTGAAGACACAATGTATAGAAACAATTATATAATACATGCATTAATCAATTACAAAAAGCATGAAAGTTGCAAGGAATAGTTTAACCCATACGGTTTCAATGAATTAAA
This sequence comes from Taudactylus pleione, assembly GCA_031769625.1. NCBI lineage: Eukaryota > Metazoa > Chordata > Amphibia > Anura > Myobatrachidae > Taudactylus > Taudactylus pleione. Next base: position 4,590,459 of record JAUIMM010000614.1, read on the forward strand.
ATTTTTAATCCACCATGATTACCTTTGGAGAAGCAACCTCACTCTATCTCCCCACCACCTATCCTCCAGTATGAAATCTATCATTTTATACCTAAGCTTAGCGAGTGGATGTTTATTTTCTTTAAAATGCCTCGCTACAGGCTATTCATTCGGCTTCCCCTCAAGGGCTGATCATATGGCACTATGATGAAGTACCATTCTCTCATTAAATTTGCAGGTGGTTTTTCCATTGTAAAATAAGCCGCAGGGGCACCTACTGAAATAAACTACATAAACAAGATAGGTTATGCTTGATTTTAATTTTGTAACAGACAATTTTCTGCAGAAGGGATATTCTAAAGATATTTTGGATATTGCAAGAAGAAAAGCTTTAAGCATTCCTAGACTGGATACCTTACGGATCACAATCTAAGGATATGAAGAATATTGTGATATAGGTTAATAGGTATAGTACCTGTAGTGAGAAAATCACCAAGACAGCAAAAAGATTGTGGCCCTTAATTAAGTCGTATAGTGAACTACCCCTTGTGAGAGACTCTAAATTATTCCCAAGCTATAAGAGAGGAAAAAGCATTAAGGTCTATCTTGTTCGGACGAATGTAAGATTACCTAAGGACCCTTTGATCCAGCATTTAGCAAACAGTGAGGTCCTTTTCAGGATCAATGGAATGGGGTTATAGGTGAGGACAATGTAAATAATGAAGGTTACATATGTACTTCAAGGTCCATTCCTCAACCCAGGCATTCCAGCTAGTAGTAAATAAAATAAATTCCTATGTCAATATATAATAAATATATAATTCCTATGTCAATATATGAATATTTATATTTGCTACATCATGTTGAACATAATTCTTAATTCACTTGTTTAATGTGTGCCAATCTCACCTATATTCCCCTGTAAATGCTTTTAGTACAATATGCAGTATTAAATCTATTATATTCCCTTTTCTAAAGTGTTTTATGCATTCATTTTGTCAGGACCATCTTTACTGTAATGACTGATGTGGGTATTACCTTTTACTAATACAATACTTCACATCAGAGATCTTGCATGGGGCCTTGGCGTACCAGAGGCTGCATAGGCACTCCAGAACAGGAAGTTTGGACGGAGAATTTATGAATTAATAAAAATGTGAGTCCACAGAATAAACCTATTACTTCCAGTATAAGTTCTTACCCATTGCAGTGTTTTTTTTTAGTTAAGTCTGTTTATTGATTTTGGAAACATATAAAATACAAACAGAACAGTATACTAAAACAATATAAACAAGAAAAAAATAAGATATTTATTTTGAGTCATTGTAATTAACTCTAAACTGACATATTTGTAAAAATATACAGTGATTAAATATAAAGTTATATAAACAAAATAGTTTATGAGAAAAATAAGGCGATCTTACAGATATTTTTGAGGTCTGGGCACCCACATATATTAGACGAAAAGTGGGTAACAATAGGTGCGCTTCTATAATTATGAAATGCTACAAAGGGTTCTGGTGTACACCCTGTTAGACACACCAAATAATGAAAACAATTAACAAAAACCAAACCCTGAGCAAAACCTTAATTGGGGATCACAGTCTTATAATAATATAATATAAATGTCCGCTGACACATGGACTAAAAAAAGTTCTGAAATGCAGAACTTTTGCGGAAGTGCTTCGGGTAGGTTCATGCGCTCCACTCGTTATAGTCAGTGGAATGCATGCATGAGGCGTGGAACTCATTTACATGTCTCCTGCATCATGCTTATTCTTTAAATCTATATATATATTTAAAGATTTATTGTATATGTTTACATCTTGCCCCTACTTATAGAATACATGGGGATGTGTTTAGACCTGGGACCTACTCTCCACAGGTATATTGTTATGAATAAGCATGATGTAGGAGACATGTAAATGAGTTCCACGCCTCATGCATGCGTTCTACTGACTATAACGAGTGGAGCGCATGAACCTACCCGAAGCACTTTCGCAAACCGGAAGTGTATGCGTTCCACAGGATCCGTCAGGTGGAACGCATGTAATACAACGAGTGGAGCGCATGAACCCGCCCGAAGCACTTCCGCAAACCGGAAATATATGCGTTCCACAGGACCTGTCAGGTGGAACGCATACAATACCATGTGGATACTCCGACCTCGGGCAGACATGGGGACTGGGTGAGTCCATCATCGCTAGGAATGATGGCCTCAGTTTGTAAGATCTACGCCCAGCTATAGAACTATAGCACTGTAAGGATCGCATATAATATTTACGTCAGGCCCGCCGACAGGAACCGGAAGTTTATGCATTCCATATGCATGATGCAGTGGAACGCAAACGATATGTGTATACACAGTTCTTATGCTTAAACAAAGGAATTCTTATATGTCAACCAGAAAAAAACGTGATGTATGTTTATTTAATAATTTTTATGAATTTAAGGTATATTTTAGTATATTTATTCCCCTCCAGTAATGGACCAATGAATGAGGAGGGAGGGGTATTTAAAGGTAACAGTCAGTACAGCCCTATACACCTTGATAAAGGCTTTCTCTAGCAGAAACGCGTTGGTGGTGGAATTGTGAGGAGGTGACCATCCAGACTGGGCTACAGCAGGTAGATTCTTAGTCCCAGGAGGTATCCTGTGTGAAAGTTATACTGAAAGCTTGATGGTGTTTGCATACACCTGGTCTTGGGGTACGCTGATTCACAATTGTTTTAATTAAGGAAATTTGCCTCAATAAAACTGTATCACACTATTTGCGACCCGTCTTTGTTCCCCTTCTTGTCATTTGAGGAACAAGGGATATGCACGCTGGTGTGAGAAGAGGATAAAGTGACAAATTTGATTGGGCTGACTGTCTGGATTCTAAGAAGCTATTTCTACCCTTAGAAATACCCGGTATTTTGGAAACGGGGAAGTTCCCTCCCTATTAAGTACATTTCAGAACTTTTTTTAGTCCATGTGTCAGCGGACATTTATATTATATTATTATAAGACTGTGATCCCCAATTAAGGTTTTGCTCAGGGTTTGTTTTTTGTTATTTGTTTACCCACATATATTAGGGTGAATCGACAATATCAATTCCAATGGCGGAGTTGGAATTGATACATTTGGACCAAATCTGGTTATATTTAGGTTCACAGTTCCTGGTAATGTGTATATACTGTATGTTGTTCATATTGTAATGGGAGTGCAGAAAATAGTTGCTGAAGCCATATTGTGTGTAGTGATTTTATAAATGTATCAGGCAATATATAATGGTCAGACATTGCATAAGGTGTTTTTGACAGAAAGAACCTAAGAAAAGGACAAAGTTCTCTATGACCAGACCTACTTAATCCTGAGTCAACATGGTCTTACCTTCAACAGTTGTTGGTGAGATTTCCAACATTCATAATTGAGGCAACAGTGCCCCCTACTGTCCATTAATATTTATGTATATTTCCAAACATAACCTTTATACTTGTTAAAATGCTGATGTAGAAGTTTTTTTCTCTATAGAAGCTGTCATTTGTCAGTATACAATCAGTCTATTGCTCGATGTACGAGATCCAGCTCCAAGGTTTTGGAGGGGCTCCTGGGAAGGAAACCATTTATGTTTTGAGTAGATGATCTACAAGCAAGTTAAGTGTTAATAATTTACTTTTTCTTTTACTTTGTAATAAATGTGTTTTTAACTGATATTAGTTTGTGTGGCTTGATTTTTGTATCAAATAATCTTATCTCGTTACACCGAGAACACATGAATAAAGGTTTTGTTAACAATTTTGTTCTATTTACAAAACACGGGTCCCTATTTAACCAACCTTGCAATACATACACTAAAGTAAGTAAGTTAAGCTCATACTGCCCTGTCCATTTATTTTCTTCTTTAGAATTAGCCTAAATAAAACAAGTTTAATGGAGTGTAAAAGGGATGAGACACTGTCTTACTAACACAACCAATAAAATTATACTAAAACCTACTTACATTTCACAAAAAGTCTCCACCCCATTCTACAATCAGGGCAAGTCACCTAGAGTATTGTCCATTAGATTTACAAGAGTGATATAGTTTTGAAACTTGGAAAAGTAGATAACATAGATTTATGTGTGAAACTCTAAATGTAAGGCCATTCCACATCTGTAACAGAACCTACATCATACTATAATTCTCTTCAGAGGGACATTTTCTTTCAACAACAATTGTACACAGTATTATAAATGTGAATTTGTGTGATTCTCATAAGGTTTTTTTCAAAAGGTAGACCATTAACTTTTAAATACTATTATCAATTTGAACCTCAAGTCAACGCCAAAGTTGTAGATTTTGAAAAGCTGTTTAATGTATATTAAATCCTGCCTATAATTATGTAAAAGTGTAATTGTGGTTTTGTTTGGTGTTCATCTGTTGAGGTTGCTGTCATTAGCTGCTCAAAGTCACATTTGGGAAGAAAAATAAGACAGCACTACAGAGTAGAAATATATCAAACACTAATGTTAATATAATAAGCACTCCATGAAAATATTTTAATACATTATAGCAATAAAATATATATATGGTCTAAAATATCATCTTCAAGACAGGAAAGATATTAAAGTAAAAATAGCACTGTCTCAGAGTAGATAAATGTGCAATACCTTTGTACAACTAGAAAAAAATCACTGCACTATAGATAATAGTGGAAATGTACACCTGCATCAAATATGGGATGTAGTCTTCATGTCGACATTTACAATGAGATCACAAAAATGAATCTTTATCCTGCACTAAAATTGAATATTGTCCTTGTTTGTTAAAGTTGATTTATTTTCAACAAAGCAATGCACCTCTTGTTAGGCACCTTCCAGTCTGGACCTACAATGTATATATACAACATATATAAACAAACATTTAAGAGGGTGCTTATGATGTAGTAACTTCAATAATACAGTAATGATGTTTCAATAAGTATTATGCATACATTTTTCGTGGGTTGGGTATTGGATCTCAGCAGCCTAACCCTTGCCCTCCCCATCCCGCAGCCTAACCCTAACCCTCCCCCTAGTGCCTAACCCTCCCCCTAACCTTATTATTATTATTTATTTTATTTGTTACCAGGTATTTATATAGCGCACGCATATTCCCCAGCGCTTTACAGAGAATATATGCACATTCACATCAGCCCCTGCCCCAGTGGAGCTTACAATCGATGTTCCCTGTCACATACACACAAGGGTAAATTTTTGGTGTGAGCCAATTAACCTGCCAGCATATTTTTTGAATAACCTTAATACTTACCTTCAGGATGCCGGCGGTCAGGATTCTGGTGCCAGGATTCTGACTGTTGCTGGGATTGCGGTGCTGGCATCTCGACTGACTACTTCCCATTTTTGTAACTTGAAATTATTGTTTATCTGAATATTTTTTCCACTGTAGTATTTTTACAGCTTTTATTCTTCTTGCACAATGTCTATATGTGAGCTTGGTGGGACTTTAATTCTTGTAAGGATACCCTTCCACCAATTGTACCCAAGAAACAAGACCCACAGCCAATTATTGGATAATATACAAATTATTTAATGCAATTCTTCAAACAAGCATATATGCTTACTTAAAAATGCTTTAGCACAATACTTAGGTTGTGCAACATCCCAAGATGTTATAATCCACTGGGAACTTTTGGCTGTATGCATGAATCAGTTACATTTATCACCCAATGTCTTTCATCGCAGTATATATATTTACTTTAAAGTTGTAGTCACTAAGATTTTTTTTTAAATAACATTGATTATTTTATTGAATAAATAAGATTGTATCATTATTGCTGGTTATGTTTTATGGTGTGAGCTTAAAAATGGTACTATATATGACTGTAAGTTGTATCATAAAATAGGCACCCCTTGTTAACTTACACTCCTGAAATGAGTTGGGTGGTATGGGTGATTGACTGAGTCATGCACACATCCAAATGTTCCGAAGGAAATGTGCATCCCAAAAGGGTCCCCAGTGGACTTACAAGGAACGAAGCTGTAAAAAGATGCCATCTACAGTGGAAAAGATATTGAGATCTGTAGTTAAGTAGGTGGTCAGTACTATGGCATTTTCTAGGTAAAAAAATACTTTTTGTTTAATGTCTCAGTACAGGTGAGGAATTGTTATTCTGGTAAAATAGAATTTAGATGTTATTTCTTAGCATGGACAAATGTCCTCCACTAATTGTACACAACCAAATGCATTAATGATGGATATTGGATGCAGATCTAATATTAACATAGCCATCATGGCTTCAGTGATCCTCTGTACAACACCAGAAAAAAAGTATTTTTTTTAGTTTATTATTTTGGGGTACAGTCAACGGGGACATGACAACACCCAGAATAAGTACAGTAATATACGCTGCCTTTCCAAGACGCAGAATCCTAAAATACTATTTAAATTTAATTATAAAAGACACTATAATTTGTTTTATTTTTTTACACTTTATTTTTAGGGAGTGCAGCTATAGGGGGGCAAGATAACATGCACAGTAAATACAGTAATATACGCTGCATTTCCAACATGCACACTATTAAAATACTACTGAAATTTAATTAATAAAGAAAACATATTTTTATACAGCAAAAAAAAAAAATTTCCACTTTATTTTTTTGGGGCGTGCAGCTAATGGAGACACGGCAACACACAGACTCTTGAAATACTATTCAATTTGAAGTATAAAAGACTGCAGATTTTTGTTTTGACACTAGATAAAAAATTTAATTTTTTCTACTTTAATAATTTTATTTGGGGTGCAGCTAAATGGGGACATGACAAAACCTAGAGTAAATACAGTAATATATGCTGCCTTTCCAAGACACATACTCTTGAAAAACTATTTAAATTAAATTACAATAGATTGCAGGTTTTTTTGATACCAGATAAAAAAATGTATTTTTTACACTTTAATTATTTTTTGGGGGTGAACCTAATGGGGACACAACACCTAGAGTAAATACAGTAATATACATTGCCTTTCCAAGACACACACTATTTAAATACTATTTTAATTGAATTATAAAAGACTGCAGATTTTTTTTAAACTAGACTAACAAAATGTCTTTTTCCACTTTAATTATTTTTGGTGGTACAGCTAACAGGGACATGACAACACCCAGAGTAAATACAATAATATATGCTGCCTTTTCAAGTCACACACTTTTTGGGGTGCAGCGAGCTCAGACAGCACAGACAGTACTCTTTTTTTTTGGACAAATAATCTTGAAATCACACTGTCTGTAGTCTCAACCCTCATACACAAGTGACAATATAAATTATATACTGCAGTATAGATCAACTAGATATCCTTCTGAAAAAACAAGTGCAAGAAGTACACTTTAGCAAACATTTTCAAAAGACTGTTTGCAGCTTTGAATTGCAGGTGCTACTATGACAAACAAGCAAAAGGAGCCTGTTTGGAGTTTGCAGTGCACTGGATTACAGTTGCTAACTAGTGTGTCTGATAAACAAATATACACAGTGACAAAGATGTCTGCAGGCACCCTTCCCACCTACTCCATATACCTACTACAACGCTCTTTACTATAATTCTAATGGCATCAGAATGGAGTCTTTTAAAGAGCAATTACACACGCTTTCCATACACATTTATCCTGTGTGAAATGGCAACTCATCACGAGGAAGGGACTCTTATATGCAATCCAAAACACGCAAGATCAAAGACTTCCGGGAATTTGACATTTGTCTTCATTTTGAGAACTAAACTTGGTGGGAAGACCCTAGCCGGGACTTGGTTCTACTCAGAAACCCACAATTCGGGTGTGTTCTGATTTCTGCAAAGTGGAACAGCTCATCTCTAATTTAAATGTGCTTAGACTATTGTCTGGAGCCTGAACAACAGGTTGTATTGGTGTTCAGTGGGCATTATTCTGTCTGTTTTACTGTAACTGGCATGGCTTGCTCTGTAAGCTTCATGTTTGCTTCTGCACCACCGTGGCCTGTGCATTGACTCTGATCCTTATCTGTTCCATCTCTGTAATCAGATCTCATGTAATGTCTAGATGCTGTAACCTATGGGTTCTTCATGGCGAAGTCCATTACATTCTAATTTAAATTGGCCACTAACAATCCCAAGCAGCATAATGGGTCTACATCTAGGAGAATTTATTTTGATTAAAAAAAAAAAAAAAAAGATTACTATGATTATTTGGATAAGAAGATGGAACTACATAAAAGCAAACAACTTCCCATTAAAAAGTATAGGCCAATGTCTGGTTTCTTCACCTATATGGACATGTGCAAAAATCCAGTGGACTTTCTATAGTACTTAATACACAAGACTGACATAAACAACCCTGTAATACACATGTGAAAAAGGGTAAATGCACTTACATGCAGTTGGTCCAACATTCAAGTGTAAAAATTTGCTTTGTCTTGCTGCGCATATCCAAAACAACAAAGTCGAATTTTGAGTGTAATATTAATAGTACTTATGACCTTTCTGCATTACAATGAAGATCGAAAGTGCCATTTATACACAGTAAGCATGTATTGAAGTTTATGTAGAGTAGGCTGTATCTATACCACCTAAGATTCCCATCTTTTGATTATTAAATTCAGGAGCATGATCAGGTGGTGTGAGCAGGGGTTATCTACAGTACTATATATACAAAAGAAGTTTGTTTATCTGTTGGCGAATATCTTCCACAGCTCTCAACGTAACGCTGCCAAATCTTACATACTGTAGTTATTTAGTATTAAAAAGTAAACTATTAGACAACAACGCGACAAATCATATATATAAAATTAATTGGAATGTTTGTATGTTTGTCTGTCCGATTATGCATTCGGACACCCCTGCATCAATTGGGATGACACCAAAGCCAGGTGGTCCAGTTGGATCCTGGTCAGGTTTTAGGGGGGTTAGGTTCCCGGCTGGACTTCCTATTGGGGTACAGTGGGCAGAACGTTGACCTGGGGAGCCTATTCTGAGTCTGCCACTGGATGGATTTGGATGAAAACTTCACAAAGTCGTAATATTGGATCCCAGGAGACAGACTAGGAGATTGAGGTCCCGGTCAGACTGCCCGTTGGTGTACGATGGTCAGAACTTTGACTCAGGACACTGGGCAGAACTTTGACCTGAGGAGCCAGGAGCCTAATCTGGGCCTTCCACTGGAAGGATTTTGGATGACATCACATAATAAAACTTAATAACTTGAAGATACACTCCTGCACTCCTGCACCGATTGGGATGAAACCAACGTAAGATGGTCCAGATGGATCCAGGCCAGGTTTTAGGTGGGTTAGGGTCCCAGTCGGACCTTCTGTTGGTGTTTGCTGGTCAGAACTTTGACCCAAGGAGCCTGTTCTGAGCCTTCCATTGGATGGAATTGGACAAATATTTCATTGAGTGGTAATATTGTATCCCAGAAGACATACTAGGGGGTTAATGTCTCGGTCGGACGTCCCATTGGTGTACACTGGGCAGAACTTTGATCTGGGAGACTGTTCTGGGCCTTCCACTAGACGGATGTGAAAAAAAACTTCACAGAGGGATGGCAATTGGTCTGGGATGCCTAATGGAGTGGTTGGGGTCCCGGTCGGACCTCACTGCGGAGTTTGCCTGGCAGAATTTTGACCCAAGGAGCCTGTTCTGGGCCTTCCACTGGATGGATGTGGATGACATAAAACTTAATAACTTGAATATTTGAGCCAAGGCAATGCTGGGTACTTCCGCTAGTTCTGACTACAACATCTGGCTGACGCACATGTGCTGCATTGCATATGTATGCGCAATGTGAATTAATTGACCGATTGCGTGCGTATACACAACTGCGTTCCTTGCTAAATCAGGCCCACAGTCTCCACTCATTGCTCTCTGCTCCCCCTCACTGTCTCCACTTATAGCTATCACTATCTCCAATCTCAGCCCACACATCTCCCCCTCACACTGCCCCCACTCACTCTTCACATGACCAGAACCCTGTTGGATGCCATTGGAGGCGCGAGGCACAAGGTTAGTGTAGCTTTGTGATCTTCTCCGGCGACACTTATGGTGACCGGACATGTAGGTGCAGTCAAGTGACAGGTGACGCACCATCCATGGAGTGCCAATTTAACGTAAGGAGGAGGAGTGTGCTTCTAGGGTCAGAGGGGCCCGGTCACGTGATGTATGACGTACCCACTTGGGAACATCGAATTGTAGTATAAAAAAAGAAAACACACCTCCCTAGGTCATGTGATCTTTATTTACATCACATGACTGGGAAGAAAGCCACAACATGATGATCTTCTAAGGTAATTCCTCTGCCATAAATAATAAAAATCCTATACAGATAAAGTATAATACTTAAGACATAAGAAGTCTGCTTTCTATTTATGATCCTATAATAAAGTTTTTTATATTATTTCTTGATGGAATGGATTGAGTCACACAGATGCTTGATTAGTAGCCATATTGGTTAGGGTATAAAACCCTTTCAGGAATAGACACCACTTACCTAAGACAAAGCTGTGGGACACACATCGATACACACCAGAGCCTGTTATACACTGTTTTCCACTGCTCTGGGATTTTAGAACCTTTATTACCTAGACCAAGCCCTGGAACTTCCAATTGGAATATACGTGGGGATTGTTGTCTCCTAATATACTTCTACCATCACAGCTAAACACTAGTCCACCAACATCAAGGGATCCAATTGTTCTGAATGACCTTACTCTGCTGATAAGGAACCCTCCAGCTTTTGGACTGCACAGAGGTAAATTTATGGCTGAAATGATTTGTGTCTTCCAATAGAGCTTTGGGACAGTCCTTCTATTATTGGTCACCTCCAAGAGGCTATAATAACAACAAGTATTTTACACTAGTGCACTTTATTGAATAATTAAGTACCAATTCCCATGAACAGTGACTCAATTTGATTTTATGTACATTTTGATATCAGTTAATGTATATATTGAAAACTTTGGCTACATATAGGTGTACCTATGACATTATTTTTCATTTATTTTGTATGTTTTATTTATTTTGGTTGATTAAACATTATCTATGACCCATTCCATAATTTTTTATAGTTTTTATTAAGACTGAGCGCTGTTATTTTCTGTACATGCCCCCACTCACATATCTTATTGTTCCCCCTCACAGTTCACTGCCCTCCTCACACTGTCCCCACTTATAGCTAACAATGTCACCAATCAAAGCCTACACTGTTCCTCCTTACACTGCCCCACTCACATATCTCACCGCTCCCTCTCACAACTCACTGCTCTTCTAACACAGCCCCCACTCATAGCTCACTGCCCTCCTCACACTGCCCCCACTTATAGCTAACAATGTCACCAATCAAAGCCTGCACTGTTCCTCCTTACACTGTCCCACTCACATATCTCATTGCTCCCCCTCACAACTCACTGCTCTTCTAACACAGCCCCCACTCATAGCTCACTGCCCTCTTCACAAAGCCCCCACTCACAGCTGACTCCCCCACTCACTGCCCTCACTTATAACTCCCCCTCACACTGTCCCCACTCACATATCTCACTATTCCCCCTCACAGCTCAGTGCCCGCCACACTGCCCCACTCATAGCTCACTGGCCCCCGCTCACTACTCACATTGCCCCCCTCAACTACCCCCTCCAGATCACACTACCCAAACCCACCTCGCACCCACCCCCTGCTCCCCTCACACCTCTACCACACTAACCTGCAGACTTTGTTGCTGTCTCCTCTCCTCCTGGCATCCTCTTTGTTCTGGACAACTGGCCTCCACAGTTAAAGCACACCTGTTTGGGCTGACCACTGCATAGGTTGGGAACTAAAATGTACAGTTGGCACTGGCGATCCTTCTCTGTACTGTTCCAGTCAGCATACTGGTAATGGCTCCCCATCTGTCCTCACTTGGCCCATCACCTTCTTACCCACAGCCAGCGCATGTCTGGCAGTGGCAATCTGATTTGCGGCAGCAGCTGCTGAGAGTGGTGGGTGGGCTGATTCACTGGCTGCACCACCCTTTCTTTCCTTCAGCCAGCACAGCCAGTGTTTGACACTGAGCCTGCACTGGCATTCACGCAGCAGAGGCACTGGGGTCCCCTCCCTGCCCTGAGAGAGCAGGGTAATCACATCTGAGTCAGCCCAACAGGAACTCTCCCGAGCTCCCGATGGCCCAATATGCCCTTTGGAACTAGCAATCCCAGCAAGGCTCTTCAACAAGTACTACAATTGTTCAGGACTGCTGGTTCATGTACAACAACTAGGATCTTAGAACTATTATTTTTTCTACTGGCTTTTTCTGGGAGTTGGGTAATGTTTTTATAGGCCTGATTCATGTATTCAGCCCTATGGTGATAAGGTTGGGACTGGTTCACATTATGACAAGGAGCCCACGATGTTTGTCTCTATGTTACAGCTTGACCAGCCCAGTCTGGCATAACCTTGTGCTGTTTATTGCATATGTGCGGGACCCATGCCCTTTGTCCTGGCTAACCTGTATTAATGGCAAGCAGCCCATGCTATAAGCCCTTGTGATGGGAGGAAGGTGGGCAGGAGCATGTTTTATTTATTCATTTTACTTGAACAATAGTTGTCACTATCATCAAGTTAATGAAAATGACTAGCCTAGCATTTATGTAGTTAAATTGAGAAAGGCTTACAGTATACTGTATCTTGATGCAGCTACATGCTGTATTTAAATAGTATTTTCAGTTACACATACATTAATATATGTGTAACTCACAATGTACACATTAGATAACTATTTTGTGGCCAAAATTTTACTTTTGTATTCTGGCCACAAAATTGCAACCAATTGTAAACTGGGGGCCTGATTCAGACCTGCTCGCTAGATGCGTATGCAAATTCGGCAAGACAGGCGATCGCACTGCAAGGCATTAGCATGCCTGCTAAGTCTTGGCGTGCGATCGCTCCGTGTATGCAGATGGCCACCAGCCTGTCTTAAGACGCCCAATTGCGCACGTCATTAACAGAAAGTGCATCGGTAACATCGAGTACCATCGGAAGCGTTTGCAGCACTTGTGGTTGACTATATCCTTCCGCAAGTACTGCTAGTGGTTCAGTGTAAAATTCAGCTAAGTGGCGTGTACTTTGACGCTGCCTCTTAATTATGCACGCCTCTGATACGGCGTTAAGACGCTCAGGCACACCTACGTTCGCACCTCTACTCCCCCGTTTCTAGCGACCAGCCCCTGTCACCACTCACAAACGGCTTCTCCTGTCACTCATTATGCCGGGCTGTCTATGCGCAGCAAGCGAACACTTCCCGATCGTGCGCACTGGTTTGCGCACGCGTACTGTGGTGCGTACGCATGCGCAGATTGCAAACATCGGCTGGCTGCGTGTGAACGCATCCTAGCAAGCGGGTCTGAATCAGGCCCTAAGTACTAAGCGAATTTGGGCAGGTCTGGAAAAAGGTCTAAATGATACAGAAATAATAACTGATAGTTCTGGTCCTACGTGTAAAAAATAGCTGTGAAATAATGCATCCCAAGATTGAATTGTTTTATTATATAAGAAAATATGTACAAATTTGTACAAAGATGTTAAAAATAATATAACATACTAAAGGAAAACAAAGGATATCTGTAAAATTGCATCCAAAAATGGGGAAAGTATCTGTTGAATTATCTGCCTCCCTGATATTCCAGCTATGGGCTGGGCGAGCCATTGTCTGTCTTCTACTCTGTAAATACAAAAGCAAAATGCAGGCAAGACACTTTTATTAGTCAGTATATTATTTGCTCTGTATTTATGGCATATTTGGATTCCTACATAACCAGAAAAAGATTATATCAGTTGTTGTGATTGCAAGGTGTGTAATTCTTTATTTCAATCATTAATGGCTTAAGTATACTCTAGGAAATGATTGTCTAAAAGCTTTATATTCAACTTTAGCAATGGGTGGCTCTCTTTCATTAATCTGTCACTTCCATGGAATATAGATATTGTGTATATACTGCAATAGCTTCCTGTTTGCACACTGCACTGTGGGAATATCTGCATGGGTCTCTTTGTTCAGATACAGTTGTTTACTAACAATTACAATGAAATTACATTGAGACTTGCAGAATCAAGAAAGGTTATTGAGCTGTTTGTGCAGAGCTCTAAAGCTGCTGCTTATCAGGAACAAAGATTGTTATAAAATAAATAGATTTTCCCTATTGGTTTTGTCCAGTCATGCCTGCTGTCCATAACCTGTTTAAAGGCAATTTTAAATCCAATTTCCTTACTTCATACTACAATATGGCAGATCTTAATTATTTTCAATTCTTTGTTATGTTATTGAGTCTGGTGCAACATTCAGTCCTGATGTAGACCTGCTATGCAGCAAGTGATTAGTGCTGGCTAACATGGAGGACAGAGTCTAATAGGAACCTTTGGATATATGTAAGGGAGAATTGGGCTTTTACATGGGGAACCCACAGTTTTGCTAGGAACCCGCTGACTAACAAAGTCTGAGTGTGGGCCTGGTAACACAAGAGCACAGTTTTATTTATAATTTTATATATTCTTTTTTAGTTATACACAGGGCCGCCATCAGGGCGGGATTGCCGGGACTCTAGTAGCGGGCCCGCAAACAGAGGGGGCCCGGCTGAAAGCGGCAAAGAATGCACCGGGCGGCTGGCAGGGGCCAGGCAGAAAGCATCAGTGTTGTGGCATTTCAACTATGTAGTATGTATTGGAGCCGGCCATGAGCTGTGATTGGCTCGCGGAACGGCAGCCAATCAGGAGCAGCAGCTTCTTATCAGCCAATCAGGAGCGGCCGCTCCTGATTGGCTGCCGTTCCGAGATCTGTGATTGACTCGTGGCCCGCTGCGTAGTACAAATGCTGCAGCGGCATGGATGCTGGCGGACAGCTCCAGTCTGACTCCATAGTTGAATTCCACAGTGCTGATCTTCTTTCTTTCTCCCTGCTTGCCGCCTGATGCATTCGTCACAGCTAGCCAGGCCAAATCTCTCTCAGGACATGAGAACTCAGATATGTTGACCCTGCCCTGTGCCCCCCCCTTCTCTTGGCCAGCCAGCGCTGTTCTCCCCAGTCCAGTCCAGCCAGTCTTTCCTGCGCCCAGCCCCCCCGTCCAGCCAGCCAGCCTTCCCTGCCTTGCCCCTCCCCGAGTACAGCTAGTCTTCCCTGCGCCCCCCTCCTAGTCCAGCCAACCAGCCTGTCTTACCTGTGCCCCCTCCCCATGTTCAGCCAGCCTGCATTGCCCCTCTCCAATCCAGCCAGCCTGCCTTCCCTGCATTGCCCCTACCCCAGTCTTCCCTCATTCCCCCCTCCTAGTCCAGCCAACCAGCCTGTCTTCCCTGCACCCCCTCCCCATGTCCCCCCAGCATTTCCTGTGCCCCCCCAGCTCAGCCAGCCTGCCTTGTCTTGCCCCTCCACTCCTCAGTCCAGCCAGCCTGTTAAGTCCAGCCAGCCAGACTTCCCTACCTCCCCAGTCCAGCCAGCCTGCCTTGCCCCTCCCCCAGTCCAGCCAGTCTTCCCTGTACCCCCCTCCTAGTCCAGCCATTCAGCCTGTCTTCCCTGCACCCGCTCCCCATGTCCAGCCAGCCTGCCTGTATTCTCTGCCCATCCCCCACTGCCCTTTGCCCCCCTAGACCAACCAGCCTTCGCTGCCCTTTGCCACCCCAGTCCACCCTTCCCAGCCCAGTGCCCCCCCTTTTCCAGTGATCCCTGCCCTATGCCATGCCCCACCCCCTCCTCCATGCCTAGCCATCCCTGGTTTTGCACCAATTGAGGCAAAACCCCTGCTGTAGCTCCACCCGCATTATCCACCACTCTGCCCAACTCTGCCTTATACCCGGGGGGGCCTGCCTATTTTGTTAGTACCAAGCCCCAAAATTTCTGATGGCAGCCCTGGTTATACATCAATTGTATTTACAATTATTTAAAATATGAACAGTATGCATGTACCATATACAGATTGCCAAGTGAAAATGGATGAGCGTGTATACAAAATATGGGATGGACTCACCAGGTTAGTAGTAAAGCTATGTTAATTATTCAAGCAATTTAGCTGCAACAATGGAACTGGCAATCATTTGAAAATCAGAAACAACCTGGTTTTGTCTATTAATTTATTGCTGCTTTAAATATAGCAGTTAAATCATTGAATATGTGCCAGTGACTGCTACTTGCAGGCTATTACATTTGGATTATAGTCAACCATGCTGTAATAGGGTATCAAGACTATGGGGTCTAGTTACTAAGCAGTGTTAGGAGACAGAGGCCCTGATTCAGCCCTTGTGGTAGTGTCTCGTGGCTTCAAGCCCCAGAGAGATTGCGGCTCCAACAGAGCCGGATTCTCTCCACTGACATCACTTGCGATGTCAGTGGGGCCGCCCCCAAATGGCAGGCATTCACATGGGAACTCCTCCGTTTGGGCAGCCATCCCCCTGGCCTGCCCACCAAAGGGGGTGAGCTGTCACTCAACATCAAATGCTAGCCCCCTTTGGTGCGAGACCCGGAGCGACAGATTGCTCGTCGCTAGCCCGGTCTCACGCATGCGCACGATGGAGCCGGCTCCGTCGTGCGCATGCGCTGTGGGCCACCATCGACCCGGTTGCGAGCGCTTAGCACTTGCAACCGGTTCTGAATCAGGCCCAGAGTGAAAAGTGATAAGTCTGTGATAAGGTGCCAGCCAATCAGCTCCCAACTGTCATTTTTCAAACACAGCCTGTGAGAGGACAGTTGGGAGCTGATTGGCTGGCACCTTATCACAGACTTATCACTTTTCACTCTGTCTCCTAACACTGCTTAGTAACTAGACCCCTAAAGCTGTATACACACTAGACAATGTGTGTGTGCAGCGACATCGCCAGTGGCGGGCCTGGTGGGGGTTCGCAAGTGTATACACACCTGCCGATGCCGACCAGCGATGAGCGATGGTGGGGGGGGGAGCGGGGCCATTCAGCATTCAGCAGCATGGCACCACTCGCGATATCCCCAGATTGGGCTGCATGTACAGCCACTCTGCGGATATCATTAACAGCCCGTGGGAGCGCATAACGTTGGTCGTTCGGACCATACACACTAGACGATATGAACACTATATAGTTGAAAAAAATAGTTTTATTTATATATATATATACATACAATGGAAGGCGGCACTCGTCAACACACACCAGGTCACAGCCGGTAGATAATTTCAACGTTTCCAGATCTTTATTGTCTCGTCATCAGGATAAAAAAAGTACAAACACACTGACCTTAAATACCTTCACCATCACCTCGTGCACTGCTGATGGTGGTAGTAGACATAATAATTTATCTAAGTTGGAGCGTGAGGCTCTTCGTGATTTATCTGGCTATACGGATGTCATCTTTCGCCCTGCCAACAAAGGGGGGCGATTGTTGTTCAAGACACTCTTGCTTATAAAGCTGAGATTGATAGACAGCTGTCTGACTGTTCTGTCTATCAATTACTTTCTGGTGATCCCACTATTAAGTTTTGTGCTGAATTAAATACACTGCTTGACAACGCAGTTTGTGCTAATATTATTTCAGAAGAATTAAAATCTGCACTTATCCCTGTGAATCCCATTGTACCTGTCATGTACACACTGCCTAAAATACATAAGTCCATCAGTTGTCCTCCTGGTCGACCTATCATAGCGGCCAGGGGTTCTTTTTTTCAGGCAGTATCTACTTATTTGGATGCTTTGCTGCAGCCCTGCATCAGTAATAGTCTGGGTTTTATTTCCGACACTACTGCATTTTTGAATCGTTTGGCTTCTGTTAGGGATGTACCTGTTAACTGTCTATTGTGTAGTATTGATATTTGTAATCTTTACACTATCATTCCCAATGATGAGGGTTTAGCAGCAGTAAGATCTCTTATTTAGGGTAATGAATATTATAAGGGTCCTTGTATAGATCTGTTTATTCAGTTACTAGAAATGACCCTCACTCACAATTACTTTCTTCAAGATGGCAGGTTTTTTCTGCAAGTCTCCGGATGTGCGATGGGGTCCAATGTGGCCCCATCGTATGCCAACGCGTACATGCTTGTTGCTGAACAGGAGATCTTTTTCAGTAGGCAGGTGATTCGTGACCAGATCAGGTTGTATTGTCGCTATATTGACGATATTTTTCTGGTATGGTTAGGTACTAGGGATCATTTCACGGAGTTTATTGCACATCATAATGAGACAAATAGCCCTATTAAATTTACTTTTTGTGTCGATATGCACAAAGTTAACTTTTTGGATGTTGCAGTCTAATTTAATGAAGGTACTTTTACTATGTCCTTTTTTCAGAAATCTACGGATCGTAACACGCTCCTTCATGCTAGCAGTTGCCACCCTAACTCGTGCAAATATGGGCTTCCTTATTCCCAGTTTATTCGAGTTAGACGTATTTGCAGTAACATCGATGATGCAGATCACCAGATGGATATGATGGTCAAATATTTTTTAGAGCGGGGCTATCAATTAGACAGAGTTATCAAGGATAAAAATCGTGCTCTGGCCATACCTAGGGAGAGATTACTTTTGAAAAAACAACATACAAAGGAGAAATCTTGTATGCCCTGGGTCGATCATTTCAATACTTTGAGCCCTATGATTAATAGGGTGACTAAGAGCTTGTGGCCCATTGTGCATTCTGACAGTACTTTACGTTTACATGATAAGCGCATTATGCCATGCTATACGAGAGGGCGCAACATTAAGGATATAATCATGCGCACTGATATTACAAACTTAAATGTTAAACAAGATTTGCCCCTCAATTTTCTGTCCCTTAAACCGGGTTGTTTTAGACGCCATAATTGTTTAACCTGTAGGTATACGAATGTCGGGTCCACATTTAGACATCCTTTAAGAGGTCAAAGTCTTAGGATCAAGCATCGATTGACTTGTTTAACAAGATTTGTAATATACCTCATAACCTGTCCTTGTGGACTCAGTTATGTGGGTAAAACTGAGAGAACGATCAGAGAGAGGATGGCCATACATCGCTCAGCCATTAAATTGGCTATAGAGAGTGGACGTAGTGATCAGCCCATGGCCAGACATTTTTTGCATGCGGGTCACGGTCTGTCCTCTTTTCGATTTATTCTTATTGATCACATTCCAGACTCCATTATATGGGGTGACCGTGCAGGTAAACTGTTGCGTTGTGAATCCCGTTGGATTCACAAATTAGGCACTTTATCACCCAGAGGTTTGAACGAGAGTATGGGATTACATTGTTTTCATTAGTACATACTGTTGGGTCTGTTCATGTTCATTCAGTGTTATAGGCTAGTGCAAGAGTTGAAATGTGGACCATAGCTGGGACAGCCAAATGTGTTCCCGGGCGTGTGTCTTATTAGAGTATTTAATATGGAGAGGTTTATGATGTAATTGATATTTTCTATAATGTTTTGCCAGTTTTGCACTCCGAATCCTGTTTTTATGTTTTGTGTAATATGAGTGTCCTTTTTGTTGTTATGCCACAGATTTTGGTTGTCTGGGCAACGTGACTCCTGTGGATAACGTCATTTCAGAGCGTCTTCCGGGGGTGTCGCTGTCCGGCAGTGCACGAGGTGATGGTGAAGGTATTTAAGGTCAGTGTGTTTGTACTTTTTTTATCCTGATGACGAGACAATAAAGATCTCGAAACGTTGAAATTATCTACCGGCTGTGACCTGGTGTGTGTTGACGAGTGCCGCCTTCCATTGTATGTATGTTGGACACCCGCCGTGGGACACCTAGGAGGGCACTGTACAGTGTTTACACTTCATGAGTTGGGAGTGCTACCCTTGAACAGTGTTTTTATATATATATATATATATATATGTATATATATATATAAAATTACTCCAATGTGTTTACAATCTTTATTCTTCCCTTACTTGGGATGATTACCCATACGTATATGATATGGCTAGAAGTATTGGGATAGAGGTCCAATAAATGTGTTACTGTATTAGAGTATCTGACTTCCTTTAGACATAAAGGTCCCTATACATAGGCTCCCAATAAGTTGCTTACTGGTATCTTCTATGGCTTTAGGTCTGCTTCTATTGCTCACATAAATGGTGATCTGGATATTGTACCGACGGATATGTAATACCCTTTGTAATGGCTTATAGCTCCTTTCCTGGTCTGTAGGCTGCCTTGTGTTGAGGGCTGCATGCTCCTACGCTGTGGTCTATGGCAGCTTTCCTGACGCCCTTCTCTCAGTGGCAGTGACTCTATCCCTTAAAGTTGGGTGGTCTTAGGGCTGCACACTCCTATGCTGTGGTGTGGAGTGGCTTTCCCCAGCTCCCTTCTTCCAGTTTTTGCCTCTGGGTTTGGCCAGATCTCAATGTCACCCTCCTCTAACCCTCATTACCATAACAATGCATGAGACCCATGAGACACAAGCGGTCTCTGTCTCCCCAAAAAAACTTGGTCCATCAGGGGGGGTTTCTGGGTACTCAGAAGCCCCCTATGTGCACCACTGAAGTCAACATTGTTGTTCTTTTGAAGGTTGAAACACTCATCACCTTCAAGAAATCTTCAAGTTGAGGAAACTAAGGCATATTACTTTTTAGCCCCCAGTTTGTATTATACAATACAATATAGAAAATAGAATATGATCCACTGTCAGACCCATAGCAGATTGCACTGCAAAACTAATTTTAGACTTTAGATCACAGTAGCACTACACTATACAGTATTTTGGTATAACACTCCATCAGCTGAACAAAGTACACCAGATATAAAATGTGCAAACATTTACTTATCATGTTATCAATGTTTAAATTCAACATCACCTTGGAATGGAAAACATTAACTTATCTATGTTTCTTGACTTAAGTTACAAGATCTTAAAAAGACTCACATAAAGTTACAATAAAATTAACTCATGCATGTAATGTTTAATAAGAGCAAAATATCTAAAAGCTTAATATCATGTTACATATACATTTATTCTCACATTAATCATAAATAAGTTTAATTTTTATATAAGTGCTAGATGGTTATGAAACCTTTTCCAAACATACAGTAGGTACTGTTATTTCCCAGTCTTTGTTGAGCAGCAGTTATAAAGACAATGAGTCTCTCTCTCTCTCTCTCTCTCTCTCTCTCTCTCTCTCTCTCTCTCTCTCTCCCCCCCCCTACCCTCCCAGAAAGCCAGGTCCTGCTTTCTTGACAGGAGGAACCTATTTTAAAACGTTGGGACTGTGGGTACATCACAGAATAGTTTGTTTACATTGACCCAGGAAGGTGGGGAGGTGAAGAAGAAGAAGTTGTGTAACCGTAAGATTGAGAGTCCCCCAATAAGTAGTGTTCATTACCAGGAAGAAGCTGTATGGCTGACAGGCATCATGTGGATGAACTGTTTTCACAGACGAGCGATGTAGTTTTGCTCTCCTTTTGAAATTAGGCTAAATGGTTGTTTTCTGCTGTCAAATGCTATATTCTATGTAAGACAATTCATTGCAACCAGAAAAGAAAATACAGGCTCCTTGATTGTTGAGTTAATTTCAACTTGGATTTACAGAGAAAACTAGCAAAAACACTACCCGGAAGATGTTGTTGAAAGGAAAAAATACTGATTGGAATAGTTTTGGACAATTTTAACTCCATACACCAGTGGTCACTATTGTAATTAAAACTTGCCCTTATCCAAGATACTCATTGATACCTCAGAAGAATGTATTGTGGATTATGGGCATGATTCAGAGCCGGACGCTCTGAATCAGGGCCCTCCTACATGAAAATGGAGCGGCCTTATGGACGCTCGCATAGCTGTGGGTTACCACCCACAGCTTATGCGAGCGTCCATGATGATGGTCGCGATGGACAAGTACATCGCGACCATCGGGCTTGCGATGGAGACCCTGCGGTAGGGTCTTGCTGCAGCAAGCCCTGGAGTGATTTTGGCTCTATCAGAGCCAAAATCACTCCCACTGACATCACTAGTGATGTCAGTGGGGCCGGCTTCAGACGGTAGGCGTTCCCATGGGAACGTCTCCATCTGGCAGCCATACCCCCAGCACGCCCACCAAAGGGGGCGTGCTGTCAATCAACATTGACAACATGCCCCTTTGGTGCGAGACCCGGAGCGACGGAGAGCCTGTCGCTATCCGGGTCTCGCGCATGCGCACGATGGAGCTCCCTCTGTCGTGCGCATGCGCAGTGGGGCAACATCGACCCACTTGCGAGTGTCCTGCGCTCACGAGCGGGTCTGAATGACCCCCTATATTTCTTGCTTGGGTCTAGATCGGTGGTTCTCAAACTCGGTCCTCAGGACCCCACACAGTTCACATTTTCCAGGTCATCCAGCAGATGCACAGGTGTATTCATTACTCACTGAGACTTTTTAAAAGATCAACAGGTGGAGCTAATTATTTCACTTGCGATTCTGTGTGGAGACCTGGAAAACATGCACTGTTTGGGGTCCTGAGGACCGAGTTTGAGAACCTGTGGTCTAGATAATAGCAGTCTCTGACTGAAGCTTTTGTTGCAGTATTTTGTTTGCCCTGCAGCTGCTACTAAGCCTATTCCTCCTGTATAAGTGCCACTTTTTGTGTTGACATGGCTTGTTATGGCTGTTTGCTTTTGTGTCAACCTGGCATGCCACTCACTACTAGCTTTTGTTCTGACCTGGCTTACTGTATGTCTATGCTACTGACTTGTGTGTCAACCTGCCTTATGTCATACTACTCTCTAGTGTACTAATTTGACATACACCTGACAACGCACTCATGTTCAGTTCTGGCTGAGGTAAAATTATATATTGATTACACACTCTATTACGACAAGATGTATGATATATATATAAATCAATACATGTTGGTAGCTGCTCAATCACTTCAGTAATATCACTCAGGTGCATGTAAATGAAATCAGCAATAAGATTTGAAAAAGTACATGGTGGTAGATAATTCAGGCCGCGACATGGTGTCTCTGATAATGGAGGTCCCTATCACTTGGTCTGTGTCTGGGGTGCAAAACCCCCAAAAAGCTGGTGAAGGCCAGCCACTCTAAGGAAGCACACCAGTGAAAGACTAAAGTGTTAATATGTGTTAATAAGAATAAAGTAAAAGTTTTAGGCAGGTGTGGAAAAAATGCTGCAAACTAAGGGCCTGATTCAGACCCACTCGCGAGCGGCTGTCCGTTCCCAAGGGAACGCCTACCGTCAGAAGCCGGCCCACTGACATCACTAGTGATGTCAATGGGAGTGATTTTGGCTCTGATAGAGCCAAAATCACTCCGGGCCTTGCGGTTGAAAACCTCAACCGCAGGCTCCGTCTCGCAGTGGCGATGGTCGCGATGGTCAAGACCATCGCGGCCATCAAACTGCACGCTCGTATAGGCTGTGGGTGGTGACCCACAGCTATACGAGCGTCCAGGAGGACGCTCCATAATTATGGAGGCCGGCCCTCATTCAGAGCGTGCGCTCTGCTCAGAGCGTACGGCTCTGAATGAGAGCCTAAGAATGAATTAAATTATCTCACGCTCCCAATTTTGTTTGAGCAACTTGCTATTGTTTTAGTCAGTGTAACTGGCTAATAGTTGAGGTTTATAATCTGATAGAAGCACTTGTAGTTGTGGAATTAAGGAATGTAATAATATAATGGTGGTGTATGGTGATGAGTTCTAAAATAAACAGACAATTTATACGTGGACCAACAATGTTTGAAGAACTTGTCATTCAATACATAAACACAGTGTATATGTTTAAAAGGCTCCCTGTAACTGACAGTGTGATATGCTCTGGAGTGGCAATGTGTAATCACTCACCCTACCTTTCCCTAGCAGTGGTACTCTCCATTGACAGCTTAGGTCCCTTGCAGCAGCTAGCATTGGGTCAGTCTGCTGTGTGTAACCTCCGCCGGATGGGCGCTTGTTCTTTGGCCGCAGGGACAGCGTCCTCTCCTCGGCTCTTTGCAGAGAGCCGCTGCGTCTCTCACATGGGGAATAATATGATAATCTCGATGCCTCGCGCTCACTTGAAGGTGACGTCAGTGGGGTGATTTGCTTGCACCAATGCGTTTCGTCACATCTGACTTTTTCAAGGTGCCTGCACAGTGATCTCTGTCTTCTTTTATTCCTGTAGGGCTGCTTTGATTGGCTAATTCATTGTGCCAATTAGATTGCACTTTCGATGACGCTCTGCTTGTTTAAGGAGCTTGACTAAAAGACTATGAGCCGTCTTCAATTTGAGCCGAGCCGCGATACTTTTCGCGGCTCGGATTTTCCGCCTACTTTGCCTGTTTTGTAGGCGGAAAAGTATCGCTCGCGTGCACACTTTACCCCGAATTCAATTTTAAAGTACGCGAAAACGGGACCCAGCGAAACTTGAACATGTGGAAAGTACTGTCAGTTTGGGGGAAATCAGCCTGACACCCCCCAAAAGATGCTCTGACATGGTGGTCCCTATTGTACCCCCTGATTTGGCTTGCTGAAGGTATTTTGTGTTTTTAAATGGGCTGAATAGCTGCTAAATAGTGTTTTTCTACACGTGATGTAGAATAGTATTCAGGAGTATTTTTTTTTCAGGAAATAACATCACAGCAAATTTGGGGTACTTGAAAATGGGGGTCTGCATATTTAAAAGTTGCTAAAGTGAAGTTGAAAAAAATGTGCAAACACCTGCAATCAAAAGTACACTTGGGGCATACATGGGGACCCCCCCAGAGTCAAGTTCGCTAGTTTTTAACTTTGTCCCCCAACATTTTTTTTTTCGCCCCTAAAATTAAAGTGATTTTTTGGGGTGTTCTTAAGTGTTTTTTAAAAAATTGTTCACGTAGTTTACCTTTGGGGGACTGTCTGAAGGCTGCAGGGGGGTTCCCGCAACGTTGCACTCCAAAATCCCAAATCTGCACTTTTTTCCGCCTGCTATTCATAGGCGAATCTTTTTCACGGAAAGTCTTTCAAATTGAATACAGGGTAAAAGTAAAACAGGTGAAAATGACGTCATCGGCAAAAAAGTATTGCGGATCCGGACTTTTCGCCTCAAATTGAATACGGGCCTATGTGTGTTAAAATAAGGGAGTGTACTTTATTGAAATATATGAATAAAAGGGGTTTCGAATAAAACAAATATTAATATAAATATAAGTAGCGCTTAGTGCATTATGCTCTGTATACACAGATTGCTACAAAAAACATCTTGCATAGAATTATCAGTAGAATGCAACATTGTATTCAAATTATTGCCAGGTCCAATTATAGTTACTGCATGATTTTCTCTAGTGGAGGATATACTGTATGTGGAGCTAAGGATTACAGGTTGAGTCTCCCATATCCAAAATGCTTGGGACCAGGGGTATTTTGGATAACGGAATATTCCGTATTTTGGAATAATTGCATATCATAATGAAATATCTTGGGAATGGGACCCCAATATACACACAAAATGCATATATGTGTTATATGCACCTTATACACATAGCCTGCAGCTCATTTTATACAATATTTTCAATAATTTTGTGGCTCAAGCAAAGTTTGTGTACATACATGAAATAAATGTATGTTTCATTTACACCCTATACACACAGTCTGAAGGTAATTTTATACCATATTTTTAATAATTTGTGCCTTAGACAAAGTTTGTGTACATTGAACCATCAAAAATCAAAGGTTTTATTATTTCAGTCATGCCAAAATTATTCCGTAATTCGGAATATTCCGTATTTCGGAATATTTGGATATGGGAGACTCAACCTGTACTACCTAATGTTTAATTTAAAGGGAAATATACAAGGACAAATAAAAAGAGATACTACATATAATAATGGATGAGGGGTCAGATGCTAGGAGTATTAGGTCCGTTACATTAGAAGGTCTGTGCACATATTATGTAAGAGAGATTGGGGTAATTATTCTGGCCTCTTATTTAGACCTTTAGAAAGGCTCCCAAATCAAAATCTATGTTCAAACCCTTTGGCTGCAGGGTTCCCATATTATATATCCACTCAGTTTCTGATTTTGAAATTTTCTCTTGATTCTGTCCCACTCTCCAGTCTTTTTCGATTTTTCTAATTGCCATAAACTTCATTCCTCTTGGATTTCTCTGATGATATAATAAAAAGTGATTTGATACACTATGTGTTGTTAATCCTTTTTTTATGTTATTAACGTATTCTCCCATTCTTGTTTTTCATTTTCTTATAGTGAAGCCTATGTATTGGATGCCGCAGGGACACTCCAGTAGATACACAACGCCTTCTGTATTACAGCTCAAATTCTGTCTGATTTCTAATTCTTTGTTCTTTGCATTTGAACAAAAATCAATGATTGGTTTTGTAGTGTTGTTACTGGTTTCTCTGCATGTTTTACAGTTCAAACAAAAGTGAAAACCTTTCTGTTTTGAAATAAAGTTGGATCTTTCTGGAGGTATACAGCTTGCAGCAAGGATGCTCTGGAGAGTTTTTGCGTTCTGGTAAATGATGCTGAGTTTGGTTGTAACTAGGTCTTTTACTTCTGGGTCCAATTCTAGTAGATGCCAGTGTTTTTTAAGCTTGCTTCCAGACTTTTTGTGTACAGTAGCTGTTATATTGTGTAATAAAAAGGGGTTTTATTGGATTCCGCTCTTTTCTCTTATTGCATTGTAGGAGGTCTTCTCTTTTTCATTTTTCAACTTTCTTCAGGCAGTTATCTATTGTTGTTTCAGAATAGTCCCTTTAAAGAAATCTTTGTTTAAGGAGTGTACTTTGGGCCTGATTCAGACCCACTCACGAGCGGCTGTCCGCTCGCAAGTGGGTTGATGTTCTGGACTGAGCATGCGCATGACGGAGGGAGCTCCGTCGTGCGCATGCGCCAGACGCGACGAGCGAAGGAAAGTCCTTCGCTCGTTGTGTCCGATCAAAGGGGGCGTGCTGTCAATGTTGATTGACAGCACGCCCCCTTTGGTAGGCGTGCCGGGGGCGTGCCTCCCTGACGGGGGCGTTCCCACGGGAACGCCTCCCGTCAGAAGCCGGCCCACTGACATCACTAGTGATGTCAGTGGGAGTGATTTTGGCTCTGATAGAGCCAAAATCACTCCGGAGCTTGTGGTTGAAAACCTCAACCGCATGCTCCGGCTCGCAAATTCGATGGTCGCGATGGTCTCGACCATCGCGGCCATCAAAATGCACGCTCGTATAGCCTGTGGGTGGTGACCCACAGCTATACGAGCGTCCAGAAAGACGCTCCATTTTCATGGAGGCCGGCCCTCATTCAGAGCGTGCGCTCTGCTCAGAGCGTATGTCTCTGAATGAGGGCCTTTGTTCTTTAAAGATTTCATTACTTATGCAATGCCTTCTAATTCATTGGAACTGTCCCTCTGGCATGGTTCTGATCCATTTAGTGTGGTGGTTACTAGAGGAAAGGAGGTAGTTATTACAGTTTACCTTTTTAAAAAAGGTGCAAGTGTGTATTTTATTGTCCTCTATACAGATTTCTAGATCTAGAAATTGTATTGTACTTTTGCTGTAGTTGTAGGTAAATTCCAGATTTAGTTGGTTATTATTCAGGTAAATCAAAAACTGTGTTAGTGAATCTTTGTCTCCATCCCAAATAAAAATGACATCATCTATGAATCTTTTCCAATGTCTGAGGTGGTTCTGAAATGGGTTCTTTTGCCATATATTTTCATCCTCCCATTTGGCGACAAAGAGATTCGCGTAGCTGGGCGCAAATCGGCTGCCCATTGCGGTTCTGGTTGTTGGTTTGTAAATATGGTTCTGATGCCAAAAATAGTTATGGTCTAAGATGAATTCTATACTACTCATTAAAAAGTTTATTTGTTGATTCGGGAGGTCGGAAAGATGGTTACGGTAATGATATGTGTGAGAACAGCCATCTGCATGGCGGATGCAGGTGTATAGTGATTTAACACCACATGTTACTAGAAAGTAGGATTCTTTCCATACGATGCTGTTTAGCTATTGAAGTACAGATGTAGTGTCCTTTTTGTACGTTTTTTGCTGGATCACCAATGGTTGCAAAAACACATCGACGTATCCTGATAAGTTTAAAGTTAAAGATTGTATGCCGATGGGTTCAATGGGTCTTTTTGCAACTTTGGCAGTTGGTAAAATACCTGTATTCTAGGTGCAGTGATGCTTAGATATTCGAGTTCTTTTTTGTTCAGGATACCCAGATCCAGACCTTCTTCTAGATGTTTCTTCAATTCTTTTTTATAAAGCTCCATAGGATCTTTCTCCAGCTTTTCATACGTAGTATGATCTGATAAAAGTCTATTTCCAATATGTATTTGCTTGTATCCATGACCACCAGTTCTCCACCTTTGTCGGCTGATTTAATGATGATTTCTTTGTTTTTTTTTTTGTTTGTTCCTTTAATGCTTTTCTTTCTCCCTTATTTAGATTCATTTTGATATTAGGTTTGTCCGGTATTTTTTCTATGTCCATTTCCACAAGTTTTTGAAAAGTCTCTAGCACTGTTCCTTTCATATGGCTAGGAAAGAAGTTGCTTTGTGGTTTTAGGTCTGTGTGTTTCATATACTGTTCTCTATTTCCACTCTCCCCATAAATCCTTACAATTGGATTCTTTTGGAAATATTGTTTCAAACAGAGTTTTCTCAGAAATTTGTGAAGGTCTATGTACACATCAAACTTGTTTGGTAGAGATTGTGGTGCAAATTTCAGTCCTTTTTTCAATAGGTTCTGTTGGTCATTTGTGAGGAATGTAGAACTTAGATTAAAAATTCCACCTGACCCATTTCTATTATTGTTGAGGGAGTTACAATATTTGTGTTATTGCGGGTATTCGCTTATAGATATACAAACGAGAGCATGATTACGACATTGCTGTCGTGCTCTCATTTGTATATCTAGTGATGTGCCTAGACTGAACGTTCACTCGTTCAGTCCAGGCACATCCCTCATCCTCGCACATGCTGAACTTGAAGTTCTAAAAAATCTTCAGTCGAGTTTCTTCTTGTTCTTTTCTTCATACTGGTGCCTTCTAAATATGTTCTTCAAATATTGTTGGTCCATGTATAAATTGTCTGTTTATGTTAGAACCCATCACCATAGACCACCATTATATTATTACATGCCTTAGTGCTACAACTACAAGCGCTTCTATCAGATTGTAAACTAAGAATGCTTTCAAAAATAGAAGTGTTAATAGTTTATTTTTATCAATTAACAAAAGTGAATGAACAGAAGAGAAATCTAAATCAAATCAATAATTGGTGTGACCACGTTTTTCCTTCAAAACAGAATAAATTTTTCTAGGTACACTTACACACAGTTTTTGAATGAATTCGGAAGGGAGGTTGCTCCAAACATCTTGGAGAACTAACCACAGATCTTCTGTGGATGTAATCTTGCTCAAATCCTTCTGTCTCTTCATGTAATCCCAAACTAACTCAATTATGTTAGGATCAGAGCTCTGTGGGAGCCATATCATTACTTCCAGGACTTCTTGTACTTCATTACACTGAAGATAGTTTTAATGACATTTGCTGTATGTTTGGGGTCATTTTCCTACTGCAGAATAAATTTGGAGTGAATCAGACACCTCCCTGATGGTATTGCATGATGGATAAGTACCTGCCTGTATGTCTCAGCTTTGAGGACACCATTAATCCTGACCAAATCCCCAACTCCATTTGCTGAAATGCAGTCCCAAATTTGCAAGAAACCTCCACCATGCTTTATTGCTGCCTGGACACACTCATTATTGAAATGCTCTCCAGCCCTTCAGTGAACAAACTGCCTTCTGTTACTGCCTAATATTTCAAATATTGATTTATCAGTCCAGAGCACCTGCTGCCATTTTTCTGCACCCCAGTTCCTGTTTTTGTGCGTAGTTGAGTCGCTTGGCCTTGTTTCCACATAAAAGGTATGGCTTTTTGGCTGCAGTTATTCCATGAAAACCACTTCTGGCCAGACTTCTCCGAGCAGTAGATGGGTGTACCTGGGTACTACTGGTTTCTGACAGTTCTGAGCTGATGGCACTGCTGTTATCCTCCGATTTTGAAGGGAAGTAAGCATGGTGTCTTTCATCTGATGCACTAAGTTTCCTTGGCTGACCACTGCATCTACCATCCTCAACATTGCCCATTTCTTTGTGCTTCTTCAAAACAGCTTTTACAGCACATCTTTAAACCCTAGTCTGCTTTGACATCTTTGCCTAGGAGAGACCTTGCTGATGCAGTATAACTACCTTGTGTCTTGTTGCTTTGCTCAGTCTTGCCATGGTGTATGACCTGTGACATGAAAGTGTCTTCCACAACCTCACCTTTGTAGCAGAGTTTGGATGTTCCTCATCCAATTTTAAGTCTCCTACAGAGCTGTTTCTGTTTCAGTTAATGAGGGCACCATCATTAGGTACATCTTTAGTTAGGAGCTCACTACCTAAAATGAAAACTATGTCCACTATAAAATCAAAAGGTTTTTATCGATGTGGACTATGTGTAGGATGTCACCATATCAAATATGATGGTACAGCAATAACAACAGAAATCGAGATCAATGGAAAAACGCATTCCATCAGAGAGTTTGTGACATGTAACACGTGCAATGTGATGTATGCAATTGAATGCAAATGCAGACTCTTCTATATTGGCTGTACCTCTAGACCTCTAAGAGTACGCATGGGGGAACACCTGCGTAATATAAGGAAAGGTCATGATACACATGCTTTGCCCAGCCACTTTAAATCATACCATAGCTGTTCACCATCAGCGATTAGAAGATTTGTGGGACTATCCTGGATTAAAGGGCATTGGAGACAGAAAGATCTGCCCATACAATTAGCAAAAGCAGAAATGAAGAAGGCACTTTAAAACTGGGAGGTCTAAACCTCGATTTTGAGGTTAAAGAGTTCTTATAAACTTTCACACTCACTCTTCTTTCATGAACTTTATATTTTATTGTGAACTTTTGCCCTTTTTAAAAGTGTCTTTTATTGCATATTTTTAATTATATTGCATTGATCTTTTAGATAAAACCAAACATCAGGCACCAAGCACTTTATAAATACACCGACTACCTCTATCCGCTGAATATCTACCGACTATACGGATGAAAAAGACAGACTATGTATTCCTAAATTGGGGAGAAATCATGTGATGCGCAATCCTGAATACTCTTATAAAGAAAAGACGTGTCCGATCATTATGGCAACAGCAGGGAAATGATGTTACACTGCACTACAAAGGCAAAGCGGAACATGCGGAGTCACGTGCTCTTGGTAAAGATAGATAATTGCCTGGACACAGCAAACAGTCATGGGACTTGTAGTTTTTTCATGTATAGAGACCAGCTGTGTCCGCGCCGTCTTGATAGGTTGGACTGCACATAAAATAGACCTCAGTTTGGAGTTGAGTTACTCTGAACACAGATTTACACCTTGAAAAAGACCCTAGTATAGGGTCGAAATGTGTTGGTATATTTGTATGCAGAACTCTGTCTGATGACAGCCCGCGGACCTTAAGGAGAACATCGTTGTGATCCAGCTGATGCACTGGGACTGATACTGGGTCCTAGTACTTTCTCATGCTTTTAAAGATCTGACCGTTGTCAACTCTTTACATCGAGCCGGTAATTACTGCCATTTCAGGTTTCTAGGGATTTCCATTGATGTGTTTTTAAGATTACCCACAATGTTCACTGATTTTATTTGTGTGTGCTAGCTCATTCATGCTGAATTGATATTTCAGTGTGATTTATTTACCTTGTGAATCTATGTCAATTGATTAAACTGTACTTCACTATATACCCCCCTTTTTTCTTCTCTCCTTTATGCATTATATTGGAACACATACTATATAACCCATGAGAAAGGAAATGTGCTTTTAATATTGACATGTTATCCTCTGCTGCTGATGAGCTCAGAAGAAGTCTGAATGTCTAAGTATTTTGGCTTATGATTAGCACTGGCAGCACTGTATATTACTTTTTTCTTATTGTATAAAGTTTCCTTGGCTGACCACTGCGTCTATGGTCCTCAACGTTGCCCATTTCTTTGTGCTTCTTCAAAAGAGCTTGTACAGCACATCTTCAAACCCTAGTCTGCTTTGACATCTTTGCCTAGGAGAGACTTTGCTGATGCAGTATAACTACCTTGTGTCTTGTTGCTACGCTCATTCTTGCCATGGTGTATGACCTGTGACATGAAAGTGTCTTCCACAACCTCACCTTTGTAGCAGAGGTTGGATGTTCCTCATCCAATTTTAAGTCTCCTACAGAGCTGTTTCTGTTTCAGTTAATGACAGTGTTTCAACCTACATATGAAAATGACGATCATTATCACCTGGTTGGTATGATTGGTTAATTATACACCTGACTGTAATCCTACAAAATCCCTGACTTTCTGCAAGTGTACCTAGAAGAATTAATTCTGTTTTGAAGGAAAAGGGTGGTCATACCAAGTATTGATTTTATTTAGCTTTCTCTTCTGTTCATTCACTTTGCATTTTTTTAAATGATAAAAATAAACTATTAGCACTTCTATTTTTGAAAGCATGCTTACTTTGCAACATTTTTTCCATACCTGCCTAAAACTTTTGCACAGTATTGTGTATATATTTAATTCCTCTGTAAATAAGGATATTATGGTTATCAGTATTAGTAATCAGTCATTAAAACAACTAATTATACATATATTTTTAAATTAATGCTTTTTGTGAAAGAATGACACTACTGCCAAAATTGTTATTGATTCTGTTACAATTATTATTATGTATTCAGTTTTTATACCTGGTAGATAAGTACAACATTATGTCAGTCTCAATCATCTGGATCTTAATGAAATCCTAATTGCTTTTCGAGATCACAGTGGGGTGGGTTGGGGAGGGGGGTAATTTGTTCACTTATACATCTCCATTTATGCCTCTGAAGAAACCATGTCTACAGAGAAATGCTTCCGACCTCTTTATCTCTTTTATATTTAAAGTATCATTATTTCGTATATCACCTACAGGGGGGTGCACGGAGCCCTACCACATGTGGCTTAAATGGTCACTGTGGCATTTAAGTGGTTAACCCTCATAACGCAGCACCATCTTTGAAGGGACAATGTAGGAGCAGGGCGCCATGTTCTGTAAATGTATAGGTAATTTATTTTACCATGTTGTATTTAAAGCGCAGTTTTGAAATTGGGGAAACATGTTTGAATGTACAGACTATGCACTTATGAGGGAATATATGAGGTATTTTGTTTTAAAAGGTATTGATATTTGGAGACAAACTGCTCTTCAGACATTCTCACCTAGGGATTGATATGGTAATTGTCCTAGCCTGGTAGTGGAGGGATGGTGTTATTATTATTATTATCCTTTATTTATGTGGCGTCACAAGTGTAACGCAGCACCTTACATAGTACATAGAACTAATAAGTGAACAAGAAACAAGTAACTTACAGTAATTTACAGTGCAGGACAAGGACACAATTTATATACATTGCTGCAATAGCGATTAAAGCACTCACAATAAGCACCCAGGAGTTGGGAGTCACGTGTTAGGTGCTCTAATGGGGAGTAAAGAGTAGAAGAAAATGTAAAGAGAAGCACATGAGGGAAGAGGTGACTGCTCATGAGAGCTTACATTCTAAAGGGGAGGGGCAGACAGACAGGCGTGACACAAAGAAGGTGGAAGATATTGAGGAAAGAGCATGAGGTGGGTTAGGATGAGTGCTGGAAAGCTTTGATGAAGTAGTGGGTCTTAAGAGCCCGTTTGAAGATTTGTAGAGAGGTGGAGAGTCTGATAAGGAGAGGGAGAGCATTCCAAAGGTAGAGAACGGCACAGGCAAAATCTTGGACGTGGGAGTGGAAGTATTAAGTTGGCAAGAGAGGCGGCATACATTTGTTGAGCGAAGTGGACGGGCGGGAGTGTGAATGGAGATGAGGTCAGAAGTGTAGACTGCCAGTCTAGGCTGCGATTAGCAGAGAGAGGCTTTTCGAAGCTGCAGTCAATGGAGTACCCAGAAGCCGTTGTAATGCGCATGTGCCTGCTAGATCCATTGCGCAGGCACATGGACCCGGCCAGACCAAGCAGCAGTGGCAGCCCCCCTCATTTAAGAGGGTAGGAGCCTCTGCTGGTTATACCATGTGCTACATCAGTTTGTGTTTTAGGAAGCCAACTGCTTTTGGTTGGTAAATATTAGAATGGAGGAAATTAGTAAGCTCCTTTTGAAATGTAAGATATACAGTATGTATTTATATTTTGTGAGATAGTTTGATTGGTTAAGGAACACAGGGTAGTAGTGCCCCTTATGCAGTGCCCTCTTTTGTAGTGCACATTATACAGTGCCTCCCGTATTCAGGGCCCCCTTATACAGTGCCCTTTATACAGTGCCCCCAATATTGTCCCTTATACAATGCCCCCAGTAGTGCCACTTATACAGTTCCTGGTAGTGCCCCTTGTGCAGTGTCCCCAGTAGTACCACTTACACAGTGCCCCTTATACAGTGCCCCATATGCAGCACCCCCTGTAGTGCCCCTTATAAAGTGCCCCAGTAGTGCCCCTTATGCAGTGCCACTTATACAGTGCTCCCAGTGCCCCTTATGCAGTGCCCTCTGTTGTAGTGCACATTATGCAGTGCTCCCAGTATGCAGGGCCCCTTTCACAGTGCCTCTTATACAGTGCCTTTTATACAGTGCCTCCTGTAGTGCCCCTTATATAGTGTCCCTTATACAGTGCCCCCATAGTGGTCCCCTATGCAGTGCCCCTTATATAGTGCCCCCCAGTAGTGCCCCTTATACAGTGCCCCCGGCCAATAGTGCCCCTTATACAATGCCCCAGTTGTGCCCCTAATACATTGCCTCTTATGCAGTGCCCCTTACACAGTGCCCCAGTAGTGCCCCTTGTGCAGTGCCCCAGTAGTGACACTTATACAGTGTCACCAGCAGTGCCCCTTACATATATAACACAAAGACACACACAAAACAAAATTCTTACCTGAATCCCCACTCCTGCGCCTGTCGCCGTCCGCTTTTCTCACTCGGCACTATTGGAAAGACGTCATGAAGTCTCTCTCTTCACCCACTGCGGGAGCTGGAAGGTGGAGTTCATGAGTAAACTCCAACCCTGCTCTGGCCCCGGGTACAGCAGCCAATAAGAGTCTGTCTGACTTTCAATGGCTGCTAAAACAAATACACCGCTGCCGGGTAGTACACCCACTGGCGGTGTGTTTGTTTTACTGTGTAGTCCACACTAACTTATTTATTATATCACTAATCTATGCTGAGTTGAATGAAGATGTTCGTACTTAGCGTTCATGGAAATAATTGTGTATGTTCGCCCGCATGCTGAGTTGTATGGACCTTTGTGTTCATATGCTTTGTTTGCTTGTAGTCATCATCATCTAGGTGGACTTGCAACTCCCACACTGGACTTTGCCTATGTGTGAGTACCCTGCTACAGCCCAGTTATGCCTTCAGTAGCAAATGGAAATGTGAAGGGATGCATTTTCCCCATTCTGAAGCTTGCGCTACAGTGCCAAAACATGCAAGACACACTCCGCAAGTACATCAGGTTTGCGTTTCGTACATCTCTGAATTATCCCCATTGGCGTGACTCTTATTTTTTATTGTTTGGTGTATGAACAAACAAGCATAAGGTATATGGAAAAAATTGTTGATATTTTTTGTGTATTTGGACTACTAATAGAAGATGCCATATTCCAAATTATATTTCTAGTTTAAATGACTTTTCAAAGCAATTAACATGTTTCCTAATGTTTATGCTAACAATGTAAATGTTACATTCAATAAACATTAATTAATAAGATCCATATCTAATGAAAAAATAATCACTTGTAAGATTTTAGTGTTTTACTTTTAGTAAGATAAAAAAACATTCTGATAATTGCTTACAAAATAGATAACTCATTATGTTTAATGTTGTGGAACTAACTAAAAGGCAATTATTGTAGTCTCAATTGACACTATTAAGAGAAATGTAGGTGGTCACAATTCATTTTATTAATTAATATCTCTAAAATAGGAATAGTCACTATAACTAAAATTATATGACCAGAAAACCATTATAAATTATATGTAGAAATTATTAAAATATATATTTTTATATATATTACTTGATCCTGAAACCTTTATCTAGAAAATTCCAAAACCACATTGGATTAATGACTGCTGCAGTTCAGTAATAAATTTATGCGCAGTGAATAGTTCCTTGTATAATCACTGTAAGGAGCACTGCTAAACAATTTTACGGGGAAGGGATTGCAATTGGTAGAGTGCGGTAGACAAGTAGCAGATTTAGGGGTCTATTTAATAAGCCTTGGATGGAGATAAAGTGAATGGAGATACGGTACCAGCCAATCAGCTCCTGTCATTTTTCATACACAGCCTGTGACATGACAGTTAGGAGCTGATTGGCTGGTACCTTACCTCCGTTCACTTTATCTCCATCCAAGGCTTAGTAAATAGACCCTTTAGTACCTTATGCTAATGAAACAGCCTGTAGGGATAATGCGGGAAGAGTACGTGAAACTGCAAATGGGAAACCATGCTGCCCATTAATTTTGTGCCAACCACCGCAACCATTATTATTAGTATTGACCCCATGCTTGGTGCAACAGATCCACCAGATACAGGCTTCCCATCTCCATATGCATGATTTAGAGCATTGAATACATGCCCACAACACCTCACTAGACAGGGAGGTTCCATGCAGAAAAAAAATGTATTCAGTGGTCTGGAAAATAGATTCCATAACTACCTATAGGGGAAGATGGTGATGTGATAACCAAAACCTACATCAAAGAGGTTGACCAGAGTAGATACCTGAATTATAAGAGTAACCATCTTAAAATATGGAAGGACAACATTCCTAAAGGACAGTTTCTTCGGATTAAAAGGAACTGTTCCAAACCTGAGGATTTTGAGAGACAGATTATTGCCCTATATAGATCTTTTTCCGAACAAGACTACCCCATGGAATTACTTGATAAAGCATATAGAGATGTAAATGGGTTAGATAAGGAAAATAGGGTTTTGGTAAAAACAGAAACATTAGAAAAAAATGATAAAACTGAAAAAATTATAAATAATGATATGCATATGCGGTTTGTTACCACCTGTAACTCATATGCAAAAGATATAAAAAGAATAATCAATAAAAATCTTTCCCTATTGAAACTAGATGCTCAAATTGGTTCCTCAATTGCTCCTGGGAAAACTGTTATTTGTAGAAAATCTGACAACTTAAAAAATAAATTAGCCCCTAGCCACTTCAAAAGAACAGATGTAAAACAAATAAAAATTTTGGATTGGCTACCCCCGAAACCAATGGGCTTTCATAGATGTAGTAGCAATAATTGTACCACATGCAAACACACTAAAAAGAAAAATATCGATTTTAGGTCTTCTGTCTCTAAAGAAACTTTTCAGATCACAGACTTCATGAACTGTAGGTCTTCTTACGTCATATACGTTATAGAATGTGGTTGCGGCTTACAGTATGTCGGCCGCACCACAAGACCTCTGCATACAAGATTTATGGAACACAGGAGGAACTTTATCAATAAAACAAGAACGCATCCACTCTCTAAACATGTAGTCAT
Source organism: Taudactylus pleione (assembly GCA_031769625.1). Classification (NCBI taxonomy): domain Eukaryota; kingdom Metazoa; phylum Chordata; class Amphibia; order Anura; family Myobatrachidae; genus Taudactylus; species Taudactylus pleione. The sequence continues at coordinate 4,627,900 of JAUIMM010000614.1, forward strand.
CTGCCAGGGAGAAATACTAACAAATATTACAATAAAAGTCATTGATCATGTTAAATCCACGAAAAGTGGAGGTGACAGGTTTAATGTTCTTTCCAAACGTGAGGCCTATTGGATCTTTCAACTCAAAACCTTGATCCCATTAAGTCTTAATGACATGATAGAACTGAATAATATAGTATAAAATTTTTTTTTTGCTTTGTTATCTACTCTGGTGTGCCTATTTATTGATTGATTGATTGATTTATTGATCTTTATGTATAATTTGTATTTTGGTTCCCCCCCTCCTTTTTTTACCCCTCCCTCCCTCTTTTTTTATTTTTTTTTATTTTTTTACTTATTTATTTTTTTCTTCCCCACACACATAAATGACAGACACATCTGTGGTTCTTACGTTGTCTCTGCATATGACCTGTTTAAGTACATGGAGGTCTTTATATATATTTGTATGTCAGTGACCTTTTGTCAGTACTTACCTGACATTAGTTGGGGCCGCCGATAGGGCCACCATGATCATTGTCATATCCATTGGTTCTACCACCGTCTATTTTTTCATTCTAAATATTCTAGGTCCCAATGTCTCTTTATATATGGATCACTTTTACTTACTCTTCTAATGTATTATCTCTATTTTTGTATATCAACAGTATAGCATTGGTCCAAGTGGCACTTTGAGAGGCCTTTTTTAGGGCTTGGCATTTGTTTATTTACTTATTTATTTATATGTGGTTTTAAATGTATACTAAACTATTTAAGCATTGGATTATTAGAATTTATAAACACCATAAAAACACAATTTAAGACAATTCCTTGTTATGTTTCAGATTGGTGATATTTCTATACCATTTGGATCGAATCTGTTTAATTTTATTCTTAGAATTTCAACTGAACTTAATATAATTTTGCATACATGGGAGGGTTATAGATATGGAATGCACATTTCCATATATACATGGGGCAAACATCTTTATTTATTTATTATTTTTCTTTTTCATTTATTTATTTATTTTTATTCATTTATATATAATTTTATATTGATAATAAGATATCTGTTTCATATAGAGCAATGTCTATGGGGCCAAATGTAATAGGTAGTCAGTTTTAATAAGAGTACAAACTCGCACTTTCTCGCACTTTTAAAAAGTGCGAGTTTGTACTGAAACTCGCAAATTCAATAGCCTGCGAACTTTTCAGCTCGAGGCTACTGCATTTGCGCGTGCAGGCGAGTTTAGGACTATGTAAACTGACACCTTTTAATGCGAGTAGCATTAAAAGGTGCGAGTTTTAGAGAAGCCATCACAGATCAGTGAGATCCGTGACGGCTTCTGTGTGTGTTAAAAAAAGAAAACGTGCACCCCCTCCCCAAAAGCATAACCAGCCCCGGGCTTTATAAAGCCTGTTCTGGTTCTAAAAATACAGGGGCCAAAATGCGTAGGGTGCCCCTGTATATTAAGAACCAGCACAGGGCTTTGTTGAGCTGGTCCTGGTTCTGGAAAATCAGGGGACAAAACGAGTAGGGGTCCCCTGAAAATTCCTGAACCAGCACCGAACTCTTTCTAGCAGGGGGATAATGCCACAGCCAGGGAAAACCTTTCACCGGTTTCCCCGGCCAAAGCATTATCCCTGACCGCTAGTCAGTCCAGGCCGGGGATCCCTGGGGAGTTGGGTACCCCCCCAATAAAGGGGTACCCCTCTCCAGGGCACCCCAGGCCTAGACTGATAGCCCGGGGCTATCCCCGGCACCCTAGGGCGGTGGGTGCCGGGTTGATAGTGTAAAGTGAAAGTGTAAAATTTAATTTACCATATTGTCTTTATTTGTAGAACCACAAGTACCAGCAAGCCTCCCCTGCATGCTGGTATTTGGAGAACCACAAATACCAGCATGCGGGGCATTACGGGCCCGCTGGCACTTGTAGTTCCACAACTAAAGAAATACGTAAAAAAACAAACTTACACCGTGAAAGTATAATTTTAATAAAACATACATGCACACTCACACTCACACTCACACATACTCACCTATTATCCGAAGTAATCCATAGGGGTGTACCTGAAAAAAAAATCCATACTCACCTCTCCTATGCGTAGATCACGTCCTCTTCTCCAAGTAGGCAATCCAGGGGTTAAAATAAAAAAACGAAAAAAAACCCGATCCATGCGGACTGAGCAAAGGTATGTGTGTACACATACCTTTGCTCCGCGTAAATGACCGGGGCACACGGGTGCCCCGTCAGTGCAGGGGCCGCCAGCCAATCAGGGAGCATCTCCATTGGAGCAGCTCCCTAATTAGCTGAATGCGGCCAGCCTCTGTCTCCCTTAGACGTCTATGGTGAGAAATCCCCATAGCCCGTCTATGGTGAGAGCCGCTACATAGTAACCGCAAGATTAATTGATGTTAATCTTGTGATTTACATCAATGATACAATGTCGCGACATTGTATCATTGATGTAAACCACAAGATTAACATCAATTAATCTTGCGGTTACTATGTAGCGGCTCTCACCATAGACGGGCTATGGGGATTTCTCACCATAGACATCTAAGGGAGACAGAGGCTGGCCGCGTTCAGCTAATCAGGGAGCTGCTCCGACGGAGATGCTCCCTGATTGGCTGGTGGCCCCTGCACAGACGGGGCACACGTGTGCCCCGGTCATTTACGTGGAGCAAAGGTATGTGTATACACATACCTTTGCTCAGTCCGGCATGGATCGTTTTTTTTTTCGTTTTTTTATTTTAACCCCTGGATTGCCTACTTGGAGAAGAGGACGTGATCTACGCATAGGAGAGGTGAGTATGGATTTTTTTTTCAGGTACACCGCTATGGATTACTTCGGATAATAGGTGAGTATGTGTGAGTGTGAGTGTGCATGTATGTTTTATTAAAATTATACTTTCACGGTGTAAGTTTGTTTTTTTACGTATTTCTTTAGTTGTGGATCTACAAGTGCCAGCGGGCCCGTAATGCCCCACATGCTGGTATTTGTGGTTCTCCAAATACCAGCATGCAGGGGAGGCTTGCTGGTACTTGTGGTTCTACAAATAAAGACAATATGGTAAATTTAATTTTACACTTTCACTTTACACTATCAACCCGGCACCCACCGCCCTAGGGTGCCGGGGATAGCCCCGGGCTATCAGTCTAGGCCTGGGGTGCCCTGGAGAGGGGTACCCCTTTATTGGGGGGGTACCCAACTCCCCAGGGATCCCCGGCCTGGACTGACTAGCAGTCAGGGATAATGCTTTGGCCAGGGAAACCGGTGAAAGGTTTTCCCTGGCTGTGGCATTATCCCCCTGCTAGAAAGAGTTCGGTGCTGGTTCAGGAATTTTCAGGGGACCCCTACTCGTTTTGTCCCCTGATTTTCCAGAACCAGGACCAGTTCAACAAAGCCCTGTGCTGGTTCTTAATATACAGGGGCCCCCTACGCATTCTGGCCCCTGTATTTTTAGAACCAGAACAGGCTTTATAAAGCCCGGGGCTGGTTATGCTTTTGGGGAGGGGGTGCCCGTTTTTTTTTTTTTAACACACACAGAAGCCATCACGGATCTCACTGATCTGTGATGGCTTCTCTAAAACTCGCACCTTTTAATGCTACTCGCATTAAAAGGTATCAGTTTACATAGTCCTAAACTCGCCTGCACTCGCAAATGCAGTAGCCTCGAGCTGAAAAGTTCGCAGGCTATTGAATTTGCGAGTTTCAGTACAAACTCGCACTTTTTAAAAGTGCGAGAAAGTGCGAGTTTGTACTGTTACTAAAACTGACTACCTATTACATTTGGCCCTATATCTAATAGGTGTCTAAAAGGAGGCTTGAACCGCATCTGAAGAGATGGCCATAGACCACGTAGATCTAAACACCTGCCACAAATTAATGTTAGGTCAGCCTTTATAGCAGCTGCCGGAATTCAGCCTTTCAATATCTGAGGAAGCCGCCGACGGGCTTGTGAGGTGGAGAAACGCGTAATACATTACTGCCCATCTGTGGAGAACTGGAAAGCTAATACGGATTGTTGCCTGACGAAATTCCCTGAGCCTTGCATGGTTTAATGAGGTACACTATGATCAGCTAAATGCCATTGCGGGACTGAACATACTAAAACTGGCTAAGCAACAGGTGCCTCTATAATACAATAAGTGTTATATATACACACAAGGGATATCACCTGGGATTGAGTTTTGGGATCCAAAATGTTATGCATGCATGCTGCGTATACTCTCCCGGCAACCCATACCTAATTAAAATCCACAGTTAAAAGAATCGTTGTAATTTTATATTCTACTGCTACAAACAGACAGCGATAGTGCTACTAGCACCTGCTCATCATAATAATTTGTATCAATCTGACCACTCGAGAAATCAGGGGAAGCCGGCACTGGGGTGAGTAGCGGCTGATCCTAAGCCGCAACCAGACAGGGAGCCGAGTTTTTTTTCCAAAACCCAATTCTACTGGATAAGGGGATTGACCACCTCTATGGAGTAGGTGAGTATGTAGATGGAGTGTTAATGTGTAATAAAGGATTACCACGGTCAGTGTGTGAGTACTGTCTTTTTAAAAAATATTTTCTTTACAGTGGGAGTACAGGTACCAGTGTGTCCTTACTGTCTTGGCATGCTGGCACTTGTAGTTCCCCAAGTGCCTTGCATGCCAGGGCAGGCTTGCTGGGAACTGTAGTTATAACAATATTAATTCTGTTTTTACACCCCCACATCCAATGGTGCGGGGAACAGTCCTGGTCTTTTAGCCAAGGGCTAATAGATCTTCAGGAGGGGGGACCCCATTTTATTTTTGGGGTCACCACTTCTCGTGGATTTCCAGGTATGGACTGACCAGTTTGGGGCTGGTTAATGCTTTGGCATGGGGACCATACACTGTGTGTGTCCCTGCTATGGCATTACCACCATGGCTGATTCAGCTTGGTGCTGGTTACTGGAAAACAGGGGGCACCCCATTCCAGTTTCTCCTGTGATTTTCCTTTACCAGGCCGAGCTCAGAGGTCGGGGGCTGGTTATGCATTAAAAAAAAAAACCCTTTAATTACACTTTTTACTGGTCTGTGCAGTGCTTTGGCCAAACACACAGCTCAGAGGCAGTTCTATTTATTTTTTTGCATTGTGCTGCGATTTTGGTGTGATTCTGATCATGTTTGACAACATGATTCTTATTAAATCCATAATTTCTTTTTGAGCCAGAGTTAATGATGCAATGTTTGGTCCGATGGTGTATCGTGCTGAATTGGTGTGTTAACCTGCGAGTTACAAAAACCATTTGGGCTTTAGTAAATCTCCGATTTGCAAAATCACACCCATATCGCAGAAAACACCTAATCGACCAAAAACAAATCTTACCCCTAACTGTCCTTTAGTTTGTAAATCAGTGTATAGCCTAAATTGTAATGATTTTTTCAATTTGTAAAATTATAAAAAAAAAATGCAATGAAATAAACTGATTTTAAAACTGAATATAGGTCACCATTGATCTATAAACCTCCACAATCTTTCCATAAAATGCTATTTTTTAGCAGACCACACCCATTTTATAGGAGGCCATGCAACTTTGTTGAGAATCTGGAAAGTCCTACAAAAATAAAAATGATTGTCAGGAATGATATGTGATTTAATATGAATCAGTTACCTAATGTGTTCTGTTCTGTGTCCAGAGTATTTTAAATGTTTTATTTTGCTGCCTTTCAAATGTGTTCTATATTCTAGCTCTTTTTTACTACAGGTATGTGACTACTATGTCCAGTGTCTATCAGGGATGTAGACCAACAGTTCTAGTATCGATGGCCAATGGTTTGTAACCATCAGTAAAAACCATCAACGGTTGAACAGTCGATAGTTTACAGTCCTGCATGCACAGTGTCAGGTCACTGGGGTTTTGTTGACCTGTGTCAGGAACCTTAAGGCTGGCTTCTATATTAGGAGAGTAATTGAAGCTAAGCTTCTTGATGAAACTCCTCCTCACACACGTTGGCAGTAGTATGGGTGAGAGGTAATATGAAGAGCAGGCTGGTGAGCCACCTTGTGGCCTGGAAGAACAGTCTTCTAGTGGAGAACTGATTGAAACACTAAGCAGATGAGGCTAGATCTGAGGGTCTGTGTGAAAACAGAAACAGTACAACAACATAAGGTGACTGAAACCCCATGTTGTTAAGAATTAGCAATGACATGTGAAAAAGGAGAGAAAGATCACAGCTGTCACAATACCACCAGTGGAAATATGATGGCGCTGCAGAGCCGTCTGATTTCTCCAATCCCTGCTTATTGGACACTGCAACTTGCAGGTACATGGTATGATTGCCTCAACAAACAGATTTTTAGCCAGATTTTATATGACGGACAGTTCCTTTTTTTCTGTCTAAGATAAAGGTTTGCAATTATTTCAATCATTGAGTGGTATATTATATATTAAGGTGACCTTTTTGACCCTCATCAAATACTCCTGAGGAAGCTGAGCATTCATTGCTCAGCAAAACACGTTCAGACACTTGACCCACAATCCGGATTCCACAGACCTTTGGATTTGTCGATTTGGACCCTCTATTCCCTCATGCTACTACCTGTTGCAGCTTTTGGATTACTCCTTGTGGATAGTGCTTCAGCCTTCACTTTGGTTACGCTGGATGCCAGAGGATTTCCTTTTAAACCACCTCAGCCATTTGATTTGGTAAAGTTTTCATTGCTGCTAATGACTTTCATATTTGGGACAATATAGGAAAGAACTTTTATCAGTGACTGTTCCAGGAACGGTTTCTAGTGGTGTCTTGTTTTTATTTATTTTTTTTTTCATTGTGTTTATATCTGCATGCTACCTCAATACTAATAACATTTATATATGAAATTGCAGACCAAAGATTTTAGATTATCTAATAAACTTTTGTTTATTTATTGTAAAACCGTCCATCGTTCATAATTGTATTTTCAGCGCTGGTTATACACCTTTCTTTTTTTACTTACTCATGTTGGGTCTGATAAACCCTTTTATACAGCTGCTTTCTTGACAGCACATTATCATTACTATAACTTTGATGGATTGGTGTTGGAACTCAACAGGTATCTGTGTAGGTTCTCTAGGACACACAGGTTACATTTCTCTTCTCTTTTTCTCAAATGTTGCTGATTATGCATTAGTAGTAGGCTGGGATTCAGACTCCACTTCATTGGTTACCCAACCTTTAAATAGCTGCCTTGCCATTTCACTTGTGCCGGTTAGCTTCCTGCTCAACAGGTTTTAGCTGTGCTCTTGATCAGTTCTATGTTTGATTCCTGATGTGGGACTATGGCTTGTTTCTTGACTCTTATCATGCCCTAATCCTGGCATGTTCCTGATGATTCTTCTGTCTCTGAATTTAGATAATTCTGTTTTCTTATCATTTATATTTATATCCATAAGTAGCTGAAGTACCTAGTGTGGCCCAGGTTTAAATCTTCAAGTTATTAAGTTAGACATCCCAGACCAATTGCCAACCCTCTGTGAAGTTTTCATCCAAATTCATCCAGTGTAAGGCCCACAACAGTTTCCTCAGGTCAAAATTCTGCCCAGCATACACCAATGGGAGGTCCGACCAGGACCTAATCTTCAAGTTATTAAGTTAGGCATCCCAGACAAATTGCCAACCCTCTGTGAAGTTTTTATCCAAATCCATCCAGTGGAAGGCCCAGAACAGGCTCCTTGGGTCAAAGTTCTGCCCAGCATACAGCAACGGGAAGTCCGACCAGGACCTCAACCCTCTAGTATGTTTTCTGGGATCCTATGTTACCACTCTGTGAAGTTTTCGTCTAAATCCATCCAGTGGAAGGCCCAGAACAGGCTCCCCGGGACACAGTTCTGCCCAGCGTACACCAACAGAAGGTCCAACTTGGACGCCAACCCCCCTAAAACCTGGGCAGGAGTCAACAGAACCACCTTGCATTGGTTTCATCCCAATCAGTGCAGGGGTGTCCGAATGCAGTGGCATCACAAGGGGGGTGCAGGAGGTGCGGGCTGCACCCAGGTGTCACCCGCCGGAGGGGTGACACCAAGGTGCAGACTCCCCCTCTGTGACTGGAGCCGGGTGCTGCACTGTATAATTAAGTGCACCACTCGGCTCCTGACACTGTGAGGGAGCCAACCGGCATTGCACATACATCTGGCAACCCCCCCCCCGCCTCCCAGTGATAACGGGACCACGGGGGTTCTGCCATGAGAACATGCCCCCTTACTGCTAGGCCACGACCCTTCCTGCATGGCCACACCCCTTTTGGCACCACACACAACATACCTCCCCGCAGCGGGTGACACCGTGGGGAGGGAGGTCACTGTTCGAATGCATAACTGGACAGTGAAACAGACCAATGAATTGTATATATAAGATTTCTCTGGGTATTCCAGTGGAGAGGTTTCTGAGAAATGAACGCTATATATTGAATTTTGTGTGGGTTCATTGTGTTTGTTTTAGGCTTAGACCTTACTTGTGCTTCCATTATATCTTTGGTAATCACACTATGCCTTAACAAGCCATTCTGTCAGCATCCAAGTACTGGGGAGCATATGTGGCTTTAAGAAAAAGGTGGCTGTTATAGGTGAAGTAGTTGGTTCTGGTTCTAAATCAGAGGTTCCCAAACTTGTTCCTCAAGGCACCCCAACAGTTCAAGTTTTAGAGATATCCATGGAATGAGCACAGGTGGTTAAATCACATTGACTGAGGCACTAATTAAGTCACCTGTGGACAAGCATGGATATCCTTAAAACTTGGACTGTTATGGTTCTTTGAGGACCGAGTTTGGGAACCTCTGCTCTAGAGGCTTAGCATGGTGTTACTAGTGGGATTCATAACAAGATTGATGTATTTCTACATTAACATATATTAAAGACAATATTGTATCTTCCTGTTGTCTTATCTGTGCAACCCTGAATCCTGGTCTACTTAGAGAGCCCCAGCTCTAACACCCAGATACCCCACATATTAATGACCAATATACAGTAAAACACACTGTACAGTACCTATATGAAACTCTGAAACACAGAACTGTCTAATGGATTCATAATGCAGATCCTTAATTCTTATTTGGAATTACCAAATTAACCCCAGATCTCTGGTGCTAATAAACTGCAGACCTCCAAAATCTCTCATAGAAATATAATGCAGACCCCACCAAATCTTTTATGGTTTTTACATACTGTAAAGACTCCAGGGGGTATATTCACTAAAGGTCAATTTTAATAAATTTTCATCGATTTAAAATTAATGAAAGTCAATCAACATTGAAGTTGGGTTTCTGGTGCAAAATCAAACATTTAGTAACAGACAATTTTTGAGTTTTTTTAATTGTTAGTAAATGTGTGGTTTTTCCCCAGAAACACAACATTAATGTTGATTAATTTTTAATCGATTTAAAATCGACCTTTAGTAAATATACCCCCAGATCTTAGATGTCACTGGAATGCAGAACCCACCTCCCCCAAATCTCTGGTGGTGACACAATGTAGATCATGTTGGATTATCTACCACTCCTGCAGCTCAGCCCTGTCTATCTATAATGCTGAGACCACCAATCATGTCTCTCTAAGCTATGTAGCAAGAATGACAACTTCCTGACACAACCAAAGTGGGAATGGTTGGGAGAATTTTGATTCCATTTCCTGATCTCATGAAATCTGGAAGACTTGGGCATGAGACAATGAGACCATGAGAGAGATGTCAAATTCCTGATTCATTCTGGATACTTTGTAGCCCTACTCTGATAGTACACAGATTATATATGCACTTTTCTCATACATCCATAATTACAGTCAACCAAAAAAAAAAATTTCATGACTAAAGGTTTCATGGTCTCTTCAATCCTAAAGAGGCTACTTGCAAACAGTGAGATGTAGTGGTTTATTTATGAATTGTCCAGTCGTAAAACCCAACACTTTTGTTCATGTTTATGCCTGATATTTGAAAAGGGCAATGCTTTTACTAGCAAGACACGGACAATCAGCGGCCTCTACCATGGGGATAGGCTGCTGATTGGCTGTGAGTGACTGTCTCTTAGCAAATCAGTGACCTGTTCCCATGGTAGTGGCCGCTGATTGGCTGGTGGGGCTCCAAGTGCAAGAACACACGTGGGTCCTGTCACATTCGGGATCAGCATTGTATGTACAGCATGTACATATAGTACGGCTATGTCCGGCTGGATCGGGATCAGGTTTGCTATTTTCTCTCAAGGAGACTGACTGGGGCCAGTAAGTAGGTATGTATGTAGTATAAGTGAGTGTGAGTGAGTAAATTAGTGCATGCATAATAAAACATTTGGTGTGTGTGTACAATCATTATATTAATATTTCCTCTACAGGGGGACCATAGGCAGCAGCAGGCCCTTAATGACCCGAAAGCTGGTACTTGTGGTTCTCCAAGTACCAGCATGCGGGGGAGGCTTGCTGGGTTTGGTCCTAATGTAAAATACAATATTGCTTCAATTTATTCTTTACACCAATCAATCCCACATCCACTGCCCAGGGGTGAGGAGGATAGCCCCGGATTCAGTGCCAGCCCTGAGATACACTCAGGGGTGACCCCTTTATTGGGGGGATCCCCACCTCCCAGGAATCACCAGCCTGGGAACAAAACATCGTAATTTTGGATCCATGGCCAGGAAACTCCCCCAACCTTAGTCCCATTGGAGAACTTGTGGTCAATCCTCAAGAGGTGGATGGACAAACAAAAACCCACAAATTTTGACAAACTCCAAGCATTGATTAGGCAAGAATGGGCGGCTATCAGTCAGTATGTGGCCCAGAATTTGATTGATAGCACACCAGGGCCAATTGCAGAGGTCTTGAAAATATTGATTCTGCATAAAATTAATGTAATTGTCAATAAAAGCCTTTGACACTTTTGAAATGCTTGTAATTTTACTTGAGTATACCAAAGTAACATCTGACGAAAAGGTCTAAAAACACTGAAGTCACAAATTTTGTGAAAACCAATACTTGTGTCATTCTCAAAATTTTTGACCATGGCTGTACAATATAAATAACAATTTGAACATAAAGAGCAAAAGTTCCAATATACCATACATTGTAAAAATACAATAAAAGACTGTCAAACCACTTTTAAGGTTATTTTTTTCATGTCAGTATGTTTCAGTCAGTGAATGTCAACAAAAATATGTGGTAATTAGGGGTCGGGGGGGTAAAGAAAGGAGAAAATAGAGTAAGAAGAAAAGAAAAAAGGGTGGGTGGGAAGGGTAGACATACACTACAAAAAGACCTGCTACTCGTAGAACTAGGAAGGGTGAACAAAGCATGTGAATCCAGATGTTAGCGCAAGCTACCATAATTATGTTCAAATTTTACCAGGAATCTGCCTATGAAAATAAGACTACCAAGGCCCTCAATTATCATGAAATGTATCCACTTTGTCATGGAAAAGGGAGGTGATATATTCTATCGAGGCAATGCAGCATATTTTATTAATCATAGCCTGTGTTGAAGGGGCAGCAGGAAGCTTCCAATGAGCAGCAGTTAAAAATTTGACTGCATTAAAAATATGGCTACTGAGTTTATTCGTAGGTTTAGAGGCCCCTTTTAAAGGTTTACGTAAGAGAACATGTAATGGGTCTTTAGAAAGAGCACATCATTCCAGTATGCAGAAATCAAGAGACAATCCCACCAGATATGTTTTTATGTTCCTTTATGACCGCATTGCCTCCAACAAAGTTCTGAGGACATAGGGTATATATGATTACATTTTTAGGGACCAAATACCAGCGTGTGCAAATTTTATAGGAATTTTCATTAATGTTGGTATTGATAGAAGCTTTAGATACCCATTGCCTAATATCTGACCAATCTGATTTCTCCAGAGTAATCCCCAAATCCTGTTCCCAGACCTGTTAAAAGGGTTCTTTAAAGTTTCTAGGTGGGGTGGTTAAGAGGGAGTATAAAATGTAAATGGTACCCCTGCGGCCCGGATCGTAGATACATAAATGTTCAAATGGGTTAGGTTTCCTTAGTTTACTCACCTTGCTCTCTGACTGTATAAAGTCGGTGGTTTGCTGGTACTCAAAAGAAGTGTTTGGGCTGAAGAACATATTTTTCGCACAGTGCCTCAAAGTTGGGGGGAGCAAAGTCACCAGAAATTTGTAACAACATGGTTAAATCAACCACAGCCCAAGGGTGAATGGATGAAGTCAGTGCCAGATTAAGGTCAACATGGGCCTGGAGCTGCAATTTATAAAAGGCCTTTTGTGTGCTGCCGCAGGGGGCGTGACCAGCACCTACCTTCAAAAACTTCAGTCTCCCTCCTCTCTCTGTTTTTATCTGTAATGTAATGTGAGAGTCTACAAATGAACAAAGGGAAACATCCCTTGGTAACGTGAGCCTAATATGGCAAAAAAAAAATGCCACTTAATGAAATGAAAACTGTAAAATCTCTCTATATAAAATATATATATATAGGTCTGTCCTGTCTCAAACATGCATGGATAGTGGAAGCCGGGAAGTGTGCCACCCCCTCCAATGGCTCCCACTGCTAGGGAGATAAGATTGACATAGGCAGAGAGGAGGACCCGCAGAGAGGAGGACCCGCCAGGTGTTGGAAATGGGTTAAGTAAAGGAGCTGGACAGAGTAGGTAGCAGGAGATGGGGTGCAGGAATGGGACAGATTGGTAGTGGGGGAAGCAGACACAGCAGCAGAGAGGGGTGGAACGAGACAGAGACACTGTCAGTGCGGGGAAGGGATGGGGTGGAACGGGAGATGGGATGGGGTGGGGGGCAGACTGAAAAGACGCATACCGTGGCCTCGGCTCTTCCTGAATACGAGGGCGTAGTGCTTTACAGCCACCAAAAAGCAACAGCCTGTCAATCAGGCTGCGGCTTGGGAGGCACTGCGTGTGATCACGCATGACCCGTTCTGCACATGCGCAAAACAGGTCCTGTGCATGCGCAGACCTACAATTATCAGAGATGTACTGTACGTAAACCATCAGGTTTACGTACATCTCTGAATCAGGCCCAAAATGTTTTAGCGCACAGATGAGTGACAACTAAATTTAGATTATATGATTTTTGCACAAATACATCTACTCCTCCTAATCACAAATTGCTATACAATGTTATTAATAACAGTGCTCCCCACTTGCACCATATGCTTATGTTCCTCAAACCTCCTGAAATAGACTTTGGTCCTGCAAGATAACCCCCCCTATATATATACATAAACTACATAGTTTATATAAATTTATATAATATATATATACATATCTATATCTGTCTATCTATCTATATATCTATATATATATACTGTATACACATATATATATATATATATATATATTATATATATATATATATATACACACACTGTATATATATATATGTATATATATATATATATATACAATGCAGCAATGCCCGGCTCTCCAAGTCTGTGTAGTAACTAGCCCAGGTGCCCGCACAGGTAAATGTAGAGATAGTCCAAAGGAGCGACACTCAGGGTCTGTAATCAAATCACTTTAATGTGGACAAAGCAAACAGCTACAGCAACGTTTCAGTGCTCAACAGGCACTGTCATCTATATCCATCTATATCTATATATATAATATATATATTATATATATATATATTCTGTATATACATACACACACACATATATATATACACACACTGTATATATATATATATATATATATATATATATATAGTACTGTACACATACACACACACTTCATTTTATTAGATCACAATATGTGGATGATAATTCATACTCTACTCTATGTGAAGATAAACAATCATTTACATTAAGTATGTAATTTACAAGTCAGGTTAGGGGGTGCACTTGGGTGTCATAGAGTGTCACGAATGACAAAGCAGGAGCATTAGACAGTTTTTGCAGCTGACCTACCTTGGTTCCTGATGCTCTGCTGGATCTCATCAGTTGGACAGGTAATGGTCTGGGCTGATGAGCTGGCGGGGCTGAGCTACTCACTGACTCTGTGCTGGTGGTGACATGCCTGTCCATTTAGGCACAGTGGGCGGCTGCGGTATATAGGCGACGTCGCGTAGCGTGACGTCTCACGGCGCGGAAGACTCACGGAGATCCTATGCGGCACAGGGAGGGCTTGTTAAGTCTTCCACTGCACCGCCATTTGTATTATGCTCGCCATTCTCAGAGCCCCTGGCAAACGGGCAGGAAAGGATGTGGAATGGTGGGGGGGAATGTTGGTGCCTGGTGGGGTTTAAACGCGTGGTGCCTTGGACGGCCGCTTAGAGGCTGTGTAAGGAAACATTTTTTTTCTTTCTCCAGCTGATTCTGTAGATGGTGGGCCTATTTTCATTGGGGGCCTGGAGCTGAAGCTCCATCTGCCCCATTGTTAATCCGGCCCTGGATGAAGTCATACATCCCAATGAGAAATGAGGGTGCCTCCAGAGAAGAGTCAATGGGGAGGGGTAAGGAGCTAGAACTAGCTTTTTGTTAACTCTGTCCAAGACCTTTAGGACAGAACTAACACAGGAAACCTCTCATACCGAGGCTGGCCTCAGATGTGCAGGAAGCCACGGGAGGAAACCCACCAACTGTTGACTAGGTCATTCTCGAGGGATACCCATTTTTTAAACCCTACACCCGTGTGCCAGGACAATATGTGACTTAGTTGGGTGGCAATGAAATAACACTCGATAATAGGAAGGCCCAGACAACCATTAACAGCCAATTTAGCCAAACTAGTTCTCTGTTGTCTGGGCTTTTTATTTGACCAAATAAATACACCACACAGAGATTAAACCATGTGAAAGAAGGAGGCTGGGACAACTATAGGAACTGTTTGGAACAGGTAGAGCAACCTGGGCAGTATATTCATTTTGACTGAATTCTACCAGTCCAGGATATATAGAGGGATGCCCATCGCGCCAAATCCTCCTTTATGCATCCTAGTATGGGAGTGAAATTAGCTGTATATAATTGATCGTACATTTTTGTGATCTGAATTCCCAGGTATCTGATGGATTGTGGATGCCAAATTAAATAAAAAATTAAGTTCCAAAAGTGTCAATGTAGAGGGCGGGAGATGTAGTGCCAGAGCTTCCAAATCAGTACTGTTGTCCTGAGAGCCCACCATAGGTGGTTAATTCAGCCTGAAAACTAGGAAGCGAGGTCAATGGACATGTTAGTGTCAATAACACATTGTCCGCGTATAGGGATATTTTATACTGTGTCCCCTGGACTGAGACACTTTTAATGTCAGAGTTGGCCCTAATTTGCGTGTAAATATTCTATTGCTGCAGGAGGCATCTGAAGGCAATAGACAAATCCTGACAGCATCGCAGATCCGAGTGCTGCATCTAAAGACACAGCATCGGATCACCATCAGACGCAATAGTCAGGCCATCTGAGAAAGCCAAAGGCTACTCAGAATGGACATCTTACCTGCGTAGCTGAGGCCAAAAAACCTGCATCCTCCAACGCAGAGCCTGGCCTCAGTACTCCCAGAAAACAGGGACAACACACCCCTGTTTCTGAGAATGTAGGCCAGTGCCAGCCACTCCCTGCCATGAAATGGCAGCAGCAATTGTTGGGTACTGTGGGCATGATCGTAGGACTTGTTCTGCACATGAGCAGAACAGGTCCTGCGAATGCGCAGTTCATCCACCATCGTGTTGGTACATAAACAATCAGGTTTGAGTCCACATACATCTAACCTCCGTGCGCTATAAGTTGGGTTAAACATAACGTGTGAGCGCCGTGCGACTGTGTAGCGCAGAGCATCTTTTCGTACATTTTACCTTCAAATGCATCTTATTCACACAGCAATGCGAATAGGGCACACAAGCATCTTCTGCTGATTAAAATGATATGCAGCATGCGAAATACTACATTACAGTGTCAGCAGCTGGTCACTGTAACATAGCATTTCACATGCAGATACACCTGCAGTTGCACACAGAATATAGGCATGTTGCATATCATTTTAATCAGCAGAAGCTTGTGCAACCTATTCACATTGCTGTGCGAATAAGACGCATGTGAAAAGATGCACGAAAAACACTCAGTGCTACCAAGTCACGCCACGGCATGGCACAACTAGAAGGGCTGTTTAATGCACAAGGAAGTAAGATGTATGTGGACACATCTCTTATTCAGTTATGATATTGCTCACAGTGTTAACACCTGAACAGCAATAGACAATAGCCTAAGTATAATTTGGGAGACTACTGAGAAAGACTGCATTTATATCATAAAATGGTGTGCGCGCACCCCGCTGAGTGACTGAAGTTCAGTTGCTACGGGGCTCGCAACAAAATGGGGCAGCTGTCGATGGTGAGTGACAGATCGCCCCGTTTTGTGGGCGAGTAGGGGGGTTGGCTGGACAAACGCAGGCGTTCCCTTAGGAACGCCTGGCGTTTGTTGGGCGGGCAAACTGACATCACTACTGATGTCTGTAGTGGACTTCCTGCTCTATTAGAGCAGAGAGTCCACTCGGCCTTGCGGCAGCCTAGACCCTACCGCAGGGTCTCATCGCAAAGCCGATGGTCGTGACTATCGCGATGGTCTCCTGGCCGCTCGCACAAGCTGTGGGTGTTCTCCCACAGCTTTGCGAGCCGCCAGAGAGAAAAAAAAACGCCCACAGACCAAGCAAGCGGCCAGCGGCTGAGAGCGGGTCTGAATCAAGGCCTAAGGCCATTGTTACCTCCTTTGCCTCAGCACTGTTAACTTACCTCTAGTGTTTTTAATTGTTTTTTCTCCTCTAATATCTATCTCATCAACTGCATAATATTGTTACAAGAGCAAGCATTCCATGAAGAAGGTTATACCACTCACTTGGAAATGTTGACATTCTCAGACACTACCAAACGCCTTTAGCAAACATTAGAAAGAGTACAGCATCCTAGCCATAGATGCATTGTGTGTTAAATTAATTTCTCCCATGAAATAACATAAGGCATTAATTTTATTATATATTTCTGTCCTCCCTCATTTTCTATGTAGCAATAGCTTTCATGTACTAATAAAAAAAAGACAATTGTATAGTGTCTTTACAAAACCTTCAGCTAAAGGTTATTATTAAAAACTAAACTGTATTCTTTGTTATTAAATTAGTATTCTCTGCTACTAAACTGATATATGATTCAGCAAGGAATGCTATTCTGCTTATACGCACGCAACTGCGTTGCTAATATCAGCGGTGCTATTTAAATGTTTGCATTCGCATTGTGGATACAGCCTGACATAAGGACGCTCACTTCCCCTTATTCACATCCGTACACTTGGCCATCATAGCGAAACAATCGGTAACATCGAGTAACATCAGACCCGGCCGCAGAGTTAAGGAAGCCCAGACATCACTCAGGAATTGCTCACTTCTGCGCACGCTATGATTACTCAGGTGGCGCCTGGTATCGCAGTGGATAATTTATGCACACCCATGCAACGGTGTTGAAGCGCACTGGCACGCCTGGATTTGCACAACCACCCCCCGCCACCACCCACAAACGACACTCCCTGTAAATCACTGTGTCATTCATCTGCGTAGCCTCTGACCGCAGTGCCTGGCTCGCTCATGTGCATCATTTCAGAGAACAGAGATTGATTTACCTGCAGCGTATACTTTGATTACATGTATTTATGTGGTGTATTTTAATCTGAGATGGAAAATACACAGCACCCAATCTATGAAGTATTTGTAGTGCACCGGCTATAACAGCAGATAGTCTATGCAGAATAACTAGCTCCAAGCAAAATAATGCACATGCAGGTTGGATAGGTTCTTGTAGTGCATCGGCTATAACAGCAGACAGTCTATGCAGAATAACTAGCTCCAAGCAAAATAATGCACATGCAGGTTGGATAGGTTCTTGTAGTGCACAGGCTATAACAGCAGAGAGTCTATGCAGAATAATTAGCTCCAAGCAAAATAATGCACATGCAGGTTGGATTGGTTCTTTTAGTGCACCGGCTATAACAGCAGATAGTTTATGCAGAATAACTAGCTCCAAGCAAAATAATGCACATGCAGGTTGGATAGGTTCTTGTAGTGCATCGGCTATAACAGCAGACATTCTATGCAGAATAATTAGCTCCAAGCAAAATAATGCACATGCAGGTTGGATAGGTTCTTGTAGTGCACCGGCTATAACAGCAGACAGTCTATGCAGAATAATTAGCTACAAAAAGAATAATGCTCATGCAGGTTGGAATGGTTCTTGTAGTGCACTGGCTATAACAGCAGACAGTCTATGCAGAATAACTAGCTCCAAGCAGAATAATGCACATACAGGTTGGATAGGTTCTTGCAGTGCACCGGCTATAACAGCAGATAGTCTAAATACATACTGTACACAATTCACTTATCAAGAGAGTGTTGCAAACTGAAGTCACATAGTGCTAAGAGTTTACCAGCTACCAGGTGATTGCAGTCATTAAACAGGTACAATTTTAGAGCAAAACCAGTGAATACATTCCAATTAAGCATTAGGCAGAAAACAGCATTGGACACAATGTTTTACAAAATACTAGCATAAATGAAAAATTAATTACATTCATATTCATTGCATTACAGAACAATATAACAGATGAAGCGCCACGGCGGGCCACTATTTACCAATTAATTAACACCAATAGCCAGTAATAGACTGAGATATACATTAGCTTAAATGAGAAAGTAAAATAATGCACTCT
The DNA here is from genome assembly GCA_031769625.1 of Taudactylus pleione. Classification (NCBI taxonomy): domain Eukaryota; kingdom Metazoa; phylum Chordata; class Amphibia; order Anura; family Myobatrachidae; genus Taudactylus; species Taudactylus pleione. Next base: position 4,646,534 of record JAUIMM010000614.1, read on the forward strand.
ATAGTGTAACCAGCATCAATGGCATTACATTTAATTTAAAGATCAACATTGGAAATATCGCACATCACCCACAGCCGCACCAGGCATGAGCTGCCACAGTTATCAAATCATGTCCCCTCCCAGCATGAGCTGAAGATTCACAAGGGAAATAACACCAATTAAGCAACGAATATGAGAAAGGGGAATCCCATCCTTTACTTCATCCCTATTTTCCCACCTCACCTATTTTAAGACACTATCAATGAGAGTTTAGATGACAGGCTATAAACTAATAAAACCCCTGTGTGGGCCTAAGAGTAGGTACTGGGCACAACTGCATGGTGGCAGCTCCTAGAAGGGGACAAGGAACCCACTAAAAAGGCTGGGGACACACAAGAAGGCACTATGGGGAGGAGGCAAGGGGTAGTTACAGTCTCACCACAGGCAGGGGCTCTTCTGCCCAAACAGAGTCCTGGTATCTGGAACTGCACAGCCCGGGATGCTAGGCACTGCACCTGGCTGCACTCCTACTGATGTCCTGGAAGCTTGAGGACTTTGTTTAGGCCACACTCAATGTGGCATCTCCCACAGTTATTCACACGCAGGGGAAGGTAAGGAAAGGGGGTCCTTGGATCACTTGCTACAAGGCTGTCCGTTCTTCAGCCCGTGGCGGGCCGACAGTCCTCTCCATCACTCGCGGGACCTTTTCTCCAGCGGGATCCCTCCGAACAGCGGCGGTGACAACATCGCGGCACAGGCTCCTTTTTTCTGGTTCTGTAAGCAGCTCTACCTACAGCCCCTCTCACAGGGCAGCAGCCTGGCAAGTCTCCTCAGGGCTCTCGGGAGCCATTATTTATCACTTTGGTGCCTTCTCTGGCCCTACTTCCCGGCACGGTCCGGCATTAATTATTGGACCACCTGCCCTTTGGGTCCTCTGCCCTACAACTCAAGGGGACAATCAATGGGGCCATTTTCCCAAGTTCCTGGGTTGCTGGCCGACATCACTAGTTTTTCCTGTGGCTGCACATGCTCAGAAACAGCCAGGGCCGCAGGGGGTTACATAAAGATAAAGTTCAGTGTCCCTGTCTATGTGAATGGGGCTGTTGTAACGATATATATAAATATATATATATATATATATAGATATATATATATAGATATATATATATATAGATATACATATATATATAAAATTGGGGGACCCCTATTTGGGGCACAAATATGGGGGTACCACACCCGTATGTAGTGAAAATGGCTCCAGCATCTCAGTTCTGGCAGCCAATCAAAGTAGGCATAGGGTTGCTCAGAACTGTGATAATCTAATGATGTACGACTGATGCTTCGTCTTTGTACGCAGATGCTTGGATTTGCAAAGCCGTAGGTGGGTGTCTCACTACATCTCCCGGCTACTGCAACATATGCAGCTTTACACACGGCAGCTGTGTACAGGATCGCAGCTGCGATGGCATTAGTGTACATCTCTGAGCCAGGCTCACAGTCCCAGCAACATGGCACTGAGTAATGGTATGATGAGGATATGTGGTGGGATAATGATGCTATATAAAGTGATATTATGAGGCTATATATTGTGACTGTCACCCTTATAATAAGTGTGGTCATTTCCCATGTGTAGATGTTATTCTCATTGCCTCACAAAGAATTCCTCCTCCCACACATAGGTAAACACTCCTGAATCACTGATTTGCAGGATAAGGTCATTATAACGCCAGTCACCAAGACTCAATACTACAGTCATTGCATGAGCAGTATATTATTATTATAGTTTATTTATATGGCGCCACAAGTGTTCCGCAGCACCTTACAAAGTACATAAATAGATTGATTTACAGTGACTTACAGTACAATACAATACAATACAATACATTACAGGGCATGGATAATATGCATTGCTGCATTCGCGACCATAACACCCAGATAAGCAACAATGCAAAGCAACCAAGTGTTAGTCTATAGTCTGCAATGCAAAGAGAGGTATAAGGAGCTATTCTTTACCCCCTCTACTTACGCTACAAGTCACCATACGGCTAGTGCAATATCTGCAGGAAGAAGATCATGTGAATGGTGTCACAATGCACTAACTACTTTCAAATAACATTTAGGGCCCGATTGAGTCGCACGCAGAAGCATATGCAGCAGTATCTAATGGTCGCCCATCTGTGAGTTTATGCAAATGCTGCTACAAACTCCTTTCCTTGTGTACATCCATGCAGCCAAATGTGCCAGGACTGAGACATCCAATTTTAGCATCCGTGAACGCTGGGGTGTTCTTATATGCCAAATTTGCACCAGCCCTATGGTATTTAAGTTTCTCCATCTGACCATGACCCACATAAGCAGTTGTGTATCTGTGAATGCAGCCATTTGCCTTGACACACCCGTGACAGTCCCATAACATGACCACTGAATGGACCATTTTCACATACAGCTTTGTACAGCTGTTAGAGTTTTATTAGTTGAGTTAAATATTGTTGTTTTAGCTTATATTGGTTTACATTTCTTCTTGATCCGTGTGCCTCCTCTCATACTTCTTTGCCTTGTCCTGTGTTCCTTCTTATTCTTTTGTTGTATGGAGTTATGTCGTAGTCTGGTGGTTTTTCTATTCCATGAGTCATCTCTAAAAAATCTTCCTTGTACTCACTGTCATCGTCAGCATTTTTACAATAGTTTCTTTTATTTGAATGTTTACCTGGTGGTTGTGTCTGTTCCCTTTTTTGATTTCTTCTTGATATGTTCTGTAATAGAGATTCAATATTTTATTTCTCCTCTTTTTGTGGTTTCCTTTCCTGATTTGAAGGATTCCTTAATGATTTTGTGTGCATTATTTCCATAAGAGAAATATATCTGATTATATGGTTGATATTTTCGTTTATTCCTGAGATCTGTTGGTTGTTTTTTGATTAATGGTTCCCTGTTTACACCTTGTTTGTACTGTTGTGATTTTTGTTTATATTTTGTATCCTGTTTCCATTCTTGTTTTTTATTTGTATGTTGGGATTTCTGCAATGTTCTCTTTTCATTATATTACACCTAACCCCTACTCAGAGTGCAGAGATCAGCAACAGTGCTCAGATTGGAACATAAGTTCCTCTCTTTGCACGTAAATTTAACATAACTGTCTGGCACATGCACTCCAGAATTATGTATGCAATGCATTCTGGGACACAATTTAGGCAGTGATGCTGGCGGTCACACAATAGATCTACTCTGAGAACTCCAGGGAAAGGAGCTGCTGACCAACATGGGATGCAGCCATGTCAGCAAAAGCCCAGCTGGCTACAGTCGCTTCCCATGTGACCACACCTGGTAAGTGGTTAAAGAAGCTTCTATGTAATTGGTTCTATGTGATTTCTGTGAAACTGAAATAACATTTATGTACAAGGAAAAAACTTTCAAAAAAGCATGAGGTGGATAGTGTTGGGTAGGGGCAGAAATTCCAGGTCAAGTAACTATAGGCGATTAGTTAAACCACCTACATGTCAAGTTGCATTGCGAAAATCTGCATATTAATACAGAGAACATTAACTTCAATAGTGTTATTTTTAACTGCAGTAATATAATGAGGTTCATTTAGACATATGCTGACATAAGAATGTTATGTAAATGCATGGTGTTTTGTTTCTTTTGATAGGAAAGTCATATTTGAAAAATGGCTTGCAATTATCTGTTTCAGGCTATATCAAGCCAATATAGACAGCTTAATTTGCCTATTTGCATATATTTTCTTATGTTTGCTTATTTTCACTACTTTTACGTATAATTTCCTAAGTATGAAAATATGATTTTCATTTCTGCACTGTACATACACACAAAAAATGTATCCGCATACATCCATATGTTTACTTTGGATAATATGCTGTGAAGGAGCTATCACTGGGTTTGGCCACAGGAATTCTGCAGGGATTCCCTGTACTGTGCATGACACAGTACAAATCAAAATGGTTGCACAAGAGTCTATGCCCTGTGCGCATGCCAGTACTGTGCGTGCGCATGACAGGCTAGGATCAATGATCATAGGAGACATACTCCACCAGGTATTATTCGTACAGTTGTGGAAACTTTCCATACACAAATGTCAACCTGTGTGCAAAATGCACAAAGGACAATCACATTTGCAGTTGCAGACAGAATATTTGAGGAATTAGACAAGGAATATTGGGTAAAATCTCTCAATGTTAAGGAGGCAAAATACTGCCAGATATATCATTACCATAGCTCAACATTTCCTCAGACTTTGGTTCCACCAATGGAGAATGGAGAACTGAACTGTTATAGGTTTTGGAGAGATGGCTTTGTGGATGGTACTGCATAATCTAATATTATACACCAGTAGAGAAAGTGTCTGCTATTCATTTAGAATAAAGCAATGCCTTAAACCAGAAGTTCCCAAACGTTGCTCTCAAGGCATCCCAAGAGCTCAGGTTTTAAAGATATCTATGGTTGAATACCGGTGGTTAAATGAAATTGAGTGAGGTACTAATTAAATCACTTGTGGTCAAGCATGGATATCCTTAAAACTAGGGAAGTGCGCCAACCCCCGTGTTTTGGTTTTGGATCTGTGGCCCTGATTCAGAGCCGGACACTCTGACAGAGCGCTCGCTCTGAATCAGGGCGTCTTTTTTTTTATGGAGCGGCCACCCACAGCTAATGTGAGAGGCCAGGATTATGGTCGCGATGGTCAAGACCATTGCGACCATCGGACTTGCGACGAGACCCTTGTGGTAGGGTCTCGTGGCCGCAAGCCCCAGAGAGCTTTCGGCTCAAACAGAGCCGAAAGCTCTCCCACTGACATCACTTGTGATGTAAGTGGGGCCACCCCCAGATGGTAGGCGTTCTCATGGGAACGCCTCCGTCTGGGCAGCCACCCCACCGGCCCGCCCACCAAAGGGGGCGAGCTGTCACTCAACATTGACAGCACGCCCCCTTTATTGCGAGACCCGTAGCGACAGATTGTCCGTCGCTATCTGGGTCTCGCGCAAACGCACGACGGAGCCGGCTCCGTCATGCGCATGCGCTCTGGGCCACCATCGACCCGGTTGCAAGCGCTCAGCGCTTGCGACGGGGTCTGAATCAGGCCGTGTATCTCCTTCAAGGTTTTGGATCTGGATTTGGTCTTGTAAAACCACCCTCAAGTGTTTTGGTTTTGGATCTGGATTTTAAAAATAAGAGAGATATAAAGCTTAAAAAACAGCTAAAATCATGTAATTTATGCAATCCAAAACCCGAAATTTGGATTTAAAATCCTAATTCCGAACCGCAAAAGATCGGATTTACCCGGATCTCCCCAGGAGTTTAGAACTGCGACTCAGATTTACCCGGATCTCTCCAGGAGATTAGAACTGCGACTCGGATTTACCCGAATTCCCCCAGGAGATTAGAACTGCGACTCTGATTTACCCGGATCTCTCCAGGAGATCAGAACTGCGACTTGGATTTACTTGGATTCACGAAATTCAGGTGGATTCGGATTTCTGGAGAACCGAACCGCACATCTCTCCTTAAAACTTGTACTGTTAGGGTGCCTTGAGGACAGAGTTTGGGTACCTCTGCCTTAAACAATATATTAATTTTAGAGACAATGACTGAGTGCCAACTAAATCTATCACATGGTATCAAAGAACCTCTACTTACATCCCTATAAAAAAAAACACTGATATATTGTGCACAAGTGAGGGAATCGTGAACACAGGAGAAACCACAGGGGAAGAATATGATGGATTGTATATCCTAAAGCCACATTTATAAGATTAGATGGTCAGATTTGTCTGTGTGTTAGGACATATTTTAAAAAATCACACCATTTACAGACACCATGAAAGCATTTTGAATGTTAACCACTTGTCTAACACAAAATCATGGGATGCGTCCACAGCCAAGAGTTCTTTACCTGACACGTCCACATCCCATACGTCCAGACTGGCCTGCTGCATCCCTTGTCTTTATAGAGGAAATCCATTCTGCACATGTGGAGTGATGTTGCGGACTGTAACCAAAATCACTACCAAAATCGTGCCCCAGAATGCCATGCAAACGGCACTCTGGGGCGCATGCACTGTACCTAAATTGTGAGGAAGTGAACATAGTACCCAGCCGGACACATATATGCTGATCTCTGCATGTTGATCAGTTCCCCCTGCCCCACTGCACTTTGCAATAATGTGAAGGGGGTAATGGGGGGGGGTCATCTTTTGGCACAGGGAGGGGTAGGGGGAAGATATATTTTTAAAAAATGAATTCACGTACAGTGACACATGGGGAGGGGGGCACTAATACAGATTGGGCCCATTGACACTGGGGTTGCCAATGGGATCTATTACCACAAAGGAGGTGTTAATGCTAGGGATCTTTTGCCACTCGGGGGACTATTTCTGATGGGGGTGGGAAGTGATTTTACAATGCAGGCCTTAGGACACAGGGGGTTGCAACACACCCCTAGGTGTGTTATTTTTTAAAAAATTATATATTTTTATATATTTTTAAAAATACATTCCACACTTTAATAAGTAAAAGAGGACAATTTCTGACCTGTTGTTTGTTTTGGTTTTTTGTTGAGGGGGGTGTGTCAGTTAACTGGTTAAAATTTCCCATTTGTTAATTAGATAGGAATTAAGCTATGCCACAGATTAATTTCAAATATGCGTGGTGGTGGTGGTGTTCATACGACGGTGCTTGCAGATTGACAAGTGCTACTTAAAGCATCTCACAAGCATCACTAGTACAAATTTAAACATGATGTTTAACCATCATGTTTACAGTTATACTGCCATTGTTTTATTTGTAATCAATCTCCCTGTGGTGGCATTGTGATCCACATACTGCTTGTTGACATTATGAATATGATATGGGATATAGGAATGTACCAGAGATTACTGAATAATATTTTATAACATATACAAATTGAGAACCAGACAAATGGCTATGTCAGATGTGTTAGGTGGGATCAGGGCCATAGCTAGGGTGGTTTGACCTATGCCGTGGCACAGGGCACCGCAGGACAGGGGGTGCTGTGCAGGTCTGTCAATTTTCTGTTTATTATCATTCTCACTTGTAGATTCCTCTTCTTTTATGCCTAGGATCTCCTGGTCTCCCCTATCTCTTCCCTGGCCCTACCCCATGAGCCCTGTTTTGGGTGCATGCCAGGTGCCTTCCATGTACATGTGCACAAACACAGGCTTCTAGGGTCTGCATCAACTGCAGCCCCTAGAAGTCAGCTAAGGCTGACGGAAAGGCAGGGAGTGGCTCCCTATTGGAAGCGCTCCGTCTACTAATCGGACTGGAAGACCTAGGGGGATAAAACACCTTCCACTGGGACTGTCATGGCATTTGATTAGCATGTAGCGCTTCCAATGGGAAGCCACTTCCAGGAAAGACACCCACTGCACAGAGTCACTGGTTAATGTCCCTGGGAAATGGCATATTTTACTGTGGGGGTCACCACTGGTCACTCTCCATTAAACCTTTGGCAGAGGGTAAACCAGTTTATCCCCTCCTTGTCTTTGAGGGATGCATGATAATAACCAGGGGTGTTTTGCAATTAATACTGTTGCCGTTTTAAATCCTGTGAGCAAAACTGCTGACAATTATCAGATTTGGAATCCTGACGATTAATAACTACACCCATCAGTGTCTCTAAAATGTATATGGTCCACGATATTGTCTCTTTTGAATGGAAAACAAATAAAGAAAATAACCAAGACCAAACCTTGTAGGTTGCTGCCTCTACACTGAACTAATAGAACTACAGTGGTCTTCATTTTCAAGTCACTTCAAGAATAGCAGTTATTATTTGTGAGAGCAGAAAAGTACAGTGATTATTAAAGGTGACAATAGCTGGAAAGAGCAACACAATTCACAGCTGATTACATTTGTGGATCACAGATGGCTAAGGGATGGTATAAATATCTTTCTTTGCAGTTCTATGCTTAACAGATGTGCCTCTATTGTTGCTTTGTGCTCCAATTACAACTATGTTTTGCATTGCATACACTGTTTTTAAGAATAGCAAAAATACATGTAAGCAAACTAGACTATTTCATATTCATTATGATTTCCTGGTTCTGACTCCATTTGTATTTTTTTTCTTTCTATTCCTACAATACACCTGGTAATGCATTGAATTTCTTTGTACACTAAAAATATAAGCGAGCATCCCAGTCATCAATAACCATGTGCTCCAAGTAGAGGTTTATGCTTATCCCACATCTGAAGGTTTTGTTGGAAAATTCTGTCATTTCTGACATGAGAATTACTAAATTGTCGACCCATCCTACAGTAAGAAAAATCCAATTTGATTAAGCTAGATGTAATATTAAAATATAGGTCTCAAAATGAGTGATCAATCAATCGAACCAGAAATGGAAGGGGAGCGTGTGCAGCACACACTGGGCCTGATTCTGAGGTGGGAGCAAAACAAGAAAAGCATCTAAATCTCTTTGCTCCCAACTCAATGTCTAAAATGGTAAAAAGTGCTAATAGGCCAGGCCGAATGACAAACTGCAAGTGTGGCCATGTTGTTAATCATGTCTGCCATACACAACTTGCCATCCTCTCCCTTTTAGAATGTAAGCTCTTACGAGCAGAGCCTTCTACGCTCTTGTGCTTCTCCCTACTTTAGTTTCATCTACTTCTTATTCACCACCAGGGCACCTAACACTTGGTTGCTTATGCTCTGTTGCTTATCTGGGTGTTATGGTTGCTAATGTAGCAATATACAGTATATTATCCATGTCCTGATCCTGTATTGTATTGTTCTGTAAGTCGCTTGTCAACAATTTGTTATGTACTTTGTAAGGCGCTGCGGAACACTTGTGGCGCCATATAAATGATAATAATAATAATCTATGATCATAGGAGCTGATCCATATAGAATTAATATTGAAACTTTCTGTATGTAGGAGCTCAGCCTGGAATAGATGCTGGAACTTGCTGTGTGGTGAGAGAGTCAGCAGGAGATAACGCACAACCAGGAATGGACTGGAACAGATGCAGGATGACTGGAGCAGATAGCGGAACCTGGTTGGCAGTTAGACAGTCAGGTGATAACGGCCAAGATGGCAGCACCCATGTTTCGCAGGGCAGGATAGGATTCCAGAAGGACACCAACCACTCTGCATTGTTGGCAGGCATTGCATGAAGGGTTGTCTGCGGTGGCCAGCAGGAGAACTGCTGTCCAATAGGTCGACAAATGGGAATGAACTGGGACAGATGCAGGCACACTGAGCCAGGAAGCAGGTTTCATAGTAGAGGAGTTTTTCTGGCAATGGGTGCACTGCCAGAGCTGGAAATTGGATGCTCTCATACCTGGTAGGCTGAGTGGACCAGGTGAGCATAGATGCTAGAAATTGCTATGTGGTGACAGAATCAGCCAGTGCACTACCTGGAATGGACTGGAACAGATGCAGGATGGGTGGACCAGGTGAGAAGAGGGTGAGGCAATGGGGCCTGCAACCCACAATGTGTGACAGTACATCCCCTCCTTTTTATAAGAGGCCAATAGCAATTATGGGGTTTTGAATTAAATTTCATGTGAAATTTGCACATCAGACTTGGACTATGTACATCGGTGGCATTAATCCATGCTCTTTTTTCAGGCCCATAGCTCCAATCAATAAAATACAGCAAGTGTTCCTGTCGAAAAAGAGAATACTCTTGATATCATACTCAACTCCTCATTGAGTCTGGACTAGGTGACTTCTGATTGGAGGAATAGAACCGATTTATGATTAGAGGTTTCAAAAAGGACACATGGAAGGAGTTGGGTGCCCAGAGATATGGAGGTACTTGTAAGTTATAAGTCACAGGGTTGATCAACTGCCATACTGAGTGGCTCAATGTAATGGAGAGCAAGCTTCATAGATGGAACTTTCAGGGCCAAATGTAATAGGTAGTCTGTTTTGGTAAATCGCGAGTTTGGTGCTAAACTCGCAATTTTTCACAACTCTCCAATGTAATAGGGTGTCTGTTCACTAAAACTCGCATTTTTCAGAGTTACTAAAACTCTCCATTCTCAAACTCGCATCCAGATGTTTTCACATTGAAAACAATCAGCTCGCCCAATGTAATAGGGTATCTGTTTCAGACTCGCAAAAAAAAGATTACCAAAAGTCCCCAAATAATAGACCTGCTTCAGGCTAGCGAGTACATCCTGAGCAGGTCAGATTAACACAGAAACATGCACATATCCATGAGATATGTACATGTTTCTGTGTGTACTTATTTTAAATGTTATAAAAAAAAAAAAAATGACGTGCACCCCCCTCCCCAAAAGCATAACCAGCCCCGGGCTTTATAAAGCCTGTTCTGGTTCTAAAAATACAGGGGCCAAAATGCGTAGGGGGCCCCTGTATATTAAGAACCAGCACAGGGCTTTGTTGAGCTGGTCCTGGTTCTGGAAAATCAGGGGACAAAACGAGTAGGGGTCCCCTGAAAATTCCTGAACCAGCACCGAACTCTTTCTAGCAGGGGGATAATGCCACAGCCAGGGAAATCCTTTCACCGGTTTCCCCGGCCAAAGCATTATCCCTGACTGCTAGTCAGTCCAGGCCGGGGATCCCTGGGGAGTTGGGTACCCCCCAATAAAGGGGTACCCCTCTCGAGGGCACCCCAGGCCTAGACTGATAGCCCGGGGCTATCCCCGGCACCCTAGGGCGGTGGGTGCCGGGTTGATAGTGTAAAGTGAAAGTGTAAAATTAAATTTACGATATGGTCTTTATTTGTAGAACCACAAGTACCAGCAAGCCTCCCCTGCATGCTGGTATTTGGAGAACCACAATTACCAGCATGCGGGGCATGTCGGGCCCGCTGGCACTTGTAGTTCCACAACTAAAGAAATATGTAAATAAACAAACTTACACCGTGAAAGTATAATTTTAATAAAACATACATGCACACTCACACTCACACATACTCACCTAGTATCCGAAGTAATCCATAGGGGTGTACCTGAAAAAAAAATCCATACTCACCTCTCCTATGCGTAGATCACGTCCTCTTCTCCAAGTAGGCAATCCAGGGGTTAAAATAAAAAAACGAAAAAAACCCGATCCATGCCGGACTGAGCAAAGGTATGTGTGTACACATACCTTTGCTCCGCGTAAATGACCGGGGCACACGTGTGCCCCGTCAGTGCAGGGGCCGCCATCCAATCAGGGAGCATCTCCGTCGGAGCAGCTCCCTGATTAGCTGAATGCGGCCAGCCTCTGTCTCCCTTAGACGTCTATGGTGAGAAATCCCCATAGCCGTCTATGGTGAGAGCCGCTACATAGTAACCGCAAGATTCATTGATGTTAATCTTGTGGTTACATCAATGATACAATGTCGTATGGATTTTTTTTTTCAGGTACACCCCTATGGATTACTTCGGATACTAGGTGAGTATGTGTGAGTGTGAGTGTGAGTGTGCATGTATGTTTTATTAAAATTATACTTTCACGGTGTAAGTTTGTTTATTTAAGTATTTCTTTAGTTGTGGAACTACAAGTGCCAGCGGGCCTGTAATGCCCCGCATGCTGGTATTTGTGGTTCTCCAAATACCAGCATGCAGGGGAGGCTTGCTGGTACTTGTGGTTCTACAAATAAAGACAATATGGTAAATTTAATTTTACACTTTCACTTTACACTATCAACCCGGCACCCACCGCCCTAGGGTGCCGGGGATAGCCCCGGGCTATCAGTCTAGGCCTGGGGTGCCCTGGAGAGGGGTACCCCTTTATTGGGGGGGTACCCAACTCCCCAGGGATCCCCGGCCTGGACTGACTAGCAGTCAGGGATAATGCTTTGGCCGGGGAAACCGGTGAAAGGTTTTCCCTGGCTGTGGCATTATCCCCCTGCTAGAAAGAGTTCGGTGCTGGTTCAGGAATTTTCAGGGGACCCCTACTCGTTTTGTCCCCTGATTTTCCAGAACCAGGACCAGCTCAACAAAGCCCTGTGCTGGTTCTTAATATACAGGGGCCCCCTACGCATTTTGGCCCCTGTATTTTTAGAACCAGAACAGGCTTTATAAAGCCCGGGGCTGGTTATGCTTTTGGGGATGGGGTGCACTTTTTTTTTTTAACACACACAGAAGCCATCACGGATCTCACTGATCTGTGATGGCTTCTCTAAAACTCGCACCTTTTAATGCTACTCGCATTAAAAGGTGTCAGTTTACATAGTCCTAAACTCGCCTGCACTCGCAAATGCAGTAGCCTCGAGCTGAAAAGTTCGCAGGCTATTGAATTTGCGAGTTTCAGTACAAACTCGCACTTTCTAAAAGTGCGAGAAAGTGCGAGTTTGTACTGTTACTAAAACTGACTACCTATTACATTTGGCCCTCAGTCTCAAATTTCAAGTGGGTAACCAAACTCTATATCCCAGTTGCAGACTGGGAGTGGCTGTGCACTTTTTGTCAGCATAGATCTTACAATGTTGGCATACTTGAAGTTTATGCTTGAAGTTTAGAGGACTGCACTCTGCCAATTCTTGGCAATGTTCCACAGGAATGCATCAGAAGCTGAAACAGAAGCAGTTGGAAATGGTGTGAAGGCTTGTAACTGGACATGCAGACCATACACTGCATAAAACAGAGTGGATACATGGTAATGCTTGTTGTGGGAAAAAACATCCCACAGCAACAGATCTGACAAATCATCTTGCGAGGATAAAAGGTACATATGAAGAAAGGTTTCTAAAGGTGCCCATCCACTAGAGGACATGAAAACGACTGCACGATTACGACATTGTAATCATGCAGTCGTTTGTCAGTCTGTGATGTGCCTACACTGAACGAGCAATCGTTCAGTGTAGGCACATCAGTTATCTGCAAACATGCTGAACCTGACGTTATCGTCAGGTTGCCTGGCATGTTTGCCCGATGATAGATGTTTAAACGACCAGCGGGAGTGCGCATCGCTGGTCGTTTTAAATATTTTTGCAAACGATTTGCAAACAATTGAATGATAACGATATTGTTATCGTTCAATCACTCAATTTAATCTTCTAGTCGATGGGCACCTTAAGTCCTAATTCACTCATTCTGTCTGGCCATTAGACTGCGAGTGATACATGGAAGAAAAATTCAGTCTCATCTCGAGTGAATAATACAAAGAACACCAGAATTTGTTTACAAATGCAATCTGCAACCAGAGACAAACTCCACTGGGCCCCCATGTAGTTGAAAGGTCTCCCTAATGAACAACTGAGCCAGCACTACTCCAGATAGTAGCCCACAAGTGAGAAAGTGGGTCATTTGGAAAAGCAATCAATGATGACCCAAATGGTGGTATACTTGTTGGAGGATGGCAAGTCTGTGACAAAATCTATTGATATGTGAGTCCATGGAATACTTTGCACAGAGAGAGGAAGTAGGAGACTGTTGGAGGACTTTGTGCTGAGCATTGGCTTTGTGGTTTCTGGTACCTGGGCATAAGGAAACTTGCATGTTGAATTGCGAGAAGAACAATCCAACTGTCAGCTGCTCATTGTGTCAGAATTGGAGCCTTTTCTGTTAAGTGTCGTAATAGGTGAGATTATAGTATAGTCAGGCCCGGCAACAGAAATCTCGGAGCGCGGTACACTGATGTTTCAGAGGGAACCACCTTCTCGCCACCATCCCCGATCCCGCACATCCCTCCCCTGCATGTGTTATATGTGAAGCATGATAATGTTAACTAAAAGATATGCCAGAGTTTAAATAAAGTAAAAATACACTATGACTTACCACACTGTCACTGATGATGCAGGCTGTAGTTCTTCTCTGCTGTCTCTTGCAAGGTTTTCTTGATGTCAGTGCTGTGGATGCCTCAGGGGTAGGAGGGATGATGTCTACAACCAGCCATCCTTAGTCATCAGCCCCTCATCACCTTCCTCAAATTCAGCCTCTCATCACCATATTTAGCTCAGAAGCCCTCCATCACCTTTCTCCATCCCCAGACCCCATCCTCAGTCTCCAGCCCCTATCACTTTCTGCCCCAGCCCCCTTCACCTTCCTCCATCCACAGGCACCATCACCTTTGTCTGAGTCCAGCCCATCACCTTTTGCCCCCAGTCCTCATCACCTTCCTCTGCCAATAGCCCCCTTTATCTTCCTCTACCCTCTTCACCTTCCTCTGTGTCCAGCCCCTGTCACCTTCTGCCCCAACCTCTTTCACCTTCCTCTGCGTTCAGCCTCCTTCGCCTTCCTCTGTCACCAGGCACCATCACCTTCCTCTGTGTCCAACCTCCTTCACCTTCCTCTGCTTACAGCCTGTCACCTTCTGCCCCAACCCCCATCACCTTCCTCTGCCCCAGCCTCCTTCATCTTCCTCTGCCCACATCACCTTCCTCAGCATCCAGCCCATCACCTTCTTCCCCAGCCCCATCACCTTCCTCTGCGTCCAGCCCATCACCTTTTGCCCCAGCCCTTGTCACCTTCCTCTACGTCCAGCCTCCTTCATCAGGCACCTTCACCGTCCTCTGCGACCAGTCCGTCACCCCCCGCCCACTTCACCTTCTTCTGCATCCAGCCCATCACCTTCTGCCCCAGCCTGTCACCTTCTTCTGTGTCCAGCCTCCTTCACCAGGCACCATCACCGTCCTCTGTGTCTAGCCCGTCACCTTCCGTCCTTTCACCTTCCTCTGCCCCTTTTTCCATCCCCAGCCCTAACAGCAGCCTGAAATACTTACTATGTGATGGCAGGCCGGGGATCCATCTACATCCGCCCTGGCAGGGAAGACGTGCAGCGACGTGACTAATGACGTTGCCACATTGCAGTCAGCTGTATGTGTAAAGGTCATGCCCAGCCTGCAGCTGAGCCACCTGGAAGAGCCCAGTGCTGCCCGGGCCAGGCTTAAGGGAGTTGGGACTGGGAGGCAGAGGCTATGGGTCCCGTCTGGACCTCGGGGCCCGGTACGGGGGTCCCCTTAGTTCCCCCCGTCGCTGGGCCTGAGTGTAGTACCCATGGATGAATTTTCAATAATGATTTGCAAATCCTACAAATCATTGCACCATTTTCAGAGTGCTAGGCTGAGGCCAATTGATAATGGCCTGGACCTTCTCAGTATCCATCTGCAACACTGATCTAGGGATGATGTAGCCAAGAAAAGTTATAGACTTTACCTCAAACATGCACTTCTCCAATTTGCAGTAGAACTTGTTTGATCTAAGATGTTGAAGGACCTCCTTGACATGCACATGGTGGGACTGGATGTCAGGGGAGAAGATAAGAATATTATCAAGATAAAACACAGACTTAAGGCCCCTACACACTAGACAATATTTTGAACGATTTGTCAAATTCCGGCGCATTGGAAAGACAAATTGTCAAGCGTGTTTGTACTATGCGCGCTCCCGCGGCGTCATTCGTTGCATCTTCATATCTTTTGTACATGCAGGAATAACTGTCAATCTCATTAATGATTCCCCTCAGATCGTGCAGTGTATACGCATTACCAAACGAGAACCAATATGTCGTTTCTACCTGGCCGATGCGGATGTCACTTGACTGGCACTCCCTGGACACTCCCCGCCTCCATTTTGTGTCTGGATCGTGGATGCAAGGAGCAGCAGCATCAGCCATGTCTAGGTGCGATCAGGATCCCATACATCATCATATATCGCTAAGTATTATGCCTGCCCCTAGCCTGTACTGCTGCTGACCACCAATGTTTATTATATGTCACTGACCACTAATGTTTATTATGCCACTAACCAATGTTTATTAAATGCCACTGATCACTAATGTTTATTATATGCTGCTTACCACCAATGTGTACTATATGCCCCTGACTACCAATGTTTATTATTCCACTGACCACAAATGTTTATTATATGCCTCTGACCACCAATGTTTATTATATGCCACTGACCACCAATGTGTATTATATGCCGCTGACCACCAATGTGTATTATATGCCGCTGACCACCAATGTGTACTATATGCCCCTGACCACCAATATTTATTATGCCAGTAACCAATGTTTATTAAATGCCACTGACCACTAATGTTTATTATATACCGCTGACCACCAATGTGTATTGTATGCCATTGACCACCAATGTGTATTATATGCCCCTGACCACCAAAAACATTAACACTCAACATTAAAAACAGTACAAATATATACAAAAGTATGTTATGTTATGCTACTGACGACCAATGACCCTGCTGAATACCTAGGGTTTTTTTTACAATTTAGCAGTTTGTTTGTGGCTTTGCAAGCTTTCTGAGGCCTACTGTTGGGTTTCTTCCAAATAAAAAAGACATTGGACCTTATTCAGAGTCGGTCGTTGTGGCCGCACGGTCGTATGGCCAACGACCGCAAATTCCGTTCGTACGGCATTCAATCGTAAACAAAGTGATGCCCATTTGTTAGCACTGCACCTCCTCTAGCTACCGACTGATCTGATCGAACGAACGAAACAATCGTAGTCAGGCGCAGTCAGTCGTTGTATGCTAATTATGTTCTGATGTTTGCGGCCGTATGTGTTGTTTTGATGGTCACATGTCATGTTTTCATGGACTATCGATCAGCTTGTTATGAGCTTGTTGTCAATTATCTAATTAAGAGTGTTTAACTCTTGCTGTTCTTTAAAACAAGTTTTTTATCATGTGTCAATAAACTTTATTGTTCATTTCGTGGCTGTTATCTCCGTTCTCTTTTTTTCCACACAATTTAAAAAACAAAGTAAGATTTATTATCTGTGAATGTACTGTTGATAAGTGTGCGGCCTTTACCAGGAGAGAATTGCTGATCCTGGTGAATATACTGGACAGGCGGATTACGTCCGCAGAGCCGCCCATTTCCAACCGCATAAAGCGGGCGGCCTATGCGGAGGTGAGGCGAGCCCTGAGAAGTGCGGGATACAGGCGCAATATTGCGCAATTAGAGAGGTGCTGGTCAGATCTGCGCCGCCGGTCGCCTGGCCTTTTGATGAATTTGCGGGCGCAACTACGCAGACGTAAGTATGCGTTTGTATAAAAGTAATAATTAGTGGACTGTTAAAAATGTATGTTCCTTTTCCAATTATTTTAGTAAATGTTAAAAAACCCTCCTGTATGTTGTCCCTATTGTCCTGAATGTGTAAAGTGTACTTGTATTGTGTAGGCAAAATTGAAACTAATATTTTTTTTTATTTTTATGTTTACATTTTAGAAGCACAGCGGAGACAGAGAAGGGCACGCAGAATTCAAAGAAATGCAGGTGCCAACCTGCAGCCCTCACCCTCACCTTCACCATCTGCTCAACCCAGCCCTCCCTCTCCACCACCATACTCCCCCAGTAACCCTCCCTCCCTCTTCCAATGCTCCCCGAGTATTCCTCCCTCCCCTGCCCACTCATCCCAAATATCCCCTCCCTTGGATATTTCCAGCTCTATTTCCCCTCCCACCATTCCCCCAACTCCAGATTACTCACCATCTCCTGCAGCATCTCCGGCAACTTCGACATCTGGGGTTGTGCCACACCACTCTGAGGGTATGTGTTTTGTAATTTTTTTTACATTTATTTTGGTGTTGTTGTTATCCATGTATTTGTAAACATTTTTGGGCCTTTTTTTTTTTTTGGTAATTTCAGTATGGGTGTCAAAATCATTGTGCAGTAATGCTGTTTTTTAAAATTGTGACTTTATGTTTTGTGCCTGGGCCTTTTTTTTATTGGGGACCCCAAAAAGGTAGGTCTTTTGGGCTTTTAAAAATGTTTTTTATTTTTTGGAAAAAATGATTACATTAGGATTAGTATTTTAGAATGTTAAAAAACATGTCACACAACTTGGCAAGGTGCTAGGAACCAGACTACCCTTGTTAATGTTGTGTACACTGTGTTTAAAATGTACTAAGATGTAACTTCATTAGGAAAACTGATGTTTGCCATAGCAAACAAACACATTGTATTTTAGGATTATCAAGAACATTCTAGAAGTGAATACGTGCATTGTGTTTTAAGGATATGGCCATCATGACTTAACAATACACCTCCCATTATTTTTAACATCATCATAGGGGTTTTTGGTTTATGCCACATAGTTAGGGTTTCAAATAATTTTTACACCATAAAAGTATAAACATATTAATAATGTTGTGTGGCAGAAACTTTCAAACACACCCTAACATCATTGCGTTTACCCACTTTTTGGTACATTGAATAATGTGTAATGTTCAAATGTTTGTAATTTTGATGAAGTATTTAAACAAAAAAAAATGTTTCTGTCCACAGATCTAACCCACATCCAGAGGCAAATAAGGGAAGAGCTGCGAAGCACAAGTGGACATTTAATGCAGGCCTACTGCTGCCTCCAATGTATTGTGGGGAGTTTGGAGGAATTTTAGTTTTTTTTTCATATTTGTCCATTTTACTCATTTATATTATCTTACATTAAAGTTTTTGTTGGTCAAACATTTGTCCTCTTTTTTTGAACAAATTAATGGGTGTAATTCTGCATTTCAAATACTTTGTGGACAAAGCTGGGTGCCTTTCCATAGTGTAAGAACTGCAAAAATGTATTAGTATACCTTAAGAACATTTGCAGTAATGTTGTATCATTTTTTTTAGGGGTTGGCATACAGTATCCACCTCAAAATGGCTTTCATAAAAAAAAAAAACATTTGTATTTAATTGTAAAAATTTCTTAAATAACAAACATGTTGCCAACAGGCTTTTACTCGTAAAAAGAATTTCATAACAGAATCACACATAACAAATGTCCTCAGGGTTTTGCCAAAGAAAACATCTGGCTTAGTCAGACATAAACAACAATAGTAAAAAACAAACAGAATTTTGAATGGAAAACATACAATTAATAAAACAAAAGGCAAATTAACGAAACATGTTGGGGTATATCCGTGCTAAATTTGTTAGTTGTCCAAAAACATACAAGGTATTGCCAATGGGTTCCATTAGTTTTGCAGTTTTGGAAAGTGTTGTGATTTTGTTGGTAGGAAAAGAAAAAAAAATTAGGTACACATTAAAATACATTTACACTAAGTGTTAAAAAAAAAACAGGTAAATATTCTTACCTAAAAAAGGTGAAACAACATAATCGCGTCTGCCCCCCCCCCCCTGACAGCATCACAACACCTTCCTCTGGGG
Organism: Taudactylus pleione; assembly: GCA_031769625.1. NCBI lineage: Eukaryota > Metazoa > Chordata > Amphibia > Anura > Myobatrachidae > Taudactylus > Taudactylus pleione. The sequence goes on from JAUIMM010000614.1 coordinate 4,665,572, forward strand.
GGCCATCCTCTGGCAAGGCTTCCTCTGGCTGCATGGGTACTCGACTCCTTATTGCAATGTTGTGTAAAATCTCACACAGGACCACAATGCGAGAAACCATATCCGGTGAGTACATGAGTGCACCACCAGAGTGATGGAGACACCGGAACTGGCCCTTTAAAAGGCCGATACAGTGCTCTACCACCTGCCTGGTGGCAGCAAATGTGGCATTATATTGAGTTTGTGGCCCTGGTGTGGGAGTCAAATAAGGAGTCAGCAGCCAGGGCGTGCAAGGATATCCACTGTCACCTGATGGAAATGGGACACCAAATGATACATAAATTGACCATGAAAACATGTTTATATTATTACTATAGCTACATACTGGATTTTTACTTACCAAGAAGCCACGCATCACCAGCTTGCAGTGTGCTTAATTTTGGCCAAATCCCTGAATGCTGGATCACGTATGCATCATGGCTGCAGCCTGGGAATTTGGCATTCAGGGAGAGGATCTGGAGGGAGGCATCACATAGCACCATTACATTTAGGGAATGGAAATGTTTTTGGCTCCTATATATTTGTTCCCTGCATGCAGGGGGCTGAAGTGCTGTGTGAGTGCCATCCACTACCCCTATAACGTGTGGAAAGCCTGCAATTTCAAAAAACTTCTGCTTTACCACATCAAGGGCTTCCGTATCCAAAGGCATACTAATAAAATGTGCTATATGATTGAAGAATGCATCTAGCACACGCCTCAGGATCCGTGAAAATGAGGGCTGGGAGAGGCCACCCACCAGCCCCACAGTAGTTTGGAAGAACCCTGAGGCGCAGAAATGTAACACCGCCAACAACTGTGTAAGTGGTGAGATTGCTGTTGGAATGTGAATCTGACTTTCTAGATCATTATTATTGAAAGAGTGTCTAGGATAATATTTGGAGGCAGGCGATAAGTGGTTACAACCACATCATCAGGCATTCCAAAAAGGGTGACACGTGTTCTATATATCTTGGCCCTTGCACGCCTCCTATGCCTACACCCAGGAAGAGGCTGAGGAAGGTTGGTGGGGGGCAACATGGCCACTATTAGCTGTCCCACATCACTCTGTAAAGTTCATTTTTTTTAAAAAATTGGTTCTAGAGAATGGTTTTTGATTATTTGTTCAAAAATACTTAGCTTTATAATAATGGTGCATATTCTTACAGGGTTGGGCAGTGCCATCTTCAGAAATCCCTACAGGTGTATTTGTTGTATGGTTGATTTTTTAAGGGAAGAAAAAAATTTTTTTATTTTTTATTGAAAACCACTATTACTACTATTATTGTTAAAACAAACCTTAACTTTTAAATTGGTCAATATTAATTGTTGTTAAATTTTGGAATTTACATTTCCCAAATATGAAAAAAAGCATTATTAAATGATAAAAAAACGACACAAAAAAAACATCAATTAAAAAAACAAAATTTTAGGTTTGTATAAATAGACACTTACCTGATTCAAGTACAAAAAGGACTGTTAAACACCTTTAAAAAATATAAAAAATAAAGATAACTTTTTTTAAAATAATGTAATTTTTTTAGGTTTATAGAACAAAATTAAAATAAACAAAAAATGCAGTAGGCTGGCACACTTACTTGAGTCTTCTAATAACATTGATTTTTTAAGGCTACAAAAGCACGGCCACCCAAACACAACAAGTAACTGGGTCAAACACAACAAGTAAAGGGGTTTTGTAAATGTCTGCACCAAACAAATTTGTAAGCCAAAAACTACAAAAAAAACCCACCAAAAAACAGCAAAAAAAAAACACCCACCAAAAAATAAAAAATAAATAAATCCACCACCCAAAAAAAAACGAAATAAATAAAACCCCCCACCAAAAATAAAGGTACAAAAAAAAACACCACCCAAAAAAAAACTAAAAAAAAAACCCCCACCAAAAAAATAGTTGTACAAAAAAAACGCCAACAAAAAACAACTACAAAAAAACCCCCATCAAAATAAAAGGTACAAAAAAAACCACCACCAAAAAAAAAGCTACAAAAAAACACCCACCAAAAAATAAAAACTAAATAAAACCACCACCCAAAAAAAAACTACAAAAACCCCTACCAAAAATAAAGGTACAAAAAAAACACCACCCAAAAAAAACTACAAAAAAAACCCCCACCAAAAATAAAGGTACAAAAAAAACACCACCAAAAAAAAGCTACAAAAAAAACTCCCACCAAAAAATAAAAACTAAATAAAACCACCACCCAAAAAAAACTAAAAAACAAAACAAAACACAAGACACAAGCAACACTCAAACAACTCACACAAGCACCTCTCAAACAACACACACAAGCAACACTCCAAAAACACACACAAGCAACACTCAAACAACTCACACAAGCACCTCTCAAACAACACACACAAGCAACATTCCAAAAACACACACAAGCAACACTCAACTCACAAAAGCACCTCTCAAACAACTCACACAAGCAACACTCCAAAAACACACACAAGCAACACTCAAACAACTCACACAATACCTCTCAAACAACTCACACAAGCACCTCTCAAACAACTCACACATGCACCTCTCAAACAACACACACAAACAACACTCCAAAAACACACACAAGCAACACTCAAACAACTCACACAAGCACCTCTCAAACAACTCACACAAGCAACACTCCAAAAACACACACAAGCAACACTCAAACAACTCACACAATACCTCTCAAACTCACACAAGCACCTCTCAAACAACTCACACAAGCACCTCTCAAACAATACACACAAGCAACACTCCAAAAACACACACAAGCAACACTCAAACTACTCACACAAGCACCTCTCAAACAACTCACACAAGCACCTCTCAAACAACTCCAAACAATGTAACCACTAACAATCCCTTCCTGCACCACAAATCACTCCCTCTACAACCCACAAGTAAGGGAACATTTGGCTTTGCCTTAAATAAAGAAAAAGAAACACAATTATTGAATCATGCAGGAAAGGTGTGCATTTGTAGTTAGGCAAATAAGGATGCACGGGTAACCAATCCAGGGATGCGCCAACCCACGCAGTGATTACGGAATGCAGGAAAGGTGTGCATTTGTACTTAGGCAAATAAGGATGCACGGATAACCAATCCAGGGATGCGCTCACATCTAGCCCAACCCACGCAGTGATTACGGAATGCAGGAAAGGTGTGCATTTGTAGTTAGGCAAATAAGGATGCACGGGTAACCAATCCAGGGATGCGCTCACATCTAGCAAAACCCACGCAGTGATTACGGAATGCAGGAAAGGTGTGCATTTGTAGTTAGGAAAATAAGGATGCACAGGTAACCAATCCAGGGATGCGCTCACGTCTAGCCCAACCCACGCAGTGATTACGGAATGCAGGAAAGGTGTGCATTTGTAGTTAGGCAAATAAGGATGCACGGGTAACCAATCCAGGGATGCGCTCACATCTAGCCCAATCCACGCAGTGATTACGGAATGCAGGAAAGGTGTGCATTTGTACTTAGGCAAATAAGGATGCACAGGTAACCAATCCAGGGATGCGCTCACATCTAGCCCAACCCAAGCAGTGATTTCGGAATGCAGGAAAGGTGTGCATTTGTAGTTAGGCAAATAAGGATGCACGGGTAACCAATCCAGGGATGCGCTCACATCTAGCCCAACCCACGAAGTGATTAAGGAATGCAGGAAAGGTGTGCATCTGTACTTAGGCAAATAAGGATGCACGGGTAACCAATCCAGGGATGCGCTCACATCTATAAAAAAGTCTGCACAAGCAGTATTCTTCATGCTCTCTCACAGGTTTGAAAAATGTCAAGCGAGGAGCATGGTGAGCAGAGGCCAGCTGAGGCAGGTAAGTGTGAATCACATTTTTTAAACAACACAAGAACAGTTCATATTTCCAAAAATATACTTTTTTAATTTTATCTAATTTTAAAAATGTTGTAGGTGCTGGGAATCCAATTCTACCAGTAGAGGAGGAGGAGGCAGGCCCAAGCAGGCCAAGGCCAAGAAACCCTCCATTTTCACGGATCGAGCTTGAGACATTGGTGACCATGACAATGGAGAACCTCGTCCATGCCCCAAGAAATATGGCGGCTGGAGCCAAAGACAGGATTTGGGAGGAGATATCCAGGGCTGTTAATGCTGTGGGGACAACCTACAGAACCATGAAAGTCGTTAAAAAGCGGTAAGAAAATGATATTGTGAGTGCACTGAAGTCAAAAGCTTGATCTTATTTTAAAAACCCTTAAAAATTGCAAAATCACATTGACAGCTGGACGGATTTCAAGTACCAACTGAAGAGGAAGCTACAGAGTAGGGTGGACCATGCAACGGGGACAGGTGGTGGCCCCATCCCTGAGGAGCTGGCCTTGACGAGGTTGGAGACGTTGGCTCAGGGATGTGTGACAGAAGAGGAGATAGTCGGTGTGTCCACTAAGGACACTGACATGGCCGACTTCAACGCTCCACATGTGCAAGAAGGTAAATTTTTTTTGGAAGCCAAAAAGTATAAAGCTCAAATGTGTATGCGTTTTTTTTTTGTAAAACATACTAATGTTTTTTTTATTTCAAGACTCAGAGGAGGTAGTGCCTGCTCCTGAGGTAAGGTCTGGGTCCAGCACAGATGGAGACTCTGCAGGGGAGGATCCAAGTACTCCATCTGGGGACCCTGTGGAGTCTACTCCAGGGCAACCATCAGACCGAGCAGTGCCTCTCCTCACCAGGTTGGTTTCCCAAACTCAGGAGAACAGATGTATTCTTCTGAGGATGGAGACCACTCTGGTGAGGGTGGCGGTGGCCCTGGAGACCATTGCTGGGCCCCTAGATCATTTGGCCAATACCCAGGAGCAGGCCAACCCACCTGCCATGATGGAGCGAGACTCCCTTCCTCCCAGGACCACCACCTCTGGCAGCCCAACAGCCACCCCCACAAGTATGGAGAGCCCTATGCCTAGGCCAGAGGAAATCCTATCTACCTCTGGCCAGGCCAGTCGGCGTGTTACACGCCAGTCGGCTGTCCGTAGCTTACCTCTTCCTCCGAGCCAGCCCAAACGACGAATGTAGCCCTGGATATCTCCTCCCTCACCTGTTGTCCAGTCCCCATATTTCTTGTCACGAATGTCTCAAGCTCTTTTTTTTTTTTTTAAACAAATTTAGTTTTTTTTTTTTTATTATTTTAATTATATGCAAATGTTACCATAACAAAATTTAAATTGTGCTGAAAGGCAAATTTCAAATAAAAAAAAATTTTTAATAACAAAAATGTCTGTCTTTAACTATATCAATGTATACAAGGTTTAAAAAGTATGGTATCTGAAAAGGCGGCTACGCAAAACTCAATGCTAGATGTTTTGAAAACTGTTTTACAAAAAAATGTCTAAAAAGCACAAATAAACATTTGGGTTACGAATTCCCTAATGCACACGCAAGTGAAATCAGTTACAAGGTAATTAGCAGTGTTAATAGTTACAATGCAGCAATCTTAGCTGCTTGGTTTGTGTGGTTCCAAATATAAACATCGCAGGTAACATCAGATTAACGATTGTACTGTTGTGGCTTACGGACGCTTCTTGCCTACCTTAGCCTGGACGATCATCCTGTTCGTAGAGTGACGTTGTCATGCATCCGCAATTCTTGGTCATACGAAGCAGGTAATTTATGCACTCCCCTAAAACACCTGGAAACGCTGAAGAATGCCTCAGTTTGCAGACCACCACCCCCGTATACTCCCACAAACGGTCTTTCCTGTCAATCAACTTTAGCAATCCACTTCCGTGTCGGAAGCCCTACGACCGACAGTATTTTTCATCGGTAGAGCTCGTACGCACATGTGCAAAGCTAGCCGTGCGCAGGCGCAGAAAGGAAAACATCATATGCGTTCGACCGTGCGGCCGCAACGACCGACTCTGAATGAGGTCCTTAGTCTCTTCCTCAAAGCCCTATCGTGTCATACACACAGAGGAATCAGAGCAGGCTTTCCTTAATTTTAAGGATAATCTGACAAAAGTACCTGCATTGGGAATACCCGATTATGAAAAACCTTTTGATTTGTATTGTACGGAAGCCGATGGTTGTGCTGCAGGTGTCCTCACACAAAAACATGGTGATGCTAGTAGGCCCGTAGCATACTACAGTGCCCATTTGGACACTGTGGCAAGATCACTCCCCACCTGTTTGAGAAGTGTAACAGCTACTGCTCTATTGGTGAGTAAAAGTGAGGACGTAGTATTGGGTCATGATATGATTGTCTACACTACCCACGCTGTATCTGCTCTGCTGAATTCTGCTCAAACCAGACACGTCTCCTCGGCTAGGTTTACCAAATGGGAACTAGCTCTAATTGCACCTCCAAACATCACTGTTAAACGTTGTAGTACGCTGAATCCAGCAACGTATTTACCATATGTACAACATGATGTACAAAGGGTGGAAGGGGATGAGTTGCTGGCGGGAGGTGAGTTCAGCGGACATAATGATGCACATGATTGTATGGAATATCTAAATCAGACCTTTACTGCTAGACCTGACATACGTGACACACCTTTAGAGAATTTAGATGTGACTTTTTACACGGATGGGAGTTGTCATAGACAAGCAGACACAGGTGAGTTATGTACAGGTTATGCTGTTGTAAATGACACAGACATCATAGAAGCTGAACTTCTTGGTCCTACTCACTCAGCCCAGGTGGCAGAGTTAGTAGCACTAACAAGAGCGTGTGAATTGGCAGCAGGCAAGTCTGCTAACATTTACACTGACTCTAGGTATGCGTTCGGGGTGGTGCACGATTTCGGGGCTCTATGGCATCTGAGAAATTTTATGACAGCAGCAGGCACACCAGTTGCACATTCCCGACACATAAAACATCTTTTAGAAGCAATCCAACTGCCCAAAGCGGTGGCAGTAATTAAGTGTAAAGCCCATACATGTGAGGATGATCCGAGAGCCGATGAAGCTGCAAAATGGGCAGCAGGGTTAAAAATGTTTTCTCCAACTGAAAAAATTATGTCTTTTCAAACAATTGATATGCTGAAATTAATTGAGATGCAAAATTTGTGTTCAATCCAGGAAAAGTCCATCTGGAAATCTAAGGGATGTGGGCAAGAGTCCTCCGGGCTCTGGAGGGACGGACAAGGTAAACCAGTAGCCCCCAAGGCATATTACCCCAGCCTGGCTGAGGCAGCACACGGTCTGACTCTTCTGGGAAAACAAGGTATGTGTAAATTGGTGAGGGCATACTGGTGCGCACCAGATTTTTCTTCCCAAGCAGAAAAGAGAGCAATTTCCTGTCTGACCTGCTTGAGGAAGAACATAGGGAAAGTGATCCCTACCGAACCATCCCATATTCCACCGACTGATGGACCTTTCCAGGTAGTACAAATTGATTTCATCCAATTACCACCCTGTAGGAACCTTAAGTATGTGTTAGTGTGCACTGACGTATTTTCCAACTGGGTTGAGGCCTACCCAAAAAATAAGTTAAGTAAAATCATGGCAGAGACTGGACTAGGATGGCCAGAAGTGTTACCTTTGGTTCTACATAGTATAAGGACCACTCCTAGACCCCCTCTAAATCTGTCCCCCTTTGAAATACTGTTCGGTAGACAACCTCACTTGATTATAAGTCCACTGGAAGATTTGAAGGGTAACAGGTACAGTATGCTATGTCTATGCATGCACCCCTAATTAAATTGGGTAAAACACTGCAGACCACTAATGTTACCTAGACATGTGCATACATATATATTGCACTGTATTGAACCTGGTGTAATGTTGACTAATAAGTTTCATTCATATACAGGTCACTGCTCTTTTATTTATAATGCCTTTTTTTTTACTGAGAACTTTTTTTAAAAAAAGACAATGACCTTTGTGTGAATGAATCTTGTTTGGGTTTTTTTGACACTCTAAACATTAAGCAGCACTTTAAATTATATGGATATTAACACTCTATTACAAATTTAAACTTTAAAAAAATTAAACAAGTCCAACATTAAAAACAGTAAAAATATATACAAATAGCATTAAAACCAGTCCAAAAATATACAAACTTTTGCAAATAGTTAAAAAATTTATTGAAAAAATTATGTTTGAAGGTCCCGTTGATTGGGGGCCACGCCAAGTGTCCAAAAATCTGGCCACTCCCTTACTGGGGGTAACCAGACAGCAATTAGTAGTCTGTGTTTAATTCTTTTCAAATGTTATTTGCAATCAGTTCCCGTATACACAAATTATTTGTGGTTTTTTGGGGGGTAGATACTGTATGACTATTGATAAAGATAATGATTTCTGGACAGGGTTTATCGACCTTTACAGAGAGGAGTGTCTTTGGAGAATTAAGGTGTAAGACTACTCCAACAAGCAAAAAAAGAATGCTGCTCTACAGGAATTAGCTGATTACAGCAAAAGTCACCGCAGTGCATCCTCCATCAACTGGCTCTGCAAAATAAATCCAGAATTTGGTGTTCCTTAAAGAGCACAAGAAAAGTCAAGTTCAAAATCATCAGGAGCAGAGGCAAGCGACATCTACTATTCAACCATGTGGTATTATAAGGTGTTACGCTTCACTCTGGACTAGGACCATCAGCACCCATCTCAGAGCTCTTTGGATCCTGAGCTTGGAGAAGATCCCAAAGATTTTGCGGAAATGTCCAGCATTGATTTGGTAGGTGGAGACACAGTGCAAACATACCATACCAAATGTTTAACAATCCATAATAAAGTTCAAATTTGTCCTGCCATGGCAGGAATTAGGTCAGGTATTCCTCCCTGACCTGTTTTGCGCTTGCGGTGCCCGTTTCAGAAATTCCTGATGCTGCCACAGACGAACACCGATCCAAAGTCGTCCTCTGGCTGTTCTGGGTCATCTGATATACTGTAGCTGTGCCTGTTGTCATTTGCTATGTGGTTTTCTGCCTTAGAAAATGATGCAGGACACAGCATGCCAAGATGACCCACTCTATCTTCTCCATGTGGAAGCGATTGCTAAGGATGCCAAACGCATTCTCCATAATACGGCGTGCCATGGAAAGCCTCTAATTGTAGATACGCTTCTCCTTTGTTAGTCCCCTTTGCGCATACGTTTTTATAATGTGTTTATGGAGTGCGAAGGCCTCATCAGTCACAAACACAAAATTTAGACTGTGCTTCGTTTCCTCAACAGATGGCAAGTTAAGACTTTTGGCGATGAGCTTCTCGTAGATAGTCGTCTGTATGAAGGACCCACCATCCCAAGCACGACCATTCTTGCCAACATCCACAAATAGAAATTCGTAGTTCGCATTCACCACAGCCATCAGAACAATGCTGAAGAATCCCTTGTAGTTGTAGTAATAGGATCCAGTGTTGGCAGGTGGGGTTATGCGCACATGCTTGTCATCTAAAGCTCTCCTGCAGTTAGGGAAGCTCCACCTTTGTACAAATTCCTCGGCAATGCTTTTCCATTTCTTCACAGTTGTAGGGAACTAGAATTTTAAAAAAAACTTTATGCAAATTTTTTTTTTTTATTAGACTTCAACCACCTAACCTGTACATTGATGTCACCCATTGCATCATGGAAAGTGAGGGCGACAGCTCAAGTCAATCAAGACCAACAGCCCCCAAAAAAACACGATACATTGCCACCAAAAACAAGCCTTAAATTACCACCGCTGTGGATCAATTTCTGCAAAAAGCCAAAAAGGTGCTCCAAAGCACACCAGACCAATTTATTATACTAGCCTCATACTTAGGGAGTGCAATGTGTCAAATGGTACCGTAGCAACAGCTCCAATTTGAGAGGCTGACATATGATTCGTCATTTGCAGCAAAAGGGGCCAACTAACACCACGTACATTTAATACTCAGCAACACTAAATTGCCCCTCCCAGTAGAATGATGGCTCCCAACCCATCATACCCTACTCCCCCACCCACCAATCTAGCCACATCTTCCACTGCCATGTACTGTATAGTACCTTAATGGAAGCAGGGGAGGACCCTCAATTTTATAATTTGTAGTAATTGTGATATATATATTTACTCCAATTATCAACAAATGTTATCATTCCCAATAGCTACTCTATGATATATGGTGCTCCTGCCGCTGATTTTACTAGGTCAATAAACACATGCAATAAAGGCAGATTGATGGTGCCTCAATCTGCTATAATGGGACGTATTTATTGATGTATTAAAATCAGCGCCACAAGCACCATATATGATAGAGCACCAAAATTATTGATTATAATAAAACATGTCTATAATTTTAGTTATAATGTTGTTTACATACAAATATATGCACAAAATGTTTGTTTTAAATGTGCAAATTAGGCCCATATTTTAATAGGGCCATATTTGTTGTCTATTTCTTTATTGTTATAACAGAAATTTGGCACTCACCGATAAATGTTTCTCTGATCCCACAGGGGATACTGGAGTCAAGTGTGATTGGCTCCTCCCCCTCTATGTCCCTCACTGCCCCAGTTATAGAAACTTAGCTGAGAGGAGAAACCTCTATAGAAGGAGGAAGAAAAGAACAAACAGTAACAGTAACACAAAAAACAACCGCCTGCAACACGCAGCAGTCACACCAAAACAACAGAAAGTAGAGAGCAGTGCAGGGAGGGCATCCAGTGTCCCCTGTGGAATCAGAGAAACAGATTAAACAGTGAGTACCAAAATCCTTTTTTCTCCTTCATCCACAGGGGACACTGGGTCTCAAAGCTACCCCCACAGGAGGCAGAACACTGCGACACCTGTAAGACCAAGCGGCTAAACTGAGACTCAGAAGCCACTAAACGGTGTCAAACCTGTAGAAACAAACAAAGGTGTGAGTCCCCGACAAAGTCGCCGTGCAACAGTGCTGGGACACGGAAGCTCCACAGCCAACCTCCCAGGGTGAGCCAACAGAGCACGTAGAATGCATGGATATCGATACAGGCAGAGTTTGGGATGCAGTCAAATAGGCCTGACGAATTATCAGACATACCTAATGTGCCAGAGTCTGTTCTGTTTGGAAGCAGGCCAACCTCTCTTAACCGCATCCTAGAGAATGAACAAGGAATCTGACTTTGCGAAATGGAGCAGTCTTATCCTCATAGCAATACCCGAAACACAACCAAGGAACAGGAGGAGAACCGGTCCTCTGCCAAAACTGGAACTACTGTACAATAGGCTGGTTGATATGAAAAGATAAAACCATGTTAGGTAAGAAGGTAGAGCGAGTATGAAGCTCCGCATGATCCTCCTGAAAGACCAGATAAGGAGAGCGACATGAAAGAGCACCAAGCTCCGAAACTTCAAGTCCACCGACTGCAATGGTTCAAAAACAGATGACTGGAGAAAAGGAAGTACCAGGTTGAGATCCCAGTGAGCTGTCGGGGGAACAAAAGGAGGTTGCAGATGGAGAACTCCCTGCAAAAACGTCTGTTCTTCAGGAAGGCTAACTTGCGTTGGAAGAAAATGGACAGAGCCAAGACCTGGACCTCCAAAGAACCCAAGCAAAGGCCAGCATCAAAGCCTGACTGAAGAAAATGCAAGAGACGGCCTAGGCAAAAAGACAAGGTATGAAAGCCCCGTCTTTCACACCATGCAACGTAAGACTTCCAAATCCAATGATAGCGGGCTGAAGTCACTGGTTTCCTAGATCAGAGCATGGAAGGGATAACCGCACATGGAATGCCCTTGCTTCTCAACAGCGCAGTTTCAACAGCCACACCATCAAACGTAGCCACTGTAAGGCAGGGTAGCAGAATGGAGCCTGCTGAATGAGGTCTGACTGGAGAGGCAGTAGCCAGGGATCGTCTGCCTGAGTACTAGGCCCTGCGTGGTCAGTTCAGGGCCACCAGAATGACAGTGACCCGTTCCCACTTGAGCACTTGAGAATGAAGGGGGAACAGCGCAAACAGATAAACAAACTGGAACTGCCACAGAGCTGTCAGCGCATCCACTGCCACTGCTGCTGGATCCCGGGAGCAATAACAAAGTTGATGGTTGTGTCTGGACACCATCAGAGCTATCTGGGGCCTGCCCCATAGCTAAACCAGCTGCTGGAAAACCTGAGGATGGAGAGCCCATTCCCCGGAATGAGATCCTGGCGACTGAGGTAATATGCCTTCCAGTTTTCTACACCTGGAATGAATACCACCGATGGCATTGTGGTATCTATTTCTGCCCAGCAGAGAATGTGAAAGACTTCCCGCATGGAACCGCAACTTGGGTTTCGTCCTACCGATTTATGTATGCCACCACGGTGGCATTGTCTGACTAGACCCGAATAGCCAGCCCACACAACAGAGGAAACAACTCCCTCAGGACATCATTGTAAAACAGCCCTGAGTTCCAGGATATTTATTGAAAGAAGGGCCTCCTGACCCGACCAGCAGCCTTGGTAGTGATGACCCAGCACCACCGTCCCCCAGCCTCTGAGACTGGAATCCATCATTAGAAAGACCCAATCCCAAAGACTGAAATGCCGACAGGCCAGCAGATGGCTGGACTGTAGCAACCAAAGATGGGAAATTCGCATCTCTGGAGACAGGCGCACTAGGCGATGCATGTGGAGATGAGACCCCAACCACTGGTATAAGAGATCCAGCTCTGAGAATGAAAGTGATCGAACTCTAAGGCCTTGAAAAGCCACTACCATCTTCCCTAGCAGGCGGATGCAAAGATGCAACGACACCTGTTGAAGCTGGAGGACAAGTCAGACTAGCTCCTGAATTGCCATGGATTTGTCCTCTGGCAAAAACACCTTCAGTAGATTGGTGTCAGGATAATCCCCAGAAACTGGAGGTGCTGTGATGGAACCAACTGAGACTTCGGAAAAATTATGATCCAACCATGTTGCAGCAGAAGGTGGTAGGTGACAGATACAAATCTGTAGGAGTCTTTATGTCACAATACGGTATTATGGTTAGTCCCTGAAGTCAAAGAGAGGCACCCATGGTAGCCATGACCTTTGTGAAGAGAGTCTGAAACTGCGATTCCTGAATTGCGAACCTAAGAAAAGCCTGATGTGGTTCCCAGATGGGAATGTGTAAGTAAGCATCCTTGATATCCAAGGACACTAGAAATTCCCCCAGTTCCAAACCCTGCAATCACCGATCTTGAATCTGTAAAACGCTAAGTGAAAATTTAACTACTTCAGATTCAGAATCGGCCAGACTGAGCCGTCCGGCTCTCGACCCACAAAAACATTTGAATATAATCTTTCTTTGTGCTGGTGATGTGGAATTGGAATCAGAACCTCTGAATCCAGGAGCTTGGCGATAGCCTGCTGTAACACCTTCCTCTTCACAGATGGGAGGCCATTTGTGAAGAAATGAAGGAGGATGAACCACAAAATCTATCCGGTAACCCTGGGAGACCAGCTTTCGGACCCATACGTCAAAACAAGACTAAAGCCATAAATCTTTGAAAAGAGCAAGACGAGCTCCCACCATGAGGGCCACCAGGTGGGCGGGCAGCTGTCATGCCATGAGCTTGCCAGCAGGCTTGGCATCCTGGCGGCAAGATGTAATCACAGAACTCCCCCTACCCCTTGCTCCTTTAGAAGCGAAGGAAGAGCCTCTTGCATGACCTCGAAATTTAGTGGGGGCACAAAAGGAATGAAAGGAAGTTCCTGAATAAGAGAATATCGCTGGTGAATGGTAACGCCTCCAGCACCCCATCAGCTTGCCAGGAATAAAACCAGAGGGCTCTGCGAGCAGCAACTGCCGAAACTGAAATCCGGGAGCCAAGCAAGCCTACATCCCTGATAGCCTCCCCAAGGTGATTCTCTGATGTGCTCCATTAAGATGAGAAGTTCTCACCTTGGTGTCCCCGAATGCAAGCCCTTGGCTAACTCTTTTTCCCACTGCTCTATAGCATTATTGACCCAAGAACTTACTAGCACGGGGCGGAGAAGCACCCCAGCTACTGTATAGATGGATTTTAATGTTGTTTCCAACTTACCGTCAGAAGTTTCCTTCAAGTAAATAACCCCCGTAACTAGTCGGGTAGTCTTCTTAGAGAGATGGGAAACTGATGAGTCCACTGATGGAGGTGATTCCCATCGGACCCTATTTTTTGGACAAAAAGGATAGTTGGAGAGAAGACGCTTAGATATCTGGAACTTCTTGTCCAGATGTTTCCAAGCAACCACCATTTGGTCATCGAATTCCTTGGAAATAGGAAAAGTGATAAACTATCTTTGGGCCTGATTCAGCAAGGATCGCAACTGCTAATACACATGCAATCGGCCAATTGATGCGTTCTGCGCATGCATCGCAGTGCGCGTGAGAACTAGCTACTGCGATCGGGACTGTGACCGCAGAAGTTACACAGACCCATTGCAGAGTGATTGACAGGAAGTGCTGTTTGTGGGTGGTGATGGGGGAGTGGTCAGGCGAACACAGACGCGCTAGTGCATTTCAACGCCGTTGCATGGGCGTGCATAAATTATCCACTGCGATACCATATGCCACCTGAGGCCTCATAGCATGCTCTGAAGTTAGCAATTCCGGAGGGAGGTCTGACCTGCTTTAACTGTGCTTATGGGTCCGATGTTACTCGACGTTACTGATTATTTTGCTATGTTGCCAAAGTATACGGATGTGAGTAAGGGGAAGTGGGCATCCTTATGTTAGGTTGCGATCGCAATGTGAATGCAAACATTTGCATATCACCGCTGATATCAGCAACTGCATTGCGTGCATATTATCAGAATAGCGATCCTTGCTGAATCGGGCCCTTTGTTGTTTAGCAAAGAGGGACGTCTGAGCTGAGCGCTCGCAAGCGGGTCGATGTTGGCCCGGAGACCCGGATAGCGACGGGCAAGCCGTCGGTCCGGGTCTCGCTACAAAGGGGGCGTGCTGTTGATGGTGAGTGACAGCACGCCCCCTTTGGTGGGCGTGCCGGGGCGTGGCTGCCCAGATGGAGGCGTTCCCATGGGAACATCTACCATCTAGGGCCGGCCCCACTGACATCACAAGTGATGTCAGTGGGATTGCTCTCGGCTCTGATAAAGCCGAAAGCACTCCAGGGCTTGCGGCAACGAGACCCTACCACAAGACCATCGCGACCATCTTCCTGGCCGCTCGCTATAGCTGTGGGTGGTCACCCAGAGCTATACGAGCAGCCAGGAGGCCACTGTAAAAATGAAGGACGGCCCTGATTCAGAGCGAGAGCTCTGACAGAGCGTCTGGCTCTGAATCAGGGCCTCTGTGTCCGTTACTTTAAGTACCTGTTGTACCGCGAGGATGAGGTCCAACCCTTGAGGGCCTACATCCACCTCCTGAGTATCATCCTCCGGAAGCAGCTCCTCCTCAGAGTCATGAAGAAAGTCTCCTTCTTTTAAAAGAGATGACCAGTCCTCCTCCGACTCATGCATCTGCAAAATTGCCGGCAGAACTCTCTTTCTCAGTTTCTGCAGTTGTGGTGGTGCTGAGAGGTAGAACCCACCACCTGACCAAACTTTCCATGGATCAGCTAATGCTTGAGCCCAGGCCGGCTCAGCTGTCTCCTTAGAAGCTTCTCTCTCCCTTCTAGTTCTGCAGAAAGATCTGACAAAACACCAGCTAGAATGGTGATCTAAAGGAGGAGAGGGGTCCTGGACGGGAAGTTCCCACAGGAGCAGGATCCCCAGAAATACAAGATTCACATAGCAGAGCCTCCTCTGAGTGAGCCTTAGTGAATTTAGGGCCTGATTCAGCATGGATCGCAAGTCTATCATATGCACCGGCTCGCTGCGAAAATATGCAAATGATTGCGATCGCAGTGCAATCACAGCACTATACCAAGACACCCACCACTGTATAAAGCTGCCCACTTCTCATTACATACATCCGCAAGTCAGCAAAAACATCGGTAACATTGGACCCATATGCATAGTTGTGGTTGAGCTGACCCTGACTCACAGACTGCAAAATTTCCTGTCGCCTTCTAGACCTATGCCATCAAAAGAGCTTAATTATGCACGCCACTGTAATAGCGTTCAAATTCACAGGCACGCCTGCGTTCATTTGACCACCACCCCCCTATCCACCCTCAAACGGTGCTTCCTGTCAATCATTTCTTTGTGCCGCTGCATTTGCAAACCCGATCGCAGTGGCCAGCTTGCGCACAAGTACTGCGATGCATACACATGCGCAGAAAGCAAGCATCGACCGGTTGCATGTGTCCGCAGCCTTGTGATCCAACCTGAATCAGGCCCTTAGTGGTGCACTTTTTACAGGCAAATAACTTCTGTGTGAATCCTTAGAGGCTGTAACAACAGCTTCCCATTCACACACAGGCTCACAGTGACAATGGGAGAGAGGGAGAAAGAGAGAGAGACACAGCAATAGAGAGGGAATAGTGTCACACTAATCCCCTCAATAAGGCTCTCCTAAACAACAAGCCCCCCCACCAGTAACTCACTATCCCTAATGTAGCTGGATAGGTTTCTGCTGGAGCCTGCTGTTAGAGCAGTACTGAGGGATGCTGGAGGCAAGTGAGAGTCCTGTGTCTATGTCAAGGTCAGGGCTGCTGCATGCAGAGCTCTGACCTGTGGAGAATGGCCAGCTTGAGTGAGAACAGAGGGCCTGATTTAGACACGCTCCTAAGCATCCGCACGCTCGCTCTGAGCGATGGTCGCACAACTGCGCATGCGTATACCAGTCATTGCGGTCAGAAATTGTGCGCTCGTAAAACACAGAGGGGCTGCTATTTTAAGTGACAGAATGTGCCGTTTGTGAGTGGTAAGGTGCTTGAAAACGGGGGAGCGGTTGTGCGAACGCAGGCGTGCCCAACGGTCAAAAGGGCGTTTAATGGGAGTGCATAATTAGCAAAGGAGCATCATCGATCACGTCACTTGGTTATCTTTTAGCCTGAACTGCTCGCAGTGATTGCGGGAAGTAATTCCTACCTCAAGCGCTGCGAGCAGTTCAGATGCCATTCGATGTTCCCGATTAATCTAATAAAAATAGGAGATGACATGATTTGCGAACGGCAAAGGGGCGTCTTGAAAAAATAGCGAGCGCATTTAGCGGACGCTCGCACAGACATAGAGGCATCCTCACAACGCAAAGAGCGAGCGCTCAATTTAAATATCAGGCCCTGAGTGCTCTCTTAGCAGTGTCCTCCTCCCCGGCTGATGGAGAAGCTCTGCCCCCCCCACCAATGATGGGCAGCCAGCCTGCTTCTATGGCTGCTTCCCTCTGCTACGCAGAGCTGTACTCTGCCTAACCGCGACTTACACTGACCAGCCTTTTCTATGCCAGAGGGGAAGGCTGGTGTACTGACTCCCGCCATGCCGCCGGTGTGCGGCGGACCATGGGTACCCATAACCCAGACCCAAGCAGCTGTGGCAGGTCCCTAGCGCACACTGCACCTTCCACCCTAATGAGTGTGCTGTGGTCAGGGACCCAGACGCGCCTCAAGAAGAGGTGGTGGGTCCGTCCCGGCGGCTCCAGCGATGCAAGCAGACAGGGGTGGTGTGTCTGCCTGTTGTAGAAAAAAAAAAGATAAAATAAAATCAAATCGCTGAAAAGAAGCTGTCCAGGGAACCGGCTCCCTCTAAGGACTTTTTTAAAACTAAGTTAGGGGCATAGAGGGAAAGGAGCCAGTCACACTAAAGTGTCGGCTCCACTCTGAACAAGTCTATACCGCACATTGTTGACTCCAATGTCCCCTGTGGATGAAGGAAAAACGATATAAAAATTCATTATATGAATATGTATGCACTATGCACATACAAATGCAAATCTTAAAAATTTTGATAAATATGTTGTGTGTCATTTTGTACATTTATAAAAGAAGAAAAAAGTGCAGCCGTGTTTTAGGGTGCATATTTTGTACTTTTCTAGTAATGTTTTAGACTGTGCTCTCATTGAGACTTCGACAGTCAGTATAGGGGTGGAGTTCATGGTCTTTCTTTTTAACAAAGAAGAATCCGGTTCCAGATGACAGAGGGACAGAGCCCGTTTCAAGATTCTCCTTGATGTATAGTACTCAGACATGGCTTGTGATGTCAGTGGGGCCACCCTCAAACGGTAGGCGTTCTCATGGGAATGCCTACGTCTGGGCAGCCACCCCCCCCGACCCCCCCACCAAAGGAGGCGTGCTGTCACTCAACATCGTCGCTATCCGGGTCTTGTGCATCCGTCGTGTGCATGCGCTCTGGGCCACCATCGACCCAGTTGCGAGCGCTCAGCGCTTGCGATCGGGTCTGAATAAGGCCCAGAGTCTCTGCAACATGTTTTTAAAGAAGTCTCTATAAATTCACTGTATGGAGATGGAATGGTTGTGGCTTTGCACTCATAACTTTCCATATGTTCTCTTTCAACAGTCAAACAACCCAGTGACCTCAGGCGAACATTGCTGTTTGACTGGATCATGTAGCCCACTGAGAACCTTTGCAATTTGATTGGTCTATGGGCCTGATTCAGAGCCGGACGCAATTAGCGCTCGCTCATCCAGAAAATAGGGGTGGCTATTCAATTGAACCATTCGCTCTTTGCGGTCTGTTCACGCCTCTAGGTCTGAATGAGCGAACAAAACTTGCGGTCGTTTTTTGAAAAAATACGCCCCCTGGCCGCTCGCATCCTACGTCATGTCCGCTATTTATTAGATTAATCGAGTACATCAACCAGGGTATGAACTGCTCGCTATTCTTGTGGTTGGTTTTTGCTACCAAAAATTTGCGAGCAGTTCTGGCTATAAAAAAACCCAGTGACGTGGTCAATGACGCTGCTGTTTTAATTATGCACACCCTTAAAACGCCCGTTTTGACCTTTAAGCATGCCTGCGACCGGTTGCATGTGTCCGCAGCCTTGTGATCCAACCTGAATCAGGCCTTTAGTGGTGCACTTTTTACAGGCAAATAACTTCTGTGTGAATCATTAGAGGCTGTAACAACAGCTTCCCATTCACACACAGGCTCACAGTGACAATGGGAGAGAGGGAGAAAGAGAGAGAGACACAGCAATAGAGAGGGAATAGTGTCACACTAATCCCCTCAATAAGGCTCTCCTAAACAACAAGCCCCCCCACCAGTAACTCACTATCCCTAATGTAGCTGGATAGGTTTCTGCTGGAGCCTGCTGTTAGAGCAGTACTGAGGGATGCTGGAGGCAAGTGAGAGTCCTGTGTCTATGTCAAGGTCAGGGCTGCTGCATGCAGAGCTCTGACCTGTGGAGAATGGCCAGCTTGAGTGAGAACAGAGGGCCTGATTTAGACACGCTCCTAAGCATCCGCACGCTCGCTCTGAGCGATGGTCGCACAACTGCGCATGCGTATACCAGTCATTGCGGTCAGAAATTGTGCGCTCGAAAAACACAGAGGGGCTGCTATTTTAAGTGACAGAATGTGCCGTTTGTGAGTGGTAAGGTGCTTGAAAACGGGGGAGCGGTTGTGCGAACGCAGGCGTGCCCAACGGTCAAAAGGGCGTTTAATGGGAGTGCATAATTAGCAAAGGAGCATCATCGATCACGTCACTTGGTTATCTTTTAGCCTGAACTGCTCGCAGTGATTGCGGGAAGTAATTCCTACCTCAAGCGCTGCGAGCAGTTCAGATGCCATTCGATGTTCCCGATTAATCTAATAAAAATAGGAGATGACATGATTTGCGAACGGCAAAGGGGCGTCTTGAAAAAATAGCGAGCGCATTTAGCGGACGCTCGCACAGACATAGAGGCATCCTCACAACGCAAAGAGCGAGCGCTCAATTTAAATATCAGGCCCTGAGTGCTCTCTTAGCAGTGTCCTCCTCCCCGGCTGATGGAGAAGCTCCGCCCCCCCCCACCAATGATGGGCAGCCAGCCTGCTTCTATGGCTGCTTCCCTCTGCTACGCAGAGCTGTACTCTGCCTAACCGCGACTTACACTGACCAGCCTTTTCTATGCCAGAGGGGAAGGCTGGTGTACTGACTCCCGCCATGCCGCCGGTGTGCGGCGGACCATGGGTACCCATAACCCAGACCCAAGCAGCTGTGGCAGGTCCCTAGCGCACACTGCACCTTCCACCCTCCTGAGTGTGCTGTGGTCAGGGACCCAGACGCGCCTCAAGAAGAGGCGGTGGGTCCGTCCCGGCGGCTCCAGCGATGCAAGCAGACAGGGGTGGTGTGTCTGCCTGTTGTAGAAAAAAAAAAGATAAAATAAAATCAAATCGTTGAAAAGAAGCTGCCCAGGAAACCGGCTCCCTCTAAGGACTTTTTTAAAACTAAGTTAGGGGCATAGAGGGAAAGGAGCCAGTCACACTAAAGTGTCGGCTCCACTCTGCACAAGTCTATACCGCACAGTGTTGACTCCAATGTCCCCTGTGGATGAAGGAAAAACAATATAAAAATTCATTATATGAATATGTATGCACTATGCACATACAAATGCAAATCTTAAAAAGGCCCAGAGTCTCTGCAACATATTTTTAAAGAAGTCTCTATAAATTCACTGTATGGAGATGGAATGGTTGTGGCTTTGCACTCATAACTTTCCATATGTTCTCTTTCAACAGTCAAACAACCCAGTGACCTCAGGCGAACATTGCTGTTTGACTGGATCATGTAGCCCACCGAAAACCTTTGCAATTTGATTGGTCTATGGGCCTGATTCAGAGCCGGATGCAAATAGCGCTCGCTCGTCCAGAAAATAGGGGTGGCTATTCAATTGAACCATTCGCTCTTTGCGGTCTGTTCACGCCTCTAGGTCTGAACGAGCGAACAAAACTTGCGGTCGTTTTTTGAAAAAATACGCCCCCTGGCCGCTCGCATCCTACGTCATGTCCGCTATTTATTAGATTAATCGAGTACATCGACCAGGGTATGAACTGCTCGCTATTCTTGTGGTTGGTTTTTGCTACCAAAAATTTGCGAGCAGTTCTGGCTATAAAAAAACCCAGTGACGTGGTCAATGACGCTGCTGTTTTATTTATGCACACCCTTAAAACGCCCGTTTTGACCTTTAAGCATGCCTGCGTTCGGATCTCCACTCCCCGTTTTCAAGCACCTTCCCCCGTTACCACCCACAAACGCCTCCTCCTGTCACTCAAATTATCAGGCATTCGCTATTTTGCGAGCACATGAATTTCGACCGCACTGACTGGTTCGCGCATGCATATAATGATCCGTACGCATGTGCAGTTGGGCAAACATCGCTCGGAGCGAACAAGCGGCCGCCTACGAGCGGCTCTGAATCAGGCCCTATGTCCTCATGTATCAAATTCCTATTTCCCTATAGATTGTAAACTTGTGAGCAGGGCCATTTTACCTCTTTATCTGTTTGTTATTACCCAGCCTTGTTATATTACTGTTTTGTTCCCATTTGTAAAGCACAATGGAATATGCTGGCACTATATAAGTAATTGTTAATAAATAAGAAATAAAAATAGACCAGTATTTACCAATCATTGTGTCAGGACAGATTTGTGTGTCATAAAATCAGGGTGGACGTCACAAGAACTTATTGTTAAATGCGGAAAAAAATATTCAACAGGATTTATATGTGAAATATAACTTAATGCACATTACATAATAGCAGAAATTAAATTTGGTTAACAAACATATTAAGGATATTAAATTAGAACCTCTATACACTCCTGCCTATACCTTCTAATATCCTGCCTATACCTTCTAATATCCTGCCTATAAACCTCTAAGGATGACGCTATTTTGCGTACACAGTCATATAGTAAATAAAGACTCCAGACCTTGAACCTGTGGTTCCAAACCAGAAAGTGATATTTCAAGTAAAAGTACAGTCAGTTACACGCTATGATCTAAGTACAATTTAGCGCAAAGAATTATACAGACCCAAGTACAGTTATACATACGCAGCGCTCTGGACCAGATGTAGGCTTCAGCAAGAAACCCCCGTCTATCAGCATTCAGCAAGAAGACCAGACACCCAGGGTCAGAGCACACATATTTATACCCCCCCAGAAATAGACAACACAATAGAGAGGCTTGTCGCTGATGCCATTGGTTCCCAAGGAGGATGCATCTGTTGCAGAGCATTTAACAGGTTGATTCAAATAGACACAGTCCAGCCTCTAACAACCTGTTGTCTCTGGTTTCCTGCCTCATGCACATCCTAACAGTTGGTCATATAATGTACATTTCGGTGCTTTAAGTCTCTGCGGTCCATAAGTTGAGAATGCATGTTGCGATCTTCACACCAACGATACCGGGAAGCTGTGGAGAGGGTGCAGATCAGTATAATACCAAGCACGGCATACTTATCATGTATTAAACCTGAGCTACTAAATAACCTTTATTTCACAGCAATTATAATAAATGAACAAACTTGAATCTTATACTTTAAAGCTTATGAAACCTTTTATGTGAGTATGTACTGTGTAAGTATTTGGGGTTTGATATAAAGACGCTAGTTAACTTGGGGCAGATGCGTGCGCATGAGGCTAATAAACAGCATTTTCATAGAGGATCTTATGCATTCGCTAATATGCGACTAGTTAACAGCGCAATTGTGCGTATTAATGTGTGTATGAGAAATGGTGAAAGATGCAATCGCATGATGCTAATAGTAATATCGCCATACGTACTTAAGTGTGAGTTTACCTAAAATGGCGCTTGGGCGGCCGTTCGTAAAATGGCGTCTTGCAATCTCATTTTCTAAAATGGCCTCTTGCGGCCCGTCGCAAGATGGCGTCTTTACGATCTAATTTTAAGCTGATCTTGTCTCAGCCAATAATCCAGCTTTGACAGTCCACCCTTTGATAACGAACAACATGCTATCACAATCTGATTTTAAAAATTAATTTAGGCTTACATTTATATATTATTTAGTGTTATTATGGGATGGCACAAGGTGGTTCTTAATCCATCAATAATGTGTCTCTGAGTGGGGACATAAAACTACTATTATACGCACACCGCGGATCTTGTGAAAGGTGTGGGGATACACCAGTCCTATAAAGGCAGTCTTGACGGGAATTTGAGATTTTACATTATCTGAGGTGTTTTAAAAATAACATTTCAATAATACATTCAATGCAGGTCTAAATATAATACATTAAACTATGGTATTTCCTAATTCAGGGTTGTAATACAGGTCTATATTTACCTCAGTATTCATATTGCCATTACTGACCACCATCATAATTTTGTTCTTTTGTTTTACTTTATTTTTACATTTTCCACACAATAGGAACACACCGGACACATATGCCAATTATTATGATGACAATCAGTATAAGGATCAAGAATTTGCCTATGCTGGCGATTACTTCCTTGACCCATTCCCCTAGACCTGAGAACCATTTCACTGGGTTCAGCCATGACACCCATCCTTCTATCTTCTCCCCTACTTCAGCCACTGAAGCATTATGGTTCTTACAAAACTCCCATTTTAGCTGCAGCCTTTCATCCATCTTCTGGTCTATCACCTCCTTGGGGTTGCTGGTATCATTGGTGACATAGGTGCAACATTTTACTCCAAATTGGGTGGCCAAAGTTATGCAGTACCCTTCAGTAACAGCAGTTAAATA
This sequence comes from Taudactylus pleione, assembly GCA_031769625.1. Taxonomy (NCBI): domain Eukaryota; kingdom Metazoa; phylum Chordata; class Amphibia; order Anura; family Myobatrachidae; genus Taudactylus; species Taudactylus pleione. The sequence goes on from JAUIMM010000614.1 coordinate 4,689,020, forward strand.
ATTTAACACTAGCCTGTGTTGCACCAGTTCTTTCTTGTATGCTTGCAATTCTCTCCCTGTATACCTGAATGTGTCATCATACATCTCGGTGATATTATCTATCAATTTAGCAAGTTCCTGAATATATCTAAAATTTAATGTACCCCAAGCGATCCTGGTGGGATCCAGTGCGACTAAAACTTGGAAGCCAGTTGTCTCACTAATTAACTGAGTGGCTTTATGCACGTCACCAGGTATCATATTTTGTTTGCCTCTGTGTTCATACTGCGTGTGAAGATATGGTGATGGTGTGTTTTTATGGATACCGAGCATTTCAACATGTGTGAGGGTCATAACTTCTGGGACTACTCTTCCCAGGTAACACAAACCTTCGGAACTCGGGGAGAGCCACTTATACGCCTTTCTTCCACATATAAAATACACATTATCAGGGAGAACATAAGGAATAGTATGCATCATTATCATTAAACACATTTCCCTTGCAAACAATCCTATCTCAGGGTCTTTCATCTGGTACATGCAAGTCTCTGGTTGTATTATTTTAGCACAATAACCATCTGGTACCTTGCCAATAATTTCTTTGGTGGAACTCAATGTGTACCAGTACCTAAAATGTTTTCCACTAGATTTAATTGAGCATAACAGATCATGGTTTATGAACTCATTATCAGCTCTCTGTGAGAAGGTCATCGTCTGATTATTCCCCGTCACTTCCCAACTCCTGGGTTTATTGGGGTTGGTTATGTTTAAACACAAAAGTGATCTATCTACTTGGAATTGATAGAGTTTTAAATGAGGTGGTTTGGATGAGAGGAATTTTCCATCCAATGTTTTTCCTTTTTGTAATTTTAAAATTTCTGTGATATTCAGCGGAAATGGCACCAACCCTATGTTATGCTGTCCCTGTGGCACATGTGAACACACCAAGCAATCAGTTTGGTTTAACACTTTGCCTACCATGCTATGATAATAGTCTAAAGGATACCCATCCCAAAACGGGTTATATTTAGGCTGGCACCGTTGAATACAGTTCTCATCAACTAGGGACCCACAAAGTTCACAAATACAGGAATCTTCAGATGATAAACCTCCACATCATCCCCGAGTATCCGGAATTATAGCTCTCTTAACAATAACAGTACTAAGATTGGTCAGACACTCCCCTGACTGGCATTGCACTCCTCCTGACTCCACTCCATCAGCACTGCCATCAGCTCCCATCTCCTCAATTGGTCCCCCATCACAGAAACCGGATATCCCCGAGCCAATCAAAATCGTGGAAACTCTGGAAAAGAATATGAAAATGAACACAGCAGGCCAGTCCATTGTCACAACAAAGCTGCAAATTTATTTTAGTTCAGGTATCTCACTACAACCTTTTCAATCCTCCCGGAACAAGCTCGCGATAGACAGGTCCACGTTATCATCCTTGTCTCCGACTTGTTTCTCCACCGGTTGATTGACCTTTTTGCAATGAGTAGAATGGACCCAGGTATCTCTCTCAGCCACCTTCAAAGATGTAGTACTTGTCAGCAGCATCTGGTACGGACCTTCCCACCGATCAGATAAACAACCTGAACGCAAGAAATTTCTGATCATAACATATTCTCCTGGTTCAACATCATGACAGTTAGTTTCAGGCATATCATTGGACAACAATTTCAGTTTCTGCTGCTGTTGTTTTAACTACTTGCTCATAGATATGAGATACCTTACAGTTACCTCATTGTTACCCTTCAAGTCTTCCTGTGGACTTATAATCAAATGAGGTTGTCTACCGAACAGTATTTCAAAGGGGGACAGATTTAGAGGGGGTCTAGGAGTGGTCCTTATACTATGTAGAACCAAAGGTAACGCTTCTGGCCATCCTAGTCCAGTCTCTGCCATGATTTTACTTAACTTATTTTTTAATAGTCCTGTTCATCCCCTCTACCTTGGCGCTGGCTTGCGGTCGGTAGGGGGTGCGAAGTCGGCTATTAATACCCATCAGCTTACACATATTTTGAAAAACATCACCTGTGAAATGAGTACCCCTGTCACTCTCAATGATTTTAGGGATACCGTACCTGCATACAAATTCCTAAACTATTTTCTTGGCAGTAAACGCAGCAGTATTAGTGGCCGCTGGGTAGGCCTCAACCCAGTTGGAAAATATGTCAGTGCACACTAACACATACTTAAGGTTCCTGCAGGGTGGTAATTGGATGAAATCAATTTGCATTACCTGGAAAGGTCCATCAGTCGGTGGAATGTGGAATGGTTCGGTAGGGATCACTTTCCCTATGTTCTTCCTCAAGCAGGTCAGACAGGAAATTGCTCTCTTTTCTGCTTGGGAAGAAAAACCTGGTGCGCACCTGTATGCCCTCACCAATTTACACATACCTTGTTTTCCCAGAAGAGTCAGACCATGTGCTGCCTCAGCCAGGCTGGGGTAATATGCCTTGGAGGTTACTGGTTTACCTTGTCCGTCCCTCCAGAGCCCAGAGGACTCTTGCCCACATCCCTTAGATTTCCAGATGGACTTTTCCTGGATTGAACACAAATTTTGCATCTCAATTAATTTCAGCATATCAATTGTTTGAAAAGACATAATTTTTTCAGTTGGAGAAAACATTTTTAACCCTGCTGCCCATTTTGCAGCTTCATCAGCTCTCAGATCATCCTCACATGTATGGGCTTTACACTTAATTACTGCCACCGCTTTGGGCAGTTGGATTGCTTCTAAAAAATGTTTTATGTGTCGGGAATGTGCAACTGGTGTGCCTGCTGCTGTCATAAAATTTCTCAGACGCCATAGAGCCCCGAAATCATGCACCACCCTGAACGCATACCTAGAGTCAGTGTAAATGTTAACAGACTTGCCTGCTGCCATTTCGCATGCTCTTGTTAGTGCTACTAACTCTGCCACCTGGGCTGAGTGAGTAGGACCAAGAAGTTCAGCTTCTATGATGTCTGTGTCATTTACAACAGCATAACCTGTACATAACTCACCTGTGTCTATTTGTCTATGACAACTCCCATCCGTGTAAAAAAGTCACATCTAAATTCTCTAAAGGTGTGTCACCTATGTCAGGTCTAGCAGTAAAGGTCTGATTTAGATATTCCATACAATCATGTGCATCATTATGTCCGCTGAACTCACCTCCCACCAGCAACTCATCCCCTTCCACCCTTTGTACATCATGTTGTACATATGGTAAATACGTTGCTGGATTCGGCGTACTACAACATTTAACAGTGATGTTTGCAGGTGTAATTAGAGCTAGTTCCCATTTGGTAAACCTAACCGAGACGTGTCTGGTTTGAGCAGATTTCAGCAGAGCAGATACAGCGTGGGGAGTGTAGACAATCATATCATGACCCAATACTACGTCCTCTCTTTTACTCACCAATAGAGCAGTAGATGTTACACTTCTCTAACAGGTGGGGAGTGATCTTGCCACAGTGTCTAAATGGGCACTGTAGTATGCTACGGGCCTACTGGCATCACCATGTTTTTGTGTGAGGACACCTGCAGCACAACCATCAGCTTCCATACAATACAAAGCAAAAGGTTTTTCATAATCGGGTATTCCCAATGCAGGTGCTTTTGTCAGATTATCCTTAAAATTAAGGAAAGCCTGCTCTGATTCCTCTGTGTGTATGACACGATAGGGCTTTGAGGAAGAGACTAAGGACCTCATTCAGAGTCGGTCGAAGTGGCCGCACGGTCATACGCCACCGATGTTCACTATACTGCGCATGCGTAAAGTTCACAATGCGCATGCGCAAACTAGCCGCTACGATCAGAAATTTCTCTCTCCTTGAACACAGCCAGGTCGGTAGTTTGAGTGACAGATGGAGGTGTTTGTGGGTGGTAACAGGGGAAGGTGCTTGAAAACGGGGGAGTGGAGATCTGAACGCAGGCGTGCCTCATTATGCGAACAGCGTTTTATGGGAGTGCATACAGATTATGGGAGTGCAAAATTAACAAAGTAGCGTCATGGCACATGTGACATGGGAGGTTTTTACACTGACATGATCGTAGAGCTTAAGAGAGTGTATGGTCAACCTTAAGCTCTACGACCAGTGACGATGGTTCCCGATGGTCTCGATTAATCCTTATATGCCCAGAGATGACGTGCAATGCGTACGAGAAGGGGGCGTATTTTTTTGTCTTCCAACCGCTTCCTTCCTTTGGTCGGCCAACTACCGATCCGAACTTAGGGACGCAACTTGCGAGGGAATCATTTGAATATCCGGCCCCTTTTTCCTTACAACCGTGCGGACGCTTCGACTGATTCTGAATGAGGTCCTAAGTCCTGTAAAGGCAAGGCCAAAATAGAAAAACCTGGGATCCACATTCTACAGTATCCACACATTCCCAAGAAAGTACGAATTTGCTGTTGATTCTGCGGCAGTGTCATGTTCTGTATGGCCTGTATTCTATCATTTGTGAGATGTCGTAACCCCTGAGTTAGGCAGTGTCCCAAATATTTTACTCTGGATTGGCACGGCTGTAGTTTGTCCTTAGCAACCTTGTGTCCTGTACGCGAGAGATGAAGCAACAAAAGTTTAGTATCATTCAAACATGACATAAACGAATCAGGACATAGCAATAAATCGTCCACATATTGAATTAGAACAGATCCATTGGCAGGTTGAAAAGATTGTAAACAGTCATGCAATGCCTGGGAGAAGATACTAGGGCTGTCTATGAAACCTTGGGGCAATCGTGTCCATGTATATTGTACACCTCTGTATGTGAATGTGAATAAATTAGGGGTGAGCGGGTTCGGATTTCTGAAATCCGAACCCCCCCGAGCCCCCCCGATCCGAGTCCGATCCGAGTCAGGCTCGACTTTTCCCGCCTGACTCGGATCTGACATCGAGGCAAAACGTCATCATCCCGCCTTCCGAGTCTCGCGGGTTTTGGATCCTATATAAGGTACCCGCGTCGGCGCCATTTTCTCACTCGGCTGTGGACAGTGAAGAGGGAGGGTGGGAGTTAGTGCTGTGTAGTGTAGTGTAGTGTAGTGCTGCTGTTGTCCACTACTTCAAAGTCCATAGGGGCTGGCTGTGTTGTGCTGTGCTGCTGTTGTTAATAGGGGCTGTGTCCACTACTTCAAAGTCCATAGGGGCTGGCTGGACTGTGTTGTGCAGTCAGTTCTCCATAGGGGCTGTGTCCACTCCAAAGTCCTGTGCAGTGTCCCAGTCCTAAAGGGGTGCTGTAGTGTTGTCCAGGGGGTGCTCTGTCCATCAGGGGTGCTCCCCCCAAGTGCTAAAAAAATAATATATTTTCTGTGTTTGTGAATTGTGTGCGCAGTAGCCGCACGTGCATCAACAAAGTAGTGCCAAGCGTGCGCCTGTGTCATAAGTAAAGGGCCAGCTGGCTTGACCGTTAAAGGGTGCTGTAACCCCCGAAAGTACACTCCAGTCCAAACCAAAAAAAAATTATTTTCTGTGTTTGTGAATTGTGTGCGCAGTAGCCGCACGTGCATCAACAAAGTAGTGCCAAGCGTGCGCCTGTGTCATAAGTAAAGGGCCGGCTGGCTTGACCGTTAAGGGTGCTGTAACCCCCGAAAGTACACTCCAGTCCAAACCAAAAAAAAAATTATTTTCTGTGTTTGTGAATTGTGTGCGCAGTAGCCGCACGTGCATCAACAAAGTAGTGCCAAACGTGCGCCTGTGTCATAAGTAAAGGGCCGGCTGGCTTGACCGTTAAGGGTGCTGTAACCCCCGAAAGTACACTCCAGTCCAAACCAAAAAAAAAATTATTTTCTGTGTTTGTGAATTGTGTGCGCAGTAGCCGCACGTGCATCAACAAAGTAGTGCCAAACGTGCGCCTGTGTCATAAGTAAAGGGCCAGCTGGCTTGACCGTTAAGGGTGCTGTAACCCCCGAAAGTACACTCCAGTCCAAACCAAAAAAAAAATTATTTTCTGTGTTTGTGAATTGTGTGCGCAGTAGCCGCACGTGCATCAACAAAGTAGTGCCAAGCGTGCGCCTGTGTCATAAGTAAAGGGCCGGCTGGCTTGACCGTTAAGGGTGCTGTAACCCCCGAAAGTACACTCCAGTCCAAACCAAAAAAAAAATTATTTTCTGTGTTTGTGAATTGTGTGCGCAGTAGCCGCACGTGCATCAACAAAGTAGTGCCAAGCGTGCGCCTGTGTCATAAGTAAAGGGCCGGCTGGCTTGACCGTTAAGGGTGCTGTAACCCCCGAAAGTACACTCCAGTCCAAACCTAAAAAAAAATTATTTTCTGTGTTTGTGAATTGTGTGCGCAGTAGCCGCACGTGCATCAACAAAGTAGTGCCAAGCGTGCGCCTGTGTCATAAGTAAAGGGCCGGCTGGCTTGACCGTTAAAGGGTGCTGTAACCTCCGAAAGTACACTCCAGTCCAAACCAAAAAAAAATTATTTTCTGTGTTTGTGAATTGTGTGCGCAGTAGCCGCACGTGCATCAACAAAGTAGTGCCAAGCGTGCGCCTGTGTCATAAGTAAAGGGCCGGCTGGCTTGACCGTTAAGGGTGCTGTAACCCCCGAAAGTACACTCCAGTCCAAACCTAAAAAAAAATTATTTTCTGTGTTTGTGAATTGTGTGCGCAGTAGCCGCACGTGCATCAACAAAGTAGTGCCAAGAGTGCGCCTGTGTCATAAGTAAAGGGCCGGCTGGCTTGACCGTTAAAGGGTGCTGTAACCCCCGAAAGTACACTCCAGTCCAAACCAAAAAAAAATTATTTTCTGTGTTTGTGAATTGTGTGCGCAGTAGCCGCACGTGCATCAACAAAGTAGTGCCAAGCGTGCGCCTGTGTCATAAGTAAAGGGCCGGCTGGCTTGACCGTTAAAGGGTGCTGTAACCCCTGAAAGTACACTCCAGTCCAAACCAAAAAAAAATTATTTTCTGTGTTTGTGAATTGTGTGCGCAGTAGCCGCACGTGCATCAACAAAGTAGTGCCAAGCGTGCGCCTGTGTCATAAGTAAAGGGCCGGCTGGCTTGACCGTTAAGGGTGCTGTAACCCCCGAAAGTACACTCCAGTCCAAACCAAAAAAAAAATTATTTTCTGTGTTTGTGAATTGTGTGCGCAGTAGCCGCACGTGCATCAACAAAGTAGTGCCAAGCGTGCGCCTGTGTCATAAGTAAAGGGCCGGCTGGCTTGACCGTTAAGGGTGCTGTAACCCCCGAAAGTACACTCCAGTCCAAACCTAAAAAAAAATTATTTTCTGTGTTTGTGAATTGTGTGCGCAGTAGCCGCACGTGCATCAACAAAGTAGTGCCAAGCGTGCGCCTGTGTCATAAGTAAAGGGCCGGCTGGCTTGACCGTTAAAGGGTGCTGTAACCCCCGAAAGTACACTCCAGTCCAAACCAAAAAAAAATTATTTTCTGTGTTTGTGAATTGTGTGCGCAGTAGCCGCACGTGCATCAACAAAGTAGTGCCAAGCGTGCGCCTGTGTCATAAGTAAAGGGCCGGCTGGCTTGACCGTTAAAGGGTGCTGTAACCCCCGAAAGTACACTCCAGTCCAAACCAAAAAAAAATTATTTTCTGTGTTTGTGAATTGTGTGCGCAGTAGCCGCACGTGCATCAACAAAGTAGTGCCAAGAGTGCGCCTGTGTCATAAGTAAAGGGCCGGCTGGCTTGACCGTTAAAGGGTGCTGTAACCCACAAAGTACACTCCAGTCCAAACCAAAAAAAAAATTATTTTCTGTGTTTAGCCGCACGTATATATCAAATCGATATAACATAAATGGAGGACCAAACTTTCTCCGATAAAAATAAAATAGAGAAAGATCAAGAACCACTTCCTCCTAGTGCTGAAGCTGCTGCCACTAGTCATGACATAGACGATAACATGCCATCAACGTCGTCTGCCAAGGCCGATGCCCAATGTCATAGTAGAGGGCACATACAATCCCAAATGGCAAAGTTCAGGAAAATGACCTTGAAAAAGACATTTAAATCAGCTGAAGAGAAACGTAAACTTGCCAATATGCCATTTACGACACGGAGTGGCAAGGAACGGCTAAGGTCGATCCCTAGTATGTTCATGACTAGTGGTTCAGCTTCACATGACGATGGAAGCACTCCTCCCACTAAAAAAATCAAAAGAGTTAAGCTGGCAAAAGCACAGCGAAGAACTGTGCTTTCTAAGAAGATATCACAAATCCCCAAGGAGAGTCCAAGTGTGGTGGTGGTTGCGATGCCTGACCTTCCCAGCACTGGACGGGAAGAGGTGGCTCTTTCCACCATTTGCACGCCCCCTGCAAGTGCTGAAAGGAGCACCCACAGTCCACTTGCTGATATGCAAATTGAAGATGTCACTGTTGAAGTACAACAGGATGAGGATACTGGTGTAGCTGGCGCTGAGGAGGAAGTTGGCGAGGAGGATTCTGATGGTGATGTGGTTTGTTTAAATCAGGCTCCGGGGGAGACAGTTGTTGTCCGTGGGATGAAAAAGCCCATCACGGTCATGCCTGGGCAGAAGACCAAACATTCCACCTCTTTGGTCTGGCAATATTTCTATCCAAATCCGGACAACAACTGTCTTGCCATATGTACCATATGTAAAGGTGAAATAAGTAGGGGTAGGGACGTCAACCACCTAGGAACATCCTCCCTTATACGGCACCTGCAGCGCGTTCATAAAAAGTTACTGTCAAGTTCAGAAACTTTGGCTCAGACCGTAAGCAGTCCAGGGACACCTAAATCCCGTTGTCCTGTTGTATCCAAGCGCCTGCAAACCACACCGTCAACTCCCTCCTCGTCAATTTCCTCCTTAGTCAGGATCGGAAGTAGTCCTGCAGGCCATATCACTGGCATGACTGACTCTCCTATCCGGGATTCCTCCGGAGGATCCTGCATTGCTACGCCTACTGCTGCCGCTGCTGCTGTTGCTGCTGCTGCTGGGAGTCGTTCATCATCCCAGAGAGGAAGTAGGAACACCACTACTTTTACTAAACAATTGACCCTCCAACAGTCCTTAGCGAGGAGGATGAAGTACGACAGCAGTCATCCTGAAGCAAAACGTATAACTGAGGCCTTGACTGCTATGTTGGTGTTAGACGTGCGTCCGGTATCCGCCATTAGTGCAGTGGGATTTAGACAATTGATGGAGGTAGTGTGTCCCCGGTTCCAAATCCCGTCTAGATTCCACTTCACTAGGCAGGCGATACCGAGACTGTACAGAAACGTCAGAAAAAGTGTCCTCAGTGTCCTGAAAAATGCCGTTGTACACAATGTCCACTTAACCACGGACATGTGGACAAGTGGAGCAGGGCAGACTAAGGACTATATGACTGTGACAGCCCACTGGGTAGATGTATCACCTTACGCAGCAACAGCAGCAGCGTCACCAGTAGCAGCATCTCAGAAACGCCAGCTCGTTACAAGGCAGGCTACGCTGTGTATCACCGGTTTCAGTAAGAGGCACACCGCCGACAACCTCTTAGAGAAACTGAGGGAAATCATCGCCCAGTGGCTTACCCCACTTAGACTCTCCTGGGGATTTGTGATATCTGACAACGCCACCAATATTGTGCGGGCATTACATCTGGGCAAATTCCAGCACGTCCCATGTTTTGCTCACACAATAAACTTGGTGGTGCAGAATTTTCTGAAAAGCGACAGGGGCGTGCAGGAGACGCTTTGGGTGGCCCGAAAAATTTCTGGCCACTTTCGCCATTCAGCGACTGCGTGCCGAAGACTGGAGCGCCAGCAAACACTCTTGAACCTGCCCCGCCATCACCTGAAGCAAGAGGTTGTGACGCGGTGGAACTCAACCCTCTATATGCTTCAGAGGATGGAGGAGCAGCAAAAGGCCATACAAGCCTATACATCCACCTATGACATAGGCAAAGGAGGGGGTATGCACCTGACTCAAGCGCAGTGGAGAATGATTTCCATGTTGTGCAAGGTTCTTCAGCCCTTCGAACTTGCCACACGTGAAGTCAGTTCAGACACTGCCAGCTTGAGTCAGGTCATTCCCCTCATCAGGCTTTTGCAGAAGCAGCTGGAGAAAGTGAAGGAGGAGCTAAGACGGAGCGATTCCGCTCGGCATGTGGGACTTGTGGATGAAGCCCTTCATTCGCTTTGCCAGGATTCCAGGGTGGTCAATCTGTTGAAATCAGACCACTACATTTTGGCCACCGTGCTCGATCCTAGGTTTAAAGCCTATGTGGTGTCTCTCTTTCCGGCCGACACAAGCCTGCAGAGGTGCAAAGACCTGCTGGTGAACACACTGTCAGCTGAAGCGGAACGTGACACGTCAACGGCTCCTTCTTCATTTTCTCCCGCAACTGGGGCTGCCAGGAAAAAACTTAGGTATCCTAAGCAACCCGCTGGCGGTGATGCAGGGCAGGCAGGACCAAGTTTGGACATCTGGTCCGGACTGAAGGACCTGGCAACAATTTCTGACATGTCTACTGTCACTGCATATGATACTGTCACCATTGACAGAATGGTGGAGGATTACATCGGTGACAGCATCCAAGTAGGCATGTCAGACAGTCCATACCTGTACTGGCAGGAAAAAGAGGCAATTTGGAGGCCCCTGTACAAACTGGCTCTATTTTACCTGAGTTGCCCCCCCTCCAGTGTGTACTCCGAAAGAGTGTTTAGTGCAGCCGGGAACCTTGTCAGCGAAAGGCGTAGGAGGTTGCTTCTACAGAATGTGGAGAAGATGATGTTCATCAAAATGAATTATCAGCTCTTCCAGGGAGACCAGCCTCCAGAACGTACAGAGGGACCTGTGGTGGTGGATTCAAGTGGGGACGAGTTAATACTTTGTGAGGATGAGGATGTACACACTGAAGAGGGTGAGGAATCGGTGGATGAGGAGGATGAGGATGACATCTTGCCTCCGTAGAGCCAGTTTGTGCAGGGACACATTAATTGCCAGCTTGTTTTGTGGGGGCCCAAACGAACCAATCATTTCAGCCACAGTTGTGTGGCAGACCCTGGCGCTGAAATGATTGATTTGTTAAAGTGTGCATGTCCTGTTTATACAACATAAGGGTGGGTGGGAGGGCCCAAGGACAATTCCATCTTGCACCTCTTTTTTTCTTTGCATTATGTACAGTTTGGGGCCTAGTTTTTCTAACTGCCATCCTGTCTGCCACTGCAGTGTCACTCCTAGATGGGTCACGTGTTTGTGCCGCCCACTCGTGTCGCTTAGCATAGTCATCCAGCTACCTCGGTGCAACCTTTTGGACATAAAAACACTATTGTGAGGTGTGAGGTGTTCAGAATAGACTGGAAATGAGTGGAAATTAAGGTTATTGAGGTTAATAATAGCATAGGAGCAGAAAAACCTACAAATTCTGTGATTTTAGCTGTTTTTATGCTTTTTTTCAAAAAAATACAGATCCAAAACACAAAACCCAGAACCCAAAACACGGAAGGGTGGTTTTGGCAAAACCAATTCAGATCCAAAACACGAAGAAAGATCCAGATCCAAAACCAAAACACAAAACACGAAAAGTGGCCGGTGCACACCCCTAGAATAAATACTGACAGTCAGGGTGGAGAGGCACAGAGAAGAAAGCAGAACAGAGGTCAATGACAGTGAAATGGGTTGCATTTGGTGGGATCTGCTTAAGAATGACAGCGGGATTTGGCACTATGGGGAATTGGCTCTCTACTACCTTATTAATACCTCTAAGGTCCTGTACCAGCCTATAACCCCTCCCACCACTCTTCTTCACCGGAAAGATGGGACTATTGGCTACACTAGCTGTACGAACTAAATTTCCCTGTTGCAATAATCGCTCAATTATTGGAAAAAAAAACCTAATTCTACCTCCTGTTTTAGTGGGTACTGGGGAATTTTTGGAGCTTGCCTGCCGCCTTTTAAATTTACCATTACGGGGCTTACGTTTGTCATTAATCCAGTGTCCTGTCCATCCTTAGTCCAAAGGGAATCTGGAATTTGGGACAACATTTGATCTACCTGAGATGGATTTTCATTTAAACTGGTAGAGTGATACATTATCCTTTGGGGAATGTCCAACATATCCCGCACCTCGTGCGCAACGCTCTCTGGGATATCTAGAAATACACCATCAAAGGTGCGATAAATTACACATCCCATCTTACATAACAAATCTCTACCCAGCAGGTTAGTAGGAGCTGCAGCAGCCAGAAGGAAAGAATGCCTGGTATGCAGCGGCCCGATAGTAACCCCTGTGGACTTTGTTAAAGGATAATGTTCCACTTTACCTGTTACACCCATTGTTGGTACTGTCTCATTGGTCACCTGTAAATTAACAGATTTTATCACTGACCTGGTCGCCCCTGTGTCTACAAGAAAAGGACTTTTAGTACCAGCTACATCAACCAGCATGACTGGTTCTTCCCTAGTACATCCCGTTAACCTGACTATCTGTAGACTACAGGTATGACCTGACCCCTAGCGTTGGCTACCATTCTCCAATAAAGCATTTACAGGCACAATTGGAGCTGGTGCCTGTTGGACATTTGCTGGTCTCTGTACATATCCCTTATGGGGATGTCCAGGTCTTCCCTGATTTGGGGTTCCTACTCTTTTTACTGTACAGTTTCTACTTAAGTGTCCTGTTTGTTTACAATTAAAACATGTTCGTGGATCGGGTGAAGACATGTGTTGTTGTGAGGTTTCAGCAGAGGGTAAAGGTGGTGGATATGGGTAAGGATAGGGAGGGTAAGGGTCCCGGTCACAATAATCTTCTGCAGATTCACTCTCCTTTTGCTTTATGGTGAAAATTTTGTTTCAGTTAACTACTACTGAAAATATATACCCAATTGAGTTACAATGCGGGAAATGTTACCTTGGTTTACTTGGTCTGTTAAGGGAACGTCACCATCCAATACACAATCCATGCTAAACTTTGCCACGTCGATATTGCTTGGTAGACAGGCCCTTAATACCACATGCCAATCTTTATTAGTTGGCTCATGAGAACTACCCAAATTCCTAAAAAATCTTTGACATTTGGCTAGTTCCTTTTTGGGATCGGGGAAATCATTTATGATGGAATTTAGGCCCTGATTCAGAGCCGGACGCTCTGACCAGAGCGCTCGCTCTGAATCAGGGCCCACCTCCATTAATATGGAGCGTCCTCCTGGACGCTCGTATGGCTGTGGGTCACCACCCACAGCATATACGAGCGTGCAGGATGATGGTCGCGATGGCCTTGACCATCGCGGCCATCGCCACTGCGAGCAACAGCCTGCGGTTGAGTTTTTCAACTGCAAGGCCAGAAGTGATTTTGGCTCTATCAGAGCCAAAATCACTCCCACTGACATCACTAGTGATGTCAGTGGGGCCGGCTTCAGATGGTAGGCGTTCCCTTGGGAACGCCTCCGTCTGGCAGGCACGCCCCCGGCACGCCCACCAAAGGGGGCATGCTGTCAGTCAACATCGACAGCACGCCCGCTTTGATGAGACACTACGAGCGAAGGAAAGTCCTTCGCTCATCGCGTCTCGCGCACGACGGAGCTCCCTCTGTCGTGCGCATGCGTAGACCATCGACCCACTTGTGAGCGGACAGCCAATCGCGAGTGGGTCTGAATGAGGGCCTTAGTTCTGCTCTTGTCCAAGGACAATGCATTACCACTTCCCTCATGGGCACTACACCGTTCGCATCTGCATTTCCATTCAGAACAGTGATTGCCCGAATGGGATGCAAACTGGCAGCGCTGCTACCTTTGACCTTGTTACATTTTTATGGGTTTTTTCAATATCTGTACTTGCACTCCCATCCACATAAGGTGGAGGTGGTGTGCGTGAACTGCTGGCAATACCTTCCGCAATGCTACCTTGCCGCACGTGCGCGTCATTTTGCGGCTCGCACGCATTGCAATTTAGCGCCTCGGGTGTATTTTCTGGCAATGCGCTCGCAATGCTAGTTTGCGTCGCTTGCACATTTTTAAGCCACGCATCCCCCTCATGCTACCACAATTTTAAACATTCATAATATTTTACCCTTTTCTCTCGGGAGCGCATCAGACTGATGTGATCCCAGACATTATCCAATACATCTTATCAAAACTACCAATTCTGGGAAACAGTCTAACACTCTTCATCGTCATTTTAAACCATACATCACAATACCTTATTGCATAAGTACAGTACTTAGTATGCATAATACGACGGGCCGATCCAAGCGGCGCTTCCATAGCAGCACATCATTGTCTAACATCTCTATTGTTTGCGTGGCTCCCATCTTGAGACAACTCCTACGTTTTTCAATAAAGATTTAAACTGGTGAAAGACAGTCAAGATACTTTCACTTACCTGTGGACGATTTAAACGGCAGCGCCCACACACCTGTGAAGATTTGAAGAAGGCTACTCCACACACCCGGATAAGATGTAAGAAGGCAACTTCCACACCTATGGAAGCTTAAGTTGGCTACTTCCATGCACCTCTCTACAACAAAGACAACATGTATACCTGCTACTGTGTATAGAACGGTAAGCTGCTTACCGAGTGGCTACCACTTAGCCCTTAAAGGTCATACGGTACCTCTAACTTTAGGGAACAAGTTACCCCTACCAACAAATACTCACTGTTACACACTTTTTTCCTGTGCAGAAAAATACACGTTAACTCAGATATTGATAACAATTGAAAAATGTAAACCTCAACGGATTTGTTTAAAAACACATGGCAGCACAACCGGAAGTACGTATATGCTATTGTGCAACCAGTCGCATACACAATAATGCGACTACCACACAACCGTATGACAACCAGCTGCATACACAAAAGTGCGTCTTGACTGTGTGCACAACTGCGACTCAGCCGCGTGCTCAATACTGCGGCACCCCTTTAAACGTAAGGTTCTATCAACAAAGGAAAACAAATTTTTTTCCTCTCTTGTCCCTGGATTCTAGTCAGCGTCCCTGGCTCACACGAAAATGGGTAGCGATTTCTCAGCACCAAGCGGTTGCAGGTAAACCCTGCATGTGGCCACTCCACCCTTTGGTGAGATATCGATAACCGTATGTGCCGTGTGAGTAGGTACGTGACTTCACTATGTACCCCCAACTAAGGATATTGAATTAGAACCACTATACACTCCTGCCTATACCGTCTAATATCCTGCCTATACCTTCTAATATCCTGCCTATAAACCTCTAAGGATGACGCTATTTTGCGTACACAGTCATATAGTAAATAAAGACTCCAGACCTTGAACCTGTGGTTCCAATTTCAAGTAAAAGTACAGTCAGTTACACACTATGATCTAAGTACAATTTAGCGCAAAGAATTATACAGACCCAAGTACAGTTATACATACGCAGCGCTCTGGACCAGATGTAGGCTTCAGCAAGAAACCCCCATCTATCAGCATTCAGCAAGAGGACCAGACACCCAGGGTCAGAGCACACATATTTATACCCCCCCCCCCAGAAATAGACAACACAATAGAGCGGCTTGTCGCTGATGCCATTGGTTCCCAAGGAGGATGCATCTGTCGCAGAGCATTTAACAGGTTGATTCAAATAGACACAGTCCAGCCTCTAACAACCTGTTGTCTCTGGTTTCCTGCCTCATGCACATCCTAACAGTTGGTCATATAATGTTCATTTCGGTGCTTTAAGTCTCTGCGGTCCATAAGTTGAGAATGCATGTTGCGATCTTCACACCAACGATACCGGGAAGCTGTGGAGAGGGTGCAGATCAGTATAATACCAAGCACGGCATACTTATCATGTATTAAACCTGAGCTACTAAATAACCTTTATTTCACAGCAATTATAATAAATGAACAAACTTGAATCTTATACTTTAAAGCTTATGAAACCTTTTATGTGAATATGTACTGTGTAAGTATTTGGGGTTTGATATAAAGACGCTAGTTAACTTGGGGCAGATACGTGCGCATGAGGCTAATAAACAGCATTTTCATAGAGGATCTTATGCATTCGCTAATATGCGACTAGTTAACAGCGCAATTGTGCGTATTAATGTGTGTATGAGAAATGGTGAAAGATGCAATCGCATGATGCTAATAGTAATATCGCCATATGTACTTAAGTGTGAGTTTACCTAAAATGGTGCTTGGGCGGCCATTCGCAAATGGCGTCTTGCGATCTCATTTTCTAAAATGGCGTCTTGCGTCCAGTCGCAAGATGGCGTCTTTACGATCTAATTTTAAGCTGATTTTGTCTCAGCCTATTATCCAGCTTCGACAATATCCAAATTTATGAACTAATTTGGTACATTTTTAACAATATTTGTACATTGATGTTTCTCAAATTAATAAAACAGGGTTTTATTAATTTGAGCAACACAGTATACACAGACGCCCTGATTCAGAGCCGGACGCTCTGAATCAGGGCCATCCTTCTTGTTTTTCAGAGCGGCCTCCTGCGCACTGGGCCACCATCGACCCGCTTGCGAGCGCATATCGCTCATGAGCGGGTCTGAATCAGGCCCTGACTTCAGTGTGCATCTAGAGTGAAAGCACTGGAACACAAAAAGTAGGATACATTTTATCTAGGGGTGTGCACCGGCCACTTTTCGTGTTTTGTGTTTTGGATCTGGATCCTTCTTCGTGTTCTGGATCTGGATTGGTTTTGCCAAAACCACCCTTCCATGTTTTGGAATCTGGGTTCTGTATTTATTTGAAAAAAAAGCATAAAAACAGCTAAAAACACAGAATTTGTGGGTTTTTCTTCTCCTATGCTATTATTAACCTCAATAACCTTAATTTCCACTAATTTCCAGTCTATTCTGAACACCTCACAATAGTGTTTTTATGTCCAAAAGGTTTCACCGAGGTAGCTGGATGACTATGCTAAGCGACACGAGTGGGCGGCACAAACACATGGCCCATCTAGGAGTGACACTGCAGTGGCAGACAGGATGGCAGTTTGAAAAAGTAGGCCCCAACCAGTACATAATGCAAAGAAAAAAAAGAGGTGCAAGATGGAATTGTCCTTGGGCCCTCCCACCCACCCTTATGTTGTATAAACAGGACATGCACACTTTAACAAACCAATCATTTCAGCGCCTGCCTTTCGCTGACAAGGTTCCCGGCTGCACTAAACACTCTTTCGGAGTACACACTAGAGGGGGGGCAACTCAGGTAAAATTGCCTCGTTTTCCTGCCAGTACAGGTACTGACTGTCTGACATGCCTACTTGGATGCTGTCACCGATGTAATCTTCCACCATTCTGTCAATGGTGACAGTATCATATGCAGTGACAGTAGACATGTCAGAAATTGTTGCCAGGTCCTTCAGTCCGGACCAGATGTCCAAACTTGGTCCTGCCTGTCCTGCATCACCGCCAGCGGGTTGCTTAGGATACCTAAGTTTTTTCCTGGCAGCCCCAGTTGCGGGAGAAAATGAAGAAGGAGCTGTTGACGTGTCACATTCCGATTTAGCTGACAGTGTTTTCATCAGCAGGTCTTTGCACCTCTGCAGGCTTGTGTCGGCCGGAAAGAGAGACACTACATAATCTTTAAACCTAGGATCGAGCACGGTGGCCAAAATGTAGTGGTCTGATTTCAACAGATTGACGACCCTGGAATCCTGGCAAAGCGAATGAAGGGCTTCATCCAAAAGTCCCACATGCCGAGTGGAATCAGTCCATCTTAGCTCCTCCTTCACTTTCTCCAGCTGCTTCTGCAAAAGCCTGATGAGGGGAATGACCTGACTCAAGCTGGCAGTGTCTGAACTGACTTCACGGGAGGCAAGTTCGAAGGGCTGGAGAACCTTGCACAACACGGAAATCAATCTCCACTGTGCTTGAGTCAGGTGCATACCCCCTCCTTTGCCTATGTCATAGGTGGATGTATAGGCTTGAATGGCCTTTTGCTGCTCATCCATTCTCTGAAGCATATAGAGGGTTGAGTTCCACTGAGTCACAACCTCATGCTTCAGCTGATGGTGGGGCAGGCTCAAGAGTGTTTGCTGGCGCTCCAGTCTTCGGCACGCAGTCGCTGAATGGCGAAAGTGGCCAGAAATTTTTCGGGCCACCCAAAGCGTCTCCTGCACGCCCCTGTCGCTTTTCACAAAATTCGGCACCACCAAATTTATTGTGTGAGCAAAACATGGGACGTGCTGGAATTTGCCCAGATGTAATGCCCGCACAATAATGGTGGCATTGTCAGATATCGCAAATCCCCAGGAGAGTCTAAGTGGGGTAAGCCACTGGCCGATGATTTCCCTCAGTTTCTCTAAGAGGTTGTCGGCGGTGTGCCTCTTACTGAAAGCGGTGATACACAGCGTAGCCTGCCTTGGAACGAGCTGGCGTTTCTGAGATGCTGCTACTGGTGACGCTGCTGTTGTTGCTGCATAAGGTGATACATCTACCCAGTGGGCTGTCACAGTCATATAGTCCTTAGTCTGCCCTGTTCCACTTGTCCACTTGTCCGTGGTTAAGTGGACATTGGGTACAACTGCATTTTTCAGGACACTGAGGATACTTTTTCTGACGTTTCTGTACAGTCTCGGTATCGCCTGCCTAGTGAAGTGGAATCTAGACGGGATTTGGAACCGGGGACACACTACCTCCATCAATTGTCTAAATCCCACTGCACTAATGGCGGATACTGGACGCACGTCTAACACCAACATAGCAGTCAAGGCCTCAGTTATACGTTTTGCTTCAGGATGACTGCTGCCATACTTCATCCTCCTCGCTAAGGACTGTTGGAGGGTCAATTGTTTAGTAAAAGTAGTGGTGTTCCTACTTCCTCTCTGGGATGATGAACGACTCCCAGCAGCAACAGCAGCAGGGGCAGCAGTAGGCATAGCAATGCAGGATCCTCCGGAGGAATCACGGATAGGAGAGTCAGTCATGCCAGTGACATGGCCTGCAGGACTACTTCCGATCCTGACTAAGGAGGAAATTGACGAGGAGGGAGTTGATGGTGTGGTTTGCAGGCGCTTGGATACAACAGGATGAAGGGACTTAGGTGTCCCTGGACTGCTTACGGTCTTAGCCAAAGTTTCTGAACTTGACAGTAACTTTTTATGAACGCGCTGCAGGTGACGTATAAGGGAGGATGTTCCTAGGTGGTTAACATCCCTACCCCTACTTATTTCACCTTTACATATGGTACATATGGCAAGACAGTTGTTGTCTGGATTTGGATAGAAATATTGCCAGACCAAAGAGGTGGAATGTTTGGTCTACTGCCCAGGCATGACCGTGATGGGCTTTTTCATCCCACAGACAACAACTGTCTCCCCCGAAGCCTGATTTAAACAAACCACATCACCATCAGAATCCTCTTCGCCAACTTCCTCCTCAGCGCCAGCTACACCAATATCCTCATCCTGCTGTAGTTCAACAGTGACATCTTCAATTTGCATATCAGCAAGTGGGTTGTGGGTGCTCCTTTCAGCACTTGCAGAGGGCGTGCAATTGGTGGAAAGAGCCACCTCTTCCCGTCCAGTGCTGGGAAGGTCAGGCATCGCAACCGCCACCACACTTGGACTCTCCTTGGGGATTTGTGATATCTTCTTAGAACGCACAGTTCTTCACTGTGCTTTTGCCAGCTTAACTCGTTTGATTTTTGTAGCGGGAGGAGGGCTTTCATCGTCATGTGAAGCTAAACCACTAGTCATGAACATAGGGAAAGACCTTAGCCGTTCCTTGCCACTCCATGTCGTAAATGGCATATTGGCAAGTTTACGTTTCTCCTCAGATGATTAAATGTTTTTTTTAAGGTCATTTTCCTGAACTTTGTCATTTGGGATTGTATATGCCCTCTACTATGACATTGGGCATCGGCCTTGGCAGACGACGTTGATGGCATGTTATCGTCTATGTCATGACTAGTGGCAGCAGCTTCAGCACTAGGAGGAAGTGTATCTTGATCATTCCCTATTTTATTGGAGACAGTTTGGTCCTCCAATTATGTTATATTGATATATACGTGCGGCTAAGGCGCACACAAACACAGAAAATATTTTTTTATTTTTGTTGGAGACTAGTGCACTTTGTGGGTTACACCACCCTTTAAGAAATCAGCCAGCCGGCTCTTTACTCTTTACACACTTGGCGCTGCTCCATTGTTGCAGCTACAGTGCACACAATTCACAAAGACAGATAAAAAAGATGAATTTTTTATTTTTTGTGGAGCGCACTTTTAGGGTTAAACCACCCTTTAACAGACAGACGCATGCTTGGCGCTGCTGCTTTGAGGATGCACGTACAGTGCAGACAATTCACAAACACAGAAGAAAATGTTTTATTTTTGTTGGAGTGCACTTTGGGGTTTACACCACCCTTTAACAGACAGATGCACGCTTGGCGCTGCTGCTTTGAGGAAGCACTTACAGTGCACACAATTCACAAACACAGAAGAAAATGTTTTATTTTTGTTGGAGTGCACTTTGGGAGTTACACCACCCTTTAACAGACAGACGCACGCTTGGCGCTGCTGCTTTGAGGATGCACGTACAGTGCACACAGGGCCTGATTCAGAGCCGGACGCTATTTGCGCTCGCTCGTTCAGAAAAAAGGGGTGGCTATTCAAATGAACCGTTCGCTCTTTGCGGTCTGTTCACGCCTCTAGGACTGAACGAGCGAACAAAACTTGCAGTCGTTTTTTGGAAAACTACGCCCCCTGGCCGCTCGCATCCTACATCATGTCCGCTATTTATTAGATTAATCGAGTACATCGACCAGCGTATGAACTGCTCGCTATTCTTGTGGTTGGTTTTTCCTACCGCAATCATGCGAGCAGTTCTGACTATAAAATAACCCAGTGACGTGGTCAATGACGCTGCTGTTTTAATTATGCACACCCATAAAATGCCCATTTTGACCTTTAAGCACGCCTGCGTTCTGATCTCCACTCCCCGTTTTCAAGCACCTTCCCCTGTTACCACCCACATACGCCTCCTCCTGTCACTCAAAATAGCAGGCATTCGCTATTTAGCGAACAAACGATTTTCGGCTGCACTGACTAGTTCGCGCATGCGTATTACGATCCGTACGCATGCGCAGTTGTGCAAACATCGCTCGAAACGAACGAGCGGCCGCTTACGAGCGGCTCTGAATCAGGCCCACAATTCACAAACACAGAGAAAAAAATATATTTTTTGGAGTGCACTTTGGGGGTTACAGCATCCTTTAACAGACGAGCCAACTGGCCCTTTACTTATGACACAGGCGCACGCTTGGCGCTGTTCCTTTGTTGATGGACGTGCGGCTACAGCGCACACAATTCACAAACACAGAAAATTATTTTTTATTTTTCTTAGAGTGCACTTTGGGGGCTTACACCATCCTTTAAGAGATGAGCCAGCTGGCCCTTTACTTATGGGACACAGGCGCACGCTTGGCGCTGCTCCTTTGTTGATGCATGTGCAGCCACAGTGCACACAATTCACAAACACAGAAAATCATTTTTTATTTTGTTTGGAGTGCACCTTGGGGGTTATAGCACCCTTTAACAGTCAAGCCAGCTGGCCCTTTACTTATGACACAGGCGCACGCTTGACGCTACTTTGTTGATGCACGTGCGGCTACTGTGCACACAATTCACAAACACAAAAAAATATATTTTTTTATTTTTTTGGGAGTGCACTTTGGGGGTCACAGCACCCTTTAACGGGCAAGCCAGCCGGCCCTTTACTTATGGGACACAGGCGCATGCTTGGCGCTGCTCCTTTGTTGATGTACATGCAGCCACAGTGCACACAATTCACAAACACAGAAAATCATTTTTTATTTTGTTTGGAGTGCACTTTGGGGGTTACAGCACCCTTTAACGGTCAAGCCAGCTGGCCCCATACTTATGACACATGCGCATCTTGACGCTACTTTGTTGATGCATGTGTGGCCACAGTGCACACAATTCACAAACACAAAAAAAAAATTGTACATTTTTTTTGAGTGCACTTTGGGGGTTACAGCACCCTTTAACAGACAAGCCAGCCGGCCCTTTACTTATGGGACACAGGCGAACGCTTGGCGCTACTTTGTTGATGCACGTGCGGCTACTGCGCAGACAATTCACAAACACAGAGAAAAAATAATTTTTTTTGGGAGTGCACTTTGGGGGAGCACCCCTGATGCACAGATCACCCCCTGGACAACACTACAGCACCCCTCTAGGACTAAAGCCTTTATGGGACACTGCACAACACAGTCCTGCCAGCCCCTATAGACTTTGGAGTGGACACAGCCCCTATGGACAACTGACTGCACAACACAGCCCATCCAGCCCCTATGACAGCAGCACAACACAGCCCAGCCAGCCCCTATGGACAACAGCAGCACAACACAGCCCAGTCAGCCCCTATGGACTGAGTGGTCACAGCCCCTATTGACAACAGCAGCACAATACAGCCCAGCCAGCCCTAGCTCCCACCCTCCCTCTTCACTGTCCACAGCTGGAGTGAGAAATGGCACCGACACGGGGACCTTTTATATAATCCAAAACCGGTGAGATCCAGAAGGCGGGATGATGACGTTTTGCCTCGATTTCAGATCCGAGTCAGGCGGGAAAAGTCGAGCCTGACTCGGATACGACTCGGATCGGGGGTGCTCGGGGGGGTTCAGATTTCAGAAATTCGAACCTGCTCATCCCTAATTTTATCCTTTGCATGTATGTACTGTAAAGACATATTAAGACTCCATGGGAAGCCAGGTAAGATCCTATTTTGGTCCCAACCCCCCTTAAATCTATTTATACCAAAATGGTATTCTCCAGCACGCTTTCATCATCCCATACAATGTACACCATTTACCCCATACATGCCCCAACATTATTTCTACCTTTTACTTCTTTTAGTCAACAGTATGATGCATTTACAATAGTTTGCAGGACTCTATGATCTGAGACCTTCTACCAACCACCACCGTTAGGTTTTACAGTCAGATTGTTTACAAAACTCCACTCAGCTATGAGCAGGAAAGGGTGGTGCTTGGAAGGATGGTGCCGTACATACATGAGAAGATCTGTGTACAGATATGTCTTCATACATCTAGCCTCAATACACCACGCAGTGCGACTTGCCTGGCGTGAATGAACAGCCAGGTCCCGTGCTACTCTGCTAGCGGCAGGTGTATTTTTTCTACTGAAAATGCATCTAGGTCACAATGCAGTAGACTGTTCTGATTAATTTGATATGCAACACTTGTATATCTGTGTGCACCTGAGTATATGAACCACAACAGAATTTGGCATGAAAACGCTGTGGCCACTACACCGTAGCACTTCGCATACAGATTCCGAGACCCAGTCACGCACAGATATAGGGGCATATTCAATCAGACGCGAAAAAACACATACTTTTTGCACGCCAGACTTTTTGCCGGTATTCTGGTTTTCCATGCGAAAAAGTATCTCTCGCGTCCCCGCTTATCCCCCGAAGTCTATTTCGCTAGTTATTACGTTTGCACCCCAACTTTGTACTTTTTCGCCCCCTTTTTCAAAGTCAATTTTAAGATGTTCTTTTAAATTTTTTTACGATTTTTTTGACGCAGTTTACCTTTGGGGACCTGTCCTAAGTGTGCAGGATGGTTTCCAAACCTTTGCACCCCAAAACCGCAATTCTGCACTTTTTTTCGACCATTATTCATAGGCATAACTATTTCTCCGGGTACATTGCACTGCGTTTCCGCAACTGCGAAAAGTCGCCATAATTGAATACGGGGCTAAGTTTCCGATGACAAAATGACGTCACCAGCTAAACTGTTTCACCGAAAATGGCTTTTCGCCACTAATTATATACGGCCCTATAGTCACATATCAAATTAATCAGCATAGTCTGCTGGTGTGTCTTAGTTGCATTGCATTGCTACTTAGACTCATTTTCAGAAAAAAAAATGCCCAGCACTAGCAGAGTCTCACGGTACCTGGTGCGCCAAGAAGAGCTTTTTAGCACAACTGCAGCAGAGATGTATAAGGCCACATCTATACCTTCAGTTAAATCCCCTGTATTTAAAACAAACGTTTCTTAACAGCAATACTTGAGACATGAGATTCAAACTCACAACCTCCCATACTGCAGTGAGACACCTAACACATGTAGCTACTTGTTACTGTGTAGAAAGCTTTGGTATTCTAACACAGTGAAGCTAGATGGTCAGTTTAAACCATTGCAGCTAAGCAAATCTATGTATTGCATGGCTGAACAAGCACACTACATGGATCTTCTTAGCTGTAATAGTTTAAAGTTTAAACTGACCATTATAACTTGGTTCATATAGTTACAGTTACTAGGCTTTCTAAGCAGGAGCAAATAATTCCATGTGTCTGACTGTATTATATGAGGTTGAGAGTTTGAGTCCCAGGTATGGGTGCTGAAAAATGTGTGTTTTAAATATGGGGGGATTTAACTAAATGACAAGGTGCAAAAAAATCAAACTATTGTGAAAAATGAGCACTGTCTGTGTGTTAACTGTAGTAATAAAATGTTAACTTGTGTCCACAAGCAATCAATCAATAAAATAAAAATAGCAATAAAAGGGATCCTTGATAAAGTACAAGAAGTATGAAACGTGTTGGTTTGGTTATTATTACAAGTGCCGCCTGTTTTAAGGATATCTGTGCTCCAGCACAGGTGGTTAAATCAAATTGACTGAGGTGCTAATTAAATAAACAAAAAATGGCAGCTGCTCAATCAAAATGGCAGTACTTTTCAGGTGCATGAAAGGGAGGGGTCATACCAAGTAGAAAAAGGGGGGGGATATTAGTTGCATGCATGCTGAATTGCTCTGGTAATTTTTTATCCACCGCCGCAACTCGCAGCGACTTGGACACTTAAATATCGGGGGCCAGATATTGCTTTTATATTCCACGGCACCTAAAGATTTTATGTAAATAGCCATTTTATTAATTATTTATGTAGTGCTTTGCAAATGATGGTGGTACAAATAATGCAAATGGTCTGCCAGGGAGTACCTAGGTGGAAAGTGATTGAGAACAATGATATCGGACATAGCAGTCAAATAGTCTATACAAAGAACAACTTCAGCATTTGGTATCTCGGGAGGTACAAGAGATTGAAGAATTCATTTCTCAACTCTCAGTTCTAAAGTATTTATATGAATGAGTTTCCACTTATAACCATTTTTCTGGAATACTGTAGCTATGGGTTGGGAGAAAGCTTCCTATCCCCCAAAAAATGCATCTGATGTTACTGTTAATCGGAGGAGGGTGTAGCAGCACAGGCCTGTAATTTGGAATAGGCAGTAAAACCAATTAGAAATCTCCCATATAACATGGGAGGACAGGTAAACCATGCCTGGCTAGCTGTGACAGATTTGTAAGAAAAGCCTAAGAAGAGATTGTAAGTTCCTACGTAGAAAGGACTGTGGAAGAAAGTCAAAGAGAGGGCTATCATTGTCCCAGTTAGTGACGCTAAATCATTGAGGGAAGTTGTGAACTTTTGCAAAAAATTCAGAGCAAACTCTTTATTACTTTCTATTTCTCAGGAGGAGCAAGCAGAGAGAAAGAAGGGGCATCCTTAGCCAGGTGCCATTATCAGTAGCATAACTAGGGTATTGGAGCCCAGGGCAAGATAAAAAATGGAGCCCCCCTCCCCCTATGTGCACGCGCCGAAAAAGTGGGCATGACCTCATGGCACGGCCACTGAAAAATGGCTGGCGTGTCAACATGACACACCACCATTTCTCATCACTCTGGGAGCATTCCTTTCCATTCCATATGCACCTTACTGCCCCCAGTAGTAGTGCCCCTTATACAGTGCCCATTATGCAATGCCCCTAGTATTAGTGCCCCTAATACAGTGCCCGTTATGCAGTGCCCCCTGTAGTGCCCAATATACAGTGCCCCAGTAGTGCCCCTTATACAGTGCCCCAGTAGTGCCAATATATAGTGCCCCTTATATAATGCCCCCTATGCAGTGCCCAATATATAGTGCCCCTTATGCAGTACCCATTATGCAGTGCCCCCTGCAGTGCCCAATATACAGTACCCACAGTAGTGCCCCTTTTGCAGTTCGCCAGTAGTGTCCTCTATGCAGTGCCCAATATATAGTGCACCCAGTAGTGACAACTATGCAGTGCCCAATATACAGTGCCCCCAGTAGTGCCCAATATACAGGACCCCAAGTAGTAGTGCCTGTTACACATAAAACACACAGACAAAATTATACGTACTGGAATCGCTGCTCCTGCGCCTGCCGCTGTCCGCTCCCTCGGCCTTCCGCTCGGCACTATGGGAAAGACGTCTTGACGTCTCTCCCTTCACCCAGTTCGGGAGCTGGAAGGCGGAGCTCATGTGTGAGCTCCAACCCGGCTCCGGCCCTGGGTGCAGCAGCCTGACTCTCATTGGCTGCTAAAACAAACACACTTTCGCCGGATAGTACGAGTGTACTACCCGGCTTCGGTGTGTTTGTTTTGCTGTATAGTGCGGACCACACTCAATGCGGTCCGCACTAAACACTGACCTGGAAGCCGGACAGCGATGCCCCCTCCCCCACGCCACAGGTCCGACGGTGCCCAGGGCACGTACACCGCTCAACTCCACTTAGCTACGCCACTGCCCATTATTTGAGGCATGTACTGTACTGGAAGGAGGGAAGCCCTGTCAAGATTCAAACTTAGAGATCTTGCCTCTAGAGGCTGTTCCTTTGCTATCTGAGCTATTATAGCAGTTTAGTGTAAAGGCCAGAGCCATATTTATGGCGCGCGGTGCCTGATGCAGGACACGCCCCCTTCGAATGATGTCATGTGGAGGGGATGGGGCTACAAACAGCAGAAATGACAGTAATGTCAGGTTGCTCCAGGGTCTGTAAGGGCAGTGGTGTGCATGTCTGAAGCATCATAAGGATGCTCAAGGCGGCACTGCTGCAGAGATTCTGTCTGCATGGTTCCTTTCCAAGCACCCTGCTAGCCAGATGCAGTAGCTGTGGGTAAGCACTCTGGGCCTCATTCAGAGGCGGTCGTTAGATGCAAGCGGTCGCTCTGAATCAGGGCGGCGGCTTGCATCCTGAATGGCCGCCTCCTTGTCGATCGTTAAGCTGTGGGTTAACACCCACAGCTCTAACGACCGACATGGGTGATGGTCACGATGGTCAAGACCATCGCGACCATCGGGGCTTACGACCAGACCCTAGTGTAGGGTCTGGGCACTCGTAAGCCCCAGGGAGCTTTCTGCTCTGTTTGAGCAGGAAGTTCCCCACTGACATCAGCAATGATGTCAGTGGGGCCACCCCCAAATGGCAAGCGTTCCGACTGGAACGCCTCCGTTGGCCGGGCACGTCCCCGGCCCGCCTAGCAAACGGGGCGAGCTGTCACTCAACATCGGCAGCTCGCCCCGTCTGCTACGAGACCCCTAACGACAGAGCGCCTGTCGTTAGCCAGGTCTTGCGCATGCGCACGATGGAGCCGACTCCGTTTTGTGCGCATGCGCTGTGGGGCAATATCGAGTCGGTTGTGAGCGCTCAGCACTCACAACCAACTCTGAATGAGCTCCACTGTGTGGCCACACTGCTTACACACTCCTAATTATGGCTCTGGTAAATGCCGATTCTATTAAGAGAGAGAGAGTTTATGCCCCTGTGATTTCTTAATGTCGGTAGTTACAAATTTTGCAATACTGCTTTGTGTTTATATGCAACTTAAATTTAATATTCAGTAAAAAATATAGACCTTAAAGCAATTCATATGATACTTATTCTGCTAATATGATATAGTAATTGTATTGAAAAATAACAATAGCATTTTAAATATGGCATAAGTTCTATATTTTAAATATGGCATAATAATGCTAAAAGGTAGCAGGAACATTAAATTAATCAGTTCACTTTATTTGATAAAGACAAAATAAACTGAAAATAGCATGTTAAATTTGGCATAAGTCCTATACTATTTGCATATTATCACATTTAAATCGCGAAATAAGTATTAATGGATGTATTTTTTTCACGACAAATAAAAAAATATCATATTTTGACTTTATTTATTTATACTTTCATCACTTTGCAATAGATAATAGTTGAGATATGTCTGCTTCTGCAGCTACATAAATTGATTTAATATACGTTTGAACTTCTAGTCTAAGACTTCCTTTAAGGACGCACCATTAGGAATAGGGAGAGCCGTAGCCTTAGATAAATTAGCTACAGAAACATCCACTCTCTGTGATTTTTCTCTATAGGCTACAGATGTGTCCATATACATCTATCCTCCACGCGATACAAGTTGCATTACGCCGTATGAGTCTCTGTAGTGTCGAGCACCTTTTCGTGCAACTTTTTCCTTTAAATTGCATCTTATTCGCAAAGTGATGAGAATAGAATGCACAAGCAGCTTATGCTGACTAAAATTATATGCAGCATGCCTATATTCTATGTGTGTCTGCAGCAATAACTGCATGCAAAATGCTACGTTACAGTATCAGCGTGTCAGGACTGCGACTATTTCAGTACATAAAGAAAGATAGACTACTTTTGCCAAAGTTCCATTGTGGTCGTTAGAGGAGCTATCCTGCTTGCTGGCATGCTTCTCATTAAAGGGATAGAGTGTTATTGTGATCATCAGTTTCCCAGGTGTCATCAGGTTGTGGGATTCCTAGATTGCTCATTATTTCAAACCTGATTCCATTTGGGTCACATGTTCTGAAACTTCCTATGGACCACAGACCTCTAGTATAATGCCTGTTACTAACTGTGTCTCAGTGTCTGTGCAACGTTGCTTTCAGGTCTTTTCTTGGACTCCTGCCAGATCCCCGCTGTGCCTGTGGATTGCTGTGGACTTTGTTATATTCCAGGTGAACTTCTGATACCAGTTATCTGCTGCACTACAGAGCCCAGCATTCCTATTGTCTAAGTATTGCTTTTGCTCCATCATTTTGCTTTCATCATTTTGCTGCACTTTACCTGTTGTCTTTTTGTTCCTGTGGATATTGAACTCATCCTTGTTACAGTTGTCAACTGCACTGTTACAGTGTCATCTCCGCATCACGGGGCTCAACCCCGCTCCGTACTCTAGCCACACCACAGGGCTCAACCCTGCTACAATCTTCTCCGCATCACGGGGCTCAACCCCACTCCGAACCCTAGCCACACCACAGGGCTCAACCCTGCTACAATCTTCTCCGCATCACAGGGCTCAACCCCACTCCGAACCCTAGCCACACCACAGGGCTCAACCCTGCTACAATCTTCTCCACATCACGGGGCTCAACCCCGCTCCGTACTCTAGCCACACCACAGGGCTCAACCCTGCTACAATCTTCTCCGCATCACGGGGCTTAACCCTGCTCCATACTCTAGCCACATTGCAGGGCTCAACCCTGTTCCGGAATCCCATTGCATCACAGGGTTCAACCCTGCTTCAATCTTCTCTGCATTACGAGGCTCAACCCCGCTACGAACTCTAGCCACACCGCAGGGCTCAACCCTGTTCTGGAATCTCATCAACTTACAGGGCTTAACCCTGCTCCGTCTTCACTATACCACAAGGCTCAAGTTTGCTTCATCTCTCACTGCACTATAGGGCTCGGCCCTGTCCCGGAACTATACTATTCTGCAGGGTCCGCTCTGCTCTGGTTTTCCATTACTACAGGGTTCTACACTAGCAAAGGTCCTAAATGTCATCCTGAGGTGTTAGCCTCATTCTGGACTCGGGGTTCCCTACCACGTTAGTCCTTATATGCTAAAGATGATTCTCTCCTATACTTATTGTTGCATATATGAATCTCTGTGCTGTTTGAGACTTTATATGAGACCTTGCTGATTAAAATTGTTTTAGTGAATAAATTCTCTTTTACTTTTAGCCTGTGCTACTGAGTTTCATGGAAAGGTCATTCCTAAAGACCACCCCAGTTTATTGTGCCTAGTAGGCCTGCCTCCCTCCAGGAGTCTCAAAAGTCGGCAGCCGTGACAGTTTGCACAGACCTAAAAATGAATCCAGATCTGGAACAGGCTACTGGGGTACAGGTGCTTCAGGGTTTGACCACCCATTTGGAAGTACAGGAAAATACCCAAGTTCAAGTTCTACAATGTTTACAGGATCTTTCCACACGTCTTGATAAACTTAAAATTCCTGTTACAAGTATATCAGGGGTTTCTGCTTCTCATTTACGCCTACCAACTCCCACCTCTTATGATGGTAATCCAAAAACATGTAGAGGATTTCTCAACCAATGTGAGATTCATTTTGAACTGTTACCTCAGAATTTTACCACCCCTCGTGTCAAAGTGGCTTATATTATGTCGTTATTGTCTGGTACTGCTCTTGAGTGGGCCTCTCCTTTATTGGAGAGAAATGATGCCTTAATGTCTAATTACCAAGCTTTTGTTTCTACTTTTAAAAGGATATATGACGAACTTGGAAGATCAGTGGCTGCATCTGTGGACATTTTACGGGTAAAGCAGGGAGCAGCTCCAGTTGGTCAGTATGTGGTTCGTTTTCAAACTATAGCCGCAGAACTTAAGTGGAACAATGAGGCATTAAGAGCAGCATATTGGAATGGTCTCTCTTAGAGACTTAAAGATGAGTTGGTGACTCGGGATCTTCCTGAGAGTTTATATGAGTTAATTTCATTGACTATTAAAATTAATAAAGCCAAATTGTCTGAAGTGGAGAAGGTGTTCTAATCTGTGCTTGTATTGTGCATCCTCAGAAATTTTTTTGACTAAATGTCCAATAAGGCCGGGAAACAGTCATCCCTAGTTGATGGAGGGGAAGTCAAACTAGGGGTACTCTCTAAAGTTTCCCCCAAAAAAGACTGTTTAATTTCTGTGAGCATTCCTGATTTTGGTTCTTCATGTCAAGAGTTTTCTGCATTACTAGATTCTGGAGCAGCTGGCAATTTTATTTCATTGTCTTTGGTTCAAAAGTTGAAAATTCCTGTTGTCAAATTAACCCGTTCTTTTTCCCTTTCTGCAATAAATGGGACTAGAAATTCTAATGTATATGTTACACATCAAACAGAGTCTGTGATATTGAGGGTAGGAGCTTTGCATGAAGAAAGTTTAGAGGTTTTGGTATTACCTATTTCTGATATAGTTCTTGGTTTACCATGGTTAACTCTTCATAACCCTCATATTGATTGGACTTGTTCTCAAATTCTTTCTTGGAGTCCCAAATGCAAATTAAATAATTTGATTCCTGTGGTACGATTGGCTGAAGTGAAAGTAGATGTTTCCACCTTCTCTCCCACATCCTTATCATGAATTTGCTGATGTCTTTTCTGAGTAGGCGGCAGACGAACTCCCACCGCATCGTCCCTGGGATTGTCCTATTAAACTTATCCCTGGTAAAATACCACCTAAAGGTCGAGTATACCCTCTCTGTTCCTGAGACTCAATCCATGTCGGAGTATGTGTGAGATATCCTACAAAAGGGGTTTATCAGGCCTTCTTCATCTCCCGCTGGAGCGGGCTTCTTTTTTGTAAAGAAAAAAGATGGCGGTCTTCATCAATTTATAGACTTTAGAGGTCTAAATAAGATTATGGAAAAAATAAATATCCTTTACCTCTCATTACGGAACTGTTTGATAGAGTTAAGGGTTCTCAACTATTTACTAAACTTGATCTAAAAGGAGCTTATAACTTGATCAGAGTTAAAGAGGGTGATGAGTGGAAAACCGCGTTTAATACGTGAGATGGTCATTATGAGAACCTCGCCATGCCTTTTGGTTTATGTAATGCTCCTGCGGTGTTCCAGAAGTTGTGAATGAAATTTTCCGAGATATACTTTACCAGTTTGTTATTGTTTATCTTGATATTTTGATTTTTTCCAGGAATCTTTCTGATCATCGTACCCATGTTAAAGAGGTATTAAGTCGTCTTCGAGCTAATAAGCTTTATCGTAAGATCTCCAAGTGTGTTTTTGAAGTTCCAGTTATACCCTTTTTGGGGTAAATCATTTCCGGTTCTGAGCTTCAGATGGACCCTGAGAAGTTAAAGGCTATTCAAGATGGGTTTTGCCCACTTCGTTAAAGTCTATTCAGATATTTTTAGGCTTTGCCAATTATTACAGAAAGTTTATCAAAGCGTTTTCAATGATTGTAGCCCCAATTACTGCTATGATGAAAAAAGGGGCTAATCCCAAAGTATGATCCCCAGAGGCATTGAATGCCTTTCAGACTCTTAAAGATGCATTTTCTGCGGCCCCCATTCTAGTTCAACCTGACGTTGAGAAACCATTTATGCTAGAAGTGGATGCTTCCACTTATGGAGTTGGGGCTATTTTGTCTCAAGTGGCTGCAGATGGGAGAACAGTGTCTTGTGGATTCTTTTCATGTAAGTTTTCTAGTTCTGAGTAATTACTACATCGAGGGTACCAAGAATTGTTAGCTATTAAGTTAGCTTTGGAGGAGTGGAGATATTTATTAGAAAGCGCAAAACATCCTGTTATTATTTTTACAGACCATAAAAAAAATTTGTATTTGAAGACTGCCCAGTGTCTGAACCCACGAGTAGCTTGTTGGGCACTCTTCTTTTCTCATTTTGATTTTGTCCTCAGGTATCGTCCAGGTTCTTTGAATAAAAAGGCAGATGCTCTCTCATGCTCAATGTTGGAAGAGAAAGAACAAAATGAGGATCAAAGGTACCCTATAATAAACTCTCTGGCCTTTTCTTCAATTTCCATCTCTCCTGATTCTCCTCCTGGGAAGATATTTGTGGCACCTGAGTTACAAGGTAAATTTCTTTCCTGGGCTCATAATTCTTGTTTCTCTGGACATCCAGGGGTTCATAAAATGTACTCTTTTTTGCAACGTTCCTATTGGTGGTCTTCCATGAAAAAAGATGTCCAAGAGTTTATAAGTTCTTGTTCTAAGTGTGTACAACATAAGTCCTCCCGGCAGTCTCCAGTTGGTCCTCTCCATCCACTACCCATTCCCACCCAGCCATGGACCCATTTTTCCATGGATTTCATTACAGATCTTCCTGAGATCTTCCTAGGGGGTGTACAGTTATTTGGGTAGTGGTGGATTGTTTTTCCAAGATGGCTAATTTTGGTCCTTTGGCTCGAATTCCATCAGCCCCCAAATTAGCACAAATATTTATCAAAGAGATATTTTCTCTTCATGGACTTCCTTCTGAGATAGTGTCTGATCAGGGTGTCCAGTTTGTTGCTTGGTTTTTCAAGGGCTTTATGTTCATCACTGCAAATTAAATTACAGTTTTCTTCTGCATATCATCCTCAATCAAATGGACAAACTGAAAGAGTGAACCAGGAGTTGGAGACCTTCTTAAGAATGTACATTTCTTCCTCCCAAGATGATTGGATGGATTTTTTGCCTTGGGCTGAGTTTGTTCATAACTTTCATTATTCGTCTGCTACAGGTGTAAGTCCTGTTTTTGCCAATACTGGTCGACATCCTCGAGTTCCTGAGCTTCAGTAAATTCCTACTGTGGACGTCCCAGCAGCTAAAGCTACCCTCCAATATTTTTCTGGAATTTGGAGACAGGTACATAAGTGTTTTAGGAAAGCCTCTCATAATTATAAAACCTTTGCTGATAGAAAACGTTCGGCTGTTCCTAAATATTCTGTTGGGGATCGTGTCTGGTTGTCTACTAGAAATCTGCGACTTAAGGTACCTACCATGAACTTTGCTCCCCGGTATATTGGTCCTTTCCGTATTATAAAAAATATCAACCCAGTGGCATGTAACTCCTTTCATGTCTCTTTGCTTAGACCATTGATTCTTAATCGACTTCATGACAGCTTGCCTAAAGTACCTCCCATAACAACTGCTCGAGGTCTGGAGTTTGAGATTGATAAGATTCTGGATTCACGTAAGCATCAAAATGAATTGCAATATCTTATAGACTGGAAGGGTTATGGCCGGGAAGAGAGATCTTGAATTACAGATTCCGATGTCCATGCTCCTAAGTTGATACATAATTTTCATGCTAAATTCCCTTTAAAACCTGGTGGGCGTTCGGAGACCACACAAAAAGGGGGGGGGGGTACTGTCAGGACTGCTACTATTTCAGTACATAAAGATAGACTACTTTTTCCAAGGTTCCATTGTGGTCGTTGGAGGAGCTATTCTGCTTGCTGGCATGCTTCTCATTCAGGGGATAGTGTTAAAGTGATCATCTGTTTCCCAGGTGTTGTCAGGTTGTGGGATTCCTAGATTGCTAATTATTTCAAACCTGATTCCATTTGGGTCACATGGTCTGAAACTTCCTATGGATCACAGACCTCTAGTATAAAGCCTGTTACTGTGTCTCAGTCTCTGTGTAACGTTGCTTTCATGTCTTTTCTTGGACTCCTGCCAGATCCCTGCTATGCCTGTGGATTGCTGTGGACTTTGTTATATTCCAGATGAACTTCTGATGCCAGTTATCCGCTGCACTACAGAGCCCAGCATTCCTATTGTCTAAGTATTGCTATTGCTCCATCATTTTGCTGCACTTTACCTGTTGTCTTTTTGTACCTGTGGATATTGAACTCATCCTTTTAACAGTTGTCAACTGCACCGTTACAGTGTCATATCCGCATCAAGGGGCTCAACACCGCTCCGTACTCTAGCCACACCACAGGGCTCAACCCTGCTACAATCTTCTCCACACCACGGGGCTCAACCCCACTCCGAACCCTAGCCACACCACAGGGCTCAACCCTGCTACAATCTTCTCCGCATCATGGGGCTTAACCCCGCTCCGTACTCTAGCCACGTTGCAGGGCTCAACCCTGTTCCAGAATCCCATTGCATCACAGGGTTCAACCCTGCTTCAATCTTCTCTGCATTACGAGGCTCAACCCCGCTACGAACTCTAGCCATGCCGCAGGGCTCAACCCTGTTCTGGAATCTCATCGCCTTACAGGGCTTAACCCTGCTCCGTCTTCACAATACCACAAGGCTCAAGTTTGCTTCATCTCTCACTGCACTATAGGGCTCGGCCCTGTCCCGGAACTATACTATTCTGCAGGGTCCGCTCTGCTCTGGATTTCCATTACTACAGGGTTCTACCCTGGCAAAGGTCCTTAATGTCATCCTGAAGTGTTAGTCTCATTCTGGACTTGGGGTTCCCTACCACGTTAGTTCTTATATGCTAAAGACTACTTATATATATTTGGGGATTCTCTCCTATACTTATTGTTGCATATATGAATCTCTGTGCTGTTTGAGACTTTATATGAGACCTTGCTGATTATAATTCTTTTGTGAATAAATTCTATTTTACTTTTAGCCTGTGCTACCGAATTTCATGGAAAGGTCATTCCTAAAGATCACCCCAGTTTATTGTGCCTAGTAGGCCTGCCTCCCTCCAGGAGTCTCAAGGTTTGGCAGCCGTGACACAGCGGCTGTTTAATGTACAAGAAGGCTAGATTTATGCTGTAATTTCACTGTTAGGTACTGGATACATTGGAGGAAATGTGCATGGATCTGAAATTCTTTATCAGGATTTAGCAAAGGTTCAGCAACCAAATCTGATATTTGGGAAGATGAGGGAAATAACACAAATTTTTTTTCTTCAATCTCTTGGTGCTACTGTATATAAATCATCAGAGGGAGTCTCCTGATTTTCTACATCCCTAAGGTCAAAGACCTAATAAACAGTTCTGGCCAGGTCACTTACCCCCAGAATACCTGCTCCTTCCTCTAATTAAAGACCCTCAAAAGACTCTTCTTGAGGATCTTCCTAATCCGAGAAAAGATCAGACAGGGACAAACCTGACAAATTAACTTGCTCCATTAACCATTGCTTATAACCCAGAAGAAAACCCCTCTGTCTTTGCTCCATCTTAGATGAAACTATCTGGGTATCAGTTACCCTATTACTCTGGACACAAAACTAGACAGTTACTCTCTCATAACTGAAGCTATGGAAACAGCCAAAGACATAGGATCACGACCAGCGAGCATGCAGGTCCCCACTATGTAATTTAGCCTGATCACTTGTACAAAATTGATGCAAACTATTTTTCCTTCTCCAGGTTTAGCCTTGAAACTACTGCATTTATCAGACATTGTACAAAAATACAAATTAGATAATTCCACAAAACGGAGTACAGATACTGTACTTATCCCAGACTTTCATTCCTTCAGCGTTTAATTTATGTAAACTAACGAAGTGGTTGAAGGGGATGAGCTTTTATACTAGAAAAAACTACAACCCCTGGTCAAGCGGTGTCCCTCAGATGGAGGAAGGAGAAAAATCTGCATCAGTGAAGCTGTAACCCCTCCCTGCTGTTTGTGTGCATGTCATCTGTGCATGCCCTGACCCTTCTTCTGGGAGTTAGGGTTAGGCTGCAGGATGAGAGGTTAGGGTTAAGCTTCAGGAGATGAGGGTTGGGGTTAGATACTAGAGGAACCACTCCATCACAGCTGGAAGTCATCATCAGGTCACTGTTTGATCCCTAAGACACCTTTGGAGACCCCAGATACACCGAACAAGGTAAGTCACCACTGGATCACCAGGAACGTTTTGTAAACATTCTAATCATGTTGACATTTCAGCACTATTGACATGACAAATGTTGATATGCTGCAAGTCTACATTACGGCCATGTCGTCATTCTCATGTCCTCATTATAAGTGTCAACATGATAAATGTGATATACCAAACCCCACAAGTTGTTGCTTGGTGGTAATCTCTCAAAGATCAAATATCTATATATACATTGTCCATAAAACAGCAAGCACTGAGCTTTCCTATTTCCCCCTATATAAACACAAACATGAACTCAGTCTTAAGCAGCTCTCATCCAATCCACTTGGATAATATAGTGTGCAGTTCTACAAAATGGAATGTAGTCAGCATGCCTCCACACGGCATGCCGACTGACTATATCAGGGCTCCAGAACACCGACCACTGGCATGCCGAAGGTAAGTATCGGGGGTTAGACACTAAGGGGGGAGGATTAGGGTTAGGCACCGGGGAGGTGGAGGTTAGGGTTAGGCACTAAGGGGGGAGGTTAGGGTCAGGCACCAGGAAGGGAGGGTTAGGGTAGGGGGAGGGTTAGCACACCAACCAACAAGTGTTGGTATGCTAGCCATTTCGAGATGCCGGCTTTGGGGTTCTGACAGCCGGGATCCTGAGTGCCAGGATCACATACCCAACGCCTAGAAAATGTATGCAGTTCTAAAAAAAAATTTGCTAAATTTGTGCAGCTCAAAGAAAACCTTGCTTTTAATTACAGAGGTAATCATTCCCTTCAATTAGAGCTCAACACACACCTATGACCCCTAAAGCTCAGCCTATGATTGAGGCTCAGCCAATAAAGACACTGCAGTAGGAATCACAGCCCTTGCAGTATTCTCATTGTAGCTGCCGGACTAGTTTCTTCACATTGCTATTAACCCTTTAGGCACAGTTAGAATTTGCAGACCCTTCTCACCTAGTCACCAGGCTTTGTCTGCGCATAAAGATGGTTTTCATTAAGAAAAATAAAATTAAATGGTCAGTAATGACAGTGCTAAAATCCCAAATTGTAGTATGGGGTGTCAATGGGCAGATACATATGAATGGGATCAGTACTGTTTCCATCGCATTGTTTTTTTCCCCACTTCAGATGAGGCTACAGAATTCCCTAATACTTTCTCATTTACTATTTACTGCCATATTTATCACTTTTACTACCCCATATTTATGCCTTATGTTTATTGCCTACTACCTATTTTAACCATTATCAACTGCCTTGCATTATTGCCCACAACCAACTGCACTACATTCTGTGTACGCTTACTGTTTGCTCAGTTTTAAAATACGTACTTTTCTTCATTTTATTTCCCGTTAGAAATTGTATTACTGACTGTTTAAATACTGTTGCCCCTCCCCAATCTCCCTACTTGTACTCTCTACTCCCTTTGCGGGCCACCATGTCTCCTCCCCCGCCAATTACCATCCTCACGCTTTGCCCTCTAACCCTCTCTCCCTTTCTCTTGTGCCCTCTGGAATTCCAGATCCATCCGCAATAGACTGCCCGCTATTCACAACCTCTTCCTCTCTAACTCTCTCAACCTTCTTGCTATCACTGAAACCTGGCTTTTCTTTACTGACACTGCTTCCCTGACTGTTCTCTCCTTTGGGGGGTCTCTCCTTCACCCACTCCATCCGCTCAGGCAGTGGGGTGGACATCCTCCTATCCTGCAACTGTACCTATCTTGTCATCCCTCGAGCTCTTCCTCGCTTTCTCCTCCTTTGAAGTCCAATCTATGCATCTCTTCTACCCCATCCATCTCTGTGTCGCAGTCATCTACCGTTCCCTTGGCCCCACTTCCCAACTCCTCAATAATTTTGCTGCCTGGCTTCCCTGCTACTTTTCCACTGACCTCCACCTCTAAACTTGTTAGTCGCGGCCAGGTTTTAGCCTACGCCGAATATTTCCACTTGCATCTCTTGCATTAGTAACTGTGTTGTAGTGATATTTGTTAATTGTATCTGTTACAAGTCGCGGTCATGACTTGTTTCCTTCCAGCAATTTACCTCCTTCTGGCAGTGCTGTTCTAGTTGCGTTAGTTGCTAGGCGATCTGGATGCCGCAGGATGTCACATGTTATCCACAACATGGCATGATTGGTTCCTTTCCCTATTTGTGCACACTGACCCTTTGCCACCTCACCAACTATAGAGTTCCTTGTGGATCTCTCGGCTGTGCTGCATGGTCAGCGCTCATGTAGCTTTATCTTTGCATTCTATCCAGCAATATCGGTTCCCAGCCGCACCACTAGCTCCCAAGCTGCTACCAGCTTTGTTGCTGCTCCATCGGCTTCCCAGCCACACCATCAGCTCCCAAGCTGCTCCATCAGCTTCCCAGCCTCACCACCGGCTCACAAGCCACACTACCAGCTCTCAAATCCGCATCTCACCACCAGCTCTCCAGCCACACTACCGGATCAAAGCCACATCTCACCACCGGCTCTCCAGCCACACTACCGGCTGTTAAATCCGCATCTCACCACCGGCTCTCCAAGCTGCATCACTGGCCTCCAAGCCACTGCATCAACTACTCAAATTGTACACCATCGGCGTTCAAAGCCGCACCATTTGCTTCTTAGCCAAACTATGGACTTTTCTCCCTGTTTCCAGTATCTTCTGCTATTC
Source organism: Taudactylus pleione (assembly GCA_031769625.1). Taxonomy (NCBI): domain Eukaryota; kingdom Metazoa; phylum Chordata; class Amphibia; order Anura; family Myobatrachidae; genus Taudactylus; species Taudactylus pleione. The sequence continues at coordinate 4,727,932 of JAUIMM010000614.1, forward strand.
TCTGGTTTCAGAAGGTAACCAGTGCAAACCTCTACTACTTCAAGTATTAAGTCCAAGCGGCCACTTAAGTACCAGTGAATGTCTTCCAGTTCTAAGGGAACAGCGGGTGGCTGTTAGTGGTCGGAAGACCTCGCTAGCCTGGGTTCTAGGGGTTTACACTGAACAGCCTAGGAATCCATAACAGTATCTTGTATTGTACTTTGTTGCCAAAAACTCTCTTATTTGCTCTCTGTACGGTGCTGCAAACCTCTGTAAAAGTATTATTAATAATAATAATAATAATAGAGTTAAGCTGGGGTACACAGTATACAAAGTGTGACCCAGCAACAGAGCGATGTGATATAACGATACATCATGTGTGCTGTACCCACTGCATGATTTGGTGTACGATGGCACAATGTGTTGTTACATGCTGTATGTAATAGTACAGTGTTGTTCATTACATTGTCCCATCTGCTGTACAGATGAACGACCATTGCTAACGATAGATCAAATGTACACACTGGCCTTGATTCAGAGCCGGTCGCTCTGACAGACCACCCACAGCTATAGCAAGTGGCCAGGAAGATGGTCACGATGGTCAAGACCATCGCGACCATCGGGCTTGCGACGAGACCCTTGTGGTAGGGTCTCGTGGCCACAAGCCCCAGAGAGATTTCGGCTCTAACAGAGCCGGAATCTCTCCACTGACATCACTTGTGATGTCAGTGGGGCCGGCCCCAAACGGTAGGCATTCACATGGGAACGCCTCCGTTTGGGCAGCCGCCCCCCAGCCCGCCCACCAAAGGGGGCGTGCTGTCAATCAACATCAACAGCATGCCCCCTTTGGTACGAGACCCGGAGCGATGGATTGCACGTTGCTATCCGAGTCTCGCGCATGCGCACGACGGAGCCGGCTCCGTCGTGCGCATGTGCTCTGGGCCACCAGAGCACTCAGCGCTTGCGACCGGGTCTGAGTCAGGCCCACTATGCGATGTGTACAATATATCATTCCGAAGTTTAAACCTGCACAGAATTACTTAACTAAAACTCGCAAAATAATAGACCTGCTTCAAGCTAGCGTGTTTAAGCATTCATCACCCCATGCTAGTCAGTCCAGGCTGGGGATCCCTGGGGAGGTGGAGAACCCCACAATAAAAGTGCCTCCCATTTCCAGACCAGCCCAGGGCTATCCCCGGCACTCCTGGGCAGTGGCTGCCAAGATTATTGTGTAAAAAATACCCCTACATCTTTACTCCCCCGTATATTCACAACCAAGGCCGACTGACACAGCCCAGTGCTGGTTGTGTTTTTAGGGGGGAAGGCACCCCACGTCATTTTTGATTTTGAATTTTTACATTTTACTAGGTTTAGTACACAGAAGCATACAGTTCTCTCTGATTTGTGCATGCATCTGTCAAACTCGTGTTTACCTGCAGTTTAACTCACATGCCAGTCAAACTCGCACCCGCATACTTGCACCCTATTACATTTGCGAGTTTAGGGACAAACTCGCACCTTCAAAATGTAAGAGAAGGTGCTAGTTTGTTCCCACACAAGAATTAACACCCTATTACATTCTGCCCGTTATGTGTTTACTAGTCCAGCATGTAAACTATGCTATGTTATGCACTATGGGCCACATGCAGAGTTGGGAATTAAGGGCCTGATTCAGAGCCGCTCGTAAGCGGCCGCTCGTTCGCTCCGAGCGATGTTCACACATCTGCGCATGCATATGGGTTTTAGTACGCATGCGCGAACCAGTCAGTGCGGTCGAAAATCGTGTGCTCGCAAAATAGTGAATGCCTGCTAATTTGAGTGACAGAGTGAGGCGTTTGTGGGTGGTAACAGGGGAAGGTGCTTGAAAACGGGGAGTGGAGATCCGAACGCAGGCGTGCCAAAAGGTCAAAATGGGCGTTTTAAGGGTGTGCATAATTAACAAAGCAGCGTCATCAACCACGTCAGTTGGGTGTCTTTTAGCCAGAACTGCTCGCATGATTGCGGTAGGAAAATGCAACCACAAGAATAGCGAGCAGTTCAGACGGCGTTCGATGTACTCGATTAATCAAATAAATAGCGGAGATGATGTATGATGCGAGCGGCCAGGGGGCGTTTTTTCAAAATAACGACCGCATGTTTTGTTCGCTCATAGAGGCGTCAACAGACCGCAAAGAGCGAACGGTCAATGTAAATAGCCAGCCCCTTTTTCTGAATGAGCGAGCGCAAATAGCGTCCGGCTCTGAATCAGGCCCTAAGCACGAAAAGGAGCAAATTTGCACTTTGGAAAACTATGTTGTTCTGCAGAGAGGATTTATAATGTGCATACAGATTTAGAGTTGGACACGATGTACCTCATAAGTTTTGGTCTTCTACTGCATGATCTCTTTAGTTCCCCGAAGCTACAGCCTGATTGACAGGCTGCGTCTGTTTGGGGGCAGGGAGTGGGTGGAGCTGGCCTGGGTTCCTGGAAACAGGGACGTGTTGCCCCCAGTTTCTGGGACTGCAAGTGCTGAAGCAGCCTTGGGCGCACTAACACTATACAGCAGCAGACTTAATAATCAATAGGTTGCACCCTCAGAACAACCTTATAGTAAAAAATCTGAAATGGTGATTATTTAGAGTGCACTAGTATTACAATTTAGAGAAAACACAATATACTCTCCTTTAATATTTGCACAGTCAATCTCGTGTGCAGGTGTAATTTCTTAGAACAGACATTTTTCCATAATATGAAAAACAAAAGTGATGCAAAGAATATGGTGTAATATGTCACACACTATTTATTTATTTCCAGACAACATAAGGTAAAAACCCAATATGGAAACCTCATACAGGGTCTGAATGAAGGGGCATCCTTGGATATCTCCTATTCAAGAATTTCCTGTCACTTCCACCAACGCGTTTCGAGAGCAGCAGACTGTTTTCTCTAAATTGTAACTCTAGCGCACTCTAAATAATCACCATTTCTGCATTATCTTTTTCCTACAGATGCCTCCTACTTCATTATCATTTGTTATCATCGCTGCTGCATCCTAAAATGCAGCAGCGATGCTAACTGCGTCCATCTCTGAAACAGGCCCTACTTGCAGTGGTGGATCCACCCTCTCCCCAACCCCCATAACACTTCTTACGTGTCTACTTTTACTGGCCACTATACAGCAACACAGCCATAGCAGCATATCAGAGAGGGGACTGCTGCTGGTCAGCGGTAGCAGCCTCCCCTGCTCAGCACATGCTGCTGTGTGCTGGGCTGCAGAGAATCTGCCACTACTGGCTCATGCTAAATCTGCCCATACTTTACTCTATTTTCCCTGCATGGTAAATGTTGGGAGGTGAGGGGAGGGGCTGCTCAACAATATTTGTGCATTTCTAAAAAATCCTTATTTTAAGGCCTGCAATCTACAACATTCACAGAATGAACAGAAATACATTCCTTATAGATTCCTTACCCTATTGATCTTTATATTTCAAGAAACCCCTTCCTCGGCCACAAATAAATACAGATGGTGATAAATCTCGGGAGGATATGTACATTTGAGGATCATCCGCATACAGATGATAATGAAATCCGAAAGAGCTAATAAGTTTGCCAAGAGATGTGGTATAGATTGAGAAAATCAGAGGACCTAAGCGGCACTTCAACTGATAGAGGTAGTGAAGAGGTGGATTCAGAAAAACAAATACTGAAAGAGCCATTAGATAAGTAGGATGAGAATCAGGATAGGGCTGTGTCCTGAAGACCTAGGGATTTGAATGAGATAAGAGTTGTCAACAGTATCAAATGCAGTATAGAGATCTAGAAGAATAAGGAGTAATGGCCTTTAGACTTAGCAGTGATTAGATCATTCAATACCGTAGTCAGTGCTGTGAATGCTTCACAGAATACTCAGGCCATCACTGTGACCGGAACTCCATCTTCAATGGATCTCCTGCAAGCCCTCACTGGAAGGGTAAACAACTAATTACAGATAATGCTATGTCTGCTGGATGTGTCACATCACCTGGATGAATTCCACCAGGTACTTTTCACACCCACTGGGAATTGAACAGTTCATCCTGCCAGCCCTGCATCTCTGTTGCACAGGCCAGAATTCAGCCACCTATGGATCCCTAACCTTAAGGTATATGGAGGGTATCACGTCCCCACACCTTTGCATCAGATTACATTGCTCATGTGGCATTCTGGCATGTCCTATCGTCCTTTGTGCATGCCATGTCTCCTGGATATCCCTGTGCATGCCATTCTCTGTATTGCCTCTGTTTCCAGTTAGAGTGTGTGGCTAGGTCCAACATTATGGGCGCAGTCATCTTAACTCTGATCATGTGATCATTCCTACACCAATCTGGTTCATGCAAATATTTACATGATCTCTGCACCCTATCTGCTCCCAAGACAGCCTATTTAAACCCTTCCAGTTCACCTGCACATTGCTAGATCAACAAGTCATATGACTGATTTCCTGTGATCCTTGTGATTTAGTACCTAGGTGTCAGCTCTGCTGTTATATTCATCTCTCCAAGCCGCAATTATTCCTAGTTACACCTCCAAGCCGCAATTATTCCTAGTTACACCCGGTCAGAGGCATTGCCAGACCTAGCTTGGTCCAAACCCGGCATCCGAGCCTAGCTGTTTCCAGCACGGCATCTGAGCTTAGCCATTCCCAGCCCAGCATACAGTATATCAGTTCCAGTCCAGTCATCTCCATTCTGGTCTAAGTACCATTCCCAGTCCAGTCATCTTCCAGTTGTAGCTCGGTCATTGCTAATAAAGAACTTCAATACTGTTTACAGTTAAGCACCACTTACACAGTCATCACTCATATCAGTCTAATCCATACAGCCCAGTGATCCCAGTTCTTGTGCCCACAAATAAAACACAGATTCCTGACAGAGGGGACCCTGGGCAGCAGTTGCCACTGATTCCTCAATCAAGTATTCATTTACTTCTGAGTACTCCCCAGTGAATGTTTTATGAGAATACCAGGGTATTTAGCATATTGCTACTATCTGGCCAGGCCCTGGTGTGGGCTTCTCCCATCTAGGAGAAGATAGTCCTCTTCTGACTCATAAAAGCATTCTGGAGGATCTTTAACAAACCGTGAACAGTCATATCATCTGCATTTTCCTTACTTAGCATGCCTTACCCAACAGAGAAAGGGCGCCACTTTAAGCACCAACTATGTTCGTTCTATGTCATTTCAGATCACCAGGAGAAATTACCCAAAAAGTTGGGAAAAGGATGCAATGCCCCGGCAGTCTTCCAGGGATTCATGAATGAGATATTTCGCGATCTCCTGTACTTATGTGTCATAGTCTATCTATATGACATTTTAATATTTTCTTCTTGCCTCGTAACCCTCAACCAACAGGTAAAAGAGGTGCTCAAACAGGTATGAGCCAACCACTTATACAGCAAATTGGACATTTGTCATTTTGGGCAGACCTCTCTACCTTTTCTTAGGTACATCATTTCGGACACAGGTCTGGAGATGAATTCGGCATACCTCCAGACTATCAAAAAGTGGCCACTGGCTACTCTCATTTGACCCACACAATGATTCCTGGGGTTTTCAAACTACTAAGGGCAGCTCATTAAGAAATACTCCATGAAGGTATCCCTGATAATGGCCCTTACCAGGAAAGTAAATAATTATAGACAATGGCTGCCAGAGCCATTCAGACCTTCAACACCCTGAAAACAGCCTTCACTTCGGCGACCATCCTCAAACTGCTGGATACCTCTCGACCCTTCATACTGGAGGTGGATGTATCCTCCATTGGTACAGTGGCATTATTATCCCAACAGGATACCACGGGGAAGCATCGCCCCTGCAGATATCATTCCCACAAAATGCTGCCTGCAGAGAGAAACTGCTTGAGTGGGCCTTACATCCGGGGACTGTATTTACAGTTCACATAAACCTGGCATTTCTGCAGTCAGCTGGCAGACTGTATCAAAGACAAGCATGCTGGTTATTGTTCTTTTCCAGGCTTCAATTTAATATTACCTTTTAGAATACCAAAGCAGATGCTCTATCCCGCTCATTCAACAACTTCTCCTAAGATCAGATGAATCCCAAATCACTCCTGGACCCAGCTAGTCTACTGGCTGTCCCAGACATGCATGAGTTCCCTCTGGCAGAAAATTCATGTCAGAAGGGCTTAGACCCAGATTACTCTGCTGGGCTCACCAATTTTCAGGACAATCCAGTACCTGACCCACTTGCTCTCCACATCTTACTGGTGGCTAACTTTCTCAAGAGATGTGCAAGTATACGTCTCCGTCTGTGACAAGTATGCACAACACAAGATCCTGATGATGAAGCCCCTAGGGCCTCTGCATCCATTCCCCATTCAGAGTCAAAACTTGTCCAGCATCTCCATGGATTTTACCACCAAGCTGCCAACATCTAAGGGGTGTAACTCCATCTGGGTTGTAGTGGATCGGTTTACCAAAGCGACCCACTTTGTACCACTCAAGGGCATACCCTCAGCCATGGAGTTATCATAAATTCGAATTCAGCACATAGTCCAACTCCAAGATTGCCCCAAGGACACCACATTGGATAGGGGTAACCAGTTCAAATCCCAGCTGTGGAGGTCATTCTGCAAACAGTCCGGCATAGAACGGAACTTTTCCTCAGCATATAACTCTCAGTGTAATGCTCAGACCAAGTGGGTAAACCAAAACGCTGAGACTTTCCTGCAAATATACAGTCAGGTGCATAAATATTGGGACATTGACAGAATTTTCATATTTTGGCCTCTATTCACCACCACAATGGCTTTGAAATGAAACAAACAAGATGTGCTTTAACTGCAGACTTTCAGATTTAATTTGTGGGTAATTACATCCAAATCAGGTGAACGGTGTAGGAATTACAACGGTTTCTATATGTGCCTCCCACTTTTTAAGGGGCCAAAAGTAATGGGACAAACTAAACAATCCTAAATCTAACTTTCACTTTTTAATACTTTGTTGCAAATCCTTTGCAGGCAATTACAGCCTGAAGTCTGGAATGCTTAGACATCACCAGACAATGGGTTTCATCCCTGGTGATGCTCTGCCAGGCCTCTACTGCAAATGTCTTCAGTTCCTGCTTGTTCTTGGGGCATTTTTCCTTCAGGTATGTCTTCATCAAGTGAAATTCATGCTCAATCGGACTTGGCCATTGCATAACATTCCACTTTTTAGCCTTAAAAAACTTCTTGGTTGCTTTTGCAGTTTGCTTCGGGTCATTGTCCATCTGCACTGTGAAGCGCCGCCCAATGAGTTCTGAAGCATTTGACTGAATATGAGCATATAATATTGCCCAAAACACTTCAGAATTCATTCTGCTGCTTTTGTCAGCAGTCACATCATCAATAAATTCAAGGGAACCAGTTCCATTGGCAGCCATACATGCCCACGCCATGACACTACCACAACCATGCTTCACTGATGAGGTGGTATGTTCTGGATCATGAGCAGTTCCTTTCCTTCTCCATACTCTTCTCTTCCCATCACTCTGGTACAAGTTGATCTTTGTCTCATCTGTCCATATGGTGTTGTTCCATAACTGTAATGGCTTTTTTAGATGTTGTTTGGCAAACTCTAATCTGGTCTTCCTGTTTTTGTGGCTCACCAATGGTTTACATCTTGTGGTGAACCCTCTATATTCACTCTTGTGAAGTTTTCTCTTGATTGTTGACTTTGACACATATACACCTACCTCCTGGAGAGTGTTCTTGATTTGGTCAACTGTTGTTAAGGGGTTTTTCTTCACCAGGGAAATAATTCTTCTGTCTTCCACCACAGTTGTTTTCCGTGGTCTTCCGGTGTTGCTGAGCTCTCTGATGCGTTCTTTCTTTCTAAGAATGTTCCAAACAGAGCCATAGCTAGACTTTTTGGTGCCCTGTGCTAGAAAGAGCATTGGCGCGCCCCTCATTTTTCAAAGGGACATGATGCACCCAAAAAAGGGGAATGGCCTCATGGGTAAGGGCCAGGGAAGAGATAGGAGAGGCCAGGAGATGCTGGGGATGAAATAAGAGGAAGTTATAAGTGAGAATGATAATAAACAGAAATTTGACAGGCCCAAACAGTGCCCCCTGACCTGTGGTGCCCTGTGCGATGGCACCGGCCGCAGTACCCTAGCTATGGCCCTGGTTCCAAACAGTTGATTTGGCCACAAGTAATGTTTTTGCTATCTCTCTGATGGGTTTGTTTTGATTTTTCAGCCTAATGATGGCTTGCTTCACTGATAGTGACAGCTCTTTGGATCTCATATTGAGAGTCGACAGCAACTGATTCCAAATGCAAATGTCATACCTAGAATCAACTCCAGACCTTTTACCTGCTTGACTGATAATGAAATAACGAGGGAATAGCCCACACCTGTCCATGAAATAGCTTTTGAGTTGATAGTCCCATTACTTTTGGCCACTTAAAAAGTGGGAGGCACATATAGAAACCGTTGTAATTCCTACACCGTTCACCTGATTTGGATGTAATTACCCACAAATTAAATCTGAAAGTCTGCAGTTAAAGCACATCTTGTTTGTTTCATTTCAAAGCCATTGTGGTGGTGAATACAGGCCAAAATCTGAAAATTCTGTCAATGTCCCAATATTAATGCACCTGACTGTACATCTAAGGCAACCAGGACTGGGTAGACTCTCATGGGCGGAATTTGGCTGAAACTCCCAGACTCTCTGTGCATCTCCAATGTGTTCCACATCTCACTGTTATAACCACTCATCATCAACAAATACCCCTCCCAAGACTCACCACCACCACCAGTTACATTGTCATAACAGGAGAAGCACAAACTCAGGCATATTTTAGATGTGTGCAGATACAGAGGCACCCTGCAATATCATGTCAGTGACTGCTGGTACTGACAGTACCTCTATTTTGAGGGAGGTACTGTCAGTACCAGCAGTCACTGACATGACTGGACTTGGGTCACTAATTGCAGGCCTTCCCAATCAGAATCAACAGAACCCAGAGGGGCTCAGCCTCAGGCTAGAGATGAAACTCCAGCACTGATAACTCATGCATTCAACAGAACCCAGCTGGGCTCAGGCTAGCGATGACAAAATACCTCTCTCAGATGTTACCACTAACCTCCAGTACTGATGAAATGCAGGGAATCACCTATCAGTCAACCACATAAAAAAATGTTCAGTGCATTTCTCCAGTGCCAGAGTATCTAAAGGGTGATTCTCTGTATAACGCACGTGACATTTACATACCGTACATTCAAGTACGTGAACTGTTTCTATACCAGTATTTTTTTTCTGGCCTCTATGAGTCCCGTGCATCAAGCAGTTTTAAACATTCCAGAAGGACGGGTTAACTGTATTGGAATTTTTTCTGGTATATATTTTCTACCAACAAAGTATTTAAGACTTGGGGCCTGATTCATCAAGTATCGTGACTGCGCTTTCAATAGCAATTACGCACGCAGTCTCACTGCAATAGTATGCTATGCCGCGGCAGTACCACATAAGGAAGCCCACTTTACCTTACACACCTCCATAATCCTTAGCAAGACTGTGAAACCATCGGTAACATCGAGTACCATAGCAGCCTCATGCACATTTGCACAAGCTCTGACCATACTCAGGAGTTGCTAACTTCGTTGAATGCTATAAGTACTCCAGCTGCGTAAGGCATCGCTGTGGATAATTTATGCATGCCCATGCAACAGCATTCAAATGCACTGGCATGCCTGCATTTTGTGGACATCTCCTCGTCACCACTCACAAACGGCACTTCCTGTCAATCATTCTGCGATGGGTCTGCATAGTCCCTGCAGTCACAGTCCCGATTGCAGTGGCTGGTCCGTGCACTGTGATGCATACACATGCGCAGAATGCAACAATCACCCAATTGCGTGTGTATTAGCAGTTGCGATCCTTGCTGAATCAGGCCCTTGAATACCAGAAAAAAAAATTGTGGTATAGAAACAGTTCATATACTTGAATGTATGTAAGTGCCCCGGGCGTCACACAGTGAATCACCCTAAAGTCATAGATGCTACTCCTTCACAATAATACTTTCCAGTATAGAGCCATATTCAATTTGAGCGGACCCGCGATACTTTTCCGCCTCCTGGACTTTTCGCCTACATCGTGTGTTTTGTAAGCGGAAAAGTATCGCGCGCATGCCCGCGTATCCCCGTATTCAATTTGAAAGTACACGAAAACGGGACCCGGCGAAACTTGAACAGGCGGAAAGTACTGTCAGATTTGGAGAAATCAGCCTGACACCCCCCAAAAGATGCTCTGACATGGGGGTTCACTATGGTACCCCCTGATTTGGCTTGCTGAAGGTATTTGGTGTTTTTAAACGGGCTCAATAGCTGCTAAATAGCGTTTTTGCATATGTGGTGAAGAATAGTATTCAGGAGTATTTTTTGCAGAAAATATCTCAGCAAATTTGGGGTACTTGAAAATGGGGGTCTGCATATTTTAAAGTTGCTAAAGTTAAGTTGAAAAAATTGGGAAAAATCCACCTGCCGCAAGCCTCTGAAATGAAAAAAACACTTGGGGCATACTTGGGGACCCCCCCAGAGTCAAGTTCGCTAGTTTTTATCTTTGTCCCCCAACATTTTTTTTTTCGCCCCCGAATTCAAAGTGATTTTTTGGGGTGTCCGTGTTTTGTTTTTGTTTTTTTGGCGCAGTTTACCTTTTGGGGACTGTCTGAAGGCTGCACGGGGGTTCCCGCAATGTTGGACCCCAAAACCTCAATTCTGCACTTTTTTCCGCCTCTTACATTGCATTGACTTTCCACCTAGGCGGAAAGTCTTTCAAATTGAATACGGCAATGCTTTTCCGCCTGGCGAAATAATGTCATCGGTAAAACTTTTCCGTGGATTCCGGCTTTTCGTCTCAAATTGATTACGGGCCTTAGTTTGCTTCCAGTGTTGTTTCAACTCCAGTGTTTGGTCTCCTCGACAGCAGCACATCCATACATACATTTCCATTGGCTGTGTTTCCAGGCAGCATCCTCACACCAGCTAAGTACTCTGGGCCTGATTCAGGCCCGGTCGCAAGCGCTGAGCGCTCGCAACTGGGTCGGTGTTTGCCCACTGGGCATGCGCATTACGGTGCCAGCTCCGTTGTGCGCATGCGCGAGACCCGGCTAGCGACGGGTGCTCCGTCGCTCCGGGTCTCGCACCAAAGGGGGCGAGCTGTCGATGATGATTGACAGCTCGCCCCGTTTGGTAGGCGTGGCCAGGGGGTGGCTTCAAAAACGGAGGCATTCCCAAGTGAACGCCTGCCGTTTGTGGGCGGCCCCACTGACATCACAAGTGATGTCAGTGGGAGAGCTTCTGGCTCTATTAGAGCCAGAAACTCTCTGGGTGCTTGCGGCCACGAGACCCTACCACAAGGGTCTCGTCGCAAGCCCGATGGTCGCGATGGTCTTGACCATCGCGACCATCTTCCTGGCCGCTCGCTATAGCTGTGGGTGGTCACCCACAGCTATGTGAGCGGCCAGGAGGCCGTTCTAAAAAAAAAAAAAAAAGACCGGCCCTGATTCAGAGTGAGCGCTCTGTCAGAGCGACCGGCTCTGAATCAAGGCCAGTGTGTACATTTGATCTATCGTTAGCAATGGTCGTTAATCTGTACAGCAGATGGGACAATGTAATGAACAACACTGTACTGTTACATACAGCATGTAACAACACATTGTGCCATTGTACACCAAATCATGCAGTGGGTACAGCACACATGATGTATCGTTATATCACATCACTCTGTTGCTGGGTCATTCTTTGTATACTGTGTACCCCAGCTTAACTCTATTATTATTATTATTATTATTAACAAGTGATGTCAGTGGGAGAGCTTCCGGCTCTATTAGAGCCAGAAGCTCTCTGGGGCTTGCGGCCACGAGACCCTACCACAAGGGTCTCATCGCAAGCCCGATGACCATCGCGACCATCGCCCTGGCCGCTCGCAATAGCTGTGGGTGGTCACCCACAGGTATGCGAGCGGCTAGGAGGCCGCACAAAAAAAAAAACGCCCAGATTCAGAGCAAGCACTCTTTCAGAGCATCCAGCTCTGAATCAGGGCCTCTGTTGCTTTCACAGTTGTAACCAACTACACTGGGCCACGACCTGAGTCCTAACTGAGTAAAGTCCGTAACCTCTTGTGGAAATACCTGGTGAAGTCCGGTGGGGGTATTAGACGTCTTGTCATGGACTGATTATTCTGCAGATCCGGTTCGGGACCCTTGGACTGAATGGAGGTACAGGGGAAGCGAGGAGGCATTATGTAGCTCATGAGTCTAACCAAGAACACAGGTACACTAGTGCCAGAGCAGTAACCACAGACTTGTGATGTGCAAGAATGTTAAACTGGAACTGAGGTGATTACCCAGATACTGTAACTGGGAAATCCCTTGCCTAGTGACCATGGAAGCCTACTAGACCAGGAACATGCTCCAACCACAAGGGAGACCCTGGAACTCAGAATTATTATAATTATTATCATTTATTTATTTGGCGCCACAAGTGTTCCGCAGAGCCTTACAAAGTACATAAACAAATAGGTTGATTTACAGTGCCTTACAGTACAGTAAAATACAATACAATACAGGACATGGATAATATACATTGCTACATTCGTGACCATAACACCCAGATAAGCAGCAATGCAAAGCAACCAAGTGTTAGGTGCCTGGTAGAGACTAAGAAGTAGATGAAAGTAGAGTAAGGAGAAGCACAAGAGGGTAGAGGGCCCTGCTCATAAGAGATTACATTCTAAAGAATAGAATAGCACTGGTAGATAAGAACTCAGAACTCACACCAGGATCGGAGTCTTATGTATTCACGATACAACTTGAGAAAGCTGTAACCCTGTCATAGCTCTGACACAAGACCTGGAACTGGAACCAGTGTAGAATTCAAAAACTGAATGTTAGGAAAAGTAATACAGTCTCTGTACACCTCAGATTGTATACCTCACACTGAACCACAGCCCTGAAACCAGCATCCTTCTCTAAACCAGCCCAAGACAACAGCACGCTGAGCAGGGTAGTATACTATATACCTGGATAACTACTAAGCACAGAGTAGTACAGAACAACAAGCAATGTCCCAGCGGTATGATAGTATAGACCGAGGATGTTTCCAACTCACAGGTAAATAGCAGAGTATACTTGCAGATTGTAGTGCGATGGTAAGGCTGACCTGTATGCAGTATGGGAACTGCAGGCCTGGCGGGTAACGGAACACTGCGGTGGAGGTCTTCAAGATGGTGACTAGAGTGGATGCTGTAAGGCTGGCGGAAATGCAGACACAGCAGCAGATGAGTAATGAATCTGTGCACAGCGTGGAAGCTGCAGCACTGACAGAATAGGAAGACAGCATTAGATGGAACTCGGCAGATCAATGTGAACACTGTGATGCTAGTCTGTAGTGGCGTGAACGCTGTGAAGCTGACAGGTGAGCGAAATTCAGAGAATGATGGTAACTTGCTGGAATCGATGAGGTAATGAGGAAGTCATGGAGAACACAATATAGGATACAGAGAACTAATGGAGCCTTGAAATATCCGGGTATGAACTCGTTGTTATTGAACTTACCTGCCCTATTCGGGATCTTAATCCGTAAGGACATCCGTTGTCGGGATTTGAACTGTTTAGCCGTCGGTATTTCAATCCCTTTCCGTGCCAACACCTCTGTGTATTTTATTGCACGCTACACGCTGTACAAAAAGTGCCAATGCATCTGTGTAGTGTATTGCATGCTACCAAACTACCACCTCTCTGAGAATCGCAGCTATACCTTTTCGGTGTATTCCCCCATAGAACCAAAATCCCAAGGCTTTACAGTAGAGCCCACAGTTCACATTATCACACCAGTTTTTAAAAACCACACTGTAGTGTCCCTAGTACATTTTATGCTACATACACTGTATAATCCCAATTCAAAATAATGCCACAGTGCCCCAGTTCACCTTAAGCATTCCCACAACCCACTCAGACCACCCTACTGCTACTCTCCCTGGGGCTCTTCACTCTCCTTATATGTGTGTGTAGCGGGCTCCTGCTAACTCACAAAAGGGATGGCCATCGACCATCCCTAGTTTGAGAAAGGTATAGGTGCCTTAGAAGATCCCTTGAATACCTTCAGATTTCCCCATCTTTTTCTACTCTTACTAGAAATATGTAGGTAAAAGCATACAGGGCTGCCATCAGAAATTGTGGGGCCCAATACTGACAAAATAGGCAGGGTCCCCCCTGGCCCCCCTCCCCCTTTCTTCGATGCCTTTTTCCTAGAAAAAAAGTTTTAGTCCAAAAATTATAAAGCCTGCCACCACGTCAAGGTGGCATCTGCCCTGCCCTGCCCAGCTTGTTCCCTTTTCTCCCTGGTTTATTAGATCACTGGCAGTGACAGTCTGCATCAGACCAGTGCCATCTACCCTGCTCAGCGTTTTCCCTTTTACCCCTGCCCTGGTTTATTAGATCACTGGCAGTCTGCACCAGACTTTAACTCAAGGAGGCAGTGCTGGTTGTGCTCTGCCGTCGCCCATCTGCACTGCCCAGCTTGTTCCCACCTACTTACCTTAAGTTATCTCCTTCCTTGAAGAGTCCACTCCTTTCTTCTGACTTCTTCTCTTCCTCTCCAGCAGACCCTCACATGCCGCGGCTCCTAGGCTCCGACCTCACTCTCCAGCAGCACGGTGTGTCACGTGCGCCTTTAACAGTTCGCCTCCTTTAATGGGGAACGGGCAGTGCAGGTTGGTGGCGGGCGGAAGCAGCAGCCAGCAGGCCCCCCTCTTTAACTCAAGGAGGCAGTGCTAGTTGTGGGCTGTTCAGTGGCGGTAGGAGCCGGCCAACCCCAGTGCCCCCTCCCCATTCTGACAGTGACTGGGCCAAGGACTCCAGTCCCGGCAGTCCCCCCCTGAGGTGGCGGCCGTGAAGGCATAACAAATATGGATGTAAATTTCCATATCCCTCTGAACTACAAGGTAGAAATCAGGCACCAACACAGAACGAATTCTGCATGATTGCACACAGTGGGCCTGATTCAGACCTGTTCGCAAGCAGCCGCTTGCTCGTTCCTGGCCGATGTTCTGCAATCGCGCATGCGTATGCACCGTTATGCGCATGCATGACTGAGTCTTTGCGAACAGATATTCGTTCGCTCGTAAGGACTTTAAGCAGGAAGTGACTTCTGATAGTTGATTGACAGAAAGGGCCGTTTGAGGGAGGTGATGGGGGTGGTCTAAAAATGCAGACGTGCCACAGCGTTCGCATGCTGTTTTCGTGGCGTACATAAATTAACTGCTGCGAGAGTGAACGAAGAGTGTAAGTCGTAATAAGTCACTCTGCGAGCAGGCCTCAGATCGGGATGATCGTCCAGCTTGTGGTAGGGTATGGTCTCCTGCAAGACCGATAGTCTTTTCGTTAATACCTAATGTAACCGAAGTAACTAGTGATGTTACTATTTCGGAGCCCACAATGCAATCACCTAATAGTCTGCAAACTTCTTGCTAATAACAGGGCTAATTGGATGCCCAATTGCTCAGGTGCGTTTGTAGGAGCAAATTGACTTAATTAACCAAATAACTGTTGGTGCTTATTGAAACATGTTAGTAGAGCAAAGTATCCTGAAGCTAGTATTATTTTCTACTTTTGCATAATTGTTGTTTTTAAACAATTACCTTTTAAGTATGTTTGTTAATTTTTTTATTTTATTTTTTATATATAACTTATTAAAAGAAAACATTTCAAATCTAAGAACAAAAACCAAACAAAACACGAACGGTTAACCCCCCAAAAAACCAAAGGAAAACATTTGGACAACACTTATGTCAATTAATTACATTATTGACATCATTCGCTTAATATATGATGTGATAAACCAATAGACAATTGAAACATCACATGTTTCACACCCTGCGGGTGCAAACACAATAAAAAGATTAGCAAATGGTTCATTTGCTAACTTCTGTCGCTCGCTAGCTATAGGAGGAGCATTGCAGAATATTGGGGGCGTCAGTTTTGTGTCGGGTGAACGCCCGTGCAAAGGCATTGATTAGCATATTCAAGCAGCTGCTTGTGAACGGGTCTGAATCAGTCCCTGTGTCCCCAGGGGGTGGCAACGGCCCACGTTTGCGGAAACGGGCTGAAGCAGGAGTCTACGTCAGAGGACACAGTTTTTTTGGCCTCATAAGTGGGCAGAAGGCAGCCAGTCTGAGTAATGCTGCCCATCCACTAGGCGATTAAACCTAGCGATGGAGCGATGACGGTCGTTTATCACTCCATCGCTTGGTAATCGCCCGCAAATCGGGCAGTAAAAGGTTAAAAACGACCAGCGATGCGCTCGCCCGCTGGTCGCTTTTTAACATCAATCATCGCCCGAACATGACGGTCAACCTGACGACCGCCATCAGGTTGCTATGTTCAGGGATGATTGATCTGCATACACTGAACGTCTGAACATTCAGTGTATGCACTTCACCCCACGTGAGACAACTGCGTCGTAATTGAGCCGTCGTCCCCCGCATCGCCTAGTGGATGGGCAGCTTAAGCTTCAGCTTACTCAGAAGACCGATGCTGGAAACATCAGATGTCGTGATGTTGAAGCAATGCTGCATCTTCGGATGTTGAAGCGATGCTGCATCAAAGCCGGCTGGAGGTGCCTTTTTCCCTCAGATGCCTCCTGCAGGCATTAGCATATTATTTGTATGGTGTTGCACAGTTGCGTCCCTGCAGCTGTGCAAAACCGTGCATATCTCAAACAGTTATGAATCAGAGGCCCTGATTCAGAGCCGGTCGCTCTGACAGAGCGCTCGCTCTGAATCAGGGCCGGTGTTTTTTTTTTTAGAACGGCCTCCTGGCCACATGCATAGCTGTGGGTGACCACCCACAGCTATAGCGAGCGGCCAGTAAAATGGTCGCGATGGTCAAGACCATTGCGACCATTGGGCTTGCGGCAACGAGACCCTTGTGGTAGGGTCTCGTTGCCGCAAGCCCCAGAGAGCTTTCGGCTCAAACAGAGCCGAAAGCTCTCCCACTGACATCACTTGTGATGTCAGTGGGGCCGCCCCCAGATGGTAGGCGTTCTCATGGGAACGCCTCCGTCTGGGCAGCCACTCCCCCAGCCCGCCCACCAAAGGGGGCGTGCTGTCACTCAACATCGACAGCACGCCCCCTTTGGTGTGAGACCCGGAGCGACGCATTGCCCGTCGCTAGCCGGCTCCGTCGTGCGCATGCGCTCTGGGCCACCATCGACCCGGTTGCGAGCGCTCAGCGCTTGCGACCAGGTCTGAATCAGGCCCAGTGTGAGGAGATGGTTTAAGTGTGGAAAAGCACATGATGGAAGAGATCGACGCGACAGCTATTTGGCCGACTGGCCAACTTATCTGACGATTGGTAAGTGCATATACACTTGCCAATCGTCTGCTTGATGTGCAGGTCTTGATGTCACAACTGGGCGGGCATTTAAATATGCCCGCCCAGTTGAGCTGTCACTCATCGGCAGGTCCCTGTACCATGTGTACATGCAATCGGTGGGTAGCCCGTACACGCTAGCAGCTGACTGATATATCGGCCATCTACTGTGCTGTAGGGCTGATCCGATATATCTATGAACAATGTCGTTCACAGACATATCAGGTGCACACATCTGCCAATGTACAATAGATATATTGGCCGTTCAATGGAACAACCGATATATCTATCAGTGTGCACCCAGCTTTAAGGGGAGTGCTTACTGCCATACAAGTAGCAATTATTGGGGGAGATGTATTATAGCGACACTTAACGTGCCGCTATATCACTTCCTGCTTTGCCTCTTCACCAAGGCGAAGCAGGAAGCACTAACGATGAGATGTATGAACATCTCATCAGCCGGAGCGGGGGAGCCATAACTCCCCCCTCCGGCGATCCCTACCTGAGTATACAGCGCATCAGCCTAGTGCTGCAGTGCTGCCTGAGTACACAGCCGGAGCGGGGGAGCCATAACTCCCCCCTCCGGCGATCCCTGCCTGCAGCTAATGCTGCAGCGGGCGGAACGGTCAGGCGAACTGACCGTTTATAAATTTTCCAGGCTAACGGCACTGCCATCTTTTAGATAGCAGCGCCGATAATGACAGGGGCGCATAGCACCCCTGCCATTTACCGCTACACCCCCCGATCATACATCGGGGAGAAGCGGTATCAGCGCACATAACGTGTGCAGATACCGCTTAGGCGCTTAATACATCTTCCCCATTGACTTTTGTTTGTAAGAGATAGCAGTTGACTTCTGTGTAGAGATATGCGTGCGTCCAAATGCAGTGAACGAGGGGATCATTTATATTTGTTGATATGTTACTCTCTTCATATTGTATACAACATGGCCCTCTACCCTCATAAGCTTTTCCTTCCCTTTCTTCTACCATCATACCCTCCCCACTGCCTACAAGGCACCCAGCCTTTGGGTTCTGCCACCCTGCTACCTATTTGAGTTTTATGACTGCTGGTGCAGCAATGTCTATAAACAATGTCCATGTTCTGCAAACTTACGTCCTTGTGTTTTATGTTCATACTGTTGTGTTTTTGTACTTTGTAAGGCGCTGCGGACCCATTGTGGTGCCATATAAACAAATAATAATAACTCTCAATTTTGCTCTGAACTTTGCTCATACA
Organism: Taudactylus pleione; assembly: GCA_031769625.1. Taxonomy (NCBI): domain Eukaryota; kingdom Metazoa; phylum Chordata; class Amphibia; order Anura; family Myobatrachidae; genus Taudactylus; species Taudactylus pleione. The sequence goes on from JAUIMM010000614.1 coordinate 4,746,542, forward strand.
TATATAAAATTATATTTAAAATCAATCACCTTGTGTTCCAGGGTAAATCTTTAAAATTAGTTTAAAAATGACACAATGTTCTTGGATTCTTTAATGCAGGAGTATTTTCATCGCTTACAATATTACTTCTGATCTATATTTCACGCTGATGACTGGTCTGGTCTGATGCTGCTGCTGCTGCTGGATTCAATCAATCACCTTTCACCAGACTCTTCCCAGTAGACTGAGCGGAGGGTCATACGTAAGGAACGCAGCTATGGGGTACAATGCGATAAGAGGGCGTGTCCATTGTGTTTGGCTGCCAGACGCAGTGATCTGGGCACGCCCCCGTGCATCTAACGACGTGTGAACAGCATTTGACGTCACGTAGGCGATAACAAAGGCGTGTGAGGAGTTAAAAAATAAGTAGGCGTGTCAGAACGCAGGAATGTAGGCGTCGGCTGAGGGAAAAGGGGAGTGACGCGGCACAACATTGGTGTTGCTGAGGACGGGGCGTGGGTAGCCTGAAATGTGGGCGTGGCGTTGGCCAGTGCTGAGTTGCGCACCCTCTGTAGCTCACAGTCCCTTGTTAGTCTCCGTCGAGGTATCATCCGGACATAGAACATATCGGCGGTGGGATTGCAGCAGCCGGTGAGACACCGGGGGAAGGCACCGAACAGCTGCACCATCACCCTCTGAGGAGGTTGCCTATTTCTCTAGTGCTACCCCCAATTCCACAGCTCATTCCGGGGCTCCCATCCATGTGCACGGATACCAGTGACAGGCTGCTTCCTGGCACACCCCCTCTCTCTGCCCCATCCCAAGCTAACTTCTCCCGCATAACTTTCTAATCTGTCATCCGAGAGAGGCAGCCACACATATATATAGTCTCATAGACCTAGGCACAGATCTAGGCTTTAGTTATGTGGTTTGAATAATTTTAGGATGTTGTAATTCCCTAGCACATATCTGGAGGGGATAGAGCCATATGACATCACTGAGAATCATTTCTTTGGCTTAATACCTTATTTACAGATGAGCAATTACAAATATATCTGCTTTCCATACGACCACAGTACACTTTAGCCGCATATACAGCGCACTCTGTATCCCTCTGCAGTTTCTAATGGTTGCAAATACATAATATGTGCATATCATCTGACTGTTCCATCTTCTTGTGGATAGGACATGTATTCTGTACCTTGATGGGTTAAGTCTTGCTGGTTGACCTCACTACTGTGCTTGCCAGATTTTTTACTACATTTATCAGAACTTCATAGTCCTAGGTTGCATATGTGTTTTTAGCCAGTGTCATTTAGAATTGTCTCTTGTGCAGATGAAAGGATTGCTCACTTCCCTCTGCATGATTTGCTCTGTTTTATTTGTTTAGATAAATATTTGGGTCATATATAGTGTGTGTGTGCATCAGAATATTGTTTTTTGATGCTAGTCCATACTGCTTTTTCCCTTCCTTAATTTGTTTATTCTGTAATATTAGTCATGTTGTAGCACAGTAATGTGTTTTTAATCATTTTAGACCCTACAGACGCAGCAAGATAGTATCTGTGTGTCAATTTCTATTATTGTCTTGACAGCAAGCAGATTCAATTCACTCCAGCCAGTGAGATGCATTGATTTTATTTGCGTTTTATCTTTACAATCAGACGTGAGGATCCATTTTCTTCTCTTGTTTTAGATCCCCCCTGTTGCCATATGTGATCTCAGCTTATCTTTACATTCTCCATATCAATTTGCAGTTTGTGTCGGGCTATTGTATTAGAGTTATGGATTTTGATTTTGTTGTAGGATCAATGCAGCTGTTGTGACAGTTGCCGTTTAAGATATGATTGTTGTCTGTTCGGTTATGCTTGGCTGTCAGAAATGCTGTCACTAGTCCCAGTTGTCAATTAACCAAATATGAGTATCTGAATCATTATGACTATTTATGTCTGAGTAATAGAAATATAAAAATTAGGCATAGACAAAAACACATTTGGTAGATCTAGATTTTAGTAATATCTGATACACTTCTTGCCAAGTGGCGGGCTCTGTGCCAATCTCCCGTATGAGGCATCATGTCCAAGACGCTGAAAAAAAAGAAGCATTGGCTAAGTAAAGTGCAGGAATGCGGGTTGTCTGGGGTAGGTGGAGATCCAAGTGCTCTACTGGAGATCCGTGGGGGTGCTGAGCATGGAGAGTTCCCTTATTTGGGCCGACTGAGAGAGGACACTGCCAGCTACATAGCGGGCAAGGTACCCAGCCAAGGGGATGTACTGTTGGAAGTGAATGGAACACCAGTTAGCGGCCTTACACACCGAGATACACTGGCTGTGATAAGGCACTTCAGGGAGCCCATCCGTCTAAAGACCGTCAAACCTGGTAAGTGCATTCAGCAATTTATTATTCTGCTTTAGCGATTGCCATGGTTTAATGCGCTAGGCACTGTGCCCATGTAGCTGATCGCGATTTTCTGTAATGCATGTACATTTCTATTAGCTTGTTTTGCCTTCATTACTGTCACTCTTTTATATATATATATATATATATATATATATATATATGTTTTGATACTATGTATATACCAGTATATGCCCTTGTTGTTTTTTCTCTGCCTGTCTGTGAGCACTAATCTTTATTTTTTTGCAATACATTTTCATGGACAATTTGACTGGCAGTAGTTCCATACTTTCATAGCAGTGTTATATAACCAGATTTTCAGTAGTGTGTGCATTATAAAAAGTAGAGATGAGCTTTCAGTTTTAGCTAGATTATTTTCTCCAAATTAGTGCAAGTTCGGATTTATTCTATTGGCTATACAAAACACGTGAGAGCCAGATAGCCAATAAGATGCGTTTTTGATATCCGAACAAAGCTGAGTAATACCGAACTGCTCACCTCTAATAAAAAGAGGTAAAATATTTTGTACTTGGATCAAATGTGTAACCCTTCAGTTGACATTTGTAGCAAAATTGATTCATTTGCTGATATCCCTCCTATTCTCTAAGCATCTTTCAGGTTTAGAGCATTGTAGATGAGTTGCTTCTCCAGTGGTTATTAGGAGGTTAAAAATGGTTAATTTAACAGGAGTATAATTGTGCAGTCATAATAAACTGCTAACAATAACTAGCTGATTCATAATTCTGGTATTAGTAGTTCATCAGTGTTAAGAAAGGGGAAATTCAGATAGACCTATTAACGGGTATGAAAAAGGGTGATAGCCTCGAGCTTTACTGCCAGGGGCTATTCAATTAGAGCCCCTTTTCACCTTAGATGCTTTTTAATGCCTGTTAACGGGAGTGAACACACAGGATCAGTGAAAAGTTAACAGCATTAACTAGCAGGGGCGTCTTTAGAGAGGAGGGTGCCCCGTGTGCATTCCCCGTCATGGGCCCTCTCCACTCATCCCGGCAGCCGACTGACGCGGCTTGTCGGCCACCGCAGAATCAGTAGACTCTGGGCACTAGAGTGTGCCCAGAGTCTACTGCGCATTCTCAGATTGTCGGGGCAATGGCGTGGCCGCCATTTACCCGGCGATTTCCTCACAGCACATGTGCAAAACACCAGAAAACTGGCGGCGGCAGCCATTTTCCGGCGTTTTGAGCAGCACTGAGAGACCCGACGTGAGACCTCCTGAGAGGTACATTTTAGATAATATGGGTGCAGGGTGTGCCTGTCGGGCCCCCCCTGGACCTAGGTATTTTCACCCGTTAACATGCTACTTATCGGGGATTTCTTTTCGGGTCTGATTAGACCCCGAAAAAAAAATTCCCTGTTAAGTGCAACCTGCGAGCTGCCGTTGGGGCTAATTAAATGGGATCAGTATGGAATACCACACATGTCCGGTGGTTCTAATCCCGACAGCGGAAGCCCAGCAGTGAAGATCCCGACACGTAAGTATTTGAACTATTTACTAACCTAACCCTCCTTTAGGGGTGCCTAACCCTTACCCCCCTGTAAGTGCCTAAACCCAAGTCTCCCGGCGGGTTGCCTAACCCTAAATTCCCGCCCCCCCGGGAGCCCCTAACCCCCCCCCCACGCGGCTGTCCGTGCCCGCCGCCCGGCTTTCGATCGGTATGTCGGGCTCCCGGCGTAGGTAAAATAACAGGCGACGGGATTTTGACGCCTGTCATTAGACCCCTGCCGGGATTAGACAGTCGGGTTGCCGACGGTCGGCATTTAGACCGTCGGCATCTCGACTGCCACTTAATTAAATAGCATCGGGGATCAATTAAAATGCGGTAAATTACCACGGCTAATTGAATTCCCCACTTAATCAGTCATTTCCAACGGGCCGTATTTTCAGGATTGATTTGATCATGTATTGGATTAGTCCAGTTACCTTGCCAGCTATCCGATAAATCTGGTAGATTTTAGCAATTTTCTATCATTGAGGAAAGTGTTGAGAAACTACAATTTAGAGTTCCCCAATTGGAGTACTTGAGTGTCTTTGTTTCATCACTTTGTTTTGTAGCCTTTTACATTACTTAACATGCCTGCAGCACTTTGTGGCCCTGGAGACCATTGGGGCGAAAGTTCACTTCTTCAAAGATTCACCTTTGAGCACTTGCACCAGATAATGACATGAGAATTGTGAACATTGAGCCATAGTTTATGTCTGAAGCTATTAGTAACCAGTTGTGTACTTTCCTGTGATATTTCATTATGCAGCTTGTTAAGGTTTTTCCAAGTCATCCCTGTAGTAATATGTGCTATATTGAATTCAATACTGTATGTATGAACAGACTCTGAAGAAATGCACTATGTAGAAAAGAAAAACATTTCTCAGAACTCTACACCTGCGGAGTCGTTAAATACTAGACTTGCCACATTTGGATTGATTTATTTTAGATATTCAATTTTGTAATTTTCTTATATTATTATCATCCCACAAATGGAGCAGCTGATGTGTCCCCCAACAAATAAGCAGTAGATAAACTGTGTATGTTCATAAATCCGATGTGAAATCTGATGATGAGTCATCAAATGTGTGATGTGGTTAGCCCATAGGTGTCTGCTCAATGCAGTGAGACATAGGACCTCATTCAGAGTCGGTCGTTGCGGCCGCACGGTCGTACGCCACCGATGTACGCTAAACTGCGCATGCGTAAAGTTCGCAATGCGCGTGCGCAAACTACCTGCTACGATCAGAAATTTCTCTCTCCTTGAACACAGCCAGGTCGGTAGTTTGAGTGACAGAATGAGGCGTTTGTGGGTGGTAACAGGGGAAGGTGCTTTGAAAACGGGGGAGTGGAGATCCGAACGCAGGCGTGCCTAATTATGCGAACTGCGTTTTATGGGAGTGCATAATTAACAAAGTAGTGTCATGGCACACGTGACATGGGTGGTTTGTACACTGACCTGATCGTAGTGCTTAAGAGAGGGTATGGTCAACATTAAGCTCTACGACCATTTCCGATGGTTACCGATGGTCTCGATTAATCCTTATATGGCCAGAGATGACGTGGTCGGCCAGCTAACGATCCGATCTTAAGAACGCAACTTGCGACTGCATCATTTGCATATCTGGCCCCTTTTCCCTTACGACCGTGCGGCCGCAACGACCGACTCTGAATGAGGTCCATAGACTTTACCTATGTGCTACAAACATACATTGCATAGTAATGGTAACTACATTCGGTTGCACATCCGCTGTTCAAATAAGATGCATTTCAAGGTAAAAAGTCACACAAAAAGATGCTCTGCACACCCGAGTCACGCCATGGCATGGCGTGACTAGAAGGGCTGTTTAACGCGCAAGGAGGCTAGATGTATGTGGGCCAATGGCGGATTTTACCTAGGTGCTGCAGGGCTGCAACCACCACAAGTGCATCCACCACAAGTGTTGGATTATACCACAGTATAATCCAACACTTTCCTGTGATCCTCCAAGTCCTCCTGCATGTGAATTAGCAGCCTTATAAATGCAGATACTTTCTGCTAATCACACGTAAGACAATCATTCCCAGGGGGAGGTGTTTCTTCCCCCTGGAACTGCCAGTCCGAAATTGTCAATAGCAGAAAGTGCGTCCACTAGGAAGCGCTTCTGCATTTATTACGGCAACCTTATTCGGGTTATTGGGGATGCAGCCCCTAGCCGATGCCCGTATTCTGCGCATGCGCTGTTTTTTCTTTTTTTTGGGGGGGGATTTTTTTTTTGTCATGCACATTGTATGAGGACAGCCGCTTGCACACAGCATGGGGTCTGGACTGCAGGGCGGGCAGCCCCCCAGAGAAAAAAGGTAGGAGTGAACACGTCTGTGTCTCACCCCACTCTAGTGATTATGTGATGGGGAGGGTACCGCGTAAGTGCAGGCATTACTGGCGATAAGAAGACCCAGATTTACTCTAATGGCAAAAAAAAAAAGTTACACAAAATTAAAATCTCATACACAAAATTAGGAAAGAAAAGTTATTGTTCTTTTTAACCAGCAAAATATTAAAATACATATGGCAAGTAGATTAATGTGCTGGCAGTCTTTTTATTACTTTGTATGGAAAAGTCCTTGAAACAAACAATGTAAATATTTACAATTATTACTGTATCTGGAAACTTTTATATAATACACAATAATAAAAACTGTATATTTGCTGTAATATGATTTAGCCAGATTCATTTGAATGGCAGTTATAATTATTTACAGCATTCAGCATGGCTGTATTTTTTTATCAGGGATATAATAAATATATATATATATATATCTCTATCCAACACTAAAGTGTGGTGCAATTAATTCAATTAACAGTAAGGATATGATTTCTTATGACTATATATCTGCAGACCAGATAGTGATGTAACTAGACCATCTCAATGGATCATACATGTGATAACACATAATATTATAAATAAAATCATATAAAGCCACATTGGGAGCAATACTGATATAATGAAAATAGACTTGTAGAACCTAGCAATCAATTGTTGTTGTCCACTGGGCTGATTCTCAATTGTTTTAAACCACACAGGCAATTTTCAGAACAGTAGTATGTTAGATGATAAATAGTACAAATGTTGATAAGTGTCCAGCATGTGACAAAGGGGATATATATTACCAGTCCTGTATAGGGTGAAGGCGTCCAATGAGCAAATAAATATTTTGTTTTGGCAACTGTCTGCTTATCCCTTTATTCTGGGCTGGAATTAATCCCAGTGATGCTGGGGAATATGCTCCAGTAACAGTCATGTTTCCAGTGTGCTTTGAGCACTTAACGTGTTTCCCTGTATCAATCCTACAGCTTTAGGCCCCCATACATCAGAGACGGTTTGCCGCGATCCAGAGATGCCTGGTCGGTGGATCGGTGAAATCCAACATGTTGGATTTCACAGATTTGCCGATCACGATCAAAAAATGATCATGTTTGGCAGATCGGTGAAATTTAACATGTAGAATTTCACCGATCCTGCGACGGATAGCGGAACATCGATATCCGCCGGTTGGCATTTCTGATCCAATTGCAGCGATCTATCTCTGATGTAAGGGGGCCTTTAGTCAGAGCTCAGAGGTACAGTATGTTAGCTATCTACCCAGAAGCTCTTTCATTCAAGCTAGTTCACCTGAACATGATTAGTAAATCTGGTATGCAACTACTTACATATACACATTAAGGGGGAGATTTATCAAACCTTCGATAGAGATAAAGTGGAGAAGATGCCCAGATCAACCAATCAGCTTCTGTCATTTTATAAACCATGGGTAGGTGACATGTGGCTCTCCAGCTGCTGTGAAAATACAACTCCCAGCATGCCCTGCCACAGTTGTTCTGTTAGGGCATGCTAAAACTGTGGCATGGTAGGCTGGGATGTGTAGTTCCACAGCAGCTGGAGTACCACAGGTTGCCTACCACTGCTAAAGTCTGTGCTAGAAGCTAATTGGTTGCTCTCTGTGGCCAATCCCAGGTATGAGTCGCAATCAGACTGATCATTCCCCATAACACCTATTCCTTTGGTGGCCGCAACCTCCCTCTCCTTCCCGGTGCCTTACTTTCAGCAGTAAGATTCAAGAGGCGTTTTTTTCTCTAGCTTATAATTTTATTTTTTATTTCAGAATCTTATTTTGAATAAAATCTAATAGATTCCTAAGTACAAGCAAACGGTCACATGATGTAAACGGACATCATGTGGCCTAAAGACATTTTATAAATGGATACATTCATCAATTATATTAGTGATCAACAACTAAAGATATTCTAGAGATTACAGAAAATGAGGAAAAACAGTTACTAGGCTACATGAATCAGTATGTTTAGCGATCTGGTAGTTTGGTAGCTGCCCGGCAAGTCCATACCTTGGGTCAGTTACCTTGCTCTACTCAGTCCCTCAGGTATGTGTATGTATGCTATGTGTGTGTGTGATATATGTGCTATATACCCCACCCCCCGAAAAAAATCCTATGTTTGCCTCTACATACTGTACTATTTTGGTGTGTTCTATGTGCACATGTATATGTACCTTGAAGCTGCTGTACATGTACATGTTGAGATAATGGGTAGGTTGGGTGAAGAGCTAGCAATAATACCAAAACTTGTCAGTTTACAGACTAATCACGGCCTGATTTAATAAAAGGTATAATATTTATTTATATATACGTCAGTCTCTAATTGGATCATTCCATGCATGTTTACATATTTTGTACCCCTATAATTTGGGGGGCTAGCTGACTACAAAATAGAATTTATGTACAATGCTACTTTACCATGCTGAGGTCTGGGTCAAGGCATTGATTCTGGCCTGGCCCCTATCTATATGACTTTTGTATGGTGTCCGTATGTTTGTGTTTAGGTTTGCTGTTAAGGCTTTGTTTTCCTCCCACAGTACAAAAACATACTAGTTGCCATTGCTCCACTGTGGCAAGGACTGTTGTGAATTATTACATGCTATCTGTACAGCTCTGCGTGATATGATTGGCGCAATACAAACAATAATAATTATTTCCATTGTATGCTTTCACAAGCTCTATCATTGTATTGTCTGCTCCCACCCCATCCTATATATCCTTGTATCATGTCAATTGCAGGCTCTGTTTGACACTTGTTTTTTTTTATATATTTGACTTTGAGGCATACATTTTATGTTGTATGAATAGTTTTGTGATTTATTTCTGTTATTGCATTTATGCTTCCTGAATATTATGCATTTTGCCTCTGGTTACTCTCTTTGTTATAAGCTCCACTTCCCCATTGTACAGGCTGCAGAGCTTGATTAAGACTTCATGGGGTCCTAGGCAACATATTGGTATGGGGGGCATTTCACCCCACATTTTGTCAAAGAAGAAGGCCTGATAACTGTTTAGAGCAGTCGTTCTCAAACTCTGTCCTCAGGACCCTACACAGTTGACGTCTTGTCACCCAGCAGGAGCACAGGTGTATTCATTACTCACTGACACATTTAAAAAAATGCACAGGTGGTGCTAATTATTTCACTTGCGATTTCATAGGGAGATCTGGAAAACATGCACTGTTTTGGGTCCTGAGGACCAAGTTCGAGAACCTGTGGTTTAGAGTAATCCGGGCCCCTTACTGCATTCTAGGCTGCCTAATGCAAGATCCAGCTCTGAGGGTCTGCAGACTTTTGTGGGGACAAATGGGAAATGATCATAAAAATATTGTCTGGAGTTGGACATTTTTCTAAAAAATAAATCTGATAAGAGAATAGATTGTGTACCTGTACCTTGTGTGTTGAACACTTTGAAACTGACATTTTGCATTCTAGCTGCCCTGTTCCTTACGGATGTAGTCAGCATGCCTCCACGTGCCATGCCGACGGACTATATCTCGGCGCCGTTATCCCGACTGCCATTATAGGGTCTGGCACCAGGGAGGGTTAGATTTAGGGTAGGGAGAGGGTTAGCATACCGACCAACAAATGTCGGTATGCTAGCCATTTTGGAATGCTGGCGTCGGGATCCCGAGCACCGGCATCCCATACCCAACCTCTTTCTTACAAGTGCAGACTTCCTTTGCTGTAATCTCTAACCTTTAGTATGATTATAAATCTCTAGCAGAACCTTTGCTCCTAGTAATTTGCTGATCGCCCTTTAAGCCAAAAGTAGTACTTTTTTTTTTTCTAGTCACTAATTGCTTGTAGAGTACTTGTGTTGCCCATATGCAAGCACATTGTGTCCAGTTATGAAAGAATGGGTGTTTGCTTCCAGGATGTAAAGGTTACATCATAGGGTAGACATTCCAGAGCACATAGGGCTGTAATTGTGTTTAGTGTTGTTGGGGGGGTTCCTGTTTGCCTTGCCTGTTACATGAACAGAGAGGGTGGTCCTTGGGCAATGTGCTCATACAAAATATGATATTGTCAAAGAATCATCATCATAACTGTATCAGTGTAATAAGATGGTTGTAAGGGCTGTGCTATATAAACTAACTGTCTTATGATAGTTTTGCCAACTCATGTCAATTATTTATTTATATCACACTCCATTTTGTAAACGTTTACTAGATGCTAACATTTTGGGATCAATCCAATTAGGTGCGAGTTGCTATTTCGAGTTCGTATAGCGAATTAGTTTTGCAATCCAATTAGCAACTCGCACTGAATCATCCTGACTGTGGGCCTGATTCAGAGCCGTTCGTAAGCGGCCGCTCGTTCACTATGAGCGATGTTCACGCAACTGCGCATGCGCATGGGTCTTAATGCGCATGCGCAAACCAGTCATTGCGGTCGGAAATCGAGCGCTCGCAAAACAGCAAGGGGCTGCTAATTTGATTGACAGAATGTACCGTTTGTGGGTGGTAACAGGGGAAGGTGCTTGAAAACGGGGGAGTGGAGATCCAAACGCAGGCGTGCCTAACGGTAAAAAGGGAGTTTAATGGGAGTGCATAATTAGTTAAGGAGCGTCATCGACCACGTCACTTGGTTGTCTTTTAGCCTGAACTGCTCGCAGTGATTGCGGCAGGAGAAACCTACCACAAGCACTGCGAGCAGTTCAGATGCCTTTCGATGTCCCGATTAATCTAATAAATACCGGAGATGACGTGTGATGCGAATGGCAAAGGGGCGTCTTTACAAAATAGCGAGCGCATTTTTTGTTCGCTCGCTCAGACATAGAGGCGTCAACAAACCGCAATGAGCGAGCGTTCAATTTAAATAGCCGGCCCCTTTTTTGGAACGACCGTCCGCAAATAGCGTCCGGCTCTGAATCAGGCCCTGTATTCGCATCTTTCCATTCGCACTTCCCTGAGGGTGAGAGATGGAAAGGAAAATCTTTATTTTAAGGTTAAAATGTCAGAACTCTGTGCTGAACCCCTTGGACACCCCCACCCCCCCTAATGACTAATTAAGCAATTGGAAATTTCCGATTAGCTTAATTAGTGCAATAATTACATGTCATTTTTTGGGGTAAAAAAAATTGTCCACAAATTACCCCAAAATCAACTTTTTCGTTAGTTTAGGAACCCCAAATTTAATTACAACATTTTTTTTTAATTGAAAAATAATTGTTTGATTTTTTTTTTTTCAAGGTGCCATCAATGTACCCCCAAATCACCTTTTTTCCTATTTTATTTTGCATTTTTTGTTTAATTCATTTGATATTAAATTAAAAAAAGTTTGTTTTTATCATTTTCTTGCATTTAAAAAATATATTTGACACCATTTAAAAACCTACAGTACCTTCCTAATGCCCATAAACATCCTTCAATACGGTCCTGCTAACAAAATTATCCATTTTAGGGGTCCAGGATGGTCTCCCCACTCTTTCATGCGCTTCTCTCAAATCTCATTTGTCAGTCAGTTCGCACCCCTCCGCTGTGAGTAGTGCAAATAGGCATTTTTAATTGGATTGGAGAATTCTCAGGAGTACGCTTCGATGAGAACTCTGCGAGTTTCAAGAAACAAATTCTCAATTCGCACCTAATCGGATTGACCCCTTTGATCATCGATTATGGTTGTTCAAAATTTCACCATAACTTAATGTACTAACAACATCCTGCCACCAACAGATTTTTACTGGCTTCTATTGTTTTATCTGTTAGGATTAATATTTTTCTTACTGATGAGCGATAATTTTACTTAATTATTCCTGACTTTTGGGCAATGGTGACTGATGCCCACTAAACTCCATTAAGACTTTTACGATGTTATTTAATAGAGAGTGATGGTTTTTGAATTGTAGGTTTTGGTACAGCCTAGAGTAAACATAGGGGTCATTTCAGATAGACGTGAGTTGGCTTGCCCCGCGAGTAAGAGCGTGCAAATATGTAGCACTTGCTGTAGCCATGAACTCTGAGCTGCAAATTTTCATGCTGTCCCAATGGCACATGGCCCTGCTTGCGTCTAAAGGGGCCTATCCATTTGTCGACTTTCTGCACGATGTGACCAAAACCAGGAGGTTTTGGTCAGAACGTGGAGAGTCTGCTAGTGGATAGCCGGCAAGGACCAGCGATGCGCGTCCATGCTGGGTCCTTGCCGACCCTGACTATCGAACATAACGTTCAACAGGTTCGGCATGTTAATAGATAGGGAGGGTGGGCTCCTGCACTGAAGACGTTCAGTGAACGTCTTTCAGCGCAGTGCCCGCACCTCGGCGACATGAAAGTCTGAACGCTGGACGTTCAGACTTTCATGTCGTTAAATGGATATGCCCCTTAACTGAATCAACTGTCAACACCATGTTCTGTTTTCTGTATCAGTCATGAAAGTGTGGTGTGAGCATATTGACTGCCGCCAACTACTAGGTATCCTCTAATTATTCAGTTTTGAAAGGGATATTCTCTGCAGAACAATCCGTGCCAGACACATTTTGGGGTGTTTGTCCACCGTTGTAAATTCTATGTATTAAAAATGCTCCTAGCGTTCTGCTAGGGTGTTTTAGCGGGGCGCTCAGTCCTGCTAAAACTTCTAAAGGGCAAAAAGCACCCTGCCCTCCGGCGCTGCGCCCCACTGAAACAGCCTGCAGGTACCATCCACCCTCTTAGATCGCAGTGTCCCGCGGGTGGGTAAAACTGCCGTGTAACAGTCACCGCCGGTGAATGGAGGCCGGGCACATGCACTCAGCATCCATTCACACTGACAACAGCGCTTGGGGGCAGCCCGGCATGTCTGTAAGTGCCACACACGCCCCCAAGAGTGACGAAAAGGGAACGCATATTAAAGACATGCCCATTTTACTTGGTCACACCCCCTTTTGGGGTGCACGTGTGCCAGACCTAGAGTGAACACTATGCCCCGAGGACATTTGTTACTTCTTGAAATGTGACTTTGTGCTTCAAAGTAATTGCATTCTTAATAACCAAAATGAGTATCTGAAGATGCTGTGGGACTCTGGGCCTAATTCAGATCCGCTCGCGAGCGCTATGTGCTCACAAGCGGATCGATGGTGGCCCAGTGTGCATGCGCACGACGGCATGCGCACTGAGTGAGTGACAGCACGCCCCCATCTGGGGCCGGCCCCACTGACATTACAAGTGATGTCAGTGGGAGTGCTTTCGGCTCTGTTAGAGCCGAAAGCACTCTAGGGCTTGCGGCAACGAGACCCTACCACAAGGATCTCGTCGCAAGCCTGATGGTCGCGATGGTCTTGACCATTGCGACCATCTTCCTGGCCGCTTGCTATAGCTGTGGGTGGTCACCCACAGCTATGCGAGTGGCCAGGAGGCCGCTCTAAAAAAACAGAAGGCCAGCCCTGATTCAGAGCAAGCACTCTGTCAGAGCGTCCGGCTCTGAATCAGGCCCTCTGTTCTCTGTGTGTGATCACTTTAAGATGTTAATGGCCATTAGGTCAGATGGTATAGACTTAGAAAAGAAAGTTACACATAAAAACTAAAATGTGTTAGTTACTTGGAGTATTGAATTTATCAAATCCTTTAGTAAACTGTGATGTGTTGTCCTCCATAAACTGAAATCACAGAATAGAATAAATATACCCCTTAATTTGTATGGTTCCTGAACACCCCAAGTGATATGTATGTATGTATGTATGTATGTGTGTGTGTTTGTATATATAATGAGGACACAAACGCCTAGTGTATTTTTATAGGTCTTGCTGTCATTTGAAATAATGGTGGAATTAAATTAACCCCGTTAATGTTTTGCACAAAATAAGGAATGTAATTGAACACAATAAACTCTCGTATTCTATGTATTTTCAGGTGAATCACGTTGGTTTTTTGCATTAAAAAAAAACGTGATTCCCCCCGAAAACACATAGTTCTGTGAACTTATCACAGAGTTATGTATTTTCGCAGCTGTGAACGCAAAAACAGGGTCATTATCGGGGACTTTTTTTCTCACCTGCCTCAGGCAAGCGAGAAAAAAATCCCAGATGACTGCTGGCTTTGGTGCTAATTGAATAGCCCCCCGGGGGATCAAACCACGGCTAGTTGATTTTCCCCCAATATATTTGATAAATTCCCACCAATTTAGCATTTATGAACATCATGCTGCGCTGTTTTACAAAGTTTGGTTCATGCATTTTGGATGACTACAGTTATTGTTGAGTATACAGGAAACTTATCTTGGAAAAACACTTTTGGTTTGAATACCCCTGTATGACACGCGGTTACTGATGTCTGTGGGGCATCTAAAATAAAACATAGGCATTTCCAAAATACAATACACCGCTGAATTAAGTCGCAGCTACCCTTTGCATTAGAGTGACAGGAGCAGATAGAGTAGTTTTCAAACCAGTCAGTTGGATAGAGAAATCAGTCACTGCGGTGTTTATAAATCATATGCTAAGCAGCCTTTTTTTGTGTAGAAAAAAAATTGGTTTAAAACACAAAACAAACTGAAAGTGAATCTTTGTTTACAGATGCCACAACAGCAACAGCTGGTACCACTGCCCATCATAATCCCTCCAAACCCACTTGAAACAGCTTTTCTACAGCAACAAAGCACTGTGGGATTATGTGAATATTTTTAATGTGAGTGTAGTATTCTAGGATGCTTCTTATGCAAAACTGTAACAGGATCGTTCAGATCTGTCAACCAACTAAAGAGCACCATATAATTGTAAATTTCATTTTATTTCCTATTTGCTGGAACTCTTGCAGATTGTCACTCTGACATCAGGAGCTACAGTATTCGTGGATTTGTTGCACAGTTCTCGCTGAGTCTCTTATGTATAGCATGCAACTTTAATGCTTGTTCTGTTTATGCCCTTGGCAAATGTCACACTGAAGGATTACACGGTGCCCTAAATTGTAGATTGTTTTAGCTGACAATCTGGGGACCCTGCTACCAGTCGCAGGGTCTTCATTTTGGGACTATAAAGAGGTCACATTATCATGGCCTGTGTTCCAGGCATGAAAAACTAGCTTGCAATTGCCATATAAACTGTTATTGTCAAACTTTTAAGTGCTATGTAACAAAACTGCACACATACACTATTCATAAATATATATACTTTACATATGATAATTAATCATTCACACATCAGTCCCTACTACAGTGGAGCTTACAAGAATAAAATGTTGGAAGATACTTCAGCTGCTCCTTCTGGTTATTAGTGTAGACTACATCTTTTTCTATGACTTTTTTTATGCCACCCTTTGTGCAGACTTGTTCTGATGTTGAACTGTAAGTTATAACATGCTATCCAGCCTTTGGGTTTGTAGCTACTCTACAACCTCATACTCAGTGGCATCAATTTGTAATACTAGTGTTTTTAACACACTCTTTATTTACAATGACCCTATGCCCACTTGTGATATTACTCAAGTTAAGGTGCTTACGGTTTTCCAAATGTTGTCTGCTCCATTCAAATAATGTAATGACCTGCAATGTCTTCCTGAGTGCCAA
The DNA here is from genome assembly GCA_031769625.1 of Taudactylus pleione. Lineage (NCBI taxonomy): Eukaryota > Metazoa > Chordata > Amphibia > Anura > Myobatrachidae > Taudactylus > Taudactylus pleione. Next base: position 4,762,266 of record JAUIMM010000614.1, read on the forward strand.
TAACACAACCACATATCAGATGCTGTTTTTCTGTTGGTGAAATTTAAGTTTAACACTCCTATTCGCCATGACAACCAAGCTGTCGGATTCTTTAAAAAGTTTGTGTATTAGATATAGAGTAAGGTGGTTAAAGAGGTTAATTGGAATCCTTAGAGAGGCTTTTGTAGATATTACTAGACAGCATCATAAAAACAACATCACAAAAAGAGCTGCTGCCTGAAGTTGCAATAAATGCAGTATGTGTAGAAGTCTGGCTGCAAATACATAAACTCATCAGAAATTCATATTTACAAACCTTTTAAAACCGCTAAAGTGCTACTTATGGTGCAGCCTCTGTCTATGGGCCTGATTCAGAGATGGGGAGTCTTTTGAAAGGCCATATGAGCTCTGTTTTCACTGTGAAATCCTCTCCCATCTTCTTCCCACTCTTCACTTGACATGTGGAGAGCTGTCACCCAGTGTTGGCCATGTTTCGTTGCCCTCCAGAGAGGTACTGTAAAGGACATTGGGCGGGATGTACTAAGGTTGCAGTAAGGTTGCATATGTGAGTAGTATCGCAAAGGACAGCTCTTGCGATAAGAGCTGCCCTTTGCGAAATAGCCGACGCCGGATGACAGGGTCTCCGTGGGACCCCGTCCCCTCCAAGCCCCGGGAGCTTCCTGCTGTTCACATGATGGTGACTGCGAGGAAACGTGGGTGGTTAAAAAAACCGCAAGGAGATGTTGCGTCTTATGGGAGTGTTGCTGGTGTCACTGAATGATGCTGAAACACCTAATAGGAGACCGTACTCAGACGGAGAGATTGCACCTGCCAAAAGGCTGCTGCAAGTTTTGATTGTGTATCCAAGATGCACCAAGCAGTATTTCAGTGTCTTTGGATGCTGACAAGGAGCGTCACAGTCCTTGCACATTCGGACGCACGGATGTACACCAGAGAAGGGCTTTGTAACAGCATTCGCATAAAGACGTAGACCCAACTGCGGCAAAAGTTGCGTACAACTCAATCAGGTGCTATATGCTTTCATAATCACATCTTCATATGCATTTTTTTAGTGTTCACTCTAGGTCCGGTAGCAGGCAGGGCGCCGGACCTAGAGACAGGGCACTAGGCACGCGTGTGGCCAAAAAGGGGCCGTGGCCAAAGAAAAAAAGTGTCTTTATGACTCAGCCACTTTTCGTCACTCCTGGGGGCGTGCCCGGTACTTAGACATGCCGGGCAGCTCCCAAGTGCTGCGTTCACTGAATGGGTGCCGGGCATCCATTCACCGGCGGTGGCCGCTGCACCGCAGCTTTGACCACCCGCGGGACACTGCGACCAGTGGGTGGAGACAGAACCCGCAGGGGCGCCGTGCTGGAGGGCAGGGTGCTTTCTGCCCTCAGAAATAGGGCAGGGTGTGGTGCCCCGCTGAAACAGCCTAGCGGGAACAATCTACTGGCTCTTTCATTGGATTAGATATACATTCATTTGATTCTAGTATAGTCATCAAGCCAGTAACGTCACTTACGGTATTGGGGAGGTGATGTCTGGCAGTGGATGGCTTCGCTGCCGAGATTGACTTCACCAAGGGGATTAACTAAAGCTTGGACAGACCATTGAATTGTCTTTTGGTTTTCGGTCATGTTCTTTGTCTAGGAATTACTGTGCAAGGGTGGCTTGCTTTGTGTACATAAATTGTTGCAGTTCCTTCTAATTCTTGTGAATTGGCTTTTGGGGAAATTTTGTAGCCAATTTGGAACATACTTACTCTCCCAGAAGTTGCAGGAGACTCCAGATTTGTCGGGTAGTCCCCTGCACCCCCGGAAGAGTGGGTGTATCTCCCATATCCCGCCCGCTTCCTAATGAAGGGGGCAGGAGAAAGAGATAATTATTGGGAATCGTGGGTCTGTGAGGAGGGGGTAGGTGTAAAATGGTGTGAAGACCCCCCCCCCCCCCCTCTAAATGACCAGCTGCATCTCCTCTCTGGGCTACTCCTGGAGAGCAGAATGAAAATGTCGGCTAGTATGACCATCGAAAATTTTAGTTTGTCGACAGGATGAAGCTGTTGATGTCCACCGGTTTGTGTTCTGGTTTACGAGTATTTCTAAATCTAGAAAAATGACGGAATCTTTGCTTTAGTTTGTTGTAAATATGAGATTTAATGTAGATTAATTTATGTAGCAATGTTTCTGTTCCTTCCCATCACCAATAAAGGGGGATGGGGGCGGGGTTATTGCTTTAAAATTTTTAGTGTTTGCTTCAGCCTTGAGAAATGTAATTCTCCATTACTGGGGGCATGGCTATAGGTGGGCAGGGTCTGGTCCCACCTTGATGTTCTTGCGTGTGACGTTGAGGGGCACCACTTTGGCGGTGTATCTTTTCCAACTGAGAATAAATTGATGATTAGATTTGCTTTGATGCTGTAGTTCTTAATTCATAATCCGTTGCATAGCGAAATCCGGCTCTGTAAAGCTGCCCATCCACTAGCAGACCTCAAAACGGTTGCACGATTACGACATTGTAATCGTGCAGTCGTCTGTCAGTCTGTGATGTGCCTTCACTGAACGAGCAGTCGTTCAGTGTAGGCACATCAATCATCTGCAAACATGCTGAACCTGACGTTATTGTCAGGCTGTCCAGCATGTTTTCCCGATGATAGTCTAAACAACCAGCAGGAGTGCGCATCGCTGGTCGTTTTAGACATTTTTTAAACAATCTGCAAACGATTATTGAACGATTACGATATCGTTATCGTTCAATTGCTCAATTTAATCGCCTAGTGGATGGGCACCTTAAGACAGTTACAAGACAGTTCATGTAGACACATAAATCCTATGACTTGCATGCTTATGACTAAATATTTGGCGTTATACCTAATAAGCTAATCATTGGTTCTAAAGTCACAGGAACTAGTTTTACGTTATAGAATTATCCACATATTGCAGGATCATCCGTTTAGGCAACATAAGCTCCCATCTAGATCCCTATGGACTCTTAAGGATTGGACTGTCTGATTGGGATCCGTTGCCAGATCATGTATTCAAGGACTGTGTTTAGAGGCACCCCGTTCTCTGCACCCACAACTACAATTGGCAATGCTGACTGATTGTGACATCAGTGAGGCCGATTGTATATGTGAGAGTAGGTACTAAGAGCAGGCACCACTAATATGGTCTAATAACGGATCCCACCAATACCCCAGTCAGATAGTCCGACTCTGAGGGGCCCAGGTTACCGATACCCTTTTTTATGTGTTTTTTTTTATTTTTACAAACTCTGGAGGGAAGGTGGTTCAGACCAGTACGTTTTCTAGGACACTAATCTGGTACTGCACACATAGGAAGATTTCCTCTTGGCATGAGTAGAGGGTCCAGAACTATTTTCATTACTTTGATGTTGCTGCAGAGTAACCCACTAGGTGCTGCGCCTGCTGCTGCAGGGATCCGAGCATTATTCAGTCAAATGATCATTTAATTCCCATTGCCAGATGATTGCGGTTAGCCTGTGATTGCGGTAAGCCTGTGTGTGCTGTCATCTAATCACTACACTGAAGAGCCCTCTGATCAGCCATAAATGGCCAATTTGGATATCCACATCTGTGACCAAATTGCAGTGATCCTGCCACAGTGTGCTTGGGCCAAGCTACAGGGTCGGCCTGAGAGTGTCCGTCCTGAGTACAGACCAACCTGATTTGATGGCTGTGGCATCTATACAATTCTATACTCTCTTAAATCTTCTTAATTATTAATTTGACATCTTGCGAATTGTAGTTTACACTCTCTACTATATGGTTCTTCACTGCATTCTGAGATCCCAATTCTCTGAGGAGAAAAACTTTTGTATCCAATGTTGTGCTGCTATATTTTTAAATCAAAACCTTTTTAGTTTTCCAAACTGGGTGAATTACTTGATGGGTTCAAATAGGCTAATTTGTTTTGCAAATATTTGTTAAAATATTTTCAAAGTTGTTTGCCGCACTTTTGAATAAAAAGTCATTTTACAATTGTTGCATACTAGCTAAATGTGAGAAAATACATTATACCTATATTTATGGTAAACTCAGCCATAAAAATAAAAAATGCACTGCCACCATCCCTAGCTGATACCACATGGGTAATGTCGACCTGCTAAGCACGTCGACATAACTGTGGATTGCATATATCTGTGCAGTGGCGTAAGTTCATCCCAGTCACCCGGAGGCAAGTTAGAGTTGTGCGCCCCACCCCCTCCATCCCCCGAGAAAAGGGAACATAAATAAGGTGCATATATATCTAACAATATACAGTCAGGTGCATAAATATTGGGACATTGACAGAATTTTCATATTTTGGCCTCTATTCACCACCACAATGGCTTTGAAATGAAACAAACTAGATGTGCTTTAACTGCAGACTTTCAGATTTAATTTGAGGGTAATTACATCCAAATTAGGTGAACGGTGTAGGAATTACAATGGTTTCTATATGTGCCTCCCACTTTTTAAGGGGCCAAAAGTAATGGGACTATCAACTCAAAAGCTATTTCATGGACAGGTGTGGGCTATTCCCTCATTATTTCATTATCAATTAAGCAGGTAAAAGGTCTGGAGTTGATTCTAGGTGTGACATTTGCATTTGGAATCAGACTCTCAATATGAGATCCAAATAGCTGTCACTATCAGTGAAGCAAGCCATCATTAGGCTAAAAAATCAAAACAAACCCATCAGAGAGCTAGTAAAGACATTAGATGTGGCCAAATCAACTGTTTGGAACATTCTTAAAAAGAAAGAACGCATCGGAGAGCTCAGCAACACCAAAAGACCCAGAAGACCACGGAAAACAACTGTGGTGGATGACAGAAGAATTATTTCCCTGGTGAAGAAAAACCCCTTCACAACAGTTGGCCAACTCAAGAACACTCTCCAGGAGGTAGGTGTATATGTGTCAAAGTCAACAATCAAGAGAAGACTTCACAAGAGTGAATATAGAGGGTTCACAACAAGATGTAAACCATTGGTGAGCCTCAAAAACAAGAAGACCAGATTAGAGTTTGCCAAAAAACATCTAAAAAAGCCATTACAGTTCTGGAACAACATCCTATGGACAGATGAGACAAAGATCAACTTGTACCAGAGTGATGGGAGAAGAGTATGGAGAAGGAAAGGAACTGCTCATGATCCAAAACATACCACCTCATCAGTGAAGCATGGTGGTGGTAGTGTCATGGCGTGGGCATATATGGCTGCCAATGGAACTGGTTCCCTTGTATTTATTGTTCATGTGACTGCTGACAAAAGCAGCAGAATGAATTCTGAAGTGTTTCGGGCAACATTATATGCTCATATTCAGTCAAATGCTTCAGAACTCATTGGACGGCGCTTCACAGTGCAGATGGACAATGACTCGAAGCATACTGCAAAAGCAACCAAAGAGTTTTTTAAGGCTAGAAAGTGGAATGGCCAAGTCAATCCCCTGACCTGAATCCGATTGAGCATGCATTTCACTTGATGAAGACAAAACTGAAGGGAAAATGCCCCAAGAACAAGCAGGAACTGAAGACATTTGCAGTAGAGGCCTGGCAGAGCATCACCAGGGATGAAACCCAGCGACTGGTGATGTCTATGCTTTCCAGACTTCAGGCTGTAATTGCCTGCAAAGGATTTGCAACAAAGTATTAAAAAGTGAAAGTTAGATTTAGGATTGTTTAGTTTGTCCCATTACTTTTGGCCCCTTAAAAAGTTGGAGGCACATATAGAAACCGTTGTAATTCCTACACCGTTCACCTGATTTGGATGTAATTACCCTCAAATTAAATCTGAAAGTCTGCAGTTAAAACACATCTTGTTTGTTTCATATCAAAGCCATTGTGGTGGTGAATAGAGGCCAAAATATGAAAATTCTGTCCCAATATTTATGCACCTGACTGTGTGTATGTATGTATGTATGTGTGTGTGTGTATATATATATATATATATATATATATATATATATTATAAAAATAATACATAGCTCTCCCCATTCACTCAGATCTGAAATGAGCGCAGAATTACTGTTAGGATCTCTGGGAGGCTAGTTGTTACTAAATTCTGTCACCATCCCATCGCTTAGAAAATCGCTGTGGTAACCACTTTTTCTGCTTCACTCTATTAGGGGTATTCAATATGGGAGCGAAAACATCGTTTTTGCGTTAATATCGCACTTTTGACGTCATTATCGCAGGTTTTACTTTTACAGCGTATTCCATTTCAAAGACTTATCGCAGGTTCGAAAAGTCTTTGATAAAAAACGGGGATAACTTTTCACCATTGAATAGGTGTCGAGAAAAAGTGCAGAATTGGGGTTTAGGGGTGCAGGCTTAAAAAAAAATAGCCTGCACCCCTGGGAATGACATTTAAAAATTAACTGTCAAAAAAAGTTTTAAAAAAAAATAGGGACACCCCAAAAAATTAATTTAAAATTTGGGGTGAAAAAAAAAAAATGGGAAAAAATTGTTTAAAAATAGGGAAATAGGTTCAGGGCTATTCTGCAAGTATGCGGCAGGTGTTTTCTAGAATAGATTTATAGCGGCAGGTGCACAATTGCAGAATTTTTAAAAACTTACTTTAGGGACATCAAAATATGCTAGTACCCATTTTCATATGCCCCAAATTTGATGGGACCAAATAAAAAACGAAAAAAAAAACCTAAGTGCTCTTCTGCATCACTTCTTCAATGTCAGGAAAAAACACCTGCGTGGCTATTTAAATCCCGACTTTCAATTAAAGGCTAAAACGGGGGTACCCATGGAGATCCCCCATGTTTTTACAACTTTAGGGGGGTCCTACGATTTTTTTAAGGAAAATTTTGTAACTTTACGCAAATCCCACTACGCTGGCTCCCTTTTTCGTTAGTTTCATATTGAATACGGGTATAAGCGGGCGCGCGCCCGATACTTTAACACAGGTAAAAGCTCCGATATGAAATGTGAACTTCGACAGCGAAGTTTACGTTTCATATTGAATTCCCCTCTATGTCTACCCAAAGTAATGGTGTGTAGACAGTGGCCGATATTACTGAGCGATTGCACGTTTACGACATCGTAATTATGCACAAATCGTATGACGGAAACGACCAGCGATGCGCGCTCCCGCATCGCCTGAACATGCAGCACAATCTGTTGATAATGACAGATTGTGCATGTTCAGTGATGAGGGAGGGAGCCTACACTGAATGACTGATCGTTCAGTGTAGGCACTACAGGGGATCAGGAATGACTGTACGATTACGATGTCGTAATTGTACTGTCTTTTCTGATCGCCCAGTGTGTACGCACCTTAAGAGTTGAGGAATAGATTCAGCTTCAGTCATTGCAAGTTTTTGTATCAATCCTTAGGGCCTGATTCTGAGATAGGCGAAAAGATTCTGCAGATGCCTGCAGCAGCCAGATTTACCCACTTCTGTTACTGTGGATGTCCGTTTGGCTTCATATGTATAGTCGCACCACTCACTGTTTTCCTCCAGCTGTCACAACCGTCCTCATTACTATTGGCACTTATCCCTGCCCCAGGCTGGGCACTAATGATCTGTCGGAAATAGACGTCACGGTAGCATACTCTCGGCTTAGCACAGAACTTTGGCTACATGCCAACGTCACTCCCACAAAACAGATCTCTTGCATGCATTCGCTAGGTAGCTGCCTAGTTGACAGACAGTACCATGAATGTGTGCGTGCATGCATATGACAGATGGGGCAATATTGCTGTCTATGGGATGTATTACAGCAGGCCTGGCCAACCTGTGACTTTACAGCTGTCTTGAAACTACAAGTCCAGGCATACCCTCCTACCATTTAAACTGGTAAAGCATGCTGGGACTTGTAGTTTCACAACAGCTGGTGAGCCACAGGTTGGCCAGACCTTTGCTACAGGATATTTGCCCATGTTGTCAAACATTGTAAAAATGGATGAGATCTGGCGGCTAAAGGGGGGTATCCACTACGTGATCCCGAAAGTCTGAACAGTGCGGTGCCCACACTGAAGCCCGACCTCCTATCCCTGAACATGTCGAACCTGACGAGCGTCGTCAGGTTGACTGGCATGTTCAGTAGATAGTCGGGGACGGCAAGGACTCAGCGTGCATGCGCATCGCAGGTCCTTGCCGGCTATCCATTACCCGACTTTGTGAACAATGCCACCAAAACCTCCTGGTTTTGGTTGGATTGTTCACAAATTTGGGTAATGGATAGGCCCCTTAAGAGTGTGCTGGCAAGTGTCAAACACATTCTGGCCACGTAATGCTGTTGGAAGCTTACCACATATACTGGTCACTTAACTGGCTTTACATCTTTGACAACAATAAAATGATTACAAATGCTTCAGTATAGACCCCCATGCTTGTTTTAGGCCAATCATATGGCAATGTCGACTAATCGCCAGTGTGTATGATCAGTGTTCGTCATTTGTAGACCTACAAATTAAGATTCCATATCAATGACAAATACATAAAAAAAACTTGCCATTTTATTTTGTAACCATGATTACAACTGCATTTGATATTATTAATGAATTAGCTTTGTATAGTATATGCATTTATTTATTGTTTGTACTGTATGTTATTCATGAAGCTTTGCCTTTTCGGTGCAATATATCCTCTGTCATCTTTTCGTGCGAAGGCCTGACAGTGTTCTGCTGCATTTGTCTTTCTATACTTTCCACAGGTTTGACCATTCTAGCTGATCAGCAGGGAGCAAGGTTTGGCCCTGCTCTCATAATCTCCTCCTTCCTGTATGTATAGTCAAAACAAATCTTCATAATGTATCAGCCTCAGAAACCTGCCTGTCAGATCGCATTCCTGTTTTGTGAACCTGTGTTCAATGTCAACATAACCCACCCATCACCTACTGATTTCTATCCCTCATATAGTGAGCAAACCTCATTTTTCTCTTGTTGTTTTATTAACTCCTGCTATGTAATAACAGCATGACTGGTGTATTGGAGCATTTCTGTGGAAAGGAATGTGTACGTGGTTATACATTAATCCGATCCTCTCTTAGGTCTAGCTAGAACAGATGACTTTTGATGGCTTGATAATCACTTGCCAAGTACTGCAACTGTAGATTTTTATTAAGATTACAAAATGACTGCTGGGCATAATTTGATTACTGGGATTGGCAACCACACCATGTTATGTTCATTTACATTTGCTAGTGCTGTTATAAGGTATTTACATTCATTGGGGGTTTTATGTTTATGTTTGTTTGGGAGACAGCCATAATGAGTCCTGTATCTGTCTGTGACCGCTCCTCCATATCATATTGCCGCTGTCAGAGTTCAAACCTTATGACCTATGATTTGTGAGAAGGCAGTTAGAGGAATTATTACATCCAGCCACTCTGGCTTATGACAGAGCATTCGGCACATGTAGCTCCTATGTGAACTCTATTTTAATGCATGTAGAAACGCCTAACTGTAGTGTTAAATTTACAAAACCGGTTTTTAGGTCTTCATTCAGGGTATATAGTGTGACAGTTTGTGTAGTGTATCTTATGGAAATCACTCTACGAGGGGCGATGAAATTGTTTTAGCTGCGGCTATTTCTTTTGGGCACCTGATGGAGGAATTCTGTTGTTGCTTAGTTTGAGGGCGAATAGACGCGGTTGCACACCATTCTGCTCTCACAGCCTCCTGGGGTGGCGAGCAGAAATGTGCAATATGTTGGCTGTTTGGGGCCCAAAGCAGGTCTTTAGACGGGGTTAGCTGCTATACGCAGATAAACCCCGTGTTTTTGGACATGCACACGCTGCACTGGCTCCCAAATGGAGCAACAATTGAATTGCTCTGCTGGGTGCCCATTTGGTTCTCCCCCTACGTATGGCCAGAAAAATAGGCGCAAGCATATGGACCTGAGAAAACTGTATTAGTTGTTGGTGATCAAGGGCAGGGGCAAATAGTGGCTCCAGTACTACCAAACCGTTTCTGATTGACTTTTTGCAAATACAATACTGACTTGAACGTTCTGTGTTACGCGGGCATATATTTTTGTTTTCTTTCACTTTTCTCATACATGGGACAGGGAGAAGTTTCTGATGTGCAGAAGTATTTAAATGTTATTGCTGTCCAGTTTGAACAATTAAATGGGTTCCTTACACTTTTTTGGGAAGTTTATGAAATTCCTTTCCAAAAATATTAAAATCTGATTTTATGTTCCCTGCCCAGAAACTTATTTGACCAGTGTCCAATACAGCTGGGATGTCTGAGGACCTCTTCTGCAGTACACAGCTAACTCCATAGTAGGCTAGGTCCTCCTCAAGGGCTCTAATTGGAAGCCTTTTGAACCACTGTGTTGGATTTTCCCTGCTGTGGACATTGCTGAGCAGTGTTGAAAGGGTTTGTCAGATGTTGGGGAATACAGTTATGTGGCTGCTTCAAAGTACGTTTTTTGAGAAAAGGAAATTTAGAAAATTGGCAAAACCGTAACAGAATAACAACCTGGATTTGGCCCTTTTATAGATGTCTCTCTGTATTGTCTTTCTGCAAGATTAATGGTTTAGCAAATGCTAACATTTAAATGTTTAAACATAACAGCAAAACATCTCTGTGCTATCACAGATCAGTAGATCTGTCCAACAAATATGACTCTTCACTATTTTAATTGCTATCTACAAATATTATTCATGAGCCTCAATGCCTTAGTAATTGCAACTGTGATACCAAGGTTGTGATACACAAGGTAAGCAGATGGTTCAGGGCCTGATTCAGAGATGAATGTAAATGCCGTCACAATTGTCTTTGTACACAACCACAGTGGGAATGTAAGAAAATGTCGCAGCTGCCTAGATTTGTATTGAGATGCCCACTGGCATCTTCACAAATCCAAAGGATTGCGTAAAAAGACGTACCATCGGACTCGGGTCAGTCGATTATCCAACTTCTGAATAACCCAATTATTGCTCAGGATGGCTGTCAGAACTGAGACCCTGGAACTTTTGAAACTACGTATGGTATCAGTCTCTGGCTGAGACACACCACGAAAATGGTCGCGACTCGCCAGTGTTTGCGACGCCGAAGCATTGCGCCCACAAATGGTCCCTGCCTGTCAAACACCTTGAACGCCAAAGAAGTAAAAAAGCGTTGTCCTGTTTGGTGCACTAATTAATAAAATTTTACCTTTATTAAATACAATAAAATATGTATTCTTAAATATTTTAATTGTATTTAATAAAGGTTACATTTTATTAATTAGTGCGCCGAACAGGACAATGCTTTTTTTCTTCTTCGGCGTTCAAGGTGTTTGACAGGCAGGGATTATTTGTAGGCGCAATGCTTCGGCGTCCCAAACACCGGCGAGTCACGACCATTTTCGTGGTGTGTCTCAGCCAGAGACTGATACCGTACGTAGGCCTTACGATTGTCAAAAGGCTGCACCCACTTTAAATATACACAAGAATGTGAACACTAAGGGTCCAAAACTAATTAGTATAATACTAACACTGTTGGACTTGTGCAAGGATCCAGTATTCCAGTTTTCCCTTTACCCTGAAATTTTAACCCGTGTCAATCACTTTGTGAATAAATCCTCACTGCGAGTAACAACCGTAATCCATTGTGACATATGCGCCTTGAGACTCCCATGCATGTGCAGTAATTACACCATCATCCAAATGCGAAAATATTACGTCCATCTCAGTCTGGAAATCTTTTTATTTTCAGCACAAAATATATAGGTCTGTTTGGTCAAAAAAAATAAAAAATGATGTCCAAGAATGTCTTAATTGAGGTCTGTGCTAGTCAAAATAGCTGTTTAATTAGATTTTGTTTATCGTTAATGATTTTGGCTAAGGTAAGAGAGTGCACAAATAGAATATGCTTTGTAACTGCAGGATCCACTGAGGGTTATTTACTAGCATTACAGGTGCAGTTTGCCCAGAAACATTGTAACCAATTAGATATTTGCTTCTGTTAAACTTGTATCAGACAACGACAAGTTTGGCATAACGTTAAGTGTGTTTGCCCGATTTGCGTGCTCCTTCAGTTGCAGATGACACCCTATGATCGGCCTAGATGTCATTGGGATCGTGGCTGAAAAAGGCCACAAAACAAACAAACTAGAAATCATCGGGAGGCCATCCTGTACCTGAAGTGTTTTCTAGACCAGTGTTGCCCAACCCCGATCCTCATTGCCCACTCAGTTAAGATCCTAAGAATATCCATGCATGAGTACTGGTGGCTTAATTATTAACTCAGTCAGTTTGATTTATCCACCTGTGCTAAAGCACTGATAAATTTAGTATCTGAATGGGCCATGAGGACCAGGTTTGGTAAAAGTTGTTCTAGTCTTTATAGAAGGATATTCGTAAACTGTACCTACAGATGTGTCCTCGTATACTATTGCTGCAGTCGTATCAAACAGCCCTTCTCGGCGCGCCGGGTCCCATGCTAATCTTGAGCGCCTTTTTCGCATGAAAATGCATTTTAGTCCCAATGCTATGCGACTAAGATGTAACATGAGACTGCACTGATTGCTATGCGACTAAGATGTAACATGACACTGCACTGATTGCTATGCGACTAAGATGTAACATGAGACTGCACTGATTGCTATGTGACTAAGATGTAACATGAGACTGCACTGATTGCTATGTGACTAAGATGTAACATGAGACTGCACTGATTGCTATGTGACTAAGATGTAACATGAGACTGCACTGATTGCTATGCGACTAAGATGCAACATGAGACTGCACTGATTGCTATGCGACTAAGATGCAACTTGAGACTGCACTGATTGCTATGTGACTAAGATGTAACATGAGACTGCACTGATTGCTATGCGACTAAGATGTAACATGAGACTGCACTGATTGCTATGCGACTAAGATGTAACATGAGACTGCACTGATTGCTATGTGACTAAGATGTAACATGAGACTGCACTGATTGCTATGCGACTAAGATGTAACATGAGACTGCACTGATTGCTATGTGACTAAGATGTAACATGAGACTGCACTGATTGCTATGTGACTAAGATGTAACATGAGACTGCACTGATTGCTATGTGACTAAGATGTAACATGAGACTGCACTGATTGCTATGCGACTAAGATGCAACATGAGACTGCACTGATTGCTATGCGACTAAGATGCAACTTGAGACTGCACTGATTGCTATGTGACTAAGATGTAACATGAGACTGCACTGATTGCTATGCGACTAAGATGTAACATGAGACTGCACTGATTGCTATGTGACTAAGATGCAACATGAGACTGCACTGATTGCTATGTGACTAAGATGTAACATGAGACTGCACTGCTTGCTATGCGACTAAGATGCAACATGAGACTGCACTGATTGCTATGTGACTAAGGTGCAACATGAGACTGCACTGATTGCTATGCGACATTTGTATATCTGTGTACAACTAAAGCTGGCCATACACTGTGCGATATGCACCGTGCGACACGATGGGGAATCCGACTTCCGACATATCGGGCGGTCCCCACACACTGTGCAATCGGGTGTCCGACCGCCTGATATGTCGGCCCCCCCACCAGCAAAGCGCTGCATGGGATCGCACATCGCATCCCCAGATCGACTGAACCTGCAGTAAGATCTGGGGGTGCGATGTACAACCCCACGGGTGCGCGCTATGTCCAATATCCTGCCCATACACTGATTGGTACGATTTGGCTGCTTTATCGCACAGTGTATGGGGGCCTTAAGTCTGAATCTGTATATGAAGTGCTACTTTCCTGCTGCTTCTTTCCACACCGAGCTCTGCTTTGTATACAGATTCAGTCACGCACAGCTATACAAGTGTCACATATAAAATTAATCTGTGTAGTCTCATGAGGCGTATTAGTCACATCGCATTGCAACTATTATAAGACATTTCCGAAAAAAAAGCTTGGCGCAAGTAGAGTTGCACGGGACCTAGCTGCTCACTCGCGCCAGGACTGTCACTGCATGGCGTATTGAGGCTTGATGTGTGAGGACACATCTATGGCAAAAATTTTTTACCTTTTCTGTTCACAGATTGACACTTAAACATAGGGTATGCAGTCACTATGTCACCATTTAACATGTCGACATTCACAATGTTAACAGCAGGAGGTTGACTATTATATTCACATCACATCATAAATGTAATATGTCAACATTGTAAATATTAACATTGTCATGATGTCGACATATCCCAGAGACTTGGGGTTAGGGACAGAACCGGTAGAAAACAGTATGTTGACATTCTAACAGTGCCGACATGACATCTCATGACGATATAATGAATGTCGACATTGTGAATATCAAACATTTATACTGAACCCAACATAGTATTTTGAATATACATAAGTGTTCATCCACCATTGCTGCTTTATTTGTTACTATCTTTTGTTGTAATTGTTTTGTAAAACTGTTCATACTTCTCTGGGAATGTTGGTTGATATACTTCTAAACTATTATGGAACACTAAATAATGTATGTTTGCATTTAGCAATATATATGATCGCTAGTGTTCTTTGTTTTAAAGAATGTAATGGCTGGTGTTCCACCAAGTGCTGTGATTATGAGAAACATTTTTGGACAGAATGTACGTAATTTGATATTTTTTTAGAAGCACAGCCAGGTCTGGTCAGGTAAAACATGCCACTTGCTGAGTTCTTCCAAATGATTGTAGACAATGTGTTCCTCTTAGTAATCAATACATTACTATCATTAGGCCTACTTACTTGTGGGCAATGCATTAAGTGCACATGCATATCAACCCATGAGTGCAATACTTTAAACTCACTTTAAACTTTCCCTAACTTGTACTTTGATAACTTTCCTTGTTTTAAAGCATTGTTACAATTAACAATGAATTGAAGTGTACTAAGGGCCTGATTCACTACAGATCACTATTGCGATTACAGCCACGTGTACGCACGGAGGTCTGCTGCGAAAATATGCTAATGAATGCAATCGCAACGCTGTTGCACAGCCAGCATAGAGACGCCCACTACAGCTATCTCACATCTGTAATACCTTGCAGTCCAGCGTATACATCGGGAACATGGAGTAACATCTGTCCCTCACGCACAGTTACAGCATGTCTGACCTGCCGCAGAAACTGTAATTCTTGTTGCACGCAGTGAGTACTCAAGCTGTGTATGCCATCTCCGTGTCTAAATTATGCACACCCATGCATCGGCGTTCAAACTGACAGACATGCCTAAGTTTCTCTGGCCACTACCCCATCACCACCCCCCAAACGCTCACAGCCTGACACTCACTCTGCATTGGCTTTCATTCCTTTTGAGTGATCGTAAAGCTAACTCACACACGCCCACTGCATGCACAGTACGCACGATCGATCTGCGCGCGCTGTTGTGATCCATGCTGAATTGTGCCCTAAGATCAGTAGAGATGAGGTTGTACAGGTTTGCTGATGGATGTAGGCTAATGCATGATCTTCGCTCTATACAACCCAATTTTATTTGTTTTTTATCAGGTAGACTATTGTGCATCAACAACATACTGTCAGCAAAAGCAGGCAGAGTAGAGTCAGTGGCATGTAAGTTGCTAGCATGTAGGTATTTTAGATAAATATAGAAAGAATATGAAAACTATAACCAAATTATTACGCACTTTGCTTCCGGTTCCAAAAACATACATTGTTAGCTTATTCGAGCCGGGAATGGAAATTTCCAAATATTGTGCTATATTGTAATGTGTACATTTATTATATGGACACTGCTTAGTTGCTGCTAAGCTGAGGACTTGACTGAAATAGGATCTATTAAAGTTTCTCTGAAGAGAGAGAAAAAAATTTCATTGTGTATGCTTCACTTGGTGCTGGCAGTGGCTCAGGATAGTCATCCAACAAATGGGAGCCTTGGTCTGCAGTGAAGTTCTGAGTTATAGGCAGTTCATGACAGTCTTTAGAACTGGGCACATTAACATAGAGATTTGAACGCCAGCAAGACCTTCCCTGTAGAGAATCAGACAATGACCTTGAGGTTTTATTTTTAACAAATTGTTCAGTGATTTTATATTTATTTTATAGAGAAAAATAATGCTTTGTTTTCTGTTCATTTTTGTATTAAGGTGGGGACGGGGAGAATAACGATTTCTTTTATGAATTCGCTTTGCTTTGTCTAGCTAAAGCTAATATTACATTTCATGATTGTTTATTTATTAATGGATGCCGACACAGTGCTATTTGTGTTTACTTCATACACACTTATGCTGGGTACACACTGGCCGACATATTGGCCAAGCAATTGATCAGCCAATATATCTGCTGGTCGTCGGCCAGTGTGTACAGACGATATGTCTGTGAACGTGAACGACGTCGTTCACAGACATATCGCATTGGCTGTGCTGCACAGCAGATGGTACAGATATGTCTGCAGACCGCCCGTACACACACAGCGGCAGCTGCGGGGAGGGTGGTGGGACACACAACCCCCCCCCCCCCCCGCTTCTGACCCACAGTCAGAAGCGGATGATGGTGTGTATGAACGACCATCACTCGATCTGCAGATATGTCGCTATAGTGTGTACCCAGCTTTACTCCTGTTTCTTCTGGTTTTCTTGTGGTTTAAAACCTTGTAACTATTCATTATAATGTAAAGGTTACACTCTGGGTTTTTACAGTATAGGTATATATGTAGCTTTACTATTAATGACTGTGTATTCTTCCAGTTGTAAGAGTAAATTCTGGGTCTGGCCCTAGTGGTTCTTAACAATAAGGGATTGTGTGGTTATGTATTCTTCATAAACACAAAGATCCTGGTATGTTCCATTGTCAGAACCTGCCACACTTCTCTCTACTTCAAGCAGCATATTGGATGCAGGGAGACCAAAGTGCAGATAATAGCCACTGGATGTAGTTAGCAGACCAGCTGGTCTAAATCCTGACGCTGGAAGTCCGACACGGGACTTAAGATAGGCGTCAAAATACAGACGCCGACACCGAAATGTCTATTTTAATCCCGACGCTAGAATACAGACAAGATGCCAGTCTGAACAAGGTAAGCCGGGAGTGTCTTAGCTGTTAGCCGGGGGAGGGTGGAGTGTTAGGTTTAGGTAGCATAGCTGGGTTAGTGTTAGGTTTTGGAGGGGAGGTTAGTGTTAGGCACCCCTAGGGTGGGTTAGTGTTAGGCCTCACTGGGGGGGGGTTAGGGTTAGGCACTAAGGGGGGGGGCGGGGGATTAGGTTTAGGCACTAACTGGGAGGGTTAGGGTTAGACTACAAGAAGGGTGGGTTAGGGTTAGGCGGAGAAGGGGGAGGGTAAGTATACTTACCAAACACGTCGGGATACCAACAATCGGAACACCGCTGTCAGTATTTTGACAGGAGGCATCCCGACTGCCGGTATTACATACCCATTCCAAAAGCCACTCCTGTAAGTTAGGATATTTGTCTTGCTTTCCTTACAGCATAACACATAAATTCAGTTATTGAATCTATTATGTGGAGGACTTGACGTTTTCCCGATGAGCTTTTCAGTAATTTTGAGCATTATACCTAAAATAATAGTGACAACACAAACATAATGCACTGGCAGTAAGGAGCACACTGCTACAGATAGATTTGTAATTCCTTTTAGATGTTTTACCAGAAATGGTCATGTTTATAGTGCAAAAGATCAATATAAGGGTGTTTTGTTTAAAGTCCATAATGTTGTTTCTCCTCCAGTGTGTTCACGTGTCAACTGTCTGATATGGAAAAGCTATGTTTCCTTGTAATGGCATGAACATGTGTTTTTCACACTAGCATGTCTATAGAAGGATCCTGATTCAGAAATGTAGCATTTATTTTATGTATTTTTTTTCCTTAAATGGGCAATAAAACATCTGAGGCAAGACTGCTGTCTTTTATTTACCCGGTAACATTTCCTTGATTGCCAAAGCCTTGTTTATGTCATCCACCTCTTAATAGGAATGAGCAACGCACCAAACTACACAAATAGTGTGACATCTTGGTCTTTTTCTGGCATCCTGTAAAATTAATATGCAGACCTCATGGGCAATGCAGCCTGTTGTTTTCTAATATACAGACATGGCCAAAAGTTTTGAGAATGACACAACTATTGGTTTTCACAAAGTTTACTGCTTCAGTGTTTTTAGACCTTTTGTCAGATGTTACTATGGTATACTGAAGTAAAATGACAAGTATTTCATAAGTGTCAAAGGCTTTTATTGACCATTACATTGTGTCATGCCAACAGTAAAGCATCCTGAGACCATTCATGTGTGGGGTTGCTTCTCAGCCAAGGGAGTGGGCTTACTCGCAATTTTGCCTAAGGACACAGCCATTATAAAGTATGGTACCAAAACATCATCGAAGACCAACTTCTCCTAACCATCCAAGAACAGTTTGGTGATGAATAATGAAGATGGGCAGTAGAACTGCGCTCTCGTTGACCAGGGGGTGGTTGTGTTGTGGTTTCGGGGTGCTGCACCTTTGTGTGGGAGTACCTTTCCCGCACTGAAAACATATGGGGGTAGGGGGGGTAAGGTGCGCTCTTCCTGCTAGTAATGGTGATGGTGATGACTTGTGTGTGTTTGTTAGTGGTGTTAATTAGAATGTTTCTTCTGGTGGTGGTGATGTTTTGGGAGTGAGGAGGGTGTGATTGGGTATGGAGTGTAGTTTGGAGTAATGTGAAAAGGGGAATGGAATAGGATCAAAATGAGGCCAGCGAGACACAGTAATTTTGGGCAAAATCTTTTATTGAGTAGTCACAATGCTGCTCTGTTAAGATCCCGGGCAGGTGGGTGGGGTTCATTGATGAGTGGTGATGAGACTGGGGAGGTAGGTGGACCCTTTTAGGTCAGCCTGGATCGGTGTCGGGTTTGATGTGAGGGTCTCCAACGCGTTTCGGCACAGGTGCCTTCTTCAAGGAGGTGTGGTGATGAATAATGCCTTTTCCAGCATGATGGAGCACCTTACCATAAGATAAAGTGATATCAAGGTGGCTCGGGGAACAAAACATCAAAATTTTGAGTCCATGGCCAATAAAATCCCCAGACCTTAATCCCATTGAGAACTTGTGGTCAATCCTCAAGAGGCGGATGGACAACAAAAACCCACAAATTCTGACAAACTCCAAGCATTGATTAGGCAAGAATGGGCGGCCATCAGTCAGTATGTGGCCCAGAAGTTGTTTGACAGCATGCCAGGGCGAATTGCAGAGGTCTTGAAAAAGAAGGGTCAACACTGCAAATATTGACTCTTTGTATAAACTTAATGTAATTGTCATTAAAAACCTTTGACACTTATGAAATGCTTGTAATTTTACTTCAGTATACCATAGTAACATGTTATTTATTTATTAACCGTTTCTTATATAGCGCAGCATATTCCGTTGCGCTTTACAATTGGTAACATTAATAGAACAAAACAGGGTAATAACAGATGGATATATAGGTAGGAAGGCCGTGCTCGCAAGCTTACAATCTAAAGGGAAATAGGCATTGATACACATTGATAGGTGCTATATATTGCATCTTGGTCCAGCCAGAATGCAGAGTTTCTTGGTGGGCTGCATGATCCAGTCACACAGGAATGTCAGCCAAATATTAGGAGGATGTGAAGGAAAGACCATGTGTGAGGATATGTGTGGACTGTGAAAGGAGATTTAATTAGATATGGAAGCTATGAAGGTTATGTGCGCAGTTCTGGAATCTGATAAGCTTGTCTGAAGAGGTAAGTTTTCAGGGAACACTTGAAGGATTGGAGACTAGAGGAGAGTCTTATTGTGTGTGGTAAAGCATTCCATAGAGTGGGTGCAGCCCGAAGAAAGTCCTGTAACCATGAATCGGAGCAAGTACTGCGTGGGAATGAGAGACTAAGCTCTTGTGCTGAGCAAAGAGGTCGGGTTGGTAGATATTTTGAGATAAGTGAAGAGATGTATGTTGGTGTGGTTTGGTTAGTAGCCTTATGTGTAAGTAAAAGTATTTTATATTGAATACGATAGAAAACCAATGGAGGGACTGACAGAGAGGGGCAGCAGACGATGAACGGTGAGGAAGATGAGCCTCGTAGCTGCGTTCATAATGGATTGTAATGGCGATAGCCTGTTTTTGGGAAGACCAGTAAGGAGATATTGCAATAGTCAATGCGGGAAATTAGTGCATGGATTAGAGTTTTTGCAGTGTCTTGTGTGAGGTATGGTCGAATTTTGGATATGTTTTTTAGATTTATGTAACATGATTTTGAAACAGATTGAATGTGGGAAACAAAGGACAGTTCAGAGTCAAGTATGACACCTAGGCAGCGAGGTTGTGGGACAGGGTGGATTGTCGAGTTATCAACAGAGATTGAGAGATCAGGTTGGTAACTGTAATTGGCCGGTGGAAATATATAATTCTGTTTTAGAAATATTAAGTTTGAGGTGGCGGGATGACATCCAAGATGAAATGGCAGAAAGACATTCAGTGACACGGACAAATACAGATGTTGATAAATCTGGGGAGGATAGTTAGATTTGAGTATCATCCACATACAGATGATACTGAAATCCAAAAGCGTGGATTAGTTTGCCAAGATAGGTGGTATAGACTGAGAATAGCAGAGGACCTAAGACAGAGCCTTGCGGTACTCCAACTGATAGAGGTAGCGAAGAGGAGGCAGGATCAGAAAAACAAACTAAAAGAGCATCTGACAAAAAGGTCTAAAAACACTGAAGCAGCAGACTTTGTGAAAACCAATACAAGTTGAGTCTCCCATATCCAAAATGCTTGGGACCAGGGGTATTTTGGATAACGGAATATTCCGTATTTTGGAATAATTGCATACCATAATGAAATATATTGGGAATAGTACCCAAATATACACACAGAATGCTTATGTGTTAGACCTCAGGTAATTTTATACAATACATTCAATAATTTTGTGGTTCAAACAAAGTTTGTGTACAGAAATGAAATTAATTTATGTTTCATATACACCTTATACACAATGTTTTAAATAATTTGTGCCTTAGACAAAGTTTGTGTACATTGAACCATCAAAAATCAAAGGTTTCATTATCTCAGTCATGCCAAAAATATTCCGTATTTCAGAATATTTGGATATGGCAGACTCAACCTGTACTTGTGTCATTCTCAAAACTTTTGGCCATGGCTGTATGTGCTGCTGATATAAACATATATTCTGCATATATCTTATCCTGAATATAGTCCCTAATATGGACCATTTCATATCTGATTAAAGTAAAACGTTTTGTATCCATTAGAAATTAATTGGATATTAACTTTTATTGTTCTAGATTAATTACATAAGAGCTTTTGGATTTTTTTTTGTTTACGATATTTTTAAATAAGTCCCAACATGTTGTTTTTTTCGCTGTTCCTTTTTGTTCGGTTACTTAGACAGAAGATAGCAGAGACAGATTCTTTCATGTAGCTCATTGTTCCCTATGGAGATACTAGCTCACTGCATACCGGTGCTTTCCTGAAATGGATGTGGAAAAGTAGAACATGTTCTCCTTTCCACTGTCCCAGTTTGTCTTTATTCTCTCTATAGCGCCTGTGCGCAATTTTAGCCAGCAGAGATCAATGATCTCTAAATGAGTATTTGTCTCTAATCCGCTCTCCTGCCAAAAAAAGACAACAAGGAAAACAGAAATACAAACAACCATGTGCACTTGGTCTTGCTTGCATATCATGCCAGTGGTGGTACTGTTATGTAGCCATATCCATTTGTATTACAAGCTAGGCCTTGGCTCAGAGATGGTTATTAATGCAGCAGCGGTCACAGCTGCTCTCACACTAGCGGTTGTGGGAATGTACAAATGCTAATCACAGCCTTCTCTTTGTGCTCCACCATGCGATGGCGTGTATGAGAGGGCAGACGCCCACTTTCAGGCTGCATAGTCTATGCATTTGCGATTGAGTTTGTAAACACACAAACATCGACGCAGCATTGGTCGCACGATTGACATTTGCTGTAGTCTAGGGACTACTGTAGCTACTCACCTCTAATCCACCTAAACGTGGCCTATGAAGCATTGGATTTGCGATTGGGAACGCAGCAGTGTCCCCAGACATGCCTGTGACACTCCCATAACATGCCCATGAAACGGCCCTTTTTGCGTTGCCTTTAGGTCACTTTCCAGTTTCCACCTTGATATACCCAGGGATCACAAAGCCCTTCTTAAGTGTTAGCGTTCCATGCACAGCTTCAAATGGCATCGCACTCATTGGTTTGTGCATATGCAATATGGGTTTTCAAGACTTTTAACGCATGTGCAGTAGCAAAACATGGCTCAGCTGCATACATATGAGCACTGCATCCATCTCTGAAACAGGCTATTAATCATATTAGGGCATTCTTTTCCTTACAAAAGTCCGGACCCCCATGTATTTGATGACCCTGTGTCTAGTGTCTTGTATGAAACATTACTGCTTCTCCTTCCAATATATGTGTGTAAGGGACTGCAATACTTTGTATTATACCATACAGGCCATCATTATTTTTTTTAAATTGATCTTTTAGTTATTGTCTGTGTTTAGAAAGTTAATGTGTTGTCTAGATCAACCTTATCCAGTTCAGTGTTACTGTTCATAGTATCATTTGTCTACAGTAGAACATACTTAAGTGGTTTATATGAACACAGGACCCATCGCTGGCATGGCTTTCTGAAATACACCGGTGACTAATATATTTGTAGCTGACTGTAACAGTTCACATGATTCATGGATCATTGATTCATTCATGTTGCAGCTGTACATGGTCTATGGCTACTAAGAATGACTTACAAGTGAACAGTTTCCTCTGACAAATGTTAGTGGCTAATAAATAGCTGTAAAAAGCATCATATCAAGTTTTTTTTTTTTTTTTTTTCCTTCTTTTAAGCTCTGTGTTCGCTTAGCAGCGCTTAAGGAGATGAAACTCATTCTACTTTAGGTGCCATAGAATTAAATGGCAGCAAACTGTCATTTTTATTTTTTAAACAAAGTTGCTTTTTAAGTCAAGGGTGATACAGAATAAAGAAAGCAGAGTCTGGATGGGGGAGGGGGAATCATAGAAATCCAACAGCATTAGACTGAAAAAAACAATCCTATTATCCAAATTACATTAGATGCAAAATCAACAATATAATATCTAAGCATTGTCTGCACAGTGACACACCTCATCTTCTACTCATCTAAGGTAGGATTCCAGATCATAACCCAATGGACAAAATGGGGGAGAGGTGTTATGATAATTCAGAGAGGGCGATTACCCCCAACCCCTTGAAAGCCCCACACTGAGGCCACATGAAGACAGGGGAAACCACTCAAACATACACACATAATATACATGCAATAACACATGTATACACATTAACAGTATGCGCACTAAAACAAATATACATAATAACACCTACACACACTAAATCAGTACACATACATACTTACACTTGTACACTGCTGGTACAGGTTGCAAAGGGACCCGGGCAGCGGGCAACTCCTCAATTAATCAGGCTCCACCCCCGCAACATAATGCTGTTATTTCTGGGGATATGGGTGTGGGGCTTGCCGTATTGGCTCCGCCCCCAATGTGTCCAGTGTAGGGTGGCATCGATGTGTCGGGGGCCAGTGTGAAGCCGGCCCCTCTCCCCCTTAGAAAGCTTATGCAGCAGCATTGACTGTGCTGCTGCATACAGCCGAGCAGCCACGGCTGCAGAGCCTCCACCCGGGAACAGGTACCGCTGGACACCTGTTCTCGGCAGGTGTCCCTGCGGGGTCCCCCCCTCTGTGGGGGACCCCGGGACGACCTCCCCTGTTGTCCCCCCTTAATCCATTCTTGAGAATGCTTGTGATATGCTCCATTGAATATGGGAGCCAAATAGGGGGTATTTGTATTGCATTGATCATGCCACTATAACAATTCCTGCTTCGCCTCTTTACCAAGGTGAAGCAGGAAGCACTACCGATGAGATGTATTAACGTCTCCTCTGCCGGAGTAGGGGAGTGAAAACTCCCCCCTCCAGCGAACCCTGCCTAAGTAATCCACGCACCAGCCTAGTGCTGATGCGCTGTCTTTTACCTCCCGGCCGGATCCACTAGGCATGCGCGGGATCTTGCAAACATCACGAGATCCCGCATGCAACCCCCGGAGCCGGCAGTCGCCACAGAAGGGACAGTGATGTCCCCTGCTGTGGTGATAAGGCAACGACGGTTCCAGCTGTCAATATCAATAGCTGCACCTGTTGGAACGGTCAGTGCAACTGACCAGTCATACATTGCCCTCCATATCGGAGCTGTTATCTTGTAGATAGAGCCCCTGTCATTTACTGCCTAGACATTAGTAAATAGAAACGTACTATTTGCATTGGCTGATGCTTGTTTCAAAAAAGTTAATTGCTCTATTCCCTGTGCTAAATCCAATGGAAGGGATCGGAAAAATAATACAAAAAAAACCTTTTTTCTTCGAGAGGGTGGAATATCAGAAGCTACTGGCTCTTGCCTGCTGCCAGAGGCAGCGTGTGTCAAAAGGAAAAAAAAGTTTAACATTGATTTCAGAGTTCAGATTCCTCATAATATTTAGAGCGGTTGGGAGGACTAGGTTAGTGTCCTATAAAATGAAGCACATCGTATAATCTTAGGAACTGAGGGCTCGATTCAGACCCGCTCGCTAGATGCGTTTGCACGCAGCTGTCAGCTGCCAAAGTATGCAAATCTGGCGCTCGCATGCAAAAGCATTAGCATTAGTCTTAGCGTGCGATCACGGTGTGTATTTAGACGCCCACCAGCCTGTCTTAAGACACCTACTTATACACGTCATCTCCAGGAAGTGTATGCAACCATCGGTAACATCGAATACCATTGGAAGCATACGCAGCACTTGTGGTCGACCATACCCTACCGCAAGCACTGCGAGTGCTTCAGTGTGTAATTCAACCATGTGACGTGTGCTATATGCTCAGTCTTAATTATGCACGCCTTTGAAATGGCGTTAAGACGCTTAGACACGCCTGCGTTCGCACCACCACTCGCCCGTTTCAATCGACCAACCTCTGTCACCACCCACAAACTGCTTGTCCTGTCACTCAGCCTAGCAAGCCTTCTATGCTTAAGGAGTGATAGCATGGACTGGTTTGCACATGCACACTGCGATGCGTATGCATGCGCACATTGCAAACACTGGCTGGCTGCATGCGAACGCATCCTAGTGAGCGGGTCTGAATCGGGCCCTGAGCACAGAGACCTGTCAATCTGGTTGCGGTTTAAAAAAATTAAATAATAATAAATCAGAAAATAATAATGCCATATACTAGCTATTTACACATAACAGAGGCAGCCTTTATACTGGGTTTGACAAATATTCAGCTTATGGAGCGTACACACGGTCAGACTTGTCAGATTTGTCAGATGAACGACTGAACGTTTAAACGATTTGAACGATTTGGACGATTTGATCAAAGTTTTGAACGATTTGAACGATTGAACGAATTTTGACTGCATTACAATGAATGGAATCGTCCAAGTCTGACTGCAAACCCATCAGATGTCAGATATCGTTATCTGACAAACGGGAACGCGCATCGTTGATCGTCCATCGTTCAGGCATGTCAGATATGAACGATTTTCCATCAGATATGAACGACTGAACGATTTTTAAATCGTTATCGTCCATATCTGAAGAAAAAATCTGATCGTGTGTATGCACCATTAAACATTTTGCTGGAGCAGCCTCCAGCCTTAAGGTGGGCACACACTGCAAATATATATATATATCTGCAGATCGAGTGATCTACAGATATATCTGTAGATGATGGTTGTTCATATACACTGAATGACCATCATCTTCCAGGCAGCCACGGGTCCCGCTGGTTGGGGGTTGCACCGCGACCCCCTCCCTGCGGCTGCAGCTGCATGTGTACGGATGATCAGCTGATCGCCCGTACACCTACCGATGGACAAATATATCTGCAGGTATATCTGTCCATCGGCTGTGCAGCACAGCCGACGCGATATGTCTGTGAATGATGTCATTCACAGACATATCGCTAGTACACACTGGCTGACGGGTACCAGATATATTGGCCAATCAATTGATCGGTCAATATATCGGTCAGTGTGCACCCAGCTTTAGTGATGTAGCAATCTCTAGTCTATTGTTTGGCTGCATACCTCAGTCTACTGTTGGTGACTGGCACACAACTACATCCCCAGATTCCATTCACCATTGTTCTGTGTAAGTAAAATATTGAATTTCTTCACTAGACACATTTCCTCCATTAACCTGTTCTGAGCATTTATATTTCTTTTAAAAGATTCTCTAGATCTCAAAATATCCATATCTAAGGACAGCCGTCTTAGCCATTTTGATTTGTTCTGACCTAATTATTACTATGTATAAATTCTTCAGCTGGGAGTAGCTTGTCGAACTGTAATTCAGAGTCTGATGGTTGGAGTTGAGTGGTGTTTTACAATAGAATATTTAAATAGGGAGAAAACAAAACTTTGGCACTCGAGCATTACATAATGATTGAATCCTAACAATATAGACCTCACATTTGACCACAATAGCTTCCATGCTGGTGCGCCGTCTTGCTTCCATTATGTAATCGTTTACTAAAAGCGGATATTCAGATCTGAAACTATTTCCAAATGAAATTGGCTAATAGCTTTCTTTTAAAACATTCATTTGCACTTCTAAAACAAGACTATTGTAGTGATCACAATGCAGGGCACTTATTGTAGAAATACTAAATTCATAAGATGTGAACTGTAAATACAATCACAAACCTTTTTATATGATCATTTCCTCACACCTTGGAGTCCTTGAGTTTTTACTATTTTCTAATTAGACTTTCTATGTTTCCACTTGTGATTTAGCACTACATGATGGGTAATGTAGCTCACGTTCTGTATATTACAATTATTTTGTTTTTCTTTCAAAAGTCTTATTTAGAATGAAAAAAGAAAGTTGCTGCCAGTAGATGTGAGTGATCTCCAAATTGTTGGTACTATATTTTGAAAATAAAAATTTCTAGATTCCCACATGTTTTTTATTATTTCATTTATCTCCTAAATGCGATGGAACTATTATCAGAACATGTTTCCTCTCATAGGTTAAACCGGACGTACAGATATTCACACATGATGTAGACCAGTTAAGTTAATTGTGACCAAAGTAGTACAATAACACTGCATTTTTGCCCAGTTAGGTAACCTTTATGTGTCATTCTATCTACACAAAAAAAATCATTCATACATGATGAAAATTTCACTTGGGTAATAAGACCTAATTAGTGCATGCTTTGGAAAGGGGATTCCGTTTAGTCAAGGGATCTAAAGTAAGTTGGGCTTCATTCTGAAAAACCTTGCCGATTTGGTTATCTCCAGCTGCTCCATGCTCCATCCTCACTCTCTACCCCATCTGTGTCACCCCTGTATGTCTACCTCTCCTCCTCTTTAGAATGTAAGCTCTCATTAGCAGGGCCCTATTCCCTCATGTGCTTCTCCTTCCCTTACTCATACACTCATCTACTCCTAACTCCCTACAAGGGCACCTAATGGTGCGTACACACGGTACGATAAAAATACACGATTTGGACGATAATGCTATCAACCATATCGTTATCGCTCAGATTGTTAATTTTTTTGGTGCCCAATGACTAGTCATGCGCGAGCACGAATGGACGATAATGATATCGACCATCGCCCGTGCATGCAGGCCATCCTAGTCGATATCGACCAGGTTACATAGGGACCTGCGGTCGTTGATGGTGTGCTGGATGGACGATAATTATCAAGCACACCGGGAAGGTGCAGGGAGATCAGACAGCTATATAGTTATCGCTGACTGATCGTACCGTGTGAACGCACCATAACATAACCATTGCTAAAGTCCTGCTGCTTATTTGAGTGTTATGATCGCTATTGCAGCACTGTTTATAAATAAACCATGTCCTTGTCCTGCATTGTTTTGTACTGTAAGTCACGGTTTTCTTGTTTGCTCATTTGTTTATGTACTTTGTGAGGTGCTGCGGAACCCTTGTGACAGCATATAAATGAAGGATAATAATAATAATCTGTCACTTGGATGTGCATTGATTGGTCAAGCAACTGACATTTCATGAAGAAACTACAAGTTGTGCACATTATGTTGCTATGATCCAGTTCATAGAATAATTATTGCTGAGGTGATCTCTGAGATCTTTGCTGATAAGTAAACCCAGGAATGTGGCTTCATAGAGAATACTCTTTCCACTATTATTTCTTGCTGATCATATTGGCAGAGCACTCTAGTGTTTCCCAGGTCAGTGCTGGTTTCTAACACTGGAAATCTGTAACTAATACCCCTTTCAAACATATCGTGAATCCCGGGAATTTAGCCTGCCTCCGCCAAATTGCTGAACCTTCAATCGACCAGGGAATTTCCCGGGAAATTACCCTGCTTTTGTCTGAATGGTGCTACCCGGGAATTTACCAAGCAGCTTTTACATTGAGTTGGCAGCGCAGAGCGTCCTATTGTGCGCTCAGCGCTGCTGCTTTGAGTTGGCAGAGCAGAACGTCCTATAGGACGCTCAGCACTGCTGCTCACCACCCCGCGCGCTGGTGGCTGTGTACAGAGAACTCCAGCCAGGGAAATCCGCCGACGCTGGAGATCGCTGGCGGGTCTCTGCCACAGCGGGCCGCCTGCACTCCCGCTGGACCACCAGGGCAGATATAAATAATTTAAGAATGATAAAATGAAATGGCTGCAGTGATTGGTCGGCTGCCTGCTGCATGATGATGAAATCAGTGGCAGCCGGAGAGGGGATAGGCTAGGAAGGGCAGAGGAGAGGCAGGTAATATTAAAAACTAGAAAACCGGCTTATGTCTGAAAGGGATCTACCTGGGAATATCCCGGATAGGCGCTGTAGTGTGAAAGGGGCGTCTCGACCCGGGAATTTGCACAGGAGAAATTCCCGGGTCTGAGCAGGAAATTTCCTGGGTTGTATGTCTGAAAGGGGTATTATATTCTCCATTCCCTGGAATTTGCTCTCAGGATTACACTGGATAACATAATTAGAGAGAGAGAGCATAGGTTTCTACAATTTATGTTAAAAATAAATTAAGGCGCATTTGTGTTGGTTTTTTGTTTATTATTTTGTTGGTTTTGTTTATTTTTGAAATAGACTTCATAAACTTTAATGGACTTTGTAAACTTCATGTCATAAGTTTTAATGGTTTGAGACAAAATGAATGAACCCTATATTGGTGTCTTTTAAGTAGGTGAGGAATGGTAAAAGTGCACTAAGAGCTTTATATTATCCTTGCATAACAGGTGTGCTTTACATTTTTTAGTATGATTCAATAAACAAATATTTCTGTATATATTTCAGCCAAATAAAAATAATTTGGCTGTGATATCACAGGCATTGCAGTGTTATTAGAGCAGTAAGGACGTGATAGAAGTTGAGTAAAGTGAAACTCACTCTGTCAGCTTGTTTGATCTGCATTGTGAGATTAAACTGTCCAAACCAGTTTCTCTCCTACTATCACAATTCACTTCTGTACACATGAATACAAACAGGTTGGACTGGATTTTATGCATGCTTTTCTCACAGATGAAAATCTGTTTTCTAGCTACAAAGCTGTCGTTAATCATTGATGTTTGTGAATACTTCGCTGAAATTTTCACGCAAACTCTCTGCTATATTTTACCATTACCCTGTTACATCATTTTACTAACTACAATATCTGCAAATCTACAATGTGTTCCTATGCCTACTTTTCTGCTGACCACAAGTCCGATTGTATCCCCACCGGGCTTGGTTTCGAGTGTTAGCGGATGCTCTGGAAAACTTGATTTGCAGGAACAATGACATTGTCACTTCAAAGCCCAAAGTACTGTTACTTTCTAGTACCACCCTCATTTGTTAATCTCAAGTGTTTGAACCATCCCCACCCCAAAAAAAAAATGTAAATTCAACTTAGCTTAACATGACATGTTTTTATCATGAGGGGACATCTGGACTGTTTTCAGTAGAATTTAGTTTTGTATGTTTGAAGCTTTTTATTACATGGGTGGAAGTATGTCTAGAATTGCGCCAATTGCATTCCATTTTCAGTACAGAGAAACAACCCAATGTCCAGAAAACCCCTTACGCAAAGCAGAATGTCCATGTAAATATGTGACTGCACACCAGGACAGTATCTCCATTATACATTCCTGTCCTGCAAAATGAAACCTTGTTTATGTGTGCACTTGGCAAGAAATGCCCTTGATCTATTGATCTACCAAATGCCTCCCATTGGGCAATGAAAATGTTTTCACTGTTTCCCACCAAGACACCAACATCTCTGCAAATCCTCCTGGTTCAGTCTGGGAATACTAGGCACATAACAAAAGAGCGTTCACACTGTTTTATATTTTGCTCCTTTAGGGCTCTATTTACTACAATCCGCATTGGTAATGCAGATTGTAGTGTGATATTACCGTGTGAATTCGCATTGCGAATTCAGGCAATATCACAGGGATTTACTACAAATCCCTTGCAGGGACAGAGCTTGCGATAAAGCTCTATCCCTGCTAATTCCCTTCGGAGCCTTATCACGGTATTTTCGCCAAAAATACCGTGATTAAGTGCCCGCGCATGCGCCGACCGGTCGCCGCTGCTACCCCCCCCCCCGGCGCTAAGCCCCGCGATCGCGGACCCCCTCGTGACCCCCCTCTCTCTTACTTACACTTACCTGCATGCTCTGGGCCTCCGGTGATGTTCTCCATTCCTCTGGTCAGGTGATCTCCCATACTGCACTGGGGCCCGATCACCTGATGACCGGGCAGCAGTGCACTGTGGGAGACCAGCTGACCGGAGGGGAGACCTCACCGGAGGCCCGATCACCGGTCCCTGGAGTCAGGTAAGTAATTTATTTTTTTATTTTTTTTACAGTAATCAGCTTGCGGTCTGTTTAGACCACACAGCTGATTACTGGGACCGACTCCTGGCTCTGTTCTACCCGTTAGAGCAGAGCAGGAGTCCGGTAACCGGGGGAGACCCTGGATAACGCCACCTCCAGGTGGCGTTATTATCACAGGGCTTCCCCCCGATATTTTTTTCACATTTATTTTTAGTAACTATGGTCAGATCACATTTCCCATTACAATTATGGGAAATGCGATCTGCTTTACTAAACATAAGTGATACTTAGGGGTTGGAGTAGAATTTTATGAATTCTACTCCAATTGCCCTGTAATAACTATAGGTGATACTAAAATAATGTGAAAAGGGTGTGAAAACACCCTTTTTCACATTATTTTAGTAAAAATAATGTTGATAAATAGAGCCCATAGTCTCCAACAATTTCTTAAAACTGTTTATGAGCCTAATTCTTGTGTAGTGTAATGATGTTTAATTGCCACATACTTCCAGATTTCTCAGGGGTATGGAAGGATTTCCCTTCAAGAAAAAAATTAGTCTACTTTATTATTAAAATGCACCAATAATAATTTTAATAAATCTCTTCACATATTGGTACATTTATACAGACTGTACAGAATGTAAAACTACCTAGCAGATTATCTAGTAGCTTTTAAATATAAATGCAATAGAAAATGTGCAAAGGTTCCTTTTTGTCCCACCACAAAACTAGCCAGTCAAGCCCCTTATTTGATGCCTTTTTTTTTTTAAAGACAAGATTAAAGGTTTTATCTTTTGCATGCTTAAACAAGTTTCTCAAGCTCTTCATAGGACAGAATTGTTCTTCTGTTTGACACTACTACTGTAGGTGTCAATGTTCCTGTATTTGGTATATGATTACTTGGCCATTGTGTTTGTGTTTATAGTGATTGTTAAGGTGTTGACTGTTGCTGGAGAAATTGTACACCACAGCTAGTTCTCTACAAGTGATCTGAGCATGGCGATACTTCCTTGGGTGATTTGACATTAAAATGTTGTTTTTTTATTTTTCTAATGCTACAGATCAATGTAACATTGCATCTACCAGTATATGTGTGTAAAAAACTAATATGTATGTAAAATGTTTTTTTTCTTTTTTTCACGTTAGGTTACATATCAAGCATCAAACAATGTTTGTTTTATAGGAAGTCAGATGGACCATTTTATCTAAGCTCTTTTAGCTGCTGGCTTTGTTTTATCCTTCTGGAAAATGGTATTGCCTGGTGGGCGTTTGGGTCAATTCTTTGAGCACTAAATTATAAAAACATGAATGTCAACTGCGCACCAGTTGTAGGAGAGTAGTCCCTGCCACCGCCAGGCTCCTTCACTGGCACCTGGAACTGCTTAAATCAGGTTATGTATAGCTGCTTCATCACCTCTTTTTTTGGTGCCTGCAGCTGGTTCCTCCTTTCCACTTTCACAGGGAAAGTGTCTCACACTTAGTGGGGCTCACCAGTACAAGGTTAAAAACACACACACAATCTGGCGCTGGATCAGTGCACAGCTGATGATATTGAACAAATGTAAAAAACCGACTGCTGCTCCAAATTCAAGATAGGTTATACCTGCCTATCAGAGGATATATGAATGAAAGGAAATAAGTAGATATTGAAGTGCTGTCTGTGTATATTTTTTTCCACATATTTAATCACATAAATATAAACATTAAGCCAGACCTAATCCAAGATAAAAAATCTATATATATTATAATATATATATATATATATATATATATATATATATATATATATATATATATATATATTCAAGCCTTTTTAACCTGAATCTCTGTATATAATATACTGTTTAAAAATAACCAGCTGAGGCAATACTTAATCACTTGTAATAAGTGGCTGGCACTATATATTTTCACACATATATTGTGCCAGCCATTTATTACAAGTGATTAAGTATTGCCTGAGCCAGTACAGGGTTAAACGTTTTTTTTGTGCAGCATGGTAGCATATGACCTGCTAGCCTCATAGAAACAACAACAAAAAAACGAGTTGGCGTTGCTGTGTCACCAAATGGCATGCACAAAAAGTATTCATTTGTGATGCTCTGTCACAGGTTCTCAAACTCGGTCCTCAGGATCCCAAACAGTGCATATTTTACAGGTCTCCTCACATAATTACTAGTGAAATAATTAGCTGCACCTGTGGATCTTTTAAAACATGTCAGTGAGTAATAAATACACCTGTGCACCTGCTGGGTGATCTGGAAAAAGTGAACTGTGTGGGGTCCTGGGGACCGAGTTTGAGAACCACTGTTCTATAGGAATGAAGACCTGTATGTGTGTAGTATAAAGAATTGTGCTTGTTAATATGTGCATATAAAAAAAAATGTGATTTGCCTTGCTTTATGGGTTCAGATAGTTGTTTAACTGCCATTTAGGTCTCCAGTCTGTTGTCAGCTGTGATGCCATATACAGTAGCTGTTTCAGAGTCTCTCCTCACCAAGGGGAAAGATATATAAAGTCTTGGAGAGAGATAGATCGGAGAGCGATAAACAGGGGCATTTCTAGAGAGGAGGGGGCCCGTCTGCAGTCTCCGACACGGGCCCCCTACTCTCGGCTGCCAGCAGCGCACTGAGCTGTGCGCGGCCAGCGCCGGAGTTATAGTCTCTGGGCACTAGAGTGTGCCCAGAGTCTATAGTGTATGCACAAGGCACCGGGAAAATTGCCACGGCGGGCATTTTCCTTGTACTGCGCATGCGCAAACGACGGGAAAATGGCCACCGTGGCCATTTTTCCGTTTTTTTACAGCACCGGATCCCAGCGCCGACGTGAGACTCCGGAAAGGTAAGTAATATTATGGGTGCAGGGTGTGCAGTGCGGGGCCCCCCTGGCCCGTGTTCCCCGCACCGATTATAGATACGCCCCTGAAGATGAAGCACCAACCCATCAGCTCTTGCCATTTTTCAAGCTCAGTCTGTAAAAGTACATTTAGAATCTGATTGGTTGATACATTATCTCTCTCCGATCTATCTCTCTCCAAGGCTTAATAGATCTCCAAAATGAGTTTAACAGACTACGACCACAGGGGCGCCGAGTGGGGGGGGGACTAATTACCTGGGCCCACGTTTTTAGAAAGGCCCAGTAGGGGTCCTGGACAACTGCTTGACAGTTATACAAAATGGGGACAACACACCCCTGTTTTGTAAAATAGCCAGCGCCTCCCCACCCCCAAACGTATGCAGAATGTGAATCCTGCTGCTTCTTAGGGGGCACTGCAAACGATCTCGCAAGACCCATTCTGCACATACGCAGAACAGGTCATGTGCATGCACAGCCCCCACCATTGGTCTTATATGCATACCATCAGATTTACGTACAAGTCTGAATCGGGCCCAAAGCCATGTTAAAACGTGCTTTGGTTACTCGCTGGATGTTGAAAAGATGCCACAGGTTAATGTTGTGTATCCCACTTATATAAATACTATTTTGCCCTTACGAAAGATGCTCAATTACGTGACTTTCCCTATTCTCAATGGGAGAACATCCTACACCTTTCTCTCCTAACTTTGTCTGAAGGTAAAGGCAAAACGCATTTTTCAATACTTGTTTCATATTTCCACTCTGGATAAAAACCATTACACAGCTGTTAATATTTCTGACATTAACTATATACACATAAATCTACTCTCCTTTTAAATCATTTATAGAATTTCTTGTAGTATATTTAACTACATCCTCAATATTCAGGTCTGTGTGGGCAGAGCTTTATCTTTATTTACAGTTTTCTCACATCTGGGAAACTGCCATGAAGATGAAATGATGTCATTTATTTTTTCATGATTTGCAGATTAAGTAGTTTACAGTTTAGTCTAATCAACTTTCTAGTCTTCAATATGCAAAATATGGGAAATGAAGTACTGCATATGTAAAAAAAAATATACTCAGATCAGCCATGACATTAAAACCACTGACAGGTGAAGTGAATAAAATGATTATCTTGTTATAAAGGCACTTGTCAAGGGATGGGATATATTCGTCCGCAAGCGAACACTCGGTTCTTGAAGTTGATGTGTTGAAAGCAGAAAAAATGGGCAAGTGTAAGGATCTGAGCCACTTTGACAAGGGCCAAATAATAAGCATCATCAGAACGGCAGGTCTTGTGGGGTATTTCTGGTATGCAGTGGTTAGTACCTACCAAAAGTGCTCCAAGAAATAACGGTTAACCGGTGGGGGTCATGGGTATCCAAGGCTCAGTGAAGCAGGTGGGGAGTGAAGGTTAGCCAGTCTGGTCCTATCCCATGGAATAGCTATTGTAGCAAAACTGTCACAAAAGTTAATGCATTGCAGCTTGATGCAAAGGGAGCTGCATAGAGTGCCCATGCTGGCCCCTGGCCCCCTCTAAAAGCGCCTTCAATGGACATATAAGCATCAGAACTGGACCATGGAGCAGTGGAAGAGGGTGGCCTGGTCTGATTAATCATGTTTTACATCATGTGGATAGCCAGGTGCCTATGGGAAGAAGGTAAGCCAGTGTAGGCAGTGTGATGCTCTGGGAAACCTTGGGTCCTGCTATTCATGTGGATTTTACTTTGACACGTACCACCTACCTAAGCATTGTTGCAGTCCAAGTACACCACATCATAGCACTGGTATTCCCTGATGGCGGTGGCCTCTTTCAGCAGAATAATGCTCCCTACCACTCTGCAAAGATTATTCTGGAATGGTATGAGGAACATGACAGAGAGTTCAAGGTGTTGACTTGGCATCCAAATTCCCCAGATCTCAATCCAATCGTGCATCTATAGGATGTTCTGGAAAAAAAAGTCTGAGTCATGGAGGCCCCAACTCACAACTTACAGGACTTAAACATGTGTGCTAACGTCTTGGTGCCAGATACGACAGGGGACCTTCAGAGTCTTGTGGAGTCCATGCCTGGATGGGTCAGAGCTGTTATGGCAGCACAAGGGCGACCTACACAATATTGGGCAGGTGGTTTAATGTTATGGCTGATCAGTGTGTATATGCAGGAATGTCAATAATTGTGCTGAACTGTGTGAATTATTTATTTATGTAAACCATCTTATAATGTTTTCCTACCTCCTTATAAGAAATGATTGTACTTTTGATTGTTTTTATATTTGTTTTTCCTCCTGTTACCTGTAATACCTGACATTGATCTTATAAAATAATTTGAAGTTAATTTATTTTCATTTTAACCAAAAGAACTTGAAGTACAAGGTGTTGGTACTAAATAGAAGATGGAATTGGGGTTCATGAGCCAATAACCCATGGGTGTTTACTGCAAAGAAATGATCTGTCCTTTAATAATGATTGTTTTTCAGTATCGAGAAATGTATATTATTTTTTATTTTTGCTCCTTGGCAAATTGTCTCTTGAAAGTAGTGTAAATACTTTGGGGCTTTTCACAATACCTATTACATTAAATTGTTTCCACTTTGGTGACCCAGGGTGGAAATCAATGTTTCCCATTTATCATTTGCTAGAAATGTGCCATACAGTGCAGAGGGTTGTAGATGCCTCCTTGTGTCACTGTGCCAGTGGTAGCATGGTACATTACATTTACCAGCGTTTAGGTGATCTGTTTTCAATGAGAATAAGAAAGATATAATTGGTGCAAGAAGACTGAACTTCTCATCAGTATTCATCAGTATGCTCAGGATAAGCAGATCACATCTGTTCATTCAGTCCCACTCCTGAGTGTTTGATGGTTTAACAGGAATGGTAATTAAGTGGCACGGAAAACAGCATCCAGTTTGTGCAGACACCTGCTTGTGTCCTAGATGTGGCATGAAATGGCAGACATCAAATCTAACAAGATGACTGTTATTTGATGACTCTTCTGGCACAAATCACAGTACTGAGGTTTTTAAAAAAATATATATATTATTTTAATGAGAAATAACGATCAAGTTGCATTTAGAAATAATGTGCTCAGTGCAGCAAAGTTTCCTTTTAAGGCCGGCAAAAATAATATATGTTCCGATTTCATAGAGAACATGGATAAACATAAACCATGCAAAGCATTTGCATGTTATATTCAGATTACATTATTGAGA
Source organism: Taudactylus pleione (assembly GCA_031769625.1). Taxonomy (NCBI): domain Eukaryota; kingdom Metazoa; phylum Chordata; class Amphibia; order Anura; family Myobatrachidae; genus Taudactylus; species Taudactylus pleione. The sequence continues at coordinate 4,799,101 of JAUIMM010000614.1, forward strand.
CATTCAAGACTGTATTGATGTCCCTATGAGCACCTTTTACCTTGATTTGACATTTGCAGACAAGAAATGGCTGTAACTACTGTTCCCACATAGCTGTTTGGTAACAGATTGTTCTGATTCCAAAAGTAAATATGTACCATGTATAGAAAAGCTATACTACTCCTAAAGCTGATGTATAATGTGTACCGACCTCGTTCGCGATGGGACCTGGCGGGAGTGCCGGCATCTGCAAGCGCATTCAGCAGCATGGTCCCCGCTGATGTTATTGCCCGTTGAACCTACATGTAGGTCACTGAGCAGGAGCTGTCCTGTTTAGTGACATTGTCCGTACACACTGGACGACTTAAAGAATTTGTCGTAACGATTGCTCGTTATCAGCAAATCAGTTTACAATGTCGTCTAGTGTGTACCCGGCTTTACTGGGATGTAGTTAGGAAGCTGATGGTCTAAATGCCGATCGCCGGCTTCCCGACCGTCAAATCCCAGCAAGGTACTAAGCGTCATCCGATTTTCGGGAGCCACCCTACCATTTGCTGATGTGCTTATCATTTGTTGCATGATCCAATTTTTGTGCAGCTATTGGACAGATATTCTGACATTTTCCTCTAGAATAGTCCGGTGTAAAGAGAAGGTTATGGTCTACTCCATAATGTCAAGGTAATCTGATCCTGTGGTTGCAAAACTACCCTAAATTTTCATCTCTCCACCACAGTAATTGACAATTCGTATGAGATTCTTGCTCTGATATGTTGTATATGGTTTTCATCAAACTTTAATCCAAATAACTCCATTTGGTTCCTGTCTGTGCACCCTGTTTATGTGCTTCTGTGTTTTATTTTGCCCTTGAACCATAATATAAAATACATAAATTTAGTCAGGACTTATTTGTTAAATTCCTCATCTAGTATAATGTTCATATTTGTATCTCAAGCATGAACAGTTATCGTGGTTTCAAGCATGAGACAAAGTACTAGCTGCTACACACCTCTATTTTCGAGGGACAGACATTTCTTGCACCCATCCCTCTTCCCCCCCCCTGCCCTTTCCAATTTTTATTTGTTAGATTATACATCAGCATTCTACATAAGCATCACACAATCAAAGATAATCCACACCTGCTGGGACGGATATGAGGAGGCAGCAGTGGGCGTCCCTGTGCTTGGCTAAGCTTTTCAGACATTGGCATATTTTTGCAATTGTGATCAGTGCAAGATCGCAGCTACGATTACATATGCGTCGACATCTGAATCAGGCCCATAGTACAAATTCAGAAGGGAGTTGATTCAGTCTATCCTGTCAGGTAGGAAAGGTACACACAAACCTTCCCACTGTCAAATGGCTGGTTCTGAGGACCCTTCCCCTCACCGGTCACTGTTTTAAATGTCCCAGGTTGTAGCCTTGGTGAAAATACTGGATCAGTATTGGGTCAGTGGGGGTTAGAGAAACTATTTATTTCTTTAAAGCCTGTCCTTATATGCCTAAAAAGATTCTGATGATTTATATAATTTATCCATAGGGTCGTCTAACTATAATGGCGATTCAATTCAGCGCGATGCTGAGTATCCCCGAGAGTTAGCTCCTGGGGCTATTCAATTCACTGTGCAGTTTGGTCGGAAACCCAGGTTAAGTTGTGAGAACCAGTATTCTCCGACTTAACCACTTGCCAACTAAGCAAACAGCGCAGTGAATTGAAGAACTCACTCCCAGAGCTATTCAGCATAGCGCTTAATTGAATCGCCTCCTATAATATAATAGAAATTTATCACAGTGTGAGGTTTAACAAGTAGTTAAGAGGGCTTATAGCATGAGTAGTCTGAAAATATAAATTTCAGCAATATTTTAGCCACTTTGGCTGGCCTTCATAATAACTTTGTATGTGTCTGCAAACAGAAATTCAAGTTAATTATTAATGTATGGACAGCTAAGTGCATGTGCACAGATCAGTGAGCCAGAATGTCCACATGACTATTTCACTGGATTTACAGGATACTCCCATTGTCAGTGGGTTAAGCAATTGGGTGGATAGAGCATTTAAAGGCAGTGATAATAATATGTAGGACAAAGTAAAGAAACATTCATTCGTATTACACCCACAGTTCTATTTTAACAAACATATAAAAAATCATCTAGCTAATTGAAGTTATTGAGAGGCAGGGATTGGTGTCTGATCAAATATTCCTTGCAAAGCACTGCTGAATATGTAGGCACTGTTCAAATAATATCTCATTTTAATAATCCATTGTCCTTACCAATGCCTAGCTATGCTACAGTATAATTGGGGTTATATAGTGATTATCGTTGCACTCAGGCCTCTGGTTGCATTTCAACTATTGTGCTGTTTACATTGAGTTATTTTCTGATTTGGATTCCACTGAGTGCTCCTGCTTCATCCCATGGATCGAAAACAATGGTTAATGACTAATTTGACCCCTTATAGGATGGAACACTTACTGGTACTTTATGCATTATGTCAAATGCACTACAGACTTCAATAAAATGGACCCACACACACCCATTTAATCATTGACCATAGACAAACCACTTATTCACACCCCCAGAGGAAGGCCAACAGGCTGAAACGTGTTGGGGCGCACTGCACAACGAACCAATACTCTATGCGACAACACCATACCTCCAATTAATATCCAGCACCCGTATCACGTGACCACAGTCATCAGACACCAACCCGAAAGTTGGTGTAAGACCGCTGCGGCACACTCACCAGCAGAGGAAAAAAGAACAGCCAGCTGAGCATTGGGAGATGAAGGAGGAAGGACCCCTGCGGTAAGCCCTCCAAAAGGCAACCCGTAGCAACACTGATCCAACCAGCAGGCCCCCTGTCAAAGATCGATGCCCAACGGTCCGCCCCCGCAAAGTAAAGCGTCTGCAGCATCTCCTGTAAGGGAAGCCGGTGAAAACCCCAAGCACGGCACTGGACCACTGAACAAGCGCTAGCACACCATCGACTGAGGTGTTTTTAGGTAAACCGTGGCCGCTCATTATCCTCCTTATTATCACCAGTCACAAACTGGAACTCCAAAGCAGTGCAGTAGGACGCCGCTCTCTGCTATAGACTACTATATACACTTATACACTATGTAGCATGCTACACCTGTATGGACTTTCTCTTATACAACTGGTTTTTGCTTTGTTTTCTTACGATGTCTCTGGTAAAACTACATAATGGCCTATGCTAAACCATTCTGTATGATCACTGCACATTAACCTCTCTATGCATAGCATGTGACATTTATGATTTGTGTACATTATATTCATGCGCACAAGAGGTTAACACTGTGTGTACAAATCTATTTAATGGTTAAAAACAAAGACCAGAGTTTTAACTGGTTTCTACCCAAACAGCCACACAATACATATAGGAGTTGAGCGCGGTAGCTCCTTCATATTTCTGTATATGTTTAGAGGCTCTAGGCACCTCTTATACACCTGCGGCACACCCACCCCGCAACAAAACACATCCATCCAGTGCGCAAGGAAACAAACTACGTTGATTTAAAGTTACAGTACACAATGTAGTCCGGCTATTTTTGGACAGTGTTATTAATAAATATAATTAAAAAAAGGCAATTCAAACCAAGTGCAAATACAAAATAAAATTGCTAATTACATATAAAAATACAAACCTATGTCGCCATTCCCTTTAAGATATCAAATGGGAATCTGCTTTCTTACTGCAGTGTGATTACAAATGTCATTGTAATAATGTGAATAGATCACAGCAGCCACATTACTAACAGTAATGATATCTGTGGAAGGGATTCAGACGCACTCAGCTTATCAGATATGGCCGCTGATTGCCGTCATCAGCTGTTAATATTTTACACCAGAGGTTGAGCACCTGAAAGCGATCCACCTCTTAACAGGCATTGCGTATTTCTTGAGGTCAACATGGGATACATTTCCACAAAAAACCCTTGCCGTATGCCCGTCCATGAAAGCTCTAGAAGTCCTAGGAGTTATATGCTCAAAACGCTTCCAGGCGCTATAACGATGGGGGCGTAAAAATGCACATGCATAGTATAAAAACATACAATCTGCGGGGGAATAAAGCATGCCAATCGTGCTTTTGTCTCTCTGTACAGGTGGAGCTATATTACGTTCTGCATCTTAATTATCCAAAGTATCACGACTAGTAGCACCACACCCATTCACTTTGGGAAATGCCTGCCAACACGGTCACCACAAATGGATAAATTGATTATTCTTCGGCAATGTTGACTAAGGCAAAGCTTGTCTGTGTATTGTAGGTTAATGGCTTCTATCATGTACAGGAAGTGTACAGCATCTATTGCATTGAAGATTAAAAAGTAGGAAAACTTTTGAAGTGACTTTAGAATATTCACTGGTTATTACTCCAGCTGCTATTATCCTTGGACTCTGACATTAGATTTAAGCGTTTCCTATTTAGAGGCACATTAAATTATCAGCAGTGGTGCCCGAAGCTTCTGTTCATACTATAAGCAAAGTATAGTACTCAGCCTATGACTATTTGTGATATTATTTTTCCCATTTCTATTTGGGCCAGTGCACCATAAGTCTTGTTTGAGAAAAAAATACTTCCTGTTGAGGAAAAGAAGGAGGATTTCACATAGGATGTAAGATATAATGGTAAAAAAATGGGATACAACTGAATTGGGGAACAGGTTTAAATCTTAACGTCAAAGAATCTATTTAAATCTAGTAACATGGTGGATTGTGGAAGCAATTTCCCAATTATGTAAGGTGCTAGTGTACTGCAAAATAAGTTGCTAGGATCACTCAGGAATGATAAAGGTGACTTTTTACATTCCAAGTTTGTTCAGTTGGGATGGACACGCAAAAGGCATTAGAACAGTGATTCCCAACCTCTGTCCTCAAGGCACACTAACAGTCCTGGTTTTGGTGATATCCATGCTAAAGCACAGATGGTTTAATCTAAATAACTGAGGTACTAATTAAGTTGCCTGTGCTCAATTATGGCCATCCTTAAAACCTGGACTGTTAGTGTGCCTTGAGGACCGTGGTTGGGAACCCATGCATTAGAACAACCCAAAAGTGAACTGATGGCAAATTATGGATGGTCATATATAGAGAAAAGAGACTGAACAAATACAGAAGTATCAAATTAAAAAAATGGAAATCGCTGTTTCAATAATAAGCCTTAGATACTTTATGTATTATGACACTGGCACTAGAACATTTCCATATTTCGATCCATGTACATTGTAAGACTGGCCATCCAGATGGCAAATAAACTGATCTAATACCAGTATACAGAGATACTGATTTGCTTCTCTTCAGTACTCCTGATATTTACAATGATCATGCCAAATTGTTGGTCCTTCTCTGGGACAGGGTGATTCTTGCTGTCTGTCTCAGCTATTTGCTGACAGTAGCCCAGATAGATGATCTTCTACTAAAGAAAAAGGAACACTGAGGAGTAGTGGTTTGGAAATATGGAGAAGTTCAGTCTTCTGTCCTCCCTAGAGAAATTGATTCTGGGAGTTACCATAAACCCAAGGTAGTAGAGGTTGTTCCTAGCCTGGGGAAAAGGAGAACTCTAGACCAGAGGATGAGAATATCGACATTTCTAAAGTTGACATTACTCTGGATGGAAGGAGTCGACTTGGGCAAGCTCACCCATTGGCTTTCTAAGATCCTTTTTGCCATGAAGACAGATGCAAGCCTGTGGGAATGGGGGCCACACATTCAATGAAGGTCAGCATAGTGTAGACCAGAAACTATTATTGTCAATTTATAGATAACTTTTGATCTTACAGAATGTGATGCAGAACTACAACATTTTTAGAATTCTGAGAAATTAATCAAGGTAGACCACTTTAGTCCGAGACCCATAGTTCATGCAGAATGGTGCATAAGCAAAGGGAGTGTATTCACAAATGCAGTGCACAGATGCAGTGCTAGTTATTGTGATGTTATTGTGCAGCGCACGGCTTAGGAGAAGCTGGCAGTGCAGGTAGCGTCTCTGGGGCAGCCCAGCATCTGCAGGAGTGCTGGGCACACCCCCAGAGTGATGAGCATGGCGCCGTGCTGAGAGACCATGCCCCTTCTCACGAGACCATGTCCTTTTACGGGCGCACACACATTTTATTTGGCAAATTGGGTGACACATACCCCAGTGATGCCACTGCACAGATGGGGATCCCAATACATGATCAAGTTTGTGACCAGAAAGAATACAAAGAGCTGGGCGTGGTTTAAAAAGATTAAAGAAAATAATTATAATAATCACCCCCTTTTGTAGAATTGCTATACTACTTTAATAACTAACCATATTTTACTTAAATTTCAGCCTATTACACTCTTCTAGAATAACCACCTTGTATTTATGGTTTTGAACTAGAGAGAAGGGGTTGTGTAGTTGGGATTGTCCGGTTTTGTGGTTTGGGTAGGACTGGAAGCACTTGAGGCCAAATTCCACTTGAGTAATATGAGAAATATGCAACAAGTAAATATCTTATTGAGTAATGTTCAAAAGTGCTGATCTTGAATCATCAGGTTTGAACATGGCTATATACACCTGCACTGTCTAGGTTTGTTTACCCTGTTATAATTTTGATGTGCAATCACAGTATGAAAAATAAAATTTATTTTTCTGTACTGTACTCTATAAGTAGTAGTAGGACTCCATAGGGGCATTAAATTCCCAGTATGTGTGCAGGGTGCATCTGGACCAGTAACAATATCTTTTGTTCATATTTTCTCACATCCCGAAGAGGTGCGAAGGAAAATGAGTGAAGATTGCCTACCGAAGTAAACGGTAATGTGCACAGACCGTCACTGTTGTAATATACAAAATCCAAAACAAAAAACACCAATCCTTGCGCACCAGTAATCCTATCTGGCTGCTACTGTAGATCCTCTATTGGATACAGCAGGTCCCATAAGAAAGTATACAAAATAACTATTTATAGTGGACCTTACTGCCAAGGAATGGATTAAAAAATACAGCAATATGAGAAAATATGCTTTTATAATAACCTCTGGTTGTCAATAAATAAATTATAATTCGTTTTAATAGTGTCTCTTCTCACTTCATTTGTTTAAAAAAGTAACCAATCACTCACATATCTATAATATCCTATATTTATTTATTTATATAGTGCACACATATTCCGCAGCGCTTTACAGAGAATATTTGGCCATTCACATCAGTCACTGCCCCAGTGGAGCTTACACTCTATATTCCCTATCACATGCGTACACACTAGGGTTAATTTGTGTTGGGAGCCAATTAACTCTACCTGTATATTTTTGGAGTGTGGGAGGAAACCGGAGCACCCGAAGGAAACCCACGCAAGCACAGGGAGAATATACGAACTCTGCACAGATAAGGCCGTGGTGGGAATCGAACCCATGACCTCTGTGTAATGGTTAGCATTACTGCCTCACAGCACTGTCTGTGCTGCCCCTATATTCATATAAAGGTTTCTTTTCTCCGTCTCAAGGCCCCCATACATCAGCAATTGATTGCAGCAATCGTGTAATTTACAATCGATTGAAAAAGGGAAAACTTTTTATACACAATTGATTGTGGCAATTCTGCAATCTGCAATCAATTGAAATAGGGAAAGATTTTTATACACAATCGATTGCAAATTGCACGAATGCTTCAATCAATTGCTGATGTATGGGGGCCATTAGATGGCTCAAATTACTATATTCAAGGTTTGTCAGCAGGTGATTGTAATGGAAAGAGACTCTCATTGAAAAGTAAGCCTATGTGCACATCATGGTGTCTTTGATCCGTTAGGGAAATCCTGAGAACATGTCCTGAACTGCTATATCTGTGTCTTTGCCAGCTACTCTAAATAGAACACTTACATGTGCATTCACATAAAGGTTTCTTTATACAGCCCAGGGAATCCTTCCATTTATCCTCATACGTCTCCACTTAGGGATACATTAATGTGGGAAAAACAAAAGAAATTTCCAATCGTGCAGCGTTCTTATGTAAAAAAAAAAAAAAAACTAATTTATTCAACCCACATTAGGACAAAGCTAAAATATAGTCCACAATCATGTAAAAACAATGTTGAGTCTCGTACCTACCTGGCAGATGAAGTGCACGAAAAAAACAAGCTGATATGTTTAATGAACCCGGATCCCGGAGTGGATGTAATAGCCCTCAGTAATCCCGTCCTCGCCTGCACCAACACAACAACTTCTCAGATATCCACACAGCAACCACGCATTTTGTAGACATTCTATCTCCTTTATCAAGATGTGCTGTGTTCTTTCTCCTTCCTGAATTTAAACGACCGTTTCCTGGATCACGTGGTATATTTCACCCAACCGGAGATCACTTTCACTTGTGCAATCGTTAAGACTCTACATTGTTAGTGCGGCATTTAGCCTTTTGCAATGCTTTACTCATTGTAATTTCAGCTCTTGTACACCTCTCTTCTCTCTGGCCCTGGGGTCCTCCTGCTATCTTGTCTCCCAGTTGCTGCCTGTCTTTCACACAACGGATCCTTGTTTTCTATGTTTCCCAGGGTGTCCTGTCGTTTTATACAGGAATGTTAATTGGTTTCTCAGGTTCCAATTTCTGGACTGGCCAAAACTACCCACAAGTCTTCGGTCACAGGTCCAGAGTTTGGCTGTACCGCGTCACTGCAGTAATGTCCGCGGCACATCACAGAGAATTAAATATTCCTTTTTAAGTTTCACTCCTGTTACATTGCAAAAGTATTTGGTCCAGAGAAATTATTTGCAAAAGAAAATCTAACATTTGCTACAGCTGACATGGCGTATTGGAAGTCATGTGACCTCATAATATTGGGATCATTTAAAGATTAATTTTGACGGATGGAATTTGATTTGAAACAAACTTTTATGGCCTGACCCTAAGCCATACTTGCCTACTTCCCCTATTTGGGTGACAGCTGATGGGGTTGGCTATTTGCCCCCTCCCCACACGCCACTTTTCCTGGAATTATTCTCCACATCCTGCTCTCTTATCTAGTAGTGGGCGAGACATGACAAGGCCACCCACTATTCCAGGAGCCCAGGAGACTCCCCATAAATTTCGGAATCTCTCTGAGGTTTCCAGGAGAGTAGGTAAGTGCCCTAAGTAAAGTTCCACAGGTACATTTATTGTAGATAACACATATACGCACTGCTAAGGTATTGTCAACGTCCGTCCATGGGGACTAAAGGGTCTTAAATAACAGTGGTTTCTGGAGTCATTCACTGAAAACCGATAGTAAATAGCTTGACATAAAGATCTACCAATCTTTATATAGTACCACGTGGCCTTTGCATTCAGCCTTATCTATGCTGCTAAGAGAAGACCACCCAGAAATGTTTCATCTAAGCCATTTGGTCCTATTGCACAAACTTTATGGGTCTCTGGGCTGCACTATTTCCACTGTGATTTTCTCCAGATGAGTTTGTAGCGTAATTGAAAAAACTACTCCGCAAATAAACTCATATTTTTAATCTGGATGTACTTTTTTTCATCCACTATCCCTCATTATTCTCCTCCCACACCCATTGCACCTTTAGAATAATACTGTACAGTTGAATTATTACAGAAATTTTCAATATGTAAAGTACTAATAGTCCCCTAGAAGGCCATAGACCTAGCCACAACTTCAATGCATTTGTATAACAGACCCTGGTCTCAATACTGCCAATATCTTTAGAGGTAGAAAATGAGTTTTCACTTATTTGTTTTTTCCCTCTGTGTGTCCCAATGCACTGTTTACTATTTTACAGATGGATCCTAGTGCCAAGGAATTGTTAAGTAATTGTCATGAGATTCATTCTGTTAGTACACAGCTGGGCACTCTAGTTACAGAACATCTGCTTCTCTTTATCGTTTTCTTGTTGCACTGGTTTTCAGACACCACCACTGAGAACTCAATAGCTAAATGTATTACAATGTTCTCTACAATACTGGCTTGCAATATTGCACAGAAAAGCTGACAAAAGAGTTACAAATCCTATGTCTGACATGGAGGCTTGTAGTTCATTGCCAGGCCACACCTGTCCAGGGCTTTGAGAGAGGAGTTCATGCTGTTCACACAGCCTCGTTGGGGTGCGTACAACTGAGTATACTTACCCTCCCCCCTTCTCCCCCTAACCCTCCCTTCTTGTAGCCTGTCCTTCACCCTCCCCACCCCACACCCTAATCCTCCCCGTTAGTGCCTAAACCTAAGCTTCCCCCCTTAGTGCCTAACCCCCCCAGTGGTGCCTGACCATAACCCTCCCCCCTAGGGGTGCCTAACTCTAACTCCCCTGCCCCCCAAAACCCAACGCTAACTTACCTAAACCTAACCCTCCCCTCTCGCGGCTAACACTAAGGGTGGCCCGGCTTACCTTTATTCGGGCTGGCGTCCTCCTGGATTCCGGCGTTGGGATAAAGATAGGCGTCGGTGTTTCGACGCCCATCTTAATTCCAGCGTCGGCATTGAGATAGCCGCCAGTTTCTTAACTACAACGGGTCGGGTGCTGCATGTTGCATGGTACTTTTGTATGCCCTTTTTGTTTAGGAGCAAATATTCAGTGGCTGTTTATTCTATATTATACAGTTCAGACTCAGGTTAAATTTCATGTTTCACTGTCCCTAAGCGAAAAGCAAGTTAAGACCGCTTTTGCCTCGTAGAAATGTAAATGACTTTTTTTGCACCTTTTTAATGTACATTTATTTGGCATAATTATACTGATGAGCAAATATCTATTGTGGCATTTGCATGCGTTATTGCATACAGTACATGGTTTGGACACTCTTACCATTACTGCTAAGCCTGCATCTATTCTTGCTGTAGGAATTTTCCTCCAGTACAGTTGTGTTCACAGTAACCCAGTGGTTCCCAAACCCTTAGGGTCTCCATAATTTTTTCAAGGCACCCCCTAAGCCAGAACAATTACTGAGCAAATCCCGTTTTTTTAAGCAGTTATACCAAAATTACTTAGGTATTTAAAGAAGAAAGAGAAAAACTGTGGTAACCTTACCCTTTGCCCCCTCCGTGTCTCTCCCTTTTGCCCCCTCCATGTCTCTCCCTTTTGCCCCCTCCGTGTCTCTCCCTTTTGCCCCCTCCATGTCTCTCCCTTTTGCCCCCTCCGTGTCTCTCCCTTTTGCCCCCTCCGTGTCTCTCCCTTTTGCCCCCTCCATGTGAACCCCTTACTTACCTTTTAGTTGTGATCATCGGCGTTCTGCAGCATCGCTCCTTCGTGTCTGATCTCCCAAAATGCACTACATTGTAGGACCCCATTCAGCAACAGGCAGCCTCAGGATTCACTGCCTGTTGCTTTACAGTGACCGCTCTCCCCCTGCTCATCGCAACCCCGCCACTGCTGCTCCGCTCTACTCCACGCCACCAACTCCTCTCCCATCCCTACAAAAAGAAAAACAAATAGCTTACACACACATTAAGAAAATACACTTGCCGTCCTCTTTAGGCCCCAAGCTGCCACTGCACCCCGATGACAGTGCTGCAGCACCCCAGAGAGCCACGGCTCACAGTTTGGAACCACTGCACTACCCTATTCTCAAATCGCCCAAATAACCCTGTTTGTTGTGGCACAGATTATACAACTAAATTAAGCTATGCGTCCCACCACACAGTTTTGTAGCAAATATGCATCTTACTGGCATCACTAATGCAACAGAAGAACAGTACATGAGTATCCTGGACACTACTGGTGGCATGGCATGCAGCAGCAGTCTGAGACTCTGACGATAACCTGGGAAAAGAGGCAAAAGACCGTCTAGCAGAACGAGTGAGTCTCGTCATTCGTCCTTCCACACTGTGGTGTGCTTAATCTGTGACTTTATAGCAACTCCATTGTGACAAAAATACAAATCCTTTTCACCCAGTATACTTTTAGCGACATTGGACGCTAAATTAAGATATAGGTGTGAGAGTCTGAGTATTGTTACCTGTGGTTTAGCGTTTAAGTCACGACATATGGTGCTAACAGGATGGCTAATTGTTTGTCTTCTAGAACTCTTCTAGCTCAGGAATGTTCTCTGGTCTTTTTCCGTATACTGCAATGTAATGTTTCCAGGCAGATTTTATATAATAATCAAGTCTGGGAACTGTGAAGGTCATTCCTAAACCTTAAGATCTGAGGGGTCTATGTACTAGTCCTTGGAGAGAGATAAAGTGGAGATACCAACCAATGAGATCCTAACTGGCACTTTACAGGCTGTGTTTGAAATATGATAGTTAGGAGCTGATTGGTACTTTGGGGTCTATTCATGAAGCAATGAAAAGACTGGAGAAGTTGCCCATGGTAACCTATCAGCTCTGAGGTTGCATTTATCAACTACATTCTATAAAATAATAGGTAGGAGCTGATTGGTTGCCATGGGCACTTCTCCACTGGCACACTTCTTCACTATTTTCAATGCTTCATGAATAGACACAGTGGCGTAACTAGGGTATTTGGAGCCCACGGCAAATATAAAAATGGAGCACTCTCCTCCCCATGTGCGCGCGCCAAAGGCGCGTGTGGCAAAACTGGCGTGGTTACAAGGGGCGTGGTCACTTAAAAATGGGGCCTGTCAACATGACACACACCCCTTTCTCGTCACTCTGAACATTCCTTTCCATATGCACCTTAATGCAGTACCCTTTATACAGTCCGCCCTATGCAGTGCCCACAGTAGTGGTCGCCCTTATGCAGGCCCCAGTAGTGATCCTCCCTATCCAGTGCCCCTGTAGTGGTTCTCCCTATTCAGTGCCCCCAGTGCAGTGTCCATTTGTGCCCCCAGTTTTAAGCCTTATATAGTGCCCCCAGTAGTAGACCTCCCCTATGCAGTGGTCCTCCCTATTCAGTGCCCCCAGTGCAGTGTCCCTTGTGCCCCAGTATTAAGCCCCTTATATAGTGCCCCCAGTAGTAGAACCCCCTATGCAGTGCCCTTTACATAGTGTCTCCAGTAGTAGCCCCCCCATGCAGTTCCCTTTATACAGTGTCCCCAGTAGTAGTCCCCCACCCCTAATGCAGTGCCCTTTATATTTGTAGTGCCCTTTATATAGTGTCCCCAGTAGTAGTCATCCCCCCCATGCAGTGCCCTTTATATAATGTCCCCAGGTGTAGTCCCCCCTATGCAGTGCCCTTTATATAGTGTCCCCAGTAGTAGCCCCCCCTCCTCATATACAGTGCCCTTTTATATAGTGTCCCCAGTAGTAGTCCCCACCCTCCTATACAGTGCCCTTTATATAGTGTCCCCAGGTGTGTAGTCCCCCCTATGCAGTGCCCCCAGTATTGTACCCCCGATGCAGTGCCCCCAGTAGTCAGCCCCAGTGATGCCCCCAACACCCCCCCCCCCCCATAAATACAAGTAACTAAAGGAGAAAAGGTCTCCCCCACCCGCGCACCGTGGCCGGTCCCACCGCGCCCAGGGCACAAGCCCCGGCGGCCCTGCCCTAGTTACGCCACTGAACAGACCCCTTTTATCTCCATCAACTTCATCTCTCTCCAAGGCTTAGTACATAGACCCCGAATTCCTGTATTTAATAATTCATTTAAATATATTTTGGATAGTTATCTTTGCTAAGCTCTTTCCACTTTCAGCCTTCGGGCCCAATTCAAGTTGCCTCAAAGGACTAATTAGCCACAATGCAGTGCCTGGGTCTATACAATTACAGCCCACAGCAGCCACTTATTGTGGATTTTTATTCACCCCTCCTGAGGCTCGAAAAGAAATCTGCGTTAAGTAGTGCTTTTTGCTATTACCGCGGCAGCCGCAAAAGCGTTAACCCATAGCTCCAGGTACTTATTCCGCAGTCTATGGGTTAACTCGCAGATTACCATGCGAGGAAAAGGGCTTTTAATGAAATGGCTCCTGGCGTAAAATTCTGAGGCTACTACCTTTTTCCCCATGCGGTAAAATAACTTGGCTAATTGAATATGGCCCTTTGGGGACTAATTGCCGCACCGTAGCAATTCAATTACCGGGGATTAAGCCTGCGCAGTCATACTAAACCTCACAGCTCATAGATGTGAGGGGTAAAGTCCGTGAAAAAAACACCAAATCGGGTTCTTACGCGTGGAAAACACCATTGATTCCGCAGTTTACGCACATTCAGTGGGTTTCCACGTAATGAATTCCGATTTTTCGGTGCAGTAAAAAGGCTATTTAATTGAATAGCCATGGCTTGTGCCGCAGGGATTTTTGCCGGCAATTAGTTGCAGGGGAAACCCCGTGGCTAATTGAATACCCCCCTTTGTGTCATTAGCTTGCAGGAGTTGTCTGTTTGGTTGAGTTTATAACTCCACCTGTACAATGTTTACTGAGCCACTGGCTGACACATTTCCCTACACTAGAATTGATCCACCCTCATGCTTAACAGTTTGCTAGGTGTAATGCTTTTTCTTCAAATGCATAATCTGTTTTTCTCCAAATGTATTGTATATTTTTTGTTTTGTGTAATAATATGTTGGTTTCACCAGTCCCAGACACTTTGATCCATCTGTTTATGGCTGCTTTAAGTAATTGGCATATCTCAGATGTTTAACATGTTTTTAATAAAGGTTTCTGAGAACTCTTCCATGTAAGCAGTGCTTTCTTCTGGCCCAATATTTTGATGTCTGCTAAAGGGATACATTCAGTATCCCGTCGGCTGCGATGCCGGCACTGATATTACAGAATCCCGACACCTATCACAATCCCGGTACCGACATCCCGACCGCCAGCATACCAAAGGTAAGTAGCAGGGTGGGGGGGGAGGGTTAGGCACTAGGGGGAGGGTTATGGTTAAGGTGATGTGCTCACAATCCGACATTGTGCCCGATTTCCCCTTGAACTCTCCCCAGCAGCTCCTCGGCAGTCATGGGCACCATTTGGTGTTAAAAACTGTCCAGTGTGACAAACGATCTATCCGTGCCTCCTAACTATTCCAGTGCATCGTGACTGAGATTGTCAGATCTGCCCTACAGCAAGGCAGATCTGAAGAAGCGTCGTACGACATGTTGGGGCGCGCATCGTTTATAGTGTGTGGACACTCATGATTTGCGCATACTTTACATGATTTGTCGTCACGATGTGTCGGAATCGGGCAAATCGTGTAAAATATCGCTAAGTGTGTAGGCACCTTTGGGCACTTTGGGGGGTATTCATATCGGAGGTTTGACTGGGATAAAGTATCGGGCGCGCTCCAGCTTTATCCCCTCATTGACATGGGGGATAATTATGGGTACCCCCATTTTGGCCTGCGGAAGGCAAGTATGCTTTTTAAATATCCGCGGCAGGTGTTTTATTTCCAACATGGAAGAAGGGGTGAAGAAGAGCACGTAGTTTTTTTGTTTTTTTTTTTTTTGTTTTTACAAAACAAAAAAACTAGGTGCATCAAATTTGGGGTACATGAAAATGGGTGCAAGCCTATTTTTAAGTCCCTAGAGTACATTTTTAAAATTCTTCAAAAATACACCTGCCCGCTACTACCCGCATTCTTTAAAACACCTGCCGCATACTTTGGAACCCCCCCTAAATTAATTTCGTTAGTTTAAAATTTGTTCCCCATATTTTCTTTTTTAAACCCCAAAATTGAACTAATTTTTTTGGGGTGCCCCTATTTTTTTTTTTAAACTTTTTTTTGACACTGATCGTTTTAAGGGGGCGCAGGCTATTTTTTTTTTTTAAGCCTGCACCCCAATTCTGCACTTTTTTTTCGACTGTAAAAGGATGGCGAAAAATTATTCCCGTTTTTTGACATTGACTTTTCGCACCGGTGAAAGTCAATGTCATTGAATACGGGGATATTGGAAATAGGCGAAAATGACTTTTCGCCCCATATTGAATATGGCCCTAATGGGGGAGAGTTAGGTTTAGGGTGCAGGGATGGGGAGTTTAAGTTCAAGCACTAAAGGGGTATGGTATGGTTAAGCACCAAAGAGGGGAGGGGGAGGGTTCACATACCAAACATCAAGAGTCTGTATGCTAGCCTAGTCTGGATGCCGCTGTAAGGATTCTGACAGCCGGGATCCTGACTGCCGGCATCCCATACCGATTCCCTGCTAAATACTTGTGAGTGTCATTTAAAATGATATGTGGTTTCTAATTTATAGATCTGTCCAAAGTTGTAGCAGGATTATTTTTCTGTAATGGTCTTCACCTGGCTTGATGTAAAGCCTAATGGGCCAAATTCAGTTACCAGTGGCACTTAACACGGATCTCTGTTTGCACCCTCCTAAGGTGCAAACAGATATCCGCTGTAAGTAGGGCTTTTGGGAATCACAACGGCTCTCCGCGGGCGGTTAATCCATAGCTCTGGCCACTTAAGTTGGAATATATGGCTACAGCATGAGAAAACAAGCTGCTAATTGAATTCCTCATTAATTGAATAGGACATTAAACCCGGGAGCTGCAGCCACTTTGTAATGGTGCATATCCACTACATGATAAATTTTAACGATTATGACATCGTTATCATTCATTAAACGTGCAGTGAATATGCCGGCAATGACCAGCGATTCGCGCTTCCTCTGGTCAATGCCAGCATCTGTCATCGCCTGAACATGCAGGCCAACCTGCCATTATCAACAAGTTGTACATGTTCGGGGAAGAGGGAGGGTGCCTGCACTAAACGACATATCGTTCAGTGTGGGCACATTATCCACTGCACAGTATGATGAACGATTACAATGTTGTAATCGTACAGTTGTTCTACACTCGTGTACTGGATATGCACCTTAAGTCCTGCAACTAATTGAATTCCCTCAATGAGTCAATCAAGTTTTAAGGCCTAATAAAATGCTTTAATAAACCAAATAAAAGCCTGGCCTGGTGTCCAGAAATAAAATGTACATGCATGTATGTATATGTGTGTGTGTAATGTATTATAGTACTGTGCAAAAGGGTTAGGTAGGTGTGGAAAAAAAATGCTGCAAAGTAAGAATACTTTCCAAAATAAAAGTGTTTACTTTTATCAATTAGCAAAATGCAAAGTGAATGAACAGAAGAGAAATCTAAATCAAATCAATATTTGGTGTGACAACCCTTTGCCTTCAAAACCGCATCAGTTCTTCTAGGTACACTTGCACAAAGTTTTTGAAGGAACTCGGCAGGGAGGTGGTTCCAAATATCTTGGAGAACCAACCGCAGATCTTCTGTGTATGTAGGCTTGCTCAAATCCTTCTATCTCTTCATATAATCCCAGACAGACTCGATAGTTTTGAGATCAGGGCTCTGTGGGCGCAATATCATCACTTCCAGGACTCCTTATTCTACTTTACGCTGAAGACTGTTCTTAATGCTGTATGTTTGGGGTCGTTGTCCTGCTGCAGAATAAATTTGGAGCCAAGCAGACACCTCCCTGATGGTATTGCATGATGGATAAGTACCTGCCTGTATTTCTCAACATTGAGGACATAATTAATCCTGACCAAATCCCCAGACTTCTCCAAACAGTAGATGGGTGTACCTGGGTCTCACTGGTTTCTGACAGTTCTGAGCTGATGGCACTGCTGGACATCTTCCGATTTTGAAGGGAAGTAAGCATGATGTGTCTTTCATCATAAGCACTGAGTTTCCTTGGATGACCACTGCACCTACAGTCCTTAATGTTGCCTGTTTCTTTGTGCTTCTTCAAAAGAGCTTGAACAGCACATCTTGAAACCCCAGTCTGCTTTGAAATATTTGCCTGGGAGAGACCTTACTGATGCAGTATAACTACATTGTGTCTTGTTGCTGTGTTCAGTCTTGCCATGGTGTATGACCTGTGACATGAAACTGTCCTCCACAACCTCACCTTGGTAGCAGAGTTTGGCTGTTTCTCACCCAGGTTTAAGCCTCCTATACAGCTGTTTTTTGTTTAAGTTAATGACTGTGTTTCAATCTACCATTTATTTTGCATTTTGTTAATTGATAAAAATAACTGCTAGTGGCGTTATTTAATTATTTATACAAATTAAAATAATAATTTACCTGCATGGCCTGTCACACTGTGACAAAGGGTTGGGAATTACAGGTCTAAGTGTTAAGAAATGTTTAAGTGACAGCGAGAAAATTATTTTCATTCTCTTGTATATCAGTATATGCAGTTGACATGGATAGAGTGAAAATACATACTTAGCAATATTCTTAGCAGCTGAAATTACATACTATAACTGATATCCAGAGGGAATACTAACCATCACACATACCTACTATGTATATGGGGGCTTTGTTCTGTGATGGGATTTTGCCTTCATTGCCCAAGCTTCACGCTGTTCGGAGATCACGAGTAATGCCGATGTAAGAAAAACCTGTCATTTTCTCAAATTATTTC
This sequence comes from Taudactylus pleione, assembly GCA_031769625.1. NCBI lineage: Eukaryota > Metazoa > Chordata > Amphibia > Anura > Myobatrachidae > Taudactylus > Taudactylus pleione. Next base: position 4,817,343 of record JAUIMM010000614.1, read on the forward strand.
TTTCTAGCTTCCAAGTAAAGCAAAATCACAACAGCTAATATAGGTTGAACATGAATAATAAAATAGACTTGATTGCTTTGTGAGAAAGTTATGATGGCAACCTTGTCAAACGGGGCATTGAGAGCTTTTACAGCCGGATGTTCGATAAGACTGCGTTAAACCTGTGAAGGTGTGTTTAAAAGCTGGCAGTACAAAGGACATATCTTCTATCCAGCAGAGCGGTATCATGGGACGTGTATAGTACAAAGAGAGGGCGATGAGGTGTAAGGCACACATCTTTTCTACAGCTCAGTGATTGTAAGGAAAACTTTAATGTTCTTATAGAAATGCATATATGGATGGATGAATGGGGTAAATTTGACAAATGCATTTGTAAAGAAGTGATAGAACTTCATACTGTATTCTTAAAACTACAACTCCCAACTTTAATGGCGCTTTCTTACTTCTTGCATAGTTTCTGAATTGATTACTTTGTCTAAAATGTCTGTTTAGTAAAAAAGAACCTCCCATCGATTATACTAGGTTTTATTTATTTTATGTCAGTAATATTTGTTTTACTTTATTCCCAGTTTTCAGGATCATCTGTTGGGCAAATGAGCATGGGCACAGGGAATTAAAGGCTGATCAGATCAAGCATGAGACCTGGCAGACTCAGGACTGGGATTTTTTTGTCCTGAATTTGTTATGGTCAGGAATGCTGGGATGTTTGTTTATTAAATGTTGTTATCATTTATATTGAACCAATATTTGCGATGCTGTGCAATTGTAGATAAATGTAAAATTAGTGTGCAAACTTGTAATGAAATAGGTGTAATATAAATGGGTGTAAGTGTAAATATACCGATCAGCCATAAAATTAAAACCACCTGCCTAATATTGTGTAGGTCCACCTTGTGCCGCCAAAACCGTTCTTACTCGTCAAGGCATGGACTCCACAAGACTTCTGAAGGTGTCCTGTGGTATCTGGCATGAAGACACTAGGCACAAGGAGGATCTGCACAGTATTAGGCTAGTGGTTTTAATGTTGTGGCTGATCAGTGTGTTGAATTGAATTGAATCCCTCTTCAAAATCTGGGTCATCCAATCAAATTGTAATACCATGGCAACTCTTGGCAGTACAAACAAGAGAGGGCTCAGGTAGCCTTTTAAAAGACAATCCGTATTTAAATTACTCTGTTGCCTGCAGAAAGCCCCTGACAACAGCCATGCTTCCAGAGATAACGTCAGAATTACAGACAAGACAAAGATATAGAAGGCTGTACAATATGAGGAAGGATATCTGGCCCTCCTACTGCTATGTGAGAGCAATCACACCTATATTTCATAATCTTCAGCAGGAGGGCTGGTCTGATCTAATCAAAATACCACAAACTGATACTGATGAAACGTGGGTACAAATTCAAATATTCATATAGCGTCATGTAATACAAAGTTGTTCAAGCAAAAAGGTGATTGCTTCAGTTTTTAGCATTCAAGAACAAGGTTATGATCTGAAGAACCAGCATTTACAGATTTGTTGTCAATATAAACACTATGGGATCTATTTACTAAGCCTTGGATGGAGATAAAGTGGACGGAGATAAAGTACCAGCCAACCACCTCCTGTAATTTTTCAAACCCAGCCTGTGACATGCCAGGAGCTGATTGGCTGGTACTTTATTTCCTTTCACTTTATTTCACATCCAAGGCTTAGTAACTAGATCCCTTAGTCCCTGTTCTAGCATCACTTTGACTATTGATAGTCATTTATTGGTTTTCAACTACAAGTAACATATTATACCCCTTTCACACTACTGAAACATGTATATCCATGGGTATAGCTACCATAGGTGCAAGGGGTGCTGATGCTATGTGGCCCAGAGCTGAGGTAGGCCCATCTTCCTTGTCAAAGGTACATATGTTATATACATTTTTCACCATTGGGTGGTACAGTACATTGGGGCCCTTACAAACTTTTGCTATGGGGCCTTGAAATACCTAGTTATGCCCCTGTTTATATACCTAACTAAATGCTGATTGGTAGCAATAAAATAAGGTGGAGTTTTTTACACTATAGAAGTAAGCATGGATATCAGACAAATTCACTAATAAAACCACAATAATAGAAAATTATGAAAAGGCTTCACCCTAACTGCGTGGAGTTTGTATGTTCTCCTTGTGTTTGCATGGGTTTCCTCCAGGTGTTCTGATTTCATAAAGCTCTGCGTAATTGATTGTGCTATATAAATAACAGTTGATAAATAATTAAATGTAGTGATCGGTGTACATCAGGTGTAACAATGGTAAAATTAATTGGCTGCACACTGCTAATACTTTGATGAGTGCAAACAGCTAATCATAGATCAATTAAGTTTACTGAATTTCATTTGGCTGTTAGAATTCAGACCTATAAAAACAATCCATGTATCTGATGATGGCACTGGTTGCTTCTCTGTTCCAGGACACTCAAACACAATACAGTAGCAAGTGTTTGAAAATGTAAAAATCCAGGACTTAGCCGGGACTTATCGTGCTGCATTCGAAAGATTGAGAGGAGGGGGTGGGCAAATACTAGAATGCTCCCAGAATTCATGGAAGGCTTTTACTTATCAGCAGTTTAGTTCTTTTCAAGAATTTCTGACATGGCTCAGAGGCCAGTTACTTATACCCCTTTTACACCGGAGCTAAAACCCGGGTTATTGCAAGGTTAACCCGGGCAGCTCCCTGGTGTAAAAGGGGAGAGGGTTGGATCGCCGGGTCAAGTGACCCAGCAATCCAACCCTGGTAAATAGCAGGGTTTAACACGGGAGTAGCCCGTGAAACCCTGCTGTGAGAACAGCGCACTCCGGGTCACGATGACCTGGAGTGCGCTGCAAGCCGGCTGATTGGTCCGGCTTCAGTGGCGCTTGGAGATGACTTCCTCTCCAAGCGTCCACTTTCATGCCAGGAAAGCCTGGTCTATGCAGACCCGACTCCGGTGTGAGCTATCCCGAGTCGGCGCCGGCTAAATTCCTGGTCTGATCGGGATAGGAACTCTGTTCCAACTCCGGGTCAGACCCGGAATTTTGGTGGAAAAGGGGTATTAATTAGCGAAGTGCTAGAGCACAATTGATAAGTTTTGTAGTTTGCTAAAACTTCCTCCTCTTGCCTGATTCTGTGTAACGGACTGAACCAAAAGCTAGGGTTTTCTTTATTGCTTCCAGGAACAAACAAAAATAGAATTTTGAATCCAATATTTAATTGAGTATAAATCACAGATGATCCTTAATATCTAATAAGTATTAATAGCAAAGCCACCACATTTTCTTTATTGCACTCAAGTAAAATATATAAAGCAAAACGCTAATTTGCTAATAAATGATTTAAATTAAGGCTAACAAATGAATTTAGAGGTTAAAGAAAAGAGAGGAAAAATACTAAAGGTGCATTCACACGTAATGATTTTGTAACCAACGATTTTCTGTCAGATTGTCCCTTGAAAAAGTGAACGATTTTTACAACGATGAACGAAAAATGTTCCTTAACTTAAAGAAAATCATTTTGTTGGACAGTCTGAAATGACGATGAACGATAACTACAAACGGGAGCGCGCTTTAACGATTATCGTTCACCGTTATAACTCAGATTTTTTTAACTATTGAACGTTAACGACAAATCGTTAAAAAAATTGTTACGTGTGTATGCACATTCATATTTCACAAACTGACCTCAAATGCTCAGCATTCAGCCAAACCATACATAACCGTGTAAAGCATCTGGAACATCCAGTTACAATGTCCATATAAACATACAACTAAAAATCTCGTTCTCAACTATCAGTAAAACTAGGCCTAACAATAGCATCTACACTTCACTGCATATTCTCTGATTGTAGGTTATTAGCAGGTGCTGCAGCCAGCAGGCAAATGTCAGTTTTAATCAAGTAACTGGTTACTAACACAAAACATTCATGTTCTCTTTAATTTATCTTGTCCTTCTTATGTGCTCCATAATTAAAATCAGTGTGATAATCTCTAGTGAACTATCATGAAAAAATAAATCTATTTTCCTAACCAAAACAAACATGCATTATATTACACATTGCGTCTCTCTCTCTCTCTCTCTCTCTCTCTCTTATTTATATATATATATATATATATAATATAATAATGTGAGTGTGTCTGCCCCTACTTGTAGAATCATTTATCTTATGTTATTATTCAAGGCTTTTTGTGAATGTATTGCTTTGATATATGTCCAATATTATCTCTCTTGTGCTTCTAAGCTTCTATATTTCATATTCATCTTTTTTTTTTTTTTTCTTTTAGCCACCCCCTCCTCCCTTGGCTTTCCCTTCCCTGTGTGTGCATGCATCTATTTCCTTCAGATTCTTTTTTCCACTTTAGATATATACATTAAAGAATCTGGGGATTGTGAAAATAGGACAGTTTTTCTCTTAGCCATAGAAACAAAATCCCTGACAATGTGAATCAGCTGTTCTCTGTTGATCGGTTGGTTCTTCCATTAGTATAAATCGTATGTTTCTCTTTGATGTGCTATTTGGCTGTATGTTCTGTAAGAAGAATACATTTATGTATTTGTTAATGTCAGTCTCAGTTGGTTATCATAACAGAATGATCGCTGACTCTGTAGGTGGCCAGATGCTCTTCTATGTATAAGTCTGTGTATATTCTGCTGTATTATATCAGCCAGTGACAATAGTCCAAGCCTTTTTTCAGCATCCAATATTTCTTAAATGGCATGATATAGAGTAATAAACCATTAGTCATAAGCTGGGTTGACTGAGAACTAACAGTAATGCATTTTTGCTGTTTGTTTAATTTATATTAAAATAATGTATTATGATTAGCCTCTTAAGCTGGCCACACACAGGGCCACAGAGAGCCCTGGCGGGCCCAGGTACATAGGGGGCGTCGCCTAATTGCGGGAGGCGTGGCCACGCCCCCTTGAGCAAAAAAAAAAACCGCTTGTCATGATCAGTGGGATCGCCCCCCCCACACACACACACACAGGCAAAGGAGACTGCCACAAGCAGTCTCCCACCGCAGCTCAGCACACGCTGTGTGCTGGGCTGCTGTGAGAGAAGGGAGGGGGGGGCGGCGCCGGGCCCCTCAGGAAGCCCGGGTAAACAGTACCCGCTCCCCCCCGCCCCCCCCCTCTTGGAGCCTCTGGCCACACACAAAGTGATATTTTACCCGATCTGGCCAATTCCGACACATTGGAACAACAGATCGTGTAAAATATGGCCTAATTGAGAGTAAATTGTGAGTCCCCGCTCACGATCACAATGCGATGCATGTCCCCGCTGGTCACACATCGCATGGTCAGATCTGCCGTGCAGTAGGGCAGATCTGACAATCTAGGAGGCGATGCACTGTAAAAGTCAGGATGCAGGAGAGATCGTATGAAGATTGGACACCAAATCATGTGCAAATCGTGTGGAGATCGTGTGCAGAGCTGTCGGGGAGAGTTTCAAGGGAAATCGTGTGCAGATCGCTATGTGTGTGGGCACCTTTAGACTTAGCATATGTGTGTACTGCTATATTTGTGGTTATACATCGCAGTTTCAAAGGTGATTGAGTGGAAATCAATATTAAGGATGAACTTTACTGTTGTCCATGCAGATTTGTTTGCCTATTGCTCAACAGTTAAACCTGGTACACACTACGATTTTTCGGACGATATGCCCGATTCTGACAGATCGGAACAACATATTGTCCAAATCGTGCAGTGTGTACCCACTATGTCGGCTGTTGCGCGCTCCCGTGAGTCGTCAGCCGCATCGTCAGGTCGTCCCTACATGCAGCTCAACCTGCAACCTGACAATGCGACTGACGACCCAATGCAGCGGGATGCGGCAAGGGCCGACATATTGGGCAGTCGGGCACCGGATCGTCTAGTGTGTGCCGGCTGATATGTCGGCCCATTGGCAGGGGAGGGGCAGTCTGCAGTCTCATCACTGGGTACACGTATCATATAGTGCAGTGGTTCCCAAACTTTTTTGAATCACGGTGCCCTAGAGTATCAGCATTGTTTCAACGGCACCCCTAAGCCAAATGTTTGTTATTGAGAAATTCAGTAAAAATGTAGTAAATTGTGCTTACCTGTCATCTTTAGGGCCAGGTATGTGGTGTTGGACTGGTTTGCGCTTCTGTTTGTCCACATATTTACATTACATTGACCATAAATAATTTGATTTGGTGCTGGACCACCAACCTGAGGCACCCCTGCAAGTGTCCTGAGACACCTCAGGGTGCCACGGTAGAACAGTTTGGGAACCACTGGTATAGTGTGTACTTAGCTTTAAGACCAAGTCTGCGCATTGGATACATTTGTATCTACACATCAAGTCTGGTCTATTTTAGAGTAATGAATCATTACTCTAAAATAGACCAGACTTGCTATGTAGACACAAATGTATCCAATGTAATGAATATTACTGTAGTGCTCTGTATACCATAATAATAGTCAAACCTAGTGTTCAAATAATAATGCTTTACCAGTTTTTTTTTAAATTGTTATTTTGTGAGATAGGTGTGCAGCTCCTAATTGTCCCAATGTTTCAGTAATGCCCTGATTAATACTTTATTTAGCCAAATGGTTGTTGGAGGAGTTTGGTGGATATGGCCAGGGTTTGAGGGCCTATATTTGTGAGTGTAAATATACATTGCTTCAGTTTTCTTTGTTTTACTTTTTAATGTATAAAGTTGACTGTTTCATGAAATTATAAGTAAGCTCCAAAATATGTTTTTAATGCAAACTGTATGTTGTTGTTTTCTTCTTGACAGTCCTGTCAAGTTGACCTATGGTATGCGTCCACATTGATGTTAAAGATCTTCATCAATGAATAAATCGACAGTGCTCATTTCTTCATTTCTTAGAAGTAATTGCGATTTTAATAATGTAAGTTGTGCTTACCTGTCGTCCTTATGTACAGTTCGAGCTGGTAGACAGGTTTGCGCTTCTATTTCCACATATTTTATGATTGGTAGCCACCAGCACTGGTCTTTCCTATCAAATTGCTCAAATGGACATTTTATTTGTTACTTCACCACCAACTTGTGGCACCTCTGCAAGTTAGCTGTGGTAGGCCAGCGTGCCACTGCACTCAGTTTGGGACCCACTTGTTCACTGGATTGGTCAATGAACTTCTTCTTGGTGAATTTGTGCACTGTGGTCGTTCTATGATTACACACGTCCTGATATGTGTCAGATGAAATGATTGCTTTAAGCAAGTGTACAGAGGCATGTTTCAGTTTGCCTGTTGATGGATATATATTATTTACTAGCAACCTACCCTGGCTTCTAATGAGAGCAATTTCATCTCGCCAAAGCCCCCTGCATCTCATAACCTACGCCATGTCACCACTGTCCACTGCAGCTCACCACAAACCCCTGCTCCTCACTCCTGCCCTCTGCATCTCACCAGTGTCACCACAACCCCCACTGCTGATGCACTGCAGGTGGCTGGGCCCCGACCACTGGAATATGCTGGGAAAGGCAGGAGATTCATGGATGATCAGGACAGGAGGATGATGGCGATGAGCAGCGTTCTCTTTGCACAATGTACCCTGTATTTCCTGAGCTTCATGTTGAGCTTCCTCGCTGTGATTCCCCTGCCCAAGAACAACGCTGACATGGCAGGTGCCTCCTGTACACAGAGGGCGTGTGGCTGAGCGGTAACATCGTGCTTGAGAGGGAGCACTTCACGGTGGAGTGGTGGCCGGAGTACGCCTGCAGGTTCAGCTTAGGTTACTGACCTTTTTTTTGTTCCGATGGTAGTGTTTTTACCTTTATGATGGTGGCGCTCCAATGTTTGCCACCATGGAATGGAAATCATTTCCTTGTTTTCTGTACAGTTTTGATGTGGTAGATGCATCAGGGCATCTTCATGGGTTAGTTGGAGGCGGTCTCTTACTCTGTCTGCTTCAGATGTGACCCTGATCAGTCCCTGACTCCCTCCCTCTCTAGGCTGCTGCTAAGCAACAGGGCACATTGCTATCTCCTGGTTCTCTGAGACAGTGAGAGCCAATCGGAGCGCAGCCAACGGCCTTGCAGCAGTCAGTCACTCACACAGCACAACAGTTTTTTTCTGTGACTTGTTTCATTCCAAGCCTCAGTTTCAGATGCTCTCTTGCTGTTTCAGCACCCTGACCATATCTTATACAGCAGATTGGAGTTTGAATTTATTTTCTGTGACTTGATTCACTAAAATCATCATTGTTCGGCTCCCTTTTGTCACAGATGAATGGATCACACAGTAAACCCTTCCTTGACCAATGCTGTATAGAATATTGAGAATCCCATCGAATTCTATCCAGTGGTTCAAGAGATTGGCCGACAGAACCCTTAACCAGGGACTTCATTATATATATATATATATATATATGAGAAAGAGAGATGCTATGTAAAGTAATTCTCTGTATTTACTCCCCTTAAGAAAAGGTTTATTTTCAATGGATAATTTCCATAAAATGATAAATTATAAATAATATTGTATTTCTTATTGGGGCTTAATTATCTTTGCCTTGACCATTTTTCTTTCTCTCCTTGACGAATTTATGCATAGCTACTAATTGTGTTTATCTGGTTGAGTAATGAGGACTGTGTAATTGTTTTGCAGAGAAAATTAGCTGTGCAACTTAAAGGACAGAAGTTTGTTTTGCAAAAAAAAAAACGTATTCAATGTAAACTTCTTGAGCACCGTTTTATGCGAATGCATTGCTGTTAATCCATAATAAATTATTTATTTCATTGCTAGTTTATTACTGTTCAGTGATGGAATTTTCACGTAACAATATATTTTATTTCATAAATAGTTTAGAGCCTTGGGGGAAGCACGGAATCCGGGTATTTCTTTACAGTTATGTATCCTTTTAATACTTTGCTAGCATTCCTTAGAAGTGTCAAATAGTATTACAGTAGCCCTTAGCATAATTCACAGAAACTGATTCAAAATAGAACTAATAAAGAAATAATAAAACAAAAAATATTGTCGTTATCTAAAGAAAAAAACAAAAAAGAAAAAAAAATCCCTGAATGTTACCCTGCTTTTAGTAGCACATCTATTATTAATTCCCCAATGGTGTTAATATTTTTCTTTTGTGTGTGTTTCAAATAATATTTATAATACAGTAGCTTAGATCCAGCACTCAAATATAGTGCGTTTCCCTGGTGTTCTTTCTAACACGAGCAAGTCGTGTAATGCACACTCTGATAATTTAATGACATGGAGTTCCATTCCTTCCTTTCAAACACTTGGAATAAAAAGAAAAATCACATGAAAAAATCCAGTTTTTCGGTGTAGACCATCATCAGGACATAAAAAAACATTAGTGCAATTAGTCTATATACAGTATGTACTGCTGTTTTTTTATGCCCTAATGACAGTGTTTGTTTATAGTGAAATGCTGGATTTTTTTCATGTGGTAATTTTTTATATTACAAGTGTTTGATTAGTTCATGACCCTAAGTGCCATCTTTTCTTTTTAGAGCGTAAGATAGAATATATATAATCGCGACATGAGCAGCTATAGTAAACTTACCTATTTGTGTCAGTCTCCATTTTTGTGCACATGCATGAGCCATGGAGCAAAAGAGTTTGTTGCCACACTGGGCCAGTATTTCTGGTGTCATTGAGTAATGCTCATCTGTCTTCATGATATTTTTTCATAAATCCTAGTAAAGAGATATTTGTTTCATAAATCATGCAATGATTGAGAAATGAATAGTAAATACTAGGTCCATTAATGTGTTAGCATATTTGTTCATATATTTAAATCAATGGAAAGTGCAAAAAAATAGAGTAGAAGGGCATCACACCACTTTAACTGGTTGGTTAATTACAGTTATGATGATCTTGCACCTGCTTTAGTTAGTGCTTATTTTGACAAAAGATGGAGATGGCTTCCTGAAGTTTTGACATATTTTGAAAAGTCATCTGGCAGATATTGATTACATTTTAATGTAACACAGTGGTATTTACAATGATGCTTCGATTAAACTGACGGTAATACGTAAGAGATGTGATCTGTCTGACTCGGCTGCTCAGTATGACGCGTGTGCGTAAACAGTTCTACTCCAATTAGTGTGTAATGGGTTTTATTTGTGCTTATTGCATATTGATTCAACCCTTTGTATACACTTAACATATATTTAGGTTTTAAAATTTTCTTTTTAAAGTTATTAAGATCTTCACCCATATCCACCATGTAGAGCTTCTATACGTTCTGGTTTTTGCTGTCAGTTCTGAATTTTATCCACTGAAAATGTTCAACTTGTTCCAGTGAGGGTCTAGTGGTGTAGCCATATTACTGCATTTGGCACTTTAAAAGGAAGATGGAGGACTGCTGAAATGTTATGTCACATAACAGCCCTGGCTTCCTTTGTGTAAAATGTGAGTCTTTTACCAAACATCACATGAGGGACTACACAGGATGGTTACACCAGAGCACATTTTAACCAGGTAAAGGCTTCTAAATTCTAGGCGATGTAAGTAATGCCATGAACTGTTGTCTTCATTATCCTGACGCCACATGTATTGCATCCAAATATCGGAAACCGCTCGGAATAGAGATGTTTCCTCCCATTTAGCATGCAATTACAGTTACTTCTGTGGCACGATTGCTTTAATAAAGATAATATGGGGTCGGCAGCAGTGGGCACATACCATATTTTGATATTTGGTGGTCTTGGTCCGCCCCATTAAGTCCCTGCCTCCTTGTGCACCCTGCTATTCTAACCATGTACACTGAAGCCCCACCTGGACTTTCAGTTTGGTCTGTCCTGCAAAGATGGAAGAGGAATTCAAACAATCTTTTGCACAGTTCATTTTGATCTCAAATAGAATAATTCAAAACGTTTATACGTTTTTGTGTTTTATTCATAATTACTGTGACGTAAAGTATTTGATCAGAAAGTACAAAATTAAACAAGTCAATTACACTCTGAGTTCTTTCTTGAAATATCTCGGTTTATATAGGACAGGGTTGAATTTGTTTTTGTGATCTGAAGAAATATATCAACTTCAACTTTATCTGTGTGAAACAGTAGCTATTCCAATTGATTTTTTTTTTTTTTTCTGTGTGAGCTTAGTCTGCTGGCCAGGAAGGAGATAGACATGTGAAAGGCAAGTTTATGGTGTCCACTGGGCTGGCTCTCTTTAGTTTTCCTTTACTTGTTGTTTTTTGTAAAGATGTTTGAAAACACTGAAAGACAAATTCATTAGGAAAACACAAATTCCCCTGAAAATGTCTATCCACCCAACAGTGATACACGAATGCTGTAAAATAAGCAACATTTATAGAGGCTTTTGCTGATTGACGTCTTCTAGTCAGTAAATATGTTGCTTGTTATGGTGACCAGTTGAATCTGTGTGCATGTCTTGTACATTTATTTTATTCCGTGTGTAGCACAGTGTGGGCCAATTTATGAAATCCCCATAAGTTTGTGCACATAACAGGATTACTTTAAGTAGTCATAAGCAACTTTCAGCTGTTAAGCGCTTGTGGAAGTCCATTGCAGGCATGATGGTACATGTAGTTCCATAATTACCAGCATGCCTGCTGCTTAAATGTTCTTACTAGCAATTCTTATGTGTAGGAAGGCGCCTTGGGAGTTGGCTGACAGTCTGTAAATAGGGATGTCCTTACAATGTTGTGTACAGTGAAATAATGAAAGTTCTTTTGGAACATCATCTGGTAAAGATTCTCATGAGCCCAGAGATGAAACTTGCACTGTCCAACCCTGCTTAGAGGATTTATAATAAAATGTAGTTTATGAGGATTATTACTTACACACTTGTACTCAGTCCAAAGTGCTTCATGCTAAAACTTGTATTCCTTGGCTGACTGTACCAAGCAAAGTGCCAACGGTCTTTACTTTGTCACATTACCTTGTACGACCAATAGAGTTGAGTTGCATCGGGTAGGATTTACTGACAGTGTTATGAATAATAGATTCTGATTGGGTCTACTGGTCATGCCAATTGGTAATGCATTACCTTATGGTGTCTAGATGGTCCACCTTTTAGTGTACAGTATATATGAACCTGTTAGATAGCTTTGTGTTTCTGGAAATCTTACTTTAGTTATTAGAGTACCAAATTGGGTATAAGTGAACATCACATACAGCTGCCGCATGGGATGACCTTGCCTTATATAGTAGTAGTAGTACTGTGAGTGGGTTTTATGTAAGAAAAGAAGCAAGACTGCTGCATGGTACAAATAAACTCAGTAGGGAGTTGTCTGTTGGGAGCCAATTTGTTAATTAATTGCTGCATTTTGGCTAATTGGCTTTATGGATCTATAGCATGAAAGGATGAATGTAAGACCTTTCAGATAAGACAGTTACCCAATACATGTGTCTGCAATGTTCAATACAGCCTTTTCATGATGCTAAATTTGTGTATCTGCAGTATTAAGTATTAGTATTATACACATATTGTAGTCGCTATATAGTCGGTGCTGGGTCTGGCTTTTGGTAATTGGTTGGATGTGTCTGTAGTATGAATTTCATAAATAGGATTGTAAAGCATATTCAGCAGTGTCTGCTGAGGAAATCTCTTATCCCCTATGAAAGCTTTGCCTCTTGTTCCACTCTGTATGTGTAAGTTGCAGCACTATGTCCTTGAGCACTGCAGCAAGAAGAAAACCACTTACTTGGTCTCTTGTTCTCTTATATAAGAGAGAGGCTGTTGCAAAGGTCTGTGTTTGTAAGCACTAATGTGTGTGAATATACAACTAATTCACCTGAGTGGAAATTTCCATTACTCCTAAAATTTTACAAAATGAAAGATAGCATACGTCACAGGCCTCAATGTCATAAAGTCAGTTTAGACGTTACCCCTCCTAGTGCAGGTGAGCATATATATGTACCTTAGATCTGCTGTCTGTGACAATTGGTATATGCTAAAATTATGCCTACACGTAATTATGTATGTTATTCTGTTACTTTGTTTATCCTGTGTTTTTTAACATAATAATAATATTAATAAAAAAAAATAATAATACTCAGTGCCCACTCTTTTAGGTACATCTGCTCTTTAATGAAAATATCTAATCGGCCAGTTATGTGGCAGCAACTCTACCATGCATGAAAGCATGCAGACATAGGGGGTCATTCAGACCCACTCGCGAGCGGCAGTACGCTCGCAAGTGGGTCGATGGTCCCCACTGCGCATGCGCACGACGGAGGGAGCTCCTTCGTGCGCATGCGCGAGACCCGGCGAGCTAAGGACTTTCCATCGCTCCGGGTCTCGCACCAAAGGGGGTGATTGACAGCACGCCCCCTTTGGTGGGCGTTCCGGGGGCGTGCCTGCCAGACGGAGGCGTTCCTATGGGAATGCCTACCGTCTGAAGCCGGCCCCACTGACATCACTAGTGATGTCAGTGGGAGTGATTTTGGCTCTGATAGAGCCAAAATCACTCCTGGCCTTGCAGTTGTGAAACCCGACCACAGGGTTTCACTCGCAAGTCCGATGGTCAAGACCATCGCGACCATCTTGTTGGACGCTCGTATATGCTGTGGGTGGTGACCCACAGCTATACGAGTGTCCAGGAGGACGCTCCATTTAATGGAGGTGGCTCTGGTCAGAGCGTCCGGCTCTGAATCAGGGCCATAGTCTGTAGGTTTAGTGGTCCATTAGTCCCCATTGAAGAATGAAATGTAGTGCACAGATCAGCTAACAGAGCTCAGAGCGAAACTTCAGTTCCCCACTTTCCTCAGGATTTTAACTTTACCTGATGGTATATGCGTTCCAGAAAGCTGTGCGCACAGCATTCTTGGATGCAAATTTGTCAGTGACGTCGGCGGTCACAGATCGCAGCATCAGTGCCAGGGGGCCAGTGGAGAAGGTGGAGATTTGTTTTGCACATGTGTAAAATAGAGCTCCTCGGACATAGGGACACAGCAGACAGCAGTGCATGGGATGTGACCAAGTCAGTGAAAGCCCGGCTGGCTGCGGTTACATCCTAAGCGACAACGCCAAATAAGGAGAGATGACGGATCTAAAAAGATCCTGCAGCTTGAGTACCAGTGATATTTAAATTAAACTCCATGTTTCTGAAGGGGTTAAATGAATGCATGGACTTAGATCGTTTTTTATAATGTCATCTTCTATTGACACTCATACTGTTTCTTTATAAAATTATCTCATTTTTGTGTCCTAGTGTCTTTTGCTAGGCATTTTAAATTCATATGCTGGCTTCTATATTTCATCATTTAAATTCTGGGCATTGGTATACATTACTACCCGCTTTGGATGGTACATGAATTTTATTTTATTTGTCAGTAGACTGAGTCAGACAGAGATTATAAAAACAGAACAGTGTAGTTTACATGACAGTAAACTACAGAATGCTGCTTTAATATGCATTACCCAATTTTCTTAACTCTGGGGTGGGTTACTGGCACCCTACTGTGCCAAGCTCAACCCCTCCTCCCTTTGCGTTGCTTTGCCTTTATTAATTTGTGATGGTATTCCAAGTGCACACTCACCTAGCTGTTACAGACCATGTTTAATACTCCATTCAGTATATTCTTCTTGGGAGATATTTGTGATAGCGCATGCAACCAATTCAGTTTTTTTACCCCTTGGCTGCTGAGGGGTGCTCAACTGAGTACTGAGCTTATTTTGGCGCTTTTCTGGTTAGTTAAATTCCAACATTAGTATCCATAGTACCCAACAAATTATACTTTTGTTTATATCAGAAGCCTTTGAATTTTCTGTACATAGCAGTCATTTTTCTTAAGGGGCCTATCCATTTGTAGACTTTAAGGTCTGAACACTAGTTGTTCAGACCTTCAAAGTCACTGGGTGCTGAACAGCACTGAAAGACAATCACTGCACGTCTTTTCAGTGCTGCCGCCGCTGCTGCACGTCCGGCTTCCTATCTCCTAACATGCCGAACCTGACGACTGTTGTCAGGTTGACCGGCATGTTGGAGAGATAGTCGAGGTCGGCAAGGACCCAGCGTGCACGCGCATCGCTGGTCCTTGCCGGCTATCCGCTAGCAGACTTTCTGCACGGTCCGACCAAAACCTCCTCCTACATAAAAATAGCCATTAAACTATACATTGAAATTGCAAGAATGTGAGCTAAAACAATATTTTTTTTTTTCTGACACCACCAAGAAATAAATTGATTATTGCATCCATCTTTCCAAAACCACAAATAGCAGGATTCTACACACAGGTTGTAATAAACATTTTTTTAATAAAATCTACACTTGAAAATAATAATTCACTTGCTTGTTTTAATCACACAAATGTATAATGACCATATTATAGCTCAATATGGCATACCATTTTGAAATTAGACAACCCACCGCATCAAACGAGGGCACCCTGAGCTTAGTAAAGACAGGATGGGGCATCTGGGCATAAGAACCCATCTGTATTTGGACTTAGCATTTTCTGTAGTATATGGTGATAACCTGACAATTATGACAAAGTGGGGAGGGGTTTGGTGACAGATGATGGTTGTTAAGTGTGTATGAACAAGCATTTTCTGCAGATCAGTCTATATTCAGATATAACTGTTAGGTGTGTACCCAGCTTATGACATGCCAAATGACTACACTGATTAATGTGATATGCGACACTTGTATATTTTTGTGCAACTGATCTGTAAATGAAGCACATTGGAACTTGATGTGGAAAAAAGCTGCGGCCGCTGCATCATGGCGGTTCTCATACATATTAAGACTCAGTTGCACACATGTATACAAGCATCATATATCAAATGAATCAGTGCAGTCTCATGGTGCGTCTTAGTGCTTATAGTCGCACGGGACCTAACGTGCCAAGAGGGGCTGTTTGGTGTGACTGCAACAATAGTGTATGAATACACATCTGTAGGCCATACTCCCAAGGCATGAACTTTAAGACTCTTGTTACAGGCAAGATGGCCACATAGTGAATGCTGGTTTAAGTTTTAGGCATAGTGTTCCAGCTGTTTCTTTCTGATGCCCTTGTTTCTGCTGTCCGCCCCTTTCATTGCACTAGAATTGTTTTGTAGTTTGTTTTGTCAGTGCACTATTTAATACATTTGGGCCAAAGTGACTTGTTCAAGGTCGCAGGCTACTGCCGGAAACATTGCAAAGCAACATTATCACTCAGAGCTGCTGTGTGTATTATGTCACATTTTGGCACAAGGAAAACCTGATGACTGCAGAGGTTGACGTGGTACGTTAAGTCTGAGCTTCTCCCTGCACTGTGAAAAATTGGAGACAGATATGATGTTACTTTGTATCAGTAGCTGACACCATATAATTACATTTCATGTGCGGGCGCTTGTGTCTATCTGCTCATTGCTTGCAGGGTTCAGCTGTTTTGCCGCTGTATATTAAGCCTATTGGCTTATTGTATGGGAATTTATTGAATTCTAGACCTCAAGATCGTTCGATTAGATTAAAGCACAGCCTGGGATGCATGCATTCTGTGAATTGCTTCTGCTTGCTGTTTGTATTGAAACAATACTCAATGATTTTAACAGTTCTATTCTCAAATGTGTTGGGGTGTATATCTATGTATGTACGTACATATGCTTTAAGAATGTTTGGTCCACAGGATATTGTCGATGTATTCACTATTGGCCTGATAGGTGCAAAATTTGTAGTGTTGCAGAATTTGTAGCCAAAAAAAAAGACACATGTTCCACTCCTAGGAGTGGAATTGGGCTAGTAGTCCTTTCCCAAATCTCTCAACCCATTTTCTCCTTTGCAGCACAAATTGATATTTCAAGTTAAAATTTTTCACCCAGTAGCTGGACTTGCTCTTAATGCTAAATGAATGCCCTATGTGCTTTTAAAATGATATTATAATCTGAACTTTGGATCGGTGGCTACAGAAGGGGATGTGAGTAGGCACCAGAAGTGGATGTGATCTATAGAACAAATCAGAAGCCCCAACGTGAGCAAACAAAAATGTTTCTTACTAAGCGTTTGGAGCTAATTCGCTACAGGCAATAATGAAACTTTCAAGACATGATTCTGTTTGAGAATAGCACCACTTTAGTCTTTGCCTCAGGCTACAAAATAATTAGTTCCACTTCCAGGATATATTTTTATTTGCATGAAAGTAAATGAGCAATTGCTACTTTTTTATGTCTCAAAATATGTAAAGATCTCTCAGTATTAGGGGCCCCATTAAACAGTGAGACATAACCCCTGTAGTGAGTGCTAAAGGGGTTATGTCCTCCTTTCAGTATTTAACAGACAGCTTATCACTGTTAGCCCTTGTACCTCTTATGCCATCTGTAGATGACGAGAGAGCAATACGGTCCCTATTGCCGGCAATGGGAACCCGGCAGCAGCCTTTCTGCCTTCCAGGTATTGCTGAGTACCTGGCGGGTGAAAGTGCAATGCACACAACACAGCAGCCGGTTGCCGGCAGCGATATTTGCAGTGCGGGGAGAGGTTGTGGGCAGCCCAGCATCTTCGTGAGTGCCTGGCATGCCCCTAGAATGGCGTGCCATGAGTCCACCCCCCTTTTTATAGGCATACCCCCTTAGTAGTGTGCTTATGTACCCTGCTTCTTGATTGGCACCCTACTTGAACAAGAAGCTAGAAGGAACACTATTTAAATTTCAATTAAGAAATAATTTTTGCCCATTTTGGATACATTTGTGACTCGCTAGAATGTGCAGAGTGTAAAAACAAGGTATAATGAGTGGGCACTGCATAAAAAAAAAATGTGATTTTGATGTTGGTATGTGACTAGTTCAAACATCAAAAAATGACATGGATGAGAACCCTCAGCAGCTAAAGGGTTAACATTTGCAGCACTGTACTTTCATGGCTCACCTACTTTTAAAAAAAAAAAAAAAAAAAAAACAACAACCCTAAACTCTTATTCCCTCCCCATTCCCTATACCTGTTGGGGTCTCTCATGGTTCTTAGCCCACAGCTTTTCTTGCACCTCTTTTATCAGTGACCTAACATGTTTCTTCCTCTCCATCTCTCTGCATATCCCTTATCATGATGAGTTCGATACAGGTAATGTCTAATCAAAGGGTTGTTTGAATGTGGAAGAATACATGTAAATTTTGTTTGAACAGGGTGGCAGTAATTAGAGTAACTTAGGGAGGTTAAGTCTGTGGTCCTGGAATTTAATAAGCCTGCCTAAAGTGGTGAGTTTTCAGGGAATGCTTGAAAGTTTGGAGGCTACAGGGAGGGCATTCCACAGAGTGTGTGCAAGCCCGAAAAATATCCTGTAACCAGAAGTGAGAGCAAGTAATGAGTTTGGCAATCATCAGAATAGGACCATGATAACAAAATTAAAAAATCTATCCCTGTATCTCTGTAAAATAATAAAAAAAAAATACATATATGGACTATAGTTTTATTATCATATTGTCTTATAGCAGTGGTTCCCAAACTGTGTGCCGTGGCACCCTGGGGTGCCTCAGGGCACTTGCAGGGGTGGCTCAGGTTGGTGGTGCAGCACCAAATAAAATTATTTTTGTTCAATGTAATGTAAATATGAGGACAAACAGAAGCTCAAACCTGTCCACTACCATATAACTGAACCTAAGGATGACAGATAAGCCCAATTTACTTCACTTTAATATTTAAAAAAAATAAATCTAAATTTCTCTATAACAAACTTTTGGCTCAGGGGCGCCGTGAAAACAATGCTGATACTCTAGGGCGCCGTGGTTCAAAAAAGTTTGGGAACCACTGTCTTATAGTTTTATATGCAAGAACTATATATAGGTATTTCAAATTAAAAAAAATCTTATTTATAACGCATTTCTTGCTTTGCTGTGTGTGTGTATGTATGTGTATATATATATATATATATATATATATGTGTGTGTATGTATGTATGTATGTGTATATATATATATATATATATATATTTGCAAATGTTGGGGGTACATATAAGGCAAATGTGCTGCCAGGGGTCACCCCGATAATAGATGATTGAGAACCCATGAACTAGATCAGGGGTGGGGAACCTTTTTTCTGCCGAGGGACATTTTGATATAACATTATTCGCGGGTCCGCTGCAGGCCACGCCCCTCTGTGTGATGTCACATGGGGATGGGGCCACAATCGCTAGTGATTACAGCAATGCCTGGAGCAGTGTGACCATCTGAAATGTCCTATGGATGCTCCAGGTGGCACTACTGCATAGATTCTGGACGCAGGATGCCATTATAGGCACCCTGCTATTCAAATGAGGCTAGCAGAAAAAAGCTCCGTGGGCCATACCATATGATTCCAGGGGCATTATACGGCTCCCGGGCCTGAGGTTCCCCATCCCTGACCTAGATGGATGGTAAAGTATTTCCTGCGTGAACGTGTAAAGGGGGAAAATATGCAATGATAAAAAATTGTGTGAGAATGTCATAAAGTCATTTAGAAGGCTAATTTCAGATCCTCTAATGAGTTTGCAAAGTATTTATGATGGTGCGTCAGTATTATGATTTATACGGAAGTGTTCCTTTGAACATGAGCCATAAAAGATGCTTTAAGCAGTTTCATTTTCTCTGTTCCTACAAAGATCTGAAGCATATTTTCAGTTCAATCCATGGTGCACATTTAGTACTGCTCTTAATTTCTCTGCCTAACAGTTTCCTAGGACAACCATTATTGGCTTCCAAGTGAGAGTCCCTGCTATGACCTTGTGCAGGTCACTATATTAATATTGTGCTTTGGCTCCAAATATCTGCATTTACCAGCGTACTGGCTTCAGAGAGAACTGGTCTGTGCTGATTACTCCTGCATGTGCAAGTTTTACGGAAGCAAGAGGTAACTTAGCTTGCTCTTTCCACCTCTACATAACCAAGGCTAAGAGATGCGTCATTCAGAATTAATGGCAGTGTAAGAAAAAAGACTTTTGAAAATTATTTACAATAGCTGCAACATGAGGGGTTTGTTTTGTCTGGTAATGACACAAAAAAGCAGTCACAGGCTGTGCGTAATGGTACTGTGGTCTTCCAGCAGAAACGTACATATTGTACTAAGTGTAGAACATTTATCTGCTATAAATTGTTTTTGAAATTGGAAAACTGCAAACCTATCGTTTTGTTTTCTCTTTATTAAGCTAAAAAGGAAAAGTGATTTTTATTTCATCTTTTGCATTTTTTGTGTCCTCCCCCCCCCCCCCGCTCTCTCCTTCTATCACATCTCATCTTCCGTGATTCTCTGTTACTCCTGCCATTTATTTTGTT